>CM066035.1:716869313-719560961 GCA_033557465.1 Ichthyophis bannanicus | reverse complement strand
ATTGTCATATGTAAACTCAGTCATGATTACCCCCAAATTAACCTTCCCAGACCAATCCTGCACAAAACAAAGACATTTTGTTTTGTATATAGTTACATGGATGACAAGTTCCAAAAATCATTAATCCAGCTAAATTTATTTATTTATTTATTTAGTATACATTTGTATACCGCTACTTCCAGCGATCAGCAGCGGTTTGATTACAGATTGGAAATTGTCAAATCATGACAGGAAATTTTTGAGGTATAAACACATTGATTAGACAGGAAAGCACAGCACACAGAGAACTATTTTACAGGGAACATGGGCTATGGAGGGTTAAGTGGCTTGCCCAAGACCACAAGGAGCACCTGTGGGACTAGAAACCCCAGTCCTTCCGGCCCAAGGTTGCTGTCCTCTAGTGGGATTTGAACCCCCGACCTTCCGGCCCGAAGTACCTTGCCCCAACCACTAGGCCACTCCTCCACTCCTCCACAATATCTAAAATATTGCCCAGCCTCCCTATTGGTGAAAGCACATGCTGATGGGTCTGTATGTTTTCTTGCTATCAGCACTATTGTTCTGCTTTGCATGCAGCTGCTCTTTGCCACCACCTCCCCCAAAGCCTCCATCTAGGCGAACTAGGCAGTTAACTAAGGTGGTTAAGCCAGCCTTGGCCAGCAGAATGGCTCAGCAACAGTGCTATGCGCTGCCATGTGAAAGGTCCCCAGTTTAATCCACGAATCAAGCATTACATTCCCCAAGATCAGCTGGAGATGATGTGGTCCAATAGAGATCAGGTGAAAAAAAGGGAAAGATAACAGTTCTCTTATCCTGAAGTCCATGTCTACAACTGGAAGTCCTCAAAATGCCAACTGAAAGAGATTATGGCCCAAAGCAAAGCTCCAGGTCTGCCACCCCCATCTCCAAAGACCAGACACCATTTTTTTTTAGTTTGTCAACTAGATTAGACCAGGGCCGGCCCGTCCATTGTGCAAGAATGTTGGTCGCACATGGCCCCATGCTTCAGAGGGCCCCGCGTGAACTTCATTCACACACACACTGGACGGCTTCAGAGGTGAACTGGGGAAGCCGTGGAGGCCCCGGCTCACCTCTGTACAGCCGTCAGCGTGAAAAGCACCGTATTCCCTCATGCTAGTGGCTGTGTTACTGTGAAGTGTGCGAGTGCTGGGAAATGCCCTTTAACCTTTCCTGGCATTCAGCACGCTTCACCATAACACAGCCGCCAGTATGAGGGAAAATAGTGCTTTTCATGCTGGCGGCTGTGCAGAGGTGAATCAGGGTCTTGCACAGGCTTTCCCAGCTCACCTTTGAAATAGTTTAGGTGTAGAGCTCTTGGAGGGGGCAGGTCTAGGATAGGACAGGAAATGGGCCAATGGGGGCTCGAATAGGACTAGAAATTGCTGATGGGGGGTGCTAGGACTGGAAATTGGGTGATGCGGGGGGATGGGAGAATGGGACTAGAAGGGGAAGGGGATGGGGAGTGAGGCTGGAGAGAGGAAAAGATATTGTGTGGGAGAGAAGAAAAATCTACGATTGGCTGGGTATTGTGAGAGTAAGTGGGATCGAGGATGGAAGTGTGAAATTTGAGTGGATGAAAAAGAAATAAAGAAAGAAATGGAGGAAAGAGCAAAAGGGGAAAATATCAGTATGTTAAAGCAGATGTAGAGACATAATGGGAAAAAAACTAAAAGAGAGAAGAAAGGACAAATGGACTGCAGACAAAGGAGAGATAGCAGAAGACATGAAGAAACCAGAAGAAAGTGACTGGAGCAATTGCAATTGAAAAATAAAATGCCCAAACAACAAAAGGTAGAAAAATATTTTTTTTTATTTTTAATTCATTAACTGGAATATGTCAGCTCTGGGAAATGTGCATTGCTAACGTCTTTGCGTTTTTGTTTAGTACAAGAGGAAATTAATTTATAGTTTTATTTCTCCACTGTTGTATGTTCCAACTTTGGCCTTTGGGGTTCCCAATTTAATTATTGTCTTTCTATTTCTAAATTGTGATCCCTTGTTTTTTGTTTGGTGGCGGTCTATGTTCTGCATGTATAATCGAGTTAAGGTATTTTGTTTATGTAGTTTCTATTTGACAGCACCACTTGTTCTCTTTCCCCAGTAGAAGATGTATTGGTATTCTCTGAGATGTACTGCTTTAATATTTGCAGTGTTGCCTTTTTTGATAGGTAGGTTTGGTGCTTTGTGAGTCCTGGTAGTGCTGTTATGATACAGCAGGTTTGCTATGGGTTCTAAATGGGCATTGTTTGTAGTACTTCCTAATGTGCCTGGCGGTTGGCACTGGAGTATAGTAATGTAGAAATTTGATAGTCTTTCTTTATCCAGTCACTCATTAAGAGACATGTTTACTAAAGGTTATTTGCATAATGTTAACATGCACTATCTATGCAAATGAGGCCCCACAATGAGTCTTCGCACATGGCCCCGCACCCCCTTGGGCCACCCCTGGATTAGACAATGGGCACAGATACTCATTCCATGATTGTAAATACAGAAGAGGAATATTCTGAATATTTTTGCCTGTAGCACAGAGACACTATGGTGGCCCTAGCTGGTTATGCAACACTTCTTTAAGATATCCCAGTGTTTTGCGCCCCCCCTCCCCCCCATCTCAGACCTTGTGACATTCAGAACAAGGTCAAGTCCCCTTCCCACACCATCATCTCTACACCTTTCCTATTCGTTCTTGGTATAGAAGGTATTCAATGTCTTTAGAAAACGGATGTCACTGCTCATCCTTGTCATAAACATTACTTGATTTTTCATGAATTTTCTTGCTTCAGCTGATGGTCATTTTCCCCTCCATGCACAAGTGGACTGCAGAGATATTCAAGCATTGCAAGGGGCACAGGGTGATCAGAAAGCTCATGAAGATATGAAAGGACAGACCACCGACTAAATAGTATAAATCAAAATGGTGCACACCGCCGTTTCCTTCCTAAGAAAGTAGGACTTGAGATTACATTTTTTTTTTTAGTGCCATCAAGTCAGTGTTAACTCATGGCGACACAGCCACCTCTGGGTTTTCTTGGCAATGTATCAATGGAAGTAGATTGCCAGCCTTTTCTTCCGAGGCAATGGAGGGTAAAGTGACTTGCCCAAGGTCACAAGGAGTGCCAGTGATCTTCTGGGTACTAGGCAGTTGCTCTAACCACTAGGCTACTCCTCCACTCAAGATTAAAATATACCACAGAAAAAGTTCTCTCTCAGCCTTGGCTGTGCTCAGGATGTTGAGATATGTTGAAAGAAATACTCCAAAGAAAAACTCCCCCTCCCTCCATCAATATATAGAAACAGCAACAGAGGTGGAGAAATCTTCTTTACGTATCTCTACCTCCTTCTATCACTGCTTAATTGCCAATTTCATGACTAACTATGGCATTTTCAGACACACAATCTACAGCAGGACTAGCGCTATTTCTCCCATATTCCTCCAAAACATGCGGGGCCAGCTAAACCATTAGGCAAGACTAGGTGTTCGCTTGGGGCAGCAGCTCCTGGGAAACAGCTGCATTCAAAGCAAAACAGATTCCAACAACCACCCAACCCAAAGCACCATTTTTTTTTAAGCTACAGGGAAAATGGGCACATGTATACATACAAAGTAAAGTTTAACAATTGAAAAGTATGATATCCAATTATGCATTTTTACAGGATCATTTTGGGATATGTGGTGTTTTGACTTTGATAGTTAAACACCCAATACCCTTGTACCAGCCCTGCAAAAATGTACCACATTAGTTCCTAATCAAGTCCATCACCAGTCAGAACTGCATGACACAAGCACACTAAATGAAGACAAATCAAGACCACGCATCCTATGATTCAACCAAAGACTTTATATTTAGAGCTCTTTCTAATCGAACAGTGGGACACTATCTATGGAGTTGCTGTAACTGTCATACAAAGACTTTAGGGCAGGGATCTCCAAATCCAGTCCTGGAGGGCCTCAAACCAGTCAGATTTTCAGGATATCCCTAATGAATATGCATTGATAACAAGTTTGACCCTTACTCAATGCAACTAACATTAGCTCTAAAGCTCCATTTTTCCACAAAACCTATATTTTAGAGATAGCCAACCAACCGTGCAAAAAACAGCAATATAACAAACAGGGAAGAAAAGGCCTCAGGGTATTATCATATCCCTCTATGCAGCAAAAAACAGTCGTGGGGAGATAGAGATGTATGCATCATCGGCCTAAAAAATTCCCCCTTTTTATTACTTTTAATATAGCTGAATATTTGGAAAAGTACTTTTGCAATACTCACTCATCTAACATATAATAACACAGGTCTGCAAAAAAAATTTTTTCGAGAGCTGTTTTGGTTATTCCACGTAATCTTTATGTTTTTTCGTGCGCTGAATCCGAAAATGACCTCCATTTTCTCATAGTTACCTAAATTGTCAGGAAACGTGATGTCCTATGTTAAATAAGGCAATACCTCAAAATAACTGGAAATAGACTTATAAAATTAAAGTTTTATTACAATATTTTCATGAAAATCCTTTTTTGAACTGAAATGAGCTCACCTACACACACTAAACTCGATTCTTCTTCCTTGTGAGACTCCTCGGTGCATTTACGCTTGTGAGTAGCATCTGGAATGTCTCTCTGAAGCATCCAACAGTAGTCTGCCATCATTGTAATGCTCCATTTTCCCTGGTATCTCCTTTCCGTCTCTTTAATGTCTTGGTGGAATCATTCACCTTGTTCCTCACTCACAGCTCCCAAATTTTCAGGAAAGTAGTCAAGGTGGGACTGGAGGAAATGCACTTTCAAACTCATCAGGCAACCTAAAGCTTGAAATGCTTTTTCAGCATTCGTCTGACGATCTTTTTGTAGTGAGGATCTTTGTTATTGCCTAAACGTTTCTGTACGACTTCTTTAAATGCAATCCACCCTTCTTTTTGAGGATCCGTCATGGTATTGACAAACTCTTGATGAACTTCTATAAGCCTTCTAATGTCTGGTCCAACGAACACACCTTCCTTCAATTTTGCCTCCGACAGGCCTGGAAACTTGGTGACCAAGTATTTGAAGCATTCTCCATCTCTTGGAAGTGATTTTACGAATTGCTTCATCAATCCCAATTTTATGTGGAGAGGTGGTAGAAGAACTTTATGGGAAGGTACAATAAATTCCTGCTTTTCAGCCTTGATCCGAGTAACTCAGCGGCATCTTTGGGAAGATTCAAGTCTCTTACCAAATCATTCATCTCCTCCTGAGAAAACAATTGTGGTCTTGTATCATCTTCAAAGTCAGAACTTGATTCGTCATCTGGTTCAGGTATGACTTCACCTTCATCGGAGCTAGGTATCTCTTCCAAGGTAGCAGGGGGCCTGGGTACTAGTATAGCTGTGCCATGGGGGATGGGACGAATTACCGAGTGAAGATTGGGGTATGAAATGGAATGCTTCCATTTGGAATTAAACCCTTTCACATCGCATGAACAAAAGTAACAGTCGTCACTATGGTTCTTTTGCTCTCGCCATACCATAGGAATCCCATAACGGAAAGATTTTTTCTTAACCTTGAACCAGTTTTGGAGGTCCTCAACACACCGTTTGCACACTTTATGAGGCACCCAGACTTTATCTTGATCTCCTATTTTTAGTTCAAAGTATGCAAAGTATACTTTTTTCATAAAAGTCTGTAATATTCTGCTGTTGCTTCAACACTGTATATTCACCACAGATGAAACAGAAACTGTCTGGCGAATTAATACTTTCGCGGAGCCATAACATAACATAACGGTTGAAGAATGACATGAATTGCGATGAAAAAGTGTGAACAGCCTAGAACCAAGAACCTGATGATGATTCATGCACAAGTGTGGCATGCAGGAGAGAGCAGCTCTGTGTCTGTACATGAGACGTCACAGTGCTGGCCACGCCCCCCTGCACTGACCGGAGCTGCTGCTATCTGCCCTGTGTCTCCCTCCCACTGGATTCTTCAGGAAAGATTAACCCCTTCTACCATTAGAAGCACGGACTTAAAACTTGCTTAGCTTATGTATATATTGCTGACCATCAGATTTACAGTGCTACATTTTGTTTTGCATAACTCGGACAACCCCTTTAAGGGTTTTTTGGCATTTTATATCTTAAATGCACTTATGTGAATTAATTAATAGTAATTTGAAAAAATTTGATAAATTTGAAGACAATTTTGCATGTTGTGGCAAATCATGACGTCTAGGAGTTTTTTCAATATTTTATTTGTTTTCAGCACACCAAAATACATGGAAATTAGATGAAAATAATCAAACAGCTTTTTAGTCGCAGACCTGTGTAATCTTAGTTTCTTAAATAGTAATATCAAAACATTAAAAACAGATTTGAAACAACCAACCCCTTTGCCATACATCAACAGGTGAGGGATGTACTATAACACTAATAAGGCAATCTTTGGATCTTAATCTGTGCATGGGATTTTTCCTGGCTCCAAGTTTGTTGTCCCTGAAGAAGATCTTTTCTGGGCAGAAGTATTTGCCAGCCGTCGGTATTTGAAAAGATAAGTAAACCAGTTGGGACCTTGCTGGAGCAGTTTCAGGATTTTCTAATTGTTTGCTTCACTCTGTTTGTAGGAGCTTGCCTTTGCTATGGTATGCTTATGATCTCCCTGTACGTCTTTTGAGGTCCAATGATTGCCATATTAGTGTTACAGTACACCCCCCTATTGATGTACAGTAAAGGAGTTGGTTGTTTCAATCTGCTTTTAATATTTTAACATTACTACTATTTAAGAAACTAAAAGAGTTACGTTGCATAAGTGTCGAGTACTGCAGAAGTACGTTTCCAAATATTCAATTATATTAAAAGTAATTTAAAAAGGAGTTTTTTTAGGTCGATGATGCGTACGTCTCTATCTCCCCTACTGCTGTTTTTTGCCGCATAAAGGAATATGATAATACCCCGAGGCCTTTTGTTCCCCTTTTGGTATATTGCCAGCTTTTTGCATAGTTGGTTGGCTCTCTCTAAAATATGGTCTTTTTTGTGGAAAATTGGTGTTTTAGAGCTAATGTAGTTGCACTGAGTAAGGTTGAAGCTTGTTATCAAAGGATTATTGGGTTTGAGAGTGTATTTGTGGTACTAGGTAATTATCCACTCTGTTTTTTTTGCTTGTTCTGATGAATATGCATGATATAAATTTGAATACAATGGGGCCGTGCATGCAAATCTCTCTCATGCATATTCATTAAGGACACCCTGAAAACCTGACTGGTTTGTGGCCCTCCAGGAGTGGAGCTGGGGATCCCTGCTTTAGAGAAACATGTGTCAGAACAAACGTAGGTAACACTGAGTCGTGCCTCAAGGCAGGTGGACTTCATGGCCTTTTCAAGGCTTTTGAAGACCTTTGTAGACCTAGACGGAGAACAGCCTGCTACAAGATCTCAGCACTTCAAAACTCTACTACTGTAAAACAGTGGTTTTCAACCCAGTCCTCGGGGAACCCTAGGCCAGTCAGGTTTTCAGGATTCCCAGAATGAATATGCATGAGAAAGATTTGCATGTTCTGCCTTCATTGTATGCAAATCTCTCTCATGTATATTCATTCTGGGAATCCTGAAAACCTGACTGGCCTAGGGTTCCCCAAGGACTGAGTTGAAAACTTATGCTGTAAGAGAATGTAGAAGAAGAAAGAGCAAGCTGCAGGCCAAAATCACCATCCAGGGACGCATGTGCATAAGACCACCAATCAATTCCAAACTGATCTCACTGGCCATCTTTAGAGCACCAATCATAGAAAAAACAATCAATCAACTTTGACTGAAAGAGTTCTGTGATTATTCTATAAAGCATTCCATAGGGAATCTGTAGCAGCAAAAATGACCAAGGGGCTGGTGGCACCTTACAGATTAACCAATTTATTCCAATCACACTCTCACTATCTCAACAACCAGCAATGGGACAGGAGAAACAGCAGTGCATTAGCACATGAAGGGGATAGTTTTAGAAAAGCTTTTTCCACCCCTAGAAAAAAGGGTGGTTATAAAATTGTGTAACCAGATACATGCGTAAAATGGATGCACATGAGAAGCGCGCTCCTACTTTAACACAATCTGCACGCAGCCATTCTAGGGGCCATAGTCTGGGCTGAATTGATATAAAATGCATACAAGTATTACAGTTCTGTAAAATAACATGCACACATTTGCACCTTCCTTGAAGCAGGTGTAAATGTATGTACCAGCATTTTGTGTGTTTCTGAAGTTGGATATGGTGCCTATGGGGTTTTTTTTTTACTTTTCGTATGAGCATCCTCTTATAAAATTACCCAAGTGTGCCAAAATCAAGTTCCAATCGAAGAATAACATCAGACGAGGCTGAGAGGTAAGGAACAGGCTGCAGAAAGAAAAATACAGGGAGGGACAAGAAAGCCACTTTGGATAGTGCAGACTGACTAAACACCACCACTGCCCCTTCCACTGCACTGATAGTCACAGCCAAAAATTTAGAAAACCACCCTTCTCCAAACATCATCACACACCAAAAAAAGCAGACGTAGTGTACTAAGTACAACACATTTCAAACAAACACAGAAATAAATATTTCTCCAATGATAAAACTATAATGGATCAGAAAAAGAATCAAAGAAAAATTACATTATAAAAATGATAGATAAAGAATAACAGTGTCCAGTCTGTGGATAAGTCAGACCTACAAAAAATGGTGAGTTCAGAAGCCAACAGTATCTCTAGACTTACAAAGAACAGAGTTTAAAGGCCTGTTCTCCAGCACACCCAGTCACATGCTGTAACCTGTGTCTCCTTCAAAACTGCATTCTCTGAGCTGAAAGCCCATTGCACCCTGCTGCCCCTATCCCCTTCCCCTCCCCCACTGTGAGATGCCAGAGAGGAAGGAATCTTTGTTAACTAGCAATGATTGCAGGGAGGAATGCGGGAGATAGAGTTTCTTGTGTATTTATTGACCAGTAATGTCAGGCTACATACACCACCCTCCCCCCCCCAAAAAAAAAAATCAGAACCAAAACCATGCTTTCAGAAGAGCCGCCTAACACAATTCAAAATGCAAATGCAGCATTTAACAATTAGCACAACAATTCAGCATTTGTGAATCAGGGAGTGAGCAAAGCAAGTCAAGAATTTACACATTAGGAAATGAAGCCAAGTTGCACCTCTACAAATCCCAGGATTTCTGGGATTATATAGATAAACTACATATGATGAAATCTACATTTACAAAAGTATATACTAGCCTTCATCCTAAAATTAAGATCCAGTACTGCAGAGCACATTGCCTCAACCTCACTTCTCACAAAATACTCAACAGTAACAGATTATTTGCTGGTCTACTCAGGACTCACGTGTGCCACACTTCAATATGCTACTATCCATGCCTTATATCCACACAAAATATCAGCATCACTTATTTTCAGGGGACTACAGACTCCCAATCTCCACTGAGATCAGATACAAAAACATAACAAAAGACCCTCATCTTCTATGCTTCCAAACCTTCTCATTTGTTCTGTCTCCCTATCTTCTCATGAACTCATCCTGGACCCGGTTATGCTTGGTGGAGAAATTGTTGCTCATCCCACGCTTCTGGGGTACAAGCTCCTTTTTTTCCCACTTCAAGGTTCCAATTCTGATATTTTGTCTTTTTCTCCCATTACTCTAATCAAAAAACACAGTCTGGTATTTAAATTTCTTACTCTACTTCCTCTGATGTCTTTTGCCCTCTCTCTAACACGTACTGTGTGTATTTCCAGTGCAGACTATAAAGCATATTTGGTCACATCCGTGCATACGAAAGATGAGGCAAGTACATTTCTATCACATCATTAGAAGTTATGGACATTTGTGATGCAGTGGAATTTACATTTACCAAAATCACCAAGCACACAGGACAGGACTGATCAAAGATTTTTCCAAAAAGCTCTAAATGCAATAAAATGCTTAATAAGAATCATGTCAATGTGTTTATTTTGTTCTGCCTGAAATTTGTTTTGGAAAAGCAAACTCAATGCTGGTAAAACCTATTCAACTTATGCATCTATAACTGAAAGCTTCCATCAGTGGAGGATGCCGCAGTAGGCCCACCTTTCTTCAAAAGGTCAGCTAGGAAAGTCTCAAAAGCTTCTGTTCTACATCATCTGTTTCTTGGTGCAGTAAATTGTATTCGCATCTTACAAAGAATCCAGTTTTCTCCAGGACCAACACAATCCTACAAACCAAGTTAACTCCTCTGGCTACACAGGTGCTCATAAAGAGGAGATAACGGTTGAGAAAGTTGAACTGATCAAAATAAGACAAACTATACATTCAAAATCCTCCCCTCCCCCAATGCCAGAAGCTCACATTCCCTGACTTTAAATACTATAAACATAGGGGGCCATGCTTTCAGGGATAGGGGTGTTGAGCCACAGCTACATGAATCTACTTAGGTAGATCTCCGCCGAAAACAGATCCCGCTGAATTAAGAGACTTAACCGGATGCATAATCTCTCTCCGGTTTCTCTCACTGGAGCCTAAGTCCCTGTACCCCACCCACAGGTGCCCCTTATACATACATGTTTCATGTCAGAGTTTACATTGTAATTTTGTTTCCACATTTAACAATTACTAAATAACCATTATTCTTCTTCCATAAGCTCTTTGGACTTGAGGTTTCTAGATGTTTTTAAACACACACTTTTGATCATCAATCCCTATGATTGAATGGCAAGCAGATGCTGCACTAGGCTGTGCCCCTTAGATACATGCATTTACAATGAACTCTTTCTAGGATTACACCATTGGGATAGAAAGTCTTAAAAATAAAATGAACACCTGGGACTTCCCGCTTACACAGTGGATAGGAGATGGAAGTTTCTCTTACACCATACGTAGTACCTTTCCCAAGATTTGTTTATCTGGCTGAACCCTTGAGAAATAGGCACAAACCGAACTCACAGCCCTCCAGTGCCATCAATCCTTCTCCCATCCTTGTAATCCCAGTGTGCACCTTACAGTATGCCTCATTCCACCACACACTATACAGCATGTTTATTAAAGGGTGCACCATTAGTGGGCTTCTGTATCAGAAAACTGGCACAGATGCCCGCACTAACTTTTAGGGGCACGTGTACTCATTCCCCTGCTGTTAGCATGCTGGTAATGCACCGCACTAACTGCACGTGAGTGCACTTACTGCCATCCCTTAAGGTGGCATTAAGTACACCCATGCTAAACAGCAACATCTGCAGTTAGTGCACGCCCCCGACAGTCCACTGCAGTTAGTGCGCGCCCCCGACAGTCCACTGCAGTTAGCACAGGCATTAATGCCCAATCACGCACTAACTGGTTAGCATGGGACTTTTTAACCACAGGGCACTGCATTTGGTGCACTGCAAACCCCATGCTAAAATGGTTAGCATGCTTTGGTAAACATGCCCCTATGCTCCTCCTTCCACCCTAGTCCTTCTGCAGAGGTGTCCTGAGGAGCAGAGATTACAGCCAGCAAGAATCTCAGACTGAGCGCAAGCATTCACAGGGATTGAGCATGCTTGTAAATCAGTAGCACCAGCACACTTTACATATGAAGAATACCACAGACTATTAGTGCCCAGAGCGGGCCATTTAACTGATATATCTATCTTATTTCACTAAGATTGTAAGTTTGCTCTGTACAACAACAATTTCACACCTCCTTCCTACTTCACATAATAAAACTAATATTCCGTGGGACTGTGAAATCATAGCTATACATATAGCTTTATACATATATTCAGCCAAAACATGCACATAATCTGAGCTGCTGAATATGCAGTCCTAATTATATATGGCTAAACTATGTGTATAAAGTTAGGATTGCTATATCTGCATTCAAACTTATACACATGGGTTACCTGTATAAAGGGTGAATATCGTAGCTATTTGGATATCTTTAGGTCTCACTCCCAGCACACCTCTAATCCCACCCTACTTTATAAGCAACATTCTTGGTTGTATACTGATTTATACAGACAAAAATTATGCATTCAGAGGGGCAAGATATTAAAAGTAAAAGGATTTATTGATGTAATTTTGAAACTTACAAGGATAGGCTCTTTTGTATGTTAAGTGCAGTCAAATCAGGACCTCAATATTTACACAGGATCCGTGCACCCAAAATCATACAAGATATATTCAAATGATTTATATGCCTTCCCCAAAGGACTTACATTTTAAACCAAGCACCAAGATGTTGAGTAAGCTGGTCAAGGTCAGGCACGGAACTGCAGCCTCTAGACCAGGGGGTGTCAAAACCAGTCAGGTTTTCAGAATGTCTCTAATGAATATTCATGTGATATATTGCATGCAGTGGAGTGGAGCAGCAGCAGCCTAGTGGTTAGAGCAACAGCCTACCACCCAAGAGATATGGGATCAATTCCCACTAGCACTCCTCTGGGTTCAATGCCCACTATCACTATTTGTGTCCTTGGGCAAGTCATTTTACCCTCCATTACCAGGCCTTTTCTTCCGATCTACTTCTGGTCATACCTTTCCAGGAATACTCAGTGGCTGCTGGGTCGCCAGGAGCCAGGATTGACTTGAAGGCACTTTAAAAAATTGCGTGCGGTGCTTTCATTGTATGCAAATACATCTCAAGCATACACATTAGGGATACCCAGAAAACCAACCTGGCTTGTGGTCTTGCCCGGTTTGCGATTTGCCAACCCGCTCTAGACTGACAGCTTTGTGCTCTAAGCACTATGCCCACAGCACCAGACAAGACAAAATGTAGAGATCAATTATTTAGTGTCGATAGCTGACTCTTCACCACCTACCTTTGCTTTGACGCTCACCAGTTTCTTCTTCAGCTCTTCACACTTCCTTAATTTGCAGATCTGATGGCTTTTTGAGCGGTTCACACAGTTGAAACAGGCTCCACAGGGATCTTTCCTCAAGCATGGAATGCACTGCCCACAGCGTTTCCGTTTCTTCCGGGGCAGAGGGGCAACCTCCGCGTTACTGCCGGTATTACCCTTACCTGCCACCACAGATTGCTTTTTGTTTCCACCCATTGTACTTTTGTCCTCAGAAAAGTCATAGACATCTTTTGCCGATTTGTTGGAATGCAAAGGCCCTTGGATTTTCTTCATGGTCTCTTTTCTGTTCCAGGGTGAACTTTGGGGGCAAGAGCTATCACCCCGTTGGGGCAAGCTACACAGCACAGCCTGACGTGGGTACTACTGAAAACACACTCACTTTGCCTTCACTGAAAGTTCAGAAACATGAAAAGGAAAACAAAATAGCACGTGTTGAAAATGTGTACTTTAACTAGTCCTGTCTCATCTTAAAGCAAATCTGCTTGGCCTATGTGTTGCTCTTTCATCTGGTCTTATACCCTAGAGGCTTTCCTCTTTTCTTGATGCTCCCCTCCCAGGCTTCGGCTTCTCCGGTTTTACAGCTCCTAATAATGAGCTCACACAAGTGAAGCATCATGAAGAGGACACACGTCTCCACAGGTTGGGTAGTTCACCTCAGCTGGCACATCAGCTGCCTCTCCAGTTTGGTCCAATTCTTTTGGTGTCTCCTTATACTAGGGAGCCGAATGAACTAACCCAACAGGCACTACCTGAAAAAGACAGAAGGACCACACACTATAAGGAACTTTACTCTCACAAAGTCCATTTGCTTTATATTTTCGCTTTCCAAAACTAGTACAAATTATCAGAGCTTACAATTTATTAGTATTATTAAATATATTTAGACTTGACTAAACAAAAATGCAATAATTGAGAAGTATGGTGGACAGAAAGAATACACCCACCTCAAATGTGGGAACCTACTTGATACAAAAAAGCCCAATGGCATTCTATCTGAGAAATGTATATATTTGGGGCAGCTTCAGTTCCACTCCACCGTGTCAATGGAACCCATAACAATGAAATAAAGAGGCCCTGGGTTCTGTGTACTTCTGGATTCCACACTGGCTTCTGGTTACCCAGAAAGGGCACCGCAGATTCTGGCTTGGCATCTGAATATACAATACAGACACTTGGGAATTTGGGATAGGCCCAAGAATGGTTGTTCTATACACTCAGGATCCTGTTTCAGCCACCCGGACTCCTGGCTAGATGCTAAAATGACTATAAGATGTGCCCAGACCCAATTCAAACATTCTAACAAAGCATCAGAGCTTAAACTGCAGCAAAGGAAATTTAGAATCAATAATAAGGACGATATTTTTTGTTTTACTATGGGGGGTGGTTACACTAGAACACTGAGGGAAGTGGTGCAATATCCCGATTGACAACTTTGAAGAGGAAGTACATTTCTGTGTAGAATGGTTCAAGTGAAGTGGCTCTTACCTAGAGGCTGGAGGTGATGAACTAGAGGACCTCCTGAGGGTACCTGCACCTACAGCAGGTCAAAAACACTAAGGTATGAAACATATCTTTATGTTTGAACAGTTGAGATACTTTTGCCACTGTGGGTACTTAACCTCCTACTAAAATACAGTGGACTGGAGGGACTTTTTAATATAAAGGAGCAGAGAAGAAAGGAGTTAATATTGAAATAAAATGAGGAACAGTGCCTCAGAGTAGCTGACAAACCCACTAGCAGGAGGCAAAAACAATGTCTAAGTTATAAACCCTATGACCTTGGCTAAAAAAAGAATTAGTTCCCAAGAGTGTTCTCATAGCACCACAATTTGTTTTCTATAAAAGCAGATTGCCTATCATAAAGTGAATAAAATAAAGCAAGCGCTGCAGAATTGCCAGCAAAAGCCCATGCAATCTTGCTCGCTGGAGTTTCCTGCACTGCAAGGGAGCAGAGGGCTCCGACTCTTGCTAGCACACGCAATGGGAGGGGGAAGGGCTCTGCTAATGGCCGCCTCGTTCGTTTCCTACAATTCCCCTCGAAATGCAGATGGAGCCCGACGGAGGAAAGGAATCGGGGGGGTCCTGCCGCTTCATGGCAGGGGAAGAGCTCGGGGGGCGCCCTCTTCCCCCTCGGCCTCGCTCAGATACGGCACAGGCCCTCAGTTTCTTTGTTTCTGCACCGGGTGGGGGCTTCTTAGCCTGAAGTGAGGGAGGCTGGGTGGGGGCGGGGACGCTGCCACTGCTTCCCGCCCCCGGGACACGTGCTCTGGGCTGCGCACCCCCCACCCCTCAGGAAACCGTCAGCGATACAAAACAGCGGAGCCGAGAAACCTCACAGGGATCAATGGCAGGGAGGGAACTCCCAGGGATAGCCACCCCCGACCACACTGCACAGCAGTCCGTACACCCCTCCTCCAAAGAAAAGGAAGACGGCGTTCATAACCCCCTGCCACCAGAAAGAGGGACAGGGCCTTGCTGTCACTGAGAAAGGCGAAGCTCCGAGGTAGTACCCCCCCCCCCCCCAAAAAAAAAGAGGGATTCAAGGACAATGCCTTTCAGTACACACCTCCTCCTCCCTCCCCCCAAAAATGGTGAAGACGCTTAAGGACAATCACATACCCCGGTACATATCAGGCAATAACCTCTCTCTGCCCAAAAAGGGGGATCCGAGGACAAAGTATGGCCACCATTCGGTGCAACCCCGGCCCACTCCCACGCGCGCGCGGACACACCCCAAAGAAAAGAGGAATTAGGAATAATTACCCCAAGCCATCGAAAGAGCAGAGGATGCCCCCCCCCCCCCCGAAACGAGGCTTGGGAAAAGTTACCCCCTATCTCAAAGTAAACAAAAAAAATCAGGGATATTGCCCCCGCTCCTGGCCACAGAAAAGAGGATTTAGGGACAGTTACCCCAACCCACAGAACAGAAACAACATACTCCGCCCGCGCCCCCCCCCCCGAGAGGGGGGGGGAGACTCAGGGAATGTAACCCTTACCCCAAAGAAAAAACGGATACGGCAGAGAACACCCCCGACAAAATACAATTCTGTTTCATCTTGTCCTGCATAATAAGGCGAGGCGATTAGCCAGCCCCCTCCTTCCCCCCCCCCCCCCGGAGGAGCAGGCGGGTGACTCCCCAACAAGTTAAAAGAAACATCCTCTTTCAGTGTCCCCACCAAAAATGTCCCGGGGGACCAACCGTAGCCCCATTCACTTTATCACCCAAACGTGGGGGAGCAGGGAAGGAGGCGATAGGAATCCTCCCCTCCCCCGCCAGCTCTTTAAAGCCCGGGATGGCAGGGAGGGAGCTGCACCCGCTCCTTATTTCGCCCCGGGGGGGTGGGGGAGACTTTCTATCCCAAAACGATTTTCATGCTTTGAATGCCTACCCCACTCCCGAGGATGGGGGAAGGGCGGATTGACCCGATCTCAAGGGAACACGAACCGGAATTTCCCCGACATATTTCTACTGAGTGGGATTCATTCCACCTTCAACTTGCACCACAACTGGCTTGACCCGTTCTTAATGCCAGGCTGACCCGGTTCCTGGCCCGCTGAGAGACATAACTCGGTTGGCCCGCTCGAGGGAAGGGTGGATGGTCTCCGGCTGACTTGCCCCTAGACCCGTAGGCGTACCGGGGGTTTAACCCGTCCCTACCCCGGGCGAGATGACGGAACTGACCCACTCCAGCACCCCTAAGGCACCAGACTGGCCCGTTTCTAGCCAGGGAGAAGCATCGAACCTGTGCTAACCCGCTGGGACAACAAATAATCCTGGATGGATACGGCGGGTGGGGGAATCCCCGATTTGTCCTGATCTGCCCTTTACTCAGTCGGTTCCCTGTAGATCTGGCTCTGCTTTCTCGCAACGGCCCGAGTCTAATCGCACTCACCTCTGATCCCCACTGGAACCGGTCCAGACATCTCCGTGCCGAGCCCGAGTCCAGCCTGGCGAAAGCGCCCCTTCCTCCGGGGCTCCAGCAGCAGCATTCAAACAATGCCGAGCCCTGTCATTCAGAGCCGAGGAGGACGGGGAGGGGGAGGGGAGGCGGCCAGGGGAAGGGGGACACAGATGTGGAGCAAACAAAAGACAAGTGAAGAGTGCAGATCCCAAAATCCGACGTGGACTTCCATTCCGACCTGTCAAGGAGAGCGGCGGGCCGCGCTTAACCCTTACCTAGCTTTGGGCTGCTGCACGTGGTGCCTCTTTAAAGCACACGGGGCTTTAAAATCCTGCTGGCTGGAGGCCTGTCGAGGCGAATTTCCTACTGTATAGAAACCAAACCCAGCCGATTTTTCTGTGCACGATGCCTAACGCTAACATGTCTTCCTTTTTCAGCTTAACCCCTTCGCAGCCGCGTCTCTTGCTTTCAGATCTGAAAACCTCTTGTTTCCATTCTTTTGTTTATAGCGACTTGAAAATTTTAGGTGCTTCAAGCAAAGAATGTACTTTGTTAAATCATATATAAATAGACTGGAATTTTCTGTAAAGCCAGGTTTCTGCACATATTTGTATGGCCAAACATTATTTAAAGAGAGAGACTGTGGGGTTGGACATATCTGTCATTCGATTTTGCAAGCATTACTTTGTATACTTAATTAATCATACACATTAGTAATTATTAGCTGGATTTATTGAGGTTATTTTGCCCAGAAGTGTAAAACAGAAGAAAGAAAATCTGTGTGTGACACCAAATAACAGGTTTCTCTGCACAACTAGGTATAAATCAATATTATTTTCCACTTTGATGAAACAGGAGGATGTCATCATGTCTTCTTAAGTTTTGGGATGGGGGAATAACTGAAAAGTCAGAAAATGGAAGATTAACATGGCCAGTTAGCATTCACAGTCATTGGAAATTTACTGATAATAAAATCTCACTGTATCTTTCCACTTACTCAGCAATTAAAAATAAAAATATCCCATAAACTAACAGGATGAGGGTATTAAAATGAATTTTGAAAATGAAATGAAAAATGATACCTAGTATCAAGAGCACTATCATTATCAGGAAATGACCCCTTACCTTCTTTCAGTCCATAGGGTCTTGACCTGAACATTTAAAACAGTTACTTCCATGGCCACTGTTGTTCAAGTAGAATCCTGCTGGATGTAAAGTCTCAGGATTTAAAAAGTTCCCCATTATTAATCTCTGGCAATGGTTATTCCAACTAGTGACCAGGTGGGAGGGGGATTAGAAGATCTGAGGACAAGCCATGGATTGCAAACTGTAGGGTGGCAGTAGAATAAAAGTGGTAATTCGCAGAGATAATATTGCTAAAATAGTATATACATATTGTCATGATTTCTATAGTACTAGGAGGTCAATGCAGCACTTCACAGAATCATATAAGGAAAACATAGTACTGTATCTTTCTATGAAATAAATGGAATTTAATATTTTTGGAGGTTTGCACACTGTCAGGAAAGAAAAAAAAGTTGTCACAGTCTCTTTCTTTGCACTAGCCGTACCTACTGCCAGCTAGGGTCCCTCCACACCTACTCAGCTATTCTGTCAACTTGTACAATCGCTGAAAGTCATTTTCTTTCCTTTGGATGTTCAATTTTCTAAAATTCAGGCTCTGCACCCAGCGTAACTATCCTTGAGTCATTCGATTCCCTCACCCTCAGTTCTGGGTATTGAGCTTTTGATGACAGAGCCCCCTGCTGCGGCGATATAGTGTATAACGCATGTCTTTAAATGCATCATACCACTTACTTCCATACATGCGCCAGTAAGTAGATGAATCAGTAGAGTCTTTTCCTGCTTTTGAAGGAAGCTTGAAAGCACTTTTTGCAAAAGTTATATATTTGTATTAAAAAAAGAGAGATTTTTCTTAGATTGCAGACTACGATACTAATTATCAAACTAATGTAAAACATTTTCCACACATGACAGTGTGCACAGATTTTTCTCATCACCTGCACATTGTTATTGCTGGATAATTCTTATGATGGTCCAATTAAAAGGGTCTCAGTCCATCAAGAATCCAGCTGCCTCCATGACCGATTATCCATCTACCGGAGGTTTCGGCTACAGAGTTTTATCAACTAGAGCAAATACCACCTGGGTGGCGACTATCCGAACAAAAATATGCATTACCACTATCTGTGCAGTGAAGCGAGACTCTCCTCTGACTGGAGTAGTAGATCATTGATTTATTTAAAATATTCATAAGCTGCCTTTTGGGGTAGCTGATATCCTTGTGGCATGAAAGCATTGTAGGGGCCTAGTTTTGCATGTCTGGACTGTAACCAGTCAATAGGTCAGTATTTCTCAACCTTCTCCTGGAGGCAAAGCCAGCCAGTCAGGTTTTCAGGATTACTGCAATGAATATGCATGAAATAAATCTGCATACATACAGACCCAGAGTATGCAGATCAATCTCATGCATATTCATTGTGGTAATGCTGAAAGCCTGTCTGGCTAGATGTGCCTCCAGGAAAGGGTTGAGAAGCACTGCAATAGGTAACAATAATAAGGTAACCTCTTATCACAATAAGAGACAGCTAAATTTTCTAAAAGGCACTACTGCATTAACATATACTAACGTGCATTAATATGCACTATTTACTGCAGTTCCCATTTTCTGAAATAGGACCTATTTATTAACAACCTGCATTAACTGTTTTAACACACACTAATGCACTAGTCTAGGGATTCTCAACCCCGTCCTCAGGATACACCTTGCGAGTCAGGTTTGCAGGATAAACATAATGACCATGCATGAGAGAGATTTGCATGCACTGCATCCATTGTATGCAAATCTTTCTCATGTATATTCACTGTGGTTATGCTGAAAACCTGTCTGGCTAAGTGTATCCCGAGGACTGGGTTTAGAACCCCTGCACTAGCCCAAAAAGGTTTGCCCAAGTTCAGTCCTTGAGGTCTTCAGAGACCAGATTTTCAGGAGCTCCTTATGATTATGCATGTGATAGATTTGCTTGCATACTACTACCACTGCATAGTCATTAGGGAAATCCTGAAAATCTGGCCTGTTACTGCCCTTGAGGACTGAACTTAAGCAAGCCTGATGGATTGAGGTCTTTATTTTCTAAAGCAGGAGTTCTCAACCCAGTCCTCAGGACACACTTAGCCAGTCAGGTTTTCAAGATAATCACAATGAATATGCATGACATAGATCTGCATACAATGGAGGCAGTGCACGCAAATCTGTCTCATGCATGTTCATTGTGATTTTCCTGAAAACCTGAGTGGCTAGGTGTGTCCCAAGGGCTGGGTTGAGAACCACTGCTCTAAAGGGTATTTTTCCATAGGCTCAGAATAGAGAAAGTCTTTCTTCAATAAGGCTCTTAGTCACATACATTCCATTTAACTTTCACCCAGCAGTTTTGCACTGCTTCTTCATATGTCCAGTTCAATTGGAACCAAGGCTGGGTTCTGTACCCCATGCGCCTTCATTTGCTTTTACCTGGAGATTTTTTCTCTCTATTTAACATCCCCTTCAACACACCTAGTCTGATCATTGTTATGTTGTTATATCTGTATTCTGCCTTACTTAGATATAGCCCAATCCAAAGTGGTTCACAAAATACAATACAACAAAAAATACATAATAAAAACATTACAATTACAAATACTGCAATGACAATTCTGGGCTCCTTCCAAAACCCTGCGGTCATGAGCTATGAAGCCGATCACCAGATGTTACCCTTTAAAAATTACTATGACTCCATCACTTTGGTGGGGGATGGGAGGATCCTTAAGGCCCCCTCACATTTTGCTCAAGGCCCCCCCCCCCCCCCCCCAGTTGAACCAGACCAGACAAATTGCTGAAACTGGAAGCCAATTCTTTAAGTGCAGCACAACATTGTCATTGCTGCAAGCAGGGGGAACTGCAGAAACCTGTCCATGGTTCTTCACACACCAGCCCCTGCCGTCTCTTACAACAATTAGTAAAACTGAAGTCCTTTGCATGGTAGAGACCTGCTGCAGAGCAGATATAAACTGGGACTTCAGCGCTGTACTCCAACCAGGCCTTCAATGGCCCCATTAGATCATTACAGAACTGCTCCCTCATTTGTGTCTCTCCCTGTGCCACTGTCAACCTGGTTCTAATGTGGCCCTTTCAGTTTAATGTGGCTGCAACTCACTGTCCACTCTAGCCTTACCTGTTGTATGGCAAATCTCATTCCACCTGCCAGCAGAGCAAAATGAGTCGAAGCAGCTGGCGTTCCTGTCGTCCTCAACAGGGGCAGTTGCAAACTTTGCTGCCCAACAGTCAATTCTAATTCTGTGAGATTAGCACTAGGCATCGTGAATGCTAGCAGCTTTGTTTTGCTCTGCTGATGGGTGGGATGGGGTTTGCCATTATTGATGCCTCTGGAGTTACATTATTACATTGGGTAAGGAGGGAGTCATAGGGATCAAGCCCAGGTATGGGGGGAAGCACTTGTGTTCCTAAACTTCCACTGCAGCTAGATGATTCCATACAAAATGTTCTGCAGGAGCCTGGGCAATGATGAGGTGTCTGTAGTGAGCCTGTAAAGAGGGGGAGAGATTGAGAGAGATTCTAGGGTGAGGGGACGGCAGAAAGGAACAACTGAGGAGAAAGATGGCATGCTAGGTGGTGAAAGAGAGGAAGCAGAACTATATGTGTGTGTGGGGGGGGGGTAAATGAACAGATCATTGGGGAGAGGGCTAGGAGAGGGAGAAAAACAGAGGGATAAGGGAAGGATGTCATTGAAGAAGCAAAAATACTGTAGGTGCACTGGAGGGAGGGGAAGAGAGAATGGTGGGAGGAAGAGGGAGATGAGGAGTCCTAGGAATGAGATAGCATTGGGAGAAGAAAAGGAGTACAAGGAAATGGATGGTGAGAGAGGTCTGTGCTTTAGTAGATGTGAGAGAACATTTGGAAGAACCAACAAAGGGGCACTGGGTGGAGGGAACATTGGTAGAATGATATTAGAGATGAGGAAGACAAATATTTGGTAGGGACAATGTGATGAGAAATGGAGAGGTTGAGCAATGGAGAAATACAAACAGAAGAATAGTGAAATGTAAAGAATGCAGAGGAAGGAAAAACATGAAGAGGTAATGATAACAGGAAGAGGAAGATAGAGAAACAGGAAATAAATGGCGAGTGATATAAAAAGAACAGTATAGGTGTCATAGATAAAAAATGGAGGGACAAAAGAGAAAGGCTATAAAGAAAAAAGATCAAACAAGATGAACCAGAAAAAAATTGACAGGATGAAAGCAAAGCAGAGACAGAGAAAAGTACAATGAGAAAAAGACAATGAATAAAAATATTCTCATAAATTTTAAATCAGATAGGGATTTTGGTTTTTAATTGACATCTACAGTGGGACCAATATTCAGTAGCTCAATATTACAGTTAAAGTTAACCAGATGGATTACCCCATTACATCTATCCAGATATTTAGCTGATTTATCCTGTTAAATCAGGCCACTGAATAGAATTTTCTAAGAGCCCCTTTTACTAAAGCCCGCCAAACAAACACACATTAATTGCAAAGCCTCCTCAGTAGCTGTTGGGAAGGTAACCAGTATGGTCTTAGCTACTAATACATAATGTGCCAATCTAATATGCACTCCACCAAGGCAGGTTCATTTAATGACTCCCATAGGTGAATTGGTGTTAAGAGTCACGTTACTGCTGAGTGCATGGCAATAGGCCTGGCGTTAGTGGTAATGAGCTTTCTATGCTCACATTATGCCCATTCCCTGCCCTATCTCGCAATCGCCAATTAACGTGTGGTTTAGCTTGTGGTGGTGGACGTGCTTGCGTCTTAGTGTTTCTGACTGCCAGGTGCCGCATGTTAAAACACACATTAACCAGCTAACGGGCTTCAGTAAAAGGGGCCCTAAGTTCACCAGGCAAGTTATCCAGTTAATTTTAGGGAAGCATTTATACAGTTCCATTTATTTCAGATAAAAATTCACCTCACCCCACCGTGCCTTTTTTTGACTGGATAAGTTATGCAGTCTCGAGGAGTGAGGATAATTCGAAGAGCTGTCCAGGTAACTCCAGAAGTTTTCAGTCAATCATTGTGACTGATATTTAGAGAATTTATGTACTGGACATCTGTGTTGTTGTAACGTATTTAAATATCACACTGTCTGCTCTCACTGTTTGGTAGATGTTATTGTTGATGTCAGGGAGGGGGACAGTGGGTGCATTCTAATTTTGTCTCTGCCACTCTGCTCCTTCCCGTCTCTTTGAAGCCAAGAATTTGAACTGTCTGTATTTCTTTTGCTGAAATGCATGCAGTCTGGATACCTGCACAATTCTATTTCTAATTTATGGTCCCTTAGTCTGTACTGGGTGAGGATCTATGTTTTGCAGGTGTGACCGAGGTCAAGAATTTCTGCTAGTGTGTACTTTCTGTGTGGAGAGCTGTAGCAGCGTGGCTTATGCTGTTTTTCAGATAGGTGTATTGGCTTATATGTCCCAGTGTAATATTTGCAGTGCTGCCTTTTCATATATAGCACTGTTAAGTATGAATGGAAGAAATTCAAATTGAGAGGCCCCAAGCAAAATACCAGCAAGGTCTCTATTAGACAAGGGGAATCCATCTCAGAAGATATAGGGGCAACTATAATTGGGACCCCTCTTTCTCTGTCCCACCCCCACTGCAGGGGTGGCTTAGGTGAAATTTACACCACGGAGGACAGAGGGAGTTAGGGAATGGATAGGAGAGCAGAAAGGGGACAAATTAAAAATTGGGGATTGGAAGGAGAATATGGTCTCAAGGCTTGGGTGGTGATTGATCGGGTAGGGTGGGAAAGTGGGGACTTGAAGATTACATTGAGGGAGAATAGGTGTAGGGATTAAGCAGTTGGGTGGGTGTATGAGTAAGAGTGTGGTGGAAGAGTTAGTTGTATAGTGTATAATAGAGTGAATAAATGATGTAAAGGACTTGGAGGCACTGAGGAGTCAGGAGGCAATAGAAAGGGACAGGAGGCTGTGGAAGGAATAAGTGACAAAAAGGAAGGTCTTTGAAGGGTTAAGAGAGGTGGAAATGGAGGAGATGAAAGGGGAAATGGGAAGATGGATAAAGGGTAAGAGACAAGAAGTAGGCTAAAAGTTGGAGCTGGGTGGATGCGCGCACACACTCGCACAGAGCATTGAACTCACCCGCACTCACTCTGCCTCCTGCCACATACCTGATCTGCTCCCACTGCCATTGTCAGCCACAACAGGGACATGGAATCAGCATGGAGGAAGCTCCTCCCAAGCCCAGGTGACCACAGCATCGCCGCTGGAACAGGACACATAAAAGACAGCTTTCCTCAGGGCATAGGCCTTTCCATTGCACACGCACAGAGCATAGAACTTACCCGCACTCACACTACTTCCTGCCGCATACCTGATCTACTCCTGCTGCCATTATCAGCTGCAACAGGGACCTTGAATCAGTGTGGAGGTAAGCTCCTCCCACGCTCGGATGACCACAGCATCGCCGCCAGAACAGGACACATAAAAGACAGCTTTCTGCAGGGCGTACCCGCACCTGGCAGGCCTCGCTTGGTGAGGCCCTTAGGCAGGAACCACCTAGAGCACCCAATGACACAGACACAGCCCCAGCTTCTACACGGACATGCCACACCAGCACACAGTGTGAGGCAATGAAGCACTACAAACACCTCTCTGCAGTTTGGCTCATCTGACGGAACATTGCCTCCAGCCACAAATCCACAGCAGCTTCAGCACCCAACTCATACCAAGCTCTGCTCCACTAAGTCAACCCTGCAATGGCCACACAGAACCAGCAAAGACCAGGAATATAACACACAAATGACCCACACCACTCAAAAGGAAGGACTGCACCATGTGGAACACCCAAATGAGGACACTCTGCACATTCCTGATTCTAATCCTCTTCCTACTGGCAATAGAAATGAATGCCACCGCATTAGGCCAGCCCTGCTCTATACCCATCATCCTCATCCCCAGTTCCAGACCGACAAGGCCATGGCCCCAGCACTGCACCTTCCATCAAAGAAGACCCAGGCATCTGCTCCCAGTCACAATAGGAGCACCGACCCTCCCATCCACTCGTGACAACCACCCTATCAAATGCACCCTGGTGAACGCACGCTTAGATAGACCTCATGTGCATCACTGAAACATGGTTTTCCAACAGCAGCAACATTCCGCTCAACCAGCTCAATACTGACACCCACACCATCCACAACTGCCCACGCAGCAGCACCACAGGAGGAGGCGCCTGCACCCTCTCAGGCAAAGCATTGAAATTTGAGATCAGCAGCATCATCTCTACACCAGCTATGGACATCCTCACGCTTTTAAACGGACACGTCACCATCTACCTGGCATACAGGGCATCATGTTCCCTGTAAAATAGTTATCTCCAAGTTATAATGCCCTGTTCAATGTAATTTCAGTTTGTTCAATGTAAACCGCACTGATGCAGAATAGCGCGGTATATAAGAGAATGTAAATAAATAAAAAAATACAGGGCACCACTCAACAAAGCCGAGGAACTCGACACCCTCATCGATATCATCTACTCTTACACCTCCCACCAAAAACACCTCATTCTCCTTGGAGACTTGAACCTCCCGTCCGCCTTAAGCAACCAAAGCGCCACCTTCCTTCAAGTCATGCAAGACCTGCAATACACATAAATTATCAATACCCCAACTCACAACAAAGGAGGAACTCTTGATCAAGTCTTCCTCCCCAAACTCCTCCTGACCACGCCTGGTACACTCCCCTAGCCACAATCCCCATTCCCTGGTTAGACTACCATCTATCACAGTCACTCTGCCTCAGCAATGCATTCAATATGCACTCCAAGATGCCACTCCCACAGCTAGACATTTTGTAGTCTTCAACGAACAGACCTTCCTGCAAAATACCCTACCAGCTCTGAAGGAACTAAGATCTGAGACCGAAGCTGACCTCAAAGCAGCAATTGCCACATGGCACACAACCATCTCCGCCGCGGCCTCCACATCTTTACATCCCAGCTCCACCAAGCAACGCAGACAGGCACCGGGGTACTCCACCGAGTTAAGAGAACAGAAATGGGCCCTTTGTCATATAGAATGTCAGTGGAGGAAATCTAGAGATCCTGAACTTCATGCCGAATACCTAGAGAAACTCAAGGCCTACTGCGACAACACACTAGAAGCCAAGAAGGAGTTCTACCACAACACCCTTCTCAAAGCGCTCAACAAGCCTAGGGAGCTTATGACATGGTCAGGTCACTCACAAAGGACCCCACCCAACCACACCAAGAACATGCCGGACATGGCTATATACCTCCAGACCAAACATGGGTCCACCAAGCCCCCTGCGCTCGTCATACCTACCATAAGTGAGACAGCGGACAACTCCCAATATTGGACCGCCTTCAGGGACCAACCACTAGAGGTTGATGCTATCCGCATCAATACCACGACCTCCCCGCTAGATCCATGCCCAGTGGCATGGATAAAGATGACAAAGGACTACTTCCTACCACTTATATCGATCATAGTGAACAAATCCCTATCCCACGCCTACCTCCCCCAACTAATCAAACAGGCCTTCATCTGCCCCCTCCTAAAGAAGCCCAACCTAGATCCCGGATCACCCACCTCATACCGACCCATCGCAGTGTACCATTCCTGGCAAAAATCATAGAAAAAGCAGTCCAAATCTAGCTCCAGTAGCACATTGACCAGCATGCACCTCTCGACCAGCACCAGCATGGTTTCCACCCACACCACAGTGCAGAATCCCTGTAACTTCCCTACTATCAACACTCATTGAAGGAACAGAAAACAAATCAAGAGGTTTCATATTGTTTTTCCTGGACATATCTTCACCGTTTGATACAGTGTCACACCAAACAATGCTGAACCAACTCCATGAGATTGGAGTGCAGGACAAACCGCTCCAATGGTTCCATTCGTAACTCTCGCAACGCAGCCAACAGGTCAGAGTAGGACAAACCTCATCCTCTCCATACATCCTGCCACAAGGAGTGTCCCAGGGATCTGCACTATCGTCACTGCTATTCAACATCTATGTCCGCCCCCTTTGAACAACCATCCAGAAGGACAACGCCAGGTATCTAATTTATGCTGACAACATAATGGTATACACACTGTTCTCCACAGCTGCCCCAGACTACTCCAATTTCTCAGCATGCTTTGAGGAAATGGTCAAATGGCCCCAGCATAGAAACCTGGCAATCGACCTCAGCAAGACAGAGACCCTACATGTCACTAGGGACCCCAACATGCCACCAACATCCATCAAACTCGGAGACACTGACCTCCAAGTCAAAAGTCAGCTCAAATACCTCGGAGTCACCTTAAACCAGCGCCTAGACTTTGAAGCCCACATCCAAAATACCAGGAAGGCAGTTTATTTTAAGCTCAGAATGCTATACAACCTATGCCCCCTCCTCTCCTCTGAGACCTTCCGCAAAGTCTGCCAGGCCACAGTCTGCTTGATTACTGCAACTCCATATACCACAGGCTACCCAAACGCACCATTCATCCACTACAGCTTGCACAGAACACTGTAGCATGAACGATCTTCCGAACACCTAGGCACTCCCACATCACACCCATCCTAAGATCCCTCCATTGGCTACCCATCACCTCCAGGATCAAATTCAAGGCCCTCAAAATCATCCACAAAGCTCAGAATGGACTCACTGCCCAATACCTCCAAACATCGATCAGTGCCCCCATCTCCACCAGGCCCTGCAGGCAGACCACACATGTCCCACAGATGCTCCTTGTGGTCTTGGGCAAGCCACTTAACCTCCATTGCCCATGTTCCCTGTAAGTATTAGTGTATGTGTCTCACATCCCTGCATGTTAAATGTATCCCCCAATTGTGTTGTGACCGCTTTGATTGAAGGATAAGGCGGTATACAAAACTGTCTAAATAAATAAATAAAATAAATAAATAACACATAACCTGCTTAGCCTGCCAACGCAAATCTGCAAAAGCACCCAATATGCCCCCACTCTCTGGAACACACTTCCACCCACCCTAAGTAATATCCAGGAGAGAAAAGTCTTCTGTAAACATCTAAAGACTCATCTATTCCAGGAACACTATGGCACATGCTGACTTCCTCAAGAAGCTACTGGACTCACCACCGCACCCACATACCTACTCTACATAGCATACCTACCTACATACATACCTGCTGCTAACTTTGCTACTGTGATTCCCCAAAAGCTACCCCCCACCCTGATCCCCAGGATTTTCAAGTACACTTGTCTATTCTGTTGTTAAGTTGTTCACCGTTTGGATTGGTAGAAAAATGGTATACCCAAACCAGTTAAATAAATAAATAAAAGGAGTTGGGAGCTGATGAGAGGCCGAGAAGGTAGATGAGAGTGAGTACAGTGAATAGAAATCAGGGGCTTTAGAGTGAGTGAAAGAGGGTGTATTGAAACTTGGGAAAGAGTGAAAGATCAGAAGGGAAAACGTGGAAACTCAGAGTGGGAAATGGAAAGCTGCTACATAACTGAAAAATAAAAAGAGAAATTGAAGCTGGAGTATAAAGAGAATGGAGGAAGGAGGATACAAATCTAACTATGGGGAAACAGAAGCAAACTAGAGAAATGAAACAAAAAATGAAAGATGGTTCTCCCAGGACAAGCAGGATGAGTCAGCCACAAGTGGTGACATCATCCGACGGCGCCATAGAAGGAAGTACTCTCATTAGCCCAGAAGGCTTTAGCCCTCTGGGCATGACCACTAGCCCCACCTCCAGATACGCCCCTAGCTGGCCAGTCTTTGTCTTCCACCTTGCCAGCAAGACATTTTTTTATTTTACTCTCCTCATCTTACCTCAACAATGAAGAAACCAGGATTCAAGAAATGCCCAGGCTGCTCCCGGAAAATGGCCAATTCGGACTCACACCATCTCTGCCTCCGGTGCTTGGGAAAAGAACACCCCGTAGAGGACTGCTCGGCCTGCGCCTGCATGTCTCCCAGGGCCCTCAAGTCGCGCCGGGATGCCCTCTCCGATTATCTGGCCCCCGCAGCTGCCGTGAGTACTCCAGCCTCTGAGAACGCCGACGCTATCGCTCCGGCCGGGGACGTGCCTCTCCTAGCCTCCGTCTCCCGCTGTGTAGCAGAGACTCCTGCAGCCACGTGTTCCCCACTGGCGGCGTCCATTTCGGCAGGGGCAGCCTCCTCCTTCGCTCCCCTTGGACTTCCGGCTGCAGCCATGACGACTTCCGGCCCTCCTGAACCCTCCTCCTCTCAGCGCATCTCGGCCAGCCAGGATGGAGCAGATCGGCGCGATGCTAGCCCCTACCGGGATGGCACGGTCAGAGCCACCAACAGGCGCAGAAGCCCAACGCACGGCAGAGCATCAAATTCGCACTGGAGCTCCCGGGACTGGCGCGCATGCTCACGGAGCCGACGCAGAACCCCGGACAGCAGGCGCCACTTCAGCCGGCGCAGAAGCAGGCACAGACACGGCACATCAGGGAGCCGGCGCAGATCAAGGAGCCAGGACAACCGCAGACAGCGCAGAGAGTGCGATTGTGCACACCATCACCGCAGTGGATCCCCTCACCGCAAAAGAAGCAGGCACAGTACTCCGCGCACAGAGAGCTCGCACTCCCACAAGAGATCGCGGCAATCACACTCCTCTGCTGACAGCATCTACAGCACCTCTGCTCATAGCATCTATAGCGCTTCTTCGGCACACAGCACCCTCAGCGGTGCGGAGGACTCACGCCCTTCCTCCCCTATGCGGGCAGACTTGCCTTTTCAAGAGGAGAACATTCAGCTACCTGCACCCAGCTCACAAGTAGCCCCTAGCCATCAACTCCTCCAGAACAACCTCACAAAAATTTGGCAGTCGCCAGCATCCAACCACTCCTGCCCACGCAAATTGGACACTAAGTATGTCATTCGTCCACTGCCTGGATTTGACAAGCAACAACTACCTCACCAATCCATCATTGCTGAATCTGCCCTTAAACGATCTAAGTCTTCGCGCACTTCTACCAATGCGCCTCCGGGTAAAGACAATAAACTCCTTGACGATGTTGCGAAGCGGATCTACCAAGGGGCCATGCTGAATGCCCGGATTGCGGCGCACCAATTCCAACATGCAATCTACCAGGACATGCTGGTGAGCAACATCAAGTCCTCCATCACTCAACTTACCGAAATTAAAACCTGCCCTCTCCGCTGCCCTCGCGGATATCGATGACTGCACCAAACACCAGGGCCGGGCTGCTCACGACGCCTTCGAAACAGCCGCCAGGGTGGCCGGGGCTTCCATCTATGCACGCCGACTAGCTTGGCTCCGAGCATCAGGCCTGCAGACAGACTCTCACGACAAGATTGCGGACACTCCCTGCATTGGCGACTCACTTTTTGGCGATAAGGTCAAGGACACAGTGAATGACATGCGCGAGCATTTCACTACCCTCCAAACTCTGGAGGAAGGCGCTGAACGCCCACGCCCCTACCGCAAGGGAGGTTCTCAGAGCTATACTGGTCCCAAGCGGTACAACACGTATCGCAAGTGGCAGCAGCCCCGCCACAAGCAGCAGCACTACCAGACCCCTTACAGGCAGAAACCACGTCAGCGGGATCGCACATCGAAGAAGATCCCTTCCGCACCCGCTAAGAACAATCCTAGTTTTTGACTCGCAGCCCTGCCAGCACCTTCTGACCAGGGGTCGCTTATCTGCATTCCTGCACTCCTGGGAAACCATAACGACGGATCAATGGGTGCTCTCCGTCATCAAGCAGGGCTATCGCATAAAATTCTCCTCGAAACCACCTCTACGTCCATCTCCTGTGAGCATCATTCCGCCACAGCATCTTGCCTCCATGACCGCAGAGATCCATTCCCTACTCGCATCCAGGGCCATCGAGCCTGTTCCCCCCAGCGAGATCAACAAGGGGTTTTACTCCAGGTACTTCCTTGTTCCCAAGAAGTCCGGGGGCTTACGGCCCATCCTCGATCTGCGGAAACTCAACAAGTGCATAGTCAAGGAGAAGTTCCGGATGCACTCCCTCTCCACCATCCTGCCCCTCATCCAACCCGGGGACTGGCTGGCCTCTCTGGACCTCCAGGACGCCTACACTCACATCCCCATGCACCCTCAACACAGGAAGTTCCTTCGCTTTCAGATAGCGGAAAACCACTACCAGTACAGAGTGCTTCCCTTCGGTCTCTCTCCTGCCCCCAGAGTATTTACCAAGTGCGTAGTGGTGGCCGCCACTCACCTTCGCAGACAAGGGATGTGTGTCTTCCCCTACCTGGACGATTGGCTGTTCTCCGCCACCTCACCCGCGGAACTGCTGGTAGCAGTCAAGAAGGCCACCTCCCTCCTTTCCTACTTGGGTTTCCTAGTCAACCGCAAAAAGTCTCATCTCTCTCCAGCCCAGAAGCTGGAGTTCATTGGTGCTCGCATAGACACCACTCTGGCCAAAGCTTTCCTACCACGGGACAGGATACATACCATCATTGCTCTCGCTCTCCAAGTTCTCAACTCATCGCACTCTACAGCTTGAACCCTCCTACACCTCCTGGGACACATGGCAGCCGCCACCCATGTCCTTCCCCTCGCGAGGCTGTGGATGCGGGTCCTCCAGTGGCACCTCCGCTCTCACTGGTGCCAGCACACGCAACCCTTGTCCACCCTATTCCCCAAGGACCCCAGGGCGTCAAGGGCTCTACGCTGGTGGACCCACCCCGCCAATCTGTCTCAGGGCAAACGTCTACAAACCCTTGCCCACCAGATTACCGTGACCACGGACGCTTCGGCTCAAGGGTGGGGAGCCCACTGCGTCGGGACACGCACCCAGGGCTCATGGTCCACCGCCGAGAAAACCCCGCACATCAACGTCCTCGAGCTCAGAGCTGTCCGCCACACCCTCCTGGCCTTCAGGGATCTTGTTTCGGGCAAAACCGTCAGAATTCTGACCAACAACCAAGTGACCATGTTCTACATAAACAAACAAGGGGGCATGGGGTCACGACCCCTGTGCTAAGGAAGCCCTCCTAACCTGGCATCTTGCCCTCTCTCTTCAGTGCAGTCTCCAAGCCTGCTACCTGCCGGGAGAGGAGAATGTCTTAGCCGACCGCCTCAGCAGGCAACTGAGCCCTCACAGTTGGCACTCCACTAAGAAGTGTCATCATTCCTCTTCAGGGAGTGGGGCCTCCTGCAAGTCGACCTGTTCGCGACCCAGGAGAACGCCAAGTGCCGCCTATTTTTCTCCAAGAGACCAACCCCGCACAGGCTAGCGACAGACGCCTTCGACGTGGCCTGGGACCAATGACCCCTAATCTACGCATTCCCTCCAACCCCGCTCATTGCTCGGACAATTCAACGCATTATCAGGGACCAGTCTCTGGCCATCTTGGTGGTCCCGTACTGGCCCAGGCAAATATGGTTCCCATACCTGCACCGCCTAGCATTGGAACCTCCCATCCAGCTCCCCCTGCGGCCAGACCTTCTCTCGCAGGACGACGGCACGATGCTCCACCCCAACCTGCGGATGCTATCACTGTCGGCCTGGAAGCTGAAAGGCTAGCTCTGGCCCCCTTCGACCTGACGACTGAGGTCCAGCAGATCATACTGGCGGCTCGGCGCCCTTCCACCAGGAAATCATACAGCCTCAAATGGCGACGCTTCTGCATCTGGTGCGAGGCCTGGCATCTAGACCCCTTCTCATGCCCGGTGCCTCATCTCCTCCAATACCTCGCATCGCTCTCATCGCTCGGCCTTAAAACTCAGTTCATCAAAGTCCACTTGTCCGCCATTGCGGCCTTCCATCACCGCATTGGGGACACATCGATAGCGGCGCTGCCCATCTTTGCCAGCTTCATGAAAGGATTATCCAATCTACGTCCTCCACTCAGGGAACCCGTGCCCTCATGGGACCTTAACATTGTCCTCAATCAGCTCACGAAGGAGCCTTTTGAACCACTGCAATCAGCAGATTTGAAGTTTGCTTCCTGGAAGACACTGTTCCTCATCGCTATCATTTCAGCCAGGCGGATCAGTGAACTGCATGCTCTCGTGGCTTACCCTCCTTACACCATTCTTCACCACGACCGCGCCTGCCTTCGGACACATCCTAAGTTTGTTCCCAAGGTGGCGTCCGCTTTCCACATCAATCAAACCATTGAGCTGCCCTGCTTCCTTCCCGGGCCACACTCCAATCCAGATCAGCAACGCCTGCACACACTGGACTGCGTCAGGGCCCTACGGTGCTACCTCAACAGAACTTCCTCACTACGTAAAGGGTCTCAGCTTTTCATCTCATACGACCCTAACAAGCCTGGCCTCCCAGTGTCCAAGCGCACACTCTCCGGCTGGATTTCTGCCTGCATCTCCTTCTGCCTTTCACGCGCTGGAGCGAGCCCCACCGCAAGAGTCACAGCACATTACCTGCGGGCGTTGGCCGCCACCATCGCCAACCTACACTCCGTTCCTGTACCTGACATCTGCAAAGCCGCAACGTGGTCCTCTATCCAGACTTTCCAGAGGCACTACTGCCTCGACAGAGCTGATCACGGTGGCTCCGCATTCGGGCTAGCAGTGCTATCTGCTGCCTCTTTCCCATGCCAGGGAGGAAACTCGTGACTTCTGCTGATGTTGCACCTTATAGCCATGTTCTATTGATTGATGTCATTGCACCTTATTGCCTGTGGGCACCATGTTATTGATATTGCACCTTGTTGCCTGTGGGCGCCCTAATTTGGATACCCCTTGGTTTGTTGCTATTTGCACTGTTCTTGCTACATGCTTGCACACCTTATGTTGAATTTGCACATATTGTTTAAGTATTGTTATCATTTTGCTCTATGCCCGCCCTAATGGCGCGCTCATTCATTAAACCTACTTGCACCTCACGGTCATGCTTGCCTCTGTTATCTTCAGATCTTCCCCGCCGCTGCACGTGTAGCTGGGGAGACACTACTTGTGGCTGACTCATCCTGCTTGTCCTGGGAGAAAGCCGAGTTACTTACCTGTAACATGAGTTCTCCAGGGACAGCAGGATAAGTCAGCCACACTTTCCCACCCTCCTCTCCGGCAGGGACCTCCTGTCTCTCGCTATCTGCCTCCTAGCCTGAGTATCGCGTCAGCTTGGAAGACCTGGCCAGCTAGGGGCGGATCTGGAGGTGGGGCTAGTGGTCATGCCCAGAGGGCTAAAGCCTTCTGGGCTAATGAGAGTACTTCCGTCTATGGCGCCGTCGGATGATGTCACCACTTGTGGCTGACTTATCCTGCTGTCCCTGGAGAACTCACGTTACAGGTAAGTAACTCGGTTTTATCAGAGTGAAATGGAGGGGAGGAAAAAAGTCAGAAGAAAAAGAAATAGAAAAGGGAAAAGATACCCTGGAAAAGGATTTAGGAAATGATTGACAAGACAACATAGAAAAAGAGACCAGGACCATTAGAATAATAAAAGAATCAGACAACACAAGTAGAAAAAATGCATTTTATTTTAAGTTTTATTAATTGAAATATTGTGAACATGAAGACCTTATGCCTTTGTATTTTGCTCAGTACAGGTCAATATGCATTCCCTTTTCTCTTTCTTCAGTGCTACTCTGCTGAAAGAGTCTGATTTCTTTGTCTTTCCATTTCAGTTTTTGTATGTGTGCTCTCTCTTTTAAACTTAACTCCTTATTCTGTATGTGGTGAAGGTCTGTTTTTGTTCTATAAGTGAGATATTCTGCTGGCATATAATTTCTATATGGAGATCTTTGGCAGCAGTCTAGCTTGTTTACTTTTCCAATAAGAGGCTTTTGTGTTCTAGGGCTTGGTGTAATTTTACAATGCTGCCTTTTCCTAGGTAGGGATTTTGCTGCTTGATTACTGGGAATAAGTGCTGGTATGGTATAGTAAATTTACAAGTTTCTCTTTTTGCAGGGATTTGTGTTACTTCAGAGTATCTGGCAATGGATGAAACTTGTGCTGCTATTACTGAGGTGACACAAATACTTGAATATAATTCTATTGTATGATGTGTTATCAAGTGTCATCCTAGTTTTGCTCTGCATCCACTGCAGCTCCTATGTTTATGATTATTGCTGTTTTATTGCAATTATTTTGTTCTTTCTGAACAAGGGATGTAAAGATTGATATTTGCTTTATTATGTGTTTGGATCTGATGTTTCTATAATGCGTTCTTTGCTTTCTACACAATATTCTTTTTTTTTTTTTTTTATTGAAAGGCTTCCAAAGAATACATAACAGCATAAACCACAAAGATCTACAAAGAAGTAGCAACAGTAATAATATAACGTGTCGCACCCCCAGGGGCCCTATCGGTGGGGTCAGGTATTGCCTGATGATTCCTCCTCCTGGCTCCGTACGTGACGCAGACAGCCTTGCCTGACCCTCTGAGGGTGGTAGTTGTACCTTCTCTATATAAAGCACACAACACACTTGAGTTTCAAACTCAGGGCTTTATTCCCCGTCCACGAGGTTTTTCTTTCTCTTTGGCAAACAAAACAATAGACCACTTCGGGCATGTAACAGAAATTAAAGGTAGAACTAAAATAGCTTACTTCAGCTTTTAAATGCAAACAAAAAGAAAAGAATTAAACATCCTCACTGTTTCTAACAGCCTTTTCTTTTTGCTGCCACAGCACAGCTCACTTCTAATGGTTTTCCTAAGAGACACGTTTTGTTAGCACACAGCTTGTGACTCTTAAGCACTGGTTATCTTCAAGCATTTACCTTAAGGAAAACTCAGGGTCAATTACAGACAGTGAACATTCCATTGGCTCAGGAACTGCTGGTATTTCTGCATTCTCATATTCCATTAATTCAGGTTCATTTAAACTCACGTTTCTGAGATCAGCTGTCTCATAAGGATAAGGCTGGCTTGCCTCGTCAAGCAGGAAGTTGTTCTGTCCCTCTGAATCAATGCTTCTCTGGGAACTACCGTAGGGTTTTGAATGAAGCTCATAGGAGCTCAGCCCCTGCTGGTAACTACAAGGATATTCAACAACTTCCCTGGCTCTGTTACTAGAATAATTACGGCCTGCTCTGAGCGTGCTCGGGTCTAGCTTTTGCAACACAGCTGCCCTAGATTGCACTGCTCTAGACGGAAGCTTATCCAACATGGGGAGTTTAAAGTTGCTAGTAGAATCACCAGCTTTTTCAGGTAAGAGAGCTTCTCTTCTCTTGGGGTTTCTACTACAAGGGAAAAAGTTATTCTCTGTTTCTTTAAAGCTTGTTTGTGACTGGCTTTTCCTATTGCTTCGGGGTTTTACCCACTCAGGTAGGAAACAGCCACTATTAGTACTTCTTGCTCTGTTACCTTGTATGTAAGACTTTCTACGTCTCTCATGCTCTCCACGCATGCACACAGTATCTGGTTTCTGCCTTCCAAATGTTTCACACAGGTCTCGGGACTCACTCAGACCTTCGTATGGGCTCTCCTGCTGTTTCAGTAGTTCAGACTCTCTTTCTCTCTCTCTTTCATTCCAGTCCCATTCTTTCCACAGCTTCTGCTGCGCTTGCCGCTGTCTCTCTTGCTGTGACCCTCGTTGGCTCACCTCCTCTCGTCCTCTAACTATTTGTGAGCGTGTTTTATCACCGTGTCTTTGGGCTCCACCTCCACCCAGCTGATTCCTATCAGGCAATGCAAACTCCCTTTGCTTGCTATCTGGGTGTGTCTTCCTGGCCCTTACCCACGTGTGCCTTGGTTGTCTGTAGCAACCATCTGACAGTTTTCTGTTTACACTGTCATCTCTTCCCTGATCATCGCTGCTGATCTGCATTTTCTCAGGCTCCATTAGGTCCACCTTGTGACACATTCCCCCCCTTAAAATATTACTTGCTGCCGCAATTTCAGGCGGACAGCATGTAATCCGGGAGAGCGCATCCGCGTTCCCGTGCATTTTCCCTGCTCGGTGCTGAACCACAAAATTAAAAGCTTGGAGCGCTAGATGCCACCTGGTTAAGCGGGCGTTGTTATTTTTCATCAAGTGAAGCCACTTCAATGGAGCATGGTCAGTTACTAATAAAAACTTTCTTCCTGTGAGATAAGAGCGCAGAGCCTCGATGGCCCATTTGATGGCTAAACACTCTCTCTCTATAGTGGCATAATTTTTCTCTGCCAGAGAGAGTTTCCTACTTAAATAGGCTACCAGATGCTCCCTACCCTCGAATACTTGGGACATCACCGCCCCCAACCCTGTATCCGATGCGTCAGTTTGTACAATGAATGGTAAATTAAAATCTATGCCTCGTAATACTGGGGCACTGCATAACCTCTCCTTAAGGGTCTTAAAGGCTATTTCTGCTTCAGGGGTCCATCGGACATGGTTTGGAGCATTCTTTCTCAACATTTCCGTGAAGAGAATGCTTTCCTCCGCGAAGCGGGGTATGAAGCGACGATAGTAGCCTAGTAGTCCTAAGAAACTCCGCACTTGCTGCTTTGTTATGGGCCTGGGGAATTCCCTAACACTTTCCACTTTGCTAGCCAATGGTTTTACCAGGCCCTTTCCTACCATATGGCCTAGGTATTTGGCTTCCTCTGTAGCAAACAAGCACTTTTCAGGGTTAAGTGTAAGGCCTGCCCTCCGTAGCGCCCTAAGGACTGCTTCCACCCTTGTAAGGTGTTGTGACCAGGTTGTACTGTATATTACTATGTCGTCCATGTACGCGAGGGCGTACTAATGGTGGGGCCTCAAAACCTGGTCTACAAGACGTTGGCATGTAGCCGCTGCCCCATGCAATCCAAACGGCATCCGCCTGAATTGGTATAGCCCAATTGGCGTGGAGAAGGCCGTTTTGGGCTTTGAATCCTTGGTTAAAGGAATCTGCCAGTATCCTTTACTCAGGTCTAACGTAGTTAGATATTTCGCTTGTCCTAAACAGTCTAGAAGGTCATCTATGCGAGGCATAGGATACGCGTCAAACTGCGAAATATCGTTGACCTGGCGAAAATCTATACAAAACCTTAAGGTTCCGTTGGGCTTCGGTACCAGCACTATGAGACTGGACCACGGGCTCCGAGATTCATCTATGATGCCCGTGGCCAGCATTTCCTTTACCTGGGCAATAACTTCCTGTTTCCTAGACTCGGGCATCCTATACGGACGTTGTCGTATGACCCGTCCTGGTACAGTGATTATTTCGTGTGCCACGAGATGAGTTTTGCCTGGTAAAGTGGTTAACACGTCTGAAAATTTTTTTTTTTTAAGTAGTTTATTTACAATCCACCAAAAACAGTACAGTGCAACACAGTACAGATAAACAAACAGGGGGCCCGGGAGGGTGGGGTGTACTCTGATCCCCCCCGCCCGGGCAATACAAATGGAACATAGGGTGGATTTTAACACATTTTTGTTTTCATCCCCCTCCCCCACCCCCCTTCCACCCTCATGCCCCTCCCCCCCTCCCACCATGCCTGCCCCTCCCGTTCCGTCCCCCCTCCCCGCCCCCCAGATACAACTCGTGGTACTGCACTACTCAGGGGTTATCCTCGTCAAGGTGTTAAGTAGTGCCTCAGCTCCCGTACTGTAAAATCTCATTCCGACTTCTGGGCCCCAGTTGAAGAATGTAGGGCTCCCAAACCGCCATAAAGGCCGGCCACCGTTTGACACTGCCTCGTGCCCAGCGATGTTCCAGTTGCATCAATTGGTAGAAATTGTTCCTCCACTCCCCGAAAGTGGGGGGCTGGGGGTCCCTCCATAATCGAAGAATCGGCGCCTTCCCCACCAGACATGCCTTACGGATCAACAGCCGTTCCCCCTTCTTCCCTGGGCATGGGGGGGTTATGCAGTCTAGCACCACAAGGGAGCCCGACCACCTGATACGCTGCTGAAGAAGCCCCTCCAAAAAGGAAGATATTTTAACCCAATAGGGCTGCAAGGATGGACAGTCCCACCACATATGAAGAAGGGTCGCCAAAGGCTCCGAACAGCGGGGACAGCTGCCATCAGTAGTAAGTCGGCTCCGCAACGCCCGCCTCGGGGAGAAATGAACTCTAGTGAGACATTTAAATTGCATTTCCCTCCAACGCATCCCCTGGGCCAAGCTAGCTATGCGGGAGAGCGCCGCCCGCACCGTACCAGGAGCCACCGCGCAGGCCAGTTCCCCCTCCCACGCCAGCTCAATCTCCCGATAGTCTGTGGCAGGATTCAGGTCAGCCACTCGGACTTTAAAGACGGATATCGATACCGGAGTATCGCCCCCAAGTCCAAGGAAAACGTCTGAAAATTTTATCAATAGGCGCATTAACTCCTTTCGTTGTTGAGGGGTTAGCTCAGAACCTATCCTAGGGGAAGTTTGCTTCGCCCAATCCTCTACCTGGGGCCCCAGATCCTCTTTGGTCCTTTCCTCACCAAGGGCCGTTAAACTTTTTACCTCTCTTGCCCCTGTAGATCCAAACCCGCTCTCTCCCCTCTCAGTGGATGGTAATATGGGTACTTCCTCAACAGCCGGGAACCCTACCCGTTCACAGATTAACTGTGCAATCCGATCACCCGTTCTTACTTTAAAGTCTTTGTCCCCGAAATTAAATAATAAGACTTTTACTGTTCCTCGATAATCGGGGTCGATAACCCCAGCACCCACATCTATTGAATATTTTACTGCCAAACCTGACCTCGGCGCTATACGCCCATAGCATCCCTCTGGGACTTTAATCTGGATGCCTGTATCTATTAGCGCTTTTCCCCCTTTTTCCACGACAGCGTCCTCCACACTAAAAAGGTCGTATCCCGCGGCCATTGCCGAGGCTCTTTTTGGACCTTTAGCCTGGTCAGTATCCCTACAAAACTGCAGGACAAATTTTTGTTTCCCAGCTGGTGGTGGCTCCTGAGCCTGGGGTCTCTTTTTAGGTGGTTTCCCAAATAATGGACTGGGGATAGCGGCTGCTATGGCTTCTATCTTTTCCTCCTCAGCTACTGCTGGGGATTGTGTGGGGGCAGGGACCAATATCTCTTGGAGACCTTTCTCCATCTCTTGGCAGAAAGGAATCCAGTCTCGTCCAAGGACAACTGCATAAGGCAATTTAGGTACCACCGCAACTAGTATTTTACGGATGGACCCTAAACCTTGTATGCCCACTTCATACAGCGGATAATGGGAAGCCTCCCCGTGTACGCATCCTATGCGAACTTGGCCTTCTACTGGATTCGAGGGAGACGACCGATGTTTTTCTATGATTTTCCAGAAGTCATGAGAAACCATACTCTGATCGGCCCCCGAATCCAGTAGCGCTAGGACCTGTATCCCATCTACCCGGATCATTTGTACAAATCCCTCTGGTATTATGTCTTCTGTCCCTGTTATGAGGGCTGTCCTACCCCTACACTCCTTCATGAGGTGTCCAGGTCTACCACATTTATAACACTCCCTTGTGTTCCTAGCCAGCACATCTTTACCAGAATTATACCTATATGCTTTGACTCTTTCATCCTTCTTACACTCATCCATCTCTTTCACACCTGACACTTTTAAGAGGCTTATTTTGGAGGTATCTGCTTGTTTGGCTTCCCTAAATACTTCGGCCAATTTAGCTGCCTCCTCCGTGTTAGAGAAATTTTGTAGTGTTAGAAAGGTTTTCATTTCTGGGGGTATCGCTATCAGGAATTGCTCTAGAATAATCTCATCTATGAGGGATTCTAGTGTTCTACCATCTGGGTCTAACCACTTATACGCTAGACTTTTAAGTCTTTGGCATAATGCTCTTGGCGTTTCATTTTCCAGCATTTGTGCTCCCCTGAATAATCTCTTATAGTGTCTTGGTGTAAGACCAAGCCGATCCTTTACAGCTTTCTTGATTTCCTGGTAATTATTAGCCAGGCTAGCGGGCATGGCCTTAAAAGCAGACAGAGCTTCACCACTTAAGGTCATGGCAAATCTCATTGCCCACTGCTCTGCAGGCCATTTAAGATTTCCAGCTATGCGTTCAAATGCCTCAATAAAATCGTCAGGATTGTCCTCCTGTTTCAAATGTCTTAATGACAAAGCAAAACCAGTGTTCAGTTCTACTTGCGGTATGCTGGCGGTAGATGCTGCTTCTTCTCCACGGGACTTGTTTACTAGTGTGCTGACTGCTTCCAGCAATGGTCGTTGCTGTTCCTTTAGGGCGGTCATATACTGCTCCTGCAGATGTTGCACCATCTTCGCTTGTTTTTCCCATTGTCCATTCATCCAAGCTAGCATGTCCTGCGGATCCATCGTCCTCTTCGGATTCTGCACCTGTAAGGAAAAGAAAAGAAAGACCCACCAAGTGCGGTACTTTCTACAGGAATTTTATCCCAGTTATAGCGCCCTCTTTTTCTCACTGGTATCCCGTACCCGTCCACCCAGGCTACTAGTACCTTAGTTTCCTGGTAGAGTTCAGCATGTGAGAAAAAGGTCTTTTTATGCGTCCCCTGGCTGATCTGCCAGTCGAATCTTCCTCCGACAGTGCTCTGTATCCGGATATCCCTTGCTTCTCAGCAATTGTCCTTTTTCCTCTTGTCCAGAAAAATTGGCTTATGCCACAGGAAAAAAAAAAATCCTCAATACTACGCCATTTTGTCGCACCCCCAGGGGCCCTATCGGTGGGGTCAGGTATTGCCTGATGATTCCTCCTCCTGGCTCCGTACGTGACGCAGACAGCCTTGCCTGACCCTCTGAGGGTGGTAGTTGTACCTTCTCTATATAAAGCACACAACACACTTGAGTTTCAAACTCAGGGCTTTATTCCCCGTCCACGAGGTTTTTCTTTCTCTTTGGCAAACAAAACAATAGACCACTTCGGGCATGTAACAGAAATTAAAGGTAGAACTAAAATAGCTTACTTCAGCTTTTAAATGCAAACAAAAAGAAAAGAATTAAACATCCTCACTGTTTCTAACAGCCTTTTCTTTTTGCTGCCACAGCACAGCTCACTTCTAATGGTTTTCCTAAGAGACACGTTTTGTTAGCACACAGCTTGTGACTCTTAAGCACTGGTTATCTTCAAGCATTTACCTTAAGGAAAACTCAGGGTCAATTACAGACAGTGAACATTCCATTGGCTCAGGAACTGCTGGTATTTCTGCATTCTCATATTCCATTAATTCAGGTTCATTTAAACTCACGTTTCTGAGATCAGCTGTCTCATAAGGATAAGGCTGGCTTGCCTCGTCAAGCAGGAAGTTGTTCTGTCCCTCTGAATCAATGCTTCTCTGGGAACTACCGTAGGGTTTTGAATGAAGCTCATAGGAGCTCAGCCCCTGCTGGTAACTACAAGGATATTCAACAACTTCCCTGGCTCTGTTACTAGAATAATTACGGCCTGCTCTGAGCGTGCTCGGGTCTAGCTTTTGAAACACAGCTGCCCTAGATTGCACTGCTCTAGAAGGAAGCTTATCCAACGTGGGAAGTTTAAAGTTGCTAGTAGAATCACCAGCTTTTTCAGGTAAGAGAGCTTCTCTTCTCTTGGGGTTTCTACTACAAGGGAAAAAGTTATTCTCTGTTTCTTTAAAGCTTGTTTGTGACTGGCTTTTCCTATTGCTTCGGGGTTTTACCCACTCAGGTAGGAAACAGCCACTATTAGTACTTCTTGCTCTGTTACCTTGTATGTAAGACTTTCTACGTCTCTCATGCTCTCCACGCATGCACACAGTATCTGGCTTCTGCCTTCCAAATGTTTCACACAGGTCTCGGGACTCACTCAGACCTTCGTATGGGCTCTCCTGCTGTTTCAGTAGTTCAGACTCTCTTTCTCTCTCTCTTTCATTCCAGTCCCATTCTTTCCACAGCTTCTGCTGCGCTTGCCGCTGTTTCTCTTGCTGTGACCCTCGTTGGCTCACCTCCTCTCCTCCTCTAACTATTTGTGAGCGTGTTTTATCACCGTGTCTTTGGGCTCCACCTCCACCCAGCTGATTCCTATCAGGCAATGCAAACTCCCTTTGCTTGCTATCTGGGTGTGTCTTCCTGGCCCTTACCCACGTGTGCCTTGGTTGTCTGTAGCAACCATCTGACAGTTTTCTGTTTACACTGTCATCTCTTCCCTGATCATCGCTGCTGATCTGCATTTTCTCAGGCTCCATTAGGTCCACCTTGTGACAAACGCCAGATCACGATGGCATTCAACAATATGCCTTCATTTTTGCATTTTTAAAGTAAAGAAACGGAGAGCAGTAACCCCCCAACCTCCCGTCCTCCCCCCCCCCCCGACACCTCCCTGGCCCATGACCTCCCTCCCACCCACCCTCCCAGTCCCCCCCTCTATGGCTTGCTAACGTTCAAGTACGGGGAGGGGGATGTGCAGCAGAGACGCTCATGGGGCGAGCTCCCTTTAAAGTGTGCAGGGTCCCCCCCTCTTGTCCAGCACAATCACGCACCGTAGCGAGAGACAAAAGGTGCCCACACCAACTCAAAGCGCGCCAGGCGCATCCTACTGACCGCTGCCCCTCTTTCCAGGGTATACATATCCCACATCCGTTCCAGCCAAGTCTGAAAGGAAGGGGCCAAGGTCCGCTTCCAGGCTGCTGCAAGGGATAACCTAGCTGCATTCAGGCCATGGCAAAGTAAAGCAAACTGTAGGGCCCGTGCTCCCGGCACCGCGGCCCCAAACAGGAAAATCCCCGGATCCCAAGGGACAGCTACTCCTAGAAGCAGCTGCAACCAATATTGTATACCCCTCCAGTAGGCGCGAATGCGGGGGCAGTCCCACCAAATGTGCCCTAGGGTACCCCGATGCCCACAATTACGCCAGCAGAGGTCCACCGCCCCAGGATAGATGCGCGCGATCCGCGCCGGAGTCATGTACCATCGGTACAATATTTTATAATTGGTTTCACGGGTATTAATCGCTACCGCACTTTTCCACAGGTGAGTTTCCGCCCTTTCCCACTGCTGCTCAGTATAGGAAAGGTTCAAGTCGGAGTTCCAAAGTTCCCTGTGCCTATTAGAACGCGATTGAGAGCCCTGCAAGTGAGCGTACAGGGTCACCACAAGTCCCTTAGTGGTAGTGCACCCCTCACAGTAACGTTCCAAATCAGACAGGGCCCGCGCAACTTGGGGCCGAACAGGCTTGGATCGAACCCAGTGTGCCACTTGCATATACTGATAATGTTGCCTAGCCAGAATGTCAAATTCATCTTGTAATGCACGAAAGGGTTGTAATTGACCATCATCAAAAAGCTGTCCGACCCTACTAAGGCCGTGATGTCCCCACTGCCGGAAAACTGCATCACTTAGCCCCGGCGGGAAAGAGGCGTTATCCACTATAGGAGCTAAAGGGGTTAAGTCCGTGTCGCGAGATCGAAAGTGCCGATCCCAACAACGGAGGGTGTGAAGAATATAGGGATTGTTAGTATGCTTACCACGGCGTAGTTTCGGGCCTAACCACAGCCAATCTCCCAGGCCAGCTCCCCCCGCCAAGTGCATTTCCAGTTGCACCCATCGCTTAGTACTATCAGCAATCATTCACTCCACCCCTGCCCGGCATTGCACCGCCGCATAGTACCAATTTAAATTGGGCATGCCCATACCTCCAGAGCGCGTACGGGTATAAAGAACCTGTCGCGCCAAGCGTGGACGACGATAATGGCAAATGAATTTCATGAGCAGCTGTTGCCAGGTCGCCAAGGTGGCCTGCGCGATGGGAAGCGGCAGAACCTGAAAAAAATAGAGGAAGCGGGGAACAACCACCATCTTGACTACGGCTATACGCCCAAACCAGGAAAGGAGCAGGCCCTGCCATACTTCTAAGTCCCGCCGAACCTGACGAAGCAAGGGGTCATAGTTGGCCCTAAAAAGGTCCACCCGCTCCACGGTCAACTGCACTCCTAGATAACGCAAAGCTCCGGACACCCAGCGAAGAGGATAAGCCGCCTGGAGCTCCGCACAAACCGCCCCAGGGACTCCAACATTCAAAATCTCCGATTTAGTGTGATTGATTTTGAAACCGGATACTCACGCATAGTTATTAAACAGCTGCATCGCAACTGGAAGGGAGGTGGCCGGATCCACCAGGGACAGTATGATGTCATCCGCAAAGAGCGCAATCCTATAATCCTCAGGGCCAACATGAACCCCCCTCAAGCCTAAATGTTCTCGAAAGCTTTGGGCCAAGGGTTCCATCGCAAGAGCAAAGAGTAGGGGCGAAAGAGGGCAACCTTGTCGCGTGCCCTGTTCCAGCAGGAAGCGTCTCGAGTGTCCCCCATTGATCTGGACGCACGCCTGGGGCATCTGATAGAGACTACGAACCCAACAGATATAATTAGGGCCGAAGCCCATTTTCTCCAGAACACACCATAAGTATTCCCAATCAACCTGATCAAAGGCTTTTTCTGCGTCAATCCCCACCAACAAGGCTGGTTGTGGGTCCTGTTGGGCTACGTGTATGACCTGCAACATACGCCTAATGTTGTCTGCCGCCTGGCGCCCCGGCATGAATCCCACCTGATCCGGGTGAACCAAGCCCGGAAGGACCCGATTCAGGCGCGCCGCCAAGACGGAGGCAAATATTTTAACGTCGACATTTAACAGAGAGATGGGGCGGTATGACGCCACGTCGTGCAATGGTTTACCAGGCTTAGGGATCATCACGATCAATGCCTCACGCTGGGATGGCGATAAGGGGGCCCCCCCCAAGATCTCATTGAACAAGATGGTCAAGGTTGGCGCCAATTGTACCCGAAACCTCTTATAATATTCTGCTGGGAAGCCATCACTACCTGGCACACTCCCAGTTTTCAATCGTCGGATTGCGGTTTCCACTTCATCTACCGTTAATTCAGAATCTAGCTGAGCCCTGTCAGGGTCGGAGAGAAGCGGCAGACCAATCCCCCGCAGATAGTCCTGTACGCTATCCCGCTCAAAAGGCTCCGCCTTATAAAGCTGCTCCAGAAAGTCAGCAAAAAGATCGCGTATCTCCCGAGAGATAACCCTCTTCCGTCCCCCAGCGTCGCCCAGTTCGCGTACCACTCGCGCAGATTGCTGTTGGCGAAGACACAAGGCTAGGAAGCGGCCGGTTTTATTCCCATGCTCATAAAAAGTTTGTCGTAACTTCCGACGCTTATTATCTAATTCTTTCTGCATACACGCATCCAAGGTGGCTCGCGCTGCCCGCCACTGGCACAGGACCTGTCGCGAACCAGTTCGGGCGTGCTCCGCGCCTAAGCGGGTAGCCTCCGCCACCAGCTGGTCGCGTTCACGTGCCCACTTTTTACGCGTGCCGGCCGCCTCCGCCATGAGTTGACCACGAGCCGTCGCCTTATAAGCATCCCACACTGTGGGGAGAGAAACATCCCCAGAATTGTTAAGCTCGAAAAATTCCGTAATAAAACAGACATGATCCTGTACTACGCCCTGCTGCCGTAGGAACCTCACATCTAGGCGCCAAAGCCTCTGGTGCTCACTGTACAATCCAGGCGGAAGAGCAAGCCAGCATGGGGCATGATCTGACCAAGTTAGCGCTCCGTGGCCAGCCTTCACCCTCCCGTCCATCAGGCGCTGATCCAATAGAAGATAATCAATGCGAGTGTGAACCTGATGGACCGGTGAGTAGTACGTATAGCTTCTTTCCCCCTCATGGGTATCCCTCCAGACGTCCCGCAAACCTAAATCAAGCATAAGGCTTTGCAGGGCTCTGGCTGGTCCCCCCACTCGCCCCCCAGCGCGACTTGTGGAATCCAGGTGGGACACCAGGTGCGTGTTACAGTCCCCCCCTAGAACAATAGGACCCCTTGCAAAATCCGCCAATGAGGCCTTCAATCGTGCAAAGAAGGCCCCTTGACCTGTATTGGGAGCGTAAATATTAGCCAAGGTGAGCAGGTGCCCCTCTAGACGGATATTCAAGAAGAGCCACCTCCCCAAAGTATCTTGTTTTGTCTCCTCTATCTGTAGAGAGAGGCTCTGGTGAAACAGTACGGCCACTCCCCGTTTCTTCCGTCCCTGTGCATCCGAGGCCACCCACACCTCAGGATATGGGGATCTCCTTAGCCAGCCCTGCTTACAGTTTTTAAGATGGGTCTCCTGTAGGTAAACAATGTCCCCCTGCAAAGTGCGCAATTCGGAGAACAACAGGGATCTCTTCCTCGGGGAGTTAAGGCCCTTAACATTCAAAGAGACAAAGCGCACCATTAGCAATTACATTCCACTCCCTCGCTGTCGCCCGCTATCCAAAAAGTCCCAATGGTAGCTCCCCCCCATCCAACCCGGGGAATTAATTAACCAAACCCATCCGCTCCACTTTCCAAGAACAAGAGCCATAGTCCCCCCTTTCAAGCCCAAACACACCCCTCCATGCCATGTTAATAAAAAGCCCCCCCCACCCATTTCCCCCCTCTTGCCCAAATCCCCCCCCCTGCCCAAGTCCCCCCCCCTTCCCGTCAATACCACCTGCCTGTCAAGGTTAATACAGGACACGGTAAATTGACCACAGACCCCGTTTCCCCCAAAACCCCATGAGTCAACTTAAACACATAGAAAACATTCCCCACACTACTCCCCCACCCACCCCAGGTCAGCATTCGCCCCATGCCTCCCCACCAGAACAATATCATCATCATAACATTTGCAAAACATCCACCGCCCCCCGCATATAGGATAGTGCGGGTCTAATTCAGACCTTTTCGGTGGCCCATAACCCAATGAGAAATATTTCTTCCTTCAGTTATCCAAAATTGGAGAGACCCACCCAGAAAGGCTCCCTAAAGAGTAAAGGTAGCTCCCCAAGTGTACACAGAGGCCAGAGATCAAGCAGACTTGCCCACCCGAGTCCACTTCGGGTGCTGGGACTTGGGGGGGGGGGGGCGGATGGGGCTGAGCATTGTCATCAACTAGTCCCGCCTGGCGTAGGGCTCGCCAGACTTCAGTGTGGTCCTTTGCTGAGATCTTTTTGTTGCCCAAAAGGAAGTTCATCCGAAAGGGAAAGGACCAGGAATAACGAATCCCCTTGCTGTTCAAAACCGTTGTCACTGGTTTCATCTCTCTCCGGCGCGCCAAAGTGAACGTCGAAAGATCTTGGTATATGGACACTGACGCATCCTGGAAGCGGACTGCTTTTTTCTCCCGGCCTCTCCGTATGAGTAGCTCAGCATCGGAATATCGCAGGAATCTCGCAATGACATCACGAGGCTGGTTATTAGGAGGTTTTCCCAAAGCCCGATGGACTCTTTCTATTTCCATCTCGGGGGCTCGCGTAGCCAGCTCCTCCGCCGAGAGCAGCTCCGCTATCAACAGTTTAAGCACAGTTGGCAAATCTTCTCCGCCCCCTCCCGCTTCTGGTATTCCACGAAAACGCACATTATTGCGGCGGGAGCGATTTTCAATGTCATCAATTTTGTAGGTCAGTACCATTGCTTGCGCTTGCTGCCGATCCAAGGCACACTGTAAATCCATCAGGTTCCCATCTTGATCAACCATTTTGGTCTCCACCTCCTCTACTCGGGCTCCCAGCTCTTTTATATCAGTCCGTAAGTCTGCGACATCTCTCAACAATTCCTCACGTAGCGAACAAAACTGGCTGGCTAACTCCGCAAATCCTTTACGGAGTTCTCGCTTGATTTGAGCGGCGGAGAGTTGTTTATGAGATTCTAGTTCCTCTTCACTTACAGTATCATCCTCAGAGCCTGAGGGAGGAGAATGACCACGGGGGCAACTCGGGGCCCCAGTCTTACGCTGCTGTCGCTGGGAGGAACGCACCCCCTCCTGAGTTTCAGAACTCTTAGCAGTGGCCGCCATCCCCCAGAGCCACTTATGGCGCACAGTGTCAGGAGAAGAGAGCAGTCAATGTCAGCAAAGGCAGCGAGGTCAGGGAGAGAGCGGTGCGCGAGGCTTCACAGTCCCGTAAGGCAAACACCTCCACACAGTGTTAGGAGATAAATTCAATGTCCGCAAGGTCCAAAAGACCGGTGAGAGAGCAGGGCCCTGAGAAAAGAGCTGCCTCTGACCTTCTTGAAAGAGCGAGCTGTGAAAGGCAATGCTCAAGGCGTTCTGCAGTGATTGTGGAGGGGAAAGGCACACAGGATCCACAACCACCAGGAGTTAGGCTCTAGAAAGGAACTTGAGGCCAGGTAGATCGCTGGAGTGCTCAGACAGGGCGCCCTCAATCTGCACCGCAGGGACAAGGCTTCCGCAGGGCACCGGTGTGTTAAGGGGTGCTACAGCCTCCAACCCCGTTCAGCCGACAGAGGAAAGGGAGTGAGATTCAATGCTTACCCCTCCTCCGGAGGAATCACAATGTGGAGAGGGGAGAGCGGATGCCAGCAAAAGCCACGGGGATTCCAGGCCCTCTCCCCGATCGCAAATGTTAAACGGCAGCTGCCTGTGCCGGTGTTCCAGACTCGAGGGCAATACTCCGCCCGTCAGCACGTTGCTGCTCAGCCTCCGGTCCAGTTGCAGGGGCCCGACAGCGCGACCCGAGAAGAGTCCCTCCAAGTGTCGTCCGGGCCGTGCGGGCCGGCTAAGGCAGGGTGAGAATCAGCCGGGCCCAAGGCAGATAGCGAAGAGAGACACGTGGCAGCAGGCCGCACTTCACAGAAGGGCTCCGCGGCGTCTCAGCGTCTTGGGCGGTCGTCTAACTCGGCTCCGGAGAGCACCGCTCACCTCAATAGACCCAGGGCAGATAGGAGAAGTAGTTTTTGCAATTTTTAGCGCATTTTAGCTGGTGATTTGGGGTAATGGGGACGGAGCTCTCTCACAACGCGGCCATCTCTCAGCGGGCTCACGAGCGCCCCCCCACACAATATTCTTTTTGTGCATTTATAAACTGCAGTAGATATTAACTTTTTTTAATGAGACAGATTAGTAAGCATTTATTTGACATGAAACAAAGTGATTGATATGTGCTAAATTATAGTAACTAATTATTTTGCCATAATATTAGACAGGGTTTAGAACACCGTAAAACTATAGGAGTTATTTTGCAAGAGACGGGCATGGCTTCAAAGTCCAAAATGAGCAGTATTGATGTGTGATCGGCTGGGATGTAAGAAATGTGATTACAGAACTGGGCAAATCTAAACATCCCTGTGGCTGGCACATCTAAGTGCTGGCATTCCAAAATGGGTGTGTCTGAGGGCTTTCTGGGGCATGGCCAGGGCAGAGTCCAGATGTCCAAAACATATTTTGTATAGTGCCCAGTGAACCCCTGTGTCACAAACCTGACTCTGTCCATCTGTCCCTACTGACCCAGTCCCAATAGGCACCCCCACAATCCCTTCCCTGGCCACAGGCAGCCTTCCCACCCCCTCCTCCACTGCCAATCCCAGACCCCTGATCCCTGTTTCTGCATAAGTCCACCTCATCAGTGCGAGAGCGTGCAAGGAGGTGGTGCGTGTTTTTCAGTTTGTGCAGGAATGGAGGCATTGAGGAGAGTGCGTAGTTGTCAGAATCAATATAGGTGTCATTGTCCATGTGTCTGTGTGCAACTGTCCATATCCGTCTGTGTCTGCATCACACAATACACATAGCACTGCATGTTGGTGGTGGTAGCACAGGGATGGCAGTGATGAGTGAGAAGGGTGGGCAGTGGTGGTCCTTCACAGGTGCTGGTGGAGGCAAGCAGAAATGCAGCATGTGAACTGGTGGTTCGGGGAAGCCATTAATGAGGAGCTGGCGAGACAGCAGGAGGATGCACAGAGGGCACCCATATCAGAGGATATACCAGTTGAGAGCCCAGTTTATGGGCTCACAGATGAACAGTGCCTGATGTGGTTCCAATTTGACAAAGCCACCATACAACAGTTGTGCCAGGAGCTAGAGCAGGGCCTCAGTGCCAGCATTTAGAGAGGCCGACCCATTTCTGTGCACTTAAAGGTCACTACTGCCCTCATGTTCCTGGCAACTAGCAGCTTCCAGACCATAAGAACATAAGATATGCCATACTGGGTCAGGCCAAGGTCCATCAAGCCCAGTATTCTGTTTCCAACAGTGGCCAATCTAGGTCATATGTACCTAGCAGTTTCCCCAAGAGACACAGGTTCCACAATGCTTGTATTGGTTCAAGCATTGATATCCTGGGTCCCTTCTTAATAATGGTTTATGGACCTTTCCTCCAGGAACTTGTCCAAACCTTTTTTAAACCCAGCTACACTAACAGCCTTTACTACATCCTCCGGTAACAAATTCCAGAGTTTGATTACACGTTGAGTGAAAAAATATTTTCTTTTATTAGTCTTAAATAGTTTACCCTGTAGCTTCATTGCATGTCCCCTATTCTTTCTATATTCTGATAAGGTAAACAATCGATCTACGTTTACCCATTCCACTCCGTTCATTAATTTATAGACTTCTATCATATCTCCCCTCAGTCGTCTCTTTTCCAGGTTAAAGAGCCCTAACCTTTTTAGCCTTTCTTCATAGGAGTATCCTTCCATCCCCTTTACCATTTTGGTGGCTCTTCTCTGAACCTTTTCTAAAATCGCTATATCCTTTTTAAGATACGGCGACCAGAATTGCACACAATATTCAAGGTGCGGTCTCACCATGGAACGATATAGAGGCATTGTAATATCTTTTGTTTTATTTTCCATTCCTTTCCTTATCATACCTAGCATTCTATTTGCTCTCTTGGCCGCTGCTGCACAATGGGCCAAGGGTTTTAACATGGTATCCACAATGACGCCTAAATCTTTTTCCTGAGTGGTGGTTCCTAATGTGGAACCTTGCATCGTGTAACCACAGTTTGGGTTGTTCTTCCCTAGGTGCATAACCTTGCACTTGTCCACATTAAATTTCATCTGCCATTTTGATGCCCAGTCTTCCAAATTATCAAGATCCTCTTGCAATTTTCCACAATCCTCTTGGGTTTTAACAACTTTAAATAGTTTTGTGTCATCTGCAAATTTGATAACCTCACTCGTTATTCCACTTTCCAGGTCATTTATGAATATGTCAAAAAGCAGTGGACCCAGCACAGATCCCTGGGGTACACCACTATTCACCTTTCTCCATTGGGAAAATTGGCCATTTAGCCCTATCCTCTGCTTTCTATCTTTTAACCAGTTCCTGATCCACAATAGTACACTGCCTCCTATCCCATGACTCTTTAGTTTTGCCAAAAGTCTCTCATGAGGGACCTTGTCAAAGGCTTTCTGAAAGTCCAGATACACAATATCAACCGACTCACCTTTGTCCACCTGATTATTCACTCCTTCAAAAAAACATAACAGATTAGTAAGACAAGATCTTCCTTGTCTAAAGCCATGTTGGCTGTCTCCCATTAGGTCATGACTATCTACATGCTGAGTAATTTTATTCTTTATGATGGTTTCTACCATTTTTCCCGGTACTGATGTCAGGCTCACCGGTCTGTAGTTTCCCGGATCACCCCTGGAACCCTTTTTAAAAATTGGTGTTACATTGGCGATCCTCCAATCTTCAGGTATTAGAGATGATTTTAATGATAGTTCACAGATTACTAATAGCAGGTCTGCAATCTCATATTTCAGTTCTTTCAACACCTTTGGATGTATACCATCCGGCCCAGGTGATTTGCTACTCTTCAGTTTATCTAATAGTTGTAATACATTTTCCCGATGTATCGATATTTCCTTCAATTCTTCCACACCTTTAAATACCACTTCAGTCATAGGTAACATCCCTACATCTCCCTCAGTAAAGACTGAAGCAAAGAATTCATTCAGTCTCTCCGCTATCGCCTCGTCGCCTCTTAGAGCTCCTTTAACCCTTTTATCATCTAATGGACCAACTGACTCTCTCACAGGTTTTTTGCTACGAATGTACTTGAAAAGGTCTTTACTTCGCGTTTTTGCTTCCGCAGCAAGCTTCTTCTCAAATTCTCCCTTTGCCTGCCTTATCAATGCCTTGCATTTGACTTGCCAGTGCTTGTGCTGTTTCTAGGTTTTGTCGTTTGGCTCTTTTTTCCATTTCCTGAAAGATGCTTTTTTGGCAACAACAGCCTCTCTGACCTCACCTTTAAACCATGCTGGCAGTTTTTTGGACTTCCTTCCACTTTTCTTAAAGCGTGGAATACAGCTGGTCTGGGCTTCCAAGATAGTATTTTTCAACAACAGCTAAGCCTGATGTACGTCTTTAACTTTTGCAACTGCTCCTTTTAGTTTTTTCTTAACTGTTTTCCTCATTTTATCATAGTCTCCCTTTTGAAAGTTAAAAGGTAGTACTGTGGATTTCCTTACTATCCCTCCTCCACTAATTAAATCAAAGGCGATCATGCTATGATCACTATTGCCAAGTGGCCCCAACAACCTTATCTCTTGCACTAGATCTGGTGTTCCACTAAGGACTAGGTCTAATATGGTTTCCCCTCTCGTCGGTTCATGGACCAGCTGCTCCAAGAAGCAGTCATTTATGTCATCTAGGAACTTTATCTCCCTAGCATGTCCTGACGTGACACTGACCCAGTCGATACCGGGGTAGTTGAAATCACCCATTATTATTACTGCGCTGTAAAGTTTGTTAGCTTCCTTGATTTCTTTGAGCATTTCATCATCCATTTGGTCATTCTGGCCAGGCGCTCGATAGTACACCCCCACTGCCATTGCCTTCCCCCTTTTATATGGAATTTCAATCCATATAGATTCTACAGCAGATTTTGTTTCCTGCAAAACTTTAATCCTTTCTGACTCAATGCCCTCTCTAACATAGAGAGCAACCCCTCCACCAATTTGATCAGCTCTATCATTTCGATATAGTTTGTACCCAGGTATCACAGTGTCCCACTGGTTGTCCTCCTTCCACCATGTCTCTGATATTCCAATCATATCTAACCTTTCATTTAGGGCTATATATTCTCCCATCTTATTTTTTAGACTTCTAGCATTTGCATGCAAGCATTTTAGAGAATGTATCATTTTAGAGAATGTATCATGGTAGGCATCAGCCAGACAGCTGTGTTACAGTGTTTCACACAGTTCCTCATAGCGTTCCTCCCCAGGATGGCACACTACATAAGATTTCCTAGCACAGCCCAGCAGTGCCAACAGACCATACTTGACTTCCATCAGGTAGAAGGCTTTCCTGCAGTGCTGGATGTCATAGACTGCACACGTGGCTCTGCACACCCTAAGGGCACAGGAAGCCATCTACTGGAATTGCAAGTCCTACCATTCCATGAACATGCAGGTGGTTTGCAATGGAGACGGAGAAATAGCCATTGTCTTTCCTCATTTTCCAGGGTCATGCCACAATGCCTAACTCCTGATGCAATCAGGAATTCACAAATGCTTCAGTAGTGGGGAGATCATAGGTGGCTGGCTCCTCGGTAAGTCATATCCTTCCCACATGAACCATAGTGTAATGGCAACACCTAGGGCTGTGCAGCCACAGGGGAGGGAATAAGAGTAGTGGAGCCAAAGTGAGCTTGAAAGCAGGCACTGAAGCAGCATATTGATGGCTGGGGGTCTGCGAGAGAGAGCATGACAAATTGCGAGGTCCTGGAGTGTATATTCAACTGGAGGCACAAGCAGGGATTGCATGGAGCAGTTATGCGCGAGCAAGACAAGTATTGGTAGAGGATTTGCCCATGAATGGCATTGTGTATGCAAGTGGAAGAAGGGGCACATTGCAGACTGAACCTAACACAAGGAAGGGAGGTATGTATGTAGAGGGGATGGGGGTGGGGAGCAGGGTAACGCTGGACCCACAGCTTAGTGAACAGGCATCACAGGAGTGAGAAAAGCAGCCAGCAGCCAAAAGGAGTCAGATAATGATGGGAGTGGGGAGCCTGAGTGTACAGGCCATGGGTTGCATGGTGCAACATGTCACAGGTATGGCCGCAGGCTTGGGTGGCCAGGGTATGGAGGTGCAATGGTGTGGACAGCATGCACCAGCGTTAGCTAGTTGATTTTTTTTTTGGTGCATAATTAATTGTCTTGTAGGCTGGCAGCCCCAAAACATTTGTAACGAACCCCAAAATATTCTGTAATAGCAAATTTAAAAGAATGTGCTTTTAGGTATAGTTTGAGAGTAGATTGCTACAATTTTCCATGGAGAGAGTCCACTGGACTCCCCTCATACTCCCCACCAAACTGAGCTGATTGCTTACTATTAGTACTCCCTCCTCCCATCCGTAGGACAGCAGCAGTTCTTATGGAGGCAATTTCTCCAAATGGTTTTATGCATACCATAATATTAATGAACATCAGTCCTAAGCAAGGATATGTGGAGGAATCTTACCCATGTACCTCCTCTACTGGTTTCAGTCTGGTGTCTGAACATATGGAGTCCTGCCTTTTCATATAACCTGCTGGTCTCATATGTTCAGATGTGAAATTGGATCCAGAAGAATAAGGCATCTACAGGTAAAAAGACACTGCTCTCCTTTTGTTGGTGGGAGGGACTGAGCAGTGAGGATCATGGTGCAAAATTTGGTTTGTGTGCCCCAAGGACTGAACAAACTCAGAAGCGTGCCACAAAATAAAAACGGTCGAGAAGCACTGCACGAGAGTATACAGGGACTGGCTGATATGATCAAGGTTGTGTTGGGTATACTTATCTCATTCCTCTCCAGCAGTACCTGCAGAATATCATCAGAGAATGCCATCCATGCCCTATCCACCTCCAGATGCTCTTTGTTCTGGTGTAGGAGACACTCCCCACAGCCTATGACCTAGTTGCATGTGTCTCACTTTTGCTGTGGATGTACAGGTACAGCAGATGCAGACCTATGTGCATGACCCCTATGAGGCTGGCCATGATTATGGTAGTAGACTTCACCATCACATTGTCTGTGCATAGCACTAAAGGCCCTGGGTGATGGGGGCTTGTTGTGCACTGTACTGTGGTTTAAACTGGTGACTGGTGGTACCACATGGCGATGGGGACAGGAAAGAAATGTGAAGCGTGCACCTGACCCTAACAGCCACCTTGTAGCACCATCAATTCTATGTGGCCCCAGCCCCCCCCCCCTCCTCTCAGCCTCATTGCATGTATATCTTTTGCTATCAGCCTCACCAACCCTTATCACTGTGGGAGGGGGCATGCGTATGTGCATGGCAGTGCCAACTACGGATACCCGTATGGGGAGAGGAATGGCCTAGTGGTTGGGGCAAATTACCTCAGGCCGGAGGACCAGGAGTTAGATTCCTGCTCAGGGACAGCAATCTCGGACTGGAGGGACTGGGGTCTCTAGTCCTATAGGCGCTTCTTATGGCCTTGGGTATGACACTTAATCCTTCGTATGCAGATTGTGAGCCCTTCGGGGATGAAGGAATATATCCAGTACCTGCTTGTAGTGTTTCTAAACTGTTTTAATGCCTTTCAGCCTGGACGGTATATCAAGAAATTAAATAAAGATAAAGATTAGCCATTTCTCGTCCCCTCCTCAGCTGCGGTAGAATACAGTTCTATTTGCATATCCTGCATCTCCTAGCCAGCCCCACTCATTGGCCATTAATAAATGTACATGTGTCTTATTTGTAGGGCCTTTACAGTGGCCACCTCACTGCCATTGCATGTCCATTTCATGTTTATTGGGGACTGCAGGCAGCTGTGCTGTACAGCAACACAAGTTGCCCAACAGTGATCATGAGACGGACTCTCTGTGCTCCCCACAGGGTAGTCCATATTGAATGTTGTATGCTGACTGGAGCTGTGTCCAGCCGGTGGTCCTGTGTCACTGCACTGTCGCTGTCAATACTAGCAGCTGTGATACCTGGGTGACTGACCATACATATTACATTATAGGAGAGTGCTGCCCACCTTTATGCTGTAAGGATTGTAAGGTATCTAGATCCATGATGCCAGTCAACGCCTCCTTGTCCATCATGCCCAGTACCCATTCTTCCAGCTCTGAGAGCACTGGTGCTCTCCCATCAGAATCATGCTTGGCTGCCTTGTCCTTTGCCCTGAATTTTGTCACCCTCCATTTCAGCTTGCATTCTTCCACATTGTGGTTGCAGCAGTAGATTGTGTGTCAGCATTGTGTAGATGGCACGCTATAGACACTCCTTTTAGTGGATGCTATAGTTGGTGCCAGGACTTTATCAAGCTAGAAATGCACCCTATGTGATTTGCAAACCTGGCGCCCCCTCAAATCCAGCCACACACAGGAACTCACTCTTGTCAGACTTCTTGGAATTCCGCCCAATGATATCAGCACCCCTTCTGTACTTGCACCCTGTGCAACTACACCGTTTGCAGAGCCCTTGATATGGTCCTGGTTGGCGCCAGTGTTTCAAAAAAGATGTGGTGCTTTTCAAGAACTTGGTGCAGCAGCAGCTCTACCTCGGCTGGGCAGACATTCTCTTTTCTGCTGGACATCTTTGCCTTTTGAGCCACGACTGGACCTCTGACATTGGCACAAATGCTCATGTTGCAAAATCCACCATATGTATGTATGGTGATGCTGTCATAGATGTCCTGATGCCTTGCATTTGCATGTACCTGAGATGGATGTCTCTGTGTTGAAAATGGGCCATTTGTGTGGATGTCTCCAGGATCTAGACATCACAATGGATGTTTCCATAATCAACTATATAGACATCTCTGGTAATTACATGGTGTACATTGTGCAGTTGGTATTGGAGTTCTGTCACAGAACACTGTGAGGGGGGGAGGAGGTTGGGAGACACTCCATCTGCATGACATGCCATCTTTCATGCCCTAGATGGGTGGCAGACAGCCATATGGTGTCAGAGATGAATTTAGCCAATGCTCTTGGATAGCACTTTGCCTACATATACCTTGGATCTGGCACACTTTCCACTGATGCAGATGTCAGTTGCATGCAACGACAGGGCAGACCAAGGACATGCTATATGGATCTGTGTGTAGCTGGCAAACCCGCATGAGCATGGTGCAACAACCAACAGTGTGGCATGTGTATGGGTATGGGACCACAGCACCTAGATATGCTGTAGCAGCATGAGGACCAATGTCGTGTGGCATGTAGAGCATTTCTGTGGCACTCTGGCATTACTTGCAGATTGGAATATGCACATTGGATGGGGACAGGGGCAATGGTGCTGCTATACAACCAAGAGCAAAGGAACCATGCCAGGTTGGCTGTCTTGGCAAGTGACCCTGGGCAGCACCTGTGTGTACTAGATATGTTTTTCCATAACCATACCCATAGAGCTCTGGCACTGGGGCATAGTGCAAGCGATATGTTGACACCTACATCTTAATCTATGAGCACATTCTGCCTTGGGCACCCAGGGTCCTAGGTATCATGTCTAGCAGGAGTGAACACCTTCATCATGGGGCCCTGATGTGATGGCATGCACTGGGCTACGGTCATCAGGAACAACAGGCATGCATGTGCTGTTGGGGTAATGAATGACATGGACACAGTGATGTAGAACAAGGAATACAACTCTTTATTTACAGAAAAACAGGGTCTCCCAGACAGCATGACACCCCCCCTACCTGGTACCCTCTTCCCTGGGAGTGGGTAGTATCAGAACAGAGATGGAGCCCTAACACAGTCTCTGTCAAGGTTCTCATCTCCACCCTGAGGCCCTCCAAATGGACCACCATCAAATCCTGGGCCCAGGTGAAGGCAGCAAAGCCTTGCTGCTCATCATGCCTAAGGCCCTTTAGGTGCATCAGGGTATCCTGAATGACAGGGCCCAGGGGGGGCCTCATGGTCAAACAATAGCCAGAATGGCTTAAAGGTGAAGTCAGAAATGCTGTTATAGCTAAGAGAAAATCCTTCAGAAAATGAAAAAAAAAAGAGCCAAATGATGAATACAGGACACAACATAAGTACTGGCAAGTTAAATGCAAGGCATTGAAAAGGCAGGCAAAGAGAAAATCTGATAAGAAGCTGGCTGTGGAAAGAAAAGGCCATAATAATTTTTTTTCAAGTACATTCATAGCAAAACACCTCTGAGAGAGCCAGCTGGATCTTAGATGATAGACGGGTAAAAGGGGCACTAAGGGGTATGTTTACTAAACCGCGCAATTGTGCGGGGCGCACTTGAGTGTGCGCTAAGGTACCTTAGCGCATGCTAATAGTGCGTTTTTGTGCCCCGCACACGTGCGCGCCGCACTAACGGGCCCGCACAAGTGCGCGGCGCGCTGATGTGCAATAGAGGCGTGGAAAGGCATTCTGAGGGCGGAGGAAGGCTCCCGAGGGGCGGAGGGACGGGGTCAATGGGTGGAGAGTGGGAGGGGAGAGGCTCCCCGCACAGGAGTGGGGCTGCAATTCAAGCTAAAAAATACCACGAGTGAAAACCTCGCGTTAGAGCCGATTTAAAGGGAAGAGAAACCATTTCCGTCAGCAATGTAGAGCAAAACCGGGGAAACCTTCAAAACGTGAGCAGTGTGATACATGTGCACAGTACAAAAGGGCAAATAAACCTCAAAAATGACCTTGAAAAAAGGGGAAAAAAACATAACCAAGCTGGCCAATAGTGATATCAATGGGCAACATTAAAAAACACTCCCAGGAAAGCTCCAAAAAAAAGAAATGATTTTTGGAAGGGTCTACGCTCTGCCAATCCAGTCCACATATTTTTCCCACAACTAAACCATGATAGTAAGGACAAACCTTTATTGATGAGAACATACGCATGGTTAATACGCCTATATTTTACCCCACCGAGCACAGACACCATAAACAGGCGCATTACCTAGAGCAGAGTCTCCCAAATGCAGTCCTGGAGGGCCACACACCATTCAGGTTCCATGCTGCCTCTAATAAAGATGCCTGTGCTGCATATCTATGCACCACCCCCATGGTATGCAGATGTAGCTCATGCATATTCATGAGGGACAGCATGAAAACCCGAACAGTGTTTGGCACACCAGGACTGGAGTTGGGAACCTCTGCCGTAAAGCAGCAGCCAACAGGGGCAGACACACCCACTCCCACACCCACAGGCCCCATTGGCCAATGCCTTCTGGAGAGGCAGGCCATCGGGCCCTGCGTGCATCTCCCAATACTAGCACTTGCATACCTTAGCAATGCAACCCTACACCTGGGTATACGGTACACAGCTCTCAAACGTTTGCTATGAGTACTGGCAGATAGAAATTCCTACGTTAAGCACAGTTTGCTGATTGAGCTCCATCATAACAATCATTCTGATGTCTGCGGTGTGTCCTTCAGATCTGGTCTCTGACAGTGTTTACCACCCTGGGGAGTGACCCCCAACAGTATTGCATACCATATCCATGCCTGTACTGTGCCCAGGACTGGTGTGGTGGGCATGGCTGCTGTACTCCTCTATAGTAGCACAATGCTGGCATAGGTGTCGGAGTGTGTGTCTGTCTATACAGTGTGTGGTGGCTGCAAACACCTTCCACAGCCCAAACTGCCAGCACTGTTGCCAGTATTGGCCTGCCAATGTGCATAATGAGGAGCAAGGTACCATGGGTATAGCCCGGACAGGGTGGCCTGGCCAGGGTGCATCTTCACAGGGCAGAGGGCACTGACTGGGACATTTTAGTGCCCGGCCACCACCTACACAGACAGGGTGACCTCAGTATGTCCTGCTGGGAGATCACTCTCACCCTGACTGTGCAGTGACGACAGCATGGCTAGGCACTCCCATAGTGCTATATAGTATTTCTCTAATGTGATATTTATGGGTTTCCTTTTGGGGCCCAGTCACTGACTTATCTGCTTGTTGTGTGTGCTGCCAACCCAGTTCTGGGTGCATGCATTTCCACCAGGAACATGCACTATGGACTAACTAGCAGACTGTTTGCAGCTGGTATGTGTCTTGATGGAGCGCTTTGCAGGGTGCAGCGGCGGAAGGCTTGCTGCAGGAGAATATCAGATAGTGGTGGGGTGCAGCTTAGCATATACTGGCCTAATGTCTGTCTGCTATTGTGTTATGGTTATGTACAGAGTTGCATTGACTGCCCTGAAGGGTGTCTTTTCACCAGCAGGACTGGGGTTGATGGTCCCCTCTACTGCCACCATTGCAGGGAGGTAGAATGTGGATCTGTTGATGGGAGACCCTGTTTACCACCCTCAGCCCTGGAGGAGGAGGGTGGTAATCCTCCTAGGGTTCCATAGGGGCAACACCTGACTGAGACAGACAGATATATCCAAGGTGTTTCAGCAGAAACTACCTATCTCACACATTAACACTGCTTTGTACCTGCATCATGGCCTATTTCTGCCATGGAAGGTGCTGTGGACCTGGTGCTGGGCGCCTCACCGCACCCTCAGGGTGAGCACAGTACCCGCACAATGTGACGCTGTGTAGCTACTCTGTGCCAGTAAAACACACGGTCAGTACCCCCTACCAGGCCGAGGTGCTGTGGGGGTGGACATGGTCAGTTCCCCCTACCAGGCCAAGGTGCTGTGGGGGTGCATACCCCATCTTGTGTTTATCTGTGGACAGCTGATTTGCATGTGCAGTGCATCATGGGTACGGGTGTGCTAATCCTATCCTGGTGACCACAGCAGACTGTCTTTGTGGTGACGTGCACTCCCTCTGCAGCCAGCCAGGGGCTTGCTAGTAGCTATAGAGCTGTAGCCCAATGGTTACTTCACTGCCTGTAGAGCCAGAGGTCATGGGTTCAAACCCACAGTGTGGTTATTTGATAGGGCTGCCCAAAGCATTATCTATTTTTAATGTACATTATTGCTGCCAGCAAAAACACCCTCAGCGTACTGTACCCATAAGGTGCCTCTGAGGGTGCTTTATAGGGCGCCCTGTAGGGCACCTTATGGTTACCGTCCATATAAGGTGCACTGTACATTATCCAGTGACGCAACTTATAGGGTGCCCTATAGGGGACATTTTAGGGTGCCGTGGCGGACAGTGCACTATAAAATGTGCCCTCTGGGGTACCCTATGAGGCGCCTTATGCAGCACCTTATGTTACAATACTTTGAGGGTGTGTTTGCTGGCAGCACTAATTAAAATAAAAATAAAATGCCCCCTACAGCAATATTAACTATAACAGGTAATGCCTCAGCCAGCCTTCTTCATTAGGCACAGTGTGGGATTGAACCCATGACTCCTGCATCATTGGCAGTGTCTTAACCATTGTGCTCCACTGCTGCTCCTCCTTGCATGTCAACGCACCTACTTATGCTTTTCATTCCTTAAACTGCACAGTGCTGCCATCAAAAACAGTGCTATGACCTTGCGGTAACTCATACGGCACCCTATAAAGCGCCCTATAAGCAACATTCTAGGGTGCCTTGGCGGACAGTGCACTTTAAAATGTGCCTTATGGGGCGCCTTATGTTAACATGCTTTGAGAGTGCGTTTGCTAGTAGATGTAATTAAAATATAAATAAAATGCCTCCTAAAGCAATCTTCCCCATAATAGGTAATGCCTCAGCCAGCCTTGTTTATTGGGCACTTTGGGGGATTGAACCCCTGATCCCTGTACCATTGGTCAGTGTCTTAACCATTGTGCTGTGGTTCTGTTCCTATGCTTGCACATCAGCGTGCCGCCTTATGCCTCCCAATATTAAAATGCCTCCTAAAGCAATAGCACGCTGCCTTATGCCGCCCAATATTGAAATGCCTCCTAAAGTAATGCCTCAGCCAGCTGTCTTCATTGGGCACTGTGGGGGATTGAACTCCTGATCCCTGCACCATTGGTAAGTGTCTTAACCATTGTGCTGTGGCTCTGCTCTTCTGTTTTCACATCAGCGCGCCACTTATGCCTCCCACGCAGCTTTCTCATGCACTAATGTGCGGGGCGCACATGGGCGCCACGCACCTTAGCGCATATTTAAATCACGGTTTTTCTTTTTCAGAAAGAAACGCCCACTCCTTATATGGCACCCGCACACTAGCGCGGCCCGCACATTACCGGGGTTTTAGTAAACATACCCCTAAGAGAGGACAAGGCTATAGCAGAGAGACTGAATGAAATCTTTGCTTCAGTATTTACTAAAGATGATGTATGAACTTATTCATGCCAGAAATGATATTTAAAGGTGATGTATCAGAGGAATTGAAACAAATCTCAATAAATTGGGAAGATGTAATAAAGTTAATTGATGCAAATGCAATGAGTGCCTTTGAGTCAGTCCTGACTCCTGGCGACCCAGAAGCTCCTGGGTTTTCTTGGCAGTGTCACCGGAAATAGATTGCCAGGCCTTTCTTCTGAGGCAATGGAGGGTTAAGTGACTTGCCCAAGGCCACAAGGAGTGCTAGTGGGAATCAAACCCTGGTTGCTTGGTTATCAACCAGTGCTCTAACCACTAGGCTACTTCTCCACTAAAGTTAATTGATAAAGAGCAGCAAATCACTTGGGCCAGATGGCATACATCCCAGGGTGCTTAAAGAACTGAGAAATGAGATTGCAGACCTATTTTTAGTAATCTGTGGACTATCCTTAAAATCATCTGTAGTACCTGAGGATTAGAGAGTGGCCAATGTAACGCCAGTTTTTCAAAAAGTGGTTCCAGGGACGATCCAGTAAATTACAGACCAGTGAGCTTGACATTTCTACCAGGCAAAATGGAGAAACCATTATAAAGAACAAAATTAGAGAACATGTAGTCATGGCTTAATGGCAGAAAGCCAACATGGACTTAGCAAAGGAAAGTCTTCTCACTAATCTCTCACATATTTTTGAAAGTGTGAATAAAAAGATGGATAAAGATGAGCTGGTTGATGTAGTGTATCTGGATTTTCAGAAAGTCTTTGACAAGGTCCCTCATGAGACTCCTGGCAAAATTAAAAAGTCATGGGATAGGAGGCAGTGCATTATTGTGGATTAGGAACTGGTAAAAAGGAAAAACAGAGTAGGGCTAAATGGCCAATTTTCTCAATGGAAAAAGGTAAATAGTGCATCTGTATTAGAACTGCTGCTTTTTACCATATTCATAAATGATCTGGAAATGAGAACGAGTGAGGTGATCAAACTTACAGATTACAAAGTTGTTAAAACACAAGCAGATTGTGAAAAGTTGCAAGAGGACCTTGATAAATTGGAAGACCGGGCATCTGCATTCAATTTCATCTGCCATTTGGATAAGTACAAAGTTATGCACTCGGGGAAGAACAACTCAAAACTATGACTAAACAATGCAAAGTTTAACATTAGGAACCACCACTCAGGAAAAGGATTTAGGCATCATCATGGATAATACGTTGAAGCACTCTGCCCAGTGTGCAGCGGTGGCCAAGAAAGCAAATAGAATGCTAGGAATCATAAGGAAAGGAATGGAGAATTGCGACGCCCTTGCTTGGTCCCGAAGGCTTACAAGCATAGAGCGGCCTTATAGTGTCCCTTTAAATAAAACTTCCCTTGTTTGTCACCAGAGGGATTCTGGGACTTGTAGTTGGCTTACTTATATAAGGACAAATGTAGTTGTGAGACCGGTGGTTTAAGGCAGCAAGAAAATTTATTTTTTTGCAGGATTCCAAGGCATTAAAGCTCAAAACACAAAAGCCAAAGGATGCTTCTCCAACATAAGAGTAAATCAGGTTAACAGAGGAAAATGCAACAAAAACCTTCTATCACTGGGCAGCAGCTTTCATTCAAATAAACCTTCACAGAGCACAGCTTCTTGTGGTCATTCCACGTTATCAGGTAAACCTTTTAACAGCTGCTGTTTTCTTTTCCAAACCAAACTTTTACTAAAGGCAGCTTCTTGGCTTCAGAAGCTCACATACTTAGTAGAACACAGTCTTGGCTTTATCCAACTCTTGGAAGTCACAGAAATTAGTCACTATATTGTTTCGCAGTCTTTCAACCCTGTTCAACAATGCTCAGTTCTCCTTTAGACAAAAAGAGCAATCCATTGGTGACAATTCTGACTCAGCTTCTGGCATACAAGAATCCACCTGCATCTCTTCTATGGACACCGGGTACTTCTTACTTCCACCAGTTTTATAAACTTGCCCAGCCTTCCTGTCTTCTAAAAACTCTTGGAACTGCTTCAACAGCAAATCACCCTGAGAAGGCACACTTGTATTGGTAGGGTAAAGCTTCCTCTCTGCAAACAATTTTCTTAATGCTTCTAGTGTTAAAAGCTCAGTTTCTCTGCTCTTATCTGGGGTTTCGGTTCTCTTCATACATAAAACCATCCACCCACCTCTTAGCAGATGTTAGGTCTGGCTCCTGGACACTAGCGGAAGCAAACTGTTTCTCTGCAAGCTGTTCAGGTTTACATGTACTGGCTTTACCTTGGGGCGGGTCTTTCAGACAGCTACTGATTCCTTTCCTCCTGATATCTTTCAGGCTATGGAACTCAGCCTTCGGGTGCCTTTCTCCACTCCTTCCCAGATAGCCAGTCTCTGGAAAGTTTCCTTGGAACCTTTCTCCCTTTCCAGGATCTCTCAGAGTTTCTCCTTCGTATGCCTCTGTTGCTCTGTCTGCTCTAGATGCAGACCTATTCCTTTCCAGGATCTCTTGGACCTGCTGGCTCTGCTCTCTCTGCTGCATCTCCTGGGTGTGTGTCTCCCTTGTCTCCTGTGTGTCCTGTGTGCCCTTTCTTTGCTCTGAGTGTGTTTTTAAAAAACGTTTGCTGCCGGGCACTCCCTTGCCTCTGCATAGGTGTGACCAATCATTGAGCAAGCTTGGTTCTACGTCTGAACTAGGGCATGGCCTGGCCTCAGCAGAGAGCTGAGTTTTTTTCTTGTCTGCCTTGCAAACACTGTGCACAACTGAACTGTCACTTGTTTTAAAGGGAAAAACAGGGTTTTCTTCCACTTCCATCTCTTCCTGGGGGCTCTCCTCACCACAGAATAAAACCAAAAATATTATAATGCCTCTGCATCATTTCATGGTTCTATCCCACCTTGAATATTGTATGCAATTCTGGTCACCATATATTAAAAAGGATATTGCAGAACTAGAAAAGGTACAGAGAAGAGCAACCAAAATGATAAAGGGGATTGAAGGATACCCCTATCAGGAAAGATTTAAAAAGCTTAGGGTTCTTCAACTTGGCAAAAAGATGACTCAGGGGAGATATGATAGAGGTCTATAAAATGATAAATGGAGTGGAACGAGTAAACGCAGTGCTTACTGCTTCAAAAGGTAGAAAGACTAGGGGAGCCATCAGTGGTTTTATTTATTACCCTTTATTTCTTTTAAAGAGAGCACTATTGGTTTTAATGTGTTTTATTTTAATTTGGTGCACGGCAATTATTATACTTTGTCGTTTTATCCCTTGAATTTGTTTTTATCCCCCAGTTTTTTTTTAAACTTTAATTTTTCCTTTATTAAGTATACATCAATAACAAAGATAACAGTGACATAGCCAATGCATAATCACAACTTAGCCAACCCCCAACCATGGCCCGCCCCCCCCCCCCCGCCCCCACAACAGCTAACCCAACCACCCAACCCCCAACCACCCCAACATGCCCACCCCCCCCTCGGATCATTCTAGGACAACTCCCACCAGCCCTCCTAGGGGGAAGAGAAGGGAAGAGAACCGACAGGCCTCAGACCATCCCCCAACACCTTCCAACAGCCTCTATCCCCCTTCCCAGCACAGCATCAGCACCACAGCCCCAAACACCTACCGTATTGTGCCCTAACCCACCCCCTCTCGCTCCCAGCTAGTTACATAGTCTTGCAAGGGGGACCATATCCGCTGAAACTCTTCCAACCGGCCCCTACTTAATGCCACCCCCCTCTCCAGTTCCATAATATCCGCCACCTTCCTATACCACTCTGGCAGGCTGGGGGCCTCTGTACACTTCCACTTCGCTGCAAAAACCAGCCGAGCCGCCAGATACAGAAAATTGGTCAGCACCTTTTTGTTCAAGCAGACCTCAGGGGGTCCCTCTGTATAGCCCAGCAGCATAAGTGCAGGGTCCTCCCCCTGGAGCTCCCCTGTCACCTCCCGGCAAACCCCCCTCACACCCTCCCAAAAGACTTGAATTTTGACACAGGCCCAGACCACATGGAGGAAGGTCCCCATCCCCGAACATCCCCGCCAACAATCTGCTGTATCTTTAAGGTGCATAGCATACAGTCAACTGGGACTGAAATACATACGAAATAACCATTTATACTGGGTATTCAAATGTGCTAAGCATATCGAAATTCTAGGGGTATTATTCCAGATTGCTACCCAGTTCTCCTCAGTCCACTCCCTCCCCAAATCTCTGACCCACTCTCGCTGGTATAGATGTGAACCCCGCACCTCCCCCTGGAGCCCCCTATATAGCTGGGCCACCAACACCTGCCCCCTGCGGGGTCGCATAAAGAAGGATTCAAGCCAATGCGGCGGCCCCAGAAATCGAGCCCTATGAGTCGCCAAAAAGTGCTCCAACTGTAACAAACAAAACACCTGCGGCGGCTGCTGGCCACATCGCTCCATAACTTCCTGCCTCATCAGGAACCTATTCTCCACAATGAAATCCAGTACCCTTTCCATACTATTGCCCCGAAGCCAACTAAACCTACCGGGGTCCATCACATAAGGGGGAAACAATTCCCCCTGGGTCAGAAACCCCAGCCTCGACCCCGCCACCTCAAAAGACGTCCGCCTACACACCTTCTGCCAAATCTCCACGGTCGGGCCCACTAGCGGATGCGCCCTCACCCCCTCCAATCTGCCCAGCTCACTAGAAAAAGCTACAGCCCCCATATGCTCCACCGACACCTGCGCCGCTTCCAACACAATCCAGTGCTGATGCGGGTGCTCCTTCCACCAATAATACACCATCCGCACTTGCGCCGCCCAATAATAAAGTTTACAGTTAGGGAGCGCTAGGCCCCCAGCTGCTCTGGGCATCATCAATGTTTTGAGAGCTATCCGACCTCACTTACCATTCCAAATATCTCAGCAATCACCCTGTTCAGGTCCCGAAAAAACCCATCTGGAATCCGGCACGGCAGCATGAGAAACAAATATATCAGTCGCGGGAGCACACTCATTTTCACTACATTTATCCGTACCAACAAAGAGGGTGTCAACCCAGCCCACGCACACATCTCCTCCTGCAGCTTCCGCAGCAAGGGCGGAAAATGAAGCTGATACAACCGTGCGTGCTGCACGGGAATCCGCACTCCCAAATACCCCAACGAATGCGCCTCCCACTTATAAGGGTAGAGCCGTTCCAAACCCACTCTCACCTCCTCCGGCACATGAAAAGGGAGGAGAACAGACTTAGAAACATTCAATTTATACCCAGACACTCCAGCATACTCACAATACTCCCCTTGGAACGCCGCTAAAGACCCCTCCAACTTGGAGAGGAATAAGAGCGTATCATCGGCGTACAACGCCACCTTATGTTCCACCCCTCCTGACCATATCCCATGTATCTCTGGGTTCATCTGAATCGCCTGCGCAAACGGCTCCAACGAGAACGCGAACAACAAGGGGGAGAGGGGGCAACCCTGCCGCGTTCCCCTACCCAGCACAAACCACGAAGTAAGTTGCCCATTAATCCGCAGCCTCGCCGTAGGCCCACTATATAATGCCCGAATCACCCTGAGGAAGCCCCCACCAAGATTAAAAGCTTGCAAAACCTGCATCAAGAAGGGCCACTCAACCCGATCGAAGGCCTTTTCAGCGTCTAAGGCCAAAAAGGCAGATGAACAGAGTTCCCCTTGCTCACAGATATATGCCAAATCTAACACTCTACGCACATTATCCGACCCATGCCTCCCAGCGATGAACCCTGTTTGGTCAAAATGTATAAGCTCTGGCACGACCGCTTGTAATTGCAGAGCATACACCTTAGCCAACAGTTTCGCGTCAGTATTCAACAGTGAAATCGGACGATAGGACCCTGGATGACTGGGATCCTTCCCCTTCTTGTGAATAATCGTTACATGAGCCTCCAAGAAAGACTCCGATACCTTACCCATCTCTCGTGCCACATTAAAAACCCTGGCCAAGAGCAGCCCCAGACTCTCACAGCCTTATAAAACTCAGGCGGGAACCCATCGGGCCCCGCCGCTTTATTAAGAGGCAAACTCCGAATGGCACATCCCACCTCCTTGGCCGACACAGGATCATCCAGCACCTGCTTCTGCTCCTCCGTCAGCCCCGACCCAACCTTCCCCCGCAAATAATTCGCCACCGACTCCTCTGCCACTGCAAACTCTGATTTGTAGAGATCCGTGTAGAACTCAAACACTTCCTCAATGTCCCGTTGGTCCTGTCTCAGCTGTCCCTGCCCATCCTTAATCTGCAAAATGACATTCTGCGCTCTCTTCTGTTTCAACTGATATGCCAATAAACGATCAATCTTCCCCCCTCTCGCATAGTACATACAATTGGCACACCGGGCCAGCACCTCGATTTCCTCCCTCAGAAAACTCTGCAGCTCACCCCTTCTCAGCACCAACCGACTAGCGATCTCCCCAGAAGAAGTCCGTGCCAACTCCCCCTCCAAGACCTTAATTTCCGCTTCTAATCCCAGGCAGTGCCTCTCCCGGTCTTTTTTCCACCGCGCTCCCCGTTCCATAAAAAAACCCCGCAACACCACCTTCAAAGCATCCCATAATATCAGAGGCGACATGCTGTCAATGTCATTATGCCTCACATACTCGTCTATCGCCTTCAATACCTCTTTATCCTCACCTCCTTTCGCCACCAGTGCCAAATTTAACCGCCAACTCGCTCCCCGAAACCGCCCGGCATCCGCCACTCTCAACCACGGATGGATTGGTGCATGATCCGACCAGGTGATACTCCCGATTTCACAATGTGTCACCGCCGTGCAGGCTGCCCTTTCCCCCAGAAAATGATCAATACGTGAATAGGAACCGTATACTGCAGAATAACAGGTATATCCCTTCACACCTGGATTCCTCCATCTCCAAACATCCACCAACCGGACTTTACCCAACAGGGCCCTCAATGCTACCCCCCCTTTCCCGCGATCTCCCTGCAACAGGCGATCCTCATCCCGGTCTACCACCGCATTGAAATCTCCTCCATAAATAATCGGGTAGGTGGTCCAGCTACTAAGCTTCTTAACTAAGTGTGTTAGAAACCCCTTCTGCCCTGCATTAGGGGCATACACGCTGACCAAACATATCTGCAGGCCCTCCAGCTGCAGCTCCACTGCTACCTCCCTCCCTTGCGTATCCCTCCACTGGCGTTGCATCTGGAACTGGAGGCCCTGCCTTATCACCACCGCCACTCCCGCCCTGTTGGACTTCCCCAGGGAGTGAAATTGCCCCGCTGCCCACCGAACCTGTAAGCCTACTATATCTCTTCTCGTCAGGTGGGTCTCCTGTAACAGATAAATGTCCGCGGAGTAGCACGGTAACTCCCGCAGCACCAATTTCCTCCGCCGGGGTGTTTGCATCCCACGGACATTTAAAGACGTAATCTTAAGACTCATTCCTACATACACTTCTACCTACTAGCCCAGCTCCCCCCTCCAGCCCAGTGAAAGCATCCTGAACGATCCTTACCCCCCTAACCCCCAACCCCAACCAGAACCAAACTACAACAACCTGGACCCGCCTTCGGGGATATCTGCCAGGGGCGCCAGCGAGCCTGCCCCACCGAGGTGGGGGGGGGGGGTCTCCAGCGGCGCATCCCACCGCACCTGGCATCCCCCTGCGATACTGCTGATCCAAGTCCCCATCAGTGCCCCGGGGGCCCTACCGTAACCCCCTGCACACTCTCCAGGCCCAGAACGCTTCGCAGAAGTCACATTCCCTCGGCCAAGCTCTCCCCCCGGCCCCAACCTCCCCCCGCTCCTGCCCCTCCCCTGTCCCCAACTCACAGCTTGCATGGCCACAATGCAACCCTGCCCAACCCACCCCCCTTACACGTTCAAATGACACACTCAGTCCTGCCCAGACAGCACAGACCTGGCCTCCTCTTCATCACCCTGTGCAAAGGCCTCCACAACTCTCCGATGGCTCTGAGCACAGCTGTCCATAAGGTTCTTGGCTTTAAAGTTCCACAGCCTCCCTCCTTCTGTCAGACGTCTCCGCTCTCCCTCAAGTGGTGGAACATCTGGAAAATGCAGCCTCAGAAACTCCTGTGCCTTAGCCAGCTCCTCAAAAACGATCCGCTCCCCCTTCCACTCCACCCGCAGTCGTGCTGGGTAAAGCAAGGCCTGAGGAATGTGGTGGCTAGCCAGGCTCCTCTTCACCTCCCTAAAGGACTGCTGTTTTTTATCCAGTTCAGCACTGACGTCTGGGAAAATCCATATTTTAGCATTCTGGTAGGGAACCGCTCCCAGCTTCCGCACCTGCCGCAAGATCCAGTCCCGGTGCCGAAAATTTAAAAGCTTTATCAACACTGGCCTCGGACGGTCCCGTGCTATTCCTCTTCCCCCAGGGATGCGGTGCGCTCTCTCCACTACCAGGCCTGAAGGGAGGGGGGGATCTTGAAACCAACACTGCAGCAAGCTCTCCATACGTTCCGGAGTGACCGGCTCCCCCTCACCCTCAGGGAGGCCCAGAATCCTCAAATTTGACCGCCGCGAGCGGTTCTCTAAATCATCCACCTTGGCCCACAAGCGTTCTAGCTGCTCCACATGGCTCGCGTCCTCTCTCTTAAGCATCTGCACATCATCTTCCATGTCAGAAATCCTCTGCTCCACCTGCTCGAGTCTGCCCACTGCCGCCTGCAACTCCGTATGCACCGCCTGTAACTCCCCCTGGATAGTGGCTAGCCTGCCCGCCAAATCAGTGCTGCTTTCTTTAATCGCAGCCAGCACCAGCGCCGTTTTGGGGGCCACTACCTCTGGTCCACGCAGCTCGGTCCCGCTCACCTCCACTCTCCCCGGCATCTCAGGGCCTGCCGCCGGTCTCGCATTGCCGCTGTCTTGCCCTGTAAGGCATTCTGTCATCGTAGGCTGCCGGGACCCTTTCGCCGCTTTCGGGGCACTACTTGGGTTCTTGCCGGTCTTCCTGCCGTCTGCTTTTGTCGCCATGCGACACCCCACCTCCAATCGCTCTGCCGGGGTTCAGAATAATAAGTTTGAAAGCACTTTACTCGCCGGGACCAGGGAGAGCCTCAGCCACGCGTCTCACCCTTAGCTCCGCATCACGTGACCTCTATCCCCCAGTTTTTATGGTTTTTAACTTCAGAGTCAGAGTCACACCATGGACCTCTAGTTTTTCCAGATTGACAATTTTTAATCAGGCACATACAATTGTATTTTATGTTATGTTATGTTTATTGTGATTTTATCATTTTTATATGTTTTCCTTGTGTTAGGGTGTATTGTTAGTATTTGGCTATTGTTTATCCTGTTTTTAAATGAGAATGGTTATGAGAGCCAATGACTCCCTTTGAATTTTTTAGTTCTTGCTTTTTACTTTTGTCACGCCCTCACCACTCGCCTCCAGCTTCGAGGGGCGTGGTTGTATAAGGAACTTTCCCCTTTCAGCCTTAACTGGCTAGTTCCCCACAATGCTTTCTGGGAAATGTAGTTTAATTGCGATATATATTGGCTTCAGGTAGAAAGCTGTATTCGGGCTCATTGGGTAAGGCAATGACAGAAATTTATTGAGCACAATAAAGGTTCATAAATACCACATTCAGGCATACTTCTCCAGGCTTCTTCAAAGTACAACAGGTTATAAGCAAAACAAAACCCAAAACCAAAGTGACAGCTTAAAGTATTCTTCAGCTCAGAAAAACATAGCCTTTTAACAGCAAGGCTACCAGCTTCCTTTAGCCTTGCTGGTTAAAGCAAAAACACCAAAACAGGCTTTCTTCTGTGGCAGTTTGCCTTCTTTTACAGTCTCAAACCTTTCCAGGCTGTTTTCCAATTAACAAGCAAAAACAAACTCTCCAAACAGGAACAAACTTGCAACGTGCAAGCAAAGTTCTATTCAGGTTTCTCAGGAAAATTCAAGAGCAAAAAGAGAGTTTTTTTCCTCACAGTTAATTTGGCTTCTTGCCATCTCACTTCACAGGTAGCAGGTGGTTAACAAGCACAATTCACAACTCCAGCTTGTTCTTACGTCTTAGTAAAACTTCCCCTCTTTACCACATGGGAATTTACAATCCATCTACCTGCTTCTTATGGTTACCTTTCTCTAGAGGGCTTCCTCTCAGGGCTGGCTTTCCTTCAACCCTTCTGTGGCTAAGGCTTGGCACAAAGAGCAATCTATGAGGGTGTCTTCCTCATTCAGCTCAGCATCAGGCTCTCCTAGTTGCATAGACTCTGACTCTCCTTCTGGCTCACCGGGCTCGGTTAACAGCCTCTTGTTAGAGCTGAGAGCGTCTTCTGCTCCTCTGCATTGCCCAGCATAAGTCAGGCTTCTCCTGCTCTGCTCAGCATTAATCAGGCTTCTTAGGCTCGTACCTGTGCCTCGGCTTGTATCAGCTTCTCTCTCTCTTTCTCCTCTTCTTGCCTTTGCCTCTGCCCTTGCTTCTGGCGTTCCTTCCACCCTCTCTCTTTCTCTACTGTAATCTAGCATAGGCTTATATCCCCAGGGTTCTAGCCCCACCTCCTCTCTTCCCAGGTGACGGAGATCACTCTGCCTTCTGGCACCTGAGTAATGTGACAACGCACCGCCTAGCCTGTGGCGTAAGCAGGCCAAGGGGATGTGAGCCACACAGTGGGGTGAGTTTAAAAGAGTCCTTGTTAGTGCTGAAGCCTTCCTACTGTAGTTGTGGAGTGAGTGACGACAGCCAAGGTTGGGTTTCCAAAGTAAGTAATGCTTTATTCATGCATAAGGTATTTGCACAAAGTATAGCAAAGGACACCGTACAGGACTTACTCCCCCGCCACAGAAGTGTAATGGTAACCTTCTGTACCAAATAAAAGTTCAAGTGTTTATATAGCTTCTCCTGATACTTCTCAGGGACACATAAAATATTTACCAGCTTTCATCATTCTTCCAGCTTCATTACTACAACAGGGCTTCAATCTTCTAGTACTGCTTTCTCAGTATCTATTGGTAATAAAGAATCTTTCTCCTGTTGTACTTCTTTCTAGTGCCAAACAGCTTCCCATAGAAATGGCAATCTCCACAACTCTGGCTTATTAATGACGGCCTTCTTGTGTAGGAGCAGTTTCTCTCTATTGCCTTCTATTCACAGCTGTACCACATGAAGCTTTGATTCATTCCATTCACTAGAACGCTGCTGTCTCTCATGCAAGTTCTAGAACATTGGCTTAAGGCTTCTCAGCACTCAATCATCAATTAGGAATACTTATAGTTCTTCACTCTATCATACAAATCCTTAGGTAGCTGCTTTGTAAGATCCCTCAGCTCTGCCTGGTCTTCAAAGGCTCCTCTTAGCTCTCTGCACGGTTGCTGCCAATTAGCTTCTTGCTGGCAAGCAGGTGTGTGCTCTTCTGAACTAGAGCTTAGCTCACGCTGTCTATCGTAGGGAAATGTTTGCAGCTTTCTAACAGGGATTTTTCTATAGCCCCTCTTCCCTCTATTAACTTCAGGTTTATATTCAGGGCCTGATTTATCCCTGCCTCCTTTAGGAAGCAGTCTATTGTCAGTTCTTATAAACTGACTTCTTTCAAAGCTATTTACTTTACAAGGCTTAGAAGAGTTTGCTCTGACCTGGTTTTTGCAGCGACTGCCTCTGGGGAACTCCCCTGACTCCAAGTCAGTATTCCAGGCTTCTGAATCCAGCTCTGGGTCACCTCCAAGGTTTTCTCTCTCATGGAGCTGAGGTCTGCCTGTGTCTCTTCCTGGACCACTTGCAGGAACTCTCCCTTCCCTGGTTCTCTCCTTAGTTCCTCTGGGCTCAGCCTTTCTGCTTGCACTGCTCTGTAACCAGTTCCTCTTCTCCAGGCCTTGCTCCTCGAGGGCTTGCTGCTCCAGTGCTTGCTCCTCGAGCCCCTCCTCCCTACTAACTGCTGCTTCCTGGTTATGAGTGCAGAGTGGCCCAATCCGGTCTGACTCCTCCCACCTCCCTGATTGGCTATGTCTCTGGGTTAGCCTAGAGCTAGGGTGTGGTTCTTTCCCTGCTCTTCTCTGCAGAGAATGTTTGTGAGCAGGAAACTTAACCCCTTCCTGTCCTGCCTCTCCAAGCATCTGAGGTGACAGAAAGTGATTTAAACCCATTTTCTCCTGTTTCTGGGGCTCTGCCTTGTCACAGTAATCAGGGAGCTTACTGACGTAAGGGTCTTGGACCTTAGGTCTGTATTCACTCTCCCTTATTTCACTAGGGGAAACATGAAACCTGTTCCAGCGGGGGGGTTTCTGGTTCCTAGGTGAGGTTGTGGTTTTGTTACCCTGACCTTGCAAAAGGGGCCCTTTTACTAGGGTGAACTCTTTGCCTTTTTCCCTTTCCCCTAACTCAGGATAGGCTTCCTTACCACACTTTATAACCTTTATGACTTTATTCCCCCCCCCCCTTATCCTCATTTTATTGCTTAAAGATTACATTGTGGTGACCTGTAATAATTCCAATAGTCCTTGTGCGCCTACACAACAGATCTGTTCATCTCATCAGGATCACTCCCATTTTAGCCAAATGATCACTATAATCCAGATATGCTATTAATATCTTACCTATGACACCATGGCGCCTTCATTTGCATATATTAGATTATGGAGAAGTTCATAACATATAATACTACTTTTATATTGAATTTTATTCAATAATCCATGCACATTATTTTGCTGTTTCTTCTCTGTTGGTATCCATTTTAAAGAGTTACATATTAAAAATCGCTGTTTTTATGGTTCACCTCCTACCCTCCTGCTGCTTATCTGCATTTGGTGCCAAAACCCTTTTTTATGTTCAAATGTCTTTATTGGGACAAACCATTATGCTTTTTTCTGTGTTACACATGGAAGTGAACGCAACTTGTAGCAATACATGCATATTTGAACCACTAACATTCAAAACATTACACGTCAGTAATATACAGTCCCATTTTTCCCCTCTTATATTTTCATATTCCCCCCTCCCTCCAGTAAAAACAGAAGACCAATGTCCATCATAACCAGAAACCCCAGACGAGAATGTGCAGATAAAGAAACCGAGAAAGAAGAGAGTATTAACTACTCCCATCTTCCTTATCAAACTAGGGCCCCCTCAGATCAGGGTGGTTCTTACACGGCCCAGATGGGGAACCTTTCACACCTGTCCCATGCTGTCCTCATGCATTCCCCCCTCCCTCAGTATGGTTGGGTGTAGTGGGAATATTACCTTTACCAGTATATGAGTCGTGCTGTTCATTTTATTAGTGGGGTCCCTTTATCAATGAACAGGGCAGTGATTCAGTATTGGCTATGCAGTCTGGAAGGGAAAGTTTGGATATAGGGCTCCCATACCACTAGAAATTTCACCCAGTGGTGGCATCACCCTCTTAATTGTTCTCTTTCAAGTTACATGAGATGGTATAAGATCAATTTCCAGGGTCGCAGGGAGGGTCCCTGAGGATCTAGCCAAAAAGACAGGATACTCCTGCGAGCTAAGAGAAAGAAAGGCGGAGCCAGCAAGATTCCACACCCCACCAGTCTCTGTTTCTTTGCTGTACAAGTCCCAGATCAATGACCACTTGTTGTGGAATAAGGGATACTGACTCACCCAAAACCCACCCAGTATAACATCGAACCCGTCGCCAGAAGCAGGTTATCACCATGCAGATCCAAAAAACATATGGCCAAGTGTCGCCCGAGGAGCTTGGCATCGGGGGCAATCGGAAGTCTGTGCAAGTCTCACACGATGTGCCTGCAATGGGACAAAATGCAGCTGTCGAAGAATGCTAAACTGAATTTCTCTGAGATCCGCATTCATAACAAGTTCTGGCATCTGGACTAGTACTCGAAGAAGCTCGGCTCCCATAAGATGAACACCCAGCTCCTCCTCCCATTGGTGTGCCAGCGCCTCCATATCTCATAGAGGGTCTAATTCCGCCAGGGCCCAGCATAGGTTAGAGATCCAGGTGCATCCGTCAGAGCCTACCATCAGCATCTCTTCGATGCTCGAAACAATGCTGCTGCTCCTTAAGGCCCCCTGTGGTAAGAACCATGGATAGCTTCTCACCTGCATGTACGGAAACAGATCCAACTTGATTAGCTCGAATCTGTCTACCAATGTGGAGAAGAATAACATCTCTCCCCCCTCCGATACTACTTCTTCTACACTCACCAGCCCCTTGGCGTGCCATTTGTGGTAGGTCCATCCTACTAGGCCCGGCACGAAATCCCGATTGCCCCGCCATGGGAGATATGATGTGATTTCCGAAGACCACTTCAACTTGCCACATAAAACCTGCCAGCCCTTACAGGTCGAAGTTATCATGGCATTATTGGGGAAAAGAGCATTTAGTCCGGCTGGGGCACATGTAATACATACCAAAGGGAGAGTGGGGCTACAATTACCACCTTCACCGCCACTGGGGTGTATTCCTCCGTTCCATAGAGCCAGTCCCGCAGGTGGCAGCTCACACATGCTAGATTCTAAGGATATCAGGAAGGCCTACCCCCCCCTGCACCCATGGTTATTTCAAAGCTGCCAGATGAAGGCGAGCATATTTTCCCTTCCAAAGGAAGGAACTCAACTTGAGAGCTAACTGCTTCTGATCGACCAGTCACAGGAACACCGGGAGCACTTGTAGAACATAACAACCATTATGGGAACACAATCATTTTATAGAGATTAATGCGACCACTGAGTGACAACAGTATATCTCTCCAGTGCTCAAATTTCAATTCAAGGTCCTTATATAATGCTGCCAGATTAATGTCATAGAATTTAGCCGGCTCTGCGGAGATCCATATTCCCAAATATTTAAAGTGTCCCTTTGTCCATTTCAAGGGAAAACAATGGGGCCACTGCTGATGTGTCGAGGGAAGGACTGGAAGGACCTCAGACTTATCGAGATTTACCTTTAGACCCGCAAAACTACCATAATGTCAAAATTCTTGTACTAGAATCTCCAGGGAGTTACCGGGATCCCTGAGGCATACCAGCGAATCGTCTGCAAATGCAGACATCCAAAATTCTTCCTTACCAAAATGAACACCACCCAGGGAAGGATGTATATGGAGGCACTCCAAGAGAAGTTCTAACTGTATCACAAACAGGAGACGGGAAAATGGACACCCCTGTCTAGTGCCACGCTCCAGTGGAAATGCTGCCGTTTGGCACCCATTAATCTGTAAGGAGCCATAAAGTTCCTACAATCCCGAATTTGTTAAGTACTATGTAAAGTAAAGTCAGAAGCCATTGTTAGATGGTTTCGTACTGAGCAGCCAGAATCTTCCGTACATTACAGGCAATGTTATGGCCCTGTACAAAGCGCACCTGAGATTCGTTAATCAATTGAGGCCACAAAGGGGCTAAGTGGTTGGCCATGATCTTGGCCAAGATTTTGATGTCCACGTTTAACAGCGAGTGAGCCTATAAGAGCCAGGTAAGGAGGGATCCTTATCAGGCTTGGGAAGTACAGTTATAAGGGCCTTATTGGGTTCATATGGAACGTCTTTACGGTGAACTAAATCAGAAGTATTCCACCATAGGTTTAGCCACCTTATCCATAAGTAAGTGGTAAAATTCCATCTGGTATCCATCTGGCTCCAGCGCATGCCCCTTCTTCAATTTACAAATGCAGTGCTGTACCTCTTGAGCTGTCACTGGCCCATTCAGCTTTACTACATCCTCCACCATTAGATGTGCAAAGGCCAAGTCCCTGAGGAAATCATTAGCTGGGTCAACATCGCAGGGCTCAGCCGGGTATAGGCCATGTAGTAGCCCCTCATAATACCTTCCAGGTCCAGTTGGGATGTCCGGACGTGGTCCGTGCTATCTTTGAGAGCACTGATCGACTGCGGTCTCCCATCAGACTTCACCAAGCCCACCAGGAGTTTCCCGGCCTTGTTACCCTGCCTATATGTTGTTGTTGTTAAGTGCTGTCGAGTCGGAGTCGACTCATGGCGACCCTCTGGATAGCTATCCTAAATTGTGTTCGGTCTTGAGTCAGGCGGCTCATTGTTGACAGACTGGTACCCGTAGCTGCTGGTATTGTATCGATCCATCTCATTGCTGGCCTTCCTCTTTTGCGCTGACCTTCTGTCTTGCCAAGCATGATGTCTTTCTCTAATGATCTCTCTCTTCGCATGATGTGTCTAAAGTACGAAAGTCAAAGTCTTGTAATCTGAGCTTCCAGAGAAAGCTTAGGTTTGATCTCCTCTAGTACCGACTAGTTTGTTCTTCGGGCAGTCCATGGTATACACAGTATTCACCACCAGCACCATAATTCAAAGGCATCAATTTTCTTCCTGTCTATCTTTTTCACTGTCCAGCTTACACATCTATATGATGTTATTGAAAATACCATGGCTTGAACAAGTCGAATCTTGGTATGGAGAGAGACATCTCTGCTCTTGAGAATCTTATCTAGGTCTTTCATAGCCATTCTGCCAAGAGCAATGCGTCGTCTGATTTCTTGACTGCTTGTTGTTTCTTTATTGATAGTTGATTCAAGTAGGTTAAAGTTGTTCACGATTTCAATTTCTTCTCCTTCAACGATGAACCTGTTGATTATGCCAGTTGTCATGATCTTTGTCTTCTTTACATTAAGGTGCAGGCCCATTTTGAGACTATGTTCTTTGATTGTGAGAAGCAAATGTTTCAGATCATCTTCACTTTCAGCCAGTAATGTGGTATCATCAGCATAGCGAAGGTTGTTGATGAGTCTTCCACCAATCTTCACACCTCTGTTGTCTTCATACAATCCTGCTTCTCTGATGATTTGTTCTGCATATAAATTAAACAGGTAGGGGGAAGTATGCAGCCTTGTCTTACACCTTTGCTTATTTTAAACCATTCTGTTTCTCCTTGTTCCGTTCGAACTGCTGCTTCTTGATCAATGTACAGATTGCGCAAGAGTACGATCAGGTGTTCTGGTATACCCATGCTTCTTAATGTGGCCCAGAGTTTCTCATGGTTTACACAGTCAAAAGCCTTGCTATAGTTGATAAAGCACAAATAGATATCCTTTTGGTATTCTTTAGTCTTTTCAAGGATCCATCTCACATCCGCAATGATGTCTCTCGTTCCTTGCCCTTTCCTGAACCCTGCTTGCACTTCAGGTAGTTCTTGTTCCAGGTATGGTTATAGTCTCTTTTGATTAATTTTCAGTAGAATCTTGCTGGAATGTGGGATCAGAGCGATTGTGCAATAATTTCCAGAGTCAGTTGGATCACCTTTCTTTAGCATTGGTATAAACACAGATCTTTTCCAGTCAGTTGGCCATGATGTTGTCTTCCATATTTCTTGGCAGAGCCTTGTAAGTACGGTAACAGCTGCATCAGATTGCTGTAATACCTCTATGGGAATGCTATCAATGCCTTGTGCTTTGTTCTTTGATAAGACTTTCAATGCTGCTTCAACTTTTTCTTTCATCACCAATGGTTCCTGATCATAAGGTACAGGTTGAAACGGCTGTTGGTCCACTTGATCTTTATCATATAAACACTCTGTATATTCCTTCCACCTTTTCTTGATCTTCTCAGCATCATTCAACATAGAACCTTGAGCATCTTGTAACATTCCAATTAGAGGCTGGAACTTTTTCTTTAACTCTCGTAGCTTTAGGAAAGCTGATCTTGTTCTTCCTCTAATAGTTTCTGCTTCTAGTTCCTTGCATGCATCGTTATAGTACTTTTCCTTGTCCTGTCTTGCTGCACGTTGGAAATCTCTGTTGAGTTCTGTTATTGTCTTTCTTTCTCCTCTGGCTTTAGCTTCTCTGCATTTCTAGGCAATTTTCAGAGTTTCTTCCGTCATCCATTTTGGCCGTTTTTGCTTTTTCACCTTTTGTAGAGACTTCTCGCTTTCTTCCAACACAACCTTCTTGATGTCATTCCATAACTCTTCTGGAGCTCTGTCATTTGTATCTAAAGCAGCAAATCGATTTTGCAGGCAGTCTTTAAATTCCAGTGGTATATTCCCAAGGTCATATTTTGCTGCATTCAAGAGTGGTTTGCTCTTTTTTAACTTTAGCTTGAGTTTGCATACTAGTAGTTGATGATCTGTACCACAGTCAGCTCCAGGTTTTGTCTTTGTTGATGTTACAGAACTTTTCCATCATTGACTTCCACAGATGTAGTCTATTTGATTTTTATACAATCCATTGGGTGAAGTCCATGTGTACAGTCGCCGCTTGTGTTGATGGAAGAAGGTGTTTGAGATGAATAGATTGTTGGTCTTGCAGAATTCTATCAGTCTTTCTCCAGCTTCATTTCTGTTGCCAAGTCCATATTTTCCAACTACTTTGCCTTCTTCTTTGTTGCCAACTTTTGCGTTCCAGTCACCCATGACTATCAGGATATCCTGTTTACATGTTCTGTCAATTTCAGCTTGTATTGTTCATAGAACTCTTCAATTTCATTCTCTTCTGCAGCTGTTGTTGGGGCATATACTTGAATTATAGTTGTGTTGATAGACATTCCTCGTAGACAGATAGAGATTAAGTGTTCGCTGACTGCATTGTATTTCATTACAGTTCTTGCAAGTTTCTTCTTTATTATAAATGCAACACTATTTCTTCTTTGTCTTTCATTTCCAGCATAGTAGACCGTGTGATCATCTGATGCAAAGTGCCCGATGCCAGTCCATTTCAGTTCGCTGACACCCAACAGATCAAGTTGTACACATTCCATTTCATTCTTCACCACCTCCAACTTCCCTTGGTTCATGCTTCGCACTGTGGCGCTCGAGCCCCTACCAGGCGGCCGCCTAGTAGGGACGGGTAGTCACCTCTTATCTTTTCCTAAGCTTGTAGTTGTGTGAGGAATATTGAGCCAAGTGGTTTATCAAAGCGCACAGGAATTTATTCAGCTTCCTTGCTGGTAAGTGGATACAAATTCTTCAAGCACATTTATTCTCCAGACAAAAGAAAAATAACGGATAACTTCTCCAGTAAACAAATGTCCAAAACAGAGTAACAGCGAATTCAACCATACAAGCTTCTGCCCCAGTCTTTTACTGTTTAACGTTTCTGCCCTTCTTTTTAAAACTCTTCAAACAGGCTGTCAGCTTATTCAAGGCCGTTGCAAACACCAACAGTTTCAGCTGTTCAACCCCAACTGAGTTACTGCCGATAAGCTTCGAAAGAAAGACTCTTAGGCCCTTTTTAATTATATGACTCCTTCTCTCCTTTCTTTCAGCTTCAGAACTACCTTCACACCTATAGTAGCGTTCTCAAGGTTCAACTGTTTCTGGCTTACACTAATTCACCTTAGTGCATGCATCACATTCCATCTCTGAAACACTGGAAGTTACATCACCCTCTTTGGCTTCAACCTCCATGCTCTCAGCTGAGATGTAGCAGGGTTCTGCTTGGAAACGCTCAGGAACTTTCTGTTTTAAAGTTTTCAACAGGTCAAACAACCTCTCCCACTTTCTTGCCCTCCCTTCTCTGGGCAGGTCTCCTATGGGGTGTTCTTGTTTAACCTTCCTGGTGAAACATTTCTTTCTACGCTGTGTTATCTGGGGTACAACAGTTTCATCAGAGTCAGAACAGGAAACCCACTTTGAAGGCCTTACTGCCTCCCCTCTCCTACATAAGAACATAAGAACATAAGATATGCCATACTGGGTCAGACCAAGGTCCATCAAGCCCAGTATTCTGTTTCCAACAGTGGCCAATCTAGGTCATACGTACCTAGCAGTTTCCCCAAGGGACACAGGTTCCGCAATGCTCGTATTGGTTCAAGCATTGATATCCTGGGTCCCTTCTTAATAATGGTTTATGGACCTTTCCTCCAGGAACTTGTCCAAACCTTTTTTAAACCCAGCTACACTAACAGCCTTTACTACATCCTCCGGTAACAAATTCCAGAGTTTGATTACACGTTGAGTGAAAAAAATATTTTCTTTTATTAGTCTTAAATAGTTACCCTGTAGCTTCATTGCATGTCCCCTAGTCTTTCTATATGCTGATAAGGTAAACAATCGATCTACGTTTACCTGTTCCACTCCGTTCATTATATTGGGTCCTGCGCGTGGAACGGGTCTTGGTGCAGTATTCTCTTGGTTGGAACTTCAGCCAGTCAGGACTCCCTCTGCCTCAGAGTAGGGCAGAAACATTTGGTAAAACTTTCCCGCTCTCTTGCCAGGGTAGGTGGTTCTCTCCCAAGAACCTTCCCTATGTCCTCTGTGGCTACTGTGCTGACTATTGTGGCTTCCTTGGTACCTTCTTTGGCTGCCTTTATAGCTGTTCCTTTCTCTGCTGCTCCCTTTGGCTGTAAAGCTCCTTTGTCCTTTGGCTACAGGGTTGTTCTCTCTGGACCTTCTGGAACTTGGACTGGAACCTGAGCTGCAACTCCCACTTGGACCTGGACTGCAACTCCGCCAGCAGCTGCCACTGCAACTGCAACTGTGTCTCCAACCGTGTCTCCCCCTTTATCTCCAACCGTGTCTATCTCTGGTGTTTGTTTGCTCCAATTTAAACATTGAGCAGGGCAACTCCCTTCCTGGCCCTGCCCATCTGTACCTCCCACTCCTATCTATGGTTGACCTGGAGTGTGGGCGTGGCTTACAACTAGGTCTGCCCTCTAAGTTTCTCTCCGGGCTTCTGCTGTGGACTATGTGATCCTGTGTATCCATCCCCCGCAAAGAGGAAAAATTCTTCTTCTCTTCACTTTTTCGTGGCTGGGCTGCACTCTCCTTACCACAGTACGTTCCATGTTCCAATGCGTAAGACATCTTTACAGCTTCTGACTCTCATTTCATGCACAACTACATCAGCAGTCAGACGTCCCGAGGGCTTTGATCCAACCACATCATAAATGCTGGCTTTACTCTGAGAAGTCTTCAGCTCTTCCCCAGTAGCTAGTTGAGTGCCTTCAGACCTGGGGGTCTCATCTTCCAGCACTATAGCACAATTTGTTTTGTTGTAACTATCCATTGGGTTTTCATGGCAAGATACAGAAGTAGATTGCCGGGCCTTTCTTCCGTGCAGTTTAAGTTTGGTGTTGTTGCCGTTGTCACAGAAATGTGATTCTCCACCATCAACACTATCCCATTCTGCTGCTGCCCAGATGGGTGGTTTGTCTTGGTCTGGCACCTCAGCTGAGACCTGTCCATCTTGGGAGACCCTGCCAGTAGTTAACCCTAACCCTAACCCAACTCTCACTTGGTTTGCCTGCCTATATAGGCAGTACCAATAATAGAACTGTGACTTATGTGCTCTGTGCTGCAGGAAGGAATTGAGCTCGGCCTGGGTTGCTAACATTATCAACCTCTTTTTCCCCCCACATGGTCTGTGGCATAGCACCACCGAGCCTCCTGGAGATCCTTCTCTACCTGGACCAGGCATCTGTTCAGCGTCTTCTATTTAGTTCAACAGTATCCCAGTATGTGCCCTCATAGGACAGCCTTCGCCACCTCCCAAAACAGAACCAGGTCATCTTTGTGCAGCGAGTTGTGTTCCTCATAGTTGTTCCAACACCCTCGCAGGAAAACCTGGACTTCCCTATTTTCCAGCACATGTAGTGGGAACCTCCACAATCCATTCCCTAACCTCCCCCCCCCACTCCAATTCTAACCATACCATTGCATAGGGAAGAGTGGCCTAGTGGTTAGGACAAGGTACCTCAGGCTGGAGGGCCAGGGGTTCAATTCCCACCTGGGGACAGCAATGTCATGCCAGAGGGACTGGGGTTTCTAATCCTATAGGCACTCCTTGTGGCCTTGGGCAAGCCACTTAACCCTCTGTTGCCTGAGGTACACAGAGCTCTTTGTTTGTAGTGATTACATAATGTAAACCGCTTTGATTGAAGGATAAGGCAATATAGAAAACTGGTTAAATAAATAAACGATCCAATATCACTATAGAACCGATTTCCAAACTCAATCCAAGAATGCTGCTGCTACTAAGAAATAGTCTAATCATGAGCCTGTGCCATGTACGTAGTCATGTTCAAAAGGATGGGTGTAGCCCTCGCATAATCCCTGAATTCTGCAAGATCGTCAGAGGTCTCCACCCCCTCCTGGAGGTGTGCAATCCAAGGTTCTATTTAGAGCACAATTAAAATCTCCCTCCAGTATAATTCAGGTAGGCTCTCCAGCTGACCCTCTGTGTCAAATTGTGGTAAAAGCATGTGCCATATACATTCAGGCCATATGTGTTCCCCAGTATAAGTGGCTGTCCATACAATGTTCCCTGAATAAATAAAAATTGGCCTCCAGGGTCGGTGTGCATTGCCTCAACTTTGAAATCTATTTGTTTACTGATTAGAGTGGCTACACCTTCTTTGCGGTCTCCAGATGATGCCCCATACACTACTCCCACCCACCACCGTTTCAGTTTGTTATAGTCCACCTCCGTGAGGTGTGTCTCTTGTAGGAGAGTTATATTTGCATGTTTGTCTCAGAACATTTTGGCGTTTAATGGGGTGCCCTATTCCACACACATTCCAGGTGATCGTTTGGAGTGCCTTACCCATCACCAGCTGCGCAGCCAAGATCCATTGCTGTGACATATTCAATATGTATAAGATGGCCTGGTGACACCCCCAGCTTGGAGTCACCAGTGCATTCCTGAGTTCTTTGCCCCCGGTACCAAATCCCAAAAAGTACATTTTCCACACTTGTGCATACCCAATGGTCATTTATTTATTTTTTATTTATTTAGACAGATTTGTATCCCACTTTATCCTTCAATCAAAGTGGTCACAACACATTTGGGGAGTTACATTTAACAGGAGGGGTACTAACGAAGTAAAAACATTGAGCTTTACTAATTGGGGATGGGCAGCTGTTAGCGAAAGCAGATGGTGTTCCGTTTAGGTGGTGACTACTGTTTGTCTGTTAGCTCATAAGCTTCTGTGAAGAGCAGGGTTTTGAGGACCCTGCAAAAGTCTTTGGTATGGTTCAGGGTCCTTAGGCCCATAGGGAGGGAGTTCCACAGTGTGGGCGCCAGTAGCAAGGGAGCTCTTCTAGAGGTTGCCTGCTTAGTCTTATGATATCCTACTGGTGTACAAATCCTGTTGTCATTATTGGTCCTTCTTGGTCTATTGCTGATTTCTCTTGTTATGATATCCTGGAGTGCGTCTGCCAAGCGATGGTGAAAGATTTTGAAAATGTTCAGGATTGTTTTGAAATTTTTCCTGACAATCATTGGGAGCCAGTGAATCTGCTATAAGACGGGGGTGATGTGCTCAGATCTTGCAGTGTCCGTGATGATGCGTGCTGCAGTGTTTTACTACTACTACTACTACTACTACTACTACTACTATTTAGCACTTATATAGTGCCACACACGCAGTGCTGTACAGACATGCATACAAGAGACAGTGCCTGCTCGTCAGAGTCCTGCTCATCGGAGCTTACAATCTAGTTGCGACAATACAGAGCATTAGTCGATTCGGTGCAAAGCACAATATGGTTTTTACAATTCGGTCATAAAAATTGAAGGGGTTAGGTTAAGATAAAGGATAGAAGTCAGGATCTGAAAGTGACAGTGAAGAAGTGGGTCTTTAACCTGGATTTGAAGAGGGCCAGGGAGGGTGCTTGGCGTATAGACATAGGTAAGCTGTTCCAGGGGTAGGGTGCAGCAAGGTGAAAGGAGCGAAGTCGGGAGTTAACGGTGCGAGTGGAAGGCCTAGATAGAAGTAATTTGTTAGCGGAGCGAAGTTCCCGAGAGGGGATGTAGGGAGAGATAAGAGATGAGAGGTATTGAGGGGCTGCAAGGTGAATGCATTTATAGGTCAGTAGGAGAAGTTTGAATTGGATGCGAAATTGTATAGGGAGCCAGTGAAGCGATTTGAGAAGAGGAGTAATGTGGGCATGGTGAGACTGGCGGAAGATTAGTTGAGCAGCATAATTTTGTATAGATTGAAGGGGAAAGAGATGGCTCACGGGGAGACCAGCAAGGAGTAGTTTGCAGTAGTCAAGGCGAGAGGAGATTAAGGAGTGGATAAGCGTTTTGGTAGTGTGTTCAGAAAGGAAGGGGTGGATTTTGCTAATGTTGTAGAGAAAGAACTGGCAGGTCTTAGCTATGAGCTGGATATGTGTGGAGAAGGAGAGAGGTGTCAAAGATAACCCCCAGATTGCAGGCCGAGGGAACAGGAAGGATTGTAGATCCATCCACGTAGACTGGGAAAGGGGGAAGAGGAGGGGAGGAATTGGGGGGAAAGACAAGGAGTTCAGTCTTGGCCATGTTCAATTTCAAGTGGCAATGAGACATCCAGGCAGCGATGTCAGAAAGGCAGGCAGAGATCTTGGTTTGGATTGCTGGAGAGTATTAGGTGTGGAGAAGTAGATTTGGGAGTCATCAGAATAGAGATAAGCGCACCAAGGGATTGGGTATAGAGAGAGAAAAGGAGGGGGCCCAAGACGGATCCCTGGGGTACACCAACATGGAGCAGGGTGGGAGAGGAGGAGGAGCCACCAGAGCATACACTAAAGGAGTGATGGGAGAGTTAGGAGGAGAACCAGGATAGTACAGAGCCCTTGAAACCAAGTGAGGAGAGGGTAGTAAGGAGAAGATTGTGGTCAACAGTGTCAAAGGCAGCGGAGAGGTCGAGAAGGATGAGGACAGAGTAGAGGCCCTTAGATTTAGCCAGGAACAAGTCATTGGGGACTTTTGTAAGAGCAGTTTCAGTGGAGTGTAGGGGACAGAAGCTGGATTGTAGTGGGTCCAGGAGGGCCTGGGAGGTGAGGAAGTCGAGGCAGCGGCGGTGGACTGCTTGTTCTAGTAGCTTAGATATGAAGGGAAGGAGGGAGATGGGTTGATAGTTAGAAGGACAGGTGGGATCAAGTGAGGGTTTCTTGAGGAGAGGTGTGACAACAGCATGTTTGAAATCTACAGGAACAGCTGCAGTGGAGAGTGAGAGGTTGAGAATATGAGAGATGGAGGGGACAACAGTAGGAGAGATGGGTGGGGATAGGGTCAGAGGAACAGGTGGTGGGTTTGGAGGAGGAAAGAAGGAGTGTGGTTTCCTTTTCGGAGATCATAGGGAAGGAGGAGAGGGTAGCAGAGGAAGTATGGATGGGGGAGAAATGGGGAGGGGGGAGGTAGATGAGGAGGTAGGGAATTGGAGGGTAATCTTGTGGCTTTTGTCATGGAAGTAGTTGGCTAGGGTTTGGGCAGAAAGGGAGGGCGGGATTGGGGGCGGGGGCACCTTGAGGAGAGAATTGAGGGTATTAAAGAGGCGGCGAGGATCAGAGGCAAGGGAGTTAATCTGATGGATGTAATATTTTTGTTTGGCAAGTGCTATGGCTGATTGGAAGGAGCCAAGCATGAATTTGAAATGTAGAAGGTCTTCCAGGGTGCAGGATTTGGTCCAAGCACGTTCAGCAGAATGGGCACAGGTGCGTAAATAGCAAGTTGTGGATGAAAGCCAGGGTTGGGGAGCAGAACGTCTGATAGGATGTGGGGTGGGTGGGGCAAGAGTGTCAAGAGCCGAGGATAGTGCAGCATTATAAGAGGATACTGCCTCGTCGACTGACTTGGAGGACATAATGGAGGAAAGAGATGGAGAAATGATGGAGGAGAGAGTCAAGGGGTCAATATTATGAAGGTCTCTAAATAGGTTGGAGGAGACAGGACAAGGTTGAGACACTGGGAGCTGAAGATTAAAGGTTAAAAGGTGATGGTCAGATGAGGGAAGGATTGAGTTGCAGAAGTTTGAGGGAGAAGAATTAGAGAAGAGTATCAGGTCAAGGCAGTGGCCGTGCAGGTGGGTGGGGGCAGTGGAGCAAAGTTGGAGGTTAAACGAGGAGGCGAGGGCGAGGAACTTTAAAGCATGGGGATCGGAGGGGTTATCAGCGTCAATGTTAAAGTCGCCAAGAATAAGAGTGGGGGAAGAGGGATCCAGAAAGATGGAAAGCCAGGAGTCGAAGTCGGTAAGGAAGGTCGATTTGGATTTGTCGGGTGGGCGATAGATAACAGCTACTTGGAGGGGAAGTGGTGTGAAGAGACGAATGGAGTGGACTTCAAAAGAGAGGGAGGAGTGTGATTGAGGCAGCAGGAGGGGTTGGAATTGTCAAGAGGTAGAAGCCCAACACCACCACCACGGCCAGTGGATAGAGGTGTATGGGAGAAATGGTAGCCCCCATGGCAGAGAGCAGCAGCGGATGTGGTATCGTCTGGGAGGAGCCAGGTCTCAGTTAGGGCAAGAAGATGTAGCGCATTAGAGATAAAGAGGTCATGAGTAAAAGCAAGTTTGTTAGAGACTGAGCATGCGTTCCATAGGGCACATGAGAACGGGAGAGCGGAGGGGGAAGGAGAGAGATATGGATAAGGTTGGATAAGTTAAGTGAGGATTTCTTTGCAGAGTAAGACAGTGGTCTAGGGGGGCCGTTACGTGAGAATCTATTTCCAGAGTGATACAGAGATCTAGAGGTGCCAGGGTACAGGTGGGTGTCTCTGGATGAGTGAACCCTCATGAGGGACATGAGGGGACGTGAAAGGGGAATGAAGGGGGATATTGATGATAGACAGGCTACGTGAGTATCTCTTTTTAGAGTGAGACAGAACTCTAGAGGGGATAGGGTTGGGGTTGATATCTCTAGATGAGTGATTGGGGCATGAGTAAGGGAGGGCGGAAGGGGAAAGGAGAGGGATGTGGATGAGATTAGATAAGGTATGTGAGGAGCTCTTCTTAGAGTGGGAAAGAAATCGAGGGGGGCCAGAGTTGGGGTTGATATTACCTGATGAGAGAAGTAGAGAGTGGGGTACAGCAGATGCAGTACGGTGGAAGCGAGGGTGGGGTTGCCTTAAAGAGAGAGGGGCTGGTTAAATGAGGGGGAGGGTGTGATGAAGCTCAAGAGCAGATGCTAGGTTAGAAGACAGAATGGAGGGAGAAGTGAGGAAGGTAGAGGGAGAGTAGGGGGGAGAGAAGTGGGGGTGCTGGTAGGAAGGGAGGCAGTTGGGGAGAATGAGGAAGAGAAGGGCGTTTTGATGTGGGGCCATAGAAGAGGAGTAGTGGGGGCTATGCAGCATAAGATATCTTGGAAGCAATGAGGTGGCTAAGGATTCTAAACACTATGCAGTATATGTTGAGTTACAAGTGGGGACTACACGCTATGCAAAATAGGATAAATACAAGTAATGGGTATTGGGGAGACTATAGCCTGTGCAGCAAGGTTCAATGTAAGCAATGGGTAGTAAAGATCAATGCAAGCAATGGGAAGCAGGTTCAGTGCACGTAGTGGGTAGCAAATTCAATGCAAGCCATGAGAGGCAAATTCAGTGCAAGCCATGGGTGGCAAATTCAGTGCAAGCCATGGGAAGCAAGTTCAATGTATGTAAGGGGTAGCCAGTTCAATGCAGAATTAATTGCAGGTAATGGGGTAGTGATAGTGAGGGAGCGATGGGTAGCAGTGGAGTCGCTAGGCTGTGGGTAGCAGTAGCAGTGGTGGGTGCTTACTTCGTATGGGAGCTGGTTAGGATCAGGAGGTGAGGTGCGGAGGAGCGTTTGTTCTTGCTCTGCTCTGTTCATGCTCTGCTCCTTGACAGTTCCCAGGTGATCTACTGGTGATGGGCTTGCCGGCTCACGCCAGGGCGCTTTGGTCCCACCGAAGGGCCATGCCAAAGGGCCCTCTGGCGCGGGCCTGATGGCGCCCCCTTCCTTAAAGGGCCACTGGCTTGGCATGTTCCCGGCGTGCCACCGATGCGCCCAATGGCGCCCCCTTCCTTAAATGGCCTCTGGCCCGGCATGTTCCCAGCCTGCCGCCGATGTTTTGCAACATTTGAAGTGGATGTGGTCATCCATATCAAACCCTTGTTTTCCTATCTGCCATACCTGCCTTGTCCAACTAACCCCTCCCCCATATTTCGTTCCTCCCCATCTCCCCCCTCCCATCCCCGTATACCCTGTATCATCCTACCCTGTAATTCTTGGGGTCCCATTCCTAGGAAAAGGACTCTTCCAGTATATAGTCTCGAAGAGCTCCCAACCAGCCCCCCATCCTAGTGTTTCCCCTGCTGTTATCCCCCTCAGCCCATCCATCTCAATCCAGGATCTCCAGGCACGTTCCCCAGGGTCTATTCAGAAAAGATACAGATCTCTGAAGCTAGTCATCGAGTTACTCAACCCTCCTCCTCTACTTTTATTTATTTATTTATTTACATTCTCTTATATACCGCGCTATTCTGCATCAGTGCGGTTTACATTGAACAAACTGAAATTACATTGAACAGGGCATTATAACTTGGAGATAACTATTTTTTACAGGGAACATGGGCTATGGAGGGTTAAGTGGCTTGCCCAAGACCACAAGGAGCACCTGTGGGACTAGTAACCCCAGTCCTTCCGGCCCAAGGTTGCTGTCTTCTAGTGGGATTTGAACCCCCAACCTTCCGGCCTGAAGTACCTTGCCCCAACCACTAGGCCACTCCTCCACTCCTTGCATCCTTCCATCCAGTCCCATGTCTCCCACATCATCCATCTGTCTTCCATCCACTCAGCCTCCTCCCACCCCCTCCTCAATGCTATGCTCCGCACCCTGCCTCCCAATCCCTTCCCATTCAGTCTCTTCTCTGTTCCAGAATATCCACTCTGTCCCCCAGCAAAGGCCCAGAGGCCGATGCAATTTATCTGACATGAGGGCCAAGGCGGAGAGTGAAGGGAGCCAGAGTATGTCCGCAGTGCAATTGCCAATTAATGCCAACGCTCAAACACCCGAACAGCAGGGCCATTTTTTGGAATGCATAGCCACCTGTTATGGTGATGTCCTGTTTCAGGGAGAGAATTCTCTCTATCACCACAAGGGAAGAGAGGGAAAGAAGGGAAGAGAAGAAGAACAAACATACTAATTATGCCTTCAGCTTACCGATTCCCCCACCCCTCCCCCAACACACAAACATGGAACATTTTAAACAGAGGTAACCCACATTACTAAAGCCTATAGTCCTAGCGTCAAGCAGTGAGATAGTCTAAGTGCACATTGAACCAGCTAAGATGCTGAGCCATGCACACTCCCACTTCTGAGTGTCCATAGCAATCTTACGTTGCATGGCCCATATCACTCCGGTTCATGGTGTTGATTTCGCCTTCAGTATCTCCACACAATCCAGCAATTATGGTCAAACCGGGCTGCTTACGTGTGTGGAGCAATATCGCTGGGCCTCGTCTGGACAGATGAAGATGTATTGTTGCCCTTTGTTATTAATCCAGAGTTTTGCCGGATATATGAGCAAGAAACACTCTCTTCTTTACCAAGGCACTGCAGATCTCAGAGAATGCCCGTCGCTTCTGAGTGACTGCAGCTGAAAAGTCTTGGAAGACTAATATCTTGGCGCCTGCATGCTCCAGATGGCCTTGATTTTGGCTGCTCTCAGAACAACGTCTTTGTGCTGGAAACTCAGAAATCCCACCAGCATGGCCCACAGTCTGGTGTAACCTTCTCTCCGCGGACCGACACAGTGCGCATGCTCCACTTGTACATTTCCCACCAAGTCCGCTAAGTACAAGCTCTGTGGCAGCCATGTTTCCAGAAAGCCGTGAAGTTCTGCCTCAAGGATATTTTCAGGCAACCCTACCAACCTTAGGTTTTTTTCTCTGCTTGTGATTCTCAAGAATGCCAATTTTGGTTTCTTGTTGCTGAACCTGTTCCTTCAAGTGCTGTATTCGGCGAGCAGTCTCTGTGTTCCTATCTTCCATGGCAGATATCCCTGCTCTACTTGCTGTATGCAGCCAATGAACTTCGTCATTGACTTTGTAAGTTGGTCCAATTGTGCTGTAAGCCCCTCAAAATGGCTAGCCAGCACGCGGACCACTGCCACCAATACCTCCTCTACCAGCATGGTCATCACTATTTCTGAGCTGGAGGGGGAGGGGGGCATCCACTATCTTTCTGTCCACCCTGCAAGTCTTCTCCTTTAGCTGAGGTTTGGACGCCATCCGCGCCCAGTCTTTCCGTGCCCAGTAGTGGAGGGTTGTAAAGCAGTTCAACAGCTCAGTGGGGGCGATTTTATTCATTTGTCAAGCCGAGCTAGAGAGGGTTATAGTCAGAGAGCCCCGGAGCCAAGACCTACACAGACCAACTCAAGTACACTCAGAATATAACATGCCTCGAGGCAATGAAAAAATGGCTCGACATACAAAACCTCTCCATAAATTTCAAGAAATCAGAGGTCCTACATGTCATGAGAAACACCACATTCTCTCCACCCAAAACATTAAAAATCCTAAACCATGACCTGGAAGTCAAATCGGAGGCAAAATACCTTGGAGTCACCTTAGATCAAAATCTTACCTTCCAATCACACATCAAAAAAAGACCAAGACAGCATACCAAAAATAAGGACAATACAGAAACTCAAACCACTGCTTGATGATAGCGACTTCTGAACCGTTTGCCAAACTATGATTAGCACCTTTAAACAGACTACTGTAATATAATGTATCAAGACCTCCTGAACAAAGTTACTTACCCACTATAGCTGGTCCAGAATCTGCAGCTCAGATAATCACTAGATCAGCAAAACACTACATCAACTTCACTGGATACCAGTTCTGATGCATTCCAAATTCAAAACTTTACTGACCATCTTCAAAATCCTTCGTAACTTATCTCCAGCCATCCTCCAATCAATGATAATCAAGGAACCAGAGAACAGACTAAGGCAAACCTTAAACAAGAGTTTACTATCCATCCCTAAAACCAAGACAAAAGCAAGGCAGATAAGCTGTAACAGAACATTTCCCTTATACACTCCGTCCCTGTGGAATACCCTCCCTCAGAACATCAGATCCATCAAAGACATCTCCAACTTCAGAAATGCACTAAAAACATTCCTCTTCAAGGAACATTTTGAGCCCAAGTAGAACAGTCCAACATGGAAACAAATAGGACACCTGCAGGAACACAACCAGCAACAGGAGCAGGGCGTCTGTGTTGAATGGAGTATAAATCATTATATCATTGGCATAAATTTCGTATTGTACATTATGTTCTTTTATTATGTTGCAGCGTGGCTGTAGATAGATGTTAAAAAGCAGCACTGACAGAGTTGAGCCTTGTGGTTGGGCAAATGGCTTTGAATAGTATTTACCAGATTTGACTTGTCTTCTGTGAGTTGGGTAAGAGGTGAACCGATTCAGGATCGTGCCATGGATCTCTATTTCTTGTAGCCTTCTTAGTAGGGTGTGGTGGTTCACTGTATCAAAAACTGCGGCAATGTCAATGAACACTAGCATAAAACCTTGTCTTACATTGTCTATGCTGGTTATTATTTTGTCTAGGAGTGAAGTAAAGAGTACTTCGACACTGTGGTTTGGTTTAAAGCCATGTTGGTGGGGGTCGATGTGGTCTTGTAATTGTAATTGGATGGTCTTTTCTATGATCTTGGTTATTAATGGTAAGCTTGGTATCGGCCTGTACAAGTTGGAATCCTTACTGTTGAGATTGGTGCCTTCAATATTGGTCTAATAGACACTTGTTTGAGGCTGGGAGATAAGTAACCTTGTGTGAGCAATAGCTATGTGATTTTTAGTAAAGTGGGTGCTAGTTGTTTCCTTGCAAGCTTGATCCATGGCACTGGGCGTGGATCCAGTGGAGATGTAGATGTATTAAGGTCTGCTATGCTGGTGTTCAGTTTGTCTTCTATGGGAATGTGGAATGTGTTCCATATTTTAGGGTTGTGGTAGCATGAGAGTATATCCTCAAGTTGAATAGCTTCTTGAGTTGATCTGTTTTTGTATTTGCGTTAGCCCACTTAAGACTAAAATCAGAGAAAATATTTTTTCACTCAATGCGTAATCAAACTCTGGAATTCATTACTGGAGGATGTAGTAAACACTGTTAGTATAGCTGGGTTTTAACAAAGTTTGGACATGTTCCTGGAGGAAAAGTCCATAAACCAAAGAGGACCAGGGAAATCCAATGCTTATACCTGGGCTAAGCAGCATGGAATCTGTGTACCTTTTTGGGAACCTGACAGGTACTTGTGACCTGGACTGGCCAGCCTTGGAAACTGGATACTGGGCTTGATGGACCTTGGTCAAACCTAGTATGGCATCTCTTATGTTCTTATGGTGGGGCATCTTTGATGTCATGCGTGGGATCCTGGTAGTATCACAGTCTCTGACAGCTGTGGCACAGTGGCACTTACATCCACCCCCCTCCCTTCAATCTCTTCACTACTCTCTCCCCACCCCTCCCTCCTCCCCCCTCCCAGGAGCTCCCCTTCCCACCTCAGGCCCCCTCCCCACCCCCCCAACCCCACACCCCCCCCCCACCCTCCCCTCCAACATATCACCACTTCCGATCTCAGGCATCTCTCCTGTTCCTCCTCCATGGCCTTCCACACTGCTGGCCCACTTTCCTCCATTACATTGCTGTTCTGCTGCCTAGGCAAGGGCAGCCAATTGCATGTATACGTGTGGCCCTCCAATGTATTGGAGGCACAGCAGCAGTAGCTCAGCGGTGGGCTTCGCAGTTCTTTCTTCCTTCTCCTCCTCTAGAGGTGCTGCTGTGTGCCCCTCTCTGCCTCTGAGATGGCTGGCTCACCTCTTTCTGGTGCTTCCTCCTCTGGCTTCGTGGCCACTGGTGCAACATTTTAGTATGGTTCTCTGACTTGCCACTTGCCTTGCTGTTCACCATGGCTGATGCGACTGTCTGCTGCTATGACCCCCCACCCTGTGTCATAGCAATACCATGCCGTGGATGGGCATGCACTTGTCCTTGTGCCTTCCATGCTCATGCTGCATGTCCTTATCCTGATGTTCCTCCTGCTTGTACTGCAGCTGCTCCAGGAGCCATGGACTCTTGTTGTTCACTGAATCCTGTAGCACCTGTGGATGAACATTTCATGGTTAGCGATTCCATTCCTTTCTCACCTGCCATCTGTTCATTGTGCACACCACCACCACCACCATACATCTGTTTTTACCTCTGCCATTTCACTGCTCTGCTGGCCCCGCCCTGAAACCTGCCATGCTGTGCTACCTATTGCTGTGCCATCACTCATCTCCCCTATGTGCACTTTCACCCTTTGCCACCCTGCTGCTCTTTCAGGTCCCCTAGAACCCCTGGCAAGCCCTACTCCCTGCTACCTTTTGTCCGAGACCTACAGGACTGCCTCCACTTTTGCAAGCTGCACAGTACCCTCCTACCCCTGCCAGTGCCCATACCCTATCTCCTTTGGCACACTTATTAGTGAAGGATCTGGCAGATCGCTCACCATGTGGTGTGGACCTCCCGCCTGTCAGACCATCTCGCATGTGGTGGGTAGAGGATATCCTGGTTGGCAAGCATAAGGCAGCAAAGCCTTTTTGTCTTCACATGGGAGAACCTTTGGAGATTGCTGGACATGGTACCACCTTCTCTGCTGATCCTCATGCTCTAGTCCTACTTTGCTGTACATGCTTCTGTATCATCGCTTGCACCTGGACATCTATGGGCCTGTGTAGCTGGACGGCACCCTGCATATTCTTGTCAGTGTATTACGCATGGGCAGTATGTGCATCAGCCTCATGCACCCTGTTTGTCCATTTCACTACAGTACACATCCACCATTATATTTTGCAACCTCCCTGGACATTCCCAGGCCCAGTTCCGTAATCACATAGACTTGCAGTTCATCTCCCTTTGGACATCCAAGGCATTCCTAACAGGATCTCTCCATTTCAAAGCAAGTTAAGAGTATGTGGCTTTTAATTACTAGCTCTCTGCCTGAGAGCTCTTAAATGGGTTTTAGTATACATTTTTAGACAGAGTTAGCCTTTTTGGTGCTTTATTTTAAAAGGGAAAATATTTGGAGTTTTTAGTGGTGTAGGTTTGAAACTCTGCTGTTCGTTTCTCTTTCTCAGATCTCTGAAGCCACTGACACCTCATCAGGTGTTAATTCCCTCACTACCCACCCCGGCCCCCACTCTCCCCATGTGAGCATTCTTGCTTTATAGGGCTATCCCCAATTAGCTACACATAGTGACTTAGAACACCATATTTAGAACACACTTAAAATAGGTTAACTGCTTTTTCTTCAAATGGACAGCTGAGAAACAGGCTAGTACTTTGGTAGGTCTCTCTTTTACTTCAACAGGTACCAAAGCTCCACCAACTGAACGATGGCTGGGAAAAATTGTATTGCCAAAGCTGTTGTCCTGTTTTGGCTTCTGCCTCCATCCAGACAGAGATCCCAATACCAGTTAAAGAACCGGGTCCATGTGCAGGATGCCTACATGCTTCAGGTGTAGGAGCTCAGAGGAAGGTGGCAAGGCTGAAGAGCATTCAAGAAAGTGAAGTACATTGATGAGATGCGTCTTGAAACATCTAAGCTCTCCAGCAGAGGTGAAGATGGGAACCTAAAGAAGGACAAAAAGTTGGACATGAGTCACTAAGGCCTGCAGAATCACCACTCCAACTCCTCAAGCCCTTGAATTGAAGATCCATTATGCAATCCAGGAAGTGGAGGAGGTGGAGGCATCCCAGGAAAGGGAAGAACCAGAGCTTTAGCACTCCAAATTTGCAGACTCATTCAGTGACTACTAGGTAACGAAGGGTAGTGGTGGTTGGTGACTCTTTTCTGAGGGGTACTAAGGCATCCATTTGCCAACCAGACTTGATGTCCAGAGAGGTATGCTGTCTGCCAGATGCCAAAATCCAAGATGTTATGGAGAGTTTACTAAGACTCATCAAGCCTACTGACTATTACCCGATGTTGCTCACCCATGTCGGCACAAATGATACTGCCAGGTATCCCTCCGAGCATATCAAGAGTGACTTCATGGCTGTGGGACAGAGGGTGAAGCAGAAAGGGGCGCAGGTGGTCTTCTCTTCATTCCTCCCTGTTAAGGGTAAAGGCCAAGGCAGAGAAGCTTGCATCCTAGAGATAAATGCATGGCTGAGTAGATGGTGTCAGAGAGCATTTTGGTTTCCTGGACCATGGGATGATGTTTGTGATAAGGAAGCTTATCATAGCTCAGGAAGGAGCTATAGAAAAGGTGAAGTGACTCTGAACAAGCAACCTGTCAGTTCTGGTAGAAATAAGAAAACAGAATTTTGCCATAAAAGACTACCAGTCCCAGAATGCACCAGGTTTCCAACAGCCATTAGAGGAGCTGAAGTGGGGAAACGTGTGTTCAATCAGGAGGGCTATGAGGTAATCCCCAAGCACTCATCTCAAAGGGCAGGGCCTGATTCAGCACAACTGCGCTGTGCTAGGGTGGAGCACTCATCTAAGCAGAATAAAGGTAGAGTTTATTCTACAGAGAATTATCCTCAGTTTCATCTTGGAGATCTTCATGATCTTGGACAGCTTCATTATCTGGAGGATCATCATCAGAAGCTGAAGCCAGAGCGGACGGACAGAGAGGGCAAGAAACCCTTTGGAAAAAGAAGAGAAAAGCATTTGGGAGGTCTAAAGGAGTCCAGAGCAGTACGTATACTGGGAGACATTCAAAGGGCCCGCATACACCATTGGACTGGGGAAAACCAGAGGAGTGGTGCTGCAGAGCTAGGAATCACCAGACGGTACCTGTGAGGGAGACGGCTGCACTTGGAAGGGACCCTAGGACCCGTGCCAGAAGGTATGTGAAGAGAGATCCAGTGTCCAGGGATCTGGATTGGAAGGCTGGACATAAGAACTGGACTACATACTGGCCAGGCTATTTAGAGAGGAACTCTAACAGCAATGGAAGCTCAGGTATGAACACTGATCTATGCCCTAGCTATACCCTTGAAAGACAGCAGGGAAACAAGTATTCTCCTGAGAGTGCTCCATTGAGAAATTCCTCTGTGCCAATCCATGATATTGAACCCATGATTGTTGAAGAAGGGGGAGCGGTGGTAGAAATAGGCTGTGAATACATGGATTGCTCTCTGTCTAAACTCCTTTGGTAATTTACTGTTACAAAGTACAACAACCATCACAAAGAAATACAAACTTGTTCTTTAATCTACTCAGAAAAGCTCCTGAGTAGGATTTGAGCCACGCAGTAGAAAGCAAGCCAGCTAAGGGGTTTCAGCTGGGTAACTGCTAGCAATTGAGCCTTACCTAATTGCTTGTGAGCTCTGAGGAAATCACTTCTGAGTCTATGTGTGAAGATATAAGAAGTTAACCTGAAAAGAACAGTTTTTTCCCTACTTTGTGGGTTTTGTTTGTTGATTAAAGCACTGCTAAGAAAATATTTGCTAGAGCCTACAGAAAAGACCAGTTTGTTACCAACCAGGTCTTTATTCTTTTGCTTTGATTGCCTGACAAGTTCAGCTGTTGTTTTCCTGATTTTGTTTTTTCTAAGTTTAACACTGAAAGCAAGTATCCTGTTTTATGTGCTACCAAGCATATCTGTGTTGGGAGAAATAACCCCATAAATAAATATCTTATTGGCTTTACACTCAAGCACAACTAATTATTGTGAGTGGCTGTGTCTGGTGTGAATGGACTGCATTTCCCACAATCCCTTGCAAACCATATTGATATATGCCTTTGCCAAGACTGTGAACATTCTCACCCAGGCACCCGTCTGACATGTTCCAAGGGCTGCAGAGCAGAGATGGCGTCTATCTGTCCAAGAAGTATCGACATGTCTTCAGTAGCAGACTGCCTAACCTACTGAAGAGGGCTTTAAACTAGATTCATTGGGGATGGGTGAAGAAAGCCCCCAGGTAAGTGAAACATTAAATACCTTTATAGAAATAGGTAAAAGGGGCAACATCTGGAAATACCCGTAGCATGGAAAGAGTAGTTACTCATCTGTAACAGGTGTTCTCCAGGAGCAGCAGGAATCAGTCCTCACATATGGGTGACATCGACGTCGATGGAGCCCTTGCGGAGCATTTCCCCAGCTTTCTATGAAAGCCTTTGGGAATACTGCAGGCATGCGCGGTCCCCTTCCCGCCTAAAGGTGCCATCTTGCTCAGTCTGATGACATAGCTAAAAGACAGCACAAAAAATGTAAAAAGGAACTATGTACAACTGCAACTCCCAGCAGAGGAGGGAGGGTTGTGAGGACTGATTCCTGCTGCTCCTGGAGAACATCTGTTACAGGTGAGTAACTACTCTTTCTCCAGGACCAAGCAGGAAGTCAGTCCTCACATATGGGTGACTCCCTAGCTCTGGGCTACCAGGAACCCAGGCTGAACAAGAGAACTCCCTCTAGTCCCAGCAGCAGAGAAAGGCTTTTCACTGAAAACAGAACCTCCACCGGAAGCCCAACAGAGGGCTGGAGGGCAGGAGTTGCCTAAACCTCAAAGAGATTCTGGGACTCCCTCTCCAGGCAGTAATGAGCTGCAAAAGTCTGGCTTGAGGACCAAGTTGCAGCCCTGCAGATGTCTGCCAACAGTACAGAGCAGAGATGAGCTACTGAGGCAGCCATAGCCCTGACACGGTGGGACGTGACCCAACCCTGCAAGGGAAGGTCAGCTGCCCTGTAAGCCCAGGTGATACAGTCAGCCACCCAGATGGACAAGGTACACTTGGACACAGATAACCCCAAGTTTTTAGGGTCAAAAGACACGAAGAGCTGAGTAGCCCTCCTATGCCCCTGCGTATGGTCAATTTAGAAGGATGAGGCCCTTCTACAGTCCAGGGTGTGCAGGACTGCCTCAGCCTGGCTTGCATGAGGCCTAGGGAAGAATGTCGGAAGAACCACCTCCTGGTTGAGGTGGAAAGAGGAGACAACTTTTGGAAGGAACTTAGGATGAGTCCTAAGGACTACCCTGTTCCTATAGAAGTGAGTGTAGGGCCTATCACAGACCAGGGCCTGGAGCTCACTCACTCGCCTGGCCGAGGTTAGGGCTACCAGAAAGAGAGTCTTCCAGGAAAGGAAGCGGAGAGGACAAGTAGCCATCGGCTCAAAGGGTGGCCGAGTCAGTTGCTGAAAACCACATTCAACTCCCACTCAGGGGCTGGAGGACGGATAAGAGGCTTGAGCAAGAGCAAACCTCTGAGGAACCGGGACACCAAGGGGTGAACCGATAAAGAGTGTCCTTCCACCAGTGAGTGGTGAGCTGCTAGAGCTGAGAAGTGGACCCGAACAGAATTGGACTTGAGGCCCTGATTGGATAAGTGCAGCATGTACTGAAGCACCACTGGCACAGAACAGGAGAAAGGATCTTCTGTGCGTTGCTGACACCACAAAGAGAACTTTCTCCACTTCAGGGCATAGGTTTTTCTGGTGGATTGCTTCCTAGAGGCCAAGACCACCTCCTCAACTTCCTGAGGCAGGCCCCAGGAAGCCAACACTACCCTTGCAGCCTCCAAGCCATCAAATTGAGAGATTTGAGGTTGGGGTGCAGAAGAGAACCCTGATCCTGAGAGAGAAGATCGGGTTGCAACCCCAAAGGTAGTGGGGTGTCCACTGCCAGTTGAAGCAGAAGTGGAAACCAAGGCTGCCTCGGCCACCTGGGGGCTACCAGAAGTACCGAGGCCTTGTCCTTTATTAATCTTGAACAAGGTTCGGGCCACCAGAGGCATGGGAGGAAACGTATACAGGAGGCCCTGGGACCAGGAAATCAGGAAGGCATCCGCTGCCAACCTCATGGGATGCGGTTGCCTGGAGCAGAACCTGGGTAACTGATGGTTCAGGGGACTGGCAAAGAGATCTATGGCTGGTAGTCCCCATTTCAGCAAAATTCTCTGAATCACTAATGGGTGCAGTTGCCATTCGTGGGGCTGCAGAATTCTGCTCAACCTGTCGGCCAGGAAGTTCTCCTGGCCAGGGAGGTAAACAGCCTTGAGAAACATGTTGTGCTTGAGCGCAAACAAACAAAGGTCCTGTGCCTCCTGACACAGGAGCCTGGACTCAGTGCCGCCCTGCTTGTTCACATAGAACATGGCTACTTGGTTGTCCGTCTGTACTGAGACAGACTGGTGAGCCAGGGTATGAGAGAAGGTTTTGAGGGCTAAGCGAATAGCCCAGAGTTCCAGTAGGTTGATCTGTTGTGTAGCCTCCCAGGGAGACCACAGGCCCTGGGTGCACTTGTCCAGACAATGTGCTCCCCAGCCTTGTAAGGAGGCATCGGTGGTTAACACTACCATGAAGACAGGTACTGAAAAGGCACCCCCCTGTAGTAAGTTGGGGGGGGGGGGTGCAGCCACCAGCGTAGGGAGTTCAGGAATGGTTTGGACACCCGTACTCTGTCCCTGAGGCTTCCTGTGGCTTGTGTCCACTGAGTTCTGAGGCACCACTGGGCAGGCCACATATGGAGCCGGGCATTTGGAGTCACATGCATTGTCGATGCCATGTGGCCCAGGAGCCTCAGACAGTCTGGCGGAAACCAGTGGCACATTGAGAAACTGGCTTGCCAAGTCCATCAGTCTTTGGGCTCTGTTCTCTGGCAAGTAAGCCTTTGCTTGCAGGGAGTCCAGCCTTGCCCCTATGAACTCTAGGTTCTGGGAGGGGAGCAAAGTGGACTTTGTGAAGTTTATGACAAACCCCAGGTGTTGAAGGAGAGAGATAGTTCGGAGGGTGGCTTGTCTGGCCTCCTGGCACATCTGACCCCTGATGAGCCAGTCGTCCAGGTAGGGGAAGACAAAAATACCTTGATTCCTCAAGTAGGCCACCACCACCGCCAGGCACTTGGTAAAGACTCTTGGGGCGGAGGTGAGGCCAAAAGGCAGTACTCTGTACTGATAATGGTTTCCTCCCACTATAAACCTGAGGTACTTTCTGTGGTCTGGATGAATGAGGATGTGAGTGTACGCATCCTTTAGATCCAAGGAGCATAGCCAATCTCCCTGCTGGAGGTAGGGCAGTAATGTTCCAAGAGTAAGCATCTTGAACGTCTCTTTCTCCAGGAACTTGTTGAGATTTCTGAGGTCGAGAATAGGCCTGAGGCCTCCGGTTCTCTTTGGTACTAGGAAGTACCTGGAGTAGAAACCGTGACCTTGTAGGTGGGGAGGCACAGGCTCCACCGCCTTGTCCAGCAACAGACCTGAAGGTCTCGAAGGAGGAGGTCTGTGTGCAGAGGAGGTCTTGGAGGCTCTCCTGGGAAGTAGGGAGGAGGCAACTGGTGAAAATGGAGCATATAGCCCTTGTGGACTATGCTTAACACCCAATTGTCCCCTGTAATGGGTGGCCACCTGTGGGCAAACAGGGTTAGTCGACCTCCTGTGTAGGGATGGGACAGCAGAGATGGAGAGGCTATGTTTTGGGAGTCAAAAACTCCCACCCTGCGGAGTGGGAGCAGGGGCCGGAGGCTTGGGGGTCTTCTGCCTATGGGGCCCATGTCCCTGCCCCTTGACCTGCTGATCCTGCTGGGGAGGCCTGGTAATGTGGGAACTGTTTGTAGGCAGTCACCTTCTTTGGGTAGAAGGACTTTTTACCCGAGCCCTTCTTTTTCTGAGAAGGGGCAGAGGTTTTCCGGGACAGCCTTGCCCGAGTGAGGTGCTCGGTTTCGAGCTCAGCAGCCTTCTCGGCCATGGGCTTGCCAAAAAGGTTTTCACCTCGGCAAGGGACATCGACCAACTTGTCCTGAACCCATGGCTCGAGGTCCGACGACTGCAGCCATGCCTGGCGTTGAGCCGTGATGCTGGCTGCCGCAACACGGGCCTAGGCCTCGAAGCCGTCATAGGCTGCTTGGGACATGAACTTCGAGCATTCCCGAATCCCCGGAGGACAAGGACTTGAACCTCTGCAAAGGATCCCCGGAGAGACCAGCAGAGAACCCGGCAAGCTCCTTCGCCAGGTCCCGCAAGTACATGCCCATGTACAGCTGGTAAGACTGGACATGGCAAGCAAGCATCGAGCCCTGGAAGCACTTTCTACTAAACGCATCCAGGTTCCAGGCCTCCCTGCCAGGTGGCACCGTGGAGTGCATCTTCTGGCTCTTCAGACGATGCATGGCCGATTCCACCACCATGGAATGGTGAGGTAGCTGCGCCTTTTGAAAGCCAGGGCTCTTTTGGAGTCGATAAATGGAATCGACCCGCTTGCTCAGATCTGGCGCCGAGGCCGGTGCCTCCCACATACGGAAGAGGAGCCGTTCCAGCATCGGAGGAACCGGCACAGTAAAGGCCTCCTTTGGAGAAGAGTCCTACTGGAGGGCCTCGAGCTCCTCGGCTCAAGGCTCCTCCTCGGGGTCCGCGGGAATCGCCAAAGCTGTGGCCATATCCCTGACGAACTCCAAGAACTGAGTATCCTCCGGGGGGGGATCTACTCCGGGGCTCGGACTGCGGTGAGTCCGATGGGACGCACCGAGTCTGGAAGGTGTCGGGGGACTCCTCGTCCTCCGTCTCCAAAGCTGACTCATCCGAAGAGGAGTCAGGCTCTGACCGCGTGGGTCCCGGCAGCACCCGCCCTGACGCCGAAGGAACCGGCGTCGACGCCTTCGGTCCCGAGCAGGAGGTCGAGGGAGACCGCGACCGAGGATGACTTTGAGCCTTCATGGTCTCGAGTATCGGCTCGGTCTCCGGAGTAGACTTCGACGTCGATGTCCCGGTGGTCGGGGCAGATGCACCAGCGAGGCTGGCCATCAGCACCCGCTGCTGATCCATGAAGGCAGACAGTCTGCACTCCAAGGCTGTCAGCCTGAGTCCAAGCTCAGGAGACTCAGAAGCCACTGACTCGGGCCCCGGTGGCACCGGGCCTGACGTCGGCTCCCTGGGAGGAGAGTCCGAGGACAACAGGACTTATGTGTCCAGCAGACTCCGGCTCCACACAAGGCATTTTGGACGGCTTCTCCTGTTCCAAGGGCCCAGGACGGCAGTCGGGGGTCCAAGACCTGGCCCTCGAGGGACCAGGGACCTCCTCCGACGCCGCCCTCATGGGCCGCTTCTTCCTCTTTCATTCCCAATCGGGGGACCCCTTGTCTGAGGAGCCCCGGCGATGCTCGGGGTCAGACTTCTGAGACGTGAAGGCCTCAGACGAGGTCCGGGCTCGGCCGGAGGCCGAATCCGAGAAAAGCCTTTCCTTCTGATGCTGTCGACTTCGCAGTGCCTTGGTGGACATTTTGCCACACGGGCCACAGATCTTAGGATCATGATCTGGGCCGAGGCACCGAAGGCAGCAGTTGTGTGTGTCGGTGAGAGACATCAATTTCTTACACCGATCACACTTTTTGAAACCACTGGAAGCCATTGGGGAAAAAAGGGCCCCCGCAAGGTCAAAAGACCGGCCTTCCAGGGAAAAAGAAAAAAAGGGCGCGAACGCCAGCCACTAAGGGCAAAAAACGAAAAATAGAAGACTGGCTCGATACCGGTGTACCGAACCCAGCGGGAAGGGGAACCGGCGTCGAACCAGACAAGAATCGAGACGAAATCGCAACGAAAATCTAACTTTAACCGGGGTGACAAGGTCGGACGTCCGTTGGGCTCCATGGAAAAAGAAAGACTGATCAAGATGGCACCTTTAGACGGGAAGGGGACCGCGCATACGTGCAGTATTCCCAAAGGCTTTCATAGAAAGCTGGGGAAATGCTCCGCAAGGGCTCCATCGACGTTGATGTCACCCATATGTGAGAACTGACTTCCTGCTTGGTCCTGGAGAAAATAAGATCCCAGATGTTAAGTCTTTAATGGGAGAGGCTGACTTGGATTTAGTGGCAGTTAGAGAGACATGGTTTACGGACAACCATGACCGGGATGTAACTATACCAGGCTATACATTATTCAGAAAGGACAGGGGAGGAAGAAGGGGAGGAGGAATGCCACTATATGAAAAAATAATATTGATGCAATGGAAATACAGGGCTTAAAATGGAGAGAGGAAGCAGTGTAGGTTAAACTAGAAAGAGGGAAAGAGAAATCCATTTGCATTGGCGTGATATACAGACCTCCATCACAGGGTGAAGACATGGACGGAGGATTTAATAGAAGACATACAAAGTTTGCCAGGAAAGGGGAAGTGCTACTGATAGGGGATTTCGATATGCTGGTTGATGATTGGCACATCTCTGCTGTGGTGTCATCTAGAAGCAAGGAGATCGTGGATTCTTTACAGGAACAACTATTCAAGCAATTGGTAACAGAACCCACAGGTAAAGGGGCCATACTGGACTTGGTGCTTATCAATAGTGAAAGTGTTTCTGATGTTATAGCGGGTGATTATTTCACATCCAGTGATCACAAGATGGTATGATTCAGTATTAGGACTAGGGCTGATAAAATCCATTTAAAAGCGAGGGTCTTAGACTTTAGGAAAACTTACTTTGCCAAGATGGGCCAATATCTCAGGGAGTCATTAGCAGCACGGAAACAGCTGGGGGCTGTAGAAAAACAGTGGGCAAAACTGAAAGGGTATATTTTAAGGGCAACCAATCTTTTTGTTAGAATGGTAAATAAAGGTAAAAGGAAAGGAGGCCGCTATGGTTCTCAAAAGAGGTAGTTGAAAAGGTGAAGAAAAAGGAGAGAGGCCTTCATGAAATACAAGAGAGAGGAAGACAGGCATCTATATTTGGGAAAACTTAAGAAGCTAGCAAATTAGTCAGGAACGCAAACATATAAAAAAAGAAAGGAAATAGCCAATGCAATAAAATGAGGGGATAAGACATTTTTCAGATATATTAGTGAGAGGAGGAAGGGCAAAAGTGGTATTGTCAGACTCAAGGGTGAAGGAGAGGAATATGTAGAAGCTGATGAGGATAAAGCGGAATTGCTTAACAAATATTTCTGTTCTGTGTTCACAGATGAAGGGCCGGGAGCAGGACCTCAGACAAAGCCCACAATCAGGAACAAAAGCGAGGGGCATCTCAAACGATTTTCAGAGGACTGTGTACGTGAGGAACTAGCTAAACCAAAAGTGGACAAAGTGATGGACCAGATGAGATACATCCGAGAATACTAAAGGAATTTGGGGATGTTCTAGCAGTTCCACTGACTGACCTTTTCAATGCTTCTTTGCTGACACTACCCCTGACTCCAGACTGGAGAGAGGCACATGTGATCCCGTTACCCAAAAGCAGAAGTAAGGATGTGGTTGAAAACTACAGGTCAGTTAGTTTAAACTCAGTGGTGAGTAAATTGGAAACGCTCCTGAAAGAGAAAATAGCGAGGTTTCTGGAGTTCAACAGATTACCGGATCTGAAGCAGCATGGATTCATCAGGGGCAGGTCTTGTCAGAGAAATCTGATTGATTTCTTTGACAGGGTGACCAGGGAGCTGGACCGAGGAAGAGCCCTAGATGTGGTGTTTTTTGATTTCAGTAAAGCATTTGACACTGTTCCACACAGGCGACTTATAAATAAACTGAGCATCCTAGGGATGAACCCTAAAGTTACGGCTTAGGTTAGAAATTGGTTGAATGGGAGGCAACAAAGGGTATAGGTAAATGAAGTTCACTCTGAGGAGAAGGAGGTTATCAGTGGAATGCTGCAGGGATCTGTCCTTAATCCAATTCTTTTTAACATCTTTGTAGGTGATATTGCGGAAGGGCTGTCGGGCAAGGTTTGCCTCTGTGGATGATACCAAAATCTGCAACAGAGTAGACACCCAGGAAGGTGTAGATAACATGAGGAGGGATCTAGCTAAGCTTGAAGAATGATTTAGAATTTGGCAGCTGAGATTTAATGCTAAAAAATGCAGGGTCATGCATTTGGGCTGCAGCAATCCAAGGGAGCAGTATAGTATAGGGGATGATGTACTTCTGTCCATGAAAGAAGAATGGGACATAGGCATGATTGTGTCGGATGATCTCAAAGTAGCTAAACAGGTAGAAAAGGTGACAGCGAAAGCTAAGAGGATGCTTGGATGCATAGGGAGACGAATGGCCAGCAGAAGAAAGGAGGTGACAGTGTCTCTGTATACGTCTTTGAGGCGACCTCATTTGGAGTATTGTGTGTAATTCTCGAGACTGCACCTTCAAAAATATATAAAAAGGCTGGAGTCGTTGCAGAGGGTGGCTACCAAAATGGTTAATGGTTTTCATTAAAAATGCATATGAGGACAGATTTAAGGACCTTAATATGTATACTTTAGAGGAAAGGTGACGCAGAGGTGATATGACTGTGACATTTAAATACCTCTGTGGTATAAATGCACAGGAGAAGAGCATCTTTCGACTGAAAGCAAGCTCTGCTATGAGGGGACAAAAGAAGAGGGTGAAAGGGGATAGACTCAAGAGTAATAGGCGGAAATATTTCTTTACGGAAAGAGTAGTGGATCCGTGGAACAGTCTCCCAGTGGAGGTGGTAGAGATGAGGACAGTATCTAAATTCAAAAAAGCATGGGACAAACAGAGGCTCTCTAAGGAAGAAAGGGGACCCTTGTAGTGGTTGATATGGAAGGGCAGACTAGATAGGCCATGTGGTCTTTTTCTGCCATCATGTTTCTATGTTTCTTTTCATGCCCAAGGCATCCTATGTAAAACTCCCCTCCGAATGTTTTGAGGTATTTGTCTTTATAGAAAGCATATGTCTGTTCAAGTTTAATTGAATTCTACAAGACCAACAATCTATTCATCTCAAACACCTTCTTCCAGCAACACAAGCAGCAATTGTACACATGGCTTTTAGGTAGGAAGTTAAAATCCAGAACGTCCAGGGTAGAATTCTCTGAAATGCTTCCTGTTTCATGTGCAGGACACAAAAGGCAGGCAGAGCTCCAGAGTCTCAATGCGTGGATGAGACGATGGTGCAAAGAAGAGGGTTTTGGATTTGTTAGGAAACTGGGCAACATTCTGGGGAAGGGAGGGGCTTTTCCAAAAGAATGGTCTCCAACTTAACTGGGATGGAACCAGGCTGCTAGCATTAACCTTTAAAAAGGAAATAGAGCAGCTTTTAAACCAGATAATAGGGGAAAGCCGACAGTCGCACAAGAGCGCATGCGTCGGAAGGATCTATCCTTGAAGGATACTAGCAAAAGAGGCGTGGTTGTGTCTGATGATCTTAAAGTAGCTAAACAGGTAGAAAAGGCAACGGCAAAAGCTAGAAGGATGCTTGGGTGCATACGGAGAGGAATGGCTAGCAGAAAAAAGGAGGTGATAGTGCCTCTGTATAAGTCTTTGGTGCGACCTCATTTGGAGTATAGTGTGCAATTCTGGAGACCGCACCTTCAAAAGGATGTGAACAGGATGGAGTCGGTGCAGAGGGTGGCTACTAAAATGATTAGTGGTCTTCACTATAAAGCATATGAGGACAGACTGAAGGATCTTAATATGTACACCTTAGAGGAAAGGCGGGATAGAGGTGATATGATTGAGATGTTTAAATACCTCCGTGGCATAAATGTTCAGGGAGAGAGCCTCTTTCAATTGAAAGCAAGTTCTGCTACGAGGGGACATGGGATGAGGGTGAAGGGAGATAGATTCAGGAGTGATATGCGGAAATATTTCTTTACGGAAAGAGTAGTGGATCCGTGGAATAGTCTCCCAGTGGATGTGGTAGAGATGAGGACAGTAACTGAATTCAAAAAAGCATGGGACAAACACAGAGGATCTCTAAAGGTAAAAAGGGGACTGTTGTAGTTGTTGATATGGAAGGACAGACTAGATAGGCCATGTGGTCTTTTTCTGTCATCATATTTCTGTGTTTCTAAGTTAGGGCATGCTGACAGAGAGGTTCCAATAAAGATAAAAGTAATCCAGATGCCCTTAAGTACAGAGCTGAAAGATTCCAAATTCCCCCCCCCCATCAACTGATAACCAGATTAATATGAATAAAATGCAACCTCTAAAATGCCTGTATGCAAATGCTAGAAGTCTAAAAAATAAGATGGGAGAGCTAGAATATATAGCACTAAACAAAAGATTAGATGTGATTGACATCTCAGAGACCTGGTGGAAGGAGGACAACCAATGGAGCACTGTGATACCTGGGTACAAACTATATCACAATGATAGGGTAGATCTAATTGATGGGGAAGTTGCACTCTATGTTAGAGAGGACATTGAATCACATACGATTAAAGTTTTGCATGAAACAAAATACACTGTAGAATCTCTATGGATAGAAATTCCATGTAAAAAGGGGAAAGCGATGGCAGTGAAGGTGTACTACTGACCACCTGGCCAGAATGAACAGATGGAGGATGAAATGCTGAAAGAAATCAAGGAAGCTAACAAACGTTACAACATAGTAATAATGGGTGATTTCAGTTACCCCAAATATTGATGGAGTTAGTTTCACAACAGGACATACTAGCGAGATAAAGTTTCTAGATTAAATAAATGACTGCTTCTTGGAGTAGCTGGTTCATGAACTGACAAGAAGGGAAGCTATTTTGGACCTAGTCCTTCTTGGAATGCAGGATCTGGTGTAAGAGAAGGCTTTTAGGGTCACTTGCCAATAGTGATCATGGCATGATCACATTTGATTTAATATTTAACAAGTTTTTATATACCGCCCCTTCCAGAGATCAGGGGCGGTTTACATAGAACAACTGAGAACACTTTACATTTAACATGATAACTTATGTACAGTTAATGTATGGAACTATCTTACAGAAACTATGTACAATTTTGGAGTAACTATGAACAATCTTGCAGTAAGGGTTAGCATTCTTAATTAACCAGAGAATCTAAGTGAATCAATGTATCTGGAGGTTGGGCCGTATTATAGCAGCTTCCATAATTCTCAATGATCAAGTATGTCTTTAGGTCTTTTCTGAAATGGAGGAGATCTTTGACTGCTCTTAGGTTATCATGGAGGGCATTCCATAGTACAGGGGCAACATAAGAAAAGGCTCTGGAACTGGTAGAGTGGTTGGTATTACGGATGTGATTTGGTATAATATAGATTGTTTGTGAGCAATTTCTTCGAAGTCGTTTCTGTAGGAGATATGAGGAGGGATGACAGGGGAGTTATGGATATTTTGATATGGTGCTTGAATATGATCAAATATTTGTATTTCATCCTTGCTCCAACTGGTAACCAATGAAGGTTGTAGAAGATTGGGGTGATGTGATCAGTGCCGTGTGCCTTATATAAGATGCGTGCTGCCAAGTTCTTGGCCAGTTGTAGCTGGTGAGTAGATTTCTTTTGGAGGCCTTGTAGGATGCTATTGCAGTAATCAATGTGGGGGGTTATGAGTGCTTGTAGGACTGCTAAAGTCATGTTCTTCTAACAAGGACCTAAGGTGTTGGATCATGTGTAATTTGAAGTACACAGTTTTTGTAATTGATTTTATATGGGAGATCATGTTTAGTGATTGGTCTAGTATTACGCCGAGGTATTTTACTTCCTCCTTGACTTCAAGTTTTATTTCTTGTAACTGAATTTTGTTAGGCGGGGTGAAACTCAGATTTCTAGAAACAAAGAGTACTTCTGTTTTTTAAAGTTGATTTTTAGGTTGTGTGCAGCGAGCCAAACTGTTATGTCACTCAGGCAGGTGATTATCTGTGAGCAATCTGGGTTAGAAGTGTCTATGGGATGATACATCATAATGTACAATATCATCTCTATGCCAATGATATAATGTTTTCTAAAGATGTTGCATATTGGCTGTATATACAGATTAAACAGTAGGGCAGATAAGGAGGAGCCTTGAAGGATGCCTTGTTTTTGTTTGAAGATGGTAGATGTCTGGCCAATTTGGACCTGTTGCATGACCATTCCCTGCAAGCCTATCTGTTTTAGCCTTCTGATAAGTATTTGGTGGTCAATGCTATCAAATGCAGAGGCAATGTCTATGAAAATTAGCATGAATGCTTGCCTGGCTGAGTTCAAACCATGTATAAGTTTGTCTAAGAGTGATAGTATCAGGGTCTCAACACTATGCTGGGGCCGAAACCCATGCTGCTGTTCATCGAGGGGTGAGTTTAGCTCAATATAGTTCTGAAGCTGTAACTGGACTTTTTTCTATAATTTTTGCTAGAACAGAATGCTTGAGATAGGTCTATATGAACTAGGATGGTGTTTGTCAGCAGTTGCTGATTTTAGAATTGGTCGTAGTAATGCTTGTTTTAAGGCTGATGGCATGTAACCTTGTCATAATGTTTGATTAGAATGATTGGGGTAAATTCCTCTTTTGTTGTTTTAAGCCAGCTAACTAGGCAGGGGTCACTGGGCGATGAGGTAGTGTTAATAGTAGTTATGTTCTTGAGATGCATTTTGTCAATATAATGGAAAGTTGACCATGCAACTTGACCAGTGTGATAGGAGTCATTGGGTTGTATGCTAGGGGGGTTAGGGGAGATATCGTCCTTGAATGATGGGTCAAGTTTCTCCATATAGTAATTTACTAGAATTTAGGGGTGTATAACTATTTTATCTTCATCAAGGTTGGGTGTCCTTGTTAATGATTTAACGATGGAAAATAATTCTCTTGGCCTGTTGAGAGATTTGTTGAGTAAGGTAGTCTTTCTTCCTACTGTTTATGGCATCCTTGTAAGCTGTTAGAATAAGCATGTATTGGTGTCAGTCTCTATTTATGCTCAATTGAACAGGCTTTTGTTTTAGTCTGCTTAATTCAGTTGTATACCAGATTTTCATGTTTTTTTGCTTTGTTTTCGTGGGTCTGAGAGGAGCTAGGGCAGCATCAGCTATGGTGGAATTCCAATTCTGTATAATATCATCCAGATCAGTGAGGGACTGATCTGGCTGGGGTAGAGTATTATTCAGGAAGGATTCCTTGTCAAAGGGTTTGTATTTACTATGGAATGTCTGGTGTTCATAATGTGTATTTAGAGCGGGTGATGTAGGTGTGGCAGGTGCAGGCCTGTGATCCACAGTGTCTGACATAAGCAGGCAGGCCTAACTAGCTTGACCTGTAAATGAAGCCTGTGAAGAGGCTCATAGGAATTACACATCCCCCAACATGCTGCTATTGTAGGATAGAACTCAGTAAAAGTATTGAATTAGCTTAGACAAGCAGAACTGGAAGATGGAAAAATACAGAAAAATATGTTTAAAAGCTACTGATAAGAAAGTACATCTGCAAGGGATTTAATTGGGATTGCTGACAGATGAGTTGCAGAGCCCTGCTCCCCTACATGCACAAATTGGCTCTATGGCCTTGAGAGTATGAAAGTAACAAGTTGATGAACTGACCATTGTAATTGGGACTGGAAGGGGGGTAAGCAGGTGCTGAGCCCACTGAAGGAACATAATTGGATAATCATATCAGTACCGGCACCAATAGAAGGGGTACGGGAGGTACGGGAGAGTACCGGGACCAATGAAATGTTTTTCTATACCTAGAATGAAGTAAAAGTCTATAAAAGTTGTATTGCTAGAAAACTTTGCTCAGCCATTTTGAATTTGATTCTGCTTGAGACTTGTGCACAAATAAATGATTTGGACCTTCTGAACAGACTCCTGGTATTATTGGTTTGTCTGCGCTCTGCTGCTACATATTCTTGGTGCGTTGGCCGGGAAGTTGTGGAATCAGAGTGTATATAGGGCAATATACCACGACTTTCCGCCTCTATAGGCTTGGTCCTGCCGGGATTGCGCCCTTCCGACGAGGGCTGCTCCCTGGCACCGCCGGTCCCTTGTATCGGAGGGAGCTGGTCGGACCTCGGCGGGTGCCGGGCCCGGCTGGAGCCAACGCCTCGAACCCGAGTGAGGGGAGTCCGAGGTCCAACTCATGCGCCTTCTTGGGAAGTTTGAGGACCGGATCCGGTGAGTATAGTTTTGATTTGTTGTCTAGACAGATATAGAAAGAGCAGTACTGCCATTGGAACTTGGAACTTGGAATTTGTAATCTCGAGAAATTGGTAATTGGTAAGAGAGCCTGATCACCTCTCAAAGACGGGCCGAGTAACCCCGCATGAGTATTCGCAGGGCGAAACCCCCATCTTTTTGTATTTTGGGAATTGAATAAGACTAGTCAGAATAGATAGAAACGAATGCATTCTGGGATACGTTGCTAGCATGATTGTGTGAATGAAGTGTGGATGAGAGGTCTGGCAGCACGGACCAAGTGAAGGCGGACCCCTGAGTAGCGCATTTCCTGACCGGGCGACCGCGTTCAGGTCGTGAAAAGGGGGAAGCGATTGTCGTCTTGTCTTGTTATTTGTTCTCCTTATACGTTTCCAGGGCCGTGAGGACCCCTTACCCACGGTCCGCCCTCCTTTTCCCTTTTGTCTGTTGTTGCGCGCGCACACATCGAAATGGGAGGGGCGGGGTCTACTAGGAACACTCCATTAGAATGTATGATCGCACATTTTAAAGAGGGATATTCTGGAGATTATGGTATTAAAATGACAGCAGCACGTTTACAGATTTTGTGTACTAGGGAGTGGCCCGATCTAGACCCCACCTGGCCCCGAGAGGGAACTTTTAATGTAGAAATTATCCAGTTAGTACACCGTAGAGTGCGGATAGCGCACCCCGATCAGTACCCCTATATAGATTCCTGGTTAAGTATTTGTGAAGATCCGCCCCCTTGGGCGCAGCGCTGTTATGAAGAACAGTGCAGAATAATGTTAGCTAAGACAGATTATAGTCAGAAAACAGAACAGTCTAGAATGAAAGGGCAGGATAAGAAGTCCAGGAAGAAGCCCATCCTGGTAGATCCTGATTCCCCAGAAATGATTCCCCGACAGCCTCGAACCCCAGGTCCAGTAAGGGCTGCCCGGCGTCCCGCCCCAGAGACCCCGAGACAGCTGAGACGGGACCCAACCCCAGAGCTATCACCCGAAGAGCAGGAAGATGAATCCTCTATACAGGAAGGTGAATCGTCTGAGACAGAAAAAGGAGAGTCAGACACAGAAGCAGAGCAATTAGAAACTGAAAATTCCCTAAGCGATGCTGACAGTGTAAAAGTGGTTGCCAGCACTAGTTTGCCAGCAAAATGCACATTTAAAGTGAAACATGTAGAGAAGAAGAAAGTGACCCCTGATAGGACAGTTACAAAAATATCCCTTAGATCCAAAAAGATATCTACCGCCAAGATGATGCCCTTACGGCAAGTCCCGGGAGTGCCCGTAAAGAATGAAAATGATGAGGTGGTAGCGGGACCCCTGAGTTATGTGTATATCCCTTTCTCTACAACTGATTTGTTAAATTGGAGGTCGCATTATGCCTCCTACACCAATAAACCCTTAGAGCTTACAGAATTAGTGAATACCATTATGGAAATCCACCAACCCACTTGGGCAGATTGCCGCCAGCTCCTGACTACTCTGTTCACGACAGAGGAGCGAGCACGAATTAGAAAAGCAGCTATAGATTGGCTGGCGGATAACCCTGTAGCTCCGGGACAGGGGGTGAATAGAATAGACCCTCGAGAAGCGGCCCAGAGAGAATTCCCGAATGAAGACCCCCGATGGGATCCAAATACAGAGGAAGGATCCACAGCCCTAGCCCGTTTTCGCCAAGGCTTTTTACAAGGTCTGAGAAGGGGGGGCCAGAAGGCTATGAACCTTTCCAAAGTTGCAGGAGTCATTCAAGGTATAGAAGAGAGCCCTGCAGAATTTCATGAAAGATTAATTGAAGCATACAGAATGTATACTCCCTATGATCCCGAGGCACCAGGAAGTTTATGTATGGTGAATTCTGCTTTTGTAAACCAGTCTCAACCAGACATTAGACGTAAATTGCAGAAGTTAGAAGGGTTTGCGGGCATGAATACAACACAGTTACTGGAAGTCGCTCATAAAGTGTATGTGAATCGTGATAATGAAAGGCAGAGAGAATGTGATAAAAAGATGAAGAAGAAAGCTGATTTTTTGGCTGCGGCCATAGTTGAACAGAAAAGGGGAGGTGTCCCTAGTCGACGGAGTCAAGGAAGGGGGCGGGGCCGAGGTGGAGGCCGGTCCCAGCAGCTAGGCGTGAATCAATGCGCCTATTGCAGAGAAGAAGGACATTGGAGAGATGCGTGCCCGCAACTCGAAGACGCCCAGCAAGATGACGAAAACAATCATCAGTGGCGAGAAGAAAGACGAGGCCGTCCCCGAAACCGCGGAGGAGCCAATCGAGAACAATTCCAGCGAGAAAGAGGAGGAGCCATCCAAGCAGTGGCTACGACAATCCATGATGAAAATGACGTGGACTAGGACAGACCGGGCTCCGAGTTTGCTTTAGGTCTCCAGGAGCCTATGGTCGGAATACAAATAGGAGACCAAGTTATGAACTTTATGGTTGATACTGGCGCAGAACATTCAGTAATAGACAGAAAAATAGCCCCATTTTCTACAAAAGCAGTCACCATCATAGGAGCAACTGGTGCCAAAGCTGCAAAATCTTTTCTTCAGAATCGTATGTGCAGTCTAGGAGGACAGCAAATAACTCATCAATTCCTTTACACGCCCGAATGTCCAGTGCCACTACTGGGACGAGATATGTTAGCCAAGCTTCAAGCACAAATATCTTTCTCTGAAAAAGGAGAAATGCAAATGACAGTAAATCCCCAAGCCAAACCAGCAGGAATAATGCTGCTGACAGTTCCCCGAGAAGAAGAATGGAGGTATTACATTGATGATTCTATCCAAGACACTTATTTCGAACAAACTTTAAAGAACATTCATGCACCACCTGGAGTATGGGCAGAAGGAAGTCCTCCAGGCCTAGCCAAGCATATAGCTCAAGTAATTGTAACCCTTAAGCCTAGTGCTACCCCAGTACATGTCAAACAGTACCCTCTCCCAAGAGCTGCAATTGAAGGCATTCATCGCCACTTGCAAAGATTGCTTGAACATGGCCTACTAAAAGTATGCCAATCCCCATGGAACACTCCACTTTTGCCAGTAAAAAAACCTGGGACAGATGATTATCGCCCAGTGCAAGACCTAAGGAGAGTGAATGATGCAGTTGAAACTATACATCCAGTTGTACCCAATCCTTATACTCTTCTAGGACTGATACCTGCTGAAGTTACCCATTTCACTGTACTAGATCTAAAAGATGCGTTCTTTTGCATAAGATTAGCCCCTGTAAGTCAAATATTGTTTGCATTTGAATGGCAGGACATCTCTGGAAGAGGGGGCCAACTCACATGGACACGATTACCCCAAGGATTCAAAAATTCGCCTACCATTTTTAGTGCTGCACTGAATCAAGACCTTTCAAGCTATCCAGTGGCCCCGGGGAAGAGAGTGCTTCTCCAATACGTGGACGATCTGCTGATAGCTGCCATATCAGAAAGTGAATGTATACAAGCTACCAAAGACCTCTTGCAGTTACTAAATGAAGCTGGATATAAAGTTTCCAGAGCAAAAGCACAACTATGCCAAAAAGAAGTGAAATACTTGGGTTTTCGTATAACCCAAGGAAGCCGAAGATTAGGCAGAGAAAGAAAAGAAGCAGTATGTAGAATTCCAACCCCAACAACCAGAAAGCAAGTCAGAGCCTTTCTGGGAGCGGCAGGATATTGCCGAATCTGGATACCCAACTTTGCCCAAATTGCCAAGCCACTGTATGAAGCCACAAAAGGAGAAGAGAAGTCGCCACTGGAGTGGGGACTTGAGCAGGATACAGCCTTCAAGACGTTAAAGGAAGAATTGATGTCATCACCAGCACTTGGACTACCAGATGTTCACAAGCCTTTCCACTTGTTTGTACATGAAGCACAGGGAAATGCCTTAGGCATGCTGACTCAGAAATTGGGAAATTGGGAGCGACCTGTAGCATATCTATCGAAACAGTTGGACACTGTGGCCAAAGGATGGCCACCATGCCTGAGAGCAGTGGCAGCTACAGCATTATTAGTGAGTGAAGCAGACAAGCTCACATTAGGACAGAACATACGAGTCACTGTGCCACATGCAGTCCTTGCCCTCATGGAACAAAAAGCAAATTATTGGCTCACCAATTCCCGAATGTTGAAATACCAGAGCATGTTATGTGAAAACCCACAGATACAACTAGAAGTAAGTCATGCCTTGAATCCAGCCACCTTGATACCCATTAGTGAAGAACTCCCAGAACATGACTGTATCGAAGTCATGGAAACTGTGTTCTCCAGTCGACCTGACTTGACAGATGTGCCCATAGACAATCCTGACCAAATCTATTATGTTGATGGGAGCAGTCTCATCCTTGATGGACGACGCTGTGCCGGATATGCAGTCGTCACTCAACACGAAGTAGTTGAATCATCAGCTCTAGCCTCAGGCACATCAGCCCAGAAAGCAGAATTGATAGCACTCACCAGAGCATTATTATTAGGAGCAAAACTTGTGCTAAATGTATATACAGATTCCAAATATGCCTTCACTACTCTACATGCCCATGGAGCTCTCTATAAAGAACGAGGGCTCATCACGTCCGGAGGAAAGTCAGTCAAGTATGGTCCCGAGATACTGATGTTACTTGATGCAGTCTGGGCTCCAACACGTGTAGCTGTCATGCATTGTAGAGGACATCAAGCAGGAAAAGGAGAAGTTGCCCGAGGAAATAGATTTGCAGATGCCTCAGCACGACAAGCAGCTATGACAGGACAGATTACACCACAAGCTATGCCAATGCAAGCAGCATTGTTTCCAGTACCTCTGAATTTATGGACACCACGATATACCACCAAAGAATTAGATTACTACTGTAACAAGGAAGATGGAGTACTGAAAGATGGATGGATTGAGCTGCCACCAGCAGAAGGCAGTCAACCCCCTGGACGAATAGTAATTCCTGAACTGTTAGGACCATCCTTTGTCAAAGCCTTTCATGAAGCCACCCACTATGGGAAAAGTGCTATGGAAAAAGCACTCAGACCACATTTTTACATCCCTCTATTGACAACTATATCAGCTTCAGTAGCACGTCAATGTCTAACTTGTGCCAAAAATAATGCCAAGCAAGGCCTTATAACGGCACCCCGAGTTCAGTCAGGAGGTGTAACCCCCATGCACAACCTCCAAATTGATTTTACCGAAATGCCAAAAGCCAATGGATACCATTACCTATTAGTATTAGTCTGTACTTTCTCTGGGTGGATAGAAGCCTTCCCAACCAGAACTGAGAAAGCCCGAGAAGTTACCAAAGTTTTAATGAGAGAGATTGTCCCTAGGTTTGGAATTCCAGCAGTAATAGGGTCAGACAATGGACCCTCATTTGTCTCCCAAGTTACTCAACAGTTAGCTAAAGCTTTACAGATACAATGGAAACTCCACACTGCATATAGACCCCAGAGTTCAGGGAAAGTTGAGCGAATGAATCGTACCCTAAAAGCCCAGATGTCCAAGCTTTGTCAGGAGACACACTTGAAGTGGCCCCAAGTGCTCCCGATAGCTTTACTCAGAATACGCTCAGCTCCTGTAAAGTCAACAGGTTTTTCCCCTTTTGAAGTCTTGTATGGTAAACCCCCACCAATAGTGCAGGGAATTAAAGGAAGTTTAGCCCAAATTGGTTCAGAAATAACCAGGCAAGAACTCCTAGCTCTTAGTTTTGTTCTGCAGACTCTCCATGCGTGGATCCAAGACCAGTTACCTATCAACTTAACGGAACCTCTGCATCCCTATCAGCCTGGTACCTCGGTGTGGATCAAAGATTGGAAGAAGACACCGTTGGAACCCCATTGGAAGGGACCGTACACCGTCATCCTGTCTACCCCAACTGCAGTAAAGGTAGCAGAAATCGACGCCTGGATCCACCACAGCAGAGTCAAGCCCGCCGCCGATCCTGAGCCTGAGCAGTGGACAGCAGAACAGCATCCTGATGCACCTTTGCGAGTTACTCTGAGACGGCAACCAGCAACTTAGACACTTCATCACAGTGCCTTGCAGTAGCCAAGTCTTTCGAAGAGGATTGCTGTTTTCCATGCAGCAACAGTTTTGTTTCAACGAACCCAATTTGCATGCGATTTTGCACACTACTTTGATACTATATTGACCCATACTTCAAAAAAAAACCAACTGAACTTGCTAAGTTGGTTGAGGTGTGATGGACAACTTGAGGATCTTCAATCAACACTCAGCTCCCGTTGAATTGCTTCATTAGCGCACGGGACGAAGAAAAAGAACGTCGTGGTCAAGATCAGCAAGCTGAGGATTCAGAAGAACTCCAATCAACATGTATCTTTGTCTTTGCTTTGCCCTGGTTGCCTTCTTTGGAGGATTTGAACTGACTTATGCTTTACCTCCATGCACAGCCTGCATTACTTCTACTCGAACTGGACTGAAAGTAACTCAGACTTTGATTTACCATTCTTACTATACCTGCAAGGGAAAAGTGACTCGGTGTATTTATAACACCACTGAACTAAATGTTTGCACTAATGGCAAATCTAGAGTATGCTATAATCTGCATCAGAATCCATCCTATTACACGTTGGAAATACGATGGAAGGATGCAGATGGACCTATAATAGCTGCTACGCCACCACTTAAGGACATTACTAGACCTGCTGTTTTGAATTTCGATGCATGTAATGTCATAAACAGAGATAGTTATTCTACCTGTGGTACTTGGGAGAAAGCGTATCGAAATGACCATAAGTATATGTGCCTGGAAGGTGCCACAGGATGGAAAAAGTGTACAGGTAAAAAGGAACCAGGCTATAGTACTGCCCCTGCAGCAGATTACTATTGCCCGGATTGGGAATGTGTGTTTTATGCTACATGGAATAATGGTATAGTTGACGAAAAGATAGATAAATGCATGGCCACCTTAACCAAGTCAACAACAAATGATAAATGTCAGAAAGATGCTTGTAACCCCTTACACTTACGCATACACAATCCCAGTGCATGGAAACAGGGATACAAGTTTGGTTTACGTATTGCTGGTGGAGCAATAGATCCTGGGACCATTGTGTATATCAGATTGAATACCCAAGCCCACAAGTCATCTAAATATCATATCCATAACACCTTTTATGAGGCCATGCATGTAAATAAGTTTGAAATCCCTCATCCTTCTCAGAATTTATTTCTAGAATTAGCCGGAGTAGTAGTATCTAGTCTTAAAATCTCGAACTGTTATTTCTGTGGCGGAACCCAAATGGGAGACCAGTGGCCATGGGAAGCTCAAGAATTGAATTATTCTCTGACTTACAATCAGACTGAATTACACAAGACTACTAGCGAATGGGTGTTAGCGCACTCAATCGTTGGACGTCTTTGCTATGCCAGAACTGGACCCCAGTTCACCCAACAGGTAGGACAGCTGGTCTGTCTTAGCCAGAAATTCTATAATGCCACGACCAAAAAGACGTCATGGTGGTCAGGAATCAAACACCCTGAACCTCCTAACCCATTAGCCAGATTTCCTGAACTTGCTGATTTATGGACTAATCTTGCCAAAGCCCATGCCTGGCAAGCCCCACCTGGCCTATATTGGATTTGTGGAAACCGAGCATATGCACAACTCCCGCCACTATGGGGAGGAGCATGTGTCTTAGAAACTATCAGACCTTCTTTCTTTCTTCTAAACACTGAACATGGAGAACAATTAGGATACCCAGTATACACTACCCACCGACACAAACGAGCCTTGAGACAGAAGAGATCACCCCTCCAGGTAGGCAAGTGGGAGAAGTGGAAGGGGGATGATTGGCCACCAGAAAGAATCATTGAGTATTATGGGCCTGCCACTTGGAATGATGATGGTATGTATGGTTATCGAACTCCAATTTATATGATTAATCGTATTATTCGCTTACAGGCAGTAGTTGAAATAATAACCAATGAAACTAGTCAAGCTCTTACACTTTTAGCTAGACAAAGTACTCAGATGCGCACTGCCATATATCAGAATCGCTTAGCACTTGATTATTTGTTAGCAGCTGAAGGAGGAGTATGTGGTAAACTGAATCTAACCAATTGTTGTTTGAAAATAGATGATAAGGGTCAAGTAGTTGAAGAAATTGTCAAAGATATGCAAAGACATGCTTATGTGCCAGTACAAACTTGGCACTCATTGAAATTCCCTAACTGGTTTGCTAACCTTTTCTCATGGCTGGGAGGATTTAAGACTTTCATTGTCTTAGTACTAATCCTTGTTGCTGTTATTTTCTTATTACCATGTTTAATCCCATGTTGTATGCGTTCTATTCATAATGCTATTGATAGTACAGTAGAGCGGAAGACCGCAACTAAAATAATGGCTCTATATAAAGCCAGTCCTAGTCGAAATCCTTCAATCATGATGTGATTATTCTAAAGGTGATTTAATTCTCACACCTTATTAAGTAATAGGGTGAGATTAATCAAAGGGGGGAATGTGGCAGGTGCAGGCCTGTGATCCACAGTGTCTGACATAAGCAGGCAGGCCTAACTAGCTTGACCTGTAAATGAAGCCTGTGAAGAGGCTCATAGGAATTACACATCCCCCAACATGCTGCTATTGTAGGATAGAACTCAGTAAAAGTATTGAATTAGCTTAGACAAGCAGAACTGGAAGATGGAAAAATACAGAAAAATATGTTTAAAAGCTACTGATAAGAAAGTACATCTGCAAGGGATTTAATTGGGATTGCTGACAGATGAGTTGCAGAGCCCTGCTCCCCTACATGCACAAATTGGCTCTATGGCCTTGAGAGTATGAAAGTAACAAGTTGATGAACTGACCATTGTAATTGGGACTGGAAGGGGGGTAAGCAGGTGCTGAGCCCACTGAAGGAACATAAATGGATAATCATATCAGTACCGGCACCAATAGAAGGGGTACGGGAGGTACGGGAGAGTACCGGGACCAATGAAATGTTTTTCTATACCTAGAATGGAGTAAAAGTCTATAAAAGTTGTTGTATTGCTAGAAAACTTTGCTCAGCCATTTTGAATTTGATTCTGCTTGAGACTTGTGCACAAATAAATGATTTGGACCTTCTGAACAGACTCCTGATATTATTGGTTTGTCTGCGCTCTGCTGCTACATAGGTATTATGCATTCTATAACGAAATGGTCTGTCCATGGTAGGGGGGTGATCTTGGACTTTTATAGTGCATGTCTTGAGTGATATTGTGTTGAAGGAAAATTATGTCCAAACTGTTACCTTCTCTGTGTGTTGGAATCTGAACATAAGAACATAAGATATGCCATACTGGGTCAGACCAAGGTCCATCAAGCCCAGTATCCTGTTTTTACAAAAGTGGCCAATCTAGGTCATACGTATTGTGATGACGAAGGCTGTTCAGGGGAGATGGAGTGGCAAGAAAGTGAATCCTGTCCCTTTAAAAATAGTAGCAAACAGGGTTTCCCTAGCAACCAAAAACCTCTGAGTCAGAATGCAGCCAGTACCAAGCCCCTCCCACTTCAGCACGTCAGAGCTAGGTTGAGTCCTAGCAGCTCCCACGTGTGCTGGGAGAAGGGTGTGGTCCCTAAGAAGGATCAGTTTAAAACTGCAGTGTTTGAGCAGTTAGAGAGAACAGCGGGAACAGGAACTGGAACCAGAAGAGCGAGGACGGGAACAAGGAGCAGAGTCGAGCAGTTGGATCTGAGAGGAACAGATCAGAGGCAGACACAGCTAAATGGGAAACTGCCAGGAGAGAGGCAGTTGAATGAAGGGAGAAAGCTGCATGGCACAGAGCAGGAAGGATTGGAACAGCTGAGAAGCCCAGAGTCAAGACAAGTGCGTGTTTCAAAGTCCCTGCGTGGAAGGAAGCTGGAAGAGTCAGTTCCCAGTGGGGGAAGCAACTCAGCCAGCTAAGCTACAGAGGTAGGGAAAATAGCTTTTCTGTGTTCCCTAGCCAAACTCCCTCTGAAGAGATAGAGAACTAAAGAAAAGTGCTAGAAGCTATCGTAGCCAAAATGCCTCAAAGCAAGCTTCTCTGAGAGATAGGAAGTTTGCTAACAGCTGCTGTGACTCAGAAGTGAAGAGTTATATTAGGGAGAAAGAAACTTCGTGTTTAAACTCTGCTGAAAAAGAGCAAAAGAAACACTTGTTATCAAAGCTGAATGAGTTGTTACAGAAGGAGAATAAGAAGCTCTATGACACTGTTCCACCTGAAGATAGTTGCAATGAATCCATTGAAGAAATGGAGATAGAAGGCTGCAATGAACCGTATGAGAGTGAGTCTGAGGAGATGCAGTGTTCATATTGCAGGGCTAATGAGTTTGAGATGTGCTGAGCCTAAGCACATGTAAGAGAATGAGTGTTTAAAGCAGTGCAAAGCTTATTTGTATGCAGCTGAAAGACACAGCAAGAAAAACTCACCAGAAGTTTTAAGCAAATGTGTTTGTTCCCACAATGCTCTGAAGAGAAGTAAATCTTGCTGGGCGTTTTAGAAGCTGTGAGCCTCATTGTATAAGAAGATGTGAAAGAAACAGTCTTCATAGGAAAGTTAAGTTACCTTGCAAAAGTTAACAGCCTGAGCTTTGTAAGACAGTTCTTAGTACCAAAGTTAACTGCTGATATTGGAAGTAAAAGTTCCCAACTCTGTGAATGCAACCTGTTGGACTTTATTATTCTTTGCTTTGGAGAAGTATCCGATTTATGTTCAGTGCTAATTGAATTTGATGCGAGGGGGAAACCCCGAAAATAAATATTCTCTGTTTTTGCCTAATACCGTGTGGTCACACTATTTGCTCCGAGGAATAGCTGAACTACATTTCCCAGCAATCCTAGCTGGCGGCTATATTTGTGGACACTATTCAAAGAGGGCAATAAGGCGACGCCCTCCTGCTTATCGGCTATCGGCCCGGGCGGGAGGCGTGGCGACAGTATCTAGCAGTTTCCCCAGAAGACACAGGTTCTGCAATGCTTGTACTAGGTTAAGCATTGATATCCTGGGTCCCTTCTTAATAATGGTTTATGGACCTTTCCTCCAGGAACTTGTCCAAGCCTTTTTTAAACCCAGCTATACTAACAGCCTTTACTACATCCTCCGGTAACAAATTCCAGAGTTTGATTACACGTTGAGTGATAAAATATTTTCTTTTATTAGTCTTAAATAGTTTACCCTGTAGCTTCATTGCATGTCCCCTAGTCTTCTTATATTCTGATAACGTAAACAGTCGATCTATGTTTACCCGTTCCACTCCGTTCATTAATTTATAGACTTCTATCATATCTCCCCTCAGCCGTCTCTTTTCCAGGTTAAAGAGCCCTAACCTTTTTAGTCTTTCTTCATAGGAGTATCCTTCCATCCCCTTTACCATTTTGGTGGCTCTTCTCTGAACCTTTTCTAATAACGCTATATCCTTTTTAAGATACGGTGACCAGAATTGCACATAATATTCAAGGTGCGGTTTCACCATGGAATGGTATAGAGGCATTATAATATCTTTTGTTTTATTTTCCATTCCTTTCCTTATGATACCTAGCATTCTATTTGCTCTCTTGGCTGCCGCTGCACACTGGGCCGAGGGTTTTAACATGTTATCCACAATGACGCCTAAATCTTTTTCCTGGGTGGTGGTTCCTAATGTGGAACCTTGCATCGTGTAACCATAGTTTGGGTTGTTCTTCCCTAGGTGCATAACTTTCCACTTGTCCACATTAAATTTCATCTGCCATTTTGATGCCCAGTCTTCCAATTTATCAAAATCCTCTTGCAATTTTCCACAATCCTCTTGGGTTTTAACAACTTTAAAATAGTTTTGTGTCATCTGCAAATTTGATAACCTCATTCGTTATTCCACTTTCCAGGTCATTTATGAATATGTCAAAAAGCAGCGGACCCAGCACAGATACCTGGGGTACACCACTATTCACCTTTCTCCATTGGGAAAATTGGCCATTTAGCCCAACCCTCTGCTTTCTATCTTTTAACCAGTTCCTGATCCACAGTAGTACACTGCCTCCTATCCCATGACTCTTTAGTTTTGCCAAAAGTCTCTGATGAGGGACCTTGTCAAAGGCTTTCTGAAATTCCAGATACACTATATCAACCGACTCACCTTTGTCCACCTGTTTATTCACACTTTCAAAAAAAACATAACAGATTAGTAAGACAAGATCTTCCTTGTCTAAAGCCATGTTGGATGTCTCCCATTGGGCCATAACTATCTACATGCTGAGTAATTTTATTCTTTATGATGGTTTCTACCATTTTTCCCGGTACTGACGTGAGGCTCACCGGTCTGTAGTTTCCTGGATCACCCCTGGAACCCTTTTTAAAAATTGGTGTTACATTGGCGATCCGCTAATCTTCAGGTATTAGAGATGATTTTAATGATAGTTCACAGATTACTAATAGCAGGTCTGCAATCTCATATTTCAGTTCTTTCAACACCCTTGGATGTATACCATCCAGCCCAGGTGATTTGCCACTCTTCAATTTATCTAATAGTTGTAATACATCTTCCCGATGTATCGATATTTCCTTCAATTCTTCCGCACCTTTAAATACCACTTCAGTCATGGGTAACATCCCTACATCTTCCTCAGTAAAGACCGAAGCAAAGAATTCATTCAGTCTCTCCGCTATTGCCTTGTCGCCTCTTAGTGCCCCTTTAACTCCTCTATCATCTAATGGTCCAACTGACTCTCTCACAGGTTTTTTGCTATGAATGCACTTGAAAAAATCTTTATTTTGCATTTTTGCTTCCGCAGCAAGCTTCTTTTCAAATTCTCTTTGCCTTCTTTTTCAATACCTTGCATTTGACCTGCCAGTGCTTGTGCTGTTTCCAGGTTTCATCGTTTGGCTCTTTTTTTCCATTTCCTGAAAGATGCTTTCTTGGCAACAACAGCCTCTCTGACCTCACCTTTAAACCATGCTGGCAGGTTTTTGGACTTCCTTCCACTTTTCTTAAAGCATGGAATACAGCTGGTCTGGGCTTCTAAGATAGTATTTTTCAACAACACCCAAGCTTGATGTAAGTCTTTAACCTTTGCAACTGCTCCTTTTAGTTTTTTATTAACTATTTTCCGCATTTTTCACTATTGCCAAGTGGCCCCAACACCCTTATCTCTTGCACTAGATCTGGTGTTCCACTAAGGACTAGGTCTAATATGGCTTCCCCTCTCATCGGTTCATGGACCAGCTGCTCCAAGAAGCAATCATTTATGTCATCTAGGAACTTTATCTCCCTAGCATGTACTGCCGTGAACTGACCCAGTCGATACCGGGGTAATTGAAATCGCCCATTATTATTACCGCCCTGTAACTTTTGTTAGTTTTCTTGATTTCTTTGAGCATTTCATCATCCATTTGTTCATTCTGGCCAGGCGGTCGATAGTACACCCCCACCGCCATCGCCTTCCCCTTTTTACATGGAATTTCAATCCGTAGAGATTCTACAGCAAATTTTGTTTCCTGGAAAACTTTAATCCTTTCTGACTCAATGCCCTCTCTAACATAGAGTGCAACCCCTCTACCAATTTGATTAGCTCTGTCATTACAATATAGTTTGTACCCAGGTATCACAATGTCCCACTGGTTGTCCTCCTTCCACCATGTCTCTGATATTCCAATCACATCTAACCTCTCATTTAGTGCTATATATTCTAACTCTCCCATCTTATTTTTTAGACTTCTAGCATTTGCATACAAGCATTTTAGAGACTGTATTTTATTCATATTAATTTGGCTATTGGTAGACATGGGTAATTTGGGATCTTTAAGCTCTGTCTGCTCCATACTCGAGGGCATTTGGGCTACTTTACTCTTTTTTGGAACCTCTCTGCTTTTGGTAGTATCCTTCAAGGATACATTCTTCCGAACCATCTGCTCTTGGGCGACTGTCGGCTTTCCCCTATTATCTAGTTTAAAAGCTGCTCTCTCTCCTTTTTAAAGGTTAATGCCAGCAGCCTGGTTCCATCCCAGTTAAGGTGAAGCCCATCCCTTCAGAAGAGCCCCTCCTTTCCCCAGAATGTACCCCAGTTCCTAACAAATCCAAACCCCTCATCTCTGCACCATTGTCTGATCCACGCATTGAGACTCCGGAGCTCTGCCTGCCTTTTGGGTCCTGCACGTGGAACGGGAAGCATTTCGGAGAACGCTACCCTGGAAGTTCTGGATTTCAACTTCCTACCTAAAAGCCTAAATTTAGCCTCCAGAACCTCCCTACCACATTTTCCTATGTCACTGGTACCGACATGTACCAAGACAGCAGACTCCTCCCCAGCACTATCTAAGATCTTATCTAGGTGGCGCGTGAGGTCCGCTACCTTCGCACTAGGCAGACATGTTACCTGCGAGACTTGAACGACTTATTTATTTTATTTATTTAGTAAACATTTGTATACCGCCGCTTCCTACGATCAGCCGCGGTTACTTTACAGAATCATCATGTATCGTACAATACAATGAATTTTTAGAGTACAATTTTGATTTTGGCAACGATTTGCATATCACACGAAATAGAGACTAGATACTTTTCATAATTTTAAATAAACATTCGATTCAAGGGTACGAGGGTGGGGGATACAATATACATATATACATGATTACCTATCGGTCGTCAAATGCTTCATTTGTTCCAAGTGTCATTAGAAGATAACTGGTTGTGGTAAGGTGCTGCAATTAGGTTGGGTTGTAGAATGTCTGAAATAAATGCGTTTTGAGGTTCCTTCTGTTGTTGAAAGCCAAGGTCCGACATGGTGTTAATGAAGTGGGCTGAGTGGGTGCTGTGGAGAGTTGGGAGATTTAAATCTCCAAGGATAATATAGAATTTATTTAGTGTTGTGGTGCAAGCTGTTTCTAGAATAGATGCAAGGTTGTCTGGGGATGTAGATGGGGTCTATATATTAGACTTATTAATATGTGTTTACTTTCAATGGTTAGTAAGTCCATATCATCAATGTTTTTGCTACTACGTAGTGTTGTATTTAGTTCTTTCTTAGCTAGAATTATAACATCTCCTCCATGTTTAATTGATCTTGGGCAATGGTATATTTTTATAATCAAGGAGTGCTAGCTGTTTGATCAAAACTGAATCCACTTCTGTAAGGCAAAGTATGTCTGGAGTATTGTCTTTAATAAGATCCAGTATGATAGGGATTTTGCTTCTAGCTGACCTTGTATTTTGGAGGAGGCATTTTATGGGATAGAATGATAAAGAAGGCAGTTTTAGATGATAGCAGACTTATTCACATAGATCCTCAAACCTTATATCATGTTGTTTATAATAGTTGTATGAATGGTGGGGGTAGTAGAAGGAAGGATAGTTCCTGTGATGATGTTGGATTATAGGGATGTTATATTGTTGTAATGCGGCATGGTGGAGCGATTGGGTCGGTGATGTGAGTAGAAGTAGTAGAAGACCTAGGTAGTAAAGCATGTTGTGTTTTTCCATTGTGTATAGCAATATCATTAAAATTAACAGTAACAATCTCAATAGTTTTATGCAGATACACAATCTGATGGAATAATGAATGTAAAATTAACTCCTTCTTGATTTATAGCAGAGATATGAATATTTAGTCAATTTAACAATCAGAATGTAAATGTGAATGATCTCAGGGTAAGATATATATTAGACAAACAGAAATCTAATGAATTAGCATTTGAATGTTGAGTAATGGCTAATTAGCTGTAAATTGGATAAATATATGTAAACATATATCTGAAACGTGGTATCAATATGTATCTTATTGTTTTGGCAAGAGTCATGCATAGTAAGGACTGCTACTAGGCGAGGTCTTAGGAACAGCGGTGTTAATGCCGGGAGCTAGTAGACTTAGAGTACAAGTTGAAATCTTCAGCGGTCTGTGTGCACATTTAGTCTTCGCAGTAAGTTCATCAGGTAGTAGTTTGGGTGAGCAGGCAGTTTATGGAAGATCCAATTCAGTTTGAGTAGATTTCTGCTTCCGCCTCAGGTCCCTGCCTAAGGGCCACACCAAAGGGCCCTCAGGCGCGGGCATTCCTGGAGCATGCTGCTTTTATGTGGTGCTGACTGAGCATATCCTGCCTTGGCGGGGGGAGCGGGAGGGGCTTGCAACTTCCGCTTCCACCCCCCGTTGCTCGATCTTATCCCGATGCCGGTTGGGGAGCCTGGTGGAGGAAGAGGTCTTGTTCCTGGAGCGTGCTGCTCCAGGAACAAGCCCTCAAAGAAGGATGGCAAGGAAATCCACAGTACTACCTTTTAACTTTCAAAAGGAAGACTATGATAAAATGAGGAAAATAGTTAAGAAAAAACTAAAAGGAGCAGCTGCAAGGATTAAAGATTTACATCAAGCATGGGCATTGTTTAAAAGTACTATCTTGGAAGCACAGACCAGATGTATTCCACACTTTAAGAAAAGTGGAAGGAAGGCCAAAAAAACTGTCAGCATGGTTTAAAGGTGAGGTCAGAGAGGCTGTTGCCAAAAAAGCATCTTTCAGGAAATGGAAAAAGAAGCCAAATGACGAACACAGGAAACATAAGCTTTGTCAAGTTAGATGCAAGGCATTGATAAGGCAGGAAAAAAGAGAATTTCAAAAGAACCTTGCCATAGAAGCAAAAACACATAGTAAAACCTTTTTCAAGTACAAAAACCTGTGAGAGAGTCAGTTGGACCATTAGATGATAGAGGGGTAAAAGGGTACTAAGTGAGGACAAGGCCATCGTGGAGAGACTGAATTAATTCTTTGCTTTGGTCTTTACTGAAGAAGATGTAGGGAAGTTACCCATGCCTGAAATGGTATATAAAGGTGATATATCGGAAGAATTGAAATAAATATCGGTAAACCGAGAAGATGTATTACAACTATTTGATAAACTGAAGACCAGCAAATCACCCAGACTGGATGGTATACATCTGAGGGTGTCGAAAGAACTGAAATATAAGATTGCAGAACTATCATTAAAATCATCTGTAGTATCAGAAGATTGGAGAATGGCCAATGTAATGCCAATTTTTAAAATAGCTCCAGAGGTCACGTGATATAGTGAGCTCAGGAGGACGCGTTCTCTTGAGCTCCGAGGCTCTCCGCCTTAATAACCATTTTTTTATGTTTTAAGCCCTCCAGACACTACCTAAGAGGGACTGGAAGAAAGTCAGAGGGATCAGAGCACTGATGGATTGAGCTTATGTCAACTAGAGCGCTCAAAAAAGATCGGCAAGCGCGGCATAAGGCCCCGGACCTCAAAATGGCGGGGACAGTGGCGAAAAGCTCATGGGAACCTACATCAGCAGGGAACTTGGTGGAAGAAGTTTCGGCAGCTGTGGTGAGCGCTCTGGGGGGCTGTTTTCAAGGCCTTGCAGACAATATGGCACAAATACTGCAGACAATGTCGGACTTCACTAAGTCTGAGTGGACTAAAGCAAAGGGTGTCCGCAATCGAAGCGACATGCCGGCGCACAAAAAGGCCATCAAGAGACTGGAGCAACAGCTGTGTCTACACGAAGCCAAGTTAGACAACTTGGAAAACCAGGGCAGGAAGAAGAATGTCCGCATCGTTGGAATCACAGAATCCAGGGGGGAAAAAGAACTCTGAGGGTTCTTAGACAACTGGCTTCCAGCATAGTTGCAACTGAATGGGCTTCAAGGTAAATTGCTTATTGAACGCACCCACCACATAGGCCCACACCAGGACAGAGAAAAATCGGCCTAGGGTGACCATTGCACGCTTTCATAATTACCTGCATAAAGAAATGGTGCTCCGGGTGGCGAGGAAATGAAGGAGTGGAGAGTATGAAGGCCCAAGATCTTGTTCTTTCAGGATTATTCCCCCATGGTCACCAAATGCCGGAAGGAGTTCTCCCCAGTATACAGCCAGCTAGTGGAAAGGGGGATTCGCTTCATGTTGTTATATCCCCCACACTTGCGGGTCATTTTGCAAGGGAAGACCTCCTTTTATGATACACCTGAAGTGGTGTCGACTGCCTTTTTAAACATGCTGCCAGACTTGCTGGACTCTCCTTGAGTTGGCAGAAGGATAGAAACTGTTGGGGTATCTGCAAGGCAGGGGACGTATAGGGCTACCAAGGAATATCCTTGAAATCAAGACTGAACTCACCGGCCCCCCTTTTTTCTCTTTTCCACCTCACCTCTCTGAAATAAATGCTGCTAGAGGTGGAGAAACATGAATGGCACTGTATATGGACTAAGCCGGTGCAGATAATAGGATAGCTGAAGCACGAACAAATTGCTTGGCAGATGCGCTATCATTGGCTGTGGAGTATAGCAGATAAGAACTGACATGAGCAGTGATGGCTTGAGAATATATACAGGCCTAGATTGTATGTTATAAAGACTCTCAATGGTGATTAATATGAGGGCGGTGGGTGGGAGGGGGGAGGGTAATGAGTAACACCGGGGGGATGAAGAGTAAAATGAAGCGTATTGGGGCATACGGGGGAGAATAATGTGTATAGATGCTGAAGCCTTGCTGAAATGCTGTGAGGAAGTTGCACTATTGAGAAGTTAAAGAGAAACTAATAGAGGGCTTGGAACCTCACCTTGGTTGTTGGTTATGGAGATAGGTAGCGAAGGAAGGTAGTAGAAGGGATAGAACAGAGTGGGTAGAAAAGGAGAGTTAAAGTGATTGAGATATGTGATACATGATGTGAGGCAGGATATGTAAAGTCAAAAGAAACCACAGCATTGAAGGAGCTCTGGGAGCTGGATGAATGGGATGCATGAAGGGTGGGGAAAGAAAGAGGTGAAAAGAGGGTGGGGGGGGGGAAGGGGTACCAGTAATTAGTGGTGGGGTGGAGAGTCTTGATGCATTACCGTCTTGATGAGTGGAATGACTCGGATGAGAGGGGTGGAGCGATGTGGAGGAGAGTTAGAGATAGAAGGGGAGAAAAGGATAGACCACGGAATAGGGAAGGGGGTAGGGGAGGGGTGAATATTGGAGATCAAGTATAGTGGACTGGTATAAAGGCAGGGGGAAGGAAGATGGGAGTTCTAAGCACCAACTTAGGAAGAGTGGGAAATAGGGACCCGAGGCTGGGTGGGGACCTGGAGTATACCGGATGAAATCTAAAGAAAACTATAAACCAAGCAACAGGTGGACATGGGTGACAAGGTGATTCAATGCTTATCGTGGAATGTTTGTGGGATAGGCTCCCCAATTAAAAGATACAATATGTTGAGGTAGCTGAGGGATCTGAAGGCAGACGTGGTGTTTCTTCAAGAAACCCATATGGATGAACAGGAATACGCAAAGTTACAACACTGTTGGGTGGGGCAGTCCTATGGGGTGGCAGCTTGCTCTCGAAGTGCGGGAGTGGCTATTTTAATTTGCAAGGGCCTTGACTTCACCCTGGAGAAGCAGATCATAGATCCACAGGGAAGATATCTTATTGTGGCGGGGAAACTCCTAAACACATACTACATTTTCTGTAATGTCTATGGACCCAATATCCCAGATCAATTCTTTGAGGCTCTGAGAAAGGTATTAGATAAAATTCCCCCAGCATTCTCTGGTCTGGATCCATCTCAGGATAGGGCACCACCAGGCTTGGGGAGGAAGATGGGATCCCGGTGGGGAATTGAGAGTGTGTGAGCTTAAGGACTTGGTGGACATATGGAGGATCCTACATCCACAACACTGAGATTACACCCACCTCTCCCGGGTCCATGATACTTTATTTCATACAGACTATTGGCTGCTCTTGGCCACCACATTGCCACAAGTGAAGAGGGCAGGAATTGAGGCCATATTGGTCTTGGACCATGCGCCGGTATGGATAGAATTAGGGGCGCCTGGGAAATGTTGAGGAGCTCGAAGGTGGTGGTTCCCAATACATTTGAAAAATGACTTCCTTTCTGCATTTCCTGCAAGACAAATGGGATGGCTTTGCTACTAATGCCTCTCACCAGGATAACACTACGCTATTCTGGGAGACTGTAAAAGTAGCCTTAAGAGGGGAAATAATAAGCTTTGAATATAGCCAGCATAAAAGGATGGAACTCTCAAATCTTGCGGTTGACCCAGCAGATTGGGAAAGTTCAGAGGCTTCTAGGATGACATTATATGCCTGCAAGAAAGGGGGAATTAATAGCACTTCAGGTGGATCTGAACACTCTGCTGCATAGGAGGGCATCTAAATCAATGTTATATTACTGCTATAAACTCTAAAGATATGGACATCGGGCTGGAAGACTTATGTCCACTTTGATTTAGCGTCATCAGGGCCGCAGAAGGGTTGCAGCACTCGGGAATGGAGACGGTGTGGTGACGGAGGACAGCCACATCTTGGCAGCCTTCCATAGATGCTATCAGGCTTTTTATGCTACTGGGGAAGGAATCATACTGGGCGAAATCGCATGCTTAGAAGGGGTGGCACTCCCGGCTCTGACAGCAGAGCATTGTGCCCTTCTGAACAGACCCATCCTAGAAGATGAAATGGAATATACAATAGCTCAGTCAAAGATGTACAAGACCCCTGGCCCCAATGGACTCGGTAACGAATAGTATAAATTGATGAGGGACTGTTAAAAGTCCCCCTACAAAATGTTTTCACACAGCTAATCTAATTACAGACCTTCTCGTATGGGAACAATGTAGCGCATATAGTGGTGTTGCCGAAGCCTGGCCGAGACCTTTTGCAAACAGCTTCATACAGGGCAATATCGTTTGCCGAATTGTGACAATAAATTACTAGCTAAAATATTCGCAAATCACTTGGCTCATGTTATGCCAGATCTGATTCAGGAAGGGCAGGTAGGTTTTTTGCGTGGCCGGCATCCAGTGCTGAATCTGCATAGAGTGCTGATTTCTCTGGCGGTGAATGACATCAACCAACCAAACCTCTTTGCTTGTAAGTTTTGATGCAGAAAAAGCTTTAGATTTGGTCGACTGGAGCTTCCTCTTCAATGTGCTTGAACATGTCCATTTCGGAGGACTGTTTATGCAGGCGCTGGGACTTTTGTATAGTGTACCCTGTGTAGCGGTGGTGGTGAACGACCATGTATCCGTGGATTTCCTGCTAGGCTGGGGCACCAGCAAAGGATGCCCTTTATCAGCCCTGCTTTTCCTGTTTATAGAGCCGTTACTCTGAAAGGTTCAGGCTGATGGGATAATTGAAGAGATTGATGTGGGAAAAAGACAATTTAAAATTGCAGCATTTGCAGATGACATTCTGGTGCACTTGTGTAACCCTCGGACATCATTACTGGCTCTCCTGGACCTTCAAGATTTTGGGGAATGTTCAGGTTTGAAATTAAACATGGATAAATCAGAGGCCATGCCACTTGATCCGCACCAGCCGGTCACCTGGCAAGGCATATTCCTGTTAAAATGGACAGTGGGGTCCTTTAAATATTTGGGAGTACAGATCCCAACCACGGTATTGCAATTGTACCAATTGAACATGCTGCTGCTGCTGTGCAAAGAGAAGGAACAATTGCAGAAGTGGAGGGGCTTGCCCTTGTTGCTATTGGGCCGAATCACCCTATACAAGATGACGCTCTTCCCCAGATGGTTATACCTGATGCAGGTAATGCCACTGCACCTATTAAAGGGGGACCTTCATGCATGGCGGCACACCCTTAGCCTTTTTCTATGGCAGGGTAGAAAACCTTGCATTACTTTTACCCTGATGGTAGGGAGCATAGAGAAAGGGGGGGGGGATTGGGAGTTCCAGATCTAGAGCAATATAACATAAGTTGTTTTCTATGCCATATCCGTGATTGGCTGTATGGTGGAACAGTGTGCACCCCCCTGCCCTTGGAAGGTGAGCTCCTGGGGGCCCTAAACCCCGCATATGTGTTGCATGTCCCTTGGGTGCGTCTGCCCACACGGGTTCGAGCGTGTCCACTGGTTCGGCCAATGTGGGGAACTTGGCGAGCTCTGTTCCATCAGATGTCACAGGTCCCTACCCACTTAGAGCTTTTACTTTTAAGGGTAATCTGGAGTTTCTAGTTGGGGATCACTCTAGGGAATTCAGAACATAGGACCGTCAGGGCTTTGTCTACCTTTTGCAATTTGTAACACAAGCAGGATAATTTAAATCCCTGGCAGAATTGACATGGAAGTATCAGCTCCAATCCGGGGGTGGATTTGCATTGCATCAGGTGCAAGACTATATAATGATGCTGCGGAAAACGACTGTGGGGCCAGATTTTGTGTGGACCGTGTAGCTAAGTTTTTTGAAATAGATGAGCGGGAAAGGATGTGCTTGTCCCAGATGCGGAAGGCCTGGGCGATTTTGATGCAGGAGGAACACCAGGAGTTGGCACAGAGATGGAATGTAGAGCTGGGCATGAACTCGACAGGGGAGACCCTCATGCAGGCCCTTCAGAGAGTATCCCAAGTCACCACAGAGGTGAAATTGCAGGAGACTTTATGCAAGGTCAACTTAAGAGCATTTCTCCCTCCCCCGCCCCCCTCCGCGAGAGCTCGAGCAGTGGGATTAGTGGCAACTGGCAAATGCTTAAAGTGTGCAGCGGTGCAGAGCATCTCTGACATCAGTTTTGGGAATGTCCAGAAGTGCTGGTTTTCTGGGAGATGCTCCGGAAGTATGTGGCTGACGTGCTCAAACAGGCTGTAGCATTTCAGGTGAGGGGGCGTTCCTCGGGGACTCGAGAGGCCTGCGTTTGACTGGTCAAGGGGCAAAATTATTCGCACGGAAGGTGTGCTTGTTAGGTTTGCAGAGAATACTGAAAACCTGGCTGGTTCCAGAACCCCGGCCTATTGGGCATGGCGAAATAGCCTTCACTGGCTGATGCAGATGGAGAATATTGTGGCACAGGGGTCAGTCCCGAGGCGCACATGGTTTATGATGACTTGGGAACCTTATATCCAGTCTTTCTCCAAGAGGACAAAGCATGGCCATAAATTGTGTGTTTACATACTATGGACTGGAGTTTGGGGTTCCTGCCATGGGATCTCTCAGCTGCTTAAGATTATTTTGTTCAAGACTATTTAGTCTTATACAGTAAGCAGGTGGAATTAAAGTACTGATAGTACAGTGGTCTAAAATGGGATAGAACCAGCCCACTATAAGGTGAAATGGTTAGGGTGGAGGGGGAGGGAGGGAGAGTGGGCCTAAAGGGAAGTCAGGGCTGTTGTAAGTTGAAATGACCAGTGTATGTAATGGAGTTGTAATGTCTTGCAGGCGTTGCATAAGAGTTCCCACACGCCAGATGAGGCTTTTTGTATTTGTATTTGTACTTGTTTGGTCAACAATAAAAATGATTTAAAAACTAAAAAGGTTCCAGGGGTGATCTGGGAAAACTACAGACCAGTGAGCCTGACATCAGTACCGGGAAAAAATGGTAGAAACCATTATAAAGAATACAATTACTGAAGATATAGATAGTCATGGTTTAATGGGAGAAAGCCAAAATGGATTTAGCCAAGAAAAGTATTGTCTTACCAATCTGTTATATTTTTTTGAAGGTGTGAATAAACAGGTAGACAAAGGTGAGTCTGTTGATATAGTGTATCTGGATTTTCAGAAAGCCTTTGACAAGATTCCTCATGAGAGACTCTTGGCAAAATTAAAAAGTCATGGGCAGGGCCGGATTTACCTATACACCATGTACGCCATGGCGTAGGGCCCACAGCCGGCAGGGGCCCACAAAAAAAGAACCAGGTAATTTTTTTTAAACACAATTAAAAAAAAAAACCTGGTGGCTGCCGCCGCGGGGGCCCCGTCTACAAGCTGAAGCCGTCGCGTCGCGTCGGGTCGGGTCGGGTCTCTCCCTCCCTCCCTCGCTGCAGGCTGCGAGAGACGCGAAGATAGAGCGTCTCCTCGCGTCTGTGTTAAGCCCGCAGGGCTGATGGGATTTCCCATCAGCCCCTGCGGGCTTAACACAGACGCGAGGAGACGCTCTCCCTTCGCGTCTCTCGCAGCCTGCAGCCTGCAGCGAGGGAGGGAGGGCGGGGGTGACCCGCCCCGCCCCGACCCGACCCGCGGGCTTCAGCTGGTAGCCGGGGCCCCCGCGGCAGCAGAGGGGGCCCCGCGGCGGCAGCCACCAGGTTTTTTTTTTAAATTAAATTTTACTTTAGGCCGGGGGGGGGGGGGGTAGGAATGGTAATGGGCAATGGGGGGGGGGGGTAGGACAGAAAATGGGCAATTGGGGGGGCTGGGGCGGAAAATGGACTGGGGGGGGGAAGGGCGGGTAAGGGGCTATTGGGGGGTAGGGCTTGTAATGGGCAATTGGGGGGCTGGGGCTGGAAATGGGCTGGGTTGGGCTGGGCTGGGCTGGGGGGGGTTAAGGCTAGAGGTGGGCTGATGGGGTTAGGACTGGTAATGGACTGTGGGCTGTTGGGGGGGCTTAGAACTGGCAATGGGCTTTGGGGGGGGTTAAGACTGGTAATGGGCTGTGGGCTGATGGGGGCTGTCTGGTAATGGGCTATGGGGGTGGGCAAGGACTGGAAATTCGCTGCGCGGTAAAGACTGGAGGTGGGCTGATGGGGTTAGGACTGGTAATGGGCTGTTGGGGGGGGGGTTAGAACTGGTAATGGGCTTTGGGGGGGTTAAGACTGGTAATAGGCTGTGGGCTGATGGGGGTTGTCTGGTAATGGGCTATGGGGGGCTAGGACTGGAAATGGGCTGGGGGGTTAAAACTGGAGGTGGGATGATGGGGTTAGGACTGGTAATGGGCTGTGGGCTGATGGGGGGGGGGTAGGACTGGCAATGGGCTATGGGGGGCTGACTGGAAATGGGTTGATGGGGTTAGGACTGGAAGTGGGCTGATGGGGGGTTAGGACTGGTAATGGGTTATAGGGGGGGCTTAAACTGAAAATGGGGTGATGGGGGGTTAAGGACTGAAAATGGGGTGATGGGGGGTTAAGGACTGTAAGTGGGGTGATGGGGGGGCTAGGACTGGTATTGGGTTGGGGGGTTGCTAGGACTGGAAATGGGCTGATGGATGGCTAGGACTGGAAATGGGCTGATGCAGGGACTAGAAGGGAATGGATGCTGGGTGAGGCTGGAACTAGAAGGGAGCTGATGTTGGGGGAGGATTAGAATGGGATGGGGCTGGAAGAGTAAAATGGAGAAGGGAAAAATATTTTGTGTGGGAGGGATAAAAATCTACAATTGGCCGGGTATTGGGAGAGTAAGTGGGGATTGAGGATGGAGGGGTAAAATTTGAGTGGATGAAATAGGAATGAGGAAAGAGCAAAAGGAGAAAGATTAGTATGTTAAAGCAGATGTAGAGAGAGAATGGAAAAAAATCTAGAAGAGAGAAGAAAGGACAAATGGACAGCAGACGATGGAGAGTTAGCAGAAGACACGAAGAAACCAGAAGAAAGTGGCTGGAGCAATTGCAGCTGAAAAAAATGCACAAAAGGTAGAAAAATATCTCTTTATTTTGAATTTATTAATTGGAATATGTCAGCTCTGGTAAATGTGCATCATTAAAATCTGCGCTTTGTTTAGTACAAGAGCAAATTAATGTATAGTTTTATTTCTACAGTGTTGTACATTCCAAGTTTGGCTTTTGGGATTCCCAGTTTAATTATTGTCTTCCTATTTCTAAATTGTGATTACTTGTTTGGTGATGGTCTATGTTCTGCATGTGTAACTGAGCTGAGGTGTTCTGTTTATATAATTCCTATTTGACATTGCCACTTGTTCTCTTTCCCCAGTAGGTCATGTATTGTTGTTCTCTGAAATGTATTGGTTTAATATTTGCAGTGTTGCCTTTTGATTGGTAGAGTATGGTGCTTTGTGAGTCCTGGTAGTGCTGTTAGGATACGGCGGGTTTACTATGGGCAGTGTTTGTAGTAGTTCCTAATGTGTCTGGTAGTTGGCACTGGATTATAGTAATGTAGAAATCTTTTAGTCTTTCTTTATCCATACACTCATTAAGAGGCACGTTTACTAAAAGTTAGTATATGGTAACATTATGCAAATATTTATGCAAATGAGGCCCCTTATGCAAATGAGGTCCGCACCCCCCTTGGGCCGCCCCTGCTGGGGGCCCACAATTTTTGTTGGCGTAGGGCCTCACTCAAGGTAAATCCGGCCCTGGTCATGGGATAGGAGGCAGTGTACTATTGTGGATCAGGGACTGGTTAAAAGAAAGTAGAGAGTAGGGCTAAATGGCCAATTTTCTCAATGGAGAAAGGTGAATAGTGGAGTACCTCAGGGATCTGTGCTGGGCCCGCTGCTTTTTAACATATTCATAAATGACCTGGAAATAGGAATAAAGAGGGAGGTGATCAAATTTGCAGATGATACAAAATTATTCAAAGTTGTTAATTGCAAAGAGGACCTTGATAAATTGGAAGACTTGACGTCCAAATGGCAGATGAAATTTAATGTGTACAAGTGAAAACTATGGCTACACAATGCATGATACTACCTTAGAAAACACCACCCATGAAAAATATTTAGGCATCATCGTGGATAATACATTGAAATCCTCCACCCAGTGTGCAATGGCGGCCAAGAAAGCAAATAGAATGCTAGGAATCATAAGGAAAAGAATGGAGAATTAAGCCAATGATATTATAATGCCTCTGTATTGTTCCATGGTACGACCGCACCTTAAATATTGTGTGCAATTCTGGTCGCCAAATCTTAAAAAGGATATAGCAGAATTAGAAAAGGTACACAGAAGAATGACAAAAATGGTAAAGGAGATGAAAGGATACTCTTATGAGTATACATTTAAACGGTTAGGGCTCTTCAACTTGGAAAAGAGACAGCTGAGGGGGAATATGATAGAAGTCTATAAGTTAATGAATGGAGTGGAATGGGTAAACGTAGATCGGTTACTGCTTAAAAAAGGTAGAAAGACTAGAGGACATGTAATGAAGCGACAATGTAACCTATTTAAGACTAATAAGAGAACATTTTTTTCATTGAATGCATAATCAAACTCTAGGATTCGTTACCGGAGGAGTTAGTAAAAGCTGTTAGTGTAGCTGGGTTTAAAAAAGGAATGAGCAGAGCTCATAATAATATTTTAGTAGCTCGAATTGCAGTACTGTGTCCCGTGACAGGACGAGTCTTCTTTGCTTCACCAGTTTTGTGGTTTATACTCATGGAAAATTACGTTAAGTACAAAATTTGTGTTTGCACACTTCTATGTGTTTTGCACATGTTCACTTAGGTCTTTTGACCGTATTTAAGATAAAAAAGGAATGTTTGCCCTTTGAGTGGTGTTTTCTCTCCAACAAACAGGCCGACATTTCTTTGAGAAGTAGCTCTTATATTTGGCCTGACCTTGATTATAGGTGTATTCATTCTGCGGTTGTGATGTTTTGGATTTTTACTTTATTAAAAAAGGTTTGGACAAGTTCCTGGACGAAAGGTCCACAAACCATTATTAAAGAGGACCTGGGAAATCCACTTCTGATCCCAAGACGAGCCTTGTGCAACCTGTGTGCCTTTTTGGGAACCTTCCAGGTACATGTGGCCTGGATTGGCTACTGTTGGAAACAGGATACTGGGCTTGATGGACCTTGGTATTACCCAGTATGGCATTTCTTATGTTCTTATGGAATTTCACTACATCTGTGGAAGCAGGGCAAGTGCAAAGAAGTCTGCATTGGAGGGGATGGAAGTAGGCAGTGGGCCACCCTTAGGCTACTGGCACTCTAGGCAGCTGCCTATGTTGCCTAATGGTAGCACTGGCCCTATGTGGAAGTCAACAATGGAAAATCAACAACATCAACAAAGACAAAACCTGGAGCTGACTGTGGTACAGATCATCAGGTACTAGTATGCAAACTCAAGCTAAAGCTGGAAAAGAGCAAGCCACTCAAAGGTAGCAAAATATGATCTTGAAAATATATTACTGGAATTTAAAGACTGCCTGCAAAATCGATTCGCTGTCTTGGATACATATGACAGAGTACCAGAAGAGTTATGGGATGATATCCAAAAAGTTGTGTTTGAGGAAAGTGAAAAGTCTCTGCAAAAACTGAAAAGCAAAAACAGCCAAAATGGATGGATTGAAGACACTCTGAAAACTGCTCAAAATGCAGAGAAGCTAAAGCCAGAGGAGAAAGAGGTAATCATGGAACTTAATAGAAATTTTCAATGTGCAACGAGACAAAGAGAAGTACTACAATGATGCATGCAAAGAAATAGAATCAGAAATTATTGGAGGAAGAACAAGATCAGCTTTCCTAAAGTTATGAGAGTTAAAGAGAAAATTCCAGTCTCGAATTGGAATGCTAAAAGATGCTCAAGGACCCATGCTAAATGACGCTCAGAGGGCATCATGTGATGCAGTGCAAGGAGGAGGACGTGAAGAACAGAGCTCCCAAAAAAGTCCCCAAAAAATTGGCAAATATGTCATTCCACTTGACCTGTACCAGCTTGAAAGTGACCAGAAAGAGTGATGATCTGGAACAAGGGAGAGAGGAATGGGCGTAGAGTAGAAAAAGTGTTATGGTATGGAATGCCCAAAAAGCAGCTGAAGGCAGGGTAGGAGAGAGAACTTTGGGAAGCAAAAAGCATGGCGGCTGAGACAGCACAGCTCTCTTCCCCAAAAGTTGGGGACTTAGCATTGGAGATCTCCAAGATGGTATTGGCTGCTCTGGAGGACCGTCTCAACAAGCTGCAGTTTAGAGTAGACAACATTCATGAAAGGATGGAGCAGCAGCTTCGAGAATCATTTAGTGGTGCAGGAGAAGGCAAATGCACAAATGGCCCAGCATTATAAAGCCTGAGCAGGGAGAAAGAAACCCTACTGGAGAGGATCGAGAAGCAAGAAAACTGCTCCTATCAAAATAACCTACATGGAGTCGGATTGGAGGAGAGCTTTTCTGAAGCAGAACTTTACAATTTGTATCCAATTGTTAGTGTTCTTGTGCCTGATGGGATTCCATCTGGGAGGCTCCAGGAAGTCAAGTACAGAATGAAAGAAGCAAGTGCAATAAATACTATTATGGAAGGAAAATATCCAGGGAAAAATCACCACGCTGAATGGGGGTTAAACTCTCCAGTAAAGAGAGAAAAGCTGCTTACCTAGCTAAGGAAAATAGGTATAGATGTAACTTTGGTTTCCCGAGATGCACCTAATGCCAGGGAGCATAGGAAATTGAAGAGAGGGTAAGTGAACAAAGTGCTCTCCTCCTCCTATAACTCACACCACTGGAGGGGTGTGTGTGTGTGTGACCATACTAATTGGGAAAAGAATTGCCTTTGAAATACAAAATTGTTCAGGTTGTGGAAGGGAGATATATTACGTATTGCCATGGGTAACCTACAAGGGAAGACGATGATGCTCTGCATATGCACCAAACATCCATAGCCAAGCTTATTTTTCAAATATATTGGCCAAATTAGTAGATCAAAATGATTGTAGGATCATAATGGAAGGGGATTTTAACATAGTAGTAGATTCTCTGATGTAAGCCAACTACTACTACTGAACATTTGTATAGCGCTACAAGACTGACACAGCGCTGCACAGACACATGTAAAAGACGATCCCTGCTCATCAGAGCTTACAGTCTAGTCAAGACAGACAACACAGTAGCTGTAGTCAGAGGATACAGCTAGGGGGAATGGTAAGGAAACACAAAGTAGCTCAGGTGAGCCAAAAGCCACAGCAAAGAGGTGAGTTTTTAACCAAGATACCTGGGAGAAAGAGATAAAGGAAGGGAGTCTATTTTGTTGCCTTTCAAAATGCCTTTGCATGCTGAGATTCATTCTTCAATTCTAGCAATTTATGTAGGACTTCAAGTCCCAGAATGCCTGGAGTTGAGAATGAAAAAAACCAGGACTGACTTGAGGTGTTAATGCTAGATTGGAATTAACTGAGAGATCTGCATTAGGAAAGTCAATAGCAACAATAATAAAAAAGACCTGACATGCAACGCAGGGCCTTAAGTTGAAGTAAAGTTAAATTAGGCCTTACCTGCTAATTGGCATTCCGTGAGTAACTCCAGTCCATTCCCGCACCTCTGGGTAATCAACCTTCTCCAGCAGCTTGGAGACTGAGCAACTTATCTTTTTGATGACGACATCAATATAAGGCATCTGGCTCCACCTACAAGCCCCAGTAACCTACTGACAAAGCAGACTCACAAGAGCAACAAATAAGTAAAAATAACAGTATAAACAAAACCTAACTGTAAGCATCTATTTATTTATTTTATTTATTTATTACAGTTGCTTATATACCGCACTATTCGGCATCAGCGCGGTTTACAGTATAACAAAGTGACCAAAACACATCTACCTCTAATAGACCCCCTATCCCCCCCGCCCCCGGACAGAGGAGGCTTACCTGTGGACTGCATAGTTGATAAGACCCAACAGTCCTATAAATACTGTGCCCCGCATCTGTCCATTGCACTCGCTGTAGCGCAAGCCAGAAGACAGCACTCCTGACAGCCCGCACTCATCGCAACACAATCACAGTTCTGTAAAACTCCCCTGACCATGACAACATATCGATGACATTCTTCAGGCCTGGGACCGTGTAGCCGAGTACTGTGAATGAACAGGGAGGGTTCCGGGACTGGACTGGAGTTACTCATGGAATGCCAATTAGCAGATAAAGCCTAATTTAACTTTCCTTATCATATCTCCAGTCCAGTCCTGCACCTCTGTAATGTAACAGAGTAGTTCTATTGATGGGCAGAGCCCGCAATTCCGGCTGAATTACCGCCACTCCGAACCTGGCATCCTCGGTCATCTGCACATCCAGACGAAAATGCCACACAAAGGTATGAAGGGAGGACCAAGTGGCTGTTCTATAAATCTTGTCAGGTGAAACTAAGCTACACTGCACCCATGAGGCCGTCTGTGCTCTAGTCGAATGTGCTCGTTGCCCCACTGGCACCGCCTTTCCCTTTACCATGTATGCTGAGGCGATAGCCTCTAATCCATCTGGAAATGGAGGACTTGGTCGCTGCTTCCCCCTTGTGCTGTTCCCCAAACACAAACAGACGATCCGATTTACAAAACGGAGCCGTACATCTAATAGATGCAACTGGGGATCTGTGCCTCCCCTCGGCCTATCTGAGAGTGCTGGTAGGGAAACCGGCTGATTCAAATGAAAATCCAACACAACTTTGGGTAAAAAGGAAGGCACTGGCCATAGTACCACCTTCTCCCTGGAGAAGGAAAGGAAAGGCTCCCTGCATGAAAGTGCCTGAATGAGACCCACAACTGCCCGAGAACCAACAAGAAAGTCCCTAAGATTTAAAACGCTCTCAATTCGAAGCACAGAAAGCTGCAATATCACAACCATTTTAAACAAACACATAGCTTTATCCCTCATATAGAGCACCGGGCACCAACACTGATGATCTTTCACTAATACTAGGGGAAATTTGCAACAACTCTAACCCACAAAAGCCCCTCATCATCCTGGAAGACCTTAACATACCTTCTACAACCACCAGACATGATGGCCAAGCTTTCAAACAAGCAATTGAGGACCTCCAATACAAACAAATAAATGTTCCAACCCATAACAACGGAGGCACCCTTGACCTCATCTTTATACCAACTATGCTCCTAGATAAGAAACTTATAAAACCTCCAACAGTTACACTCATCCCATGGTCAGACCATTACATCATAACCCTCCAGATAACCACCCCTACATCAAACAACTCAACAGAATCAACAACCACACAAAGAAGATTCAAACAATTCAACAAAGACATGTTTATACAACAGGTCTTACTTCAAATAAATCTAGAATCAACAGACCTTGAAGAGATAATAAATAGCGGGAACTCCATAATCCACAAAGCAGCCATTGCCCCACACAAGAAGATATACTATATTAGAAAGAGCACAGCACCATGATATTCCAATGAGATCAATAACCTGAAACAAGCCCTGCGGAAAGCAGAACAACGATGGAGAAGTACAAGAGACACAAGACAGAATTAACTACACTAACAAGATGCAAGAACACCAGTCCCTAATAAACGCCTGCAAGACGGAATACCACACATATCTGATCATGAGCTTGCAAAATAAACCTAGAGAATTATTCAGTATAATAAGAACCTTGGCAAGAAATGAACCTGATGAGCACAATCCAATCAACCCCCAGATGATGGCAGACTTCCTTGAATCAAAATTCAAACCCAACCCAAAATACAACTGAAACCCATACAAGAACAAGAAAAGCCTGCATATGGAATATATTTCACATACCATCTATAAAAGAACTAAAAAATATTATAACCAGTCTCAACACCACAACCTCCACACTCCTGATCCATGTCCAGTATCCTGGATCAAAATGGCAACAGAACAACTAGCCCCTATTCTACTCAAAATAGTACCACTGTCACTTACACAAGGCACTGTACCTCCTATACTCAAACAATCAATGGTAAGGCCAATTAACAACACCCTGGACTCAAACAACCACAGTTCATACCAACCCATCTCAAGCCGCCCACTTACAGCAAAGCTAATTGAAAAAGTGGTCCAACTTCAGTTACAAGATCACCTTGATGCACACGCTCCTCTTGACCCTCGCCAACACAAGTTCAATCCCAAACACTGCATGCAAACTCTTATCACCTCACTCTTGAACAACATTTTATAACCAGCTGCATGCTACCGGGAGTCCCTCTCCACCACCAGACAACATCGGAGGCATCCATCCTGCACAGAAAGAGAGGTCAGAGCACTCTTGCCCCTCCCGCAGCTCCCTGCAGCCCAATCGGGGGTCAGAGCACGTTTTATAACCAGCTGCATGCTACAGGCGTGCCTGTGCCAGGCGGGCCCCGCCAGAGGGCCCTTTGGCGTGGCCCTTTGGCGGGAGACCATGGCAAGAACTCTACTGAAAAAAAAAGCATTGAAGATAACTTCCATCACAGCTAGCACACTGAAAAAAAACGGAGCTGATTCCTAATGACCAACACCAGTAAAACAGTGAACTAGGCCGAACAGCAGTCCATGCGGTCTAAACGAACACACCTACACATCCAAACTCCCTCAATCCCTGCAATAGGGTAAGGCACACCTCAGTCCATTTCAAATAATGTTCACTTGTGTACATGTTTGGTATATTCCTGCATTATTCATTTAATTGGTGCTCACTTGTGTTTATACATTGTATACTCCCGTATATATACATTGTATTCTCCTACTTATATACATTGTATACTCCTGTTTAGTAGTAGTAATTTGTATAATAGTAATTTGTCACTCTGACCATTGGAATTCAGCAATAATAATTTGGTCCAGATTGTCTCCACTTGTACTTATACTCGGTATACACCTAAATCATTCATGTAATCGGTGCTCAATTGTGCCTATACATTGTATAACTCCAGCTTTGCTCAGCTAATCGGTGCACACTTGTACCAATAATAGTAATTTGTCTCTGCCCATTTTGGAGATTAGCAAAATGGATCTCAAAAAATGATCATACTTTTCCTAAATTTACTATGTTACTCAATTGGTTTGGTACTCACATTCACTCCCTTCCCTCATACATTCTCTCCTCCTACCGAAATACTGGGATCTGCTTACATCCTTATTAATCCTCACCTCCATATGCAAGAATACCCCCCCTCACTCTAGACAAGTCTACCTCAATTACACCAGAACACCCCCATTCAGAGAGAGAACCCTCCCATACCCGAGAAGGCAGAACAGAAGGCTAATTCAGATAAATATTCAAAAGAAGATTGCTATACCCACTACAACCACCTTGAAATTCATCCTCATTAACGCCAGATCAATCAGAAATAATATACCACTCCTAAGAGACATCATCACAAACGAAAAACCAGATTTCCTCTGCATATCCGAGACATGCATAACTGAAACAGATGCAGTTCTCTTAAACCAGCTCAAAACTAATGGATACACTATTTTCAATTGCACTCGAGATAAAAAAAGGAGGAAGAGGAGTTAGTATAATAGCAAAATCTGAACATAATTGGACCTTCACCATTAGCCAAAATCAAGATGGCATGGACATCCTAAAAATTGAAAACAAAAACATAGCTATCTCCCTTTTTTTTTACAGGCCTCCAACCCCGGATGCTCAAAATATAGTGACTATCCTAGAAGCTGCATGCAACACCAATATAAGAAAACCCCATATCATTCTTGGTGACTTTAACCTAGTCACGCTATCCAGCAACCATTCAACAACATTCCTCGACTCTATGGAAGAAATGGGCTACAAACAGACAAATACCCGACACACAGTAAAGGCAATACCCTTGATCTGGTATTCCTACCAGAACATCTACCAGAATTACCCCAAAACTCTCCTCCTACTATACACCATGTCCCCTGGTCAGATCATTTCATTATACACTTCCCTCTTCACATCCCACACTCCACTACTGAACAACATACAAACTCACATCATGGTCCCAGACACCGACCCTTTGTCATGGAAAAATTCCTGGAAACAATCATACCAAATTTGGATGACAATGCAAGCAACCTTGACAAGGCGGTATCCAATTGGAACTGCACCATAAAGAAAGCTTCTGAACCAATTCAGACATCTAGCAGACTCCAGAGAAAACTATCTGAAAAATGGTATTCATCCGAGCTAACTAAACTAAAAAAGGAACTCAGAAAGCTAGACTATATATATGGCGAACAAACAAACTCCTGAACATAGAACACAATATTTCGCAAAGCTTAACTGTTACAGGGAAACTATAAATAAAAACACCACACAAGAATGCTATCCAAAGCCATTAACCGACCAAGGGAACTATTCAAGATTGTGAAATCATTAGCTAAAACCCCTTCTAGCAATAACCCAAAGATTCCGATTGATCCTCAAACCATAGCTACCCACTTCGCAAGTATACTTAAACAAAGCAGACTTCCTGTACCGGACCGCCTTCAACCAGCAATGTTGAACAACAATGAATTGAAATCCTTCCGCTGCATTGACAGAAAACTACTCCTCCAGACAATTTCAAAGCTCAATACAATCACTTCCCTCTTGGATCTGTGCCCAGTAGCCTGGATCAAGTCATCTAAGCAAGATCTGAGCCCATTCATCTTGGACATAGTTAACCAGTCCCTACATCAAGGCTTCCTACCAAAAGAACTCAAGCTCTCAGCAATTCACCCCCTGCTTAAAAACAAAGCTCTAAACAACAGTGACCCAGCATCTTACCGACCTATTGCTAGCATCCCATTCCTGATGAAAATAATTGAAAAAGTTGTTCAGCTGTAGCTTCAGGACTTCATAGACAACTGCACCGCTTCATGAGCATCAGTACGGGTTTCAACCGTTTCATGGTGTCAAAATCCTTCTCCTTGCCCTTTTTGACTCTCTCATCAAAGGCATAGACAACATCAAGCAAGCTTTCATTCTGGTGTTTCTTGACATATCCTCTGCTTTTGACTGTGTAAATCACGACATTCTCATATCCAGACTCAGTCAAATAGGCATCAAAGAAGTAGCCCTTGACTGGTTTAAATCATATATATGACTGTGCCCAATTTGTACAAATCAACGAAGTTGCATCAACACCCTTCCCATAGGAACAAGGAATCCCACAAGGCTCAGAACTGTCCGCCCTCCTTTTTAATCTGTATCTTCAACCGATTTGCTCCATATTCAAGAGGGACAAGCTAAACTACATATATGCGGACGACATCATGTTGTACACCCCACTTAATATATTAGACCCCAACTTTGACAAGCTAGCAACATGCCTATCTAAAGCAGAACTATGGCTCCGTTCACAGAATATGTACATCAGTCTCAAAAAGACGGAAGTACTATTCACCTCAAGAAACCCTAATTTCACCCCACCACCAGTTATCAAGCTACAGAATTTCACCCTCCCAGTGAAGCAGGAGATAAAATACTTAGGAGTCATACTTGACAATACTCTTAGTCTATCTTCGCACATAGAACAAACCTCCAGAGCAATCTTCTTCAAACTCAGGTCCTTACAACATCTAAGACCACTTTTAGACAAGGATGGCTTCAGGACAGTGGCCCAAACACTAATAATGCCTCATCTAGACTACTGCAATGGGATATTCCAAGGCATAACCAAAAAAACCCTGAACACACTCCAAATGGCTCAGAATGTTGCAGCCCGTATAACTGCTAAAGCCAAGCTATCTGACCATATTTCTCCTATCCTCTACACTCTCCATTGGCTCCCTGTTGCTAGCAGGATTCAATATAAAACCATAGTGACTACCTTCAAATTAATCAACAAAATTGCACTGTCACATTCATCTACCAGGATACAAAGCCCCCCTGGAAAACAGAATAAGGAGGAAGAACCTTAATACCTTATTAGTACCTGACAAAATCAGAAAATTAAAACAGATATCAAGTAAAAGTGCCTTTTCCTATGTTGTACCGATACAATGGAACAAACTTCCAGTTCATCTAAGGGAGACCACAGACCTACAGATATTCTGAAAGGACCTTAAAACATACCTATTCACACAACACTACTATAACAAAGACCATCCCATAGAAGAGACCACCCAGTCTCAGTCGGTCCATACCAACTAACTCCTACTATATAATGGCACCCTGAATCTGCTTCAGTTCAGACATTGGTATTCTCACTCCCCTTTCAAATGTGTATGTCACTGTACATAAATTTCAGAGCCCCAATGAGGGGACTTAAGTTGTAAATAATAGTTATAATAAATAGCCGCAGTAATGTATATAGTTAATGCTCAGTTATGTTCAACTGTTCTTGTAATGTTATAATGTTCAGAAGTTCATTGTATGTTAACTGTTGTTCATTGTAAACCACCCCTGATCTTTGGAAGGGGCGGTATATAAAAGTTTACAAATAAATAAATAAAACCTAATCACCAAGCTAGACAACACCAGACAATCTTATCTTTATCTTTATTGGGAACTTAATATACTGCTCACACAGAATGTACCGGAGCGGTTTACAATTGCTAAAATATGTACTGCTATGAAGAGGAAACAGAACGCCAGCAATTCAGATAGGAGAGAGATAGCAAGTTAAAGCAGAGGACAGCAGATAAAGGAGGACTAAATCAGGGAGGGAGGGACGTGGACTTGACATCAGCGGGGGCAGGAGACAAGGGGAAGGGGGAGGTGGAAGGTCAAAGGCTGTACAGAAGAGGTGAGTCTTTAATCTGGCTTTAAAAGTATTGAAGGAAGGTTCCAGGTGGAGAGCTGACGGGAGCAAGTTCCAGAGCCGGGGGCCAAGGAAAAATAAGGCAGAGGAATGAATGGATTCCAGATGGGCTTGGGATAAAGATGGGAGAGACATGTGATTAGAATGGATGGACCTGAGGAGCCGGTGGGGTGTATGGAGATAGACCAAGTCAGAGAGGTAGAGAGGTGTACCTGTGTGGATTGATTTATGAATGAAGATGAGGATTTTGTACTGAATTCTGAAGGAAATGGGGAGCCAATGCAAGCGAATGAGAAGAGGTGTAATGTGATCTGCACAGGAGGCGTGAGTCAGGATACATGCGGCTGTGTTCTGGACAAGCTGGAGTCTGTGCAGTTGGGTTTGGGGGAGGCCGGCCAGGGAAACATTGCAGTAATCCAGATGTGACATGACAAGGGACAGGAGCAACGTAGTCAAAGAGGGAACAGAAAGGAAGGGACGGACCGCGCGAAGTTGCCTCAGGGTATGGCAAGAGCGCTGGACTACAGATGAGATGTGTTCTTTGAAAGGAAGGGACGAATCGAGGGTGACATCGAGGTAGCGCAAAGACGAGACAACAGGAATGGGGAGGAGGAAAGAAGGGGGACAAGAAGGGGGCCGGGTATCTGGAGGCAAACCAGTTGGCCATGTTTTTGGAGAGATTAACGTGCAGGAAGTTCATGGAGAGCCAGGAAGCCACACAGGACAGGCAGGCATTAAGGGGGCCAATATGTAGTGCTGAGGATTCTGTGTGGTGAAGGAGGATGATATCATCCGCATAATAATATGTGGAGATACCATATTACTGAACCACAAGGGTAAGGGGGGCCAGGAAGATATTGAATAAGAGTGGGGCCAGGACGGAACCCTGTGGGACGCCAAAGTGAAGGGGGTTGGGGGGGGGAGGAGACAGACCCTGAGAGAACCGAGAAGACCCTACTGGTGAGGAAGGAATGAAACCGGAGAAGAACCGAGCCAGAGATACCAACGCTACGGAGATGAGTGAGAAGGGTGTGGTGATCAACAAGCGGTGGACAAATCAAGGGAAACGGCATTTGAGAAGGAGCCTCAGTCATATGTGACATGCAACTCGTTAAGGAGAGAAAGAAGGATAGATTCTGTGCTGTGGCCAGGACAGAAACCGGACTTTCGGGGATGAAGGGCTAGAGAGGCTTCAAGATGGGAGGAGCGTAGGGCAAAGACTAATTTTTCCAGGAGCTTTGAGAGAAATGGGAGATTAGAGATGGGACACCAGTTAGCAGGTGAGGAGGGGTCTAGGGAGCCCTTCTTTAGATTGGGACGGATCAAAGCGTGCTTCCACAGAGAGGGGAAAGTACCAGATAGGAGGCTTGAGTTAAAGATAGAGAGGATCTATGGTGAGAGAGCTAGGGAGGGCTCTGAGAGCCAGCGGGAGGGAATGCTGCATATTGATATTCCTTGATATAAAAAAGCTGCCTTCGACTCTATAAACCACATATACTAATCACATGCCTAAATGAAATCAGACTACAAGAAACAACACTAAAATGGGTTACATCGTATCTTACCCACAGAAAGATACAAGTCAAATCTAGATCACATCGATCAAATCGAATAGATCAGGAGTACCGCAGGGCTCAGCACTCTGCATTGCTGTTTAACATCTATCTGCAGCCCCTCTGCAGCATAATAGCCAAACACGAAATAGACTACGATATCTATGCGGATGACATCATGATCCATACCTCATTCGACACTGACCGACCTGACTACTTGAACATAATAGCATGTCTGGAAGAAATGCCATACTGGCTCCTGGAATGAAATTTAGCAATAAACTACAAGAAAACAGAAGCAATGCTTCATAACAAAGAATTCCGCATTTGCGCCACCACAATCTCTGCAAATATCGCATAACACCATAGAAGTAAAAACAGAAGTCAAATACCTGGGGACATAGCTTGACCAGAATCTAAAAACTTTCAAGCGCATATAAGCAAGATTATAAAATATGCCTACAACAAACTAAGAACAATACAAAAACTCAAACCTCTTCTGGACTTTAATAACTTCCGCACAGTCTGCCAGGCCTTGATAATGACAATACTGGACTATTGTAACATCATCTACCAGGGGCTACCTATCCAGTCCACCTACCCTTTGCAATTACTACAAAACACGATGGCCTGTATCATAACTGGGACACCAAGAACCAGCCACATAACCCCAACTTTGAGACAACTACACTGGCTCCCCATAATCACCAGGACCAAATACAAAGCAATATTCACTAGTTTCAAAATCTTACACCAACTATCACCACCAACGCTACAAACCATCATCAGCAAAGACCCTGAAAACAGAAAAAAGGAAAATCAATAAAAACCTACTAATACCAAAGACAAAAACCAAAGCCAAAAAAACCAACCTGTCATAGAGCTTTTTCAATATATGCTCCATCACTCTGGAACACCCTCCCAGAAAACATAAGAATCACCAATGACCTATGGGACTTCTGGAAGGCCTTAGAAAACACACCTCTTTTTGGAATACTATGGACCGGAACCTGAAACACCATGCCAAATGCACCACTTCAATGAAATATGAACACATCCAACCACTCTACCTTCCATACAATAGCAGCAACTATCACAACTGTCATCAAAAAACAATGTAGCTAATATTGTTAGTACCCCTGTTATATCCAAGTTTTAATTTCTTGTTCTATGTAAAGTTCCTTCATTTAACGTAAACCACTTTGAATGTAAGAAAAGCGGTATAGAAAAATTGTTAAATAAATAAATTCTCTGTGCCGAGCAAATCGCCACTAGAAACATTGTTTTAAAAATCAGATCCTTCAGCGACGAACCGTTCAAAGGCTCAAAGGGCTCCTTTGTCAGTGCCGATTACACCTTCAGGAACCAGGCCACATCTGGGTGCATCCCTGACACTCCCTGGATCCTGCCCAGATAACAGAAGATGGCCGCTACCTGCACCCTCAAGGAACTAGCAGCGAGGGCCTTCTCAAAACTTGCCTGCAGAAAGACTAACACATCTGGTACTGTAGCTAGAAACTGCTGCCCCTGCCGTCCCCCACACCAAGCTTCAAAGATGCGCTAGACATGGATGTCTTTCGGGCCTTCAGTAGCATTGTAATCACCGGTCTTGAATAGCCATGCCTCCTCAACCGCGCCCTTTCAAGAGCCATGCCGCAATCAAGAATCGACCCACCTGAGGCATTTTCAACAGTCCCTGGTCAAGAGGTCCCCCCTGACTGGCAGATGCCAAGGCCGGTCCACTTTTAGCCACACCAGTCTGCATACCAGGGGTGCCTCGGCCAGTCTGGGGCAATTAGGATAGCCATTTCCCCGTGAGCCTCAATCCACTGCACGATGCGGCCTATGAGTGCCCACGGTGGAAAAACATATAGGAGGCCCTCTGTAGGCCATCTCTGCACCAGGACGTCCAGTCCTTCTGATATCCTGTCTCTTCTCCTGTTGAAAAATCGGCTTGCCTTAGCTGATGCAAATGTTGCCATTAGATCCATGATCAGTGTGCCCCATCTTTTCACCACCTGCCAGAAGACCTCCTGCATAGCGTCCATTCCCCTGGGTCCACCTGGACTGTGGCTCAGGTAGTCCAGTGTCACAGTTGTCCATTTCTGCGATGTGAACCACCGACAGTGCTTGAAGATGCTCTTCTGCCCACATTAGCAGCGCCTCGGCCTCTGTTTTGAAGCCCATGCTGCCCGTGCCTCCTTGCTGATTTATGTAGGCCACCATGGTTGCATTGTCCGATAAGACCCAAACTGCCATCCCCCAGAGCTAATACTGAAACCTCTGTAGCGCCAGTGCGACTGCACGCAACTCCAACCTGTTTATGGACCAAGTGGCTTCCTGCGGGCTCCACTGTCCTTGTGCGATGTGTCCCTCGCAGTGGGCCCCCCCAGCCCGACAGAGATGCATCCATTGTCAATGGAACCCAGCATGGCGACTCGAGGGGCATCCCTGCCACCAATTTCTCGGGGCGGAGCCACCACCTGAGCACCCTCCTGGTCTCCTTCGGGCAGGACAACTGCTGTGTCAGAGGATGACACTGGTGCGATCACATGCATAGCAGTGCCCTCTGCAACGGTCACATGTGAGCTCTTGCCCTGGCACTAGCTCGAGGGTCATTGCCATGGTTCCCAAGAGCTGCAGATAATGCCAAGCCGTTGGATCCCACATCTGCAGGAACTGGCGCACTAGCTTCCGCAACCCATGCACCCTTTGCCCTGGGAAAAACATTCATCCCTTGCTGGTGTCAAAGTGCACCCCAGGTACTCAAGCTCCTGGGATGGCAACAAACGACTCTTTGACACGTTGATCACCCATCCGAGCCTCTGCAGGAACATGACCACTCATCTTGTTGCTTGCTTACTTTCTGTCCTTGACTTTGCCCATATCAGCCAGTCATCAAGATAAGGGTGCACCAGGACCCCCTCTTAGCATAGTGCCTCCGCTACCACCACCATTACCTTGGTGAAGGTATAGGTGGCCGTGGCTAGCCCAAAAGGCAACATCCAAAACTGAAAATGTCCCATGGGCACCACAAAACAGAGAAAATGCTGACGTTCTGGCCTGATTGGAATGTGCAGGTACACTTCTGTGAGATCGAGGGATGTCAGAAACTCCCCCTCTCTCACTGCCACTATGATAGACTGCAAAGTTTCCATGTGGAACCGAAGCACCCGTATATACCTGTTCACGTGCTTGAGGTCGAGAATAGGCCGAAAGGAACCCTCCTTTTTGGGCACCACGAAATAAATGGAGTACCCACCTGAGACCCACGTGCCTGCTTCCAAAATTGGCCATCTCTCCTCAGACCAAGACAAACCACCGATCTGGGCAGCAGCAGAATGGGATAGTGTTGAAGTTGGAGGATCACATTTCTGTGACAACGGCAACAACACCAAACTTAAACTGCGCGGAAGAAAGGCCCGGCAATCTACTTCTGTATCTTGCCATGAAAACCCAGTGGATAGTTACAACAAAACAAATCGTGCTATAGTGCTGGAAGATGAGACCCCCAGGTCGGAAGGCACTCAACTAGTTACTGGGGAAGAGCTGAAGACTTTTCAGAGTAAAGCCAGCATTTATGATGTGGTTGGATCAAAGCCCTCGAGACGTCTGACTGCTGATGTAGCTGTGCATGAAATGAGAGTCAGAAGCTGTAAAGATGTCTTGCGCATTGGAACATGGAACGTATGAAGCATGAACCAAGGGAAGTTGGAGGTGGTCAAGAATGAAATGGAACGTGTACAACTTGATCTGTTGGGTGTCAGTGAACTGAAATGGACTGGCATTGGGCACTTTGCATCAGATGATCACACGGTCTACTATGCTGGAAATGAAAGACAAAGAAGAAATGTTGTTGCATTTATAATAAAGAAGACAGGTTACGTCTACCCGTGGCAAAATCCAAAACGAAAATTTCAAAGTAAAAAACGGGTGATGTTTGAAGATACCTCCGAAGGAAGTGTGGAGTTGTCAAGATCGGGAAGTGAAGATTTTTTGTCAGAAGATTCCGACGAGAAAAAACAAAAAAAGAAAAAAATAGACGACAAGGAACGTCAACAGGAACGTCGGCATTTACGACGCAAAGAGCAACATTAAAGCACTTTTCAGAAGATACCTCTTTGGTGGTAAACATCTCGAATGCAATGTTATCTCCCACGGAAAAATCCGTATTGAGCAGAGGTTTATCTTTTGTTCCTGCGTTAACATATGAAGCCTTCCAATTTAATGTAGATTTCGAAGGTTTATTACGTAAGTTAACTTTAAAAGAATTTTTTGCTTCCAACACAGTAGCCCCTATGCCCCCAATAGGGGGAGATTCTTCCGGACAATCGTCAGGACCTTTAGAATCAGCCTCTCAGTCTGCTACACAGTCTATTACACGTCTTAAGATACCTATGACTTCTAAGTGGATTCCTCCCAATCCTCCGCACGCAGCAATACTATTGTTTAAAAAACTAGTGCTACAAGACGTTCAGATTTTGGAGCAAACTAAGAAAACAAAACACATGAGATTGTCCTATGGTGAACGCCATGCACTCAACACATTAAAGAAACGGAATGACATTATCATACGTAGAGCCGACAAAGGAGGAGCGGTGGTGGTGCTTGATCGACAGCATTACATCCATGAAGCCAATCGTCAATTACAGGACACATCAACATATAAGATACTGGACCATGATCCTACAGTGGTCTTGCAAACAACGATTAAAGCTCTCACTGAGGCAGCGTTGGCGGATCACCTAGTGACTAAAAAAGAACATCAGTTTTTGAACTCGCCAGTTTCCAATATTGCATTATTTTATCTAGTACCTAAAATACATAAGAGCCTTACGAATCCTCCGGGACGTCCAATCGTTTCCACACGAGGTTCAGTTTTGGAACCCATATCGATATTTTTAGATTCTTATTTACGACCCCTGATTCGTAGTATTCCTTCTTTTGTACAAGATTCAACACATTTTTTATCAATGCTTCAGAGTTTATCACACTGGGTTCACCAACCTAACATCTTAATGGCTACGTTTGACGTTGTTTCGCTGTACACCAGCATACCCCAAGCAGCAGCATTCTCTTTGATTGAACGCTCTTTAACAAAAAGAGGGGACGTAAGTGGGGTACAGATGCAATTTCTCCTTAACCTTGCACAATTAGCCATATTTCAAAATTTTTTCACATTCAATGGAGTCATTTACCAACAGATCTCTGGAGTGGCGATGGGGGCAACGTGTGCCCCTTCCATCGCGAATCTGTATATGGGGGATTTCGAGGAAACTTGGTTGAAAGCCTCCCCGTACCAGCATCAATTGATCACATGGCAGAGATATATTGACGACATTTTTTTACTATGGCAAGGTTCCAAACAAGATCTGGAAGATTTCCATGGTTGGCTGAACACTTGTGACTCGCATATCCAGTTCACATTACAATATCATATGGAACAAATTACTTACCTCGATATTTCCATCAAGCGAGGCAGTCAGTCATGGGAAACATCGGTATACAAGAAACCGACGGATCGTAATGCATTGCTATATTACACTAGTGCTCACCCTCGTAATTTAAAGGATAGTTTACCAATATCGCAGTTCCTGAGATACAGAAGAAACTGCTCAAGTAAAGCTGATTTTAAGATCAAATCTCGAGGTATAATACAAGATTTCAAGGAGCGAGGCTATCCCTCTACAGTAATAACCCGGGCTTACAGAAGGGCACTATATAGAGATCGCACTACATTACTAACTTACCGTTCACCATCTTCCACTATTGACATTGAACCTGATGATTCTGTCATTAACCTAGTGACTAATTTTTCTCCGCTCAGTAAAGATATTAAGAAAATCATAAATAAGCATAGCAACATCTTGCAAGTAGTTCCAGGATTGAGCAACCGAAGAATTCGTTGCGTCTGGCGGCGCAACCGAAATCTCAAGGAACATTTATGTTCTGCAGTCCTTCCTAAAGATCTTTTTGGCTCTTCATCTAATTTAGTTCCCCAGGGACATCAGAAATGTGGAAAATGCACCATTTGCGACATAACTATGGAATTAACTACATTTGAACACAAAGGAACTACATACCATCTTCGACACAATACCACTTGCATTTCAACTGCTGTAGTGTATATCATAGTATGCCCATGTGGGCTTCTATATGTAGGTAAGACTGAGCGACTGTTCCGTACCCGTATGCAAGAGCATAGGAGTCGGCTCAATTGTAAGGTCCTTGAAGCTCCACTAGTGCAGCACTGCCTGCAATACAATCACATTTTTGAACAGCTCCGATGTTTTTGTTTAGAAAAAGTCAATCACGCCATAAGGGGCAAAACAATAGCCAATGCTCTTTTATGGAAGGAACAAAAATGGATCTACACGCTCAACACAGTCACTCCGAATGGATTAAATGTGCGACTCAATCTTGCATCGTGCCTTTAATTTAATCAATCAATATGAAAAATTCAGTTTTAAATAATTTTTTATTACAAACACACAGATTCTATCGTATGTAGGTTTTAGGGGCATTTGAGTAGTTCAATTTAAAGATGGAAAAGGGTCCCAGCTGCAGTTTAACCATTTCCGCATTTTTTATGTTTAATCACATGATTGAAGACATCTGTCCTTGAGCCTCTATAAATAGGAGGCGAAGTTCTTTTTCTCGCATGCGCGGCATCACTCATATTGAGGGTTAAGAAGATGGACATAGTATTGGAGTAACGCCGACAGCATCAATTGAGCAGGTTCTTATGAATACCATCGTAATTTTGAGACAAAGGAAGCAACAGGCTAAGAGTAAGTTCACAACATAATTTCTTATTCTCATCTTTTCAGTTTTAAAGGGTCTATTCCCTGAAGAAACAACCGCTGTGAAACGCTTGGGGTGCCTAGCAGTGAGCGTCGGAATTGCCCTGCTCAACAGTACGAATTAAGTTAAGTGCAATATCTAGTCACTATATTACCGGTTCAGTTGGATAACCGACATTTGAAAAAGTCTGGTTTAGTTGGATAACCGACATTTGAAAAAGAAAAAGTCAAAGTGCAGTATATTGCTAGATGAGAAGAAAGTCATCAGTTATTAAAAAAGAAAATTTAAAAAAATTTTTAAACTAAAAAATAAGCTCAATACGGCAATGGGTCATTGATGTGAAATAAGCACACTTAATGGGCTATCAGCCCTTGGTTAAAGTGCAATTTGGTTTCTCTGAGACTTAGTGCCGAGAGCAAAGCATGAATCAGTTTATGATCAAGTGACAATAGCAAGCCCTCATGTTGCAGGGTTAGTCATTAAACGGTATTTGATAAGAGGAGAAAGAAAGACAATAACAGAACTCAGAGATTTCCAACGTGCAGAAAGACAGGACAAGGAAAAGTACTATAACGACGCATGCAAGGAAATAGAAGCAGAAACTATTAGAGGAAGAACAAGATCGGCTTTCCTAAAGCTAAGAGAGTTAAAGAAAAAGTTCCAGTCTCGAACTGGAATGTTACAAGATGCTCAATATTCAATGTTGAATGATGCTGAGAAGATCAAGAAAAGGTGGAAGGAATATACAGAGTTTTTATATGATAAAGATCAAGTGGACCAACAGCCATTTCCAACCTGTACCTTATGATCGGGAACCATTGGTGATGAAAGAAGAAGTTAAAGCAGCGTTGAAAGCCTTATCAAAGAACAAAGCACCAGGCATTGATAGTATTCCCATAGAAGTATTACAGCAATCTGATGCAGCTGTTACCGTACAAGGCTCTGCCAAGAAATATGGAAGACAACATCATGGCCTACTGGCTGGAAAAGATCTGTGTTTATACCAATACTAAAGAAAGGTGATCCAACTGACTGTGGAAATTATCGCACAATCGCTCTGATCCCACATGCCAGCAAGATTCTACTGAAGATTATTCAAAAGAGACTACAACCATACCTGGAACAAAAATTACCTGAAGTGCAAGCAGGGTTCAGGAAAGGGCGAGGAACGAGAGACATCATTGCGGATGTGAGATGGATCCTTGAAAAGACTAAAGAATACCAAAAGGATATCTATTTGTGCTTTATCGACTATAGCAAGGCTTTTGACTGTGTAAACCATGAGAAACTCTGGGCCACATTAAGAATCATGGGTATACCAGAACACCTGATCGTACTCTTGCACAATCTGTACATTGATCAAGAAGCAGCAGTTTGAACGGAACAAGGAGAAACAGAATGGTTTAAAATAAGCAAAGGTGTAAGACAAGACTGCATACTTTCCCCCTACCTGTTTAATTTATATGCAGAACAAATCATCAGAGAAGCAGGATTGTATGAAGACAACAGAGGTGTGAAGATTGGTGGAAGACTCAACAACCTTCGCTATGCTGATGATACCACATTACTGGCTGAAAGTGAAGATGATCTGAAACATTTGTTTCTCACAATCAAAGAACATAGTCTCAAAATGGGCCTGCACCTTAATGTAAAGAAGACAAAGATCATGACAACTGGCATAATCAACAGGTTCATCGTTGAAGAAGAAATTGAAATTGTGAACAACTTTAACCTACTTGGATCAACTATCAATAAAGAAGCAACAAGCAGTCAAGAAATCAGACGATGCATTGCTGTTGGCAGAGTGGCTATGAAAGACCTAGATAAGATTCTCAAGAGCAGAGATGTCTCTCTCCATACAAAGATTCGACTTGTTCAAGCCATGGTATTTTCAATAACATCATATGGATGTGAAAGCTGGACAGTGAAAAAGATAGACAGGAAGAAAATTGATGCCTTTGAATTCTGGTGCTGGCGGCGAATACTGTGTATACCATGGACTGCCCAAAGAACAAACCAGTCGGTACTAGAGGAGATCAAACCTAACCTTTCTTTAGAAGCTCAGATGACAAGACTTTTTTTTTTCAAGTTTAAATTCCATTTATTGAGAAACTTCAAAGAAAATACAGATAGTCCAACAAGCATTTACACATAATATACAAAAGAAAAAACTAAACAGGGCATCCGTAATAAAGTCCACATCAGGAGAAGCATGTGAGTAAACAGAGGACACTAACCCAAAATATACAAACTCTTTTTTAACCTAACTACTACTGAAATAATCCATAATTAAGAACCCAGCGAACCATGGGATAGGAGAAAGGACTCTAATGCCGATGTCTCCAGGAAAACATACTTGGTGCCCTGAAAGGTAACTAAACACTTGCATGGAAATTTAAGGAAAAAAGTGGCACCAAGGGCTAAAACGCGAGGCTTCAACACTAAAAAAGCCCTACGTCGTAGCTGAGTTTTCCTGGAGACATCGGGGAAGTTACTAACCCTCTCTCCACAAAAAAGCGATGCCTTATTTAGAAAATATAAACGCATCACTGCATTTTTGTCAACTTTCGAGGCGAAAGACACCAGAAGGGTTGCCCGAGTGGAAATTATATCCTGAGAAGACTCAATGAATTCTGAAATATTAAGGGACTCCTGAAACCAAGATGGAGCTAACTCAGCAGAGCCCCCCACCTCGGAGGCCCCTTTAAAAGGAACATAAAACACTCTAGTCACAAAATATCTATCAAAAACTTATGAAACAGTATCTGAGGAGATAAAAACCGCGTGCGAGGAAAGTTTATACAACGCAAATTCAAAGCACGCAGACTATTCTCCAAAATCTCATGCTGAGTATGGAGAATAAGACTGTCTTTCATAAACGACAATGAAGAACTTTGTAATGTATTACATTGAGCTTCCAACTTCTGACATCTGTCCCCCAGCACATCAATCTGAGAATCGTGCTGAGTAAATTTACCCACAGTGTCTCTGGTGAAGTCCAACATTTGTACAACGACGGAACTCAACGAGGACTCTATCCTAGTAAGAATAGACCACACATCCAAAAGGGAAACATCCTTAGGGTCCACAGGCATAGAAGAAATACCGTCCTGTTGCGTCGAGGCAGGACTCTCAGGAACTAAAAGGATTCGGGGTAAAGGAACTCTCCCGGTAGCCAATATAGATCCAGAGGCAGATAAAGCCGATGTTACGTCCGATTGCAAAGGCACAACCCTCCTCACTGGAGAGGAAGTAGTAGGAACAGCATTTACAACAGCAGCAGAGGGGGAAGAGATACTAACCCCCAAAAAGGATGAGGAGTCCATACTTGGGAGCTGAATCGGGGGCGCAGCAACAGCCTCCCTCTCCTTATCATTCAAAGCCACCAGATGACAATCCATAGGGCCAGAGATCTTGACAGCTTTAGTAGGATTTTCAGTACTCACATTTAGAGGTCGTTTCCGCCGTCTACCCATTCTGCACAGCCACAAGCCAGCTCCCAAGCTCCTCAAGCGCCCAAGGAGCGCATAAGGAGCAAGCCCCTTAATAACACGCCCCTTTAGAACGCAACCGCTTCCGCGTACCGCTTAGCGATCAAACTTTATACCCCCTTTGATGACGTCAGGGGTAGGCGCCGCCAAGATGGACCGTGCACTCCAACGCCGAGAAGAAGAAACACAAGCGGGGCACAGTGGTGAGCAGCAACCTCCTCTCCTCACACGCTCCCACTGCAAACAGCAAGCCTCCAGACTTTATACCCCCTTTGATGACGTCAGGGGTAGGTGCCACCAAGATGGACCGTGCACTCCAACGCCGAGAAGAAGAAACACAAGTGGGGCACAGTGGTGAGCAGCAACCTTCTCTCCTCACACGCTCCCCCAGATGACAAGACTTTGACTTTCATACTTTGGACACATCATGCGAAGAGAGAGATCATTAGAGAAAGACATCATGCTTGGCAAGATAGAAGGTCAGCGCAAAAGAGGAAGGCCAGCAATGAGATGGATCGATACAATAACAGCAGCTACGGGTACCAGTCTGTCAACAATGAGCTGCCTGACTCAAGACCGAACACAATTTAGGATAGCTATCCAGAGGGTCGCCATGAGTCGACTCCGACTCGACGGCACTTAACAACACCACCACCACCACCCACCTGATCCGCACTGGTCTTTGGGATCTGGCACCACGGCCACCAAATGCAGGAGCCACACCAAGGTGTCCTTGACCACTGCAGCCTTACTGTGCACCTTGCAGGGGGACTGTATGAAGGAGGGACCCAGCGGTTGGGACAACTCCAGCGCATAGCCCTCCCTGGTGATCTCCAGAACCCATTGGTCAGAAGTGATCTGGGCCCAGGCAGGGCAAATCTGTAACTGACCCCCTATGGGCTGCACCATTGCCTGGGCTCCCTTCGATTCATTATGACTTCGTAGTCACTGAGGATGGGGAGGTATCATAATAGCCCTGCCCTGCTCCTCAAAAACCTCGAAACCCCTGATCTGAGAGGGCAACCGATCCTTTTGGTAAGGTTCAAACCCTATGGTGCAAAACGGTCAGAAGTCCCAAAGGTGGCCACATGCCGAAGTGATGCTGCAACTCTGCTTTGGTTTATCCTTGAGGAGGCGGCCCCCTTTGGACTCCCCCAAATCCTTCACCAATTTTTCCAACTCTTCTCTGAACAGCAGTTTCCCCTTGAATGGGAGCTTGCTAAGCCGGGCCTTGGAGGAGCTATCCAACATCCAATTCCACAGCCAGAGATGGCGGTGAGCCACTATAACTGAGGCCATACTCTTGGACTGACCTCTAATGAGATCGTAGAAAGCATCCGCAAGATATATAGCCCCCAATTCTAATTTTGTTGCTGTCCCTGTGGAAGCTTGAGTCTCATCCCCCAGCTCCAGAATTACCTGCGTCCACCTCAGGTAGGCTCTGGTCACCCAGGCCCCGCAAACGGAAGCCTGTAGTGAGAGAGCATTGATATCAAACGCTTGTTTCAACATGGTGTCCATCTTTCTATTCTGACCATCCTTGAGTGCTGTACTGCCCTCTACCGGGATTGTCGTCTTCTTTGTAACAGCCGAGACCACCACATCCACCTCCTTCCTCTTGCTCCGCCTTGTCTGTATCCAACTCCATTTCTGGGTTTGCCTCTTCTGGGTCCTCCGAGAGTGGGGACTGTTCCCCCCAGTCCCCCTCAAGCTTATGCCATTTGGTGACCTCCACATCTATGTCTGGCTCTCGTGCAGCAGCTGGCCGCTTCCGGTTCTACTCCCTTACCGAAGCTTGAATCTTTGTCCCCCATTGCTGCATACAGAATGCCTTATGCATGAGGATGACGAATTCAGGTGAAAAACCTCCTAAACCATTCTCCTCTCCTAGACCCTGAAATGTGGAGGGACTAGAGTGAATCTGGTCAGAATCATATGGTTCTAAAAGAGGAGGCGTGGTACCCACAACTCCAACTCCCCTGCAAACGAGCCTTGGCCCTCCTGGGATCCATTCTGCTCATCATGTTCCACTGTTCTAGCCTCTCTCACATCTATGGCAAATGCCCGCTTCAGAAACGGACCCCAGCAGAGCCCTGCACTGCAGCTTTGCTGGCATGGTCCTTTGACCGACTGACAGCCTCCTGGCTAACCAATACTGCAGCAGAACGGGTGATAGGAGAAAAATCCCTGCTACTGCAGCTTTAAATTCCTGATTATTTCTCACCTTTCTTTTTTTTTTTTTAAATGGGTCCCAAGAACAACTACCTTGGCACAACAAAAAGAAAGCAACTGCTGAATCCTCACCCTGCCCTCAGTGATGCCTTCCCCTCAACTGTCTCTGCTAGTGCAAAAGAAACCTCTGCAAGATGGCACAGTTCCTGCATTGCTGAAGGAGCCGCTCCCACCATGCGGTTCCCTCATGTGTACCGATAAAGAGTCCTGGGGGTTAAAACTGTCACTCTGCTCCCGGCAGCTAAAAACCCCTCACTTATCAGTTGCCAAACACAAACCAAACACAAATTGGAGGGACAATCCTCCAATGGTTCATCTCATATATAACACACCGCGTAATACGCATCCAACTAGGTCAAAACACATCAGAACCTTTCACGCAAGGTCAAGGCATTCCTCAAGGCTCAGCTCTCTCAGCCCTCCTTTTTAACATTTACCTTCAACCTATCACAAATATATTTAAAAAACACAAAGTTAACCACTATATTTACGCAGATGACATCATGCTCACTCTCCCAATTAACACAAGCAATCCCTCCTACCAGAATATATCAGAATGTATCAAAGAAGCAAACACCTGGCTAGAAAACAATTACCTCAACATCAACCTGAAAAAAACAGAAGCAATGTTTGTGTCAAAGAAACCGAACGCCACCTACCCTGAAACTATCACAATTAACAATACTATAATCCCCGTCAAGAAAGAGGTAAAATACCTAGGGATAATACTGGACCATACCCTTAGTATGCTCCCTCATATAAAACAAACAGTAAAAACAATATTCTACAAACTCAAAACCATACAACACTTAAGACCCCTCCTAGACTCTCGTGATTTCAGATCGGTCATCAGTGCACTCATCACCCCCCACTTTGACTATTGTAATAGTCTCCTAAACGGTTTACCACTTGCAAACACCAACCTCCTTCAAAGAGCCCAAAACATCTGTGCCCGTGTAACAACAAAAGCCCGCTTGACTGACCACATAACTCCCATCCTATTCGAACTGCACTGGCTCCCTATAAACAGCAGAATAACATAAAATAATCCTAACGACATTTAAGCTCATCAATGACATCTCACCATCGCACCTATCCACCCTGTTGCAAGCTCCACTTGAACTTAGAACCTGTAGGCAAAACGCAACACACTCATTAGACATACAAAAAACCATCCGTAAAACTAAAAAAACCACAAGCTCTAGAGCTTTCTCATATGCCGCCCCCACTCTTTGGAATAAACTTCCTCTAAATCTCCGAATGATAAAAGACCTCCGTCTCTTCAGGAAAGAACTTAAAACCCACTTATTCACAGAACACTTTACAAACTCAACAGAACCTCCCCACCCAATACACCTCACAAACCCACCATAACTACAGAATACAACCTCCCCCCCAACCCTACGCTACACACAAATAAAAAGAACTTGGATGAAAAAGTTTAATTCGATTTTATTGATTCAAATTCACCACAAGAACTTCCAATGTAATTACACAATGTTCAATGTAAATAATTAACAATACTGCCTATACTACTGTTCATGTAAATAGTTGACTGTAATTAATTTTACAAGATGTTGTTGTTTAAAAGGTTGATTGTAAATAATTCAAAATCGTTCCATGTAAAACCTTATTCAGTTCCTGTTATCTGTAAACCGCCTTTGATCTCTGGAAGAGGCGGTATATAAGAAAACTTAAATAAACCAGAGCCACTTCTGCTCTCTCTCTTCTCCTGCCTCGCGCTCAGCCTGTCACCCATGGCTTTGGCAGTGAGACAGGAGAGCTGAGGCCTGCTGTTTGCCAGCTTTCACTGCACTCGCGGTTCCTTACCTGGTCACGGGTTCGGGAGCTGTTGGATAGAGATGGCTGTACCTAGTGCCGTCCAAGCCTCGGCAAGCCTCTTCTTTCGCAGGGGGTGGGGAGAAAGGAAACCCCTTTAACTCCTCAGACTCTTCCCTTCTGACACCGATTTCCTTTTTCTTCTTTTCTTTTTTTTTCTCAACTTAAAAAATCAGTACAATGCCAAAACATAAGCCAAACATAAGCTAACAAAAAAACTTCCTAATTCTCCTCAGTTGTCCCTTCAGTGAGACCAGCTCCCTGGATCACTCCTCCAGCTGCTTGGAGACTGAGCTTACTGGGACTGGTAGACATGCTCAGTCTCCAAGTTGCTGGAGGAGGTTGACGACCCAGAGGTGCGAGACTGGACTGGAGGGATGATAAGGAATAAAGTTTTAGATTAGAACAAAGCACAGAGCTTCAGTGTACACTGTTCTAATGTATGCACCAAAATGCTCTTACTCCTGACTAATGGCAAGCAAATTATGGTGGCAGTTAAAAACTATGGGAATCATTTAAGAAGCTCTATTCATGATTTTTACATCTGGAAATGCCCATTCACATCCATGCCCCAAGATCCATTTTCTAAACGACCAAATTTACACATGTCTAGTACAATCATGTCTGTGTTTCACATGTTCAGGACAGCGATGAAAAGATCCATATGCATCTCCAAATCCAGAAGTTTAAAACCACCAGCAGACACATGCATAGCTATACCTGCTCCTTGCTATGAACAGGAATTTGAAAAGCACTCCTTTTGGCCAGCTTTCAACACTAATAATAGCAGCATTCCCTCTTGTCGCCACAATTATTTTTCCTCATCACAGAAGGATAGCCGGTAAAAATTAAAGCCTCTTTGCATACAGCCACAGCGCTGTATGTCTACAGTTCTAGAAAGGCAGGCTAGGATGTGTATGTGGCAACATATACATGCGCACGTTCGGAAATGTCATCATGGACACATCTATGTTGCTGTTCCCTGCAGCATCCATATTTCACACGTGCATGCTTCCAAAATTGGCCATCTCTCTGCACATGTCTGGAGCTTTATTCAGCACATCCTCATTTTCTTCATATGTTTGCAGAACATTTATCTTTTGGGGTGGAGATAGGTCAATTTTGGAACACATTTATATGTGCCCACCTTTGCTGCCCCTCCCACAGAATTTCAGATGTTTTGACATGGACATCTCAGGGGGCATCTAAATGGCCTTTCTAAAATGTGCTTTCACATATATATATATATATATATATATATATATATAAATATATATATATATATATATATATATACACACACATATACAAATGTATTTAGTTCATGCCTTTCCAGCAGTAGTTCAGGACAAGTTACATTCAGGAACAGTATTTCCCTGTTTCCGAAGAGCTTACAATCTTACTTTCTACCTGAGGCAATGGAGTGTTAAGTAACTTGCCCAAGACAATAAGTAGCTTCAATGGGATCTGAATCCTGGCTCCCTGCTTCCAGCCTGCTGCTCAAAGCACTAGGCCACTGACAGAAAAAAAACAGCCCCTACCGCCATGGTAATGTGCGCGAATAGGGGATTGTCTCGCAGACTGACAAGGTAAATGAGTGCTGGGACAGGACCTGCAACTGCTGGAAAATAATCTGCACTTGTGAGTAGGTACCTGCTGGGAAATTATCTTGAAGCTTGGGTTAAACTAAAATTCGATATCTTTTTATAAAATTAATTAAGGCCCAGTTTAGCTATGAAACTACGTTAGAGTCTGATTCCCACGCCAACCCAGCTCCCAAGCTCTATCTTTGATTTAGAGGCTCTTAAGACAATTAAGAGGATAGGAAGGAATTTCTTTTTCACTATCAGGGGTCTCCAAAGCCAGTCCTGGAGGGCCGTGAACCAGTCAGGTTTTTCAGGATATCCCTAATGAATATGCATGAGATATATTTGCATGTACTGCTTCATTGTATTTGAATTTATCTAATGCATATTCATTAGGGATATCCCAAAAACCTGGCAGAATTGTGGCCCTCCAGGACTGGTTTGGAGACCACTAACCATAAGGTTTACATAGTAAAGTAAATGACGGCAGATAAAGACTAGTATGGTCCATCTAGTCTGCCAAGCAAGGTGGCAAGAGTAGGTGCAGCTGCCGCTCCGTGCAGGTCACCCCTCCCCATGTCTGTTTAGGGTTGAACCCACCGCTCCGTGTAGGGCACCACTGTTAGTTGAGAAATTAGATAGTTAAGTTTATTTTGATTTTATCCTGTTGCTATAGAGGGATCCACTGTGTCTGTCCCATGCCATTTTAAATTCTGTCACTGTATTTGCCCCCACCACTTCCATTGGGAGGGCATTTCAAGCATCCACCACCCCTTCAACGAAAAAGTATTTCCTGACATTGCCTTTCAATTTACCCCCCTTGCAGCTTCATGTTATGCCCTCTAGTTTTACAGCTTCCCCGTCTTTGGAAGAGGTTTGTTTGTTCATTAATACTCTTAAGTATTTAAAGGTCTGAATCATATCTCCCCTGTCCCTCCTCTCCTCCAGAGTGTATATATTTAGATCTTCAAGTCTCTCCTCATAAGGCTTCTGACGCATGCTCCAAATCATTTTGGTCGCCTTCCTCTGAACCGTTTCCAGTCTTTTTGACCATCTTCATCAGCAAGTTATATGGCTTAGGAATAAATTAATTCTAGGTTCCTCAGTTCATCTTGAAAGAAACATAACATAAATAGCATACAATATGCTTAATAAGCTTAAAGGACTTTTATATTAATTGAACTCAGTGGGAGAGTGACTGGGAATTGCTCCATCCTTTTACTTTGGAGCAGGGGTTCTCAACCCAGTCCTCGGGAGACACCCAGCCAGTCAGGTTTTCAGGATAACCACAATGAAAATGCATGAGAGAGATTTGAATACACTGCCTGCAATGTATGCAAATCTCTGAATGTAGTTATCCTGAAATCCTGACTGGTCAGGTGGGTCCTGAGGATTGGGATGAGAACCCCTGTTCTAGACCACCAGTTGAGGTGTCCCTACTCCCTTACAAACTTTAAATAATTAACAACTCACCAATACTAAGATACAGATAGTAGTCCATCCCGTCTTGTATGATTATCTCACAGTCGGTGGAAGTTCATATGTGAACCCTTGGTCCAAAGAGTTCGTAGCTCTAACAAGTCTGATCTCTGGAGGCTAGAGGAGCTGAGGCAGACAGATTTCTAGAGGAGTCCTTAAAAGGCACAGTAAAGAAGTTCTGCCTCCAATCTGGCAGCCTCTCTACTGCCATGGAGGAGAGGTCACCCGAAAGGAGAACAGCACCTTGGTATGGCAGGAAGTGACCCTGTAGCTAGGACTTGCCTGCCAGGTGATGCAATATACAGGGCTGTCCCAAGGTTATCTGCTACTCTACATGAACCATTGGTCATGTGACCGACCCCCCCCCACCACAATAATCCTGCATCTTGCCTACCCCCCCAAGTCTCCAGCATGTCTCTCCTCCCTACCACAACTGCTGCTGCCCCTCCACAGGAGGCCCAATAATTGGGCTTTGGGGGGATGACAGTGCGACACTGAATGACCCCTGGAAAGCCCTTTAAAACTGCTCTCAGTGGTGGGCCTTTTAGTGTGTGCACACACAGAAACACTACAAGCCCACCACTGAGAACGGTTTTAAAGAGCTTTTCAGCATTGTTCACTGCTGCGTTGCCATCTATACCCAATGCGCAGGCTGTGAAGCTAAGGTGCTGGGGTGGCAGCAATGCTGGTAGAGGGTGGGAAGAGAGGGAAATGCTACACTGCAGATGCCTAGTCCACCTCGTGGCAGGGTCCGTGCTCACACTGAGGATATATCTCAGAGGCATGCGCCCAGGAGGGACAGGTTTGGATGGCTGTTGTAGCCGGCGATGCAGTCATTAGACTGGTAGTTGGTGGTAACTTGTCTGCCTGGTGAAAAGGTGGTGAGCCTCGAATCTTACCTAGATAGGATTTTAGACAGTGCTGTAGAGGAGTCTGCTGTCTTGGTACATGTGGGTGCCAATGGGAGGGAGCTTCTGGAAGGCAAATTTAGACTTTTTTACATAGAAAGTTGAAATCCAAAACTTCCAGGATAGCATTTTCAGAAATGCTCCTCATTCCATGGACAGAATCCAAGAGGGAGGCAGAGCTCCGGAGTCTCAATGCATGAATGAGACGGTGCAGGGAAGAGGGATTTAAATTTGATAGGAACTGGGCAACAATCTGGGGAAGGGGGAATCAATTTCAAAAAGATATATTCCATCTTAACTGGGGGGGGGGGGGGGGATCAGGTTGCTGGCACTAACATTTAAAAAGGAGATGGAGCAGCTTTTAAACTAGAACCTGTGAGAAAGTCAACAGCTTCTCGAGTGCATGGATCGGAGTGAAGTATCTTATAAGGATACTATCAAAACAGGAACAATATGGTTGCAATCAAGGCAAAAGGAGTTCAGGTGCCCTTAAGTAAAGAGCTGACAAAGTTGAAGAATTGCAGAGTATCCCTGCCAACTGCTAAGAACATTATAAATATAAACAGAAAACATACTTTGAAATGTTTGTACACAAATATTAGAAGTCATCCCAAAAAAACAACATTTGCTTCTCCAGATCCAGAAGACAAAAATGACACAAAAAAACCTGGATCTTCAGACAAACCAACACATAGTTTGCTAGTTCAGTCACAAATAAAACAAAACAATCACCACTGGAGGAAAAGACCTCAGAACATAAAGACAAAAGCTCTAAACAGATTCTGTAACACTAATCCCATCACCACCACCCAGGGCAGTGTACCGGCAAGTTTACAGTGACATCACTCTTCACCATCATAGATCAAAAAACCTCCAGTGGCCAATCCAAATCCAAACACAAAAAACAGATACTGAGCTGCTGATCTCTACATGAAAGCCCACAAATATGCAGACAATATGTAGGCTCTATTCCACAAAAAAACAGATACTTAACTGCTGGTATCCCCATAAAAGCCCACAAACATTCAAAACAGTATGTAGGCAGGCTACACTCCGATACCAGGCGTTTTGCTACTGCTGCTTCAGGGAAAAAGCCTCTTTCTTCAAACAAGACTAAATAACAGCACCAAGAATCTGTAACATTTAAAAACCAGCCTTACTCAACCTCATCATAAGCACAAAACCAACAAACCCATAACATACCCACTAGGATCCCTTAAACAAAAGCCAACACTTACCAAATACACTGAACAAGATACCAAACATCCAGCAGCAAGACCAGCAGGGAACAAAATGACTCCACACCTCACAAAAACAGGTGCATATAAAAAGCCTAAGATACTGCCTCCTTGAAAACACTCACAGCTGATCCACAGCAACCAATAAATCATTCAAAACATTCATACAAAACCACATCCACACAACAAGGCTACCAACCAAAGGGAAGCACAACCCTGCCCCCTAAACAAAATGACCACACTCATTCAAGCAAACACCTATTTATAATTCCATACAAACTGTGCTAGAACAACAGATGACTAGAACAAAATAACATCCACCCACTGACCCTTAACCCAAAGCTGTCAAACTGATCAAAAACATGCCTGCCAATCAGCTTAGTGATAGAGGGCTCAGCCTGTATATAGTTACTCCAGTTATAAATCCAAGTTACAATACCTGTTCAATGTAAGTGCAATGCAAGTCCTGCATTGTACAAAGAAATCTTAATTGTAAACCACACTGATTTCAAAAAGCGCGGTATAGAAAAGCTTATAAATAAATAAATAAATAAATAAATAAATACCCTCATTCAGTCCACCTGGTACCACAGTTCCAAAATGGAAAATATAGAACTGCCCCTTATATACAACATGGGCTGTGCAATCTATATCCCCAATACTTAATACAGGGATATGATCCAATACTATACATTGAAAATCTGAAAACTGATGCACACAAGTTAAACAATGAGAAACATATGGCAGCCCTGTACACATTGGGTATTCACAATTGCCACTACTGTTGGACTAAGGATATCACACAAATTCCGACCCCTAATGAAAACCATCCTAGGGCGTAAACCCTCCAAACCAGGAGTAAGAGAAAGAAGAGAAAAGAGCAATCCGTTCTAAACGTTTACTAAATGGAGAGAATCGAGTCACAAAATGAACAAATCCCTCTTCTCATGCTCACTCATCCTGTGATCTAGAATGTAAAAGCCATTCGTGATCATTGTTCAAAGCTCTTATCCATGCTCATCTAACTATCACATTAAGATAACCCCTATCCAAAAAGGCCTGAAACAGTCCCCGGGATTGGGATCTAAAATCCTGAACCGAACTACAATTCCGTCAATAATGGAGGAATTGCGAAAAAGGAAGACCATTCATCAAACAAACAGGATGGATGCTAGAATAATGTAAAAGGGCATTCCTATATATCGATTTTCTATACACCGTGGTAGATAATCCACCTCGTGAATTAAGAACAGGAACATCAAGAAAAGAGATATTATCATTATTATATACCATTGTGAATTGATTAAGCCAATTACAAAACAGACTCACCTCTTTCTCAGTACCATCCCACACCACAAACACATTGATGTATCAAACCCACATCACTATTTTAGACGAAAACCGACAAGTAGGCAACCATAATTCTACGAACCGGGCCATATATAAATTGGCTAACGAGGGGGCCATGGTGACTCCATGGCTACCCCGGATTGCTGTTGAAATAATTGGTCTGCATAGCTAAAAAACATTTCACACAACGCCAATCTTGCCAGTTTCATCAAAAATTCCAAATGTAAAGGTGATACATCTAATCTTTTTTGCAAAGTGACCTCCAAAACCTCAAGCGCCCCTGACTGTGGAATACTAGTATATAACGCATTCACAGTCAAAGTTACCAACAATTTCCCACAGAATGAATCTACAGCATCCCACTCATACAACAATCTTAAAAAATGTGTGGTATCCTGTACATACGAAGGGATGGAAGGCATTAGGGGACGTAAATAAGAATCAAGATAAATGGATAGAGGTTCCAAAAGAGCATCCCTAGAAGATACAATAGGATGCCCTGGGGTATGGTACAAATCTTCCTGAATTTTTGGAATAATATAAATCCTAGGCATTTTAATCTAGGATATTTGGTGCTGTTATTTAGTTTTGTTTGAAGAAAGAGGCTTTTTCCCTGAAGCAGCAGTAGTGAAACGCCTGGTATTGAGTGTAGCCTGCCTACATACTGCTTTGAATGTTTGTGGGCTTTTACAGGGAAACCAGCAGTTAAGTATCTGTTTTTATGGAATACAGCCTACATATTGTTTGCGTGCTTGCATATTTGTGGGCTTTCATGTTGATATCAGCAGTTCAGTATCTGTTTTTTGTGTTTGGATTTGGATTGGCCACTGGAGGTTTTTTGACCTATGATGGTGAAGAGTGATGTTACTGTAAACTTGTCGGTACACTGCCATGGGTGGTGGTGACGGGATTAGTGTTACAGAATCTGTTTAGAGCCTTTGTTTGTTTTTATATTCTGAGGTCTTTTCCTCCAGTGTTGATTGTTTTGTTTTATTTGTGACTCTGAATTAGCGAACTATGTATTGGTTTGTTTGAAGATCCAAACTTTTTGTATGTCATTTTTACAAATATTAGAAGCCTAAAAAACAAGATTTAGGAATTAGAATATATAGCACTGAATGAAGAGGAAGATATAACAGGCATCTCAGAGATCTAGTGGAAGGAGAATATCCAATGGGACATTGTAATACTAGAGTGCAAATTATATTGCAATCATAGGGTAGATCAAATGGGTAGAGGATTTGCACTATATGTTAAAGAGGGCATTGAATAAAAAAAAAGATCTGCAGGAATCAAGAATGCATCATGGAATTTTTATGGATAGAAATCTCATGTCTGAAGGGAAAGAAAATAGTGGTGGGGTATACTGCCATCCACCTGGGCAGATTTATCAGGCAGAAGATGAAAAGTTAAAGGAAATTAAGGATGCTAACAAATTTGGGTGTTTTCCATAGGTGTGTGTAAGTGGTTTAGCCTTGGTAAATATTTGAAATAATAGCATAAAAATATGAACAGTGTCACCCATAATGCATGACAGCTGTTGCAAACTGTTTATTTAGAAAATCCATATTTAGGTGCATGTAAAGGCACTGTTTGTCAATAAAAGCAGAGCAGACTTAAGAGGCAAGCCAATGAGGCACTGGCTTGGAGTGCATAAGAGTAAGGGCACAGGAAGCCTGCCTTGCTGACTCTCCATTAGTCCCAGCTAGTGGCTTCCTCCATGCCCCTACTGCCGTGGCCAGATTAAAATTTAACACAGCTATGGGAACATTTTCCTTTGCTCCCACGGCTGTGCTGTACTGGAGCTGCTACAACTGCAGCATTTTCAGAAGGCCAAAACAAGTACTTCCTGTGGAAGAGGGATGTGCAGGGGGGACCTGAAAGGGGCTTGGGGCTCAGACTAGAAATTGGCTGATGGTGGGGGGCCTAGGACTGAAAGAGAGCTAATATGAGGGCTGGGACTAGAAATGGGCTGATGCTGGGGTTGGAGGAGGACTGGACCTAGAAATGGATTGATACTGGAGGGAAGGCTGGAACTGAAAGGGGGATGATATTGGGGGGGACTGGAAAGGGGCTGATTGTGGTGGTAGTGGGACTGGAAGAGGGCTAATGCTGTGGGGATGGGACTGGACATGAGAGAATGCTGGGGATGGGACAGGAAGAAGAATGATGTAGGGGACTGGAAAGGGCCTGGGCCTGGAAATGGGCTGATGGTGGTGGTGGTGGGGACTGGGACTATGAGAGGGCTAATGCTGGGGGGGCTGGGCCTGGGAATGGACTGATACTAGAATGGAGGGAACTAGGACTGAAAGAGGGCTAATGCTAAGGAGCAGGGACTGGAAATGGGTTGATGCTGGAGCTGAGAGGGCTGGGACTAGAAATGGGTGATACTGGGGCTGGAGGAGGCTGGGACTAGAAATTGGCTGATAGTGGGGAGGGGAAGCTGGGACTAAAAGAAGGATGATATGGGGGATGGAAAGTGAATGGGGGCTGGGACTGAAAATGGGCTGTTGGTGCTGGGGGTATTGGGACTGGAAGAGGGCTAATGCTGGGGGGCTGGGACTGGAAAAGGGCTGATGCTAGGAATGGAAGATGGGCTGATATTGGGGTGGTAGAGTGATACGAGAAATGGGCTGATACAGGGGCTGGGGAGGGACGAACTAGAAATGGGCCGATACTAGGGCTGGGGGCAGGCTGGGATTAGAAATGGGCTGATGCTGGAGGGGGGCTGACACTGGAAGGGGACTGGAACTAGAAGGAGATTAGGGCTGGAATTGTAAAGGGGGCTGATTCTGGGGCTGGGGGGCCTGGGACTGAAAGGGGACTGATGATGGCAAATGCTGGGGTTAAGGTGGGAAAAAGAGGAGATACTGGGGGAGTAAGAAGAGGACTGATATTGTGGGGGATGGGGAAGAAGCAAGGTCATAACCAGGGAAGTTTGAGAGGGAAAGGTATAAGCATGGATGATGGGGTAAGGAGGAGGAAAGTCAGGGTTAATAAATACTGGAGAAAGAAATAGATGTGTGGGCACTGGGGAAGTAGAAAAGGAGGCAGGAGGGTCATAGGGATGTGGGAGAGCATGGAATCGGACAGGTGGAGACTCTAAGACTGGGTGAAAAAATGAAGCAAGACTCTAAAATAGGCTGGGTATTGGGATTTTAAGTGTAGACTTGGGGACTGGGTGAAATTATGAATAGAGACTTGGAATTGTTTGGGGGAGGAGGGTTAATGGGGACTAAGAAATTGATCAGAGGTTAGGAGGACAATGGGGACAAGATGATTGGGTGAGGGGTATGAGTAGGGCTGTGAGACCTAGTGCAGGAATATGGGGAGGTGAGAAAGTTTGAAGGATCTGGAAAGTTTGGGCAGGGGTTGGAGGGCAGTTGAAAGGACAGAGTGCTATGGAGTAGATGAGAGTCACAGGAAGGAACAGGTCTTCCTTGAAAGAGGTGAAAGAAGGAAAAATGAAAGGGGAAATGGAAGTAAGGTTGGGAAATGGAAAGCTGGTAAGTAGGTGAACAGGGAAACAAGGGAGACTGAAGATTGAATGAAGGAGAAAGAGGAATGAAATGAAGCTCTAGTTAGATAAAAGGCAAATGAGAGAAATGGAAAGATCAATGTCAGAGAGATGTTGTGAAGGAAAGGATGAAGACAGGGAGTATAAAGAAACAGAAAATGGAAATGAGATCCAGAGAAGAGCAACAAAAATGGTAAAGGGGATGGAAGGATATCTCTACAAGGAAAGGCTTAAAAGGTTAGGGCTCTTCAACCTGGAAAAGAGAAGGCTTAAGGGAGATATGATAGAGGTCTGTAAAATAATGAATGGAGTGGGATGGGTAAACATAGATCGGTTTACTCCTTCAAAAAGTAAAGACTAGGGAACATGCAATGAAGCTACAATGTAGCGCATTTAAGAGTAATTGGAGAAAATATTTTTTCAGTGAACGCGTAATCAAACTCTGCAATTCGTTACCAGAGATGTAGTAAAAACTGTTAGTGTAGCTGGATTTTAAAGAGATTTGGACGAGTTTCTGGAGGAAAAGTCCATAAACCATTATTAAAGAGGACCAGGCAAATCCACTGCTTACCCATGGGACAAGCAGCATGGAATCCCTATACCTTTTTGGGAACCTGACAGGTACTTGTGATCTGGATTAGCCACTGTTGGAAATAGGATAGTGGGCTTGATGGATCCTTGGTCTGACCCAGTATGGCATATCTTATGTTCTAAAAGGACTTAGAAAACCAACAAGAGGAAGTGGAAAAGAGAGACTGGGACCAACCCAGCTGGAAAAAATAAAATAATCAAAGATGCAAGAGTGTCTGTTTTTGGAGAACAAAATATGTCATTTTTGAAAATGTGCATTTCTTGGGGATGTGTCCCAAGGTGATGAATTGGATCAGAAATTGGTTGACTGACAGATGACAGAAAGTGATGGTAAACTGAACTCACTCAGATGAAAGAAAGGTGATTAAAGGTGTGCCCCAGGGTTTGGTCCTGGCACCAGTATTGTTCAATGTATTTGTGAGTGATATTGCTGAAGGGCTGGATGGAAAAGTCTGTCTTTTTGCAGATGACATAAACATTTGCAACAGAGAGGACTCTCCTGAGGGAGTGGATAACATGAGGAAAGATCTACAAAAGCTGGAAGAATGGTTTAATGCTTGGCAGTTAAGATTTAATGTGAAGAAGTGCAGTGTCATACACTTGGGAAGCAGAATCCAAGGGAACTGTATGTGATAGGGGACGAGAGATTGGTGTGCACTGACCAGGAGAAGGACCTCGGAGTGATCGTTTCTTAGGATCTCAAGGTGGTGAAACAGTTTGACCAGGCAGTGGCAAAAACCAGAAGGATGCTGGATTGTATACAGAGAGGAATTACCAGCAGAAAGGAAGAGATACTAATGCCACTGTACAAGTCGCTGGTGAGGCCTCACTTGGAATACTGTGTTCAGTTTTAGAGACCATATTTCGCAAAGGGTATAAAAAGATTGGAAGCGGTTCAGAGGAAGGCGACCAAAATGAATTGGAGCCTGTGTCAGAAGACTTATAAGAGACTTGAAGACCTAAATATGTACACTTTGGAGGAGAGGAGGGATAGGGGAGATATGATTCAGACCTTTAAATACTTAAGAGATTAATAAACAAACAAACCTCTTTCAAAGATGGAGAAGCTGTAAAACTAGAATAACATGAAGCTGCTAGGGGGTATAACATGAAGCTGCTAGGGGGTAAATTGAAAGGCAATGTCAGGAAATACTTTTTCACTGAAAGGGTTTGGAATGCCTTCCCGATGGATGTGGTGGGGGCAAATACAGTGATAGAATTTAAAATGGCATGGGGCAGTTACAGTGGATCCCTTTATAGCAATAGAATAAAATCAAAATAAGCGTAACTATCTTTTATCTCAACAAATAGGAGTGACCTACAAGGAGTGGTGGGTACACCCTAAACAAAGGCATGGGGAGGGGTGACCTGCACTGAGCAGCAGGTGCACCTACTCTTGCTACCTTGATTAGATGGACCATATTGGTCTTTATCTGCTGTCATATACTATGTTACTATGTTATAGTTCATTACAAGCAGAAATGCATTTGTGTTTCTCTTGCTTTCATTTCAATTTCTGTCTATATATTTGTTTCAAATTTTGTAGTTTCTTATTTAATTGGTGATGGTCAGTGTTTTCCATGTGTAGCTGAGATAAAGGATTCTGTTAACATGTAGGTTCTCTCTAGGAATATGTAATAATTCAGTTTGTTCTCTCTTTCCAACTGGAAGATTACTGGGGTTCTAGAACAGCATTTTGGAGAGCCGCAAACCAGTCAGATTTTCATGATATTGCTAAGGCATGAGATAAATCTGAATGGAATGGGGGCATTGCATGCAAATATATCTCATACCTATTCATTAGGGACATCCTGAAAACCTGACTGGTTTGCGGCCCTCCAGGACTGGAATTGGAGACCTCTGTTCTAGAATATTTGCAGGGCTGATTTTCCATAGGTAGGGTTGGTGAAATTTGAGTTCTTGATGCTGGTGTTGAGTGTCCATTTGCAAGGTTTTGTGTTCTGATGCATAATGTCTAGCAGTGGAGGTGGATAGTGGTGCGGTTACAGATGCACGGCTGGCCCAAGGATTTCTGCCACCCTAGGCAGAAGCCCTTGCCGTGCCGCTGTCCCCCTCCTTACGCACCACCCAAATCAGGGGACTGGTGGCACTGGAGGTTGCACAACTCTTGCTTTAAAAGCAGCGGCTTTGTTCTGGTGCTTCGGTGCATCAGCAGGCCATTGCTTTGGCACCGGTGTGTACACATGGCCTGCCTTTCTTGTCCCTCTCTGACAGGAAGTTGCATCGGAGGGGGCAGGAGTGGCAGGCTATGGTTTTCGCACCACAGGCGCCAAAGTTCATGGCCTGCCAGAAGCAGTGGCACAAAGCTGCTGCTTTAAAAAGCATGCTGTGCTGCCCACTGGAGTCTGCTGCCCTAGACAGCCACCTGGTCCTCCTAGAGGACAGGCCGCCCCTGCACAGATGTGAGACTAGAATTAGAATATATTGGCTTTCCTAAAGCTATGAGAGTTAAAGAAAAAATTCCAGCCTCGAATTGGAATGTTACAAGATGCTCAAGGATCCATGTTGAATGACGCTGAGAAGATCAAGAAAAGGTGGAAAGAATATACAGAGTCATTATATGATAAAAAGATCAAGTGGACCAACAGCTGTTTTAACCTGTACCTTATGATCTGGAACCATTGGTGATGAAAGAAGAAGTCAAAGCAGCATTGAAAGCCTTATCAAAGAACAAAGCACTAGGCATTGATGGCATTCCCACTGAAGTATTACAGCAATCTGATGCAGCTGTTACCATACTTACAAGGCTCTACCAGGAATTCTGGAAGATAACATCATGGCCAATTGATTGGAAAAAATCCGTGTTTATACCAATAAAGAAAAGTGTTCTAACTGTAGAAATCATTGCACAATCACTCTGATCCCACATGCCAGCAAGATTCTACTCAAGATTATTCAGCAGTGACTACAATCATACTTGGAACAAGAACTACCTGAAGTGCAAGCAGGGTTCAGGAAAGGGCGAAGAACGAGAGACATCATCGCAGATGTGAAGTGGATCCTTGAAAAGACAAAAGGATATCTATATGTGTTTTATTGACTACAACAAGGCTTTTGACTGTTTAACCCATGAGAAACTCTGGGCCACATTAAGAAGCATGGGTATACTAGAACACCTGATCGTTTTCTTGCATAACCTTTAAATTTATCAAGAAGCAACAGTTCGAATGGAACAAGGGGAAAAAGAATGGTTTGAAATCAGCAAAGGTGTACGACAAGGCTGTATACTTTCCCCCTACCTGTTTAATTTACATGCAGAACAAATCATCAGAGAAGCAGGACTGTATGAAGACAACCGAGGTGTGAAGATTGGTGGAAGATTCAACAACAACCTTTGCTATGCTGATGATACCACAATACTGGCTGAAAGTGAAGATGATCTGAAACATTTGCTTCTCAAGATCAAGGAACAGTCTTAAAATGATTCTGCACCTTAATGTAAAGACAGTTCCCAACAGCTGGCAAAATCAATAAGTTCATCATTGATGGCGAAGAAATCTAAACAGTGGACAACTTTAACCTACTTGGATCAACTATCAATAAAGAAACAAGAAGCAGTCAAGAAATCTGACGACGCATTGCTCTTGGCAGAATGGCTATGAAGGACAGACAAGATTCTCAAGAGCAGAGATGTCTCTCTTCATACAAAGATTAGACTCATTCAAGCCATGGCATTTTTGATAACATTATATGGATGTGAAAGTTGGACAGTGAAAAAGATAGGAAGAAAATAAATGCCTTTAAATTATTTATTTATTTAATAGATTTTATAAACCACCTCTTCCTTAAATCGAAGCACTTTACATTATAAATCAACATGTTTACATTATAACAGTAGGATATTAATTTACAGTTTAACAATACAACATTTAACTGGTGCTACTTGTTTACAAGAACAGTTTAAAAGAGCAGTTTAACAAAACAACATTTAGCTTGTACTAAAACTTATTTACAAGTAGGGTTACTCATGTTTGAAGTGTCTTATGTGGTTGGATCTTTTGTCAGGTGCTATGGGTCTTTTGACAGATGCTGTGGGGTACTAAGTGGCATTTCCAAGGTGCTCTTTGAACAGGTGTGTTTTCAAAATTTTCTGATATCTTTTATATCGTGCATGGATTTTACATCCTCCAGTAGTGTGTTCCATAGTGCCGTGAGAATGCTCTTCTGGTTGTGACATCCTTGGACTTAGTGTAGATGCTGGGTGTTAATATCATGTTCTTGTTTTTGTTCCTTTTAGGTCGATTATTAAGTCTTTAGTAATGAGTTCCTATAGTGTGTCTGTAGAGTATTCTGAAAATATTGAGTGTTGTCTTAAATCTGATGCGATAGTGTATAGGCAGCCAGGGTAATTGTTTCAGTAGTAGTGTGATGTGGTTGTATTTTGCTGTGCCAGTGATAATTCGAGCTGTGGCATTCTGTGCCATCTATAAGGGATGGATAGTGTGTTTTGAGACACTCTGGTAGATTGAGTTGCAATAGTCCAGTATTGGTGTGACTACTGCTTGGATTACTATAAGAAAATTTTCCTAGTTGAGCAATGGTTTTAGCCTCCGCATGACCTTCATTTTATAGTATGCTGTTTGTATAGTCTTATTTAGGTGGGTCTGCATGTTTATGTTGTGATCCAGCATTACTCCTAGGTATTGGATTTCATTTTTTATGGCTATGCACCTGTCTGACAGTTCTGTTGAGCATGGAGGATTGAATGCTTGATTTCTTGTTAATGTAGAGGACCTCTGTTTTTTTGTAGTTTAAGATGAGATTGTGGTTGCTAAGCCAATTGATCATATCTTCAAGGCAATCGGTTATTTTCGTGGCATATGGTTTGTCAGTATTGATTGGAGTGAATATTATCCGCGTAAATCCAGTATTGTATATTGTGCTTTTTGCTGATGTTTGTCAGACGGCTGCCTGGGTGAGAATCTTCACAGTCTTGTCAAGTGCATATATCTATATGATTTGCAAGGTATTGTGGGCAATGTAGTTCATTCACACCAGACACAGCTGCTGACAATAATTTAGTTGTGCTCTTGGGTAAAGCCAATAAGATATTTATTTATGGGGTTATTTCTCCCAACACAGATATGCTTGGTAGCACATAAATTAGGTTACTTGCTTTCATTGTTAACTTGGAAAAAACAAAGTCAAAATCAGGAAAACAACAAATGAAAAGCCACAAAGCAAGAAACAAACTGTTCTTTTCAGGTTAACTTCTGATTACTTCCCACATAGATACAGAAGTGATTCTCTCCTAGCTCACAAGCAATTAGGTAAGGCTTAATTGCTAGCAGTTATCCAGCTGAAACCCCTTAGCTGGCTTGCTTTGTACTGTGTGGGTGAAATCCTGCTTCAGGAGCTTTTCTGAGTAGATTAAAGAACAAATTTTTATTTCTTTGTGATGGTTGCTGTACTTTATAACAGAAAGTTACCAATGGAGTTTGGATAGAGAACAGTCCATATAAACAGGATCCTCATCTGCTATTATTCCCCCTTGTTCAACAAGCATGGGTTCAATATCATGGATTGGCACAGATGAATCTCTCAATGGAACATTTTCAGGAGAATACTTGTTTCCCTGCTGTCTTTCAAGGTTATAGCTAGGGCTTAGATCAGTGTTCATACCTGAGCTTCCATTGCTGCTAGAGTTCCTCTCTATATAGCCTGGCCAGTATGTAGTCCAGTTCTTATGTCCAGCCTTCCAATCCAGATCCCTGGACACTGAATCTCTCTTCACATACCTTCTGGCATAGGTCTTAGGGTCCCTTCCACGTGCAGCCGTCTCCCTCACAGCTAGCGTCTGGTGATTCCTAGCTCTGCAGCCCCATTCCTCTGGCTTTCTCCAGTCCAATGGTGTATGCTGGCCCTTGAAATGCCTCCCAGTATACGTACTGCTTTGGACTCTTCTAGACCTCTCAAAGGCTTTTCTCCTCTTTCTTCCAGAGGGTCTCTTTCCCTCTCTGTCCGTCCGGTTTGGCTTCTGCTTCTGATGATCCTTCAGATGAAACTGAGGATAATTCCCTGGATATCGAAGGTGATCATGAAGATGGTCATCTGTAGAATAAACTCTACTCTTATTCTGCCTAGATGAGTGCTCCTCCCTAACACAGCGCAGCTGTGCTGAATCAGGCCCTGCCCTTTGAGATGAGTGCTTAGGGATTACCTCATAGCCCTCCTGATTGAACACACGTTTCCCCACTTCAGCTCCTCTAATGGCTGTTGGAAACCTGGTGCATTCTGGGACTGGTAGTCTTTTATGGCAAAATTCTGTTTTCTTATTTCTACCAGAACTGACAGGTTGCTTGTTCAGAGTCACTTCACCTTTTCTATAGCTCCTTCCTGAGCTATGATAAGCTTCCTTATCACATACCCCCCTGCTTAAGTTATTACGGACTGGTTTAACTGGGTGAAACTTCTTTCCTACAGTCCGTAATACGGGAAAGGGCATCCGCATTCTTGTGTAACTTCCCAGCACAATGTTCAACTTGAAAATCAAATGCCTGTAAGGCCATGTACCAGCGTGTCAACCTGGCATTGTGGTTCTTCATTTGCTGCAACCACTTAAGTGGGGCATGGTCCGTGACCAACTGGAACTTTCTCCCTGTAAGGTAAAACCTTAACGCCTCCACTGACCACTTGATAGCTAAACATTCTTTTTCTATTGTGGAATACTTTTGTTCAGCCGGTGACAACTTCCTGCTCAGGTACATCACAGGATGCTCCTCCCCATCATGACACTGGGATAGAACCGCTCCTAGCCCTACATCCGATGCATCCGTTTGAACCAGAAAGGGTTTCTTGAAGTCCACCCCTTTTAGTACCGGTCCTGTACACAATTTTCCTTTTAAGACTGAAAACGCTTTTTCAGCTTCAGGTGTCCACTTTAGCTGGTTTGGACAATTCTTCCGCAGCATATCCGTGAAAATTGCACTTTTCTCTGCGAATTGCGGTATAAACCTGCGGTAGTATCCAATAAGTCCTAAGAAACTTCTTAGTTGTTTCTTTGTTGTTGGAGGAGGAAAATTGCTGATGCTATCTACTTTACTCATTAGAGGTTTAATTTTTCCTCTTCCCACTAGGTGGCCCAGGTATTTTACCTCCCTATTTGCAAAGGCACACTTCTTCGGGTTTTTTTTAAAGTGATTCCCGCTTGCTTCATGGAGCACAAGACTGCCCTGATCCTCTTTAGATGCTCCGCCCAGGTGTTACTATGGATTATGACATCATCCATATATGCAAAAGCATAATTTTGGTGGGGTTGAAGTACCTGATCCACTAACCTTTGGCAGGTAGCCGCTGCTCATGCAGTCCGAAAGGCATCCTCTTGAACTGGAAAAGGCCAACGGGGGTGCTGAACGCAGTCTTCGGCTTCTACACCCTGGTGAGAGGGATTTGCCAATATCCTTTTGTCATATCAAGGGTGGTTAAGTATTGAGCCTGTCCCAGCTGGTCCAACAGCTCTTCAATTCTTGGCATTGGATATGCATCAAAAACTGATATGGCGTTTACCTGCCGGAAGTCAATACAAAATCTTAAAGATCCATCAGGCTTCGGCACCAGGACTATGGGGCTATTCCAGGGACTCTTTGACTCCTCTATTACTCCCATGTCCAACATCTCCTGGACTTGTGCCACTACTTCCTGTCTCTTGGCTTCAGGCAAGCGGTATGGCCTTTGACGAACTAATTTCCCAGGTGGAGTTATTATTTCATGGGCAACCAAATGTGTCTCCCCAGGTATGGGTGTCAACACATCTGGGAATTCTTTAAGCAACTTCCTAATTTCTTCCTGTTGTACCACTGTCAGGTCCTTACCTATTTGGGGCTCTGATTTTTCTTTACAATCAGATACCTGGGGTCCCAAATCTTCCTCTTCATTCACCTCCCTCTCTCGGGCACAGGTGGCAGCTAGGCTTTTAACCCCTTTGGCATCAGTAGAACCAAAGCCTTTGGTTCCATGTTCAGAATTCTCCAGGGATGTGACCTCCTCCACAGGTGGAAAACCCAGCCTCTCACAGATCAGTTGGGCAATTCTGTCTCCTGTCTTCACGTGATAATCATTCTGTCCAAAGTTAAATAACAGAACTTTAATATTGCCCCTGTAATCGGGATCAATTACTCCCGCACCCACATCGATGAAATATTTAAGGGCTAATCCGGACCTTGGGGCTACTCTCCCTTAGCATCCAATAGGTATTTCCACTTGGAGACCGGTGTCAACCAGGGCTCTCCCTTGGCTAGGTACAGTCACATTTTCTATGCTGCACAGGTCAAACCCAGCAGCTTGAGGGGTTGCCCGCTTAGGAGCTTGGGCCTTCTCTGTGACCCTATGGTACTTTAGGACGAATGTCTGCTTTGGGGTAGCTTGGTCTTCTGGACGCTTAACCATCTTTTTAGTTGGGGTCTGAGGACTTCCAAATAAAGGCCCGGGAGCTATTACCATTAAACCTTCTCCCTCCTTCTTTCCTAGTCCTTCCACTAGACCCTGCTTAAATCTTGGCCAGTCTCTTCCTAGAACCAAATCAAAGGGTAGCCTAGGCACCACTGCTAACAGGACTTCCTCTTGTCCCCCCAGGCACTTAACCTTTAGCCTATAGGTGGGATATGATGTTGCAGCACCATGAATGCATCTGATGTGAACTTGGCTTTCAGGGGTTTTAGGCACAAATCCTTCTTGGGCCTCTATCCTCTTCCAAAGCCTTTTTGACATCATACTCTGGTCTGCCCCAGAGTCTAACAAAGCATTTGTGGTAATTCCTTGCACATCAACCATCAAAAGAAATCCTTCTTTGGGCTGTTTTAAATCCACACCCACTAAGCTAGTGTGTGTCTGGCATCTCTTTCTAAATGTCCCCATTTTCCACATTTGAAACATTTCTTTCTATTCCACTGTGTCATCTGGTTTGATACAGTACATTCATTTTCAGAAACATTTTTAATTATTTTCTTTTCTGATACAGCACATCTAGCCTCAGCACCAATCTTCAGAGGGCCACCCATTCTATGGCAAGCCTGCGTGGCTTCCAAGAATCTCTCTGCTAGCATGGTTGCCTCTCCAAGATTTTGGCAATTTTGCTGTATAAGGAAAGTGTGCAAATCTTTAGGCACCCCAGACATAAATTGTTCAAGCATTATAATATCTAATAACACTTCTACCGTCTTTTGCTCAGGCTCCAACCATTTTACAGCTAAACCTCTGATTCTCTGACTCAGAGCCCTGGGTGTTTCACCCACTCTCAATGTAGTAGCTCTAAACATTCGCCTATACTCTGAAATAGACAACCCTAGGCGATCTCTAATAGCAGCCTTTACATCCTTATAATTCAAAGCCTGGGCTGCTGGCATTGCTCTGTAAGCTGCAAGCACCTCTCCAGTTAATGAGGCTGCCAGCCTTACTGCCCACTGGGTCTCTGGCCATGCTAATGCTTGTGCCACTCTTTCAAAAAGACTCTAGAAAATCATCAACATTATCATCTGGAGTTAGCTTCCCAAAACTAAATGCCCCAATCCCTTGATTGAGTCCCACACTGTCCACATGTGGTGTACCAGTATTCACTGCTGGTCTTGCATCTGTTCCACTTTGGTTCTGCAGCTGAACTAGGGCTTGCACCAGATCAAGCACTGGCTTCTGCTGGTCCATTAAGGCTCTCATAGCAGTGTCCTGAGTCTGCTGTGCTAGCTCCTGCTGCCTGCTGAACTGGGCTGCCATCCACTGAGCTAGTTCCTTTGAATCCATCTTGATCCATGCAAGAAACAAAGAAAAAACCCCCAAAGTGCACCACCTTCCAAACAGGTGTGTTTTTTTCTACTTTTTTTTTTTTTTTTTCAATTACCCCTGTGCTTACTCCCATCCACCACTAGACATGCCCAGGTACTTATTACCTTGTCTCAGTGATGAATCCAGCTCTGCACAGGGTCTTTTCCTCCTGGGACAGCTTCCTGGAACAACCCCTTTTCCTCCAAAGTGTAGTTGAGGGAAAATCTTTTTTTCCAGCTTTAAACTTGAACTTTAGTTGTAATCCTCAGCAAGTAAATCCCTTTGTGCAAAAGCAATCCGAAAAACTACGCCATTTGTCAGACGGCTGCCTGGGTGAGAATCTTCACAGTCTTTTCAAGTGCATATATCTATATGATTTGCAAGGTATTGTGGGCAATGTAGTTCATTCACACCAGACACAGCTGCTGACAATAATTTAGTTGTGCTCTTGGGTAAAGCCAATAAGATATTTATTTATGGGGTTATTTCTCCCAACACAGATATGCTTGGTAGCACATAAATTAGGTTACTTGCTTTCAGTGTTAACTTGGAAAAAACAAAGTCAAAATCAGGAAAACAACAAATGAAAAGCCACAAAGCAAGAAACAAACTGTTCTTTTCAGGTTAACTTCTGATTACTTCCCACTGTGATAAGGAAGCTTATCATAGCTCAGGTAGGAGCTATAGAAAAGATGATGTGACTCTGAACAAGCAACCTGTCAGTTCTGGTAGAAGCAAGAAAACAGAGTTTTCACATAAAAGACTACCAGTCCCAGAATGCACCAGGTTTCCAGCAGCCATGAGAGGGGCTGAAGTGAGAAAATGTGTGTGCAATCAAGAGAGCTATGAGGTAATCCCTAAGCACTCATCTCAAAGGGCAGGGCCTGATTCAACACAGCTGCGCTATGTTAGGGAGGAGCACACATTAGGAAAGAATAAGAATAGAGCTTATTCTTCAGATAACAGCTTCAAGAACAGCTTCAGCAAAAGCTTCAGGGAGAGCTTCAGCAACGGCTACAAGCTCCAGCCCTGCTACAGGTTTAAGCATCACCTGGAGAAACAGAAGCCAAGCCAAGCGGATAGAGAAAGAAGGAAATTCTCTGGAAGGAAGAGAAGAAAGCCCATTGGAAGGTCTGGGAGAGTCCAAGGCAGTACCCATACTGGGAGGTATTCCAAATGCCAGCAGAGTCCATTGGACTGGATTCAGCCAGAGGAATGGAGTGGCAGAGATAGGAATCACCAGTGGCTACCTGGAAGAGAGAAGACTGCATGTGGAAGGGACTTTCAGACCAAGGCCAGAAGGTATGTGAGAGGAGATCCAGTGTCCAGGGATCAAGATTGGAAGGCTGGGCATCAGAATTGGATTACATACTGGCCAGGCTATACAGAGACGAATAATGATAGCAGGAGAGGCTCAGGTATGAACACTGATCCAGACCCTATCTATAATAGAGAATGGCAGCAAGGGAATAAGCATTCTCATGATAGTGCCTTAATGAAAGACTCGTCTGTGCCAATGTATGATAGTGACCCTATGCTGATTGATGAAGGGGGAGATACAGCAGATGAAAGTACAGTTTACATGGACTGTTCTCTATCTAAATGCTATTGCTAGCTTTCTGTGAGCAAACACATCAGCCATCACAAAGAAACCTAACTTTGTTCTTTATTTCCACTGCAAACAGCTCTTAAAGCAGGATTTGGGTTCACACAGTAGCAGCCAGCCAGCTAAAGGCTTACAGCTGGTCAATTGATAGTAATTAAACCTGCACCTGATTGTGGGTGTGTGAGCAGGGGAGAATCACTGCTAGGATCTGCGTGGAAAATAAGCAGAAGTTAACCTAACAAGCAAAGCTTATTCATTTCTTTGTGCCTTTTTATTTGGTAATTATTTGCTAAGAAAACATTAGCTAATTGCCTGACAAGCTGAAGGTTGTTTTCTGATTTGCTTTATGACTTTGTTATCCATTTAAACACTGCAAGCAAGTAACCTCATTTATATGGCTATCAAGCATACTTGTGCTGGGTGAATTAAACCCCATCAATAAAAGAAGTATTTTATTGACCTTACCACTTGGTTCCACAACTCAATTATTGTCATCAGCTGTGTTTGGGAGTGAATGAACTACAATACCCACAATACCTTGCAAGAATCATATGAATATATGCATCGTCAAGATTGTGTAAGTTCTCACCCTAGGCAGCCGTCTGACACCACATAGATACAGAAGTGATTCTCTCCTAGCTCACAAGCAATTAGGTAAGGCTTAATTGCTAGCAGTTATCCAGCTGAAACCCCTTAGCTGGCTTGCTTTGTACTGTGTGGGTGAAATCCTGCTTCAGGAGCTTTTCTGAGTAGATTAAAGAACAAATTTTTATTTCTTTGTGATGGTTGCTGTACTTTATAACAGAAAGTTACCAATGGAGTTTGGATAGAGAACAGTCCATATAAACAGAATCCTCATCTGCTATTATTCCCCCTTGTTCAACAAGCATGGGTTCAATATCATGGATTGGCACAGATGAATCTCTCAATGGAACATTTTCAGGAGAATACTTGTTTCCCTGCTGTCTTTCAAGGTTATAGCTAGGGCTTAGATCAGTGTTCATACCTGAGCTTCCATTGTTGCTAGAGTTCCTCTCTATATAGCCTGGCCAGTATGTAGTCCAGTTCTTATGTCCAGCCTTCCAATCCAGATCCCTGGACACTGGATCTCTCTTCACATACCTTCTGGCATAGGTCTTAGGGTCCCTTCCACGTGCAGCCGTCTCCCTCACAGGTAGCGTCTGGTGATTCCTAGCTCTGCAGCACCATTCCTCTGGCTTTCTCCAGTCCAATGGTGTATGCTGGCCCTTGAAATGCCTCCCAGTATACGTACTGCTTTGGACTCTTCTAGACCTCTCAAAGGCTTTTCTCCTCTTTCTTCCAGAGGGTCTCTTTTCCTCTCTGTCCGTCCGGTTTGGCTTCTGCTTCTGATGATCCTTCAGATGAAACTGAGGATAATTCTCTGTATATCCAAGGTGATCATGAAGATGGTCATCTGTAGAATAAACTCTACTCTTATTCTGCCTAGATGAGTGCTCCTCCCTAACACAGCGCAGCTGTGCTGAATCAGGCCCTGCCCTTTGAGATGAGTGCTTAGGGATTACCTCATAGCCCTCCTGATTGAACACACGTTTCCCCACTTCAGCTCCTCTAATGGCTGTTGGAAACCTGGTGCATTCTGGGACTGGTAGTCTTTTATGGCAAAATTCTGTTTTCTTATTTCTACCAGAACTGACAGGTTGCTTGTTCAGAGTCACTTCACCTTTTCTATAGCTCCTTCCTGAGCTATGATAAGCTTCCCTATCACATGTTACATACGGGTTGTATGAAGAGATTAAATAGCAGCAAAGACAATGGTGATCCTTGCTGTACCCTTGGTGTACTTGGAATGGTCTCGATTTGCCCTTCCTGTATTTGACTTGCTGTTGTCTGTCACAGATATGATTGGAACCATCTAAGTGTGAGGTTATGAAGTCCAATGTCCTGTAGTCTCTGGAGAAGTAATTTATGTGAAACGGTGTTAAAGGCTGATGATATGTTCAAGAAAATGAGCAGAATGCCCCTTTTTATGTTGTCTATTCCTTTATGAATGCTGTAAAAAAAGGACATAAGCAGGGTTTCTACACCATAGTTGGGCCTGAACCCGTGCTGTGTGGGTCAAGTGGGGCATGTAGTTCTACATGATCTTGCAGCTGCAGCTGTATGGCCTTCTCTATGATATTGGCCAGTAGTGGTAGGCTTGATATTGGGCGGTATGAACTTGGGTCTTGTTTATTAAGTGCATTATTTTTGATGATTGGTCTTATGGTAGCCTTTTTGAGTATATTTGGCATATGCCCTTGCATAAGTGAGGCTTGTATGATTTTGAGTATGAATGGGGTGAGCTCTTCTTTGGCCATCTTGATCCATGTGACTGGACAAGGATTGGTGGGTGATGTAGTTGTGTTCAGTTTGGATATTATATGTTTTATTTGTTCAAGGGATGGTATGTGGAATTAACCCCATATTCCAGTGGACGGTTCTTGTTCCTGTGTGTCTATCTGTATTGGCATGACATTGTGGAAAGTCCTTCAGAGGCGATCCGCTATCTGTTGTGGGTGTATTTCAGTGTCGTTTTCTGGTGTGAGGTTCTTAGTTAGAGTTCTGACTATTTCAAACAGTTCTCTTGGCTTATTTGCAGATTTCATTATAAGACTGGTGTAATATTCTTGTTTCCGTATATTAAGGTTATTGCATTCTTCCTGTTTGCTTCTGTATTCTTGCAGTGTGTCAGAGTCTTTGTTCTGTCTCCATAGCTTCTCTGTCTTCCTTAAGTTCCTTTTTATTTGCCTTATCTCATTGGTGTACCAGGTTGTGGATTGTGTTTGCTGTATTTTTTGCAGTTTGATTGCTTTTTTGTTCTTCTCTGTTGCTGCTGTGATGCAATGATTCCAGCTGTCGATGGCTTTGTCTGCCTCAGTGTATTCTTGGTCTATTTTTGGTAGGATTTCCTGTAAGAATTGTTCCTTCTGAAAGGTCTTGAATCTTCTGGTTTTATTTTGTGGATGACTTGTAGGAGTTGGTTTGGTTAATGCCATTTAGAATGTGATTATGTGATGGTCGGGCCTGGGTATTGGGGTAACTGTTGGGGGAAGGATGATGTTCTGCTCTAGGAGTGACCGAGGAGCAAAGATGAGGTCCGGCGTTGTGCCCTGTCTGTGTGTGTGGGTTTGCAACAGTGGTGTATATTTCAGAAAGGATTGCATTCAGAAAGGATTTTGCTTCCTTATTGGTTGCCGAGTTGATGTTGAAATCTCCAAGAGCTATCGTTGGCTTGTGTGAAGTGGAGAGCATATACACCATCCCTAGCACTGTTGATAGTTCGTCATGTTTAGCATTTGGGGACCTATATGTGAGGCAGATTGTGATGTATTTGTTTGTGGTAGAGATGGTGTTGCTTCCTTCTGTGTTGATAATAGAGATGGTATTGAACTTGTATTGGCTTTTGGCCACTATAAGTACTCCTCTTCCTCTCCTGTGCGTGCGTGGGCAGATAAATAGTGTGTATGCGGGTGATTTCATTCAGTATATCTTGGTCAGAATCAGTCAGCCATGATTCTGTAATGCACATTATGTCTGTCTGGTGATCACTGGTAGATTGTCAGTGATGGTGTTTGTTTTGTTCTGGACAGACCTTGCATTAATTAGCATGCATTTTATCAGTGCGGTCAGAATGCGGTTGTTGTGGTCATTGTATGGTTGCATGTTGGGTGAGATTTTAATGAGCCTTTGCATTTTTCTGTGTGGGTATTTGTTTTTGGGTATCTGGTACCATGGTGTTTGTAGTCTTATATCATGTAGTATTGGTAGTTTTTGTATATAGTGTTGTGTTTGTGTGGCCCCTGCATATAGTATAGGAGCAAATGCAATAGCAATATCAGCAGGGGATTGGTGATGATTGGATTCGTGTTGTGACAGTAATTGTTGCTCTGGCTGTATGTTACCTTCTATGTGATTTTCTGTGTCTTTGGAAGAGTACCTGTTATAGCTTACCTCCAGGTTGACCACTTTGTCCTTGGGAGACTTGTGCCAGCCCCCCTGTAGGCACTCCACCTTGGGCCCCTTGTTGATGTACCTGTGGTGCGATCCTTCCAGTTTTTCTAGCAAACATGATGTTTTTGAATGTTCTGTTGGTGCCGGGCGAGCGCGCTACTGCTGTAGGATGAGGCTTACTTCCAGGGTCCTACCGCTGGCCCTATGCTTGTTTTTCTTCAAATCATGGGTTGCTTGCAGGCTGAGGTTAGCACATTATTAGTACTGATGAGATGTGAGTCATTGATTGGGGGAGAGAAATTCACCAGCAGTTACGGGTCTAGAATGGCCTTTTTCCTGTAGGTAGTGATGGTCTCTCCTGTAGTCCTCACCTAAGGGTCTCACCAAAGGGCCCTCTGCTGCTTTTAAATGCTGTGGTAAGGAGAGTGTAGCACAGCCCTGGGAAATAGAGGAAAAAGGAACTTTTGCTTCTTTAAGGGGGATGGGATCACCTAAACACATGTGCAAAAGTAAAAGCGGTGAAAGAAACCACACTTGCAGAGCTAGGCTGAAGCCACACCCAGACTCCATGGCAACCCTAAGTAAGGATAAGGGACACCTGTGGGTGGAGCCAGAAGGGGAGGCACACTGCCTAGCATTTAAAGTTAAGCAAACAGAAAGTGATAGATTCGGTAGAACTGTTAGAAGCCTTGGAGGTGTTGGAAGCCACGGGAACAGCTTGAGAAGCAGCAGCTGGGGAAAGGCCAGAGGACAGGCCGAGTACTTTCCTTCTAGGAGAGAGAAGGGCAAAAGGCTGGCTGTAAGAAAGCTAGAACAGGAAGGCTCAGCTTCTTCTGAAGAAAGACAAATCTTCAGGCTGAGAAAGCCCAGGAAAGCTGGAAGAAAATCCTGCAGTGATTCCCTGAGCAGCTCTGACTCAGAGGACGCAACCTCCAACAGATGTCACAGCTGTGAAACTCCCACGGTTAAGCTCCAAGGTAGGAGAGGAAAGTTGGAAAGAGTTAATGCTTATAACTCTGACTCAGATACTGAGGAGATAGTTATACCTGCTAGCACGCAGAACAGGAAGAAGGGTTTTGTAGATAAAGCCAAGCAAACAAAGCCTGTTAATGTTTTACCAAGAGAAAGAAAGGCAGTTCAATGGGAGAAACTGTTTAAGCTGTTAAAGCATATAAACCTTAAAGTACCTGAACGTATTCAAGTTCTACAATCAGGCAGTGCAGAGGAAAAAATGGAGGTGGATTATAAGGAAGATGACCCTGATTCCACTTGCTCTGAAATGGAATGTGCTCTATGTGTTACTGCTGATTGAAAGAAGTAAAATACTAGGAAGAATCTCAGGAAGCAGTTCTCAGGTTCATGATAGCTGAAAGCTTTGAAAAGAGAGAAAGGAAATCTCTTAGTTTAAAACTTGCAAAGCTCTGTCTGTTGAAGAGAAGTAGATGATGCAATTGAGTTCTGTACTGACCAGCTGAGAAGTGTTTTAAACTGAAGCAGCTAAAGGGAGCCGACAGAATTACTGAGTTCCATTGTGTGCTTTAACTGCAAATAAAGCTGTTGTTTCTGAGATGAGAAATTTCCTAATGAAAGAAGTAAAGACATTTACTTGTAAATAATACCACTGAAACACACTGTTTGTAAAGAACTTTTATTTGGGAGAAAATATCCTTGTTTTCTGTTGCTGAGTTTGGAATCTTCTACAAAGGACTGTTACTAAACTGCACCAAGTTAAAAATCAATAAAAAATTCCTGTGTTGCTTTAAAACCACTTGGACTGCTTTTATACACAACTACACGTTTAAAGCTAAAAGATACAAGATGGGAGCCCATCTTCACTAGGCGACCGCCTAGTGGAGGCGCACCCGCCACAATGTCCAACTGCAGTGTCCTCTTCAGCCCGACTGGCCTTGTCGGAGAGGAGCAGGGCAGAGCTTACCTTCCCGCTCTCCCTCAATGATGCTGATCGGTGCAGGAGATGGTGAGGGAAAAGCTGGATCCTGTTGGTGCTTGTGGGGGCCAATCGGGTACAGGTTGGTGGTGGTAGAAAGGCCGGTTCCTACTGGTGCTGCTGCTTTTAAATGTTCTGCTGCAGTTTCCTCTTCAGTCCGATAGGCCTTGTCAGAGGGGAGCAGGGCGGAGCTTACCTTCCCACTCTCCCTCGATGATGCTGATCGGTTCAGGAAAGGCCGGATCCTGTTGGTGCTTGTGGGGCTGATCAGGTACAAGTAGGTGGTGCTGGCAACAAATAATGTGTATACCATGGACTGCCCGAAGAGCAAACCAATCGGTACTAGAGGAGATCAAACCTAAGCTTTCTTTAGAAGCTCAGATGAGAACACGTTGACTTTCATATTTTGAACACATCATGAGAAGAGAGATCATTAAAGAAAGACATCATGCTTGGCAAGGTAGAAAGTCAATGCAAAAGAGGAAGGCCAGCAATGAGATGGATCAATACTATATCAGCAGCTATGGATGCCACTCTGTCGACAATGAACCGCCTGACTGAAGACCAAACATAGTTTAGGACAACTATCCAGAGGGTTGCTATGAGTCGACACCAACTTGATGACACTTAACTACCCTCCCACGCCTTTCTATATCACTGGTACCCACATGTACCATGACAGCCAGCTCTTCCCCAACATTGTCTAAAATCCTATCTAAGTGATGCCTGAAGTCCATTCACTTTGCACCTGGCAGGCATGTTGCCATGCCATCCTCATATCCACCTGCTATATAACTTTCTACATTCCTTATTGACTGAATCACTAATGACAATGGCTGTCCTAGCCTTCCCCCTTGGAGATCCATTTTCTGTGCAAGAGGATACTATATTGCCCAGAGGGCAGGTCCTAGCTACAGGATCATGTGCTGACAAGCTGCAGTGATGCTCTCCTTTCAAATGAGCTTGCTGAGATGGGGTCTTGCTGCTGTATCCCTGTAGATATCTTCTATAAGTTTCTCTGCTACTCTAGTTTTCAGAGATGAGACTCACTCTGAGTGCCAGGAGCTTTTTGCACCAATTGCACATATACAACCTCTCACCAACTGATACATAATCATACATATTGTTGAGTTGTTAGTTCTTTAAAGTTGCTAAGGGATTAGGGGATGTTTCATATAAATTACTTCAAATTTATTTGGTGTATTTTACATTGTTTAGTCAATGATTTGCAGGGGAGGGGCCAACATTTAATCTATTTATTGAGACTTATTCTCTTTATTTAAAATAATACTTAAATGTTATGAGAAATGTTCCTCTTTTTGTTGTCTTATTGGGTGTAGTCTATAAAGCAAAGCACTGGATCTATTTTCCAAAGTCCAGATTGTTTCAAAAACTATTTGAGGGCTGTGCTTAAAATTCCACAAAAATGTACTACTTTGCTACCTAGCAGGTTTTACATCTCAATAGACAGATGTAGCATAGTTACTCACCTGTAACAGGTGTTCTCCGGGGACAGCAGGAATCAGTCCTCACATATGGGTTACGTCGGTGCCAGTGGAGCAAATCCCCAGCTTTCAAAGAAAGCATTTGGGAGTTGCCTCCACGCATGCATGGTCCGCTTCCCACCCAAAGGGTCCATCTTGCTCAATCAAATAACAGTTAGAGACGGCAAAGAACAAAAAACAGTAAAAACAGGAGGACTGCAACTGCAAGGGGAGAAGGGAGGGTTGTGAGGACTGATTCCTACTGTCCCTGGAGAACACCTATACTGGTGAGTAACTATGCTTTCTCCGGGAACAAGCAGGAAGTCAGTCCTCACATATGGGACTCCCCAGCTACAGGCTACCAGGAACCCATAGCCAAAAAAGGCTCCCTCATTGAGAACCATGAGCAGCTGCAGCGGAAAGAACTTCCAATCTGAGAAGGAATTAGCACTCTGGTAGCCTGAACACAGAAGGGTCGGAGGGCAGGAGTTGCCTAGACCTCAAAAAGGTTATGGAGTATGGCCTGGCCAAAGGCACTGTCCCGTCGGGACTACCTATCCAGACAGTAATGAGCTGCAAAGGTATAAACCAAAGACCAGGTAGCGGCCTGGCAGATGCCTGCCAGAGGAATGGAGCACAGATGAGCCATGGAGGTTTCCATGGCCCGGACCTTGTGAGCCATGACACGGCCCTCCAAAGGAAGTTTCACTTCCTCATAGGCCCAGGCGATGCAGTCCGCCACCCACGTGGACAGCGTGTGCTTGGTCACTGCCTGCCCCAGCTTGCTGGGGTCATAGGAAACGAAAAGCTGCAATGCTTTCCGGTGGTCTTGAGTATGCTGAATGTAGAAAGATAAAGCCCTCCTACAGTCTAGGGTATGGAGGACGGCCTCAGCGTTACCGGTGTGCGGTCTGGGAAAGAAGATAGGGAGGACCACCTCCTGATTGAGGTGGAAAGAGGACACTACCTTCGGAAGAAACTTGGGGTGTGTGCGAAGCACTACCCTATTCTTGTAGAACCTGGTATAAAGCCTCTCTGCCATGAGGGCCTGGAGCTCACTCACTCTTCGGGCGGAGGTGAGGACAACAAGGAACACATGAGAGACAGCAGAGATGACACATAGCCATCGGTTCAAAAGGCGGTTGGGTGAGCCGCCCTAACACCACATTGAGATCCCATTGGGGCGCCGGAGGGCAGTAGGGGGGATTAGACAGAAGGCAGCCCTTGAGGAACCGGGATACTGTCGGGTGTGCCAAGAGTGGCTTCCCGTTTATCGGATGGTGGTTGGCCACGAGGGCATTGAGATGTACTCTGACGGAGTTGGATTTGATCCCCGAGTCAGAGAGGTGGAGAAGGTATTGTAGTACCATGGCCACCGGGCAGGAGAAATGGTCGGTTCCCCGAGTCACACACCAGAGCGCAAACCTGCGCCACTTAAAGGCGTATACCCGTCTGGTAGATGTTCTGTAGGAAGCCAGCAGTACATCCTCCGCTTCCTTCGGAAGTAGGAGCGGAGCTAGTGAGACCCTCTCAGCAGCCATACTGTCAGCAATAGGGAGCTAGGGTTGGGGTGCAGGAGAGAGCCCCCCTCCTGGGAGGGGAGCCGTGAGCCTGTCCCCAGAGGGATAGGAGTCTCTGCCGCTAGCTGCAGGAGGAGCAGGAACCATGGGGCTATCAAAATGACTAAGGCTCTGTCACGAAGAATCTTGAACAGGGTCTTGACAATCAGAGGTGTCGGGGGAAATGCATACAGGAAACCCCCTGACCACCCTGTCGGGGTGTGGTTGCCGGGAACAGAAACGGGGCAACTGGTGGTTGTCTGGGCTGGTGAAGAGGTCCAGCCTCGGGTACCCCCAGATCTGAAAGAGCCTCCGGGCCACTTTGGGGTCCAGTTGCCATTCGTGGGGCTGGAGTAGTCTGCTGAGCCTTGAGGAGAATGCCTTGTTGGACTGTGAATGAGCAGAGGTCCAGTGCTTCTTGGCAGAGGGCACGGGATCCCGTGCCCCCCCTGTTTGTTTATTTTATTTATTTATTTAACAAGCTTTATATACCGACTTTCTACAATTCAAGACGGTTTACAGGGAACATAACAGTCAGTGAATTTCAGGTGAATACAATGAAACAATGATAAACACAATATAAATGGTTAGCAAGAGACTACTCATGGCGGAGGCTTAAGAACTATTTACATGGCATTTTAAGGGCTATTTACATAAGGAATTTAAAGAGAAGATTAGAGAGAGCTATATAAGTAGGGAAAAGTGTTCCTGGAAGAGATGAGTTTTCAATTTCTTACGGAATTCAGAGTGGTTGGGACAGTTCCTTAGTTCGTGGGGTAAGGCGTTCCAAATAGAGGGGGTGAAAAGGGAGAATGCCCGATTACATGTAGTTTGGCTACATTTTCTCTTTGAAGTTGGGATGGATAGGAGGTTTTTGGTGAAGGTGCAGCGTGTTCTGTTGTTATTGGAATTGGATAGGAGCGAGGATAGGCATGGAGCTGACTCATTGGAAATGATTTTCTGTATGAAGGTGATTGTTTTGAATTTAGCTCTGGACTGAATGGGGAGCCAGTGTAGGTCAAAGAGTATTGGCGTTATGTGTGAGCGTCTGGGGTTATTTGTGATGAGTCGAGCTATTGTATTCTGTGCCATTTGGATGGGATGTAGGCTGTTCTTAGGAAGGCCATGATAGATGAGATTGCAGTAGTCAAGGGTTGGGATGGTGAGGGCCTGGCAGACAGTGCGAAAGGAGTCTGGGTTGAGGAGAGGTTGAAGGTTCCGAAGAGTGCGTAGTTTGGCATATATTGTGTTAGAGGTTTTTTTAATCTGTTCATGGAATGTAAGGTTCTGATCAAGGATAAGGCTGAGATATTTCACTTGATGTTTAATGGTGAGGACGATATCACCAAATGTAAGGGAAGTAGGTGGGGTATAGGAAGTGCAGGTGAATGCTTGAAGGGCTTCAGTTTGTTCATTTAGAACATGGTGACTTGGTTGTCGGTCTGGACTAGGACAGAGCTGTGGCTCAGGGATTTCCGGAACGCCCTCAGGGCAAGTCGGATCGCACACAGCTCCAACAGGTTGATCTGTTGGGCACTCTCATCTGGATACCAGATGCCCCTGGGTGCGGAACCCCTGGCAGTGGGCTCCCCAGCCCAGCAGAGAGGCGTCTGTGGTGAGGACTCTCGAGTGCTGAGGGACCTGAAAGGGCATTCACTCTTGCAAGTGGCGGGGGAACTGCCACCAGTTTAGGGACTGTGCCAGGCACACAGTGACTCTGACCTTGTTCTGGGGCGTCCCGTTGCCTGGGACCATTGGTCCCTGAAGTACCACTGCGGAATCTGCATGTGTAGATGGGCATCTGGAGTGACATGGACTGTGGAGGCCATGTGCCCGAGGAGGCACAACAGGAGTCGTGCTGGTACCGAAGGGCGACGCTGTAAACTCCTGGCCAGTGCCATCAGCCTGTTGACTGTCTGTAGGCAGGAAGGCCTTGGCTTGGAGTGTATCGATCCTTGCCCCGATAAATTCCAGCTCCTGAGTGGGTCTCAGTCTGGACTTGGGGTAGTTGATTATGAAGCCCAAGTGCTGAAGGACCTGGATAGTGCGTGCCGTGGCCTGCTGTACCTCAGGTGCCGAGGTGCCCCTGATGAGCCAGTCATCGAGGTAGGGGAAGACAAAAATCCCCTGAAGCCTGAGAAAGGCGGTGACTACTGCTAGGCACTTTGTGAATACCCTGGGGGCCGAGGCAAGGCCGAGGGCAGCACTCCAGAAAGGACCCCCACCAGAAAGCATAGGTATTGCCTGTGGTTTGGGTGGATTAGGATGTGCATGTAAGCATCCTTTAGGTCTAAGGAGCACAGCCAGTCTCCCTGGCGGAGGGGTAAGGCAGCAAAGTTCCAAGGGAGAGCAACCTGAACTTCTCCCGCACCAGGAATCTGTTGAGGATGCGGAGGTCAAAGATGGGCCTTAGGCCCCCTGATCTTTTTTGGCACGAGGAAGTATGTGGAGTAGAACCCCTTGCCCGTGAGATGATGGGGCACTGGTTCTATCACTCTGTCCTCAAGAAGACCTGCCAACTCCTGCAAGAGAAGGTCCCGTTGAAGGTGAGGCCGGGAGGGCTCTTCGGGAAAGAAGTGCGAAGGCACCTCGGTTAGGCAAAGGAGGTAATCCTCCTTGACCACCTGTAATGCACAGGCGTCGGTGGTGATGGTTCCCCACCTGTAGGAGAACAGGGAGAACCGACCTCCTGTAGGTTGCCTGGCCTCGCTGGAGAGAGGGGCCATGCTGTAAGAGTCAAAGGTTTCCCCCTGGTTGAGCCGTGGTTGAAACCTGGGGCTTAGGATCCTTTTGCTTAAGGGGACCATGCTCTGCCCCTTGGCCTGCTGCCCCTGCTGTGGCGCTGGGGAGGCCTGATAAGGGGGATAACCTCGGTAAGCAGTGGGTTTCCTCGGGTAGAAGGACTTTTTCCCCAATCCCTTCTTTCGGGAAGGGGCTGAGGTCTTCTTAGAGAGCCTAGTCCTCGTCATGAAGAACTTGGTCTCCAGTTCGGCGGCCTATTCAGTCATGGGCTTGCCGAATAAGTTCTTCCCCTGACATAAGACATTGATCAACTTGTCTTGTACCCATTGCTCGAGGTCAGACGACTGCAGCCAGGCCTGGCGGCATGCACAGATACCTGCTGCGGCTACTCTGGCTGCCGACTCTAACCCATCGTAGGACGCTCAAGACATATTTGAGCATTCACCGATAAGAACATAAGATATGCCATACTGGGTCAGACCAAGGTCCATCAAGCCCAGTATCCTGTTTCCAAAAGTGGCCAATCTAGGTCATACGTACCTAGCAGTTTCCCCAAAAGACACAGGTTCCGCAATGCTTGTACTGGGTCAAGCATTGATATCCTGGGTCCCTTCTTAATAATGGTTTATGGACCTTTCCTCCAGGAACTTGTCCAAACCTTTTTTAAACCCAGCTACACTAACAGCCTTTACTACATCCTCCGGTAACAAATTCCAGAGTTTGACTACACGTTGAATGAAAAAATATTTTCTTTTATTAGTCTTAAATAGTTTACCCTGTAGCTTCATTGCATGTTCCCTAGTCTTTCTATATTCTGATAACGTAAACTATCGATCTACGTTTACCCGTTCCACTCCATTCATTAATTTATAGACTTCTATCATATCTCCCCTCAACCGTCTCTTTTCCAGGTTAAAGAGCCCTAACCTTTTTAGCCTTTCTTCATAGGAGTATCCTTCCATCCCCTTTACCATTTTGGTGGCTCTTCTCTGAACCTTTTCTAATAACTCTATATCCTTTTTAAGATACGGCGACCAGAATTGCACACAATATTCAAGGTGCGGTCTCACCATGGAACGATATAGAGGCATTATAATATCTTTTGTTTATTTTCCATTCCTTTCCTTATGATACCTAGCATTCTATTTGCTCTCTTGGCTGCCGCTGCACACTGGGCCGAGGGTTTTAACATGTTATCCACAATGACGCCTAACTCTTTTTCCTGGGTGGTGGTTCCTAATGTGGAACCTTTCATTGTGTAACCATAGTTTGGGTTGTTCTTCCCTAGGTGCATAACTTTGCACTTGTCCACATTAAATTTCATCTGCCATTTTGATGCCCAGTCTTCTAATTTATCAAGATCCTCTTGCAATTTTCCACAATCCTCTTGGGTTTTTAACAACTTTAAATAGTTTTGTGTCATCTGCAAATTTGATAACCTCACTCGTTATTCCACTTTCCAGGTCATTTATGAATATGTCAAAAAGCAGCGGATCCAGCACAGATCCCTGGGGTACACCATTATTCACCTTTCTCCATTGGGAAAATTGGCCCTTTAGCCCAACCCTCTGCTTTCTATCTTTTAACCCGTTCTTGATCCACAGTAGTACACTGCCTCCTATCCCATGACTCTTTAGTTTTGCCAAAAGTCTCTGATGAGGGACCTTGTCAAAGGCTTTCTGAAAGTCCAGATACACTATATCAACCGACTCACCTTTGTCCACCTGTTTATTCACATTTTCAAAAAAACACAACAGATTAGTAAGACAAGATCTTCCTTGTCTAAAGCCATGTTGGCTGTCTCCCATTAGGCCATGACTATCTACATGCTGAGTAATTTTATTCTTTATGATGGTTTCTACCATTTTCCCGGTACTGACGTGAGGCTCACTGGTCTGTAGTTTCCTGGATCACCCCTGGAACCCTTTTTAAAAATTGGCGTAACATTGGCGATCCTCCAATCTTCAGGTATTACAGATGATTTTAATGATAGTTCACAGATTACTAATAGCAGGTCTGCAATCTCATATTACAGTTCTTTGAACACCCTTGGATGTATATCATCCGGCCCAGGTGATTTGCTACTCCTCAGTTTATCTAATAGTTGTAATACATCTTCCCTATGTATCGATATTTCCTTCAATTCTTCCACACCTTTAAATACCACTTCAGTCATGGGTAACATCCCTACATCTTCTTCAGTAAAGACCGAAGCAAAGAATTCATTCATTCTCTCCGCTGTTGCCTCTTAGTGCCCCTTTAACTCTTCTATCATATAATGGACCAACTGACTCTCTCAGGATTTTTGCTACGAATGTACTTGAAAAAATCTTTATTTCGCGTTTTTGCTTCCACAGCAAGCTTCTTCTCAAATTCTCCCTTTGCCTGCTTTATCAATGCCTTGCATTTGACTTGCCAGTGCTTGTGCTGTTTCCAGGTTTCGTTGTTTGGCTCTTTTTTCCATTTCCTGAAAAATGCTTTTTTGGCAACAACAACCTCTCTGACCTCACCTTTAAACCATGCTGGCAGTTTTTTGGACTTCCTTCCACTTTTCTTAAAGCGCGGAATACAGCTGGTTTGGGCTGCCAAGACAGTATTTTTCAACAACATCCAAGCTTGATGTAAGTCTTTAACCTTTGCAACTGCTCCTTTTAGTTTTTTCTTAACTATTTTCCTCATTTTATCATAGTCTCCCTTTCGAAAGTTAAAAGGTAGTACTGTGGATTTCCGTACTATCCCTCCTCCACTAATTAAATCAAAGGCGATCATGCTATGATCACTATTGCCAAGTGGCCCCAACACCCTTATCTCTTGCACTAGATCTGGTGTTCCACTAAGGACTAGGTCTAATATGGCATCCCCTCTGGTCGGTTCATGAACCAGCTGCTCCAAGAAGCAGTCATTTATGTCATCTATGAACTTTATCTCCCTAGCATGTCCTGCCGTGACACTGACCCAGTCGATACCGGGGTAAAGCACAGTTACTTACCTGTAACAGGTGATCTCCGGAACAGCAGGAATTATTCTTCACATATGGGGTTCGTCGGCACCGACGGAGCCCGCACGGGAATGCTACCCAGCATCCAATCAGAAGGCTTTTGGGAGCGTCCCTCGCGCCTGCGCGGTAGCTTCCCGCCCTTCCCACTGCCTCTCCCCAGTTGCGTTTCATAGCTGAGACAGAAGGAGAGGAAGGAAGAGAGAGAGAGAAAATTACAACTCCTAGGGGAGGTGGGTGGGTTGTGAAGACTAATTCCTGCTGTTCCGGAGATCACCTGTTACAGGTAAGTAACTGTGCTATCTCCAGGAACAAGCAGGAATGAGTCTTCACATATGGGGACTCCCTAGCTGAGGGTGCCAGGGGAGATCCCAGAATGTGCGCCCCTGGACAGGGCGGCATCGCCCAACCTGGATCCCCTGAGGGATGGAGGGTAGGAGTTGAGAAGAGTTGCCAAGGCACAGCAACCGAAGACTACAAGTGGAGTCTTCAAAACCACGTCAAACATCATTAAACCGTTAATGATCTAGCACAATCTAGAGCTTACCTACTGGATTGTAGAAGGCAGAGCTGCGACGGGTACTGTAGATGCAGTAGCGAAGTCTTCAAGGGAACTTCACCGCAGAGAGGACGAAGTTCCCAGTCCGGGCGGGCTGGAGACACAGGTGTCAACCGGCACCGGAAGGACGGCAGGTCTTCACGAGGAGCTCTAAGAGAAGCTGAGAACTCCAGTAGGAGCAGAGTCCCCAATCCGGAGGACTAAGCAGAAGACTGACTGATCTGGGAGAACCCAGCCCAGAGAAGAACAGGAGTGTACCCCGGGATACCGAGGGGTACACTGTCTACCCTAGCCGGCAAGGGATAGGAAGACATTGGGTTCGAAAACCTCCAGACAAGGAGGCGTAAACCAAGGGGCTGTTGACTTCACAGCAAGTTTAAGCATAAACGGTCCGAGCCCCCGAGCCGCAGAACGCAGGCAAGCGGACTGGCCGGACCCCGTAAGAAATAACAAAACGTCAGTACCGATAATTGGGAGATAGTCGGTAAGACACAGGGCGCTATAACATTTCCCAAAAGCACCCACCTGTACCGATATATATCCAATAACAGGTATAGATGTATATCGGGCTATAGGTGGGCCCAGGAACGTCCACCGAGGTTACTAAACCGGTATGCACACGTGAGAACGATACTGCCAACTCGGACCGGCCCTTGCTCCACAGGAGGGCACCCACCTGGAAGGTGGCAGGGGGGAGGGCCATCCAAGTGATGGGCCGATGTACGTGGTGCAGGGCAGATCGGCGAGAGCAGCAGTATGGTTGCGTGACCGCCAGATCAGTTGCATCAGGAGTACGTAGGACCCTGAGGCGTCCACCTGACAGCCATGCAGAAAAACGTGTCCTCCGTACCACAGGGAAGGCAGGAGGATAGAAAACCCTATAGCCACGGTGTGACCGTGGGGGTCATCTCCGGCATATATTAAAAAAAAACCCTCGGGGCTAGGGCCAATGCCCTCCGACACTCCGAAGAGTGCAGGGAGCGGAGCCGGGGATCGACATGGGTCAGTGGGACTCCTGTCCACCGTAACCTGACAGACCCCGGGGTTTCTCTGCGAGAGTGGAGACACAGACCATAGGGCGGGGGTGGTCCGGCTCTGTCGAGGATTAGTTCGGGCCATGCTCGGAGAGTAGCGGCCAATGCCTACACTGGGAGAAGGAGATTCGGTGCGCGATCCCCTCAATCCGGGGGAACCAGGCAGAGGGGAATTCGAGGGATGTACCCGAGGGTAAGTCCAAAGAAGACTAGCATGGCCCTGAGGAGCCAGGCTAACCTAGTGTGGGAAGGGTCCCCCCGGGGGAGGGGGCTCCATACCTCCAATCAAGCAGCCGAACCACTTGTCATACTGAAAAGAACCCCAGTGTAGAACTGGACAGTAACTTCTAGTAAGAGGAGTTAAGCGCAAACTGGCGCATACCGGAGCCTAAGGCTGCTTGGCATGGGCAGCCTGGCACGAGCCCTGGCACTGCCGACCGGTGTGAGATGTCCCTGGCATGGGCGCACATGGCAGGTGGGCAGGGGGATGACACTTCCTCTTCTTCGGAAAGGAGGGTTGGGAAGGACATTTCCTACCCCCGGGAGAGGGGGAGGGCCGCGGGCGGCCAGCGCCAAACAGGTCAGCGGAGCACTGAGCAACCTGACGCAAAGCCTCGCCATTGAAGAGGTTCTCCCCGGTACACAGGGAATTACCCAGATTATGTTGTGCCCAGCTGCACAAGTCGGAAGCCTGCAACCAGGCTGTACGAAGCGCCCCTATGGCGACAGCAGAGGACCTGCTAACTGACTCAAAAGAGTCCACGGCAGCACGAGAAAGAAACCAAGAGATATTCCTGCAATGGTAAAGAAGCAAGGAATAGTCAGGGGCCCGAGGGGCCGACACAAAGGGAGACAAAAGAGATAACCTCTCGGTGACCTCCCGAAGCGCCAGGCTCATATAGAAAATATATGAGAGAATCCTGGCAGCCAACATGGAAGGTTCGCCGCCCAAAGTTGTCCAGAGCTTTAGATGCACGATTCGGGGGGCGGGAAGAGTGCTTCTTCTTGCTTCTGACCTTCCTCAGGGCCGTTTCCACCACAATGGAATGATGGGGAAGCTGGTGCGTCTGGAAACCCGGAGAGGGGGGCACCCGATACAGGGCATGCATGGTTGTAGGCGGCGCCGGTACCTGTAAGGGCGAGCGCCAAATCCCGAGCAGGAGATCCCACAGGGAGAGATGTAGAGGAAGCATTATGGCTGCCTGTTCCGCAGGACCCGGACTTAGCGAAGGGCCCGGGATAGAAATGGCGAGCAAGTCTGCCATGTCAAGGAGGAAGTCCTGAAAAGACGGCTCTCCCAGAGGGGCTATTCCGGGGGAGGCCAAGGTGGAGGGGCCCGCTTGAACACCAGGGGACCCACTGTGCTGGTGCACGGGAGGAATTGCTCTAAACAGAGGAGGGTACTGACAGTCCCAATTTGAGGCAGTTGGTACTGCATCGTCAGAGCCCGGGATTGATTCCAAGCGGGGCATCGAAGGGAGCGGCGTCCCCGACGGGCCCGCGGGACTCGACCTCGGCCCCGACTCTGGGGTAGGGGCCGCCCCCGGGGCAATCCGCAAGGGCGGTTGGAGTGGTGCCGAGGCAGCTGGAGAGCAGGCGAGCGCAGCACTGCGCCGTCGGAAGAGACCGGGGTCGGATCCGAAATGCGTCGGAGCCACGCTTTCCAGACTGGAGAACGATTCGAGGCTGGGCATCGAACCGAGCGACGCCTCCGTAGGGGGCCCCGGTGTCGGCGGCCGCGCCGGTGCTGCCACTCCCGAGAATCGAGTCGGGTTCGCAACGATCGGTGCCGAGGGCAACGAGGGCTTCCCAGGCCGAAACTCGGCGAAGAGGGAAACACCTGAAGTCGGTTCCGACATCGGGAGAGAGGCCCTTCTAGACACCGGGGTTCTTCCCGCGCCTGTTTTATTGAGCGGGGAACCCTTACGGGGCGTACTACGCGGCCTCGAGGGTACCCAGGTAACCCGCCGACGAGCCCCGGTGGGGAGCGAGACGCACAGCTCCGGCTCCGCGGCCGCGGCGCTTCTTTGGGTCGACTCGACTGAAGGTCCCGGGTCCCGCGGGCAAACTCTAGGGACGAGTGGAGCACTCGACGCCCGCGTAGATGCCGGGAGGTTGGTGGTGTCCAGGGGAGGCCCCGGCCCCGCGCAAGATGGGGGTGCCGACCTGCCCGACCGGGATAGATCGATCGGCTCCGCAGGTGGAGTCTGGTGGCGACCCCTGGCGAAGAACGGGGCCCTCATTCCCGAGACCGCCGCCAGAGGGGCGGAGCCGCTCAAGGCCAGTACCGCCCCCGCGGAAGCCGGGGACGAGTCGATCGGCCCTGACGGAACCGAGGGCACCCGGTGCCGATCCCCGGCGGGGAGTGGAGCCACTGACTCCGATGCCGATGCCGAGGACTTGGTCCCGCTCGAAGCGGTCACCACCTCCGCGCATAGCAGGGGTGTGGGCACGCCCTACCGGGTCAGGTTGGTCCGACGATCCTCGGTGAAGAGTGGGACACTTCGCACCGCCGAAAGCGGGTACCGCCCCCGCGCAGGGCCAGGATGCCGTAGAGCCAGACTGGGTCGAGTCGATCGGCCCCAAAGGCACCGAGGACACCAACTGACAGTCCCTGGCGAAGAGTGGAACACTCAATGCCAATGCCGAGGGATCTGCACCGCTCTAAGCGGGTGCCACCCTCAGGCATGGCTCGGGAATGTTCTGTGAGGAGCAAACCTCAGGAACAACCCGAAACCCCTTGGAGGATCTGGAGCCCGAAGACTCCCTCCGGGGTGTAAGGGAATGGAGGGGGAGGCCGGAGCCGTCGTCATGCAGCGCATGAGATTCACCCCTCAAGGCTCGGCTAGTCTTAACAGACTGTTGTTGGGTTACCTGATCCTGGCGAGGAGAGAAAACTGACGACCGCACCTCAGAGGGAAAGACGTCATCGAGGGACACTCGAAACAGGGAGGGTCTTCTCCCGACGCTGAAGCCCGGGGAACCGGGGGAGAAGGGGTCAGGGCCCAAACAGGAGAGACACCAGGCGTTGGAGTCGAAGAAGAAGACAATGTCTCCACAGTGGGGGCACTTCTTAGGGGAAGAAGGCTCCATGCTGGAAAGCCCGGTAGGCCTCAGAATAACACGAGGAGGATGCTCCTCGAAGGAAAATAAAGGAAAACAAAAAATAAGGAAAAAAGGGAGGCACCAGCGGTGCCAGAGTGAGCGGGAAAAAAACCAAGACCACAGGAAACAAGAAAAGAAGAAAAGTTTCTGCGGTGAAAGGAGGTACGTCCTGTCGGCTCCGCGGAAAAACGAAAACTGGGGAGATGCAGTGGGAAGGGCGGGAAGCTACCGCGCAGGCACGAGGGACGCTCCCAAAAGCCTTCTGATTGGATGCTGGGGAGCATTCCCGTGCGGGCTCCGTCGGCGCCGACGTACCCCATATGTGAAGACTCATTCCTGCTTGTTCCTGGAGATTTGAAATCACCCATTATTACTGCGCTGTAACTTTTGTTAGCTTCCTTGATTTCTTTGAGCATTTCATCATCCATTTGTTCATTCTGGCCCGGTGGTCGATAGTACACCACCACTGCCATCGCCTTCCCCTTTTTACATGGAATTTCAATCCATAGAGATTCTACAGCAAATTTTGTTTCCTGCAAAACTTTAATCCTTTCTGACTCAATGCTCTCTCTAGCAGAGCGCAACCCCTCCACCAATTTGATCAGCTCTATCATTATGATATAGTTTGTACCCAGGTATCACAGTGTCCCACTGGTTGTCCTCCTTCCACCATTTCTCTGATATTCCAATCATATCTAACCTCTCATTTAGTGCTATATATTCTAATTCTCCCATCTTATTTTTTTAGACTTCTAGCATTTGCATACAAGCATTTTAGAGACACTATTTTATTCATATTAATTTGGCTATTGGCAGACATGGGTAATTTGGGATCTTTAAGGTCTGTCTGCTCCATACTCGAGGGCATTTGGGCTACTTTACTCTTTTTTGGAACCTCTCTGCTTTTCGTAGTATCTTTCAAGGATACATTCTTCCAAACCATCCGCTCTTGGGCGACTGTCGGCTTTCCCCTATTATCTAATTTAAAACCTGCTCTATCTCCTTTTTAAAGGTTAATGCCAGCAGCCTGGTTCCATCCCGGTTAAGGTGAAGCCCATCCTTTCAGAAGAGCCCCTCCTTTCCCCAGAATGTTCCCCAGTTCCTAACAAATCCAAAACCCTCATCTCTGCACCATTGTCTCATCCACGCATTGAGACTCCGCGCGTCCCTTTGCTATCCAAAACTAGGTTCGAGCTCAGAAACAACGGAGGAGATAATTGATATTACAAGCCTGTCTAAGTAAAATCCCCTGAAGAAACATAAGGCTGTGAAACGCAGAGGCGCCCAGTCTGGCGTTGGGACATTGAAGAAAAAGACAAAAGATAAGCTTGCTGTTACAAAATATCTCTCATTATCTAACTGGACGTTTGAAATAATAGTTTAATAAAAGTCATGAGAAAGTTTTAAGAATGACATGAAAATGGGTCATTGATGCAAATAGGTGCACTAAGTGATACACATCACAGAAAGTTGCCCGCAAGTCTGAGACCCGCTTAGAAAAAGATAATAAGTTTTGTAAGGAATACCTTTTATAGAATAAATTGAATGAAGGAAATATTCATATATTGGAGTAATTAATTTTATTTAGTGGCTAAACAGTGACATTACTCTGAAGATTTTTGGATCTATTGCGAGCATGAATCATCAGCCATCTCATTAAATTCAATAAAGGTGATCAGCCATTGTTTTCATAATTTTGCGTTTGTTGTTTTTTTTCGCGGGGGCGGGGAGAAGGGGGGTGCGGCCCGCGAGGCTCCCGGTAGTCGGCTGTGCGGCCCGCGGCCCTCTGGAGGTTGGTGACCCCAGCTCTAGAGAATGGACTCGTTCCCTGAGAGCAAAGAGCTCCTTGCACCTAGTGCACACATAAGACCTCTCATAAACTGGGAGAAAATCATACATGTGACACTCAATGCAAAAGACTGGAAAGCCCCCATCTCGCTGCTGGACTGCTGTCTGCATCTTAGTTTTAAGTTTTTGTTTAGATCTTTAAGTTCTTTACTTACTAAGGGTTGCCAATAAAACTGTACCTAATACGTTTAATGTACCTTGTTCACCTGAAGCTTAATTAATCTCAGGTCCTTAGTGTATGACTGATTTGGGTAATGAGCTTCACCTGAGAGCACCTCCTGTCTTTTAAAATGTGTAAGTACCTATAAAGCTACGATTATCCCAGGGGTGGGTGTGGGGAGGGAGGGAGGGAGGGAAATAACACTTATTAAAAGAGGGCTGCTACACAGTACCCTGTCCTGTGCTGCTGAGGTAAGCTATATTCTTATTTGATTTAAATTATAGCTCTTTGCTGCTGCTAGGCTCTTAACTTATTATGAAATTTAAACTACAAGCTCTCTGCTGGGTTCTAAATTTAACCAGAAAGCTCTCTTCTGTGTTTTAAATGTAAACTTAAACTGCTGCTACTAGGCCCTGACTGATTTAACAAAAAATAGTGGGTTCACAGATTAATTAGCTTTAATAAAAATAATTCCTTTCAGAAAATTCCCAGAAGTATATACTCACAATTGCAGATTTCTCTCCAGAAGTAACAGTCCCCTTTTCTAGTCTGGATAGGCCCTTGAAGCGCTGAAGGGCTCCTCAGAGAGACCAGCCAAGAACCTGGTGATCTCTTTTGTTAGATCTCTTAGGTACATGCCCATGTACAGCTGGTAGGCCTGGATTCGGTCATTCAGCATCGCATCCTGGTAGCATTTTTTGCCGAGAGCATCCAAGGTATGCGCTTCTCTGCCAGTTGGCACTGAGGAGTGCGTCTTCTGACTTTTTAGTCGACGCATGGCCAATTCCACGACCATGGAATTATGCGGCCATTGAGACTTTTGGAACCCGGGGCTCCGGCGGACTCGATATATCGAGTCGAGCCGCTTACTAACAACCGGTGTTGATGCCGGTGTCTCCCACATGTGGAGCATAAGGCACTCCGGGATGGGAGGAATGGGCAGCGTGAGGATTTCCCGAGGAGGGGCCCCATATTGGAGGATCTCGAGTTCATCTGCTCGTGGATCCTCCTCGGACTCCATTGGAAAGGCCAAAACTTTGGACATATCCCGAACGAAGTCTTGAAAGGCCATGTCCTCGGGGGGAGATCTCCTTCGAGGCTCTGACCCCTGGAAATTGGAAGGGACATCCCGGTGAAGGAGAGTGTCTGGAGACACCTCATCTTCCGACTCCCAGATGGAGTCATCCAAGTAGGACAGGTGGCAGTCCTCGGGCCACAAGGGATCGGGCCGCTACAGTGCTCGTTGGCTTGCCGGTGGTGATCTCCATCCTGAAGAATGGGAGATCGAGCGGGACCTCAGCCGAGGATCTACTAAGGCCCGTAGGGCTTCGAGGTTCGGCACGGCCTCCAGGGTCGACTTCGTCATCGAGTCCCCGGTGGTCAGGGCAGAGGAACCGGACATACCAGACGCTATTGCTCTTTGCTGCTTTAGTAAGGCAATGATCTTGGAATCCATCCTGGATGTACACTCAGGTGGTTCCGCAGTATCCGGCTTAGGCGCCGATGGAATCGGGGCCGATGCCAGTTCCCCTGGAGGGGAGTCCTCGACTAGGATAGGACGGACTGGCCAGGACCGGTCCGTGGCCAGCTCCTTCCAAAAGAGCTTGATAGGACGCTCCTTCCCCAACGCCTTGGGTTGATGCTCAGGGCTCCTCGACCGGCCCCGTGAGGGACCTGATCGTTTTGAACCATCGACAGAGCCAGAGGAAAATTTCCTTCTTTTAGGTTCCCCTGAGGGGGACTCCCTCTCTGAGGTCTCCCGATGCCGCTCGGGTTTGGAACGCTCCTCCTGGGGCGTGGTGGTCTTGGACAAGGTCCTGGCTTTCAGAGGCATAGGGGAATCAGGGAAAATCTTTTCCTGCTGCTGCTGGCGGCTTTTCAGGGCCTTTGAGGACATAAGTTTGCACAGGCCACATACAGCCAGGTTGTGGTCCGGGCCGAGGCAGCAGTCGTGCGTATCGGTGAGGGACATAATTTTTCCATACCTGTTGCACTTTTTGAACCCGCTGGTAGCCATGGAGGTAAAAAGGGCCTCCGCAAGGTCGAAGACCTTTAGGGATCCCGGCAAGAGAAAACAAGAGCAGGAATGCTCAAAAAGAAAATAAAGAAAAATAAAGAAAAAAGGAAAGCCGACCTGATACCGTGGTACTGGGGGTGGGTGGGAAGGGTACCGGTGCTAGCCGGAAGAAAAAACACTTTTTCCGGGACAGAAAACAGACTACGTCTGAAGGGCTCTGCAGAAAAAAGAAGACTGAGCAAGATGGCCCCTTTGGGCGGGAAGCGGACAACATATGCGTGGAGGCAACTCCCAAATGCATTTTTTAAAAGCTGGGGATTTGCTCCACGCGGGCTCCGTTGGCGCCGACATAACCCATATGTGAAGACGGACTTCCTGCTTGTTCCCGGAGACAATGTAAATTCAGAGGAAGGAGTAGACACTCTTATGCTTGTGGACTGCCAGGATTCATTAGCTTTCCATCGTATAGGTTATCTGAATCATAACACAGAGTATATTGGTGGCTGTGGTGGACAGCATCTGGGTAAAGGTTGGACAGGCTCTTAATGCCTTGTGGATTCAACTGGATTGTGTAGGAATGACGTCCTTTCATTTCAACAACAAAAGACATGAATTAAATGTTGCTTTCTGCTTTAGCTAGCATTTAATAATGGCAGCCACCAGGCTTTGCTTACACACTCCTCTGCAAGATTTGGCATAGCCCTTGGCTTCCCCTCATATATGGTTCTTCTATGGTAGGAGAAATCTCCTATTACTCCTATCTGGCTGGTAATTTTTTTTCAATATGGCACCAAACTTATTTTGACTGGCATTATTTTTAAAAACAGCAGCAGCAAAGCTCCCACCCATCAAAGAGTAAAGAGTAGGGTGAAGAGGGTGCTGAGGGTCATGCAGGCCTGTGACTCCACAGTCAGCACAGGCTGGTGATGGTACAAAGGAAGCATGTACAGCTACAGCACCATTGTGAAGCCTAACAGTTTAAGTGAAGGATCATACAACCCAGTCCCAGCCCTGGTTGTGACTCAGCTGGAAGCCCAAGTCAAAATTTAAAAATAGCCATACCTGAAGAGAAGGCAGAAAAAAGCTGTGCAGTTTTAGACTTGCTCTTTAAATAAACTGAAACAAACTCACCACACACATTAAACTCACAAAATTATTTTATTCCAGGATTGGCGTGTTAATGACGCTTTTTAGCTCTGCAAGAAGTTGTCAAAATGCAGAAAACACAGAGCACTTAAAAGCAATACTTCATCGATTTATTTAAACATAAAATCCATGTATGTAATGGAGCTGAAGGAAGAATAAAGTCTTTTGTTTTATTTTAGTTGACAAAAACTGTCCTGGAGAAGGAGCAATATGCGACTGCAAGCTCAGAGACATCCTTGGCAGCGTGGGCAAGAATCTGCTATGTTCAGAGCCAGCTCCTGGAGTAAGCAGCACCATGCAGGCACCCCCTCGCCCCTGCACCCTTTCACACGAGGGCAGAGGAGAACGGAGAGTGGGCTGGGAGGGATAATGCTACTCCTGGGTAGAGGGCAGGAAGTGGTGGAGGATGTAGAAAAGGAAATGTTGGGTAGGGCAAGAGAGAAAAAGCACTGTGCTGGAGCTGCCACCACAAAAGGGGGGCGACAATTTCAGTTTTCACACAGGATGCCGGTTACCCCAGAACCAGTCCTGACTGTGCCACTGAACCCACTAACTCGCCCAAATAGTAACTTTATTCTCTCACCCAAACCCCTTTAAGTATTGAAAAACCATCAGAAAAACTCCAGTGTAAGTCAAAAACATGCTACAAATTTACAGTCACTAACAATGTTCCCTCTAATTTTCTGTAGGCTGTGTGCGCATAAAATATCAGCTGTGCAGCTTTTGCAGGAAGGTTAAATTTTTGTGTGCCACACAACGATACTCGGAGTTATATACATTAAAATTTGACTACATGTCAGAATACAGTATGTACACCACATTGCTTGCACTAGAAAATATTGTAGAACTTGTGAAAACCGTAAATACACAACAACTTTTACATTTTAAGACATCTGTGTTGTTTTCTATCAGAATCAGAACCGTAATTTTTGTGCGCTCTGTTATAAAGTATGTGTGCTTGCTCGGCGAGGTGTGTGCGCGCGCACACGCGCACAGCTTAGAGGGAACAGTGGTCACTAAGTAAATAGCCTTCATTATTATATTGCATTGAGGACATGTTGCTTAGCAACATATTAAGACTTTGCGCTGTTGACAGGGCAGTTCAATGAGGCAGCCGCAGATAACGCTGCCACTGAAAGTAACACTCTTCCTTGTAACATGGTAAACATACTCTGGCCCCAACCACCACTAGTTAAGGACCAGAAATACCCCTAGCCTTCCAATGTCACATCCAAAGCAAATAGGGTTTGAATCAGATCTGCTGCTCTGATTTGCATATATTTAACATTTTCTCATATCATCTGCACTGTGGGTGTGATGCAGTCAAAATGTCACAGAGATATTGATTATAGAACAATGTATTTGCAACTTTGATCTCCAAATAAAACATTGTTTTGGTTAAGTTTTGGTAATCAGTAAGCGTTTGATCCCTTTTAATTAAAAAAGGAAAACCTATTATACAAATGTACTCCACTCCTGCCAGAGGTTTCTTACATGAGAAGGAATGACTAATACAGCTGCCCTGCAACATAAACCCTAAAATCCTTCCATCATAACACATTTCCCTCTCAAACATACAAACTCTAAGTCTAAAATCCTTTCCACAACAAACACACAAGCCCGAATGCATTCTTGTAAAACATTACTAAAGCATTCACTTTTTAAACACATTTGAAAAAAACTATTTCAAGCTGTTCATCAGACTTGCAGTGTTTCAGTCTCTTCTAATTTTTTTTCAACTACAGGCTTAATTAGAAACCACCAAACCTGATTAAAATGCTGACAATGGCAGGTGTGTGACCAGGAAGGTGGACTGGAAATTCTAAAATTACAATAGGGCAAAGAGGGGGCCTAAAGGTCACAAGTCATCTACGACACATTCTCCGAGAGGTCAAAGACATGGAGTCTTGGTAAGAACATCTATCCTTCATCTTATAGTCCTTATGCTCTACTTCCAACATTGGGTCAGCCTGGGGCTTGCTACATTACTGGCCACTCCTGCCTGTGAACAAAGCCTTGGTGTCTGCCTCAATTTTCCAATTACAATACATATAACATAGCTCACATGGAAGTACAGTACATTGTAACAATGTAAAATATTTGTAGGTACTTGGTCTGCCTAGAGATGGAGCTGGTTACATCCTTAAGAGTGGAATGGCAGGATGCCACATCCTCACAAAGGAACAAGGCATACTCCTCACCTAGTCTAAAGTAACCACATCGATTTTGTTATACTATTCACACGCGAGACGGGGGAGAAAATGGTCTCAGGCATCAATTAATTGCTTTTTTTTCTTTTTTTTTCTTTTTTTTGTCTGTTTGCTTGGTTTCTGTATGTAAGAAATAATGCCCCTAAAAGGCACATAGAACCATGTCTTACATACATCAAAACAATAAAAACTTAAAATAAACAAATGATGTAAATAAATAAACATTTCAGTTAAGATTTGTTCCCCTCCTCCCCCCTACCAAGTTTGCAATGCCCCAGAGCACACAATATCGCTGTTATCATGCAGTATAACGCCAACGAAGGACCAGTGTCAGGACGCTCCAAAGCAGCGCTGTGGACGTCACAGGTTCTTCACAAAGGCCTCCACCTACCAAAAATAAAAGATGTGGCTTTATTAAAAAGACCTCAAAACGCATCTCTTACATGTGTTAGCGTCTGGGAATTTTTATAGGAGAATTTATCATACAAGACTCACTCAGGTGACTGGCAGTTTAGCAAGATTTGCTGTACAGTGGTTTATCACATGTTGGGTAAATCAAGAGATGGTGCAGCAATTTACACACTTGCCATAAACCCTAAATCCTTAGTAAAATGTTTTTACATTGATAAATCTGGTTGATGGTGTAAACAAACCATATCACTCAGGTTGTTTTCATTCTTTCAGATTTTATATTTTTGGATCTTTGGGCACCTTCCTCCTCCCCTTATACTTCCAGCTCAATCAGAATTGGAGTTAGGATATGGTGTCATGAGACTTCATTTACAACTATCCAAAGTATTTGATCTCTATTTTTTTCTCTTTCCCCTTCCCCCCTTCTTATAAGCCAGTCATCATAACAGCAGTCCTCAGCTGGGAGCCAGGCACAAGGGCTCCTCTGGGGTGTGTTACAGTGGTTTTTAAATTTGGCCTTTACATATCAAGGCTGAGAGATGACTGAGGCTCCCGCGCCCCCCCCCCCCCCCGACTCTTAAAAGTGCCTCTGCAACACTACCAGGTCATTGTATGACAGTGCTTAGCACTTGCCACTGAGACATTTTTTGTTTGTTTTCCAGTGGAGGAACAAGTGTTTAGTTAAAAAAAACAAAACAAAGCAAAACAAAAAAACAACGTTTTACGTACTCAGACTCCCTTCGCCTGTCAGAGTTAGGCAAATCTATGTGTGGACTGCAATTTCTAATGCACCCAAACCTGAATACAGCATAAAAACCAGCAAAGTCACCTTTAGGTGATTTTAGAGGCTGGTGATGTTGACAAAACACTAAGTCATACCATTCATTCCAAACTAGTGTCAGCATGAAAGAAACCAAGAGAGAATCAAGCATCCAACTGCCATTTAGGGGCTCCCTCACTGAAGAGTATAACAGAAATAATAAAGTTACTCTGACATGCCCAAAAAGTAACAGAATCTGCAGGTAGATCATCTGAGGACAAAGAAAGGGTGCAGATGCAAGGCCAAATACGGAGCAGGAAGTGGAGCCCACAGCAGCACTGAACATGCTACAGGCACAGATCATAGCAGGATTTCTAACATCCAAAAAAGCAAACAGCACAGTAGAAAAATGATGGATGGGGACTAGCCAAAGTATCATAACTCTTTGAGCACGGCACTGCACGGTATCTCAGGAGCAAAGACAAGAAGCCAGTTTGTCTGCTGAAACAAATCAAGAAACAGGTTTCTCCAGGCTAGGACTTGCACCTGACTGCAAGGCGAAGTGGAGTTCACTGTATGTTAACCTGGGGATTATATACAGAGAGGAGGAAGCAAATACTCCATTGCTAGGTACTTCTAACAGAATATTCCAGCTGTCTCTAGGCTCTGCAAAAAAGGAGATTGCCCATGATGGATTGCATTTTTCATCGAATCATCCAGCTGCTAAGAAATTGCAACGTTGTTGCACCTGGTTTATTGCTTATCAGGGGTGGGAGAGGAGCGGGGACTTTCTTCCAGTTCTGAATTTGTGACCAGATTTTTTTTTTACTTAAATATTTTATAAATCAAGCAGTTCTTTTCCCCGGAGTAATCATGAGCAAAGGAAAGTGGGACCAGAGCCACCAGATAAAAAAGGACAGGATGATGTAGGATTCTTAGCAGTCAAGTGCCAGTATTAGTAGTACATGTCTCTGAGCTAAAATTTGGAATTGAGAGTGAGGTTGATGTAAAGTATGCTTGGGATGCTTCCAGAAATGTTCCGACACTGGAAGTAGAAAGGGCAGCTCAAGCTGTAAAATCATCTTTTATCCATCTGATAAACTCCTTTGTTTTGCCTTGCAAGAGATGGTGCAAAATATGTTTCCTTTTTAAAGTTTATTTGGTTAATCTGTCATTTTCAGAAGGAAACATTCCTTTGGAGCTCAAGAACGTAGTAATCGAGTTGATCTTACATATGCTCAGGTCATGAGGACGCATTTTGCACTCTGAATTCAGTGCACAATATCCTCCTTGATCAGAGCTGCTGAAAATCAAAGGAATGTTGCATTCGCGCCTCCTTGTGCATTTGAAGCAGATTGTGACATATTTTGTGACAATGTCTTCATCACTCTCACAATAGCAGTCTTTTTTTTTTTTGGTCCAGTGCTTCAGAGTCAGAATGGAATATGCGCCTGATGGTGTGCATGTGCTAGAAGCCGCCATCAAACTATTTCTTCAGCAAGGAAGGTGGTTTGTGTTGGGACAAAATAAAGACTTAAAAGTTGGATACATCTGAAGCCTTGTAAATGCAGGAAACAAGGCCAGCCAGCGCATCTTGCTGTGAGAGGAGCAGCTTTCTATATTCAACATCCACAAATCTGGGGACAGTGCCGAAATACGTAGCTGTACATTTTCAGAAGAATGCTTTCAATGCCCACATAAAGTGTGTCTGTCGTATGATGAACACAATTGTTTAAAATGTTTGCTGGGAACCCCACATCAAACTTCTTCAGCTTAGGCAAAACATTCCTTCTTCCTTCATCTCAGCTGACTCTGCCATTCTACTGCAGCAGCCACCAGCACATGCCACACATGTTTCAAACAAATATTTGGTTGTCAAGGTTCTAGAGACATAGGGGCTTGTTTACAAAGCCGCGGTAGCGGTTTGCGATCGTAATCGGAGCCGCGGCCCCCTTGATTTCAATGGGGCCGCGGCTGCGATCGCGATCGCGAACCACTACCGCGGCTTTGTAAACAAGCCCCATAGTTTATAGTTGTCTCTACAGTCTCAGAGGATGCTCTGCATTTCTATTAGTTTAGTCTGCAAACCACATTTTTTCCAGTTGTAATATTGAATTTCTAGTGGACAAAGTTTGGTAGCAAATATGTTATTGTTTTCCAGTCTTTTTAGGACATAGTTGACAGAATGTGGTGAGGCACCAAGTTAGCAGTAGCTTCCATTTCTGCTCGGATGTTTGAAAAAGCGTAGTTACTCACCTGTAACAGGTATTCTCCAGGGACAGCAGGAATCAGTCCTCACATATGGGTGATGTGCCGATGGCACCCTCATGGAAGCATCTCCCTAGCTTTCAAAGAAAAGCCTTTGGGAGATGCCAAGCTTGCGTGGTCCCCTTCCTGCCTAACGGTGCCATCTTACTCAGTCAGGTGCCATAGCTAGAGCCCAACCAAGAAGATGGCCAAAATGAACAGCAACTCCAAGGGGAAGAGGAAAGGTTGTGAGGACTGATTCTTGTTGTCCCTTGAGAACACCTGTTACAGGCGAGTAACTACGCTTTCTCCAGGAACAAGCAGGAAGTCAGTCCTCACATGTGGGACTCCCTAGCTCTAGGCTACCAAGACCAGTATGAAAAAGGCATGGTCTGGCTGTGAGCAGCCGCAGGCGAATCCACCGATGGACTCGAAGGACCCCAGTGTCCAGGGAGAACTATGGCTCCGATAGCTTGAACAAGAAGGGTCTGAGGGCAGGAATTGACTAAACCCCAAAGAGGTTATGGAGTATGGCCTGGCCAAAGGCACTGTCCCATCGGGACTCCCTCTCCAGGCAATAGTGGGCTGCAAAAGTGTAAACGGAGGACCAGGTGGTGGCCTGGAAGATGTCTGCCATAGGCACCGATTGGAGACTCGTGACAGAGGTTGCCATCACCCAGACATTGTGCACCATGACTCGGCACTCCAGAGGAATGTCGGCTTGACTGTGGGTGAAGGTGATGCAGTCCGCCATCCAGATGGATATGGTCTGCTTGGTGACAGCCTGCCCCAGACAGCTTGGGTCAAAGGAGATGAAAAGCTGTGAGGCTTGACGGTGGGGCCCTGGGTCTGCTGCAGGAAGAAGGACAAGGCTTGTTTGCAGTCCAGGGTATGGAGGATGGCAGATGCCGAGTTGGTATGAGGCCACGGAAAGAAGGTAGGGAGCACTACCTCCTAATTGAGGTGGAAGTTGGAGACCACCTTTGGGAGAAAAGTAGGGCGAGTGCAGAGCATGACCCTGTTCTTGTAGAATCTTGTGTAGGGTGGCTCGGCCACCAAGGCCTGGAGCTCACTGACTCTATGGGCAGAGGTAAGTGCCACTAAAAAGGCAACCTTCCAGGATATGTAGCATAAGGAACAGATAACCAAGGGCTTGAAGGGCGGCTTGGTAAACTGCGTCAGAACCACACTGAGATCCCGCTCCGCCAGAGGTGGCTGAATGGGGTGTTTGAAGAGCAACAAGCCCCACATGAACCTGGTGATGAGGGGCTGCACGGATAGAGGTTTGCCCTACATGGGATGGTGGTTCGTGGAGTGCGCTCAGATGTACTCTGATGGAGTTGGACTCAAGTCCAGACTGCAAGAGGTGGAGGAGATATTGCAGGACTGAGTGCACTGGGCAAGAGAATGGATCCATTCAGTGCTCCGTGCACCACATGGAGAACTGGCACCACTTGAAAATGCAGGCCTCTCTCGAGGAGTCCTTATAAGAGGCCAGAAGGATTTCCTCCACCTCCTTGAAAAGGTTGAGGGGGGCTAGGGTGACCGGTTCAGCTGCCATGCCCTGAGAGATAGGGATCCCAAGTTGGGATGGAGGATCGAGCCCTCCTCCTGTGTCAAGAGTCCCGGGGAGCTCCCAAGAGGGACCGGGGACTCTGTCGAGAGACGGAGCAGCAAGGGGAACCAGGGTTGCCTGTATCACCACGAGGCTACAAGGATTACCGATGCCTTGTCCTGCTGGACCTTGAAGAGGGTCTGAGCTATCAAGGGCATGGGAGGGAAGGCATACAGTAGGGCCCTCGACCACAGGATGTGGAAGGTGTCCGCTGCCACCCGGGAGGGGAGGGGTTGGGGGCCGCAAAAATGGGGCAGCTGAACATTGATCGGGCTGGCAAAGAGGTCCAGACTGGGGAGGCCCCATAGCTGGAAAAGACCGAGTGCCACTTTGGGGTCCAGATGCCACTCATGCAGTTGGAGTACCCTTCTCAGCCTGTCCCCCAAGGCATTGTCCTGGCCTGGTAGTAGACCAATCCAAGGAGCATCCCATGGTTGGTCACCAAGGAACAGAGTGCCATGGTCTCCTGGCAGAGGCAGTAGGAACCCGTGCCACCTGCTTGTTCACATAGAACATTGTGACTTGATTGTCCATCTGGATGAGCACAGACTGGTGCTGTAGGCAGTGCTCAAAAGCCTTCAGAACGAGAAAGACTGCTCTGAGCTCCAGCAGATTGATCTGCTGCTGGCTCTCCTCGAAGGACCAGGCCCCCTGAGTGCGAAGTTCCTCTCAATGGGTGCCCCAGCCCATCAGGGAGGCGTCCATTGTGAGAACCCTCTGGGGGTTCGGGAACTGCAAGTGCTCTTGCAAGTGCCGAGTATCCTGCCACCAGGTGAGGGACTCTGCCAGTTGGCGAGACACCATGATTCTGTCCCGGAGTCAGCCCATGGTCTGGGTCCACTGAGAACGGAGGCACCACTGAGCTAGGCGCATGTGGAGGCATGCTTCAGGAACCACATGGACTGTGGAGGCCATGTGGCCCAGGAGGCGAAGCAGTGATCAGACCAACACAGCACAGTGCCGCTGTACTTCGGTTTCAAGGGCCGTGAGGCGATCTGCCCTATCTAGGGGGAGGAAAGCCCAGGCCTGGAGAGTGTCCAGATGGGCCCCAATGAACTCCAGTGCCTGAGTCAGTGTGAGGTGGGATTTTGGATGATTTATCATGAAGCCCAAGTGCTGCAAAACCTGAATGGTGCGGCTGGTGGCCTGTTCAGTTTCTGAGGTCATGTCCCTCTTTTACCAACCAATTGTCGAGGTAAGGGAAGATGGGCCCGTTGGAGGCGGACATAGGCTGCAACCATTGCCAGACACTTGGTGAAGATCCTTGGGACAGAGGAGAGGCCGAAGGAAAGTACCCTGTGCTGACAGTGGTTGCCTCCAACCACGAATCTCAGATATTTTCTGTGACTTGGATGGATAAGGATGTGAATGTAAGCGTCCTTCGTATCCAAGGAGCATAGCCAATGTCCCTGCTGGAGGTCCAGGATGGGCCTCAGGCCTCCTGTCCTTTTTGGGACTAGGAAGTACCTGGAGTAGAAACCTTTCCCTCTCAAGGGGGGAGAGGTATAGACTCTACAGCCCTGTCCTTGAGAAGGCCTGTGAGTTCTTGTAGTAGCAGGGCCTGGTGCAGAGGGGACCAAGGAGGCTTCCCAGGGAAGAAGGGTGGGGGTGCCTGGTCCAGGTGGAGGAGGTAGCCCTCCCTGACCACCTGAAGGGCCCAGGAGTCAGTGGTGATGGAGGTCCACCGCTGGGCAAAGTGGACCAGGCGTCCCCCTGTGGGAAGCTGGTCTTCCAGTGGAAGAGAGGTTATGCTGATGGTGTCAAAACCCTGACCCAGGCTGGGCTGAGGCAGGCATCTGGGTTTTTTGGCCCTTGGGTTTGCGCAGGTCCTGGCCCATGCCCTTGCTCTGGGGACCCTGCTGCAGGGTCTGAACGGCAGGGTAAGGAGGGTAACCCTGGTAGGGCTGACCTTTCCAGAGGAAAGGGTGCTTCTTCCCCTGTAACGTCTTTCTGGAAAAAGTAGAGGTCTTCCTCAAGAGTCAAGTCCAAGTGACATACTCGGTCTTGATTTCTGTTGCCTTATCCTCCATAGGCTTGCCGAAGAATTGTTTGCCAAGACGCGGGACATCAAGAAGATTTTCTTGCACCCATTGCTCGAGATCAGATGATTGGAGCCATGCTTGGCGTCAGGCGCCAATGCCGATGGCAGCCATCCTCGCACTGGATTTGAAGCCATCATAAGGGGCTTGGGACAAGTATTTGCAGCACTCTACAACAGACTTTGAAAAAGCCTGGAAATGCCGGAGGTGGTATCCAAAGGAACATGCTGATGTAGAGTTGGTAAGCCTGTATATGGCATGTCAGCATCATGCTCTGGTAGCATTTTCGCCCAATAGCATCGAGGGCATGTGACTCCCTGCCTGGGGGCACCAAGGAGTGTGTCTTTGGGCTTTTTGCCGATTCATGGCCGACTCAACCACCATGGAGGTGTGGGAGAGTTGCGCCTTGTGAAAGCATGGCCCCCATTGGACCCAGTACATCGTGTCAAGTTGCCGACTCACGATGGGCACGAAGGCCGGGGCCTCCCACATCTGGAGGATAGAGGGAACGGGGACCATCAAGGGCCTCTGATACAGGGCCAGCCAGTCCACTAGGTGACAGTTTGGGATGACTGACCCGGGTGGGCGGCTTTGTGCCATTGCTTTGTTGCCTGCAGTAGGTCATGTGCTTCAGCATACATGGCCTGCCACTTCTGATACCTCCCCAACGCAACTTACTGTTGGGGGAGGGTCATAAGTGGCAGACCATGTGTGCTGAAGCGCTTTTAAAATACTGCCACCCCTGCCTCTCCTCCAAGATAGCGTGGCTTGGTACTGGGGGGGCGGCATGACCGGGTTTTCATGGATAGCGTACAATAAATTAACAATGGAAAGAAACTGGGGTGGTATCAGATTGCCAGATTTGTGATTATATAATGCAGTTGCTCTGATGCAGTTGATGCACGAAACTTACACAGAGAAGCATATGTTTGTGCCTAAGGGATTTTTGGATGACTACTGAAGACTCTATTGGTTTATAAGCCTGCATGAAACTTGAGAAGGCAACAATTTTTATTTTATTTATTTAACATTTCTTATATACTGCCTTTCATGTATCAAGGCGATTTACATTGAACAAACTGAAATTATATTAAACAGGGCATTATAACTTGGAGATAACTATTTTACAGGGAACATGGGCAATGGACAATGGTTATTAACACCCTTTAAACAGGCTTGGAAGTGGTTCTGGACAAGAGGAGGGGAAGTCAGGCTATGTCACCTAGTAGATGGCTTGCATGATGCAAGTAAAATGTCCTGTTGAGGAAGGGCGACGTCAGCAAAAATTATGCTTTCAGGAGCCACTCCGTGAGAAGGAGGACTTGTGGATTTGGATGGAGAAGCATCCCTTGATCCTGAGATAGGAGGTTGGGCGCATGTCCCAGGCTGAGAGGTAGAGTCTGTGCTAGTCAAAGCAGCAGAGAAAACCATGGTTGACGGTGCCAGTAAGGGGCCGACCCATCCATTGAGCGAGAATGTTGTTCGCACAGGGCCCCGCGCCAACAACATCCTGCACATTCTGGGCTCACCTCCTTTTAGCAGCTAGCGGCTCCCGGTAGGTTCAGTAACAGCTCCTTACAGCCGCAGAAGTGAAGAGTGTTGTTTCCTTCACTTTGGCAGCTGTGTTGTAATGAAGATCACAGGCACGCTGAGTACCGGAACACCCAAATTGTCCTTTGACCTCCAGCGCGCCTACGATCTTCATTACAACACAGCTGCCGAAGTGAAGGAAACAACACTTTTCACTTCGGCAGCTGTAAGGAGCGGTTACTGAACCTCAGAAGTCACTAGAACAGCGCAGGGAGGACACAGCCGCACCTCTTTAAAACAAGAGGCATACCCGAGAAGCGCTTTTTGAGCTTTCAACTACTGGCTCTTGTTACAATGCCCTGACTGCCATTGGAATATATATGCAATTGCATCTTAATTGGCTGACTGCCGAAACTTGGCCAAGTCGGGTCTGTACCTTTGAAGGTTTTACGAAAAAAAAGGTTTCTTTATTTTAAAGAGGTGTGGCCGTGTCCTCCCTGCGCTGTTCTAGTGACTTCTGTGATTTCTGCGGAGGGTTGTTGCTCCTCTTCTTTTCTTGCTATTATTGAACCTGCCAGGAGCCGCGAGCTGCTAAAAGGTGGTGAGCCGGGGCCTCTAAAGCTTGCCGCATGGCTCTTCGGGGAGGGGGGGGGGCCTTTGGCTTGAAATGGGCTGAGTTGGGGCAGGGGGCTAAAATTGGAAATGTGCTGAGTCGGAGGGGGGAGCTAGGATTGGAAATGGGCTGAGTGTTGGTGGGGGGGGGGTGGCTAAGACTGCAAATGAGCTGATGCTGAGGACTAGGACTGGAAATGAGCTTTTGGGGAGGAGGTAGGATTGGAAATGGACTGAATGAGAGGAAGCTTGGACTAGAAATGGATTGATGTGGTTCTGAAATAAGATTGAAAATGTCCAAAGGGGGGGGGGGCTAGTTTTGGAAATGGCTGATGGGGGGCTAGGATTTCAAATGGGCTGATAGGGGGAGCTTGGACTGGAAATGGGCTGCTGTGGGAGCTTGGACTGGAAATGGGCTGTGGGGGAGCTTGCACTGAAAATGGGCTAATGTGGGGCTGGAATACGATTATAATTGGTTTATTGGGGGGCTAATATTGGAAATGGTTGATGGGGGGCTAGGATTGCAAATGGGCTGATGGGGGCTGGGATAGGACTGGAAATGAGCTGATTGGGGGAGGGCTAAGACTGGAAATGGGCTGATGTGGGGCTGGAATAGGATTATAATTGGTTTATGGGGGGCTAGTATTGGAAATGGCTGATGGGGGGGGCTAGGATTGCAAATGGGCTAATGCGGGGGGTGGGGGTGGGAGAATGGAACTAGAAGGGAGCCGATACTGAGTGCGGTTGGAACTAGAAGGGAGCTGATTTTGGGGAAGGACTAGAAGGGGATGGGGCTGGAGGAATGAGGATGGAGGATGGAGGGGGAAAAGATATTTTGTGCAGGAGGGAAGAAAAATCTACGAGTGGCCAGGTATTGGCAGAGTAAGTGGGGATTGAGAATGGAAGGGAGAAATTTGATTGGATGATAAACGAATAAAAAAGAAATCAGGGAAAGAGTAAAAAGGAGAAAGATCAGTATGTTAAAGCAGATGTAGAAGATAGAATGGAAAAAATCTAGAAGAGAAGAAAGGACAAATGGACAGCAGACAATGGAGAATTAGCAGAAGACAAGAAACCAGAAGAAAGTGACTGGAGCAATTGCAATTGAAAAATAAAATGCCCAAACAACAAAAGGTAAAAAAATACTTTTTTATTTTGAATTTATTAACTGGAATATGTCAGCTGTGGGAAATGTGTATTGCTATCGTCTTTGCGTTTTTGTTTAGTACAAGACAAAATTAATTTATAGTGTTGTACATTCCAAGTTTGGCTTTAGGGGTTCCCAATTTAATTGTCTTCCAATTTCTAAATTGTGATTCCTTGTTCTTTGTTTGGTGACGGTCTATGTTCTGCATGTCTAACCGAGCTGAGTTATTCTGTTATGTAGTTTCTATTTGACAGTGCCACTTGTTCCCTTTCTCCAGTAGGAGATGTATTGGTATTCTCTGAGATGCATTGGTTTAATATTTGCAGTGTTGCTTTTTGATAGGTAGGGTACGGTGCTTTGTGAATCCAGTTAGTATTATTATGATATGGTGGGTTTGCTATGGGTTCTAAAAGGGCAGTGTTTATAGTACTTCCTAATGTGCATGACAGTTGGCACTGGAGTATAGTAATGTAGAAATCTGGTAGTCTTTCTTTATCCAGACACTCATTAAGAGGCATGTCAACATTAAGCGAATATTTATGCAAATGAGTCTTTTATGCAAATGAGACCCCCGCAATGAGTCTCCGCACATGGCCCCGCACCCCACTTGGGCCGCCCCTGTAAGGGGCTATTAGAATCATGGAGCCCCTTTCAGCCTGTAGTTTGAACAGAGTTTCGGAAATTAAGGGGGTAGGTGGGAATGTGTAAAGCAGACATTTCCCCCAATGGAAAAGGAAGGCATCTGTTGCCTGACTCTTTCGGGAGGGAAGTCGTGAGCAAAACAGTTGCAGTCATGCATTCTCCTGAGTGGTGAAGCGATCTATTGAATGGGCCCCCACAAGTAGAAAATCCAAGAAGCTGTGTCCTGATTCAAAATCCACTCGTGCGGATGCAGGATTCAGCTGAGTCTGTCCGCCAGGAGACTGAGTTTGCCTGGGAGATACACTGCCCTGAAATGGATGTGGTGTGCAATGGAGGAGAACCAGAGGCAAAGGGATTCTTGGCAGAACCCTCCTGTTTTCTTGGGGATAAGAAAGTAACAAGAGTAGAAGCCTCCGCCCTTTTGTGCATGAGGAACTCTTTTTATGACCCCTGAGATAACAGGGTTGCCACCTCAGCTGACAGACGATTGGCCTGCAAGGGATCTGCAGGATAATCTCTTGTGGAGGTGGGGGGTAAGCTTTGGAAATTAAGCAGATAGCCCCTGTAGACGATGTTGAGAGTCCATTGCTCCGAGGTGATGAGATGCCACCTGTGGGCACAGGAACAAAGTCTGCCTGCAATGTGGAGGGGCTGTGAACCCTGCAGAGGCAGAGTAGCTACACTCTGTAGGAAGGAGTCAAAATCCATGTGCTTACTGTGGCTGTGCCAGTAGTTGTGGCTTACGGGTCTTAGGCTTCTTAGCCCGTCGAGGACCCTGTTGTTTCTGCTGTTGTTGCTGAAGTTGATAAGACACTGCAGGTGGATAAAGCGTAGTTACTCACCTGTAACAGGTGATCTCCGGGAACAGCAGGAATTTAGTCTTCACATATGGGAAGCGCCGGTACCGACGGAGCCTGCGCGGGAACGCTCCCCAGCGTAAAATAGGAACGCTTTTGGGAGCATCCCTCAGCACATGCGCGCTGCCTTCCCGCCTATCCAACTGTCCCTCTTCAGTTAAGTTTGTAGTTGAGTGAAAGGATAGAGGAAAGAGACAAAGAGAAAGAGAAAGAGATAGAAAGACAACTCCTAGGGGAGGTGGGTGGGTTGTGAAGACTAAATTCCTGCTGTTCCCGGAGATCACCTGATACAGGTGAGTAACTACGCTATCTCCAGGAACACGTAGGAATGTAGTCTTCACATATGGGGACTCCCTAGCTGAAGATACCAGGGAGATAGCCCCAGGAAGGTGCCACCCTAGAAAGGTGGGAATCCTTCCTCCCATGGATCTCTGGCATTCCACCAGGGTTGGTGGGTAGGAGTTGAATTAGGTCTGAAAGAGATTTTGAAGAACAGCTTGGCCAAAGAAGGCATCCCGACGGGAGGCTTTATCCAGGCAGTAGTGGGCTGTGAAGGTGTGTACCGAAGCCCAGGTGGCTGCTCGACAAATGTCATCGATAGACACAGAGGGGACTGTTACTTCTAGAGAGAGATCTGCAATTGTGAGTATATACCTTCTGGGAATTTTCTGAAAGGAATTCTTTCTATTAAAGCTATTTAATTTGTGACCCCACTATTTTTTGTTAAATCAGTCAGGGCCTAGTAGCAGCAGTTTAAGTTTAAATTTAAAACACAGAAGAGAACTTTCTGGTTAAATTTGGAACCCAGCAGAGAGCTTGTAGATTAAATTTAATAGTCACTCAGGGCCTATCAGCAAAGTGCTTTTAGTTTAAATTTAAAACACAGAAGAGAGCTTTCTGATTAAATTTAGAACCCAGCAGAGAGCTTGTAGTTAAAATTTCATAATAAGTTAGAGCCTAGCAGCAGCAAAGAGCTATAATTTAAATCAAATAAGAATATAGCTTACCTCAGCAGCACAGGACAGGGTACTGTGTAGTATCCCTCAATTAATAAGTGTTATTTCCCTCCCTCCCTCCCTCCCCACACCCACCCACCCACCCCTGGGATAATCGAAGCTTTATAGGCACTTACACATCTTAAAAGACAGGAGGTGCTCTCAGGTGAAGCTCGTTACCCAAATCAGTCATACACTAAGGACCTGAGATTAATTAAGCTTCAGGTGAACAAGGTATATTAAACGTATTAGGTACAGTTTTATTGGTATAAATATCCATAGCAACCCTTAGTAAGTAAAGAACTTAAAGATCTAAACAAAAACTTAAAACTAAGATGCAGACAGCAGTCCAGCAGCGAGATGGGGGCTCTCCAGTCTTTTGCATTGAGTGTCACATGTATGATTTTCTCCCAGTTGGTGAGAGGTCTTACATGTGCACTAGGTGCAAGGAGCTCTTTGCTCTCAGGGAACGAGTCCGTTCTCTAGAGGCTAGAGTAGCAGACTTGGAAAACATAAGAAAGACAGAGAGGTACGTAGACGAGACCTACAGGGATATAGTCCTGAAGTCCCACCTCCAGTCGGGCAGCATTCCTGTTGCCATGGAGGAGAGAGGTCACGTGACAGGACAGCATCACCCTGGTGTGGCAGGAAGTGATCCTGTAACTAGGACCTGTCCTCCAGGTGATGTAAAACTCTCTCACACCGAGGAGGTTTCTCCAGGGCCATGTGCCCATGAGGGAAGGGTTAGGACAGCCGTTATAGTTGGTGATTCGATCATTAGGCATGTAGATAGCTGGGTGGCTGGTGGATGTGAGGATCGCCTGGTAACATGCCTGCCTGGTGCAAAGCTAGCGGACCTGACGCGCCACCTAGATAAGGTCTTAGATAGTGGTGGGGAGGAGTCTGCTGTCTTGGTGCATGTCGGTACCAATGACATAGGAAAATGTGGTAGGGAGGTTTTGGAGGCTAAATTTAGGCTTTTAGGTAGGAAGTTGAAATCCAGAACTTCCAGGGTAGCGTTCTCAGAAATGCTTCTCGTTCCACGTGCAGGACCCAAAAGGCAGGCAGAGCTCCGGAGTCTCAATGCGTGGATGAGACAATGGTGCAGAGATGAGGGTTTTGGATTTGTTAGGAACTGGGGAACATTCTGGGGAAAGGAGGGGCTCTTCTGAAGGGATGGGTTTCACCTTAATCGGGATGGAACCAGGCTGCTGGCATTAACCTTTAAAAAGGAGATAGAGCAGCTTTTAAACTAGATTATAGGGGAAAGCCGACAGTCACCCAAGAGCGGATGGTTCGGAAGAATGTATCCTTGAAGGATACTACCAAAAGCAGAGAGGTTCCAAAAAAGAGTAAAGTAGCCCAAATGCCCTCGAGTATGGAGCAGACAGAGCTTAAAGATCCCAAATTACCCATGTCTACCAATAGCCAAATTAATATGAATAAAATACAGTCTCTAAAATGCTTGTATGCAAATACTAGAAGTCTAAAAAATAAGATGGGAGAGTTAGAATATATAGCACTAAATGAGAGGTTAGATATGATTGGAATATCAGAGACATGGTGGAAGGAGGACAACCAGTGGGACACTATGATACCTGGGTACAAACTATATCGTAATGATAGAGCTGATCAAATTGGTGGAGGGGTTGCGCTCTATGTTAGAGAGGGCATTGAGTCAGAAAGGATTAAAGTTTTGCAGGAAACAAAATTTGCTGTAGAATCTCTATGGATTGAAATTCCATGTAAAAAGGGGAAGGCGATGGCAGTGGGGGTGTACTATCGACCGCCTGGCCAGAATGAACAAATGGATGATGAAATGCTCAAAGAAATCAAGGAAGCTAACAAAAGTTACAGCACAGTAATAATAATGGGCAATTTCAATTACCCCGGTATCGACTGGGTCAGTGTCACGGCAGGACATGCTAGGGAGATAAAGTTCCTAGATGAAATAAATGACTGCTTCTTGGAGCAGCTGGTTCATGAACTGACCAGAGGGGAAGCCATATTAGACCTAGTCCTTAGTGGAACACCAGATCTAGTGCAAGAGATAAGGGTGTTGGGGCCTCTTGGCAATAGTGATCATAGCATGATCGCCTTTGATTTAATTAGTGGAGGAGAGATGGTAAGAAAATCCACAGTACTACCTTTTAACTTTCGAAAGGGAGACTAGGAAAAGGAAAGGAAAAAGATTTAGGAGTCATCGTGGATAAAATGTTAAAACCCTCGGCCCAGTGTGCAGCGGTAGCCAAGAGAGCAAACAGAATGCTAGGTATCATAAGGAAAGGAATGAAAAATAAAACAAAAGATATTATAATGCCTCTATCGTTCCATGGTGAGACCGCACCTTGAATATTGTGTGCAATTCTGGTCACCGTATCTTAAAAAGGATATAGCGTTATTAGAAAAGGTTCAGAGAAGAGCCACCAAAATGGTAAAGGGGATGGAAGGATACTCCTATGAAGAAAGGCTAAAAAGGTTAGGGCTCTTTAACCTGGAAAAGAGACGGCTGAGGGGAGATATGATAGAAGTCTATAAATTAATGGAGTGGAACGGGTAAATGTAGATCAGTTGTTTACGTTATCAGAATATAGAAAGACTAGGGGACATGCAATGAAGCTACAGGGTAAACTATTTAAGACGAATAAAAGAAAATAGTTTTTCACTCAACGTGTAATTAAACTCTGGAATTTGTTACCGGAGGATGTAGTAAAGGCTGTTAGTGTAGCTGGGTTTAAAAAAGGTTTGGACATGTTCCTGGAGGAAAGGTCCATAAACCATTACTAAGAAGGGACCCAGGATATCAATGCTTGACCCAGTACAAGCATTGCGGAACCTGTGTCTTTTGGGGAAACTGCTAGGTACGTATGACCTAGATTGGCCACTGTTGGAAACAGGATACTGGGCTTGATGGACCTTGGTTTGACTCAGTATGGCATATCTTATGTTCTTATGAGATTAGCCATGGAAGTTGCCATGGCTCTCACATTATGAGCTGTGACATGGTCCTGAAGAGGAAGACCCTTACTCTCATAAGTAAAGGATATGCATTGGGCAATCCATTTAGATAAAGTTCTTTTGGAGACCGGTTGTCCCAAATGACTAGGGTCAAAAGCTATAAAACGTTGTGTGGACTTTCTATGTTGCTGTGTTCTCTTTAGGTTAAAGGCTAAGGCTCTTTCACAATCCAATGTATGAAGGTTTCTTTCTGCATTAGAGGCGTGAGGCCTCGGAAAAAGTAAAGGAAGATAAATTGATTGATTTAAATGAAAAGGCGAAACCACCTTTGGCATAAAGTGTGGATGAGTTCTAAGAACAACCTTATCATGGTGAAACCTAAGTATAAGGAGGATTAGCCACTAAAGCTTGCAGTTCACTAATGCGATGTGCAGAGGTGATTGCAATTAGGAAGATGACCTTCCAGGTCAAAAACGTAAGGGTTGTAGTTGCTAAAGGTGCAAAAGACAGCTTCATGAGCTGCCCAAGAACTAGATTTAGATCCCATGCCACCGGTGGTGGCTTAGTGGGAGGTTTGGTTAATAGAAGACCTCTCATAAATCTGGATGAGTGGATGAGAGGAAATTGGTTGTCCATTCAAAGGCTTATAAGAAGCTGCAATTGCACTAAGATGGACTCTTACCGAATTGGTCTTTAGACTAGAATTCGATAAGTGAAGGAGATACTCTAGTATCGATTCTAAAGGTATGCCAAGGGGGTTTAATCCCTTCTTGGAGCACCATATAGTAAAACATTTCCACTTGAAGGCATAAGATCTTCTTGTGGAAAGTTTCGAAGAAGCCTGAAGGATATCCTTTACCTGTTGGGACAGGTTGAAATCCTGGAGGTCTAAGCCTTCAGCAACCAGGCCCTGAGATGCAGGGACACGGAGGAACTCAATACATAGTATCAAGTCTCCTAAAGTGAGGAGATGTAGTCAGAGGTGTCTCCCACATTCTGAGCATCAGGTTATGCAGAATTTCATGGATGGGCAGAGTGGCTGCCTCCTTTGGAGCTTTAGGATATTGGAGAATCTCCAATTCCTTCTCTCTGGGTTCCTCTTCAGGAGCCATCGTGATTGAAAGGCCCTTGGCCATATCACAAATAAAATCCTGAAAAGACATGTCCTCTGGAGGTGACATTCTGCATTGGGGAGAAGAGGGATCCTCTGGGAGAAACCCTCTAGTACCAGCAGAATTGTCAGTGTGTTTGGAATTGGAGGATTCGAAGTATTCCTGACCACGATGCTCATGCAAAGCACGGTCCTGGTATCGATCGAAGTCGGTACCGAGTTGATCCGGTACCGATCTGTCGATTCCAGCCAAAGATGGCGTGGGAAGAATTCCCACTAGGGCCAGTACCGGTACCGCTGGTGTAGGTACCGGCATCGGTGTCGATGTCGGTACCGGTGCCTGTTGGACCAACGGTACTGCAGCTGAGAGAAGAGCTGCGATGCTGTGTTCGATAGCAAGGAACCTCTGGTCTATCGATGCTGCTGATGCCTGGGTATCGGTACCGGTGAAAACGGCCGGAACCCCTGAGCATGGCACAGGTAGTTCTTGCGAGGTCGGGGCCTCGAACATCCTGGAGCCCCATTGATGCTTTGGAAGCCGAAGCCTCCCGCCAGGACTGCTTTGCCAGTGTGGTTCCCTCAAGGGCAATGCCAATGGCCTCTCGATGCTTAGCAGGAGAGATACCCTTTGAGGACCGGCTTTTATGTTTAGTTACCTGAGATCCATGGGAGGAAGAGGAGGCCCTTTAAGATGTCGATGCAATGAATCTGGCATCCGAAGAAAAGAGGGTACAGAGCTTTGCAGCCCGGTTCTGTCCTCCTCTTTTTGTCATCCCCATAAAGAAGAGACATTCAGATGGAGACTGTTCTGGCCCTAAACATTTAAGACACCAATCATGGGTGTCAGTGACAGAAATAGTACCACCACACTTAGTACATTTTTTAAAACCACTAGTTGGCTTTTCCATGTTTTAGGAATATGGGGCCTAGTGCCAAAAATGGAGCCTAGCACCAAAAAAGAAAAGTTTCTGAAGAGAAACAGCTTAAAGTATAAGGGGGTTTTTTTGAAAAAGAAAAGAAAAGAACCGGCGGTATCGGTAAGCGTCGTGCGGCAGGCAAACGCGACCACAAGAAAACAATCTTAAAGATGGAATTTTCTGCGGTGACAGGGTATGGATCCTGTTAGCTCCGCGGAAAACAAAGAACTGAAGAGGGACAGTTGGAAAGGTGGGAAGGCAGCGCGCACGTGCTGAGGGATGCTCCAAAAGCATTCCTATTGGACGCTGGGGAGCGTTCCCGCGCAGGCTCCGTCGGTACCGACGATACCCATATGTGAAGACTACATTCCTGCTTGTTCCTGGAGATAAAGGATATCATCTCCTCTTTTTAGGATGAAAAGCCTTCTTTGGATTGGTCTTTTTTCTAGAAGGGTCTGAGGTCTTTCTGGAAAGACTCTTGAGGGTGAGATCATCCACCTCTAGCTCTCCAACCTTCTCTCTCCAAACGTTTCCAAAGAGGTTCTCCCAGAGCAGGGAATATTAGCTAATTTATCCTGAACCAACTGATCAAGGTCAGAAGCTTGGAGACAGGTCATTCTGTGAGCACCGATGCAGACTGCTGAAACTCTACTGGAAGACTCAAAGGCATCGAAAGATGCCCTGGTGAGGACCTTCAATGTATTCTGATCTTGCCTAAGTAAGGCAAGGAATTCATTGCATTTGTCATCAGGGATGATAGGAGCAAAGTTTTCCAGATCCCTAGAGATATCCTTGAGATACATGCCCATGTAGAGCATATAGGAAGTAATCCTGGAAGTGAGCATACATGCTTGAAAACAGCAACGCCCAAAAGCATCAAGAGTCCTGGAGTCCTTACCTGGAGGCATGGAAGAATGAGTTTTAGAACTCTTGATGCAGTGCATTGCCAATTCCTCTACCATGGAGTGGCGTGGTGTGGGAGTTGAGGCTTTGGAAAGTCAGGGCATGGTGGAACTTGATACATGGTATCAAGCCGCTTGCTAATAGGTGGAACCATTAGCGGGGCCTCCCACATACATATCATTAAATCCTGCAGGATTCGATGCACCAGTAATGTTGCCGCTTCCTTGGGTGCCGAGGAGTATTGGAGGATCTCCAATTCCTCTGCCCTTGGTTCTGTTTCAGAGGTAACAGTAATCTGGAGGCCTACAGACATATCCTCTGGAGGGGAACAACGCTGTTCATGTGGAGGAAAGGGTCCTGATAGGATGTCCCGTGTCGCCCTGGAATCCTCCGAGGTATTATCGGAATCAGAAGACGACTAGTCTGATTTGGTCAAAAAAATCAAAGTCTCAACGATCCCAAACCAATGCCAAGGCTCGATGATGAGCCAGTGCGGAACTTGTTCCAGGCAGCGGCTGGGTATTGCCAATTCCTATAGGTTCCAAGGCAGGAAGTGGGTGAGAGGAACTAGCGATATGAGCTCAAGGGCTGGCATTGGCCCTAAATGTATCAGCCTGGAATCAGCAGTCGATGCCTACACTGTCGAGGTCGTCGGTACCGTGGCTAGACATGCTAACAAGTTCCTCTCAATAGCCATGATGCACTAATTGAGGGAGGAGGCTAATGCCTGGGTGGAATCATGTATGGGCTTTGAGCCACCATCCCAGAACATCCCAGTAGCTCTCCATAGGTTGAGGTCTTGGGAGCATCCTGGAGCTCCTGTTGTGCTTTGGAGGGTTAGTCCTCTTGCTGGGGCTGTTTGGCAGGCCTATCCGCATCAGATGCACTTTTTGGAGAGTCTCGATGACGATGAAGGGTCTTACCCCTGGTATCGGTTTTTGATGCCAATGACTTACTTGATTTATGCTTGGTCTTTGAAGAGACCTGAGAACTGAGGGAGGAGGCAGACGTCCTCGACGATGCCGAAACTACTGAAATCGAGTACAGGGCAAACAGGGATCCATACTGTTTGGCCCTGTTCTTTAGGCCTCATTTGGTCATTTGCTGACACAAAGGACAATCCTTTGGTAAATGTTCTGGCCAAACATTTCAAACACCAGTCATGTTTGTCAGTGACCGCAATTGTACAAGAGCACTAGGTACATTTGTTAAAGCCACTGACATGTTTTTCCATCGTGATGGAAAAAATAGGCTGAAGCCTAAGTTGGCAGTGAAACCACCAAAAAACAGAAAACTTTAGAAAATATTAAGAAACTATCAGGGCCAGTATCAGGGCCAGTATCAGGGAAAGTACCGGCATCGATGGAAAGCAGAGCATAGAGTTTAACCCAAAAAAATAAAGTTTTTCGGTGGTGACAGAAAGGAACAACCTGCTGGCTCTGCGGAAAACAAAGAACTGAGGAGAGAATGGGGAAGGCGGGAAGGCAGATGTGCAGGCATAGTGGAATGCTCCCAAAAACTTTCCTAATGGATGCTGGGGAGCGTTCATGCACAGGTTCCATCGGTATCAACGATACCCATATGTGAAGACTGCATTCCTGCTTGTTCCTGGAGATACCCTGCTTTTGTCATCTCTGGAATACTATTTGCATGGGTTTGATCAGGGTACATAGCTTTTCCTGATATTGTTAGATGTGTCTACAACTTTTGACATTGAGTTAAATATAGCTTGTTCTTCCAAAGACTTAGCTCAACTGGTATTGCTGGCATGGTGTTGTGATGGTTTGAGTCTTTTCTTACTGATAGATCAGCTCAAGCGCATGTTGCTGGTAGGTTGTCATCTCAGTTTCAGTACTCTGACTAGGACTGTGAGATGCAAGTGGCTAAAGGGGTTGGCGCTATCTGCTATGTTATTTAACATTTATATGGCTCCACTTTGTCAATTATTGGCTGGATTAGGTCTTCACTATAGATTATATGCAGATAATATCCAGTTTGCTGTTCCAGTGTCTTCTATTCTCTATGCCTTAGAGTGTGTTGTTGGTTGAGTGGCAGTTAAAAAATGGATGTATGATAGATTGGTTTTGAATATCTCCAAAACTGAGATTCTTTATATGGGTCAGACATTGCCATTTTTTTACCTTTGGAGCTGAAAATAGATTATGCTCTACCGATTTGTCTTCAGGTTTGAAATCTAGGGGCGATTTTAGATTCATGATTGGATATGAAGCCTTAAGTTCAAGCTGTTGTGAAATAGGCCTTTTATAAGCTGGTATGATTAGATGGCTGGGACCTTACATATCAGAAGACAATTTAAGGGCAGTGGTTCAGGCACTGGTTCTTAAAACAGTTTATTATTGTAACAGCTTATATTGTGGATTTCCAGATTATGTCATCCAGATGTTACAAGCTGTTCAAAATGCGGCTGCTAGGGTGACCACGACCAATACAAGGTCCTACAACATCTTAACCTGTTGCACCTCTGAGGCTGTGTCTCTTTTTGTTAATCAGTCGTCCAGGTATGGGAAGAAAAGGCCCCTTGGAGATAGAAGTAGGCGGCCACCATTGCCAGGCATTTGGTGAAGACTCTTGGTACGGAGGCTAGGCCGAAGGGTAGTACCCTGTATTGGTCGTGGTCACCTCCGACCATGAACCTTAGGTACTGCCTGTAACTGGGATGAATAAGGATGTGGGTATAAGCATCCTTTAGGTCCAAGGAATATAGCCAATTTCCCTGTTGGAGGTAGGGAAGCAATATTCCAAGGGAGAGCATTCTGAACTTCTCCTGCACCAGGAATTTGTTCAGGTTTCTCAAGTCCAGGATGGACCTTAGGCCTCCTGTTCTTTTTGGGACCAAAAAGTACCTGGGGTAGAACCCCTTTTCTTTTAGATGGTGTGGTACGGCTTTCACAGCCCTGTCCCTGAAAAGGTTTGCAAGTTCTTGCAGTAGCAGGGCCTGATGCAGGGGAGTCTGAGGGGGCTCAACAGGAAAGAAAGGGGGAGGCGTCTGGTCCAGATGTAGGAGGTAACCTTCCCTGACCACCTGAAGTGCCCAGGAGGCAGTGGTGATGGCAGCCCACCGGTGGGCAAAATGAATCAGGTGCCCCCCCATCGGTAGATGATCCCCCATGGGTGGAAAGGCTATGCCCCATGGGTGGAGAGGCTATGCTGGGTCAAACCCTGACCCAGTCTGAGCTGGAGCTGGTGTCTAGGGTTTTGGGCCCTTAAGCTTACATGGGCCCTGGCCTGCTCCCTTGCCCTGATGACCTTGCTGAGGGGTCTGGGGGGGGGGGCCTGGTATGAGGGATAACCTCAGTAAGGCTGGCCTTTCCAGTGGAAGGGAGGCCTTTTCCCCAATGGTTTCTTCTTGGGAACAGTGGAGGTCTTCCTCGAGAGTCAAGTCCTGGTAACATACTAGGTCTCAATCTCTGCTGCCTTGTCTTCCATCGGCTTGCCAAAGAGGTTTTCACCGAGGCAAGGGACATTGAGGAGTTTTTCCTGGACCCATTGCTCGAAGTTTTGTGCCTGGAGCCAGGCCTAGCGTTGAGCACCGATGCCTACAGCAGTCACCCTCACATTAGACTTGAAACTGTTGTAGGCCACTTGAGACACATACTTCGAGCATTCCCTGACAGACTTTGTGAGAGTCTGCAAGCACTGAAGGTGGTTCCCGCTGACACCTGCCAAGAAACCCCCGAGTTCCTTGGTTAGGTCTTGGAGGTACATGCCGATATACAGCTGATATGGTAACATTTACGCCCGAGGATACAGGACTCCCTCCTGGGAGCACCAAAGAGTGAGTCTTCAGGCTTTTCTGTTCACGCATAGCTGACTCGACCACCATGGAGGTGTGAGGGAGTTCAACCGTCCTGAAGTTGGGTCCTTGCCGGACCCGGTACATAGTGTCCAGGCATAGGCTAACAATCGGCACCGATGCCAGTGTTTCCCCACATTCAGAGAAGGAGGCACCTGAGGATGACGGGAAGGGGATGGGAACTGAGAGGGCCTCCGTGGGTGGGGCCTCGTATTGGAAGATTTTGAGTTCCTCCATGTGGGTGTCCTCCTCCAACTCCATGATGAGAGACAGTACCTTCACCATGTTCTGAACAAACTCGAGGAACGAGATGTCCTCGGGCAGGGACTGGAGCCTTGACACTAGCGGGGACGGATCCAAGGGAGGTCACGGTGTGCTCGTGTCTCCAGGGAAGCCTCATCTTTGGACTCCCAGTCTGAGTAGTCCATTGACCTTGAGGTCTGACAGCTCTAAGGGCATCTTTGGATCCGGCCTTCGATGAACCGTGGCTGAGGCTTGGCTGGAGCCAGAGGCGCTTGCCAGGGAAGATCTAGCTCCCGAGGACCGAGAGTGGGATCGAGACCCTCGCCAAGGATCGGCTCAAGGCATGGGGCTCTCAAGGATCTCTTCAGGCACTCCGGGGAGTCCTCGGCATTGAGGTGCCTGTGGTCTCAATACATGCACCGGTGGGGCCAGGCATTGATGCTTGCTGCAAGGCAAGGAATGCAGAAACGCTGTGTTCCAATGCCATCATCCTGGCTTCCCACTCAGGGGTTGCAGTCTTCGACACCGACGCCGGAGTGACCAGTTCTGGTGTCGGAAGAGATAAGAGAAGGCATACTCAACAGGATGGGCCTCAGGGGTCTGAGATCCGTTGCCAGTGGCCTCAACATCTGTCCTGGGTATCTTGGCCAGCCACTCCCACTCTGACTCTTTGGACACCCTCCGGGGGCTTTGGGACCTCGCATGGGACTTGCCGTACGTGTCCCCTTTCCAGCAAGAGGTCATCGAGGATTTCTTCTTTTTCTTATACTCTCACTTCGGGGAACTCTTATTGGTGTGTCCGTGTGCCCGCTTGGGTACCGCGGGGGCTTTACACAACTCCAAAGATCTGTGCAGGGCCTTAGAGCGTGTGGTTACTGGGGATGAATCTAACCTGTGGAAGATGTCACCCTGCTTCTGCCGGTGACTCTGGAAGGCCTTAGCGGACATCTTTTTGCATAGGGAGCACACCTCTGGGTCACGGTCGGCACCTAGATATCTGAGGCAACAGTCATGTGTGTTAGTAAGGGAAATGTTCTTAGAGCACCAATCACACTTTTTGAATCTGGTGGCCACTGGGGCAAAAAGGGCCCCAGCGAGGTCAAGACCTTCGACGTGGCCAGAAGTTAGAAAAGGCACGAACCCACTCTGGATGAAAAAACCTAACTAAATAGGTTCTGAGTCCTGAGGCCGAGGTGACGGGGCTCGGAGGCATGAAAGGGACCGATGCTAACCAGATGGTGGTACACAGAAGTGCACGAGGAAATCAACTTGTTAACGAGGAAGAAAGACGAATGTCTGTAGGGCTCTGCGGAAAAAGGGAGACGGAGTAAGATGGCACTCTTAGGCAGGAAGGGGATCCCGCATGCATGGTGGCATCTCCCAAGGCTTTCTTAGAGATGCTTCCGCGAGGGTTCCGTTGACGTCACCCATATGTGAGGACTGACTTCCTGCTTGTTCCTGGAGAATACCAATACATCTCCTACCGGGGAAAGAGAACAAGTGGCACTGTCACAAAGAAACTGCATGAACAGAATACCTCTGCTCATTTACACATGCAAAACATAGTCCGTCACAGAACAAGGGATCACAGTTTAGAAATATGAAGACAATTAAACTGGTAACCCCAAAAGCCAAACTTGGAATGTACAACACCACTGGAGAAATAAAACTATAAATTAATTTCCTCTTCTACTAAACAAAACGCAAAGATGTTAGTGTTGCATATTTCCCAAAGCTAACATATTCCAATTAATAAATTCAAAATAAAATAGTTTTTTACTACCTTTTGTTGTTTAAGCATTTTATTTTTCAGTTACAATTGCCCCATTCGCTTTCTTCTGCTTTCTTCGGGTCTTCCACTAACTCTCCATTGTCTGCTGTCCATTAGTCCTTTCTTCTCTCTTCTAGTTTTTTCCATTCTCTCTCTACATCTGCTTTAACATACTGATCTTTCTCCTACTGATCTTGCCTCCATTTCTTTCTTTATTCCTTTTTCATCCACTCAAATTTCACCCTTCCATCCTCAATCCCCACTTACTCTCCCAATACCTGGCCAATCATAGATTTGTCTTCCCTCCATCACAAAATATATTTTGACCTCTCCATCCTCACTCCAACATCAGCTCCCTTCTAGTCCAATTCTCCCACTCTCCTGCATCAGCCAATTTCCAGTCCTAGCCCCCCCCATCAGCCTAGTTCTAGTCCTAGTTCCCTCATCATCCATTTCCAGTCTTATCTTAGGCCCCCATCATCCATTTCCAGTCCTAGTCCCCATCAACTCATTTCCAGTCCTAGTCCCCCCCCATCAGCTCATTTGCAGTCCTATCCTAGCCCCCCCCATCAGACCATTTCCAGTCCTAGGCCCCCTCCCCCAAAGAGCCCCACACCTGCCTGACCGGCTTCAGAGAGAGTCGGGGAAGCCCTGGCTCACAGCTACCAGAGTGAAGAGCAGCATTTTCCTTCACTCCAGCAGCTGTGTTCTCTTGCAGCCCGCAGGCACGCTGCTTACCAGGAGGTTAAAGTGCATTTCCTGTCTTCCATGAAACAGGAAATGCCATTTAACCTCCCAGTAATCAGTGCACTGACGGGCTGCAAAAGAACACAGCTGCTGGAGTGAAGGAAAACACTGCTCTTTACTCTGGCGGCTGTGCAGAGGTGAGCCGGGACGTCGCACCTCCCCGGCTCCCTCTGAAGCTGGTCAGGCAGGTGCGGGGCCATGTGCAGGCCAGCCCTGCAAATGGTCGAGAATTGGGACGCACTCAATCAGACAGCATGTGTGGCATGAAGTTGGCGTGGGGCCCCCTGAAGTATGGGGCCCTGTACAAACAACATTCTCGTACATGCGTCGGGCCAGCTCTACCGGCAGCAACGGTACCCAAACTCCACCCCGCACAAAAGCCTATGTGCAGGCCACTTAAAAGTACACATTCTTATATATTTGAATTAAAACTGTGTGCTTCCAAGTCCTGACATGGCTTGTACCTCTGGTGTGAGCTTACTGCAGGTGCTGCTGTGACATCCGCACTATTGCAGATATATAGCACAGGTTTTTCCACATTTTAATTTCCTAGATATACAGGAATACCTCATAAATGGCAATTTCTCTTGATTCCTTGTAGGCTGTGATATAGTTGTGTGCAAAAAATAAAGTACAACTGATCAAATTGTATGCTTTAATGAATGCCTAAATGAACAAAAGCTGACAATCTACTGAAGATTTTAATGAATAATTATAATCTATTTGCTGATTTTAATAGAATGAAAATATTAAAATAGTGAATATGACAGGTGCAAAAGTTTGGAACCCTTCCAGTTGATAAATTTTAAAAATTAATAATGAGTTACTAAGATCCAAAGGGGGGGGGGGCATTTTCAAAGAGAGTAATGCAGTTAACAGGCCTGGTAACCGCAACTGTCATTGAGTGGGATATTCAGCGACACAGCTGGTTTGCGATACTGAATAGGTTCTCTTAGTACTATTGTATGCCCCTAGGCTAACCATTTAGCATTGGGGTATTCTGGGGGCAGCACTAGATGTTAACAGGGCAGCGGCAATATTCAGCCACTGGCCGGTTAACCTAAAGCTGCTACAATTAGGTTTAAAAAATCAGTTTTAACTTCATCTGGTTTAGCTATCTGGCCAGCAGTTGAATATTGCCACTGACTGGATAGCTAATTCATTATCTGGCCAATTTGGATATTGAATGCTGATAGCTGGATAGGACCACGGCATTGAATATCTGGGTTTAATTTAAAACAGTGATGGCTAGCTGTTTTACTTGGCCTGGCCGCCGCCTCTGAAAATATCTCCAAAAATTTTTAATGACTTTCTAGGCCTTTGATTAAATCGAGTGATGATTAATCCTTCTAACATCTCAGCTTGTAACAGTTGTTCTGTCTACCTTCAACAACCATGGGCTCATCTAAGCAGCTGTCTGACCATTTGAAAATTAAGATAATTCACTCTTACAAACTAGAGAAGGGTTTAAAAAAAATCTCTAAATGCTTCCAGTTAGCCATTTCAACTGTCAGAAACATTAAGAAATAGAAGTTACATGGAACTGCTGAAGTTAAGACAAGATCTGAAACATCAATAAAAATCTGATAGAACTTTAGGTCGAAGGAAGACAAATTCCTTCCTTCGCTTTTGAGTGGCATGAGCCACATCAGGAAAAACAATCTTACAACTAACAAATTGGATTTCTCAGTTATGAAAGAACAGGGCTGGCTCGTCCTTTGTGTGAGAATGTTGTTCGCACAGGGCCCCGCACTTCAGGGGCCCCCGCGTGAACTTCATTCTTGCACGATGGACGGCTTCAGAGGTAAGCCGGGGAAGCCGCGTGAGGCCCCAGCTCACCTCTGCACAGCCGCAAGCATGAAAAGCACCGTTTTCCCTCACACTGGAGGCTGTTACTGTGAAGCGCACGAGTGCCGGGAAATGTCCTTTAACCTTTTCCAGCATTCAGCATGCTTCACAGTAACAGCCGCCGGTGTGAGGGAAAACACCACTTTTGATGCTGGCAGCTGTGCAGGGGTGAACCGGGGCCTTGCGCGGCTTCCCCAGCTCACCTCTGAAACAGCTTAGATAGGCGCGGGGCTCTTCATGGGAGGGGGGGGGGGTGTTCTAGCATAGGACGGAAATGGCTGATGGGGGGCTTGGAGTGGAAATGGGCTAATGGGGGGAGCTTAGACTGGAAATGGGCTAATGAGGATCTGTGCTGGGCCCACTACTTTTTAACATATTTATAAATGACCTGAAAATTGGAATAATGAGTACGGTGATCAAATCTGCAAATGACACAAAATTATTCAAAGTTGTTAAAACGCAAGAGGATTGTGAAAAATTGCAAGAGGACCCTGAAAAATTGGGCATCCAAATGGCAGATGAAATTTAATTTGGACAAGTGCAAAGTTATGCACTTAGGAAGTACAACCTGAACTATAGTTACACGATGATAGGAATCATTAGGAAAGGAATAGAAAATAAAACCAAGGATATTATAATTCCTCTGTATCGCTCCATGGTGCAACCACACCTTGAATACTGTATAATTCTGGTCACTATATCTTAAAAAGGATATAGCAAAATTGAAAAAGATTCACAGAAGAGTGATCAAAATGGTAAAGAGGATAAAAGAAATTCCTATGAGGAAAGATTTTTTTTTTTTGCAAACTTTATTTATAAACACCATGTAATAACAACAGGCCAAAACATCAAACAAGCTCCAGGAGGGGGTGAGTTCTTATCCCCGTCCAGGAGAACAAGCAAGACATATAGGTGCGTTTTCCAAAATCATCCCCCCCCTCAATCCTCCCCCCAACCCTCAGCCATTCCCTCCCCCCCCCCACCTCCCCCACCCCCCCCGCATCCAACCCAGGAGACCCCCCGCATCATTCCGAGACTGAACCCCTGCAATCACACGGGTCAGCCTAGGAGCCCAACTGTAAGACTTCATTCCTACTATGGGAACTTAAAATCTGGAGATAGGGATCCCAAAGCATTTGAAAAAGTGGCCAGCGCTTGACATTACCTCGGGCGTATCTAGCCTCCAACAGCATCATCTGGTGAAAGGCGTTACGCCATTCCCAAAAAGAAGGCGGAGTTTGATCTCGCCAGTTATGCAATATGGGGCCTTTACCCACCAGACAAGCTTTACGCACTAGTAAGCGCTCCCATTTACCTTTAGGCTGTAGAAGGCACAATTGATCAAGGAGCACTAAAGAGGCATCCAAGCACACCCGTTGTCCCAAGAGCCTCTCCAGGAAGGAACCAATTCTAGCCCAATAAGAACGGATAAGTCTACAGCCCCACCACATATGCGACAAATTCACCAACGGCGCCAAACATCTCGGGCACCGTCCATCCAGTGTAAGCTGGGAGCGAAAGGCTCGACGAGGGGAGAAATGTACTCTAGAGAGAGATTTATATTGCATCTCTCTCCAGCGGGCCCCTACCGCCAGCTCTCCTACCCGCTGCATAGCTTTCAAAAGCGTCCCCGGTGGAATCTCCCTCCCCAGTTCCGCGGCTCACGCTAACTCCACGGGACGATAATCTGGAGAAGACCGATATGGGGTCAAACGAGACTTCAACAACCGTATGGACGGCGGTGAATCCCCACCTAAATCAAAGAAAGACAAGATCTGCGCCGAACGATCGGCCTGTAATTCCGCTGCCGGTAAGGAGGCAATATAATACACAATCTGCATATATGCAAAATAATGTCGAGGCCCCAATTCATATTCAGCACTTAAGGGCAGAAACTTCTTGCAAAGCCCCGAGGGATCCACCACATGCCCGAGACTAGTGAGACCCTTTCGTGCCCAGTCACGGAAAATCGCATGATCCAGTCCCAGGGTAAAAAGAACATTCCCCCGAATCGGCAACCAACTCGAGACTCTCCAGTTCTTTCCCCAGTACCCATTAAGTTGCCTCCAAGTTCGACGCACCGAGTCAATAAGTGCACTTTCAGCCAGTCTATCGGGAAGCAAACGGGTATCCAGATGTAAGAGGGCAAGCAAAGACACTGGGGCGACAAAAGCCTCCTCCAAGACCAACGGAGTGTACACCGCCGTCCCCCCCAGCCAGTCTCCCAGATGTCGCGCCTGGCAGGCCAAAGCATAGGCACCTAAATCCGGGAGGCCCAAACCCCCTTGATGCCAACTCCCCACCAGGCGAGAATAGGAGACACGAGCTCGGGCTCCGCCCCACAAAAACCCCCGGATAAGCCCCTCTATCTGCTTTAAATCCTTCCGCAGCAACCATACAGGCAGCGTCTGTAGCCAATAAAGAATCCTTGGTAAAACAACTAATTTGATCGCTGCGATTCTTCCAGACAAGGACAACGGGAGCAGTCGCCAAGCGTGCAACTGGTCATGCAGACCCCTCAGAATTCTGTCAAGATTACAACCATACAACTGAGAGGGCTGACCAGTCAGCAAAATACCAAGATATTTGAAATGGTGTACCGCCCATCGGAGGGGAAAGGTGCCCCGCCAATTATCCCGCACACCTCCCAAAACGTCAAGGGCCTCGGATTTAGCCCGATTAATTTTTAACCCGGCAAACTGACCAAACGTCTCAAACTCCCGCATTAGCCTGGAGAGCGATTCCTGTGGTCTGAGCAAATGCACGAGGAGATCGTCGGCAAAGGCCGAGATCTTAAAGGCCGTAGATCAAATACGCACCCCCTGTATTTCCCGTGACAACTCCACCTGCCGTATGAACGGGTCCAAAGAGAGGACGAACAGTAGCGGGGAAAGGGGGCAGCCCTGCCTAGTCCCCCGATGTAAGGGGAAGGTCTCCGAAAGCACCCCATTACAGCAAATCGCCGCAATCGTGTCAAAGTAGAGACTGCGAACCATGGCACAAAAAGAGCTCCCAATCCCATAGCAAGGCAACAGGCGCCATAAATACTGCCAATCCACCCTGTCAAAAGCTTTCTCTGCATCGAAACTGATTAACAAAGGGAGACGACTGCTCTGTACCCACTCCAGGGAGGCTAAAATCTTCCGGAGATTGCGAACGGCATACCGCCCTCTCACAAAGCCTACCTGGGAGTCATGAACCAAATGCCCCAGTACAGTCGCCAGGCGGTCCGCAAGGATCTTCGCCAGTATTTTCAAATCGAAGTTGAGGAGAGAAATAGGGCGATAAGATTCAGCACGCAACAAATCCTTCCCAGGTTTAGGAATAAGTATCACATGAGCCAAGTTACTTCTCCAATGAAAGGTTCCCTGCTCTGACCTCCTAATGTGAACGTCCGTCAGCAACGGTGATACCAACTCAAGCAGGATCTTGTAAAATTCAGCCCCTAACCTGACCGCACCCGGGGTTTTATAACATCTCGCTTTAGCAATAACAGTTTGCACCTCTTGTACAGAGATCAGCTGATCCAATTCCTCCCGTTGCTGGACAGTCAATTGAGGCAAGCTCAGGCCCTCCAAGTATTCGGACATCTGCACAGGAGAGCCCGGTTCTGCTGTATAAAGTCTCCAAAAAAACGAACGGAACACCCGAGCTATCTCCGGGCTCTCCTTGTGAAGGACCCCCTTATCATCTCTAAGCGCATGCACCAGCCTAGAGTTCCGAGAGCCACGCAAGCAGCGAGCCAGTAACCTCCCAGGCTTGTCGCCATGGCAATAAAGCTGGAATCGATAATACAGAACTGATTTTTTGGCCCTCTGATGTAGTAGATCGTTCAGGGTCGTCTGTGTCTCCCAAACCTGCTTCTTCAAAAACACACTCGGATTAGCCGCCCATCGCCACCGCTGTTAACTAAGCGTTCCAATCGAATAATACGTTCCGCCATGAGTCTACGCTTTCTCGCCAAAAATCCAATAATATCCCCGCGCAGGACAACTTTTGCCGTCTCCCAAACCAACTCGGGGTCCTCACGATGCCCACTATGGTCCGCCTCGAACTCGCGCCAGCGCTGCTGCAGAAACCGTCGAAACTGAGAGTCCCTATAAAGTTCCAAGGGGAACCTCCACAGTCTCGTCGCAGCGCGAGCAACGCCCCAGCGCAATTGAAGCCAGACCAAGGCATGGTCAGAAATTTCCGCAGGACCAATCTGCGCATCATCCGCCAAAGCAAACAACCCTTGCGAAATCAACAAGTAGTCGATTCGGGCACTAGAACTGTGCGCTCGGGAGTGGTGCGTATAATCTTTTTCAGCGGGGTGCAATAGTCTCCACGGGTCCACCAACCCCAGTCGCGTTCGTAGACCATTTAAAGCCCGGGCCGCCTGGGTCCTTTCCCTAGTCCCCGCGCCCCGAGACGTATCCATCTCCACGTCCATCACTCCGTTAAGATCCCCCCCCAAGATCAACGGGAGCTCTGGAAGCTGTTCCACCTGGGAGGCCAATCTGGAGTAAAAAGCACGCTCCAGCACATTAGGGCTATAAATATTGCCCAGGATGACAGATCGGCCCTCCAGGTTGCCCTGTAACAGTAGAAATCTCCCCGTTGGATCAATTATTTCCTTCACAGCCTCAAAGCGTACGCTCTTATGTATCAGTAGGGCCACCCCCCCTTTCTTATTCATGGCTGGCGCCCCCCAAACCTGCCCTACCCAGGTTCTACACAATTTTGCATGCTCCTCAGCTGTCTGGTGGGTTTCTTGAAGTAAGGCAATGTCAGCTTTTTGCCTCGCTAAGGCCTGCAAAACGTTTGTTCGCTTAATCGAGCTCCCAAGTCCACAGACGTTCCATGAAATTATCTTCAGTCTGGAATAATATCCCCCCAATAATGCAGAAAAATAGTCAACCATATCCCAGGAGGAACCCCCCCAGCCTGGAATTCCCCCCTGCCAGCATGTAGTTTGATCCCACTATACCAGGGGTCTCCCGGTGGGATGCGACCAAAATCCTCCCCCCCCTCCCACACTCCCTCCCACTCCCCATCCCCCCCCCTCCACCCTCTCCACATTTCGCTGCATCCCCACCTCTAATAGGTAGAGACAAGCTGCAACGCGATTGGTCTCCCCCAGACCTTAGCAAATTATATAGACACCCTCCACCGCGCGCCTGCGTTCTGTACAGCGGTTGCCCCCATAAACAGTTCTTCTTCCCATTACAAGATTGTTACGAAAGGGAGCAGACACAGTCGCTGCCAACAGAAAAAAAAACAATTTCTCTGTACAAAAATGCATCAAGATACTACAGTCCATCAAGTACCTCCTATATCTAAATGGCCCCAGGTATACCCTGTATCATCGCTAGCCACCCAGGGAAGCCCACTCCACTCCCCCACATCTACACCCCCCCCCCCTCCTGCCAGCATTCGAGGCATAAGGTCAACCAGCCCAAGGCCAAGGATCCAACCTCCTGCCGGCACACCACACACTGCATGTCACCATAGGGAGGAGGACTTACCCAAGGTTCCCATGCGTGACCACCCCAGCTGGTGCATGAAATCACATCCAGAGCAACAGTCACTAACAGTACGATTTGCCCACAGAACAGAAACTAAAACATTGTCCCCCAAGGACCACAGCGTGAATGCCACAAGGCGCCCAGAGATTACAGAGGGGGAAAACACAGCCAACAGAGCTGCAGCTCAGTTACCCCATACAAACAGGAATAAAGCCCCGCTAAGCACAGACAGACCCTTCCCACCAAATGAGGAAAGATTTAAAAGGTTAGGCTCTGCAATTTGAAAAAGAGATGGCTGAGAGGCGATAAGAAAGAGGTCTATAAATTAATGAATGGAGTGGCACCGGTAAAAGTAGATCGGTTGTTTACTCTTTCAAAAAGTAGAAAGACTTGGGGACACAGTGAAGCTACAATGTGGCACATTTAAGACTAATATGAGAAAATAGTTTTTCTCTTAGCACGTAATCAAACTCTGAAATTCATTACCAGAGGATGTAGTAAAAGCAGTTAGTCTAAATGGGTTCAGAAGAGGTGTGGATGAGTTCCTGGAGGAAAAGTCCATAAAGCATAGTTACTCACCTGTAACAGGTGATCTCCGGGAACAGCAGGAATTTAGTCCTCACATATGGGTATCGTCGGTACCGATGGAGCCTGACCAGGAACGCTCCCCAGCGTCCAATTAGAAAGCTTTTGGGAGCATCCCACAGTGCCTGCGTGCTGCCTTCCCGCCATTCCCAACTGCCTCTCTCCAGTTGAGTTTTAAAGCTGAGACAGAGAGAGAGAGGGAAAGGAAAGAGATAGATAGAGAGATACAACTCCTAGGGGAGGTGGGTGGGTTGTGAGGACTAAATTCCTGCTGTTCCCGGAGATCACCTGTTACAGGTGAGTAACTATGCTATCTCCAGGAACAAGCAGGAATGTAGTCATCACATATGGGGACTCCCTAGCTTTAGATGTCAGGGAAAGACCCCAGAAGTTGTGTGTCCCTGAACCAGGGCTCCACTTCCCCCCATGGATCTCTGGCATTCAACAGGGATGTCGGGTAGGAGTTGATTAGGTATGGAACAGGTGTTGAAGAACAGCCTGACCAAACAAGGCATCCCGGCGGGAGTCCTTGTCCAAGCAGTAATGGGCTGTGAAGTTATGAACCGAGGCCCAGGTGGCTGCTCGACAGATGTCGTCGATAGACACAGAGTGCAGATGAGCCATTGAAGCTGCCATGGCTCTCACATTGTGAGCTGTGGCATGGCCCTCCAGAGGAAGATTCTTACTCTGATAGGCAAAGGAAATACACTGAGTGATCCAGTTAGATAGTGTTCTCTTGGAGACTGGAAGTCCCAAATGAGAAGGATCAAAAGCAACAAAGTTGAGAGGACTTTCTATGTTGCTGTGTTCTTTGGACTGTAAAAGAGCTTTAGCTTTTTACTTACAAAGTATGAAGGTTCCTTTCTGCATTTGATGCATGAGGCCTTGGAAAAAACACAGGTAGGTAGACCACTTGGTTTAGATGAAAAGGCGAGACCACCTTTGACATAAAGTGTGGATGAGTCCTAAGGACTACCTTGTCATGATGGAACCTTGTATAAGGTGGATCAGCTACTAGTGCTTGCAACTCACTGATGCAACGTGCTGATGTGATTGCAATGAGAAAGATAACTTTCCAAGAAAGGAATTTCAAGGAGATAGTAGCTAAGGGTTCGAAAGGTGGCTTCATGAGCTGACCAAGAACCAAATTTAAGTCCCATGCCACAGGAGGTGGCTTAATGGGAGGCTTAGTTAGCAGAAGGCCTCTCATAAATCTTGCTAAAAGAGAATGGGAGGAAATGGGTTGTCCATTTAGGAGCTTGAAGGAAGCTGCAATAGCACTCAAATGGACCCTCACTGAGTTAGTCTTAAGTCCTGCATTGGATAAATGAAGGAGATACTCCAGTAATGATTCCAGAGGTATGACAATGGGGTTAAGACCCTTCTGTGAACACCATACGGTAAACCTTTTCCACTTGAAAGCATAAGAGCATCTTGTGGAAGGCTTCCTGGAAGCATAAAGGATATCCTTTATTTGCTGAGGGAGGTTTAAGACCATTGAGATCTAGGTCTTCAGCAACCAAGCCCTCAGACGCAGAGACTGGGGATTGGGATGCCATAACATTCCGTCCTCCTGAGATAGGAGATCTGGAGCAGACCCTAACTCCAGGGAGGGAGCTTGAGAGAGATGTAGAAGCAGAGGATACCACACTTGCCGTGGCCAATGTGGAGCTATGAGAATCATATGGCCTCTGTCTCTCTGAAGCTTGAACAGGGTTTTGGGAATTAGGGGAATGGGTGGAAAGGCATACAGGAAGTCTTGACCCCAGTAAAGGAGGAAAGCATCCCTGGTCTGAGCCCCCTGAGCCAGAATTCTGGAATAGAACCGGGGAAGTTTGACATTCCACAGACTTGCAAAAAGGTCTATATCCGGGGTTCCCCAATTTCGAAAAATCTTGGCCACCTGGTCTGCATGCAGAGACCACTTGTGTGAAAGCAGAACTCGACTGAGTCTGTCTGCCCAAGAGTCTTGTATGCCTGGAAGATACACTGCCAGGAGATGAATCTGATGCTCTCTGACGAGGGCCCATAGTCGCAAAGCTTCGTTGCAAAGTGACAGATAGCCTGTTCCCCCCTGCTTGTTCACATAGAACATGGCTACTTGATTGTCCGTATGAATGAGGACTGTCTTGCAGCTGAGCAGGGTGTGGAACACTCGAAGAGCAAGGAAGATTGCTCTGAGCTCCAGGAGATTAAGAGAGGGAGGAGTAGCCTAGTGGTTGGGGCAAGGTACTTCAGGCCGGAAGGTCGGAGGTTCAAATCCCACTAGAGGACAGCAACCTTGGGCCGGAAGGACTGGGGTTTCTAGTCCCACAGATGCTTCTTGTGGTCTTGGGCAAGCCACTTAACCCTCCATTGCCCATGTTCCCTGTAACTATTAGTGTATGTGTCTCATATCCCCGCGTGTTAAATGTATCCCCCAATTGTGTTGTGACTGCTTTGATTGAAGGATAAGGCGGTATACAAAACTGTCTAAATAAATAAATAAATGTGCAGATGAGTCTCCTGTGGAGACCAGGTGCCTTGGGTGGAGAGGTCTTGCAGATGAGCTCCACAACCCATCGGAGAAGCATCTGTTGTGAGAGTTGCTTGGGGTAAGGGTTGTTGAAAAGGGGACCCCAGCAACAGGTTTTGAGTGGATTTCCACCACTGGAGGGACAAAATAAGGCAACTTGTGTTTGCTATTTTGTCTGACAGGCATCCTGATGCCTGGGTCCATTGAGTGGATAAAGTCCACTGGGCTGCCTTCATATGGAGGCGAGCATAGGGAACCACATGCACAGTAGATGCCATGTGGCCTAGTAGTTGTAGCATTTCTCGGGCAGTGAGATGAGGCTTTAGCACTGCCTGAGAAGCTAACTGCACCATGCGAAGGCAACGGCCCTGGGGGAGATAGGCCCTTGCCTTTCTGGTATCCAGCAAAGCTCCTATGAACTTTAAAGACTGAGTGGGAGTTAGACTGGATTTTGGGATGTTTATTACCAGACCCAAATACTGAAGGATAAGCATTGTGCAGGATAGAGAAGTCCTGGTCTCTGACTCTGTTGTGGCTCGAATGAGCCAGTCGTCTAAGTAGGGGAAGACAAATATCCATAGAGTGCGGAGAAATGCTGCTACCACAGCCATGCATTTCGTGAACACCCTTGGTGCTGAGGCCAGGCCAAATGGAAGCACCCTGTATTGGTAGTGCTTTTCTTGAAAAAGGAACCCAAGGAACTTTCTGTGAGTTGGATGGATGAGAACATGGGTGTACGCATCCTTGAGATCTAGAGAACAAAGCCAATCCTGACTCTGAAGGTATGGCAGCAGAGTTTGTCAGACGGTTGCCTAGGGTGAGAACTTACACAATCTTGACGATGCATATATTCATATGATTCTTGCAAGGTATTGTGGGTAATGTAGTTCATTCACTCTCAAACACAGCTGAAGACAATAATTGAGTTGTGTAACCAGTGGTAAAGCCAATAAAATACTTCTTTTATTGATGGGGTTTAAATTCACCCACACAAATATGCTTGGTACGCAATATAAATGAGGTTACTTGCTTGCAGTGTTTAAATGGATAACATAAAGTCACAAAGCAATCAGAAAAAACAAACCTTCAACTTGTCAGGCCACCATTAGCTAATGTTTTCTTAGCAACTAATTACCAAATAAAAAGGCACAAAGAAATAAATGAACTTTGCTTGTTAGGTTAACTGTCTGCTTATTTATCCCACAAGATCCTGCAGTGATTCTCTCTTGCTCACACACCACGATCAGGTTGAAGCTTTAATTACTATCAATTTACCAGCTGAAACACTTTAGCTGGCTGGCCTGCTACTGTGTGAACCCAAATCCTGCTTTAAGAGCTGTTTGCAGTAGTAGAATAAAGAACAAAGTTAGGTTTCTTTGTGATGGCTGATGTGTTTGCTTACAGAAAGCTAGCAATAGCACTGGATAAAGAACAGTCCATGTAATCAATAGTCTATCTGCTGTATCTCCCCCTTCATCAATCAGCATAGGGGTCACTATCATACATTGGCACAGACGAGTCTTTCATTAAGGCACTATCATGAGAATGCTTATTCCACCTTGCTGCCATTCACTATTATAGTAAGGTCTGGATCAGTGTTCATACCTGAGTCTCTCTGCTATCATAATTCCTCTCTGTATAGCCTGGCCCGTATGTACTCCAGTTCTGATGTCCAGCCTTCCAATCTTGATCCCTGGACACTGGATCTTTCCTCACATACCTTCTGGCATAGGTCTGAAAGGCCTGTCCACGTGCAGTCGTCGCTCTTCCAGGTAGCCCTGGTGATTCCTATCTCTGCCAATCCATTCCTCTGGCTGACTCCATCCAATGGACTCTGCTGGCATTTGGAATACCTCCCAGTATAGGTACTGCCTTGGAATCTCCAGACCTTCCAATGGCCTTTCTTCTCTTCCTCCAGAGAGTTTCCTTCTCTCTCTATCCGCTTGGCTTGGCTTCGCTTCTCGAGATGATGTTGGTGCTTGAGCTTGAAGCTGTTGCTGTATCTCTTTCTGTAGCTGTTATCTGTAGAATAAGCTCTATTCTTATTCTGTCCTAATGTGTGCTCCTCCCTAACACAGCGCAGCTGTGTTTAATCATGCCCTGCCCTTTGAGATGAGTGGCTTAGGGATTACCTCATAGCTCTCTGATTGCACACCGTTTTTCTCACTTCAGCGCACCTCATGGATGCTGGACAACTGGTGCATTCTGGGACTGGTAGTCTTTTATGTGAAAACTCTGTTTTCTTACTTCTACCAGAACTGACAGGTTGCTTGTTCAGTCACATCATCTTTTCTATAGCTCCTACCTGAGCTATGATAAGCTTCCTTATCACAAGTTCCAAGAGAAATCATCTTGAATTTCTCTTTGACAAAGAATTTGTTCAATTCCCTGAGGTCCAAGATAGGTCTGTATCCCCCTGTTTTCTTTGGGATAAGGAAATAAGGGGAGTAAAACCCTGTACCCTGCTGATGGATGGGTACTTCTTCTATTGCCCGCTTGGGCAAGAAGCATAGTGACCTCCTGACCTAACAGGTTGATGAGAGAGGTCTGAGAATTGAACTGCCTTATCATTGTGGGAGGGGGCATGCTTGAAAAATGAAGCTTGTACCCCTCTTTTATGATGGAGAGTGTCCAATGCTCTGCTGTTATTTGCCCCCATCTGGGGGCAAAGTGACACAACCTTCCTGGAATGGTGGAAGGCTAAGTTCTCTAACTGAAAGTCAAAGGCCTTGTGGAGGCTGAGACTGCTGGGACAGCTGAGGCTTAGCAGTCTTTGCTTTTCTTTGTTTGGGTGGTTACTGACCTTTCCGGACAAGCTGACCTGCAGAACGTCCCTGCTGAGAATAAGCAGGATAACACTTTTTCTTTTTAGAAAAGAATGGTTTCTTAAAAGATTTCTTTCTTGCAGGATCAGCTGTGGACTTGGACAATCTATCCAAGGTGGAGTTGTCAGCATCCAACTCATTGGCCTTTTCCTGCCAATCTTTACCAAACAGGTTCTCACCAGTACAAGGAATATTTCCCAGTTTATCTTGTACCCAGAGCTCCAGATCAGATGCGTGGAGCCAAGCAATTCTACGTGCACTTATGGCAATGGCAGAGGTTCTGCTTATGCACTCAAAACAGTCAAAAGCTGCACGATTGACAAATTTAGAAACATCTTGGGCATGTTTGACCAATGTGAGAAAATCCTGTCTTCTATCCTCTGGAAGAGGAGGACTCAAAGCCTCTAAATCACCTGTGACTTCCTTCAGGAACATTCCCATATATAGACTATAGGAACTGATCCTGGCAGAAAGCATGGAAGACACAACATCCAAAAGCATCCAAAGTTCTGCACTCACGTCCTGGGGGATTAGAGGCATGCCTCTTTGCACTCTCGATCCTTCTCATAGCTGATTCCACTACAATAGAGTGGTGAGGAAGCTGAGTTTTCTGGAAACCAGGACAAGGAAGGACTCGATACAGAGTATCCAGTCTACAAGAATGAGGAGAGGTGGTAAGAGGTGTCTTCCACATTCTTAACATGAGATCATGCAAGAGCTTATGGATGGGCAAGGTAGCTGCCTCCTTAGGAGTTTTAGGATATTGTAAAATTTCCATCTCCTTTGCTCTGGGCTCTATTTCAGGTGCCACAGTAATGGACAGACCTCGAGTCACCTCCCTGATGAAATCCTGAAAGGAAATGTCCTCTGGAGGAGACATCCTATGTTTAGGGGAGGAAGGCTCCTCTGGGAGAAGTATTCCCGCATCAACAGAACTGTCAGAATCCTCAGATTCCTCTAAGGACTCGAAGTACCTTCTGTCAGGATGCTCCTGAAGAGCCCGATACCTGTACCGACCGAAGTCAGTACCGGGAGTAATCGGTACCGGAGTATTGGTACCGGAAGGCATCGGATGACTGGGTGCCGGCAATGCGGACACCGATGTCGATGCTATCGGTACTGGTACCGATACCGGTGCCGGAGTCGGTGCCAGTACAGGTTGAAAAGTCTGACGGGGTTCCGAGGGCATCGATGCCGCAAGGAGAGCTGCCAGACTGCGCTCAATAGCCAGGACTCTCTGGTCTATTGACGCTGCCGATGCCTGGATGTCGGTACCGGAGAAGACCGCCGGTACCCCAGAGCATGGCACCAGTAGTTCTGCCAAGGTCAAGGCCTCGAGAACATCATGGAGCCTTGATAATGCTTTGGAAGCCGAAGCCTCCCGCCGGGGCAATTTTGCCGGTGCAGAATCCTCCGGGGCAACGCCAGAGACATCTCGATGCTTAGAAGGAGATCTACCCTTTGAGGACTGGCTAGACTTATGTTTAGTTACCTGAGATCCACGGGAGGAAGACGAAGCCCTGGAAGACGTTGATGCCACCGAAGCTGCATCAGAGGGAAACAGGGTACTGAGCTTGGCGGCTCGGTTCTGTCAACCTCTCTTGGACATCATGGCACAGGCTGTACACTCCGAGATGGAATGGTCAGGACCTAAACATTTCAGACACCACTCATGGGTGTCGGTGACGGAGATGGTACCGCCACACTTGGTGCACTTTTTAAAACCCGAGGAGGGTTTTTCTATTATGGAAAAAATCTTGGGCCTAAGGCCCAAAATGGCACGTGCACCTGGAAAAAATGGGAAAGTACTAAGAAAATTTTTTTTTTTTTTTAAAGAAAAGAAAGAAAGAAATAAAGAAAAACCGGCGGTACCGGTAAAGCGTCGAGGAAGGCAGACGCGACCACAAAAAAAGAAAATTTTCTGCGGTGACAGGAACATGACCTGCTGGCTCCGCGGAAAACGAAGACCCGGAGAGAGGCAGTTGGGAAAGGTGGGATGGCAGCACGCAGGCGCTGTGGGATGCTCCCAAAAGCTTTCTAATTGGACGCTGGGGAGCGTTCCCACGCAGGCTCCGTCGGTACCGACGATACCCATATGTGATGACTACATTCCTGCTTGTTCCTGGAGATGCCATTATTAAAGAGGATTGGGGAAAATTACTGCTTACCCCTGGGACAAGCAGCATGGAAAGAGTAGTTACTCACCTGTAACAGGTGTTCTCCAGGAGCAGCAGGAATCAGTCCTCACATATGGGTGACGTCGGTGCCGACGGAGCCCTCGCGGAGCAATTTCCCCAGCTTTCAAAGAAAGCCTTTGGGAATTGCAGCGCGCATGCGCGGTCCCCTTCCCACCCAAGGGTGCCATCTTGCTCAGTCTGATGACATAGCGAAAAGACAGCAAAAGAATTAGCAAAAACGAAATGATAGGACTGCAACTCCAAGGGGAGGAGGGAGGGTTGTGAGGACTGATTCCTGCTGCTCCTGGAGAACACCTGTTACAGGTGAGTAACTACTCTTTCTCCAGGACCAAGCAGGAAGTCAGTCCTCACATATGGGACTCCCTAGCTTAAGGCTACCGGAGACCTCAAGCGGAAAAATGAGCTCCCTCTAGCTCAGTAGCACAGAAGGAAGGAAACTTCTCTGAAAACGCCCCCGACCGGTAGCCCAACACCAGGGCCGGAGGGTAGGAGTTGCCTAAACCTCAAAGAGATTATGGAGGACTGCCTGACCGAAAGCACTGTCCCTGCGGGACTCCCTCTCCAGGCAGTAATGGGCCGCAAAAGTCTGGCTTGAAGACCAAGTAGCGGCCCGGCAGATGTCTGCCAACGGAACAGAGCGGAGATGAGCCACTGACGCAGCCTTCACCCTGACACGATGAGCCGTGACTCGACCCTCCAACGAGAGGCCGGCTGCCCCTTAAGCCCAGGCGATACAGTCAGCGACCCAGATGGACAAAGTACGCTTGGAGACAGGGAGCCCCAACTTATTGGGGTCAAAAGAAACGAAGAGCTGAACAGCCCTCCTATGCTCCCGCGTACAATCAAGGTAGAAGGACAAGGCCCTCCTACAGTCCAGGGTATGCAGGACCATTTCAGCCTGGCTGGTGTGCGGTCTGGGAAAGAAGTTTGGAAGAACCACCTCCTGGTTGAGATGAAAAGGAGAAACCACTTTTGGAAGAAACTTAGGGTGAGTCCGTAAGACTACCCTATTCCTGTAGAACCTAGTGTAAGGAGGATCAGACACTAGGGCCTGCAGTTCACTAACGCGCCTAGCAGAGGTAAGGGCTACCAAGAACAAGGTTTTCCAGGAAAGAAAACGAAGAGGGCAGGAAGCCATAGGTTCAAAGGGCGGACAGATAATCCGCTGCAAGACCACATTCAGATCCCATTCAGGGGCTGGTGGGCGCAAAGGAGGCTTAAGGAGAAGGAGGCCTCAGAGAAAACGAGCCACCAAAGGGTGGTTGGAAAGAGACCTGCCATCCACCGGTGCGTGATGCGCAGAGAGAGCACTGAGGTGGACCCTGACCGAGTTGGACTTAAGGCCCAGATTGGAGAGGTAAAGCAAATATTGCAAGACCACTGCCACCAAGCAGGAGAAGGGATTCTCAGAATGCTGAGCACACCACACGGAGAACCGACGCCACTTAAGAGCGTAGGACTTCCGGGTGGAGGGCCGCCTGGAGGCCAAGACGACCTCTTCCACCTCCCGAGGCAGCAGGAGGGGAGCAATGACTACCCTTTTAGCAGCCAGGCCATCAGATGAAGTAACCGGAGGTTGGGGTGTAGGAGAGTCCCCTGATCTTGTGACAGGAGATCGGGTTGAAACCCCAGAGGAAGAGGAGTGTCCACCGCCAGCTGCATTAGAAGCGAGAACCAGGGTTGTCTCGGCCACCGGGGAGCCACTAGGATCATGGAGGCTCTGTCTCTGAGAACTTTGAAGAGCGTCCGAGACACCAGTGGCATGGGAGGAAAGGCATACAGGAGGCCAGTGGACCATGGAATCAGAAAAGCATCCGCCGCTACTCTGAGAGGATGCGGTTGTCGAGAGCAGAATCTGGGAAGCTGCCGGTTCAGGGGACTGGCAAATAGATCCATGGTGGGGAGGCCCCACTTGAGAAAGATCTGCTGAACCACCAACGGATCCAATCTCCACTCGTGAGGTTGGAGGATCCTGCTCAGCTTGTCTGCCAGGTAATTTTCTTGACCTGGGAGATAGACAGCTTTGGGGAGGATGCCGTGAAGGACGGCCCAAGAGCACAGTTTTTGTGCCTCCTGACAGAGAAGGAAGGAGCCTGTGCCTCCTTGTTTGTTCACGTAGAACATTGCAACTTGATTGTCTGTCTGTACCAGCACAGACTGGTGAGAAGTGAGGTGGGAGAAGGCTCTCAGAGCTAGGCGGATGGCTCCGAGCTCCAGGAAGTTTATTTGCTGAGCAGACTCCCAAGGAGTCCAGAGGCCTTGAGTACATGTCCCTTGGCAATGTGCTCCTCAACCCAGGAGAGAAGCATCGGTTGTCAGCACCTGAGAAGGCAGAGGAGATTGAAAATCCACTCCCAGCACCAGGTTTGGCAGATGAAGCCACCACCGCAGAGAAGAGACCAGCAGGTCGGATACCTGTACTGAGTCCGCCAGGCTCCCCGTGGCCTGATGCCATTGAGTGCGAAGGCACCACTGAGCAGGTCGCGTGTTCAGGCGGGCATTGGGGGTTACATGAACCGTGGAAGCCATATGGCCGAGCAGTCTCAGAATTTGCTTGGCAGATACCAGGGAATTGCTGTGAAAGTGGCTGGCGAGATCCATGAGCCTGTGTGCCCTGTCTAGAGGCAGGAAGGCCCGCACCTGAAATGTGTTCAACCTTGCGCCTATGAATTCGAGATTTTGAGAGGGGAGCAAAGTGGACTTTGCGAAGTTGATGACAAATCCCAAGTGCTGGAGCAGAGTCACAGTGCGATGAGTGGCCTGAGTGGCCTCTTGGGAAGACTGGGCTCTGATGAGCCAGTCGTCCAGGTATGGAAATACAAAAAGGCCTTGAAGTCTTAGATAGACCGCCACCACTGCTAGGCATTTGGTGAACACCCTGGGGGCGGAGGATAGGCCAAAGGGCAGTATTCTGTACTGGTAATGATTTCCTCCCACAACAAACCTGAGATATTGTCTGTGGTCTGGATGAATAAGGATGTGAGTATAGGCATCCTTTAGATCTAAGGAGCATAGCCAGTCTCCCTGCTGGAGGTAGGGCAGCAGGATTCCAAGGGTAAGCATCTTGAACTTTTCCCTTGCCAGGAACTTGTTGAGGTTTCACAAGTCCAGGATGGGTCTGAGGCCTCCTGTTCTTTTTGGTATCAGAAAGTACCTGGAATAAAAGCAGTGACCCCTCAGGTGGTGGGGCACCGGTTCCACAGCCTGTTCCTGAAGAAGACTTGCTAACTCCTGAAGGAGTAAGTCCCTGTGCAGAGGGAGTCTTGGAAGCTCCCCTGGAAAGTAGGAGGGAGGTACCTGGTGAAAGTGTAGAAGATAGCCTTTCTGAACTATATGAAGCACCCAGGTATCTGATGTGATGGCTGACCACCTGTGGGCAAAGTGGACCAGCCGGCCTCCTGTGCTGAGAGAAACCAGCGGAGGGGAAGAGGCTATGCTGACGGAGTCAAAAACCCCCACCCTGCTGAGCAGGGGCCGGTGTTGTGGGATTGGGGGCCTGCTGCCTACGGGACCCATTACCCCGTCCCTTGGCCTGCTGAACCTGTTGGGGAGCTGCTGAGGCCTGATAATGAGGGTAGTGTTTATAGGCAGCCGCCTTCCTCGGGTAAAAGGGCTTTTTCCCCGAGCCCTTCTTCTTCTGAGAAGGGGCAGAGGTTTTTCTGGACAGCCGAGTCCTGGTTAGAGTCTCGGTCTCGATCTGTGCAGCCTTTTCAGCCATGGGTTTGCCAAAGAGGCTTTCACCTCTGCAGAGGACATCGACCAACTTGTCCTGTACCCATGGCTCGAGGTCGGATGACTGAAGCCAAGCCTGTCAGCGGGCACCGATGCCGGCTCCGGCAACTCGAGCCGATGCTTCGAAGCCATCGTAGGCTGCTCGAGAGATAAACTTCGAGCACTCTCGAATACCAGTGGACAAGGCCTGGAACCTCTGCAAAGGTTCCTCGGAGAGACCAGCAGAGAACCCGGCAATTTCTTTTGCCAGGTCTCGGAGATACATGCCCATATAGAGCTGGTAGGTCTGGACTCGACAAGCAAGCATAGAGCCCTGGAAGCACTTCCTACCGAGGGCATCCAGGTTCCGGGCCTCCCAGCCGGGAGGCACCGAGGAGTGCATCTTCTGACTCTTGAGTCAATGCATGGCTGATTCCACCACCATGGAATGGTGCGGTAGTTGTGCCTTTTGGAACCCGGGGCTCTTGCGGACTCGATAAATGGTATCAACCCGCTTGCTCAACACCGGCGCCGACGCCGACGCCGACGCCGGGCTCTCCCACATGCGGAAGAGAAGTCGCTCCAGCATCGGAGGAACCGGTACAGTAAAGGCCTCCTTCGGGGGAGAGTCATACTGGAGGGCATCAAGCTCTTCAGCTCGAGGCTCCTCCTCGGGATCCGTGGGGAATGCCAAGGCCCTGGCCATATCCCGCACGAAGTCCGACAACCGGGTGTCCTCCGGGGGGGACCGTCTCTGAGGTTCGGACTCGGGCGAGTCCAATGGGATGCACCGAGTCCGAAAAGTACCGGGTGACTCTTCGTCCTCCATCTCCCAGGCTGATTCCTCGGAGGAGGAATCGAGCGGCTCCGGTCGGGCGGGCACCGATGCCCTCCGCCCCGACGCCGAGGGTGTCAGCGTCAACGACCTAGGTCCCGAACGGGAGGCCGAGGGAGACCGTGACCGAGGATCGACTCGAGTTCGCATAGACTCGAGGATCGGCTCGGTCTCCGGGGTCGACTTGGACGTCGACGTCCCGGTGGTCGGGGCAGATGCACCGGCGAGGCCAGCGATCAATGCCCGCTGCTGGTCCATGAAGGCAGCTAAACTGCTCTCCAAGACCGTCAACCTGAGTCCGAGCTCAGGAGACCCAGCAGCCGACTCGGGCCCCGACGGCGTCGGGCCCGACGTCGGCTCCTTTGGAGGCGAGTCCACGAGGACTACAGTACTCACGTGTCCAGGAGACTCCATCTCGAGACGAGGATGTTTCGAAGGCCTCTCCGACTCAGAGGACCCGGGACGGCTATCGGGGCTATGCGACCTGGCCCTTGAGGAACCAGGAGCGTCCACCGACGCCACCCTCGCTGGTTTCTTCTTCCTATGATGTTCCCGGGCAGGAGACCCCTGCTCAGAGGAACTCCGACGATGCTCAGGACCGGAGTCCCGGGACGTCGAAGCCTCTGATGAGGTCCGGGCCCGGCCGGATGCGGAGTCAGAGAAGATTCGTTCTTTTTGATGCTGCCGACTCAACGCTTTTGAGGACATCTTGCCACACGGACCACAGATCATCGGGTCATGATTGGGTCCGAGGCAGCGGAGGCAGCAGTCGTGTGTGTCGGTAAGAGACATAAGTTTCTTATACCGATCACACTTTTTAAACCCGCTGGCAGCCATCGGGGGAAAAAGGGCCCCTGCGAGGTCAAAAGACAGGGCTGCCAGTGAAAAAGAAAAATGGCGCGAACGCTAGTCACGAAGGACAAAAACCGAAAAATAAAGAACGGACCCGATACCGGCGTAGCGGGTCCGGGTGGGAAAAGGATCCGGCGTCGAACCGAGAAAAGAATAGTAAATAAAATCAACTTTTTCTGCAGCGATCACAAACAGCGTCTGTAGGGCTCCGTGGAAAAAAGAAGACTGAGCAAGATGGCACCCTTGGGCGGGAAGGGGACCGCGCATGCGCGCTGCAATTCCCAAAGGCTTTCTTTGAAAGCTGGGGAAATTGCTCCGCGAGGGCTCCATCGGCGCCGACGTCACCCATATGTGAGGACTGACTTCCTGCTTGGTCCTGGAGAATGTTTATACCTTTGGGAACCCGACAGGTACTTGAGACCTGGAATGGCCATTGTTGGAAACAGGATACTGGGCTTGATGGAGCCTTGGTCTGACCCAGTATGACATGTCTTATTTATTTAACAGGTTTTTTTAAAATTGCTTTATTATTTAGTCAATGCAGTTTACATTGTAACAAACTTGGTAATGTACATTAAACAAGGACATTAATAACTTGGATTTTTCTGAGGCAATGGAGGGTTATGTGACTTGCCCAAGGCCACAAGAATTGAACCCTAGTCTCTTGGTTACACAGCCAGTGCTCTAACCATTAGGCTACGCCTTATGTAACCTCAGGAGCCAATCTCAAGCTGGTTCTAATATAAAATTAACAATCAAAGTAGCAGGTCTAGCTGTCTTGGTGTCATCTCTTTCTAATACTTGTGTAAAATTCAGAGTCCAGTGTTACTTCAGGCTGTAAACCAAGAGCTTGATCTGTACCCTTCTCTGCAAAAGGTGGCAGATAATGTGCCCTAACAACAGGCAGACAAAAGACCTCTGGAATCTCTCAAGACTCTTTTAAAAGCTCTCAGTGGTGTTACAATAGGCAACTTAAGAAACTTAATAAAGCTCAAAGTCCTTCATCAAGATAAATCCAAACTCTCTATCTTCCTATAAAGGGCAACATTATCTTTTTGCATTGTTTCATTGATTTTCACCCTTTCTCCCAAATGCTTAATATTGAATTCAATTTCTTGAATTTTGGTATTCATTTGTTGAAATTAAGCCAAGCCAAGACAAGACAAGACAGTGGCTAACTGCATGAATAATGAAAATTCAAGTTTGATGATCGCTTCCCATAAAGTCTCACGCACGATTCAAACAGGCTTAGGCATGGCTTGCGAATTCACCGGTGGCTGCTTCACTCACTTTCTGGGGCCCATTCCAAGCTAGATTGTATTTCCTCCTGCAGCTGCATTTCCTGTGGATGAACCTGAGCCAGGATCTCACTCATTGCGGCTGCCAGATGTGGCAGCCTCGCCTGCACTGTAACACTCCAGCACCGTACCAGGGATTTGGCGTTTCTTCTGACTAAGCAGTCTCTCCCCAGAGAGGGCAGACTGTCCCCTTGTGCATGCGAGGACATTTTCCCATGAAGAAAACAGAAATAAGCTACAGCCAAACACAGCAAGGAACTAGGACTCTATTGGGGCAATTTCTTCAAATGGGTTAGTTTTGCACATACCATGACAGTCATGAACCTCACTTCTGAGCCAGGGTATGTGGAGTATGATCTCAGTCCCTCAAATTTACTGCTAATGCTTGGCATTGTACTTCCATCATACCAAGTAAGATGTAACATGTATAGGTAATTTATCAAACTGTGCTTGGAAATCCTTCTCAATCAAGCCTGTGGCACCCAACATGATGGGAAATAAGCCAGTATCTTTCTGCCACATTTTCTTGATCTCTGACTGCATTTCTTCATAGAAAGTCTCCCTCGCAACGTGATTCACAGAATTGTCACTTGGGACTGACACCTCTATAATGAATGCTATTCTGGTGTTCTTCTCCTTTATCATCTAGTTTTTTTTATCGGTCTGAATGGGAACAGAAATAAGGTAAATCCAAACACAGCCAGGAACTAGGGCTCTGCTCGAAGAACCCATGCATTTGCCAACTTGCTCCTTAAGCCTGAAACTTTTTGGAACAAAGTTCTCTGGACTGATGAAACAAAACTTCAACTGTTTAGCCACAAATACAAAAGATATATTTTGAGAAAAGAAGCTACAGAATTTGAAGAAAAAAACATCTTCCCAAACATTAAAGAGAGAGGTGGATCGATATGATTTGGGATTGTATGGCAGACAGTGGAACAAGAAATACTGTGTAGGTGGAACAGGGAAATTCAAGAGTTTTGGCACCCTAGGCAAAATGTCATCCTTGTGCTCCCTCACAATGAGCTTTTAGACCCTTAGGGGTATGTTTACTAAACCGTCTTAACGTCACAGCGATAACATCACCATATCGCGCGATAACGCGGCAGCGTTAAGGCACACTAACACTGTGAAATCCAGGTCTGAAGGGTGGAGTAAGGCTTCCCAGAGGGCGGAGAGAAGGGGTCAATGAGCGGAGAGTGGGCGGGGAGAGGCTCCAGGCACACTAACGCTGTGAAATCTGGGTCTGAACACTAACGCCAGTGAAACCTTCGCGTTAAGGCACATTTGCAGAAAAGAGAAACCATTTAAGTCAGCAATGTGCAGCAAAGGCAGGGAAACCCAGAAAAGTGATAGTTGTGATACATGTTCAGGAACCAAAAAGGCAAATAAACATATAAAATGACCAGAACCACATTTAAAATCCCAATAACCAAGCTGGCCAATAGTGATATTAATGATAAACATAAAGCAACACTATTGACAAAGCGTAAAAATTAAGATATCATGTTTGGAAGGGTCTATGCTCCATCCCCCTACAAAGTGAATGATCCTACACTGAAATAGCGCTGATCAGGGTTTATGTCCTTTAGATTGGGCAGGTTTGTTATGGTGTGCACATGTGCAGCAACAGCAGAGTGGGCAAGTAGGAAAGGGCAACTGTATTGATGCTGTAAATGGGATACAGGGGGCTGCAGGAGGCACATGCTGTGGTCCAGCTGGGGCACAGTGCGGACTAGGCAGATGCCTAGGTGGCACATAGGAATGCCAAAACTGTAAAGCAGCAAGATAGCAACTGACGAGAGTCCAACATGGGCACGAGTGTGTGTCCCACAGTGTCATAGGGGATATTACCCAGCAGGTACCCCCAAGGGCACATAACATTGGCAGGCGGTGCCGGGGGGGGGGGGGGGAAAGCGCGCATGTCCATGTAGGCACCCCTACCTGAGAACCCACACCATAGGCAGCTGCCTACCGGCACACTGGATGGCCTGGGACTGCGCACTACCAGCACCACTGGCATAATGGCATGGCAGCATGGTGGCGGAGGGGTGCTGGTGGCGGAGGGGTGCTGGTGGCGGAGGGGGCAGTGGCATCTGCCCACAGCAGACCATGGCCAAGCCCCGTTTAGGTGGGTGCCGTGCACTGCAACAGACAGGGTCTGTCTGACGAACAGTCATGGTATCCCCAGGGAATGATCTGTCCATGTGGCAACAGTGTGGTGCAGTACACACAGCCAGTATGTTCAGGAGAACAAGGTCACATGTTCAAGTCCCAGCTGTGGCTCCTGCCAACCCTGTCCCCATATTTTACCCAGTACTAAACTGTGGTAATAAAGAAGGAACCTTTATTGCAGATAAAATAAACATGCCTGAAACACCTATATTTTACCCTACAGAGCACAAACATGTGCAATCCCTAGAGCAGAGTTTCCCAACTGCATTCCTGGAGGGCCAAACACCATTCAGGTTTCATGCTGTCCCTAATAAATATGCCTGTGCTGCATTTGTATGCACCACCCCCATCGTATGCAAATGTAGCTCATGCATATTCATTAGGGACAGCATGAAAACCTGAACAGTGTTTGGCCCACCAGGACTGGATTTGGGAACCTCTGCCCTAGAGCAGCAACCAACAGGGGCATAAACACCCACACCCACAGGCTCCACTATCCAAAGCCTCATGGAGAGTCAGGCTGTTGGGCCCTGCGCGGAGCAGCATCCCCCAATACTGGCACCTGCATACCTTAGCAATGCCGTCCTAAACTTGGGAACATGTTCCACATATATCAAAAGGTTGCTATGATTAATGTCAGCTAACAAATCCTAAGTTAAACACAATTTGTTGATAGAGATTCATCATAGCAACCTTTCTGATATCTGTGGAGTGTGTTTCAGTTATTGATTCTGACAGTGTTTACCACCCTGGGAAGTGACCCTAACAGTATTGAGTACCATAGCAATGCCTGCACTATGCCCAGGACTGGTGTGGCGGCCAGGGCTGCCACAAACCTCTATATTTGCACAATGCTGGCATAGGTGTGGGAGTGTGTGTCTGTCTATCCAGTGTGTTGTGGCTGCCTACTCCTTACTGAGCCCACACTGCTTGCACTGTTTCCAGTGTTAGCCTGCCAATGTGCATAATGAGGAACAAGGTACTGTGAGTATGGCCCGGACAGGGTGGCATGGGCAGGATGCATCTGCACAGGGTATAGGGCAATGGCTGGGACATCGTAGTGCCCGACCACCAACTGCACGGACAGGGTGGCCACAGCATGTCATGCTGGGAGGTCGCTCTCACCCTGATTGAGCAGTGACCATGGCATGGCTAGGTTCCCCCATAGTGCTATACAGTATTTCTCTCAAGTGATATTTATGGGTTCTCTTTTCTGGGGCCCAATCACTGACATCCCAGTTTTGGGTGCACACAGTTCCTCCAGGAATATGCATGATGTACTAGCTAGCAGATTGTCTGCAGTTAGCATTTCTATGGCTGCACCGCCTTGCAAGGTGAAACAGGTGCACACTGACTGCCCTCTGCTGGTGAATGTCAGATCGTAGTGGGGGGCAGCTGAGCTGACTGGGCCCACTACCTATCTGCCAGTGGCCCTGTCCCAAGTGCAGATCTTCAGCAGCTGTCTGTTTGCCACCAGGACTGGGGTTGCTGGTCCCACAGCCTGTCCTCATGTACCTCCACTGCCCCCCCTTGCAAAGGGTGAGAGTGTGGGTCTGTTGGGAGCAGATCATGTCCCCCACCCTGACCCAGAGAGGGTGGTTTGCTAAGTACACTGTCGCCATGTGAGCCCTGACACACCCCTGCTCCCATAGCAAGCACAGTGGATATGCACTATGTTGTGTGCATCATGGTCCACAAGGGCCAGACATGACTGGAAATTACAAATGGACACAGAGACCTCCTAAAGGTGTCTGCAACAAATACCTGTCACACACTGGCACTGATGGAGACCTGCAGCACAGCCCACCTCAACCAACCTGGGTACTGCGGACCTGGTGCTGGCCACTCCACCTCACCCTCAGTGTGAGCTCAGAACACGCACATTGGCATGGCCTGTGGGTACTCTGTGCCAGTAACACGCACGGTCATTCTCCCCTACTAAGCTGACGTGCTGTAGAGGTGCATACCTCATCTGGTGAGCAGATGTAGACTGCTGTTCTGCATGTGAATTGCATTATGGGTACTGTTGGTTCTATCCTATCCTGGTAGCCACAGCAGACAGTTTTATGGTGACGTGCACTCTTTCTGTAGCCAGCCATTGGTATGATAACTCCCATAGTGATGTAGCACAATTGCTAATGCAATGACTTCAGTAGCAGAGATCATGGGTTCGATTCCTCTCTGTTCCCCTTTTTTTATGGCTTTCCTACACAACTACGCTTCATTCGTGTAACAGTCATATCTGTGCAGATCTGTGCTGCCGCCACATTATACCCTCATCACTGTTGCCATCCATCCTTCTGTCCGTCTATGTGTGTGTGTCAGCTGTGTGGCGTCCTACCCTAATGTGCAGGCTGCTACCCCATGTCCTGCACTGGCACACCTTTCTGCATTGCGGCTCTTCATGCTTGCCTCTCCTGTGTCTGCTCTGCATGGCACTGCTCTCCTCTGTCCTCCTGTCATTGCACTTATCCTGCCACCTCTACCTCCTCTGGTGGCACGTATCCCCATCCTCTGCCACACACTGTCGTTGTTGCACTGTACATTACCATCACCCTGTACATCGGTACAGCTTCCCTCAATATGTTTGTCCACTTTACCTGCTGCCACATGGGCTGCACGCAGATTTGGCTGGTCCATGAGCTCCGTCATCTACTTCCTTCCATCACTTGTTCATTGCCTTTCCTTGGTGCTCTGTGCAGTGTTATGGTTACATCTGTGTTTGAACCATACATTTCATGCTTGTGACTTTGGGGCACCTTTGTGCCCCTGGGCACCATCTCCTGTGTCACCTTGGCATCCCTGGGGCATCTTTCGCGGTTTGGCCAGCTTATGGGGCACCTTATATGCTGCCTTGGAGGGTGCCAACCTTTCCTGCCACCCTCTGGGGCACATTATGACCTGCCTTTGATGACGTGATGCTTTATGATGTGCCTTATGGTGCGCCCTAAAAGGTGCATTAGGTTGCGGCACTGGGGTGAGGCTTTTTTGGCTTGCAGTGCAAATTGTTGGGATGTGTCTGACTGTTACAAGCAGGAAAAGGGATTGCCTCAGACAGTCTTTTAACTGAGCCCACTGGGGGATCAAACTCATGACCACTGTATCAGCAGTCAATGTATTAACCAGTGTGCTACACCTCTGTTGCTGTGATTGCAGGTCAGCGCGCCTAATTAAGGCTAACGCGCGTTAACGTGCCACGGCTCCCTCTATTGCACGTTAACGTGCCACGGCTCCCTCTATCGCGCGATAACCCGAAATGCTACCTTAAGACCAGAACGCCCACTACCTTATATGGCATTCGTCACAGTAAGACTGCAACTAACGCCGGTAACATTAAGACGGTTTAGTAAACATACCCCCTCGTGTCCTCTCCCTCAAGATTTTGATTATTAAACTCAACTGTAATCATATCAACACCATCCTTCTTAGAACAATCCTATAAAAATGCTAATTTGAACATCACAATATTAAATATTGTACTTCAGGCCGGAAGGTCGGGGGTTCAAATCCCACTAGAGGACAGCAACCTTGGGCCGGAAGGACTGGGGTTTCTAGTCCCACAGGTGCTCCTTGTGGTCTTGGGCAAGCCACTTAACCCTCCATAGCCCATGTTCCCTGTAAAATAGTTATCTCCAAGTTATAATGCCCTGTTCAATGTAATTTCAGTTTGTTCAATGTAAACCGCACTGATGCAGAATAGCGCGGTCTATAAGAGTATGTAAATAAATAAAATAAATAATGAGGAAGATTTCAAAAAGCCACTTCCAGGGTAAATTGCTTATTTGTATATTGCCCATTCTTCCTGAGGTAAAAATACATACTGATGATTTCAGAGTTTGTGTGGCTAGCAGGACCCATTGTTTTGCTTTTACTGTAGCTGCTCTTTGCTGCTTCTCCCCCCACCCCCAGAAGCTGCTGCCCTAGGCAACCATTGAGTTTACCTAGTGTTTGGACCGGCCCTGGGGTGGAAGAAAGCGTAGTTACTCATCTGTAACAGGTGTTCTCTGGGAACAGCGGGAATCAGCCCTCGCTTATGGGTGATGTTAGCGATGGAGCCCATGTAGAAACGCTCCCCAGCTTCCATAGGAAGCTTTTCGGAGATCCACTATGCATGCGTGCCTATCTTCCCGCCCAAAGGAGCCATCTTACCTCAGTATCATGACATAGCTTAATCAAGCCTAAAAAAATAAAACTCCATTGGGAGGAGAGAGGGTAATGAGGACTGATTCCTGCTGTTCCTGAAGTAACTATGCTTTCTCTGGGATCAAGCAGGAATGCAGTTCTCACTTATGGGACTCCCAAGCTACAGGCTACGAAAAACCTGTAGGTGGTCCAACGGGACAAGCAGAAAAAAAAACAAATCGACAAAAACAGCATGAGTAAGTGCTGAAAGGATTCAGAGAGTTATCGCCTTGCAGGGCATCAATGTCAGATTGACTCACAGTCACCTGGATGGACAGAAGGGCCAGTGGGAAGGAGTTGCTCTAAGTCCTTAAGAGGTGCTGGAGTATGGCTTGGCTGAAGTTGCTGTCATGCTGGGAATCTCCATCCAGACAGTAATGGGCTGTGAAGGTGTGGACAGAAGACCACGTAGTAGCCCTACAGATCTCCTCCATGGATGCAGAGAGCAGGTGAGCTATGGAAGCCACCATAGCTCGGACATTGTGAGCCGTGGCATGGCATTCCAAACTGAGCCTAGCAAAGGAGATGCAGTCCACCAACCAAATGTAAAGAGTGCATTTGGAGACCGCCATGCCCACCTATTGGGGTTAAAGGAGACAAAGAGCTGGGAGGAATGGCGGTGGGATTATGTGCATTCCAGGTAGATAGCCAGCGCTCTCTTACAATGCAAAGTGTGGAGTAAGGCCTCCACCCTGTTGGTGTGAGGCCTGGAGAAAAAGATGGGGAGTATCACTGACTAGTTGAGATGGAAAGTGGAAACTACCTTAGGGAGGAACTTAGGGAGAGTGCAAAGGACCACTCCATTCTTATGGAATCTGGTGTACAGCGGGTACACCACCAGTGCTTGCAACTCACTGACTCTGTGCTTAGAGGTGAGTGCTATCAAAAATATGAACGTCAAGGTAAGAAATTTAAGCAGACAGGAGGCGAGCAGTTTGAAAAGGGGAGCAAGCAGCTGTCCCAACACTACATTAAGGTCCAACGCCACTGGCGGTGGTCGAATCAGAGGACAAGACAACAAAAGGCTACTCATGAAGTTCCCGACAAGTGGATGAGCAGAGAGAGGCTTATCAGCTACCGCATAATAGTAAGTGGCTAGAGCACTCAGGTGCACTCTCACCGAGTTGGACTTAAAACCAGAGTTGGCAAGTTGGAGAAGGTGAGGACCAGATCTACTGGCTAGGAAAAGGGGTCCACAACCTTGTATGCACACCAGACCAAGAATCTGTGCCACTTGAATGCAAAGGCACGTCTAGTAGAAGCCTTGCAAGATGTAAGGAGGACATCCTCCACCTCCTCTTGGAGGTGGAAAGGTGCAAGTGCTATGTGCTCAGCACCCATGCTGTGAGCAAAACAGACTTGATCTTGGGATGGAGTATGTCAGACGGCTGCCTGGGTGAGAATCTTCACACTCTTGGCAAGTGCATATTTCTATATGATTTGCAAGGTATTGTGGGCAATGTAGTTCATTCACACCAGACACAGCTGCTGACAATAATTTAGTTGTGCTCTTGGGTAAAGCCAATAAGATATTTATTTATGGGGTTATTTCTCCCAACACAGATATGCTTGGTAGCACATAAATTAGGTTACTTGCTTTCAGTGTTAACTTGGAAAAACAAAGTCAAAATCAGGAAAACAACAAATGAAAAGCCACAAAGCAAGAAAAACTGTTCTTTTCAGGTTAACTTCTGATTACTTCCCACATAGATACAGAAGTGATTCTCTCCTAGCTCACAAGCAATTAGGTAAGGCTTAATTGCTAGCAGTTTATTTATTTTATTTTATTTATTTATTTAACAATTCTTCTATACCGCGCTATTTCAATCAGTGCGGTGTACATTGAAACAAGAACATATTACAATGCATACAAGTAACATTGAGTTTTACATTGAACAGGAAGATTCAACATAGGACAACCGGGGGAACTATGTACAGATTGACTTAAATAATATATACAGTGATATAAAACATGATTTAGATGTTGCAATGTGGTTGACTAATAGGACTAGAGAGAAGATTGACCAACTAGCCCTTTTCTGGTTGTATTGAGGTGCTAGTATTGTTAATGGCTAGGTTGACTTCTGGGTAGCATTTTGTGAATAAGTGGTATTTCAATGCTTTTCTGAATAGGATTAGGTTTTTGATAGCACGGATTTCGTGCGGTAGTGCATTCCAGTTTAGAGGTGCAAATAAGGAGAAAGCCCTGTTGGAGGTGGCCTTAGTGCACTTCGTTATTATTTTTGGGACTATTAAGGTGTTCAATGATGTAGTTCTCCTTTTTCTGTTTTCCAGGGTGCCATGGATAAGTTTGCTGATTGGCGTAGGGGGGTAGTTATTTAGGGCCAGCTGAAACCCCTTAGCTGGCTTGCCTTCCACTGTGTGGGTCAAATCCTGCTTCAGGAGCTTTTCTGAGTAGATTAAAGAACAAATTTGTATTTCTTTGTGATGGTTGCTGTACTTTATAACAGAAAGTTACCAACGGAGTTTGGATAGAGAACAGTCCATATAAACAGGATCCTCATCTGCTATTATTCCCCCTTGTTCAACAAGCATGGGTTCAATATCATGGATTGGCACAGATGAATCTCTCAATGGAACATTTTCAGGAGAATACTTGTTTCCCTGCTGTCTTTCAAGGTTATAGCTAGGGCATAGATCAGTGTTCATACCTGAGCTTCCATTGCTGCTAGAGTTCCTCTCTATATAGCCTGGCCAGTATGTAGTCCAGTTCTTATGTCCAGCCTTCCAATCCAGATCCCTGGACACTGGATCTCTCTTCACATACCTTCTAGCACAGGTCTTAGGGTCCCTTCCACGTGCAGCCGTCTCCCTCACAGGTAGCCTCTGGTGATTCCTAGCTCTGCAGCACCATTCCTCTGGCTTTCCCCAGTCCAATGGTGTATGCTGGCCCTTGGAATACCTCCCAGTATACGTACTGCTTTGGACTCTTCTAGACCTATCAAAGGCTTTTCTCTTCCTTCTTCCAGAGGGTCTCTTTCCCTCTCTGTCCGTCCGGTTTGGCTTCTGCTTCTGATGATCCTTCAGATGAAACTGATGATCAAACTCAAGCTGATTCTCAGGACACTGAGGACAATTCTCTGGATATCCAAGGTGATCATGAAGAAGCTGGTCATCTGTAGAATAAACTCTACTCTTATTCTGCTTAGATGAGTGCTCCTCCCTAACACAGCGCAGCTGTGCTGAATCAGGCCCTGCCCTTTGAGATGAGTGCTTAGGGATTACCTCATAGCCCTCCTGATTGAACACACGTTTCCCCACTTCAGCTCCTCTAATGGCTGTTGGAAACCTGGTGCATTCTGGGACTGGTAGTCTTTTATGGGAAAATTCTGTTTTCTTATTTCTACCAGAACTGACAGGTTGCTTGTTCAGAGTCACTTCACCTTTTCTATAGCTCCTTCCTGAGCTATGATAAGCTTCCTTATCACAAGTAGAGATCTCCCGTCCTGAGAGACGAGGTCCAGGGCACAGCCAAGTTGGAGAAGCTGCCTCTGCGATAGGTGAAGTGACAGGGGAAACTAGGGCTGCCTGAACCAGTGTGGTGTTATGAGGATCATGGTAGCATCATCTGACTGAAGCTTGAAAAGTGTCTTGGCCACCAGAGCAGTTGGTGAGTAGGCATACAGGAGACCTTTGCCCCAATTCGGGAGAAAAGCATCAGAGGCTGATTGTTGCATGGTACTCTGAAGCAAAAACACAGCAGCTAGTTGTTGAGAGGAGTGGCGAAGAGATCTATGGATGGCATGCCCCAAATCTGGAAGATGTGGTGGGCCACTCGCTTGTTGAGAGTCCACTTTTGCGGTTGAAGAACTCTGCTAAGTTGATATGCCAAAATATTGAGCTCTCCTGGCAGATACACGGCCCTCAGAAGTATTTCATGTGCACAGGCAAACTTACAGAGCCAGACCATCTCCCAACAGAGCCCATGTGGCCCTGTTTGTTGATATAAAACATGGTCACCTGGTTGTTCATTTGTATGAGGACTACCTGATTGGAGAAGTTTTATCAAAATACTCGAAGGGCATTAGTCATGGCTCGGAGCTCCAGGAAGTTGATATGATGGAGGCTCTCCCAAGCCACATAGAGGCTCTGTTTGTGCAGGCCATCCATATGAGCTCCACAGCCTAGCTTGGAGGCATCTGTTGTCAACACTCATTGGTGCAGTGGGGCCTGGAAGGGTAGTCCTGCAAGTAGGTTGGTGGGCTGTTGCTACCAGAAAAAGGACTCCTTCAGTGGCAGAGTGACCGTGACCCTGTCGGAGAGGCGACTGGACACGTGGCAGTACTATGTGCAAAGTATCCACTGTGCCTGCTGCATCTGAAGCCATGCTGAGGGAGTGACATGGACTGTAGAGGCCATATGACCCAAGAAGCGCAGCATCTATCAAGTTGTTACATGTGGGCAATGCTGGACATCCTGTGCAAGGACGATTAGGTGTTGGGCCCAGTCGGATGGCTCGTACCCGAGTAATATCGAGGACAGCCCCAATGAACTCAAGGCATTGAGAGGGCTGTAGGTGAGACTTGAGATAGTTGATAACAAAGCCCAGCTGCTCCAGTACCTGAATCACACCTCATTTGGCATCCCGCCCCTGATGAGCCAATTGTCCAGGTAGGTGAAGACAAAGATTCCCTAAATCCGGAGAAAGACGGTGACAACCACCAGGCATTTTGTGAAGACCCTTGGGGTGGAGGCAAGGCCGAAGGGTAGCACCCTGTACTAATAATGACATCCGCTGAGCATGAAGCAGAGATAATGCCGATGCAGGGGGGTGAATGAGGATGTGCATGTAAGCATCTTTGAGATCCAAGGAGCAAAGCCAATCTTCCCTTTGAAGATAGGTAACAATGTTCCCAGGGATACCATCTTGAATTTTTGCTTTACCAGGGAATGGTTGAGGTTCTGAAGACCCATGATGGGTCAGAACCCAACTGTTTTCTCAGAAACTAGGAAGTAGCGGGAATAGAACCCTCTTCTCTCTTGAGATGCAGGGAACAGCTCCATGGCCCAGTCAGCTAAAAGGGCATGTACCTCCTGTTGGAGCAGCTGACAATGGAGAGGCTCAAAGGGGCACTCCCCTGGAAAGTTGAAAAGACATTGGATATTTCAGCAAGAAAACCATCCAAAAGCTATCTTAAAATCAATCAAATACTTACAGGAAAGAGAGGTTTTGGAATGTTTTTCACAGTTCCCAGGAACCTGAATATTATTGAAAATCTGTGAGGAGATCTGAAACATGCAGCATGCAAGGAGACCTAAGAATATTTCTGAGCTAGAAGAATTCTGCAAGGAAAATGGGAAAATATTCCAGAAGTAAAAATAGAAAGACTCTTCACTGACTACAGAAAATGTTTGGAATCTATTATTTCTGCCAAAGAAAGTGCTACAAAGTGCTGACTGAGAGGGTGTCCAAACGTTTGCACCTGCCATATTCACTGTTTTCTTATTTTGAATTTGTAAAGAGCTATAAATAATTATGCATTAAAATTTGCAAAGAGATCTATCAACTTCTGTTCACTCAAGGGTTCATTGAAAAGCATACAGTTCAACAGGGCTGCCTAAATTCTGGCATACAACTGTACTTCTGGCTATCTTTTCTGCATATGAAAGAAATATAGGGCCCAAAATTCTAAAGGCATTTACATGGTATACAGGTCAGTAAACCATGTAAATGCCGCTGAATGGGATATTCAACAATACTAATATGGTTAGTGCCGCTGAATATCCCCAACTAAAGCTGCTATATGCCCTGATGCTAACCGCTTAGCATCAGGGTGTGTTGTGGGAGTTCTGGAGCGTGTCGTGGGTGGAGACAGCTGCTAACCAGGTAGTGGCGATATTGCACTGCTACCTGGTTAGCGGCCTGCGGGTAAAACTAGGTGAAGCAAAAACTGGCCTAGTTTTATCCATGGGAGCTAACTGTGTAACAGTGCAATATCACTGCTACCCCGTTAGCTTCTGCGGTGGCAGGGGCTGTTAGGTGACCCCAGATATTCAATGCCAGGGTCACATATGACCCCAGCATTGAATGTCCGGGATTAGAGGTTGGCAGCGGCGCATAGCCACCCCAACTGAATATCAGGCCCATAGAACTTTATACAATAAAGACTACTTGTCCATAGGCACAGAATAGGAAAAGGACCGTAGTTTTGACTTTTCCACTGAAAAGTCCACTTAATGCTAAAAGCAAGATGCACCCATCTAGCTAATTCCTACAGGCATGATTCTGCAAGACTTCCTCTCCCTGTTCTATGTTATAGTTCATTTCAAAGCTTTTTCTCTGGTTATATAATGCCCACAGCTTTGTGCTACAGAACCAGACAATCCCAATTGGCGAGTTTAGCCTATTCTGGCATGTAAAATATTTCTTTGTGTTCACAGATATCTAAACTTTTCTAGGGATATCTGAACGGTTTCCTTTGCTAGGTTAACTTATGGTAGAGCCCAATGCTTCTCACCAGGGCCTGTGCAAGGACTGGAGGCACCCTAGGTGGGCACTCCATCCTGCCACCCCCTGCACCCATTTCTGTTGCTGCTATCCCTCTCTGAGGCCAACAGCAGCAGTGATTGTCCCTGAAACCATGAGCAAGCACTTACCCTCCATCTCTAGGGCTGCATCGTGGTTTCATTCTGCCCAATCTGTCGCTACAGCTCCCTCTTTGCCACAGACTTCCAGTTAATACAAAACCAGAAGTTCATTGTGGAAGCAGCAGATTAAGCAGAGTGAAACCACAATGCACCAGAGACAGAGGATAAGTGCTTGCTTTTGGTTTCAGGGACATCTTCAGTCATTAATGTTCCTGGAGAAGGGTGCCAGTGGAAGCAATGGGCAACAGCGAGTGTCCCCGCAGGGCCAGCGCTCTAGCGATTGCCTAGTTCGCCTAATGGTAGCACTGGCCCTGCTTCTCACCTGTCCTGGAGCAGCATATGGAACTCAAAGTAAGATCTGGAAAGGCTAAAGTTGATACCCAGTGGGGAGCTTAAAGAATTCCTTGGCAGCAGAAGCAGTGAAACACCTTGGCAGCTGGTGGAGCCAAACAAAACAGTTTATCACTGAGCCCCACAGTCCCTAGTTTCTGATGCTATGTGGGCAAAATGTTAGTGGAGCCAAGGCCTCAATGACCCACCCCATTCCACTGACTATGCTTGGCAGGACAGACCCCAAGGGTTCAGGGTGCAGTACTGCAGTGCCGTGGCACTCAGGTTTGAATCTCCCATCCATCGAGGCTGGTTGAGCCTCAGCACACTAAAGAAGTGGGAAGGAAGAGAGGGAAGACAGCAGCTACTACCAGCCCAAGATCAGCATAGACAGAATGCTTCAGAGGTGGCTTCCCTCTAGCTTCTGAGCTGGTAAGGGTTTCTCAGAGTAGCTTGGGAAGCTGGGGCAAGAAGAGAGGGAAAGCATAGAGAGTGAAGACCAAAAAGACAGACTGAAAAAGCATTCACTTCTAAAACAAAGAATGAATGTGGCTCTTCAACCCTGGATCCTCAGCAAATATCTTTATAACTTTGCAGCAAAAAGGAAGAAGAGGAGAAGATAAAGAGTCAATCTATTTTTCCCAATTTGTTGGCATTTTAAAGTTATACTGGTAAATCTTTAAAAAAATAAACCCTTCCTCTAGTGAAATATTGAAGTTCCAAAAATAGTGATGTGACTGGAGGATCTTAGAATATGCATAGAAAAAACTTTTTTTCCCATTTTGTTTGTTTCACTGCTGCATTTCACTGCACACTAAAACTAAAATGATGATTTTGGTGTTATTTTAGATGTGAACTGACACAAAACAAAACAAATGCCTTGATTTTTCTGTTTAAAAATGACAGCACAAGGAGTGTACACAAAAAAAATTCAGTTATTTTTAGATAATGTTTTGACAAATTTGGGGGAATTTTTAGTTTATTTCAGAAATTAATGCATATAAAATTTGATTATTGCATGTAAAATATTTTAAAGAGAATAAATTAACTTTATACATATTAATTTGAAGTCAACGGTACGTATTTATGATATGCATACAATTTTCCAATTCCAAACGCATTTCCCTGGACAGCACATCTCTAGAAGCTCCAAAAACTGTGTTCTCCCCCAGCCTCCCTCCGATCATTTTTTCCTTCACCAGACATACAAATGAGACACCACCACCAACAACACCATGCAGCTAAAACCACCTGCAGCTCACCTTCTTTGCCAGGTCCGCCTCTTCTGAAGTGTTGTCTTCAAAATCTTTATTTATGTCCAGGACCAAAACCGGAATGTTCTTTAGGTGCTCAAAATGAACTCTAGAAAGATATAAGTGCAGCCAACTCAAAGCAGCTAGTGGAAATCTTCTTTATCCTTAAAGCAGGACTACTAAGGACAAAGGTGTACAGAGCATGTGTATAATCTCTATCACTAAGTAGGTCTGTACATAGGTCATGACCTCAAGAAACAAACACACAGGGGTTCAGAGTTCTATCATGCTGGATACACAGGGGTTATGCATTCCTCCTCAAGCAGCTGCAAACACAGATCCAGATCCCATCAAGGAGCCATGCACACACCGGCTATGCACACCCTTCCAACAAGGAGTCGCATCAACAGGGGCTGTAGCTTCTGAATCACTCAAATAACCTCCCTGTGTTTCAATTAAAATCTCCCAGATGCTAAAACAATGCAATTTACCTTATACAGGACAGAAATAAGAATTTTTATAACTAGCAAATCCGAGAGTACTGCTGGCTACTACAGAGATCTTTCCTCTGCTCGGCGCTAGTGGAAGTTGGTGCCCCAGGTGAACCTTCACCTTGCACCCCCTTAACTAACTTTCAGGGATAGAGCACTCCCATGAGATTTTGATGTTAAATTCAACAATTATGATCACTCCAACACCACCCCTCCCAGCACAATCATGTAAAAATACAAAATTGGAATCCTACATTTAAATATTAAACTTTGTTTCATATATATGTATAAAATGGGGTAATTTTATAACAGGACACCTATAAAAGTTGTCCAAAACGTGCCTGTTTAATAAAGGCAACACAGACACCTATCTGAACCTTCCCTATTAGCGCACAAATTTACACCTGCCCTGAAGGTGGGCGTGCTCTGTGTATGTACAAGCAGATTTTGCAAACTTGCAACTCGCCCAAACTATGACTATGATCTGGTTGGCATGCATACCTGTACAAGTGAATTCAGCTGCAAACTTTTGTAATAGCCATATTCCACGTGTAAACATGCTTCACATGTGGAAAATGCTTTATAAACATTACCCTCATCATGTATACACATCTTGTATTTGCTCATTTGTTGTTGGTTTGTAGAAGTTCCTAAATTGTATAATGGTGTTACAACAGTGACTGAACCCGTTTCAGGGTGAGAAAATGGGCTCCTTTGCAGATTGTGGCACTGCTTAATAGATTAATTAGATAAATCTTCTAAATTGGAGTTAGTACATCTCATCCACTGGAAACTGCGCAATCTTACTGAGGGTAATTTTACAATAGAGCATGTAGATTAAGACAGCCAAAGTGTGTCTATTTTATAAAGACAAGTAGGCACTTATATGCTAGTATGCAGACTAATGTAAGTGGCAGAGATTGTGCCTTAAATGTAGGAGCAGATGTTTACGTCTGTTCTGCAGCAAGTGTAAATGCACACACATTAAGTATACATGTGCGCATGTAAATTGAGCTACTTTACCACACAGTAACCGCAAAGCCTCTAGATTAATTATTTAGTGGAAGGGAGGATGTTCCCAGCATCTGTAGTTAATGAAGAGGAGATATAATTAGCATGCATTAACAGCACTGCAGATAACACAAATGTGTTTGTCACCTACTGATGTGTGCTAAATGTTCTGCCTTATCTGCTGTGTTAACAGTTTAGAAAGGTAAGTTTATTTTTGGTTGACATTTTTTGTTTATTAATAAACATGTAAACTTCTTAAACACATATCAAAATAATATCAAGTCCACATATAGTTCAAATAACACGTCAACCTTTCTATTAATATTCCCATTTGTGCTTCCCTTTCCTCCTCCTCCCCCCCTCAGAGGACAAAAACGTCCCACTTTGCCAGGACAGACAGGTTACAAGATCCAAGAGTTCATAAAGTTCACCCTTCCGTGGACTCCTCCTCACTCCAACCAACAATCTGCCCCTACGGGCACTCCTTCGTGCACTTAAACTTCTAATGCACTCTCATTCTCTCTATACCATTCAACAAAAGGAAACCATTTTCTATTGTAGGAGGTTAATTTTAGTTGCTGCATGGCCGTTAACTTGGCCATCCCCTGAATGTATTTCACTTTTCGTACCACACTCCCAAGGGTGGGAATCTCTGGTTGTTTCCACTGTTGGAACAAGGCCAACCTTGCAGCTGTCAATCAGTCAGTTACTACTCCTCCTTTCTCATCTCCCAACCCCAGTAGGGCCATACCCATTTTGGGAGTAATTGGACTTCTCTGTACCTTACTAATAAAGTTAAGTCTTCTCCCAAAATAATATCACATATGGGCATGACCACCAGATATGTGAGAAGGAGCCCTTCTCCTCACACAAGTGCCAGCACAGACTATCCCCAATACCCCATCTCTCCAGTGTATAATATCACCGGTACGGCATTTTGTATGTATTTTCAATTGGGTATATAAATGTCATTCCCTTTTATAGGTGCTGGAACACAGGGGTCCATTCCTCCTGGGTCCATGAGACTCCTAAATCTGATTCCCATTGTGTTTTATGCCACAATTTCACCTCCATTCTCTCACCCAAGGCCTTCTATAAATGGGATAGAGAACCCTGCATACTCCCACCCTTAAAAACCGCCTCTAAAAACGTCAGCACTCCCCCCCCCTCACTTGGCCCAACCCTCCCCTCTTAGGTAATGGCAAACCTGCAAATATTGATACCAGTCCCTATCTGCCGGGCCAAATTCACTCTGCAACTCAATAAAGGGGATCACTTCAGTCTCCCTCCAAAATTGACATAGGTACCTCAGCCCCACTTTTTCCCATCTTATGAAAGTGGGATCTGTTGAGCCCAAGGGGAAGGCTGGGTTGTACCACAGAGTCATCAACATAAATGATTATTGGGATCTAAATATTTTCCCACACCCTTATCGTCAATACTACAATTGGATTCCGCTCCATTAAGGAATCCAAATGTGCCAGTCCGTACCATAAAAGTGCTCAATCCTGTTCCAGAGATGCCCATTCCTTCCAAGTAGAGAGGTGCCAATCTACTGCCCCATGCAGTATTGCTGCCTCATAATATTTTTGTAATTCAGGGACTGCAAGGCTTCCTTGCTCTTTTGAACAAAAGAGAACTCGTTGAGACACCCATAGTCGCCTATAGTCCCATATAAATTGCATAAATCCCTTCTGCTAATTTTTCAGTACCCCCTCCAAAGGTTTAATGGTAGAGAATTAAATAAGCACAAGAACTCAGGGAGAATTATCATTTTAACAATATTTATTACCAAACCATGAGAGTCCCAAGTTTTTCCATTGTAACATACTGGCACGTATTGATTTCCACAATGGCTCAAAATTTAGCTGACACAGCCTAGCAGGGTCTGTTGGCAAATTGACTCCCAGATAATGAACATAGTGATATGGAAAATGCTCACGGATGGCCTTCCGCTCTCTCTGGTCCAGAGAGACTTCCAGAATCTTGGATTTTGAGGCATTCATCTTGAATCCAAAGATGTGCCCAAATCTCTCCAATTTGTCTCTTACTCCCACCAAGGACTGAGCAGGGTTGGAAAAGGTGAACAGTAAATTATCCACAAACATTGAGATCTTATGTTCACATGTTTGCCCCAAGATCCTCAAAATATCTGAATGACTGACTTTGATACACCAAGGCTCCATAACCAATGTAAAAAGCAATGGGGATAGTGGCTCCCCTGCCTAGTCCCCCTGCGCAGGTCGAAAGGTTGGGAGTATGAGACATTGACTTTTATCTGGGCCATTGGTTGTGTATAAAGTAACTGAATCCACCATCGAAAGGGGCTGCCGAAACCAAACTTTTCCAGAACCTGGAACAAATAGGGCCAGAAGACCCTATCAAAGGCCTTCTCCGCATCCACAGTTAGGAGTAAGGCTGATCTTCCTCCCTGTTTGGCCAGTCTAAACAGATTCAGGATTTTACACACATTATCAGAACAATGCCTACCCGGTATAAAACCAGACTGATTACAGTGCACTTGCTTTGGTAACAGGGACTGGAGACAGTTGGCTAAGATCGTCTCAAAAGTCTTTTGATCTATATACTTAGAAGGGAAATAGGTCGATATAACCCATACTGTAGGGGATCTTTCCCTTCTTTATGGATCAGGGAGACCCTAGCTGTCCTCATCGATGGGGGCAAAACTTGTTCTACCAAAAAATTATTATATACCCTGTCTAATAACTCCACCGACTGGTTCTGAAATGTTTTGTAAAAAAATTGGAATACCCATCCAACCCTGGTACTATGGATTTGGGCAGATTCTTAATAACTTGCAGTATTTCCACACCAGATATCGATGGTCGATCGGATCACTCTCTTCATCAAAGATCTTAGGAAGATGACAACCTTCCAAGTACTAATCAATTGAGGATCCAGATGCCTCCCACTGCGAGGTGTACAGTTGCCTATAAAATTCCACAAAACAATCTTGAATGGCCTTCTGCTCAGACACCACATTCAATTTTTTATCCTTAATTTTACAAATATTATTCTTTTCCCATTCTGTTTTTTAAATGGAAGGCCAGCACCTTACCACCTTGTTCCCAGATTCGAAGTATTCTTGCCGCAGCCTCTCCAAATTAAATTGAATCTCAGCTAATTGATAGTCCTCCATGCTTTTTCTTATTGGCCAATTCGATAAGGACTGTCGATTGCCTATTCCCCTGCTTCCCCACCCCTCCAATCTCAAAATGTCTTATGTTCTTATGTCTTCATGAAGGGCCAACACCTTTTGCTTTCTTTCCCTTTTTCTGTGGGCTCCTAAACTGATCAGGTGCCCTTGTAGTACTATCTTCATCCCATCCCACAATATACCTGGAGAGTATCCCTCCACGTCATTTAAATCCAAATAATCTTCTATGACCTCCACTAGTTTCACACATACCTCCTGATCCTCAAATAGCGAATCATTAAGTCTCTAAAAGTTGTTAGGTCGCTCAGTTGGCAATATCTTCACATCCACCCTCAGGGGTGAATGATCAGAACACATACAATCCTTAATCCAGCCCTCCAAAGCTTTATTCCCCCATAAGTAATCAATTCTAGAGTAAGAGTCATGGGCCCCAGAATAGAACATATAGCAAACAGACAACTTGCACTAGGGCATTCTCCATATGTGCCCTGCGACTCTGGACTGTCCTACCACACCACATCAGAGATACCCACAACCTAATAACTTCAGGAAGCTGATAAAGATCCACCTGTTCATGGAACATTTCAATGGGATCACTTGACTCGCCCATCTATGAACTCTCTCCTTGCCCATCCCTTCCTCCCTTTCCCCTCTACCCCTAACTTAAGATATGCACCAGATTATTACTACCTCATGCAATCTCTCTGTTGTGTATATATATAGTTACCTTGTTCTCTGTTTTATTTAATATGTTTAAGTAATCCAGCTCTTGTAAAATTGTTCCATGTATAGTTGAAGTTTGTTTCTCTGTAAACCGCATTGATCCTAGGAAATGCGGTATAAAAGAATAAATAAATAAATTAGTAAGTATAATCACGCTCCCTCGGGTGCGATGCTCTCCACAAATTTACTAGCTCAAGAGGTGAGACCATGCCTTAAAACTCTTATGATCCGGGGACTCTGAATTGCCTTGGCCAGTGGATGTATCCAATCGTAGGTTAAAAGCTAAATTAAAATCACCACCTATTATTACAACCCATCCACAAACCCTATGCATTTGGGGCATACACACTACCGAATGTAATGTTCTTTCCATATAGTTCCCCCTTAATAAATACTTATTGCTCCTCCTGATCCCTGCAGACCTCTGTTTCTCTGAACAGAACCAAAGATTCCATCAATATGGCTACTCCACAGGTCTTATTTTTAGTCTTATTTGAGGCAAACCAGTGCATCCCAAACTTTTTATGGGAAACCCATGGTTCGTCTCTACCTACTAAACCTATACCTATAAAAAAGCTATTTGAGCACTGACCCAAGCCATTTCCTTAAATAACAACTGGCGCTTGGTTGTTGAGTTTGGCCCATGGACATTAAAAGCAAACACTCTCATGGACCCCATCTTTCCTTATAACAAACCTCATGTATGTCCTGCCTAAATACCCTTCGTCCTTTCCCTTCCCTGCCCCTCCCTACCAAATCCCTTGTACACAATACTACTCTCACAGGTTTTCAATCCAGCCAGCAGCAGCCCCATTCTAACAACCCAATATAAATCTTGCCCATCTACTCATCCATATATTATCTATCCTGGCCCCACACTCCTCCATCAGCCCCCCAATTCCAACCACAGCACTCACTCCACCACATATTCACCCCTACAACCAACCAGTAAATCCATACTCAACATCACCCACACTCACAAAGTAGCAGACTATGAGAATGAGTTAATTATTCCACTCGAGACCGATTAAACAGTCAAGTAGGAGATTCAGGACTTTTCTCCGAGTGATCAGTCTGACAACAAAGGTGTTTACCCCCCCTGCTTTACTCTCTCCCATTACGGCTTTGAAGACATGGTCTTCTTTGGCTCCAGTGACTGTGGTGGCAAGTCAGTCCATCCCACATCTTTTAGTGCATTTAGTACTTCTTCCAGAGAGCATGCTCAGTATTGATGACCCCCTCGAGAGAACTATAGTCCAATGGAAAGTCCATTTATATTTTACATTGCCTTCTCTTAGACACTGTGTAATCGGTCGATACTCTACACTTCTGCATATTCGCCGCAAAGATGTCTCCAAATATTTCAGCTGTTTTGTTCTCCCAATTCAGCTGGCTAATTTTTCATGCCACCTGGAGGATCAACTCTTTAAAGTAAAATTCATGCAGATAATAAACTAAAATGTCTCTCAGTCTACCTTCCCTTGGCGTCCCAAGTGTGCGATGAGCCCTTTCGATTTTAAAACATACTTGTCCTGGGTCCATCTGTTCTTGTTGAATCACCGCTCCAAAGACCCTCTCGGCCAGGTTCATATAATCCATTCGTAGCAAAAAACCCGTGAGAGAGTCAGTTGGTCCATTAGATGATAAAGGGGTTAAAGGAGCACTAAGAGGCGACAAGGCGATAGCGGAGAGACTGAATGAATTCTTTGCTTCGGTCTTTACTGAGGAAGATGTAGGGATGTTACCCACAACTGAAGTGGTATTTAAAGGTGTGGAAGAATTGAAGGAAATATCGATACATCGGGAAGATGTCCTACAACTATTAGATAAACTGAAGAGTAGCAAATCACCTGGGCCGGATGGTATACATCCAAGGGTGTTGAAAGAACTGAAATTTGAGATTGCAGACCTGCTATCAGTAATCTGTGAACTATCATTAAAATCATCTCTAATACCTGAGGATTGGAGGATCGCCAATGTAACACCAATTTTTAAAAAGGGTTCGAGGGGTGATCCGGGAAACTACAGACCGGTGAGCCTGACATCAGTACCGGGAAAAATGGTAGAAACCATCATAAAGAATAAAATTACTCAGCATATAGATAGTCATGACCTAATGGGAGACAGCCAACATGGCTTTAGACAAGGAAGATCTTGTCTTACTAATCTGTTATGTTTTTTTGAAGGAGTGAATAAACTGGTGGACAAAGGTGAGTCGGTTGATATTGTGTATCTGGACTTTCAGAAAGCCTTTGACAAGGTCCCTCATGAGAGACTTTTGGCAAAACTAAAGAGTCATGGGATAGGAGGCAGTGTACTACTGTGGATCAGGAACTGGTTAAAAGATAGAAAGCAGAGGGTAGTGCTAAATGGCCAATTTTCCCAATGGAGAAAGGTGAATAGTGGTGTACCCCAGGGATCTGTGCTGGGTCCGCTGCTTTTTGACATATTCATAAATGACCTGGAAAGTGGAATAACGAGTGAGGTTATCAAATTTGCTGATGACACAAAACTATTTAAAGTTGTTAAAACCCAGGAGGATTGTGGAAAATTGCAAGAGGATCTTGATAAATTGGAAGACTGGGCATCAAAATGGCAGATGAAATTTAATGTGGAGAAGTGCAAGGTTATGCACCTAGGGAAGAACAACCCAAACTATGGTTACACGATGCAAGGTTCCACATTAGGAACCACCACCCAAGAAAAAGATTTAGGCGTCCTTGTGGATACCATGTTAAAACCCTCGGCCCAGTGTGCAGCGGCGGCCAAGAGAGCAAATAGAATGCTAGGTATGATAAGGAAAGGAATGGAAAATAAAACAAAAGATATTATAATGCCTCTATATCGTTCCATGGTGAGACCGCACCTTGAATATTGTGTGCAATTCTGGTCGCCATATCTTAAAAAGGATATAGCAATTTTAGAAAAGGTTCAGAGAAGAGCCACCAAAATGGTAAAGGGGATGGAAGGCTACTCCTATGAAGAAAGGCTAAAAAGGTTGGGGCTCTTTAACCTGGAAAAGAGACGGCTGAGGGGAGATATGATAGAAGTCTATAAATTAATGAACGGAGTGGAACGGGTAAACGTAGATCGATTGTTTACCTTATCAGAATATAGAAAGACTAGGGGACATGCAATGAAGCTACAGGGTAAACTATTTAAGACTAATAAAAGAAAATATTTTTTCACTCAACGTGTAATCAAACTCTGGAATTTGTTACCGGAGGATGTAGTAAAGGCTGTTAGTGTAGCTGGGTTTAAAAAAGGTTTGGACAAGTTCCTGGAGGAAAGGTCCATAAACCATTATTAAGAAGGGACCCAGGATATCAATGCTTGAACCAATACAAGCATTGTGGAACCTGTGTCCCTTGGGGAAACTGCTAGGTACGTATGACCTAGATTGGCCACTGTTGGAAACAGAATACTGGGCTTGATGGACCTTGGTCTGACCCAGTATGGCATATCTTATGTTCTTATGACTGGTAGATTCTGGCAGTCCCCAAATCCTTACGTTAGAGCCCCTAGATCTGTTTTCCAGATCTTCAATTTTGGTGAGCAGGTCCTTGTGCTGCTCTTGCAGCGACACAATCTTAGCTGTAGCACCAGCCAGAGCCTTGCCTTTTTCCTCCAAGCACGTCTCTGTATCTTCTACTTGCTGGCCTATGTCATGGAGGTCTGATCTAATGTCTGCCATCCATGACTCGAAAGTCTTGCTGAAGCATGCCAATATCATTTTCAGCTCCATAAATCATTGCAAAAGGCAGCTATATCCTCCAGCACATTTGCCCCTCTGCCATTTAGGATGGGCTCCTTACTGGTAGGAGTAGGACCAGACGTCACCATTTTGTGCTTCCCTCCAGCGCCAGCCTCCTCACTCTTATAAGCAAATGATTTTAAATATGTGGGTTGCTTTTTCGATGCATTTGCCATCTCAAGTGGTGGGATTACAGTTTCCAAGTGTGCTCTCACCAGTGAGATCGAGAATAAGGCGTAGTTGAGGCGGTTTACTCCACACAGGCAGGAGCTCCCGATTTAGGCTACAATCATGGCTGTGATGTTACCAGAACCCCTAAGTTTATTTATTTTTCAGTTTATTTGGTATACTGCTTTTTGCCAGGGACAACAAGATGGTTTATAGAACCAGTAGAGCTTAAACAAACACAAACTAAACAGACAATATTTTACAATGTAGGGTAGCACAATAATTACTGATAAACTGAAACTGCACAATCCCCCCCCTCACCCCCAATGCTGACTCACTATTCATCCATTACTAAAAAGGTCTGCTCCATATTTAGAAGGTGGCAAATTGTATTTAAAGTTAATTTTATTAGGAAGGATTTAAATTTGGTAGTCAGGGCTCGTTCAAGGAATGGAGGCACCCTAGGAAGGTTCCCTCTATCCTGCCTCGCCTCCCTCTGTCCCCATTGCTGCCCCTCTCTAGGGCCTGTAACAGCAGCAATGGTTCATAAACCATGATGCAGCACCTATTTCAACTCATTTGAGTTGTGTGGCTGTTTCTCTTCTTTACTGTGTGTCTCTTCCACCACTTCCGATGCAGATCTCCAGTTAACTAGGAGTGGCGGCCTAGTGGTTGGGGCAAGGTACTACAGGCCGGAAGGTCGGTGGTTCAAATCCCACTAGAGAACAGCAACCTTGGGCCGGAAGGACTGGGGTTTCTAGTCCCGCAGGTGCTTCTTGTGGTCTTGGGCAAGTCACTTAACCCTCCATTGCCCATGTTCCCTGTAAGTATTAGTGTATGTGTCTCATATCCCCTCGTGTTAAATGTATCCCCCAACCGCTTTGACCCGGTGAAAAGCGGGATATAAATGCAGCTAAATAAATAAATAAAATAAATAAATAATGCAAACTTGAAGTCTGCGTCAGAGGGAGGCAGAAGAGATAGACAGTAAAGAGCAGAAACTGCAACACAATGCCAGAGAATTGATGTAAATGCTGCATCACAGTTTCTGAACCACAGTCGCCACTTCAGGCTCTGGAGAGGAGTAGCCACAGTGGCAATGGGTGCACTGGAGAGCCAGCACTCTAGGCGACCACCTAGTTCACTGAATAGTTGCACCAGCCCTGTTGGTATTAGATGCAATACTTGATGGACAATCTAAGGGACACTTTACTGAAATGCACAATGCAGTTAACATGCGGCTTGTCATGCATTAATTGTACCCCGGGCCTGTAATAACAGTTACCATGGGATCATGACAGTTAACAATTACTGTGCATTAACTGCAAGGCCAGCCCACGCTTATTCCCTCCCCCATTCCATGCTATACAGTTAGGGCCGATTCCGTCCCGCAAGTAGATCCTCTCTGTGCGTCCGGTCTTTACCGGATGCAGAGAGGGGATTACGATTCTGATCCAACGAGGTACGTCTAGCCCCGCAGGATCAGAATTGCGAACAGTCCTGCACGTGCAGACCAAGACTGCGATTCAGTCCAGCCTACACATGCAGGACTGCCCGCGGCTAGCTCAGTCAGGGCTTGTAAATGGAGCCGCGGTGCCATGGTGTCATGTTGCCATGGCACTGTGGCTCCATTTAAGAGCCGCGATGCCGGCTGCCTGAAAAAGGGGTTTATTCCCCGCAGTCCGACCCTGGCCTTAGGAATAAACCCTGGCCCCCCGCCCCATCCGTGCCACGGGCAATTAAAAAAAACACGTCCAGGGAAGTTATTCCACCTCAGAGATGGAATAACTTCCCTGGACATTTCGCCGGCCCTGGACGTACAGGGCCAACATTAGAATTGGCCCTGTATTCCAGGGCCGGCGACCGCTCATTGCCTGCCCAGACTCCACCCCAGCGACCGCCCACTGCCTGCCCAGACTCCGCCCCCGGGTTGCCCATTCCCCGCCCCCATCTAATTTCCCCTCACAACCGGCGGGGAAGTTATTCGGGGGCAGGAGAAGCCACAAATAGTGGGGATGGACGTTTCAACACTATTCATGGCTCAGAATAACCCCCTTAATGTAGAAATTTGCACATGCTAAATGTCAAGGCCGCCCCATTAACTGTTAGCATGACTGAGCACTGTTAGTGCATGCTAATTTCCATATTACGTTACTACTACGTTGTAAATTATTTTTCTTTCTACTTTTATTGACATGACAATATGAGTGCCTGCCATGTCGTTAAACAGCTTAGTGACAGAGGCCTCAGCCTGTATATAGTTACCCCAGTTATAAAGCCAAGTTACAATACCTGTTTATTGTAAGTGCAATGCAAGGCCTGCATTGTACAAAGAAATGTTGATTGTAAACCGCACTGATTTCAATTAGCGCGGTATAGAAAAGCTTTTAAATAACTAAATAAAATAAATATTAACTGCTTAACGCACTTTAGTAAAATTTCCTTAATGTCATTCCAACATATATATTTTTTATGTAAATCATCTAGAGGGAAATTTTATAAAGGCATTTTCGCACACACATATGCTAATGTACTGTATGTATGCAAAATGCTGATTATCAAAATTACCTCAGATGTAAAAGTATGCATGACGACAAAACACCCATACTACTATGCGACTCAGGTGTAGGCATGGAACGGGGCAAAGTTTGGGAAGAGCATGGGCAGAGTCATGATTTATACATGTACTTTATTTACGTTGGGTCCAACAAAACGAGCACGATTCCACGTGCAAAGAGCAACCCAGTAAAAAATATGGAATGCAATGAAGGAACGTGTAAAACAAATTGGTAACTTTATTAAATTATTCCAACTCAGCCACTGGCCCGACACTGGCCGTGTTTTGTGAAGCCTTCCTCAGGGGCTTAAATGGCTACAAAACAATATATAAATATTAAATAAAAACATTTAAAACCATAGACGAAACATGAAAGATAAAAAATCAATGTAAAAAAAACAAATATAAAGGACATGAAGAACAAACATAAGCATGTAAATAAACAATCCAATATCAAAATTAAAATCTGAAAACCACATGTGTGTACAGCTTGAAATCGGAGCTAAAATAAATAGTACTACTATTACCATAAACTAAAAACATGTATGTTTACACAAACCAAACAGTAAAATGAATAAATAATTAAATACATCAATATATGAAATGGTAAAAAGATAATAAATAGATAATAAGAAAATCAATTGAGCATAAGATAAATTCTTCATATTTAAAAATTATAAAACTGGATGAACATATAAAATGCCAGCCAAGGAGTTAAACAAACATATATACTAAACATTTGAGTACATATATAATATACAGTGCGCAAAAATTGCTCATCGGGGATGTGACTAGTAACAAGCAGGCAGAGACCATACCTGTATTGTATACTGCTTTTGTTGAAGTATCTCCTATATTATCATGAAAATAAATAAACATGAAAAAATAAAAGTAAAAGTGAATGACAATGGAGAAGTGAAGAAACAAACGAGGGATGAGGACGAAAGCATGTGGCAAAAGTCAAGTTAGTATTATGAACTAACATGTTAAAAAACTAATAAACCATGTGTAATTACCATATATATACTCAGGGCTTATATAAATAAGATATATTAACTAAATTGAAACAAAATTCTTTGTAAGACATCTTGTAAAATCCAAAAAACAATTATGTTACCTGACTGAAGATGCATGTCAGTTCTATTAAAAATATTCGTATATTGATGAGCACTGATCCTATAATTTAAATAAAAATGTGTTTTTCCATTATTGATACACATAAAATTGGTGAACCTATGAATATACATTGTGTGACCTAATTGTTCAACCCAATAAAAAAGTGTAGGGAAAGTGATAATTGTGGAAAGGAAATCCCTAACACATTTAGATAGTATATACACTGTCAAAAGGAGTGGTACGAGGATATTAACTTGATGGTTAGGTCCTCTTATTTAGACCCAGTTGTGTGGAAAAAGGCATGCTGCCAAAAAACGTGGACGTTTAAACAAAACTATTGGTTTAAAATACACTCATGAAGTGTTTAAATATGGCTACTAACTCCATAATGATTTATAGCTTCTGACTAGAAAGTTCATAGAAAGTGGCCAAATATGTGAAATTCCCAATATTGTATGACCATGAAACTCAAAGGCCCCACAGTTATCACTTTCCCTACACATTTTTATTGGGTTGAACAATTAGGTCACACAATGTATATTCATAGGTTCACCAATTTTATGTGTATCAATAATGGAAAAACACATTTTTATTTAAATTATAGGATCAGTGCTCATCAATATACAAATATGTTTAATAGAACTGATGTGCATCTTCAGTCAGGTAACACAATTGTTTTTTGGATTTTACAAGATTTCTTACAAAGAATTTTGTTTCAATTTATTAGTTTTTTTAACATGTTAGTTCATAATACTAACTTGACTTTTGCCACATGCTTTCGTCCTCATCCCTCGTTTGTTTCTTCACTCCTCCATTGTCATTCACTTTTACTTTTATTTTTTCATGTTTATATATTTTCATGATAATATAGGAGATACTTCAACAAAAGCAGTATACAATACAGGTATGGTCTCTGCCTGCTTGTTACTAGTCACATCCCCGATGAGCAATTTTTGCGCACTGTATATTATATATGTACTCAAATGTTTAGTATACATGTTTGTTTAACTCCTTGGCTGGCATTTTATATGTTCATCCAGTTTTATAAGTTTTAAATATGAAGAATTTATCTTATGCTCAATTGATTTTCTTATTATTTATTTATTTATTATCTTTTTACCATTTCATATATTGATGTACTAGTCATTTTACTGTCTGGTTTGTGTAAACATACATGTTTTTAGTTTATGGTAATAGTAGTACTATTTATTTTAGCTCCGATTTCAAGCTGTACACACATGTGGTTTTCAGATTTTAATTTTGATATTGGATTGTTTATTTACATGCTTATGTTTGTTCTTTATGTCTTTTTTATTTGTTTGTTTACATTGATTTTTTATCTTTCATGTTTCGTCTATGGTTTTAAACGGTTTTTATTTAATATTTATATATTGTTTTGTAGCCATTTAAGCCCCTTAGGAAGGCTTCACGAAACATGGCCAGTGTCGGGCCAGTGGCTGAGTTGGAATAATTTAATAAAGTTACCAATTTGTTTTACACGTTCCTTTATTTACGTTGGAACATTTCCACCTGGTCCTGGGTAGGCATACACGTTCCAATGCTTCATATTTAAGCCGCAATTTCTATGGGTTTGGTGAGATTATTTTATAAAAACACATAGGTACCTATGCAACTTTATAAAACAGGCTTGCAATACTTGGCCTTCAAACATAGGCAGCATGTTATAAAATTACCCTTATATAAGAACAATTCATTCGCACAGCACATTTTCAGGCCAACCAATAAAATTCCCCCAACACCACATGCAGAGCAGAAGTAGGATATTTTGCATTACAACTCAGCAAAAGCAATGTTGCTCACTTGTAAGAGATGTTTTCCATAGACTGCAGGATTGATAAGGCACACAAGTGAAATGACATCTGACAGCGCCAGGGTGGAACTGCTCTTCTACAACTCAGAAGTTCAGTATAAAGTTCTGAGCATGCCTGGCCCCTCCCTTGCACAGTGGTCTCCTCCTTAGCTCCTCAGCTAGTTACAAAGCTTAATAAATAAAGCACAGTTACTTACCTGTAACAGGTGATCTCCGGAACAGCAGGAATTAGTCTTCACATATGGAGTTCGTCGGCGCCGACGGAGCCCACACGGGAATGCTCCCCAGCATCCAATCAGAAGGCTTTTGGGAGCATCCCTCGCGCCTGCGCAGTAGCTTCCTGCCCTTCCCACTGCCTCTCCCCAGTTGCGTTTAATAGCTGAGACAGAAGGAGAGGAGAGGAAGGAGAGAAAGAGAGAGAGTTACAAATCCTAGGGTAGGTGGGTGGGTTGTGAAGACTAATTCCTGCTGTTCCGGAGATCACCTGTTACAGGTAAGTAACTGTGCTATCTCCAGGAACAAGCAGGAATGAGTCTTCACATATGGGGACTCCCTAGCTGAGGGTGCCAGAGGAGATCCCAGAAGGCGCGCCCCTGGAAAGGGCGGCATCGCCCAACCTGGATCCCCGGCAGCCCCGGAGGGATGGAGGGTAGGAGTTGAGAAGAGTTGCCAAGGCACAGCAACCGAAGACTACAGGGGAGTCTTCAAACCACATCAATTATCATTAAACTGTTAATGATCTAGCACAATCTAGAGCTTACCTACTGGATTGTAGAAGGCAGAGCTGCGACGGGTACTGTAGATGCAGTAGCGAAGTCTTCAAGGGAACTTCACCGCAGAGAAAGTTCCCAGTCCGGGCGGGCTGGAGACGCAGGTGTCAACCGGCACCGGAAAGACGGCAGGTCTTCATGAGGAGCTCTAAGAAGCTGAGAACTCCAGTAGGAGCAGAGTCCCCAATCCGGAGGACTAATCAGAAGACTGACCGATCTGGGAGAACCCAGCCCGGAGAAGAACAGGAGTGTACCCCGGGATACCGATGGGTACACTGTCTACCCTAGCCGGCAAGGGATAGGAAGACATTGGGTTCGAAAACCTCCAGACAAGGAGGCGTAAACCAAGGGGCTGTTGACATCACAGCAAGTTTAAGCATAACCGGTCCGAGCACCTGAGCCGCAGAACGCAGGCAAGTGGGCCGGACGGACCCCGTAAGAAATAACAAAACGTCAGTACCGACAATTGGGGGATAGTCGGTAAGACACAGGGCGCTATAACATTTCCCAAAAAGCGCCCACCTGTACCGATATATATCCAATAACAGGTATAGATGTATATCGGGCTATAGGTGGGCCCGGGAGCGCCCACCCAGGTTACTCAACCGGTATGGACACGTGAGAACGATACTGCCAACGCGGACCGGCCCTTGATCCACAGGAGGGCGCCTTCCTGGAAGGTGGCGGGAGGAAGGGCCATCCAAGTGATGGGCCTATGTGCGTGGAGCAGGGCAGATCGGCGAGAGTAGCAGTATGGTTGTGTGAGCACATCAGTAGTACGTAGACCCCTGAGGCGTCCACCTGGCAGTCACCCAAAACGTGTCCTCCGTGCCACAGGGAAGGCAGGAGGATAGAAAACCCTATAGCTACGGTGTGACCATGGGGCCATCTCCGGCCTATATAAAAAAAACCCTCGGGGTTAGGGCCAATGCCCTCCGCCGCTCCGAAGAGTGCAGGGAGCGAGCCGGGGATCGGCATGGGTCAGTAGGGCCCCTGTCCACCGTAACCTGACGGACCCAGGGATTTCTCTGCGAGAGCGGAGACACAGACCAGGGGGGGGGGGGGAGTGGTCCAGCCCTGTCGAGGAATGGTTCGGCCACACTCGGAGAGTAGCAGCCAAGGCCTACACTGGGAGAAGGAGATTCGGTTCGCGATCCCCTCAATCCGGGGCCAGGCAGAGGGGAATCCGAGGGATGTACCCGAGGGTAAGTCCGAAGAAGATTAGCATGGCCCTGAGGAGCCAGGCTAACCTAGCGTGGGAAGGTTCCCCCCCCCCGGGGGAGGGGGACTCCATACCTCCCATCAAGCAGCCGAACCGCTTGTCACACTGAAAGAACCCCAGTGTAGAACTGGACAGTAACTTCATGTAAGAGGAGTTAAGTGCAAACTGCCGCATACCGTAGCCTAAGGCTGCCTGGTCAGGGGGAACCTTGGCGCGAGGCCTGGAACTGCCGACCGGTGTGAGACGTCCCTGGCATGGGCGCACCCGGCAGGCGGGCAGAGGGATGAAACCTCCTCCTCTTCGGACAGGAGGGTCGGGAAGGACATTTCCTACCCCCGGGAGAGGGGGAGGGCCGCGGGCGGCCAGTGCCAAACAGCTCGGCGGAGCACTGAGCAACCTGACGCAAAGCCTCGCCATTGAAGAGGTTCTCCCCGGTGCACGGGGAAGTACCCAGGTTATGTTATGCCCAGCTGCACAAGTCGGAAGCCTGCAACCAGGCTGTACGACGTGCCCCTATGGCTACCACAGAGGACCTGCTAACTGACTCGAAAGAGTCCACGGCAGCCCGAGAAAGAAACCAAGAGATATTCCTGCAATGGTAAAGAAGCAAGGAATAGTCAGGGGCCCGAGGGGCCGACACAAAGGGAGACAAAAGAGATAACCTCTCGGTGACCTCCCGCAGCGCCAGGCTCATATAAAAGATATATGAGAGAATCCTGGAAGCCAACATGGACACTTGGTAGGATCGCCGCCCAAAGTTGTCCAGAGTTTTAGACGCACGATTCGGGGGGCAGGAAGAGTGCTTCTTCGTGCTTCCGACCTTCCTCAGGGCCGATTCCACCACAATGGAATGATGGGGAAGCTGGTGCGTCTGGAAACCTGGAGAGGGGGGCACCCGATACCGGGCATGCATGGCCGCAGGCGGCGCCGGTACCTGTAAGGGCGAGCGCCAAATCCCGAGCAGGAGATCTAGGCAGGGAGGGAGGTAAAGGAAGCATTACGGCTGCCTGTTCCGCAGTACCCGGACTTAGCGAAGGGCCCGGTATAGGAATGGCAAGCAAATCCGCCATGTCAAGGAGGAAGTCCTGAAAAGACGGCTCTCCCAGAGGGGCTATCCCGGGGGAAGCCGAGGTGGAGGGGCCCGCTTGAGCACCAGGGGACCCACCGTGCTTGTGCACGGGAGGAATCACTCTAAACAGGGGAGGGTACTGACAGTCCCAATTCGAGGCAGTCGGTACTGGATCGTCAGAGCCCGGGATTGACTCCAAGCGGGGCATCGAAGGGAGCGACGTCCCCGACGGGCCCGCGAGACTCGGCCTTGGCCCCGATTCCGGGGGCGGGGCCACCCCCGTGGTAATCCGCAAGGGCGGCTGGAGTAGTGCCGAGGCCGCTGGAGAGCAGGCGAGCGCGGCACTGCGCCGTCGGAAGAGACCGGGGTCGGATCTGAAATGCGCCGGAGCCACGCTTTCCAGACTGGAGATCGATTCGAGGCTGGGCATCGAACCGAGTGACGCCTCCTTAGGGGGTCCCGGTGTCGGCGGCCGACCCGGTGCTGCCACTCCCGCGAATGGAGTCGGGGTCACGACGATCAGTGCCGAGGGCAACGAGGGCTTCCCAGGCCGAAACTCGGCGAAGAGGGAAACACCCGAAGTCGGCTCCGACGCCGGGAGAGAGGCCCTCCTAGGCGCCGGGGTTCTGCCCGCACCTGTTTTATTGAGCGGGAAACTCTTATGGGGCGTACTACGCGGCCTCGAGGGTACCCAGGTAACCCGCCGATGAGCCCCGGTGGGGAGCGAGACGCCCAGCCACGGCTCCGCAGCGCTTCTTTGGGTCGACTCGACCGAAGGACCCGGGTCCCGCGGGCAAACTCCAGTGACGAGCGGAGCACTCGACGCCCGCGTAGATGCTGGGAGGTCGGTGGCGTCCGGGGGAGGCCCCGGCCCCGTGCAAGGTGGGGGTGCCGATCCGCCCGACCGGGATAGATCGATCGGCTCCGCAGGCGGAGCCCAGAGGCGACCCCTGGCGAAGAACGGGGCCCTTGTTCCCGAGACCACTGCGGGAGGGGCAGAGCCGCTCAAGGCCAGTACCGCCCCCGTGGAAGCCGGGGACGAGTCGATTGGCCTTGGCGGAGCCGAGGGCACCTGGTGCCGATCCCCGGCAGGGAGTGGGGCCACCGACTCAGACGCCGATGCCGAGGACTTGGTCCCGCTCGAAGCGGTCACCACCTCTGCGCATGGCAGGGGTGTGGGCACGCCATACCGGGTCAGGTTGGTCCGACGATCCCCGGTGACGAGTGGAACACTCGACACCGACGCCGATGCCGGGGAATCGGCACCGCTGAAAGCGGGTACTGCCCCCGCGCAGGGCCGGGATGCCGTAGAGCCAGACTGGGTCGAGTCGATCGGCCCCAAAGGCACCGAGGACACCAGTCGACAGTCCCTGGCGAAGAGTGGAACACTCGATGCCGGCGCCGATGCCGAGGGATCTGCACCGCTCAAAGCGGGTGCCACCCTCGGGCATGGCTCGGGAATGTTCTGTGAGGAGCGAACCTCAGGAACAACCCGAAACCCCGTGGAGGCTCTGGAGCCCGAAGACTCCCTCCGGGGTGTAAGGGACTGGAGGGGAAGGCCGGAGCCATCGTCATGCGGCGCATGAGACTCACCCCTCAAGGCTCGGTTAGTCTTAACAGACTGTTGTTGGGTTACCTGATCCTGGCGAGGAGAGAACGCCGACGACCGCTCCTCAGAGGGAAAGACGTCGTCGATGGACACTCGAAACAGGGAGGGTCTTCTCCCGACGCTGAAGCCCGGGGAACCGGGGGAGAAGGGGTCAGGGCCCCAACAGGAGAGACACCAGGCGTTGGAGTCGGAGCAGAAAACAACGTCTCCACAGTGTGGGCACTTCTTAAGGGAAGAAGGCTCCATGCTGGAAAGCCCGGTAGGTCTCAGAATAACACGAGGAGGATGCTCCTCGAAGGAAATAAAGGAAAACAAAAAAATAAGGAAAAAGGGGGCACCAGCGGTGCCAGAGTCAGCGGGGGGAAAAACCGCGACCACAGGAACAATAAAGAAGAAAAGAAGAAAAAAAGTTTCTGCGGTGACAGGAGTTACGTCCTGTCGGCTCCGCGGAAAAACGAAAACTGGGGAGAGGCAGTGGGAAGGGCAGGAAGCTACCGCGCAGGCGCGAGGGATGCTCCCAAAAGCCTTCTGATTGGATGCTGGGGAGCATTCCCGTGCGGGCTCCGTCGGCGCCGACGAACCCTATATGTGAAGACTCATTCCTGCTTGTTCCTGGAGATCAATTTTTGGGAAGGTGGGAGGGATAATGGCCTTATCAATCCTGCTGTCTACAGAAAATATCTGTTACAAGTGAGCAACAATACTTTTTCTGTCAACAAGCAAGACTGAGTCAGTTAAACAAGTGGGTAACTTTCAAGCGTAGGGCTGCTAATGCTGTTTCCAATTTATTTAGCCCTTAGGGCAGCCCATACAGTCAACTGAGAGAGTTGCTCGGGGAGAGGGTCAGATTTCACAGCACAGCTCAACCAAAAGTATTGCTGCCAAGCTTTAGCAAAGTAGCATGGGGAGAGGGGGATCTGCTGTTCTTTGCACAATCATCCCCACCCATTCACATAGCCTCTCTATACTACAACAATTGTAAGCTGTCAGTGCTAGGGACAGTAAATGCTACAGCATCATTAGTACGAAGAATGTGGGAGCCCTCAGTGCCAGAAGTCATGGTGACTCCATTGAAGGCATGGAAATGATGGAGCTGACCACACTCAGTAACCATCAATGAGTTGTCATTGCTGCTGTGGGGACAGGAGCTGAAGCAGGTGGTTGGTGCCAATACTTAGCAGCAGAGCCAAAAAATATGTTGAGAGAGGAGCAGTGATAGATCTCAAATACAGGGCTGCACTGACAGGGCCTAAGCACTCCACCTCCGTGGCAGGACCCCGATTGTCAAAAGCGGTGCTAGCCAAGATACAGAAAGTGGCTGCCTTTGTGTTTGGAAATGTGCTTGCATGTGAGGCAGCCAGCTGAGAGGCACAGATTGACAGTGAGCAAAGGACGAAACTCCTACTACTGAAAGTCATCAGCTTGCCTTAAGGTAGATAAAGGAAGGGCACAGATGGTGGGGGGTTCATAAAGGGGGCTGATGCTGAAAGATGCTGGAAATGGGACTGATGCTCAAAAATTCTGGGGATGATGGAAGATACTGGAGATCGGAGTGGAAGAAGGGGCCTAACAACAGAAGATACTGGGGATGAGGATGGTGGTTGGAAAAGCAGGCTGGTACTGGGAATAGGTGTGGGAGAAGGGGGCTGAAGCTAGAAATTCTAGAAAAAAGGGTGAATAAGGGGACTAATGCTGGGGATGGTGTTAAAAGGAGGAGGATGCTGGGGACGGGTACAAGGAGGAGGCTGATGCTGGGTCTAAGATTGGCAGAAAGAGGCTGTGGATGGGGCAAGGGGCAGAGGCTGGAAGGAATATATACGAGGTGTGACAAAAAAGAAATAAGACTGTCCCATAAATGTTTTATTACAAAATCTATAGAGAAATTACACATTGTCCCCTTCAAAGTAATCCCCCCCCAGAGTTAATGCACTTCTGCATTCGCTTCTGCCACGTATGGAAGCATTCAGTAAAGTCCTCCTCCTTGAGGTCCCTCAGCTCTCTCGTCACAGTGGCCTTGATCTCTTCTACAGAGGAGAAATGAGTTCCTTTGAGCACAGTCTTCAGCCTGGGGAAGAGCCAGAAGTCGCATGGTGCGAGATCTGGGGAATAAGGAGGGTGGTCAAAAGCTGTGATCTGTTTGTTGGCCAAAAACTGCCTCACACTGACTACGGTGTGTGTGGGCGTGTTGTTGTGGTGGAGCAGCCATGACTTGTCTCTCCACAGAGCCCGCCTACTGCGCCAAACCCAGTCATGGAGGCAATTGAGGACCTGCTGGTAGATGTGCTGGTTGACTGTCTGACCCTCAGGCACAAACTCATGATGGACCACTCCCTTCTCTTCGAAGAATGCGATCAGCATGACCTTGATCCTTGATTTGGACATGCGTGCCTTCTTGGGTCTGGGTGACAGTCGAGTCTTCCACTGCAGGCTCTGGTTCTTGCTTTCAGGGTCATACTGGAAGACCCAAGTCTCGTCTCCTGTGATGACTCAGCCAATGAACTCTGGATGTTCTCCGATCTTTAGCAAGTCTCGACAAACATTGACCCGGTGCTCTTTCTGGTCATCCGATAAAAGCTTGGGCACCATCTTGGCGCACACCTTCTGCATCCCCAGCTCCTGCACCAAGATGGTCTGCACGGACTCCCTGTTCAGGCTGAGCTCCTCAGCTATCATCCGCACTGTCAATCTGTGATCACTCCGCACCAGCTCGTTCACTCTGTCAATGTTCTCAACCGTCTTTGTCATGGAAGGCCGTCCTGACTTGGGGTCATCCTCCACCTCCTTGCGGGCAGTCTTGAAGCGTTTATGCCACTCGAAGACTTGCGGTCTTGACATTGCATCTTCTTCATAAGCCTTTTGGAAAAGTTGGAACATTCAGTTGGGCCCTTCTCCAACTTAACCAGAAATTTCAAGTTGATTCTTTGCTCCATATTTCTGCCACCTCCAGTTGCATGACAAAGCGATGGAGCAGTGTGCTACAAAAAAAAAACTGAAAAAGAAAAACAGAGTGAGAGAGATGAAAAATATTATAGCAGAATAGTGGTGAGATGTTGCACAACACAGTGACATAAGCGGTTAGCCATCTGGCATTGAGTCATGGGTGTGGCTGCCACAGTCTCATTTCTTTTTTGTCACACCTCGTATATATAAGAGGGGCAGGGCTTTGGGAGTAGGGGTCTTTCTAATATTTTAGCTCCTTGGAGAGAAGTTCAGCCCACTGTGCCACCAGGGATAGGAGATCCAGAGAGGCCTCCCGTTTGGGCCAGTGGACCCTTCAAATTTCAACTGCTGTAAAAACAGGTCATTTTTTTCCTCTTACAGTAGTGGATGGAGGGAGGAAACCATATATTTGGGGGTGGGGGAGGGAGAAGATGGTAGAGACAGCAGAATGAGAGAAAAGAGAGAAGATTTCTGCAAATAAATAAAAACTTCAGTGTATTCATACAGACACACACGCAGTCAAAACAGCATATCCGCCCACTTTTCTCATTTACAGACTTTAAAGCATTCACACACAGGGGCATATTTACTAAGCCCTACACCAGTAACATGAGTGTGGGCTGCATTACCAGCTCGGGGATCATCAGTAACTACAGGGGGCGTGTGTTTCTGTCACCCTACAGTTAACATGGGCCTAGCGCATCAGTACCAGGCTAGCTGCCACATGGGTGCAACTAACGCCACCCACTGAGGTGGCGTTAGTTGCATCTGTGCTACTGGCATCAAGCACAGGCAACTATTGCCCACGCTATCACAACACATGAGGAATGCCCAATCCCTGTCCCAATGCACACTTGGGGAAACTGCTAGGTACATATGACCTAGATTGGCCACTGTTGGAAACAGAATACTGGGCTTGATGGACCTTGGTCTGACCCAGTATGGCATATCTTATGTTCTTATGTTCACACTACCAGGGTAATGTGAAGTTTTTAGCATGTGGGCCCATGTTATGTTGTATTACACCAAAATGTCCGAATGGTCAATTACCAGAGCGCAGTACAACCGGGAAGCAGTTGGGCTCAGAGACAGCCAGATCTGTAGCACACTGATAACAGAGCTTATACATAACGGAGTGCTTCAAGGTGGAGAGAACCCCCTCAGGAAACTTGGTATAGTGAAACGCAGAAGAGGCGCTAAGACATGACGTTGGGGCAATCGTTTAAAAGCTAAGCACTGTTTTATAAAGCACTGTTTCACATTGAAAAAGCTTTAGTAAAATAGAACAATGTTGGGATAAGAGAAAATTAAATCAGTGACAGAAGTACAGAGATCATTGATGCGAAAACGACGCACAGTTATTAGACATGATAGAAGTCTGAAAGTTGGCATCCTTAAAAGTCTGAGATCTGTGTTACAATTCATCTAGTCTTTATTATCCTGTCATGAGAAGATTAATTATAGATTGAGCAACAAGAGGTTCAATGATTGAAATTTAAATTATATCACGATTACAAGTAGAGTGTTCACAATTAAGGTTTGAACACCATGTTATGTTGTAGCACAGTGTCCAAAAGGTGTGCTAACGCCATGCTATCCTGGAGTATGGTTTAGTAAACATGCCCCACAGACTCAACTACATACAATCTTGTAGACAGCCAGCTATCAACAAACCTACTTGCAAGATACCCTCCAGCCCCACATTCCACCCACTCCCACTCACCCATGGAGAAGCACTGAGAGTCACCTAGGGTAACCCTCACCAACTCAGACATACCAAACCCATTGCATATCCTCACAAACAAAACCAACCCACTCAATCACATCACACTCAGCAGTCATTCAGGGCATATCTCAAACACACTACAGTCAGTCATTCACTACCACACAGTCACACACTCATAAGACCATAAGATATGCCTTTCTGGGTCAAACCAAAGGTTCATCAAGCCCAGCATCCTGTTTCCAGAAGTGGCTAATCCAGGTCACAAGTACTTGTCAGATGGACAGATTCCATGCTGCTCATCCAGGTGTAAGCAGGGGATTTCCCCAGTCCACTTTAATAATTAGGTTTATGAACTTTTCCTCCAGGAACTTGTCCAAAGCTCTCTTAAACCCAGCTACACTAAACAGCTTTTACTACATCCTCTAGCAAAGAATTCCAGATTTTGATTATGCACTGAGTAAAATAGTATTTTCTCCAATTAGTCTTAACTGTGCTACATTGTAGCTTCAGTTCATGTCCCCTAGTCTTTCTACTTTTTGTAGGAGTAAACAACCAATCTACATTTACCCTTTCCACTCCACTGCCTGGACGTACATCCCTGCTATTTGTCCCCCTTGCCATCCCTGTACAAAGCTCACTGTATGAACAGAGAGGTTGTACGGGAAGACTTAGATGGGGGGGGTAGGAGGGGTCTGTGGGAGGTGGAGCAAGGGGGGTGCATAGGCAGGTCATTAGCCTGGACATACAGGGCCAATTCTGAGGTCAGCCCAGTATGTCTGGGGTTGGCCTTCTAGACAGGGGATTTATTCCACCTCGGAGGTGGAATAAGTCCCCCTGACCACTGGGGGACAGTACAGACTGGCAGCAGCAGGAAGGTGAGGAGTTGCAGTGGGTCCCCCACAGCCCAATCCTGGCCATGGTAGGCCGGATCGGAGGTTGGGCTGCAGGGAAAGGAGGGCTCTGTCCCTCAGCCGGCAATCGTGGCTCCTGAATGGAGCCATGGTATCGCAGTTCCATTCAAGAGCCTGAATGAGTTAGCCAGGGATGTGTAGGGCATGCGGCCATTCAGAATCAGGGCCCAACCTGCACGTACAGGCCAGTAGACCCGATTTTAATCCCATGGGGGCTGGACACCCCCGCAGGATCAGAATCGGGTCTACCACTGTACGCCCCAATTCTGAGGGGCCATAAAGGGGCTGGACGTCCAGAAAGGAATTGGCCTCCACACCACCTTTTCAGTGTACACAAAGCAGTTTACAAAGCAATTCTGCTAGATAATTTTTTAAATATGGCAACCAGAACTGCACACAATATTCAAGGTGAGGTTGCATCATGGAGAGTGATACAGAGCCTTTATAATATCCCTGGTTTTATTTGCCATTCCTTTCCTTGAATCCTAGCATTCTATTTTCTTTCCTGGCTGCTGCCGCATATTGGCCCGAGGGTTTCAAGGTATTATCCACGATGACGCCTAGATTCTTTTCTTGGGTAGTGATTCCTAGTATGGAACCTTGCCTTGTGTAACTATAATTTGGGTCGTTCTTCCCTAAGTGCATAACTTTGCAGTTGTCCACATTAAATTTCATCTGTCATTTGCAAGCCCAGTCTCTCAAGGTCCTCTTGAAAATTTTCACAATCCTCTTGTGATTTAATAACTTTGAATAATTTTGTGTCATCTGCAAATTTGATCAACTCACTCGTTATTCCCATTTCCAGGTCCTTTTTTTTTTTTTTTTTAAATTCTTTATTTTCGTTTTATAAGAACAAAGGAAAAGGAAGACATACAGCTAATAGACAGATACACAACGTGTAATACATATACCAAAGTAAACCCCTGCCACCCCCCTCCCCCCTGCTTCTTCTCTAGAAAACTAAGCATTCCCGAAGCGGGCGTGTACTTACATTATTGTGTTACAAAACCTAACGGTGATCTAAAACATGATGAGTGCACATTATACAGGCATGTTGGAACAATGAGCAGATTGTACATAATCATTAAGCATCTGCCATTTAGACAAGCGAGAGTGAGTTTGGACATGGGGAATAGCTCTCCGAGGTATCTGCTCATATTTACTATATAAGCAGACGAGGTTCCACCATTCATTGACAGTAAGTCGAGAGCTATCCTTCCAATTCCTCGTGATTAAGCATCTATCAAAGAACCAGGCTCCCGAAGTCCCCTGGGGTGCAGTAGTGTGTAATTGAAAGGAAATGGCAGCATGATCTGAAATATGTTGGGAGTGAATCTTTGCAGTGTCCACCTGAGGAACTAACAGTTTTGAGATTAGAAAGAAGTCAATGCGAGACTGAGATTTATGAGGGGAGGAGAAGAAGGTAAAGTCAAGCTCATTGGGGTGTAGTAACCTCCATAGATCAACTAAAGCAAGATCCTTGATCAGGGAGGTAAGCGTGGCGTGACTCTTGGGGGGACCACTCGTCCTAGGCGGCTGTTTGTCAATCAGAGGATCAAGGACTAGATTGAAATCCCCCCCAATGATCAATGAAGTATTAGCAGAAGCCTGCGCAACCTGAGCAATGGTAGCAAAAAAGGCAGGGTCATCCACATTAGGAGCGTAAAGGCATATACATGTAACTTCAAGGCTACCTATCTTGAGGTGAACTCTAGACCATCTACCTTCTGTATCTGAGCTAGTCGCAAGAATAGTAGCATGCAAAGATTTCCTAACCAGTATGGCAACCCCACATTTCTTAGAAACGGCTGGGGAATAGGCGGCCACCATGTAAGGTTTAATATTGAGTTTAAGAGTTTCCTTCGAATTTAAATGCGTTTCTTGGAGAAAAATCAGATCCGCTGCTTCCTGACTGAGGTAGCTTAGGATTTTCTTCCGTTTGATCGGATTATTGATTCCTTTTACGTTCAATGAGAAAATCTTACATGGTGCCATCAATCGGCAATAGACATTTTAGGTAAGGGCGCTTGATAACATACAACATAATCAGAATCTGTACAACAATATCATAATCACCGAGTATTCTGGCTAATACACCCCATATTGAAAAGTATGTACCAACGTATCTTAGAGAAGAAGCAAAACCCCCAAAGAATATGGCGACCATATGTCTGCGGGAGGAGGCCCTAGAGAGGAAATAGAAAGACATATAAAAAAAAAGAAAAGAAACACCAGAGTCCATAATTAACACTGTCTCTGATACTCATCGAGGCTACTGTGGGTAGATGGAGTCGGGTCACAGATACCATCAAGAGTAAGGCAAACAGACTGCCCACGCCAGACTCTTTGCTAGGCTGCGGCAAATCCAATATGGCAGGTACAGCGGATATGAGGAGACTTGCAGGAATATTCTGGAAGTCAGCGCATCAAGTCGGCTTCTTTGGAATCCAAAAACTCCGCTAGTAGAGCAGGGTCCTCAAATGTTCTTGTCTGATTGTGAAGCGTGACTCGGAGCTTGGCCGGGTACATCAGGCCATAGCGTGCTTGTAGTTGTTGAAGCCTCGGCCGGAATTCCAGAAAGCGCTTTCGGCGGTCGACCGTGGGTTTAGCCAAGTCGGGATAGAAGGAGATCTTGTGGCTCTCAAACTCCATATGGCCCTTTGCCCGAGAGGCACTTAGAATTTGCTCCACGTGTTGATATCTCAGAAGTCGAAAAATGATAGGCCGCGGGGTCTTCCTGTTGAGCGTTATGCTTGTGGGTACACGATGAGCGCGATCAATCTCCAAATCTTTGGTAAAGGTGATTTGGAGCAGGGAAGGGAGGATTTTGCATAAAAACTCTTTCATGTCTCCCGATTCCGCTCCCTCCGGTATGCCCACTAGTCGTATGTTGTTGCGGCGCGCTCTGTTATTGCCATCTTCCACCTCTTTCTGCAAGGCCCGCACCTGGCGTTCAACTTTGTCGAGTTTGGACAACCGGGCCGCATGGGAGTCCAATATGCTCTCCATTTTGTCCTGACGCGAAGAAAGCCCTTCTAGCTTGCTTTGCAGCACACCAAAATCTTCCCGCAGCGCTCGGAGTGCTTCACCGTTTGCCTGCACGAGGTTTTTAACCCCTCTAATCTCTACGAGGATTTCCTGCTGCATTTCGGGGCCCTCGCACAAGGCCGGCCCCTTCTGCGGGGACGGAGGTTCAGTTTTGGAACGTTTGCCGTGAGTAGCCGCTGGAGGTCCAAATTCCAGGCGCGTTGGGTTGGTCCCCGCCATCTCACCAATGTGCCCCGGCAAGATCTGAGTAGAAGTTCCAAGTATGTGAGGTGTTAATTCAGGATTCTGAGTAGGCCTCTCGGGAGCCTCAGCGTTATGCGACCATCCCGCTGGACATCAGGCTCCGCCCTCTCCAGGTCCTTTATAAATATGTTAAAAAACAGCAGGCCCAGCACAGATCCCTAGGGTACTCCACTATTCACCTTTCTCCATTGAGAAAACTAACCATTTAGCCTTACTCTCTATCTTTCAACCAGTTCCCAGTCCATGATAGTACACTGCCTCCTATTCCATGACAGTTTAATTTCCTCACGAGTCTCTCATGATGGACCTTGTCAAAGGCTTTCTGAAAATCTAGATAAACTATATCAACCAGTTCACCTTTATCTATCTGTTCATTTACATCTTCAAAAATCAGATAAAGAACAAATGGACTTTTAAAATCTAAATTAAGATTTAATAAAAGTAAAAAGAACTCCGTAGAAATTGGGCCAATAAGTGCTAGTATTCTACTGAGCCAATCCTGTATGGCATCCGACAAAACTTTCTTTCCAAAACATTAAGTAAAAAACTAAATAAGAATATTTTGGCAAGGAAATGCTTATATGTAAGTACATAGAACTGAGATTGTTGCCTATCTGGAGTTATTTCTACCTACCTTGGATTAATGATCGTTGATTACTGCTTTTTTGTTTTTTGTCAGTTATACAAAGGACATTTGCTAACTTATAGTAGACATCTGCATGCAGTCTGATGCTCGTAGCTATGCCAAGCATCGAGCAATGATATTAGAAACAGATATTCTAGATTAAATCTCAAAAATGTCATAGGCAGATCTAATGAGATGGGTGCCACATTCATCTGCCTCTGCTAATATTGAAGCTAACTAGGATTGTTCCAGTTTAGCAAGAGTAGGAGGAAAAAATCTTGCACCTTCCTGAAGATGGCATTCATATATTGAACCATATTCAACTAATGGGCTGCAATTTGGGCAGACAGCATAGCTCCTTGGAAAACTCTCTTCCCAATATGATCTAACATTCGAGACTCCTTGCCCCAAGGGGTGTTAAAGAAAATTCTCCATTTCTTTGCTTTCTTCATTGCTGCCTCCACAACTACAGAAAAGTGCAACAGCTGAACTTTGCTAAAACCCCAAGACGGCTTTACTTTTTATTTCAGATCCAACTTCTTTGATGAAAAATGATGAATAAAAGCATCAATTACAAGAACAAAAAAAAAGAATCAGGAGAACTTTGTGTCCTGTCTATTTGGCAGAGTGGAAAAACAAAACAAAACCGAGAAGCTGAGAACGCTGCAAGCAGGAAGGGATGCACATACTTAAAAGTTTATATTAAGCTTGGAGCTGTGGGACAGCAGTTTTGTCCCAGTGCTGTCAGATAACATCATCCAACTCATGTGCCTGACTCAATCTTGTTTGTTGACAATACAAATAAAAGATTCTATTCAAATTCAAACTCCTTCAACCACCAGACACTGTGTAAAATACAGCACTTTGAAAGCAGGCAATCAGAAGCTTACCATAAAATACCAACACCAACTCCCAGAACTCAGACTGCACCAACCCTACCCATGAAGAGTTAGCATTACAAATATTCTAGACCACCAGTCCTCAAAAACTCATGTCTTAATAAATTGTTACCTGCCTCTGTCATTGGGACCAGCTGAAAGGATTGCGGCATCCTGAACCAACGTTTGCTTTTGCACCTCCCCCCTTGGGACAAATCTTGCTGTATGAGCTGCACAAATAGGGGCAAATATTCAGCCAGTGCTGTCACTGTGCTGCCATTTAATGTAATCTATATATACAGTGCTGCTATCCATATAACTAGCAGTGATGAATATACAGTATAAATAGTGACCGCTGGCACTGTCTGTTCAGTTTAGGTCTGCTATTCAGTAGGCTTAAATTAAATGTATAACTTATCTGAATAGTGACTAAATATCACCACTATCTGGATAGTTTTCTGGCCTGCCCTTGCTCCTTCCCTACCATACCCACAAATATACAGATATCTGACTGTTCAGCAATTTTAAATGGCGTGATATTACCTGCATATTTTTTGAAAATGCACAGATAGACAAACACATAGGGTCCGAAATTCAGCACCGGTGGCTAGCAGTGTTAATGCAGCTAGCCGCCAGCATTGAATATTAAACTCTGATATTCGATGCTGGAGTCATATTTGGCCCCATTATTGAATGTCCAGGGTAACTGCATAGACTGATTGTTAACTGGGCAGCAGTGATATTGAGCTGCTGTATGGTTAGCTATATGCAGCAAAGTTAGGCCAGGGTTACCTCTGCCTGGCTTTCATGTCATATTGCTAACCGGGCAGTGGCTCAATATACTGTAATCGCTGTCAGGTTACCGTTTGGGCACCATCTCTGCTCCACCCCGGAACTCCCCCAAAACAAAATGTTTAGCATTGAGGAATGTAGGGCTGGCAGTCACGGATATTCAGCAGCACTGTGTTAGTGCCACTGAATACCTGTTCACCGCAATTAATGCGGTTAGCAGCTCTGCTAACTGCATTAATCATTTGGAATATTGGGCACATAATTACCTTTGAATATCAGTCCAATAGAGTTTAATTATTCATTCACGTGGATCATTCCCAAACTATCACTAAAACTCCCAACAACGGATCCAGAGCAGAAGTAGGGGCATTTTAACTTACAACTCATATATGAGGTGCGATCAATACAATAACACAAGAAGTATAACATTGACAGTTACTGCACTCTGTCTCCTTCAAAGTAGTCCCCTTCTGATAAAACACACTTCCTCTAGCATTCCTGCCACTGCTGGAAACAATTTTGAAAAGCTTCTTTCATTGTGCTGTGAAGCTGCTGTGTCGAATTTTGCTTAATGGTCTCCAAGTCATCGAATTTCATTCCTTTCAGTGGTAATTTCCGTTTTGGGAAAAAGAAAAGGTCACAGGGTGTGAGGTCAGGTGAGTACAGAGGCTAATGAACTTGCTCAATTTGATGTTTGTCCAAGAACTGCTGGGGCATCATTATGATGAAGCAACCATTTACCATTACTGTGCAACTATGGCCTCTTTCGACGAACTGCATTTCTCAAATGAGTCAGAACTTGGATGTAGTACTTATTGATGGTTTGGCCTTTTGGAGCATACTCATGATGAACAATATCCTGGTAATAAAAGAAAACTGTGAGCATGACCTTGACACTGCTCCTTACCTGATGGACTTTCTTGGGACTGGGAGAGTCTGGAGTCCTCCATTGTGAGGATTGAACCTTAGTTTCCAGGTCATAACCATAAACCCATGATTCATCACCAGTAATAAACTTTTTGATGAAATCTGAGTCATTTTCAATGGATTCCAACAACTCTCTGGCTGCAGACAGTCGATCTTCTTTTTGGCCAGGGGACAGGAGTTTCGGCATGAATTTTGCAGACACATTTCTAATCCCTAAATCGTCAGTAAGAATGGACTGTACTGACCCAAAACTGATATCCATGTCCTCAGCAAGCTCCCTGACAGTCAATCGACTGTCTTACTAATCTGTTATATTGTCTTATTAATCAGTTATATTTTTTGAAGGTTTGAATAAGTAGGTAGACCAAGGTGAGCCAGTTGATATAGTATATCTGGATTTTCAGAAAGCTGTTGATAAGGTTACTCATGAGAGACTCTTGGCCAAATTTAAAAGTCATGGGATTGGAGGCAGTATAGTAATGTGGATCCGGAACTGGTTAAAAAGGTAGAAAGTAGAGAGTAGGGCTAAATGTCCAATTTTCTCAGTGAAGAAAGGTGAATAGTGGAGTACTGCAGGGATTGGTGCTGGGCTGCTGCTTTTTAACATATTCATAGATTACCTGGAAATGGGAATAACAAGTAGGTTATCAAATCTGCAGATGACACAAAACTATTCAAAGTTGTTGAAACCCATGAGGATTGTGGAAAATTGCAAGAGGATCTTGATAAATTGGAAGACTGGGCATCCAAATGGCAGATGAGATTTAATGTGGATAAATGCAAAGTTATGCACCTAGGAAAGAAAAACCCAAACTATGTTTACTGTGATGAGGAGAGTATGACTGAGTCCATGGATTTGGAAGAAAATCAGACATTTACCTTTAAAGGAAAAGACAGGCAAGGAATCGGTAGCTCTTAAACTACAGGCAGAGAAAAAAACACACAGCTACTAAGGACAGGACACACCCAAGCTCTGCTAATCTAAGGGCAGGCTTGGAAACTAATGAGAGACACCTGGGGGAAGGGCAGTGCACAGTAGTTCAGTGACACTCTTATAAACCTAGGGAAACAGAAGGAAGTCAGACTCAGTCTCAGACTCAGATTCAGCTTGAGAAGGGCAGCACCACGGGAAGAGAGTCTCAGTCTCAGACTCAGCTTGAGAGGGGCAGTACTACGAGAGGGCAGCATACAAAGCGACGCCCTGGAAAGGGTGAGACAGGGAAGCAGCACGCTGGAGAATTCAGTGGTGAGAGAAGTACCAGAGAAAGGCCCAGAGAGTTCACCGTAGAGGAGAACGGTGGAGACTTCCGGGGGATTCTCAGAGGTGAAAGCCCTAGTCAGAAAGAAAGCCAGGATTGCAAGGAAATTGCAATTGGTTTTAAAACTAGGAGAGCTGTGCCAGAGAGAAGTGCTGACAAGGTTCAGGCTGCAGTGACACTGTTCCTGAAACAGCTAAAGAGCTGCAACGTCCAAAAAGGTGCGTGAATAAAAGTGTAGCCAAAAGTGCTGTGAGCCAGTTAGAGGCATAGTGTCATTTGATGCAATAAAAGAATCTCCACGTTCCTGGTGGAAACCCTTTGCATAGGGAAAAGCCTCAGTGGAGAAAGGTTCTGGAACTTTTAGAGAATATTAAGCCTGAAGTTTCGCATACTGGTTTAGAGCCAGATTTACCAGGCACAGGTCCTGAGGAAATGCAGATAGATTATTATGAATCTGATGAAAGCTCTGAAGATTCAGTAATGGATTGCTCTTTATGTCAGAAGGCAGAATAAAAGTTCTTGGATAAGAGAGAAAGGTATAACCTGACTGTCCTAAAAGGCAGTGTGAAAACAGGGAGAATTGTATTTAGCCAGGAATGCTAAGAACCCTGTTTGCTGAAGAGAGGATATTTCTTATGGGTTTGAAGAAAGGAGAAAACCATGTTTGATTGCTGAATCATTTGAAAAACAGCAACCTATGTTAAAAGGCTACTAAAAGCAGCTACATTGTTTTGTTTGGTATAAATGCCTATGGATTACACAGGTACACTACAAAAAAATTTTTTTAAACTGCCTCTAATGTTTCGATTGATTTTTACGTTTTTTGGTGCGCTGAATCCAAATCTGGTAACCAATTTGCTCCATCACGTACAGATTTTTTGCTACATTGGGTTAGCAGGTTGAGGTGAACGTTTCAGATTTAGTGCGATCGAGATAAAAGTTTCTTGGATGAATTCTTTATACTAATTGTTTAGTAGTTATTCAAATAAGAATAAAGAAAATTGTAACAAGGCAGCACATAAGAATAGAGTAATGTCAACAAAACACACTGTGATGGTAGCAAAATTGTCTGCACTTAAAACAGCCACATACATGTGCACAAACATTGAGCATATAAGAGCGAGGTTAGACACAAAGCAAAGCAAAGAAATGTGCAAAAAATGTTGTACAGGTATGTATGTAAGAATAGAAAACGCAAACCGCACCATTGCAATACATGAAGACAAACACCCGATGGTGTGAAAATAAAATTCTAATAAATGAGATCCGACACTGTGGTAATAACTAGCAAATTTTTATTTCAAAGTTTAGTAAAAACACGATATTTGTCAACACAGTTTAGATTTTAAAGTCATTCTTGGGTCAATCAATCTCTTGGTGGGCCCGTTTCTTCTTCCCCCGAATGCTTCTCTTGGTGCGCTGCTTGGCGTATTTTTCATCTGGGGTTTCCCGCAGCAGCAACCAGCAGAAATCAGCCATCATAGTGGTGTTCCATCTTCCTTGGTACCTTCTCTCTGCGTCCTTGATGTCCTGGTGAAACCTTTCACCTTGTTCTTCACTGTACGCCCCCAAGTTTTCGGGAAAGTAGTTCACATGGGAGTGCAAGAAATGGACTTTCAGGCTCATGTTACAGCCTTGTTCTTTGAAGGCATTGAGCATCCTGGCAACAATATCCTTATAGTTCTCATCCCGCCTGTTCCCCAAGAATTTGAGAACAACATCCTTGAAGGAATCCCAGGCTTCTTTTTCCTTCTCAGACATCGTTTCAGCGAATGCTCCATCTGAAATGAGTTTCCTTATATCAGGGCCAACAAACACTCCTTCCTTTAGCTTTGCTTCAGAAAGTCGGGGGAACTTTGAGCAAAGGTACCGAAAGCACTCACCATCTTTTGGAAGGGACTTGATGAATTGCTTAATGAGACCCAACTTAATGTGGAGAGGTGGTAATAGAATTTTATCACGAGGTACCAAGCTCTCATGAAGAACATTTTTCTCACCGGGTCTCAAATACTCCTGAATTGGCCAGTCTTTTTTCCCCCAGAGTAGGTCGCGGGCCCGGCTATCCCACAAACAAAGGAAGCAGGGATATTTGGTGAAACCGGATTGCTGCCCTAATAGCATGGATAGAATTTTAAAGTCTCCACAAATCATCCACTTATGCTCATCATAACGAATCTTCTGAAGAATCAGGGCCAAATTCTCGTATTTTTCTTGGAGAATAACAGAGTGAGCAATAGGAACTGAAGCGAATGTGTTGCCATTATGAAGAAGAACACCTTTTATGCTGTCTTTTGACGAATCAATGAACAGCCGCCATTCAGCAGGATCATACTTGAGTTTAAACTTTTCCATCACTCCGTATATATCGTTGCAAAATACCAAATCTTCCTCTTTGCTGAAATACTTCAAAAATTGTGTCTCGCGGTTGCGGTACCAATAAAAAGTTGTTCCTGGTGACAATAGATTTTTCTGTTTAAGCCGAGAACCTAGCAGTTGGGCAGCATCTTTTGGGAGTCCTAAATCCCGGACTAAATCATTCAATTCAGCTTGAGAGAAAAGTTCGGGTTTCGGATCTGGTTCAGTTTCAAACTCGGAAGTACTGGACTCATCGGGAAAAGCCATCTGATGAGTCTCATCATGATCAGAACCGTCCACACAAATATGATCCAAAGATTTTGGTGGTTCAGGCACAGGTACTTCGTTGCTATGAGGCATAGGCCTAATTGCTGAGGGAAGGTTGGGGTAACTTATTACGTTCTTATTTTTTAAGTTGTATGCCTTCACAATGCAAGAGCAAAAATAGCAGTCACTGCTGTGGTCTCTTTGTTCACGCCACATCATAGGTATTCCGAAACGAAATGCTTGTTTTTTACCTTTCATCCATAAGCGTAGATCTTCCTCACATGTCTTGCACACTTTGTGAGGAGCCCACGGTTTGTCTTGATCGCCTAACTTCAAACCGAAATAGGCGAAATATACTTTTTTAATAAATGCAGAAATGTTCCTCTGCCGCTTTTTCACGGTATATTCCCCACAAATAAAACAAAAACTGTCCGGAGAGTTGACGCAACCTCTGGCTCTGTGAGCCATCACAAATACACAGCACTGCAAACTACAACTGTAGTGAACCACTTCGGAATAAAGCTGGATTACGACTGAGCAAACAAAAGGTAATAATGAACTTGCAAGAAACTGAAATTTGACAGGAACGTTCATGTCGCAACCACCGTGTTTGAGCGAGCGAACGAGGCGAGGCGAACAGGAAAGAACATGCGCCAGCGCGAGTACTGGATTTAGCCCCCCGCCTCCCAATTGTCCTGTTAATGTATAAAATGAATACAAAACACTCTAAAATATCATGAGGGAGGGTTTCTAGTTAGTTAACCATTACAACCTCTATTTTGGGCCAAGAAAATAAACTGCAGTCGGCTAAAAAGAAATTATGTGAACATTCCTTATATGGGTAAGAAATCTAATTTTGCAAGAAATCGTGACGTGATGGAACATTTTGGCTATTTTTCCTGGATTCAGCACCCCAAAATCTATAGGAATCAGTTGCAAAACTGGAGGCAGTTTTTTGGTAGTGTACCTGTGTTATTGTTTGGAGAGAGAATCCTGTTTGTTTGCGTTGAGCCTTAATGCTCTTTTGGAAAAGAAATAAAATTCCTGTGTTTTGCCTTGTAAACCCTCAGTCTCCACACTACTTGTTTTTTCTAAACACCACAACTACAAATCCCAGCAGCCCCGGCGCTGGATGAGGAAGAAAACTCTTTAATTAAAGGACTAACAAGTGCAGCCCTAGGCTTATAGGCTGTTGCCTGGGCCAGGGGCCTCCACATTACATGATGCAAGGTTCCACATTAGGAACCACCACCCAGGAAAAAGATTTAGTCGTCATCGTGGATAACATGTTAAAACCCTCAGACCAGTGTGCAGCAGCGGCCAAGAGAGCAAATAGAATGCTAGATATCATAAGGAAAGGAATGGAGAATAAAACAAAGGATATTATAATGCCTCTGTAGCATTCCATGGTGTGACCGCACCTTGAATATTGTGTGCAATTCTGGTTGCCGTATCTTAAAAAGGATTATAGCATTATTAGAAAAGGTACAGAGAAGAGCCACCAAAATGGTAAAGGGGATAGAAGGATACTCTTATGAAGCTAGGCTAAAAAGGTTAGGGCTCTTCAACCTTGAAAAGAGACGGTTGAGGGGTAGATATGATAGAAAAGTCTATAAATTAGTGAATGGAGTGGAACGGGTAAACGTAGATCGATTTTTTTAAGCTATCAAAATATAGAAAGACTAGGGGGCATGCAATGAAGCTACAGGGTATCCTATTTAAGACTAATAAGAGAAAATATTTGTTGGAAACAGGATACTGGGCTTGATGAACCGTGGTCTGACCCATTATGGCATATCTTATGTTATTAACTCCTAGTTGAAGTGGAATGGGGACACCACCCTTCAGCAGAAACTTGGGGTGTGTGCCGAGTACCACCCTGTTCTTGTTGAACCTCATGTAGGGTGGGTCAGTTATCAAAGTTTGGAGCTCGCTGACTCTGCGAGCTGATGTGAGTGATACCAGGAAGGCGACCTTCCAGGATAGGTACTGGAGGCAGCAGGTAGCCAGAGGCTCAAACAGAAGCTTAGTGAGCTGTGAGAGCACCACATTGAGATCCCTCTCTGCTGCTGGAGGGTGGATGGGGGGTATGGATAACATGAGGCCTGCAGGAATCGGGACACAAGGGGCTGAGCCGAGAGGGGTTTTCCCTCAATGGAATGGTTATGCACTGCAATGGCGCTCAGGTATGCTCTGACCACATTGGACTTCTGTCCCACCTGTGATAGGTGAAGCAGATACTGAAGTACCACTTGTACTGAGCATCAAAATGGGTTCGCCTGCCTTTCTGCACACCACACTGAGAATCGATGCCACTTGAAGGCATATGCCCTTCTCATGGAGGCCTTACGAGAGGCAAGAAGAATTTCTTCCATGTCCTGTGGGAGGTTGAAAGGGGCTAACGTTACCCTTTCAGCAGCCAAGCCACGAGTGAGAGGGACCCCAGATTTGGGTGTAGGAAAGAGCCCTGCTCCTGTGAGAGTAGCCCTGGAGCTCAGCCCAGGGGAATCAACGATGACGTTGATAGGAAGAGCAGTGGGAACCAGGGCTGCCTGAGCCACCGAGGGACTATCAACATTAGCAATGCTCTGTCGCACTGGACCTTCAATAGTGTCTTGGCTACCAGTGGTGTTAGTGGGAAGGCGTACGTGAGGCCTTCTGTCCATGGGATGAGGAATGCATCCGCAGCCACCAGGGATGGATGTGGCTGGCGCGAGTAGAATCGTGGCAACTGCGTGTTGTCCAGGCTGGAGAACAAGTCCATGAAGGGGATGCCCCAGAGACTAAACAGCTGAGAGGCTACCACTGGATCCAGGTGCCATTCATGCATCTGGAAGACCCTGCTCACTTTGTCTGTCAGGGCACTGTCCTAGCCTGGGAGGTACACCGCCCTTAGGAGCATCCCTCAGCATGCAGCATAGGAGCAGAGGGCTACCTATGACCCTGTACCCCCCTGTTTGTTCACATAGAACATTGAGACCTGATTGTCAGACTGGATCAGCACCGAGCAGTATTGGAGTTGGTGGCGGAAGGCTCAGAGGGCTAGGTATATTTCCCGGAGTTCTAGCAGGTTGATTTGCATCCGGGATTCCATCAGGGACCAGCAGCCTGTGTCTGGAGGCTCCCGCAATGCCCTCCCCAGCGCATTAGAGCGGCGTCCATGGTGAGAACATTCTGCAGGTTGGGAAGGGCATCCCGGCCTGAAGGTGACGTGGGATCTGCCACCATTCGAGGGAGTCCACCCGCTGACAGGTCACTTTCACTCTGTCCCTGAGCCTGTCTGTGACTTGCATCCATTGGGAGCGGAGGCACCACTAGGTTGCCCTCATGTGCAGATGGGCATATAGAGTGACGTGGACCGTGAAGGCCATGTTCCCAACAGGCGGAGTAGGAGCCGAGCAGGTAGCATCCCCATGAGGCGTTCTGACCTCTCCTGGAGGAGGAAGGCTTTTATCTGGAGGGTATGCAGTTGTGCCCCTATAGGTGTTGGCCCAGAGTGAGGTGGGACCTGGGATAATTTATTACCAACCCCAGGTGCTGCAGGGTATTGATGGTGTGCCTGGTGATGAATTGTGCCTCTGCAGCCGTGTCCCCCTTTATGAGCCAGTTATCCAGATAAGAAAAGACAAAGGCTTCTTGGGGCCGAAGGTGGGCTGCAACCAGCGCAAGGCACTTTGTAAAGCTCCTTGGCAATGAGGCCAGACCGAAGGGCAGCACTCTTTATTGGTAGTGATGTCCTCCCACCACGAACCAGAGGTATTTTCTGTGATAAGGATGAATTTGGCTGTGCTCCTTAGACCTAAAGAATGCCTACACTAACATTCTATCTCCCTGCTGGAGGAATGGCAGTAGTGTCCCAAGGGAAAGTATCCTGAACTTCTTCCTGACCAGAAACCTGTTGAGCTCTCGCAGGTCCAGGATGGGCCTGATGCCCCCAGTCCTCTTGGGGATGAGGAAATAGCTGGAATAGAAGCCTGTGCCCCAGAGATGTTTCGGCATTGGCTCGACTGCTTTGTCATTGATTAGGCCTGCTAGCTCGGTAAAGAGCAGAGTCTGATGAAGGAGAGGCCTGGTGGGCTCCCCTGGGAAGTATGAGGGTGGCGCCCATTGTAGGTAGAGGAGGTAGCCCTCCCTGACCATCTTTAGCACCCAGGTATCGGTGGTGATGGCTGTCCACCTGTGGGCAAACAGGGCTAGGTGCCCCCCTGGGGGTAGGGAGGTTGCACCCAGGCAACAAAAGCTCCCCCCAGGCTGGCCCGGAGATGGCACCTGACTAATTTTAGAAAGGCTTTGTTTTACATATAGAAAGCACATTGTTACCAGGAATGAGATTTGTGGTTGTACAGATGTTTTGATGATGCAAAGCAATGTGTTCCTTCGATGTTAATAAAGTATAAAAGTAAAAAAAAAAAAGCACATTATACAAAATTTGGAGCCATAACACAAGTATACAAACAAACGTAGGGAGGGTTGTTCTGTATACTTTTATAGGTGGATAGAGTAGCTGTGTGGCGTTTGGAGGAGACTTTAATTTAATTTGAGCACTGAGGCATTGATATAGTAAGCACTGCATTAGAACGCTGCACTAAACTTAAAAAAACATTTTGCTCCCAATGCAGTAAACTAATGCATGCAAAGCACAGCTGCATTAAAAAGCATGTGCCATTGCACTAATATACAGCCACAAGCTTATGTACTGATGGGAAGGGAGATTTTTAAAAATATTGAAGAAGTTGAAAAGTGTACACTAGCCGGTTAACACAATGGCGATATACCCCCATTTCTAGAATCAGGCATAAAGTGTGTGTAATGGGAAGTATTAGGGGTTGCATATGCGCGTGTGCGTGTGTATGATGAGAAGTGTCGTGGGCTGCTTGTATGTGTGACAGGAAGGGTCAGATGCTGAGTATGCGATGAACATAAGAACATAAGATCATACTGGGTCAGACCAAGGTCCATCAAGCCCAGTATCCTGTTTCCAACAGTGGCCAATCTAGGTCATACATACCTAGCAGTTTCCCCAAAAGACACAGGTTCCGCAATGCTTGTACTGGGTCAAGCATTGATATCCTGTGTCCCTTCTTAATAATGGTTTATGGACCTTTCCTCCAGGAACTTGTCCAAACCTTTTTTAAACCCAGCTACACTAACAGCCTTTACTACCATCCTCAGGTAACAAATTCCAGAGTTTGATTACACGTTGAGTTAAAAAATATTTTCTTTTATTAGTCTTAAATAGTTTACCCTGTAGCTTCATTGCATGTCCCCTAGTCTTTCTATATTCTGATAACGTAAACAATCAATCTACGTTTACCCGTTTCACTCCGTTCATTAATTTATAGACTTCTATCATATCTCCCCTCAGCCGTCTCTTTTCCAGGTTAAAGAGCCCTAACCTTTTTAACCTTTCTTCATAGGAGTATCCTTCCATCCCCTTTACCATTTTGGTGGCTCTTCTCTGAACCTTTTCTAATAACGCTATATCCTTTTTAAGATACGGCGACCAGAAATGCACACAATATTCAAGGTGCGGTCTCACCATGGAACGGTATAGAGGCATTATAATATCTTTTGTTTTATTTTCCATTCCTTTCCTTACGATACCCAGCATTCTATTTGCTCTCTTGGCTGCCGCCGCACACTGGGCCGAGGGTTTTAACATGTTATCCACAATGACGCCTAAATCTTTTTCCTGGGTGGTGGTTTCTAATGTGGAACCTTGCATCGTGTAACCATAGTTTGGGTTGTTCTTCCCTAGGTGCATAACTTTGCACTTGTCCACATTAAATTTCATCTGCCATTTTAATGCCCAGTCTTCCAATTTATCAAGATCCTCTTGCAATTTTCCACAGTCCTCTTGGGTTTTAACAACTTTAAATAGTTTTGTGTCATCTGCAAATTTGATAACCTCACTCGTTATTCCACTTTCAGGTCATTTATGAATATGTCAAAAAGCAGTGGACCCAGCACAGATCCCTGGGGTACACCACTATTCACCTTTCTCCATTGGGAAAATTGGCCATTTAGCCCAACCCTCTGCTTTCTATCTTTTAACCAGTTCCTGATCCACAGTAGTTCACTGCCTCCTATCCCATGACTCTTTAGTTTTACCAAAAGTCTCTGATGTGGGACCTTGTCAAAGGCTTTCTGAAAGTCCAGATACACTATATCAACCGACTCACCTTTGTCCACCTGTTTATTCACACTTTCAAAAAAACAACAGATTAGTAAGACAAGATCTTCCTTGTCTAAAGCCATGTTGGCTGTCTCCCATTAGGCCATGACTATCTACATGCTGAGCAATTTTATTCTTTATGATGGTTTCTACCATTTTTCCCGGTACTGACGTGTTGGGAAGTGTTGGGGGCTGTGTGTGTGTGTGAGATGGGAACTCTCGGGGACTGCATGTGTGTATGATGGAGGCTGCGTGTGTGTGTGTGTGTACGATGAGAAGTGTCGGGGGCTGCGTGTGTGTATGATAGGAAGCGTCGGGAGCTGCGTGTGTGTGTGTGTGATAGGAAGTGTCGGGGGCTGCGTGTGTGTGTGTGTGTGATGGGAACTGTTAGGAGTTGTATGTGTGTGTAATGGAGGTTGCATGTACGTGTGTGTGATGGGAAGTGTCAGGAGCTGTGTGTGTCTGTGTGTGTGTGATGGGAAGTGTGAGAAGCTCCGTGTGTGTGTGTGTATGTGATGGGACGTATAGGGGGCCGTGTGTGTGTGTGTATGTGATGGAATGTATAGGGGGCCGTGTGTGTGTGTGTATGTGATGGGACGTATAGGGGGCCGTGTGTGTGTGTATGTGATGGAATGTATAGGGGGCCGCATGTGTGTGTGTATGTGATGGGAACTGTTGGGGGCTGCATGTGTGGGTGATAGAAGTGTCAGGGGCTGCCTGTGTATGTGCGTGATAAGAAGTGTCAGGGGATGTGTGCGCAGGTGATGGGAAGTGTCAGGAGCTGTGTGTGTCCTATGGGAAGTGTCGGGGCTGTTTGTGTGTGTGATGGGAAGTGTCAGAGGCTGTGTGTGATGAGAGGTGTCAAGAGCTGCGTGAGTGTATGATGAGAGGTGTCAGGAGCTGTGTGTCTGTGTGATGAGAAGTGTCAGGAGCCCGCTCATGTGTGTGTGTGTGATGGTAAGTGTCAGGAGGTGTGTGTGTGTGTGTGTGTGTGTGTGTGTGTGTGTGTGTGTGTCTGTGAGAGATGAGCGGTGTCATGAGCCCGAGTGTGTGTGTGTGGAGAAGTGTCAGGAGCTGGGAGCTGTGTGTGTGTGATGGGAGGTATCAGAGGCTGTGTGTGTGATAGGAACTGTCGGGGGCTGCATGTGTGTGTATGTGATTGGAAGTGTCAGAGGCTGCGCGTGTGTGATAGGAAGTGTCAGGAGTTACGTGTGTGTGTGTGTGTGTGTGTGTAAGTGTCAGGGGCTGTGTGCGTCTGAGATGGAGAGTATCAGGAGTTATATGTGTATGCGTGTATCATGGAGGGTTTCAGGGGCTACGTGTGTGTATGTGTCATTGAGAGTGTCAGGGGCTACATATATGTGTCTCTAACTCTTTTTCTCATGACCCCCCTCCCAGGCTTCTCACCAGTCTCTCTCTCTCAAGCATACCCTCTCACCAGCCTTCCCCTTGTCTATCTGTCTAGCTCTGTCTCTTAAAACCCCTAGGCTTCGGAAATAAGCGCCACCAGGAAAACCACCTTCCAAGAGAGGTAGCGAAGATGGCAGGTAGCCAAAGGTTCAAAGGGCGGGCAAGTGAGGCGCCATAACACTACATTGAGGTTCCATTCGGTTGCTGGGGGGCAAACCAGAGGTCTCGATAAGAGCAGGCCCCGAAGAAAACAGGTCACCAGCAATTGGACCGAGAAGGGCTTACCATCCACAGAGTGGTGGTGCGCTGCCAGAGCACTAAGGTGCACTCGGACGGAGAGACTTGAGCCCGGACTGAGAGAGATGCAGAAGGTACTGTAACGCCAGAGTCACCAGACAGGAGAAAGGGTCAGCCCTATGTTCGGCGCACCAAACAGAGAACCTGCGCCATTTGAGAGCGTAAGCCTTCCTAGTGGAAGCCTTGCGAGATGCCAGCAGAATGTCTTCCACCTCAATTGGAAGGTTGAAAGAAGCCAGAGTCACCCTCTCAGCAGCCACGCTGCCAGCAACAGGGACCCCAAGTTGGGGTGCAGGAGAGAGCCCCCCTCCTGAGATAGGAGTCCCGGGGAGGTCCCAAAGGGGATGGGGGTCTCCACCATCAACTGTAAAAGCAGCAGGAAGCACGGTTGCCTGGGCCACCGAGGAGCTATCAGGGTGAGCAAGGCCCTGTCGCAGAGGGTCTTGAACAAGGTTTTGGCAATCAGCAGGGTAGGAGGGAAGGCATACATGAGGCCTCCCAATCATGAGACCAGGAACGCGTCCGCTGCCACCCTGGAGGGGTGGATCTGCCGGGAGAAGACGCGGGGTAACTGAAAGTTGTCCGGGCTGGCAAACAGGTCCACACAGATTCCCCCCAGAGCCAAAAAAGCTGACTGGTTACCCTGGGGTCCAGCTGCCACTTACATACGAGCAGAGGACCAGTGCCTCCTGACAAAGGGTACGAGACCCCATGCCCCCCTGTTTGTTCATGTAGAACATCGCCACCTAGTTGTCCGTCTAGACTAGCACCAGGTGGTGACAGAAGACCCCCAGGGCCAGGTGTATGGCTCGGAGCTCCAGGTGGTTGATATGCTGGGTGCTCTCGTCTGGTGACCAGTAGCCCTAGGTGCGGAGATCTCCACAGTGGGATCCCCAGTCGAGCAGGGAGGCGTCCATGGTGAAGACCGTTGAGGGACTTAGGGCCTGAAAAGGCATGCCCGCCTCGAGATGCTGGAGAGACTGCCACCAGACCAGAGAGTTCGCCAATTGGTGGGTCAGAGAAACTGTCTCAGAGGTGGTCCGTGGCCTGAGATCACTGGTCCTGGAGACACCACTGCGTTGGCCTCATGTGGAGGTGAGCGTCTGGGGTGACGTGGACCGTGGAGGCCATGTGCCTGAGGAGGCACAGGAGAAGCCAAGCGGGAACCGAGGGATAGTACTGCATGTCCCAAGTCAGAGTCCTGAGACAATCGGCTCGATCCCTGGGCAAGAAAGTATTCGACTGGAGAGTGTCTATCTTTGCCCCAATGAACTCCAGACACTGCGTCGAGAGGTGGTGAGACTTGGGGTAGTTTATAACAAACCCCAAGTGTTGCAGAACCTATATGGTGCATGCGGTGGCCTGCTGCACCTCTGAGGCCGTGCATTCCTTTATGAGCCAGTCGTCCAGGTAGGGAAAGACAAAAATCCCCTGGAGCCAGAGGAAGGTGGAAACGACAGCCAGGCATTTTGTGAAAACTCTTGGAGCAGAGGCTAGGCCGAAGTAGAGCTCCCTGTACTGAAAATGCCTGCCCCCCACCACGAACCACAGGTACTGCCTGTGGTTGAGGTGGATGAGGATGTGGGTATAAGCATCTTTGAGGTCTAAGGAGCATAGCCAGTCTCCCTATTTGAGCTATGGTAGCAATGTTCCAAGGGAGAGCATCTTGAACTTCTCCCTCACCAGAAATTTGTTGAGGTTGTGCAGGTCGAGGATAGGCCTTAGACCCCTGTACTTTTTGGCATGAGGAAGTTCCTGGAGTAGAACCTCTTGCCCTTGAGATGCTGGGGCACTGGTTCCACCACTTTGTCCTCGAGAAGACCTGCCAAATCCTTTAGAAGAAGGTCCCGATGGAGGGGAGACCTGAGGGGCTCTCTGAGAAATAAGGGGGAGGTGTCTGAATCAAGTGGAGGAGATAACCCTCCCTGACTACTCAAAGTGCCCAGGAATCAGTGGTGATGGACATCCATTTCTGGGCATAGAGGGCCAGATGTCCCCCTGTGGGCTGCTGATCTCCTTGGGGTAGATAGGCTATGCTCAAGGAGTCAAACTCCCCCCTGGCTGGGCCGAAGCTGGTGCCTGGGGTTTTGGAGCCTTCTGCTTATGTGGGCCATGCCCATGTCCCTTGGCCTGCTGACCCTGTTGGAAAGCTGGGGAGGCCTGATAAGGTGGGTAGTTTCGGTAAGCAGCTCCCTTCCTTGGATAAAAGGACTTTTTACCTGAGCCCCTCTGTCAGGGAGGGGCAGCAGTCTTTTTGGAGAGTCTGGTCCTGATCATGAACTCTGTCTCCAGCTCGGCAGCCTTGTCTGTCATGGGTTTGCCAAAGAGATTCTCTCCTTGGCAGGGGACATCGACTAATTTGTCCTGAACCCCACTGCTTGAGGTCGAACAACTGTAGCCAGGCTTGGCAACATGCACAGATGCCAGCTGCTGCTACTCGAGCTGCTGACTCGAACCCATCATAGGCCGCTCAAGACATGAATTTGGAGCATTCATGGACTGCACTGGCCAGATTCTTGAACCACTGCAAGGCTTCCTTGGAAAGACCAGCTGAGAACCCGGCGAGTTCCTTCGCCAGGTCTCTCAGGTACATGCCCGTGTACAGCTGGGTAGGCCTGGATGCGGCCAATGAGCATTGAGCCCTGGTAGCACTTTCTGCCGAGGGCATCCAGGGTGCAGGCCTCTCTGCCAGAGGGCACTGAGGAGTGTGTCTTCTGGATCTTCAGTCGACGCATGGCTAACTCCACCACCATGGAGTTATGCGGCAGCTGTGACTTTTGGAAGCCCAGGCTCCGGCGGACTCGATACATCGAGTCGAGCCATTTGCTCACCACTGGCACCGATGCCGGTGTCTCCAACATTCGGAGCATCAGCCGTTCTAGGAGGGGCCTCCTACTGGAGGATTTCCAACTCATCCACCCAAGGGTCCTCCTCCGACTCGGTTGGGAATGCCAGGGCCTTAGACATGTCCTTGACAAAATCAAGGAAGCCCATATCCTCAGGCAGGGACCATCGAGGCTCCAAGACGGGAGAGTCAGATGGGACGTCATGGTGGCGACAGGTATCGGGGGACTTCTCGTCCTCCGTCTCCCACTCGGAGTAGTCCGTCAAGGACTCATAGGAGGGTTGCTCCGTGGCCCCCGATGCACAGCAGCCTGTGCTTGGCAAACTTGCTGGGGATGACCACGGCCCAGTCAAGTGGGATCGCGACCTCGGCCGACAATCGACTCGAGGCCAATGGAACCTTGAGGATCGGCTCGGCCTCCAGGGATGTCTTAGAAACATAGAAACACAGAAAAATGATGACAGAAAAAGACCACATGGCCTATCTAGTCTGTCCTTCCATATCAACAACTACAACAGTCCCCTTTTTCCCTTTAGAGATCCTCTGTTTGTCCCATGCTTTTTTTGAATTCAGATACCATCCTCATCTCTACCACCTCCACTGGGAGACTATATCACGGATCCACCACTCTTTCCGTAAAGTGTAGTTACTCACCTGTAACAGGTGATCTCCGGGAACAGCAGGAATTTAGTCCTCACATATGGGTATCGTCGGTACCGACGGAGCCTGCGCGGGAATGCTCCCCAGCGTCCAATAAGAACGCCTTTGGGAGCATCCCTCAGCACATGCGCGCTGCCTTCCTGCCTTTCCAACTGTCCCTCTTCAGTTAAGTTTGTAGCTGAATGAAAGGATAGAGGGAGAGAGGAAAGAGACAAAGAGGGAGAGAGACAACTCCTAGGGGAGGTGGGTGGGTTGTGAGGACTAAATTCCTGCTGTTCCCGGAGATCACCTGTTACAGGTGAGTAACTACGCTATCTCCAGGAACAAGCAGGAATGCAGTCCTCACATATGGGGACTCCCTAGCTGAAGATGCCAGGGAGATAGCCCCAGGAAGGTGCCACCATCAAAGGTGAGGATCCTTCCTCCCATGGTTCTCTGGCATCCCACCAGGGTTGGTGGGTAGGAGTTGGATTTACATTTGAAAAAGGTTTTGAAGAACAGCTTGGCCAAAGAAGGCATCCCGATGGGAGGCTTTATCCAGGCAGTAGTGGGCTGTGAAGGTGTGTACCGAAGCCCAGGTGGCTGCTCGACAAATGTCATTGATAGACACAGAGTGGAGATTAGCCATAGAAGCTGCCATGGCCCTGACATTATGAGCTGGGACATGGTCCTGAAGGGGAAGACCCTTACGCTCATAAGTAAAGGATATGCATTGGGCAATCCATTTGATAAAGTTCTTTTGGAGACTGGAAGTCCCAAATGAGTAGGGTCAAAAGCTATAAAAAGTTGTGAAGACTTTCTATGTTGCTGTGTTCTTTGTATGTAAAAGGCCAAGGCCCTTTTGCAATCCAAAGTATGAAGGTTCCTTTCTGCATTAGAGGCGTGAGGCCTGGGAAAAAATACAGGAAGGTAAACTGATTGATTTAAATGAAAAGGCGAAACCACCTTTGGCATAAAATGTGGGTGAGTTCGAAGAACAACCTTATCATGATGAAACCTTGTATAAGGAGGATCAGCCACTAAAGCTTGCAATTCACTGATGCGATGGGCAGAGGTGATTGCAATTAGGAAGATGACCTTCCAGGTCAAAAACGTAAGGGCTGCAATGGCTAAAGGCTCAAAAGGCGGCTTCATGAGCTGCCCGAGAACTAGATTTAGATCCCATGCCACCGGTGGTGGCTAGATGGGAGGTTTGGTTAATAGAAGGCCTCTCATAAATCTTGATATGAGTGGATGAGAGGAAATTGGTTGTCCATTCAGAGGCTTATAAGAAGCTGCAATTGCACTAAGATGGACTCTTACCAAATTGGTCTTTAACCCAGAATTCGATAAGTGAAGGAGATACTCTAGTATCGATTCTAAGGGTACGACCAGGGGGTTTAATCCCCTCCTGGAGCACCATATAGTAAAACGTTTCCACTTGAAGGCATAAGATCTTCTTGTGGAAAGTTTCGTAGAAGCTTGAAGGATATCTTTTACCTGCTGAGACAGGTTGAGATTCTGGAGGTTTAAGCCTTCAGCAACCAGGCCGTGAGGTGCAGGGACTGGGGATTCGGGTGCCATAGTGTCCCGTTCTCCTGAGAAAGGAGATCTGGAGCGTGCCCTAACTCCAGAGGTGCCGCTTGAGAGATGCAGAAGCAGGGAATGCCACATTTGGCGTGGCCATTGTGGTGCGATGAGAATCATGTGACCCCTGTCTCTCTGAAGCTTGAAGAGTGTTTTGGGAATGAGGGGAATGGGTGGGAAAGCATAAAGGAAGTCCTGACCCCAGTGAAGGAGGAAGGCATCCCTTGCCTGACAGTGGTGTGCCGGTATCCTGGAACAGAACCGGGGAAGTTTGGCATTCAGTGGACTTGCAAAGAGGCCTATGTCTGGAGTGCCCCAGAGATGAAATATCTTTGCCACCTGGTCTAGGTGGAGTGACCACTCGTGAGGTAGCAGTACTCGACTGAGTTTGTTTGCCCAAAGGTTTTGAATGCCTGGAAGATATACCACTAGAAGGTGAATTTGGTGCTCTCTGGCAAGGGCCCATAGTCGTAAAGCTTCTTTGCATAATGACAGAGAGCCCGTTCCGCCCTGCTTGTTCACATAGAACATGGCTACCTGATTGTCCATCTGGACCAGGACTGTCTTGTAGCTGAGCTGGGCGTGGAACACTCAAAGAGCTAAATAAATTGCTCTTAATTCCAGGAGGTTTGTGTGTAAATCTACCTCCTGTGGAGTCCAGGTGCCCTGGGTAGAGAGATGATCCAGGTGTGCTCCCCAACCCACCTGTGATGTATCTGTTGTTAGGGTGGCCTGAAAGAGGGGTTGATGGAAAGGAGACCCCAGTGTCAGATTTTCTAGTGATTGCCACCATTGGAGGGACAAAATTAGTCTTTGAGAGACTGTTATTTTGTCTGACAAATTGCCCGTGGCCTGTGTCCACTGTGTGGAGAGGGTCCACTGAGCTGCTCGCATGTGGAGGCAAGCATATGGGACTACATGAACTGTGGATGCCATGTGTCCCAGTAACTGCAGTAGTTCCCGAGCCGTGAGGGAGGATTTGTCTGCTGCTTGGGAAGCTAGCTGCATAATGCGAAGACACCGGGCTTGTGGAAGGAAAGCCCTTGCCTGCCTGGTATCCAGACAGGCTCCTATGAATTCTAGGCATTGGGAAGGAACTAGTTGAGACTTCAGGAAGTTGATTTCCAATCCCAAGTATTGGAGGATTCGCATTGTACGAGACAGTGCAGTGCTGGCCTCTGCAACTGTGGAGGCTCGAATGAGCCAGTCGTCTAAGTAAGGGAAGACAAAAATCCCCAGGGTTCGTAGAAATGCTGCTACTACTGCCATGCTTAACTAGAGCAAGAAAATCTTGTCTCTTATCTGGGAGAAATGGGCTCATAAGTTCCAAGTCTTCTGTGACTTCCTTAAGGAACATTCCCATATATAGGATGTATGAACTGATCCTAGCTGAAAGCATGGAAGCTTGAAATGTTCTGCATCCAAATGCATCCAGAGTCCTGCATTCACGACCTGGAGGATTGGATGCATGCCTCTTTACACTTTTCATCCTATGCATGACTGATTCCACTACCATTGAATGGTGTGGCAGCTGGGTTTTCTGAAATCCAGGACATGGTGGAACTCGATACATAGTATCAAGCCTCCTAGAGTGAGGAGAAGTAGAGTGTCTCCCACATTCTGAGCATCAAGCTATGCAGAATGTCATGGATAGGCAGAGTAGCTGCCTCCTTGGGAGCTTTAGGATATTGGAGGATTTCCAATTCCTTTACTCTGGGTTCTTCTTCAGGAGCTACTGTGATTTAAAGACCTTTGGCCATATCAAGGATGAAATCCTGAAAAGACATGTCCTCTGGAGGTGACATTCTGCATTGGGGAGAAGAGGGATCTTCTAGGAGAAACCCTCTAGTGCCAGCAGAATTGTCAGAGTCTTCAGAATCAGAGGAATCAAAGTATTCCTGACCCCGATGCTCTTTCAAAGCACGATCCCGGTACCAATCGAAGTTGGTACCGAGGTGACCCGGTACCGCTTTGTCACCTCCAGCCAGAGATGGCATAGGAAGAGTTCCCACCAGGGCCGGCACCTTCGGTACCGGCATCGGTGTCAATGTCGATGTCGGCACCGGTGCCCTTGGGACCACTGGTACCTCAGCCGAGAGAAGAGCTGCGATACTGCGCTCGATAGCGAGGAACCTCTGGTCTATCGACGCTGCCGATGCCTGGGTGTCGGTACCGGTAAGGACGGCCAGAACCCCTGAGCATGGCACAGGTAGTTCTTGCGAGGTTGAGGCCTCGAGAACATCCTGAAGCCCCATTGATGCTTTGGAAGCTGAAGCCTTCCGCTGGGGCTGTTTTGCCGGTGTGGTTCCCTCAAGGGCAATGCCAATGGCCTCTCGATGCTTAGCAGGAGAGCTACCCTTTGAGGACCGGCTCTTATGTTTAGTTACCTGAGATCCATGGGAGGAAGAAGAGGCTCTCGACGATGTCGATGCAATGGATCTGGCATCTGAAGAAAAAGGGTACTGAGCTTTGCGGCCCAGTTCTGGTCTTCCTCTTTTGGTCATTCCCATGCAGGAGACACATTCAGTTGGAGAATGATCCAGGTCCTAAACATTTTAGACACCAATCATGGGTGTCAGTGATGGAAATGGTACCGCCACACTTAGTACATTTTTTAAAACCACTAGTTGGCTTTTCCATGATTTAGGAAAATGGGGGCCTAGTGCCCAAAATGGCACCTAGTACCAAAAAGGAAAGTTTCTGAAAGAAACACTCAAAGTTGTTTTTTTTTTTAAATAAAAGAAAAGAAAAGAAAAGAACCGGCGATACCGGTAGGCGTCATGCGGTGGGCAAACGCGACCACAGAAAGAAGTTTAAAGATGTAATTTTCTGCGGTGACAGGGAACAGGTCCTGTCGGCTCCGCAGAAAACGAAAAACTGAAGAGGGACAGTTGGAAAGGCGGGAAGGCAGTGTGCATGTGCTGAGGGATGCTCCCAAAGGCGTTCTTATTGGACGCTGGGGAGCGTTCGCGCGCAGGCTCCTTCGGTACTGACGATACCCATATGTGAGGACTACATTCCTGCTTGTTCCTGGAGATAGAAATATTTCTGCATATCACTCCTGAATCTATCCCCCTTCACCCTCATCCCATGTCCCCTCATAGCAGAACTTGCTTTCAATCGAAAGAGGCTCTCCCTCTGTGCATTTTTGCCATGGAGGAATTTAAATGTCTCAATCATATCACCTCTATTTCGCCTTTCCTCTAAGGCAGGGGTCTCAAACTCAAATTGCTTTGAGGGCCGAATGAGGACTTGTAAAGTAACCCGGGGGCCGCATAAGACACGGGCCTCATTTGCATAAGGGGCCTCATTTGCATAAATATTTGCATAATGTTGCATAATGAGTGCATGGATAAAGAAAGACTAGAAAATTTCTATATTACTATAATCCAGTGCCAACCGCCAGGCACATTAGGAACTACTACTAACACTGCCCATTTGGAACCCATAGCAAACCCCCCGTATCATAACAGCACTACCAGGACTCACAAAGCACCAGACCCTACCTATCAAAAGGCAACACTGCAAATATTAAATCAATACATTTCAGAGAACAATACATGACCTACTGGGAAAAGAGAACAAGTAGCAATGTCAAATAGGAATTACACAGAATACCTCAGCACTGTAGAAATAAAACTATAAATAATTTCTTGTACCAAAGCACAGACATTAATGATGCACATTTCCCAGAGCTGACATATTCCAGTTAATAAATTCAAAATAAAGAGATATTTTTCTACCTTTTGTGCATTTTTTTTCAGTTGCAATTGCTCCAGCCACTTCTGGTTTCTTCGTGTCTTCTGCTATCTCCATCGTCTGCTGTCCATTTGTCCTTTCTTCTCTCTTCTAGTTTTTTTCCATTCTCTCTCTCTACATCTGCTTTAACATACTAATCTTTCTCCTTTTTGCTCTTTCCTCATTCCTATTTCATCCACTCAAATTTTACCCCTCCATCCTCAATCCCCACTTACTCTCCCAATACCTGGCCAATTGTAGATTTGTCTTCTCTTCCAGACAAAATATTTTTCCCCTCTCCATTTCACTTTCCCAGCTCCATCCCATTCTAATCCTCCCCCAACATCAGCTCCCTTCTAGTTCCAGCCCCACCCAGCATCTGCTCCTTTCTAGTCCCTGCATCAGTCCATTTCCAGTCCTATCCTAGCCTCACCATCAGCCCATTTCCAATCCTAGCCCCCATCAGCCCATTTCCAATCCTAGCTCCCTCCCCTCACAGCCCATTTCCATTCCAAGCCCCCCTCCCCATCAGCCATTTGCAGTTCAAGCCCCCCTTCCACTCAGCCCATTTCCAGTCCTAGCAACCCCCCCAGCCCATTACCAGTCCTAGACCCCCCATAGCCCATAACCAGTCCTAACCTCCCCATAGCGCACTTCCAGTCTTACCCCCCCATCACCCCATTTTCAGTCTTACCCCCCCCCATAGCCCATTACCAGTCCTAGTCCCCCCATAGCCCACTTGCAGTCGTATCCCCCATCACCCCATTTTCAGTCTTACCTCCCCTCATAGGCCATTACCAGTCCTAACCCCCCAATCAGCCCACCTCCAGTCCTAACCCCCATCTGCCCATTTCCAGTCCTAGCCCCCACCATAGCCCATTACCAGTCATAACCCCCCCCCTGCCGATAGCCCACTTCCAGTCCTAACCACCATCTGCCCATTTCCAGTCCTAGCCCCCACCATAGCCCATTACCAGTCATAACCCCCCCCTGCCAATAGCCCACTTCCAGTCCTAACCCCCATCTGCCCATTTCCAGTCCTGGCCCCCCCAGCCCATTACCAGTCATAACCCCCCCCTGCCAATAGCCCACTTCCAGTCCTAACCCCCATCTGCCCATTTCCAGTCCTAGCCCCCACCATAGCCCATTACTAGTTATAACCCCCCCCAGCCCATTACCAGTCATAACCCCCCCTGCCAATAGCCCACTTCCAGTCCTAACCCCCATCTGCCCATTTCCAGTCCTAGCCCCCACCATAGCCCATTACCAGTTATAACCCCCCCCCAGCCCATTACCAGTCATAACCCCCCCCTCCCCCCTCTGCCAATAGCCCACTTCCAGTTCAGTCAGCCCCTCCATAGCTCATTACCGGCCAACAAAAAACCCCCCAAAACCCTGGCTTCTGCTGCTGCCGTTGCCGCCGTGGCAGCAGCAGAATCAATTGTCAAATTTAAAAAAAAAACTGACTTCTGCTGCTCAAGCAGCTGTCCTGCGGCCCCTTTCCCTCTGCCCGGAGATCCGACTCTGCTCTATCAGCGGGCCGCGTGTTTGAGACCCCTGCTCTAAGGTGTACATATTAAGATCCTTAAGTCTGTCCTCATATGCTTTATAATGAAGACCACTAACCATTTCAGTAGCCACCCTCTGTACTGACTCCATCCTGTTTATATCCTTTTGAAGGTGCGGTCCCCAGAATTGCACACAATACTCCAAATGAGGTCGCACCAAAGACTTACACAGAGGCACTATCACCTCCATTTTTCTGCTAGTCATTACTCTCCCTATGCATCCAAGCATCCTTCTAGCTTTTGCCATCACCTTTTCTACCTGTTTAGCTACTTTAAACCACACCGAGGTCCCGCTCTTCTTTAGTGGACAAAAGTACTTCACCCCTATTCTATATTGTTCCCTTGGATTGTTGCAGCTCAAATGCATGACCTTGGATGTCGAGGGTCCGGTGGTCAGGGCAGATGAACCGGTCATGCCAGACAACAGTGCCTTCTGCTGGTCCATGAAGGCAGACAAACTGCGCTCCAGGGCCACCATTCTGGACTCCAGACCAGAAGGCTCCGCAGTCTTCGGCATGGGCAACGAGGGACTCAGGCCCGACACCGGCTCCTTCGAAGGGGAATCCACAATGAGGAACCGGGGGACCTTCACAGGCCACTTTTTCTCCAACACATCAGAGGAACGCCTCAGACTGTGGGACTGGAACCGGGCCCGGGGAGCACCCGGCTGGTCGGAACCATCCAAGGACGCCACCTTAGAGGGATTCTTCTTCTTCCCGGGTTCCCTTGAGGAAGACCCCCCTTCTGAGGACTCACGATGAGGCTTGGGATCAGAGGGTTCCGCCCGAGATGTCGGGGCCTCAGATGAGGCCCTGGCCTTCGGAGGCACCGGGGACTCAGGGAAAAACTTATCGTGCTGCTGCTGGCAGCTCTTGACAGACTTACTGGACATTCTCTTGCAGAGACCGCAGGCTGCCGGGTCGTGGTCAGGCCCAAGGCCGCGAAGACAGCAGTCATGTGTGTAGGTCAAAAACATTATTTTAGAGTACTGATCACACTTCTTAAAGCCACTGGTAGCCATGGGGGAAAAAATACCCCTGCGAGGTTGAAGACTCTCCTGGCTGCCAGTGGGAGAAAAAAGGCATGAAGACACCAGGAAAAAAAGAGAATGAAAGACTACAAAATACACTGAATTAGACACCAAGGCAATGAGGTCGGCAGGCAGGAAGAGTACTGGTGCAATACCGGAGATAGAATGAAACCCAGAGAAAAAAATCAACTTTTTCTGGGGACAAGCCAGACAAACGTCTGAAGAGCTATGTGGAAAAAAGGAGACTGAGCAAGATGGCACCCTTAGGTGGGAAGGGGACCATGCATGTGTGGTGGCATCTCTCAAAGGCTTTCTTTGAAAGCTGGGGGGTGCTTCCGCAAGGGCTCCATTGGTGCCGACGTCACTCATATGTGAGGACTGACTTCCAGCTTGTTCCCGGAGAAATTCTAATACCACAACTTGGAGTGGAGGAGTGGCTTAGTGGTTGGGGCAAGGTACTTCAGGCCGGAAGGTCGGGGGTTCAAATCCCACTAGAGGACAGCAACCTTGGGCCGGAAGGACTGGGGTTTCTAGTCCCACAGGTGCTCCTTGTGGTCTTGGGCAAGCCACTTAACCCTCCATAGCCCATGTTCCCTGTAAAATAGTTATCTCCAAGTTATAATGCCCTGTTCAATGTAATTTCAGTTTGTTCAATGTAAACCGCACTGATGCAGAATAGCGCAGTATATAAGAGAATGTAAATAAATAAATAAAATAAACAAACACAATTTAAAGAATGTTAACATTGACCTCTTGGCTTCTAAATGTAAAGCTCTGTCACATAAGTTTGATTCCCTTCCACTGAAGGACCAACTATTATCTAGAACTCTGCTCTTCAACAAGCTCTAAATGACCTTGCTCCCTACTCGCGCTTTCTCCAATTCTTCTAAGCACCATTCCTAGTACCATTCATCCCTTTGATTCTTAAAACAGCAAGCAGAGAGAATTTGGCATAAAACCAAAATCACAATCAGCCATGATCGTCTGCAAAGTAAAAACAGGCAGATTTTATGAGAAATGTCAAACTTGAAATAAAGTAGTATTCACACTTTATGAAACCTTGCGATAACCCATCCAAAAACTTATTCTATGTATTCAACGATCTTACAAGTATCTCTACTCATCTACCTTTATCATTAGATTCCTGCCCAATAACACAAAGTCTGGCTGGCTTTTTTGAATCCAAAATAACTACCTTGAAACAGAGTATTAACTTAACCCCTAGTTTTGCCCATCAGAATGGTCTTCCTGATGCACTATCAAATAAAAGGCCAGATTCCATAGCAAGTTCTTTTACCCCTCTTAGCAGTACCTGGTCCACATTCAATAACATTTCTTTTCTTATGCTTAGCAAGGTTCTTACCACTGTGCCCTCTGCCACCTCTATATTAGATCCCATTCCTTCACTTTTCATCATCAAAAACCCGGTCTTGGAATTGTTTCCCTCTTTTCTTACTCCGATCAATAACTTGACCATAGGAAAGGTACCTCAGTTCTGGAAGCACGCAATAATCCACTTATTACTTATAAATCCCTCCCTTGACCCTCTGCTCCCAGCCAGCTATTGCCTATTTCAAATCTACCATTCATAGGGAAAATTCTTGAAAAGACCGTCTTTTTGCAGCTTCCTAACTTCTTAGGCAAAATCTATGCATTACACCAGTGCCAAATCAAGTTTTGACAACATCACAGCACAGAAACATGTCTTCTTACTCTAATAAGTAAAGTGAGACAGTATATGGATTCAGGTAACATAGCCATTATTATCTCATTAGATTTGTCATGAGCCTTTGACTTTGTGGACAATTTGCTTCTTCATCTCCTATGATCTTGGTCTTTGTGACACTGTATTGACATTGTTCCAATCCTTTCTTTCATTTAGATGGCTTAAATAGTACTCTGAGTATTTAAGCTCAAGTTTTCTGATCAACTTTCCTTGAATTGTGGAGTCCACCAAGGCTTGATTCTCTCCCCTTCTCTTTTTAACATATGCCTCAGCCCTCATGCAGCGCACATTCAAGCTAAGTGCAATACTATTTGCTGATGATGTTCAACTTGTGCATTATGTCATTTCTGCAACACCCAATTTAGTCCCCCTTTAATCAATATTTAACTGAAATCACTCAATGGCTTGTAAATAACAGAGTGAAACTAAACTCTTTCAAATTTTCTGCAATGTGGCCGTCAGGCTGATGTCCCACACCATCTATTTCTCCCATTTTACCAGGCTAAACACTCCTCGTACCTAAGAAACTATGGGACCAATATTCAGCAGCGATGGTCAGCATTTTTAAAGCACGTGGCCACTGACACTCTGATTAGACTTGGAGATTCAGTGCCAGAGCTATCTGGCATCCAGCACTGTTTCTATCTGGTTGCTGGCAATATTCAGCCACTAACCGGACAGCACAAACTAGATAAAGTTAGGATAGCCATCGACCTGTCCTAACTTTATCCAGTTTAGCTATAGCAGCTGAATATCTCTGCTAACTGGATAGCTTCCACAACTGCTCCAATTCACTAGGCATCTTTTCTTTGGTCTGTGAAAATTCAGTGGCTATATCCAGATAGTGTTGTCGAATATAAGGATTTTGAAAGTTTCCTTTGTGTTCTACGGACCTATATTCAACTTGGCAAGCTATGAGCCACTATGGCGTATAGCTGTCCACTGACCCCAATCCCTGAATATTCAATGCTGCAGCAACGGCATTGAATATGCGGGTTTGGCACAAAGAGGACAATGCCGCAAAGTTTAACTGGGTAGCGGCAATATCGCACCGCTACTTGGTTAGCATCCACGGGTAAAACTAGGCAATATCGCACCTCTACCTGGTTAGCGGCAATCACTCCACCCTGGAATACCCCCAACACGCCCCAATGCTAACTGGATTGCATCGGGGCATGTAGGGGAGTTAGCAGGGGATATTTAACAGCACTAACCATGCGTCATTGAATAGTGGGTCCTAGGAGTCTACTTAGATCCTAAGTTAAATATTGACTCTCAGATCTCCACCACCATTAAATCATGTTTTTTCAATCTATCCAAAATCTACTCTATACAATCTTACTTAGAGAAGGACTCTGTCCACACCCCCAGAGTATGTTGAGTCTGTTTTCCATGTTGGATTACTGTTATTCTCTATTTAAAGGCCTTCTGCAATCTTAAGAGATTCTAGTCGATTTGAAATACTGCCCTTAGACATCTAGCACTCTAAAAGATCTGACTATATCACCCTTCTTTTTTTGGATAGTCACTGGCTTCCTAAAAAACTTACAAAACTAAGTTCAAGGTTCTGAGTCTTACATTCAAAATATTAGGTATATTCTGCACATCCTCTGGACATATTCCAAGAGGTTCAAAACTAAAACAGGCTCTGGCACCTTAGCAACCTTCCATCCCCTTGCAATTTCCATTTGCGTCCGCATCGCAGTCATCCGCATCAAGTATCCTATATCAGACTCAGTTCCTCCTTTCCACTCATTCAGCACTTCCCCTGTCCATTCCACTATATCTCTTAAATTTGCCGGACACAAGACCAAAGTGATTGCAGGACTGGGCAGGTCCACCACATATGTATGTAATTGCCTTTGCCCCCCCCCCCCCATCCCCACCAACAAGAATAATTTCTTTTTCCCATTTTGCTAATCCATACTGGAGTGAGGTACATACAATACAACATCTTGTAGGAGTGTTCCTGAATAGTAGCAGATACTGAGGTCACATTAGTGGCTTGACAAACCCTTTCCCATCGAGCCAGATCCCACTCCCCACTGAGATCCCTCTCCAAAGCCTTCATGTGTGGCGCCTTCTCCCGCCTAAATAAACCTTTGTACAACAGGGAGACCAACCCTTTTCCTTGAGGTCCCATTCTGTACAGCTTTTCAAATGGAAGCTCCTCCACCCCTAATTCTACTATTCCCCACTGCCCTCCCAGAAAATGCGTCAGTTGAAAATAATCATATTCCTGTTTGAGTTCCGTAAAGGGTCGTAGCCTCCCATGCTCTGTGAGCAACTGTCCAATATACACAAGCCATTGATTTTCCCATCTCTGATGTAGCTCCTCCCCTCCTGTCCCCACAAGTAGCGGTCATTCTCTTCACCACACCTGAAGTGTTAGGTTAACATATGGATTAAGCATTCTTTCCATTCTACCCACCTCCCCTCTGTGCCAGAGCAAATCTGTCAGTAGTCTTGTTCCAATCCTCACTTGTTCTATGTGTACCCATTGGGGTCCTTTCTCCCCCATTCATGACTCCAGAAGAGCTCGAAGCTGTGCCACTTTGTAGTATTGCAACACATCGGGTACTGCTAGGTCCCCATCTCTCTTTCCTTTAATTAAAACAGCCCTTTGCACCCTCGGAAGGCGTCACCTCCAAATAAAGGAAAAAAATATTTTCTGCAACAGTGCCATCAAACAGTTTGGTACCACTACTGGGAGGGACATGAACCCCAAAAGCATCCTGGGGAAAACATACATTTTTACAATAGCAATTCATCCTAACAAAGAGAAGTATGGTTTGTTCCACCGCACCAAATCATTCATAACTTTTTTTTTTTTTTACCAACTGTTCAAAATTGAGCCTCTGTAAATCCTGCCACTTACAACTAAAGCGTAGTTACTCACCTGTAACAGGTGTTCTCCAGAAGCAGCAGGAATCAGTCCTCACATATGGGTGACGTCGGCGCCGACGGAGCCCTCGCGGAGCAATTTTCCCCAGCTTTCAAAGAAAGCCTTTGGGAATTGCAGCGCGCATGCGCGGTCGCCTTCCCGCCCAAGGGTGCCATCTTAGCCAGTCTGATGACATAGCTAAAAGACAGCATAAAAATTTGCAAAAAAACTTAAGCAGATGATTGCAACTCCACGGGGAGGAGGGAGGGTTGTGAGGACTGATTCCTGCTGCTCCTGGAGAACACCTGTTACAGGTGAGTAACTACGCTTTCTCCAGGACCAAGCAGGAAGTCAGTCCTCACATATGGGACTCCCAAGCTTAAGGCTACCGGAGACCCTAAGCACAAAAATGAGCTCCCTCTAGCTCAGCGGCACAGAAGGAAGGAATCTTCACTGAATTATCACCCACCGGTAGCCCCCATCCGGGATGGAGGGTAGGAGTTGCTCAAACCTCGAAGAGATTTCGGAGGACTGCCTGTCCGAAAGCACTGTCCCTGCGGGACTCCCTCTCGAGACAGTAATGGACCGCAAAAGTCTGGCTCGAAGACCAAGTAGCAGCCCGGCAGATGTCTGCCAGCGGAACAGAGCGGAGGTAAGCCACTGACGTAGCCTTCGCCCGAACACAATGAGCCGTGACTCGACTTTCTAAGGAGAGTCCGGCTGCCCTATAAGCCCAAGCGATACAGTCAGCAACCCAGATGGACAGAGTACGCTTGGAGACCGGGAGCCCCAATTTATTGGGGTCACAGACACAAAAAGCTGAGCAGCTTTACGGTGCTCCCGCGTACGGTCAAGGTAGAAGTTCAATGCCCTTCTACAGTCCAGGGTATGCAGGACCCTTTCAGCTCGGCTGGAGTGAGGCCTGGGAAAGAAGGTTGGAAGTACCACCTCCTGATTGATGTGAAAAGGGGAGACAACTTTTGGAAGAAATTTTGGGTGAGTCCGTAGGACTACCCTATTTTTGTAGAACCGAGTGAAAGGGGGATCAGACACGAGGGCCTGCAATTCACTTACGCGTCTAGCGGAAGTGAGGGCTATCAGGAATAAGGTTTTCCACGAAAGAAAACGCAGAGAACAGGTAGCCATCGGTTCAAAAGGCGGACAGGTGATCCGCTGTAAAACCACATTCAGATCCCAGTCAGGTGCTGGCGGGCGCAGAGGTGGTTTAAGTAGAAGGAGACCTCGGAGAAACCGTGCTACGAGAGGGTCGCTGGAAAGAGGTCTGCCGTCCACCGGCACATGGTGTGCTGAAAGAGCACTGAGGTGGACTTTGACGGAGTTGGACTTAAGTCCCAGATTAGAGAGGTAGAGCAGGTACTGCAAGATCACCGACACCGAGCAGGAGAAGGGATCCTGAGACTGCTGTACACACCAAACGGAAAAGCGACGCCATTTAAGGGCGTAGCATTTGCGGGTAGAAGGTCGCCGAGAAGCTAGGACGACCTCTTCCACCTCTGCCGGCAGGAGAAGGGGAGCAAGGACTACCCTTTCAGCCGCCAGGCCATTAGATTGAGAGATCTGAGGTTGGGGTGTAGCAGAGACCCCTGATCCTGTGTTAGGAGATCCGGTTGAAACCCCAGAGGGAACGGATCCTCTACCGCTAATTGCAACAGGAGTGGAAACCACGGCTGTCTGGGCCAGCGAGGAGCCACCAGGATCATGGAAGCTTTGTCCCGGAGAACCTTGAATAGAGTTCGAGAGACTAGCGGGATGGGAGGAAAAGCATAGAGAAGGCTTTCCGACCATGAGAGTAGAAAAGCATCTGCCGCTACCCGAAGGGGATGTGGCTGATGAGAGCAGAAGCGAGGAAGTTGCCGGTTGAGAGGACTGGCAAAGAGATCCATCGTGGGGAGGCCCCACTTCAGAAAAAGTTTCTGAACTACCAAGGGATCCAGACGCCACTCGTGCGGCTGGAGTATCCTGCTGAGTTTGTCCGCCAGGCAATTCTCTTGGCCGTGGAGATAAACTGCCTTGAGAAGAATGCCGTGACTGACGGCCCAAGAGCAGAGCTTCTGAGCTTCTCGGCAGAGAAGGAAGGAGCCCGTGCCCCCCTGCTTGTTCACGTAGAACATGGCAACTTGATTGTCCGTCTGGACAAGGACGGACCGGTGAGAAGTCAGGTGGGAGAAAGCCTTGAGCGCCAGACGGATTGCTCTGAGCTCCAGGAAGTTGATCTGTTGAGCAGACTCCCACGCGGTCCAGAGACCTTGAGTACATGCCCCCTGGCAATGTGCTCCCCAACCTAGGAGAGAAGCATCGGTCGTCAGCACTTGAGCCGGCTGAGGCGACTGAAACGGCATTCCGAGCACCAGGTTCGGCCGATGAAGCCACCACTGTAGGGAAGAGGCCAGCGGCCCGGAGATGCGCACTAAGTCGGCTAGTCCGCCGGTGGCTTGTTGCCACTGCTTGCGAAGGCAACCATTGAGCAGGCCGCATATTCAGGCGAGCATTGGGGGTCACGTGGACGGTGGAAGCCATATGGCCGAGTAGTCTCAGGAAGCGCCTGGCGGAGACCAGGGACTGGCTGCGAAAACGGCCGGCTAGGTCCATGAGCCGTTGAGCCCTGTCGAGAGGCAGGAAAGCTCGTGCCTGAGGAGTGTGCAGTCTTGCGCCGATGAACTCGAGATCCTGTGAGGGGAGCAAAGTGGACTTTGCGAAGTTTATGACAAAGCCCAAGTACTGCAGAAGAGTCACCGTGCAGTGTGTGGCATTGGTGACTGCCGGAGAGGACGATGCTCTGATGAGCCAGTCGTCGAGGTACGGAAAGACATAGAGGCCGTGAAGCCGGAGATAGGCCGCCACCACCGCGAGACATTTTGTGAAGACTCGCGGTGCGGAGGATAGGCCAAAGGGCAGTACTCTGTACTGGTAATGATTTCCTGCCACCACAAACCTTAGGTATTGGCGGTGGCTTGGGTGGATGAGGATGTGCGTGTAGGCATCCTTTAGATCTAAGGAGCATAGCCAATCTCCCTGCTGGAGGTAGGGCAGAAGGATTCCAAGGGTAAGCATCTTGAACTTTTCCCGCACGAGGAACTTGTTGAGGTTGCGCAAGTCCAGGATGGGTCTGAGGCCTCCTGTCCTTTTTGGTATTAGGAAATACCTGGAATAAAAGCCTTGACCTCTCAGGTGGTGGGGCACCGGTTCCACAGCCTGTTCCTGAAGAAGACTTGCTAACTCCTGAAGGAGTAAGTCCCTGTGCAGAGGGAGTCGAGGAGGTTCTCCCGGGAAATAAGAGGGAGGGACCTGATGGAAGTGGAGAAGATATCCTTCTCTCACGACTTGAAGCACCCAGGCATCTGAAGTGATGTTGGACCACCTGTGGGCGAAGTGAACCAGCCGGCCTCCGGTGCTGGGAGGAGCCAGCTGAGGGGGAGAGGCTATGCTGAGGAAGTCAAAAACCTCCACCCTGCTGAGCAGGGGCTGGTGGTGCAGGCTTGGGGGCTTGCTGCCTACGGGACCCGTTACCCCGTCCCTTGGCCTGCTGGCCCTGTGGGGGAGCTGCGGAGGCCTGATATTGAGGGTAGTGTTTATAGGCAGCCGCCTTTCTCGGGTAAAAGGACTTCTTTCCCGAGCCCTTCTTTTTCTGGGAAGGGGCGGAGGTCTTCCTAGAAAGCCTAGTCCTGGTGAGAGTCTCCGTCTCGATTTGTGCAGCCTTTTCAGCCATGGGCTTGCCAAAGAGGTTCTCACCTCTGCAGGGAACATCGACCAACTTGTCCTGCACCCAGGGTTCAAGGTCAGACGACTGAAACCAAGCCTGTCGGCGGGCACCGATGCCAGCTGCGGCTACTCGAGCCGATGCTTCAAAGCCATCATAGGCTGCCCGGGACATGAATTTGGAGCATTCCCGAATACCAGTTGTCAAGGCCAGGAACCTCCGCAAAGGTTCCTCGGACAGTCCAGCGGAGAATCCGGCTATCTCTTTAGCCAGGTCTCGGAGATACATGCCCATGTATAGCTGGTAGGTCTGGACACGACAAGCCAGCATAGAGCCCTGGAAACACTTCTTACCAAGGCCATCCAGGTTACGGGCCTCCCTGCCAGGAGGCACCGAGGAGTGCATCTTTTGGCTCTTAAGCCTATGCATGGCCGATTCCACTACCATGGAATGGTGTGGCAGCTGTGCTTTTTGGAAGCCAGGACTCTTGCGGACTCGATAGATGGAATCGACCCGCTTGCTTAATACCGGCGACGAGGCCGGACTCTCCCACATGCGGAAGAGTAGTCGTTCCAGCATGGGAGGAACCGGTATAGTAAAGTGCTCCCGGGCGGGAGAGTCGTACTGAAGGGCGTCGAGCTCTTCGGCTCGAGGCTCCTCCTCGGGATCCGCAGGGAAGGCCAAAGCCTTGGCCATATCCCTGACGAAGTCCGAGAACCGGGCATCCTCCGGAGGGGACTGCTTCCGAGGTTCGGACTCAGGTGAGTCCGAGGGGACACACCGAGTCCGAAACGAATCAGGTGACTCTTCCTCTTCAGACTCCCAGGCCGACTCCGAGGAGGAATCGGTGGGGTCGGCTTGGGCAGGCGGAGGCGTCGGCCGCCCCGACGCCGAGGGAGTCGGCGGCGACGACCTCGGTCCCGAACGGGAGGCCGAGGGTGACCTCGACCGAGGATCAACTCGAGTTCGCATGGACTCGAGGATCGGCTCGGTCTCCGGGGTCGACTTAGACGTCGACGTCCCGGCGGTCGGGGCAGTGGCGCCAGCGAGGCTAGCGATCAGTGCCCGCTGCTGGTCCATGAAGGCAGATAGTCTGCTCTCCAAGGCCGTCAACCTGAGTCCGACCTCAGGTGACCCAGCAGCCCCCGACTCGGGCCCTGACGGCGTCGGGCCCGACGTCGGACATCTCGGAGGCGAGTCCAGAAGGACTACAGGACTTACCCGAGCAGGCAACTCCGACACCAGGCGAGGTCGCTTCGGGAGGTGCTCCTTCTCCAAAGACCCGGGACGGCTATCGGGGCTATGCGACCTGGCCCTCGCGGAGCCAGGAGCGTCCACCGACGCCGCCCTCGCGGGTTTTGCCTTCCGTCGATGGTCCCCGGAGGGAGAACCCCTGTCGGAGGAGCTTCGGCGATGGTCAGAGCTGGAGCCTCTGGATGCCGAGGCCTCCGACGAGGTCCGGGTACGGCCGGGGTCAGTGAAGATTCTATCCCGCTGGTGCCGCCGACTCCTTAACGCTTTGGAGGACATTTTGCCACAGGCTCCACAGATCAGTTCTTCATGATCCGGGCCCAGGCAGCGGAGGCAATTATCGTGTGTGTCAGTGAGTGACATATTTCTGTCACACTGACCACACCGCTTGAAACCACTGGCAGCCATCAGGGGAAAAAGGGCCCCTGCAAGGTCAAAGGACCGGGCTGCCAGCGAAAAACCGAAAACGAAACTGACCAAAATCAGAAAAACCGAAAAATAAGAGAAGGACTCGCAACGGCGTCGCGAGTCCGGGCAGGAAAGAACCGAAGTGAAAAAAGAGAAAAACTCACGAAAATCAACTTTTTCAGCGGGGACACGACGGGTACGTCTGTAGGGCTCCGCGGAAAAAAGAAGACTGGCTAAGATGGCACCCTTGGGCGGGAAGGCGACCGCGCATGCGCGCTGCAATTCCCAAAGGCTTTCTTTGAAAGCTGGGGAAAATTGCTCCGCGAGGGCTCCGTCGGCGCCGACGTCACCCATATGTGAGGACTGACTTCCTGCTTGGTCCTGGAGAATCTATAGTCCCAAATATTTTATATGATCTTTTGCCCACTGGAATGGGTAGACCCCCTTCAATTCCCGTGCCATGTGGGGATCCAAAAAAAATCTTCAAAATCTCTGTCTTCCCCATATGCCCACAAATATGACTTTCTTCCATATCATGGAGTTGAGAGCCTCCTACTAGTCCTCTTTAACTTGATAAAGGGCATAAATAACTCAAAACAAGCATTCATTCTAATCTTTTTAGACATTGCTGCTGCCTTTGATTCCATCAACCATAAAATTCTGCTGGATGGACTAAAACAAATAGGGATAAATGGCACTACACTTTGCTGGTTCCAATCATACTTATCTGACCACACACAAGTTAGAATTGGCCAAAATAGATCTACAGTTTATGACCAATGGCAAGGCCTCTCCCAAGGCTCAGCACTCTCTGCTTTACTATTTAACATTTACCTACAGCCCCTATGCCAAATAATTCAAAAATGTAATGTTAATTATTCCATATATGCAGATGATATGTTATAGCTACCCTTCGATATAACAAAACCTAACTTTGAATGTTTGACCACCTGCTTTAACAATATTTCACAATGGTTACAATCCCATAACTTACTGATAAATTATAAAAAAAAACAGAGGTCCTCTTTATTTCCAGAAACCAAAAATTCACCCTGCCACCACACATACAAGTCAAAGAGGCTATCTTAGAAGTAAAATCTGAAGTAAAAAATTTAGGAGTTATCATTGATCGAACACTAAGCTTAACATCACATATAAAGTCAACTACTCGGATAATATATAAGAAACTGAGGATGATACAACAGTTGTGGCCTCTATTTACTAATTATGACTTCAGAACAGTTCTCCAAGCTATGATATTCCCGCACATAGATTACTGTAACAGTTTATACCAAGGACTCCCTAAGCAAGCATTACATAGTCTCCAGATGGCACAACACATGGTTGCATGTATAACACACAAAGCACATATCTCAGAATACATAACCCCGCTATTATATAGCCTCAACTGGTTACCAATCCAAAGCAGAATGAGATACAAGTTGCTTACAACCATCTTTAAACTTACAAGGAACATATCACTATCGTATCTCACCAACCTCCTAAAAATATCCCCTAACGGTCGTTTAAGAAGACACCCTAACTGTTCCCTCAGAGTATCATAAGACGAACCGTGTTACAAGTAACAGTGCTTTCTCCCTCAGTGCCCCAATATTAAGGAACAATCTCCCAGAGAACTTAAGATCCACCACTGATCTGCTCAAATTTTGAAAAGATCTCAAGACACACTTATTCACTGAGCACTTTGGCAAGTCCATGGAACCTGAAAATCTCCACCCAACCCAGCACTTTTAATCATTCCTCCCAATCCATACTAGTACACTTCTATCCTCCTTGCAAAAAGTTAAATTTCATGATAACAGAATCTTATGAACCCACACAAACTGAAACCAAATTGTAAAAAGGTATAATTCAAAATGAAAAGGTGAAAAAGGTGTAATCCTATAATCAATCCTTCTAACCACATATTTTTCTGTATATAAGTTATACTATTGAGAATGTTACCCATTCGCTAAAATTTTTTATGAAATGGGCTCTATCCTACTGAGAATGTTAACCATCCATTTTCTAAAATGTTCTATGTAATGAGTGCCAATGTTAATATTATAATGTTTAATGTTATAATGTAATGCTTTTCATTCCAATGTAAACCACTTTGATTATCTGAAATTGTGGTTTAGAAGACTCTTAAATAAATAAGTAAATAAATAAATATTTATTTATTCATTCATTTTGCAGCCAGACGCCAAGCTATAGTGCTGTATCTCCCACAGCAAACTTGGGCGTGACAGGCGTGGATCCTCCAGAGAGTAAATCACATCATCCACAAACAATGATATTTTGTATTCATGGGGTTTCACCCTAAAGCATAGTTACCGCCCCATAGCAAGCATTCCTTTCTATCTAAAATTGAAAAATTAGTCCAAATACAATTACAGGACTTCATTGACCTCAATGCGCCCCTAGACGCCCACCAATATGGTTTCTGCCCCTATCATGGCACTCTTAGTATTATTTGACATACTCATCTGTGGTCTGGACAACCCTAACCAAGCCTTCATCATGATATTTCTAGATATCATTGCCGCATTTAACAATGTCACCCACACCATCCTCCTGTCCAGACTGGCAAACAGGTATTTCTGGAAGAGCATTAAATTGGTTCAAATCCTACATATCTAACCGCCATCAATTCGTAAAAATCAACCAGGAATCATCTACAACATTCCCACAAGAACAGGGTATCCCACAAGGCTCTGCTCTATCAGCACTATTATTTAATCTGTACATTCAACCTATCTGTGTAATCTTCAAAAAATAGAACATCAAATATCATATCTATGCTGATGACATAATGGTATATGCCCCATTTGACATCAAAAATCCACAATTCAGCAATGTCACTGACTGCATAACTGAAGCAGAATCATGGTTAAATGCAAACATGCAAATAAATCTTAAGAAAACCGAAATATTATTCAGAACTAGAACTCAGAACTTTACACCCCACTTCCTTTAAACTTCATAATATCGAACTTCCAGTCAAACAGGAAGTAAAATATCTAGGGGTCATTATCGACACAGCACTTACTATGACTGCCCAAGTCAAGCAAACTGCTAGAACAGTATTCTTTAAATTAAAAACGTCACAGCATCTCAGATCGATCCTTAACATTTAAGACTTCAGATCAGTAGTCCAAGTGTTGATTACCCCTCACTTGGACTACTGCAATAGTCTCTTACTAGGTCTACCTAAAAAGACAATCAACCCACTACAACTAGCACAAACTGTAACTGCCAGGATTATTTCCAAATCAAACATTACCGACCACATGACCACTATACTCTATAACCTCCATTGGCTCCCCATCTCATCCAGAATAAAATATAAAATGTTAGTCTCAGCTTTTAAACTTCACAATAATATCGCCCCTTCCTACCTATCCACCCTGATCCAATCTCAACCTGATACTAGACAAAAAGCTGAGAAGGTTTAGGGTGGCCTGGGTACGTTGAATGTAGAAGGACAGGACCCTCTTACAGTCCAAGGTGTGGAGGACGGTCTCCGCCCTACTGGTGTGAGGCCTCAGAAAGAAGGTGGGAAGCACCACCTACTGGTTGAGGTGAAAAGGCGATACCGCCTTCAGAAAGAATTTGGGGTGTGTGCGGAGCACAATCCTGTTCTTGTAGAACCGGGTATAAGGCACCTCTGCAACCAAGGCTTGGAGCTCGCTGACCCTGCGAGTGGAGGTAAGCGCAACCAGGAGCACCACCTTCCATGAAAGGTATCGCAGGTAGCAGGTAGCCAGGGGCTCAAAAGGCGAGCAAGTAAGCTGTGCCAGTACGACACTGAGGTCTCACTCGGTCGCCGGAGGGCATACCAGGGGTTTCAATAAAAGGAGTCCCCTCAAAATGTGTCACCAATGGCTGGGCTGAGAGGGGTTTGCCAACCACCAGATGGTGATGTGCTGCCAGGGCATTAAGGTGCACTCTGACGGAGTTCAATTCGAGTCTGGAGTGCGAGAGATGGAGAAGATACTGCAGCACCAGCTGCACTGGGCAGAAGAATGGGCTAATCCCGTGCTCTGCGCACCAGACTGAAAATCTGTGCCACTTGAAGACGTATGTTTTTAGGTGGAGGACTTACGGGAAGCCAGCAGGATCTCCTCCACTTCCTCCAAGAGGTTAAAAGGGGCTAGGGTCACCCTTTCAGCAGTCATGCTATTAGTGGCAGGGACCCCAGATTGGGGTGCAAGAGAGAGCCCCCCTCCTGTGACAGGAGCCTTGGGAAGCTCCCCAATGGGATGGGAGTCTCCACTGACAGCTGGAGGAGTAACAGGAACCATGGCTGCCTGGGCCATTGAGGGGCTATCAGGATCAGTGAGGCCTCGTCATGGAGGGTCCTGAGTAACGTTTTGGCAATAAACGGTGTGAGTGGGAAGACGTACATAAGACCTACCAACCACGAGATGAGAAACGCATCTGCCACAAGCAGGAAGGGTGGGCTTGTTGAGAGCAGAAGCGAGGCAACTGGTGGCTGTCCAGGCTGGTGAACAGATCTATCCCCAGAGGTGGAAAAACTGACTGGCCATTATGGGGTCCAGCTGCCACTCGTGTGGCTAGAGGATCCTGCTCAATCTGTTGGCTAGTGCGTTGTCCTGGCCTGGCAGGTATACTGCCCGTATGAGTATGCCCTGCTGGACTGCGTGGAGCAGAGGGCATGGGACCCTGTGCCCCCTGCTTGTTCATATACATTGCCACCTGGTTGTCTGTTTGGACCAACACTGGTTGGCAACGTAGGCAGAGGCAAAAGGCTCGGAGGGCTAGATGTATCGCCTGTAATTCCAGAAGGTTGATCTGCTGGTTGCTCTCGCTCTGCGACCAGCTGCCCTGGGTGCAGAGTTCCTTGCAGTGGGCTCCCCATCCCAGCGGGGAGGTATCTTTCGTGGGGACTCTTATGGGGCACCGCGAGTCTGCCTTGAGATACTTAGGATTTTGCCACCAGGTCAGGGATTCCGCCAACTGGCGGGTCACTACAATTCTGTCACAGACACAGCCTGTGGCTTGTGTCCACTGGTCCTGAAGGCACCACTGTGTGGCTCTCAGGTGGAGGAGGACATCTGGGGTGACATGGACCATGGAGGCCATGTGTCCGAATAGGTGCAGCAAGAACCGAGTGGACACTGAGGGATGGCATTGTATGTCCAGGGCCAGAGCCTTGAACCGGGCAGCTCAGTCTCCTGGAAGGAAGGCCTTTGCCTGGAGGGTGTCTAGCCCCTATGAACTCCAGACACTATGTCGGGAGGAGGTGGGACTTGGAGTAGTTTATTACAAACCCCAGATTTTGCAGGACCTGGATGGTACGTGCAGTTGCCTGCTGCACTTCTCAGGCCGTACCTCCCTTTTATGAGCCAATCTTCCTGGTAGGGGAAGACCAACACCCCCTGGAGGCGAAGGAAGGTGGCCATAACTGCCAGGCACTTTGTGAAAACCCTTGGAGCGGAAGCCAAGCCGAAGGGCAGCACCCTGTACTGGTAAATGGCTACCCCCCACCATGAACCTCAGGTACTGCCTGTGGTTTTATTTATTTATTTAACATTTCTTATATACCACCTTTCATGATATCAAGGCGGTTTACATTGAACAAACTGAAATTACATTGAACAGGGCATTATAACTTGGAGATAACTATTTTACAGGGAACATGGGCTATGGAGGGTTAAGTGGCTTGCCCAAGACCACAAGAAGCACCTGTGGGACTAGAAACCCCAGTCCTTCCGGCCCAAGGTTGCTGTCCTTTAGTGGGATTTGAACCACTTACCTTCCGGCCTGAAGTGCCTTTCCCCAAACACTAGGCCACTCCTCCACTCATGGTTGGGTTGAATGAGGATGTGTAGGCATCCTTCAAATCAAAGGACCATAGCCATTCTGCCTGCTGGAGGTAAGGCAGCAATGTTCCAAGGGAGAACATCTTGAACGTCTCCCTTACCAGGAATCTGTTCAGATTGCACAGGTCAAGGATGGGCCTTAAGCCCTCTGTTCTTTTTGGTATGAGGAAGTACCTGGAGTAGAACCCCTTGCCCCTGAGATGGTAGGGAACTGGTTCTACCGCTCTGTCCTCAAGAAGACTTCCCAGTTTCTTCAGTAGAAAGTCCTGGTGAATGGGAGACCAGGGAGGCTCTCCCGGAAAGAAAGGGGGAGGTGTCCGGGCCAAGTGGAGGAGGTAGCCCTCCTTGACCACTTGGAGTGCCCAAGAATCAGGGTGATGGTTGGTCACCTTTGGGCATAGTGAATGAGACATCCCCCTCTGGGCGGCTGAATTGTTGGAGTGGAGAGGCTATGCCTAAGGAGTCAAAAGTTCCCCCCTGGCTGGGCCAGGGCCGACACCCGGGGCTTGGCAGCCTTCTGCTTATGAGGGCCATGCCCATATCCCTTGGCTTGCTGACCCTGCTGGGGAGCTGGGAAAGGCCTGAAAAGGTGGGTAGTTTCTGTAAGCAGCACCTTTCTGCGGATAGGACTTTTTACCCAAGCCCTTCCGTCGGGGAGGGGTAGCGGTCTTTTTAGAGAGCCTGGTCCTCGTCATGAACTCGATCTCCAGCTCAGCAGTCTTGTCGGTCATGGGTTTGCCAAAGAGGTTCTCTCCTTGGCATGGGACGTCGACCAATTTGTCCTGAATCCATTGCTTGAGGTCGGACGACTGAAGCCAAGCCTGGCATCAGGCACCGATGCCTGCCGCCACTACTCGAGCTGCCAACTCAAAGCCATCATAGGCTGCCAAGACAAACTTGGAGCACTCATGGATGGCTTTGGCCAAGTTCTTGAACCTCTGCAGGGGTTCCTTGGGAAGACAAGCTGAGAACCCAGCGAGTTCGTTCACCAGGTCTCTCAAGTACATGCCCATGTACATCTTGTATGCCTGGATCCGGCAGATGAGCATTGAGCCCTGGTAGCACTTTCTGCTGGGGGCATCCAGGGGGTGTGCCTCCCTGCGGAGGGCATCAAGGAGTGCATATTCTGACTTTTCAGGTGACGCATGGCTGACTCCACCACCATGGAGTTGTGCGGCAGTTGTGACTTCTGGAAGCCCGGGCTCCAGCAGACTCGATACATTGAGTTGAGCCACTTGCTCACCACTGGCACCGATGTCTGTGTCTCCCACATACAGAGCATTAGCCATTCCAGGATGGGTGGGATAGGCACCGTGATTCCCTCAGAGGGGCTTTGTATTGAAGGATTTCTAGCTCCTCCATCCGAGGGTTCTCCTCCATTTCTGTTGGGAATGTAGAGCCTTGGACATGTCCCTGACGAAGTCGAGGAATGCCATATCCTCAGGTCGGACCGATGCCGGGGCTCCGAGGGAGGGGAGTCCGAAGGATGTCACGGTGGCAACAGGTTCCAGCAACTCCTAGTCCTCCGTTTCCCAATCAAAGTAGTCCATCAAGGACTCGGAAGGATGGCTCGTGGGCTCCGGGGCTGATCCCCGCTCGCTGTCCACGGAGGCCCCGTGGCTGTTGCTGAGCACATTGGCTGGGGAAGATCTCAGCCCCATGGAATGGGAACTGGATCAAGAACTCGGCCAAGGATCGACTCAAGGCCGAAGGACCTTGAGGATCGGCTCGGCTCGGCCTCTGGGGATGTCCTCCACGTCGAGGGCCCAGTGGTCTGGGCAGAGGAACTGGTGGTACCGGACAACAGTGCCTGTTGCTGGTCCATGAAGGCAGACAAGCTGCATTCCAGGGCCACCATTCCAAACTCCTGGCCAGAAGGCTCTGCAGCCATCGGTGCGGGCACTGAGGGAATCAGGCCCACTGCTGGTTCCCCCAATGAAGAGTCCTCGATGAGGATGGTGTCAGGCGACCAAGGCCAGTCTGAGGTAGAGTCCTTCTGGGGGACCTTTGCAGGTCCCTCCTTCTCCGATTCCTCAGACGAGCACTAGGACTGCAGGACCTGGTTCAGGACTTGCCCAGCCCGTCTGAGCCATCCAGGGATGCGGTCTTCGAGGCCTTCTTCTTCTTGGGTTCCCTCGAGGGAGACCCCCTTACAAGGAACCATGGCGTCGGTTGGGGTCCATGAGACTACCCTGGGATTCCGCAGTTTTGGAGGAGGCCTGGCCTTTGGAGGTACTGTGGACTCCAGGGAAACTTATTGTGCAGCTGCTGGCAGCTCTTGAGGATCTTAGTGGTCCAGTCCCAGGCAACGAAGGCAGCAGTCTTGTGTGTTGTAGGGACATTATTTTGACACACTCATCAGACTTTTTAAAACCACTGGTAGCCATCGGAGAAGAAAGTATCCCAGTGAGGTCAAAGACTCGCAGTGCCACCAGTTGGAAAAAGGGCGCAAAGGCACCAAAAAAGGAAAAAAAGACTATGAACTCGAGACTCGATGCTGGGCAGCAGGCTCGGGTGTGCGGGAAGAGGACCGGTGCACTACAGAAGGAGAGTATGAAACTGAGGTCGAGAAAATCAACTTTTTCCAGGGGAAGAGCAGACAGATGTCTGAAGGGCTCCGCGGAAAAAAGGAGATGGAGCAAGATGGCACCCATGGGTGGGAAGGGTACCATGCATGTGTGGTGGCATCTCCCAAAGGCTTTCTTTGAAAACTGGGGGGATGCTTCCGCGAAGGCTCCTTTGTTGCCATCACCCATATGTGAGGACTGACTTCCTGCTTGTTCCCAGAGAATATCTTTAACCCCCAAGCACTGTCTTACTCTTTCTGCTAGGGGCTCCATTGCTAGTTGAAAGAGCAGTGAGGAGAGTGGGCAGCCCTGTTGAGTGCCCCTCTCCAATTGAAACTCTTCAGAGTATGAGCTGGATTGGAGTAGAGGGCCCTCAACCACAAAGCTGACCTATCTTTACCCATGGGAGCTAACTGGGCAGCGGCTCAATATTGCCACTGCCCAGTTAGCTTGAATGCTGTGTGGCAGACCCGGATATTCAATGCCGGTGGCCGGATATGGCCCCAGTATTGAATATCCGGGATTAAGATTCAGCAGTGACGGCTATGCACTTTAGAAGGACTAGCCACCACCACTGAATATCGAGCCCGATGTATTGACCATCTTCATACTTCAAAAGAAGTGTGATTAGTATTATCCAGTGTCTTAATTCCTCACTCATACCATCACACCCTGCGATCCCCTTAATGACAAGCTCCTAAATGCTCACCCATCAATCTTGAGCACACTCAGCAGTTAGCATCAGGGCATGCAGGGAGCATCTGGGGTGGGGCAGAGCGGAGGCGGCACCCATCACTAACCAGGCAGCGTCAATATTGAGTTGCTGCCCGGTTAGCGACATGCGGGTAAAGTAAGGCAAGCAAATGCTGGCCTATTTTTACCCGCAGAAGCCCAGTTAGCTTCTGGGTTCTGTGGTGTCCCAAATATTCAATATGGCCCGTATATGGCCCCAGCATTGAATATCTGGGGTTAGACTTCAGTGGCGATGGCTAGCCACTTTACAAGCGCTATTCATACAAAGGGTAGTATAGTAAAAAACTGAATAAACAAAGAACTAAGCTAGATTTTAGCACAGTTCTTTACATCAGTAGTGATTTTTATTCATCAGTTTGCATGCATATTGCATGTATAGTGCATTACACTTTTGGGCAGTGGTCTTATGCTGATTTTCCTGCACTATATTTTGTGAAGCCTAAGATAACTTTTATTGTTAAAAATCCTCTTTTTTGAAATGGTCTACAAGTAGGATCATGCATAAGATAACAAGGAACCATAAGAACCACATATCCAAATTTCAAACACTGGTTATGTACAGAACACTTATTTTCATCAATATTCTCCTACACTCCCCAAACCTTTCTCCCCAGTCAACTGCTACAGGGGTTGTTACACTTCACAAATACCCTGATGCAAGGATCCTTATTCTTGGGAGTCCATAAGTCACAGTAGACAGCATAATAAGCGTTTTACAGGGGCAATATCTCTATGTTGCAGACCTGTCAATATAACCCAGATACCCTAAAAGCTAAGCTCCAATATTCTCCTACTCCCCCTAAACTTAGCCTTACCCACATCAGTCTACCTGAGAAATCATTCATAAGCCCTCAACTGCATTACCATAACAACAAAATGTTATCAAACTAAAGTGAGCATCTGGATATGTACCTATTTGGCACTGCCCTCCTATATGAGGTATGTTCCCTCTCCTCCTCCTTCACCTACTCAAAGGCACAAACCCTGCACATTTCTCCTGCCAAAGCCCCTTGTAAACCAAGGCCTCAAGGGAAATTGAGGACATTGCTATGTGCCCTTTAGGTTAGCCTGGAAAGATACCTCTCCGAAATCCCTAGAAAACAAAATCTCTCTATCCGAATCAGAGTGTGCAACATGTTTCTCCATTGCCAAAAGGACAGAGGATCTGGGTCTTTCCATTTATGCAAAACACATTTTTTTTCCATTCAAAAAGGCCTTCTGTAAAAATTGGTACAGGCTTTTCCCCTATGCTTTACTGCAGTGGAGTCATCCAAAGTTACTCTGCTAGAATCCATGGACAAAGAAAGGTTCTAACTTTAAACCAAATGTCCTGCATCCATGGACAGGCCCAGAGGCTGTGGCCTAATGTCTCCATTTGCCTTCCACATTTCATGCACTGATCGTAAAGTGCATACCATGCACGATGGGCCCTGACCTGCAAAATGTAAGTTCTGAGCCCCACCTTATGCTATATCTCTCTGAGCTGATTGCTGGACACCAACTGAGGGATTCTAGCTACCATCTGCACTATACACGTAATCAGCATGGTACCAAGGCCTATGCAAGCAGTGCAGTTGCTCCAGGCATAAAAGTGGAGAGGCACAGAAATTAAATTACAAAAATAAAATTCTAAATAGAAACCAGTGTTTTCACATGATTGTATTAGCCAATAGGCTTATGTGAAATTGGAAATTCCATTTGACTATAGCACTAAATACACAACTGATAGTCTGATAGGTTTGAGAGTCACTAAGGACACAATTGTAGCTTGGTATAGTGCTGCTTGCATCATTAATATTTAGATTGATTTCCCTATTCTAACCCTCTGCCATATGCAAATAACTGTCTTTCCCAAGAAACCTATCTAATGCCCTATAGAGACCTGATCTGCTCACCTTATCTCCCCTCCTTCCCTCATACAACTCCTTCAGTTCATCACCCAACTCAGACATGAAATGCTGCTGCAGGAAGATATGAATGTGAAGGAAGATTTTAGATAGGATATGGCAAGGGAAATTTAGACATCCAGGTCAGGATGTGGAAAATTCCCATAGTAGTTTACAAGAGGCTCTGCCAAATGCAGAGCCTTTTACAATAGCAGGTTGCTGGCTCCTTCTGAACAAGGGGAAGATACCCCCTCCTGCAGCGACACAGGGAACAAACAAAGCAGGACACAAATTTCACCATGAAGGCACAATTTATTCCAACAGAGAGGTAAGCCCAACATGTGTTTCGGCAGGGAGCCTTCGTCAGGGGACAAAACCTCTAAATACAAAAAAGATAGATACATAAAAAACTCATAGATAACTAAAACCTTACATGTGCTGGTCATAAACAAAGTTAAAAGAACAATATCAAAGATAATAAAAATCACAAAAATATAGAATATAGACAGACACATATGTATTACAAACTGGATAAACCATAAGTAACATACTATGTACAATACAATAGTAATAAAACTAGTTAACAACAAGATAAAAACATAATAGCAGCATCTAAAAAGACATATCTAAAACTGCCATTTGCAGTAGGCTAAGGTGCACTAAAGACTAAAAATTGGAAACTATATGGATAAATGAATAAATAAGTCAGTAGCTAAATAGATGAATAAATAAATAAATAGATAAGTAAAAGTATAAGAAGAGCGATAAAAAGAGTACAAAGGGGACCTAATACCCATGGAGTAACTCACCAACTGCAACTTCTAGCTATAAATAATATGGAACCTGGAGACATAATAAAATAACAAAAATGTGTAAAAACAACAGCAACAGTAAGGAGACTAACAGCATCATATGTATAAAGAAATCAGAAACCATGGAATCGCATTAAACCTTGTTTAATACTACTCTACGTGCAGAAGCCACATTGAGGACCCCATAAAGCTATTTCCAGTGATTATTTGAAATCAGCTTTCCTTCCACAGAAAAAAATCTAGTATAGGAAGGTGAATTCCTGAGGCATTGAAGAGCTGTCAATATGTTAAGAGCCAATACCATCTCAGGCACTGTCTTATAAACGGGACCACTGTCCAAATCGCAGCGAAATCAAGTAATGCAAAAGGTTAATAAGACTTTCACAAGGGCATACTATCATCTTCGAGGAACTAGCAATCAGAACTGTTATATATCATTTTAACTACCTCCGATATAAAAAGTCTCAAGAAACATTGTCATAAATGGTTTTAAAACATATTTAGTTGCTGAAGTGGAAAGGAAACTTACTGCAGAGGTTCACTCTATCCTTCACAGAAAGATGCTATCAAAAGTGCCAAACTAAAACAGGCTAAGGTAGCGTAGAGCTTTTTATATGTAGCTGCTAGGCTGCTGTACCTGTTCACCATGCAACGACGTCCCATTCAAACCATCACCTATGAAAACGTACTCTGATGTTAACTAATGGGAGGACAAAAAGTGTATGGATGTCTTCTAGTACCATTCATTATATTCTGCGCTTGCAGTACAGAGGTATAAACAGCCAGAGAAGTATTTAAATCACTAGCTTGTTTGACACTTATGTGGAGTATGAAACCGCGACCGAAACACCGGATCTCTGGTGTATGACAAAAACTCTAAACATGGAATGAAGCAATATTGTCTTCACAATATATCAACATAAGGGTACGAATCAGGCCTACCATGTACCACTGCCCAAAAGGAAAAAGCGTAGTTACTCACCTGTAACAGGTGTTCTCCAGAGACAGCAGGAATCAGTCCTCACATATAGGTGATGTCAGCGGTAAAGCAGCCCTCACGGAAGCATCCCCCCAGTTTTCAAAGAAAGCCTTTAGGAGATGCCACCATGCATGCGTGGTCCCCTTCCCCCCAAGGATGCCATCTTGCTCAGTCAGATGACATAGCTAAAAGACAGCAAAAAATAAAAGATGGTAAAGAAGCAACTCCAAGGGGAGGAGGAAGGTTTGTGAGGACTGATTCCTGCTGTCCCTGGAGAACACCTGTTACAGGTGAGTAACTATGCTTTCTCCAGGAACAAGCAGGAAGTCAGTCCTCACATATGGAACACCTTGGCTACAGGCTACCAAAAGCCCATAGAGAAAAATCACGGTTACCCTCAAGGGAAGCCATGAGCAGCAGCAATTGAGTCCGCAGGTGTAGACTACAGTAGGACCCGTGTGTCCAATGGGAACCAGCACTCCAGTAGCCTGAACATAGAAGGGCCAGAGGGTAGGAGCTGCCTAGACCCCGAAAAGATTACGGAGCACAGCCTGGCCGAAGGCAGTGTCCCATCGGGACTCCCTCTCCAGTCAGTAATGAGCTGTAAAGGTATGGACAGAAGACCAGGTGGCGTCCCGGCAGATGTCCACCATTGAGACAGACAGCAGGTTTGCCACAGAGGCTGCCATGGCCCTGACATGGTGCGCCATGACCTGGCCGTCCAGCGAAAGCCCCATCTGCTTATAGGTGAGGGTGATACAGTCAACCACCCAGGTAGATAGCGTACGCTTGGTCACTGCTTCCCCCATCTACTGGGGTCATACGAGACAAAAAGCTGAGAAACTTTACGGTGGCCCTGGGTATTTGAATGCAGGAGGACAAGGCCCTCTTACAGTCCAAGATGTGGGGGACAGTCTCCGCCCTATTGGCGTGAGGCCTCGGGAAAAAGGTGGGCAGCACCACCTCCTGGTTGAAGTGAAAAGGTGATACCACCTTCGGAAGGAATTTGGGTTGTGTGCGGAGCACAACCCTGTTCTTGTAGAAACTGGTGTAAGGCGCCTCTGTCACCAAGGCTTGGAGCTCGCTGACCCTGCCCAAGGAGTCAAAAGCTCCCCCCTGGCTGGGCTGGGGCCAGCTCCTGGGGCATGGGAGCCTTCTGCTTATGAGGGCCATGCCCATATCCCTTGTCCTACTGACCCTGCTGGGGAGTCAGAGAGGCCTGAAAAGGTGTGTAGTTTCTGTAAGCAGCCCCCCTCTTTGACCAGAAAGGCATTTTACCCGAGCCCTTCCATCGGGGAGGGGCAGCAGTCTTTTTAGAGAGCCTGGTCCTCGTCATGAACTCAGTCTCCAGCTTGGCAGCCTTGCGGGTCATGGGTTTGCCAAAGAGGTTCTCTCCTTGGCATGGGATGTCAACCTATTTGTCCTGAACCCATTGCTTGAGGTCAGATGACTGTAACCAAGTCTGGCATTGGGCACTGATGCCCTCCACTGCTACTCGAGCTGCCGACTCGAAGCCGTCATAGGCTACCCGAGACATAAACTTGGAGCACTCACGGACATCTTTAGTTGGGTTATTGAACCACTGCAGAGGTTTCTCAGAAAGACCAGCTGAGAACCCAATGAGTTCCTTTGCCAGGTCTCAGGTACATGCCCATGTATAGCTGGTATGCCTGGATCGGGCTGATGAGCATCGAGCCCTGGTAACACTTTCTGCCAAGGGAATCCAGGTGCGTGCCTCCCTGCTGGGAGGCACCAAGGAGTGTGTCTTCTGACTTTTTAGATAATGCATGGTCGACTCCACTACCATGGAGTTGTGCGGCAGCTGTGACTTCTGGAAGCCCAGGCTCCAGCGGTCTCGATGCATCGAGTCAAGCCACTTGCTCACCACTGGCACCAATGCCGGTGTCTCCCACATATGGAGCATTAGCTATTCCAGAATGGGTGGGATGGGCACCGTAAGCGATTCCCTCGGAGGGGCCTCATATTGGAGGATTTCTAGCTCCTCTGTCTAAGAGTCCTCCTCCGATTCTGTCAGGAACGCTAGGGCCTTGGATATGTCCTTGATGAAATCGAGGAATGCCATATCCTCGGGTGAGGACCAACGCCGAAGCTCATAGGGAGGGGAATCCGAGGGGACGTCACGGTGGCGACGGGTGTCCGACAACTCCTCGTCCTCCGTTTCCCACTCAGGAGGGAAAGATGGCTCATGGGCTCCGGGGCTGATCTCTGCCCGCGGCCCTCGGAGGCCCTATAGCTGGTGCCAAGTGCACTGGCTGGGGAAGATCATGGCTCCGTGAAATAGGAGCCGGATCAAGACCTTGGCCAAAGATCGATGAGGCTGAAAGACCTCGAGTATCAGCTCAGCCTCTGGGGTCATCCTTGATGTCGAGGGCCCAATGGTCTGGGCAGAGGAACCAGTGGTACCGGACAACAGCACCCGCTGCTGGTCCATGAAGGAAGACAAGCTGTGATCCAGGGCCACCATTCTGGACTCCAGGCCAGAAGGCTCCGCAGCCATCAGTGCAGGTACCGAGGGAATCACGCCCACCGCCAGTTCCCCCGAAGAGCAGTCCTCAATGAGGATCTTGTCAGGCGACCAAGACCGGCGCAAAGTAGAGTCCTTTTTGGGGACCTTTGCAGGTTGCTCCTTCTCTGATCCCTTGGATGAGCATCTAGGACCTGACTCAGGACTTACCTGGCCCGCCTGAGCTGTCTAGGAATGCTGCCTTCAAGGCTTCTTCTTCTTCTTCTTCTTGAGTTCCCTTGAGGGAGGCCTCCTTTCCAAGAAACCATGGCGTCGGTCGGGGTCCATAAGGCTACCCTGGGATTCCGTGGTTTCAGAGGAGGCCTTGGCCTTCGGAGGTACTGGGAAATCCGGGAAAAAAATTGTGCTGCTGCTGGCGGTTTTGAGGGCCTTGATGAACATCATCTTACAGAGGCCGCATGCCGTGGGATCGTAGTCCGGTCCCAGGCAACAAAGGCAGCAGTCATGTGTGTCGGTCAGGGACATTATTTTGCCACACCAATCACACTTTTTAAAAACACTGGTAGCCATGGGAGAAAAAAATATCCCAGCAAATTCGAAGACTCGTGGTACCACCAGTTGGAAAAAAAGACACAAAGGCACCACGAAGGAAGAAAAACTATGAACCCGAGACTCAATTTCTTATTTTTATTTATTTATTTTATTTATTTATTACAGGCTCTTATATACCGCTCTATTTAGTATCAGCGCGGTTTACAATATAACAAAAGACCAGAACAACAAGCTGTTTGGTTTTACAGAGAACAGGTACGAGAACTTGGATAAACATGGGGGAAATTGTTAACTGAAACTATTTACATACGTATTTACATGTATATACAGAAGGATTGATTCTTAGTTTGAGATGGGTCTTGTAGAACAGGTGGTCAAAAAGGGGATGGTCGGTCAGGTCGGTGGTTGGCTGGTATGGTAATATTGTGGGAACAGGTGAGATTTGAGTGCTTTTCTGATTTGAGTGCTTTTAGATCGGTGACAGCCCGAATCTCCGGTGGTAAGGAGTTCCAGCACTTAGGGGCATAGAAGCTGAAAGCCCTGTTAGACGTCGCTAGTGTGCATTTTGTTGCTGCCTTAGGGATTACTAGCGCGTTTGTAGATGTCGTTCTCCTAGATCTGTTAGGTGGAACGGTCTGAATGAGGTCTATTAGTGATGAGGAGGTGATGCCCTTGATGGCCTTGAAGGTGAGTACTAAGGTCTTGAATAACAGTCTTCCATGGATGGGGAGCCAGTGAAGCTGTTTTAGAATCGGTGTTACGTGGTCCCTTCGTGATGCTCCGTAGAGGACTCTGGCAGCGGTGTTCATGGCAAGTTGTAAAGGGTTTAAGGTGGAATGAGGGAGGCCTTGAAGAATGGCGTTCGCATAGTCTAGGTGCAGTAAGGTTAAAGCTTGGAATATAGTCCGGAAGTCGTCTGGATCAAGTAAGGAGCGAAGGTGTCGGAGTGTCCGGATCTTGAAGTAGATAGCTCTGACCACGTTGGTTATATGTAATTTCATATCAAGGTGTTGGTCCAAAGTAACCCCAAGGTATCGAATTGAAGGTTTTGTTTGGAGCTCGGCTACTTTCACCTTTATCTGGGGTGGGGGGATGAAGAGTGGGTCCCTAGTGATGAAGAGAACCTCAGTTTTCTTGTGTTGAATACGGAGGTTCTGGGATTGAAGCCATTCAGACACAGCATCAAAACACTTGGTTAGCGGGGATAGATCCATATGAACTGTGGAGAAAGGCATGTATAGAAGGATGTCGTCTGCGTATATCAAGCATTCGACCTTGAAGGACCTGATGATGTTGCAGACGGGCTGCATGTATATGTTGAATAACAGCGATGATAGGGAGGACCCTTGTGGCACACCCTGACATTGATGGAAAGGTGTGGATGTTGCTGCTCCTGAAGTTACATACTGCCATCTCTGCTCTAGGTATGACCTGCACCAATCAAGGGCAGTGTCGTTGATGCCCTTTTCTTTTAGCTGCCCTATTAAAAGATCGTGATGTACAGAGTCGAAGGCCGCGGCAATGTCTAGGAAGATAAGAACAAAGCCTTGGCGGATGTTGTCGATGCCTGTGATAATGTTGTTGCAGAGGGTAGTAAGGAGGGTTTCTACCCCGTGGAACTCCCTGAAACCATGCTGGCATTGGTCTAGAGGGGAGGCGGTGTCGATGTGATTCTGTATTTGCCTCTGAGCTTCCTTTTCAATTATTTTAGCTAGAAGGGGTATACTAGCTATGGTCTATAAAAGATTCAACCTTTTGTGGGTCGAGTTTAGGGTTTTTCAAGAGGGGTCTAATGGAGGTTCTCTTGAGGGCTGATGGGAAGGAACCAGATGTAAAGGATAAATTCATCATTTTAGTGATGAGAGGGCTGAGATTGCAGCGTAGCTCCTTTATCCAAAAAGCTGGGCAGGGGTCGGTTTGTGCAGTAGTGGTGTTGAGGGCAGCGATGGTGCTCTCATCATGTTTTTTAGATGGTGTGGAGAACATAGATAGGTTCGATAGGCAGATGGTGTCTTGAGCAGGGATTGTTGCAATGTTGTCAGTTTGCAGCAGCTTAGATTGTAGATAATCCGCGAAAGCTTGTGGGTGAATGAGTTCAGGTTGTTCATACGAAGATTCCTTAGTAAAGGTCTTGACTAGATTGAAAAGATCACGTGGTTTATTTAGTGATCTTTTAAGTGTATCGGTATGGTATTGTTTCATTTTAGCCATGACTGACTCTCTGTGCGTAGATAAATGAAATTTGTAAGCTGTCTGGTCCTCCATAGAGCGTGATCGACGCCACCGTTTTTCCAATCTTCTTAGGTGTGTGAGGGAAGCTCGTAACTCCGGGGAGAACCAAGGAGAGGGTTTTCTTTTCTATGGGTTGTTACTTTGGTTTGGTTGCAGTGCAATGGTGCTGAGATTGCTATTCCAGGCGGCGATCAGGTTTTCCAGGTTGAGGGATGTGTCATTTAAGAGAGGATGGGTTTCGGCAAGAATATGTTCTTTGTTGAAAGCTCTGAACCTCTGAGAGGTGATAGAGTTTTTGTTGTTATGTGGAGGCGTTTTGCTCGTGATGGGAATGTGGAAGGTGATTAACTTGTGGTCTGACCAAGGTACCGGAGATACAGATATGTCTAGTTTATTGTTAGAATCAAGGGCTGTTAGAGGGGCAAAGATCATGTCGAGGATGTTTCCTTTTTTGTGTGTGGGATCTTTGACAATTTGCTTGTAGCCCAGTTCGTTGATTGCTTTTAGGAAGGCTGAGGCGTGGCTGGGGTGGAGTGTTGGGAGATTGAAGTCTCCTAGTATCCAATTAGGAATGTTGGGTTTGCGTGTGTTGGCTGCTAGGTCTAATATGTTAGGAAGGTCATCCAGGGAGGATGAGGGTGCTCTGTAAATCAAATTGATGGAGCACTGCTCATTTTCAATGGATATGACGTCCATGTTGTTTGAGCTTGTGGAGTCGATGGTATGGAAATGTAGATCCGCCTTGGTAAGTATGAGGGTACCTCCTCCTCTCTTGTTGTCTCTATGCTGGGAATGGACGGAGAAGTTGGAGGGTACAAGTTGATTGATGATTACATTATCTACGTCAGATAACCAGGTCTCAGTTATCATGAGAATATCCAAATTGTGGGAAGAAATTATGTCAGCGATAACTGGCTATTTCTTACGGATAGACTGTGCGTTTATGAGAGCACAATTTAGGCACAGGGGATGAGGGGGTTCGGCTTGTTTGTTCTTCGTGGAGTGTTGAAGAGCTATGTGTATTAGGTGAGAGTGGCGCATGGGGGTTTCAACTCTTGGGTTAAGATAAGGAGCTTCTGCCCATCTTTTTCCATGGCTCTGGAGTATTGGAATTCGATGAGTTGTATGATTCAGGGCAAGGGATTCGTTAAGCCAGCCTAGGAGAAAGAGGATGCAGCTGGCCAGGGCATTGATTGGTAGAGCCATTTCGAGGTTTCCGTTAATTAGATGAGGCACTTTCTGAGGGGAATTGGAGATATTGTTACACTTGCCTACTCAGGTACTATCACACCTGAACGAGAGTGCTTAATGTGGTATGGATGTCTGTGAGCAACCAGGTTGGTAGGGAAGGGTAAGCGGAGGTTTGTAGCTTGATGAAATGTGGTACAGGAGTTGACTGGTGATCCGGAGGTTATGTGGCTGCAGAGAAAACAACAGTCAAAATATACAAGATAGCATAGGAAGTCATGTGGCCGACATACCTGGAGGATGAGTAACAGCAGAGAAAACAAAAATCAGCTATAACAAAATAGGGTGGGAGAATATGTGGCAAACAGAGAAATCACCATCAGATATCAGATAAATGAAATAGCATAAGACATGTGATCGCACAGGCAAGTATTTAAGTAGTAACTGGACTCCGCGTGGAATGTTGCAATTAAGAGCGTTGGTTAGGGTGAAAATGTTAGTTTCTAGAGTGGTGATGACCCATGGAGCATGACATTTGCAATAAGGATGCTGGTACCTGGTTGTAAGCACTTGCAAGAGGCTTTCTGGATTAGGCTGAGGATAATTGGAGCTAGGGCTTGCGAGTGAGCTTGTAGCTGAGGGGGGTCTTAGCTGGAGTTTCCAAAGTCGAGCGATCAGGTCACTAGTGCGATAGTGGTCTATGCGGTTGGTAGTTGGTATCCTTTCGTGCCCCGCCTAAGGGCCACGCCAAAGGGCCCTCAGGCGTGGGCACGCCCGATGGCGCAAAATTTTAAAGTTCAGGAGGCTGCCCCGATTGGGCAGTGATGTTGGTGTTGCTCCTCCTGCTGCTGGAGGCTCGATCCCCGGGCTGGGGAGAGCTGCTGATGGTGGCGGGGGCAAAAAGAAAGAGCGCCCGATGGCACGAACTTTTAAAGTTCAGGAGGCTGCCCCGATTGGGCAGCGATGTTGGTGTTGCTCCTCCTGCTGCCGGAGGCTCGATCCCTGGGCTGGGGAGAGCTGCTGATGGTGGCCGGGGCAGCGGGTTTGAATGGTGGAAAGAAAACCGGTGCACTACCGGAGGAAAGTATGAAACTCAGGTCAAGAAAAATCAATTTTTTCCAGGGGAAGAGCAGACAGATATCTGAAGGGCTCCGCAGAAAAACAGACTGAGCAAGATGGAACCCTTGGACGGGAAGGGGACCATACATGCGTGGTGACATCTCCAAAAGGCTTTCTTTGAAAACTGGGGGGATGCCTCCATGAGGGCTTCATCAGCACCAACGTCACCCATATGTGAGGACTGACTTCCTGCTTATTCCCAGAGAAATTTTGAGACGTTTTTCAGGGAGAAAACGGTATATACAATCTCCCATATTCGCAGACGTGACCATGTACTTCTTGAGATTGTATACCAACAGACATTTCAAAAACACTTCAAGGGCACAGAACAATCCGTGGTGAGTCATGAAATCCACTACTCACGAGCCATGTAATAGTTCCATTGGAAAAACTAAAGGTGTATACTTCTGGGATCGCTGTACACAGTGTCCCACATCTAGGGAACCCACCATGCCACAGGATGGCCAATAAATCAAAGCCAAAAAAACCAAAGACAGTTGAAAAGGGAACTCAACCAACAGGGTCCCATAGAGATAAATACATAAATAATAAATTATATATAAAATTATGAACCGAGTCAGGGCAACGTGTATATGTGTGTGTATATATATATATGTGTGTGTATATATATATATGTGTGTGTATATATATATTATATAATATAATATAACAAGTGTGTATAAAAGAGAACAGCATAGGCAGCTTAACTAAAAAACAATGTATAATGGAGGGTAAATCTTGAGACCCGCACATCCTAAACCTATATGGATTCCATCAAAACAGTATAAAAACATCACTGCACACTGCATCACAGCTCTAGAAGCCCAAACCATTCCTTTCTGTGACAAACTGGACCAAGAGGAACAATAGTAAAATGGGGGCCACAAAGGAGGAAAATTAAAAGCTAAAAACTGAACAGATAAATAAATAAATACTTGGATCATAACAAATGATAAAACTATAAAACCATACATAAAACCATGTCTCTGACCGAGATAATCAGAATCTTCCGACCGCAAAAGCTCATCCATCCAGACTGGGCGGCTGGACTACAAACATGCCACTACTAAAAGATAAATAGATAAAAAATAAATAACTAATTGTATATACACTAAAGCCATAGATAAATAAGAAGTGTAGATAAAACTAATAGAAAAATAATAAAACTAGCAGTAATAATCATAGAAATCAGTCAATCCAAGCTATATACCTATAGCATGGAGACAAGGGTGAACCGGAGTAAAAAAAAGTCATAAAAAGATGGAAAGGTCAGTTTCTTGGTTGAGGCCATTGAGGTGAAGCGTACCCATCTCAAAAATCATTCTCTGTTCAAATCTTTGTAGTGTTCTGTTGACGTCTCCACCATGCCGATGTGAACGTATATGTTTAAGCACCATGAATCTGAGATCCCCCAGACCATGGGAGGCCTCTAACCAATGACTCGCAAGCGGTTACTTTCTCTGAGCAACAGGAAGTGCAGAGGGCACCAAAATATTGTACAAATTTGGGTTCCTTTTATAAGCAATCGTTAACCTTTGGGTCTCGAAACCAGGGATGGTTTGAACTATATGCCATTCCTGTCTCAAAATGTTCATAATCTTAGAATGTGTAGAAAAGAGAAGCAGACAGACCACCTTATCATAAGTTGACTTCTCCAACTGCTGAAGTAGTGAATCCTGATCTGTATTCTTTGCTCCTGATATGCTTTCTGTATATGTTTTCTTAGGGTACCCCTTCCATCTAAACCTGGTTTCAAGTACGCAGGCATTATTCTCAAAATCTATCTGATCGGAGCAAATCCGTATGATCTGCAAAAACTGGCTGACTATAAGACTGTTTTTGAGGGAGCTATTATGAAAACTATGGTAATCCAAGTAGTGATTGCGGTCTGTCGGCTTTCTGAAGAGGTCAATGCGAAACCCATCCTCAGACTTAATGATCTTAATGTCCAGGAACGCCACTTCACTTCTATCAAACTGCACCGTAAACTTAAAATTGGTATCCAATGTATTCAACCAAATCAGAAACTCTTCAAGGAGTTGTTGTTCTCCATCCCAAATTATAAAAATATAGTCTATATAATGTAACCACAATTTCACATAGGGTTTGTATGCATATTGCGTAAAAAATTCCCTCTCGAAGTGTGCCATAAAGAAGTTAACTATATTAGGTGCCATTTATGAACCCATGGCGACACCCTTCGTTTGTTTATAAAACAAACCATCAAACCAAAAATAAATTATCTTCAAGCGCCAAACTAGCCAATTGTGCCAAAAACAATGTAAAAATCCATATGTGTTGTGTACGTAAGAGTAATGTTTGCTCCACTATATGAATGGCCTCCTTCTGCGGTATGTTAGTGCATAGTGATTCAATGTCAAGAGTCACCAAGATCAGCCTGTCATAACCTTAGAAATCCCTCAAAACTTGAATGACGTGCAGAATCTCTAGTAAAAGAGGGGATTTCCATGACAAATGGTTGCAATAAAAATTCTAAAAACTGGGAAATCGATTCTAAAAGTGAGCCAATAGCAGATATTATAGCCCACCCAGGTGGGTTCACCATAGATTTGTGTATTTTGGGTAAAATATAAATTGTGGATGGATGTGAAACCATCAGAAAGTCTGCCTCTTTATTAGTTAGATAACCCGCTTCACGTCCTAATGCAACCAGGGAATCAACCTTCTTTTTTAACAATATTGTTGGATCCTGATTCAACAAACTATAAAATTGGCCATCTACCAATAGCCTCTTAATCTCAGTTGCCCCACCCTTATCTGCCGGTTTGATTAATATTTTATAATTGTTCTTAAGAGAATCTAAAACCAACTTTTGTTCACGTGTCACATTGTGGTATACACGACAGTGACTTGCTTCAAGGGCAGCAACTCGTTTAAGAAAAGTTTTCTCAAAAACATCGATAGTCGGATTGCCCCCATTCGGTGGAATCCAAGTAGACATTTTATGTATAATTGATTGGTCACCATGGGATTCTCCTATGTTATTAAAAGTCTTTAATCTTCAGTTTCCTCAAATCTTAAAAAGTTTGACCCTAGTGTTAAAGGGATCATACTGGACCAAGGGAACATAAGACAGCCCTTTTCCTAATACCTCCAATTGTGCTGCCGATAGTTATGCGATTAATTTATCTGCTATTACGCTATCTACTCCCGATATGACACTCTCCAGGAGTCAGCTTGCCACCTACTTCCTCTGCCCTTGGATGATCCATCTTCCACTATTGTTCCACCTTCTTGGGTGGTTGGCGTGTGAGAGCCTTCCCGCCACCCTTCCAAAGCTTGTCCATGGAAAAATCCATTGGATCTGTATGCCTATCGGATTTAAACAATGGAGCAGAGGGGTCAATGGGGTCCATAGAATGGCTTCTGCTACGTTTTTTAACTGGTGCCGCTATTTCCTCAATGGGTTCCTCTCTATCATCTGATTGTCTCTTTTTATAATTATTTTTGTATCTCCTATACCATCATCAAAATTGCCCTTTTTACTCCATGGGTATACATAACCAAATTTATAGTCATCTTCGTCGCGTCTAAATTTGGACAACTTTTTGTCCTTAATCTCCTTTTTGTAGTCTTCCAAATTCTTATTATAGACAGCCAAAAGTCTTTCATATCTTGTATCACATTCTTGTAATGTACGTAACTTGGTCCTAATGTCCTCCTTATGTAAATTAGTCTTCTGTTTAGATGTATGTATCAAGAGGATCATAAGGGCCAGTGAACACTTGTTCAATATAGCATTCCGATTATTGATAAAAGTATTGTCGTCTAAGTACATTCCCGGGGCCCTGCAATAGTCAAGAAGAGATGCAGCATGCATCTCTTCCCTAACATTTTTTTGGGTGAGGCGAACCACCTCTTCCCAAAGGTCATTTCTGTTGGCAACGTCATCATCTTTCTGATCAAAGAAAGGTTGTACCTATAACTTCTGCTGGGTCTTATCTTCACTGTAACTAAGTATGTCCTTCCACGGTGTGAACATGGTGTAGGAACCAGGCAAACATGGGGATGACACCCCTCCTGCAGTGACACAGGGAATAAACGGAACAGGACACAAAGTTCACCATGGAGGCAGAATTTATTACAACAGAGAGGTAAACTCGACACGTGTTTCAGCTGGGAGCCTTCGTCAGGGGACAAAACCTCTAAATACAAAAAAAGATAGATAAATAAAAAACTCACAAATAACTAAAACCTTATACATGTTAGTCATAAACAAAGTTAAAAGAACAATATCAAAAGAGCGTAGTTACTCACCTGTAACAGGTGTTCTCCAGGAGCAGCAGGAATCAGTCCTCACTTATGGGTGACGTCGGCGCCGACGGAGCCCTCGCGGAGCAATTTTCCCCAGCTTTCAAAGAAAGCCTTTGGGAATTGCAGCGCGCATGCGCGGTCCCCTTCCCGCCCAAGGGTGCCATCTTAGCCAGTCAGATGACATAGCTAAAAAAGACAGCATAAAAATTTGCAAAAAAACTAAAGCAGATGATTGCAACTCCACGGGGAGGAGGGAGGGTTGTGAGGACTGATTCCTGCTGCTCCTGGAGAACACCTGTTACAGGTGAGTAACTACGCTTTCTCCAGGACCAAGCAGGAAGTCAGTCCTCACTTATGGGACTCCCAAGCTCAAGGCTACCGGAGACCCTAAGCACAAAAATGAGCTCCCTCTAGCTCAGCAGCACAGAAGGAAGAATCTTCGCTGAATTATTACCCACCGGTAGCCCACATCCGGGATGGAGGGTAGGAGTTGCTCAGACCTCGAAGAGATTACGGAGGACTGCCTGTCCGAAAGCACTGTCCCTGCGGGACTCCCTCTCGAGACAGTAATGGACCGCAAAAGTCTGGCTCGAAGACCAAGTAGCGGCCCGGCAGATGTCTGCCAGCGGAACAGAGCGGAGGTAAGCCACTGACGTAGCCTTTGCCCGAACGCAATGAGCCGTGACTCGACCTTCCAAGGAGAGTCTGGCTGCCCCATAAGCCCAAGAGATACAGTCCGCAACCCAGATGGACAGAGTACGCTTGGAGACCGGGAGCCCCAATTTATTGGGGTCAAAAGACACAAAAAGCTGAGCAGCTTTACGGTGCTCCCGCGTACGGTCAAGGTAGAAGTTCAAAGCCCTTCTACAGTCCAGGGTATGGAGGACCGTTTCAGCTCGGCTGGAGTGTGGTCTGGGAAAGAAGGTTGGAAGTACCACCTCCTGATTGATGTGAAAGGGGGAGACCACTTTTGGAAGAAATTTTGGGTGAGTCCGTAGGACTACCCTATTTTTGTAGAACCGAGTGTAAGGGGGATCAGACACGAGGGCCTGCAATTCACTTACGCGTCTAGCGGAAGTGAGGGCTATCAAGAACAGTGTTTTCCAAGAAAGAAAACGGAGAGAACAGGTAGCCATAGGTTCAAAAGGCGGACAGGTGATCCGCTGTAAAACCACATTCAGGTCCCAGTCAGGCGCTGGCGGGCGCAGAGGTGGTTTAAGTAGAAGGAGACCTCGGAGAAACCTCGCTACGAGAGGGTCGCTGGAAAGAGGTCTGCCGTCCACCGGCACATGATGTGCTGAAAGAGCACTGAGGTGAAATTTGACGGAGTTGGACTTAAGTCCCAGATTAGAGAGGTAAAGCAAGTACTGCAAGACCACCGACACCGGGCAGGAGAAGGGATCCTGAGACTGTCGGGTACACCAAACAGAAAAACGACGCCATTTAAGGGCGTAGCATTTGCGGGTAGAAGGTCGTCGCGAAGCTAGGACGACCTCCTCCACCTCTGCCGGCAGGAGAAGGGGAGCAAGGACTACCCTCTCAGCAGCCAGGCCATTAGGATGAGAGACCTGAGGTTGGGGTGTAGCAGAGACCCCTGATCCTGAGTGAGGAGATCCGGTTGTAACCCCAGAGGGAATGGATCCTCCACCGCCAATCGCAGCAGGAGCGGAAACCACGGCTGTCTGGGCCAGCGAGGGGCCACCAGGATCATGAAGGCTTTGTCTCGGAGAACCTTGAAAAGAGTCCGAGAGACTAGCGGGATGGGAGGGAAAGCGTACAGAAGGCTCCCCGAACATGAGAGTAGAAAAGCGTCCGCCGCAACCCGAAGGGGGTGTGGCTGACGAGAGCAGAAGCGAGGAAGTTGCCGGTTGTGAGGACTGGCAAAGAGATCCACCGTGGGGAGGCCCCTCTTTAGAAAGAGCTTCTGAACTACCAAGGGATCCAGACGCCACTCGTGCGGCTGGAGGATCCTGCTGAGTTTGTCCGCCAGGCAATTCTCTTGGCCTGGGAGATAAACTGCCTTGAGGAGAACGCCGTGACTGACGGCCCAAGAGCAGAGCTTCTGTGCCTCCCGGCAGAGGAGGAAGGAGCCCGTGCCCCCCTGCTTGTTCACGTAGAACATGGCAACTTGATTGTCCGTCTGGACAAGGACGGACTGGTGAGAAGTCAGGTGGGAGAAGGCCTTGAGAGCCAGGCGGATCGCCCTGAGCTCCAGGAAGTTGATCTGCTGAGCAGACTCCCACGTGGTCCAGAGGCCCTGAGTACGTGCCCCTAGGCAATGCGCTCCCCAGCCCAGGAGGGATGCATCTGTTGTCAGCACCCGGGCCGGCTGAGGTGACTGGAAAGGCATGCCGAATATCAGGTTCGGCCGCTGAAGCCACCACCGGAGAGACGAGATCAGCGGCTCGGAGACGCGCACTGGGTCTGCTAGGCCGCCTGTGGCTTGTCGCCACTGCTGGCGGAGACACCATTGAGCAGGCCGCATATTCAGGCGGGCATTGGGGGTCACATGGACGGTGGAAGCCATATGGCCGAGTAGTCACAGGAAGCGCCTGGCGGAGACCAGGGGCTGGCTGCGAAAACGGTCGGCTAGGTCCATGAGCCGTTGAGCCCTGTCGAGCGGTAGGTACGCTCGTGCCTGAGGAGTGTGCAGCCTTGCGCCGATGAACTCGAGATCCTGTGAGGGGAGAAAAGTGGACTTTGCGAAGTTTATAACAAAGCCCAAGTACTGCAGAAGAGTCACCGTGCGGCGCGTGGCATTGGTGACCTCCAGAGCGGACGCTGCTCTGATGAGCCAGTCGTCGAGGTACGGAAAGACATAGAGGCCGTGAAGCCTGAGATGGGCCGCCACCACCGCGAGACATTTTGTGAAGACTCGCGGTGCGGAGGACAGGCCAAAGGGCAGTACTCTGTACTGGTAATGATGTCCTGCCACCACAAACCTTAGGTATTGGCGGTGGCTTGGGTGGATGAGGATGTGCGTGTAGGCATCCTTTAGATCCAAGGAGCATAGCCAATCTCCCTGCTGGAGGTAGGGCAGAAGGATTCCAAGGGTAAGCATCTTGAACTTCTCCCGCACGAGGAACTTGTTGAGGTTGCGCAAGTCCAGGATGGGTCTGAGGCCTCCTGTTCTTTTTGGTATTAGAAAATACCTGGAATAAAAGCCTTGACCTTTCAGGTGGTGGGGCACCGGTTCCACCGCCTGTTCCTGTAGAAGACCTGCTAACTCCTGAAGGAGTAATTCCCTGTGCAGAGGGGGTCGTGGAGGTTCTCCCGGAAAATAGGAGGGAGGGACCTGGTGGAAGTGGAGAAGATAGCCTTCTCGCACGACTTGAAGCACCCAGGCATCTGAGGTGATGCTGGACCACCTGTGGGCGAAGTGAACCAGCCGGCCTCCGGTGCTGGGAGGAACCAGCGGGGGGGGAGAGGCTATGCTTAAGGAGTCAAAAACCCCCACCCTGCGGAGCAGGGGCTGGTGGTGCAGGCTTGGGGGCTTGCTGCCTACGGGACCCGTTACCCCGTCCCTTGGCCTGCTGGCCCTGTTGGGGAGCTGCAGGGGCCTGATAGTGGGGGTACTGTTTGTAGGCAGCCGCCTTCCTCGGGTAAAAGGACTTCTTTCCCGAGCCCTTCTTTTTCTGGGAAGGGGCGGAGGTCTTCCTAGAAAGCCTAGTCCTGGTGAGAGTCTCCGTCTCAATTTGTGCAGCCTTATCAGCCATGGGCTTGCCAAAGAGGTTTTCGCCTCGGCAAGGGACATCGACCAACTTGTCCTGCACCCAGGGCTCAAGGTCAGACGACTGAAGCCAAGCCTGTCGGCGGGCACCGATGCCGGCTGCGGCCACTCGAGCCGATGCTTCAAAGCCATCATAGGCTGCTCGGGACATGAATTTTGAGCATTCCCGAATGCCAGTGGACAAGGCCAGGAACCTCCGCAAGGGTTCCTCGGACAAACCAGCGGAGAAGCCGGCTAGCTCTTTAGCCAGGTCTCGGAGATACATGCCCATGTATAGCTGGTAGGTCTGGACACGACATGCGAGCATAGAGCCCTGGAAACACTTCTTACCAAGGCCATCCAGGTTACGGGCCTCCCTCGAAACGAAAACTGACTAAGTCAGAAAAACCGAAAAAGAAGAAGAGGACTCGTGACCGGCGTCGCGAGTCCGGGCGGGAAAAAGACTGGCGTCGAACCGAAGGAAAAAAGAGTAATTATGAAGAAAAATCAACTTTTTCGCGGGGACACGACGGGTACGTCTGTAGGGCTCCGCGGAAAAAAGAAGACTGGCTAAGATGGCACCCTTGGGCGGGAAGGGGACCGCACATGCGCGCTGCAATTCCCAAAGGCTTTCTTTGAAAGCTGGGGAAAATTGCTCCGCGAGGGTTCCGTCGGCGCCGACGTCACCCATAAGTGAGGACTGACTTCCTGCTTGGTCCTGGAGAATAATAAAAATCACAAAAACAAAGAACATAGACAGACACATATATATTAAAAACTGGATAAACCATAAGTAACATACTATGTACAATCAAATTGTAATAAAACTAGTTAAAAACAAGATAAAAACATAACAAGAGCAAAATGACATATCTAAAACTGACATTTGCAGTACGCTAAGTTGCCCTAAAGACTAAAAATTGCAAACCATATGGATAAAAGAATAAATAAATGGGTAGCTAAATAGAAGAATAAATAAATAAATAGATAAGTAAAAGGATAAGAAGAGAGATAAAAAGAGTACAAAGGGGATCTAGTACCCATGGAGTAATTCACCAACTGCAACTTCTAGCTTTAAATAATATGGAACCTGGAGACATAATAAAATAATAACATAAAAATGTGTAAGAACAGCAGCAAAAGTAAGGAGATTAACAGCATATGTATAAAGAAATGGGAGGAGTCACGTGATGTGTTGAGAGAGAGCAGACGTGTTTCACTCTCTCTCTGGGTCCTCTCTACCTCCGACCCCCCGAACCCTGGAACAGAAAGCCCTAAAGGTGTCCGAAACCAGCAGCAGAGGTACCAATACACTGAGAAACCTACCAGACCTGGGTTGGACCTGAAGGCGATAAAATCTGCTTGGCGCGATAAAGAACGCCAGACTGGCCTCCCAGCCAAAATGGTGGATCCGCCATCCTCGCCCGAGTTGGCAGGGTAACCTGCTCTTATAGAAGAGGTAACCCAGGCTATGGTGGGGGCCCTATCACAAAAATTCGAGATCCTAACAGAAAAAATGAATGCTGTGACTAAGGCTATTGAGACATTGGCGGGGTGCATGCAGGAGATAGAACAGCAGATCTCCTATGTGGAAGATTCAGTGACAATGGCAGGGTAGGAGCGGCGCAGACTCCGAGAATTAGTGGAAGCGCACAGAACTTGATGACCTCGAGAATCGCAGTCAGAGGAACAACTTGTGCTTTGTTGGGGTGCCGGAGTCTGTGAAAGAGGGGGAACTGCGAGGATACTTGGAGACACTTCTCCCGTCCTTCCTAGAATTGAAAGCCGAGCTACTCCAACTATAACTAGAAAGGGTGCACAGAATAAGACCTATTTGGCATCTCGGATAACCGCCCACGTATAGTTTTGGTGCGCTTTCTGAACTATGTGCAAAAAGATGCTGTGTTAAAAGCAGCCCGGCAGCGTGGCCCAACTGCGCAAGGTGAACTGAAACTCCATATATACCAATACTATTAACAGTAGCTCCTAGTCAGTGGAGGAGGTCCTTCGCATCGGTGTGTCAACATCTGCTCAGTGCACATATTAAATTCATCATGCAATACCCAGCTCGCCTTTGAATTTATCACAGTGGAACTCAGCGGGTATTCGACAAAGTGGAGGCAGCACAGCATTTGGTGGACACATTGGGCACTAATGGACCAGCAACCCGAGACACAGTTTGATGGAGCAGTCGGTGATGAGGAATAACACAAACTATGGGCGGTTATTCCCTTGCTTGAACTAAATCCGGTGGGGGCATGAGAAAAGAAGTGAAAACCTGGGCACCAGAAAACTTAAATACTGAAAGGTGACCTTTACAAGCCTGACTGATACAATGGAATTCCGGTGTGATGGTGGCTTGGAGTGGAGTGTGGAATATAGGATGTTGTATAAGCTGTTTGATACTGTATATTACTGTTTGGCACTATGAATCATGATGGCCGGCTGTCTGGTCAGAAGAGGTAACTGGGGAAGGTAGGAGGGGAGTTTAAGAGCAGAATGAGGGGACAGGTGGGGGATGGAGGGACCCAGGGAGATTGAGTCGGGGAGGAGAGGGTTTGAGAACAAGGCCCACATATCCTACCTAGCGAATAATAGAAACGGAGTTACGACCCCAATTCATGGAGAGGAGCCAGTGTTGGAGAGGGGGAGTTGAGCCTTGTTCATTGCAAACCCTTCGGTCCAGAAGAAGGGACAAAAACTGACCTAGCTAGGATTAATTCAGAGAGCAGCCCCCTTCGGCAGTAGAATGTGCCTGAAGGACTTAGATAGTTATAAGAGGGAGGGGATGGGTAACCAGACTTAGCACAGGGGCAAGGGGAGGTAAGTCCAAGAAGGTGGTAGGGATGGGTGGGAGAGGAGGGGGGAGACCCGTCACATTTGGAAGTGACTCACATGGAAGGAGAAAGAGGAACAGTTGGGAGAGATGGTAGGGGGGAGTTAAAGGTAGGGGAGAGGGAGGGGAGAATATTTCCATTTATGGAGGGCAATGGAGGTCAAATATTCATACTCTGGAAAACAGGCATCGAAAAATGGGGTAGTCCCCAGGCTGGGGGGACCCAATTTATTTATACTGCAGATTTTTGTATTAGGCCTCAAATAATGAGAGAAGGGTTGAAAATACTCTCATGGAATGTGTGTGGACTAAGCTCCCCTGTTAAGAGATATAAGATTCTCCACGCAGTAGCCCAATTAAATTGCAATATTGCATTTTTTCAGGAGACCCAGCAGTCTGCTACAGAACATGGGAAGTTGGGCCAGGACTTCAGGGCAGCAGCTCACAGAAAGAAGAGGGCGTGGCCATATTGGTTCATAAATGGGTAAGGTTTGATTGCAAGATTGAAAAAAGTGACCCCCTGGGACATTATATAATAGTATCTTGGGAATTGGAGGGTCACCCATAGTGCTATGCAATATATATTGCCCCAGGATGCCAGATGCACCTTTCTATGCCCAGCTGGCATCAATATTGGAACAGCTGCCGGAGGGCGGGCTGATTGTGGGTGGGGATCTGAATGGGGTCTTAGATCCGGCAATGGACTCCTCACAGCAGAACATGAATATCCCGATGGGGACAACTCGTATCTTACAGCGGTTTTGTCAGCGGCTGCACCTAGTGGGCCCGTGGCGATTTTTGCAGTTCACAGAGAGGGATTACATTCAATTGTCTCGTGTTCACAGGATTAGTGCTCAAATTGATTATCTTCTTATAGCTGAAAATGTATTTGCAAGAGTGGAAGAAGCAAAAACAGGACCGGGAGAAATATCGGATCATGTGCCTATTTGGATTTTGCTAGATTGGTATCCTAGTTCGGGATGATCACAGGTATGGCGGTTCCCTCTGGAACTCTACAAGGAAGAGCGTTTTCATAGTTATATTAAAGAGAAGTGGAGAAACTATGTGTCTCATAATGCACAGCATCAGGAGGACCCTGAGCTTTTTTGGGAGGCTGCAAAGGTAGTCCTGTGAGGAGAGATAATGGCATACTCAGCGAGGCACCGACGCTTCCTTAATACTCGGGTGTTAAGATTAGAGAAACAGGTAGTGCAAGAATGCAGACAACATGCCCGTCAAGCAACAACAGAGACCAGAGCATGATTGCTAGAATCTCAGGCACCGCTGAATGAAGTGCTGCATCAATGGGCAAAAATATCTTTTATGTACTATAAATATCAACTTTTTCAGCACAAGAATAAGATGGGTAAACTGTTGGCAAGATGTCTGCGTGGAGCCCAGAAGTCACACTGGGTGCCAGCTATACGGGACGGGACAGGTAAATTACATAAAGCGGTGGAGGAGATTGCCCACTGTTTTTGCTCCTATTATCGTGATTTATATAAAGGATATCGTGATTTATATAAAGGACAATGAGCCCTTGGATGTGATTACCTCATATCTCAGGAGTCTATCCCTACCTAAACTGACTACATGGCAGGTGGGGCAGCTGGGGGCACCAACTGAGGCTCAAGAGATACTTAAAGCTATTTAACAGATACAGTGTTGTAAGACCCCAGGCCCAGACGAGTTCACAGCTGAATTTTACAAAATTTTACAAGTTGAGGTGGTGTTCCTGATGGAAGTCATTTTTCAACAAACATTCGCAACAGCAGGGGTTTAAATGGGGCGAGAATAGGGCCATTATTACACTGCTCCCTAAAGCAGGGAAAGATCAGCTCCAAACAAATTCGTACCACCCTATTTCGTTAATTAACTTTAACTTGAAGCTGTTAGCCAAAATCTTAGCGGAGCGGCTGGCACCTCTGCTGCCTGCTTTAGTATGGGACCGACAAGTGGGGCTTGTTCGGGGCCAGTATGTAGTTAGCAACCTGAGAAGGATTATAGCTTCCCAAGATTGGGTCCACTCGCAGGAAATGATAACTTTGCTAATAAGTTTCAATGCCGAAAAGGCGTTTGATAGAGTGGGGTGGGAATATTTGTTTCAATTACTTCCGTATTATGGGATAGAAGGGACCTACTTACAAATGATCAGGGTGTGCTATGACCACCCCACGGTGGCGATCTTAGTTAATGGGTATCTCTCAGAGACCTTCGACCTAGAGAGAAGAACGCGGCAGGAGTGCCCCCTTTCACCTTTACCCTTTGTATTATCCTTGGATCCCTTTATTTGAGCAGTGGAGAACTGCCGGGCCATACCTGGAATCTGTATGGGCAAGTCTGAATTTAAGATAGCGGCATTTACTGATGATCTTTTAGTGCACATTTCCCATCCACAGTTGTCATTACCTAGGCTGCTGGAGGAGTTTGATCGGTATGGGCAAATATCTGGTTTCTCACTTAAGAAAAGTCAGAAGCCCTGGATGTTTCAAGCCGACTGAGGGGGCGCTGGGGCCCTGGTTTCTTGCTCCAATGGGCTGATAGGACATTAACATATCTAGGTATTTGGTTAACAGTGGATCCGAGGCAGCCATATTGGACAAAATGGAGTAGGGTAATTAATCAGCAGCAGGCTAAGCTGCGAGAGTGGACAGCCCTGCCTCTGTCACTTTTGGGTCGGGTTGCAGCTTATCGCATGGTGCTGTTTCCCAGACTACTCTACATGCTGCAGGTTCTGCCAATTTGGCCCTACAGAGAGATGTCACAGCACATGAGAGACTTGCGTAGATGTCTGTGGTGGGGGAGGCCACTGGAATTGGGGTAGGGGGTTGGGGATCCCAGATCTCCAACGGTATGCACAAGCATGTCAGATGCGTCACCTGAGAGATTGGTTGGGGCAGACTGAGACGTTTACCCCTCAAGACCTAGAAGAGGATTTCGTACGTCCACTTTCCTTGATGGCTGCGCTCCATGTGGAATCTGGGGCATTGCAGGAGAGACTGCGACAGAGTCACTTGATGGCCCCAATAAGGGGGGGGGTATGGCATTATTTGTGTAGGTGATGGCACGTTTCTCCAACTGCTTCTAGTTTCTTGCCTATCAGAGGGAATCCACGCTTTACTCAGGCTCGGAGAATCTGGTTTTTAAGGTATGGGAGGAGAAGGGGATAGTGAGTCTGGGACATATGGTGGTGACCCTACAAGGTGGAGTTAAATCATATGTATTGCTGAGGCAAGAATATGAGCTCCCGGGGTCGTCAAGTTTTGCCTATTATCAATTGAGACATTATTTTCAATCTCTTCTGATCGAAAACAGCAGTAGAAGCCTTGGCATCTGTGTTGGAATTTTTTGAAATTGGGGACTGCGACCGCCTGTCCATTTCACAATTGTACCTGAAGCTGGAAAGAGTAGTTACTCACCTGTAACAGGTGTTCTCCAGGAACAGCAGGAATCAGTCCTCACATATGGGTGTCATCGACGCCGATGAAGCCCCAGCGGAGCATTTCCCCAGCTTTCTATGAAAGCTTTTGGGAATGCAGGCATGCATGCGCAGTTCCCTTGCCGCCTAAAGGTGCCATATTGCTCAGTCAAATGTCATAGCTAAGAACAGCACACAAAAATGAAAAAATAAACTATGTACAACTGCAACTCCCAGGGGAGGAGGGAGGGTTGTGAGGACTGATTCCTGCTGCTCCTAGAGAACACCTGTTACAGGTGAGTAACTACTCTTTCTCCAGGACCAAGCAGGAAGTCAGTCCTCACATATGGGTGACTCCCTAGCTCTGGGCTACCAGGAACCCAGGCTGAACAAGAGAACTCCCTCTAGTCTCAGCAGCAAAGAAAGGCTTTTCACTGACACAACCTCAACCGGTAGCCCAACAGAGGGCAGGAGTTGCCTAAACCTCAAAGAGATTCCGGAGTACTGCCTGGCCAAAAGCACTGTCCCTATGGGACTCCCTCTCCAGACAGTAATGGGCCGCAAACGTCTGGCTTGAAGACCAAGTTGCAGTCCTGCAGATGTCTACCAACGGTACAGAGTGGAGATGAGCCACTGAGGCAGCCATTGCCCTGACACGGTGGGCCGTGACCCGACCCTGCAAAGGAAGGTCAGCCACCTTGTAAGCCCAGGTGATACAGTCAGCCTCCCAGATGGACAAGGTACGCTTGGACACAGCTAACCCCAAATTATTAGGGTCAAAAGATATGAAGAGCTGAGTAGCCCTTCTGTGCCCTTGCGTATGGTCAAGGTAGAAGGATAAGGCCCTCCTACAGTCCAGGGTATGCAGGACTGCTTCAGCCTGGCTTGCATGAGGCCTAGGGAAGAATGTTGAAAGAACCACCTCCTGGTTGAGGTGGAAAGAGGAGACAACCTTAGGGAGGAACTTTGGATGAGTCCTGAGGATTACCCTGTTCCTATAAATTCTGGTGTAAGGCCTATCACAGACCAGGGCTTGAAGCTCACTCACCCGCCTAGCCGAGGTAAGAGCTATGAGGAAGAGTGTCTTACAGGACAGGAAGCGTAGTGGACAAGTAGCCATCGGCTCAAAAGGTGGGCGAGTCAGTTGCTGCAAGACCACATTCAACTCCCACTCAGGGGCAGGACGACGGATTGGAGGCTTGAGTAAGAGCAAGCCTCTGAGAAAGCGGGATACCAAAGGGTGAACCAACAGAGAGTGACCGTCCACCAGAGAGTGGTGAGCTGCTAGAGCTGAGAGGTGGACCCGAACAGAATTGGACTTAAGACCTTGATTGGATAAGTGCAGTAAGTACTGAAGCACAACTGGTACAGTACAGGAGAAAGGATCCTCTGTACGTAACTGACACCACACTGGAAACCTTTTCCATTTAAGAGCATAGGTTTTCCTACTGGATTGTTTCCTAGAGGCTAGCAGAACTTCCTCTACCTCCTGAGGTAGGCCCCAGGGAGCCAAAACTACCCTTGCAGCCTCCAGGCCATCAAATTTAGAGCCTTGAGATTGGTGTGCAGAAGGGTACCCTGATCCTGAGAGAGAAGGTCGGGCTGCAACCCCAGAGGCAGAGGGGGACCCACTGCCAGTTGAAGTAGAAGTGGGAACCAGGGCTGTCTGGGCCACCTGGGAGCCACCAGCAGGACTGAGACCTTGTCCTGAAGAATCTTGAACAGAGTTCGGGCCACCAAGGGCATGGGAGGAAATGCATACAGGAGGCCCTGAGACCAGGGAATCAGAAAACCATCTGGTGCTACCCGCAGAGGATGCGGTTGCCTGGAACAGAAGTTTGGCAGCTGTTTGTTCAGAGGGCTGGCAAAGAGGTCTATGGATGGAAGTCCCCACTTCATGAAAATCTGTTGAACTACCAAAGGATGGAGCTGCCACTCGTGGGGCTGCAGAATCCTGCTCAACCTGTCCGCCAGGTAGTTTTCCTGGCCGGGTAGATAGACTGCTTTGAGGAGCATGTCGTGTCTGAGAGCAAACAAGCAAAGATCCTGTGCCTCCTGACAGAGGAGCCTGGACCCAGTTCCGCCCTGCTTGTTCACATAGAATATGGCTACTTGGTTGTCTGTTTGAATTAGGACAGACTGATGAGCCAGGGTCTGAGAGAAAGCCTTGAGGGCTAACCGAATAGCTCTGAGTTCCATGAGATTGATTTGCTGTGCAGATTCCCAGGGAGACCACAGGCCCTGGGTGCACTTGCCTAGACAATGAGCCCCCCAGCGTTGCAGGGAGGCATCCGTGGTCAAGACCACTTGGAACGCCGGACTCTGAAAAGGTACTCCTTTCAAGAGATTGGGTGGGTGAAGCCACCAGCCGAGGGAAGACAGCAAGTGTTTGGACACTTCTATTCTGTCTTTGAGGTTGCCTGTGGCCTGTGACCACTGAGTCCGCAGGCACCACTGTGCAGGCCTCATATGGAGCCTGGCATTGGGGGTTACATGTACTGTCGAAGCCATGTGGCCAAGAAGCCCCAGGCAGAGTCTGGCGGAGACCAGTGACCTGCTGAGAAACTGGTTTGTTAAGGTTATCAGCCTTTGGGCTCTGTCTTCTGGCAAGAATGCCTTTGCCAGCAGAGTGTCCAACCTCGCTCCTATGAACTCCAAGTTCTGGGAGGGGAGCAAAGTGGACTTTGCAAAGTTTATTACAAAGCCCAAGCCTTGAAGAAGAGCAATAGTTCTGAGGGTGGCTTGCCTGGCCTCCTGGCATGTCTGACCCCTGATGAGCCAGTCGTCCAGATAGGGGAAGACAAAGATGCCCTGATTTCTGAGGTAGGCCGCCACCACTGCCAGGCATTTTGTAAAGACCCTGGGAGCGGAGGTAAGGCCAAAAGGCTGTACTGATAATAGTTTCCTCCCACCATGAACCTGAGGTACCTCCTGTGGCCTGGATGAATGAGGATGTGGGTATACGCATCCTTTAGATCTAAGGAGCATAGCCAATCTCCCTGCTGGAGGTAGGGCAGAAGTATTCCAAGAGTAAGCATCTTGAACTTTTCTTTCTCTAGGAACTTGTTGAGGTTTCCGAGGTCTAGAATAGGCCGAAGGCCACCGGTTCTTTTGGGTACCAGGAAATACCTGGAGTAGAACCCTTGACCTTGCAAGTGGGGAGGCACAGGCTCCACCGCCCTGTCCACCCACAGACCTTGGAGCTCCTGGAGAAGAAGATCTGTGTGCAGGGGAGGCCTTGGAGGCTCTCCTGGAAAATATGGAGAAGGCAGTTGGTGAAAGTGTACTGCATAGCCCCTGTGGACTATGTTTAACACCCAACTGTCCCCAGTGATGTGGGGCCACTGGTGGGCAAAGAGGGCGAGGCGACCTCCTGTGCAGGGTTGGGAGAGCAGGGACGGAGAGGCTATGCTTAAGGAGTCAAAAACCCCCACCCTGCTGTGTAGGAGCAGGGGCCGGAGGCTTGGAGGTCCTCTGCCTATGGGGCCCATTACCCTGCCCCTTGGCCTGCTGACCCTGAGGGGCAGCTTGGGCAGCCTGATACTGTGGGTACTGTTTGTAGGCAGTGCCCTTCCTCGGGTAAAAGGGCTTTTTACCCGAGCCCTTCTTCTTGTGAGAAGGGGCAGAGGTCTTTCTAGACAGCCTTGTCCTTGTAAGGTGCTCAGTCTCGAGCTATGCAGCCTTCTCGGTCATGGGCTTGCCAAAAAGGTTCTCACCTCGGCAAGGGACATCGACCAACTTGTCCTGCACCCATGGCTCGAGGTCCGATGACTGCAGCCATGCCGGCTGCCGCAACTCGGGCCAAAGCCTCGAAGTCATCGTAGGCGGCGCGGGACAAACTTGGAGCAGTCCCGAATCCCCGAGGACAAGGACTTGAATCTCTGCAAAGGCTCCCTGGAGAGACCAGCAGAGAACCCGGCCAACTCCTTGGCCAGGTCTCGCAAGTACATGCCCATGTACAGCTGGTAAGACTGGACACGGCAAGCAAGCATCGAGCCCTGGAAGCACTTTCTACCAACGCCATCGAGGTTCTGAGCCTCCCTGCTGGGGGGCACCGCGGAGTGCATCTTCCGACTCTTCAGGCAATGCATGGCCGATTCCACAACCATGGAATGGTGTGGTAGCTGCGCCTTCTAAAAGCCAGGGCTCTATCGGAGTCGATAGATCGAATTGACCCGCTTGCTTAAAACCGGTGCCGAGGCCGGTGCCTCCCACATCTTCAGCTCGAGGCTCTTCCTCGGGGTCCGCCGGGATAGCCAACGCGGTGGCCATATCCCGGATAAACTCCGAGAATCGGGTATCCTCCGGAGGGGATCTACTCCGGGGTTCAGACTGCGGTGAGTCCGACGAGACGCACCGAGTCTTGAATGTGTCGGGGGACTCCTCATCCTCCGTCTCCCAGGCAGACTCGTCCGACGAGGAGTCAGGACCCGACCCCGCGGGGCCCTGGAGCACCTGCCCCGATGCTGGAGCCACCGGCGTCGACGCCCTCGGTCCCGAACGGGAAGTCGAGGGAGACCGCGACTGAAGTCGACCTCGAGCCATCATGGTCTCGAGTATTGGCTCGGTCTCCAGGGTCGACTTCGATGTCCATGTCCCGGTGGTCGAGGCAGATGCGCCAGACAAGCTGGCCATCAGTGCCCGCTGCTGCTCCATGAAGGCAGACAGTCTGCACTCCAAGGCTGTCATCCTGAGACTCAGCTCGGGAGACGCAGCAGCCGCCGACTCGGGCCCCGGTGTCGGCTCTCTGGGAGGAGAGTCCTCGAGGACTACAGGGCTTACGTGTCCAGCAGACTCCGGCTCCATGCGAGGAACTTTGGCAGGCTTCTCTTGTTCCACATGCCCGGGGCGACGGTCGGGGGTCTTAGACCTGGCCCTCGAGGAACCAGGGACCTCTTCCAACGACGCCCTCACGAGCCGCTTCTTCCTCTTCCATTCCCGGTTGGGGGACCCCCTGTCCGAGGAGCCACGATGGTGCTCAGGATCTGACTCCTGAGATGTCGAGGCCTCAGACGAGGTCCGGGCCCGGCCGGAGGCTGAGTCAGAAAAAAGCCTTTCTTTCTGCTGCTGGCGACTTCATAGTGCCTTGGAAGACATCTTCCCACATGGTCCACACATCTTAGGGTCGTGATCGGGACCGAAGCACCGAAGACAGCAGTCGTGTGTGTCGGTGAGAGACATCAACTTCTTACACCGATCACACTTTTTAAAACTGCTGGAAGCCATCGGGGAAAAACGTGTCCCCGCGAGGTCAAAGGACCGGCCTTCAAGGGAAAAAGCAAAAAAGGGCACGAACGCCAGCCATGAAGGGCAAAAAACGAAAAAGAAGAAATGGGCTCGATACCGGTGTACCGAAACCAGCGGGAGGGGAACCGGCGTCGAACCGGGAAGAAAAAGTAGCGAGAATCGCCGAAAAAATCAAACTTTTATCCGGGATGACAGGACACACGTCTGATGGGCTTCTCGGAAAAAGAGAGACTGAGGTAAGATGGCACCTTTAGGCGGGAAGGGAACCGCGCATGCATGCCTGCATTCCCAAAAGCTTTCATAGAAAGCTGGGGAAATGCTGTGCTGGGGCTTCATCGGCGTCGATGACACCCATATGTGAGGACTGACTTCCTGCTTGGTCCTGGAGAACAGTGGGCTCCCTTTGCAGACTTTACAACAATGGAAAGGCAGTGGGGACTGGAATTGGGAATGCATGTGGAGGCGGGTACAGTGTGACAGGCTATTGCACACATCCTGGTACTGGTCAAAAGAGCTCAACTACGAGAAATTTAATATCGAGCTGTTTATCTTTATCTTTATTCGTAAGGCTTGATATATCGCCCAAGCTTATGCGTCAAGGCGGTGTACAATAAAACATAGGCTGCCAGAAAAGAAAAGGAGGAAAGGAATGACATTAATTGATAGGAAAGGAAGTCGTAAAGGAGAGAAAGAAAAACATTAAAGAGATCTAAGGGGGACATACATAACATGCCAAAGAAAAGGGAAGGGAGGAAGGGGTACTGGTCTCGATGGAAGGTGTAATCTGAATGTCAAAGGCCTGGCAGAAACAGCTTGTTTGTCGAGCCCAATTTTCTATGCTGCGAGCGTTGCGCAGTGGGGTGGCCTCTAGTAGCTAATGTCTCTGGTTTGGAACACCCAATACAAATTTAGGGCATTTGTGGTGGAATGCAAGTATATACAAAGATACTGGAGACAGATATAAGGATATCTAGAATCTGTGGTGAGACAGTCAGTGTCATGGATGGGACAACTGGTCGTCCTGGATCAGTTGGCGCGGACGAGCTCCAAGGGAAGAGGGGACAGACTGTTGGACGGAAAGCCTGTGTGGTAGGTAAGCAGGTTGTGCTTCATCATTGGCGGGTGCCCACACCCCCCTCATTCTGGGAACGTCAAAACGTTTTCCATCAATTGATGCTGATGGAGCATCTGGCGGCTAGGGGAGGAGGGCGATGTTGGGAATGTTTTCTGACACTCTGGGATGATATATTGATTCTATGACTTCTTTAGCCCGCAATGAGCTGCTGATCTTGTAGACAGGGAGGGGTCCCCCCCCCCCAAGGATTCATTTCAAGGATCATGGAGAGGGAGTATACATAGGTGACTGGGCAAAGGATAGTAGTATGTATAGATGATAGAGGACAGGGTCGGATTGGGAGGGGGTCAACTTGGACATTGCTAGGGTGGAGACTAGAGGGGGGGAGGCTGAGGGGTGAGGAGGGGGCTGGTCGGGCTGTAAGAGCAACCATACGGCCGTGACTCCCAACTTTATTGAATCCCAAGAATCTAAGGTGGACCTAATGGGGGGAGGGGGATGAAGAGGGATTAGAGGGAAGAGGGGGAAGTGGGATTAATAAGGGGGGGGGGAAGAAATAAATCAAGTGCTTGGTATAATGGGAGAGGTTACTGGTACGGCATATACAAGTTGTGGCCCAGAAAATCAAGGGATGAAAACTGTTTAAATATACACATTGCTATCTAATCGGGGAAGGAGAAGACTGGTTGTACTATGTTATGCTGTTTTCTTTGATGTCAATAAAGGGGATTTGAAATAAGAAATCTGAAACCATGGGATCGCATTAAATTTTGTACAATACTACTCTACATGCAGAAGCCACATTGAAGACCCCATAAGGCTATTTCCAGTAGCTATTTGAAAACAGCTTTTCTTCCACGCAAGAAAATTTAGTATAGGGAGGTGAATTCCAGAGGCATTGAAGAGCTGTCAATATGTTAAGAACCAATACCATCTCAGGCACTGTCTTATAAATGGGACCACTGTCCAAATCACAACGAAATCAAGTAACACAAAAGACTTTCACAAGGGCATACTGTCGTCTTCAAGGAATTAGCAATCATAACAGTCATATATGATTTTAATTACCTCCGATATAAAAAACCTCAAGAAACATTGTCATAAATGGTTTTAAAACATCTTTAGTTGTTGAGGTGGAAAGAAAACTTAACGCACAGGTTCACTCTATCCTTCACAGAAAGATGCTATCAACGGCGCCAAACTAAAATGAGGCTAAGGTAGCACAGAGCTTTTTATATGTAGCTGCTAGGTTGCTGTGCTGTTCACCATACACTGAAGTCCCATTCAAACCATCACCCATGAAAAAGTACTCTGATGTTAACTAACAGCAGGACAAAAAGTGTTAGGGATGTCTCCTAGTACCATTCATTTTATCTTGAGCTTGCAGTACAGAGGTATAAGCAGCCGGAGAAGTATTTAAATCACTAGCTTGCTTGACATTTATGTGGAGTATGTAACCGTGACCAAAATACCAGACCTCTGGTGCATGACAAAAACTCTAAACATGGAAAGGGGCAATGTCGTCACAGATATCAATAACCAGCACATAAGGGTATGAATCAGGCTTATCATGTATCACTGCCCAAGAGGAAAAACTTTCTGAGATGTTTTTCAGAGGAAAAAATGGTATTTACAATCTCCCATATTCACAGATGTGACCAAGTATTTCCTGAGATTGCTTACCACTGTTGGTGGCCTATTACAACTGCAGGTCGATGGCTCCTTATATCCAGTAGAAGAAGCTATTTTAAAAAACTGCACATGTATTACAACACCCTACATATGTGTGTGGGCCAGGTTTTTAAAATCATTGCTCCCCAATATGAATGCACCTCTGATTCTCCAGAACAAGTCCCCCCCTCTGAAGGATCTTTCTCCTGATCACATCACCCCCCACCAAAGCATCTGATGACTCTCCTCCTACCTCTACCTGGCAGGCGAACACCACATGGACATCCCAAGACCTCTGATCCCCACTAGACACCCATTCCCTTAAAATTACAGCATCCCCTCCAACAGAAACAACTCCCCCCCCCCCAAGGGCTCTGGGTAGAACCCAACCCCATCTACTGATCGCCTGACCATGGCTCCTTCCGCAGTTTGATGGTCCCTGGTGTCTAGTGGGAGCAGAAGCAATCCCCTGGTTCCTGCTCCTTTGGCTCCAGGTTTCAAAATAGCCATGACTCTAGTGCTAATCTTTTGATGCTAATGCTGCCTGGCCTCCATACTAAAGCTCCAGGTCCAAAGAGATTGCACCCAAGGCTGAACGGAATCCTTCGGCCTCCTTTAACATGTTAAGCATGTAGAGGGTGCTGTTATGGTGGATTCTAAGTTGAGTAAGAAACCCTGGCAAACTTTACCTTCCACTCATGCAGCCTAATTCAGAGACGTAAGAACGTCCGATACTTAAAGATAACATGAACTGTGTAATCTTAAAAAAAAAACTGGACCCTGCATCCCTCATGTTGCAGTGGCTGCACTTGCCCAGCTGCTGTCAGGATTGTCTCATTTTGAACCAAATTCAAGAATTGGACCATAAGTCTTCCCAGTCATCATATATCCCCTGCGCAGTTCAATTCTGTGCACATGTATAGGTACCAGGTCCTTCCTCAGAGACAGGATTTTTGACAGCCAATCCAGCCATGCTTCAAAAAGCCCCACAGCTCTCCTTCTTTAACAGTCTAAGAAGTGCCAATTTTCAAGATTATCCAATCTTTTTTCATAGATAGGGTCTTTTTTGGTGGTGATAGTTCTTCCTCTGTCCCTAGGGCCCTATCCTCAATGTCACATATTCACTGCTTTGTTATAGTCACTCTGTGCTGAATCCTGTCAGCTTCTAATATACCTATCAAATTGTATCTTGAGTGCTTGCACCACTGCCTCCATCATTTTGCCAGCAGACTCAGTGGCCCCATTCACAGCACTCAGCTCCTTGCTGCTCTGCCCTGCCACTCTCTTAGAATTGGCAGCATACGGCATCTCTCTCTCTCCTCAATTGCTTTGCCACTATGAACCACCATAAAGAATCCACTTCAGACTTTGCTCAGGTACAAGACAGAGATGCATTCGGCACTTAATTCTGTCAATCTATTCTGATCTTGGAGGGGAGGGGATCAGCCAGGGTTACCTAAAGCCCCATAAATAGATGTCTACCCCGGACTCACATCATGGCTCACATGCTAATATTTCTTCCTGCATCTGCAGTAAGATTAGCATGAGAAAATAAAGAGTAAAACTGAAGCACTAAAGGGTAGTGCAGATTACTGCATTTGCCCCTTTGAGGATAAAGGTAACAGGTGATCTCCGGGAACAGCAGGAATTTAGTCTTCACATATGGGTATCGTCGGTACCGACGGAGCCTGCGCGGGAACGCTCCCCAGCGTCCAATTAGGAAGCTTTTGGGAGCACCCCACAGTGCCTGCGTGCTGCCTTCCCGCTTTTCCCAACTGTCTCTCCCCAGTTGAGTTTAAAGCTGAGACAAAGAGAGAGAGAGAGAGGGAAAGAGACAAAGAGAGATAGAGAGATACAACTCCTAGGGGAGGTGGTGGGTTGTGAAGACTAAATTCCTGCTGTTCCCGGAGATCACCTGTTACAGGTGAGTAACTATGCTATCTCCAGGAACAAGCAGGAATGTAGTCTTCACATATGGGGACTCCCTAGCTACAGATGCCAGGGAGAAACCCCAGAAGTTGTGTGCCCTTTGGAAAGGGCTCCACTTCCCCCCATGGATCTCTGGCATCCTACCAGGGATGGTGGGTAGGAGTTGATTAAGTATGGAACAGGTGTTGAAGAACAGCCTGACCAAACAAGGCATCCCGGCGGGAGTCCTTGTCCAAGCAGTAATGGGCTGTGAAGGTATGAACCGAGGCCCAGGTAGCTGCTCGACAGATGTCGTCGATAGACACAGAGTGAAGATGAGCCATAGAGGCTGCCATGGCTCTCACATTGTGCACTGTGACATGGCCTTCAAGAGGAAGGTTCTTACTCTGATAGGCAAAAGATATACACTGTGCAATCCAGTTGGACAGTGTCCTTTTGGAGACTCTTTTACAGTCTAAAGTATGAAGATTCCTTTCTGCATTAGAAGCATGAGGCCTTGGGAAAAAACAGGAAGGTAAACTGCTTGGTTTAAATGAAAAGGTGAAACCACCTTTGGAATAAAATGAGGATGAGTCCTAAGGACTACCTTATCATGATGGAACCTTGTATAAGGAGGATCAGCCACCAATGCTTGCAACTCACTAATGCAACGTGCTGATGTGATTGCAATAAGAAAAATAACCTTCCAGGAAAGGAATTTTAAAGAGGTAGTAGCTAATAGTTCAAAAGGTGGCTTCATGAGCTGGCCACGAACCAGATTTAAATACCATGACACCGGTGGTGGCTTAATGGGAGGCTTAGTTAGAAGAAGGCCTCTCATAAATCTCGCTATGATAGGATGAGAGGAAATAGGTTGCCCATTTAAGGGTTTGAGAGAAGCTGCAATAGCACTCAAAATGAACTCTCACTGAATTGGTCTTAAGCCCTGCATTAGACAAATGAAGGAGATATTCCAGTAATGATTCCAGAGGTATTGCAAGAGGGTTAAGACCCTTTTGCAAACACCATATGGTAAACCTTTTCCACTTGAAAGCATAAGAGCGTCTTGTGGATGGTTTCCTGGAAGCATAAAGGATATCCTTTACTTGCTGAGAAAGGCTAAGACCATGAAGTTCTAGGCTTTCAGCAACCAGGCCCTGAGATGTAGAGACTGGGGATTGGGATGCCACAGCATCCCGTCCTCCTGGGATAGGAGATTTGGAGCAGATCCTAGCTCCAGAGATGGAACTTGAGAGAGATGTAAGAGCAGAGGGTACCACACTTGTCGTGGCCAATGTGGGGCTATGAGAATCATTCGGCCTCTGTCTCTCTGAAGCTTGAATAGGGTTCTGGGAATTAGGGGAATGGGTGGGAAGGCATACAGAAAGTCCCGACCCCAATGGAGGAGGAAGGCATCCCTGGCCTGACAACCCTGAGCTGGAATTCTGGAACAGAACCGGGGAAGTTTGGCATTCAGCGGACTTGCAAAGAGGTCTATGTCTGGGGTTCCCCAAAATTGGAAATTTTTGGCCACCTGGTCTGCATGGAGAGACCATTCGTGTGGAAGCAGAACTCGACTGAGTCTGTCTGCCCAAGAGTTTTGAATGCCTGGAAGATACACTGCAAGGAGATGAATCTGATGCTCTCTGGCGAGGGCTCAAAGTTGCCAAGCTTCATTGCAGAGCGACAGAGAGCCTGTTCCACCCTGCTTGTTCACATAGAACATGGCTACCTGGTTGTCCGTTTGAATTAGGACAGTTTTGTAGCTGAGGTGGGTGTGAAACACTCGAAGAGCAAGAAAGATTGCTCTGAGCTCTAGGAGATTGATGTGGAGATCGGTCTCCTGTGGAGTCCAGGTACCCTGGGTAGAGAGGCCTTGAAAATGGGCTCCCCAACCCACCTGTGAGGCATCTGTTGTTAGAGTTACTTGAGGTGGGGGTTGCTGAAAAGGGGACCCCACCAACAGATTCTGGGGTGACTGCCACCATTGGAGAGACAAAATAAGACGATCTGAGGTTGCTATTTTGTCTGACAGGCAACCTGACGCCTGAGTCCACTGAGTGGATAGAGTCCACTGGGCTGCCCTCATATGGAGGTGGGCATAGGGGACCACATGCACGGTGGATGCCATGTGGCCTAGCAATTGTAACATTTCCCGAGCAGTGAGTTGAGACTTTAGCATTGCTTGGGAAGTTAACTGCACAATGCGAAGACAGCGGGACTGTGGAAGATAGGCCCTTGTCTGTCTGGTATCCAGCAGGGCTCCTATGAACTCTAGAGACTGAGTGGGAGCTAGGTTGGATTTTGGGAAGTTTATGACAAGTCCCAAATATTGAAGGATACGCATTGTACGAGATAGAGAAATCCTGGCCTCTGGCTCTGATGGGACTCGAATGAGCCAATCGTCAAGTAAGGGAAGACGAATATTTTTAGGGTGCAGAGAAATGCTGCCACCACAGCCATGCATTTTGTGAACACCCTTGGTGCCGAGGCCAGGCCAAAAGGAAGAACTCTGTTTTGGTAGTGCTTCCCTTGAAATAGAAAGTGAAGAAACCTTCGGTGAGTTGGATGGATGAGAACATGAGTGTACACATCCTTGAGATCTAGAGAACAAAGCCAGTCCTGACTCTGAAGGTATGGCAGTAGAGTTCTCAGAGAAATCATTTTGAATTTCTCTTTGAACAGGAATTTGTTCAATTCTCTGAGGTCCAAAATGGGTCTGTGCCCTCCTGTTTTCTTTGGAACAAGGAAAAAGGGGGAATAGAACCCTGCACCCTATTGATGAATAGGTACTTCTTCTATTGCCCTTTGGGCAAGAAGCAGACAGACCTCGTGATCTAACTGGGAGTTGAGAGAGGTCTGAGAATTGAACTGTCTTACCACTGTAGGAGGGGGCATGCTGAGGAAGTGAAACTTGTATCCTTCTCTTACAATGGACAGAGTACAACTTTCTACTGTTATCTGCCCCCATCTGGGGGCAAAATAACATACCCTTCCTGGAATGGTGGATGTCTTCCTGGCCCTGAATGGGCCAGAGCCTAAGTTCTCTAGATGGGAGTAAAAGCCCCTGTGGAGGTTGAGTCTACTGAGCCAGTTGAGGCTTAGCAGACTTGTTTTTCTTTGTTTAGGTTGCTGCTGACCCTTTTGGGCAGACTGACCTGAACGATGCCCTTGCTAGGTATAGGAGGGGTAGAACTTCTTCTTTCTAGTGAAAAATGTTTTTTTGTAGGACTTTTTCCTTGCAGGATCAGCTGTAGATTTTGATAATCTATCCAAAGTGAGATTATATCAGCATCTAGCTCATTAGCTTTCTCTTGCCAATTTTTGCCAAAGAGATTCTCTCCTGTGCAAGGAATATTCCCCAGTTTGTCCTGTACCCAAAGTTCTAAGTCAGATGCCTGGAGCCAGGCAATCCTACGTGCGCCTATGGCAATAGCAGAAGTTCTGCTTATGCACTCAAAACAATCAAAAGCTGCACGATTTACGAATTTGGAAACATCTTGAGCATGTTTGATAAGTGCAAGATAATCTTGTCTCTTATCATCAGGAAGGAGAGGGCTCATAAGCTCTAGATCTCCTGTAACTTCCTTAAGGAACATTCCCATATATAAAATGTAGGAACTAATCCTGGCAGAAAGCATGGAGGCCTGGAAGGTTCAACGCCCAAAGACATCAAGAGTTCTACATTCACCTCCTGGAGGATTAGATGCATGTCTTTTTGCACTCTTGATCCTTCTCATAGCTGATTCCACCACCATGGAATGGTGGGGCAGCTGAGTTTTTTGAAATCCAGGACAGGGAGGAACTCGATACATTGTATCGAGCCTATGAGAATGAGGAGAAGTGGTGAGAGGTGTTTCCCACATCCTTAGCATGAGGTCATGCAAGATCTCATGAATAGGCAAAGTAGCTGCCTCTTTGGGAGCTTTAGGATACTGTAAAATCTCCAATTCCTTCGCCCTAGGCTCTGTTTCAGAAGCCACTGTGATGGAAAGACCTCGAGCCACATCCCGGATAAAATCCTGGAAGGATATATCCTCTGGAGGAGACATCCTACATTTAGGAGAGGAAGAATCCTCAGGAAGAAATACTCTGGTATCGACAGAGTTGTCAGAGTCTTCAGACTCGTCGGATTCAAAGTATCTCCTGTCCGGGTAATCGTGCAGCGCACGATACCGGTACCGATCGAAGTCGGTATCAACAGGATCCGGTACCGGCTTGTCAGTACCGGAGGGCACAGCATGCGTCGGTACCGGTAGTTCACCTGCCGACGTCGATGCAATTGGCCCCGGTACCGCGATGTAGGTGCCGGTACCGGTTGAATTGTCTAAAGCGGCTTCGGGGGCATCGATGCCAAGAGAAGAGCTGCCAGACTGCATTCAATAGCCAAGAATCTCTGGTCTATCAACGCCGCCGATGCCTGGGTATCGGTACCGGACAAAATGGCCGGTACCCCAGAGCATGGCACCAGTAGTTCTGCCGAGGTTGGGGCCTTGAGAACATCCTGGAGCCCCAATGATGCTTTGGAAGCCGAAGCCTCCCGCCAGGGCAATTTTGCCAGTGTGAGTCCCTCAAGGGCAACGCCAGAGGCATCTCGATACTTAGGAGATCTACCCTTTGAGGACTGGCCAGACTTATGTTTAGTTACCTGAGATCCATGGGAGGAAGACGACGCCCTGGAAGATGTTGATGCCACAGATGCTGCTTCGGAGGGGAAAAAGGGTGCTAAGTTTAGCAGCTCGGTTTTGCCGACCCCTCTTCGACATCATCCCACAGGCAACACACACTCGAAGATAGAGTGGTCAGGACCTAAACATTTGAGGCACCACTCATGGGTGTCAGTGACGGAGATAGTACCGCCACACTTGGAACACTTTTTAAAACCTGAAGCGGGTTTTTCCATTGTAGAGGAAAATTGGGCCTAGTGCCCAAAATGGCGCGTGGCACCAGAGGAGAAAAAAGCTGGAAGACTCCAGGAAAAGGTTTATTTTTTTTTTTATTAAGGAAAAGAAAGAAAGAACCAGCGGTACCGGTGTAGCGTTGAAGGAAGGCAGACGCGACCACAAAAAAGAAGAATAAAAGGGATATTTTCTGCGGTGACAGGAAGTGCGACCTGCCGGCTCCGTGGAAAATGAAGAACTGGGGAGAGACAGTTGGGAAAGGCAGGAAGGCAGCACGCAGGCGCTGTGGGGTGCTCCCAAAAGCTTCCTAATTGGACGCTGGGGAGCGTTCCCGTGCAGGCTCCGTCGGTACCGACGATACTCATATGTGAAGACTACATTCCTGCTTGTTCTTGGAGATTCTTGTATACTATTTTTGTGCATAAATGGGTTCTTATAAAATTAGGCTACATCTAGAAGTATGGGTGGTGCAAGCCGGAACATACTTGTACAATAAGCATGCACAGGCTTGGGTGGAGTTTGGGTGAAGCATTGGCAGACTAGTGATTTATGTGCATATTTTACAAGGTATGCACTGACATTTATACCTGCTCTCCAGCAGATGTAATGTCCAAACCCTCAAACTAGGCACTATTGCTTCTGCATTTGTGCACCTGTGTCTCTTTTTAAAATAGATGCCTTCTTCGTATTGGCCAATTTCCCTCATTGTATCAGTTGATTTCCCTCATTAATGTTGACTGGAAGCTCCTAGCTAAAATACTAGCAGAGCGACTAGCCCCTATGTTACCTAGTCTGGTATAGGGAGTCTCAGGTAGGGTTTGTTCATGGATGTTATGCATGCCGCAACCTGCGGAAGATTGTGGTCTCCCTGGAATGGGTCCACGCCCACCAGATCCAATCACAACTGATCAGTTTTGATGCTGAAAAGGCTTTTGATGGGGTAGGGTGGGCATACCTTTTTAGGCTTCTGCCATTGTATGGCTTGGGGGAGGGCTTTATTTGCAAGGTGCAACTGCTGTATGCAGACCCTATGGCAACAGTCGTAGCAAATGGGATGGTCTCAGAGGCATATGGGAAATACCCTCGACCTGATATTCGTTCCACAAGCCACCTCAGAAACCGACCACAATTATGATATTTCCATAATACCAGTACCATGGTCGGACCACAGCCTAATCTTATTCCAAATTCCCAACTCCTCCAAGGCCATTAACTCCAAATCCACCCTCGCCAAACCAACAACTAGGAGGTTCCGCCCATTTGACAAAGACGAAGTACTCAAGAATATTCTTCCAATACTACACACCTCTGAACCTGATTTGGATAGCCTAATCAACACTTGGGACCACACTCTTAGAACTAACTCCCAAACAACAAATATGTCAAGAAAGCCCAACCATCGGACACATGTTGCTTGGTATTCTAATGAACTGAGAACATCCCTCCTCCATCTTCGTAGACTTGAAAAACGCTGGAGACGATCCCACTCTACCGACGCATACACAGCCTACTGCAAGTACCTAAAAAAGCATCGCCAGGAAATAGCAGATCGAAGGAAACAATTCCATACTAATCTCCTAAAACAATCATTAAATAAACACCATGACCTCTTCAACATTGTAAAGACAATGGCAAAGGAACCTACTCCCCAACACACTCAAACGATACATCCACAAGATTATGCTGACTATTTAAAATCAAAAATGAAGAAAACAACCAACATCTACATCACAGAACCAACAAATATAGACAAGCTATCACAGTCAAACACACTAACCAAGTTTAACGCATTATCAACCAAAGAAATTGAAAACACCATCGCATCAATAAATGCTACCACTGCAGCAAATGATCCATGTCCAGCGGCCTTGATAAAATACATGAGATATGAAGTAAGCTTCTTCATACACAATATCCTTGAACAATCTTTCTCAACCGGAACCTTTCCTCAGTGCCTTAAACAAACCTCAATTAGACCATTACTGAAAAATAACAAATTAGACCCCCTAAAAGTAGACTCCTATAGGCCAATATCCAGTATCCCGCTGCTAGCGAAAATAATTGAGAAAGTGGTACAACGTCAAATACAACAACACATAGACACTGAAGCTCCACTGGACATTGCACAACACGGTTTTAGAGAAGCTCACGGAGTTGAGACCCTCCTCATCACTCTATTCAATACATTAATCACAGGAATAGATAATATCCACCAAGGATTTATCCTTATATTCATGGACATCTTAGCTGCGTTTGATTCAGTAAGCCATCAAATACTTATCCATCGCCTTAAGGAAAAAGGAATACTTGGAACCGCACTTGACTGGTGTATATCCTACCTAAATAACCGTTGGCAACAAGTAAAAATTGAGGAAAAAACATCTGAACCATTTCTGCAAGATCAAGGGGTACCACAAGGATCCTCTCTTTCAGCACTAATGTTTAACATATACATGCAACCAATCTGTGACCTCATCCGCTCTTTTAATGTTACCTGCCTAGCATATGCAGATGACATTCTCCTATACATGCCATTCTCCATCAACCACCCTGATTTTACACCTTTGATAAAATGCTTTGAATCAGTAGAAGACTGGCTCCTCTCACAGAACCTAAGAATCAACCATAGCAAGACCGATGTTATGTTTATCACAAGGGATCAAAACTTCACACCTCCCACTACCTTAAAGATAAAGGACAAGGAATTGACAGTAAAACCTACGATACGATACCTAGGTATTACCCTTGACCAGCGCCTTAATATGAAGACCCACATAAAAAACATAACAAAACTAATATATCACAAGATACGCACACTACGCCACTTAAGACCTTTACTTGAACCCACAGACTTCAGAACTGTCTACCAAGCCTTGGTAATGCCTCATCTTGACTTCGCAAATGCAATTCTACATGGTCTCCCGCAATCAACTTTAAATCCCCTACAATTGGCGATGAACACCGCTGCTAGAGTTCTCGAAGGAATATCAAAGACAGACCACATAACCCCAATTCTAAAAAGACTCCACTGGTTACCAACCAACGCAAGAATCCACTACAAGATACTAATCATTACTTTCAAAGCCCTAAACAATCAAGCACCATCAACGATCACCAACCTTTTACACACACAGACTCCCAATAGATCCAGAAGATCAACTGCTATAAACTCATTAACAATCCCAAGACAAACAGATACACTAAGGAAACATCTAAAAGAGCCTTCAGCATTCATGCCCCAATAGCTTGGAATGCACTCCCACCAGAACTGAGAGCCATAACCAGCCTAACACAATTTAGAAAAAGTCTCAAACACCACCTCTTCTTAAGCTATTTCCCAATTTAGTTTTGCACAAGAGAAATACTACATCCATACTCAGGTCAAGACAACTTCAACTGTGACTAATGTGTATAGACTACTGTATATAGTTACATAATGTACATAGTTTCCCTTTATTACCAAGTTCAAATTCCTGTTACTTGTAAAATGCACTACAGTTTTTCTGTATGTATATGTTTGGTTCCATGTAAACCGCGCTGATGATAATAGTGCGGTATATAAGAGATGTTAAATAAATAAATAAATAAATAAATAAATTTCACCTGGGACATGGCAGGGGTGCCCCCTTTCTCCCCTGCTTTTTGTACTGTCACTAGATCTGCTGGTGACATGTAAAGAGGTACCAGGAGTACAAATTTGAAGGTCTGAATTTAAAATTTTGGTCTTCACAGATGACATGCTTGTTCACCTTACATCCCCAAGGACCTCGTTACCCAGAGTGCTTGAGGAATTTACAACATTTGGAGAGGTGGCGGGTCTTCATATTAATTTAGAGGAATCGGAAGCACTGGATGTATTAGGCCCATTGCCGGGCTCTTGGAGCACACCATTTCCCCTACAATGGACGGATACCGAATTCACATATTTGGTTGTTCATCTACCAGGGGATCCCCAACTCTTGTACAAGTATAATTGTACCAAGATGCTGAGACACATGCAACTCAGAATGCAGGATTTGACTCCCCTTCTACTCTCTTAGAGAAGGGTAGCTGCCTTCCGTATGGTACTCTTTCCGAAGTTGTTCACAATCCAGAACACACAGGCAAAATGCAACCCACTCACTCAACATACACAAAACCATCTGCAAGACAAAGAAAACTACAAGCTCCAGAGCCTTTTCATTTGCTGCCCCTACTCTCTGGAACAAACTCCCACTAACCCTCCGCATGACAAAAGACCTCCAGCTATTCAGAAAAGGACTCAAAACACACCTCTTCTCTGTACATTTCGAAAACCCAACCGAAATCCCTTACCCTCCACGAGCTACCTTCCAACAATCACAGAAACAACCTACTAACCTCCAGAACCCACAGCCCACTAACCCCCCCAACCCCAGAACTTCGCCCCACCCTAACCAAATGAAGAATATAACTCAAGAAGAGACCGACCCCTGTTTATAATTATGTAACTACAAAGATTGACACAAGGTTGTTTGTACAATATGTTCATTTGTAAATAGTTAGTACCAAAATTTCATGCAAAAGTCGTTTGTAAATAGTTAACTGATGTTCCATGTAAAAAATTGTTCAATTGTTCTCTGTAAACCGCCCTTGATCTCTGGAAGGGGAGGTATAGAAGAAAAGCATAAATAAATTGTTATACATGTTACAGACTCTACCATGCAGGCTGCTACGTAAGGATGTCACGGTGTTTGAGAGGGCTTTGAGGGGGTTTTTGTGGCAAGGGAAGAGAGCACGTATACCATTCCATCGCTTGAAGGGGCGGTAGGAGCGGGGAGGGCTGGGGGTCCCAGACATTATGTATTATGCCCAGGCATGTCAATTACAACATGAGTGACTGGTTAGGATATACTGATATATTAACCCCCACCCCCCCCACACCCTGGAAGATGCTTATGTTGCGTCCCATTCTTTATTGGCTATATTGCATATGGATAATTTGACTTTATCTCAATGTTTTACATATAGTCTTGTGATTCATCCTCTCAGGGGAGTGTGGCATTTCCTATGTTCACACTAGCAGGCCCACTCAACAGTTTCCTGTTGATTACACCTTAAGGGTAACATAAACTTCATGACAAGAAATGAAACGAGGGTGTTTCAGGACTGGGTGGCATGAGAAATTAGGAATTTGGGCCATGTCATAAATAGTAGGGGTCTATGTAAGACTTTCTAGACATTAAAGGCAGAGTATGATCTGCAAGGACAGCAGCTCTTTGCCTGTCTTCAGTTGCGGCATTATGTGGGGTCGTTGCCCAGAGAGACTTTGGAAGAATTGGCCACCACCTGTATCATACAATTCTTTGAGTTGGAGTTGAAGAGATTGTTTGTATCCAGATATGCGAGTGCCCTGACAGGTTGGCAAGATCCTCTGGATTTCTCAAGGGTCGAACAAAAGTGGACAGAGAAAGTGGGAGTCCGGGTGGGTCCTAATATTATTTTGGGGACAATACATTGCATCTCAAATCTGATACACTTGGCAAAATTATGTGAAATACAATTTGGAGTGGTGAATTGGGCCCATATCTCCCCCGGCCAGGTGGTACGGTGTTGCCTGACACAGGATGGTAGATGCCAGTGGTGCAACAGACTGATGGAGACACTTAACCATATGTAGTGGTCCTGTGGGAAGATTCAGAGATTTTGGAGACGGATTCAAAATTATATCAGTTTGCTTGTTGATCAAAGGGTAGAGTGGACAGGAGCCCTAGTAGTTTTTGACCAGTTGTCTCTTCTCCATCCTTGATGACGGTGGACTAAGCTACTAATGCATAGGGCCTGTGTGGTGGGGAAAAAGGTCCTCCTTCGATGGTGGCAGCAAACTCAGGCACCTACATTCTGGGAATGGAGGAATAGCTTCCCATCAGTTGATGCTAATGGAGCGCCTTGAAGCTAAAGGGAACACTATGAAAACAGAGGCCTTCCTGGCACTATGGGGGAGCTATATTGATACACTGACAGCAGGCCTGCGCAATATAATCTTAACCTTGTAGTGGCCCCAATGGTGGGAGGTCTGACCATGGGAGGGAGTAGTTTGAGTGGGTAGTTAGCTAGGTCATCAATGCAGATGGAGGGGTGGCTCAGATTGAGGGATGTACGTGTGGACACTGCCCTGCGGGGGGGAGTAGGGAGTGAGGAGACTTACAGGAGGGATATTGGGTGGGGGAGGAATGATATAAAACATAAAAATGTAAATGATCGTTCATTTACAGCCGGGTGTGGTGTAAATGTACCCACTACCCCCGGTGGTTGTTTCTTGAATGCCAACAAACAATATTTTTTTTTAAAAAGGAAGGTACACATGCTTTCCTTTGCTAAGCACTGCCACATTAGATGTATATCAGCTACATATGCTCAAGCAACCAATTCTAGAATTAACTCCTAAATCCAACTACTCAAGCCTTATGTGGTCAGATTTAAGGCGTCTCTGTGTATTGCTGCATTTAGGACGACAAAATTTAGCTAGTTAACACTGAAGGTGATGTTAAGCAGCTACATTTGAAAACCATATGCCTGCCATACCCCAACTCATTCCCTTTACTGTCTTGCTATTAAAAAAGAAAACAGTGAGCAGGTAAGATACTGCCAGTTATCTTTAGGAAAACTGTAGTTACTCACCTGTAACAGGTGTTCTCCGGGAGCAGCAGGAATCAGTCCTCACATATGGGTGACACCACTGACAGAGCCTGCGTGGGAAACACTCCCCAGCTTTCAGAGAAAGACTTAGGGAGGTTGACCACACATGTGTGTCCATCTTCCCGCCCGAAGGAGCCATCTTACCTCAGTATGATGACATAGCTTAATAAAGCTTATAAAAAAAAGGAAACTCCTCCATGGAGAGGAGGGAGAGTAGTGAGGACTGATTCCTGCTGCTCCCAGAAAACAGCTTTGGTGCATTCCAGATAGAAAGTCAGCGCTCTCCTGCAATCCAAAGTGTGTAAGGTAGTCCCATGTCTGTTGGTGTGAGGCTTGGGAAAAAAGGTGGGCAGGACCACCGACTGGTTGAGGTGAAAAGCGGAAACCACCTTAGGAAGAAACTTGGGATGAGTGTGAAGGACTCTATTCTTGTGAAACCTAGTATACGATGGATGCGCTACTAGTGCTTGTAACTCATTAACTCTGAGCGCAACTAAAAAGATAACCTTCCAGGTAAGACATTTAAGGGGGCAGGAGGTGAGTGGCTCAAAGAGTGGTGCAAGCAGCTGGCCAAGGATAACATTCAGGTCCCACACAACCAGCGGTAGCCGGATCAGGGGACAGGACAACAAAAGACCCCTCATGAATTGTCTGAAGGGATGGGTGGAAAGAGGCTTAACAGCTACTGCATAGTGGTATGCTGCCAGGGCACTGAGGTGCACTCTGACAGAGTTAGATTTCAATCCAGAATTAGAGAGATGGAGCAAGTAAGACAGTACATCTCCACAGAGCAAGAGAAGGGATATAAAGTCCTGTCTGTACACCAGAGTGAAAATCTGTGCCACTTAAAAGCAGAGGTGCGTCTGGTGAAGTCCTTGCGGGAAGCAAGAAGAATATCTTTAACATCTGTCGGTAAGCTGAAGTTTGTAAGAGCTATTTACTCAGCATCCAAGCCGTGAGCGATACGGATTTGAGGTTGGGATGGAGGAGGGTCCCCTCCTCCTAAGTATCAGATCTGGGGCAAATGAGAGGAATTGGTGGCCTCCAGGAGAGTTGAAGCATCAGGGGAAACCAGGGCTGTCTGGGTCGGTACAGCGCTATGAGTATCATGGTGGCTTTGTCCACCTGTAGTTTGGAGAGGGTCTTAGCCACTAATGGAGTCGGCAAGTAGGCATAGAGAAAGCCATCGCTCCAATCCAGAAGGAAGGCATCAGAGGCTATCCAATTGCTGCAGGGGACCATGGAGCAAAACTTTTTATTTCTCATTTTAAACAAAAATACAAGCATAACATATTATACTTGACAGGCAATCAAGAAGGCAGAAACGCAAATCTACAGTCAGTAGAAATATGTAAAATACAATATATCAATATTTAAGCCAAAATGGCCACAATAGGGGGGAAGAAACCAAAGGAAATCAAACAAAATCCAAACAAGCAAGAAAAAAAGGCAGACATGAGGCCAGGATTGCATGCTGCATTCACGCAATGGGGGAATCCTCAATGACAAGAGCCCTACATGTATTCAGAAATGCCAACAGCTGGGACGGATCACTAAAAATATAGGATATCGACTGCAGTTTAACCGTACATTTGCACGGGCATTTAAGGAGAAATTGTCTGCCCAACTGCTGCACACCGAATCTGAGCAGGAGAAATTCCCTCCTCTGTGTCGCCTGTAATGAAATCTGGAAATACGAGTATAGCCAAACCCTTAAACAGGATATTCCTTTTGTGAAAAAAAAAAACCTTGAGAAATCAATTCCTATCTAAAGATAGGGCAAAGGTAATAAAGTAGATGGACTAAAAATTTCAGACCCAGAGGTTTCCAACAACATGGAGACATTAAGGGAATCAGCCAGTTGCAGTCCAGGAATTTCTCACGTGCCAGAATATCTCTGCCAGTGGATGCATAATAAATCTTAGTTACCGGAAGATGAGACTCACTTGGAACACTAAATATCTCAGATAAATATAATTTAAACAGTTCTCTGGCACTAGTAGTGGAAGATCTGGGAAAATTGGTGTCTCAGATTTTGATATCGACAAAACTTTTCACGTGATTCAATCCTTGCCTGCATAACGAGTGTCCTTACAAGATGCAGCCACTGCTTCGTCCACCTGATCCATCTCTGTTTGCAAGTCCACAGTAGAACTCTGTAAAGAGGAAATAATTTCCACATGTTGTTGAAGGAGCTGTGTATCTGCATGAGTTTGAACAGCCAATGCTTGTACCGCAGGAAATAAAGTTTCCCCCAGTTTAGCTATAGCAGTCCAAATAGTTTCTAACAAAAACTTCAGGCTGCACAAGAATGAAGGCTCCAGGAGTTTCAGCCGCTCACCATCTGATTTCTGTAGCCTGTAGCAACATTGGAGGTACAACTGACTTGCCAAGGAAATGGAAAGTCTCCTGAGAAACGCTGTGAAGATTGACTGCTGGTGCAATGACCTGTAAGAGCCACCTCATGCTCTTCACACCTCTGGGGCTGGCCCTCAGAGCTATCTTGCTCCTGCAGAGCAGTTTTCGAGGAATGCCACTGCATCAGTGAGGTCTCTGGCCCTGAGCTACCAGACGAGCCAACCATCGAGATGGCAATGGAGCAACAGCTTGACATTGTGAGGAGTGGCAAAAAGGTCCATGGACAGAGTGCCTCACATCTGAAAAATATGGTTGGCTACCTGGGTGCTGAGAGACCACTCATGCAGTTGGAGAACTCTACTGAGTCGATCCACCAATGCATTGAGCTCACTCGGAAGATAAATCACTCGGAGGAGCATGTTGTGCATGGAGGCAAACTTCCAGAGATAGACTGCTTTAAAACAGAGGAGATAGGAGCCCGTGCCACCTTGTTTGTTGATGTAGAACATGGCCACCTGGTTGTCTGTTTGTAAAAGGACAACCTGATTGGAGAGCTGTTGTCAGAACACTCATAGGGCAGTGGCAATGGCCCGGAGATCGAGGCTCTCTGCCGTCATCCACAGACCCTGTGTGTGCAGGCCATCCACGTGTGCACCCCAACCCAGCTTGGAGGCATCCGTTGTCAGCACTCTCTGATGCGGCAGGGCCTGGAAGGAAAGGCCCACAAGCAGGTGCTATTGGTCCAGCCACCAAGAGAGAATTCCTTGAGTGGCAGGGTCACCGTGATTCTGTCCGAGAGATGGACAGCCACCTGACACCACTGCGTGCAGAGCATCCACTGCACCTGAAGCATGTGAAGGCGAGCAGAGCATGTGACATGGACAGTGGAGGCCATGTGACCCAGGAGGCATAGCATTTGTCGAGCAACATTGGACCTCAAGCTCCAGGGTGGCTAAGCACTGGGCCCAGGCTGCTGGAAGAAAGGCTTGAGCCACAGAAGTGTCGAGGAGAGCTCCAATGAACTCAAGGTGCTGAAAGGGCTGCAGGTGGGATTTTGGGTATATGATGGCAAACCCCAGCTGCTCCAGCACTTGAATGGTCATGGATTGTTGGACCTCTTCTGGCATTGTACCGCTGATGAACCAGTCGTCCAAGTAGGGGAAGAGAAATATGCTCTGGATCCAAAGGAAGGCGGCAACAACCGCCAAGCATTTTGTGAAGACCCATGGGGTGGAGGAAAAGCCGAAGGATAGCACCCCTCTATTGATAATGATGTCCACCAAGCATGAAAAGGAGGTACTGATGGTGCATGGGGTGAATTAGGATGTGCGTGTAGGCATTTTTGAGGTCCAAGGAGCACAGCCAATCTTCCTGGTGGAGGTAGGGCAGCAATGTTCCAAGGGAGACCATCTTGAACGTCTCCTTTTCCAGGAAGCGATTGAGATTGCAGAGATCTAGAATGGGTCTGTAGCCACTGGCCTTCTTTGGGACCAAGAAGTAGCAGGAGTAGAACCCTCTTCCTACTTGAGACAGTGGAAAGAGTTCTATAGCCCAATCTGCTAAGAGGGCCTGGATCTCCAGTTGGAGAAGCACGCGATGGTGCTGCTAGAGGTGGTAGCCCCCTGGAAAGAAGGTGGGAGGAAGCTATTGGAAATGCAGCCAGTATCCCTCACAGACCACCTGGAGGGCCCAGGTGTTGGCGGTTACGATGGGCCACCTGTGGGCAAAGTATACCAGCCGCTGCCCTATCTGAGGTGAAACAGAGTCTGGGAAGGGAAGAAGGGCCATGATCTTCATGCAGGAGTGAAAACCCCCCACCAGACTGTGGTTGCGGTGCTGGCTGGGGCTTAGGAGCCTTAGGCTTGCAGTACTGCTTCTGGCCCTGAGGCTTAGGCTGTTGCCCCGTTGGGGTTGTTGGTATGAATAGTATGGGGAGTACATACCGTATAGTATCAGATCTTCTTTAAGTAAAAGGACTTTTTACCAGAGGCTCTCTTTTGAGCGGGGTCAGCTGTATTCCTCGAAAGGCGGGTCATGGTGAGTTGCTCCATCTCCAACTCAGCAGCCTTCTCCGTCATAGATTTGCTGAAGCGATTCTCCCTTCGGAAAGGGACATTGGCCAACTTATCCTGAAACCACTGCTCCAGGTCTGAGGACTGTAGCCATGCCAGGCAGCAGGCGCCAATGTCCATCGCAGCCACCCTGGCCACGGACTCAAAGCTGTCATAGGCTGGCCTGATGATGTATTTGGAGCACTCTTTAGTTTTCCCCACCAGGCTCCTAAAGTGCTCGAGGTGTTCTCTAGAAAGACCCACAGAGAAACCAGCCAGCTCCCCTGCTGGGTCCCACAGGTACATACCGATATGCAGTTGGTATGCCTGGATTTAGGCCACAAGCACTGAGCCTTGGTAGCACTTTCTGCCAAAATTCATCCACGGTGAATGCCTCCCAATCAGGGGGACAAAGAAGTGCGTCTTTGAACTTTCAATATGGCACATAGCCGATTACACCACCATGGAGTTGTGAAGCAGCTGTGCCTTTTCAAATCCAGGGCTCTTGTGCACCTGGTAGAGGGAGTTGAGGCGCATGTTGGCCATCGGCACTGTAAGCGGTGTCTCCCACATTCAAAAGAGAAGCCATTCAAGAAAGGGGTGCACCAGCACTGTGATAGCTTCCTTCGGGGGAGTCAGGGACTGGAGGATAGAAACATGACAGCAGAAAAAGACCACATGGCCTATCTAGTCTGCCCTTCCATATCAACTACTACAATAGTCCCCTTCTTCCCTGTAGAGATACTCTGTTTGTCCCATGCTTTTTTTGAATTCAGATACTGGCCTCTACCATCTCCATTGGGAGACTTTCATGCATCTACCATTCTTTCCGTAAAGAAATATTTCTGCATATTACTCCGGAGTCTATCCCCTTTTACCCTCATTCCTATGTCCCCTTGTAGCAGAGCTTACTTTCAATCGAAAGAGTCTCTCCTCCTGTGCATTTATGCCATGGAGATATTTAAACATATCATATTTCCTCTATCCCATCTTTCCTCTAAAGTATACATACTAAGATCCCTAAGCCTGTCCTCATATGCTACATAATAAAGACCACTAACCATTTTAGTAGCCACCCTGTGCACCAACTCTAACCTGTTGATATACTTTTGAAGGTGTGGTCTCCAGAATTGCAAACAATACTCCAAATGAGGTCGCACCAAAGACTTATACAGAGGCACTATGATCTCCTTTTTTCTGCTGGCCATTCCATTCCCTGTGCACGAAAGCATCCTTCTAGCTTTCGTCATTGCCTTTTCTATCCTTTTAGCTACTTTAAGATCATCAGACACAATCACGACCAGGTCCTGCTCTTCTTTTGTGGACAGAAGTACTTCACCCCCTACACTGTACCGCTCCCTTGGAGTTTTGTAGCCCAAATGCATGAACCTGCATTTTTTAGTATTAAATCTCTGCTGCCAAATTCTTGGCTATTCTTCAAGCTTAGCTAGTTCCCTCCTCATGTTATCTAATCCTTCATGAGTATCATCTGCAAAGAGGCAAACCTTATCCAACAGCCCTTCTACAATATCACTAACATAGATGTTAAAAAGAATTGGATCAAGGACAGATCTCTGCGGTACACCACTGATAGCCTCCTTCTCCTCAGAGTGAGCTCTATTTACCTGTATCCTTTGTTGCCTCCCATTCAACCAATGTCTAACCCAATCAGTAACTTTAGGGTGCTCAGTTTGTTTATAAGTCGCCTGTGCGGAACTGTGTCAAAGGTTTTACTGAAATCCAAGTACACCACATCCAGGGCTCTCCCTTGGTCCAACTCCCTGGTCACTCAGTCAAAGAAATCAATCAGATTTTTCTGACCAAACCTGCCTCTGGTGAATCCATGCTGCCTCCGATCCTGTAATCCATTGGACTCCAGAAACCTCAATATTTTCTTTTTCAGCAGTATTTCCAATAATTTACTCACCACAGAGGATAGACTAACCAGTCTGTAGTTTTCAAGCACATCCTTACTTCCACTTTTGTGTGAAGGGACCACATGTGCCTCTCTACAGTCCTCTGGCACCACTCCAGACTCCAAAGAGACATCGAAAAGGTCAGTCAGTGGAGTCACTAGAATGTCCCCCAAGTTCCTTCAGTATTCTCAAATGTATCGCATCTGGTCCCATCACTATGTCCCCTTTTAGTTTAGCTAGTTCCTCAAGAACAAAGTCTAATGAAAATCATTTGAGATCCCCGTCACTTCTGTTCTTATTTACATAGTAACATAGTATATGACGGCAGATAAAGACCAGTATGGTCCATCTAGTCTGCCCAACAAGGCAGCAAGAGTAGGTGCACCTGCCGCTCCAAGCAGGTCACCCCTCCCCATGCCATTGTTTAGGGGTGTACCCACCGCTCTGTGTAGGCCATCCCTATTTGCTAACTGCTTAGTGCATTAAAGCTTTGACATGGTTGTGCATTTCCTGCTTGCAGCAGAGCCTACCATTTTATTTAAATGTTTATTTGTGGGTGTTTTCTGAGGGCCTGCTCCTGGTTCTTCATCTGTGAACACAGAACAGAAATATTTGTTAAGCAATTCCGCTTTATCCTCATCAGCTTCTACATATTCCTCCCCTTCACCCTTGAGTCTTACAATACCACTTTTGCCCTTCCTCCTTTCACTAACATATCTGAAAAATGTCTTATCCCACCATTTCATTGCATTGGCTATTTCTTCTTTTTTTGTAACTTTGCTTTCCTGACTACTTTGCTAGCTTCTCTAAGTTTTTCCAAATATAGATACCTGTCTTCCTCTCTCTGAGACCTCTCGTATTTCATGAAGGCCTCCCCCTTTTTCTTTACCTTTTAAGCTACTTCTTTTCAGAACCATAGTGGCCTCCTTTTCCCTTTACCTTTATTTACCTTTCTAACAAAAAGGTTGGTTGTCCTTAAAATATCTCCTTTCAGTTTTGCCTACTGTTTTTCTACATCCCCAGCTGTTCCCATCCCGCTAAAGATTCCTTGAGGTATTGGCCCATCTTGGCAAAGTTAGTTTCCAAAAGTCTAAGACCCTCGCTTTTGAATGGATTTTATCAACCCTAGTGCTAATACTGAGACACACCATGTGGTGATCACTGGAAGCGAGATGATCTCCCACTATACCATCAGAAACGTTTTCCCCATTGATAAGCACCAAGTCCAATATGGCCTCTTCATGTGTGGTTCTGTTACCAGTTGCCTGAATACTTCTTCCTGTAAAGAATCCAGGATCTCCTTGTGTCTAGATGTCACCATAGCTGGGATGCGCCAATCAACATCTGGCATATTGAAATCCCCTATCAGTAGCACTTCCCTTTTCCTGGCAATGCTGCATATGTCTTCTATTAAATCTCTGTCCACGTCTTCTCCCTGTAATGGAGGTCTGTATATCAAATGGATTTCTCTTTCCCTCTTTCTAGTTTAACCCACATTGCCTCCTCTCCCCTTTTAAGCCCTGTATTTCCATAGCTTTAATATTATTTTTTTTTACATATAGTGCCACTCCTCCTCCCCTTCTTCCTACTCTGTCCTTTCTGAATAACGTATAGACTGGTACAGTAATATCCCAGTCATGGTTGTCCGTGAACCATGTCTCTATAACTACCACTAAATCCAAGTCAGCCTCTCCCATTAAAGCCTTAACATCTGGGATCTTGTTTCACATGCTACGGACATTTCTAGACACTGCTTTACAAATGTTGCCCCTTTTACCTATTTCTATAAAAGTATTTAAAATTTCACTTACCTGGGGGTTTTCTTCACCCATCCCCAATGAATCTAGTTTAAAGTCCTCTTTAATAAGTTAGCCAGTCTACTACTGAAGACCCTTCTTGGACAGATGGACACCATCTCTGCTCTGCAACCCTTGGATCATCCTCTCATGGTCCAGGAAACCAAAACGCTCTCAATTACACCATCCACGCAACCATGCATTTATCTCCAGGATGCAAGTTTCTCTGCCCTGGCCATTACCCTCAACAGAGGTGTGCAAAGTGGACCAGCCATCCTCCCGTGAACCTTGGGCCTGTTACCTCCTGAGAGAAGGAGGCTATGCCCAAAGAGTCAAAAGCCCCCCCCCCCCAGCTGTGGCTGGGGCACTGTTAGGGGCTTGGGTGCTTTTTGCTTACGGGGCCATGCCCCTGGCCTTTGGCCTGCTGCCCCTGTTTGGGAGCCTGGTAGGCTGGAAACTGGGGAATTTCCCATAAGCCTTCTTGGTCTACGAGTGGAAGGGCTTCTGACGGGAAAGGTCAGCAGTCTTCCTGGTCAGCCTGGTTCTGATCAGGAATTCTATCTCCAACTCAGCTGCCTTCTCCGTCATGTGCTTGCCAAAGAGGTTCTCTCCCCAGCAAGGGATGTCAGACAACTTGTCCTGAACCCACTGCTCCAGGTCAGAGGACTATAGCCAGACAAGGTGATAGGCACTTATGCCCACTGCAGCCACATGAGCTACCAACTTGAAGCCGTCAAAGGTTGCCTGAGTCTGAAATTTGGAGCATTCCTTGACTGAAGAAATCAAGGTCCGGAAGCACTCCAGAGGTTCACCTGTCAACCCAGCCAAAAACCTAGAGAGCTCCTTCGCCAGGTCCCTCAGGTACATGCCCATATACTACTACTACAACTACTACTACTGAGCATTTGTATAGCGCTACAAGTCGTACGCAGCACTACACAGACATGTAAGAGACAGTCTCTGCTCATCAGAGCTTACAATCTAGTACAGTTGGTATGTCTGGTTCTGGGTTGTGAGCATGGAGCCAAGGTAGCATTTTTTGCTAAAGGTGCATGCCTACCTACCCTGGGGGGCACAGAGGAGTGCGTCTTCTGGCTTTTGATCCAACGCATGGCCGACTCCACCACCATAAAGTTGTGAGGCAGCTGTGTCTTTTCGAAGCTGGGGCTCTGGCCGACTCGATATTAGGAATCAAGTCGATGGTTCATAATCGGCAAAATCACTGAGCTCTCCCACATCCTGAACAACAGCCTCTCCAGGATGGGGGGCATGGGCACCGTCAGTGTCTCCTTCGGGGGAGCCTCATATTGTAGGATCTCAAGATGCTCAGTCTGAGGCTCGCCCTCTGGCACCGCCACAAAGGCAAGAGCCTGGGACATCTCTCTCACGAAGTCCAGAAAGGCTAGGTCCTCTGGAGGGGACAGCTGATGATGGTGAGGTGGAGGAATCGCTGAGCGATCCTCAAGTTGACTCTGCATCGACAAAGGAAGACATCGGAGCTCTGGGCCACGGAGCCCGGTGGGCGGTGGCGGGTCAAATTTCTAATTGGATGCCGATGGAGTTGGTGTTGGACAAGCCAGCTTCTCCAGGATCGGCTGAGTCTCCTCTGGGGAAGTCCTCACTGAAGATGGCCTCCAAGGTCGGCACCGACAACCCGGAGGTTCCAGGCATCGGGCTGCACTGTGCCTCGAGGAATGCAGCAAAGCTGCGTTCAATGGCCGCCATCCTGGCCTTGATGCCAGTTGATTCTACAGCAGCTGACTCGGTTCTTGAGGTCATCGAGCCCAGAGCCAGGTCCCTCATAGGGGAAATCACTGATGGTGATGGCATCGGGGGACCTGCCCCGATTCCCTGATGCTATGGGAGTCTCCTCCCACCAGGGCTGCTTGGAGAGCCACTCCTGGCCATCGCCATTGGGCCAAGGACTCTGAGCCCAGGTGCTGGAGGTATCTGCTGGTCCAGGATTGGATCTCTCCTTCGGCTCTTGACGACATCCTGAACTCACAGGGAAGGTCATCGGAGGACAATCCCCAGTCCAAGGCTCTGGGGCCCCTGGGCTCTGACCGAGCCTGGGCATGCAACAATAAGTCATCGGACGCCAGTTCCAAGGGGGGAGATTCCACCCTCGATGCCGGTCCCGAGGCAGACTTAGAACCAAACAGCTCCCCCTGCCGCTTTTTATGATCCTTGTGGATCTGTTGGCAGAGCGGGCAGGTAGACATGTCGTGGTCTGCCCCAAGGCATTTTATGCAGCTACTGTGATGATCCGTGATGTGACACTTACCACATTGCTTAAAACCGCTGATCAAGGCCATAGCGGTAAAGACGGCACCCGCAAGGTCAAACTCAGACGTCTCAATCAGCTAGGCCATGAGCAAAGACCCGCACACTGAGAAGAAACAGAGAAAAAGGGGACCTGGGAAAAAAAACACGACATTGAGGCAGTGGACTCAGGTGGCAGAAAGATGATCAGAACCGATTCCAGTAAAAAGAACGAAGAAAAGCAGGTGAAAAAATATACTTTAACTGGGGGCACAGATGGGATGTCTGCAGGGTGTCGCGGATAAAAGAAGACTGAGGTAATATGGCCCCCTTTGGTGGGAAGGTGACCGCGCATGCACGGTGTAACTCCCAAAGGCTTTCTGTGAAAGTTGGGGAGTGGATCCATGAGGGCTCTATCGGTGCAGAAGTCACCCATATGTGAGAACTGACTTCCTGCTTGTTCCTGGAAAAAAGAAAGTATCTCCTTTCACTCTGATAAATGATCAAAAATCTCCCCTTTACACCTTCCACATATTCATGTTCTAACCACAGCTTTGGAAACCAGAGCTAATTGAAAAATACACATCTGGTTCTTAAACACATTTTAGAGATGAAACCTAAAAGGTAGGTATTGCAGTGCCTTGCATAATGTCTTTATAAAAGAGGGTAGAGATGATGAGCCACAAGAGAAGACCCCATGTTTAGAAAGCCCCAGTCCGCCAGCACAGCGGCAGCTGGGAACGCCACTCACTCTGTGTTTTTTTCGGTTAACCACTTTTCATGTTGTGTGTGCAGCCTTTCCAGGTATTCCAGCTGAACACCCTGCTCTTCCAACCTTGCCCTTCGATGCAGTCGCTCCAGGCATTTCTGAAAAGGCAAAAAACAAACTCAACGCCAATGCACTGGCTACACTTTCATCAGTCCTGATGTATAGCCAATTTGTTTAATGCCAAACTCCAACACTGCGAGTAGATAATGAAACTAGTCACAGTGAAGCAAATACCCTAGGTAGTTTTATCTGCAAGGTTTAATCACTGGATATGTATGCATGTACAATTTCCTTGATTACTGCCCCACAAAATTAAAAAGAGTACTCATACAAATGTGTGTCCTTTGGTGTGGCATCATTTTTTCAAGGAAAAAGTACATGGAGAGTTTTGATCATTTAAAATTAAGTGCATACATGCCTTCCCTGACCTATGCCTCCATCCCTTGGGAAAACACCTCAAGAATCTTACATGTAAAAGTCCATGCATTGTGGCACAATATGCATATTTTCATAAGGACAAAGGGTGGGCATCAATAGATCACTTAGACACATAAAACAGCATTTTACCCAAGGAAAGGGTTTTTATAACTACCCTCCATGTTAGCCATTGGCTTTGTGCCAGACAGCCTGAGCCAGTCCTGTTTTTTCTTCTGTTGCATCCCTGTACTTGAAGTTCCAAATTCATTAAGAACAGAAGGATTACATATTCCTAGAGGAACTAGGGTAAGAGGAGGACTGGCTCAGCCTGTCCACATGGTATGGAGCTATTTGGTAGTACAAATATCTTGAAATATAGGGCCCGATATTCAAGAGGCAGTTAGATGGTTTACAGACCTGTAACGCATGTAACTGCTGCTGAACAGCATATTCCCTCTTTTCTCCCTTTCATTCCCCAATGCTAACCGCTGAGCATCGAGGCGTGTTGGCAGCATTCTGGGGAAGATTGCTGCTGGCGACAGTCTCTAACCGGGCAGCAGCAATATTCTATGCTGCCCGGTTAGGGACCTGTGGCTAAAAGATAAACAAGTAAATCCTTTGCCTATCTTTAAGCTGCAGGAGTTAACCAGGCAGCATGCAATATCGCTGCTGCAGCTTCTGGGCATGTGCGACAAACCCGGATATTCAGTGCTGGGGCTGCTTATGACCCTGGCATTGAATATCCAGGGTTAAGAGTAGGTAGGTATGGCTATGCTTCGTAATGGCACATAGCCTGCCCAAATGAGTATCGGGCCCATACTTACTAGAACATTTGTAATTTGGGGGAGGGAATGTGCAGGGAAGGTGTAAATCCAATCCTCAAGGACTACAATCTAGTGTCCAGGATGATAAAAATATGCAAATTAATCTGATTTTGAAACTTACTGCATGCAAACAAATCTTATGAATATTTATTGTATGCATCTGATAATCCAACTTGCCTGAGGCCTTTGAAGACTGAATTTTCACCCAGTGCCCATGAAAGGAAGGATAAGATGGTCGAACATCTCCACCGGGAGATGGGCCAGGCTGAAGCAGCACTACATGCATGGAGATGAAGCTCCTGGTTTCTCAGGGAGCATAACAGAAAAATCAGAACTACATCTCCTTTACACTGGTGTAAAACCAGAACTGACTCAGCCTTTCATTCCGACAAGGATCTGCCTGGCCAACTTACAAATGACCATCATTGGCACTGTTAGGTACAGTAGATGACAACTTACAGGTGTTTTGGTTAAGAAAAATAAAAAGCTACTTGTAAAATTTCTTTGAGATATCAGCTCGGCTTCCAGCTATGTATAATCTGATACTCCACAAGAGGGCAGCGATGTATTATTTCCTACCTCCATGTATACAGCATATACAATGTAACATCTCTTACAGTTACAGTATATAGTTGTGGTCAACATTATTGGTATCCTTGCAGTTCAACCCCTTAATGTCCAATATCTCCTAAAAAAAAGTGACCAGTGAAATGGTTTTGAACTATATATGCACACATATTTGACACATAAAAGAATCAAATAAAACAAGACCAATTAAAAAAGGAAATAATAGGAAATAGTATAAAAACTGGGAAATTGCCAGGACATGATTATTGGCACCCTTATAACAATTCAAATCAGTTTGAATGGAAGCACTACATTCCCACTGCAGTAAATTTAGCGCACCGCTAATCAATTGTCAGTACTCACATGAGCTGAATCAAACAATGAATGATGGTTCTATCATTCACTTCCTGTTCTACTTTCACAATGGTGAAGACAACAGAGTCATCAGAAAAGCCATTATCACCAAACATCAACTTCAAAGGAGTTCAAGGTCATCTCCAAAGACCTTGAGATTCCTGTGTCTACAGTTTGCAATGTTATTAAGAAGTTTTCTGCTCCTGAAAAACTGTCAAGAACTTCCCAGGACATGGTGGGAAGAGGAAAATTAATCCAAGAAGTCTATAATGGTTAGTGCAAACTGTTGGAAAAACACCACATACAACATCCAAAGAGCTTAAGGCTGGCCTGGAGCAATCTGGAATGGTGGTTTCAACCCACACCATATGCCGTGCACTAAACAACGAAGGACTTCATGGGTGAAGGCGAAGGAGGACCCCACTGCTCAAAGACAGACATACATAAAAAGGCACGCCTGATCTTTGCCCCAAAACACCTTGAGAAACCACAATCCTTCTTGAAAAATGTTCTGTGGACAGATGAAACCAAACTTGAGCTCTGAAATGAAGCTTATAAGGGAAAAAAAACACACCCTTCCTAGAGTTAAATATGATGGAAGTTCCATAATGTTGTGGGGCTGTTTTACTGTCTCAGGAACAGGCGGCTTGGAACGTAGTAAAGGAATCATGAAGTCAGAGGACTGCCAAGGTATTCTGGAGCGATATGTACTACCTAGTGTAAGAAAGCTAGATCTGGGTTGAAGGTCATGGGTCCTTTGGCAGGACAATGACCCAAAACATATTGTACATCCAAAAGTACAAAAGAATGGTTAAAAAGGAACAAATGGACTATTTTAAACTGGCCAGCAAAGAAATTCTGATCTCAATCCAATTGAGAACCTTTGGAAAGAGCTGAAATCTGCTGTTGGTAAAAGGAATCCTGAAGACATTCATGAGCTGGAACAAATTGCAGTTGAAGAGTTGAAGAAACTATTGCAGACAGATGTATGAAACTTATAGACGACTAAAAGAAACATTTGGACACTGTCATTAATCCAAGGGTGCCATTAATCCTGTCCAGGTCATATTTTGTTTTTTTCTCAGAAGTTGCTACATCTAAGTTGCACAAATATCTTTTTTATGTTGTATACGTTTGAACATACTATTAAAATATTATGATGACATAGTTGGAAAACTTTCAGTTATTTCTCAAAATATTGTACATAACTTACCTAAAATGCAAGGGTGCCAGTAATGTTGACCACAACTGTAATTACATATAAAAAACTTTGTACTCCATATTGGGCTTCATGATAACTTTCAATCTCTCTTTTCCCACCTCTCTTTCACTTTGCATCACTTTTCCGCTTTCCTCTTCCTCTGGGAATTCATTCAAAGTGATGAGTAAATGTGTTACATAGCAGACGCAATGCCAGTATCTCTCAGAGAGAGAGGACAAGAGCAGAAAGTCTGGATCTTTTTAAGAAGCATTTGCCCACCCTGTGACATACCTCTGGCGTGGCCTGCAAATAGATGATCCCATCAAGAGCGACCCTGTCCTCAAACTGCTGCACGAGGAAAGAATGCCAGTCTTGGTAAATGGCCCATTCAACCTCGTCCATGTAGCCAAGTTCAAATAAATTCTGGGCAAACACATACCTATGAAAAAAACAGGCATGTGTGAGTCCAAAGGTGGGTCGGAATCAAACCTGCTCTAGGGTCTTATACTTTTGTATTGACAAGAACTGGGCATCATTCTTGGGAAAGGAACAGGAAATCTTCTAACTGTGGAGAAAAGTTATTAAGCTGTGGTAAAATTTCTCTTTTTACCGCAATTTGGTTTTCTGCAGGAGTCACTAACCTATGGTAACTCAGTACTGCAGGTTAGGGACTCCTGAAGTATAGGCATATCCAGAAAGTCAGATAATAGTAAGAAGTTTAAGGTAGGTTTAATAAGCAAGTATTGGAGGTGGAGGGTGTGGGGACAATAGAGGGAAGTAATCAGGACTCATATTATAAGCTAAGGGGGAGATGAGAAGGCGGTAGAGGGAAGGTAAAAGGGTGATAATCCTTGGGGGATCAAATGGGGATACAAAACAGGGGCAGCTGAGGGAGGTAGAAAAACAGTGGGCAAAACTGAAAGGGGATATTTTAAGGGCAATAAACCTTTTTGTTAGAGTGGAGGAGTGGCCTAGTGGTTGGGACAAGGTACTTCAGGCCGGAAGGTCGGGGGTTCAAATCCCACTAGAGGACAGCAACCTTGGGCTGGAAGGACTGGGGTTTCTAGTCCCACAGGTGCTCCTTGTGGTCTTGGGCAAGCCACTTAACCCTCCATAGCCCATGTTCCCTGTAAAATAGCAATCTCCAAGTTATAATGCCCTGTTCAATGTAATTTCAGTTTGTTCAATGTAAACCGCACTGATGCAGAATAGCGCGGTATATAAGAGAATTAAAATAAAATAAATAAATAAAGGTAAATACAGAAACATGGTTTAATGAATCTCATGATTGGGATATAGCCATACCTGGTTATAATCTATTCACAAGAGACAGAGAAAATGGAAGAGGAGGAGGAGTAGCCTTGTATGTCAAAAGCAATATTAAAGCTACTGAAATGCAGGGGGCATGGGGAAAAGAAGAAGTGCTCTGCATTGTGTTGGAAAGAGGAGGTAGCACTGTCATCCATACTGCTGTAGTCTACAGACCTCCAACACAAATTGAAGAGATAGATAACGAATTGATTATAGATATTGCCAAGATAGCCACAAAGGGGGAAGCGATCATATTGGGTGACTTTAATCTACCGGTACCTGATGTGGACTGGATTACTCCTTCTGCAAATCTGCAAAGAAGCAAAAAAATCATGGATGCTCTCCAAGATGCGTTACTTAGACAAATGGTGATGGAACCAACCAGGGAAAGCTCAACACTGGATTTAGTGCTCACCAACGGCGATAGCGTGTCGAATGTCTGCTTGAGTGCCCCTGTGAGCAGCAGCGATCATCACACGGTGTGGTTTAAGATAAAAGCTATGGTACAGGCCAAACATAGCAAGCTTAAAGTCCTATACTTCAAAAACATTGACTTCAATAAAATGGCCGAGTACCTAAAGGAGGAGCTGACAGGGTGGAAGGAAATAAGGGAAGTGGAATTGCAATGAGCTAAACTAAAGGTGGCAATAAAAGGGGCAACAGATAAATTATGTAACAAAAGTAAACAAAAACAGGAGGAGAAGAAAACCTATTTGGTTTTCCAAAGAAGTGGCTGCTCAAAGGCAAAAACCACAGCTTTCGCAAAATTCAAAAGCTCGTAAACAGAGGAACACAGAAATGAATACAGGATCAAACTCAAAGAGACAAAGAGAGAAATAAGGATAGCAAAATCAAAGGCAGAGAAAAAGATGGCTAAAGATGTGAAGTGTGGTGACAAAACCTTCTTCAGGTATATTCGGGAAAGGAAGAAGATCAGAGGTGGAATTGCAGGACTCAGAAGTGCAAACAATGAAAAAGCAAAATTGCTAAACAAATACTTTTGCTCTATTTTAAGTAAAGAAACTCCTGGAGAAGGACCACCTGTGACTCCCAAATATAAAAATGGGAATAAAGTAGTTACCACACCATTCACAGAAGATGAGATGTTAGAATAATTTGCAAAACTGAAAGTGGACAAGGCCATGGGACTGGATGGGATACATCCCAGGATACTGAAAGAGCTCAGAGAGGTTCTTGCAGGGCCGTTAAAGGATGTTTTCAACATATCCTTGGAAACAGGAGAGGTTCCTCAGGACTGGAGAATGGCTGATGTCGTACCTCTACACAAAAGTGGTGACAGGGAAGAAGTGTCAAACTATAGGTCTGCGAGCCTTACCTCGGTGGCAGGAAAAGTCATGGAGGCGATCCTGAAAGAGCGAATAGTGAACTTTCTCAAACCAACAGGTTGCAAGACCCGAGGCAACATGAAAGGACGATCTTGCCAAACAAATCTGATTGAGTTCTTTGACTGGGTGACCAGGGAGCTAGATCAGGGGCATGCGATGGATGTCATCTACCTGGATTTCAGCAAAGCCTTTGATACTGTTCCTCATAGGAGGCTTATCAATAAACTCGGTAGCTTGGGGATGGATCCTAAGATGGTAAATTGGATCAGAAATTGGTTGACTGACAGACAGAGGGTGATGGTAAATGGAGCTCACTCAGATGAAGGGAAGGTGATTAGAGGGGTGCCCCAGGGGTCGGTCCTGGGCCCGGCACTGTTCAATGTATCTGTGAGTGATATTGCTGAAGGACTGAATGGAAAAGTCTGTCTTTTTGCAGATGACACGAAAATTTGCAACAGAGTGGACTCCCCCCGAGGGAGTGGTTAACATGAGGAAAGATCTACAAAAGCTGGAAGAATGGTCTAATGCTTGGCAATTAAGATTTAATGTGAAGAAGTGCAGAGTCATGCACCTGGGTAGCAGAAATCCAAGGGAAATGTATGCGATAGGGGGCGATAGGTTGGTGTGCACGGATCAGGAGAAAGACCTTGGTGTGATTATTTCTGAAGATCTCAAGGTGGCAAAACAGTGCGACATGGCGGTGGCAAAGGCCAGGAGGATGTTGGGCTGCATACAAAGAGGAATCACCAGCAGAAAGGAAGATGTACTTATGCCACTGTACAAGTCACTGGTGAGGCCTCACTTGGAATACTGTGTTCAGTTTTAGAGACTGTATCTTGCAAAGGATGTAAAAAGACTGGAAACTATTCAGAGGAATGCGACCAAAATGATTTGGAGCCTGCGTCAGAAGCCTTATGAGAATAGACTTGAAGACCTAAACATGTACACTTTGGAGGAGAGGAGGAACAGGGGAGATATGATTCAGACCTTTAAATACTTAAAGGGAAATAATGAACAAACAAACCTCTTCCAAAGATGGGGAAGCTATAAAACTAGAGGGCATAACAGGAAGCTGCAAGGTGGTAAATTGAAAGGCAATGTCAGGAAATACATTTTCACAGAAAGGGTGGTGGATGCTTGGAATGCCCCCCAAATGAAAGTGGTGTGGGCAAACATGGTGACGGAATTCAAAATGGCATGAGACAGACACAGTGGATCCTTTTACAGCAACAGGATAAATTCAAAATAAACTGAACCATCTAATTTCTCAACAAATAGGGGTGTCCTGCATGGAGTGGTGGGTTCACCCCTAAACAGGGACATGGGGAAGGGTGGCCTGCACAGAGCGGCAGGTGTACCTACTCTTGCCATCGTGCTGGGCAGACTAGATGGATCATGCTGGTCCTTATCTGCCGTCATTTACTATGTTACTATATGTTACTATGTTCTTGTAAAAGGAAAAGGAGGCCACTATGGTTCTCAAAAGAGGTAGCTGAAAAGGTGAAGAAAAAGACGGTGGCCTTCATAAAATACAAGAGATCACAGAGAGAGGAAGACAAGCATCAATATTTGCAAAACTTTAGAGAAACTAGGAAAGTAAAGATACAAAAAGAAGAAATAGCTAATGCAATAAAATGGGGGGGCAAGACATACTTCAAATATGTTAGTGCAAGGAGGAAGTGCAAAAGTGGTATTGTCAGACTCAAGATGGAAAGGGAGGACTATAGAAGTTTTGGTTCTGTGTTCACCTCAAAATACCCATAAATAGGAAGAGACATGAAGCGGATCTTGAACAATTTTCAGAAGACTGTGTCATAAGGAATTTACTAAACTAAAAGTAGACAAAGCAATGGAGCTGGATGGATATATCCAAGAATACTGAAGGAACTTGGGGATGTTCTAGTGGTTCCACTTACTGACCTTTTCAATGTTTCTTTATAGTGGGGAGTGGTCCCAGAGGACTGGAGAAAGACACAAAAGTGGAAGTAAGGATCAAGTTGAGAACTACAAGCTAGTTAGTCCGACCTCTCTAGTGAGTAAATTAATGGATACATTGCTGAAATTGAGGATAGTGAGGTTTCTGGAGTCCAATGGATTGCAGGATCCAAGGCAGAATGGGTTTACCAATGGCAGGTCTTATCAGACAAATCTGATTGATTTCTTTGACTGGGTGACCAGAGAACTGGACCAAGGGAGAGCCCTAGATGTGGTGTACCTGAATTCAGTAAAGCCTTTGACACTGTTCCGACAAGGTGACTTATAAATAAATTGAGTACCCTAAGGATGGACTCTAAAGTGACTGACTGGGTTAGACATTGGTTGAGTGGAAGGCGACAAAGTGTAGAGGTAAATGGAGCTCACTCTGAGGAGAAGTATGTTACCAGTGGTATGCCCCAGGGATCTGTCCTTGGTCCGATTCTTTTTAACATCTTTGTTAGTGATACTGCGGAAGGGCTGTCGGGTAAGGTTTGCCTCTTTGTGGATGATAACAAAATCTACAATAGAGTAGACACCCAGGAAGGAGTAGATAACATGAGGAGTGATCTAGCTAAGCTTGAAGACTGGTCAAATTTGGTAGTTGAGATTTAATGCTAAAAACTGTAGGGTCATGCATTTGGGTGGCCATAAACAGTTTTCCAGTGGCTTGAAAAATGGGTTCCTGAATTTGTATATTGCATTCCCCATCTGATTCCAATTCCTCAAGTATACTGATGAATTTCCTAACATAAGAACTAACGGCTTGCATAAACAGGAACATAATTCCTTTGTGCCCACGCAGGAGCTATATACAGTAAATTCTTAAGAGTTAAATTTCCTTCCAAATGGGGCTTTCAGTTACGTCATACCCAAGATGGTAGCTTAGGCTGTGAGCTCCCAGCGATTTTAACAAGCAGCCCACTGAATAGAGCATGTAGCTTGCACTTGGCATTTCAGTAGCTGTACTAAAGTTGCCTCATACATAAGGTTGCTTCGGCAAAGAAGTCAGGCATGGACTTAAAGGCATTTGTCTCCAAAAGCGGAGGCCCTTTGAGCAGTGTTGGAGACAGCCAGAAAATGGCAGACTCAGAACGAGGGGGTGGCTATTCAAATGGAGGATCAAAATCTGGCATTGAGGAGGCTGATGCCATGGATCTAGCCATCTTTTGATGGGAGATGTGGTACTGGTTTACTGAACTGAAAGAGGACGTGCAAAGGATGAAAAAAGATGTTTTGACCTGAATGGCAGACATATGCTCTGAATTGCATGATGTGGGTCAGCATATGGAGGATACAGAGGGCCGCATGGATGAACAAGAAGATAATTTAATTGAAATGGGATGCGATATTTCTGTCTGAAGGAGAAACATGAAGAATGTCTGGCTAAAGTGGGGGACCTTGAAAACAGGTTGCGTCGGTGTAATTTTTAGATAGCGTAGTCACAGGTGTTCTCCAGGGACAGCAGGAATCAGTCCTCACATATGGGTGACATCTGTGCCAACAGATCCCTCGCAGAAGCATCTTCCCAATTTTCAAAGAAAGCCTTTGGGAGATGCCACCATGCATGCGTGGTGCCCTTTCCACCCAAGGGTACCCTCTTGCTCAGTCAGATGACATAGATAAAAGACTGCAAAAAGAAAAAGGTAAAGAAGCAACTCCAAGGGGAGGATAGAGGGTTGTGAGGACTGATTCCTGCTGTCCCTGGAGAACACCTGTTACAGGTGAGTAACTACGCTTTCTCTGGGAACAAGCAGGAAGTCAATCCTCACATATGGGACTCCCTAGCTACAGGCTACCTAAAGCCCATAAGGAGCAGTGAGCAGGAGCAATTGAGTCTGCAGAAACAAACTGCAGTAGAACCCGTGTATCTGATGAAACCAATGCTCCAGTAGCCTGAACACAGAAGGGTCGGAGGTTAGGAGTTGCCTAGACTCCAAAGAGATTATGGAGCATGGCCTGGTCAAAGGTGCTGTTCCATTGGGACTCCCTCTCCAGGCAATAGTGAGCTGCTAAGGTATGGACTGAAGACCAGGTGGCAGCCCGGCAGATGTCCAACATTGGGATGGAGCACAGATTTGCTATAGAGGCTGCCATGGGCCTGACGAATTTGTGGCAGAGGGTGCAAGACCCCGTGCCCCCCTGCTTGTTCACGTAGAACATTGCCACTTGATTGTCTGTTTGGATCAGCACCAACTGGTGCCTCATACAGTGACAAAATGCTCAGAAGGCTAGATATATTGCCCGACGCTCAAGCAGGTTGATCTGCTGGTTGCCCTTGGCTTGTAACCAGCTGAACTGGCTGTGACGTTCCTTGCAGTGGGCTCCCCATCCCAGCAGGGAGGTGTCCATTATGAGGACCCTTCAGGGACTTGGAGTTTGGAAGGGCATCCCTGCTTGAAGGTGTTGTGTATTTTGCCACTAAGTCAGAGATTCTGCCAACTGGTCTTGGAATCGGCCCATGGCTGTGCCCACTGGTCTCAAAGGCACCACTGAGTGACCCTCATGTGCAGACAGGCGTCTGGGGTGATATGGACTGTGGAGGCCATGTGCCCGAGTAGGCACAGCAGGAGCTGAGCTGACTCCGAGGGATGGTGTTGTACATCTGTGGCTAGTGTCCCGAGATGGTTGGCCCAGTCCAAGGGGAAGAAGGCCTTTGCCTAAATGGTGTTCAGCTTTGCCCCTATGAACTCCAGACCTTGTGTCGGGAGGAGATGGGACTTGGGGTGGTTTATCACGAACCCCAGATATTGTAGGACGTAGATGGTGCGAGCCGTAGCTCGCTGCACCTCTTTGGCTGTGCCTCCTTTATTGAGCCAGTCATCCAGATAGGGGAAGAAAAATACCCCCCTGGAGGCAGAGGCCACTACTGCCAGACACTTGGTGAAGATCCTGGGGACGGGCGCCAGACCGAAGGGTAGTACCCTGTACTGGTAGTGGCCTCCCTCCACCATGAAACGGAGGTAGTGCCTATGGCTGGGGTGAATGAGGATGTGGGTATAAGCATCCTTCAGATCCAAGGAGCATAGCCAATCTCCCTGCTGGAGGTAAGGCAGCAATGCTCCAAGGGAGAGCATTTTGAACTTCTCCCTCACCAGGAACTTGTTCAGGTTCCACAGGTCCAGAATGGGCCTTAGGCCCCCTGTCCTTTTTGGCACAAGGAAATACCTGGAGTAGAACCCTTTGCCCCTGAGATCTTGGGGTACTGGTTCCACCGCCTTGTCCTAGAGAAGGCTTGTGGGTTCCTGCAGTAGAAGGTCCTGCTGATGGGGAGATCTGGAGGGCTCTCCTGGAAAGAAAGTGGGAGGGTGTCTGTGCCAGGTGGAGGAGGTAGCCATCCTTGACCACCTGAAGTGCCCAGGAATTGGTGGTGATGGCTGACCACTTGTAGGCGTAGTGGATCAGATGTCCCTCTGTGGGCTGTTGTCCTTGGGGTAGAAAGGCTATGTCCAAGGAGTCAAAAACTACCCCCCCCAGGCTGGGTAGGAGCCGACGCCTGGAGCTTGGGAGCCTTCTGCTTACGAGGGCCTTGCCCATGTCCCTTGGCCTGCTGACCCTGCTGGGGAGGCCTGAAAATGTGGGTAGTTTTTGTAAGTAGCCCCTTTCCTCTGGTAAAAGGCTTTTTACCTGAGCTCTTCTGTAGGGGATGTCCAGCGGTCTTTTTGGAGAGCCTGGTCCTCATCACAAACTCTGTCTCCAACTCACCTGCCTTTTCCGACATGGGTTTGCCAAAGAGAGATCGACCAATTTGTCCTTAACCCATTGCTCGAGGTCAGATGATTGTGGCCAAGCCTGGAGTCGGGCACCGATGCCCACCACAGCTACTCTAGTCACTGACTCGAAGTCGTCACAGGCTGCTTGAGTCATGAATTTCCAGCACTCACAGACGGCTTTGGCCAGGTTTTTCAACAGCTGCAGGGGTTCCTTGGAGAGACCAGTTGAGAACCCAGTGAACTCCTTCACCAGATCTCTCAGGTGCATGCCCATGTACAGCTGGTAGGCCTGGATCCGGCCGATGAGCATCAAGCCCTGATAGCACTTTCTGCTGAGGACATCCAAGGTACAGGCCTCCCTACCTGGGGCATCGAGGAGTGCATCTTCGGGCTCTTCAGCCGACATATGGCTGACTCCACCACCATGGAGGTATGCAGCAGCTGTGCCTTCTGGAAGCCAAGGCTCTGGCAGACCCGATACGTCGAGTCGAGCCACTTGGTCACGATGGGCACCCATGCCAGTGTTTCCCACATACGGAGCATTAGCCATTCCAGGATGGGTGAAATAAGTACCGTGAGCGATTCCTTCAGTGGGACCTCGTATTGGAGGATTTCTAGTTCCACCATCTGAGGGTCCTCCTCCAATTCCATTGGGAATGCAAGGGCCTTTGACATATCCTGCATGAAGTCAAGGAATGCCATGTCCTCGGGTGGGACTGATGCAGAGTCTCTGGGGGTGGTGAGTCTGAGGGGACATCGCAGTGGCGACGGGTGTCTGTGGACCCCTTGTGTTCGGTCCCCCACTCCAAGAAGTATGTTAAAGACTCGAGGGAGGGATAGCCTGAGCCCTACCCGCATTCCTCGCAGGCCGCGCACCTGGTGCCATATGTTGAATGGGATCTAGACCTTGGCCAAGGACTGACTCAAGGCTGTATGGTCTCGAGGATCAGCTCAGCCTCTGGAGACATCCTCAATGTTGAGGGCCTGGTGGTCTGGGCAGAGGAACTGGCTGTACTGGACAGCAATGCCCACTGCTGGTCCCAGACATGCTGCGCTCCATGGCCGCCATTCTGGTTTCCAGTCCAGAAGGCTCCGAAACTATCAACATGGGTAACAAGGAATTTGGGTCCAATGCCAGTTCCCCCGAAGGGGAATCCTCAATGAGGATGGCTTCGGGAGTCCGAGGCTATCTTCGGGCAATTCCTTCCAGGGCCACTCCTGCTCCGAGCCCTTGGATGAGCGTCGTGGACTGCGGGACTTGGCTTAAGGCTTACCCGACCTGCCGGAACTATCCAGGGATGCTGCCTTCAAGCGTTTCTTTTTCTTGTGTTCCCTCGAGGGAGACCCCCTTTCTGAAGATCCGTGGCATCGACCAGGGTCCACAAGGGCACCACGGGAGTTCATGGCTTCAGAAGGGGCCTTGGCTTTCGGAGACACCAGGGACTCCGGGAAGAACTTATCATGCTGCTGCTGGCAGCTCTTGAGGGCCTTGGTCGAAATTTTATTACAGAGACCACAGGCCGTGGGGTCGTGGTCCGGCCCTAGGCAGCAGTCATGTGTATCAGTAAGGGACATGATTTTTGCACACCGATCACACTTCTTAAAGCCACTGGTAGCCATAGGGGAAAAAAGTACCCCAAAGCAAGGTCGAAGACCTGCAGTGCTGCCAATTGGAAAAAAGGCACAAAGGCTCCAAGGGGAAAAATTACCTACGGACCCAAGACTCGATGCTGGGACACCGGGCTCCGGTGGCGAGAAGAGTACCAGTGCACATCCGGATGAGAGTAGGAAACTCGGGCACAAAGGCATCAACTTTTTCTGGGGGGAAAGCAGACAGACATCTGAAGGGCTCCGTGGAAAAAAGGAGACTAAGCAAGATGGCACCCTTGGGCAGGAAGGGCACTACGTATGCGTGATGGCATCTCCCAAAGGCTTTCTTTGAAAGATGGGGAGATACTTCCACGAGGGGTCCATTGGCACCAACGTCACCCATATGTGAGGACTGACTTCCTGCTTGTTCCCAAAGAGGGACTTAACAGAGAGCTCTGACCCATGGACTATGTCGTACTAACAGAGAGGATTTACCATTCAGTGGTTCAGTGTGCACAACTGGAATCCTTCCAACTTTGTTTTAAGGTCAAGTGCACCCATAGAGTGTTGGGGCAGCCAGCACGGGTTAAGCCTCGTGATGTTTTGGTCTGCCTTCATGAATATGCGACGAAGGATGTGATTGTTATGGCGGCAAGAAAGCAAATTCAATGGGAGAATGAGGAGTTAAAAGTCTATGCGGACCTGTCCACTGGGACCACCATAGAGGTGAACGGGACTATATCTATTAATCAAGCGTCCATGCATCTTATTTGCATATTGACTATATCTGGGTCTCAAAAATGCTGCCAGGTATGGTAAAGCAATGCCAGATAGTGAATCACACCTGGTCGGATCATGCTCTGGTAGGGTCAATCATTGAGTTGCATCAGAGGATATAGAACAAGGGGATGTGGTGACTGAATGACTCATTGCTAGAGGGGATGTGCACCAACCTCGGAGGTAATCCATCACTATATGGAGGCTAATGATAACACTGGTCAACAAATTTTTACAAAAGTCATATTACTGAAATAAAAATAGTAATTTCTTATCAATTTTTATATGCTGAACACGAATATGACAGTGAAATTGCAAAGTTGGCTCTAGTTTTTTTGTAATCTACAAGAATTAATGTTTACATCACAAAATGCATGTCAGTAGTAAATATAATAGGCCTTCGGTTAATACCTGTAAAAAAACAAGTCACAGACTACTTCTTAGATTTTTTCACCGGTCTTTTGTACAGCTGTTCGGGAGCTTCTCTGGGGAGTGTCCAGCAGTCAGCCAGCATTGTAGTGGACCATTTTCCCTGGTATCTTTGGCCATCGTTGCGCTATCCTGGTGAAAACGTTCACCCTGTTCATCACTAACCATACCACAGTTGTCAGGAAAGAAATCGAGATGGGAATCAAGGAAATGGATCTTTAGAGACATATTGCAGCCAAGTTTCTGATACTGCATCAGCATGTCTTCTACTAGTTCCTTGTAGTTTTCTGCCCTAACATTCCCGAGAAAGTTTGGTGACACTAAGCGAAAAGCATTCCATGCTTGTTTCGCATCACCCTGCAGCAAGTTGTTGAACCGGTCATCTTTGAAGAGCTCTTGAATCTGAGGACCCACAAAAACTCCCTCTTTAATCTTTGCTTTGCCAGTTGACGGAATTTTTCATGCAGGTATCGGAAAGCTGGCGAAGTGCGGTCCATGGCTTTCACAAAGTTTTTCATCAAACCTAGTTTGATGTGAAGGGGTGGTAGCAGGATTTTGTGAGCCTCAACCAGAGCTGGGTGCTGGATATTCTTCTCTCCAACTGTTACATTTTGTCTGCGATTCCATTCCTTCCACAAGTAGTGCCAATCCCTTGCTTGGCTATCCCACTCACATAAGAAACACATGTATTTTATATATCCCTGCTGCAGTCCCATTAAAAGGGCAACTACCTTCACGTCACCACAGAGGTGCTAGCTGTACTTGTTATAGTTAATGGAAGTCAGTAGATGCTTTACGTTATCGTATGTCTCTTTCATGTGGACGGCATGCGCTACTGGAATAGATGGAAGACAGTTTCCATTGTTCAAAAGCACAGCCTTCAGACTCAGTTTCAAAGAGTCTATAAATAGTCTCCAGTCTTGTGGGTCATGAGTGATTTTTAAGGCATTCATGAGGCTTTCGATATCGTAACAGAATACCAGATTACTTTCCTTTCTGACTGCGTACTGCTAACGTCAGATGGCTTCAGCAGCCGTCTGGCAGTAGTATTGCATTGCATCAGAAAATGATGCAGTCAACTCTGAATGATGTGTGCATGCTGGTATTATGCAATGTGATGCAATATTACATCATTCAAAGCTTATTTGGGATGTTGTTGATGTCCTACTGGATAAATTTACACAGTGAAACGTCAAAAATGAACTACATGCAATATCTTCAAAACGAGAGCCAATACAATTTTTTTAATGTTATATTCGTGTTCAGCTCACCAAGATACTACAGATTAGGGCCTTTTAAAGTCAGTAACGATTTCAATGTTGACCAGTGTAATGAGACCTGTTCCCCAGGGATAGTGTGGGACTGCCTCAAAGTGGTACTTTGGGGGCATTTTATTAGTCAGGGCACATATAAGAAGAGAGAAAAGGATAAAGTAGTAAGGGAGTTGCATCACGATACTGAGGAGACAGACATGAGAATGAAATGAGGGGATAGGGAATCCATGCTGAGTAGACAGCTGCTACAGCTGAGGCAACAGCTGCAAGAATTGCAATTAGTTGATATCCGTTGTGATTTGGAGAGACTAGGACAGCAGCAATTCAAGTTTGGCAACAAGGCAGGAAGGCTTTTGGCCTTTCATCTTCGGAAAGCCTGAACTCAGAATTGGGTATGGAAAATTAAAGACACACAAGGTAGAGAGATGGCTGAATGGGAATGGATAAGGAATAGGTTTAGAGAGTTCTATCAAAAACTCTACACTCCAGAGTGGAAGGTGGAGGGTCCCCAGATTCAGGAATATTTGGAGAAATGTCGGCTTTCACAAGTGATGGATGAGGATAGGCAATTATTGGGAATACCGATTTCAGTGGCAGAAATTCAGCTGGTCATCAGTAGCCTCACGAGGTCTAAGGCCCCTGTGGTTAGATGGCTATACCAATTTTTTCCACAAAACTTTTCAGCCACAATTGGTGGAGTTGCTGGCTCGGGTTTTTAACTCCTGTCTTCAAAATATCATTTTACCTCCATCATGAGAGAGGCAAGAATCACGATTCTATTGAAGGAGGGCAAAAATTCCACCCAATGCAGTTCATATCTTCCGATCTCTCTTCTAGGCATTGACAAAAAAATCTTGGCCTGAGTTTTGGCTAACCAATTGTAACCCCTCATAACAAAGCTTGTACACTCCAATCAGTCAGGGTTTATTCCGTGGAGACAGTATGTGGATAACATGCGGAAAAATCTCATTGGGCAGGCTAGACAAAGGAAGACCCCAGCAGTATTGCTAACGGTAGATGCTGAAAAGGCCTTTAATAGGGTCTACTGGCCTTATTGTTTTCAAGTCTTCAAGGGAAATGGGACTAGGGAGACCCTTCCTGCAGTGGATTCAGGTGTTGTACTCTAGCCTGAGTTCAGATTAATGGGACGTACTCGACTGCCTTTGAGTTCCAAAGGGGTACACATTAGGGGTGCCCATTGCCCCTGCTTCTTTTTGCTCTCACCAAGGAGCCGCTGGCACAATGGGTATGGGCTCAAGAGGATATTGTGGGTATCCCAATGGGGTCCACTCAGTATAAACTTTCTCTTTTTGCGGACAATCTCCTTTTTTCCGTGGTGAACCCCCTGGCTTCCCTAACTGTGGTGAGTGAGGAGTTGGGTAGATTTGGTGATCTCAGGGTTCAAAATGAATGAGGGAAAGTCAGAAATGTTGGAGTTCTTCCTTACCCCCTTGGAAAACGCCACACTTCATAGGTAGTTCCCTTTCAAATGGGACACCTCTCATATTCGTTATTCGGGTGTGAACCTTTCAGCTGATTGCACTAGGCTTAATTTCGATCTCATCTGGAAAGCCATTGTATCCAACATGCAGCAGTGGAGGAAACTGAGCCTGTCTTGATTTGGGAGGATCAATAACGTTGATAATGGTGGTGCCTAAGTTTCTTTATTTGTTCAATGCCTTGGCAGTGGAGATTCCGGAGAGAACCTGTCAGACTTGGTAGCGGGAACCTGAAGATTTTATTTGGGATTGTAAGTGACACCGGGGTGCAGGCAAGGTCTTAACTAGGGCAAGAGCAGAGGGTTGCTTAGGGGTCCCAGACATTAGAATATATTATAATGCAGCTCAAATCAGAGTGGTTGTGGTCTGGCAATTATGTCCTTGGAAAGAGTGGTTTTGCTTGAACAAGATGAGGTGAGTGCTTGTCCTCTGCATTATTTATTGTGGGGTAGGAGTGGCTCCATAGGGCGTAAAAAGGTTGCTAATCAATGGATGGGATAGACACTATAGGGCTCATTCTGTTCCAGAAATAAATCCCCTCTGTACTTCTGGTCTGAGCCGGACGTACAGAGGGGATCGCGATTCTGATCCCGTGGGGCACATCTAGCCCCGGGGAACAGAATCACAATCAGTCATGTACGTGCAGGATGGGACTGTAATTCAGTCCAGCTGGCACATACATGACTAGCCCGACTAACTCAGTCAGGGTTTTTAAATGAAGCCGCGGCGCCATGGCATCCGGTTGCCATGGCACTGCGGCTTCATTTAAAAGCCGCAATGCCAGCTGCTGGAAGAAAATGCTTATTCCCTGAAGCCCGACCCCCAATCTAGCCTCCTAAAGCCAGGGTCGGGCTGTGGGGAATGTCCTCTGGCCCCTCCCCCCCGCCCCATCCACATCCCGGCATTTAAATAAAAACACGACATTAGAATCAGCCCCATACGTCCAGGACTGGCGACCGCCCAGACTCTGCCCCCATCTAACTTCCCCGCACAACCGGCGGGGAAGTTAGACGCAGGTAAAGAAGGCGCGAATAGCGGACTCTATGAGTTTGGGAGTGGGAATGTCAGAAGCAGCATGGAGACCATAAGATTTTTGCTCTGCTTTGCAATTTAACTCACTCTTCCCGCCGGGCCTGCTAGACCTCCGATATAAACAGTGGGAGGCTAAAGAGCTGTGGTCCATTGAACAATTTTGGGGAGAGACTGGCATACATCCGTTTGAGGCAACGAAGTGGGAATTCATGTTGGAAGACCAAGATAGATTTCATTATCATACAGTGTGTCATTTCCTGAAGGATGGGGTCCATCGGGGGGCTGGTCGGGCACCAGGGGAGCTTGAACTAGCCTTTTTGAGAAGGTCCATGAAGGAGAGTTTATCCCGGTTATATAAAATGCTGGGGGGACCAGATTATCATAAGCACGTCCATCATGATAGGTGGGAATCTGACTTAGGGGTACAATGGGAGACCCGTGAGTGGACTCGGGTCATGTAGTGATTACATAAGGGTTTGCAGGAAACATATTTGCTGGAGAATAACTATAAGTTTTACTATCACCGGTATTTCACCCCTTGTAGGCTGTGGAAAATGGGGGTAGGGGATAGATGTTGCCGGCGAGGTTGTGTGTGTGTGGGGGGGGGGGGTACTTTTATGCATGTATGGTGGGAATGCCCGTGTATACAGCCTTATTGGGTGAAAGTATTCGACATGCTATCTCGGGTACTGAAATGTCAGATTGCCTCATCGCCATCACTGGCCCTCTTAAGCTATGGAGAGGGAGATATGGGAGCAGGGGCCCTGGGAGGGTCTGGGTTTTTGCTAATTGCTACAAGATTGACCCTAGCCCAGTGGTGGAGGAAAGAGGCGGCCCCATGTTTTGGAGTTAGTGTTGGTGGAACTTCATTATGTGTACGGGATGGCCAAATTAACAGCCATGCATCAGCAGAGGCTCCCATTCTTTGAGAAATTATAGGAATCCTATGTATCTTTGGTATGCTCAGTCAAGGGCTGGGCCACAACCAAAGCTTTGAGTAGTAATGTAGGGGTGCAGCTTGACTGGGATGTGAGAGTGGTGGGGTATGCGGATGCAAGGTTTCTGTTTTGTTAGTATGTTTTTTCCTGGTAACAAGGATATTTCCTTTGCCCATTGTATTTGGGGTTGTGCTGGGGAAGGGGGGTATGGAGGGGCCATGGACATGAGGAGGAATGTATTCTGAATCTATTGTTTTAATAGATGTTGATGTTGGATATGGGTAGTTATTGTTGTGTGGCCCATCTTTCAATAAAAATTGTAAATTAAAAAAAAAAATCCTTCCAAATCTCTCCAGACCAAGCTAGAGTTCACATAGTGCTGCAACTGAAGGTAGTAAAAATGGTCTCCTTCAAATAAAGTGATAGGACGCCTTTAACTTCTCAAAGCTACATACCCAGCTTGCGAATGCACTAATTGTCCTAAAACCAACAGTCCTTTAGCATACCATTCCTGAAAGACCCCATAAATTAAACCTGGTTGAAAATTCTTCTTAAACATGAGGTTACACCTCAACGCCTTGTTTGCCACACAAAGGTACCCTTTGAGTTTATCCTACAGTTGGAGTGTAAGCAGCACATATGAATTACAAGCACTCCCCATTTCTCATCTTACCCCCCCCCCCCCACGGCAAAATTTTCATCTCTAAAGAGGTTTCCCCTGATTCATGTTGCTGATGTCTTACCCACTGCTTACCCATTATACTGTCACACAATTCTATCACCACCCTAAGATGAGTTACCTCAAAAGAGGCTTTCAAGTTGGGTTTCTCCACTCCCCTCAGTACTCCTAGCCCTGGGTGAGTGTGTCTCCAAATAAAGTTGAATACCTTTCTTTGAATACATTTAAGAACCTTCACCGAGAATTCAATGGGCAATGACATAAGTTGAAAAGTGTACACTTGGAGTGGGACACAATGGCACATTTCCTCCATTTGCAAAATCAGACATGTGGGGTATTGATATGTATCATGGGGAGTGTTGGGTGCTGCGTGTGTGTGTGTGAGAGAGTGTGATGGAGAATGTCGGGGCTGCATCCACATGAATGTGTATGTGTGTTTGTCTTCCATGGGGAGTGTCAGAGGCAGTGTGTGTGTGTAATGGAGCATGCTGGGGGCTGCGTGTGTGTGTGTGTGTGTGTGTGTGTGTGTGTGTGTGTGTGTGCTCGTGTGCGTGCGCGTGTGCCATGGAGAGTGTTGGGGGCTGCATCCATATACATGTGTAAGCATGCACAAACAAACAAGCATATGCTAGCCACCAATTTGGCTGCAGACAAATTTGAGCCGCACGGTGAAGGAAGTTCATGAGATCAGACTGAACTTTCTCCATCGTGTGGCTCAACCAAACATGCAGCTGACTGTGGTGGGCAAAGTGTGAAACACTGTATTTCAGGAGCTGCAGCATAATTGGCAGCTAGCAGATGCATACACATGCATACGGACAGACAACATTTATCCAGCTGCCTGAACCCTCAACAACAGGTGCTAAGCCTAAACAAAATGTGCCTAAAAAGGAACAGCAGCAGCAGAAAAACATTTATTTTTACCTTAGCTATCTGGCCAAACCACGAGAATGTCAGTCCCTCCCATTCTGTTAAATCTTTTTGTATCTCCTGAAGAAGGTGCCATAATTCAACTTATATAAGTCAACTTCATCCCTTCCAATGTTTACTGATGGACAAGCTGGTATAACCAGCAGTGGAAACTGAGAGGGCCCATTGAACACTGGAGTCAAGACACAACAAGCAACCATGTGAGATTGTGGTATGTTTCCACTGCTTTGCTGACCGGAAGCAATTCATGGCCAAAGTGAGACACCAGGGTGAACTGCGATGGTGCAATACAAAAGTGGAAGTGTTGCAGGATGTTTTCCTACACACTCTCCAGTGGAGGCATGTGTTCTGTGAGGTGACTCGCCTGCTAACTACTGAGGGATTGCACTATAAATGGCTCTTCTCCTTTGGGCTATTGATTACTTTAAAGGGTGGACACAAGCGCATAGCAAATGTGGAAGAAGCCTGGACACTGCAGTCTTGAAAGCAAAGGAATTTGACAGGAGAATAAACAGAAAGCCCTGATCACCCAGAAATGCTTTGAAGCATTTCAATGGAAAAAAGTGGGCGTTGAGAATGGCAGACTATGGAAACAGCAATGTCCATTGGATGGTCTTCAAGAAACGGCGCAACCAATCAGCGGTGGTGGAGGCAGCAACGTGAGCCAGTGAACGGATGGAATATGGCTGAAGATCTTATGGGTGGCACTTAGAAATATTCTAATGGACTGTATGATTCACTAGAGCATGTTATAGTGGAAAGGGAGATTGGGAGGTGGGGGGGGTCAAATAGCTTGTTGTTTTTGAGATGGGAGAGGCTGTTGCTTGGAGGGGAGAGGATGGGGGATGGCGAATATGGTCAGAGTGCAGATGGATGCATGGAGGAGGTATCAGGATAAGGGGGAGGGAAGGCTGAGTTTACACATGGGGCTCCCGGGGGTGGTATGGGGTGGGATTGATGATGGGCAGGAGGGGACAGAAGTACAGAGCTGGAGATGCCCGGGGCCCTTACTTAATTAGTTAATTAATTACCATTGCGTGGAAGCGAAACAGGGTGGGAGGGGACTGGACTGTGCTACTTTTTCTTGGGATAACTTCAGGATGTGTGTGGTGGAGTGGTCAGAGGGAGAGAGGCCGTTATTGGGGGGGGGTGGAGAGGGGAGGGACTGTCAGTAGGGAATTACTATTAGGGGACTGGGGGGATAGAGTGGATGGCAGGAAATGCTGATTCTCTCTTTTATAATAATGGGTAGTATGTGGGTTATGATGCTAAATATTAAAGGGTTAAATTTATATATGAAACAGCTACTTTTAGCTACAATGCCTACAGATTGATGTGGGAACCATATAAGAGACACATATGTGTGTTAAATATGAGCAACTAGTTTCACACACTACACATGATAGAGTTCTCTTCGTTTCTAACTGCATAGAATGGAAAAAGGGTGGGGTGGGCAGCCTTCTGTCCAAAAGCTTTCTGGGTAGTGTAGTATAGTGGGAGTGCTGAAAGACAAAGGGGGGAGGTATATCATGCTTAAACTAAGGTTAAAGGGAGAACTGTAGACAATAGTGGAGGTCTATGGGCTGAATGCCCAACAGGGCCCTTTCTATCAGCAGTTCACAGAGAGATTGCTGGAAATTGTGGAAGGCAAACTCCTTATGGCGGGGGGGGGGGGTCATCTTTGTGATGGACCCTAAATTGGATCCTCAAAAGGGAAGGGGGGAGCGAGACCTCAAGGACCTCTTGGGAAGAACTACACAACTGCAGCCAGAGAGCCCATGGTGAGGGATTATGTGTTTTACTCCAAAGTCCACAACTCGTACTCCCAGATAGATATGCTCTGGGTAGCAGAGCCTCTGCTGGGTAATGTGGAAACCTATCAGATTGAAAATATTACCTGGTCAGACCGCGCTCCAGCGTGGTTGACATTAGGAATCAAATAACTAAAATTAAAGCCATACAGGACTATTTCCCATAATCAGTGACAGCACTAAATCCTGTATAAAGAACTGCTCATTCAGAAATTAGGAATGTATGTTGGACTTATTCAGTCAAAGCCCATATGAATCAGCTGCTTTTAGCATGTAAGTCTTTTGTTTTTTTTTTAAGTGATCAAATAGTGATTTAAAAGTCCAGCGTGACGCTACAAATTAATATCAAGTGTTACAGGAATAATATCAGTTGCCAACTAAGACAGTCATATTTCAAATCAGTATGACTAAATTCTGCATCAGGGTTATATTAATTACTGATAATATCAAGTCACTTATCTGGTCAGCGTGATTTATTTATTTAACATTTCTTATATACCACCTTTCATGATATCAAGGCGGTTTACATTGAACAAACTGAAATTACATTGAACAGGGCATTATAACTTGGAGATAACTATTTTATAGGGAACATGGGCAATGGAGGGTTAAGTGGCTTGCCCAAGACCACAAGGAGCACCTGTGGGACTAGAAACCCCAGTCCTTCCGGCCCAAGGTTGCTGTCCTCTAGTGGGATTTGAACCCCCGACCTTCTGGCCTGAGGTAACTTGTCCCAACCACTAGGCCACTCCTCCCTCCCTGTGATACGTTGACTAGTATTTTAAAATCTCACAGTTGTTTCTTTTCATCAGACAGGGAATCCATATCATACTGTTGAGCGTGCTGGCTTGAAAAAAATGGTTATGGCGTTTTTGTTTTTTTAAAGAGTCAAGACTCCACTCACTAAAAATCCTTTTGGTCAGAGGGCTAGCAAGCTCACTGAAAAAAATTCTAATTGACAAAAACTCAGCAGATCAAATCAGTGCGTTCCAGTTTATTTGTTGGTTTAGACCCTTAGGATGCACTGTGTTTAATATAAAAATCCAGAATTGTTCTCTATGATTTATTTATTCTATAATCTATTTCTATACCGCAACACTCCCAAACAAATCAGATCAGTATGGTTTACACATAAAAGTCATCATGTGACAAAAGATGAATAGAGAGAATAACTAAGCTTTCAATATTTTCCTAAATACAATAATAGAAGACATAAATTTCAATTTCAATGGTAATTTGGACCACAGTTCCACAGCTTTATATGACAAGGTATGCATAAAACATCTCTTATTAACCACACTTCTATTTTATGAAAACAGCAAAACTTGCGTTTCCGAAGCCATTTTGACCTAACCTCTATCAAAGGTTAAAAAAAAAAAAAAAAAAGTCTGCAAAACAGATAGAAACATAATCATAGAAACATACGAGGGTTATTTTTAAAGTAAGGTCCGATTGGCTGTAGCTTTGTAAATTTTTTCCCCCTGTAGAAACAAGAATGTGTGCTGGCTCTCGGCATGCCTTGTGCAAAAGCAGATGCCATTTGCAGTCGTAGCGTCACTTTGTACAGTTTATACTGAGACGTTAAAATGTTTAAGACAATTGAGCGGCCCTCCAACTGTGAAATACGGTCTGTGATTCGGTTTTTGACAGCAAGGACTGTGTCATCAGCGGACATTCATCATCAGATATGTGAGGTGTACAGCCCCAGTGCGATGAGTGAAAGCAAAGTGCGTAAATGGGTGAGATTGTTCAAGGATGGGCGGGACAAACTGTGCTTACGATGGGTTCCCAGGCTGTTTTCCGAGGAACACTGAAAAAGGAGAATGGCTAGTGCTTTGATATTTTTGATCCGATACAATGAGGAAGGAGATGAACTTTTGGACCACACTGTGACGGGGGACGAGACATGGGTTTCTCACATAACTCCAGAATCAAAGTGGCAGTCGATGGAATGGAAACGCACGTCATCTCGTCAAAGTGAAAGCCAAACAGACAATCTCAACACACAAGATTATGGCAACTGTGTTCTTCGGAAAGCAGCCTCAGAACCCATTGCGAGCACAGTTTTCTGAACTGTAATTTTTCAGAAACAATTTTGTATAGCACTGACCTTGAAACTTGTGGAAATTTCAGTGACAAAGTGGAAATCGTGAATCGCCGTTCTTCATGAATTTTTGCGTCAACTGTGCGCACCAAATCTTCTGTGATTACTGAAGGTCGACCCTATCGCGGTTCATCATGGACATTGTTTAAGGACGGGCGGGACAATCTCACTCATTTGCGCACTTTGCTGTCACTCATGGCATTGGGGCCATACACCTCACATATCTGGCAATGAATGTCCGCTGATGACATGGTCCTTGCTTTCAAAAATCGAATCACAGACCGTATTTCACAGTCGAAGGGCCTCTCAATTGTCTTAAACATTTTAACGTCTCAGTATAAACCGTACAAAGTGACACTACGACTGCAAATGGCATCTACTTTTGCACAAGGCATGCCGGGAGCCGGCACGCATGCTTGTTTCTACAGGGGGAAAAAATTTACAAAGCTACAGCCAATCGGACCTTACTTTAAAAATAACCCTCTTAGAAACATGATGGTAGAAAAAGACCACATGGCCTATCTAGTCTGTCCTTCCATATCAACCACTACAAAAGTCCCTTTTTTCCTTTAGAGATCCTCTGTGTTTGTCCCATGTTTCTTTGAATTCAGATACTGTCCTCATCTCTACCACCTCCACTGGGAGACTATTCCACGGATCCACCACTCTTTCCGTAAAGAAATATTTCTGCATATCACTTTCACCCTCATTCCATGTCCCCTCTTGGCAGAGCTTGCTTTCAGTCGAAAGAGAATCTCCTCCTGTGCATTTATGCCACTGAGGTATTTAAAAGTCTCAATCATACCACCTCTATCCTACCTTTCCTCTAAGGTGTACATATTAAGATCCTTAAATCTGTCCTCATATGCTTTATAATGAAGACCACTAACCATTTTAGTAGCCACTCTCTGTAGCGACTCCATCCTGTTTATATCCTTTCATCTTTAGCTTTATCTTTATTTGCAAGGCTTGATATACCGCTTGTACATAAGCGTCAGAGTGGTGTACAATAAAATGCAGGCTGCTAGAAAGGCAAACAGAGAAAAGAACGCCATTAACTACAGGAAAGAGAAGATACAGACAGGGGGAAAAGAAAAAGAGAGAGACCAACAAAAAACATCTACTATCAGGTTGCAGGGGGAGAGGGAAAGGGGGAAGGGGGGACGGAGGGACCGGGGGGCAAGGAGCTGTTATGGGTACTATCATAGGCGTAGCGTGGGGGGTGCAGGGGGGGCCGGCCGCACCGGGCGCAACATGGGGGGGGGGCACGCTCGCACTCGCAGGGCTAAGAGCAGCGCAGGGAACGGAAGCAATAAATCCAGCCTGGATTATCCAGGGACAGCTCTGATGTACAGATAAAAGTTTTTTGGGGCTGGGGGAAGGGGCAGGTTAACGGGAGCATTCCGTGTTTGCATTCTAAGTACCTTGGATTGTATAGCACAGATGTAGGGGGTTAAATCGGGGGGCAGCACCCCGAGGAGGCCGTCTCTCTGCATCCGTCCGGCTGCTCGGTCTCAAGCAGTGCCAGGGGCGGGGCCGGGGCGTATAAAGTGCACACAGCTGGCAGGAAGAAGCACAGATGTGAAGCAACAGCCCGAGCGAGTGCGAGGCAGCGATCATCGTGTGCGTCCAGCCGAGGTGAGCCCTGCAGCCGCTGTTGGGGGGACTGGGATTCACCGCGTCCTTATGAAGAAGCCTTTGGCGCTGGAGTGCTTTATAACTGTAGAAACGTTTGCGGCCAGAAAGGAAAGAGAAAACAGAGGGCAGCCCTACTCGCGCTTTTTAAAAACTGTCTGTCTGTCTCCCTTTTCAGTAGTAGCTCAAGGCAGGTTGTGTGTCTGCGTGGAGCATGTTCGGGTGGTAGCTTCTCAGTGCAGGGGCCGGGGAGTCCCCATGTGCAGATAAAGTCTTGCGCGCTTAAGAGACTTTTCCTCTTGCTTGGTGGAGGGTCCCCCTCTCCTGAGTTGAGCTGGATTGCTTCTCAGAAAGGCGTGGTTGCCGCTTCGCTTTTGGAAATCGCTTCGTTCCTACTCTTGGTCGGTAATTGCGCGGGGTGCACTACTGACTGCGCGCACAGCGGCACCTCGTATGTCTCGCTCGGTGGCGCGGCCTGGAAGCTCCTTCAGCCATGTGCTCCAAACCCCCGAGCGCTAAACCCGGGTGCACGTTCCTAGCGGGGGGATCGCGGGCGGCTCTGGCCACCCTGTGGGCTTAGCAAAGCACTGAAACCCCTCGCCTCTAGCGCCCCTCTCCCTCATCCGTTCCTGGGCCACCCGGAGGAGGGTTTTAGCTGATGGGTTCCCAGGGGACATGCACGGGATCGGAGCTTCGGTAGGAGGAGGGGGCGGCTTTCCGAGCAGGCGGGGGGCGTGCAGTTACATGGCTGTATAGTGCGATCAGCTTCGTGTCGGTGCGAACTAACGCGCTCCGCTCCCCTCTCTGCTAACGGCATCTCCCATCCGGTCAGGGCTTCCTCCTGCGCTCCTATGGAAAACTTCCTGGGAAGGCGAATCAGGGCGGCTGAGATCCCGTCGGCTCCATCTAGCCCAGTCTTGGATCATCTCCAGGGTATGGTTCCATTTTGATGTTTAGTTTTTGTTCTTGATACTTTTTGTCGTTTACGATGGTTGTGAGACGACATATAATAGCATGGCCCATGCTAGGTTACTACATTTGTAGATTTGTATTCATAGACCTGCTGAAAATGTGGAGAATGTGTAATGCATGTTCGCACTCAATAAAGTGTTTGAAAATAAACTTGTATTTAGATGCATTTTACTTTAATTACATCAGTATTTTCATAACAAACAATACATGTGCTTAGGGGGTAAGGGTTTCTTTAACTAATCTAGTGGAAGAGACTCGAGTGCTAAAATCCACGGGTTAGGGGGCGCAAATTACTTGCCTTGCCCCGGGTGCTGACAACTCACGCTACGCCACTGGGTACTATGACAATCACGGCCTGTAGCTAAGGGTGAGTTGAGATGCTCTGTGGCAGAGGGGAGGTCAAAGGCTTGGCAGAAAAGATGTGTCTTAAGAAGGGCTTTGAATCAAGGAAAAGAGAGCTCTGTGCAGAGTGAGTGCAGAACTGAGTTCCAAAGGGCTGGGCTGAGGAAGAAGAAAGCAGAGCGGCGAGTGAGTTCAAGGTGGGCCTGGGATGGAGCCGGGAGAAAGAGACGGTGTCCTACCCCTGTCAGAAAATCTTTTCTTCTGAACCCTCAAAATCAAAAGCTCAATGGGAAAGACTGAGCTATAATTCAGAAATGCATACAAATCCCAATGATCAAAATCAACTCCCACATCACCCACAATCCTAGGGATCATCCCAACATTATTTAAAAAAATAAGCATGAATCTTTTTTTTTTTTTTTAAGTGCCATCAAGTCAATGCAGACTCCTAGTGACTCAGTAGCCCCTGGGCTTTCTTGGCAAGATATGACCAGAAGTAGATTGGAAGGCCTTTTCTTCCAAGACAATGAACATAAGAACATAAGATATGCCATACTGGGTCAGACCAAGGTCCATCAAGCCCAGTATCCTGTTTCCAACAGTGGCCAATCTAGGTCATACGTACCTAGCAGTTTCCCCAAAAGACAAAGGTTCCACAATGCTTGTATTTGGTCAAGCATTGATATCCTGGGTCCCTTTTTAATAATGGTTTATGGACCTTTCCTCCAGGAACTTGTCCAAACCTTTTTTAAACCCAGCTACACTAACAGTTCTTACTACATCCGCCGGTAACAAATTCCAGAGTTTGATTACACGTTGAGTGAAAAAATATTTTCTTTTATTTGTCTTAAATAGTTTACCCTGTAGCTTCATTTCATGTCCCCTAGTCTTTCTATATTCTGATAGAGTAAACAATTGATCTACGTTTACCCGTTCCACTCCATTCATTAATTTATAGACCTCTATCATATCTCCCCTCATGGAGGGTAAAATAACTTGCCCAGGGTCAAAAGGAGTGCCAGTGGGAATCGAACCCAGATCTCCTGGGTGCTAGGCTGTTGCTCTAAACACTAGGCACAATCAAAAACACCCACAATACAACACAACCCACCAGCCACTACCCACACACAAATCACCCTCCCCCCCCAAACAATTACCACCCATGCAACCCACCTTGATAATTACAACTACGCCTCAACATGCGTTCCAAGTGGCTTTTTAAGTGGCACGCTCCTTGGCCGTGCCCCTTAGCTGGGGCCTGACATGGCAGAATGCCCAGTCGCCCTCTGATGACATCACAAATGGGGCATAATTAGCATTCTCCTGGGCAGTTCCTCTGTTTGTTCAGCACACAATAGCAGCAACAAACACAGCAGGAACCTGTTTCAGGATGGTTGTAGCAGCAGGTAGGGGGTTCCCAGCTCTCCAAGTCTTTGGTACATGATCAATGATGCCCCAGCTTAAATCAGTAAAGGTATGATTTAAAGCCAGGCAATGTTCAGCTATGGGAGCTGCTTTATTCTGGGTATTCAGTTTGGATCGATGTTCCTGCAGTCAATGAATCATAGACCGTTTCGTACTTCCAATATAAACTTTGTCACAAGGACAGCATAGGGTGTATTCTACATAAGACATTTGACAGGATGTTCTCCACTTTAATTGAACTGACCATTTACCAGATTGAGGATCCCATTTATTTTCTTGAATTGTAGAATGACAGAAATCATGTTAACCACAAGGGTAATGACCAGGCTTTTCAACGGGATCTTGTATTGTCTCCCAAGTAACAGACTTACTAACATAATTCGCTATACTTTTTCCTCGATGATATGCTACTACAGGTTTCTCAATAAAGCATTCATGGGATTGCCTTCTCAGAGAATGGAAGAATGCAAACCAATGGAATAACCTCATTCCCAGACCTCTCTGAGGGGAGGAGAAGATGTTCTCTATACTGATTTGATCTGCTGATATTTTTTTAATGAGCTTGTTACTCCTCTGACCAATAGGATTTTTAGTGGGTGGAGTCTTGACTGCCTTTAAAAAAATGGCGCGGCCAATTTTTTCAAGCTTGCACGCTCAACGGTATGATGTAGATTCCCTGTCTGATGAAAGAAAAATGTCTAGGAGATTTTGAATTACTACTCAAAATATCACACTGACCAGATAAGTGACTTGATATTATCAGGAACTGATATAGCCCTGATGTAGAATTTAGTCATACTAATTCGAAACATGACTGTCGTAGTTGGCAATTGATATTATTCCTGTGCCACTTGATATTATTTGTAAAGTCACACTGGATTTTTAAATCACTATTTGATCACTTAAAAATTGGAATGTCCTCCCAAGCAGCCTAAGAGCCATCAACAACCTACTGAAAACTGAAAAAAAATACAAACACGCCTTTTTCATGAATACTTCGGAACTCACACTTAAAACTCCCACTCTTTAAACCTCCCAATCCTGCTTCCCCCACCCCACCCCACAACCACTCTACCGACATACCAAACTGCATAAATGAAGTATCCAACTGGCTACAATCTCAAAATCTAAGGATCCAACACAAAAAAACAGAGGTGTTATTCATTACACGGAACCGAAATTTCACTGCTCCGTCCTTTTTGAAAGTAAAGGATGCTAACCTCCAGACCAAGACCACCATCAGATACCTTGGTGTCACTTTAGACCAGAACTTGGATATGAAAGCACACATAGGAAATATTGTAAGAGCAGTATACCACAAAATACGTTCCCTTAGACATCTACGATCCTTGCTAGAGCCAGACGATTTTAGAACCATCTATCAGGCGCTAATCATACCTCATTTTGATTATGCAAACTCAATATTACAAGGTCTCCCTCAAGCCACATTACATCCACTTCAATTGGCAATGAATGCCGCAGCAAGAGTCCTTCATGGAGCATCCCGGAAAGAACATATTTCACCTATTCTAAAACATCTTCATTGGCTCCCGATACGAAATAGACTCACTTTCAAAACTTTACTAATTACATTCAAAGCCATCAAAGAGCTCTCATCTGCATCATTATCAGATATGATCCAAACAACACCCCTCAATAGGGATAGAAGGTCAGTATCACTCAATTCTCTGTTAGTTCCTAAATCAATAACACAATACACCAAAACTACTACTGACAGGGCTTTCTTTTTCTGTGCACCAAGGTGTTGGAACAGCCTTCCTCAAAACATCCGATCAATACCAGACCTTTTGCAGTTTCGAAAAGCTTTGAAACACTACCTCTTCCTCTTGTCTTATCCATTAAACAATCCAGATAAAACAACCTACCCACAGACCTTCCAAACATACAAATTCAATACAGACACCCCACAGACCTCCCATACACAATACTGAAGCCAGGATGAGATCATGTCTGTTATATTAATTAATTACCCTGTTATCCGAGTTGTATTTCCTGTTTTTTCTGTAAACACAAAGTACCGTTGAATTGTGTAACTCCTTGTTTATTGTAAACCGCGCTGATGCTGAATAGTGCGGTATATAAGAGACTATAAATAAATAAATAAATACCCCCAGAGATCCTGTATATAAGTTCAGAGACGCCGCTTTCCCGGACTCCTCTCCTCCCTCTGCAGCTCCTGCCCAATCGGGGCAGTGGGAGCCCGCCGACCCCAACACCCGGCAGCAGATAAAGCGGCGTCCCTGCATTCAGAGACGCCGCTTTCCCGGACTCCTCTCCTCCCTCTGCAGCTCCTGCCCAATCGGGGCAGTGGGAGCCTGCCGACCCCAACACCCGGCAGCAGATAAAGCGGCGTCCCTGCGTTCAGAGACGCCGCTTTCCCGGACTCCTCTCCTCCCTCTGCAGCTCCTGCCCAATCGGGGCAGTGGGAGCCCGCCGACCCCAACACCCGGCAGCAGATAAAGCGGTGTCCCTGCGTTCAGAGACGCCGCTTTCCCGGACTCCTCTCCTCCCTCTGCAGCTCCCGCCCAATCGGGGCAGTGGGAGCCCGCCGATCCCAACACCCGGCAGCAGATAAAGCGGCGTCCCTGCAGGGCGCGCCCGCGCCTGGCGGGCCCACGCCCTTAGGTGAGGCATGAAGGCGAACAGCAGGAAACAACCAAGGGAAACAGCGGCACCAGCATCTGCACAGCAGAACTCAACAAGGAGCAGAAAGAGGCGAAGGACATCAAAACCGCAAGTAGATCCTTCACAGAACACCACAACAAACCAACATGATCACAACATTGTTTCTACCAATTAGCCTACTCCTCACGCATTTCCTCCCACCAAACTCTCACTTCCACTACACACACCCCAACTCAACATGGCACCCACCAACCACCTGGTCATACATAGAACCTCAGTGCACTCATTCTACCACACACCGCATATTTATGACAAAACGAAAAAATACACACAAACCACACTCCCACACACCACAATCAAAGGAAACACACGAAACAACACAGCCCACAAGGCACATGACCATAGAGCTCAAAAACGCAAGATCAATATGCAACAAGATACACACAATAGCAGACCACATAGAAGACCACCAGCCAGACATACTTTGCATAACAGAGACTTGGCTTAATCCCACCGACAATGTTCTGCTCAATCAACTGGTACCAGACTCATACACTGCATTCAACTGTACACGCACCCACAAACGTGGAGGAGGAGTCTTAATAATTGCAAAGAAGAACCTGAAGTTCACAACCCAGAGCTCCACCGACACACCTCAAGGAAACACACTCAGCATCATGAACAAACACATGGCACTCTGTCTAACCTACAGAGCACCCAGGGCCTCACCCGACGAACTAGCCTCCACGCTGGAAGCAGTATGCGCCATCACCGCAACTAACAAGCCCACGCTACTGCTAGGAGATTTCAACCTCAAGTCCACCAACAACAAAGATGCAGAAGCTTTCCTCCAAGCAATGACCTCACTTCAATTCACCCAAATCATCGACGCCCCAACACACAGACATGGCTCTACCCCAGACCTCATCTTCGCAACCAGCTACCTAACATCAAGAGGTCTAATATCAACACCTACCGTCACCCCAGTTCCATGGTCAGACCACTACATAATCAAGATAAAGCTGCAACTACAAAAGGACAATCTCAACGAACAAACGGACAATACACCCACACAAAGGCGATTCAAGAACTTCGACAGGGGCGCATTCCTACAGGACACGATACAACAACTGACCACAGAAACGGATGACCTAGAGACACAAATCACCAACTGGAACACACTATCCAACGCCGCCACAGCAACAGTTGCCAGAACAAAGAAATGCCGTCACAACAAGCGACAACACAAACCTTGGTATTCCACAACCATAAGACAAGAAAAAAGAGAACTCAGAAAGATTGAACGGAGATGGAGAAAAACCAAAGCTGCTGAAACCCAGCAGATATACCTAACTAAGCAAAAACAATACAGTGAACACATCAACCAATCAAAGAGAAAATACCATACAAACATGATAAACACATCCCTAAACAAACCCAGAGAGCTATTCGAAATAGTGAAAATCCTCACAAAAGAACAAAGGACAGAAGAGGAAGTACAAATAGACCCACAAATATTTGCTGATCATATCAAGGAAAAATTTCACTCTGCAGAACGAACAACGTCGAACACATCAACTCAGCCCAACTCTCACCCGAAGACCTGGAACACATTCTGCTCACCCTCAACAGAACAGCTCTCCCACATCATCTCAGCAATCAAAACAACTACCGCTCCTACAGACCCTTGCCCAGTGTCATGGATCAAAGCCACCAAATCAAGCTTCATCCACTTCATACACAACATGGTGAACATCTCCCTCAAACAAGGACTCATGCCAGATCAACTAAAACGAGCTACAGTACGACCAATACCAAAGAAAACAACCCTCGATAAAAGCAACCCAGCAGCATACCGACCAATATCCAGCATACCCTTTCTGGCAAAAATCATCGAAAAAACAGTTCAACAACAGCTACAGGAACACATAGACAACCACGCTCCTCTAGATGACAACCAACACGGCTTTCACCCCAACCATGGCGTCGAAACTCTACTGATCTACCTCTTCGACAACATCCTCCGAACCATAGACAACACCAAAAAAGGTATCCTAATGATCTTCATTGACATCTCTTCAGCATTCGACACAGTAGACCACCAAACACTCCTGGAAAGACTAAAGAAAATTGGACTTCATGGTACCACACTAAAATGGTTCCATTCATACCTAACCGGCAGGCAGATACAGGTAAAAGTAGGACACAACATCTCTCAACCCATAAAAGTCCTCCTCGGCACTTCTGTTCAACATATACATCCAGCCAATATGCGACATCCTGAAAGCGAACAGCATCCAATACACAATCTATGCAGACGACATTATGATATACACACCTATCTCAATTGACAACCCAGACTACTCTAAAATAACAGACTGCCTAATACAAATGACAAGATGGTGCAAAGACAACAACCTCACTATCAACTACAGCAAGACGGAGGCACTAATAATCACTCGCAATACAGACTTCATCCACCCACCGGACATCAGAATACAAAACACAAACATTCCAATGAAATCGGAAGTAAAATACCTTGGAGTGACCCTGGACAACGAACTGAACCTCAAGACACACGTAAGCAAAACAATCACAAACGCATACCACAGGATGAGGATCATCAGAAGACTCAAACCCCTCCTCACCACTGAACACTTCCGGACCGTATGTCAAGCTCTAATTACTCCCCTCCTGGACTTCTGCAACCCCATTTACCTTGGACTAGCAAAACAAACACTCAGGCCACTACAACTAGCACAAAACACTGCAGCCCGCATAATATCTGGCTCAACAAGACATGATCACATTACTCCAGTATTGAAAGACCTCCACTGGCTCCCAATAAAGCTCACACATCAAATACAAAACAATCAAACATTTTCAAGATCAAACACCACACTTCAGCCAACAGCCTGCACACCCTCATACAACCAGACACCAGCACTCGCCCAAGAAGAAAAGGAACCTCCAACAGAGTCAACACCCCGAACGACTTCAGAAAAACACGCAATGACACCACAGAGAGAGCCATCTCCCTGGCTGCTCCAACAATATGGAACTCCCTCCCGGACAAACTGCGATCGACAACCAACCTCAAAGACTTTCGCAAACTGCTGAAGACAACGCTGTTCATCGAACACTACGGTCATATCATGTAACCGTACCAACGGGAACCACCAACTTACCTCTACAAACCCTGATAAGAAACTGAACAACGGCACATGATGTATCTTAATTGTATAGAACAATGTACTATAGCTCACACTGTACCATAGCTCACAATGTACATACCTCAACCTAATCTAATACACTAACCCCTTACACGCAACGCATGACACTTTTTCACTGCATGAGATACCCTCCCACTTTTTCACTGCATGAGATACCCTCCCACACCTTTTGATTGTTTTGCTGTGACACCGCCTTGATTGTAGGATAAGGCGGTATAGAAATACTGTTAAATAAATAAATAAATAAGTTGTCAGGCTTATTCTGTCTCAGATGTAGATCCCCTCTGTACGTCCAGTCTGAGCCAGACATTCAGAGAAGATTGCGATTCTGATCCCGTGGGGCATGTCTAGCCCCGCAGGTTCAGAATTGCAAACAGTCCTGTACGTGCAGGAGGGGACTGCGCTTCAGTCTGGCCTGCACATATAGGACTGTCTCCACATAACTCAGTCAAGGCTCTTCTATGGAGCTGCGGTGGCATAGCATCATGTTCTCATGGCACCGCAGCTCCACTAAAGAGCCACAATGCCAGCCGCCGGAAAAAAAAAGCTTATTCCCTGTAGCCCGCCCCCCGATCTGGCCTCCTAAGACCAGGATCAGGCTGTGGGGAATGTCCTCCGCCCCCCCCCTGCCCCGGCATCACAAAAGAAACACGTCCAGGGAAGGTATTCCATCTCGGTGGTGGAATAACTTCCCCGCACATATCGCTGGCCCTGGACATACAGGGCTGACATTAGAATTGGCCCTGTACGTCCAGGACTGGCAACTGCCCACCACTCGCTCAGACTTCACCCCTGAGTCGCCCCTTCCCCACCCCGTCTAACTTCCCCGCATAACCGGCGGGGAGGTTAGACGTGGCAGGGTAAGGCACAAATAGCGGGGATGGACGTCCTGTTGGGATGTCCATCCCCGCTATTCCTGGCACAGAATCGGGTCTTGTCCATTTAAAATTATAAGATTATAAAGTTATAATATTCCCAACATACCCCTCCCCAAATGTTCTCGGTAAACTGCTTTGATAAGTTGAAAAGTGGTATATAAAAAAGTTTAAATAAAGAAAATTAAGAAAAAAATGATTTACATGCTAAAAAGCAACTGATTCATAGTGGCTTTGAATGAATAAGTCTGACATATATTCCTAATGTCTGAATAAGCAGTTCTTTATACAGGATTTAGTGCTGTCACTGACATTAGGAATCGGCATGGGTACGCCGGGGGTGGGGGTGGGGGAGCTGGGTTGGAGACTCAATGATAATCTTTTTAGGGATGCTAAGGATAGAGGGATAATAGTGCAGGTGATTAAGGAATACTTACAATTTAATGATTCAGGGGAACAGGTTCCAGGGGTAGTGTGGGAGTGCCTTAAATCAGTAATTCAGGGGAGGTTTTATAGCATTGAGTACATACAAAACGTGTGTGGCACTACAAAGACTGTGGTAGCTAAGGGGCAAATAGAAAGATTGGAAAGGGAACATAAAAAGGGGAGGAGGGAGAAGGGGTTGCTTGCTAAATTGGATAAGGCGAGGAAGGATTTACAGGAGCTGGAAATAGAGAGGGTTAGCTGGGAACTAACACATACTAATATCAGTAGGATCAATGAGAAAAATGGTAGGATACTAATGGGGGAGGGAGATATTAGACAGTGTTTTGTAGATTCTAGAAGGTTTTGTACACCCCTGAGGCCATCACTAGGATGAAATTGAGCGCTCCTAGCAGCTATAGATCTCCTCTGCTTGACAAGTATAGAGCTGGAGCGACTGAGCCAACCAATACCGCTGCAAGAGGTCCTTTAGGTTATTAAGACCCTCACAACAGGTAAGGCACCCAGAATGGATGATTTTACTTCTAAATTATTTGGGCATTGGGTGTTGCCTCCACTCCTACAAATGTTTAATTCGGTTTGGGAAGGAGAAGCCATCCGAGAGCATATGAAGACTGCAAGAATTATGATTCTACTAAAAGAGGAGAAAGACCCTCTGTCATGGGTCCTATCATCCCATTTTGCTGCTGCAAGTGGATTTAAAACTCTATACATACTAAGATTTTGGTGAATTGACTGCTACCTCACCTGCAGAAATTGGTCCATATAGACCATGGGGTTTGTTCCAGGAAGGCAGGTGTTAGATAACACCAGGAGGGCATTGAATTTAATATGGGAGGTTTGACAGAGGCAGACTCCTGAGCTTCTACTTTCTGTAGATGCCGAAAAGACCCGTGACCGTGTCTATGGCCTTTTCTGTGGGTGGTTATGAGCCAGATGGGACTAGGAGACCAGCATCTAAAGGCATTCAGACACTCTACATTGAGCCACATGCTTATTTGAACATTAATGGGACATACACAGAGGGGTTTACTTTACAGAGGGGCACTCAACAGGGGTGCCCCTCTTTCGCCCCTGCTTGCAATGCTTGCAATGGAACCATTAGCCTGCTGGATTAGGAACCGGGAGAAAGTAATAGGGGTTTAGGTAGGGGTGAGGCAGTACAAAATATCTCTTTGCTGACAATATTTTGTTTACACTGATGAGACCCGAAATGACCCTAAGTGTGGTAATTGGGAAACTAGAGGAGTATGGTAGGGTATCAGTATTTAAGGCTAACATTGAAAAATCTGAAATTCTAGACATAAATTTAGAGGAAAAAGAGCATGTAGATTTGCACTCTCAATTTCCTTTCCGTTGAGCAAAGAAGAGGATTAAATACCTGGGAGTGAACCTAGCGGTGGCTTATAAACACTTGTTTGCGCTCAATTATGTGCATCTATGGTATGCAATGGCTAAAGAATTGGATCAATGGCTGTGGCTCCAAATTTCGTAGGTGGGCCATATCGCGGCAGTGAAGATGATGATAGTGCCTCGCTTCACTTACCTGTTTGCGGCCTTGCCAATACCAATGCCCTGGGGGTTCTTTCAGAAAGTAGAGGAAAAGCAAAAGACCTAGGGTGACCAAAGGGGTACTATTTTGGGGGAAAGAGCAGGAGGGAATGGCAGTACCTAATATTAAATCATGCAACCACAAAAAATTAAAACCTGCAACAAGGGCTTAAAACAATTCAAAAGAAAAAGAAAACCCTTAATCACATGTATAGAAATAACCATTTAAAGAATAATAATATCAATTGTCTATTTTATAAATTCTTTTTCTTACATCAAATTATATTATAAATCTATCCCAAGGGAGCACTGAAACTCCTATTCACGTTACATTAGAGACTAAAGTAGAATCTCTATATAATGTTATAAATCAAACATTAAAATAGAGGAGAAAAAGACCTCAGTATAATTCAATGTCCCTCTACGTGGCAATAAAGAATTTTGTCCAAAGAAGAATTGCCACCAATAACCAGCATGGGTCTAAAAAAAACTCTTTTAAACATCTCGTTTAGTAATTAATTTTTTAATTTATAATTTGTACTCTAAATTTCTATCATAAAATTCCTATAGTATAAACTCGCTTTAAATTAATTGTCCATAAAGACAATCAACCCCTTATCATATAACATACAGCAACGTGAATTAAGTCATAGCCCTTTCTGGGCCGCCAATGTCTGCAGGGTTTCTTTGTAACGTTCCTATAAACAAAAGCACATAAGGAACAATGTTAGAGCCAATTCTGCAACAATTGTAACAAGATAGTAATAAGCAACTTAGTTTTTAGAAATTATCAATGTCCCCTGGAGACTCCTTGTTCTTAATAGATCCTACAAAGACTGCTTCATCGGGAGCCATTTTCAAAACAAAGTATCTTTCCAAGGACCGATGAACTCTAGCAATAGTATCTGACGTCACCAATCTCTTTAAATTCTATTCTTGAACCAATCAGAGGGAAGAGGGGAGAGGAAAGAACAAATTTCTTCCTACCTCTTAAGGTAGGGCCGCTTAACTAAATTAGAGCAATGTCATCAGGAGTCTGTCAAGAGACAGCCTTTAAAAAAAAAAAAAAAAAAAAAAGACTCCCCATTCAACTGAACTATGCCAGCCACTGGGCTCCAATGTATGCAACTCGAAGATCCACCTCTGCTGATATTGCAAAATCAGTTTTCCTCTAGCATCACCATATAGTATATTCAATATGTGATTCACATGTGATCAATAACAGTATATCTCAAATCATAAAAATTAGATTGGAACTGCTGGCAATGGCTCACTAGAGGTGCATCTTCTTTTATTTTCACTAAACAATATTTATGCTCAGACAAGCGCACTCTTAATTGACGTGTAGTTTTTCCAATGTAGAACTTCTGGCATGGACATCTTATTATGTAAACTACATAAGTAGAGGATCAAGAGGTCGCAAACTGATGCCACTCAATGAAATGAGCGCCTTCTTCCATAATGTTAAAACATTAGCATCTGCCACATTTCGCATGACCTACTGAATGGCTGACCTTGATTTTCATCAGGACCACAGGACATAGCTGATCTCTCAAATTATGTCCTCTATGGTATGCAATGCGTACTCTACAGTCCCTAAAGCAGGAATGGACCTGTAATACAGACCACCGCACTTCACTATTGCTGCAATCTTTGAAGACAGCGATGAATACTGTAACACACAAGTGATAGGTTCTTTAGCAGTGGATTCCTTAGGGACTGAATGGCAATATCCATCAATAGACGATCCTAGAAGCCACTCTTGGTGATATGTTGCTCTTTTATATGCTTTTGTGAGGATCCCCTCTGGATACCCTTGCTCCTCAAACTTATGTCGCAAAACTCCAACTTGTGATTGATATTCATCAATCGACGAACAAATCCATCTAAATCTTAGGAATTGCGGAGTATCGCAGGCTACTTCTCAGGTAGATTGGATGAAAGCTATTATAGCTTAAAAAAAGTATTCCAGAATAAACAGAAGTAGCAAATCCATTCGATGTTTTGGAAACTTGTACGTCCAAAAAATTAATAGCTGAAGGATCATTATCATCTCAAATTGTATTGCTGGATTGCATGAATTTAAATAAACAACAAATTGATCCAAACATTCACTTGTACCACTCGATATATCTATGCCAATGTACCAAAATTCACAATCATATACCCACAATTCCTCATGCCTCTGCATATAAAGATTGGCAAGGGAAGGGGCAAATGTGGCACACATAGCCGTCCCTGAAATCTGTAGGTAAAAATCTTCTTGATACATAAATTCTTCTTGAGGGCTAGTCCAGCTAGTTGCATTGAAAATGTGTTGGTACCCAATGCAGTCTAAACTGTTTAGTCCATACCTTATACAAAATATCTAACACTTCATTTTGAGGGATGGAAGTATAAAGTGCACTTACATCCATCGTGACTAACCACTGTATAGACTGAACATCCAATATTTCTTCAAGAATACACAAAAAATGTGTTGTATCTTTAATGTAAGAGTTGACTGAGGGAACTTCGTATTGAAGAAATTCATAAAGATACTTGCCTACATGTTCTAGCAATGAACCATTGTTCAAAAGAATTGGTCTAGCTGGTGGACTATTCAGAGTTTTGTGAATTTTAGGAAGAATATAACGTACTGGTGCTTTTGGAAAGCTTGGATTCAAGTAATCTCTCTCAGTCAGTAGCTCCAGAAATCTTTTAGCTAAAATTTAAACCTTAATCAGTGGCCCTAAAGAGCTTTTAATTTAAATTTAAATCTCAGTCTTTTCCAGAGAGCTTTTAGCTTAAATTTAATACTCAGTCAGTAGCCCTAGAGAGCTTTTAAATTGCTAAGAGGTTACCTTAGAAGCACAGGTCAGGGCACTATGTAGCAAGCCAACCTTTTACTAGATGTTCTTTGTTAGGAACTGGGCAACATTCTGGGGAAGGGAGAGGCTTTTCCAAAGAGATGGGTGACACCTTAAACCAAGATGGTTCCAGGCTGCTGGCATTAACCTTTAAAAAGAAGATAGAACAGCTTTTAAACTAGATAATATAGGAAAGCCGACAATCACCCAAGAGCGCATGGTTCGGAACAATGTATCCTTGAAGGATACTAGCAAAAGAGGGAAGTTAGGACATCCCAACAGAGAAGTTCCAATAAAGATAAAAGCAACCCACCTAACCTTAAGTACAGAACTGAAAGATTCCAATTTACCCCTATCAACTGATTTTCAGATTAATATGAATAAAATACCACCTCTAAAATGTCTGTATGCAAATGCTAGAAGTCTAAAAAACAAATTGGGAGAGCTAGAATATATAACACGAAATGAAAGGTTAAATTTGATTGGTATCTCAGAGACCTGGGGAAAGAGGACAATCAATGTGACACTGTGATACTTGGGTACAAATTATATCATAATGATAGGGTAGATCAAATTGGTAGAGGAGTTGTGCTCTGTGTTAGGGAGGGCATTGAGTCACACAGGATTAAACATTTTGCATGAAACAAAATACACTGTAGAATCTCTATAGATAGAAATCCCATGTAAAAGAGAAAGGTGATGGCACTGGGGGTATACTACCAACCACCTGGCCAGAATGAACAGATGGATGATGAAATGCTAACAGAAATCAAGGAAGCTAACAAAAGCTACAACACAGTGCTAATGGGTGATTTCAAAGACCTCAATATCAACTGGGTCAATGTCACTGCAGGACATGCTAGAGAGAGAAAGTTTCTAGATGAAATAAATGACTGCTTCTTGGAGCAGCTGGTTCATGAACTGACCAGAGGGGAAGCTATTCTGGACCTAGTCCTTGGTGGAACGCAGGATCTGGTGCAACAGATAAGGGTGTTGGGGCCACTTGGCAATAGTAATCATAGCATGATCGCGTTTGATTTAATAAAAAGAAGACGGATGGCAAGGAAATTCACAGTACAGCACAGCTACTTACCTGTAACAGGTGATCTCTGGGAACAGCAGGAATAAGTCTTCACATATGGGTATCGTCGGTACCGACGGAGCCTGCACGGGAACGCTCCCCAGAGTCCAGTAAGAAAGCTTTTGGGAGCATCCCACAGCACCTGCGCGCTGCTTTCCCGCCTTTCCCAACCGCCTCTCTCCAGTTCGAGTTTTAAAGTTGAGACAAAGAGAGAGAGAGGAAAGGAAAGATAGAGAGATACAACTCCTAGTGGAGGTGGGTGGGTTGTGAAGACTTATTCCTGCTGTTCCCAGAGATCACCTGTTACAGGTAAGTAACTGTGCTATCTCCAGGAACAAGCAGGAATGAGTCTTCACATATGGGGACTCCCTAGCTGTAGATGCCAAGGAGAAACCCCAGGTTGTGTGTCCTTGAAAAGGACTCTACCTCCTCCCATGGATCTCTGGCATCCGACCAGGGTAGGTGGGTAGGAGTTGATTAGGAATGGAACAGGTGTTTGAGAACAGCCTGACCAAACGAGGCATCCCGGCGGGAGTCCTTGTCCAAACAGTAATGGGCTGTGAAGGTATGAACCGAGGCCCAGGTGGCCGCTCGACAGATTTGGTCGATGGACACAGAGTTTAGATGAGCCATTGAGGCTGCCATGGCTCTCACATTGTGAGCTGTGACATGGCCCTCCAGAGAAATGTTCCTACTCTGGTTGGCAAAAGAAATACACTGAGCAATCCAGTTGGACAGTGTTCTCTTAGAAACTGGAAGTCCTAAATGAGAAGGATCAAAAGCAATAAAGAGTTGAGAAGACTTTCTATGTTGCTGTGTTCTTTGTAAGTAAAAAGCGAGAGCTCTCTTACAATCCAAGGTATGAAGATTCCTCTCTGCACTTGATGCATGAGGTCCTGGAAAAAAGACAGGTAAATAATACCTCTTGGTTCAGATGAAAAGGCGAGACCACTTTAGGCATAAAGTGTGGATTGGTCCTGAGGACTACCTTATCATGATGGAACCTTGTATAAGGTGGATTAGCCACCAAAGCTTGCAACTCACTGATGCGGCATGCTGAGGTGACTGCAATGAGAAAAACAACTTTCCAAGAAAGAAATTTCAAGGAGGTGGTGGCTAAAGGTTCAAAGGATGGCTTCATAAGCTGGCCAAGAACCAGGTTTAAGTCCCATGCCACTGGAGGTGGTCTAATGGGAGGTTTAGTTAAAAGAAGGCCTCTCATGAATCTTGCTATAAGAGGATGAGAGGAAATAGGTTGTCCATTGAGAGGCTTGAGGGACGCTGCAATAGCACTCAAATGGACTCTTACTGAATTCGTTTTCAGACCTGCATGGGATAGATGCAGGAGATACTCTAGTAGAGAATTCAGAGGTACTGCAAGAGGGTTTATACCCTTCCCTGAACACCAAATGGTAAATCTTTTCCATTTGAAAGCATAGGAATGTCTAGTAGAAGGCTTTCTAGAGGCATGAATAACATCTCTGACTTGCTGAGAGAGATGAAAATCTTGAAGGTCTAGGCCCTCAGCAACCAAGCCCTGAGATGGAGAGACTGGGGGTTTGGGTGCCACAACGTTCCTTCTTCCTGGGATAGAAGGTCTGGTGCAGAGCCCAAGTCCAGGGAAGGAGCTTGAGAGAGATGCAGAAGTAGAGGGTACCACACTTGGCGTGGCCAATGTGGTGCTATGAGGATCATGGTCCCTCGATCTCTCTGAAGCTTGAATAGTGTTTTGGGAATTAGGGGAATTGGTGGAAAGGCATAAAGGAAGTCTTGACCCCAGTGAAGGAGGAAGGCATCCTTGGCCTGAACTCCCTGACACAGAATTCTGGAACAGAACCGGGGAAGTTTGGCATTCCACGGACTTGCAAAGAGGTCTATGTCCAGGGTTCCCCAAATTCGAAAAATCCTGGCTACCTGGTCCATGTGAAGGGACCACTCGTGTGGAAGCAGAACTCGACTGAGTCTGTCCGCCAAAGAGTTTTGAACGCCTGGAAGATATACTGCCAGAAGATGGATGTGATGCTCTCTGGCGAAGGCCCACAGTCGCAAAGCTTCGTTGCAAAGCGACAGAGAGCCAGTCCGGCCCTGCTTGTTTACATAGAACATGGCTACTTGGTTGTCCGTATGGATGAGGACTGTCCTGTAGCTGAGCAGGGAATGGAACACTCTGAGAGCTAAGAATATTGCTCTGAGTTCCAAGAGATTTATATGCAGAGAAGTCTCCTGTGGAGACCAGATGCCCTGGGTGGAGAGATCCTGCAGATGAGCTCCCCAACCCATTGGAGAAGAATCTGTTGTCAGAGTTGCTTGGGGTAGCGACGGCTGAAAAGGGGACCCCAGCAACAGATTTGGAGGGGACTTCCACCACTGGAGAGACCAAAATAGGCGACTAGAGTTGCTATTTTGTCTGACAGGAAACCTGATGCCTGAGTCCATTGGGTGGACAAAGTCCATTGAGCTGCCCTCATGTGAAGGCGAGCATATGGAACCACATGCACGGTGGATGCCATGTGGCCTAATAGTTCTAACATTTCTCGAGCAGTTAAATGGGACTTTAACTGCATCTGGGAGGCTAACTGCACCAAGCGTAGGCAACGGGCCTGAGGAAGATAGGCCCTTGCAGTTGTGGTATCCAGCAAGGCCCCTATAAATTCCAGAGACTGAGTAGGGGTGAGATGGGATTTTGGGATATTTATTACCAGTCCCAAATACTGAAGGACACGCATTGTGCAGGTTAGACAAGTCTGGACCTCTGACTGGGATGGAGCTCGAATGAGCCAGTCGTCCAGATATGGGAAAACGAATATTCCTAGAGTGCGTAGAAATGCAGCTACTACTGCCATGCATTTCGTGAACACCCTTGGTGCAGAGGCCAGACCGAAAGGAAGCACCCTGTATTGGTAGTGCTTTCCTTGAAAAAGGAACCGAAGGAACCTTCTGTGTGTTGAATGGATGAGGACATGGGTGTACGCATCCTTGAGATCTAGAGAACAAAGCCAGTCCTGCCTCTGAAGGTATGGCAGCAAGAGTACCGAGAGAAATCATCTTGAATTTCTCTTTGAATAGAAACTTGTTCAATTCTCTGAGATCTAATATAGGTCTGTAGCCCCCTGTTTTCTTTGGAATAAGAAAATAAGGGGAGTAGAACCCTGAGCCCTGTTGAAGAAGAGGTACTTCTTCTATTGCCCCTTGGGCAAGAAGGGTAGCAATCTCCTGACCCAGAAGGTTGAGGAGAGATGTTGGAGAATTGAACTGTTTCACCATGGTGTGGGGAGGAAGGTTTAAGAAATGAAGCTTGTACCCTTCCCTTATAATGGAGAGGGTCCATTGCTCTGCTGTGATTTGCTCCCATCTGGGAGCAAAGTAAGCCAACCTTCCTGGAATGGTGTGGGGCTCTGGTTCTTCCAGAGCTAGAAAGGCTAAGTTCTCTAGCTGCAAGTCAAAGGCCCTGAGGAGGCTGAGGCTGCTGGGCCGTGGGAGGCCTGGCAGCCTTTGACTTGGCTTGTTTAGGTGGTTACTGACGCTTTGCAGCAAAACGACCTGCAGAAGATGCCTGCTGACCATAAGCAGGATAATATCTTCCCTTTTTAGAAAAAGGTGTCTTTTTTAACAATCTTTTCTTAACAGGAGCAGAGGTAGACTTTGAAAGTCGATCCAAAGCAGAGTTCTCAGCATCCATCTGAGTGGCCTTTGCTTGCCAATCCCTGCCAAAAAGGTTTTCACCTGTACAAGGTAGATTTCCCAGTTCATCTTGGACCCAGAGTTCCAAATCAGAGGCTTGTAACCAAGCAATTCTGCGTGCACCTATGGCAATAGCTGAGGCTCTGCTTACACACTCAAAAGAGTCAAAGGCTGCACGGTTGGAAAATTTGGAAACATCTTGGGCATGTTTGAGCCAAGTGAGAAATTCCTGCCTTTTATCTTCTGAAATAAAAGGGGCTAAAGTCTGCAGATGATCTGTGACTTCTTTTAGAAACATCCCCATATAGAGACTATAGGAGTTGATTCTGGCAGCAAGCATATTAGCTTGGAAAACCCTTTGGCCAAAAGCATCAAGGGTCCTGCATTCACGTCTTGGAGGATTAGATGAGTGTCTCTTTGCACTCTTTATTTTCCTCATGGCAGACTCTACCACAATAGAGTGGTGAGGAAGCTGAGACTTATGAAAGCCAGGACAAGGAGGGACACGGTACATGGTGTCTAACCTACGAGAAAGAGGAGAGGTGGTAAGAGGAGTCTCCCACATGCTCAACATGAGATCATAGAGAATCTCATGAATAGGTAAGGTAGATGCTTCTTTAGGAGCCTTAGGATATTGCAAAATATCTAATTGCTTGGCTCTAGGCTCTGACTCAGGGGCCACTGTAATGGAGAGGCCCCTAGCCACTTCCCTAATGAAGTCTTGAAAAGACAAGTCTTCTGGAGGAGACATTCTTCGTTTTGGAGAAGCAGACTCCTGAGGAAGAAGTACCGGTGCCTCGACAGAAGCCTCCGACTCATCAGAGTCTTCAGAGGAATCGAAGTATCGCCTGTCTGGATGCTCCTGTAAAGCCCGATACGCGTACCGAGTGGGATCGACATCGGGAGTAAGCGGTACCAGTTCGGTACCGATGGGCATCATAGGACAGGGTACCGTTGCAGTCGATACCGAAGCCGATGTCGATGCAATCGGTATCGATACCGGCACCGGGAATGATGCCGGTGCCGGAGTCAGTACCGGCAACGGAGATTGTTGCGGTACCGGAGGCGTCGAAGCCTGCATAAACGCCGTTAGGGTGCGCTGCATGGACAGAATCTTCTGATCCATCGATGCCACCAGAGTCTGGATGTCGGTACCAGTGGAGGCCACTGGTACCCCAGAACACGGCAACAGGTGATCGGTCGAGGCCAAGCCATCGATGTCAACCTGTGACCCCATAGACAATGCTTTGGAAGTCGGAACTTCCCGCCGGGGTAATTTTGCCGGTGCGGAATCCTAGAGGACAAGCCCGGAGGCATCTCGATGCTTAGAGGGAGATTTGCCCTTCGAGGACCGGCTAGATTTATGTTTGGTTACCTGAGATCCATGGGAGGAAGAAGCAGCCCTGGAAGACGTCGATGCCACTGAGGCTGCATCAGAGGGAAACAGGGTACTGAGCTTGGCTGCTCGGTTCTGCCAACCTCTTTTAGTCATCATGGTACAGGACACACAATCCATGATGGAATGGTCAGGACGCAAACATTTTAGACACCAATCATGGGTGTCTGTGACAGAAATAGTACCGCCACATTTCATGCACTTTTTGAACCCGGAAGCAGGCTTCTCCATGAGGAGAAAAATATTCAGGCCTAAGGCCCAAACTGAAAATGCACAGTTGAAGAAAGAAAAGTTTTGTTTTGTTTTTTTTAAGAAAGAAAAGAAAAGACCGGCGGTACCGGTCTGACGTCGAAGAAGGCAGACGTGACACAGAAAAATAAAGAAAAAAATAAAGAACTTCTTCTGCGGTGACAGGAACACGACCTGCTGGCTCCGCGGAAAAGAAGAACTGGAGAGAGGCGGTTGGGAAAGGCGGGTAGGCAGCGCGCAGGCGCTGTGGGATGCTCCCAAAAGCTTTCTTACTGGACGCTGGGGAGCGTTCCCGCGCAGGCTCCGTCGGTACCGACGATACCCATATGTGAAGACTCATTCCTGCTTGTTCCTGGAGATTACCTTTTAACTTTCAAAAGGGAGACTATGATAAAATGAGGAAAATAGTTAATAAAAACTAAGAGGAGCAGCTGCAACAGTTAAAGATTTACATCAAGCATGAGCATTGTTTTAAAATACTATCTTGGAAACCCAGACCAGATGTATGCCATGCTTTAAGAAAAGTGGAAGGAAGGCCAAAAAACTGCCAACATGGTTTAAAGATATGTTCAGAAAGGCTGTTGTAGCAAAAAAAAAAAAAAGCATCCGCCAGGAAATGGAAAAAGGGAGCCAAATGATCAAAACAGGAAACACTGGCAAGTTAGATGTCAGGCATTGATAAGGCAGGCAAAGAGAATTTGAAAAGAAGCTTGCAGAGGAAGCAAAAATACATAATAAAAACTGTTTCAAGTACTTTTGTAGCAAAAAACCTGCGAGAGAGTCAGTTGGACCATTGGATAATAGAGGGGTAAAAGGGGCGCTAAAGGAGGATAAGGCCATCGTGGAGAGATTGAATGAATTCTTTGCTTTGGTCTTTACTGAAGAAAATGTAGGGAAGTTACCCATGTCTGAAATGGTATTTAAAGATGATATATCAGAAGAATTGAAAGAAATATCAGTAAACCAGAAAGATATATTACAACTATTTGATAAATTGAAGAGTAATAAATTACCTGGACCGGATGGTATACATCCAAGGGTGTTGAAAGAACTGAAAGATGACATTACAGACCTACTATTAGTAATCTGTGAACTATCACTAGAATCATCTGCAGTACTTGAAGACTGGAGAATGGTCACTGTAACGCCAATTTTAAAAGGGTTCCAGGGGTGATCCTGGAAACTACAGACCAGTGAGCCTGGCATCAATACCAGGCAAAATGGTAGAAACCATTATAAAGAATAAAATTACTGAACATGTAGATAGTCATAGTTTAATGGGAGAAAACCAACATAGATTTAGCCAAGGAAAATCTTGTCTTACTAGTCTGTTATATTTTTTGAAGGTGTGAATAAACAGATAGACAGAGGTAAGCTGGTTGATATAGTGTACCTGGATTTGCAGAAAGCTTTGACAAGGTCCCTGATGAGAGACTCTTGGCCAAATTAAAAAGTCATGGGATGGGAGGCAGTGTACTATTGTGGACAAGGAACTGGTTAAAAGACAGAAAGCAGAGAGTAGGGCTAGATGGCCATTTTCTCAATGGAGAAAGGTGAATAGTAGATACCCAGGGATCTGTGCTAAGTCCACTGCTTTTTAACATCTTCGTAAATAACCTGGAAATGGGAATAACGAGTGGGGTTATCAAACCTGCAGATGACACAAAATTATTCAAAGTTGTTAAGACACAAGAGAATTGTGAAAAATTGCAAGAGGACCTTGATAAATTGGAAGACTGAATGTTCATATGGTAGATGAAACTTAATGTGGACAAGTGCAAAGTTACGCACCTAGGAAAGAACAACCCAAACTACGGTTACATTGATGCAAGGTTCCACATTAGGAACCATCACTCAGGAAAAAGATTTAAACATCATTGTGAATAATATGTTGAAACCCTCTGCTCAGTGTGCAGTGGCAGCCAAGAAAGCAAAAAAAGGAAAATTGAACTGTTGCATCGTGGAGGAAGAGAGGGGCTTGTGAACTACTCTGTGTTTCTCCTACCTGTAGCTGTTCATGGTTCCCTGTGCAGGCAGTCAGTGTGCAGCTGTGACTAAGGAGGACCCTCCCCCCTGCTCTATAAATTCCCTGAGGCCTTCGTCCGCAGCTTGTGTCCGCACACCAAAGGGGAGTGACCAAAGGGGCTGGACACGCTCCTTTGGCACCCCTTCGGCATACCAACAGCATGTTTGAGTTGGTGGGTGTTAGTGATTGCCAGTGAGATGGGGAAACGGAAAAACAAAGGTGGAGGGGTGAAAATGGATCTTGGGACATCTCTGCCAGGTAAAAATGTAGGCCCATTAAATAAACATTTAGTTCCTTTGCAGAGTGGTCAGCCCTCCCCCGATGGAGCTTCCTTATGCTCCGGGGCTCCGAAGCCGCCACCTCACCCCCTGTCTGTGTTGTCATCAACGTTATTGGGAACTGGCTCTCTTGGGGAGGTAGCTGGAGACACTCAGGTTTTAATTCCAAGGCCTGTTAATTTTATAGAGTCTTCTGTGGTTGTGATGGCCCCTTTAGATGGGGAAGTCTCACAAAGATTTGTGGGGTGCGATTAGTGCTATTGATGTTAAACTTTCTTCTACTGTTGTTTCTTTATGTACTTTTACCCAGCCTGTTGTGGAAAAAAATTTTGAAATGGATGCTAGGTTGTCTAGGATGCAAAATTTGGTGTTCCAAGTGGAAGCTCAGGTGCAGTCGGCTTCCACTGCGCAGGTGACTTCGATTAAGGATCCATTGATGGTTCCCGCTCGTATTGAGGCATTGGAAAATGCCTCTCAAGCCTGTAACTTGTGTTTTTTACATTTTCCAGTTATGTATTTATTAGCACCATATATTCTCCTTGCATTCTCCTTACTAAATATTTTACTGAGATCTTGGAAGCTGCCTCAGTCTGTGGATATTGTTCAATTATATTATGTACCTTCTAAGGTTTGGATGGCTTCATTGTGTGAAGGGAAGTTTGATTCCCTCTGTCAGACTGTAAGCCTGAATCTTACTGAATTTTTGGAAGATTTTTCTAATACGATAACAAAAAGAAACAACTTATTGGTTACCTTTGCTTCTGTGGCAGTGAAGGTAAAAATCTTGAAGTTATATTTTAAGTATAAGGATGTTCCTTTTTGCGGTCAGAAAATAAAAGTCTTTCATGATGTGACTAGATCAACTCAAGCACGTCGAAAACAGTTTCTTGCTTTGAGGCAGCGTGTTTTTTCCCTGGGTGCGACGTTTTATTTAAAATGTCCTTGTAAATGTCTTATTACTTTGCAGGGAAAGTCCTATGTTTTCCTTGATGTTTCCCATTTAGAAATGTTTTTGACTGATAGGCAGAAGTAGGGTTGGGCTGTGTTGGTTGGAAGTACAGAAATCCTCCTAAATATGGTGCATTTTTGTGTTTAGCTGTTTTTTTATTTATGTGGGTTATTTTTTTTGATGGTATCAATTCCCCGAGATGTGGGCTTGAACACTTTTTCCTTTGATTTGATGTAATGTAATTGTTTTCTTTTTATATGGATTGTATGATGTTTTTCCTTTTATAAGTTAATTTGTATAATTTGCAAATTCTATTTAAAAAAAAGAAAGCAAATAGAATGCTAGGAATCTTAAGGAAAGGAATAGAGAATAAAACAAAGGATATTATAATGCCTCTCTATCATTCCATGGTGTGACCACACCATGAATATTGTGTGCAGTTCTGGTCGCCATATCTTAAAAAAGATATAACAGAATTAGAAAAGGTACAGAGAATAGCCACCAAAATAGTAAAGGGATGGAAGCATAGCTGTATAAGGAAAGGCTTAAAAGGTTAAGGCTTTTCGACTTGGAAAAGAGATGGCTGAATGGAGATATGATAGAGGTCTATAAATTAATGAATGGAATGGAACGGGTAACGTAGATTGTTTATTTACACCATCAAAAAGTAGAAAGACTAGGGGACACTCAAGGAAGCTACAACGTGACCCATTTAAGACTAATAAGAGAAAATATTTTTTCACTCAACGCATAATCAAATGCTGGAATTCATTACCGGAGGATGTAGTAAAAGCTGTTAGTGTAGCTGGGTTTAAAAAAGGTTTGGGCAAGTTCTTGGAGGAAAGGTCCATAAACCATTATTAAAGAGGACTCAGGAATTCCACTGCTTTCCACGGGACGAGCACTGTGGAACCTGTATGTCTTTTTGGGAAACTGCTAGGTACTTGTGACCTGGATTGGCCGCGTTTGGAAAGAGGATACTGGGCTTGATGGATGTTGGTCTGACCCTGTATATGTTTTTTTTCTGTTAAATAACCCATATCATACACTGCCGATAACCCCTCTGATCCTTATGCCTTAAAGCTCCTCTCCCTTACCTCCTCGTTTGACCTCCAACTTTGTTCCACTGTCCCCACTCAACATGGCCACTGCCTTGACCTGATATTTTTCTCGAGTTGCTTACCCTCGAACATCTGTAGCTCAGTACTCCCCTTATCTGACCATCACCTTTTAAGCTTTAATCTTCATCACCCGCTGCCTCAGCCTCGTCCTGTCTCCTCCAACCTATTTAGAAATCGTCATGGTATTAATCCCTTGGCTCTCTTCCACCATGTCTTCATCTCTTTCTTCCACTATGTCATCTAAGTCTGTTGACGAGGCAGTAACTTCCTATAATGCTGCACTCTCCTCAGCTCTGGATGCTCTCGCTCTGCCCATCCCACGTCCTGTGAGACGTTTTATACCCCAGCCCTGGCTTTCATCCACTACCCACTATCTCCGTTCCTGTGGCGTTCTGCTGAGCGTGCTTGGCTCAAATCCCGCTCCTGTGCAGACTTTCTACACTTCAAATTCATGCTTGTCTCTTTCCAGTCAGCCATAGTAGTCTTGTTTGGCAAGAGCTATGTCCATCTGACTAACTCTCTTGCCTCTGATCCTTGCCATCTCTTTACTACTCTCAGTTCTCTCCTCAAAGTGCCTCCGCCTCTGATCCCTCCCTTCCTTTCTGCCCAAACCCTGGCTGACTATTTCCATGACAAAATCCACAAGATCACCCTCCAATTCCCCACTAAGTCAGCTACTTCCCCTCCTCCCCCTCTCCATTCCCAACTCTCCCCCCTACCTTTGCTACCCTCTCTTCCTTTCCTGTGATCTCTGAAGAGGAAACCGCACAACGTTTTTCCTCCAAACTCACCACCTGCTCCTCTGATCCTATCACCACCCATCTCCTAAGCCCCATCTCCCCCACCGTTGTCCCTTCCATCTCTCATATTCTCAACCTATCGCTCTCCACTGCAACAGTCCCTGCAGACTTCAAGCATGCTGTGGTCACACCTCTCCTCAAGAAACCCTCACTTGATCCCACCTGTCCTAACTATCAACCCATCTCTCTCCTTCCCTTCATATCTAAACTACTTGAACGTGCGGTTCACCGCCACTGCCTTGACCTCCTCTCCTCTCATGCCCTCCTGGATCCCTTACAGTCTGGCTTTCGTCCTTTACACTCTACTGAAACGGCTCTTGCCAAAGTCTCCAGTGACTTGTTCCTGGCAAAATCCAAGGGTCTTTACTCATCCTTCTTGATCTCTCTGCTGCTTTTGACACTGTTGACCACAACCTTCTCCTCGATACCCTGTCCTCGCCTGGTTTTACTGGCTCTGTACTATCGTGGTTCTCCTATCTCTCCCATCGCTCTTTCAGTGTGTGTTTTGGTGGCTCCTCCTCCTCTTCTACCCCGCTCCCAGTTGGTGTACCCCAGGGATCTATCTTGGGTCTGCTCCTTTTCTCTCTCTATACCCAGTCCCTTGGTGCGCTTATCTCTTTCCATGGCTTTCAGTACCATCTGTATGCCGATGACTCCCACATCTACCTCTCTATGCCTGAAATCTCTCCGGCAATCCAGACCCAGATCTCTGCCTGCCTTTCTGACATTGCTGCCTGGATGTCTCACCGCTGCTTGAAATTGAACACGGCCATGACTGAACTTCTTATCTTTCCCCCTAAAACCTCCCCTCCTCTTCCTCCTTTCTCAGTCTCTGTGGATAATTCTGTAATCCTTCCTGTTTCCTCGGCCTGCAATCTGGGGGTTGTCTTTGACTCCTCTCTCTCTTTCGCCACACATATCCAGCTCGTAGCTAAGACCTGCCATTTCTTTCTCTATAAGATTAGCAAAATCCGCCCCTTCCTTTCTGAACACACTACTAAAACGCTTATCCACTCCTTAACCACCTCCCGTCTTGACTACTGAACCTACTTCCTTGCTGGTCTCCCTTTGAATCATCTATCTCCCCTTCAATCTGTTCAACACTCTGCTGCGCAACTAATCTTCCGCCAGCCTTGTCAAGCCCATATTACTCCTCTTCTCAAGTCACTTCATTGGCTCCCTATCCATTTCTGCATCCAGTTCAAACTTCTCCTCCTGACCTATAAATGCATTCACTCAGTGGCTCCTCAGTGCCTTTCTTCTCTTATCTCTCCTTATAACCCCCCTCGGGAACTCCGCTCTTCTAGCAAACTACTTCTTTCTGTGCCCTTCTCTTCTACTGCTAACTCCAGATTTTGCTCCTTTCACACTGCTGCACCTTATGCCTGGAACAAACTACCTGTGTCTGTACGCCAGGCACCCTCTCTAACCCTCTTCAAATCAATGTTGAAAACTCACCTCTTCGCTGCTGCTTTTGGATCTTGACTCACCTGATCTCCTTTTCTTTCCCCTAGTTGTTATCCCTGCTTACACCTTCTGTGTCTTGTCTTGACTAGATTGTAAGCTCTTATGAGCAGGGACTGTCTCTTACATGTCTGTAGAGCACTGCGTACGACTGGTAGCACTATACAAATGCTCAGTAGTAGTAGTAGTAGTAGCAGCAGCAGCTGCAGAGTAAATCGCCTAAGCTCATGTTGTAATTCAACTGTCTGATCGAGTGGGATGTGTTATTGATCACATTCCACTGAATATACGTGGTGGTGATAAAGGAAAACTGCTTTTGCAACATGAGCAAAGGTAGATCTTCGAGTTGCATACATTGGAGCCCAGTGGCTGGAATAGTTCAATTGACAAGTAACAGATCAAAGGGGCAATTTAAAAGGTCCCCTCTTATCATACCAAGGGCTGTGTGAATCACCCAGGAAATTGGTAAGCCTTTACCTTAGCAGCACAGGACAGGGCACTGTGTAACCACTTTTAATAAGTCTTCTTTACCTCCCTCCCCAACTCCCAACCACCCCTGGGATAATCATAGCTTTATAGGCTCTTAAACCTCTTAAAGGGAAGGAGGTGCCCATATTCACTCTCAGGTGCAGCTGTTTATCCTCATCAGGCATACATTAAGGACCTGAGATTAATTAATTTTGAGTTGAATAAAGTCCATTAAACATATCAGATATAGTTTTATTAGTATAATTATCCCCAGCACACCTAAGTAAACAACTTAAATACCTATACACAACCTTAAAACGAAGATGCAGGCAGCAGTCCATCAGCAAGATTGGGGCTTTCCAGTCTTTTGCACTGAGTGTCCCATGTATGACTTTCTCCCAATTGGTGAGGGCTCTTCTATGTGCGCACTAGGTGCAAGGAGCTCTTTGCGCTCAGGGAACAAGTCCAGTCTATATCAGACTTGGAGGACATAAGGAAAACGGAGAGGTACACAGACGAGACCTACAGGGATGTAGTACTGAAGTCCACCTCCAGTCTGGCAGCATCCCTCTTGCCATGGAGAAGAGAGGTGATGTGACAGGAGAACATCACCCTGGTGTGGCAAGAAGTGATCCTGTAGCTAGGACCTGTCATCCAGGTGATATAAAACTCTCTCGCACTGAGGAGGTCTATCCAGGGCCATGTGCCCATGAGGGAAGGGTGGTTATAGTTGGTGATTTGATCATTTGGTATCTAGATAGCTGGGTAACTGGTAGACATGAGGATTGCCTGGTAACATGCCTGCCTGGTGCGAAGGTAGCGAACCTCTTGCACCACCTAGACAAGGTCTTAGATAGTGCTGGGGAGGAGTCTGCTATCTTGGCACATGTTGGTACCAATGACATAGGAAAGTGTGGTAGGGAGGTTCTGGAGGCCAAATATTGCAAAGGAGCAGTTGCGAAGGTTAAAGATTTACACCAAGCATGGGTGTTGTTTAAAAATACTATCTTGGAAGCCCAGACCAGCTGTATTCCATACTTTAAGAAAAGTGGAAGGAAGTCCAAAAAACTGCCAGCACGGATTAAATGTAAGGTCAGAGAGGCTGTTGTTGCCAAAAAAGCATCTTTCAGGAAATGGAAAAAGGAGCCAAATGACGAAAACTGGAAACATAAGCACTGGCAAGTTAGATGACAGGCATTGATAAGGCAGGCAAAGAGAGAATTTGAAAAAAAAGCTTGCTGTGGAAGCAAAAATGCATAATAAAATCTTTTTCAAGTACAATCGTAGCAAAAAACCTGTGAGAGAGTCAGTTGGACCATTAGATGATAGGGGGTAAAAGGGGTACTAAGAAGGAACAAGACCATAGCGGAGAGACTGAATGAATTCTTTGCTTCGGTCTTTACTGAGGAAGACATAGGGATGTTACCCATGACCAAAATGGTATTTAAAGGTGATGCCGCAGAAGAATTGAAAGAAATATCAATAAAATGGGAAGATTTATTACAATTACTTGATAAACTGAAGAGTAACAAATCACCTGGACCGGATGGTATATATACAAAGGTGTTGAAAGAACTGAAATATGAGATTGCAGACCTTCTATAAGTAATCTATGAACTATCATTAAAATCATCTATAATACTTGAAGATTGGAGGATGGTCAATGTAACACCAATCTTTAAAAAGGGTTCTAGGGGTGATCTGGGAAACTACAGACCTATGAGCCTGACGTCAGTACCAGGAAAAATGGTAGAAACCATTATAAAGAACAAAATTACTGAACGTGTAGATAATCATGGCTTAAAGGGAGACAGCCAACATGGCTTTGCCTTACTAATCTGTTATGGTTTTTGAAGGTGTGAATAAACAGGTAGACAAAGGTGAGTTGGTTGATATAGTATATCTCGATTTTCATAAAGCCTTTGGCAAGGTCCCTCATGAAAGACTCTTGACAAAATTACAAGTCATGGGATAGGAGGTAGTGTACTACTATGGATCAAGAACTAGTTAAAAGATAGAAAGTAGAGGTTAGGGCTAAATGACCAATTTTCCCAATGGAGAAAGATGAATAGTGGAGTACCACAGGGATCTGTGCTGTATGCTGCTTTTTTTTTTTTTGAAAGCTTTATTTATCATTTCGTGAACATATAATACATCAAACAAAAACGTGTAAAAAAAAAGGATTACAACAAAGTTAATTGACAGGTCCAGACAGGTTCACTTCTACATGTAGGATCGAGACAGCGAAACAACAATGGCAGTGAAACTATAAAGGGGGGGGGGGGGATTGACCGCTTATGTCCCACCGGCCAGCACCGGCAAAGTACTTCAACATTGACTAATTCGTGACTGAACTGTCCCATTTGCACATCAATCTTCGAAAAGCGGGATTTTGTTGTACATATGTTATCTCACAAGCTCGATGGTAGCACACCAAATTCCACCAGTATGCCACACTTAAGGCTCCGAAGGACTTCCAGTGGCTCAGGATGGCCTTCATCGCTAAACTCAGTAGGAGGTCCAACAGGGCATGATGCTGCTTCTGGAGACCAGGTATCCCCGCCAGAGATTTGTAAATAATCACCCGATATGATAACGGCGCGTCTATCCCAACCAGTCGCTGTATTCGCCGCCAAACTCCTCGCCAGTACGGGAGTAAGAGCGGACAGTAGTACAACATGTGCGAGAGGGTCCCTGTTTCGTGTCCACAGGACCAGCAGCGGTCATCTTTTGGTTCTTGCCACTTGGCTGTCTTCACTGGGGTCAGATATGCGCGATGCGCTAAAAAGTACAACATCTGTGTGAGGGAGGCTGATCTAGATATCCGGATCTGGGATCCCCAGAAGGAAGCCCACATTTCTGGGGCCGCGAAGGGTCCAACTTCAGTTTCCCATACCAATTGAGCCCCACTAGGGCTTCGTCCGTCCGCCGATCGAAGGAGGTCCACCAGCTGTGATATTTGCCCGGTCCCTGTCCGGAATTCCTGGATCCGCAGGTAGGACGAGCGCCCATTGACCACCTGAAGGGGGGTGACTCCCGCCTTATGCAAGCAGTGCCGGAGTTGACCCCATTGAAAGAAGCATTTGTAGGGGAGTTGAAATTCATCTTGTAGTTCCGCAAAGGCTTTGTAGCTCTGTCCTCTGAGTAGATGCCCCAGATTGAAAATACCGCTGCGTATCCAAGTTGGCCAGGCGATGCATGTCCCACCTATTTTGAAGCGTTGGTTAAGCCACAGGGGGGTGGCATCCGTAAAGGTTAGGTCTTCTCCCAGCAGCGGTAGCACCAGACTTAAAGCTAGTTGAGTCGCTTGATGGATCTTGTCCTGCGTATGCGGACTCGGGTGCACAGACGCGGCTCCAATTCGGTGACGCAATGGAAGAGGATCACTCACCGCAGATTCTACCGAGAGCCAGCTGGGGACCCCTGGAGTGTCTAGCTCCTCCGCCCACCATAAGCCTTGTTTGGCTATGGCAGCGATATGGTACCAGTAGAAGTCCGGAAAACTAACCCCCCCTTGCTTCTTAGGTAGCTTTAGTTTCCAGGCTGCAATACGCGGAGTCTACTTCGCCCACAGGAAAGCCAGTAACTTTCTCTCCAAAGCCTAGTAGAAGTGCTTATCGAAGAGTATCGAAAGCATACCCAGTATGTACGTGATCCTGGGCACTATGACCATTTTAATGGTTTCTAATCGACCCCACCACGTCAAGTTCAATGGTGTCCATTTAGCAACACAGTCTTGCAGGATCTGGGCGCATCTATTCACATTAAGCGTAATGGTGTCCGTCAGAGTGGTGCCATACGCGACTCCCAGGTACTTGAAGGACGACCTTTCAACTTGAAAGGAATACTTCCGTAGATCATCTTCGGGGACAGCCGGTGTGAGAGGTATGATAGTGGTCTTGTCCATATTTAACTTGTATCCCGAAATGAGAGCATATTCTCCAATTATCTCCAAGGTGGCCGCCACTGAACTTACTTCCAAAAATAGGAGAAGGTCGTCTGCGTAGGCTGACAGTTTGCAGTGGTAGCCTTCCAGCGGCATTCCTACAACATTAGACGCCTGCCGAATTCGAAGGATCAAGGGCTCCAATGCTATATTGAATAGCAGAGGTGACAGAGGGCAGCCCTGCCTGGTACCTCTGGTGAGAAGGAATTCCCGGGAGGTGCCGCTATTCGCTGCCACCCGAGCCACCGGGTTGGTATATAGCAGTTGGATGTTCTTCAGGAAATTGTCAGGGATCCCCATCCAGCGCATGGTACAGAATAGGTAGGAGAATTCTACCCTGTCGAATGCTTTTTCTGCGTCCAATGCAAGGCCTACTAGAGGCTGGTCCGCGTACTGTGCCTTCCGGAGAACGTGGGCCAGCATGCGCCCGTTATCGGCCGTGGATCTTCCGGTCATAAAACCACATTGGTCCGGATGAATCAGGGACTCCATTACCTTAGATAATCGGTTTGCTAGGATCTTGGCGTATATTTTATAATCTGAGTTCAATAGAGAAATAGGTCTATAATTCTCTACTTTTTCCGGATCCCTCCCTGGTTTAGGGTGTATTACTATCGTAGCAGCTGCCAACGCTCCTACCGCAGGGCATTCCTCCTTCACCCCCATGTAGTATAGTAGCAGCTCTGGTGTCAGCTGATCTCTGAAGGCTTCATAGAATTCTACAGGGAGACCATCCGGTCCGCTAGCTTTACCTTTGGCTAGTTGACTGAGTGCCTTGTGGAGTTCCTTGCTAGTGATGTCGGCTGCAAGAGACTGCTGCTGCGCCTCCGTTAGCCGGGGACCATCTATTGTGGAGATGAAGGTTGAAAAAGCCGATTCATCACAGGAGACCTCAGATTGGTATAACTTGGTGTAGAAGTTTTCGCAAAGTGCTAGAATCTCATCATCTGAGGTATGCAATTCTCCACTTGAATCTTTTAGTCCCGCTATCTTGGTCACCACTCGTTTCGCCTTCAACATATTCGCTAGCAGTGGACTCGCCCGGTTACTATCATGGTAACATCTCCCTTGCTGGACTTTGATGGAATCACTAACTTCGGTTTGCAGCAGCCCATTGTACTGACATCGAAGCTTCTGCAACCGGACCAGGACTGTCGGGTCTGCCCATCGGGCCAAGAGTCGCTCGCCGGCTCGGATTTCAACTTCTAGTGCCGTCCTTCTCTGCACTTCTGAACGTCGCTTACGGATTCTATAAGCATCCATATGTCCTCGCATAGTAGCTTTGTAGGCCTCCCACCAGGCCCATGTGGAGGTTTCCCCATAATGGTTTACTTCAAAGTATTCAGTAGTGGCCGCCTTCATTGTAGTACGGAATTCTTCGTCTGCCAACCATTGCTTCTCAAAAATAAATCGTTTCGAGGGATTCTTCCCTGGGCCCACGTTAAGATCCAGGAGGACCGCAGCGTGATCCGAGACTGTTATGGGGAGCAGTTTTATGCCCAGGATCCGTGGCATTAGCGTCTTTGAGGTTAGATAATAGTCGATACGCGTTTGGGAGTTGTGCGGTAGGGAGTAAAAGGAGTATTCCCTTGCGCTGGGGAAAAGTAACCTCCAAGGATCAAGTAGTCCCAGCAGTTCATTCAGATTATGCAATGCCGTTGAAGAGCGTGGCTTATGCTGTGGTTTGTAGGGAGTCCTGTCCAGAAGCGGATCCGGAATGAGATTGAAGTCTCCCCCCAGGATAATTCTGGAGGATCCGGCGCCCAGGAGCTCCTGTGTCACATGAGTAAAGAATTGTGAGTCATCGGTAGTAGGACCATATATTGTCATGAAGATGTAGGGGTCTCCGCTGAGCGTGGCTGTCATCATGGCCCAGCGGCCTGCAGGGTCAATTTTGGTCTCCTTGACTTCTACCTGGAGAGTCCGCCGGGCAAGTATCATGACCCCGCCCTTCCTCTTCAGGGCTGGTGCAGAAAGTACATTCCTATAGTGCTTATCCGTCACCTTGTGGGATTCTGTGAGGGATAAGTGGGTTTCTTGTAAATATATAATATCTGCCTGTTGTTGTCTGCAGTAAGTCAGGATTTTCTTCCGTTTTGCAGGATTGGAAATACCTTTGACGTTCAGGGACAGTATTCGCACCCGGCTATTAGCCATATTCAGCCCTGTCGTGAGACTGGAGGGGGACATTCACGGTCAACCACCCTTTAAACATGGAAAGCATCAATATAACATCAACATCAACTAAAAACATAGCCTGGCTGCAACCCGCCATAAACCACTGTGAAATTGCATGGTGGAGCCCCACCGCCAACCAGGCCCTACTTACCCCCTCCCAACATTTGGAGACTGGTAATCTTAATTCCCTGCATGCATGCTACTAAAGCAGACAGGAAATTCTAAGCGGATTAAACATGTGAGCCCTGTGCAATGATCAAACAAGCAGGCAAATTGAGGCTGAGACATGCATACTTAAAGTCCAAAGTTGTCCTTAACAGCTGTATGAGGCTGGAGTGATCAGCACTGCTCTCCTGGTGGGTCACGATGTCCCCGGAGTGGCGCGATGAAGAAACTGTAGGAGCCGGCAGTCATATCCAGTTTAGGAGCCTACTTCCATCCGGGCCCGCTCTCGAAGGAAAGCGCGGAGGGCTTGGCCTTCCGTGAAGGTTTGGGTATGATTGTCCATTGTTACCCGCATGATTGCAGGGTAGAAAAGACCAAATCGCGCTTGTGATTGCTGCAGCAGAGGCCGGCATGCCAGGAGATCCTTGCGTCGCTGGGCCGTCTGTTTACAAAGGTCTGGGAAGAAGGTGATTTTGTGACCATCCAATTGTACCTCCTTTCGCTGTTTCGCCGTTTGCAGTATTTGTATGATGTGTTGATAGCGAAGCGCCTTAACCACCAGCGGGCGCGGGCTCTGAGCTGAGGGGTGCGACGGCACGCGGTGGGCCTGCTCCAATTCTAGAGGCCGTTCTAGGGTTAGTCCCAGTAGTTCCGGTATAAGCCGCTCGAGATAGCTTATGGGGTCGGAGCCTTCCCGGCCTTCAGGTATTCCCAGGATTCGCATGTTACTTCTCCTGGCCCTATTTGCGTGGTCCTCCAGCAGCGTTTCTAGGGCTGTGACCCTCTTTTCCAACGGGCCGACCTGCGCGATTTCTGCTGTGTGTTTGTCCACCTTCGCTTCCACCTCCGTCAAATGTCTGGTCATATCATTGAGATGGTTTTTTACTTCCCTCAGATCTTCCTGTACTAGTGTCAGGGTGCCGAAGTTAGTGGCTACTAGCGCTTTCACTTCCCGGAGCTCCTGGAGGATTTCTCTTACCCCATCCGCTGCAATTTTATCGGGCTCCATTTTCTGCGGAGACGGGGGCTCTTGCTTTGCCCGTTTGCCGGATTGCCCAGCCGTCTGTTGGAAGTCTAACCTGGCCGGTTTTAAGGCTGCCATAATCTCCGACTCTTTGACCTCTCAGATCCAGCTGCAAAGGCACCCGTACTCTTTATTCCGTTGAGGATTCTGTAGTGTTGGGAGGGAGCTAACCCTCTATGCGGCCATCTTCTCCCGCGGCAGACTCCGCCCCCTGTATGCTGCTTTTTAACATATTCATAAATGACCTGGAAATTGGAATAACGAGTGAGGTAATTAAATTTGGAGATAACACAAAATTATTCAAAGTTGTTAAAACCAAAGAGGATTGTGAACAATACGAACTATAGCTACACGATGCAAGATTCCACATTAGGAACCACCACCCAAGGAAAAAGATTTAGGCATCATTGTGGATAACATGTTGAAACCCTCCACCCAGTGTGCAACGGCAGCCAAGAAAGCAAATAGAATGCTAGGAATCATAAGGAAAGGAATGGAGAATAAGACAAAGGATATTATAATGCCTCTGTATCATTCCATTATGTGACTGCACTTTGAATATTGTGTGCAATTCTGGTCGCTGTATCTTAAAAAGGATATAGCAGTATTAGAAAAGGTACAGAGATGAGCTACCAAAATGTTAAAGGGGATGGAGGGTTGCCTCTATGAGGAGAGGATAAAAAGATTAGGGCTCTTGAACCTGGAAAAGAGACAGTGAGGGGAGATATGATGGAGGTCTACAAATTAATGAATGGAGTGGAACGGGTAAATGTAGATGAATTGTTTATGCCATCAAAATATAGAAAGACTAGGGTACATGTAATGAAGCTACAGTGTAACCCATTTAAGACTAATGGAAAATATTTTTTTCACGCAATACGTAATCAAACTCTGGAATTCGTTACTGGACGTTGTTAATGTAGCTTAACAAAGGTTTAAAAAAGGTTTGGACAAGTTCCTGCAGGAAAGGCCCATAAACCATTATTAAAGGGGACCCGGGAAATCCACTGCTTGCCCCAGTACAAGCATTGTGGATCTTGTGTGTCTTTTGGTGAAACTGCAAGGTACTTTGACCTAGATAGGCCACTGAATGGGGAGTCTTTTTTTTTTTTTTTAAAGCTGTCTCTTGACAGACCCCTGATGACAATGATCTAAATCAGTTAAGCAGCACTACCTTAAGAAGTAGGAAGAAATTTGTTATTTCCTCTCCCACTCCCCACGCCTCCTTTGCTCCGATTGGTTTAAGAATAGAATTTAAAGGGATCGGTGATGTCAGATGCTATTCCTAGAGTTCATCGGTCCCTGGAAAGATACTCTGTTTTGAAAATGGCCCCCAATGATGCAGTCTTGGGAAACGGAGATCTTCATAGGTCTCCAGGGTGCGTTGATAATTTCTAAATGCTAAGTTGCTTTTACTATCTTGTTACAGTTGTTGCAGAATTGTGTGCTTTGTTTATAGGAACATTACAAAGAAATCCTGCAGACATTGGTGGCCCAGAAAAGGCTATGATTTAATTCACGTTGCTGTATGTAATATGATAGGGGGTGAGTGCCTTTATGGACAATTAATTTAATGCGAGTTTATACTATAGGAATTTTATGATAGAAATTTAGAGTAAAAATTATAAATTAAAAAATTAATTCATAAAGAAGAGATGTTTAAATGAGTGTTTTTAGACCCACAATGGTTACAGATGGCAACTCCCCTTTGGACAAAATTCTTTATTGCCACATAGTGGGACATTAAATTATACTGAGGTCTTTTTCTCCTCTAATTTAATGTTTGATTTATAACATAATATAGAGATTCTAGTTTAGTCTCTAATGTAATATGAATAGGAGTTTCAGCGTTCCCTCGAGATAGATTTATAATTTAATTTGATGTAAGAAGAATTTATATAGTAGAGATTTGAAATTATTCTTTACATGGTTATGTGATCAAGGGTTTTTTTTTTTTGGTTTTTTTTTTAAGTACCTAATATTAAACACTACTATGATGCAGTACAGTTGAAAGCTACTAGGGACTCTAAAATCAATGTCCACGAGCCTTGGGTAGAGATTGAGCAGGTGGGAACAGGGGGGTGTGCCCTTAAGATATCAGTTATGGCTACCCAAGACTAGCTGGGAGGGGAGATAATCCTTTCTACAAGACAACTCTCCAGGTTTGGGATTACTGGAAGAGGAGGTAGATGGGTAATCAAATGGTTTGTAGGTTTACTCCCATACAGTTTAATGAGGGTTTCCCACTGGGGGCTATAGATGCAACATTTAAGAGATGGGGACATCGAGGTTTGGAATATCTGGGCCACCTATATTGTCAAATAACAAATGGCAGTCCTAATCCTTCATTCCTGGGAACAGGACCCTAGAGACACATCCTTGGTGTGGAAGGCAAGTGGCAGAAAACGATCTTGTATGTAGGATGACATTCTACTTTCAGGTGACACTGCTATTCTAAGGCAGCAGAAGGGACTGCTAGACTCAGGGGCGGCCCAAGGGGGGTGTGGGGCCATGTGCGGAGATTAATTGTGGGGCCTCATTTGCATAAATATTTGCATAATGTTAACATGCATTTTTAGTAAACATGCTTCTTAATGAGTGTCTGGATAAAGAAAGACTAACAGATTTCTACATTACTATAGTCCAGTGCCAACCGCCAGGCCCATTAGGAAGTACTATAAACACTGACCATTTAGAACTCATAGCAAATCCACCATATCATAACAGCTCTGCCAGGACTCACAAAGCACCAAACCCTACCTATCAAAAGGCAACACTGCAAATATTATACCAATACATCTCAGAGAATACCAATGCATCTCCTACTGGAGAAAGAGAACAAGTGACACGGTCAAATAGAAACTACATGAACAGAATACCTCAGCTTGCTTAAAATGCAGAACATAGACCATCACCAAAGAACAAGGGATCACAATTTAGAAATAGGAAGACAATAGTTAAACTGGGAACCCCAAAAGCCAAACTTGGGATGTACAACAACACTGGAGAAATAAAACTATAAATTAATTTCCTCTTGTACTAAACAAAACACAAAAGACGTCAACGATGCACACGTCCCAGAGCTGATATATTCCAGTTAATAAATTCAAAATAAAAAAGTATTTTTCTACCTTTTGTTGCTTGTGCATTTTCTTTTGAGCGAGAATGTGGTTCGTGTGGGGCCCTGTGTGAACAACATTCGCGTTCAATGGACGGGCCGACCCTGGCTAGACTGGAGGTGGGATCATTTAAATATCTTCCTGAAGATCTCATCTACACATCTCTGTCTGCCTCTTCTTCTCCATGTCTGCCACTCTAACCTCCAGAGATCAGTCTTATTCTCTGAGAGCCAGGAGCTCTTTGCATTGGGTGCACACATACAACCTCTCATTAAGTGGTAGATAATATATGCGGCACTCAATGCAAAAGATTGGATAGCCCCCATCTTACGGCTTTAAAGTTGTTTAAATTGAAATAAGCATTCTCACTCCCTAGAATCCGTTAAATTATTTGGGGCCCGATATTTAAAGGTATTTACATGGTCTGCAGAGCTGCAAACTGTGTAAATGCTGCTCAGCGGGATATTATTGCTGCTGAATATCCATGGATGCCGCTGCTGCATGCCCTGATGCTAAGTGGTTAGCATCGGCAAGTGCTAGGGTGGTCCAGAGGCAGCACCCAATCAAAATTGGGCAGCAATGAAATTGAGCCACTGCCCAGTTATGGCTACATGAGGAAAGTCAGGCTCAGCAAAGGCTGGCCTAACTTTAACAGTGGAATAATCGCTGAATAATTAATCGCAGCTGACCGGTTAGCTTCCAGAAAATTCAAGCAAACAGGATATTCAATACCAGGGCCTCATATGACCCCAATATTGAATATCCAGGTTTAAAATTCAGTGTCAGCACCTAGCCACATTAGATCGACTAGCCACTGCCGCTGAATATCGGGCCCTTGGTTTTTATATTCATTTGTAAATGACCAACAAAAGCACTACAGTTAACTCATTGCTAATGCTGGGGTTACTCACTTGTTGATGTAAATTCATGAATTGATTCTTGTTGTGAACAGTTTCCCTCCTAATATTTTAATTGGGTTAAAAGCCTGTATGTCAAAGAATGTGAAGGGGAGAGTCAAATACCAATGATTTTAATGAGGCCAAAGAGGTAGAAAAGCTGACAGCCAAAATCAGAAGGATGCTTGGGTACATAGTGAGACAAATGGCTAACAAGAAAAAGGAAGTGATAGTGCATCTGTATAAGTTTCTGGTAAGATTTCATTTGGAATACTGTGTACAATTCTGGAAACCACAGCATTTGAATGCTGACCCATTTATTACTCTACATACATAAAATTAATCTAACAAGCTTTCTCTTCTCTTTGAAGCTCTAAAAGAAAACCACACAAATAATTAATTTAACCCACAAGCTTTCTTCTCTTTAAGCTTTAAGATATACATTTTCCCAGTAAACCAATATTCACATGCACCAGCATAGGAAGTTTATATATACACACACACACACACACACATATGTATTTAGTTCATGCCTTTTCAATTGGTAGCCCAAGACAAGTTACATTCAAGCACAGTAGGCATCTCTCTATCTCCAGAGGGCTTGCAATCAAAGTTTGTGCATGAAGATATGAAGGTTTACGTGGCTGGCCCAAGATCATAAGGAGTATTAGTGAGATTGAACCCTGGCTTTCCTGGTTCTCAGTCTACTGCTCTAAGTGCCAGACTACTCTCCTACTCTCAACACTTCCTTAGCTGCACTAAATATGTTCTTGGGGGTGTGCTTAGATTGGGGGAAGAAAACAGCATGCATGCATTTGAGATTTTTTATGCAACTGCCCAGGTCAGATCAAATAAATAGTACTAACACATCTTATGCATAAAATTATAAAAACTATAAAACCACAATACATAACTCTAACAAATAAATTAATATACAGCACAGCAATCTGCTCCACTAGCCCTCTCTTACAATTTGTCTATCCATTAGTCAAATTGAAAAACCTTCCTAAAAACCAGCAACACTGTTGCAAGCCATACCTCTTGTGGCAACTAATTCCATAAAACTGGACTTGCAAACATAAAAGCATGCTAAACTGCAATCAACTTTGAAGCTTCTCTTCCTGACATTCTCAAATAATTCTCTACCTAGAAGCATAATACCCTAATTGGATCATATCTCACTAACTCTTCCCTCAAATAAGTGGACCCCTGGCTAGGCAGGGCCTATAAACTTCACTCAACATACGAGGTGCGACAAAAAAGAAACGAGACTGTCCCATAAATGTTTTATTACAAAATCTACAGAGAAATTATGCATTGTCCCCTTCAAAGTAATCCCCCCCCCCCAGAGTTAATGCACTTCTGTATTCGCTTCTGCCACGTACGGAAGCACTCGGTAAAGTCCTCCTCCTTGAGGTCCCTCAGCTCCCTCGTCACAGTGGCCTTGATCTCTTCTACAGAGGTGAAATGAGTTCCTTTGAGCACAGTCTTCAGCCTGGGGAAGAGCTAGAAGTCGCAAGGTGCCAGATCTGGGGAATAAGGAGAGTGGTAGAGAGCTGTGATCTGTTTGTTGGCCAAGAACTGCCTCACACTGAGCGCGGTGAGTGCGGGCGCATTGTCGTGATGGAGCAGCCATGACTTGTCTCTCCACAGAGCCCGCCTGCTGTGCCGAACTCGGTCATGGAGGCGATTGAGGACCTGCTGGTAAAAGTGCTGGTTGACTGTCTGACCCTCAGGCACAAACTCATGATGCGATCAGCATGATCTTGATCCTTGATTTGGACATGCGCGCCTTCTTGGGTCTGGGTGACAGTCGAGTCTTCCACTGCAGGCTCTGTCTCTTGCTTTCAGGGTTGTACTGGAAGACCCAAGTCTCGTCTCCTGTGATGACTCAGCCAATGAACTCTGGATCTTCTCTGATCTTCTCTAGCAAGTCTCGACAAACATTGACCCGATGCTCCTTCTAGTCATCCAATAAAAGCTTGGGCACCATCTTGGTGCACACCTTCCGCATCCCCAGCTTCTGCACCAAGATGGTCCGCACTGACTCCCTGTTCAGGCTGAGCTCCTCAGCTATCATCCCCAGCGTCAATCTGCGATCACTCCGCATCAGCTAATTCACTCTGTCAATGTTCTCAGCCGTCTTTGTCGTGGAAGGCTGTCCTGACTTGGGGTCATCCTCCACCTCCTCGCGGCCAGTCTTGAAGCATTTGTGCCACTCCAAGACTCGCGGTCTTGACATTGCATCTTCTCCATAAGCCTTTTAGAGAAGTTGGAGACACTCAGTTGGAGCCCTTCTCCAACTTAACAATAAATTTCAAGTTGATTCTTTGCTCCATATTTCTGCCACCTCAAGTTGCATGACAAAGAGATGGAGCAGTGTGCTCCAAAAAAAGAGATGGAGCAGTGTGCTCCAAAAAAAGAGATGGAGCAGTGTGCTCCAAAAAAAACCTGAAAAAGAAAAACAGAGTGAGAGAGATGAAAAATATTACAGCAGAACAGTAGCAAGATGTTGCAGAACACTGTGACAAACGGTTAGCCAATTGGCAGAGTCATGGGCGTGACTGCCACAGTCTCATTTCTTTTTTGTCATACCTTGTATAACAGGCAACCAGTGAAGTAATGCTAACAAGTGTATGAACCACCAAATTTGCTACCACATTCTGAATCCTCATTTTACCTCCCCCCCTCCGCCCACCTGAACAGATTTAGGCCCGTGGTGACTGCTACAAGACTAATTTAACAGAATCTATGCTAAAATATGTAATAAAACAGAAAGCATAGTTACTCACCTGTAACAAGTGTTCTCCAGGGACAGCAGGAATCAGTCCTCACATTAGGTGACATGGCTGCCTATGCGGAATTATTTCCCCAGCTTTCAAAGAAAGTCTTTGGGAGATACACCATGCCTGCCTGGTCCTTTCCCGCCCAAGGATGCCAAGGTAAAGAAGCAATTCCAAGGGGAGGAGGAGGGTTATGAAGACTGATTCCTCCTGTCCCCAGAGAACACCTGATACAGGTGAGTAACTCTGCTTTCTCTGGGAACAAGCAGGAAGTCAGTCCTCACATATGAGACTCCCCAGCTACAAGCTACCAAGAACCTGTACAAAATGCCATGGCGGCTGAAGGTGGTGAGCCGTGAGCTGCAGCAGTTGAGTCCTAACTGAGAGATTCTCGCAAGACCCAAGTGTCCGGTGGAAAACCAGCACTCCCATAGCCTGAACACAGACGGGTCAGAGGGCAGGAGTTGCCTACACCCATAAAGATTACAGAGCACGGTCTGGCCAAAGGCACTGTCCTGTTGGGACTTCCACTCAGGCAGTAGTGAACTGTGAAGGTATGTACTGAAGATCAAGTGGCAGCCTGGCAGATTTCCTTAACAGGTACAGAATGTAGATTTACTACAGTTCGCCATGACCCGGTAGTCTAGTGAGATCCCAGCCTACTCATAGGTGAAGGCAATGCAGTCCACCACCCAAGTGGATAGAGTTTGCTTAGTTACTGGAAGCCACAGTCAACTGGGGTCATAGGCGATAAAGAGCTGAGGCGCTTTGTGGTGGCCCCGAGTCCATTGCAGATAGAATGACACGGCCCTTTTACAATCCAGGGTATGGAGAATGATGTCCACCTTGCCAGTGTGAGGCCTCAGGAACAAGGTGGGGAGGACCATCTCCTGACTGAGGTGGAAGGGGGACACTACCTTTGGCAAAAATTTGGGGTATGTGCAGAGCACCACCTTATTCTTGTAGAACCTTGTGTAGGGTGGCTCTGCCTTCACAGCCTGTAGCTTGCTGACCCTGCAAGTGGACGTGAGTGTCACGAGAAAGACAACCTTCCAGGAGAGGTGCCGCAGGTGGCAGGTAGGCAAGGGCTCAAACAGTTTAGTGTGCTGTGAGAGCACCACATTGATATCCCACTCCGCTGTTGGTGGGCGGATAGGGGGCTTGGACAACATAAGGCCACACAGGAAATGAGAGATAAGGGGCTGAGCCGAGAGAGGCTTCCCCTCAACAGCATGGGATAGGTGGAGTAGGTACTGGAGAACCAGCTGCACTGAGCAGGTGAATGCGTTTGGCTGCCTCACACTGAAAATTTGAGGCCATTTGAAGGTGTACACCCTTCTTGTAGAGACCCTAAGGGAGACCAGAAGGACCTCCTCCACATCATGTGGGAGGTTAAAGAGAGCTAGCACTACACCCTTTCAGGAGCAAAGCTGTGAGTGGCAGGGACCCCAGGTTGGGGTGCAGGAGAGAGCCCTCCTCCTGTGAGAATAGTCCTGGAATGCAGCTGACAGAAAAGCAGTGGGAACCAGGGTTGCCTGGGCCACTGGGGGGCTACTAGAATCAGTGATGCCCTGTCACATTAGACATTGAAGAGGGTCTTGGCGACTGGGCGGTGTCAGCGGGAAGGCCTAAAGGAGGCCTTCTGTCCATGGGATAAGGAACACATCCACCACCACCTGGGGGAGGTGCTGTTAGCGGGAGCAGAAGCGGGGCAACTGCATGTTGTCTGGGTTGGTGAACAGGTCCACTAGGGTACGCCCATGAGTTGGAAAAACTGGGAGGCCACTCTGGGGTCCAGGTGCCACTCGTGCAGCTGGAGGACTCTCCTCAGCCTGTCCGCCATGACACTGTCCAGGCCCGGGAGGTAGGCCACCTGCAGGAGCATCCCACTGTATGTTGCATATGAGGAGAGAGCTCCGCCTCCTGGCAGAGGGAGTACGATCCCATGCCTCCTTGTTTGTTGACATAGGACATTGCGACTTGGTTGTCCATCTGGACCAGCATCGACTGGTGCTGCAGCCAGTGGCAAAAGGCCCGGAGGGCCAGAAATATCACCTGGAGCTCCATAAGGTTGATCTGCAACTGCCATTCCATCTGGGACCACATGCCTTGGGTGCGGAGGTCCTCTCAATGAGACCCCCATCCTCACAGGGAGGCGTCCCTAGTGAGGACCCTCTGGGAGGAGGGTGGCTGGAAGGGCATCCTGGCCTGAAGATAGAGGGAGATCTGACACCAGTGAAGGGAGTTCGCCAGTTGGCAGGTCACCTTTACTCTGTCCCAAAGACTGCCCTTGGCTTCGGTCCATTGGGAACAGAGGCACCACTGAGCCGCACTTATATGCGGACAGGCATATGGGGATACATGGACCATGGAGGCCATGTGGCTCAGCAGGTGGAGGAGAAGGCAAGTGGGCGGTGGAGAAGGTAACCTGTGGTGTTGCACTTCTGCGGCTAGTGCACTGAGGTACTCTGTCCTCTCCAGAGGGAGGAAAGCCTTGGCCTGGGGCGTTTCCATCTGAGCCCCTATGAACTCCAGGCACAGTGCTGGAGAGAAATAGAACTTGGAGTAGTTGATGACAAACCCCAGATGCTGCAAGACATGGATAGTGCGCTCGGTGTATCTCTGCAGCTGTGCCTCCCCCCATGAGCCAGTTGTCCAGGTAGGGAAAGATGAAGGCCCCTTGGAGATGAAGATGGGCTGCGACCACCATTAGGCACTTGGTGAAGACCCTTGGCAATGACGTCAGTCCGAAAGGTAGCATCCTGTATTATAGTGACCTCCTCACACTACGAACCGGAGGTATTGTTGCTGAGGGAAGTCCAAGATCCAACCCAAGAACTGGTGTGGTATCCGGATCCAGTGAGTAGACATTTTCTTGTTTAATAGTCAGTGAAGCCTGGGGAAAAGTCTTACATGAGTATGCGCAAGACTGATTTGGTATAGACTAACTGAGAAATCTCGCATGGGTATGGGCGAGACAAGAGAGCTTGATCACCTCTCATAAGGGCGGACCTAGTAGACCCCGCATGAGTATGTGCGGGGGGAAGCCATCGACCCTTTTTTGTTGGGAATAGTCAGTTAGTCAGAAAACCTGGGCACTTGAAAAATGATTTTTGTGATAATATGATTGCTTGTGTGATTGAGAGGTCTTGAAACACAGACCGAGCGAGAGCGGACTCCTGAGTAGCGCATTTCCTGGCCAGGCGACTGCATCCAGGTCGCGAAAAGGAGGAAGTGTTTGGTGTTTATCTGTCCTTGCTGTGTGGTGTTTGTATCTGATTTTTGTTATCTGTTGAAACCGCGAGTTTCCCTTCTGGTATAATGTAAGATTATTCTGTTGGGTAATTTGTGAAACAGTTTACCGATTAAGGGATAGTATTAAGAGAAGAAGAAAGAAGGAAAAACCAACTTAGGAGTCACCTTTAAGTAAAGAAGCTGTCTCACTCATTCCAGGTTTTTCTTCAGCAAAGCGTGAAAATGGCAAGCAGAGAAAGAAGGGGCGTGTCTGTACAAAGGAATGTTTAGTATCTGTTAACCCTGTGAAGGCTTATTTTCAACATTCTGCAGCTGGGTTAATTTGTGCTTATTTCAGGAAAATTGTACCTGTTTTATTCAATATGTTCTAATAGTGATGTTCCTTCTGCTATGGTCATGTATTATATATCATTTAATAAGAATGTTTAGTCAGGATTTTGGATTCCGACAGTTTTGGGCTTAGCCTGGAAAGGGTTAAGTTCTTATTAACCCCATTCAAGTTCCTGAACTGTTCTTGTACGGACCAAGTGAGAAGGATTTCTGTAGAGCTATAGGTATAATGCATTTGTGGGCTTAGCCTTGTCTTGTGTCTTTTTATGTTCCAATTTTCAGCAAGCACTGTAATGGTTCAAATAGAAATGATAGAGAAATTAAGGAAACTGCTTTTGTTTTCCCTTTGACCTACGAAGTAGAGGTTAAGAACCCTGACGGGACTATGAAGAATCCCGAGCCAGTAGTACCAGATCGTGACTTGAAAATGATTTAAATCCTGAGGGAACGTACATGTCCTTTGAATGTCTGTTTTCTGAACTGTAAGATTTAAAGTAATTTCTTTTGCAGAGACATTGTTCAGCTTAAATGCTGATTACGTCTGGCAGTTAGTTTCCATGCTAGGTAATTTCATTCCAGTCATACGTAACAGATATGTGGCCGTCATGTTAGGAGCCATAGTTCTTTCTGTTGGGATTGTTGCAAAATAATAGTTTTATATTTTAAGGACTTTATCTAAATTGTTCCTATTTAGAATGAGCACACGCATCCAGTATGTTTAGTCCACAGGAAAATTCAGCCTGACTGCCCACCCCCTCTGTCTGTTGTCAAGTACGTCACCATGGGGGGGGGGGGGGGTCAGAGTCCACGCAGATTTTGTTGAAATGTATGACTAGGAATTTTTGCAAGGGATTTGCTGGAGACTACGGACTTAAAATGTCTCCGTCCCTATTAGAAATGCTCTGTGAAAGGGAGTGGCCAGTGTCAGCTACTTCATGGCCCCGTAGTTTCCCGTGTTCATCAGATTGTGCAAAAAATGTTCCCTGATCAGTTCCCCTACATAGACTCCTGGTTAAATGTTTGTGAAAAAAAGCCCTCCTGGATAAAGCGTTGCTATGAGGAACAATGTAGGAGATTAGTAGCAGCCTCAAAGGGGGGGGGGGCCCTGAGATATTGACATTATCAGATGCATACTTCCTACAGATCTCAGAATTTAGGAAAAGTAGAATGTATGAATAGAACCCTGAAATCTCAGTTGTCCAAGCTTTGCCAAGAAGTTCACCTGAAGTGGCCCCAAGTTCTTCCTATAGCCCTTCTTAGGATATACTTAGCCCCTACTAAGTCTTTAGGAGTTCCCCTTTTGAGATTCTGTATGGGCAACCCCCGCCTATTGTACAAGGAATAAAGAGAGATATGAAACAGATTAGATCTGAAATTACTAGACAAGAACTATTGGTTTTAAGTTCTGTTTTGCAGAGTCTTCATACGTGGATACAAGATCAGCTGCCCATCCATCTAACAGAACCCCTGCATCCTCTCAAGCCTGGAGTCTCGGTGTGGATCAAAGAGTGGAGAAAGACACCGTTGGCACCGCATTGGAAGGGACCTTATGTTGTCTTATTAACCCCAACAGCAGTTAAAGTTGCAGAACTCAAACCCTGGATTCATCACAGTCGCGTAAAGTCAGCAGCCATTGATAGCACTATAGGATGGAAGGCAGCTACAAATGTTTTAGCTATGTGGCAATATTACCCTATACCCCAAAATGATGCTTTTATGCAAGTATAATATGTGATTTAATTCTCACCCTTTCTCACTAGCGGGTGAGAATAATCAAAGGGGGGAATGTGGCAGGCTATGGCCTATAATAGTCTGCAAATATGAAAGGCCTGTAAGTTAGGCCCTGATCCCAACCCCCATCTAAGAGAAAGAACCAAAAATCTGTGAAAAATGAGAAAACTGTTTTCAACATCGTGAATTCGTTAGCCAGAAACTTCCTTTGTGTTCCATGAGGGTCAGAACAAAGTGCGGTACAGTAACTTGAAGATTTTGTCTCAAAGTGAGCTTGTCTGCTTTGCTCACTAGGAGGGCTGTAGCTGCAACAGCTCTCAAACAAAGGGGCCAGCCTTAAGTAGGCTACTGGCCGTTGCCAAGATCCAAGAGATTGAGTCAGCACTCCTAGAACATATCCTTGTGACTCATGGACATAGAGACTGAAAGGTTTCTGGACATCTGGTAGACCCAGAGCTGGTGATAACATCAGAGCGGTTTTCAAAGATCGAAAGGCTGCATCCTGTTCAAGTCCCCATTCCAATGGAGACTTTTACATTCTTTTGGTAGCTTGATAATATGGTTTTGCTAGCAGTGCAAAATTGGGGATCTATATATGACAGTACCCTGCGGCACCCAAGAAGACTCTCACTTGCCTCCTGGTGGTTGGAGTAGGAATACTGCATACAGCTTCTTTGCGTTCAGGTCCCAAGCATCGAATTCCACTGGACAACTGGAACCCTAGATATTTAACTTTAGTTTGACATAGTTGCGCCTTGGCTCTTGAGACTTTGTATCCAGCCTCATTCAGAAGGTACAGGAGTTCACTGGTGGCTTGTAGACATTCACTCTCTGAAATGGTGGCTATGAGCAAGTTGTCCACATACTGAAGAAGAACCCTTCATCCTGGGTTCACTGAATAACTTGAAAGATCTTGATTTAGGGCAGCACTAAAGAGAGTAGGTGAATTCTTGAATCCTTGAGGTAATCAAGTCCAGGTGAGTTGGCCCCGCCTTCCTGTTGTGGGGTCTTGCCATTCAAAAGCGAACAAAAGCGGACTGGTGGGGGCTAAGCATATGCAGAAAAAGGCATCTTTCAGGTCCAGGACGGTGAAATTAGTAGCCTCAGCGTGACTCCTGGTATTATTTATTGCATGCTTATCAGCTGCTACATTGTCAGTGGGTGGGAATGGATCAGGAAGCGTGCATTAGCAACCTTCATGAATAAGGAGCATAGCCAGTCTCCCTGCTGGAGGTAAGGCAGCAGTGTTCCAAGGGAGCGCATCCTAAACTTCTCCCTCATCAGAAATCTGTTCAAGTCCCATAGGTCCAGGATGGGCCTGAGGCTTCCTATCTGCTTGGGAATGAGGAAATATCTGGAGTAGAAGCCTTTTCCCCAGAGATGTTTGGGATGGCTCCACTGCCCTGTCCATGAGGCCTGTGAGCTCGGTGACGAGCAATTGGTGCAGGAGAGGCCTTACAGGTTCTCCTGGGAGACCGAGGGTGGTGTCTGTTGCAGGTGGGGGAGGTACCCCTCCTTGACTACTTGTAGCACCCATGAGTTGGTGGTGATGGGGGACTACCTGTGGGCAAACAGGACTAGATGCTCCCCTGTGGGCTACTGAGGGCCTCTCTGGGGGAGAGGAGGCCCTACTCAGGAGTCAAAAGCTCCCTCCAGGCTAAGCTGAGGCCAGTGCCTGGGTCTCGGGCTTGTGGGGGCCATGTCCTTGACCCTTGGACTGTTGTCCCTGCTGTGGGGCAATGAAGGCTTGGTACTATGGAGCATTACCAAACACCCCTTTCTTTCTCAGGAAGAAAGACTTTTTCCCCAGGGCCTTCTTACAGTGGTGCACCGAGGTCTTCTTCAAGAGTCTGGTCCTGATCAGGAACTCAGTCTCTATCTCAGCAGCCTTGTCTTGCATGGATTTCCTGAAGAGGTTCTCTCCAGTGCAAGGGACATTGATGAGTTTGTCCTGGACCCATTGCTCGAGGTCAGATGACTGCAGCCACGACTCATGTCGGGCCCCGATGCCCGCTGTGGGTACTCTGGCTGAGGATTTGAAGGCATTGCATGCTGCTAGAGACAGTAACGTTGAGTACTCCTTGACTGTAGAGGCCAGTGACTTGAACTGCTGAAGAGATTTCCCGTCAAGGCATGAAGAGAAACCAGCAAACTCCCTCATCAGTTTCTTTAGATACATGCCAATGTACGACTGGTAAGACTGGATTCAGCAAACCAGTATTGAGTCCTTGTAGCATTTTTGGCCGAGGGCATCCAAGGTCTGGGCCTCCTCACCCTGGGGCTTTGAAGAATGAGTCTCATGGCTCTTGAGTCACCCCATGGCCGACTCGATGACTATAGAATTGTGAGGGAGCTGTGTTTTTTCGAACCCTGGGCTTTGGCGGACTCTGACAAAGTCGAGGAAAGCAACATCCTCAGGCAAGGAACAGTACTGAGGCACAAGTTGAGACGAGTCTGAGGGCATGTCTCGGTGTTGCCAGGTGTCTGGGAACTCCTTCTCCTCAGTCTCCCAGTCTCTCAAAGTCAGAGGAAGAATTCAAGGCCCCGTAGCTCCTGTGGTTGGGCCCCGGGCCCAAAGGCCAGCAACACCCAGAGGACCTGTGGTCCGATCTGCGTGCGCTCGCTGGAGAGGACTGGTGTCCCGAGGAATGGGAACGGGACTGGGACCTCCTCCAAAGCCGGTGGGTCTCTTGAGGTGGGTGGCTCTTGAGGATTGGCTTGGTGACCGGAGAAGTCCTCGAAGTCGAGGGTCTAGTCATATGGTTCCTCTGGTTCATCCGCCCCAATATCAATGCCTGCTGCTGTGCAAGGAGGGCAGTGATACTGCGCTCCAAGGCCGCCATTCTGGTCTCTATTCTAGATGGCTCTGCAGCCTTTGACACAGGCACCGATGACTTCAGGCCCAGCGTCAGCTCTGTCGAGGGGGAGTCCTCGACCAGGATGGCTTTAGGGGTCCGAGGCCTGTCGCCCGATGTGGATGACTCCTTCTGGGGTAGCTTGTAAGGCCACTCCCACTCTGACCCCTTGGACTCACACTGGGGACTGCAGGGCCTGGGTGGGATTTACCCACTTTTCTAGACCCATCCTCCGAGGCGGCCTTCGAGGTTTTTCAGCTCTTTTTGCGTTCCACTTCCAGGGATTTCCTCTCAGAGAAGCTGCGGCAGTGGGACTCCGAAGCAGCCCAGGCATCACGGGGCACCAAGGTACTGGAGAGGGCTCTGGAGCATGGTGTCACCGGGGACTCTGGTGCAGAGTCAGATCTATGGAACAACTTCTGCTGCAACTGACAGCTCTTGATGGACTTTGTGGACGTGGACATGGACTTGCAAAGTTCGCAGCCCGGGTTTTCGTGGGCCGGCCCGAGGCAACAGAGGCAGCAGTCATGTGTGTCGGTGAGAGATATCATCTTACTGCACAGATCACATTTTTTTGAAGCCACTGGAGGCCATAGTAAAAACAGGTCCTTGGACCTGGATGAGGGTCTGAGGCCTACTGACCAAAAAAGGGTGTGAAACACCAGTCAAGGAACACCTCGAGAAAAACAAGAAAAATAAAGCCAAGGAGCGATGCCGAGGTGGGCTGGCTCAGGAGCAGGAAGAGGAACCGATACGCTTATCCAAAAGGAATAATTTTAAGACAAAAAGAAATACTTTTTCTGGGGAAATGGGACAGACGTCTGATGGGCTCCACGGAAAAAAGCAGACTGAGGCAAGATGGCACCCTTGGGTGAGAAGGGAACCATGCATGCGTGGTGTATCTCCCAAAGGCTTTCTTTGAAAGCTGGGAGATGCTTCCACACAGGCTCTGTCGGCGCTGACGTCACCCATATGTGTGCTTGTTCCTGCTTGTTCCCAGAGAATTTAATTTACAGAAGCTGAATGCAGAAGAAATGAAGAATAATTTCAAGTGAAGTCCAACACTAGGCCCTCTTGGTTGACGAAAAGGGATTGAGGAGAGGGTGCTGGATTTTAATACTTACTACTACTACTAAAGTGCTACAAGGCACACACAGCACTGTACAAGAACATATAGAAGATGGGCCCCGCTCATTACAGCTTACAATCTAATCAAGACAGACAGTACAATATCAGAGAAACAAGGGCATATTTACTAAACTGTGATAAGTACTTTTGCACTAGGGAGCAGAACTATGAGTCTGGAACCATTTTGTAAGGTGCCAAAGAAGACAGGAGCATGGAGGAACTGCTCCTGCCCCCGTTGCCGCTAGACTACTATGGAAATGAAAGATAAAGCCTCTAGGAGGGAGGAGGGGAAACTTGCCAAACAGGCTAGCAAGAACGTTAGTGTTTGAAGGGGGGGGGCACGAGTGACTAGCCAGGAAGACTGATGCAATGGGGGGGGTGCTCTGATACCCTCTGGACATTTTCCCAAAGGGTTTGGGAACTGTCTAGGGGAGGGAGGGTAGGTGCTGAAGGGGTGGGTCAGCCAGATTACTACTGTCAGTGTAATCTGGCTGACCCACCGGCAACATTTAGATGGTGGGGGTCCCAAGGAGGGATCATGGTTTGGCAGTGGCTGCAATGTGGTCTGCCAGCATCAGTTGCAGATAATACAAGCTCTAACAGTGACTCCTATGGATTACCATAATTCTCTTTATGTTTTTTGGTTTTTTTAGTGCCATCAAGTCAGTGTTGACTCATAGCGACCCAGCTACCCTTGATCTTCTGGGTACTAGGCAGTTGCTCTAACCACTAGGCTACTCCTCCACTCTCTTTATGTAGGACTTCCTAAAAGACAGACTTCTAAATGTTTCAAACCAAAGCTGCATGGATGATTTCTGGAAAAGGAATTGTTGAAAGAACAAATCCATAAAATAATTGCCCAGGCTGCTTGTGGTCCAGTGGTTTAAGTTTAAGTTTGAACTGCTCTTTTAAACACTAAAGAGTATAGGCTCTTGATATTTGAGTTTTCATGTCTTGGTAGTGGCCATCCCCATATTTGAGATCCTCATTAGGTCCTCCTTTCCTATCAGATATGAAGCAGACTAAAGCTCCAGAACACTGAAGTGAATTCCTGAAGGCCATTCATTTAAGCATTAATGAAAAAGTGAATTAAACTGTGCATAATTTAGGTTTAAAGTAAATATCTGGTACTTTAAATGATTTGATTTTATGACATTTCATTCATGTTTTTTGGATTATTAATTTTTTTATTTTAGCTTTTTTGCACACTCTTTTATGGGCATAACATATTTTCTTGGGTGTTCTTTCAATAGCAGCTTTCAGTTTAGCTGTAACTGGCCTTTCAGTTTGTTACACACAGAGGCACATTCCATAGGCCCATGTGCATCATATCAGAACTGCAGCTGTTCTGACAAGCTCTCTGAATGTCCAATCCATAGGCCTCCGGCCCACGGACATAAGAACATAATACATAGCTGCCTGCAGTAGCCGTAAGGGCTCTTGGGAGTAGCATAAGGAACTGCCCAGGTGACACGCTCCTCCTTTGGTCACCCTCTGGCAAGACCGAAGGGAGCATTTATTTGTAAGTAATGGAGCTCACCCGAGTACCCCACCTGCCGTGCCCAGGGATACTGGAAATTTCTAAGAAAGTAGAGCTGATCCTGAATGGGAGCTCCTTCCCTTAAAATGCATTACGTATCTCATACATATGGAGGCAACCCAATGGTGAAGGTAATCACGAGAGTGCTTCTTGGCCACCATAAGCAACTTAGCCCTTCGCTAACAACTCTGCTCGTTACAAGATCCAAAACATCCAAATCTCCAAGCTCTTCCCTTGGGCATCAACCTACAGTATATCGCTGCCACTTCCCTGGGGCACTAAAAAGAACCTTAGGAGACCAGCCTTGCTTAGCCTTCCCCTGACAGAACCTGGAAGTGGACAGACCTCCAGTCAAACATGCCCCTCACGGAACCCAAAACTCCCAAGACTAAAAACCTATTCAAGTCCAATGAAAAGGTTTAGACAGACTGACCAACCATACAGTCCAGTACTCAGAGGGCAGCGAAGAAGCGCATTCAGAACAACCAGTCAAAGGGACAGCAAAGGCCCAACTGCATTCTGACCTCACACAACAGGGAAAGAGAACCTATAGCCATTGAAACCAAAGGGATTTAATAGGAGAGCAATATTTACAACCCTACTCCCGCCTCACTCTATAGGGAAGAAAACATAACCAGCGGCCAAGTTACTATACCTGCGAGGCATATCAAAAGAGGATCTGAAGAGCCTTTACCACGAACGCGCCCAAGCTACAACTAATATGACAAGGCTTGACATGACGCATATGACATTTACCCTAGGACACGTGCTAACCTTTAATAAAAATGTTGCAATGCAAAGTATAATCATAGTAGATTTTCCACCCATGGTATTCATCTAGGGAGATCTTGCCTAAAACTTTCTTAACATAAGAACATTAGATATGCCATACTGGGTCAGACCAAGGTCCATCAAGCCCAGTATCCTGTTTCCAACAGTGGCCAATCTAGGTCATAAGTACCTAGCAGTTTCCCCAAAAGACACAGGTTCCACAATGCTTGTATTGGGTCAAACAGTGATATCCCTGGTCCCTTTTTATAATGGTCTATGGACCTTTCCTCCAGGAACTTGTCCAAACCTTTTTTAAACCCAGCTACACTAACAGCTTTTACTACATCCTCCGGTAACAAATTCCAGAGTTTGATTACACATTGAGTGAAAAAATATTTTTTCTTATTAGTCTTAAATAGTTTACCCTGTAGCATCATTGCATGTCCCCTAGTCTTTCTATATTCTGATGACGTAAACAATCAATCTACGTTTACCCGTTCCACTACATTCATTAATTTATAGACCTCTATCATATCTCCCCTCAGCCATCTCTTCCAGGTCGAAGAGCCCTAACCTTTTTAGCATCTCTTCATAGGGGTATCCTTCCATCCTCTTTACCATTTTGGTGGCTCTTCTCTGTACCTTTTCTAATAACGCTATATCCTTTTTAAGATACGGCGACCAGAATTGCACACAATATTCAAGGTGCAGTCGCATCATGGAACGATACAGAGGCATTATAATATCCTTTGTTTTGTTTTCCATTCCTTTCCTTATGAAACCTAGCATTCTATTTGCTCTCTTGGCCACCGCTGCACACTGGGCGGAGGTTTTTAACATGTTATCTACGATGATGCCTAAATCTTTTTCCCTGGGTGGTGGTTCCTACTGTGGAACCTTAAATGGTTTTGGATGTTATATCAAAACCAGTGTATTTGGGAAGAAGATTTTGGCAGCGCCTGCTCTGACACATGCTGATACACATTAATGCACTATGATGCTGAAACAGCAGCAAAGCACAGGTCATAAGACAATACCAGATGATAAAATTTCCACTCATCTCATAGTAATACTCAGTATTGCTCTTGCAAGGCAAGTCTCCCAATCATTGTTCCAAGAATGAGTTAAGTACAAACCATCCTCCAGTATCCTTATCATCAATACCAACATGAAACCATCATCAAAATGGACCATGGCAAAAACACTCCACTGCTTACCATGGGATAAGCAATGCAGGATCTGAGCACCATTAGGGGCACCCAACCAGTACCTGCAACCCAGAGCAGCCACCGCTGGAAACCAGACATTGGGCTAAAGGGACACTTGGCCTGACCCAGTACAGCACCATCCTATTTCCTTAGCTTCATAGCTAGTATTAATTCCTCTTTTTTTTTTCAACCAGGGCTGTCCATAATGAGGTGACCCTTGGGCTATAAGGTAGCCAATGCACCACTAGTCTGTCCTTCCATATCAACCACTACAACAGTCCCCTTTTTTCCTTTAGAGATCCTCTGTATTTGTCCCATGCTTCTTTGAATTCAGATACTGTCCTCATCTCTACTACCTCCACTGGGAGACTATTTCACGGATCCACCACTCTTTCTGTAAAGAAATATTTCCACATATCACTCCTGAATCTATTCCCTTTCACCTTCATCCCATGTCCCCTCATAGCAGAGCTTGCTTTCAATCGAAACAGGTTCTCCTCCTGTGTATTTATGCCACGGAGGTATTAAACGTCTCAATCATATCACTTCTATCCCACCTATCCTCTAAGGTGTACATATTAAGTTCCTTAAGTCTGTCCTCATATGCTTTATAATAAAGACCACTAACCATTTTACTTCAGCCTGTTCATATCCTTTTGAAGATGCGGGCTCCAGAATTGCACACAATACTCCAAATGAGGTCACACCAAAGACTTATACAGAGGCACTAACACCCCCTTTCTTCTGCTGGCCATTCCTCTCCCTACGCACCCAAGCATCCTTCTAGCTTTTGATGTCATCTTTTCTGCCTGTTTAGCTACTTCATACACAATCATGCCTAGGTCCCGCTCTCCTTTAGTGGACAAAAGTACTTCACCCCCTATACCATACTGCTCCTTTGGATTCACTGGTCAACAAATGTTTACAAAAGTCATGTTACTGAAATAAAAAGTCATTTATTATCAATTTTTATATGCTGAACATAAATATGACAGTGAAATTGCAAAGTTGGCTCTAGTTTTTTTGTAATCTACAAGAATTAATGTTTACATCACAAAATGCATGTCAATAGTAAATATAATAGGCCTTCGGTTAATACTGTAAAAAAAACAAGTCATAGACTACTACTTAGATTTTTCTGCCTGTCTCTTGTACAGCTGTTCGGGAGCTTCTCTTGGGAGTGTCCAGTAGTAGTCAACCATTTTCCCTGGTATCTTTGCTCCATCGTTGCAATATCCTGGTGAAAATGTTCGCCCTGTTCATCACTAACCATACCACAGTTGTCAGAAAAGAAATCAAGATGGGAATCGAAGAAATGGATCTTTAGAGACATGTTGCAGCCAAGTTTCTGATACTGCATCAGCATGTCTTCTACTAGTTCCTTGTAGTTTTCTGCCCTAACATTCCCGAGAAAGTTTGTTGACACTAGGCGAAAAGCATTCCATGCTTCTTTCGCATCACCCTGCAGCAAGTTGTTGAACCGGTCATCTTTGAAAAGCTCTCGAATCTGAGGACCCACAAAAACTCCCTCTTTAATCTTTGCTTTGCTAAGTAGAGGCAATTTTTCATGCAGGTATCGGAAATCTGGCGAAGTGCGGTCCATGGCTTTCACAAAGTTTTTCATCAAACCTAGTTTGATGTGAAGGGGTGGTAGCAGGATTTTGTGAGCCTCAACCAGAGCTGGGTGCTGGATATTCTTCTCTCCAACTGTTGCATTTTGTCTGCGATTCCATTCCTTCCGCAAGTAGTGCCAATCCCTTGCTCGGCTATCCCACTCACATAAGAAACACATGTATTTTATATATCCCTGCTGCAGTCCCATTAAAAGGGCAGCTACCTTCAAGTCACCACAGAGGTGCCAGCTGTACTTGTTATAGTTAATGGAAGTTAGTAGATGCTTTAAGTTATCATATGTCTCTTTCATATGGACGGCATACGCTACTGGAATAGATGGAAGACGGTTTCCATTGCTCAAAAGCACAGCCTTCAGACTCAGTTTCGAAGAGTCTATAAATAGTCTCCAGTCTTGTGGGTCATGAGTGATTTTTAAGGCATTCATGAGGCTTTCAATATCGAAACAGAATACCAGATTACTTTCTTTTCCGACTGCATATAGTACACTGCTGACGTCAGATGGCTTCAGCAGCCGTCTGGCAGTAGTATTGCATTGCATCAGAAAATGATGCAATCAACTCTGGATGGATTTGTGCATGCTGGTATTATGCAATGTGATGCAATATTACATCATTCAAGGCTTATTTGGGATGTTGTTTATGTCCTACTGGATTAATTTATACAGTGAAACGTCAAAAATGAACTACATGCAATATCTTCAAAACGAGAGCCAATAAAATTTTTTTAATGTTATATTCGTGTTCAGCACACCAAGATATTACAGCTTAGAGCCTTTTAAAGTCAGTAATGATTTCAATGTTGACCAGTGATTGCTGCAGCCCAAATGCATGACCTTGCATTTTTTTAACATTAAATCTCAGCTGCCAAATTCTAGATCATTCTTCAAGCTTAGCTAGATCCCCCCCTCATGTTATCTACACCTTCCTGGGTGTCTACTCTATTGCAGATTTTGGTATCATCCGCAAAGAGGCAAACCTTACCTGACAGCCATTCCACTATATCACTAACAAAGATGTTAAAAAGAATCGGACCAAGGACAGATCCCTGGGGCACACCACTGGTAAACTCCTTCTCCTCAGAGTGAGCTCCATTTACCTGTACCCTTTGTCACCTCCCACTCAACCAATTTCTAACTCAAGCAATAACTTTATGGTCCATCCCTAGGGTGCTCAGTTTGTTTATAAAGTTGCCTGTGAGGAATGGTGTCAAAGGTTTTACTGAAATCTAAAATACACCACATCTAGGGCTCTCCCTCAGTCCAACCTCCCTTGTTACTCAGTTAAAGAAATCAATCAGATTTGTCTGACAAGACCTGCCTCTGCTGAATCCATGCTGCCAGTGGTCTGTATTGCAAGAGATTGGCCAGCAATCATCTCATGCCCTGATAATGGCCAGCATACTAAGAGGCACAGGGAATACCATGCCTCCCTGATCAAGTTTCCTTGTAAAGGAACTCCTCAACAAAAATGGTCACCAGGTCAACACAGGAGAAGGACCAGCCGAAAAAACTGTCCATTCCTGACATTCTAATCAGTGCATGTACCCAGTGCTGTGATTTATTTTATTTATTTATTTTATACACATTTATATACCGCATCTTCCAAGGTTCAGTTGCGGTTTACAATGAATAAATAATTAACAAATCAAGTTTGTTTTACAGTGAACGTCATATTATAACAGAACATATTTACAGGGAACATCATAGTATAAACTAGAATATACAGTTTAAAAAGTGAGAAATAATACAGAACAGAGTATACAGACACTACTCATCTCGCTAGTCCAACAGAGTTACAAATCCTACCTAGAACACACACACTAAACCAAACTCTTGTTTACCATGCAGCACCACACTAACTAAGGTATTCCTAAAACCACCTTTGTTCACCACATTCATTACCTGTGGTGTAGGATCGAAAGCTACAGGCATGAGGAAATTGTAGAGTATCCTAAAGATCTTGTTAATACCACCTCATTCACTCCTTCAGCTAGGCGGCCAGTGGCAATGGCTCACATGACTGGCTGTGCCTTCCCCCCCCCCCCCCTTCCAGCTGCCGCCGATTCCATTTAGGGGGAAGGTGGGCAGCAGCAGCATTTCCAAAAGTGGCTGCTTTTTGAAATACTGCTACTGCCATTGTCCATCTTCCCCCTAAACAGAATCAGTGGCAGCTGTTCAGGGGGGGAGGGGGATGGTAAGGCCAGGGTTTCTAACTAGGGCAGCAGAAACCTTTGGGCTCTATGTATGTGTGTAGATTAGATAGATAGATTTCTTTTTATATTCAGGAAGCCCAAAAACCAAATATACCCAGAGATCCTCTGAGCCAAATCAAAATGGCGGTTGTTCCTGACAATTTCTGGCCCACCATCACTATGATCAAATATGCTGGACAACCCACAAAGATGACAGAAATGGATCTGAGAAGCAAGCCATGAAACAATTCCTCACAGCTGCATTTCTCTCATGAATACTGCTTTGGAAAGTGAATGACCACTTCGTTGCCCCAGGATCTTCAAGCTCAGTCCTACATGAACAAATCGGACTCCAAACACACAGCTGCCAGCGAAAACCAAATGACCCAGCTGTTTGCCGTGTTAACGCCATTGAGAAACACTGCCCCTGCGTCAAAGTGCACATCTCCTGCTATGTTATGTGAGAGGGCTTACCATGTTCTCTTCTGCCCCTCCCAGCATGCCGACAGTCTCCTGCCAATGCTCATGCTGGGTGGAAACCTGCTTCCGCCACACCTACAGGCAGGAAAAGAGAGGGGAGAAGATTCCTCAGTCAACCGCTCTCCACAGCTGTGGCTGCTCTTCTCAGCAAGAATGCCAATGATCGCAAGCAAGGCACCCTAGCCGCAGCAGACACCAAAAAATGCTCCAAAATTGCAGCTGTGACTACCTTCATCAGAGGCACAGGCAACTCCACCAAAACAGCAATTGCACTTTACTGCCTTGAGAAAGAGTCGACAGTAACTATCTATGTTTTATCCCCCTCTCCCCCCCCCCCCACCAATATGCACAGCTCTCAATCCTTTCGCTCCATCCCCACAGAGTAGAGAAGGGCAGGGAACATCTCCATCCGGGCTTTAGAATCTTAGGAAAGAAAGAAGGGACCCAGTACCATCAGGCTGTAAACCCCAGGAGAAGGGAGGAGGGAGGGAGGGAAGGACCCAGATCCACCAGATTTACATCCCAGGAGAAAGGGAGAGGTACCTGGAACCACTGGGTTCAGCACCCCAAGGCCCTTACCAAGGAGGGAGCAGGGTCATGGAGCCCCCAGGGTCTGCTCCCAAGGCCCTCTAGTCAGCATTACCACTTAAGTGAATCCTCCAATTCCATCTAGACAGGTTTAACCACCTCCATCTGCTGGATATTGAAAAATACTGGTCAGAGGAGGCCTGCACGGGTCCCTTATGGGGTAACATCATCAAACTGGTTTGTTCTCAGTCTCCATCTGTTGGTAGGAGTGCATAACCTACACAATCTGGACTGGAATGGAGAGACGATGAGGAAGTATAAGTATGTGCATATCTTTACTCTGAAATCCAGCAGAGTTCACAGAGTGAAAGTGTGAGTGTGTATTTTGCACAAATATGGGCAGGTAGATATTACCCCTTATGTGCTTGAATGTTCCTTTACTTATATAAGTTCTTCAGTGACCTTGTGGCAAATTCAGCCACACTTGTAAGAATGTTGGAGCAGAATAGGACTGGCATAGAATTTTATATGATGTATCCAAAGACACTGTACAAGGATACATTTTATGTACATCAAGACTTCGACTTTCATACTTTGGACACTCATGTGAAGAGAGAGATCATTAGAAAAATAAATCATACTTGGCAAGGTAGAAGGTCAATGCAAAAGAGGAAGGCCAGCAATGAGATGGATCAATACAATAACAGCAGCTATGGGTGCCACTCTGTCAACAATGAGCTGCTTGACTGAAGACCGAATACAGTTTAAGACAGCTATCCAGAGGATTGCCATGTCGACACTCTCGATGGCACTTAACAAAATTATACATTGTGGCCCATTAGAAAACAGAAATATATCTGCATTCTGGCTTCCCATTTTCTTTGAGATGAGAATTCTCTTTTCCTGCTTTTCATGTTCAGTTGTAAATAAAGTTTTGAAATAAGCTTTCTGTGTCTATGCTTTCTTTTTCTTAAAGAGGCATGGAATATCGTACGGCTCCCTTTTCCATAGTAGTATAAGCCATTCCAGCTTTTACTCCAAGTTTAATCAGCTGCATCCATATACTTATGTAAGCTAAAAAAAGCTCTTCAACTGTGACTAGGCTAGCTGAAGAAAAAGGTTTTAAATCAGTATTGTTCAAGGCTCCACAGGGAGATCTAATTTTCCTCCATGGACATGATTCTCTGGTCTGTGAGAAAAGAGAGGGAAGAGTTAAATAGATAATGGAGAAGGGTCATGGGTATTGTACTACAGCACAGGTTCTCAACTCCAGTCCTCAAGGGGTCACAAACGGATGATGAGAATCCTTTTCTACAGTGGCAAGCTCTGGGGGTTCCCTCTTCTCTCATTTTCTCAGCTGGATGCTGCTGCTAAGGGCGAGAGACTGAAGCAGCTGTGGCAGTAACAGAGGTGAAACTATTCCAAACAGCCAGCTGCCAGCCAAGAAGAGCTGCAATGTGCGGGGGCAGGGATGCGTGGGAGGTTCCACTCAGAGCCCAGAATGGAAGAAGAGATGACTCCAGTGGGGGTGGGGGAATGGGACAGGTAAAGAAAATGAGCAGCAGGAGGAAGCAGAGAATCAGTGAACCAACACATACCCTGCATTCTCACGGCAAGTGGATATCCTGCAGAAAATGCATATAACATAGTAACATAGTAAATGACGGCAGAGAAAGATCAGTATGGTCCATCTAGTCTGCCCAGATTATTTTGCTTTTATCCTGTTGTTGTAAAGGGATCCCTGTGTCTGTCCCATGCCATTTAGAATTCTGTCACTGTGTTTGCCCCCACAACTTCCATCGGGAGGGCATTCCAAGCATCCACCACCCTTTCAGTGAAGAAGTATTTCCTGACATTTCCTTTCAGTTTACCCCCTTGCAGCTTCATATTATGCCCTCTAGTTTTGCAGCTTCCCAGTCTTTGGAAAAGGTTTGTTTGTTCATTACTTCTCTTTATTTAAAGGTCTGAATCGTATCCCTCCTCTCCTCCAAAGTGTACATATTTAGGTCTTCAAGTCTCTTCTCATAAGGCTTCTAACGCAGGCTCCAAATCATTTTGGTCGCCTTCTTCTGAACAGTTTCCATTCTTTTTACATCCTTTGCAAGATATGGTCTCCAAAACTGAACACAGTATTCCAAGTGAGGCCTCACCAGTGACTTATACAGTGGCATTAGTACCTCTTCCTTTCTGCTAGTAATTCCACTTTGTATACAGCCCAGCATCCTCCTGGCTTTTGCCACCGCCTTGTCGCACTGTTTTGCCACCGCCTTGTCGCACTGTTTTGCCACCTTGAGATCTACAGAAATAATCACACCAAGGTCTTTCTCCTGATCCGTGCACTCCAATCTCTAGCCCCCTATCGCGTACATTTCCCTTGGGTTTCTGCTACCCAAGTGCATAACACTGCATTTCTTTGCATTAAATCTTAATTGCCAAGCATTAGACCATTCTTCCAGCTTTTGTAGGTCTTTCCTCATATTCATCACTTCCTCGGGGGAGTTTACTCTGTTGCAAATTTTTGTGTCATCTGCAAAAAGACAGACCTTTCCATTCAGTCTTTCAGTCATATCACTCACAAATACATTGAACAGTGCCAGGCCCAGGACCGAACCCTGGGGCACCCCGCTAATCACCTTTCTTTCATCTGAGTGAGCTCCATTTACCATCACCTTCTGTCATCTGTCAGGCAACCAATTTCTGATCCAGTTTACCATCTTGGGACCCATCCCCAAGCTACTGAGTTTATTGATGAGCCTCCTATGAGGGACAATATCAAAGGCTTTGCTGAAATCCAGGTAGATGACATCCATTGCATGCCCCTGATCTAGTTCTCTGGTCACCCAGTCAAAGAACTCAATCAGATTTGTTTGGCAAGATCGTCCTTCGGTAAAACCATGTTGTCTCGAATCTTGCAACCTGTTGGTTTTGATAAAGTTCACTATTCGCTCTTTCAGGAGTGCCTCCATTAGTTTTCCTGCCACCGAGGTAAGGTTCACGGGCCTGTAGTTTGACACTTCTTCCCTGTCACCACTTTTGTGTAGAGGTACCACATCAGCCATTCTCCAGTCTTGAGGAACTTCTCCTGTTTCCAAGGATCTGTTGAAAACATCCTTTAACGGCCCTGCAAGAACCTCTCTGAGCTCTTACAGTATCCTGGGATCTATCCCATCCGGTCCCATGGCCTTATCCACTTTCAGTTTTGCAATTTGTTCTAACACCTCATCTCCTGTGAATGGTGTGGTATCTACTTCATTTTCATTTTTATATTTGGGAGTCAGAGGTGGTCCTTCTCCAGGATTTTCTTTAGTAAAAACAGAGCAGAAGTATTTGTTTAGCAATTTCGCCTTTTCAATGTCACTTTCAATAAGTCCATTCCCAGCATGTCTGAGTCCTGCAATTCCACCCCTGATCTTCTTCCTTTCCTGAATATACCCGAAGAAAGTTTTGGTCGCCACGCTTCACATCTTTAGCCATCTTTTCCTCTGCCTTTGATTTTGCTATCCTTATTTCTCTTTTAGTCTCTTTAAGTTTAATCCTGTATTCCTCTGTTTGCAAGCTTTTGAATTTTGCGAAAGCTGTGTTTTTGCCTTTATTTGAGCAGCCACTTCTTTGGAGAACCAAATAGGTTTCTTTCTCCTCTTGTTTTTATTTACTTTCCTTACATATTTGTCGGTTGCCCCTTTTATTGCCACCTTTAGTTTAGCCCATAGCAATTCCACTTCCCTTATCCCCTCCCACCCTGCCAACTCCTCCTTCAGGTACTTGGCCATTTTACTGTAGTCAGTGTTTTTGAAGTTTAGGACCTTGAGCTTGCTATGATTGGACTGCACCTTGGCTTTTATCTCAAACCACACCGTGTGATGATAAATCCAGTGTTGAGCTTTCCCTGGTTGGTTCCAAATAAATTGATCAGCTGTTCATAGCTTTATTTTATATATATATAGATATAGATGCTCTATTCATGATTAGGACGTCTGAAAAGGAGTATTCAGATGTGCAAATCACATACCTGTTCCTGGACCCATTTTAGGAAGCTGGGTATATAGACATCCCTGGTGTAAGGACATCCATGCTGCATGGGGTGTCATGGAGACGTAGCCTGGACGAACAATGGAGATGCACAATGCAGTGCAATTTTAGAATGGCACAAGCACGTCTGGCCCTATACCAGTTCCTGACCATGAATAAGGTGCCAAAAATGCTTATTTAATGGCTGCAACACCTCTACAGGAAGAGCAAAATGCGCTTTCATCACCACAGTTAATATTTCCTGGCCAAAGAAACCTACATGTACATACATACTCCAGACATATTACTGGCCTGCTACCACACATCTGATTATCTGAAATGGCCAGCCGGGACGTGCAAGTCTTATAACATTGCTGCCCCCCCCCCTTCTGAAATATCCCTGCTGTCACATATGAGAACCCGGTTCTGCTGCCATGCAATTCAGGGATGTTCACATTTGTGAAATGGCCTACACCTGTGCATGTACTCAGCCTTACCCATAACCAGAACAGAGGCAGAGATGGCATGATTTCAGAAGGCACTTATATATGCCTCTTTTCACTGCTGCCACTCCCCTGGATTTTTGGACATTATATTCTGGATGTCCCTTCTAAAATCCCACTTAAAGTCTTTATTAACACCAACCGGGGGCCATCACAAGAAAAGAAATAATGGTAAAATCATTCCAGTTCTAAAAAAAACAAAAACAAACAAACAAACCAACCAACCAACCTACCTTTCACAGAAGCTGTACATCATATTGATCATTCAAGATCTAGGCCCACCACAGTTCCCCAACTTATTTTTATTTTAGCCCACTCATACTCCTCTCCTTCCCATTCAAACAACTTTCATATACCATTAAAACTGCTATTCCCCACCCCCACTTTCACTCTTCATTTCTCAATTCTTCAACTGCAATACTGTGTATTAAAAGCAGTCCACAAGCATTTGTACTGCTTTATTTTTCTTCTCACAGTCTCGCAATTCAGACAGACAATCTTACTTCCTGCATTAGGTTCACCCACTACAGATAGCCTAGGTGTTCTGCATTTATTAGTGCCGGAGCAAAGCAGACAATACAAACTTTTGCTTCACTTTAGACATCTTTATATCTTGCAAGGAGTAACCTTCTCCTAATAATAAAAGATTTTGAGGGTCATTTTAAAAGCTTTAGTCATGATTTTGATGTCTGAAAAAGTGTATGTGGACATCCAAATCATGGAGACGTCCCCAGAGCCATTTTACAAATAGCTTTTAAAGACGTCTTCGTTGCAGGGACATCCAAGTAGGCAGAGAGTGTGGCAGAGGCATGTTTTGGACAGACTTAGATATCCCCGCTCGATCTCAGAAACGTTGGGACATCTGCAGGGATGTCCAAGTTTAGACCTGCTTCAGGCACAAATACGCATTGGGAAAGTGTTTGTTTGGCCTTAAAACATCCAGATAGTGGAGAAAGTGACGTGATCGGTGCTAAACAAGACAAGAAATCACACTGCTACATAGCGCCATGTTTCATTCTGATGACGATGGCCTGAAACATGGTGCTATATAGCGGTGTGATTTCTTGCCTTGTTATAGCAGCAGTGATATGAAAAGAATTGTTTCCTGCTGTTCTTGCTGTGGACATGACGGGCAAGAAGGTGCATTTTGCGTATATGCCTCAAAGAAGGGACAATAACGATTCTTAGAAGCACTTGAATGAAAGCTAAGTTAGCGTTTTTCACATTAATTAAAGGAGTTACTTTTTCCGTTGTGCTTTTGATACATTTGAGGGGCTTGCGTGGTGCAATTCCCCTTGGCTTTGTCTATGTTTGCTGATTTTGAGCTGTGGATTGGCTCGTAAAAATGAATAAAAAGGAAGATTTGCTTCAAGAGGGTTTCCCTCAAGGCAAATGGTCTGACAAATATATCAAATTTCTAGGTTTTTTGTTTGAAGGGATTTTTTAAAGGGATTTGTTTTGAACATTCATTTATTTCCTCTTTAGTGCTTCTTTGGATATAAGATCCAGATAAAAGCATTAAAAGCTAGCTAACTGTGCCACTTTCTCCCCCAGTAGTGCAACCCCCCCCCCCATCTATAGCTTGTGGGGATGTCCATCTTGAAGAAAAAGGAGGAGTTTCAGTTGCCATATGTGTGGCGAGAAGCTTCCTGTGCACTAGGCGGTCAGGAGCTTGGGGAGTTGGAGATGGAGCTGGAGGTTGAAAGGGGCCCTGTCAATGGGAGGAAATTGAAATCCTGGCTGGTGGAGCTCAAGAATGAGCTAAAGGTGAACACTGCTTCAACAAAAATAGATCTAAAGGAGGTGATGGCTGCAATGTAAATCGCTTTGATTGAAATGATAAAGCAGTATAAAAAAAACCTGTTAAATAAATAAATAAAAAAAATAAATAAAACAACTGAGCTCAGCATGAGAATGGAGATAAACCTACCTGGAGTGCCATTCCAAGGCCCTCACCTCACTGAACGCAGGATGGGAGACTGTGCGAAAAGAGCAAGAAAAGCTTGAGGGTATGGAGGATCGTTCACGGCGCAGTAATCTCCGAGTGCAGGGAATCCCAGAGGAGAAGTGGTATCAGGACTGTTCGGAGGTGCTGCAACATGTGTTTTACTAGTTGTTAGTGGAGACGGGTCAATTGGTGGGGGACTCCAAGGGGCCAATATCGATTGAGAGGGCCCACTGAAGTTTGGGCCCAGACTGGGAGAATAGTCCCTGGGACATGGTGGGGTAAAAGAGGGACTCCTGGCAGCATCCTGAAAACATGGCCCATTTAAATGAGACAACTGCTCAGTGGAGCTGTACAATGACTTATCGCAGGTCATGCTACAGAGGAGGAGAGCTTTGCAGGAGGTCACTGCCTTTTTGCGGGTGGAAGAAGTGAGATATAAATGCCACCACACCATACTTAGATCCATGCCCAGTGAGCTGGATCAAGAAAACCCATGCAGATCTTACCCCCACACTGCTCAGAACTGCCCAGCTCTCACTCAAGGCTATATGCAAACTAGTCTCAATCATACATCTATATGCCCAATAATAAAGAATTCCAGCTTGGATCCAGCCACTCCTAGGTCCTATCACCCCATCTCCAGCCTACTCTTCCTGGCAAAAGTCATCAAAAAGGTTGTGCAGCTGCAGCTCTAACACCACATCAACTTACATTCTCTCTCGACATATAACATGGCTTTAGGCCCAATCATGGCGCTGAAACCCTAACGACGGCTCTAATGGACAGGGGCTCACACAAGGCATCCAGAAACCACACCACGGATTTATTCTTATGTTTTTGGACATCACATCAGCATTCAATTTGATTCCCCATGATGCTCTACCTCGCCGTCTACAGTCCATAGGACTAGGCAGCACAACATTGCAATGGTTCACCTCCTACCCAACAGAGCGCCTACAACATGTAAGTTCAATTGGAGCCACTTTGACCCCCTTCGAGCTCAAACAAGGTGTATTTTCTCATCTTTAACATCTATATACAGACCATCTGCTCAATCATTCAGGCACATCTACGCAGACGATATAATGCTCTACATGCCCTTCTCCACACTACAGCCTATTTACACATCCTTAATAACTTGCTTTACATCTCTCACCTGATGGCTTGCAGAACACAACCTAGCTGTGAACTTCAGCAAAACAGATATCCTCTTCGCCACTAGGGACGCAAATTTCTGTCCTCCAACACACAAAGGTACTGGGAGCACAGTTACAGGTCAAACCCAAAGTGCGCTACTTTGGAATAACCTTGGATCAAGGCTTAACTCTTCAAACACATATCAGCAATATTATTAGGCTCACATACCACAAAACAAAAACCACACAAAGCCTGCAACCTCTACTAAGTTCCCATGACTTCCACACAGTATTCCAAGCCCCGCATCTGGACTATTGCAACATCCTCCTCCAGGGACTACCAGACTATTTAATTCACCCTCTGCAGCCAGGGGGGCACTATCATTAGGCAGAGTGAGGCAGTCACCTCAAGTGGCAAATTCGGGGGGAGGGGCAAGAAGTGTCCCTAAAACATTCCAGCTACAGCCACCTCACTTCTGCATAAATCTTTTCTTGTTTATATAATGCCACCCAGCCCGGCCTTCTCCTCTTTCCCTGGCTGCCACCATTGCTGCTGCCACTTCCTGAAAAGTAAATGCGTCGCTCAGCATCTTTTATTTCCCTGCCCCACATCGTCATCTGTGCCACTGCTGTTTCTCCTTCTCCTTCTCCTACATTTGGCAATAAAATCCACAATCCATACCTTTGAGATGTCCGTGTGCTTCAAAGACCTTGCCAATCCCACCCTCTCTGATGCATTAATGAGGAGGGACCGGCAAGGCCTTTGAAGCACGCAGGTGTTTCAAAGGTCCCACGTTTATTGTGGCTTTTATTTCCGGTGCCGCCCAGTTTGGGAGAAGCGGCAGCAGCATAGATGCCAGCATGGGAAGGGGAAATAAAAGATGCTGAGCACCGGAATTTGGGAGAGGGGAAGAGATACTAAGCGGCAGTGAGGGGGATACAGTACTAAAGATAATAGATGCTGAATGCGCGGGCAGAGGGGAAGGGAAGGAGGGAGACAAAAGATGCTTGACATGGGACAGGGGCAGTAAGACAAAGGGAGAGGGAACAAAGAGACGGAGAGGACATGCTGGACATGGAGAGGGGGAAGTATAGAGAGGAAGGGGAAATTTTGGAGCTGGATGGGGAGGGGGGATACTAGATAAGATGAGAAGGGGACTATGATGGACAAGGGGGAGAGGAGATGCTCCACACGGGGGAGATGCTGGACACAAGGGGATAGGGAGAGGGAAAGAAAGAAGGGAGAAACTGAATATAAGAGTAAAAGAAGAGAGATGGGGGAGGAGGTAGAGAGGAGTGATACTGGACAGAGGGGGACATGGGGAGAGAGGGAGAGCAAGAGAGAGAAAATGTTGGATATGGAGGGATAGGAAGTGAAAAATGGGAGATGCTGGACATAAGGGGAGCATAGGGAGAAAGAGGGAAGATGCTGGACATGGGACGGGGGATAGAGAAAGAAAGACAATGCTGGACATGGGGGGATGGGATAAGAAAATGTGGCGGCGGCACTGGATGGGGGGGGGGGAGAAAGTGGCAGCAGATACTGCATGAGGTCAACCTCAACAAGGGAGGAGAGAAGCAGATAGATGCTGAACATGGGGAAGGGGCAGAGAGAAGGGGGATAGTTAAAAGACCAAAAATAAGAGGCTGGGAAAGGAGAGAGTTGGAGAAATGGAAGAGCTGTTAAGTGTTGAAAAGAAGCTGCTAGATGCAGTAAAAAGAGGGAAATTGAGGACTGGAAGTGAAATCTGAGTTGATAGAAAGAAAAAAAGAATAAATGGAAGAACTCTGAATGGAAGAGATCAGTGCTCTACATGGAAGGTAGGACGGGAGAGAAGTAGACTGGAGATCCTAGAAAGTGAGTTAAAAACAGAAGAAAGCCGAAACCAGAGACTAAGATCAATATGATTAGAGAATAAAATGGCTAGACAACAAAAAGGTAAAAAAAAGGAACTTTATTTTTTCAGAATACATATTTACATTTAATAAAGTGTGCAGTGTCGGGAGTCAGCACTGTTTATATTAGATTCCCAGGCTGCATAATTAAATTACAATTTTTGATCCATATAAACTACATTGCAAAGTTGTTGTTTTTTCATTATATAGACTGGGAATATGTTGCTATCTCCCTTTCTTGGGGCAACCACCTGACTGGTGTTTTGAGTTGGGGGACACTCCTGCTCCCTGACTAGAGCTCTGAGGAGGTCTCTAAATTTTGGATGTGGGGTGGATGTCAGCTCATCTCTCGCCTCAGGCAGCAGATTGTCTTGAGCAGCCCCTGCCTGCAGCTGGCCCAAAATACCTCAGTCTGGATACTTTATGGTGCTTCCAGATATGAGAGCATAATCCCAATCCTCAAAAGATTACACTGACTACCCATTACAATTCGCACCAAATACAAGGCCATACTTACTACTTTCAAAGCATACCACAACCTATCTTCAAACTACCTGCACTCCCTAAAACTCAGAGTAATAGGCCAAGAGGAATAACAGACAATTTACCCTCACCATTCCGCCCGCACTTCAGACAAGCATTCAGTCTGCATCAAATAGAGCTTTCTCACTCTTCGCCCCCAAATTATGGAACACACTCCCTCATGACATCTGTGCCACACAGGACCTCAATGAGTTCCGTAAGAAGCTAAAAACTCACCTGTTTACTGAACACTATGACACCTAATGCTATCCAACAGGACCTACCAAGACTTGTACAGCCTGGTTAATTAAGTTAAGCCATATTTTGTTATGCTACCATATTAACTCTTGTTTTTGTTATGTTCCATGTAAACCCTAACATTAAGATTTAATGTTAAATTTTCATGAATATGTTTCTTGTAAAACACCTTAAGTCTGAGAGAAGGCGGTATAGAAAAACAGTTGAATAAATAAATAAATGGTTGTTTCCACTTGGCCTGCTTTTAACAGCTAAAGGAATCTCCAGGAGGATTAAGACGACCAGCCAGGCATGGCAGGCTTTGAAGGGGTTGGGCCATCAGGCGGTCCCTCAGGTGGATGGCAGAGAGGTACAGGATGGGGCGGTGCAGACCCCCAACACAACAGCTCTGAGATGGCAGGGGGTGGCTGCTAAAGGAAAGCACCTGAAGAGACTGTCGATGGATATTCCCTCGGGGGACAAGGCATCCTGGGAAGTGAAGTCATCAGGACAGGCAGTGGCCAGGACTGAGTTGAATGGACATGAGGGCTTGAGGACTATTTGGCTGGGGCTCAATGGACTGGATTGGATTTACCCAGTTTTGGGGGGAGAGGTGGAGGGTGGGGAGGAATAGTGTGTTGAACTGTTGGATACAGTGAGCCCCTTGGGCCATGAGGACGGGATTAAGGGGTGGAAGGAATGCATTGTATGTGAGGTAGTGGGAAGTGTGATTTGGTCTATGCTGGGGGGAGGGGTAATGTGCAAGAATGAGTGGGGACAGGAGTGACTGGTGGATGGACGAGGGGGGGTGAAGTGAAGTGGCAGAGTGTGGGATGAATTGAGGGGCTGTAATGGTGGGTGGGGGAGGGGCACAGTGAGTAAGGAAGCACTGGGATCTAAGGACGATGACTCTTCCTGGGATGGTGATTCCCTGTGAGGGAAGGACGAGGGGGGAAAGTTGTGGGATGGGTGGAGGGGAAGGGGAATGAGGGGAGCGAGGACAGACCAAATACAGGGCAGTGCAGATACTGGTGGGGAATGGAATAGGATGAAGGGGTGGAGGGTACCACAAGTCAAATGGTATGGGTAGGATCTATTAATGCTAAAGGGTTGAACTCGCCGTTTAAAAGGCAACAGTTGTTCCGCAAAGCAGAATGGCTACAATGGAATATTGTCTGTGTACAGGAGACTCACTTGTTCCGCAGACATGAAACACTCAAGCACTGGGAACAATTCCCACGGCAGTATTTCTGTGCACAGGTGGGGGAGAAAGAAGGGGAGAGTGTCCATCTTGATACACAGGCACTGCTCCTATCAGGGAAAGGAGATATTTCAGGATAAAGAGGGCTTTGATTTTGATGGGGGGGATATAGTGGGAAGGCTGTTACCATAGTGATGGTTTATGCCCCCAGTGGGCAGCAGGTCCCATTTTGGAAGGGGATGCAGGAACATCTGGAGGAGAAGGCTTAAGGGAGGTTGATCTTGGGTGGGGATTTTAATTTGTTTTTGCACCCTGGGTGGCATAGGCAAGTGAAGCTCTGGGAGGCGGGTGGCCATAGTCAGCAGTGAAGGGCTTGATGACCTACTTTTCATTGGTAGAGCATGGAGATTCCTATACCCCGAGGGGTGTGAATACACCTTCTATTCACACCCACATGATAGCTTCAGCAGAACTGACTTGGTTTTGGTGGACCAATTGTGGGCAATGGCTTTGCAAGGGGCAGGCTTAGGAAATATTACCTGGTCGGAACATGCCTTGGTGTGGGTGGAGGTGGGTGAGGTGAGGGATCGGGGGAACCCCCTTTTGGAAACTTAATGAGAGCCTGCTTAAGAATGCTACCATGGTGGCAGATGTTAGAGACACAATTTCGGAGTACTGGGAACTAAATGAGAATGGGGAAGTGGGAGACTCAATTCTTTGTGATGGGATGAAAGCAGTGGTGAGGAGAACATTTGTGTTGTCAGCCAGAGTAAAAAACAGAAGCAGCAGAGGGAGGATCAGTTACAGGAAGCCATAAAGGTGACAGCTGGAGAATATCAGTGAATAGGGTCAGGGGTAGTGTAGAAATGTCTGTCCCATTTGCATATGGAATTGCAAAGGTTGCAGATGGACTCGGTAGCTTTTGGGCTGTAGAGGATCCGACAATGCTCTTCTTGCGTTCCACCTCCAGGGAGTTCCTCTCAGAGAAGCCGTGGCTGCGGGACTCCAAAGCGGCCTGGGAGGGGGCCCTAGAGTGGGGTGTCTCCGAGGATTCCGGCACAGAGTTGGATCTATGGAATAACTTCTCCTGCTGCAGCTGACGGCTCTTGATGGCCTTTATGGACATGGACTTGCAAAGATCACAGTCCAAGTAGTCATGGTCTGGACCAAGCCAACGGAGGCAGCAGTCATGTGGGTTGGTGAGGGATATTATCTTACTGCACAGATCACATTTTTTTAAGCCACTGGAGGCCATGGGAAAAATGGGTCCTTGGACCCAGACGACGGTCCGAGGCCTACTGGCCAGAAAAGTGTGTGAAGCGCCGGTCAAGGGACACCTTGAGAAAAAAACAGGAAAATCCTCTGAGGACGGGTCTGGAAAAGTGGGTAAATCCCACACCAGGCCCCGCAGTACCCAGCATGAGTCCGAGGGGTTAGAGCGGGAGTGGCATTACAAGTTACCCAGAGGATGTAATAAAAGCTGTTAGTGTAGCTGGGTTTAAAAATGTTTTGGACAAGTTCCTGGAGGAAAGGTCCATAAACCATTATTAAAGGGGACCTGGGAAATCCACTGCTTGCCCCAATACAAGCATTTTGGAACCTGTATGTCTTTTGAGGAAACTACTAGGTACTTGTGACCTAGATTGGCCACTGTTGTAAGCAAGAAACTGGGCTTGATGGTTGTTGGTCATGAAAAAAATGAAACTGAGGAGCGACACCGAGGCGCATTGGCTCGGGGTAGGAAGAGGAACCGGTACACTTACCAGAGAGGAATAATTTTAAGACAAAAACAGACATTTCTGCGGAGCCCTCCGGACGTCTGTCCCATTTCCCTGGGAAAAAAAGGAAACTGAGGCAAGATGGCACCCTTGGGCAGGAAGGGGACCACGCATGTATGATGCATTTCCCAAAGCCTTTATTTGAAAGCTGGTGAGATGCGTCCACGCGGGCTCCGTTGGTGCCGCTATCACCCATATGTGAGGACTGACTTCCTGCTTGCTCCCGGAGAATTAGTAAACTCAAGTACATATTGGACTGGGAGAGAGATTTGGGGGAAGAGGTGGATATCAAGGATTGGAAAACAATTACAGAGCAAATTAGGGCACCCGTTTCTTCTATCTCTTTACAGAAGAATTACTATAAGATTCTGAAGAGATGGTATTACAGACCCCTGAGACTGCAAAAGATGTTTCCATCAGTGACTGTGGAGTGCTGGAGGGCTTGAGGCGGAGTGAGCTCCTTTTTCCATATTTGGTGGAGGTGCCCGAAAATGTAGCTCTTTTGTCAAGAAGTGTAGGGCTGGATCTGTGTGATCTTTGAGACTGAATTAATCCTGGATCCGTGGATTTTTCTGTTAACATGGTGGGAAGGGAGGGGGGGGACTATGAAAAACAAGAGGCGGGTTATCACCCGCCTGAGTGCGGCTAAGAGCAAGGTCGCTTACCAATGGAAGCAGCTTGGAGCACCACTGTTAGAACATCGTATTATGAAATTGAGGCAAGTATTCTTCATGGAAAATTGATAATGCATAGACAAAAGACTGAAATATTTGATGACAAATGGTCAGTTATGAGTGAGTACTTGTGAAGAGTGGGGCAGTTTGAAGTGGGTGTTGTTTTGATGGGGGATGTTTGTTCATTCTCGGTCTGCTTTTTGGAATTTCAATAAAAAGTTAAACTAAAAAAAAATTAATAAAAACCATCCAGAGAGTGTAGAGAAGATGGAGGGTTAAGTAACTTGCCCAAGATCACAAGAAGCTGCAAAGGGATTTGAACCCTGGCTTCCCTGGCCCTAGACCACCACTCTAACCATTAGGCTATTAGACATCCCTGTTCTCAAATGCCATTCCGGGGACATCTATGTACACGTCCATTTCGGGCACATCCACATTTCTGAAACTGTGCCTGCTTAGAACAGTGACATCCAACAGGGCTTTCAGATTCTATGCCCCTAAATGCTGGAACGCTCTACCCCCAGAAATTCGTGCTATCACTGATCTATCCCTTTTTAGAAAGGCACTCAAATCCCACCTCTTCCCCCATTATTACTTAACCAACTAACCAATCTTGATCACTACCCAAACTAAGAACAAATCCTGTCATGTATACTTGTAAATACTCTTGTAAATAGTTGCAGTAATGACTTCCCATGTTTTATCCAAGTTCTCTGACCTTGTTCTCTGTAAAACCAAGCAGTTTGTTCATTATGGTATGTTGTTATATTGTAAACCGCGCTGATGCTGAATAGAGCGGTATATAAGAGCCTGTAATAAAATAAATAAATAAAATAAATAATATGTCATACTATGTCAGACCAAGGTCCATCAAGCCCAGTATCCTGTTTCCAACGGTGGCCAATCCAGGTCATAAGTACCTAGCAGGTTCCAGCTGATAGAAGACTTGCTTGCAGAACAGTCAGAACGGAAGTCTGCAACTGCTCCTCGTGAGCAGGAGCGCTTCCCTTCAGAGGTGCTCTACTGGTCCTCTTGACCAGAAGCAGCTCTGGAAAGTGAAAAAAGAAAAGCTGTTGGCAAAAAAAAGAGGCACCACAGTGTGCACGACTGCCAAAGATAGCTACACTGACACCAAATCTTTTCTCAGAGACCAGGAGCTAGGAAAAGTCATCTGCTGAGACAGAGAAAATACACTGAGGGGATGGGTTTTTATACCAAGGGTGATGTCACAAAGCTTCGGGAACTTTTCTCTATCTCACCATTTGCTGGCAGGGGGACATAACCCACTATGCTTGACTGGTCTAGCAGGATGTATTTGGAAGGGGCATTTTAGAAAGGCCATGTAGATGAAATTTGGGATGTCCAAGTTAAAATGTCCAAATTTCAATGGGAAGGGCAGCAGTGAAGGTAGGCACATGTAGTGCCTTGTAAAATAGGCATTTCTCCACTCTAAAAGATACACGTGTCTTGCCACATAGAAGGGAAAATGGGGACATGCAAAGTAATGGGTCAGATGCATGCGGTTTTGCCCTATTTCAGAAACTTGCTCGTATCCTTTATGGACATTGCCAGTCCGGGAACAGACATGTCTGCAGCCTTATTTCAGAATGCACCTGTGTATTTTTCCCCCATTCATGTCCCGGACTGTCATTTTGCCAACAGGGACATGCATCAGCACAGGAGCATTTTTACTTACTGGCACATTTTTCTGAAGGATCAAAAAATATCTGGGAGAGTGAGGTAGCATTTCCCTCTTTACCTTACAGTTGCTGGTTTGCCAAAACGAGCACTTTTCAGAGTACTATTCATGCTCTGGAGCAGATACACCCATGCTGTCTCCACTGGCGAGTTGAGACATGCAGCATGAATCTACAGTAAAATTGGCCACACGTGTATCTTTTTCAGTCCACCTCTGGCATGCCCCCATGCGACTTGGATGTAATTGCACCAGACACAAGTATATTTGGGGCTTTCTAAAATGGCTCAGGGGATATCCATGTGATTTCTACATCTGAATGAGATTTTCGGATGTGGAAAAAGGACTTCTAAATGACCCTCTATATTTGCAAAGCTTCATATCATTCTGGGTCCTCTGATGGAGAAATTTCACTTATTGCTAAATTTCCTTTCCTGGAATCCTGCTAGACTTATCCAGACAAGTGGGTTATATCCCCCTGCCAGCAGATGTTGGAGACAGAGAAAATACCAGAAGCTTCTGTAAACTGCCCTAGTACCTATAGAGGATTCCCTAGGGGTTGCCTTCAGTATAGCCCTGCAAAAGTAGTGGAACAATCTTGTAATGAACAAGCTGGTAATGAACAACTGCATAAGGTGCAACTATGTACAGAATTGATACAGACATGTACAAGTGAACATAGACCATTTGGAAAGAAGGCCAACAAGGGCCACTGATGGCTGCGCTGACTTAACGACTCTGAAGAGGTGGCAAACTATGATCTATGATTACACAGAGAGGGTTGGGTTCTGGACTGGTTTAGCAGGATTCCAGGAAAGGAAATTAACGGTAAGTGAAATTTCTCCTTCTAATTCATCCTGATAGACCAAAGCTACTCCACCCCAGGGCGGGAAGCAACAGCCGCCGTCACCACAGAAGCCCCAAACTGCACCAACTCTCTAGCTTGGAGGTCAAGGCGATAATGCCGGGCAAAGGTAGACAAGAAGGACCAGGCGGCCAACTGACAAATGTCAAGGGGGGCTACTTGCGATTGTTCCGCCCAAGAAGATGTTTGAGCGCACGTCAAGTGAGCATGCAATCTGACAGGAATGGGCTTTCTGCGGAGGATATAGGCGGACTTGATGTTTCACTTAATCCAGCAAGCAATGGAAGACTTTGTCGCGGCCAGCCCTTTGCAGGGGCCGGAAAACAGAACAAAGAGATGAACCGACTTACATAAGGTCTGTCACCTTAAGGTAGCAACATAAGACTATCGACATCTACTGCCTGGAGGTGACTGTCACTGCTGGTGAAGAGCTCCTTTGGGAAGTAAGTAAGCATAATGGCCTGATTCAGGTGGTAAGTCATAAGAAACTTTGGAAGGAAGGAGGGCACTGGCTGAAGGGTGACCCTCTCTGGAGAAAAGATGAGGTACAGCTCCCAGCAGAGCAGAGCTTGGAGCGCTGACACTCGGTGGGCCGAAGTGAGGACAACAAGGAAGGCCACGTTGAAGGACAAGTCCCGCAATGTAACCATCGTCAAAGGCTCAAAGGGGGAGGGGGGGGGTGGTCGCATGAGGCATTTGAGTACCAGGGCCAGATCTCAAGGCAGGACTACGGGGCACCAGGGGGAGCATAAGGCTCGTACTCCATGCAAGAAACGACTAATATCTGTGTGAGAAGCAATCAAGTGGCCCGCTATAGGACCCCAAAAACAGGTGAAAGCTGCTATTTGCACTTGCAGGGAGGCAAGGGCAAGACCCTTATCAAAGCCATCTTGTAAAAAAGACAGGTTGTTCAGCACCTGGGCCCGCCAGGGAGAAGACCAATGGGCACACCAGGACTCAAAGTGTTGCCACACTCTGGCATAGGTGAGTGAAGTAGAAGGACTGCACGCCTTTAGGAGGGTGTGAACCACCTGTCGCGAATAGCCTTTATGGACTAGCCATCGCCGCTCAAGAGCTAGGCGATAAGTGAATAGGGAGCTGGATCGTCCATGACCATGGGAAACTGCTGCAAGAGGGGTCGTGGTGAGGAGACAAATGAGGTCGGCATACCAAGAGTGCCGCAGCCAATCCTGTGCTAAAAAGGATTGCAAGGCCAGGGTGAGCTTCGATGCGGCGGAGAACTTGGCCTATCAGAGCCCATGGTGGGCAAAGATACAGAAGCGTGGACACCAGCCAGGGTTGGACTAGGGCATCCAGTCCCTGCAAGCCAGGCTCTTTCCGGTGGTTGTAAAAGTCCACCATCTTGGCATTCCCCGCCGTCGCCATCAAGTCCAAGGTAGGCTGACTCCAGAGGCGTACTATCCTCTGAAATGCCCAAGGGGCGAGCTCCCATTTGCTGGGATCCAGGGCAAGGTGACTGAGGAAGTCGGCCTGCACATTCTCCACTCCCGCAATATGCTGGGAAGAGTAAGCTCATCTCCTTTGCAACTCCGGGACACTTGGTGCCCCCTCAACGGTTGAGATAGGCCACGGCTGTGCCATTGTCACACAATATCCACACCTCCCAATGGTGCAACAGTGGCAGAAATGCTAGGAGAGCCAGGCGGATCACTCGGGCCTCCAAGGGATTAATGACCCAATGAGATTCCCAAGGAGTCCAGGAGGCTGGCATCAGTCATCAGGAGAGTCCAACATGGGACCTCCAGGGGCATGCCCCACAACAGGTGATCCAAACGAAGCCACCACTGTAGGCTGCTGTGAACCGCAGAGAGAAGCGGTAACTAAAGGTTGTAATCCTCGGAGACTGGAGACACCATTGAAGGGGGTCGCATTTGCACTCGAGCCCAGGGTACCACCTCGATCGTGGCTGCCATGGCCCCCAAAACCTGCAGATAATCCCACACACGGGGTCAGACCTGCATGAGGAATGCTCCTAGCTGGGTCATGAATTTCTGATAGTGGTTGTGGATCAGAAAGACCCGGCCCGCTATGGTGTGGAAGCGTGCACCGAGGAACTCCAAGGACTGCAACAGCTGTAAGGAGCTTTTGGCATGATTGATGACCCATCTGAGGCTCTCAAGGAATTATACTACTTGCTGTACTGCCTCCATCGTCTCCTGGTGGGACTTTGCCCTGATGAGCCAATCGTCCAGGCAGGGGTGGACTCAAATGCCCTTGCAGCAAAGAGCAGCTGCAACCACCACCATGACTGGAGAAGGTGTGGGGAGCCAAGGCCAAGCCAAAGGGTAATGCATGGAACTGGTAGTGCTAGCCAAGGATGGCAAAACACAGGAAGTGCTGCTGATCTTAGTGAATGTGAATGTGGAAATAGGCCTTCGCGAGGTCCAGCGACACAAGGAACTCCCCTTAACACACAGCCAGAATTACTGTGCAGAGTATTTCCATGTAAAACTGGGCTACCGGAGGGAACAATTGACACCCTTGAGGTCCAAAATGGGACGAAAAGAGCAGTCTTTTTTTGGAAAGATAAAGTAGATTAAGTAGCATCCTGAACCCCTGTTAGCCGTGGGGACCGGAAGTATGTGGAAGTGCAGCAAGCAGTGAAGGGTGGCCTGCATCGCAGGCCTCTTGAAAGCTGATCCACACAGGGAGGTCAAAAAGGCATCCTTGATGGGTTTGGAATACTCCAGTACGTAACCATGGTGAATAACGTTGAGCACCCAATGATCGGTATTTGCAGGTCCAAGCAGCTACGAACTGGCAGAATCCCAGGGTGGGCCCAGGGCCTATCAGTGGAAGCGGAGGCCTCTTGTAAACTTGGTGGAGGAGAAATAATTGTCCTTACTCTGGCAGATACGCCAAAAGGACAGTTGTTTAGCTCCTGACCGACTTGCTGAAAAGGAGGAAGAGGATCTGCTGGGCCGATATCATCTCTAAACCTGGAAGCAGGCTCTGGAGGATGAAGAGAGGGATGATCTAGATCCTAGCCAGTGAGACATGACTTTGGGTTTGTCTTCAGGCAATCATTGACTTCCTCAAGGTCCTTGAGAAGGTTCTCCAAATCATCCCCAAATAGAGCTTGCATTTGTACAGAAGCCAAGCCTTAGAAGCTGTATCCACCAATCAGTGGTGGAGCCGGAACCAGAGCCAGTGGTGGGGTCACTGTGACCGCCGCCAGGCGAAGGAGGTCATAGAGGGCATCCGCTAGGAAAGCTGCCATGAACTCTAGGCGTGCCACCGCCAGGTCCTGCAGCAGTAGTTGAATCTAACGCAGAAGAGCTCATGCAGCCAGGCCACTACAGACGGAGGCTTGGAAGGTTGGAAGGCAAGCAAAGCAGAGGAATAAACAGTCTTCAAGAGACCCTCTACTTTGCGGTCCTGTTGATACCAGAGGGCTGCTCCGCCTTCATCAGGAATGGTAGTGTGCTTGGTCACCACCATGGCTAAAGCATCCAGCTTTGGATATCAGAGCCAGTTATTAACGTCTCCGGGAGACCATGTGTAGACCCTGTCCTAGATGCTTTGCAGAGCAGAGGGAAACATCTGGGGCATCCTGCTTCTGGGAGACCATCTGTTGGAGCTCCAATGAGAAGAGAAAGGCTTTGGGAGGCTTTTAATCCCCACCAGAATGGGATCTGATTGAGATTTTCTGGAAGTGGTATCTGGTTGGTCTGGAATGTCAGTGATACAGAGGGCATCTGCAATTTGCATGATGAGGGCTGGCAACTCATCCCTATGGAACAATCTGATGTCCTGATTGTCATCCTGGTCATCCCGTAGGTTCTCAGGGGGAGACCACTCGCTGTCCTCCCAATCTGACAGGCTATCCATGCAGTCATCCATGAAAAGGCATCACCCTCCTCGACACCAGTGATCCAGGAAACCCCTTTGGGCGGGCGGGCGGTCGGTCTATTCCTGAGGTATCCCTGGATCTCTTCCTAGGGCAACTGTTGCGATGGCCACTAGGGCCATGCAGGCAGCAGGCAGACCCTTCCAATAGTCCCAGGCCCTTGAGGAAGCAGTAAGGGAGAGGGAGGGACATCAGCCTCTGGAGAAGGTAACCCAGCAAGCAAGGTAGGAGACTCAGGGTGTGCCAGAGGTGGAACTCGAGGACTGCAATCTTGAATGTTTTTTTCCCCTGTGAAGATTTCCCAGGGTCCACTGAGCATACTGCACATAGCCGGTCAATTAAACACTGGCATTTGTGTCCACAGGCCAGACAACGCCCCAAAGTGGAAGGCATCATGTAAGGAGGTGAACTGCCAGTGGATGCAGCCTTTTTGAGCCCCAAACCACTAAGGGAGTTATTCTGTCGCATGACTTCCCCACTGGCATCTAACTTCCCCGCCAGTTGTGCGCGGGGAAGTTAGATGGGGACAGGAATGGGGCAGCTCGGGAGCAGAGTCTGGGTGGGCGGTGGGCGATCGCCGGCCCTGGACCTATAGGGCCGATTCTAATGTCAGCCCTGTACATCCAGGGCCAGCAACTTGTGCAGGAAAGTTATTCCATCTCCGAGCTGGAATAACTTCCCTGGACCTTTTTTTTGGGACTGGGGCACGGATGGTGCATGGGGGCCCCCCCGAGGACATTCCCCGCAGCCCGACCCTGGCCTTAGAGACCATATCGGGTGTCGGGCTGCGGGGAAATCACCTATGAAGTCCAGTGGCCGGCATCACGGCTTTTAAAAGCCATGACTGAGTTAATTGGGCAGTGCAGTCTGCACATACAAGCCTGATTACGATTCTGATCCCGTGGGGCTAGACATGCCCCGTGGGATCAGAATCGCGAGCCCCTCTATACTTCCGGTCAAACCAGACATACAAAGTGGCTGGACATCCGGGATGGAATGGGCCCTTAAGGAAATATCTCAGACAGCCGTGGGGAAGCCTGAGCAGTAGCGGGAAAAAAAAGGAAATGGCCGCCGCAGCATTCGGCACAGCGCATCAGGCCCGATGAGGGAATGTTTTGGCAGGAGGAGATGTAGCTGGACCGAATCCCTCTGTTCAGCAGCGGATAACAGTAAACTCAGTAGAGCTTTCAGAATCGCCGAATCGGAGCCCCGGGGGGGGGGGGGGGTGGAAGAGATGTACTCATTGCGATCCCAGAGCTTGTCAGCTTTGAAGAGAAGCATGAGAGAGGACAGAGATATGTTTGAGATAAAAAAAATAGCAAAAGTAGGTACAGGAAGCGTCCACTGTAAAGAATAGCGAAGCTGACCCCCTTTCGGCTCAACTGGTCCTCCTGACCAACAGCCTGCCCCATACATGTTGGGAAGCACTCTGATCCACCTGATCTGGTGCTTTAGCCAAGTAGTTAGTGGGAAACTCCAGGTGAGCACCTCCTGTGTGATCTGGAGACGTCCAAAACTCCAAGGTAGCTCAAAAGAAAAGGACTGACAGTGCCCACTCACAAGGACTGTCAGGAGCTAAAGGAAAAACATCCACATCTGCTGGAGACAGAGAAATACTGAAGGCAACCTCTAGGGGATCCTCTATAGCAGGCATGTCCAACAGGTAGACTGTGATCTACCTGCAGATCGCGGAGGGGTCAGAGGTAAATCGCCAGCCCCACTTGGCTCCATCTCTCCAGCAGCTCGCCCCGTCGCTAGGAGAGAGCTTGTGCCGGCAGGTCTTCTGCCGAGGGCTTGCCGCCGCTGCTGATCTTTTGCCTGTCTTTTTTCCCTGCCTGCGGGAATCTTGCCTGCAGGTGTATTGGGGGCGCTTGTTTTCGTGCCCATAGTTTGTGGGTACCCAAGGGGGCTGCTGCCCGCCCCCCGCGACGAGACGCCACAGGCCCGGCGTCATACCTGGTCTCCTGCCTCTCAGAATCACCCATTCCTGACCCAACACCCCTTAGAAGTGTGTTATATACCGGGCAATATCCATTCGCCCGGGCTTTATCTGAATACACTTACTGTATTAGTTGTGTCGTGTGCTGGTCGTTGGTCGCTTTATAGTTCACTTTCATTAAACGTTTTCGGGCAGAAACAAAGTGTCAAGAATTTGGTGATTTTGGTGGGCTTTTCCAATTTTGCCCTAACTTGCCTATGCCTTGCCTTCGAATTGGTTCAAACCACTGTGACTTTTGCTTGCCGCTGCAATTTTATTTCGCCTTGCCTTTGCGCTGATTCTACACTGTGTGCAGAATTTATTAAATCGCATGTGGTGGTATTTGAACTTGATTGGCGGTATTTGATTTTATCTGGTTTGCTGGACAGGTGTTTGAGGTTTTTTGATGATTGTTTGGTGGTATTGGTGCCAGTATGATGAATTCTTATTTTTACTTTTAGAACTGCATGTGTGGTTTTGGCATCTCCAGTCCTTGTATTGCACATCATCCAGAGGTCTTTGGTTCCTGTTGATCTTTAATACTTTGGAACAGTGACAGTTTTGGACCAGATTCAGCCAGTGTTTATACTAACTTAGCAGATTTGGCCTTCTTACATCCAGCCACCCCAGTATAATGAAGATGAGTGTTCCAAAGATGAGCAAAACCTACCACTTTCATGATGAATGGGAAATGGACTACTTCTTCATCATGGTGAAAGACAAATGTTGTTGTCTTAATTTGTAACACCCCAGTATCCTTGCCCAAAAATGGTAATCTGGAACGTCATTATAAGGCTCTGCATAGCAATAAGTTTGATGCTGATTTTCCACCCAAAAGTGAAATTCGTAAACTGAAGCTCAAAGAACTTAAATCGAAACTGGCTACTCAGCAACAGTTAATGGTGAAGCCAAGGTCACATTCGGTCAATGCAACCATAGCATCCTTCAAGGTCAGCAACCTGATCGCAAAGAAATGCAAATCTTTCACTGAAGGGGAATTTGTAAAAGGTTGTTTTCTTGAAGCAGCTGACAATCTTTTTGAAGGATTTAAAAATAAGAAAGAGATTATAGCTGCTATTCAAGATGTACAATTGTCAAGAAACAGTCGTGCGGCGAATAGAAAAGATGTGTGGTGACACAACTGAACAATTGTTGGAGGATGTTTCAAATTGTGTTGCTTTCTCACTCCAACTGGATAATCTACAGACATAGGACACATAGCCCAGTTACTAGTCTTTATCCGGATGGTTTTTGAAGACTTCAGTGTTAAAGAAGAACTACTTGGAATGATTTCTTTAAAAGGGAGAACTACCGGTCAGGAAATATTCAGTTCTTTCCATTCTTTTGGGACAAAGTGTAATCTTCTATTGCATAGACTTGTTTCCATCACTACTGATGGAGCAAGAGCAATGACAGGTGAGGTTAACGGTCTCATAGCCCTCTGTAGACAGCATGACAACTTCCCAGATTTCCTTTCTTACCACTGCATCATTCACCAGCAAGTTTTGCAAGCAAGAGACTCAATACAAAGACTGTCATGGACATCACTTTCAAAACTGTAAATTCAGTTCGTGGAAGATCACTTCAAAGACGGCTTTTCAATCTTACTCTTGATGAAGGGGCAGTGGAAATCATTTTGCACACAGATGTAAGGTGGCTAAGTAGACACAAATTTCTGCAAACATTTTGTGATTTGCTGAATGAAATAGGAAGTTTTTTTGAAGGAGAGGGGAGATGACCAAGCAGAGTTGGAAGATGAGGAGTGGTTATGTGATCTGGCATTTCTTGCTGACTTTACAGGCGAACTAAGTGATACAAATCTTGAACTACAAGGTAAAAACAAATGCATTGGCGAGATGATGAATACAGTTTCATCCTACAAGAGCAAATTTGAGCTAATGATGACTGACCTTGCAAACAACACTTTTGAGCATTTTCCTAATACGCAGGACTATCTGGGACAATATCCAAATTTTGTCTTTCAGAACGAGTTCTGTTATCCAGGAATTCGAAAATAGATTCTGTGACTTCCAAAAAATTGGAACAGTTGTGGAGTACTTGTCATACCCATTCAAAGTAGATGTGGACATTGAAGAAAACTGCAGCTACTATCAGTAAAAATTACTCATTGAACAAGCTATCTCTTGAAAACGAAATATTAACCCTTAAAAATGACATTTTCTCAAGACCCGTGCTGAGCAAGAATCGTTTTGGAAGCTAGTGCCTAGAGACAAATTTCCCAACTTGAGAAGATGCAGTGAAGCTGTACACTCCTGTTTTGATTCAACTTATTTCTGTGAATCTGTGTTTTCCCATCTGAAAATGACAAAGAGTATACACTTTTCCAACATGACAGATGAACATCTCCAGGATTCCCTGAGACTGGCCCTCATGCAATATTCACCCAACTTCAAAAAGATTGTGCAAGATCAGCCTGGATCAATACTTGACCTAAATTTAACACAAATTACTCAATAAAAGTTAAAGAAAGTTATTAAGACAGTTAAAGAAAGTTATTACTCAATAAAACTAAGAAAAAATGTACTTTCCATTTCCCCTCGCAGTTCTTGCTGGATCTTCTTCTCTCTGTTTTGTTTTTGCTTAATTTGCTTAACAGCTGATCACATCCAAGTAAATGACAGAAGGTTCATTAAAAATGGGGGGGGGGGGAATCCTCCAACTTTATTGGGTTAAAATTTAATTTGAAACTAAATTTTCATGGTGGTAGATCGCCGGCACTTTTGAAGTTGGACATGCCTGCTCTATAGGTATTAGGGTGGGTCACAGAAGCTTCTGCTATTTTCTCTGGTCTCCAACATCTGCTGGCAGGGAGATATAACCCACTTGTCTGGACTGGTCTAGCAGGATGAATTGGAATTAACAATTCATCTATTTCTTTACATACAGCTAATGGTTCTCTCTCTTTTCTGTTGTCATTGTTGAAATATGCTCTCATTTGGTCCTTGCAGTTCTTTTATTTTAACTAATAAATCCTTCTCTCTCTTCTTTCTGAATCCCAGTACACAGGCCTCTTAGCACCCCCTTAGCTGCCTTCCAATAAGTCGCTAAATCAACATCTGTTCTGGTATTTTCCCTCACCAAGTCTTGCCAAGCCCCTCTTCAATATGCGGGGAAAGCAGTACTCTATATTAGAGTGTGGGATTCATCCTCCATATAGAGTTTCTCTTGCTTTCTTCCCACTGAAGTTGTATGCCTATGGCAGAATGATCTAAGGCAGCTGGAGGTTCTATAAAGCTCTGCTTCAATTTACAGAATAAGGTCTCTTCTACTAATATCTAATCTAACCTGACAAACATTATGAGGATGTGAGTAAAATGTATGTTCTTTTACTGTAGGATGCAATGTCACCATACATCAATCAAATCTAACTCAGATATCATAAAATGTACTCTTTTAAGATCTTTCCTTTGCTGAATGACAATCTAAGAAAGGATCAGCTGTTATATTAAAATCTCCTGCAATTATTTTCTTATAATCAGAAAACTCTGTAAACCTTGCCATCAGTGGAGAAAAATCTATGATTATAAACATTAGGTGCATACGCATTAGCCAATACTACTTTTTTCCCTTGTAATAAGCCCACTACTATAAGATACCTCCCTTCATTATCGTTTATGACCTTATGTGTTTCAAATAAAATTCTTTTGCCAGTGAGAATAGCCAGCTCTCTATGTCTATTAGTATAGACAGAGAACTCCAATGTTCTACCACATTTAAATGCATTTCTTGAATAACCGCAACATCCACATTCATTCTCTGGAGCTATGCTATAACTGCCTGCTTGACAGGTGAGTGAAGCCTGTCCATATTCAAGAAAATACATTTCAATTCAGCCATTTTGTAGCTTGTGAGCCTCCCCACAATGAGGTACATCCAACGTAGTAACAACGTAGTAAATGACAACACATAAAGACATGCATGTTCCATCTAGTCTGGTGAGGGTAGTACCCATCAATCCATGCAGGTTATCCCCCTCTGTGTCTTTGTTTAGGGTTGTATCCGCTGCTCACCGCACTCTCTTGGGGGTCTCCCAGCTTAACCCCTAAGCACCACACATACTCTCAAGCAGCTGATGAACTGTGAGCTTTAACAGTTTTTCTTTGCAATAAAACAAAATCGCATCCTATTTACTTAGTAGTTGCGCCTCAACCCTCCACTTTGTTATACTCATCAACAATCTCCTACATTAAATATTCTTATTCTCAACTCCCTCCACACTCCCACTCATCCATTTACTCGTTCATTCCAGCATACATCCAAAAGTTCTCTCATATACTTACAAGTTCCTCCAGCATCCTACCATTAACCATCATAGCTTTGATCCCTCAGCTCCCCCACCTCCTTAATATCACTAAACTGGTAATCCTCAAATGTTACTCAACTTACTAATTGATTAATCAAACAGTTTATGTTATAAGTCTGAGTGATAGTCATCATCATTTAGGCTTATTTGTGAATCATTAGTCCTTCAGCAGTGCTAGGAATTATCCTCCTTTTTAGAGGTGCTTCACAGAAAATATGAAACCTCAAAGGTCTCTTAGCCCACACATGCCCTTTAGACATGGCTGTCATTTAAATCACATTTATTAACACAATTACTCAGAATCATCCTCATTTTCACCAAAAAAACTGTCAAAGTGGCAATTTGGAAATGTTGACCCTTACCCAAGGAATAGCCAAAAAAATATCATCTAATCGTGAAAATTGTTGCGGCAAGGTGCCACAACTATATACAGTATTAAGGCATGAATGATTACCTCCTCAAGGGTGCTGCTTCATGTTCTGCCCATAACATGTCTCAAATTCAATATATCTTAATAAAGTGTGGCCGCAAGCCTTTCTTAGAAATATAAACATCAGGTATGATCTCAATATCATATCATGAAAACAGCTGTCAGCAACAGCACAGGCGATAAATCTGCAATCCATCTAGCAGGCCCTACTATTCACCTTAGTACACTTCTCCTCCATCTTCCTATGGCAATTTGTTCACAAAAGCTTGAAAGACCAAAATAGTGATTCTTACTATGATAAGCAAGTCTCACCTTTGCAGGGTAATGCAAAGCAGAACTAATGCCATACTTGTGGAGTTCTGAGCACTGTGGTACCTTTCCCAGATAGTTTTCCAATACAGCTGCTGAGTAGTCTTGAAAAAGTAACAGCTTGGCTCTCGATAAGTTAGATCTCTCCTAGTCCTGAACAGTTACATTAACTTGGCTTCATCAGCAAAGTTCAGAATACACATTATTACTACTCTCGACTTCAATGCCCCTTCTTTTGTTGGCCCCATTCAGTGTGTGTGTTCTACTTTCAATGGCATTTCTGTCTCGGGTATACCCAAAGTCCTCAGGCACCATGTGGCCACAAAGTCAACTTTCTTCGTCTACATCTTCAGGGAGAACTACTATCCGTTCTTTGTTCTGTCTTGCTCGATTCTCTTGGTCATCCATCTCTTTTAATCTGTTGCTCCAGCTCGCGAAGATGGCACTGTATTGTTCCCATTGGGGTCTTATTTTGTGAGATCCTCAGTTCTGCTTGTTGCACTCTGGTCATGTGCAATTCCAAATCCTTTGGTTTCATTGAGCAATAGTTGTATCTTGCACAATTTATCTTCTAATACCACCATAATCTGACAGGTAAGCTCTCTCAGCATCTTCTTATAAAGATACCACTGTTTGCATTGACTGTGTAGCTATCTTGCCTTCAGCACCTTTGGGTTCTCTTTCTGGGCCCTGCATGCACAAATAAGCATGCTCTGATATTGCTCTCCTGCGGCTTTTAATTGTGCAGCCAAAAGATTCCACCAAGGTTCTAGTACATTATTGTTAATTTTGATCCAAAAAAAATAATATTGAGGGTTATTTTTACCATTTTAATGGGGTTTTCTACAGAGCTCCAGACTGGGGTATCCATTCAGCAAACGATCACCACGTGACACCCTCAGCTACTCATATTTATGAAATTAGCACACAATGCCCTATGATTCCTTCAGTGTTAGGAGGTGTGAAGTATGAGCTTCTATTTACACTTCACCATTTTTGGCACTGTCTATCACAGCTACTGAAAAAGTTGCATTTTCTAGCAGACTCAAAATGTCTAGTCAAAAAGGTCCCTCCCCATGATGAATGGCTTGGAGTTACTGTGCATTACCCAGCACAGAGATTATGACCCTCAAACAGAAAATATTTCTCTACAATTGTAGTGCTTTTTTCCAGGTATTCCATCACATTCTCTTCCAACCATGTAACTCTCAGGAAAGCATAGGTCCATGCCCGGCTTGGCAATGCTATATGGCACTGAAACACCACCAGTAAATGAGAGGACCACAACAACATGTTCCTGAGCAACCACCAAACACAGAATTTCAGGGAAACTAAACTTTCAGTGTAAGTTCATATCTCCTTCTGTGGGCATATAAGAGGTAATTTTATAAGAAGCCGCATAAAGTTAAATGCCATCAGTGAATATAAGTCAATGTATTTTCAATGGCTTACACACAGGGATGGACCTTTACATGCATACTTTAGCTGGTCGCTATTCTATAAGTATGTGCATCAGGCCAATAGCGTATATTTTCACTGTTGGTATGCGCAGGAATACTGCGCAAATCTTCACGCATAAGTTATAAAATATATAACTTGTGTGTGTTCCTTAAAAATCTAGGGTTGGTGTAACTGATCTGTTGCATATATCCTACCACTTACACCCTCTTTTATAAAGTTAAATATGCATGTACTTCACTTTATAAATTAGGTGTGACAAGACACATGGCAACCCACACATTAACTAGATGAACTTTGTAAGAATACCCTCATAGTGCTATAATTCAGCATTACAAATCCATGGGGAGCACCTCCGCCTAGCTATGGGCTAAGGCTGCTGACACAGGCTCTGCTCAGCTTATATTCCAGGGAGTGCTGCCTTTGATGAGAATTGATCAGATACACAGTAAAGCCCTATATATCTAGGCTGTTAACTGGTAAAATGTCAAAGGACCTGTATTGTTGACCAAGTTGCATTATTTAATTGCATGAACACTAAAAAGGAAAGGGAGGGGGCAGCAGGGAATGAGAGGTGACTTGTATCATACAGGTGATGAAATTGTTAGCTGTGTTTAGAGAACAGACACCAAGGCTCATTAATCCACAGTTATATAGGAGCAACACCAGTGTATTCTGGGGACAAGCTGACAACTAATTGCTAGCCCAGTGGTTTAATACTTTGAAAGTATTTTGTCTCAAAAGAAGGGAAGCCATATTACTATATACAGGACAATGATCTTGCAGTATATGGCTCATTTGACAAGAGGACAGTGATCATTCCCTTCACTGCTACCTGCCTACTGGTGGCTAACCTTCTCCAAACCTTATAGCATATCTAGTGTTTGGTGCCATACCTGTCGCTATACACAGATCTCTCAAATATCTGTACAGGCTCCTGCATCTTCAGTAGTGTCTCGGATACTGGCTCCAGCTGGGCTTTAAATCGGCTCATGCAGGAGAAGGTCTGGAATGTGTAGGACCATCGAGAAGGATCCTGGTAGACCATCTGAAGCAGGTTGCTTGTGTTCTGTTGAGAAGGAATTTGTAATGAAATCATAAAGCTAAGTTCAAGACATTACTAAAATTGTAATATATAAAATTGTATATATTGTTATTGTATATAGTTCCCCTGTTAGCCAAGTTGAATTTCCTGTTCATATGTAAACACAAAGTACTATTGGAAATGTGTGTGTTCATTGTTTATTGTAAACCGCGCTGATGCTGAATAGCGCGGTATAAAAGAGACTATAAATAAATAAATAAAAATGGTCGAGCCGGCATTCCAAAGGTGAGGACCTGCAATGCTGACTGGAATATCCGGACTCTGGCTGCATCAGACTTGGAATGCCGAGGAAGCAGCACTCACAACCGCCAGCTGGAGGCAGAATCAAAACAGACCTTTACAGCGCTTCTCATACAGTTACTGTTTTGTCCCTTCCAGAACCAGGAAATGAAAGCAGGATGTCAAAGCATGTGTCAAAAGTGTGCAAGCAAACAGATTTCTGTGGCATTTTTACACTTCTCCCTTAATCCAGCCCTTGATTTGTTCAGTGTGTGGTATCCTCTGTGAAAAATGTGTCAAAGCCCTCATGCAGGCTGTGATGAGTGTCCTTTTGTAGTGGAAGCTAAGAATGTACTAGAGCTTACTGCAGCCTGCATTCAGCTTCACTTTACCCAAACCCTCCCATTATGAGCATGCTGTGCATCCAGGTGAAAAACAGCAAAACAAATCAGCTCCTCTGGTAAATGCTGAAAACTGGGGAACTATTTGCTAAACAATGGAACACATCAGAAGTACAATCTCACCACCCAAAGGAACACATGACAAATTAACAGATTAAGCTGTGAGAAAACAGAAAGCCATTTTGCCATACTAGCTTATGCTTTTCAGGGGTACTCCATTAACAGACTTTTCTTAGTGAAATCTTTACAGCTGCAGGCAGGGCAGAGCGTGTAATCTTTGGCCACACTGCTTTAGGTGGTGGCTCAACTGGAAGGACTGCACTGGATGTAGATGGATAGCTCAACAGTTTTTAGCATGCCTTAATCACAGACCCGCCACATACTTAAGAAAGCATCTGACAGCTCAGCTCCCAAACATGTGCTGGGATCCACTAATGTTCCACAGAAAAACATTCTACTTACAGGTGCCACATGTTAGGCTACCACCCATGACAGTTGGATGCTATCATCTGTTTTGTTGCCCTGGCCTCTAGGATGGATCCACTAACTGTACCTAGACCATCCCAAATAGTTGTGTCCAACCTGCTGCTCTCAAAAAACACCAACAACAGAGATTCTCCCACCTCCCTGTATAACTACCTCCCGTTAGAAGGTTCATTTTAATATCCTCCTAAATCACCCTGCTATAAGCCAGTCATTCTGCATCTGGTTGCAAAGCAGAACCACCAATCACCTCTCTTTTTAACCCCCCCCCCCATCTATACTCCTATTAAGCTGCTATGTTTAGCATGAACTGTGAAACTTTGAGTGGGTTCTGGTATGCAGCACCCTTTCTCAGACTTAAAAGTCAGCAGTAGTTTACATATTTGTCCAAATAAGAAATGCACTGTGTATTGCATATGGTTTAGACTTTGAAACTTACTTCCTTGGTCTTGGAGGTCTGCAGGTTCTGCCACTTGTTCAGAGGCTCGATCACTGTGTGCCATTCCTGGTTTGTTTTTCCTAACAATTGAACAAATGTAGACTTGCCGACAGCTGCAACACAGAGCACAAAAAACAGCAAAAGCTGCTCGAGACACGTGTCTTGTTACAGAACACAACAGCCACTCAGATCATTGTACAAAGACAGGTCCTATAGCCAGCGCTGTCATGAAGGAGATCTAGATTTGATTTCCAGACCTGACTCCTGCTGCTCAGGCATGGTATGCCATAGAGGCAGCATTTACAGCCCCTTCTTCCTTGCAATCCCGGCCCTCTCACAGCAGCAACACATGCTGTCCAGGCTCAGGGTTCACACAAATGAGATTCAGAACCACAGTTTGTAGCCTCTCTCCAAGCAAGGGCATATCACGGTTACAGGTGGAGGAAATGGGAGAAATGCTCAAGGAGAAAAAGAGATGCTTTATGAGGAAAAACTTATGAATATAATATACTGTACAGCTTCCTCTTTACAACAAACCCTTCCAAAGCCCTTTCAATCTGCTGCTCTCTCTTTCCTGCTTTTACAGAGAATGGATTCTTTAGACAGAAAAGACTTGGCTGTCGATGCCTCTGTTATGAAGAAGAATCTGTTTCTAAGAAAGCACTGGAATACAGACAAGGAACAGCATCCAAAACAAATTTCAACATGCTACCAAATTTTTCAAATGAATACAAAACATTTTAAGAGAAGAGAACAATAAGGGCAGAAACATTTCCAGTGCTAGAATTATTCCCAATGAAGCAGCAAATTCTTGTCTTAGTACAGTCCTAAAGGTGACAGGCTCTGTATCCCTGGCCCCATTTCCTAAGTCATAAAGTTCCAGAGGTGACGGATACTGTATCCTTGGGTCTATCCCATGAGCTGCCTAGTCCTAGAGGTGACAGGCCCTGTAGTCCTGTGTCTATCCCCTCAGCCATAGAGTCCAAGAAGCGACAGGCTCTGTAGCCCTCTGTCCATCTCCTGAGGCATAACGTTCCAGAGATGACACACACTATAACCCTGGGTATATACCTTGAAACACCCACTCTGAGAGGCGACAGGTTCATTCCCTGAACCATCCGATAATACAGGTGACAGGCTCTGTACCTCTTTGCTCATCTCCTGAGCCATCCATTCCCAGAGCTGTCAGACTTTGTAGTCCTATACTCATTCCCTGAACCCTCCAATAATGCAGGTGACAGGCTCTGTAGCCCTGGGCCCATCCCATGAGCCATCCAGACCCAGAGATAACTGGCTCTGAAGCCCTGGGTCCATCCCCTAAGCCATCCAGCCCAGAGGTGGCAGATCCCAAATCTCTGGGTCCATCTCCTGAGCCATCTAGTCCTATAGATGACAGCCTCTTTACCTCTGTACCTATCCCCTGAGCTAGGCAGTTCCAGAGGTGACCAGGTCTGTATCCCTGGCCCCATCCTCTGAGCCATCCAGTTCCAGAAGTAATAGATACTGTATCCCTGGATTCATCCCTTGAGCCATCTGGTCTTAGAGGTGACAGGCTGACAGGCTCTGTAGATCTGTGCCATCCCCTCAGTTATCCAGTCTCATAAGTGACATGCTCTGTAGCCCTGTGCCATTTCCTAAGCCATCTGGTTGCAGAGATGACAGGCTTGGTATCTCCAGGCCCATCTCCTGAGCCATCCAATACCAAAGTTGACAGGCTCTGTATCCCTGTCCCCAGAGCCACCCAGTCCCAGAGGTGACAAGCTCTATAGCCTTGTGCCCATCTCCTGAGCCATCCATTCCCAGAGGCGATATGTTCTGTATCCCTGGTTCATCCCCTCAGTCATCCTGTCTCAGGTGCAATAAGCTCTGTATCCCTGGGTGCATTCCCCGAGCTATCCAGCCCCAGAGGGGGCAGGATCAGTATCCCTGCACCTATTCCTAAGCCATCTAAGTCTAAGAATGGGACCCTGTATCCCTGATTCAGAACTGAGATTTAATTACTCACCTTTCTAAATCACAATGCTAGTTACAGTCAGAGTAGGCAACTTAGTTCCCTTCTCAAAAGTGCTTAAAACATAAGTTCTGTGCTCAAGGTCACAAGAGTGTCGGTGAGGGAAGCAGCTTGAACTCTGGTTTCTCTAGTTTGCAGCCTGCTTCTCTAAAGCACTAGGCTACTCCTCCACCCCACTTTTCCCGAGCTAGCCAGTCCTAGCAGGGAGAGACTCTATCCCTGTGCCCATCTCCTAAGCCCTCCAGTTCTGAAGGCCACAGGCTCCATATTCCTGTGGCCATCCCCTTCATTTCATTGCACTTAGCAGATGCTACTACCACTCCCTCCCTCCATAGTGACTCACAAAAATCGAACTAATTCCAAAAGGTAATAGACATCCTCAATTCCTACATAAAATACATTTATAGCAGAACCCTCTTCCCCCCCCCCCCCCATGCTTTACATCATAATTCACCATGGGCTTGGGTAAAAACCATGCCTTCATGCGTTTATGGAACGATATGACAGTCATTTCACCTTCTGTTGCAGTGTTTTCCATCAAAATGTCATCACCAACACAAAAGTCTAATTCCGTATTACATACCAGAATGCCCCATTTTCCAGAGGAATTACTAACCTCCTACTGTGAACTTTCCAGAAGACCCAGGTGGGCAAATACATTTGTACCAATTCTTGCAGATATACAGTTGCCATTCCCATTAAAACCTCAAAAACCTATACACTAACTTTAAACTGATATCTAACCCTCACGAGGAGCCAATGCAATGGCTGTGGCACTGGGGTACTATGCCTACTAAACTTCAAGCCTCCTAATAGTCTTGCTCTAGTATTTTGGATCAACTGAAGCCAATGTTATCTCCAGCTGTAGGAAACCCAAGTAAAGTCAGACATGACAAAATCAAAGTTGGACCCCTTGAATGATAAATAAGGCTCTAACAGCCCCACCCCCCAGCCATCTAACCATAGGAATGACAGAAGCTGTATCCCTGTACCCATCCCCCTAGTCATCTAATCCTAGCAGTGACAGACTGCATCGCTGCACCGATACATCAGATTTAGAATGAAAACACAACTACTCACTTTTCCAAATATGAGCACAATATTAGTTACATTCAAGTACATCAGGTAGTTCCCTGCCCAAAGTAGCTTAACATCTAAGTACATACCTGTAGCAAGGGATGACTAAGTGGCTTGCTGAAGCTCACAAAGAACGTCAGTGAGGGAAATGGGTTAAACCCTGCTTCCCTAGTTTGCAGTTCACTTTGCTAAGCACTAGGCTACTCCTTCACTCCAAGCTAACCAATACTAGAAGCAACAGGCTCTGTATCCCTGTTCCCATCTCCTAAGCACTCCAGTCCTAGAAGCAATAGGCTCTGTATCCCTGTGCCCATCTCCTAAGCCCTCCAGTCCTAGAAGCAATAGGCTCTGTATCCCTGTGCCCATCTCCTAAGCCCTCCAGTCCTAGAAGCAATAGGCTCTGTATCCCTGTGCCCATCTCCTAAGCCCTCCAGTCCTAGAAGCAATAGGCTCTGTATCCCTGTGCCCATCTCCTAAGCCCTCCAGTCCTAGAAGCAATAGGCTCTGTATCCCCGTGCCCATCTCCTAAGCACTCCAGTCCTAGAAGCAATAGGTTCTGTATCCCTGTGCCCATCTCTTAAGCCCTCCAGTCCTAGAAGCAACAGGCTCTGTACCTCTGTGGCATTTAGTCCTAGACCTGGGTTTTCTCAACAACCTTATGCATTTCCCAACTTCCTCTTTGAATGTTTTTTACACTGTAGTTTTATTTTCTGATAATGCTATATTTTGCTCATTCTTTTCTGACTGGAGGAAAAGAGAGTTATCTCCCAAAATCTAGTTAAGAAATATATTCAATAAAAATGTATCACTTTATTTCTGGACATTTGATCCAAGAAGCATCAAGCTCTGTATCCCTGTCTATCTATTAGGCCTGGAGGTCAGAAGCCCTCTATCCCTGTGCGGTCCCATGTACCAATATCAAGACTAGACATGAAGCACTCTGTAGCCTTGAGCCAGAAGACTGAGCCCTTTAATAAGGGTTCCACGCTGCTACTGAACGGAAGAATGCTGCATCTTATTTTCTCAGCAGAGACCTCCGATTCTGAACCTGTGCCCTTCTGCAAGTCAAGAGTTCCCACCATAAGGTAAAGGAGTAACCATTAAGAGAGCCTTATTCTTAGGTTTGGCTCTTTTTCTTTTGTCCATGCTGACTGGACTAGACACTGGAACCCCTTTCTTCATATTCCTGTGGAAGAGCGGCAGCCAAAGGCAAGACAGAGGGTGAAGTCAGGAAAAATTCAAAACGACTTTAAAAGAAGTAGAGCCTCTCCTCACGTTGGCTTTATGCCTCCTTTTCCTTTCCTTCCAGATGACTAAAAGCAAGGTGAACACGAAGACGAGCGCACTGCCATTATCCCTGCCAGAAATGCTACCAATTACATCGATAAAATCTCTCGTCAGGTAGCCAGAGCTTCAAGGCAGGGAATCAGCCGCCTCTCTCCTCCCCTCGGGTCTGACAGTGCTGAAGTACCAGCTCCCTGCGATCCTCCGCCTCCCCCTCCCCAGCACAGAAGCCAAGCGAGCTCGCTTACCTATGTTGCCCTCCACCGAGAGCCTCTTGACGTCCGGTCGGCCGTTCGGCACGAGAGCCTCGAAGGCGCACTGCCTCGTCACTGGCCGCTTGGCCATGGCAGCGCTGGATGCCTGCTCCGGGTTACCAAGTAACGGGGAGAGGAGCCGGCGCTGAGCCTCCAGCGCAACGAGGCGGCGTGCTGACGGTGTCACCAGAAAAGCCCACACTGTATGGAAAACCATCTGTCTGCTGGAGGTGGAGGAGGAGAAGGAAGGGGGGGGGGGGGGCTTCGGAAGCCAGGGAATCGCAGGTACGCAGGATGAGATGGAGCAGCGGCTGCCGCGTCCCCCCCGTGGGAGGGATATTAGGAGGCGGGGGAGGATTATTATTTTGGTATCTATGAAGCTCACAGCTGTCACAGCTCTCTCTCCGCACATCTGGAGGAGCCCTTCGCGCCCCCTCCCTCTCCAAGCTCCTGAAACTGGGATACTTGAGCTTCCTGAGCGGAAAGGGTCAGCACCTTCCGTACCAGGGTCAGATCACGCCCGTCAGAGGCCAGGGAGAGGGAGCTCCTAAGGCAGAGCGGAGAGAAAGAGGCAACTCGGAGCATCAAACAACTTAGACTGCGGCTACGCACACACACCTCGGCCGCCAGCCACTTCCTGGTTCAGCTTCTCAGGCGCTTTCTCACTGGTTGCCATCAGCAGCCTCCTATTGGCCCGTGAAAGGAGTCGTTCTATTGGCCCGATACCATTCCCTTTGCTTGCACTCTATTATGGCCTCTTGCGCCGCTTAACAGAGATACAGCAACCAGTTGCAAGGAAGACAGTTAATCCAGTCCTGGTTTTGCACCAGTGCATGTAGGTAGGGGATTCGTAGTTCTAGATTCTTAAAGTTGCTAAAACCTATCAAGAAATATAGTAAGTTAGTCTACTTTACATTTTCATATGTTTAGTAGTATTTAAAGTATTAAAGTAGTTCTACTTTTAAAGTGGTATTACAGTATTAAAGTAGTTCTAGATTCTTAAAGTTGTTAAAACATGTCAAGAAATATAGTAAGTTAGTCTACTTTACATTTTCATATGTTTAGTAGTATTTAAAGTATTACTTTAAAGTATATTTTAAGTATTACTAATGACATTCAAAGCCCTCAACAAACAATCCTCCACCTCCCTTATGGACCTCATCCTCCCCACCCCGCCAAACAGATCCAGAAGAGCATTTGCAGCAAACACACTCGTTATCCACACCCCAACAGCAAAATGCCCCAAGCAGCAAAGAGCAGAGCATTTGTATTTTACACACCTACGCTCTGGAATGCCCTTCCAACCATCATCAGAGCTATAACTGACCTCGCCCAATTCAGGAAGGCAATAAAGCACCATCTGTTCCTCCAACACTACTACCAGTCCAGTGAAACATCACAACCCAGCATACCCTCCACCCACCACAATGACACCTCCAGCACACCCATGTTATACTGAAGCAATCACAGCCTGAAATACTGCTGCAAAAACTTGTAAATGGTTATAAACTGTATAAAGTTAGCTAAAATGTAAATATATGTAGTTCAGAACGTTCGTAGCTCCACAACCAGACCTGTGGCATACCTGTGCACAAACAGCTCAGTTGTATATAGTTTCCCCTGTTAACCCAAGTTATAATACCTGTTCTCTGTAATGTGCACTGCGTGCTATGCCACTTTGCACAAGTTGTTCTAACCTGTAAACCACGCTGATTTTAAAGAGCGTGGTATAGAAACGATTTAAAATAAATAAATAAATAAATAGTAGTTGGTGTTTATTTCTGTGGTTTATGAAACGAAAGCTGCGCTGGGAGCAATGTGTATAGAAGGGACATGAGCTTAAATTGCCTTTATTTCGTATTTGGGAAGACTCTAGGTTTGCCCAATAGGGTTGATCCAGTTCTATGGAGGGACTTGTAGTGCTGCTTTTATTATAGACATTAATGGGAAAATCAGAATAAGTCCCTTCATGCAAAAGGGTCAACTCGGGACCAGGTCAATCCTGTTAAACAAAGCGGGAACCAGTTCACAATCCTATGTAGGGATGAAAGGCTCAAGGTTTACATATAAATACAAATGTATTTTAATGCATCTTTATAGTGGCTATCTTGCCTGACAGTGGGGTTTCCAGGACAAGTTTGGGAATCCACTCATAACCAAGCAGCACAGTGCTTACGCCCATTCATACAATATATCCCAAACACTAGAACCAGGAGACAACAAAACCAGAATCGGCTCAACATCCCATCATATAAGGCAAAAGGTTCACAGGCAACGTGTCAGAGATCATTCTCAATCTATGGTCCAGCACTATGGAACTCACTCTCAAGTGCCCTCATATCCATCAAGGACTACAGCGATCGAAAGAAGCTGAAAACCAACCTATTCCAAGAATTCTTTGCAACTGATGCATAATGCAAAGTCACGCCCTAACCCCCACTTCCCCAAAATGTAAAACACATCTCACCATGATGAGCATACTATACATAAGTTACTGTATATAAGTTAACATGGTGTATGTTTTGTGCTTTGACCCCCACCCCCACCCCTGATCGTTTACTGTAATCCCAACTGTTCAATTCCAAGTAAACCGCTTTGATAACTTGAAAAGAGGTATAGAAAAAATATTAAATAAATTTAAAAAACAGTTCTTTGTGACCTACTGCAGCTTGTTCTCTTTTAGTCCTAGTTGACACACACAGCCCCCCAGCAATACCTTTAGTTAAATGTTACCTAAGGTAACAATGTCTCAAAGGTACTGTAGCATTGATTTGTGAGGCAACAGAATTCCAAGATGTTGTTACATAAGTCTGTAGCAGAAATTTTGAACAGCAGATGGTGAGACTGCACTGAGATACTTATTTTAGTCCTTAGTACGCTACACATGTAGTCACATGCCCATGTAGTTGGCAATGAGCCTTGGCCTATGCAACACCCTCTTAAGATGCCACCTGCTTGATGAGGAGTGTTGTGCCAGCAACCTGGCAACATGTAATCACTCAGTCTGTGCATGTGCAAGGAGCAGTGTGTGTGAAAAATGGTGGATTTCAGCTAAAAGAAGACATCAGCTTCTAGTTTAACCATTTCAGATGCTGGATTTTGGGCTAATGCTTGTGGAAGTTGGGATGAGGTACTTAACATGGCTGAGCCTGAAAGTGGGCTGCTGCCTCTTCTGTGACTTCTAGGCATCTGCCCAAATTCCAGGAGGGAGATTTTAGGTAAGTCCTGGATTTCTGACAGCCAGCAAAGCAGGATTAACCCTTTGGTGGGCGATAGGCAAACAAGCATATTGGGCCCGCCACCAAAATATATATACCCACATACACATCCACCCCAGTATGATAGCCTCTACTTCATCCCATAGCATAATCTCATACATCACTTCCTATCCCCTCTACTCCCCTGGCATTAACCCTGATTTTATTTGATTAACCACTACGGCCCTGAAGACATTTCTTCTCCCTTGCCTTATCTGCTAGAGCCAGCAGGAGTCAGCAAACTGTGCTTCTAACCTGCCATTACCTCTTTCTCTGCATGTGGGTCTGGCAAGTCTCCTAACTTTAGAGTCCCATGTGGTCTTTCTAGCTGCAGAGGAAAGCCAAAAAAGGAGGAAGCAACAGATAGAAACATAGAAACATGATGACAGAAACAGACCACATGGGCTATCTAGTCTGTCCTTCCATAACAACTACAACAGTCCCCTTTTTACCTTTAGAGATCCTCTGTGTTTGTCCCATGCTTTTTTGAATTCAGTTACTGTCCTCATCTCTACCACCTCCACTGGGAGACTATTCCATGGATCCACTACTCTTTCCGTAAAGAAATATTTCTGCATATCACTCCTGAATCTATCTCCCTTCACCCTCATCCCATGTCCCCTCATAGCAGAACTTGCTTTCAATTGAAAGAGGCTCTCTCCCTGAACATTTATGCCACGGAGGAGATAAGAAGCATTGCTCACCAACTGCTTCTGCCAACAAGAGGACAATTCCAATGCATAGGGGGTAAGAAGGATAGACAGACCTCTGCAGGTAATGGTGGCTCTGGCCTACCCCTGCTGGCAACTGACTTACCAGAGGTTTGAGAACCAGAGAATTAACACATCTGAAGTGCCTCCTTAACGGTATGCGCCTTAGGTCCTTGCCTAATTTGCCAATGCCTTAATCATGCCCTATATCCCAGTGCACTCTGGTACCTGCAGCATCGATTGCAATGTGTAAGAAGCAGGTAGTACAAATACCACTATGCATTGGGGTAAGTTCAAAACTGGCACAGGCACTCGGGAACTAGGTGACTTGGCATCACATCTAGAGTTGCTTCTTCACTCCAGATCAGCCAAACAAGTTGATAGTCATGGATCTGCCCATTGCATGCATGAAGTTGTAGGAAGCTGTTCTGGGCCCTTTATAGAGGAAAGCATAATTACTCACATGTAACAGGTGTTCTCCAGGGACCGGAGGAATCAGTCCTCATATATGGGTGACATCGGCGCTGACGGAGCCCCATGGAAGCATCTCCCCAGCTTTCAAAGAAAGCCTTTGGGAGATGCCACCATGCATGTGTGGTCCTCTTCTCACCCAAGGGTGCCTTCTTACTCAGTCAGATGACATTGCCAGAGCTGACAAAAAATTGTACACCAACTCCAAGGGGAGGAGGGAGGGTTGTGAGGACTGATTCCTGCTGGCTCTGGAGAACATCTGTTACAGGTGAGTAACTAAGCTTTCTCAGGGAACAAGCAAGAAGTCAGTCCTCACATATGGGACTCCCTAGCTATAGGCTACTGAGAACCTGTAGAAAACACGGCCCAGCCATGAACAGCCACAAGCAAATCTGAGGAGATATTCTAAGGACCCCAGTGTCCAGCGAGAACCATCACTCAGGTAGTCTGAACAAGAAAGGTCGGAGGGTAAGAGTTGCCTAGACACCCTCATTTCCACCGCACTGTCTCCTCTCTACCCTGTACTCTGCTCTCCTTCTCCTTCTCTCATGTGGAGATATCAACCCCAATCCTGGCCCCCCTAAACTTCTGTCTCACTCTGAGAAGAGATCTTCATGCAACATCTCTAATCTTATCCATATCCCTCTCCTTTCCCCTTCCACTCTCCCTTTCTCATGTGCCTTGTGGAATGCAAGCACTGCAGCACTGTGTGCACCTAGCAAGAGAACAGGTCAATCCTTGCTCTACACACCACACTGAGAATCTGTGCCACTTGAAGGCATAGGCTCATTTTGTGGAGTTCTTAAGAGAGGCCAAGAGGACTTCTTCCACCTCCCTTGGGAGGTTGAAGGGTGCTAGGGCTACCCGTTCAGCAGCCATGCTGTTAATGTCAGGGACCCCAGGTTGGAGTGAAGAAGGGAGCCCTCCTCCTCGGACAGTAGCCCCGGGGCATTCCCCAGAGGGACTGGGAGCTCCGTCGACAAGCGGAGTAACAGGAGAAACCAAGACTACCTGGGCCACTGTGGGACCACCAGGATCATGGAAGCTTTGTCCTTCAGGACCTTGAAGAGGGTTCGGGTGATTAGTGGCATGGGAGGGAAGGCATACAGAAGGATCTCTGACCACAAGATGAGGAAGGCATCCGCCGCTACCTGGGGCAGATGCGGCTGGGGATAGAAGAAGGGAGGAGTGGCCTAGTGGTTGGGGCAAGGTACTACAGGCCGGAAGGTCGGTGGTTCAAATCCCACTAGAGGACAGCAACCTTGGGCCGGAAGGACTGGGGTTTCTAGTCCCGCAGGTGCTCCTTGTGGTCTTGGGCAAGCCACTTAACCCTCCATTGCCCATGTTCCCTGTAAGTATTAGTGTATGTGTCTCATATCCCCTCGTGTTAAATGTATCCCCCAACCGCTTTGACCCTGTGAAAAGCGGGATATAAATGCAGCTAAATAAATAAATAAATAAATAAGTGGGGCAGCTAAGTATTTGTCGGGCTGGTGAAGAGGTCCAGACGGGGTGCCCCCGAGTTGGATGAGCCGCTGTGCCACTCTTGGGTCTAGTCACCATTCATGCAGCTGGAGGACCCTGCTCAGTCTGTCCACTAGAGCATTGTCCTGGCCCAGAAGGTATACCGCCCTGAGGAGCATTCCCTGACCAATCGTGTATGAGCAGAGGGCTACTGCCTCCTGGCAGAGGCAGTAAGACCCCGTGCCGCCCTGCTTGTTCAGGTAGAATATTGCAACCTGGTTGTCCATTTGGACTAACACTGACTGGTTTCGCAGAAAAATGTCCCCGACCTTCAGAAGGTTGATCTGCTGCTGGCTGTCCACCAGGGACCAGTTGACCTGCATGCGGAATTCCTCACAATGGGCACCCCGGCCCAGTAGGGAGGCATCCTTGATGAGGAATCTCTGGAGATTTGGGGACTGGAAGGGCATGCCCTCCCACAGGTGCTGTGTGGTATGCCACCAGTCAAGTGACTCCGCTAGCTGACAGGTCACTAAGACTTTGTCCCAGAGCCTGCCTGTGGCTTGTGTCCACTGGGAGCAGAGATACCACTGTGCTGCTCGCATGTGGAAGTGGGCACTGGGAACCACATGGACTGTGGATGCCATGTGACCCACTAGACGGAGCATGGACACACCAACACTGCATGATGGCATTGCATCTCGATGGCTAGAGCCCTGAGGTGACCTGCCCTGTCCAAGGGAAGAAAGGGCCTGGCCTGAAGAGTGTCCAGTCAATCCCCTATGAACTCCAAGTCCTGTGTTGGAGTGAGGTGGGACTTGGGGTGATTTATCATGAACCCCAGATGCTGCAGGACATTGATGGTGCAGGCCGTAACCTGTTGCACCTCGGTGGCTGTATTCCCCTTAATGAGCCAATTGTCCAAGTATGGGAAGACAAAGGTTCCTTGGAAATGGAAGTAGATGGCTACCACTGCCAGACATTTGGTGAAGACTCTTGGTGCAGAGGCTAGACTGAAGGTAGTGGTAGTGGTCATCCCCGACCATGAACCTTAAATACTGCCTGTGACTGGGATGAATGAGGATGTGGGTGTAAGCATCCTTTTGTCCAAGGAGCATAGCCAATCTCCCTGCTGGAAGTAAGGCAGCAGTGTTCCAAGGGAGAGCATCTTGAACTTCTCCTGCACCAGGAATTTGTTCAGGTTTCACAAGTCCAGAATGGGCCTTAGGCCCCCCTGTTCTTTTTGGGACCAGAAAGTATCAGCAGTAGAACCCTTTTCCCCTGAGGTGGTGGGATACTGGATCCACAGCTCTGTCCTTGAGGAGGCCTGCGAGTTCCTGCAGTAGCAGGGCCTGGTGCAGGGGAGTCCGAGGGGGCTCTCCTAGAAAGAAAAGGGGTGGCATCTGGTCCAAGTGAAGGAGGAAGCCTTCTCAGACTACTTGGAGTGCCCAGGCGTCAGTGATGATGGCAGGCCACCAATGGGCGAAATGAATCAGATGCCCCCCTGTTGGCAGCTGCTCCCTCATGGGTGGAGAGACTATGCTTAGGAAGTCAAAACCCCAACCCAGCCTGGGCAGGAGCTGGGGTCTGGGGCTTGCAGCCCTTTGGCTTGGGCGGGCCTTGGCCTGCTCCCTTGCCCTAGTGATCCTGTTGGATCTAGGGGGCTTGGTATTGGGGGTAGCCTCAATAAGAGTGGCCATTTACCTGAAAAGGGGCCCTCTTCCCTGATGGTTTCTTCTTAGGAAGGGTGGAGGTCTTCCTGGAGAGCCAAGTCCTTGTGAGGAACCCAGTCTGGATCTCTGCTGCCTTTTCCTCCATTGGTTTTCCAAAGAGGTTTTCCCTGAGGCAGGGGTCATCAAGGAGTTTCTTTTGAACCCGCTGCTCAAGGTCTGATTCCTAGAGCCAGGCCTGGCATCAAGCGCCAATGCCTGCGGCGGCCACCCTCGCATTTTGCTTGAAACCATCGTAGTTTGCTCAGGACATGTACTTCAAGCACTCCCCGACACACTTTGTGAGGGTTTGGAGTCACTGGAGGTGTTCCACACCAAGACCCACCAAGAAACCTGTGAGTTCCTTTGCCAGATCTCAGAGATACATGCCAAATATACAGCTGTAGGCTTGGATTCAACAATCTAGCATCGAGCCCTGGTAGCATATGCATCCGAGGTTGTCGAGGGCACAGGACTCCCTGCACAGGGGTATGGAGGAGTGAGTCTTTGGGCTCTTCTGCTGGCGCATGGTCAACTCTACCTCCATAGAGGTGTGTGGGAGTTGTGCCTTACTGAAGCCAGGACCCTGCTGGACCGGGTACTTGGTATCAAGGCATCGACTAACTATTGGTACCAATACCAGTGTCTCCCAAATTCAAAGGAGAAGCCGCCTAAGCATGGCAGGGACAGGGACTGTCAGGGCCTCCTTGGGTGGAGCCTCATACTGGAGAATTTCAAACTCCTCCATGCAAGGTTTCTCCTCCAACTCCATGGTGAGAGACAAGGCTTTCACCATGTCTTGGATGAACTCGAGGGATGATGTGTCCTCAGGTGGGGACTGGTGCCATGATGCCGGGGGAGATGAGTCCGATGGGAGATCATGGTGTTTACACATCCCTGGGGATGCCTCATCCTTGGACTCTTAATTGGAGTAATCAGTCGAGGATTCAAGGACCGATGGCTCTTGGGGTGCAGAGTCCGAGTCATGGCCTCAGTGACTCATGGCAGCTGCTTGGCCGGAGCCACAAGCGCTTCTTGGGGAGGATCATGCGCCCAAGGACTGGGAGCGGGATCGAGACTCACGCCGAGGATCGACTCAAGGCTCTGGGCTCTCAAGGATTATTTTGGCAGTCCAGGGAGTCCTCTAGATCGAGGTCCCTGTGGTCTTGGCATGAGCACCAGTGGGACCGGGTGTTGACGCCTGCTGCGAGGCAAGGAAGGCAGTGAGTGACATTGTGCTCCAGAGTCATCATCCTGGCTTCCCACTCAGGAGTTGCAGCCTTTGACATGGATACCAGGGTTACTGGGTCCGGCATTGGTGCGGAGAAAGAATCCTCAATGGGACAGGCCTTGGGGGTCTGGGACCCATTGCTAGAGGTCTTGCGGGACTCTGAGGATCCATGCGGGGCCTTAGAGCACGAGGCTACCAGGGATATCAGGGCAGAATCTGACCTGTGGAAGATGTCATCTTGTTTTTGCTGTCAACTCTGGATGGCTTTCGCAGACATCTTTTTGCACAGGGTGCAGACCTCTGGGTCATGGTTGGCACCTAGACACTGGAGGCAGCAGTAGTGTGTATCAGTGAGGGACATGTTTTTTGCACACCAATCACACTTTTTGAACCCACTGGCCATTGGGCCAAAAAGGACCCCTGCGAGGTCAAAGACCCTCGATGTGGTCAGCGGATAGAAAAAGGCGCAAATCCACACTGGAAAGAAAATGAAAAATGGGCTACGAGATTTGATGCCAGGGCAACCGAACTCAGAGGCAGGAAAGGGAACGGTGCTAACCGGAGAAAGAAAAGACAGCTTTTTCCAGGGAAACAAAGAAGGACGTCTGTTGGGATCCACGGAAAAAAGGAGACTGAGTAAGATGGCACCCTTAGGTGGGAAGGGGACTATGCATGCGTGGTGGCATCTCCCAAAGGCTTTCTTTGAAAGCTGGGGAGATGCCTCTGCAGGACTCTGTTGGTGCCGACGTCACCCATATGTGAGGAATGACTTTCTGCTTGTTCCTGGAGAATGAGGCATATAAAATGTACTATAATGTAGTTCTGATTTTATTATAGCACTCGAGTCAAACAGAACTACAAGTTCTTCTAGGCTGACCTTGCTTAAGGTAGCATTTCTTCTGGGGGCAAGGATGACACTGGGAGCTTGCAGTATTTTTGTTAGCAAATAAGACAGAAAATATTTCTGTAGAAAACTCCAGTTAGTCCCCCCCCTTGTTGGGGCAGCCTTGATTCTATGAATCCTTATTAGGTTGCAACAGATATTTATTCATAGACTTTATGGATATGAAAATAAGAGTAAGGTTTACTTTCAGTGTTTCTATGATTTCATAAACTATGGATGTTACGCCAGGATTTTACTGTGTGCATTATCTTTAAATCCATGGTGATTTTATATGCAGGACTAGTAATGTGAGGGTTAATGAATATCAGCAACCAATGATGTCACCAGGAGGCTTTACTATATTTAATGACTTTCTATGATAAGTATTTTCTAACAAGGCTTTATTGCATTTAATAACTTTGTATCCATGGTGATGTTATAATCTAGGGATGTTAGAGTCATGTTTTTGCTGTGCATAAGGACTTTATTTCCAGTGTGAGCTTAGCAGCTAAAGGTGGCATAGTAAGATTTCTTTAGAGATGGCCGAGTATAGACATTTGATAGATGCATGAGAGCCAAGCCAAGGGGTCTGACTCAGCTCGGGGGGGGGGGGCAAACCATGAGCCCAGTCAATATAACTAATACAAGGAAAGAAATGCAATTATTAGCAATCATTCTCCTCTCCTGTACTGATGACTTATCTCCTTCCTCATATTCTTTATCCATTTCTCCCTCCTTCCATCCCTCCCACCCTCCAATATCTTTGTTCATCTCCTCATTTTCACTCACCCATCATCTCTCTTCAATCCCTCTCTCCATATCCATATCCATATCCTCTGTTCCTCCCACCACCTCCATTCCCCCCATCATCTCTCTCCCTTCCTTTCAGTTTTCATATTCCATACCTATCATTCTTGGGTAAGGTTACCAGATTTTTTGCAGGCAAATCTGGGGCACTTATCGGAAGGCGGGGAGGGGGGTGGGGGTAGAAGAAGGGACACCTTATTTCCAGGTTTGAGCAACAAGGCATGGAGGAGGGAAGAGGAGTCTTTACACTGCCCCCTTCAACATCCATCCAATGACAGCAACAATATCTCTTCCAAGCAGACAAATCAACAAATAAATAGAAGCAGTGATGCATTTCCCACATATTCTGCAAAATATATAGATAATGGATGTAAATTCTAAAAATTGACATATTCAAATCACTAAATTGAGAATAATATTTTTCTACCCCCTCTGTCCCCATTGCTGGGATTGGAGACAGCCAAACAGGTGGGAGTCAGGGACACAGCCCTAAAATTGGGGACATCTGATAACTTTATTCTTGGGACAACAGGGAGCACTAACAGCAGTAGTAAATACAGGGCTGCTGAGCAAGCTGTGTCCTACCTCCATATCCCACAATTCCATTGTAAAGCAAGAAGCATGTACCATTGTGGTCAACATTATTGGCATCCTTGCATTTTAGGTATGTTGTGTACAATATCTTGAGAAATAACTGGAAATATTCCAACTGTATGTCATCATATTTTAATTTAACAGGTTTTTTAAACTGCTTTATCATTTCAACCAAAGCAGTTTACATTGTAAACTTGGTAATGTATATTGAACAGGAAGTGGAGGAGTGGCCTAGTGGTTGGGGCAAAGTACGTCAGGCCGGAAGGTCGGGGGTTCAAATCCCACTAGAGGACAGCAACCTTGGGCCAGAAGGACTGGGGTTTCTAGTCCCACAGGTGCTCCTTGTGGTCTTGGGCAAGCCACTTAACCCTCCATAGCCCATGTTCCCTGGAAAATAGTTATCTCCAAGTTATAATGCCCTGTTCAATGTAATTTCAGTTTGTTCAATGTAAACCGCACTGATGCAGAATAGCACGGTATATAAGAGAATGTAAATAAATAAATAAATAAACATTGATAACTTGGATTTTTCTGAGGCAATGGGGAGTTAAGTGATGCCCAAGGCTACAAGGAGTGCTAGTGGGAATTGAACCCTGGTGCCCAAGCCATTGCTCTAACCATTGGGCTATTCCTCCACTCCATATTTTAGTGGTATGTTCTAAGGTATACAACAACAAAAAAAAGATGTCTGTGCAACTTAGAAATTTCTGAGAAAAAAACAAAATATGACCTGGACCGACTTAATGGCACCCTTCACTAATATTTGGTTGCACAACCTTTGGCAGTGATAACAGCATCCAAACGTTTCTTGTAGTCATCTATACATTTCGTACATCTGCCTGCTGGTAGTTTCTCCCACTCTTCAACTGCGATTTGTTCCAACTCATGAATGTTTCCAGGATTCCCTTTACAAATGGCAGATTTCAGCTCTTTCAAAAGGTTCTTGATTGGACTGAAATCAGGACTCATTGCTGGCCAGTTTAAAACAATCCATTTGTTCCTTTTTAACCATTCTTTTGTACTTTTGGATGTATGTTTTGGATGACATTAGGTAGCATATATACCAAGGTTATTTTGGAGTGATATATGCTACCTAATGTCATCCAAAAGTACAAAAGAATGGTTAAAAAGGAACAAATGGTGGTATCAGATAGGTTACGTGGGGATTTCTTTTTAGAGTGAGACGAATCTCTAAAGGGGTTAGGGATAGGGTTGATACCTCTGGGTGAGTGATTGGAGCATGAGTTAGGGAGGGAGTAAGGGGAGAGGAGAGGGATATGGATGAGATTAGATAAGGTATGTGATGAACTCTTCTTAGAGTGAGAAAGAAAATGAGGGGGGCCAGGGTTGGGGTTGATATTACCTGATGAGAGAAGGAGGAGTAGTAGAGAGCGGGGTAAAGCGGAGGCAGTATGGTGGAAGCGATGGTGGGGTTGCCTCAAGGAGAGAGGGGCTGTTTGAATGAGGGGGAGTGTGTGATAAAGCTCAAGAGCATATGCTAGGTTAAAAGACAGAATGGAGGGAGAAGTGAGGAAGGTAGCGGGAGAGTAGGGGGGAGAGGAGTGAGGGTGCTGGTAGGAGGGGAGGCAGTTGGGGAGAATGAGGAAGAAAAGGACAATGTGATGTGGGGCCATGGGGGAGGAGTAGCGGGGGGTATACAGCAAGAGGGTAGTTAAGGATTCTAAGCCCGGGGGCTATGCAGCAAATGTTATCTTACAAGAAAGCAAGCAGGCAATGAGGTGGCTAAGAATTCAAAGCATAATGCAGTATATGATGGGTTGCAAGTGGGGATTGCACCTATGCAATATAGGTTAAAATGTCAGCAATATCAAATATCAGCAATGGGTAGCAAAGATCAGTGCAAGTAATGGGTAGCAAGCTCTAAGCAAGTACTATGCAAGCAGTGGTAGCAAGTAGGATGCAGGCAATGGGTAGCAAGATTTATGCTGGCAATGGGTAGCAAGTTCAAGGCTAGCAATGGGTAGCAGGTTCTAAGGCAGCAATGGTTAGCCAGTTCTAAGGCAGCAATGGGTAGCAAGTTCAAGCAGAGCTAATTGCGGGTGGTGGGGCAGTAATGGAGACATTAGGCTGTGGCTAGCAGTGGTGGGTACTTATTTCATGTGGGAGCTGGTTGGGGTCAGGAGGCGAGATGTGGAGGAGCATTCGTACCTGCTCAGCTCTTAGGCGTTCCTCCGGTGATCCGTCAGAGTTGGGTTGACGGGTCGCGCAAGGGCGCCTTTGGTCTCCGCCTAAGGGCCACGCCCGCTCCTTCATGGGCGGATTGCCTGGCGTGCAGCGGCCCGATGGCGCCCTCTCCTTCATGGGCAGATTGCTTGGCGTGCAGCGACCCGATGGTGCCCTCTCCTTCACGGGCGGATTGCCCGGCGTGCAGTGGCCCGATGGCGCCCTCTCCTTCACAGGTGGATTGCCCGGCATGCAGCAGCCCGATGGCACCCTCTCCTTCACGGCCGGATTGCCCAGCGTGCAGCGGCCCGATGGCGCCCTCTCCTTCACGGGCGGATTGGTTTCATATGTCTACAGAACATTTTCCTAGAAGGATTGTGGTTTCTCAAGGTGGGTTTGGGCAAAGATCAGGTATGCCTTTTTATGTCTGTCTTTGAGTCGTGGGATCTGTACACAGGAATCCCAAGATCTTTGGAGATGGTCTTGTACCCATTTGAAGTTTGCTATTTGGTTATAATGGTTTTTATGACAGTCTCAGACAGCTATCTTGTCTTTGCCATTGTGAAAATGGAACAGGGAATGACTGTGGCCATTTTAAACATTAGAGCCATAATTCATTGGTTGATTCAATTCATGTGAGTACTGACAATTGATCACAGGTGTGCCTAATTGTACTGCAATGGAAATGTAGTTCTTCTGTTCAAACTGATTTGAATAGTTTATAAGGGTGCCAATAATCCTATCCTATCATAAAACAAAAAAACCCTGAGGGCTATGTAGGGGAGGCTTAAGTCCACAAATCAGTTCAACAAACAAACAAAGCACAACTCCTCCGAAAAAGTTCCTTCCCAAAGAAGGTTTTTTTGTCGGACAAAGACTGTGTGAGGAATCATCCCCTACAACAGACTAAGGGGGATGTTTACTAAAGTGCGGTAATCGTGATTAACGCACGTAAAGTAAGTTTAACGATCATTAGCACGTCCGAACGCGCGTTCTGACGTGCTAACGATCGTTAAACGTACTTTACGCGCGTTAACCGCAGTTAACGATCGTAAACCTCCGCGGCGCGTTAAAACAGCGCAGAAGGTGGAGAGTGGGCGGAGAGAAGGGGTCAATGGGTGGAGAGTGGGCGGGGAGAGGCTCCCCTCATACTAACGCGCTGAATTTCTGAGCTCAATTCCAACGCGAATGAAAACCTGTCGTTAAAGGCATATTAAAGGAAGAGAAACCATTTCCGTCAGCAATGTACAGCAAAACCGGGGAAACCTACAAAACGTGAGCAGTGTGATACATGTGCAAAGACCAAAAGTTCACATAAAACCTTAAGAATGACCACAAGAAACATTGTAAAAAGCACAATTCAGCTGGGCAACAGTGATAGCAATGGGCAACAATGAACAACACTCCCTGGAAAGCACCAAAGAAAGAAATGATGTTTGGAAGGGTCTACGCTACGTAGACCCTTTCAAAGATCATTTCATTGTGATGGAGCTTTCCTGGGAGTGGTGTGTAATGTTACCCAATGATATCATTGTTGCCCAGCTTGGTTATGGGTGTTTGCCCCTTTTTTTGAGGTCTGTTTTGAGGTTTATGTGCACCTTTGTCTCCATACAAGGTAAATGAGCCCACAGTAAACCTGTGCAGAGCAGGGTTTCTGACTCGTCAGGCCGCTTTAACTAACTCCAGGGACTGCACCATCTCTGTGGCCACAGTGTGGTGCAACAGACACAGCCAGTGCCTGTAAGACCAGAGGGTCACAGGTTCAAATCCCAGCTGGGGCTCCTGCCAACCCAGTCCCCATAGTTTTACCCACCACTAAACAGTGATAGTAAAGACACCCCTTTATTGCAGAGAACATACGCATGGTTAATACGCCTGTATTATACCACACCAAACACAAACATCAGAAACAGGCGCATTACCCAGAGCAGAGTTTCGCAATTGCAGTCCTGGAGGGTCCCACACCATTCAGGTTCCATGCTGCTTCTAATAAAGATGCCTGTGCTGCATATCTATGCACCACCCCCATGGTATGCAGATGTAGCTCATGCATATTTATGAGGGACAGCATGAAAACCCGAACAGGTTTGGAACACCAGGAGTGGAGTTGGGGAACTCTGCCGTAAAGCAGCAGCCAACAGGGCCAGACACACCCACAGGCCCCATTGGCCAATGCCTCCTGGAGAAGCAGGACATTGGGCCCTGCCTGTATCTCCCAATACTAGCAGTTGCATACCTTAGCAATGCCACCCTACACCTGGGTATATGGTACACAGCTATCAAACGTTTCCTGTGATAACTGGCAGATATCAATTCCTACATTAAGCACAGTTTGCTCAGTGAGCTCCACCATAACAATCATTCTGCTGTCTGTGGTGTGTGCTGCAGGTCTGGTCTCTGACAGTGCGTACCACCATGGGGAGTGACCCCCAACAGTCTTGCGTACAATATCCATGCCTGAACTGTGCCCAGGACTGGTGTGGTGGGTATGGCTGCTGAACACCTCTATAGTTGCACAATGCTGGCATAGGTGTGGGGGCTGTCTGTCTGTCTATCCAGTGTGTGGTGGCTGCAAACACCTTCCACAGCCCACACTGCCAGCAATGTTGCCAGTATTGAGCTGCCAATGTGCATAATGAGGAGCAAGGTACTATGGGTATAGGCTGGACTGGGTGGCCTGGCCAGGGTGCATCTGCACAGGGCATAGGGTACTGACTGGGACATTTTAGTGCCCGGCCACCACCTACACAGACAGGGTGACCTCAGTATGTCCTGCTGAGAGATCACTCTCACCCTGACTGTGCAGTGACCACAGCATGGCTAGGCACCCCCATAGTGCTATATAGTATTTCTCTCATGTGATAGATATGGGTTTCCTTTTGGGGCCCAGTCACTGATTTATCTGCTTGCTGTGTATGCTGACATCCCAGTTCTGGGTGCATGCATATCCACTGGGCAAATGCATTATGGACTAACTAGCAGACTGTTTGCAGCTGGTATGTGTCTTGATGGAGTGGCTTGCAGGGTGCAGTGGCTGATGGCTTGCTGCAGGAGTATATCAGATAGTGGTGGGGTGCAGCTTACCATATCCAGGCCTGATGTCTGTCTGTGTACAGAGCTGCGGTGCCTGCCCTGTGGGGTGTCTGTTCCCCACCAGAACTGGGGTTGATGTTCCTCTCTACTGCCACCTTTGCAGGGAGGTAGAAGGTGGATCTATTGTTAGGAGACCCTGTTTGCTACCCTTGGCACTTGGGGGGGGGGGGTACATGGGCCACCTAGGGGTCCATGGGGGCTACACCTGACTGCAAGGTGTTTGTGCAGAAACTACCTATCTCGCACATTAACACTGCTTTGGACCTGCGCCATGGCCTCTTTCAGCCATGGATGGTGCTGTGGACCTGGTGCTGGGCGCCTCACTGCACCCTCAGGGTGAGCACAGTACCAGCACAATGTGACGGTGTGTAGCTACTCTGTGCCAGTACAACACACGGTCAGTACCCCCTACCAGGCCGAGGTGCTGTGGGGGTGCACATGGTCACTTCCCCCTACCAGGCCGAGGTGCTGTGGGGGTGCATTCCCTATGGTGTGTATCTGTGGACAGCTGATTTGCATGTGCAGTGCATCATGGGTGTGACTGGCATGATCTAACCCTGGGAAGATCCAGCGCCTGCTCTCAGGCTCTGATAAACCATAGGCCATCACACGTACATCTGTTAGCATAGTGCATAAGTGCAAGACACCCTAAAGTGTCTGTACTATAAGGTGCCCACGCTGGTAAAAACACACGTACCCACGCACGGGGCTACGCCCGTAACAACGCATGCAGCCACGCACGTACCAACGTACATGGCTATGCGCATTGCGAGAGTGTGTTTCACTAACTACTGAACGTAAAGAAAAACATGCCTCCTCATTCCCTATGTAATGTACAGGGTGCTGCCTGGGACAGCATTCTGCGTTAGGCACACTGGGGACTCGAACCCATGCTGCCTGTAACAGCGGTGAGTACACTAACCATTGTGCTACAGCTCTGTTTCAATGATTTGTGTCTGTACGCCTTCATATGCTTAACGCGCCACGGCGCCCTGTAACGCTCGTTAGTTTTTGGAACGCACGTTAGTCGTTACGATGTCCTGCCCATGTCCTTTTTTGGCTTTCCTTTCACTAACGCGGCTCCTAACGCGATTTGCACTAACGCAGTTTAGTAAACATACCCCTAAGTCTATTTTAATCAATATTCTGCAGATGAAAGCAACTAATTTCAAGATAACTAACCAAAAATAAAACAGACACTTATCTGCCACTTTTGCTCAGTTGATGATCTCCAAAAATGATATGAATACCCAAATACTGAGAGGAAAGCATTTCTTAAATACTAGCATCTGATGTCAGAAACTGCAGTTGCTTACTGCAAGGCGATTGGATAGTATAAAGCAACCATGCTGTCACCATACCAATCAACCGTTCAAAAAAGACTGTGCCAATCAAGTTCTAAATTCAATCCATAGGAAAAAATAGAATGATGAGTAAAAATCCACATGATTGAAGAAGGGCCTCACGATCACCACCCATCATAGATGGTAGGATCCAATCGCATGCCATACAATTTGAGAAAAAGAGTGAGCCATTTGAACACTATGTTGAACCATAGGTGCTGAAAGAGTATTTGTGCGGAGTCGTGATGCATGCTCAGACAGACGCTTCCTTAGATGACGAGTGGTACGACCCACATATTTGAGGCCGCAAGGGCATATGATCAAATATACTAAAAAAAGTGGTGTCACAAGTCATGTGGTGTCTTGCATGCCATTCTTTCCGGGAACTGGTGTCCACCCATGATTCATCTTCCAAAGTCCCAGAGCAGAATGAACAACTCCTGCAGGGGAAATGTCCCACCTGCTCTATAAGGGACTGAGGTCTGGGAACCATGTGTACCAAATGAGCCCTAAGATTTCTGCCTCTAGTATAAGCAATTCTCAGTGGCCATTGAAAACATTTATGCACACTGAGTATCCGCCGGAACCTCCGTAAAATTTCAGTGACCTGAATGAAACAGTCACTGAAAGATAAAATGGCCACTATTTTTTCATCCTTCACTGAAGAGAGGTCAGTTGACCGAAATTGAGGAGGTAAGTACTATTCCCTATGGTTGTTGAACCCCTGTTTATATGAGGTCCTCACAATGGACCAAGGGTAACCACATTTAAAAAGACATTGACTTAACTCATAAGCATGTATCTTGAAATCTTGGATCGTGGAACAAATTCTTCTGATATTTAAGAATTGACCTTAAGGTAAGCTCTATTTCAGGGCTGGAGGATGAAAACTGTGAAAATTCAGAAGGGTATTATGTTGTACTGCTTCCTGTAAAGAGTAGTAGATAAGGTCAGCCCTTGACTGTTCACAGTAACGTCCAGATATTCAATAGATGTAGGGTGATATTTGATAGTGAACTTAATATTGTCCTCCCGTGTATTCAACCAAGCTACAAATTGAAGGAGTTCAGGTGCCTGCCCCAGCCAAACAAAAAATATGTCGTCAAGAAAACAACACCATGTCAAAATCTTATGGAACCAAGGTGAAGTGTAGTGTTTCTCTTCTACGTGTGCCATAAAAAGAGTGGCTACCGAAGGCACCACTGTAGCACACATAGCAATACCAGAAGTTTGTAGATAAAAAGTATTATCATATAGAAAATAATTTTTAAATAAAACTATACTTCAATAGTGACAACACAAAATGTTTGGATAGTTGTGATGGTAAATGTAGTGGTATAATAGAAACAAAATTTAAAGCTTCTTTCTGAGGAATATTGGTGTATAATGATACCACATCAAGAGTAACCAGGAGCACTTCCAATTGAGGTATAACCAAACTCTGTAATGCCATTAAAAAGTGGGTAGTACCCTTAACAAAGGAAGAGACCGCGGCAGCCACTAGTTATAAAAAGCAATCACAGATTTTGAGAATGGCTCAAGAACTGATCCACGATATGAAACTATGGGACGGCCAGACGGATTGTAATAAGATTTAGGAATCTTTGAAACAGTATACATTACTAGAATCCTAGGACAATCTGATGTCAAAAAAGAAAATTCCTTATGTGTTATCCAGCCTGCCTCCAATGCCTGATTACAAACTGATTTAATATGTGAGTGCAACTCGGCAGATGGATCCAATGATAATACTTGATAATACCATCACGACTAACCAAATATTTTGTGTTGTCACTATGGGAGCCAGTTTTTTTTAAATTATTTTCTATATGATAATACTTTTTATCTACAAACTTGTGGCATTGCTATGGGCGCTATGGTGGTACCTTTGGTAGCCACTCTTTTTAAGGCACATGTAGAAGAGAACCATGTCTACACCTCACCTTAGTTCCATAAGAATTTGACATGGCGTTGTTTTCTTGACGACATATTTTTTGTTTGGCTGGGGCAGGCACCTGAACGCCTACAATTTATACATAGCTTGGTTGAATACACGGGAGGACAATATTAAATTCACTGTCAAATATCACCCTACATCTATTGAATATCTGGACCTTACTGTGAACAGTCAAGGACTGACTTTATCTACTACTCTTTACAGGAAGCTAGTAGAACTTAATAACCTTCTGAATTTTCACAGCTTTTATCCTCAAGCCCTGAAATGGGCTTACCTTAAGGTCAATACTTGAGTATCAGAAGAATTTGTTCCACGATCCAAGATTTCAAGATACATGATTATGAGTTAAGTCATCGTCTTTTTAAACGTGGTTACCCTCGATCCATTGTGTGGACTGTATATAAATGGGCGCTGAACAACCATAGGGAATGGTACTTATTTCCTAATTTTCGGTCAACTGACCTCTCTTGGGCAGATGAAAAAATAGTGAGTTCTGGTGGATTCTCAATGTACATACTACAGGCAGAAATCTTAGGGATCATTTGGTACACATGGTTCCCAGACCTCAGTCCCTTATAGAGTGGGAGGGACATTTCCCTTTCGGGAGATGTTCATTCTGTTCTGGGACTTTGAAAGGTGAATCGTGGATGGACATCAATTCCCAGAATGAATGGCATGCAAGATACCACATGACTTGTGACACCACTTTTGTGGTGTATTTGGTCATATGCCCTTGCAGCCTCAAATATGTGGGCCATACCACTCGTCGTCTAAGGAAGCGTCTGTCTGAGCATGCATTGCGACTCCACACAAATACTCTTTCAGCACCTATAGTCCAACATAATGTTCAAATGGCCCACTCTTTTTCTCAATTTGCATGGCATCTCGCCATCTATGAGGGGCGGTGATCGTGAGGCCCTCCTTCGATCACATGGATTTTTACTCATCATTCTGTTTTTCCCCATGGATTGGATTTAGAACTTGATTGGCATAGTCTTTTTTGAATGGAACTTTTGGTTGGTATGGTGACTGCATGGCTGCTTTATACCATCCTTGCAGTATGCCACTGCAATTTCTGATGTCAGACACCAGTATATAAGAAGTGTGTTCCTCCCAGTATTTTGCACTCATTAGCGATTTTCTACTCATGTTCAATGGGGTATTTTGCCTGATGCAGGGTCTTTGGAATGTGGATAGAACCAAAACGCAGTGCTGTGTTGTGGAGAACCCCATTTTGGCATTTGTATCATTTTTGGAGATCTTGTCAACTGGGCAAAGGTTGCAGATAAGTGTTTGTTTTATTTTTGGTTACTTAACTAGAAATTGGTTACTTTCAAATGCAAAATATTGATTAAGATGGATTTAGTCTGTTGTAGGGGATGATTCCTCACACAGTCGTCTGACAAAAATATCTTCTTTGGGAAGGAACTCTTTCAGAAGAGTTGTGCTTTGTATTTCCTTTTTTAATTGGTCTAGTTTTATTTGATTCTTTTATGTGTCAAAATGTGTGCATATGTAATTAAAAGCCATTTCACTGGCCACTTTTTTTATGAGATATTGGGTTGAACTGCAAGGGTGCCAATAATGTTGACCACAACTGTAAGTACAGGAGGAGGGGCTGCCATAGGGATAGTCAGTGCTGTGCTTAGTATCTCCCTGTAGCCTACATTTCTGTTACAGTAAGTGCCAGTGTTGTGGGTGTAATGACTGCTTGCCTTGAATACTCTCAGTATTGAGCAGACTCCTTCACTATATCTATGGAAGGGTAATCTGAGTTAAGGTTGGCATCCCATTTATTTCTGAAAGGTTGGTTCCTATGGCTGTTGCTATTCCATGCGGCCATTGGAATAGACCAAGAGAAAATCCAGGTCACAAGGTGACTGTAAGGAGCCCACACATGAGACATGGTCCATTCTAAATTCATTGTCTATAAGGCCGAGGAGCTGAATCCATAAGGCTCAATCAGCTCTATGGGGTATGTTTACTAAATGGCGCTAATGGCGCAGCTGCAATGTTATCACGTGATACGTGATGTTATCACGTGATAATGGTGCATCACCGTGCGAGAACATCACATATCGCGCGTTAACGTCTCCTGCGGCTTTAAGGTGCGCAGAGGGTGGAGTAAGGCTCCCTAGGGGCGGAGATAAGGGGTCAATGGGTGGAGAGTGGGCAGGGAGGGGCCCCATGCACACTAACACCGTGAAATGAAGGTCTGAAAATTAGCGCCAGTGAAAACCTCGCACTAGAGGCACATTTGCAGGGGAGAGAGACCATTTCAGTCAGCAATGTGCAACAAAGGCAGGGAAACCAAGAAAAGTGATAGTAGTGATACATGTGCAGCAACATCATAGTGCCCAAGTATGAGAGGGCACTACGGTGAGGCTGCAAATAGGGTAAAGGGGGCTGCAGGCGGGACATGCAGTGTGGCACCTGGTGCAAAGGGTGGGCTAGGCAGATGCCTAGGTGACACATAGGAATATGGAAGCGGAAAACCAGCAGGACAGCAACTGACCAAGGGCAAACATGGCCACGAGTGTGTGTCCCACAGTGTCCCAGGGGATAGTACCCAGCAAATACCCCAAAGGGCACATAACATTGGCAGGTGGTGCCAGGGGTAAGTGTTGATGTCTATGCAGGCACCCCTACCCCATATCAGGCACCATAGGCAGCCGCCTACCGGCACACTGGATGGCCTGGGACTGCGCACCACCAGCACCACCGGCAGAAGGGCATGTCAGCATGGTGGCGGAGGGGTGCTGGTGGCGGAGGGGGCAGTGGCATCTGCCCACAGCAGACCATGGCCAAGCCCCGTTTAGGTGGGTGCCGTGCACTGCAACAGACAAGGTCTGTCTGATGAACAGTCATGGTATCCCCAGGGAATGATCTGCCTCTGTGGCAACAGTTTGGTGCAGTACACACAGCCAGTGTGTTCAGGGTCACAAGTTCAAGTCCCAGCTGTGGCTCCTGCCAACCTTGTCCCCATATTTTACTCAGTACTAAACCGTGGTAATAAAGATGGAACCTTTATTGCAGATAAAATAAACATGCCTGAAACGCCTATATTTTACCCTACAGAGCACAGACACCATAAACATGTGCAATCCCTAGAGCAGAGTTTCCCAACTGCAGACCTGGAGGGCCAAACACCATTCAGGTTTCATGCTGTCCCTAATAAATATGCCCATGCTACATCTGTATGCATCACCCCCATTGTATGCAAATGTATCTCATGCATATTCATTAGGGACAGCATGAAAACCTGAAATGTCTTTGGCCCACCAGGACCGGAGTTGGGAAACTCTGCCCTAGAGCAGCGGCCAAAAGGGGCACAAACACTCACACGAACAGGCTCCACTATCCAAAGCCTCATGGAGAGTCAGGCTGTTGGGCCCTGCGCGGAGCAGCATCTCCCAATACTGGCACCTGCATACCTTAGCAAAGCCGTCCTAAACTTGGGAACACGTTCCACATATATCAAAAAGTTGCTATGATTAATGTCAGCTAACAAATCCTAAGTTAAGCACGATTTGTTGACAGAGATTCATCATAGCATCCTTTCTGATATCTATGGAGTGTGTTTCAGTTTTTGCTTCTGACAGTGTTTGCCACCCCAGGGAGTGACCCCAACAGTATTGCATACCATAACAATGCCCGCACTGTGCCCAGGACTGGTGTGGCAGCCAGGGCTGCCACAAACCTCTATATTTGCACAATGCTGGCATAGGTGTAGGAGTGTGTGTATGTCTATCCAGTGTGTTGTGGCTGCCTACACCTTACTGAGCCCACACTGCTTGCACTGTTTCCAGTGTTAGCCTGTCAATGTGCATAATGAGGAGCAAGGTACTGTGGGTATGGCCCGGACAGGGTGGCCTGGGCAGGATGCATCTGCACAGGACATAGGGCAATGGCTGGGACATTGTAGTGCCCGACCACCACCTGCACAGACAGGGTGGCCACAGCATGTCATGCTGGGAGGTCACTCTCATCCTGACTGAACAGTGACCACAGCATGGCTAGGTTCCCCCATAGTGCTATACAGTATTTCTCTCAAGTGATATTTATGGGTTTCTTTTTCTGGGGCCAAATCACTGACATACCTGCTTGGTATGTGTGTGCTCACATCCCATTTTTGGGTGCACACAGTTCCTCCAGGAACATGCACTATGTACTAGCTAGCAGACTGTCTGCAGTTAGCATGTGTATGGCTGGAACATCTTGCAGGGTGCAGCGGGTGGAGACTGACTGTGCCCTCTGCTGGTGAATGTCAGATAGTGGTGGGGGGTCAGTTGAGCTTTTCCAGCATTCTGCCTGTCTGCCATTGCCTTATGTGATGCATACAGATCTGCATTGACTGCCCTGTAGGGTGCCCGTTCCCCAGCAGGACTGGGGTTGATAGTCCCCTCTACTGCCACCATTGCAGAGATGTACAATGTGGATCTGTTGGTGGGAGATCCTGTCCCCCACCCTGAGCCACAGAGGGCAGGTTGGGTGGTGCTACATATTCCGCTTTTGGGTCCAAACACCCCCCTTCACTTATAACATGTGACCATCGCACCCACACAGGATATGCACTATTCTGGGTGCATCATAGTCCACAAGGGTTAGACATGACTGGGAAATACAGATGGACACAGGTGTATCTGCAAGGACTACCTATCACACACTGGCACTGATGGGGACATGCAGCATAGCCTATCTCAGCCAAGCCAGGTGCTGCGGACCTGGTGCTGGGCACCCCACCTCACTCTCAGGGTGAGCACAGGACCCATACAATGTCACGGTCTATAGCTACTCTGTGCCAGTAACACACACAGTCAGTTCCCCCTACCAGGCCGAGGTGCTGTGGGGGTGCATACCCCATCTTGTGATCAGCTGAAGACTGCTGATCTGCATGTGCAGTGCATCATGGGTACGGGTGGGTTTACCCTATCCTGGTAACCACAGCAGACAGTTTGTGTGGTGACCTGCAGTCTTTCTGTAGCCAGCCAGCGGTGTGTTAGTAGCTATAGAGATGTAGCCCACTGGTTATTTCAATGACTGTGGATGCAGAGGTCATTGGTTTGATCCCACAGTGGTGTTATTTAATAAGGCTGTCTGAGGCTTTTCCTTTTAATTTAAATCAGTGCTGCCAGCAAAATGCACCCTCACAGTGCTGTAACCTTAAGGTGCCTCATAAGGCGCCTTATCGGGCACCCGATAAGGCGCCCTATAAAGCACCCTATAGGGCACATTAGAAGGCACCTTGACGGACAGAGCACTTTATAATGTGTTCTATGGAGTGCCTTATAGGGCGCCTTATGTGGCACCTTATGTTACGGCACTATGAGGGTGTTTTTGCTGGCAGCACTGATTTAACTTAAAATAGGAAATGCCTCAGATAGCACTGATTTAGATTAAAAGGAATTGCCTCAGACAACCTTCTTACATAACACCACTGCAGGATCAAACCCATAACCTCTGTCACCACAGTCATTACAATAACCAGTGGGCTACATCTTTATAGTTTCTAACACTGCGCTGGCATGAACTTAGGGTTAACGCGCTTTAACGTGCCACGGAACCCACTATCGCGTGATACAGATTCTTGCTACCTTACCTCCGGAACGCCCACTCCTTATATGGCATTCTTCACATTATCACTGCAACTAGCGCCGGTAACATTAAGACGGTTTAGTAAACATACCCCTATATTTTTGGGTAAATAATGACTTTATATTTCTGACAATTTTAGAAACAATGAATAATGTAGTAAGATTTTACTACATTTACACAAAACTGAGACACTCTGTTACAGTTAAATTCACAAAATCAAGAATTATGGCACACACTGGAACGTTCTGAAGGCTTTAATGGTATTGTGGCATCATTACAATGGGTTGTTGCAGAGGGTGAAAGTAAGTTTTGGATTTCTCAGCAGGGCAGGATTTTGCTCAGAAGCATTTCCTGTGGACAATTGAAGGGCCGGCCTCATCATATTCTGGTTTACTGATCCACATTTGCTGGAAGGTGGAGAGAGAAGCCAGGATCGAACCTCCAATCCAAACAGAGTATTTCCTCTCTGGTGGGGCAATTATCTGTATAGGCATGACAAAAAATATACTGAGCCATGATTGTACCAGAGTCACAGAGGAATACCAAAAGCTTCTAATTCACCATATTCATTCTCATCCCATGAGACACTGTTCCACTTATAGCCAGGCAAGGCTGAATCTAAGTTACTGTTACTTTGCATCACTTTCACTCCAAATAGGGCTAGCCTGAAGGTTTCTGCCACCTTAGGCAGACCCTCCATGCTGCACCCCGAAGATTGCAGCGCTGCCGAGCCATCCCCCTCTCCTGGCATCTATCTTCTCACCTGGGGGGAGGGGGCACATGGCAATGCCTCCGCTGCATCAGGCTTTAAAGTGCCCATGCTAGCGCGTTCATGGCCTGCTGCTCTTGCCCCCTCTGATGCAACTTTCTGTTGGAGGGGGCAGAAGGGGTATTATTTATTTTATTTATTTATTACAATTTTTTATATACCGCGCTATTTACAATCAGCGCGGTTTACAGATAACCAAAGACCAGAACAACAGGCTGCTCGGTTTTACATAAAACAGGAGGAAAAACTTGGATTCGATAAACTTGGATAATATGGGGTAAAACTATATACATAGAATGTTGGTCTGTTAATTTGATAACATGAAAGAGGTATTTATATGATGTTGATTGTGGGGGTTGTGAAATGAGGCAAAGTGGTTAAGATTGTAGTGAATATTTTTGAATTTATGTAGGGTAATATTTGTTGATTAGGTTATGCTTGAGAGGGGAAGCTTTATGTAGGGTAGTATTTGATGAATAGGTTATGCTTGAGGGCCTTTCTGAATTGGCCTATGTTAGTTATAGCACGAATTTCGGGTGGTAGGGAGTTCCAGTGTTTTGGGGCACAGAACATGAAGGCTCTGTTCGCTGTTGATCGGCTACACGTTGTTATGGCCTTCGGTATTATTAGGGTGTTTATCGCTATTTGTCTTCTGGATCTTGTTGGTGGTAGTGTTTGTGTGAGATCGATTATTGAGTTTGCAGATAAACCGTGGATGGCCTTGTATGTAAGGACTAGGGTTTTGAATTCGAGTCTGCCTTGTATCGGGAGCCAGTGAAGCTGTTTGAGGATTGGCGTCACATGATCACTCCTGGCCGCTCCTTGTAGAATCCTTGCAGCAGTATTCATGGCAAGTTGAAGAGAGCTTAGGGTGGATTGTGGGAGACCTTGTAGAAAGTTGCGTTGAAATGGGGCAGAAGCAGCAGGCCGTGAGCACACTAGCATGGTCACTTTAAGACCCAACACAGCGGAGGTATCACCGTGTTGCTCCCTCCCCCAGGTGAGAAGATGGATGCCAGGAAAGGGGTGGAATGGCAGGCTGGGTGGTGATGAACCATTTCGTTGGGAGGAGAGGGGCTGATGCCACCCACCGAAACCTGCCTTCCTAGGTGACTGGCCTAGTTTGCCTAGTGGACGGAATGGCCCTGCAAACAAATATTTTACTTACTGAGATATAGCACACATTTCTCAATAATAAAAATACTCAAGCAAGATGAAGAATAATAAAAGTGAAAATACAATGGTCAACACAAAACCTACTAATTAGAAACGTAATACAAAATAAAACCTAAAAATATATTAGAATGGTACCTAAAATTAAATTAACAGGATAACAATTAGCTCAAACCAGTTCCATCAATAACATAATATCAAATTAACCTAACACAGCCCAGTATATCAGTCACATAAAATCATTTTAAACATACCATAGTTTTATTTATTTATTTGTTTACATAATTTGCTCACACCTTTCCAGTAGTAGTTCAAGGTGAGTTACAGTCAGCTACTGTAGGTTTTTCCCTGTCCCTGGAGGACTTACAATCTAAGCCGGTGCCTGAGGCAATGGAGGGTTAAGTGAAAGCAACTGACTACTAGCATCACATAGCATGGAACAACTTAAAAAAACAATTTAGAGCTAAAATACAATAAAATAGCCAGAAACTGTAAAGATATCTTTACAAAAAGGTGTTCACACCTGTACCCCCACACTCACACCTCCTTCACACACACAACCTCTTCCTCACCCACACCCTCAAAACACTCCCACAATGCTCCTCTGGTGGTTCTGCCGCATGTGCATGTTCATTCTATAGGATGCTGACCTTTAAACTAAAGAGATGCCTTTAATCTATCTCATCATATCAGCTATCATAAGCCATCATTATGCAGCAAATGCAGGATAACATAACACAATGACATCATAACTGACAGTAAATAAAGATCCAAAAAGCCTAGTCTGGATTCTTCCACTTTAAGTAGATGTGTATAAATTCCCATATGCAGCACAACACCAGCTCCTCTCTCTCCATGTCTTTTACTTCATCTCTTATCTATTTTTCTACTAGTGTTCTTCATATCTATCCTGAAAAAGCACCTTTGCTGTTAGGCCATTTTAGGCCTTGCCATCTTCAACTTTGATTCTTACAAGACTAATATGTAAATCAATGCTCAGACCTCCTTCTGTGTCTGTAAGGAACCCAAAAGTTCATTCCAATAATTATATGTTCCCATGGGGGACACATTTGATAACGGAGAATTATGAAGTCCAGTGATTTGTGGAAAACTGAGGGGAACAAGGGAACAGAGTATATCCAGTGTGTGTGAAATGGGGAAAATCTGCATCCAAGTGGAAAAAGGCAGTATGTGAATAGAAAGGGAAAGGAGAGAGTACAGAAGGAAATAGAACACTACTTGCTCAGGGTGTCCTATTCTGTACTCATGGGTCATGGGATAGGAGGCAGTGAACTACTGTGGATCAGGAACTGGTTAAAAGATAGAAAGCAGAGGGTAGGGCTAAATCTTGATAAATTGGAAGACTGGGCATCAAAATGGCAGATGAAATTTAATGTGGACAAGTGCAAAGTTATGCACCTAGGGAAGAACAACCCAAACTATGGTTACACGAAGCAAGGTTCCACATTAGGAACCACCACCCAGGAAAAAGATTTAGGCATCATTGTGGATAACATGTTAAAACCCTCGGCCCAGTGTGCAGCGGCGGCCAAGAGAGCAAATAGCATGCTAGCTATCATAAGGAAAGGAATGGAAAATAAAGCAAAATATTATAATGCCTCTGTATTGTTCCATGGTGAGACCACATCTTGAATATTGTGTGCAATTCTGGTCGCCATATCTTAAAAAGGATATAGCGATATTAGAAAAGGTTCAGAGAAGAGCCACCAAAATGGTAAAGGGGATGGAAGGATACTCCTATGAATAAAGGCTAAAAATGTTAGGGCTCTTTAACCTGGAAAAGAGACGGCTGAGGGGAGATATGATAGAAGTCTATAAATTAATGAACGGAGTGGAACGGGTAAACGTAGATCGATTGTTTACATTATCAGAATATAGAAAGACTAGGGGACATGCAATGAAGCTACAGGGTAAATGTTTATGTTTATGTTTATTAGTTTTGATAAAATCGCCTTTCTACAGAAATCAAAGCGATGTACAATATAAAAACAATTGTCTAAAAAAAAAAGGCCGAAGCCTGGAAAGGAAAAGAAATACAATATCTGTTTAAAAGTACAGTTTCTGTTTACAAAGAGTAGACAAGAGAGACATGGAGAGGGCGGGGAAGAAACAACAAGGGAAGGTTAGGGACGGGAAAAAGGAGATTACACAAAAGGAGAGGGCACATCGAAAGCCAAAGAGAAAAGGTGTGTTTTTAGGTTTTGTTTAAAGGTTGAGAAAAGTGGTTCAAGACGGAGGGCGGGAGGTAGAGAGTTCCAGAGGGCGGGGCCGATAAAGAAGAAAGCAGAGGAGCGGGTGGACTGTAGATGAGCACTAAGACTAATAAAAGAAAATATTTTTTCACTCAACGTGTAATCAAACTCTGGAATTTGTTACTGGAGGATGTAGTAAAGGCTGTTAGTGTAGCTGGGTTTAAAAAAGGTTTGGACAAGTTCCTGGAGGAAAGGTCCATAAACCATTATTAAGAAGGGACCCAGGATATCAATGCTTGACCCGGTACAAGCATTGTGGAATCTGTGTCTTTTGGGGGAACTGCTAGGTACGTATGACCTAGATTGGCCACTGTTGGAAACAGGATACTGGTCTTGATGGACCTTGGTCTGACCCAGTATGGCATATCTTATTGTGGGGAAATTTGGCTGAATTGTTCCGCTTGATTTGAATGATTGGCATGAATACCTTACAGTACCCTAGCCTATTCCTGACCAGCTTTAATGTCATACCTGGATGAAAGCACATGGTAAAAAGACATGTGGGCTAAGAAAGACAAGAACTGAGTGCACTAAAACAGCATAATAAAAGCAGGATAAAACTATACTCTGTGCAGGAATGTGCAAAGAATGGAGTCTTGCAAAACAGAACGGTTTGTGCAAGCAGGCATGAACAAGCTGAACAACTTATACTCAGAAGCCCTGAAGAATTACCAACTGTGCTGTAGGCTACAGATAAGCAGTGTTTCAAGGGAAGTGGCAGGGTGTGGTAAGCTAACGAAGCAGAAAAACTAGAACCTGCTAATCTGGTTTGGCACGTGAATTGAGCAAGACAAGTGAAAAGAACATGTAGACTTTGAGAGCGGGAAGGGTATAAAAGTGTGCAGCAACTTGGTTCGGGGGCAGTCTCCCCTTTCTCACTAACAAGGGAGGTTGGGGATGCTGTCCAACACTTGAACGAGGGAGACACAGTGTGCAAATGAATCTTGTATCCTATTGACTGAATAAAGGGAAAGCTTGCTTCATTTCTGAATGTGTCTGAAGTTCATTTTCCCCTAATAGTAGTGTGGGGTTGAATACGCAGCCGGACTGGGACATTGAACCCCACACTGATGTTCTTATGTTCTTATACATTATCAGTGGCTCTGTATCTCAGGAGAGGAGATTCACATAGAAAGAAGTCAAAGAGAGTCAGGTAAAAAGGGGCATCCAAAGAAGTTGAAGATAGATTCTTGGAATAATCTAAAGCAGTAGTTAGAGTGAAGAGAGACCCCTGTATGTTTTTGATTTGTGAATGCGACTGTGTACATTTCTTTTGTGGATCTTTCAGAAGAAAGTCTTTGTTTATTGCTTCTCTGCCATGCCATACACCAGTAAACTCTATTTTATTTGGAATAATATAATATGGTGTGAATAAGGGCCCCGGACTGCCTTTTAAATTTAAAGCGTCATTGGGTGCATGGAAGGAAGAAGCCCCGATACCACCAACGAGGCTCCAACCGATGTCGGCCAAGAGAGTGGGAGGCACAACTCCTCCCCACTCCTTTGCTCAAGGTCAATCAGGGCCTTGACTGCCTTTTAAATTTAAAGTGCCATCGGGCAAGCCCATGTCTGGAAGGCCCACGCCTGAGGACCTCACCAGAGGATCCTTTGGCTTGGCTCTTAGGCAGGGACTATTAATAGTACAGAAGAACACCAGCAGTCACTCCACAAACCCCCATCAGCTATACAACCTGTCACAGCCCCTCCTAGTGGCAGTGTGCCAAAGGGTCAGGGTGGACATTTTAATTTTGTTGAAGACAGAAAAACTTTTAGACCAAGTGCATTCTGGTCCTTGTAGTCCCTCTTCAAAGAAAAATAGATGTGTGAGCCTTGAGCAGGGTGAAACAAAAAGGTTTTTTTTTTTTTATTGTTTAATTAATGCATTCCAAATACAAAACTTCATGCAAATAAGCAGTACATTCAAAAAACCTCTAAACAAGAGAGAAGAAAAGAACCAGTAACATCAAAACCACTACATAGTCCATATCATGGAGAGCACAGTGATATTAGTACCACAGCTCAAACTAACTTAAGGCTACATCTCCTAACCAAACTAAAAAAAATAAAGGATCAAAACCAAGAATCAAGATCAGGCCTCTCACACCTGTAATGAATCTAAGAGAGCAATGAGCTGAGTAGATTCAGTGAAAATATAATCAATACCTTGTATAGTAATTAAACACTTACATGGAAATCGAAGAAAAAAGGAACCCCCCCAGCCAAAACTCGAGGCTTGAGCTGGAGGAAGGACCTCCTACATACTTGCGTATATCGGGAAACATCTGGGAAAATGGACATCTTATAGGCATAAAAAGGAAAATCTTTCTTTGAAAAAAAGGCTTTCATAATTAAAGCCTTATCAGCAAGATTGACCAAAGTGACCACTAAAGTAGCACGGGAGGAGATCAGAACCTGAGAATTTTCCAAAAAATCAGTCAAGTCAGGATCGTTCTGCACTTCCTCCAAACCTATGCTATTATCCCCAGAAGTTGCCCGAACTGGCAAGTAAAATGAATGAGCTATCATAATAGAATCAACATCTGGCAGTAACAAAACATCCTTACAATATTGTCTAAAAAGAGAAACAGATGACATAAGACGAATTTTAGGAAAATTCAAAATACGGATATTTTTTGCCCGAGAACTATTTTCTAAGGATTCTACCTTCTTATATAATATCGAAATATCTTTTATGGTGGATTCACTCGCTGATTGCAAAGAACCAACGTGTGTCTCCACCTGAATCACACGCTGAGATAAACCCTTAACAGTGCCTTCAACATCATGGACCTTATTAATAACCTGTTGGGAAAAAATAGCGGTTTGATCCATAAAGGTAGACAACAAAGAGTTTGTAGCAGAAACAAGTTTCCAAATATCTGCCAATGTGATGTTCTCAATATTAACAGCTGAAGATAATGACGACAAACCTTGAGAACGAACAGCCAGAATAGAATTGGTAGACAGTACCTCACAAGAAGAAACATTAATAGCAGGTGTCCCCTCCTCCTCTTCCGAAGTAGACGACACCTCAGAAGAGGATGTATCCAAATCAGGCAGTTGAGAGGGCCCAGGGTTAGGCGGAGGAGTCCTATCAAAGGAACTCAGGGAAGCACCAGAGGTAGACAACGACACACCTTGTACTACAGGAATAACAGATGGTATAACAACCACATGTTGATCCATAGGATCACAAGTTACCAATGAAGTAGAAACAGAATTCGTGGGTTGCTTTGCAGACTTGGCTGACTTGTCAGACTTGTTCTTTCGCTTTGCATGTCCTCTGGGCATCCCACGAAAGGCTGTCTATGATTAAATACTGCAGGAGCGCTGTTGTAAAAGGAGGAGCTCAAAATGCAGCCAATCAGTGATGGAACAGACAGCACACCGAGCCCCGGTATCTGAAAACGTTGGCTCTCACCTCCTTCCCTCTGCCAAAGTTTAAATACTGCAGGAGCGCTGTTGTAAAAGGAGGAGCTCAAACTGCAGCCAATCAGTGATGGAATAGACAGCACACCGAGCCCCGGTATCTGCAAACGCTGGCTCTCACCTCCTTCCCTCTGCCAAAGTTTAAATACTGCAGGAGCGCTGTTGTAAAAGGAGGAGCTCAAACTGCAGCCAATCAGTGATGGAATAGACAGCACACCGAGCCCCATTATCTGCAAATGCTGGCTCTCCGAAACAAAAAGGTCTTTATTCCCTTGTTATGCAAAAGGTTCTTCAGGAAACAAAGTAGAATTACCTTACTTCAGGTTTAGTGCCAAGAATATTTACAAAAGGTCAGCAACTGTTACAAATGCTTCACAGTTCTCTGCATCCAAGCAAGTTTCTCAAACAGCAAGAAAAACAAGACAAAACTTCTTCCTTCAGTTTTAACAGAAGCAAAAGGTACTTTAAAACATGTGCTGCTGTTATATCTCGGTAAGAGATTCCAGGCTCTCGGTAATACACAGAGAACAGTCCATTGGTTCAAGCATCAACGGTTCTGGTTCTGCAAACTCAATTTGCATGGGTTCTAGCTCACTCGTGGTGTCTTCTAATCCTGAGCTTTCCCTGGTTAACACAGGTTGCAGTTCAGTATTTCTTTCCCCCACTTTCCAGCCTTGCTGGCCTGGGTTTAGCAAAAAACTATTAGTGCTTTTCCCTATACCTCTCTGTACAGGGTTACAAAACTTCCTCCAGCTTTGCTTCTTCTCAGAATGGCTTTTTAGGTTATCAGCCTTCCTAGGACCTGGCATCCATTTAATAAATGAAGTAGCACTGTACCTTGGATCTCTGTAGCGTTTGCTGCTGGTGTTCTCTCCACCAGAGACTCTCCCTTTGTCACCGTCTTCCTTGAAGACTGGCTTCTGGAGCTTTCTAAGCTGGGCTTGTTTTCCCTGGAACTTAGCTCTGCTTTTCCATGTATCCAAGCTTCTCTGCCTTGCAGTGTTTGAGGTTCCTTCCTCAGGTCTTTCCTTCAAAGATCCTTTCTCTCTCTCTCTCTCAAAGGTCTTCCCTCGAGTTCCTTCTCAGATCCTCTCTCGAGTTCCCCCTTAGATCCTCTCTGTCTGCTTCCTTGTGAGCACTGCTTAAAAAGGTGTTCTCCAACTGAGTTTCCTGGCTTTCTACCCAGGTGCCTTTGATTAGGTACTGCATTGCTGCACCCTGGGTATGTCAGCTTAACTTCTGCAGCCTCGTGCCTGCTCCCTCTAGCTGCACTTCTAGGTAATTGCACCCTCTGTAACTCAGTTGCTTCATAAGAAAGAGAGTTTTTTTCTACATCCATTGCTTCAATGGCTTCAGCTCCATCACAAACCACACCGTGAACAAAGTGGCCTGGCAAGATATTAACAGAAGAACCTGAATCCACTACAACTAACTAATCACTGGTAAGCCAGCAACTACATTCTGACCACATGCTCATATCCTACAGTGTGATACTTCTCACTCTGCTCGTCCTGCTAACATCCACACAGGTGCTTGCTACTCACTGCAAAAGCATTCCAATCCTCTACAGGCCAAAGCCTCTGCACCTAAGACCTTGCCTTAAAGTACAACAATCAAAATAAACCTGCAATGCAATGCAATGCAATGCAATGTGCCTTCGAGTCAGTGCTGACTCCTGGCGACCCAGAAACTCCTGGGTTTTCTTGGCAGTGTCACCAGAAGTAGATTGCCAGGCCTTTCTTCCGAGGCAATGGAGGGTTAAGTGACTTGCCCAAGGCCACAAGGAGTGCTAGTGGGAATCAAACCCTGGTTGCTTGGTTACCAAGCCAATGTTCTAACCACTGGAAACCTGCAGACTTCCACAAATCAATACCGCTCAGCACCAGAACCCAAGCATCAGATGTAATCACTCTCACTACCCACTCAAATGCTCCCTTATTAACGCCCGCTCAATCCATAACAAGACCTAAACTTTAGCAGACTATATATAACTCGCCGACACTGACATCATGTGCATCACTGAAAGCTGGATCTCAAGCTCTGACAACTACTCTTCAACCAGTTGCTATCACCTCATTACAAGTTTTTCAACTGCCCCAGAACTGACAGAAGAGAGGGAGGGGTTCTAATACTGGCAAAGAAACACCTGAATTTCACCATGCTCAGCTCTCTACAAATATTAGTCTTCCTCACTATCTCCAATTGTGAACACACCATCAGGCTCATTCCATCCCAGACGTATAGTCCCTCTGTACGAACGGTTTGAACCGGACATACAGAGAGGGTCGGGATTCTGATCCTATGGGGCATGTCTAGCTCTGTGGGACCAGAATTGTGAGCAGCCCTGTACGTGCAGGCTGGTACTGCGATTCAGCCCGGCCTGCATGTACAGGAAAAGCCTGACTAACTCAATCAGGGCTTTACAATGGAGCCGCAGCGCTATGGCATCCGGTTGCCATGGTACTGCGGCTCCATTGTAAAGCTGTGATCCTGGCCGCTGGCTTAACAAAGGCTTTCCCCGCAGCCTGACCCCCAATCCGGCCTCCTAAGACCAGGGTTGGGTTGCAGGGAATGTCCTCGGGGCCCCCCTGCCCCATCCGTGCCCTGAGCCCGCCCAAAAAAAATCATCCAGGGAAGTTATTCCACCTCAGAGGTGGAATAACATCCCCGCACAAGTCACTGGCCCTACCACACCTGGACATACAGGGCCGACATTAGAATCTGCTCTGGACATCCAGGGCCGGCAACTGCCCACCGCCTGCCCTAACTCCGCCTCAATCTGTCTCTTCCTCGGCCCTGTGTAACTTCTCTGTACAACCGGCAGGAATGTTAGGCACCGGCAGGGAGGGCACAAATAGCGGGGATGGACGTCCCATTAGGAAGTGGGACAGAATCAGACCTTATATGCTTAACATACAGAAAACCCTCCTCCAACACCGATAACCTTTCAGTTCTACTAGATGAAGTATGCACACACACATCATCCAACAAACACTTCTTCCTCATGGGTGACTTCAACCTCCCATCCACATCAACGAAGCTACTACTACTACTACTAAGCATTTGTATAGCGCTACAAGTCGTACGCAGCGCTGCACACAGACATGTAAGAGAGAGTCCCTGCTCATCAGAGCTTACAATCTAGTCAAGACAGACAACACAGAAGGTGTAGACAGGAAGGGGGAAAGGTAAAGAAACAAGGAGATCAGGTGAATCAAGATCCAAAAGCAGCAGCGAAGAGGTGAGTTTTCAGCCTGGATATGAAAAGTGTCAGAGAAGATGCCTGGCGTACAGACACAGGTAGTTTTTTCCAGGTGTAAGGTGAAGCAAGCCAGCGCATTCATGAACGCCATGGAAACACTTCAACAAAACCAGATAATTGACGCACACACTCACTCCAAAGGTGCAGTCCTTGACCTCATATTTGCACTCAACATACTACAAAGTGCTAATCTAAACATCCAAATTGACCCAGTGCCTTGGTCAGACCATGCTATGATTTCACTCGTACTCCAAAACTATATCCACCTGCCTAACATAAACATAAACCTCCCCTAACACCAACAGAGATAGCAATTCAAAGCATTTAACCCACAATCTTTCCTCAATAATGTCTCTTCGCTTATAGAAACTGACATAACTGAATAAGACATCATCTCTTGGAACCCTATAATTAATGAAGCAGCAGTATTCACAGAATGATGATCTACGACCGCCCCTCCCCTAAATCTACACACCCTCCCTGGTTCTCCAGTAATCTCTACCATTTCAGACGAAAGCTCAGGCTATTAGAAAGAAGATGGAAAGGATCAAAAGACGCAACCATTAAGCAACAATTCTTTAGCAAGCAACTAGAATACAACAACTTATGCAACAGTTGCCGAAAAGAATACTATACCAACATCCTTATGAAATATCTCAACCGTCCCAGGGAATTATTCTTAATTGTGTCCTCTTCACCAGTGACCCCACTTCAATATATTCCACAAACTCAAAAGAGCAACTTGACCCACAGATCATGGCCGACTTCCTCTGCAACAGGCAAGGTCTGACAACTCCCCAGAACAATGATCCACCACTTCAACAAGATAACTCATCTCAAAACCACATATGACACACTTTCAACCTAATAACAAAGAGAGAACTCTCAGACATCATCAGTAGTATCAATACCACAACCTCCCCACTGGATCCATGCCCAGTTACATGGATAAAATACCTTTGTTCTGAGTTCACCCTGACTATTCTAAAGATTGTCCACACCTCTCTCTCTCAAGGATACCTACCCCCAGCTCTGAAACAGGTTTCAATATGCCCTATACTGAAGAAATCCTCATTAGACCTAAGAAATCCTCATTAGACCTAACAGACCCCAGTTCATATCGACCAATTGCCAGCATCCTATTTCTGTCTAAAATAATTGAAAAAAACCTATACAGCACCAGCTCCAAGACCATGTTGATTCCCATGCTCCATTGGACCCTCAACAGAATGGCTTCCACCCACGGCATGGTGTTGACAACTCTGCACTGCTCTCTTTGACACGCTCATCGGAGGCCTAGACAAGCCTCACCATAGATTCATTAGGATCTTCCTGGACATCAGTGCTGCCTTCGATTGGTATCACACCACACTCTGCTAGCCAGACTCAGAAACATAGGCCTGATCAACAACACATTAAACTTGTTCACATTCTACCTCTCAGACAGAACCCTGTAAGTAAAAGTCGGATCCAGCAATTCCAAACCATTTAACATAAACAAGGCATATCATAGGGATTGGCCTTGTCAACCATACTATTTAATATCTACATACAGCCCATATGCAACCTACTAAGAAAATGGAACATGCACTTTCACCTATATGCAGACAACATCATGTTCAACATGCCCTTCAACACGCTCACTTCGGACTTCTCAGTCATATCAGACATCTTCACAACTTCACAAACCTTCTCGTCAAACTAAATCTTGCAGTGAATGAAAAGAAAACAGAAGCTCTACTAATCTTCAGAGACTCAGCTTTCAATCCTTCAGAAAAAAAATCATACTCCAACACATTGAAATTAACATAAAAAGGAAAGTCAAATATCTTGACATAACCCACAACAGCAACCTCAACATGCTTTCACACATCTAGAATGCAGCTAACACAGCATACCTGAAACTTAGGATCCTCAAACCTCTATGTCCTCTTCTACAAGACAACAATTTCAGATCTGTTTTCCAGGCCATCATCAAGCCCCATCTCAACCACAGCAACATTCTGTATCAGAGACTGCCGAAACAGGCATTATACCCACTTCAACTAGTGCAGAACACTGCTGCTAGATTCCTAACAGGCACATCAGGTCGTCAACACATAACCCCCAACTCTCAGGAGACTAGACTAGCTCCAAATTGCCCACAGGAATAAGCACAAGACCGTAACAACCATCTATAAAATCCTTCATAATCTATCAGCTCCCTGTCTTGAGGATCGAATCTCAAGAGCAACAACACAAGACCCAGAAGATCAGCAAATCAGAATCTTCTTGCTATCCCTCCCTTCAGGAGCAAATGTACGCAGCAGACAAGCAATAGCCTTCTCACTATTTGCCCCAATGATTTGGAACTCACTACCTGAAGCCATTAGATCTGCACAATCTCCACAAGATACGAAGAAGCTATTAAAAACATATCTCTTCATAGAACACTTTGGTCCTATTGACATTACCTAACTGTATATACCATAACCATCCACACACTGTTGATTCATATATAACCTCCACATTTAATGGCAAGTTTACTTGCCCTTGTTCTATGTAAAACAAATCGCTTGAGATTGTATATTATTGTTCAATGTAAACCGCCTTGGATCAAACCTGTTAAATAAATAATTAAAATAAATTTGGAGAGGTTGTAGAGATTGTTTAGGGAGTCTGTGGTAAATTATGTTGCAGTAATCAAGTGTAGGGGTGACTATGGCTTGACAAATGATACGAAATAAGTCAGGACTTAGTAGTGGGTGGAGGTTCTTCAATGTTCTCAGTTTATAGTAGATGGATTGGGATGTTCTTTTCACTTGTGCTTGAAAGTTGAGTTTCTGGTCGAAGATAATGCCCAGAGCCATAGAGCCATACTGCCATAGAGCACAGCATTTTAACAGGCCCAAGAGGGGCTCCTATTAGGGAAACAGGTCCGAATTGGAGGAAGTACCTTATGAATAATTAAATTTAATTTTAACACTTATAGTCCACCTTTTCAGTCAGCAGACAGTACATCCTTAGACTGTAAATTATTATTAATTTCTTTCAGGAAATTATGGCCCCGATTCTATGAGGTGAATAGCGAGGCTGCATGTACTGCTGTGATGTGCAACACCATTATCCGCCATTGCCATATGCTGCCTCCCATCTCTCCTGCACATACAAGCCGCTGTGTGTGCAGGGAGGATGGGGGCGGCACAGGGCGGAGAGCAGGTGGAACATGGGTGGGACTGATCCCCGGATGTACAGAGCCAATTCCAGTAATGGCCCTGTATGTCCAGGGATCACCATGGGGATGCCCTACTTATTACGCCACTGAGGTGGAATAAGCGCAGGGCACTCCTCCAATCCTGCCTGGCAGCCCCCCAGAGCCCAGCAGCCCCCTCCCCCCAGAGCAGCAGGCAGCACAAGGTGGGTCCCTGCCGCCCAATCTGGGCCCTAGCTGGCCCCATCAGGGGTTGGATGGCGAGGTGAAGGGAGACAAGGATGTGGCAGGCTGGCTTGGAGGTGATGTGGATGTCTTCCGGTGGCCGCAGGGGCACGCTGGGCCGTATTTGGGCTAGATTCTGAATGCAGCAGGATTGTTTTTCTCCCGCGTTTCAGAAATGGGTCCAAACGGGCCCATCATGTTCAGGGCCGTCCGGATGTCCCAGACATGCCCCTTCCTGAATTGGGCTTCTCTTAAACACCACAGTGATCATCCTTTTTAAACAGTAGCCATGGCGTTTAAATAAAATACATAGGTGCTGTGTTGCTATATGCATAGGCGGTGGCTTTAAATATATGTGGGAGGTGCTTGCCACTGGCAGCTATCCAAATAGCGCGATATTCAGTCGCTCTCTGTGTAGCTGAGTGGTTTAATTCAGGAAAGCTCTTTTTAAACTGCTCAGCTATTGTGGTGAGGAGGACGCTGCAGAGGAAATGGAATGGCAGGGAGAGGAGCCCTGTTCCTTTAAATCTAGAGAGAAAAGCAGTTCCCATAGAAACCACAAGCCTCCAGGGCAGAGTATTCCGAGTGCTAAGCCCCGCCCACCTAGTGACGTCAGGGCTAGGTTGAGCACTGATGAGCTGCACATGGGCAGGAAGAAAGGCATGGTGCCTGAAAGGCAGCAGTTTAAAAGTGTTTCAGTTTTAGAACAAACAGAAACGCAGCAGAGAGGAACAGAAACGAAGCAGGGAGAAACGAAGCAGCAGCAAGATGAGCAGGCAGTGTTTGGAGTCCGTGGAGTTCCAGAAGCAGTTCAAGTAAGGGAAGCTGATTCTGAAGGGAACGAGCCTGGAACCAGAAGCTTGCTGGGTTTTGAAGCAGGTACTTTAGTTCCATTGAAAAGAGGAGCTTCAGGAAGAGACCTGGCTGATTCACATGCAAGAGTAAAGGAGAAACAGAGGGTGTCTGGAACCCAGGGCAGGCAACAGTTTCCAGGACAAAGAAGTGTTTCCAGGTGGGGAAGTAGTTCAAGACAGCATTTAAACCCTGAAGGTAATGAAAATGTCTTTTCTTTAATTCCTAACCAAAGCCAGGCTGAAGGCATTGTTAAAGAATTAAGAGACAGTGCTAAACGCTGTGTGCCCCTGAACTCTGGAAAGCAAACCTTTATTAAGCCTAGAACTTATGCCAGTGATTGCCAAACCTCCACTCTAACAGAGCTTGCTAACTTCTTGAAAGGGAGAGAAACTGCGTTGCAAGAGCCTGTGGCTGGAGACCATAGGGAACAGCTGTTGTTAAGATTGCAGGAGCTGATAAGGCAGGAGAATAACCAGTCAGCTGATATTCAGGATAGACACAGCGAATCTGGAAATGAAATGGATATAGATTTGCTGGAGGATCCTAATGGTTCAGATATAGAAGAAATGCAGTGTTCTCTGTGTCTGGCCAAGAGCATGAATAGCTGCTGATTCTTTGCCTATGTAAAAGACTGTATCAGGAAAGCCATTTAAGGACTTGTGCTGTGCATGGCTGGGAGAAAGGAAGCTGTTGAAAAGAATGACAAGTGTTGGTCTTCCAACTTGTACAAAGTAAAAATCCTGTTTGAAAGTGAATAACAAGAAGCTAATCTGGAGAACAGATTGAGCTTTAAAAGCTTGTTCCTCACGGGAAGTGGAAAGCTGATGTTTTAAAAGGAAATCCTGTATTTTTGTGTTCAACCTGTTTTCACATTCTTGTTTGCCTTATTGGAGAGTTTATCCAATTTCAGTTGAGGTTTTTGAATTCAATGCGGAGGGGAAACCCCGAAATAAAATTCTCTGTTTTGCCTATTTACCGTGTGGTCACACTCCTTGCTCTAAAAACTACATTACCCAGCAGCCTTCCTTGGCGGCCTTCTTGGACAGTAATTGTAGAGAGTAAGACAGGCAAGTTCACCTGCTCCTAGGCTACCGCCTGGATGAGTAGGTGTGACACTATACAGAGAGCAGCTAAATGTCACCATTATACGTATAGCTCGCCCAAAGCCCTTGTTCCACCCCGGCACTATCTGGATAATGTCAAAGCATTAAGAAGGAATTTTGGCAGCACTGTCCGAATAGCACTGCTGAAAATCCACAGATAAAGGACTTAAAAGTTTAGCAGCTGCTGCTAAACATACAAGTCCCTTTGAATATTGTCCCGTTTTATTTTTCTTTTCCACTATAGTGGTACATAAGTCAATTTTATCAACAAAATCCTATCTCTACGACAATTCAGAAATGTCTTACTGGTAAACTCTTGGGATGCCTTTTATTAAAGCCCAATAAGGCTTTGCAATTAACACACCAAACAAACTCACCTTAATTGCACAGGCTCCGTCTTAGCTGTCGGGGGTGTGATCAGTATGTTCCTGACAGTTGACGTGTGACGTGCCCCTCTAATGTACGCTCAGTAAGGCAGTTTCACTTAACAACTCCCATAGAGGAGTCATTAGGTGAACTCACATTAACAGCCATGTTGCCACTGAGTGCATGGCGATTGCCCTGGCACTAGCAGTAACTCTGCCCATTCGCCATCCTATCCCGCAATGGCCAGTGGCATGCTCATGCATTAGTCTTCCCAGTTGTCTGTTGTTGGCATTAAAACACATTAACCCTCTATTACTAGCTTGAGTAAAAGGGGCCTTTAATATAGAGATAATGGGTCAGAATTGCATTATCTCTTCAATCAAATCACTTTGATTGAAGGAAAAGGTGGTATATAAAACCTGATAAGAAAATAAATAAATAAAATATTGAAGTTAATAGGTAGTGCATGACTGTAAAGTGAATTGTAAGTTTCCAAAAGTTCAAGAAAAGATGTCTTATTTCAAAATAAAGATTTAGACTTACTTTAATTTTCATAGTGCTAGGAGCCAAGGCTGTTATTTCTTTTTGCATTCTGTCTGCAATCCCCGGATACATAGTTGTCCCTCCGGAGAGGACATTGTTGGCATAAAGGTCTTTACGGATATCGATATCACATTTCATGATGGAGTTGTAGGTAGTCTCATGAATTCCTGCGGACTCCATACCTAAGGGGAAAAATGCACATGCCCCCTTACCTTAAATTCAAAGACCAATACTTATCTCCCCAGGTTCCAGTGTACCCCTGCATATTGATGGAAATATGGCAATTTTGGGATAAGGTCAAGGATCACATTTGTAACTGTGGCTTTAGTGCCCACTTTCGTATCATGGCCTTTTATAATGTAACATACATGGTAAGGACGTTGCAGAAAGGATGAGTGTTCCTGACAGTATAGAGCAACAGTGACTTTCTAGAGGGGTTCAGAGTGCCCATAACCCACCAGTCATGAGATATCAGTGACTCTGTGCAGGATGTGAGTGATCCTATTATTTAACTGCCATGAAATAACAATGACTTTAAAATATCAAACTGAAAGAAGAGTGACTCTGTAAAGGAATTGAGAGTCCTTGCGGCATATCTGCCTTGGAATAGCAGTGAGTTATGCAGGGGCTGAGTGTTTCTATAAGATATCTTCAATGAAATAGTGATGACTTTGTGGGGGAAGGATGTGTTCAGTTGCCTGCTAAGTAACCTAATATAACAGAGATTACAATGGAAACACCACTTTTGCTTTCTAGTAATGTGCAAAAATGGTCATTTCCTCCATTACCAAATGAACCAGAGATAAAGGAGCCCAAAAGGACAATTCTTCAACTCTTACCAATGAAAGATGGCTGAAAGAGTGTTTCTGGGCAGCGAAAGCGCTCATTGCCAATCGTGATGACCTGCCCATCAGGAAGCTCATAGCTCTTCTCTAGGGAGGAGGACGTAGCAGCTGTGGCCATTTCATTTTCAAAGTCCAGGGCCACGTAGCACAGCTTCTCCTTGATATCACGCACAATTTCCCGCTCAGCTGTAGAAGACAGACAATTCATTTCAGACCATTAAGGAATGTGTACATCGTATGCACTGCCAAGCCTACTATGCCCATGACCCCAAACAAAAAGGTTCATACTTTCATTTTTTTATTATTATTGAATGGCAAAAGAGAACCTTAAAAATTATAAGAAATTCTAGAGAAAAGATACTAGCAGATCATGGGGGCAGTTTTAAAAGGTTAGTTGTCATTTACATATGTAAAACCCTGATTTATACATGTAAATGGGCCTGCCATGCCTAAAAGTAGAAATTTTAGAAAAGCCACTACTCACAAGTGTATAGCCACAACACACACAGATTTGAAGAGGGCATGTTCTGTTCATGGTTTGGGTGATCCTTAGAAATCTATACGTATTTCCTGTTTTGCAAAGGAAATTCACGTATGGTTCAAAAAATGTCCCTGTCAACCTTTAGACCTGTTTGAAGGCAAGCATAACTGTCATCTAACTATTTTGTTTTGGATCTGGGGTTTGGAGGAATGATTGAAGGAAGTCATTGTGTTCCAAAACCACCTCACACAGCCAATAAATTGTGTTTTGGAGAATGGCTCCTTAACTGTTTCTCCTTGGATGATCAGTTTTGAGAAACTCTGTGTTTACAAGCCTTAAGTGATGCCACTCTCTTTTTTTAATAACGAAAAACAAAAAAACTTCCCTTGGAAAAGGAAAATACCCAAAGTACTGAAAGAATTGTTGAAGAGTGAAAGAACCATCAGAATGGAGTCAGGAATCACCGCTCAAGAGACTCTAGTACATAACAGCGTGTCATCTGTTACTCCCCTTGTCAATCACCAGCTCAATTTCACTCTGATACTAACTCTCTTCTCTATTCTACAATACTCTTTATTTCACAATTTTAAGCTATATTTGAAAAATGGTTTTGGGAAATATAAAAATCCCTTCTTTTCTTTTTTCTTTTTTTTTTTTAATAAAAAAGGCAAATCCCAACAAGAAACTTATCACAGGTCTATCCTTAATTTTAACATCACCACCACAAAGGGGCACATTCCAAATGGGATGTCCAAGTGCAATCTGGGATGTCAAAGCCAGAACGTCTGAAAAGAAAGGCAAGCACGTGCAAAGTCAGGCGCAATTCTAGGAACGTGGACATGCTTGATATGCATGTGAATCAAATGTCTGTATAGACATCCCCAGGAGAGCATTTCAGAACCAAAATGTCTAATAGCATAATGGTTAGAGTAGTAGCTTATAGAGCTGGGTGGCCAGGACTCAAATCCCAGTGTGAGACCTTATAACTGAAAGCTAGTCACTGAATTCTGGTCTGAATTCAAAGGGAGGGTCACTCCCACTTGTCTGTCAGCTCTGGCATATTATATCTGATATTGGGCTAATGTATTAAAGTGTGTTAACATTGGCTATTTATACAAGTAAATGCAGTGTAAAGTTCCTAGAAGAAATAAATGATTGCTTCCTGGGGAATCTGGTTCAGGAACTGACAAGAAGGTGAGCTATTTTAGACCTAGTCCTTAGTGGAAAGCAGAATTTGATGCAAGAGGTAACAGTGTTGGGGCTACTTGGCAATAGTGATCATAACATGATCAAATTGAACTTAATAACTGGAGTGAGGACACTAGAGAAATCTACTGTGCTAGCATTTAATTTTCAAAAGGGAGACTATGATAAAATGAGGAAAATGGTTATGAAAATACTACAAGGAGTAGCTGCAAAGTTTGACTTTATGGATGTTGTTCAAAAATACCATCTTGGAAGCCCAGATCAGATGTATTCCATGTATTAAAAAAGGTGGAAGGAAGGCCAAACAACAGGTGGTATGATTAAAAGGTGAGGTGAAAGAGGCTGTTATAGCCAAAAGAACATCTTTTAAAAATGGAAAAAGGATCCAAATGAAGAAAGCAGAAAACAGCAAAAGCACAGGTAAATTAGATGCAAAGCACTACTACTACTTCTACTGATCATTTGTATAGCACTTCAGGGCATATACAGCACTGTACAGGCACATGTAAAAGACTGTCCCTGTTCATCAGAGCTTACAATCTAGTTAAAACAGACAACACAACAGCCGAGGACAAGAATACGTACATCAAGGGATATGGTAAGGAGACTAAGCAGAACAGGATCCAAAAGCAGCCTCAAAGAGGTGTGTTTTCAGCCTGGATTTGAGAAGAGGCAGAGATGAAGCCTGACATACAGACTCAAGTAGTTTGTTTGTACCTTTTTGACTAATAAGGAAGACAAAAACAGAATTTGGAAAAAAGCTTGTTGTAGAGGAAAAACTCATAATGAAAACATTATCAGGCACATTTGAACCAAGAAGTTTATGAGGGATTCCGTTTGGCCATTAGATGATCATAGGGTAAAAAGAGCATTCAAGGAGGACAAGGCCATAGCAAAGAGAGTAAGTGGCCCTTTTACTCAAGTACAATAAGTTTTGGCATTTACCGTGCACTAGGAACAAAGCCCAACAGGCAGTAAGTGCAGAAGTTGTGTGGTAACTGTCGGGGGATGCCAGCATGTCCCCTGTAGCTACCACATGGAAACGTTCTTTACTATGTGTTAAGTTCATTTGAAGTTCGAGTGAGTACACTTAATACCTTCTCCTGAGGTGAGGTTAAGTGCACCCGTGCCATCTGCTGCATTGACCGTGCATGGTAATTACCATGCAGTAACAGCAATGTGAAGTCCATGCCCACTCACCGCTTAGTCCTTGCCCCATCATGTGCTAATCACTTCATGCAGGAGTTTACTACGCTGTCTGCTTCTAATGCACGTCAGCTGTTACCATGGGCCCATATTAATGGTTATCGTGCATTAACTGCTTGGGGCATTTTAGTAAAAAAGCCCCTAAACAAATTCTGTGCTTCAACCTTTACTAAGGAAGAAGTAAGGGAACTACCTATGCTATTAATGGTATAAAATAGTGACGATTCGAAGGGACTGAAGTAAATTTCAGCGAACCCGGACCATATTATAGGCCAAATTGCTAAACTAAAGAGCAGCAAACCACCTGGACCAGATGTTATACAGTACACCTCAGAGTGCTGAAAGAATTCAAAAATGAAATTGCAGTTGTATTATTAGTAATCTGTAACGTTAAAATTGTCTGTGGTATCTGAAGATTGGAGATGGCCAATGTAACTTCATATTTTCAAAAGAGTTCCAGCGGTGATCCGGAGAATTACAGACAGCTGAGCATGACATCAATGCTGGGCAAAATGGTAGAAGCTATTATAAAGAACAAAATTACTAAGCATATAAGATAGGCATGGTTCAGTGGGACAAAGTTAACAGGGATTCAGCCAAGGGAAGTCTTGCCTCACCAGTTTGCTACATTTTTGAAGCCATGGATAAAGATGAATCAGTTGATATAATGTATCTGGATTTTCAGAAAGTCTTTGGCAAAGTACCTGATGAAAGACTCTCGAGGAAATTAAAAAAAAAACCATGGGCCAGGAGGCCGTGTCCTATTGTGGATTTGGAACTGGTTAAAAAAAAACAGAAAAAAAGAGGTTAAAAATGGTACATTTTCTGAATAGGGAAGGTGAATAGTGAAGTATCCAAAGATTGGTACTGACACTGGTACTTTCTAACCCATTTATCAAAGATCTGGAAATAGGAATGGTGAGTGGTCATCGGATTTGTAGATGACACAAAATTATTCAAAGTTGTTATATCACATGTGGACTGTGGAAAATTGCAAGAATTGTGAGACTGGAAAACTGGACATCCAAATGGCAGATGAAAATTAATGTGGACAAGTGCAAAGTGATGGACATAGGGAAGAATAACACAAATTACAGCTACATGATTCAAGGTTCCACATTAGAGTCACCACCCAGGAGAAGGATCAAGGCATCGGTCATGGACAGCACATTGAAATATTCTGCTCAGTGTGTGGTAGTGGCCAAAACAGTAAACAGAAGGTTAGGAATTATTAGGCAAGGAATAGAGAATGTTACAAAGAATATCATAATGCCTCTGTATCACTCCATGGTGTGATGACATCTTGAGTATTATGTGCAATTCTGGTCATTGCATCTCAAAACGATATAGTGAAATAAGCAAAGAAATTAGAAGGGTGACCAAAATGATAAAGGGGATAGAATGAGACTCTTGTTAAGAAAGACTAAAGAGATTAGGGTTTGTCACCTTGGAGAGGAGATGGCTGAAAGGAGATATGATAGAGGAACGGGTAAACACAAATTGATCGTTTACTCTTTCAAATATTACAAAGACTAAGGAACATGTCATGAAGTAGTCTGGGCAAGATGGCACCCTTGGGCTGGAAGGGGACCACACATGCATGGTGGCATCTCCCAAAGGTTTTCTTTGAAAGCTGGGGGGATGTTTCCATGAGGGCTTCGTCAGTGCCGACGTCACCCATATGTGAGGACTGATTCCTGCTTGTTCCTGGAGAAGATAGAGTTCTATCAAATCTTAAGTGGAGTGGAATGGGTAAACACAAATTGATCGTTTTCTCTTTCAGATATTACAAAGACTAAGGAACATGTCATGAAGTTACAAAATAGTGCATTTAAAACAAATAGGAGAAGGAGAAGGAGATCACGTGATGAGGTGAGGACGGGCTGACGTGAAAGGCCAGTGCTCCGGTCACCCCCCGGCTGAAACCGGCATAAAATCACCATTCTGACTGGCGGAACTTCTTCTCAATACGAGAAACGGTCCCCTGAAATACTGAGGCTCAAGTAAGATGGCGGAGGGTAATGTTGCGCAGAGCTCGCCCTCGTCCCCGGTGTTTTTGGATGAAGTGTCAGCTGCAGTAGCAGGAGCATTGTCCCCACAATTTGAAGGGCTGCATGCTAAAATGGATGCATTACACTCTTCGATGGACTCCTATGGAATTCGGTTGCGGGAAGCAGAGGAGCGTATCAGTCAAGTGGAGGCCAGCCTTGACACCGCTCTCCAGGAGCTGCAAGGCCTAAGGGGGAAGGTCCAAATTCAAGAGGCGAAGCTCGAGGACCTGGAGAACCGCTCACGTCGTAACAATTTGAGATTTATGGGCATTCCAGAGGACATTGAGGACAAAGTTTTAAAGCAGTATTTGGAGACGATGCTTACCCAGCTCATTGAAGGCCTGGAGGATCAAGGTAAATTGGTAATAGAACGGGCCCATCGGGTGGGTAGCAAGCAGCATAAAGACCAGAGGCCGAGAGTTGTGCTGGCCAAATTTCTTCAGTACCCACAAAAAGAGGCGATCCTAAGGGCAACACATCATAAAGGTCTCATAACCTACGCCAATTTTAAATTTTGTGTTGCTCAGGATTATTTGGTGGCGTTGAGCCAGAAGAGACGGGCCTACGCACCTCTTTGTCAAAAGTTGATCGAAGCGAAAATTAAATTTTTGGTGCAATATCCAGCTAGGTTATGCGTAATTCATCAAGGGTCCCGTAAGACATTTGAATCAGCTGAAGAGGCATGCCCCTATATAGAAAAGCTTCTCCATGGGGATGCAAAGAGCCCTACCTTGCAGCAATCAGAGAGTTAGTGTCTTGGGCACTGATTGGACTATTTTTCGGGGACTCAGAGCCCAGTGGGACTGGGTGAAAAATACTGACGGTCTGATGAGGTGGTACCCTTGACTGTTGAGCAAAACTGCCTATGAGAGGTGTGACCTGGACACTTTGCTTGCTCCCAGGAGGGATTTGAAAAATAAATAATAAAGAGGAAAAAACTAACTAAATAAATAAATTAAAAAAATATATATATTAGTCTTGTCGACTGATGCAACGTGTTGTATTAATGTGTCTTGCGGTGACAATCTTCTGGGACAGGAGGCACTGTGACTTTTGATTTGCCTGCCCGGACTATCGCCCCCCCCCCCCAAGCCTGATACGGGGGGTGTGTGGCAATGCAGGGGCTTATTGCATGTCAATGGTTATTGAATTATAGTTCTTGTACTGTTGTATATTGCTGTGAGCGGGTGGAGGGGGGGGTACGTAGTTAAATAACAAAGTTGAATTCTGCTCGAGTTTGCTTTGAGGTGATATAGTAGAGATGGGGAACCCTTTGGGGTATTCCCATATTTCTAACTGAGAGCTGGGGGGAGATTGCTCACACCTATCGTGATCTCATAGCTCTAGATAAATGGATGGGTGTAAGAAGACTAGTTGGGTGTTGGGACAGGGAGGGATAATGGGGGGGGGATAGTTCAATGGGTTATGGGGCAAGGGGTAAGATGTTTAAAGGATCGCAATCCACTAGTTGAGTATGTTGTGTTAGTAAGCTATGCTATGATGGGAGGGCAGGGGCTCCAGGCTGGGGGAGTCCCTGTTGAAAGTGACGCTGGTGTCGTATTAAAGAGCCCTGATATTACCCCGGGTCCCTGAGGATAGTCTCGTGGAATATATGTGGCATAGGGAATCCTATTAAGCGCTATAAAATTTTACAGGCACTAGCCAGGCAGCGCTGTGACCTAGCATTGCTGCAGGAAACTCACCAGACTACAGAAGAACATGCCAAGCTATGCAGAGACTGGGTAGGTCAGGTGTGGGGGGCGCCTGCCCTGGGGAAGAAGGGGGGTGTTGTCATACTGATTCATAAACGTCTAAGGTTTGTATTGGAAAAGGTAATGGCAGACACAGCTGGCCATTATGTGTTACTCCAGGGAGTATTAGAAGGGAAAACGGTAATCTTGGGAAATCTCTATGGTCCAAATGTGCTTGATCAGAAACTTTATGCGCAACTGGCTTCAACAATAGAACAATTCTCAGACTACCCATTGATTTTGGGAGGTGATTTTAATGTGGTGTTTGAGGTCGAAATGGATACTTCAAGGGGGGAATGCACACGGGACCGTGTTCAGTCGGCCAGGGCTTTGGGGCGATTTCGGACGCGGCTGGGCCTGGTGGATGCATGGAGGCTATTACACCCTCAGGAGAGGGATTTTACCCATCAGTCCCGGGTGCATGGCTCATGCACGCGGTTAGATTATATCCTCGTCTCGGAGGGTTTGTTTGCACGCACGGAAGATGCGCAAATAGGGCCTATGGCGATTTCCGATCATGCTCCAATATGGGTAGAGATGCAGTGGGGGGGAGAATCTTATAAATCTCATATTTGGCGTCTTCCCCTGGAGTTGTATAAAGATACGCAGTTCCATCATTTTATTCGAAAGAAATGGCAAGAGTTCGAGACTAATCATCAGGCTCACCAGGACGACCCGGAGTTGGTCTGGGAGACTGCGAAGGTGGTATTGAGGGGGGATATAATAGGTTTTTGCTCGAGGAGGCGTAGGCTGCGAGCCGAGCAGATTATTCGCCTAGAACATCAGGTCACTAAGGCCCGCCAGAGATATGGGCGTTTCCCCAATGGGGCAAACAAACGACATTTATGGGAAACCCAGAATGCCTTGAATGAGTTGCTGCATCAGCGAGCCAAGAAGTCGGCGATGTATTACCAATATCAGTTGCATTGTTATGGGGACAAACCGGGGAAGTTATTGGCGCGATGTGTGAGGGGGAAGAGGGGCTCTAAAACGGTAGCTGCGCTTCGAGATGAACGAGGGATTCTAAAGAAAGATAGTGTGGATATTGCCCGGGAGTTTTGGTCGTTTTTTCAGAGACTGTATACTGCAGAGAGCGGTTCCCCTTCTAGGATGAGACTACCGCCGTGACTTGAACCTGCCGTCTTTGGATAAGGAGCAATATGAGCAACTCGGTCGCCCTATCACGGCATTAGAGGTTCAGCAGGTCATTTCTAAGGCGTGCTGTTATAAAACACCGGGCCCGGATGGCCTAGGGCCGGAATTTTACAAAAGTTTGGTAGAGTTTGTGACTCCGGCCCTAGTGGCAGTACACAACTGGAGGGCTGAACAGGGCACCTTCTGCTGGGGCGCTAATCATGCCCATATAATATTAATACCTAAACCAGGGAAGGACCCAACACAGGCGGCCTCCTACAGGCCCATTTCCTTAATAAATTTTGACTTGAAGTTGATGGCGAAGATCCTGGCAGACCGGCTGGCCGAGGTCCTACCTCATTTGATTCATGACTCACAGGCGGGTTTCGTATGGGGGAGATATGCCGTGCGTAACCTGCGCAAAATTTTGGGCTCCTTGGAATGGGTGCATGACTGTCAATTACAGTCATTACTGGTCAGCTTTGATGCAGAGAAGGCATTCGACCGTGTTGACTGACAATATTTGCAATATCTACTTCCCCGATATGGGTTGGGAGCCTCCTTTTGTACAATGGTGGAGAGCCTTTATGATAGGCCTACGGCAGGGGTGCTGTGTAACGGGGTTTTGTCGGAGCTTTTTGATTTAGGACGCGGTACCAGACAGGGTTGCCCCTTATCCCCATTGCTGTTTGTCTTGTGCATAGACCCTTTGATTAGGAGGGTGGAGAGTTCACGGGAGATACGAGGGATACAGATCAGTACACAGGGGTTTAAAGTATCCGCTTTTGCTGATGATATACTGGTACATCTTCTTGCCCCAAGGGAATCTCTGCCTCGACTAATAGAGGAATTTAATTGTTTTGGCAGTTTTGCTGGCTTTCGTATCAATAATGACAAATCGGAAGCATTGGATGTTTCAGGACAGCTGCAAGGTCAATGGACTGATTTCCCGCTCAAATGGGCAGAGAGCTCTTTTGTATATTTAGGAATATTATTGACTAGGAAACCAGGGGACCTCTATGACAGGAATTTTGATAGAATTCTCGCGAAAGTGCAAGCCCAATTGACAGCTTGGCTGCCCCTCCCCCTTTCCTTATTGGGAAGGGTGGCGGCGATTACAATGGTGGTGTTGCCACGGATATTATATTGGATGCAGACTTTGCCGGTTTGGTTGCTGCGACGCAACTTGCATCGTTTGGAAAAGGAATTTTGGGGATTTCTGTGGGGAAGGGCGAGAGCCCGCATTCCCTTGTGCCGTTTGAAGGGGTGTTGGCGGGAGGGGGGAATAGGCTTTCCTGATTTATGGCTATATGTCTTGGCTTGTCAAGCCAGACATATCACGGATTGGCTGAAGGGGTCTGATGTATACACGCCCAGGGCCTTCGAAGCAGCGATGGTAGCTCCGCATGCATTAACGGCATTGTTACACCTAGAGAACGGCCAGCTACCCCGCAGGATTGTAAGAAGTCCGCTATTTAGCTCTATTAGACGTACCTGGCGATACCTTAATGGGCTTTGGCGTACCCCCTGGCAAGTTTCCAGTTGGCTGTCGTTGCAGGGGAATGTTAGTTTTACCCCAGGTTCGGAATCAAGGACGTTTTCGCAGTGGAGAGACCAAGGGATTTGATTGGTTGGGCATGTCGTTGACCTTTCGAGACGATGTCAATTTTTTGAATCTTTGTGACAGGAATATGGCCTTCGATCTCAACACTACTTTGCGTATATGCAACTTTCACACTACGTGGCGTCGTTACCTCGGACGGCGATTGGAGTTGATAGAAATTTTGGAGTTTTTTGCCTTGGGAGAAGAAGGTCCCCCGTCAATTGCTGTTTTGAAAGTGCAACTGGAACAGTTCTGGGTCAACCCAGATTATAGCGGTGTTGAAAGGGCATGGGAGTTCATAAGAACATAAGAACATAAGATATGCCATACTGGGTCAGACCAAGGTCCATCAAGCCCAGTATTCTGTTTCCAACAGTGGCCAATCTAGGTCATATGTACCTAGCAGTTTCCTCAAGAGACACAAGTTCCACAATGCTTGTACTTGTTCCACAATGCTTGTACTTGTTCGAGCTAGCGTGTGAGGTGCCACTGTAAAGGCCCTACGGAGGATTGCGGGGTAGGTGCAGGGGGCAAGATGGAGGGAGATACAATTTAAATGTGTGACGAGGGTACATTTTTCACCTAGGCCTGCGTTTCGTAGTCATCTTATGTTGGACGGCAGATGTCCTAGATGCTCTGAACCTTTGGCTACACTAATACATATGTGGTGGGATTGTAGATTAATCCGCCCCTATTGGGGACGGATCTGTGCTTTTATCAGCAGGTTGCTCCATCGGAGGGTGCGATGGGAGGGTCCGGCAATTGTGTTGGATTGGTTTGGCCCTACGCCACCTGGGCAGAAAGGGGAGTTGTTGTTGATAAGAAAAGCCTGCTTGGTGGGCAAGGGTCCGATCCTTCAAAAATGGAGGGAGCAGGCGCCCCCCACCTTTTGGGAATGGCGTAAAAGCTTCCACCAGTTGATGCTGGATGAGAGATGGGAAGCCCGGGGTAATGTACGACGATGGTCTGCCTTCCTGTTGATCTGGGAACCCTATATTCAAAACCTGGGGCCCCATAGTCGTAATGAGATACTGCATGTGGGTAGCTAGAAAACTACTAGTATTCAACTGGGGATCGCAATCTACTGTGATTGTTATTGGGCAGAGGGGTGGGGGAGGGGGGTGGTAGGGGATGAAGAGGGGGGGTTATAATGCTTGTAACCTAGGAGTGATGGATGAGAGCTAACCTCGCTCTTGGGTGTGAAGTACTGTTGTTATTGTTGTTTGTTGGTGGTTAATAAATAAAGTAAAAAAAAAAACAAATAGGAGAAAATATTGTTTCACTCAACGCATGGCTAATCTTTAGACCCTGTAGCCAATGGATGAGGTAAAAGGAGTTAGTGTAGCTGGGTTTGAAAAAGGTTTGGATAAGTTCCTGGAGAAAAGGTCAATAGACAGTTATGAAGGTAGAACTGGGGAAATCTCCTGCTTATCCATGGGGTAAGTAGTATGAAATCTGGCTGTTTTGGGATCCTGCCAGGTATTTGTGACCAAGATTAACCACTGTTGAAAACAAGATACTGGGCTTGCTGGATCTTTGGTCTGACCCATTATGACAGTTCTTATGTTCTTATCATGCATACTAATGGCTGATGTTAATCACATGTAAATGAGTTAGACAGTCAAGTCTGTATCTATTTGCCCATGGATAATATTGAAAACATTTAACTATATCTTCTAAGGGAGTAATGATGTTTTTGCTTTAATGTACCTGTGAAACAGGTTTGTGTATGCACCTTAATGCTGTATTAATAGGTAATGGGCTTCTTGCATAGTTCTGCATCTTATTACTCTACTAGCATAGATTTCTCATTAAAGTTATGTGAGTCAGTGTACTGTATTGTACATTAAGAGCACTATTTGTTTATTTATTTAACAATTGTATTCTGCATATCACAACATTTTAAGGAGTAGACCTTCAGGGCAAATGCACACAATCTGTGCAACTGGAAGGGCAAAAAAAGCTCTGGCTAGCTTCAGACAGAAGACAGTTTAGGACAACTATGCAGAGGGTCGCCATGAGTCAGTACTTACTTGAGGTTACTTAACTACAACAGCTTCAGACTGGCAGGTTGCTGGGGCACGAAGCTGAAGTTCTGCCCTCAAGCCACTGGGGGATTCTGATAATGCAAATCTGAAGATCCCAAGTAAATCCTGCAACCCCACCCCTGAGGAATTGGACTGACTCTCGGGGATTACAATATGGATTGGTGCAAACAACACCTTTTTGTTGGCAATTTGATAGCTGCCGAATGCAGGAAGATCGAATAGGCAAGCTGTGAACGCTCCATTACATGAATTGCCTGTCTCTGTACTGGACTGGTTATCTGAGGCTTCTGAAACTGGAATGGGCCCGATATGAGTAGTGCAATGTGGACCTTTCCCATGTGTGAAACCCTGATATATGCATGTAAAAGGTATATGCATTAAACTACCCGAGGGGTTATGAGTATAACAGTATGCACAGTGACAAGAAGGCATGTACCTTTATGCCACCCATGTGTAGGTACGTTCTGGGATAGAGTCTGGATGGAGGAGATGCAATCTGCATACATATTTTATAAAATACATACACATGTCTACTGTATATATGAGCATTTACCTCTCCTCATGTCCGCGGCTTCAGTCTACCCATGTTTTCTGTCTATTTGCCCCTAATATTTTATGAAGGCACATGGACACCTATATGTCTTTATAAAATTGGCTAGAAATAGGCGCCTACTTGGCCTCCCTACTTAGGTGACCCTATGGAGGGTAATTTTATAACAGGGCACCTAGGTTTACATGCTAAGAAGGTGCCTAGTTTTGCCCAATTTTATAAAGACACATAGGTGTCTATGGGGCATGTTTACTAAGCTGGGCTTGCTGTTAATGTAGGCTTGAGTGTATGCTAAAGAGCAGTGCGGGTGTAATTCTGTGATATCTGCTTAGTGCACGAAAGAGAGAGAAAAGGACAAGGTAGAAGTGGAGCACAGTGGTATCTGTACATCGTGGTTAGTGCAGGGGCTGACATCACGCATCTGCCAGTGTTGCAGTTTGCATGGGTGCAGTTAACGCCATCTCAGTGGGTGGCATTAGGTATATCTGCATTGCCGCCAGCACACATTAGGGGCCGAATCAGTGCAGTATCCTCTTGGGCCATGCTGTACACGCCCTCAGCAGGTTGTACATGACTTTTGCACGTACTGTGCTTTGATATCTACCCTAAACGCACAATATCTGCAAAATCCCAGCACACTTTATTAACCTTACCCCTATGAGTCTTCATAAAGTACTAGTGCAAATCCAGCAGCCCTAATGTCCTCTTTGAAGATATGGGCTTTCTACTTCTAGAGAGCAGCCGTCAATGTCCACACATAGAGGACACAAGTACTGCCTAGATCAATATATCGTATAATCAACACAAATACTTTGCAACTCCACCTGCATTCTGCCCAGACCACACCCCTGGCAATGCCTACAGTAAAAGGATTTTATAAAAAAACATTTTATGTGCATATACTCGTATTGTCATACAAGGTATATGCGCTAACATTATAAAATTGCCCCCTTGGTGTGCATATGTGCTTGGAAGTAAAAGTCTGAAGGCACATTTTACAAAAGGCATACAAGTGCAATCTGGGATATTAAAGCCAGAACATCTGAAAAAAAAGCAGGCACGATTTCACAAATATGGACATGCCTGATATGGATGTCTATGAGGATGTCTACATAGACATCCCTGGATGTCTAGGAATAGCCTAATGGCTGGAGTAGTGGGTGAGGACCAAGGAAGCCAGGGTTCAAATCCCATTTCTGCTATCACTGTGATTGTGGAGAGCACTGAGAATAGTGGAGTGCCATCTTCTCTACACCCTCCGGATGCTTTAAGGCCACAACAAGTATTTTTCCCATGCTTATTTGTGCATGGAGCAGGTCTAAACTTGGACAGGGTTGCAGACATCCCTGATGATTCTAATTCCATTGCACCATCCCAGACCCACCTGCACCATGTTCCCTGCCTACTTGGCCATCCCTGCACCAGAGACGTCTTTAAAAGGCTTTTGTAAAATGACTGCAGGACGACTCCATGATTTGGATGTCCTCATGCATGTTTTCAAACATCCTAATTGCAATTAAGGCTTTTAAAATGATCCTTACTCTGTTTAAATGTAATTCTGTAGTCTGTAAACAAGGTACTGTACACCTTGTAATGCTATACAAATGATCAGTAGTGGTAGTAGAAGTAGTATTTATTTTACTATTCAAAATAAAGCCAAGCTTGAATTCTACAATATGGAGCTTGTGCTTGTAGAGGCTTCAGTAATTTCCACTTTATTAAATGCATTTAAAGAAGTCCAGTTTAGCTAAGACCTGAGCCTTCTTGTGTAATGACATCTGTCTGCATTGTGTCCTAAGTGCACATTACATTTCATATTTCCATATTACCTTCTTCCAAACTATGGACTAAAAGTGGTTTTCAACATCAATTTAAATATAATACATTAAGATTACACTTGAAATCAATTAATAATCCCTAATATAAACTGTTCTACTCCCCACACACACTCTCTAACAAACCAATTAGTGTCCAGTTCTTGGATTCCAGTTAAGCTCTAGTACAGTCCCATTCTTCAGCATGGGAAAAACTACACAAAATTTTGTGTTGAAAGATCTCAAGGCAAAGCCAAGCTATGTCTTTTCCAACCAATTCATTCTCTAATTGGAAAAGGACACTACAAGGACTGTCAAACCAAAAATGAAACTATGAAATTGAATCTGACTAGATGTTAGGGCAGCTGTTCAGTACCAGTGGTAACGAAGGAGTATCCTCTCTCAGTCAGGATCTTCATGAGGTAGTCTGTAAGATCGCGTCCAGCAAGGTCAAGACGCATGATGGCATGAGGCAGAGCATAACCTTCATAGATGGGGACATTGTGAGTGACACCATCACCGGAGTCTAGAACAATACCTGAAGAGAACAAAACACAGTCACTTTGTGTCTGTATTAGATGGATGTTAGCACATTTGGGGTTGTTGCACAACAAGGGTCCCTTTTACTAAAGGGTGCTAGCTATCAGCGTGGGTCTGGTGCATGCTACAGACACGCATTGGACATGCATTGACAGCACACAGCCATAACAATGCTGCCGGATTTTGGTGCTAACTGTCCATGGCATGTTAGGGTTGCAAATGGGAGAGTTAGGGGTGGAGAGTTGGTGAGTGAGTGTCATGGCATGTTAGGGTTGCAAATGGGAGGGTTAGGGGCGGAGAGTTGGTGAGTGAGTGCCATGGCATGTTAGGGTTGCAAATGGGAGGGTTAGGAGCGGAGAGTTGGTGAGTGAGTGCCATGGCATGTTAGGGTTGCAAATGGGAAGGTTAGGGGCGGAGAGTTGGTGAGTGCGTGCCATGGCATTGACTGCACCCATGCTATTGTTGTGCTGAGGCAAGGCCACATGCACTGCAGTGACTCTCGGGACACGTTATCAATGCTTCCAGCAGTTAATGCTGTGGTGTTGCCCTAAAGTGCCATGGATTAGCATTTTATCAGCATGTTTGGTACACCACAGCACTCTTTAGTAAAAGGACCCCCAAGTTTCAGTGTCTGCAAACACTAGAAACATTTGCCCTGCTCTCTGAAGTACTAGTGCAAATTCTACAGGATCTCTGGCTTACGCCCTCAGTTTTGGCTGTCCCTTCTACCTCATCTGAACTTCTTCATTGAGGACTTTGCAATAGAGGCAAGTAGGTCCTCCAAGACTAGAGGACCCTATATAGTTCAGATTTCAAAGTGGAGGTGACAGAGGAGGAGGTAGGTACAGGTAAAACTGCACTCTTCTTCTGCCCGTGGGAGAGGATTATGCCCTAAGCAGTTGGAGAAGGGGCAGGAGTTAAGGGAACGATTTTACTTGGAGAAAAGAGAAGATGGAAGATGCAGCCAGTGGTGCTACTATAGGTGCGTAATAACCATACAAGGCATCTCCCTTGTGCATGGCTCTCTGGACAGCTGCATACTCCAAAAACTAGCTCTGGGCCCTTGTCTTGGGCTTCCTTGAATATTGATAGGATTTTTGTCCCCCACTATCTCCAGGAGGAGGTTGCTCTGTTCATCCTTCTCTCTGCCTGGGAAAGTCTTCCCCATTCACCTTCTTTGATAATTCACTACAGTTCTGTCTCGCAACAGGCATCAGGGTCTTTAATGTCTTAGTAATCTCACTCAAAGCTCCGTCTGCTAGAAATATAGGAGCGTCTGCTGCCATCTTCATGGCCACAGACAGATGGCTCTCAGTTTATTGCTTGCAAATGCATTTTCAACTCCAGGTCTGTTCTGCTGGAGGAAAAATGTTGATGGAAATGCACTCACCAGTAGTACGCCCAGAAGCATAGAGGGACAGCACGGCTTGTATGGCAACATACATGGCAGGGACATTAAAGGTTTCAAACATAATCTAAAAAATAAGTAGAAAATGATATTTAATTAGAAAGCTAATATTTGTAGAAACAAGGAGAAATAAACCTGTTCATGGCATCTGTTGCCTCTACTTTCACCCGGCTCTGTGGCTCTTCAACAAGGGAAGAACTACACAAAATTCTGTATGAAAGATGTGAAAGCAATAATGCATAACTAACATGTTATTGCTCACGTAGGCTTTTCCATGTAGGGCTGCTAAATAGCTCCATGACAAAGAACAGGCTAATCTGATCCTGACTTTATCTTCAACGCATGCAGGGACTTGCAGACCTGCATGTCTAAAGAGAATGTACTTAAGAGAAGCAGGCCCCACAAGTCCCTATATGCAATAGGCTAAAGCCAGCACTGTCTCAGCCTGGTCCATAGGACAAGGAGCTAACTGCCAACCCAACCTGTGAGGGCAGCGACATCAGTAAGGCTTCGCAGCAGCCTCTAATTTACATCCTAGCAGGGTTCCCATTAGTGCAGCTGGGCACCTATCAAAAAGGAGGCATTCTTTAAGCAGGCCATTGTGTTCCAGTGGGGTCTGGATCATCCAGACAGACTGAGCCGTCCTGGCTTTCTCCTGATGCATTTCTGCATTCGCTTTTCTTGGCAAATTTGGAACTACAAGTTTATTTCTGTTTTGGCTTAAAACTAGGACTGGCTCAACCCATCTGACTGACATGGAAACTCAAAAAAGAGTAACAGACATGTTGGCATGGAGAGAAATGATTTCTTCTCACCCCTAAAGAAATGCTACTCTGGAGCAGTTTTGAAATATCTTGTGGATCAGGGAAGCAAAGCTCACACTGCCATTATCAGGCTATTGCTACCACAGTGCAGCAAATCCCAAAACTGTTCTGTCCAAGACAAGGAGGGTTTATAGGATAGCCCCAATGAATATGGATTCTGCAATGAATCTGAATATACTAGGTGACCACTGTAAGCAGAGTGGAGAAGCAGCCTAATGGTTATAATACTGGCTTGGTAACCACCTGAGCAGGGTTAGATTTCCACTAGCACTCCTTGTGGCCTTAGGCAAGTCTATTGCCTCAGAAGAAAGGCCTGGCAATCTACTTCCACTCACACTGCCAAGAAAACCCAGGAGCTGCTGGGTCACTAGGAGTCAACATTGGCTCAAAGACAAAAGGCACCACTGTAAGCAAATTAATTTCATACATATTCATTGGACAGAACCTGAAAACCCAACTGGCTGTGTGGTCAAAAGGACAGGTTTGGGAAGCTCTGAATCAGAGTAGTGTTTCTGAATTGCAGAGGCATGCCTGATTAGTTTTTCAAGATAGTCACAAGGAATATGCTAGACATGCGCATCTCTGTCTTGCATATTTATTATGGATTCTCTGATTAGGTGTGTCTCCAAGAAAGGGCTGAGAACGGCTGATGCAGTGCAGAAGATACAGGATTGTGGTTCTTCGTGCAGCCATCCTGATGAAAAAGTCAAATTTGCCCATAAATTAAAGGAAGCGTAATGATGTTCATCCACCTGGGTCATTTTCTCCCGGTTTGCCTTAGGATTCAGTGGAGCCTCTGTGAGCAGAGTTGGATGTTCCTCGGGAGCGACACGCAACTCGTTGTAAAAGGAATGGTGCCAGATCTAGATTAAAGGGTAAAAAAAAGGAAACTAACAAAATGTGAATCATGTTCACAGAAGTGACTATTGTAGACTCATAAGTAATAGCTGAAAGTTCGCCTAGGGCACCTACCACGCTTGCACCAGCCCTGGGTGCCTAATTTATAAAGGTACATAGGCACCTATGTTGTCTTTGTAAAACAGACTTAAAATTAGTGCCTTGTTTGGAAATTTGACATTGGTGTCCTGTTATACAGTTACCCCATTGAGGTGGGGAGGCCTATTTTAAGACTGTTTTCTGAAGACACAAAAAGGCCCTTTTTACAGAGGTCATGGAGATCGGAATTGGAACATCCAAGTTAGGACGTGTTCAGTTCCCCCATATTTTACAAAAGGCTCTGCTGGCATGTCCAGGGGGAGCACCGAATTTACATATTTACACATACACAAAAAAGCAGCTTCAGCTCAGCATTTTCCATATACAAATGTCTGCATTCACATGAGCACACACCTCTACATATAGATATGTAAGTACCACCAATTAACTACTACCGGTACTACTGATCATTTGTATAGCGCTACAAGGCATACGCAGCGCTGTAACTAACAAAGCCACTATTTGTTTTCTAAAAGTTTGAGGGGGAAATAAAAAAAGAGCGATTAAGGAGAATTAGTAGCTTAATCTGTCATGGAAAGCCCTGGTTGAAACATGCATGCCTCTGAGATGGTACAAAAGCCGATGAGGAAATATTTTTACATAGATGTATATTCTCGGTGCAAGATAAGGAACACATGTGAAGATTTTTGACCCCCCATAGCCACTGTCTCTTGAAAACCTTGTGTGGCACAGATCTCCACATCTAAACAGTAGCTTTCTGAAATCACCATTGGCATGTTTATTCACTCTGCACATGTAAATGCTGCTATTTACATGAGGAGACGCTTTTAAAATGACTTCCATAGACACCCATGTGTCTTTATAAAATTCCAGCCTCAAATTATCTGAAATCATGCCTAAAATGTAGCCACATACATTTAAAGCAGCTCAGAAGCAGGGGGAAATGTACACGGCTGATGTACGCATGTAGGTGTATATTTTATAAGCTGCTTTGTGACTAGGCCCGTGCTCCTCCCAAACAGGTCTGAAGCAGGATCGTGTACAAGGATGCCCTTATTTGTCATTGTGCATGCTTGTATGCAGGGGGAGGGGGAATTTTATAAGAAGCCTTTTACACATGTAGAAAAGCATATATGTGGGAAAAGGACTTTATAACATTACCGCCATTATATATTTCTTTTATTTTATTTAGCTCACACCTTTCCAGTGGTAGTTCAAGGTGAGTTATATTCAGATACTTTAGGTGTTTCCCTGTCCGTGGAGGTCTTATAATCTAAGTTTGTACCTGAGGCAACGGAGGGTTAAGTGATTTGCCCAAGGCCAGAAGAAACACCAGTGGCACTCCTTGTGGCCTTAGCTAAAACAAAGTTCAGTATTTAAAAGACACGCTACTCGCAGTGACCAGGATATTCAGCAGCAATGGCTAGCCCCTTTACAAGGGCTGAATATCCCCCTAGCCATGATGTTTATGTTTATGCTTATTATGATGTCCAGTCTTGCATTTTTACTGGATTGTTTGGGAGGGTTGGTGTTGGATGATCATTATTGCTGAGTTTAATGCAAAGGCCCAAAGGTTAATTGAGAGTTCAAGGCTGAACATTCACCTTTGCACAGGCCCTGCTCTCAGTTCACCTAATTTATTAGAGCCTCCTGCAAAACCAGCAGATCTCTGGCAAAACTCCTAAACAATCTCCTAGTCAAACCTTCTAATGGGACAGTGGCCACACTGAGGGGAAGGTGGGCTAGACTCAGTTTCTTTAGATTTTTGAAGGTTTCTTTTATGGACTCTGATACCAGCATAAACTTCTAAAGCATCTTCCGAGGCTCCCCGCTCTTTATCTACTGAAACTGTAGCAGATAAACGAGTGAAGAAAGAAACACCCAAGGAGTCTTAGAAGGAAACAACGGCTTAATGTGCACAGACCCAGAGAAAATAGTTTTTCCAAATTCTGGGCCCCCACCAGAGGGCTCAGAGAGATTATATAGACCTCATATCAGATTATTACAGCATTTCTTCATGATTGGTCACTTTATTACAGTATAGTCCTGATTGGAGAAAGTCTACTGTACTCTTATCTCTAGCAGAGGGAGAGTAGTTATCTCTAGCAAGCAGAGAGAGCAGCAGGACAAAGGAATAGGGGCGGGACAAGCATGTACCAGGGTATGACTTCACCAAGAGGGGTGTGTCCTTTTCACTTAACCCTTCCAGCTCTCAGCCCTGCCTGGAGTTCTACCTCAAAACAATATAAGCGATATGCAAAGAGTGACTGTGCAGAACCCAGGATCTTGGAAAGCCTGGGCAGCCCATTCCCTTCATATGACTAACTATCATTAGAAGGAAATTCTCTGGGCTAATGACTTGATCCAGTTCCTTTAACTCCAGTCAAATATTTAGCTGCAGTGGTCAGTTTCTTATAATTCTGGCCGCCGTAGCTAAATTAGGAACCAGATATTCCATGCTGGTATCCAGACTGTGGCTAGTGTTGAATATCTGTATATGCATGTAAGTCACCTTTTTAAAATAACTTGCATGCAGGGGTGGGCATATATGCGTGGGGTGTAGGGCAGTTGTGTTCTAGAAGTACACGCAATGGGGAGTAGTTTTGGAGTGGGCAAGCACAGGGGTGGAGTTTGAGTGGAGAGTAGGCGGAGCATAGATTTATGGGCATATAACTTATAAAATACTATAATTTAAATGTGTTTCCTATAAATCTAGTGGTGGGCATTTACACTATCTAGGATTGGTGCAAGTGGTCGCACTTAGATTTGGCATATGTATGCCTGTACTTTATTTTATAGAATTATTGCCAAATATGCACGTGACAACACACATTGAACTAAGTGATCCTTATAGAATTAACCTCTATCTGTACGGTGGCAATTGTCAGCATTTCTATACAGATAGCTACTCTAAGGTGGATAGCAATTTAGGACATCTTTTTGCTGTCCGAAACTATCCATAAAGCAGCACTGAAAATCATCACTATATGGATAACTTACAGCTCTGGTCTTGCTTTGCCTCTGGACTGCACAAATCAAGCTGCAAGGTCATCAGCTGTTGTTTTTGTTTTATACCAAGGGCTCTTGGGAAGCTATCTGGGGAATTCCTGCTTGGCTGTAGGAATCCCCTTCTTGATTTACCTGACAGCAAGACATTGCAGTGCTGGAAAGGTGTTAAAACCAGGAAGCTACTCGGTAGGTGACTGAGCTTTTGTTTTGGACTGTATTATTCCTGATTATTCAGGAGGCTTATGGACCATTTTATTTGTTTGTTTTGAATGAGTTTTGTTGAGGTAAGAAGGATTGGGAACTCCAGCCAGGCAGAACTTAACTCCTCTGTTGTATGAGTTTAAGGAGTCAACAAAGACTGACAGGTTGACCAGTGGGGAACACTCAGTCCTTCAGGAGGGGATCAATGGTGAGCAATTGCCAGAAACTCCAGTGATTTGAGGCTAGGGGTGACCACTACTTCACAGCTATAGAAGAGGAATTCTTCTTTACCTTCTCCATGTCATCCCAGTTGGTGATGATGCCATGCTCAATGGGGTACTTTAGAGTAAGGATACCTCGCTTGCTTTGGGCTTCATCTCCTACATAACTGTCTTTCTGGCCCATTCCCACCATGACACCCTGGAACACAGAATGACAGAGAATTTATCAAACCTGTTCAAGAACATAAGTACATAAGATATGCCATATTGGGTCAGACCAAGGTCCACCAAGCCCAGTATCCTGTTTCCAGCAGTGGTCAATCTAGGTCACAAGTACCTAGCAGTATCCCCAAAAGACAAAGGTTCCACAATGCTTGTTTTGGGGTAAGCAGTGGATATCTCAGGCCCCCTTTAATAATAGTTTATGGACCTTTCCTCCAGGAACTTGTCCATACAATGTTTACTGCATACTCTGGTAACAAATTCCATAGTTTGATTACATGTTGAGTGAAAAAAAATATTCGCTCTTATTAGTCTTAAATAGGTTACCCAGTAGCTTCATTGCATGTCCCCTAGTCTTTCTATATTTTGATGGCATAAACAATCGATCTACATTTACCTGTTCCACGCCATTCATTAATTTATAGACCTCTATCATATCTCCCCTCAGCCATCTCTTTTCAAGGTTGAACAGCCCTAACCTTTTTATCCTCTCTTCATAAGGGTATCCTTCCATCCCCTTTACCATTTGGTTGCTCTTTTCTGTATCTTTTCTAATAACAATATATCGTTTTTAAGATATGGTGAACAGAATTGCACACAATATTCAAGGTGCGGTCGCACCATGGAACAATACAGAGGCATTATAATATCCTTTGTTTTATTCTCCATTCCTTTCCTTAGGATACCTAGCATTCTATTTGCTCTCTTGACCACCGCTGCACACTGGGCAGAAGGTTTCAACATGTTATCCATGATGACGCCTAAATCTTTTTCCTGAGTGGTGATTCGTAATGTGGAACCTTGCATCGTGTAACCATAGTTTGGATTGTTCTTCCTTAGTGCACAATTCTGCACTTGTTCACATCAATTTCATTTGCCATTTGGATGCCCAGTCTTCCAGTTTATCAAGGTCTTCTTGCAATTTTTTACAATCCTCATGGATTTTAACAACTTTGAATAATATTGTGTCATCTGCAAATTTGATCACCTCACTTGTTATTCACATTTCCAGGTCATTTACGAATAAGTTAAAAAGTAGTGGACCTAGCAGAGATCCCTGAGGTACTCTACTATTCACCTTTCTCCATTGGGAAAATTGCCATTTAGCCATACCCTCTGCTTTCTATCTTTCAGCCAGTTCCTGATCCACAATAGTACATTGCCTCCTATCCCATGACTTTTTAATTTCACCAAGAGTCTCTCATGAGGGACCTTGTCAAAGGCCTTTTGAAAATCCAAATACACTATATCAACCGACTCATGTTTGTCTACCTGTTTATTCACACCTTCAAAAAAAATAACAGATTAGTAAGACAAGACCTTCCTTGTCTAAAGCCATGTTGGCTGTCTCCCATTAAGCCATGACTATCTACATGTTCAGTAATTTTGTTTTTTATAATGGTTTCTACCATTTTTCCCAGTACTGGCATCAGGCTCACTGGTCTGTAGCTTCCTGGATTACCCCTGGAACACTTTTTAAAAATTGGTGTTACATTGACCATCCTTCAATCTTCAGGCATTACAAATTATTTTAATGATAGTTCACAGATTACTAATAGTAGGTCTGCAATCTCATATTTCAGTTCTTTCAACACCCTTGGATATATACCATCTAGTCCAGGTGATTTGCTACTCTTTAGTTTATTAAATAGTTCTAATGCATCTTCCCGGTATATCGATATTTCTTTCAATTCTTCTGCGGCATCAGCTTTAAATACCATTTCAGTCATAGATAAATCCCTACATCTTCCTCAGTAAAGACCAAAGCAATGAATTCATTCAGTCTCTCTGCTATGGCCTTGTCCCTTCTTAGTGCCCCTTTTACCCCTTTATTTATTTAGCTGCATTTATATCCTGCTTTTCACCGGGTCAAAGTGGTTGGGGGATACATTTAACATGAGGCGATTTGAGACACATACACTAATACTTACAGGGAACATGGGCAATGGAGGGTTAAGTGGCTTGCCAAGACCACAAGGAGCACCTGTGGGACTAGAAACCCCAGTCCTTCTGGCCCAAGGCTGCTGTCTTCTAGTGGGATTTGAACCACCAACCTTCTGGCCTGTGGTACCTTGCCCCAACCACTAGGCCACTCCTCCCCACTCCTCTATCATCTAATGGCCCAACTGACTCTGTCCCAGGTTTTTTGCTGCAAATGTTCTTGAAAAAGTTTTTATTATGCATTTTTCTTCCACGGCAAGCTTCTTCTCAAATTCTCTCTTTGCCAGCCTTATCAATGCTTTGCATCTAACTTGCCAGTGCTTATATTGTTTCCAGTTTTCATAATTTGGCTTCTTTTTCCATTTCCTGAAAGATGCTTTTTTTGGCAACAACAGCCTCTCTGACCTCACCTTTAAACCACGCTGGCAGTTTTTTGGACTTCCTTCCACCTTTCTTAAAGCATGGAATACAGCTGGTCTGGACTTCCAAGATAGTATTTTTGAACAACATCCATGTTTGATGTAAATCTTTAACCTTTGCAACTGTTCCTTTTAGTTTTTTCTTAACTATTTTCCTCATTTTATCATAGTCTTTCTTTTGAAAGTTAAAAGGTAGTACTGTCCTTCCTCCATTTATTAAATCAAACGCGATCATACTATGATCACCATTGCCAAGTGGCGCCAACACCCTTATCTCTTGCAAAGCAAAGCATATTCCAATGACAATGGCTGAGGGTCTGGGATCCTGGTTTCCAGGGCCAGGCTCTGCCACTTCTAGTTTGGTTTTGCCTCCATTGCTTCTATATTCTGGTTTAGAGAAACTAAAACAGTCAAGCCCACAGGTGCAATGGAGGTAGCACATGCAAATCCTTCTCATACATATTTATTGTGGATATCCTGAAAAACGGATTGGCTAAGGAGTACACCAGGACAGGGTTGAGAACCACTGTGTTATTTTGTTAGAAGATAAGAAAATAAGATATACTACTACTACTACTGAACATTTGTATAGCGCTACAAGTCATATGCAGCGCTGCACAGACACATGTAAAAGACGGTCCCTGTTCACCAGACCTTACAATCTAGTCAAGACAGTCAACACAGTAGCTGTAGACATAGAATACATGTAGAGGGAATGGTAAGGAAACACAAAGGAGGTTAGGCAAATCAAGATCCGAAAGCAGCAGCAAAGAGGTAAGTTTTCAGCCTGGATTTCAAAAGGGTCAGAGATGAAGCCTGACATATAGACTTTGATGGTTTGTTCCAGGCATAAGGAGCAGCAAGGTAAAAGGAGCAGAAGTCTAGAGTTAGTAGTAGAAGTTTAGGGCACAGATAGAAGTGATTTGCCAGAAGAGCATAGTTCCTGAGGAGGAGTGTAGGGAGAGGAAAGGTAGCGAGGAACCATACCGCATCAAACCAAAGGTCTATCAAGCCCAGTATCCTGTTTCGCACAGTAGCCAATCCAGGTTACAAGTACTTGTCAGAGTTCTCAAAAGCTGGTCACCACTGTATGGAATTAGTCCAATAAAAGGACATCACATACAGCTTATCTGCTGACTTATTTCTACAGGATCAAATATACATACATTCCAACCCTCAACGAAGGCACTGGGATTAACCTGAAAGAGCAGTAGTTACAACCTGAACAAAGGCATGGAGGGTATCCTGCACAGAGAGACAGTTACAGTCCTCATGGGGGGGGGGGGGGCAAGTAACCTGGTCTGGCACTTACAACACTGAACAAAGGCATGGAGGGTATCCTGCACAGAGAGGCAGTTACAGTCCTCATGGGGGGGGGGGGGGAAGTAACCTGGTCTGGCACTTACAACACTGAACAAAGGCATGGAGGGTATCCTGCACAGAGAGGCAGTTGCAGTCCTCATGGGGGTGGGGGGGGGAAGTAACCTGGTCTGGCACTTACAACGCTGAAGAAAGGCATGGAGGGTATCCTGTACAAAGAGCATAGTTACTCACCTGTAACAGGTGATCTCCAGGAACAGCAGGAATTTAGTCTTCACATATGGATATCGTCGGTACCGACGGAGCCTGCGCGGGAACGCTCCCCAGCGTCCAATAGGAACGCTTTTGGGAGCATCCCTCAGCACATGCGCGCTGCCTTCCCACCTTTCCAACTGTCCCTCTTCAGTTAAGTTTGTAGCTGAGTGAAAGGATAGAGGGAGAGAGGAAAGAGGAAAGAGACAGAGAGATAGAGAGACAACTCCTAGGGGAGGTGGGGTGGGTTGTGAAGACTAAATTCCTGCTGTTCCCGGAGATCACCTGTTACAGGTGAGTAACTACACTTTCTCCAGGAACAAGCAGGAATGTAGTCTTCACATACGGGGACTCCCTAGCTGAAGATGCCAGGGAGATGACCCCAGGAAGCTACCACCTATAGTGAGGTGGGCCATGCTTCCTCCCATGGATCTCTGGCATCCTACCAAGGTTGGTGGGTAGGAGTTGTATTAAGTTTGAAAGAGATTTTGAAGAACAGCCTAGCCAAAGAAGGCATCCTGACAGGAGGCTTTATCTAGGCCAGTGTTTCTCAACCTTTTTTGTACCGTGACCCCTTTCACCATTGCTCAACTTGTGATGACCCCAAATGATAAAATCAAATGCGTCTCTCTTCCTTTATCGTTAACGCATTGTCACTGTAATCATTTGTTGAATTATTAATATATTATAGGCCTTTGCAATATGTTTTTATTTATAAAATTTACTTATTTAAAACCACAATAATTAATCACAAGTAACAATATTTGATTTCAAAATTATGATGATTTTGTAGTCAAATCACTAATATGAAATAAAGTTATTTTTTCTACCTTTGTTGTCTGACCAATTTATTCTCTGATCATGCTGGTCCCGATCTGAGGCTTCTGTTTTCCTGTCTTCTCTTAGCTCTCTTTCTGTGGTCTATGGTCCATCTGCCATTTCTTATCTCTTCTTTCGTTTTCTTCACTTCTTTCCATCAGCCTATTTATGTCCCAGTAACCCTCCCCAGTATCAGCCCCTTTCCAGTCCTCACTCTCAGTACCTTCCATTGTCAACTTGCATTCCCATGACTGCCACTGGTGTCCATTCCCTTCCAGTCCCCCTTCTTCCCCACTGACCAGTCCCTTCTAGTACAAATACCATGGCAGCCCCTCTCAGATCCACTCCCTTCCAGTTCCATTCTCTCATCCCCTCGTATCAGCCCATTTGTAGACTTAGCCCCCAGTTTTCTTCCAGGGCCAGCAGCTCTATCCTCCCCTCCCCACAATCAGCCCATTCCCAGTCAAAGCCCCCCAATCAGCTCGCTTCCAGTGCTAGTCCCCCCTCAACCCCATTACCAGTGTTAGCCTCCCCTAATCAGCCCAATACCAGTCCTACCCCCCCATCAGCTCATTACCAGTCCTAGCCTCCCCTAATCAGCTCATTTCCAGTGCTAGTCCCTCCTCAACCCCATTACCAATGCTAGGCTCCCCTAATCAGCCCATTACCAGTCCTACCCCTCCATCAGCCCATTACCAGTCCTAGCCTCCTCTAATCGGCCCATTTTCAGTCCTAATCTCCCCAATCAGCTCATTTCCAATGCTAGCCCCCCATCAGTCCATTACCAGTCCCAACCCCCCCTTGATCAGTCCATTCCCAGTCCTAGCCTTCCCTAATCAACCCATTACCAGTCCTAGCCCCCCCATCTGCCCATTATAATCCTAACCTGCACTGTCTCTCCCCTCTGTCCAGCATTTATCCCCATCTGTCCAGTATGTCCCCCTGTCTCTTCCCTTTGTCCATGTCAGCCCCTCTCCCTCCCTCCATGTCAGCCCCCCCTCTGTCCATGTCAGCCCCCCTCCATCCATCCATCCATGTCAGCCCCCCTCCCTCCCTCCCTCCATGTCAGCCGCCCTATCCATGTCAGCCCTCCCCCTCCCTCCATCCATCCATCCATCCCTCCATGTCAGCCCCCCCTCCATCCCTCCATGTCAGCCCTCCCTTCCCTCCCTCCATCCATGTCAGCCCCACTCTCTCCATATCAGCCCCCCTGTCCATGTCAGCCTCCTCTCCCTGTCAGCCCCCTCCCTACATCTATCCATCCATGTCAGCCCCCTCTCCCTCCAAGTCAGCCCCCTTCCCTCCATGTCAGCCCCCCTGTGCATGTCAGCCTCCATCCATCCATATCAGCCCCCCTCCCCCCTGTCAGCCCCGTTGCAGGTTCCCCTCTCCCCTTTCCCCATTCTGTCTCCTAGCGCACAAGTTGCTGCCGCTACCGAGTCTGCTCCTTGGCAGCGGCAAACTCACCCCCTTCCTTCTAATGCAGCCGCGGATCCCTGCCTCTTAGGGAACCGTGGCTGTGACTGTAAAACTGTTGCGGAGCCTTCGTGCCTCTCGACAGGCTCCATGCACCATTGTCCCGCCTCCAAAGCTTTGGAGGCGGGACAATGGTGCACAGAGCCCGTCGAGAAGCACGAAGGCTCCACAACGGTTTTACAGTCACAGCCACAGAATTTGATAAATGAAGTAGATACTCTAGTATCGCTTCCAAAGGTATCACCAGGGGGTTTAACCCCTTCTGGGAACACCAAATAGTGAAACGTTTCCACTTGAAGGCGTAAGATCTTCTTGTGGAAGGTTTTCTAGAAGCCTGAATGATATCCTTTACCTGTTGGGAAAGGTTGAGATCCTGAAGATTTAAGCTTTCAGCAACCAGGCCGTGAGATGCAGGGACTGGGGATTTGGGTGCCATAGGGTCCCGCTCTCTTGGGAAAGGAGATCTGGAGCACACCCTAACTCCAGAGGCGCAGCTTGAGAGAGATGTAGAAGCAGGGGATACCACGTTTGGCGTGGCCACCGTGGCGCTATGAGGATCATACGACCTCTGTCTCTCTGAAGCTTGAAGAGTGTTTTGGGGATGAGGGGAATAGGTGGGAAGGCATAGAGGAAGTCCTGACCCCAGTGAAGGAGGAAGGCATCCCTTGCCTGGCAATTGTGAGCCGGAATCCTGGAACAGAACTGGGGAAGTTTGGCATTCAGTGGACTTGCAAAGAGGTCTATGTCTGGAGTCCCCCAGATGTGAAATATCTTTGTCACCTGGTCTAGGTGGACAGACCATTCGTGAGGCAGCAGTACTCGGCTGAGTTTGTCTGCCCAAAGGTTTTGAATGCCTGAAAGATATACCACGAGAAGGTGGGTTTGATGCTCTCTGGCAAGGGCCCAAAGTCATAAAGCTTCGTTGCATAATGACAGAGAGCCTGTTCCGCCCTGCTTGTTCACATAGAACATGGCTACTTGATTGTCCGTTTGGACTAGGACTGTCTTGTAGCTGAGCTGGGCATGGAATACTTGAAGAGCTAAATAGATTGCTCTTAATTCTAGGAGGTTTATGTGAAGACAAGCCCCTTGTGGAGTCCAGGTGCCCTGTGTAGAGAGATGATGCAGTTGTGCTCCCCAACCCACCTGTGATGCATCTGTTGTTAGGGTGGCCTGAAATAGGGGTTGTTGGAAAGGAGACCCCACTAAAAGATTCTCCAGTGATTGCCACCATTGAAGGGACAAGATCAGTCGATGAGAGTTTGATATCTTGTCTGACAGACATCCTGTGGCCTGTGTCCACTGGGCTGCTCGCATGTGGAGGCGAGCATAGGGAACTACATGAACTTTGGATGCCATGTGTCCCAGTAACTGTAGCAGTTCTCGAGCAGTTAGGCAAGATTTTCCCGCTGCTTGAGAAGCTAGTTGCACTATGCGAAGACACCGGGCCTTTGGAAGGAAAGCCCTTGACTGTCTGGTATCTAAACAGGCTCCTATGAACTCCAGAGACTGGGAAGGAACAAGTTGGGATTTTGGGAAGTTTATTACCAATCCCAAGTATTGGAGGATTTGCATTGTGCGAGACAGTGCAGAGCTGGCTTCTGCACTCGTGGGGGCTCGAATGAGCCAGTTGTCCAAGTAAGGGAAGACGAATATCCCTAGGGTTCACAGGAATGCAGCTACTACTGCCATGCATTTTGTGAAAACTCTTGGTGCAGAAGACAGACCAAAGGGAAGAACCCTGTACTGGAAGAGTTTTCCCTTGAAAAGGAATCATAAGAATTTCCTGTGATCTGGATGGATCAGAATGTGAGTATATGCATCCTTTAAGTCTAGAGGGCAAAGCCAATCCTGACTTTGAAGGTATGTCAGAAATGTTCCTAGAGAAATCATTTTGACCTTCTCTCGGAACAGGTATTTGTTCAATTCTCTGAGGTCTAGAATGGGTCTGTGTCCCCCTATTTTCTTTGGAATAAGAAAATAGGGGGAGTAGAACCCTGTATCCTGCTGGAGGATGGGTACTTCCTCTATTGCCCCTTGGGCAAGAAGTGTTGAGACCTCGTGATTCAGCACATTGTCTGCAGAGGTCTGGGAACTGAACTGCCTTAGGATTGTAGGAGGGGGCATGCTGTGAAAATGAAGCTTGTACCCCTCTCCTACAATGGACAGAGTCCAATTTTCTGCCGTTATTTGGTGCCATCTGTTGGCAAAATGACACAGCCTGCCTGGAATATTTAGGGGTTCTGGACCCCTCAGAGGCAGGAAGACTGAGCTCTCTAGGAAGGAGTCAAAGCCCTTGAGGGGGCTGAACCTGCAGAGCTGGTTGAGTTCTCGGGCCTTTTGGCTTCTTCTGCTGTTTAAATTGCTGTTGTTGTCCCCTTTGGGCAACTTGACCGTGAGCTTGGCTTTGCTGGAGAGGCTTCTTTTGTTTGGATTGTTATTGTTGACCCTTCTGGGCAACTTGACTCTGAGCTTGCCCTTGCTGGGTATAGGATGGACAAAACATCCTCTTTTTGCTGAAAAAGGGTTTTTTATAGGGTTTCTTTTTGGCTGGAGTAGCTGTAGATTTTGACAATCTGTCTAAAGTGAAATTGTCAGTATCTATCTCATTAGCCCTTTCTTGCCAGTTCTTTCCAAATAGGTTTTCTCTGGTGCAAGGGATGTTGCCTAATTTATCCTGTACCCAAATCTCCAAGTCTGATGCCTGAAGCCAGGCAATCCATCGTGCACCAAAGACAATAGCAGAGGTTCTGCTGATGCATTCAAAGCAGTCAAAGGCTGCACGATTCATAAACTTGAAGACATCTTGAGCATGCCTGACAAGCGTAAGGAAGTGTTGTTGTCTGTCATCTGGGAGAAGTGGGCTCATAAGCTCCAAATTTCCTGTGACCTCTTTGAGGAACATTCCCATATATAAAATATATCAGCTGATCGTAGCTGAAAGCATGGAAGCCTCAAAAGCTCGATGTCCAAAAGCATCAAGAGTCCTGCATTCACGACCTGGAGGATTGGATGCATGTCTCTTTGCACTTTTCATCCTACGCATGGCTGACTCCACTACCATTGAATGGTGTGGCAGCTGAGTCTTTTGAAATCCAGGACATGGTGGAACTATCAAGCCTCCTAGAATGAGGAGATGTGGTCAAAGGTGTCACCCACATTCTGAGCATCAGATCATGAAGAATTTCATGAATGGGCAGAGTGTCTGCCTCCTTTGGAGCCTTAGGATATTGGAGAATTTCCAATTCCTTTTCTCTAGGTTCCTTTTCAGGAGCTACCGTGATTGAAAGGTCTTTGGCAACATCACAAATAAAATCCTGAAAAGACATGTCCTCCGAAGGCGACATTCTGCGTTGGAGAGAAGAGTCTTCCGGGAGAAAAACTCTGGTACCGGCAGAATTATCAAAGTCATCGGAATCGGAGGATTCAAAGTATCTCTGATCACGATGTTCGTGTAAGGCACGGTCACGGTATCGATCAAAGTAGGTACTGAGTTGATCTGGTACCGATCTTTCGATGCCCAGCAAAGACGGCATGGGAAGAATTCCCACCGGGGCCAGTACCGTCGGTGCTGGTACCAGTATCTGTGCCGGTACCAGCATCGGTACCGGTGTCGGTACCAGTGCCGGTGCCCGTTGAACCATCGGTGTCAACGGTACTGCAGCTGTAAGGAAAGCTGCAATACTGTGCTCGATAGCGAGGAAACTCTGGTCTATCGACACTGCTGATGCCTGGGTGTCGGTATCGGTGAAGGCAGCCAGGACCGCTGAGCTTGGCACCAGTAGTTCTGTCGAGGCTGAGGCCCCAAGAACATCCTGGAACCCCGTTGATGCTTTGGAGGCCGAAGCCTCCCGCCAGGGTTGTTTTGCCAGTATGGTTTCCTCAAGGGCAATGCCAATGGCCTCTCCATGCTTAGCAGGAGAGCTTTGAGGACCAGCTTTTATGTTTAGTTACCTGAGATCCATGGGAGGAAGAAGAGGCTCTTGAAGACGTCAATGCAATGGACCTGGCATCTGAAGAAAAGAAGGTACCGAGCTTTGCAGCCCGGTTCTGTCTTCCTCTTTTAGTCATTCCCATATAAGAGAGACACTCAGATGGAGAGTGGTCAGGGCCTAAACATTTAAGACACCAGTCATGGGTGTCGGTGACGGAAATGGTACCACCACACTTAGAGCATTTTTTAAAACCACTAGCTGGTTTTTCCATCTTTAAGGAAAAATGGGGCCTAGTGCTCAAAATGGGGCCTAGCACCGAAAAAGAAAAGTTTCTGAAGAGAAACAATTCAGAATTTTCTTTTTTTAAGAAGAAAAGAAACGAAAAGAACCGGCGGTACTGGTAGGCGTCGTGCGGAGGCAAATGCGACCACAAGAAAACAAGATTAAAGAAGAAATTTTCTGCGGTGACAGGGTATGTGTCCTGTCGGCTCCGTGGAAAATGAAGAACTGAAGAGGGACAGTTGGAAAGCCGGGAAGGCAGCGCGTATGTGCTGAGGGATGCTCCCAAAAGCGTTCCTATTGGACGCTGGGGAGCATTGCCGCGCAGGCTCCGTTGGTACCGACGACACCAATATGTGAAGACTACATTCCTGCTTGTTCCTGGAGATAGGCAGTTACAGTCCTCATGGAGGGGGGGTGGGGGGTAACCTGGTGTGGCAGTTACAACGCTGAACAATGGCATGGAGGGTATCCTGCACAGAGAGGCAGTTACAGTCCTCATGGGGTGGGGGGAAGGAACCTGTTGTGGCAGTTACACGCTGAACATTGGCATGGGGGTAACTTGCATGGAGCAGCATCTGCGAGCCTCAGTGAAGATATGGGGAGAGGGGTAACCTGCCTGGAGGCAGTTACAACTTTAAACAAAGGAATTGGGTAGTAACCTATTAGGAGAGGTAGTTGCAGCCCTAACCATCTTCCTGGACAGACTCAATGGTATCAATAACTGCACTGATAAGAGAGAACTTTGCTCACATGGAGAGGGTTTTTCTGGAGCAGGCCCACAATGTTTTACCGTTCAGCCTGCATCAGAAGTAAGCCTGTTTAAGATTTTGGAAAAAGCTGAAAACATAGTTGTTTGCTAGAGTTTTTAATTAGGTCATTTTATTTTGCTATTATTTACTTATTTTCTGTCTTATGCAATGTTTTATGATAATATGACTTTGTTAATGTTATGAATGTTCCAACTGCATACCACATACATGTATAATGATAGGCAGTTTATAAATTTCATTGAGGAAAATAATGGCCGTTTCAAACTTTATCTGCCATTGTCTATGATAAAACTCATAACACTTAATATCTGTACTTAGTCATGAAAATAATCTGAGAACCATAAGTACAAAGAAATCCCTGTATTCCTCAGTCATTTAGATAATAAATGTGATGACTGCTTATGCTGTCCTCTGGAGATGCAGGGAGCAGATGAGCCCAGGAAGGAATTGACACATACTTGGTGGCGAGGACGACCCACTATGGAAGGGAAAACAGCACGGGGAGCATCATCTCCAGCAAAGCCAGCCTTGCAAAGGCCAGAGCCATTGTCACACACCAGGGCTGTGGTCTCCTCGTCACACATAGTAGATCTAAGAGCTGGTACCTGTAGGGGAGAGAAAGCAATCTATGAACCAGGAAGCTTTAGAGAGCAGACTGGAGAGGCTCCTATCAGGAGATTCACCATGCACTGCTCTTTACAGAACACATGCAAAAGATGATTGTTGGTGAAGTGTTTAATCAGAGATTTTCTTTTAAAGAGCAAGGCTGGATGGTAAGTGATTGTTCTCTGTCCCCACTGAAGGAAGGACTAGAAGCAATGGGGGTACTGGGCTTAAATTACAACAAGGAAGAATTAAAGGTAGATGATGCTCTCAGGGCCACTTTAGTCACTTAAGGGGCCCTGGACAGACTTGTGTGGATGGTCCCCCTATTATTTTCTTAATGAATAGCACCCTCTTTTTGCTGCGTGACAGCCCGCTAGCACACCTGTAAATCTGATGCTGCCTGCCCACTGCTGTAGCGTTCCCACAATGCTGGCTGATGGGAGGGAAGCTGCATAATCTGTCCTCCTTTTGGCCCCATTAGGGCTGATGCAAACACCCTTTTACCTTCTTATGTCCAATGTAAGCCAATGCAAGTGTATGCAGGTAGTGTCTTCCTCGTTCTGGCTAGTACCGGTTGATGCAAGTATGCAGGGGACATAGGCTAGGCATAAGAGGTGCAACTAATGCCACCCATAGAGGTATCATTTGTTGTGACCACGTTACCAGCACCAGGCTAGAATGCCCCCTCTAGCTGTGAGAAGTAGGGAATGCCTGCAGACTGACGACGTCCCACCCAGTCGTGCACTACCAGGGTAGTGCAGGGTGTTTAGCATGTGGGCTTGTGCTTCTTTTAGCATGATGCCCACAATGCACACTAATCCTACCCTATCCTGTTAGCGCGGTTTATTAAACATGCCCCTAAGTGAACGTTAAGCCTTGCACCCCTCCAATTAACTTTCAAGCCCATGTCCCCCCAGATCGTGATAATTAAACTAAAAAAATCATCATGATCTCACTAGCAATGCTCCTAGAATAATCCTGTAAAAAATGAAATTTGACTTCTCAATCATCAGTAGTGGTGCTCACCACATAAAGGTTTGTTGAGAAAAATTCTGGCTGTATAAATTACTATATGGTCAAAATTCTGGCCACAGAGATAGAGGTGGCATTTTGGCCTTGTTGAGGGTATTCAGCCACTGAATGGATTGGATTTATCAGTACAGCTGGCCTAATTTTAAATAATTAAGTTATCCATTTAAAGTTAAGCTTGAATATTCAGCCACCTATTTTAAATTTATAGTGTAGCTGAATATATGCTTAGATTTATATGCATAATTATGCACACAACTTGTATGTGTTAGTCTTCTTGTTGAATATCTACCCCATAAATTTACAGTTTATTTAAAATTTGATATACTACCTTTTGCCATAGCATGAAGGCTGTTTACAAAATTTATAATCAATAAAATATAATAGGTAGAAAAAAACAGAGGAAAAGAAGAGAAAAGAGTGAGATATCATCATATCTGTTATATAGCTCATGTGAGATATCATCATATCTGTTATATAGCTCATGTCCATCCACCCAGTCTGTCAAGGCCAATCATAAGCTAATTCAAAGAAATAAGTTTTAAGGCCTTTTTAGAAATTTTTCAGTGCAGATTCAGTTCTTATGTAGAGTGGCCGTTAAACCTTGTACAGATATATAATACAAATATATTTCAGAAATTGCATCAGTGTCTGTCGAATGTCTCATCTGTGATTTTTCAGATACACTACAAAAAAAATAAATTCACTACTTCCATTCATAAATTGAAAGAAATCCATACTGTCAGGGCTGGCATTACCATCAGGCAAGCCAGGCGGTCACCTAGAGTGCTGGCCCTCCAGGGGTATCCGCTGCTGCTGTCCCTCTCTGGGGCCGGCTATGGCAGCAATGGCACAGAAACCGCGACGCAGTGGTTACCTACAGTCTCCAGTGTTGTGTCACGGTTTCTCTCGTCCATTATCTGCCACCCCCCTCCGAGACAGTTTTACAGCTTATGCAAAACCAGAAGTCTGCATTGGAGGGGCAGCAGCAGCAGCAATGAGGGGGAGGGAGTAGCGGGGAGTGGCAGGATGGAGGGCTCGCCTAGGGTCCTCTAATCCTTACACTGGCCCTTCATATTGTAATTTTTGAAAGTAACTACTGAAATGCTTGACAGACCTTAACTAGGATGTTTCCCCTTAGTACTCACAATAGAAAAACAATTCTAATTTTGTCCTCACTTTAGAAACAGAAACTACCTTCTTTACAAACCCTGTACATAAGGGTGGAAGAGACAAGTGGAGAGAAGTGGGGCTGGGTTAGAGAGCAGACTAGCTCTTCTTTGGTCAGCATTGTGTTCTGCTCACTCTAGCCTCCCTCACTCCAGTCTTGTTCCCTATAGTTGAGAGGGGAGGGACTGAAGCAGAAGCACAGGGCTGTTATCTGCTGTCTGAGATTCAGGCTCTGGCCAATAGAGTTATCAGGGCAGAGAACTGTGTGCTCATTCAATGGGCTCCTGCCATGCAGAGCCCAGGGCAACCGCCTCTTTTGCTGATAAGTAAAATCAGGCCTGAGTGCAGTCATTGCAGGGTTTGAAGAGCAAGGTACACCTAGTTTTGAATGGCTTTATGTATGGGAGGTTCAGTCTGGAGGAAGTGGATAGGCTCTGTCCTTCTATCACTGCAACAGCAAGTAGCCTTGACACATATGATGCTTCAGCACCCACACGTGTCAGAAAGTTTTCAACACTGAATTTTAGATTTGAAATGTAGAAAAAAGGATAGCTGAGAGACATGCAAGCCTCAAAGGCCCAGAGGCATTCCTCCAAGAATGCCGCTTCTGAAGGCTTCTGGGCAGGAGCAGCTTTTGCCACCGTTTCCGGCATCCCCTCAGGGGCATTGAGGCCACAGACATCAGGGGATGAATAGCGCTCCTCCAGCACTCTGGGAGTTGATTGCTCCGGCCAGGGCACCTTGACGAGCCATTCTTGGCCATCACTCTCGCCGTCACGTTGGAAAGGGCTCTGATGCCAATGCACATGGGGCTTAGCCTGGTGCTCAAATGGGTCCCCTTTCGACATTGACGGAGTTGATGTCGATTCCTTCCTCAGTTTCATACGAAGGTTGATTGAAAGCTGCTGCTCTAGGCCACCATGGTCCCTGAATTCTGAGTGAGCTCAAGCACCCCTTGATGTCAACGCCTCAGCGGGTCCTAGTGGGGCCATCGGGACTGATACCAGAGCCGACAATGTTGAATCAGAGGGACTCTCTCTGTCTCTCTGCTTTTCCCAATCCCTCAGGCTCCTCCTTGTCATCTTTAGACACAGATTGCAAGAGGGCTGGTGATCAGAACCCAAACACTGAAGGCACCAATTGTGTTGTCCATGACCAAAATGGTCCTGGCACATTTGGTGCACTTCTTGAAACCGCTGGCCAGCTTTTGGGACATATCCAGAAAAATGGCCATGGCAATATCAAATGGCTCAATGGTGGCAGCCGCAGGAAACAAAAATAAGAAAACAAATTAGCTTCTAAAAAAGAAAGGAAGCATCGGAACCAGAGTGAAACAGATGATGGGATCAACGCAACTGATGGCAGGGAAGAAAATCAAGCAAAAACGACCCATGAAGGGGAACAAGAAAACATGTTTACTAGCTGATACCACAAACACATCCTAGGGGCTCGGAAAATAAAGACTGGGAAAGATGGTGCCATAGCAGGCGGTAAGATAGGTGTGCGGGTGCAGTGGAACCTCCCAAAAGCTTCCAATAGAAGCTGGGGAGCATTCCCACATGGTGCTTCATCTGTGATGTCACCCATACATAAGGACTCCTGCTTGTCCATGGACAAAAACAGCATTCACAGCCCCTGGCAGGGAGTGGATGTGTAGACTTGTGGTTACTGTGTGGGAATGATGCTTAGATGATTAAAATCAAAGCTCATTGTAGCAGGACACCAAAATGTCCCTGTCTTTGATTAAACAGGAGGAACATTTTGGGTCCATGCTCCAGAGTAGTGTCTCTCAAAGACAATGAGGAGTGATGTAATCTGATAAACCCCTGCAAAGGTGTTCTTCACTTTTGGAGGGAAGTGTAAGTGTGAGTGCCGGGAGGATCTCGGGGCTTCCTCCACAGGAGATCAGGCGTGAAAGCGGCTAGACTGGTGGTGATGTTTCCTTCAATAGCATGGGAGGGGAGGAGAGAAGAGAGATAAACCAAATACAAATTAACCAAACTCCAAAGAAAAGACCTGGAGTAGGGATTATTAAATGGAGATTGCAGAGAAAGAGAGGAGTGAGCTGATTAGTTCCAGTGGAGTGGAGCGGAGCAGAGGAGAGGAGAGAGGGAGTCCACATGAATGCCCCAGAGGGGGAGAAGGCGGGAGGGTTATTGCCTGTGCTTAATGTTTAATTGCACTGGGGAGAGATGAAAGGAGTCATCCTGGTCCCAAACTGTACTCAAGAGAAGAGTTACCCCGCACAGGCACCTGGCAAGGATTGTGAGAAGAGACATGTGGCTGAGGAGGCTACAGCAACCGTCCACCCATGGAAACTGTTTGAGGAAGAGATGACAAGAGAGAGAGAACACCCAGACTGAGCAAGCTTGAACATTTTTGTCATTATCTCAATATTTTCTTGTGGACTATATACTGATTATTTTTCTTGGCCTACTTTTGCCTATTTTGCTTGCCTGGGGAGTGCTCAATAAATGGATATTTTTGTATAGACTGCTCCTGGACACCTCTGATTTTCCAGCATACTTGAGCAGCCTGCCCCTCCTTGCTGAGAGAGTTTGCTTTTCTCTACCGGGGACACGATATCTGGGTACTGTGTACCGAGGAGAAGAGTGACGAAGAAAGCAAGTTTAACCCTAAATACCTACCCAGGGGCAATTTCTCCAAATGAGTTAGTTTTGCGCATACCATGACAATCATGAACCTCACTTCTTTGTTTGTGCAGCCTTGGGGGACACCCTGTGCCTCTTCAATTAGAGGAACTGCTCAGAAGGGATCCACGCTACATGTCCCCTGGTCCTGAATGGTCCCTGCAGTGCTCCATCTGAGTATGTTTTAAGGACGCTTGTAAAACGGGAGGGGAGATGGGAAGACATCCCTGAGTATTGTGAATGAAAGTTCATAGTGGCTGTGACTGAGCAGGAGAGGACTGGCAGGTCAAATAAAAATTCTTCTAAAGAGGCAACCCCTAAATATCAAAGCCACCCCAATAATGCACCCCCTTAAAAGAATCCAGACTGCTGCTGCCTGTGCTGTGGTGGGACGCTGCGTATGTGTGCCTGTGTACTCCTGCACCTGTTCTGCTTGGTAAGGGAATAGATGGAAAAGTTTAGTTTTCAGAGCAGTTAATCTAGTACAGTACTTCCCAAAGCTGTTCTTAGGGTCCCTCATCCAGCCTGAGATAAACTTACATGCAATGAGAGCAGCATAGGCAGATTTACCTCATGCAGATTTATTGTAGATATCCTGAAACCTGGAGTGGAAGAGTGGACTGGTGGTTAGAGCAACAGCCTAGGACCCAAGAGATTAGGGTTCAGTTCCCACTGACCCTCTTTGTGACATTAGGCAAGTCGCTTTACTCTCTATTGCCTTAGAAGAAAAGGCCTGGCAATCTACTTCTGGTCATACCTTGCCAAGAAAACCCAGGGGCTACTGGATCACCAGGAGTCAGCATTGTTTGATGGCACTTAAAAACCCCCAAACAAACCCTGACTGTCTAGAGATCCCCCTGGACAGGTTTGGGAACCATTGATCTAGTACACAGACTGCCAGTTCTGGTGTTTTAAGTGCTACAGTTAAGCCTGGTTCTCAGGTTAGCCAGCCATTTATGGACTCACATACAAATATATCTCCTGGATATTCATCTTTGAGCTCTGGAAATCCAGACCTGACTGGAGATTCTGCCATGCCTGATCCATCCCCTTTCCCTAGCACAGGGCTTTCCAATTGGACCTGTCCTGGAGACCCACAGCTAGTTGGTTTTTCAGGATATCCATAATGAATAAGCATGAGAAATTTCATACACTGGAAACTCAATATATGCACATTTACATTTGTATCTTATGTCTATTCAATATGGACAGCTTGAAAACTTGACTGCTTATGGGTCAGTGGGGTAGGTTTGGGAAGCCCTGTCCCAGCACGTAATGAAAGAAGAAACGGGTAGATTTCTATGAATTTTTATAATGACTGCATTTATCCTTCTCACAGATAGAAAGAAAATCATACTCTCCTTTTGAAATAACTATGAAGTGAAGGCAGAGCATCTTGAGGCCTGAAACACAGCTGAAAAAAAGCCTTTATCAGAAAAGCAGGTAATCAAACAAAAACCAATTCATATTTAGAATAATTCAGTGCCATGCCTGTTCCAAGATTTCAAACCCTTCCTCATGCTGGTATCTTTGAGACATATTTTAGTCCATGAGAACTGGCTTGAGAGCCAGCGCGTGGCCCTAATGGAAAGAAATTTAAACATTACCAATTTCCAAATGTTCCCCTCACGCTTTGTGCCATGTGAAAACCCCAATTCTAGCTTTGAAGCTAAGAGCCAGGAGGCGTTATTCCAAGGGAGCACTTAGATATCAGTGTTTAAATATGCAGCAGCAAATGTTCTTTCAAAAAGAAATCTTCATTTCCATATAACTGTTAGACACTCACATTTGCTGTGGTGTAACCCTATTATTTGGTGCTTTTAATTTAAGCTAAGCTAAAGTGGCTTTTATGACTCTTTTCCATTCTTAGCTTCTTGCAACAGACATGGCAGCAAAGGTACAGAGGAAGAGCAATTCAGAAGCAGCATAACGGCTGTGCACACTCCAACTCACACCAGGTTACCAAGACGATTCCTCATCACATAGCACTGGGCCAGCCAACCCGAGTTTCACTGTAGGAAGTCACTCTGTTGCCCTGGGCCCTTAGTACTGGGAAGTGGAAGAATTCAAACCATATCCATGAATGGTCGAAGTAACTTCACACCCAACACAATACTGTGTTTCAAATTCATCAGCCCTGTGTCTGCTTTCTAAACTGATATTCCCTTGCTATAAAACTGATGGATTCTAAATGCAGTACTGTGTTAGGGTGAAGCTCCTTCAATCATTCATGGATATGGTTTGAGTTCTACATACAAATAAGATTTCTGTTACATGTTAACTGTGTTTTTAATATACTGAGTGTTACAATATGAAATATAGACCACAAAATAATTGTATGACATGGAATGTGATGAAAAGAATTTTGTTTTATATATAATTCATTATATACACTTAAAATGAAGGATGGTTAGATATCATTAAAGTAGACCACATAATGAATGAAGAGCTCTTTTCTTAAATTCTGATATTTCTGGTTCTGCATTTATATACTTATAAATAGTTGGGCTTGATTATTGAGTCTGTCAATACGTAAGCCAATCCCTATTCATATTCAGTATTGGCATGATAAGAAGAAAGGAGAATGAAAGAGACTCATCTCCCTCCCTTTAAGAAGATTATTAGGGCCAGGACACCACTGGCCTGGACATCTATCATAAGGAGACCCTCAGCCAGAGAGCTTCCAAAGCTGTGGCAAGTACTTTGCAACAATACTTACCTGGTCTCAGGGAGGTATCCAGTAGCGTCCTCCTCATATGCTGCCATCTTGAAAAATGGTGATGCCTAACCCCTAGCGATATGTTGGAAGGCAACATTAGGGTTCGGCTTGCCAAACAAGGGAAGCTCTCCTTTATTTGGCAGTCTAATGGTTAGCGGTGTGCTGGAATGTATTGCTAGAAATCAGGTGCAAAATGGTGGCGCCAGAGGCAGGAGTGAGTGGACACTGCTCCGGCCTCTCAACTCAAGTTGGATGGTGAAGCCAGGGGAGTGTCTGGGATCTACTTGGACTACCATGGATTTTGATGGCGCCCACTTAGCCACTAGGGATCTTTGTCAATCTAGGTCATTTGAAGTGAAGTGTTTCACTTCACTTCAAATAACCCCTTGTTCCTATACTAGAATCTGCATCCTAGGCCTGAGATGGCATAAAGATTTAGTGCTACAAAGTGAAAAACCATGCCATGATTTAATGTCTTTTTTTTAACATTGAGGCAATTTCTGATGCAGCCATTTTGTATGTGCTTTACATGCCTACCCTACTACCCTTTCTCGTGTTGGTTTTATTGCAAATTTTTCTATGCTAAAATTCATACTATATTGGGAGCAAGGTTAGTGTGGGAAAATTGGAAGTAAAGAACAACGCTAAAGGACTTCTTGCCTTTGCCTCCTAGTATTTTGAACTTTCATCCCAGTATACTCTGGGATTTGTAATCCTACCCCTACTAATACCACAATTTGAGAGTGTGTCGGTGTGTTTTGAGAGAGCATGCCAAAAAAGTCAGGACCGATCTAAAATCTCCCTCAAGAAAGTAGATACCAAACCATTGCCACATTTCATGTTTCTTTCGGTCCCTGGGTGAGATGAGCTATCCTAAACCTTCCATTCAAACTAGAACCGTCTACAAGGATAATTAGAGAACATATTAGGAGTAAAACTGCTGGACAAACATGGGGGCCCTTTTACTAAAGTGCACTAAGCAGTTAGCGTGGCTTTTTGCATTCAGTAACTGCACACTTGGGTCTGCAATAACTTAGCACGGGGGCAAAACAGTTATCAGGCACAGATTCACACGCTAACTTCCACTCATGCGTTGGGATGGGGAATGGGTGAGTTAGGGGCAGAGAATGGACATGCTGAGTGCATTGCAGTTAACACAGGGTACACGTCACACACTGTCAATGTTGCAGTTAGGGCGGGTGCTATTACCGCCGCCTCAATAGGTGGAGGTAATGAAACCGCAGTAATAGCACTGCATGTTATTGTGCATATCTGCACATTAACTGTTGGGAACATACTGGTCACATCCTCAACAGTTACTGTGGAGGCTTTGCACTTACTGCACATTAAGTTTCACACTAAGAGGATTATTTTAGAAGCTCTATTCATGCTTTGGACATCTGCAAATGGGCAGAGAGACATCCAAAGCACAGAGACGTCCCCGGAGCCATTTTAGGAGCTGGGCCTATGGATGTCCCGAGCATAAGGTCACCCAAGTCAGAATAGGGACATGATGGAAGTGTGACCGAGGCATTCCCAAGAACTTGGATGTCCTCGCCCAGTTCCAGAAACATCCTGGACGTTCCCAGCCACATAAAAGGTTATACCCGCTCCAGACGGGAATAGGCATCTGAAAAGTACTCTTTTTATCCAGCAAACATATGGAGGGCGCGGAGAAGGAGGTACACACATATCCCTTTATTTTACAGTTTTACAACAAACACTGATGGGGAATGGGGGGGGGGGGGGCTCATGTTTTTGTTTGCCATGCCACTGGATGTCCCCGTATGCAACCTTGTTTGAGATGAGAACATAAGATATGCCATACTGGGTCAGACCAAGTTCCATCAAGCCCAATGTCCTGTTTCAACAGTGAACAATCCAGGTCACAAGTACCTAGCAGTTTCTCCAAAAGACACACAGGTTCCATAATGCTTGTATTGGGGCAAGCAGTGGATATTCTGGGTCCTCTTTAATAATGGTTTATGGACCTTTCCTCCAGGAACTTGTCCAAACCTTTTTTAAACCCAGCTACACTAACAGTTTTTACTATATCCTCTGGTAACAAATTCCAGAGTTTGGATGTCCCCACCCCACAGTTTGATAGCAGGGACATATACAGGGTGGCCCAAAAAAAGTGAGAACATCTCGTAGCATATAAGTTATTTAAAAATTCAAAAAGACAGATGTAAATGATTGACAAATTTAAAAAAAAAATATGGCAACCGGACATTGTCGAAATAGACACGTTAGTTTACTTATTTACCTTTTTTAGCTATATAACGTCTTTATTTCGACAATGTCCGGTCGCCATCTTCTTTTTTTTTTTTAAATTTGTCAATCGTTTACATCTGTCTTTTTGAATTTTTAAATAACTTATATGCTATGAGATGTTCTCACTTTTTTTGGGCCACCATGTATATGTATGGAAGCATGGGCATCCACATCAGGAGCATCTGTGTTTCTAAAACTGGGCTGCAACATAGACGTCCCTAATGTTTTTCTGCTCATTCTGCCCTGGACATCCCAGATTGCACTTGGATTGCCCTTTCTAAAATGCCACTTCACATCTGCATTAGGTGCAAATCCATAATGCACTTTAGTAAAAGGGCCTCACCGATTTTTACTATTGAAAATGGCGACCTTCAAATAAGCAGATAAATAAAGATTAAGAAATAAAAATAAAAAATATAAGATGACCCCTTTTTTTTATTGGGCTAACCGTTTATTTCTTGACTAGCTTTTGGGAGTTGACCCCACCTTAGCTTTGCTCCTGAAAGCCAGTCAAGAAACATATTGTTAGTCCAATAAAAAGTGTTCCCTTACATTTTTGTTTTTGATTATTTATTTTTATTTCTGTGCATTCAAGTGGTTAACAGGGTTTACCACTGAAATGAGAATCTGGGCCGTCATGTCCGCTTTCTGAAACGTATACTCAGCACTGACTTTCTTCATCATGCACCTGGTTTTGCTCAACATTTCTCCCACAGGCAATGAATTAATTCAGGTTCTGTCTGTAACAGATTCAAAGCATCTCTCTAAACTCATCTATTCCAGAAAGTATTCCCCCCTACTCTTGGATAGTGTGATGGCCCGACTTCTCCTCTTCCTTATTCTTCTTTTTCCACTACTCTTTTATTCTCATATTTGGTCTGAATGGCTTTTCCTATTATTTAATTGTAATTCCTTTCTTGTTTTGTTTACATTGTTGTTTTATTGTAAACCGCTTGGCTGTTTCGATATGTCAACATATCAAATTTTAAATAAACTAAACTATGGTATAGTGTAAATTATACAGTCAGAACATCAAATGTTTCAAACAAGGGAGATTCAGTCAAAGGATGGTGGACACCTGGAACCGACTTCCAGCAGAGGTTATAGAAGCCCAAACAATGGCAGAATAAAAGTATGAATGGGAGAGACAGCAAGGCATCTTAGCAGCAGAGGGAGGAAGGCAGGCCTGTGACTGCACTGTAAGCAGGTACTAAGGACACAGAATAGCTGTTCCCTAAGCTAAAGGTATTCTCAGGAGGCAGGGATGAGGCTGAGGTAAGTCACTAGAATGCTTGCTATAATGCTTTTCCCATAAAAGTACCAGTAACTCATTTTATTACAGAAAACAATCCTGTACGCTGTCCAATACTGAAATGACTGCAATTTTGTATGATAGCTCCCCATGTTTGTTCGGATTCTCACAATCTAGCTGTCTGCAAGCACAGAAGTGACAGACACAGGTGTTTGTCACCTAGACAGGTACTGGCATCCATAGGGGAGTAAACCAGGGCCTATGCAGGGGAAAAACATCAGATTCCCTCTCCTCCAAAATAAGAGAAAAATAGACAAGAGAAAGATTTTCAGAAATGGTACATGAATCCTCACTTCCAAAGCAAATATTTTCATTAAGAAAACAAATTAAATTCTCTAATGCCAATTGCTTTGCCTCTCCTGACATATCACGTTTCTGATCTGCCAAGATATGCAGCGCATCAAAGTGCTCTGTGAGCTGTGTACCTCATACCAGTACAAACACGACACACGGAGTCACTGCCTGCATCACAGCTGCTTCCAAAAATGGAAATCTTTTGCCCCTCGCTTCAGAAAGAGCCAGTACTAGGATTCAGTTAGACCTGGAGGCTAGGAGCCTGCCTTCCAATAATACAAGATGCAGAAATGTATCCTACACTTCGCCCAGCTCACTGTCAGCCTCTGAGCTTTTCTTGTTACTAAGTGCCTTCCAAATATAGCACTGAATTTCTACTGCTTGCGCAGTCCTAAAAGCAGTAGCTGAATATTAATACCAGTCAAACACGTCATACAAAGGGGAAAAAAATAAAATGATATTGTCAGTAGTGATCCTTAGGTCTCCTAAAGCATGAGAGGAATGCAGCAGAGCTAGGGGTCATGCTAAAGTTCTGTTGTCTGGCTTCTCAGAATTTGCATCACAAAGCAGCCCTGCTTGCCTGTGCACTGTACAACGCCTTTGGGGTGGATGCAGCCTCCAAGCACAAGTTCTCATTTCCTTCAGAACCAAGTCAGCCTTAAGCAGAGAGTGAATAGGTATCATTGGAAACGGCATCACTCTGACTCCTTTCTGCTGATTGCCCCTCTGTGGTACTTCTTGGCCACAGCCTGAACCATCTTTGCTAGACTAAAGACACTGACTCCTGCAAGGGTACTCACCACTTCTACGGGCGTTCCTTTCCTCTGGGACTAGGTCCTGATGTGCATTTGATGCACGTTCCAGTGAGGATATAAAACCTCAGAGGCGTATCTGTTCCAAACCAGGACCCTAAAAAGGCTTAACTGATGGAGTGCTAGTCATATGGCCATATAAGGTGGTTTATTTCATCCTGCCGACCTTGGGTTGATCCTAGTGCACACAGCAGTGAATTATTGACAGAAAAAATGTATGCACAAAAATTTCAGTGGTCACACCCCTTTGGGAATCTGCTCCTTTTATGCTACACTATAATAAACAAGTTTAACCCAAGTCCTTATAAGCTGTATTAAAAAAAGGGAGCATAGGCACCTACACATTTGTGGGAGAGAATGATACCAAGAATGGCATAAGGAGGACCAGGCACTATTCCCCCATAGTGTGCAGAGAAAAATTCAGAAGATCTGCCACACGACATAATCACAAAAGAATTGAAGCAGTAAAAACATGAGTTGAAAGGACTGCCCATTATTCATCATCTTCTACCATACCCTGTGGAAAGACTCAGATGTCACCAAATCTTTTCAAGAAGGTGGAACACAGAATTCTTGGATCCATATTGGTCCTGGGGCAAACTGACTCCAATGCAGGTCGGGACAACTCTTAAAGGACCAAGCTGAAAGTTATCCAAAGATGACCCTGTCCAGGAAAAGTTAAACACATACAGGTCCCATCTACAGATATAACTACTCTACACAGCTCACAAGATAGGCTCTCACCTGATCCTATGCAGTATCAAGGCCTCGCTTTACCCCAAATCATGCATAGAAATGTTATTCTGATTTTAAAAAATGTCTTGGATTGAAAATTATACAAAATGGAGTACTGCTGTAATTAGTACAGAAGTCATACTAAAATGATTTTAGGAGGGGGAGAGGTCTAGAGGTTAATACACCAAACTATGAGAAGCTTTGAGTGCAACTTTTCCCTTCGCCCTTCACACCATGTAGGACCTTGTGCAGGTCCTTTATCTCCCTTTGTCTCAATTTACTCAGTTGTAATTGGATAATATTAATGACACTGGTGCTTTTTTCAATGCCCTACTCAAAGCTTTTATATAAAGGAGGAGTGGCCTAGTGGTTGGGACAAGTTACCTCAGACTGGAGGGGTCAAGAGTTTGAATCCCACTAGAGGACAACAACCTTGGGCCAGAAGGAGTGGGGATTTCTAATGCCACAGGTACTTCTTGTGGCCTTGGGCAAGCCACTTAACCTCAGGTACAAAAACAGATTGTGAGCCTTTCGTGGACAAGGGAAATATATATACAGTACCTGAATGTACACTGCTTTGACTTGTAGAAAAGTGATATATAAGCCTAAATAAATTCAGGTATCCAAAATGTGTAACCATATCATCCACCCAGAGATATTTGCTTGTAACATGATTTAGGATCCTGTTTGGAAAATATAAATCAGATTTATTAAGAAGTTTAACTAAGAGATAATGGAATGGAAGCAAAGCTCAAAAGTCAGAATGTTTACAAGGGATTTCCAGTGTTGTTTTGTTAAGTGCTGTTGAGTCGGTGTCGACTCCTGGCGACCCTCTGGATAGTTGACCTAAACTTTGTTCGGGCTTCAGTCAAGCAGCTCATTGTTGATAGAGTGGCATCCATAGCTGCTGTTATTGTATCAATCTATCTCATTGCCAGCCTTCTTCTTTTAGGGTGACCTTCTACCTTGCCAAGCATTATGTCTTTCTCCAATAATCTCTCTCTTCGCATGATGTGTCCAAAGTATGAAAGTCGAAGTCTTGTCATCTGAGCTTCTAAGGAATACTTAGGTTTGATCTTCTCTAGTACTGACTGGTTTGTTCTTCGGGCAGTCTATGATATACACAGTATTCATTGCCAGCACCATAATTCAAAGGCATCAGTTTTCTTCCTGTTTATCTTTTTCACTGACAACTTTCACATCCATATGATGTTATTGAAAACACCATGGCCTGGACAAGTCAAATCTTTGTATGGAGAGAGACATCTCTACCCTTGAGAATCTTGTCTAGGTCCTTCATAGCCATTCTACCAAGAGCAATACGTCATCGGATTTCTTGACTTCTAGTTCTTTCTTTATTGATTGTTGAACCAAGTAAGGTAAAGCTGTCAACTACTTCAATGTCTTCTCCATCAATGATGAACTTTTCCAAACTTGCTGTTAATCCTGATTTCCTCCAGGCCTTGCTAGACTGTTCCTGTGACTGAAGTGATTCACTGGTCAACATTGAAATCGTTACTGACTTTAAAAGGCCCTAATCTGTAGTATCTTGGTGAGCTGAACACGAATATAACATTAAAAACATTTTATTTGCTCTCGTTTTGAAGATATTGCATGTAGTTCATTTTTGATGTTTCACCGTGTAAATTTATCCAGTAGGACATCAACAACATCGCAAATAAGCCTTGAATGATGTAATATTGCATCACATTGCATAATACCAGCATGCACACATCATCCAGAGTTGATTGCATCATTTTCTGATGCAATGCAATACTACTGCCAGACGGCTGCTGAAGCCATCTGACATCAGCAGTGTACTATACGCAGTCGGAAAGGAAAGTAATCTGGTATTCTGTTCCGATATTGAAAGCCTCATGAATGCCTTAAAAATCACTCATGACCCACAAGATTGGAGACTATCTATAGACTCTTCGAAACTGAGTCTGAAGGCTGTGCTTTTGAACAATGAAAACCGTCTTCCATCTATTCCAGTAACGCATGCCGTCCACATGAAAGAGACATACGATAACTTAAAGCATCTACTGACTTCCATTAACTATAACAAGTACAGCTGGCACCTCTGTGGTGACTTGAAGGTAGTTGCCCTTTTAATGGGACTGCAGCAGGGATATATATAAAATACATGTGTTTCTTATGTGAGTGGGATAGCCGAGCAAGGGATTGGTACTACTTGCGAAAGGAATGGAATCGCAGACAAAATGTAACAGTTGGAGAGAAGAATATCCAGCACCCAGCTCTGGTTGAGGCTCACAAAATCCTGCTACCACCCCTTCACATCAAACTAGGTTTGATGAAAAACGTCATGAAAGCCATGGACCGCGGTTCACCAGCTTTCTGATACCTGCATGAAAAATTCCCTCGACTCAGTGAAGCAAAGATTAAAGAGGGCGTTTTTGTGGGTCCTCAGATTCGAGAGCTCTTCAGAGATGACCGGTTCAACAACTTGCTGCAGGGTGATGCGAAAGAAGCATGGAATGCTTTTCGCCTAGTGTCAACAAACTTTCTCAGGAATGTTAGGGCAGAAAACTACAAGGAACTAGTAGAAGACATGCTGATGCAGTATCAGAAACTTGGCTGCAATATGTCTCTAAAGATCTATTTCCTTGATTCCCATCTCAATTTCTTTCCTGACAACTGTGGTATGGTTAGTGATGAACAGGGCGAACGTTTTCACCAGGATATCGCAACGATGGAGCAAAGATACCAGGGAAAATGGTCCACTACAATGCTGGCTGACTACTGCTGGACACTCCCCAGAGAAGCTCCCGAACAGCTGTACAAGAGACAGGCGAAAAAAAATCTAAGTAGTCTATGACTTGGTTTTTTACAGGTATTAACCAAAGGCCTATTATATTTACTATTGACATGCATTTCGTGATGTAAACATTAATTCTTGTAGATTACAAAAAAAAACTAGAGCCAACTTTGCAATTTCACTGTCATATTCGTGATCAGCATATAAAAATTGATAAGAAATGACTATTTTTATTTCAGTAACATGACTTTTGTAAAACTTTGTTGACCAGTGTTACCAGGGTTAACAATCTCTGTGACCAGAGGCAAGTATTAAACCAGCAACAAGCCCTGGGAGACAAATCTTCACAATGCTTTTCTATTCGGGTTTTGCTTTCACTGCTGTGCTGTATTTTACTTCAGGGGACCAAGCCGAGAAGGGATGGAAGGTTCTGGGTATAAAAGGGGAGAGGATTCCCTATGTACAAGATATAGGGGCATGTTTACTGAAGGTTTGAATGCGCATTAAATGCCCACAGCCCTTATGGGCCCCCATGCAAAATGTAGTTACTCACCTATAGTAGGAGTTCTCCATGGACAGCAGGAATAAGTCCTCACATATGAGTGATGTCACCGATGGAGCCCCACAAGGGAACGCTCCCCTGCTTCCACTGGAAGCTTTTGGGAGGCTCCACTGTGCATGCATACTTGCCTTCCTGTCTGTCATGGTGCCATCTTCTCCAGTAAAATAGCAAAGCTGTAGCACAGTGGTTTTCAACTCAGTCCTCTGGGACCCCTAGTCCAGTCACATTTTCAGAATATCCACAATGAATATGCATGGGATAGATCTGCATACAATGGAAGCAGTGCATGCAAATCTATCTTATGCATATTCATTGTGGATATCCTGAAAGCCTGACTGACCTGGGGGTCCCAGAGACTGGGTTAAGATCTACTGCTGTAGCAGATAATAACTCCTCAGGGAGGTGGGAGAGTTGTGAGGACTTATTCTACCTGTCCACGGGAAACACCTGCTATAGGTGAGTACTATGCTTTCTCCATAGATGAGCAGGAATGAAGTCCTCATGTATGGGACTCCAAAGCTACAGGCTACCGAAAACTGAGGAGGCCAAAAAGCCAACAGGGACAAAACAAAACTGGAGAATGAAGGAACAGCAAAGGTAGTCCTCCGGGGGGGGGGGGGGAGGGGGCGGGGGGGCGGACCAACTGATTCAGCATCTTCAGCATACCTGTGCAAGCAGCACTTGTACTGAGAACGTTTCTATTTGGTAGCCTAGACAGACACAGTAGGGCCTGGTGGGAAGGAGTTGGAATTTAATCCCCAAAGAGATGCTGGAGTATAGCCTGGCCAAAGTTTCTGTCACGTCAGGAATACCCATCCAGACAGTGATGCAATGTGAATGTGTGGACCGAAGACCATGTTGCAGCCCTGCAGATCTCCTCCATGGAGACCGAGTGCAAGTTGGCCACCGACACAGCCATGGCTCTGACATTGTGAGCCATGACATGATCATCAAGGCTGAGTCCTGCCTGGGCATAAGCAAAAGAGATGCAGTCTGCTAGCCAAATTGACAGAGTGCATTTGAAAACAGCAGTCCGCAGCTTGCTGGGGTCAAAAGAGACAAACTGGGTGGACCTAAGGTAGGTCTTCGTCTACTTAAGATAGAAGGTCAGGGCTCACTTATAGTCCAGCATGTGCAGTGCCGCCTCCCCTCTGTGGGTGTGAGCCCTGGGAAAGAAGGTAGGCAGCACAACTGACTGATTAAGATGGAAAGCAGAGACCACCTTCAGAAGGAAACGTGGATGAGTGTGCAAGACCACTCTATTGTGATGAACCTGGTATACAGTGGGTAAGCCACTAGAGCCTGGAGCTCACTGACACGATGCACTGAAGTGACCTCCACCAGGAACAAGACTTTCCAAGTCAGGTACTTCAAAGAGCAAGAAGCTAGCATCTCAAAGGGAGTCAACAAAAGCTGCGCCAGAACCACATTAAGGTCCCAAGCCATCACCTGAGACTTGAAAGGAGGCTTGCAGAGGAGCAAGCCCCACATGAACCTAACCACCAAGGGATGAGCTGATATGGGCTTCTCACCTGAGTTGTGATGTAGGCCCCGATTACACTCAGGTGAAGTCTGACAGAATTAGACAAGACCCGACTCTGAGAGCTGCAGGAGGTACTCAAGCAACCTGTCCAATGAGCAAGAAAGGGGGGTCCAGGGCCCAGTCAGTGCACCAGGAGGAGAACCTCATCCACTTAAATGCATAGGACCACCGTGTCAAAGCCTTACAGGAGGACTTCTTTGACACCCTCCGGCAGGAGGAGTTCTGACAGAACTACCCGCTCAACATCCACACCGTGCGGGCAAGGGATCAGACATTGGGGTGAAGCCAGGTCCTGTCCTCTTGTGAGATGAGGTCTGGGGTGGAGCCCAGCCACAGGGGCTCTCACCAAGACAGCTGAAGCAGCAGGGAGAACCACAGCTGCCTGGGCCATTACAGTGCAATGAGGATCATTGTGCCCCTGTTGGCCTGGAGTTTCAGCAAGGTCTTTGCCATAAAGGAATGGGTGGAAACATGTGGAGCAGTCCACTCCCCAATACAGGAGGAAGGCATCCAGTGCAATCCGGTCGCTCGACGCAACCCTGGAGCAGACATGGCCCACCTGGGCGTTATGCTTGATGGCAAAGAGATCCACTCCTGAAAGATCCTGTCCATGACCTATCTATTCAAAGCCCACTCATGAGGCTGGCAGACACGACTCATTTGGTTGGCCATGGAGTTGAGTTCTCTGGGCAGATAGGTGGCTCTTAATTCCATCCCGTGGCAAACTTCCATAAACGGACTACCTCCCAGCAGAGGAGGTATTAGCAGATCACCCCTGCTTGTTGACATAGTACTGTACATGGCCACCTGATTGCTGGTCTGAATCAGGACAATCTGGTAGGTGAGGTGGGCCCTTAACGCCCAAAGGGCATTTGCTATGGCCCGGAGTTCCAGGAAATTGATCTGATGGAGACTCTCCTGCTCAGACCCCATCCGCATGACCTAATGCTTAGATTCAGCAGAAGTATACATGTCCATGTCTACCCAAATCATTAATTGTTGCCCCTTGGTGATGGCCCCACCCTGAAAATTGGCCCCCCCCCTATGTTATATGTTACACCGCTTTGACCCGGTGAAAAGCGGGATATAAATGCAGTTAAATAAATAAATAAATGTGCAGGCTATCCAGATGAGCCCCCCAGCCAATCTTGAATGCATTGGTTGTCAGCGTACACTGGGGAGGCGTCACCTGAAAGGGGAAGCCCTTGAGCAGGTTCTGTGGTTCCAGCCACCAATGTAGGGACTGGACAAAAGGCTCAGTGACCGCCACTCGGTTCCGGAGGTGGTCAGTGGCCTGTCTCTACTGAGTACTCTGAGTCCACTGAGCTTGCTCATCGACAGAAGAGCCAGGGGAGTGACATGCATTGTCAAGTCCATATGACTGAGCATCTTGAGCAACCCACGAGCCATTTTTTGACTCCTCTGCTGGGTATTGTGGACTAGAGCCATTAGCCGCTGCAGGCAATCCATCAGGAGAAAAGCCCGAGCCTGAACAGTGTCGAGGAGGGCACCTATGAACTCTGGTTACTGGGAGGGTTGAAGGTGGGATTTACTGTAGGATATTTGACCACGAACCCTAGCATTTCCAGCACCCAGATGGTCAGCTCAATTGACTGCTGGATCCTTTCTGGAGTGGAGCTCTTCACTAGCCAGTCATCTAAGTAAGAGAAGACAAAGATCTTCAAAATGTGGAGGTAAGCTACCACCACCACAAGACACTTTGTAAAGATGCAAAGCACCAAAGCCAGGACAAAGTGAAGTACTCAGTACTGGAAGAGCCTTTGATTCAGGACAAACCTGAGATGGTCCCTGTAAGTATTAGTGTATGTGTCCCATATCCCCTCATGTTAAATGTATCCCCCAATTGTGTTGTGACCACTTTGATTGAAGGATAAGGTGGTATACAAAACTGTCTAAATAAATAAATATTTCTTGTGGTCTGAATGGATCGGTATATGTGTGTATGCATCCTTGAGATCCAGGGAGCATAGCCAGTCATCCTTCAGTAGGTAAGGAAGCACCAGGAAGGCATTAAGGTTTCAGAGTTCCAAGATGGGCTGGACCCCCCCCCCGTCTTCTTGATGACCAGGAAGTACCTGGAGAACCTTTTCACTCAATGCATTATCAAACTCTGGAATTCGTTCCGGAGGATGTAGTAAAAGCTGTTAGTGAAGCTGGGTTTAAAAAAGGTTTGGACAAGTTCCTGGAGGAAAGGTCCATAAACCATTATTAAAGAGGACCCGGGAAATCCACTGCTTACCCCAGGATGAGCATTAAGGAAGTGGTGGACTTTGGGTACCAGCCAGGTACTTGTGACCTAGATTGGCCACTGTTGAAAACAGGAAACTGGGCTTGATGGACCTTGGTCTGACCCAGTTGAAACAATGGCGTTCCTTTCCTTTTATTCTTCTTGCTAGTAGCCTATTTTATTGTACACCACCCTGATGCTCCAGCACGGGCGGTATACCAAGAATTACGAATAAATAAATAAATAAAGTATGGCATTTCTTATATTCTTATCTAACCCTCACCCTATCTGAGCCAGAGGCACAGGCTCTATGATTAGGTCAGTGAGAAAGGCGGAGACCTCCCCCTGCAGGAGGTTCAGATGCAAGGGGTCAAAGGGATGCTCCTTCGGAGGGGGAAGAGGAGCAGCAGTTCGGCAAAGTGCAGAATGTAGCTGTTTTGGACTATTTCCAGCACTAACTCGTCCGAAGTGATGAGAGGCCACCTGTGGGCAAATAGGACAAGCTACTTCCACACCAGAAGGTTTTCCCCTGTGGTCACTCGCAGATTGGCTACACTCTGGAGGAACCAGTCAAAACCCCACCCATGGCTTGGGCTGTGGGCCAGGCTGAGCTTTCTCAGGTTTCTATCGGTGCTGTGGATGAAGAGTCTGAGCCTTTGACTGTGAGTTTTGGGGGCTGGAAAAGTACCGGTGCTTATGCTGATAGAAAGTCTTCTTCCCTTGGAACTTTTTGCGGGAAGGATCAGAAGTCTTTTTCGAGAGCCTGGTGAGGGTGATATGCTGCTTGTCGATATCACCAGCCTTTGCCTCCACCTGTTCACCAAAGATGTTCTCCTTCGGCACAACACAGCCGACAGCTTATCCTGTACCCACTGCTCCCAGTCGGAAGACTGGAGCCACATGAGCTGGTGGACCCCAATGCCCATGGCTACTACCCTGCAGGCAGACTCAAAGAAATCATAAGTCACCCGGACCATGAATTTAGAGCAGTCCATGTTGTAGCCAAGCAGGGCGTGAAAAGTGTTGAGCCACTCAGAGGGAATGAGCGGGCCAATTCGGCCAGATCCAGCATAGTATCTTTTAAGAACATGCTCATATATAGTTGGTACGAAAGGATCCTGGCCACCAGCATGGAACTCTGGAAGAACCACCTGCCAAAGGAATCCAAGGTCCGTGCCTCTCTGCCTGGGGGCATCAAAGAGTGAGTCTTGTTGCTCTTGATATGCTTCATGGCAGATTCCACCACCAAGGAGTGGTGCGGGAGCTGAGGCTTCTCGAATCCCAGGACCTTTTGGACCCGGTATATCGAGTCCAGCTGCCTGACTTGAGTGGGTTCTCCCACATCTGCATTTGCAGCCTCTGCAGGATATGGCACACTGGCAATGGCACAGCCTCCTTGGGGGCTGGAGTACTGGAGGATCTCCAGTTCCTCAGCTCTGGGCTTGTCCTCTACCTCCATGGAAAATGGGATGGCCTTGTCTATATCCCTGACAAAGTCCAGGAAGGACATGTCTTCCAGAGAGGACTTCCGATGCTCATGCGGAGGAGAGGGGTCCGACAGGAGCTCGAGGGACCTATCATCAGACAGCTCCAATTCTACTTCAGTTTCCCAGACATCGGAGTCTAACTCCAAAAGGAAATCAAAGTATCAGCAGGCTTCCTCCCAGTGCTCCCTCTGACTGCATGGAGAGACAGAGCAACGCTGGGACCAGTGGTGCACTGAGAGCTTCCGCGATCCTGTCAGGACATTGGACCTTGATACACTTGACGGGGAAATGGCACCCATGGGGACTGGTGTTGATTATGATCGACTCCCCAATGCACCCCTGTCGACCAGCAGCACATGGGTCTTGAGGATCAATTGCATGATCCGCAGTGATGATGCCCCAGCACCAAAGGGTCAGCCTGTTGCTTGGCCATCACTGCTGTCATTCGGGCCTCGAGGGCTTGAAGGTGCTCCTCCCAGACTGCTGTTTCTGACGGCAGCAGAGCCAGAATTACTACTTTGACCACCAACTCTGGTACCCCCATTGGGGAATTTACGATAATAGGGACTTCGGGGGATGAATGACATCCCTCCCGTGTTCTGGGGGACAAATCCTCCTGCCTGGGAACTTGATTGGGCCGTTCTCGGGAAGGGTTTCAATGCCAGTGCATGGTCTTGTCCCAGTGCTGAGATACCCCTGTCAATGTTGACAGTATTGATGTGGAGCCCTTCCTTGATTCCCGAGGATCTATCGAGGATTGACACTCTGGGCTACCATGGCCCTTCAGTTCTGAGTGCATTTGGGCATCCCTCGATACGCCTCCATAGAACCTCACAGGGTCACCGGGACCAATGACACTGAAGAGGCTGAATCAGAAGGCCTGAAAAAGGACTTCCTCTGCTTTTTCCAACCCTTCAAGCCCCTTCTTGTCATTTGCAGGCACAGGTTACAAGAGGAGGACTGGTGGTCGGGACCCAAGCACTAAAGGCACTAATTGTGCCAGTCAATGCCGAGATAGTCTGGGCACATTTGGTGCACTTCTTAAACCCACTGGCTGGCTTTTGGGACATGTCCAGGAAAATGGCCACAGCAAGTTTGAACAGCTTAATTGTGCCAGCCATGGGACAGAACTGGAAGAAAAAATGCAAAAGAGCAAAAATGAGGCAAAAAAATCACCAACGATGAGCATCAGCAGGGAGCCAACACTACCAACAACAGGCGGGATGAAAAAATTAAGAAAAAGAAGCCCTGAAGGGGAAAAAACACTTTCCTGCTTGTCCACAGAGAGCAATATTTAAAGGGCCCCTAAAGTAGGGGGAAGTCCACTTTAGAAGATACAGGAGTCGCTGCAAGTGAGCCACCTTTTTCCTTAAGGTGGAAAGAAGGTAGAAAAGCTCCTTTCTAGCACCCAGCCTAATGTAGATACCAGAGGGGACTGATGCAAACCCTTCCCTGTCATCACCTGTCAACTGAGGATTCTGCAAGAAGGGAAGGTTCCCCCCCCCCCCACCCTCCTATCCCAGTCTCTGTGCTTGAACCTGTCACTACTTCTGGACCTGAACGTGAAGCATATTCTGGGTCACATTTACATAGAAGCACAGACAATGATGATAGATTAAGACTATACAGTTTATCCAGGCTGCCATTCACACCAACTGCTCACTCTACACTCCATTCCCCTCGGGGCATTTTCTCCAAATGGGTTAGTTTTGCGCATACCATGACTGTCATTAACTTCACTTCTAAGTCAGGGTATGTGGAGTATCATCTCAGTCTCTCAAATTTTCTGCTAAGGCTCAGCGTAATACTTGCATCGTGCCAAAGAGAGCTTCCTTCAGGAGTTCCTAAGCTGCAACACGTATAGATAGTTTGTGCTTGGAAATTCTTCTTTATCAAGCCCATGGCTCCCAATCTGTATCTTTCTGCCGCATTATCTTGGTCTCTGACTGCATGATCCTCTGGTACTTATTCATGCTTTCTTGAATGCAAATACTTTCCTCATCTCCACCACCTTCACTGGCAATCTGTTCCATGCATCTACAATCCTTTCAGTAAAGAAATAGATTTACTCCCGAGTCTACGCCTTTCAGACTCAGTCTATGATCCTGTCGTTTCAGAGCTTCCTTTCAATTGAAAGATGCCTGCTTCCTGTGCATTTATGCTATGGAGATATTTAAATGTCAATATTATATATCCCATCTTTTTCCTTTTTTTCAGAGTATGCATATTTAGATCTTTAAATCTGTCTCCACAGGACTGTACAAAGCTAGAAATGTGCCCTGTGAGACTAAGGTATCTGGTGCCCCTCCCTCCACCTGGCCATGTGCAGTAACTCACTCTTCTTGAGCTCCCTGGAAGCCAATTGATGATTTTGGTGCCCCTTCTTCACTTGTGCCCTATACGACTGCACTGCTCACATAGTCCTTGGTATGGCCCTGTGTCTCCATTTGCTTTATTTTAGAAGGTACCCTATGAAATGACGCAGTCCTGTTTATATTTATTTACTTATTTGGTTTTATACCGCACTATTCAAGATCAGCACGGTTTACAAAGTAACAACATCATACAAGGAACAGTTTACATTTAACATATTATATTTAACATATTAAACATATAAACAAGGTATAGACTTAACTATTTACATTGGTAGATCAATAGATCATTCATGGTGTCTTATAATATTGGGGAACTATTTACATACTGATAGGATCTTGAGTATGATGTTGATGAGACACTAAGTTATATGGTCGAAAGCAAGTTGGAATAGGTGAGTCTTAATTGCTTTGGAAAGATGGCCAAATCTGATATGAGACGAATAGGAGGAGGTAGGGAATTCCATAGTAGAGGGGCATAGAGGGAAAAGGCTCTGTTAATGGTGAATTGAGAGCTTTTTCTTGCTGTGGATGGAATGGTAAGAGTGTTTATCATAGTTGTTCGTCTCACTCTATTGTCAGGAGTCCAGTGAAGAAGATCTCCAAGTAAGGGTGCTGATAGGTGGTGGAGAATCTTGAATGTTATCAGGAGAGTTTTGTATTTGAGTTGACTGCTTATTGGGAGCCAGTGAAGTTGGATTAGGAGAGGAAATACATGCTCATATCTAGATGCTCCGTAGATGGTTCATGCCGCAGTATTCAATGCTAATTGTAAAGGATGGATGGAATATCCAGGAAGTCCTTGCAGGATTATTGTAATGTTATCTATGCCTCCCTTCTTCTCAGCTTCGTCGTCTCCAACTAGTTCAAAACACCGCGGCCCGTCTCATCACCTCTTCCCCTGCCCGTGCACACGTCACCCCCTGTCTTCTCGCCCTTCACTGGCTCCCGGTGAAATTTAGATTTATCTACAAGCTGCTTATTCTCACGCACAGAGCACTTCACACTAGCACACCCCAGTACTTAGCTGATGTCATTCGTCTTCAACCCTTTCCACGGCTTCTTCGTTCAGCGCACGGTAACCGTCTCTTTCTTCCTTTCCCCTCTCAGGCACATTTGGAACTTACCCGTCACTCTGCTTTCTTCTTCCTTAGCCCCGCTTTATGAAACTCACTTCCCCTCTCCCTCCGCACTGAACTGTCTCACCCCCGCTTCAAAGCCCTTCTCAAAATCCAACTCTTCTGCCAAGCCTTTGACCTCTCCCCCCCTGCCGGTGACACTCTGCCCCCCAGCCGCATCCCCCACTCCTTGTAGCTCCTTTTCAAATACAGTTTTACCTGACCCGTCCCCTATGTCCTGCCCTTCCGCTGTCTCCTTTTATACTTTATGAATTGTTTGGTTCCCTACTTTCTCTTTGCCTCTCTCTGTCCTATCACCATTGGCGTTCCTTTCTGACTTTCATTTTTTCTGTAGCCATTGTTTTTGTATTGTACACCGCTCTGACGCCCCGGCAAGGGCGGTTAATCAAATTCTACGAATAAAGATAAAGATAAAAGGATGATATTTGTATAGTCAAAGAGCGGAGTGATCAGGGTTTGGAAGACAGTGCGGAAGTCTGTAGACGCCAGTAAGGGTCGGAGATGACGGAGGGAACGTATTTTATGATAGATGGACTTTGTGATATTGCTTACAGTATATGGGGCTCCATGTTTATCCTTTTGAAGGTGTGTTTTTCAGAATTACATACAGTATTCCAAATGTATTCTCACAAGAGACATTTTTTTTTTTTTTTTATTAAGTACAGTCTCTTTATTACCAAAAATGCAACCAGCAAAAATACAAGCAGTATTACAAAAATGCCAAAAACAGAGAAAAAGAAACTAAACAAAACAGAATAGAGAGCACCGCTGGACATCAGAACTTATGGGCTAAAACCTGAGGGATTTCAGAAGGTTATACATCTTCCCTTGGAAGGTCATCAAAAACTACCAAAAAATAATCAAACAGGCTCCAAAGCCTCTTAACCCTCATCAGGGTGTTGGTTTTCTCTGCTGTTAATAACTCGTACTGGTATCTCACCAAACACTTAAACCCTGTCGCCAATACTTCCGTAAATTTTAAATATAAGAATAGGCACCTCTTGTATTCTCGCCAGAAATGAAGTGCCCATTCTTTTTTTTTTTTTTACTTTCCAAACATTACACAAGAACAAGCTTATTAAAGAAAAAAAGTAGAAATAGAGCTAAAGGACATAAAAGGAAACAAAAAGAAAACATAGAAACATGATGGCAGAAAAGACCACATGGCCTATCTAGTCTACCCTTCCATATCAACTACAATAGTCCTCGTTTTTCCTTTAGAGATCCTCTGTATTTGTCCCATGCTTTTTTGAATTCAGATACTGCCCCTGTGTCCACCACTTCCCACTGGGAGACTATTCCATGCATCTATTACTCTTTCCTTAAAAATATATTTCCGCATATTACTCCTGTCTATCCCCTTTCACGCTCGTCCTATGTCCCCTTGTAGTAGAGCTTGCCTTCAATTGAAAGAGAACCTCCTGTGCATTTATGCCACATGTATTTAAATTCTCCATCATATCGCCCCTATACTGCCTTTCTTCTAAAGTACATATATTAAGATCATTATATCTGCTCTCATATGCTTCATAATGAAGACCATTAAGCATTTTAGTAGCCACCCTCTGCACCGACTCCAACCTGCTTATATCCTTTTGAAGGTGCGGTCTCCAGAATTGCACACAATACTCCAAATGAGGTCGCACCAGAGACTTATACAGAGGCATTATCATCTCCTTTTTTTCTGTTGGCCATTCCTCTCCCTATACATCCAAACATCATTCTGTCTTTTGCAGTCATCTTTTCTACCTGTTTAGCTACTTTAAGATCATCAGACCCAATTACGTCCAGGTCCCGGCTCTTCTTTTGTGGACAGAAGTACCTCATCTCCTACACTGTACCGCTCCTTTGTATTTTTGCAGCCCAAATGCATGACCCTGCATTTTTTAGCATTAAATTTCAGCAGCCAAATTCTAGACCATTCTTCAAGCTTAGCTAGATCCCTCCTCATGTTATCTACTCCTTCCTGGGGTGTCTACTCTATTGCAGATTTTGATATCATCCACAAACAAACAAACAAACCTTACCCAACAGCCCTTCCACAATATCACTAAAAAAATTGTTAAAAAGAATCAGACCAAGGACAGATCCCTGCGGCACACCACTGGTAACCTCCTTCGTCTCAGAGTGAGTTCCACTCAACCAATTTCTAACCCAATTAATAACTTTAGGGTCCATCCCTAGGTTGCTCAGTTTGTTTATGAATTGCCTATGCAGAATGGTGTCAAAGGCTTTATTGAAATCTAAGTACACCAGATCTAGGGCTCTCCCTCGGTCCAACTCCCTGGTCACCCAGTCAAAGAAATCAATAAGATTTGTCTGACATGACCTGCCTCTGGTGAATCATGCTGCCTTGGATCCTGCAATCCATTGGACTCCAGAAACCTCACTATTCTCTCTTTTAATAGTCTTTCCAATAATTTACTAACCAAAGAGGTTAGACTAACTGGTCTGTAGTTCTCAATTTCATCCTTACGTCTACTTTTGTGTAAAGGGATGACATGTGCCTTTCTCCAATCCTCTGGAACCACTCCCAACTCCAAAGAGGCATTGAAAAGGTCAGACAGTGGAGCTGCTAGAACATCCCCAAGTTCCCTCAGTATTCTTGGATGCATCCCATCTGCACCTATGGCTTTGTCTATTTTTAGTTTAGCTAGTTCCTCATGAACAGTCTTCTGAAAATCGTTGGAGATCCCCATCACTTCTGTTCCTATTTGTGCGTGTTTTCTGACCTCTTGCTCCTGGTCCTTCATCTGTGAAGACAGAACAGAAATATTTGTTATGCAATTCTGCTTTATCCTCATCAGTTTCTGCATATTCCTCCCCAGCACCCTTGAGTCTGACAAGGGTCCATTAACCCACCATAAGGGAAGCAATACACAATACACAGGCAATAATGCATAAAACAAGTAAATTTAGTATTACAGGGTGTGACATCTAAATTCAAAACCTATGGGAGCACTAGATAGACTAGGAAGCCCCCCTCCCCCTGACGGTATCATTCACAGCTGACTGGGACAGCAGGAACCTAGAGGTTACAAATACAGAAAGTTGTTGCGGTTCTAAAAATACATAACTGTTCCCATCAAATTTAACTAGACATTTACATGGGAACCGCAGAAAGAAGAGTCCCCCCCCCCCCCAACTTAGTAATGGCAGGCTTCAATAATAAGAACTGATTCCTTATTTTCTGCATTATACAGGAAACATTCTCACTCTACAGTTCAAAAACTAAGAAGTTTTACATAAAAAAACACATCTGGATCCAGTGCTAGTGTTATCAATAATGTAGCAGCTATTAGAGGCTCTGACTCTCCAGAAAGGCTGTAAGATTCAAGCTATCCGATGACATCAAAGGAGACTGATCTTGCCCATCCATAGGTTTCATTCTCGCCGTAGGCATATAAACTCTAGCAACAGGGGGAATTGAATCAGGAGAAAATTTTAGAACCTCAGTCAAAAATCTCTTAAACTCAAATGCTGGAACCGTAGGAACTTTAGGAAAGTTTAAGAGTCTGAGATTACGCCTTCTATTAGCATTTTCCAGTGCCTCCAATTTCTGATGAACAATCCTAGAGTCCTTGATAAATGTCAGTTGTGCAGAGGATGACTGTTCCATCTTATCCTGAAGGGCAGACACCTTATTCTTCAAATCAAATATCTCCTGATCATGCTCAGCCAACCTTTGGGCATTATGAGCAAGAGAAGCAGCAATGGAATGTAAATGGCCAGAGAGAGATTGTTCCAAAGAAGACAAACCATCCCAAATAGATTAGTCTCACCAATGCCATCTGTGAAGCAGGAAAAGAAACCTTTTGAGAGCCATCACAACCTCTAGAGTCTAAGAAGCCCTCTGTCTGGGCTTGTTGCAACATGAATGCCTTCATATCAGAACCTCTGCACAAATCAGATGAGGGTTCCAGGGCCAGGGACCCCTCCCCAACCCAGGACACTGACCGCAGAGGTGAAACTCCCAACTTCTTCCTTAGGTTCAGCCCCAGCTGTACCTGCGGCACTCACGATCGCCAGTTGCTTTGGGGGTACTTGACACCCCAGGTCCCCTCCCACCTTTGCAACACCAGTCAGATGCTCCGGAGTTCCCTCCATACTCGCGGGTCGAATTAAGACACCCAAATTCATATTGCTGGCAGAAGCCAGTCGCTTAGCCTTCCTCTTCCTGGAGGAATTCAGCATAAAGGTAAAAAGGCAAAATACAGGAAAACCTCAGCAACACATCTGCTCAGGCGAACTTAGCACAGGCCATGTTGCTTCCCCTGCCTATTCTTATGTTTAAAAGCTGGTGGTGTGAATGAAGGAACAAATTGCTGCTACTGTGTAAATCATGCTTGAAGAGTCTGGTACTAGGAGGAGGCTGATGCTGGGGCTGGATGGGGACTTGGACTGAAAGAGGACTGATTTTGGAACTGGACCTAGAAGGAGGCTGGAATGTAAGGGTGTTAATGCTGATGTTAGAAAGGCTGGGGTTGGAAGGAGCTTATGCTGGAGCTGGAAGGGCTGGAACTAGATAGGGGCTGATGTTGGTCAGGCTGATGCTTGGGGTGCTGGCACTGGAAGAGGGTTGATGCTAAAGCTGGATCTGGAAGGAGCCTGTGACTAGAAGGGGGTTTATGTTTGTCAGGTGTGCTGGCACTGGAAGGGGCAATCTGACTTTTAGTGGCTGGAATATAAGCATAATTGGCCAATCAAAAGAGAAAGCTCAGTAGTCAATCAGAGCTGGGTTTGCATTTGCATTTACATTTACATTTCAGGAGCTGACTAATGCCCTGTGCTACTTGCTGTTCCTATTGGCATCAGCTGAAGCTAGCCAGGAATGGCTGCTAGACTCTTTAGAGCAGTAAGGGGGGCATGGGAGGGAGATTGTAGAATCTGTATGCACCCAGATAGATAGGGAGGCAGAACATGGTAGCAGTATCAGAAGCCTTGAGCTGACCCTGATGGCTTCCTTATGTTTTTGCAGCAAAACTGCATGACTGCATGACCCTGCAATTTGTAGCATTAAATCTTAGCTGCTGTATTCTAGACAAGTCCTTGAATAATTTTCAATGAATTTAGAATCCAGACCAAAAACTTAGGAACCAGGAGCTGTCATCCCCTCCCTCCCATTTTCTCCAAAAAAGTGAGGAATAGGAGGAAAGTGGGGTAAAGAGGTCTACCATACTTCTATTACTAAAGTTGTTTTTCCATTGTGTGGCTAAGGGAAAATAAATCTTAGTAAATGAGGCCCTTAATGCACCTCTGCAGGCCGCAAGCAGAAATACTGTTCACATCCAGCAAACCCCTCTCTAACCAGTCTCCCCCTCCATCCCCCCTCTGTTGTCATCAAGCCTCTCTCTTTTATCCTGTTCCTTCCCACCAGTCTCTCTCCCCTATCTCACTATTTCCCTTCTCCCTTAAATTGACTACCCCATCCCTACCTTCACCCTCACCACAGCTATTCATCACCAGCAAGCAAGCCAGTCAGTCACCCCTCTCCCAGCTAACCCTCATCACCCAGCAAGTCATTCAGCCAACCCTCCAGCCCCTATCTCCCAACATCCATGAAGCCAGCCAATCAGTTTCCAGCCCCTACTCCCATCTCCTAACCCCCCCAGTTAGCCATCACTATCCACCAAGCCAGTCAACTACTCCCTGACCCCTAAACCTGCCCCTCTAACAGTCAGATTTCCCTTAGCTCCTACTCCCATAGCAAACTCTCATCACCCAGCAAGCCAGTCTTAACTGCTCCAGCTAACCCTCACCATTCAGCTAGGGACTCCTCAGAGCCACTGATCCTCACCTTGTTGTCCATGATCGCTACCAGAAGAGGAACTTCTCCTCTCTGCATTGTATAGTTCTGTGTGATTTTGAGCCATATGGTGCAGGAGCAGGAGCGTTGCTGTGCAAGACCACTGCCAAAGCTCCAGCACTACTCAGCTTGAGCTCTCAATGAGCAACTCTGGAATCTATTACCGGAGGATGTAGTAAGTTAGGCTGTTAGTATAGCTGGGTTTAAAAAAGGTTTGGACAAGTTCCTGGAGGAAAGGTCCATAAACCACTATTAAAAAGGGACCCAGGATATCAATGCTTGACCCAGTACAAGCATTGTGGAACCTGTGTCTTTTGGGGATATTGCTAGGTACATATGACCTAGATTGGCCACTGTTGGAAACAGGATACTGGGCTTGATGGACCTCGGTCTGACCCAGTATGGCATGTCTTATGTTCTTATGTTCTTAACATGGTACAGAAAGGAGGAAGTTCATGCTCTGGAGACAGTCACAACAAAATACAAATTTTAAAAAGCCCAAAACTCCCAGGCACCAGAGGGACATTTCTGGTCACCATGGCAACCTGGCATTTATGGAGCCAGAGCTGCAAATAGCATTCTGGTGCCCAAAGCAAGTCCACCCTGATCCCCTGCCCTCTCTTCCTCAGTCCTCTTTCCTTCTCTGCCTCCCAGCCTGGATGGTAGGAGTCTGTCTGCCTTCTTGGCTGCTGTTTTTCCATATTTGCATTTCACTTGTCCATCTGCTCACCCCTAGTAATCCTGTATGGAGCAGCAGTAATGTCACTGCAGGAGTGCATCTCCATAATGCTAAAATGTCACTGCAGGAATTACAGGTCTGTGGCAAGACAGGATGCAACCATCCCACTATTAGAGTATCACTTTTAAAATAGTTTCTAAAAGGGCTCATTTTTAGGTATGTTTCAGGATAGTGGATGCCTATTAGGGCATCCATCTGTCCATTTATATGCGTGTGCGTGTGCGTGTGCGTGTGTGCATATACATGCAAGTCAGAGGCGTTGGGATGAGCCTGACAGTCTGTGTGTGCTGCTGCATCCAGAAAGGGAGAGGAGAAGCAGGAGTTAGTGTCTGCTCTCACTGCTACCAACAAGGAGGGGAGGAACGGGGGGAGATGGTGTCTTTGCTGCTTAGAACACCAATGCTTCTGACGTACTGGGAGGAATGGCAGATGAGGTGAATGCATAGAAATATGCTTGTGGCATGCGCTTTTTTAGTTATTTAAAATAACCCAGTTTCCATCACAACCTCCCAAAGTGATTGTAGTGCTCATTTACAGCGCTAATCTTTATGAACAATTTAATTCTACATATGTTTCTAGAAGAAATCTATAATGCAAGGTAGGACTTCTTCAGCACAGAGAGGAAGATTTAATGCATTTTGTTGACGGAGGATGTTCTTCTGACGTCTTTGAGCTGCTTCAAAGGGTTCCCTAGTGATAAAAGCCATTTTAAAAAAGCTGGAATTTCTGGTTAGGAAGTGGGCATCTGCTCTGCATTTTTAGCTCTGCATTATCCATAGCTACAAGTCCTTAAAATATCAACATGTCTGTTTTTTGGGTTAGTTACTTTCTCTGTAGGTGTTATTTCATGGTCATCACTATTTTTAAATGATCTCTGTTTTTAATCCTTCTGTTCAGCTATTATGAGAATCAGTCCAGCAGCACTTTTGTGCACCCAGATTTCTAAATGTGAGTGAGTGATCAAGAGAAATTAAAAAAAAAACAAACACACACATAAGAGTGATTGACTTACGTATCTCCAGGAGCCAAATTGTTTTTGCAGAAATCTGAATTCTCTGCAGGTGATGATATCTTTTTTTCTGCTTCAGCAGAGGAACTATTCAAACATTAGGCTGGACCTGAGGCTTGAAACCACAGGAGCCCCTCTCTAAGAAGACGGAAAGGATGCATGTGGTTTCAAAAACTCATGTATATCTTTGGATTAATTTTAAAAAAATCCCAAATGTTTCAGCTCTAGCATGAACCTTGTTGTTAAGTGCCGAGGAGTCGGTGTTCACTCATGGTGACCCATTCTAGACAGTTTACCTAAATTGTGTTCGGTCTTCAGTCAGGCAGCTCATTGTTGATAGAGAGGCACCCATAGCTACCGTTTGCAATAAAAGTCACTTCATGAAAATTCAGCCTTCAGATATCCTATCTATGTGCACCCTATGAAGTTAATATCTTCATAGTTTAATACTAAAATTGTTTCTTTATATATTAGGTAAGTAGAGGTGTCTTCCTTCCTGAGGTGATATTAAGCAATGCAAACACATGACTGAAACCAGCCTGGGCCTAGTGATACGGAGCCTGACTCCTAGCCAAGACTGTTACTACAGTACCTGGCCTACGAGATGGTGTGTGATATAGAATAGGAGTAAAATACCCGCAGGTAGTTGTGAATGAAGGCTCATAGCATCAGATCCCAGCTCTTGAGCTGGAAGGAAAAGAAGAAAAAGAGAAACCACCAGGCCAACCCTTCCCCTTCAACCTAAAAAAATAACCTCCATTAGTAGAATTATATCCTTCCCTCTCGGGTTAGTCAGAAAATACAAACTGCTTTTTCTGGCTGTGCCTCTCACTTGTGGAATATCATCTTACTACCTGGAGTGGTCTGTCGGTCCACAGACTGATTTTTATCTCTGCATAAAACGTTTTATTTGTTCCAGCTTTTAATTGACATCTGTGATTTATTGAACGCTCGTGTATCTGTTTGTACGTTTTTTGTTTTCTTTTTAACTTGTAGAGGTTTCTTATGATTTTCTGTTGCTGTGTTTGTTTAACACTGTTTATGATCTTGTATCAGATAGGTCTCTTTATGTCATAATTTATGAGCAGAGCACTGTAATGTAAGCTTACTTATTGTATGCAATGCAATGCTGACTCCTGGCGACCCAGCAGCCTCTAGGGCTGCTGGCGATGTATTAATTTTGAGGTTGTTCTTCACCTAGACTGAAACCATTATAGAAAGGCGGGTTGTAAGTTCGCAATAATCAAATAATAGTACGGAAACCACAAGAGTGGGTTGTGGAAGTCAAGTGGATTGGGGGTTTTCGGATGCAAATTTTGGCTCACAAATTTTAAACTGGGGAAAAAATGCTAAAGGACATTTAGTATTCTAGTTTAAAAAATTCAAATTTAAGACTGGTCCCTTACGCAGTGGTGATGCTGAGCACTGCCATTCAGAGGCATCTAGGTTCAGTTCCCAACTCCAGTCTTCCGTCCCACAGGTTGACGAGGCAGGACCATTGCAAGAGCTGGACAAGTCAGGGCGTGGGGATCTAGAGAGAAGTGAAATCCCCCGTTATACTGGCATCTCTTCTCCCTCTTCTGCAGTCCATTCATCAGCTATTTGAACTGTGCAGGGCTTCATTAATACACAGGACTGTGCAGTTCAAACAGCTGATCAGTGAACTGCACAGGCTGCAGCAGGAACAGCAGAGGCATCGATGCTGGCGATGCAGCAAGAGCAGTGGCTGGATTTGAAGTGCTAGACTACAAAGGGCAGGATTGACAAAGAAATGTTTGTGGGGACTAGAGAAGAGAGATCCATTAGTGCTGTTGGAAATATCCTCCAGGCCTGAGGAAATCATACGTAGTCATCACGCAATAGCAACACCTAATGACTGAATTTAAGGTTTGTGATTGCAGGGTTCTGGGAGAGGCCCTGGTGCATGCTCACTGGCCGAGGTTGGTCACAGCCATGACTGGACTAAAGTAAGTTGGGAGGGGATATAAAATGGATGAAGAATCCAAGCGTAATTGTGAAGGAAAGCCAGGGGACTATTGTAGTTGATATGGAAGGGCAGACTAGAAAGGCCATATGATCTTTTCCTGCCGTCATGCTTCTATGTTTCTAGATCCTGCGCCCGTTTCCAACTGAGTTTAAAATGCAAAAAGAGAAGGCATAAACTACTGGCTCTAAAAAACCCCAAAAAACCTCCAAGCAATAAAAAACAAAACGAAACAACCTGCAATCTACATATGTAATCCAGAACGTTCAATTTAAATGAAAAATCCGGTAATGATCCCACACCTTAGATCAGTCCAAGAAAGAAGGAAAAAAACAAAAACCAAATCTGACCCTCACTAGGAAAATACTTCTTTTGAGCTGCAGATTCCATTTACATTATGCAGCAACCAAATGTGTAACAAGGGGATCTTTAACCAGCAAACAGAAGAGGTGATTTTAAATCACAGCGTAAATTTATGACGTGATTTACCACTGCTAGGACTCTTTGTGGCTGAGGTCATTTGCACATCCCAGAACATTTTCCATGCTAGGCAGTAAAATCTGTTGTGCTTTTGGGCTTCCTGAGAGAGGACGTTTGTCCTAGCCAAGTCGACGTTCTCCTTCCTGCCCACTCCAAGCAAGTCCTACATTCAGTTTTGACCTGCTGAGAATGAAGTTCCAGCAGCTGGAGAAGAGCAGTCAGACAGTAAGAAGATCCACTGCCTTTTTAAGGTAACAGCCACCACTGGCCATAAAACAGAGAGACGCCCCAAGGAGGAAGGGCTGGGAAGCCAGGAGCTGGAGAACTTCTCTGAGACAAAGGACTAAATTCCTCCAAACAAAAACAGAAGAGGGGAGGGGGGGGGGCCTGTTCACCTTATTTGACTTTGGCTTTATTCTCCCATTATTCAAACCAGTTGGGAAAAAAACAGGGACAGATTGTTGACTAAGTTGTTGTGCACAAGTCCTGCAAAACCTTTTGAGGCATTTGAAAAATGGGGCAAAAATAGTTTTTATTACAGAATGATTTTCCCCATCATGCAGTGGAAACTGCATTAGATTCTGTGCAAAACCTCAGATTTAGCACAAATGCAAACTTAACTGTGTGTGCAATATCTGCAGAATTTAGCAATTTTTATTTTTGGCCTAGTCTATAAATTTGGTCTTTAGATGGAATGATAATTACCACACTTCTATTTCCAATCCTTCTGGCACGCCAGGGGCTAAAGAGTATGTCCTCTTTCCCAGCACTCAGCGTGCCAATACTAGAACACAGCTGCTTAAGTGAAGAAAAATGGCGCTCTTCACTTCGGGCGGCTGTACAGAGGTGAGACAGGGCTTTTCTAGCTCCCTAAAAAGGCAGTCAGACAACCGCAGGGCTCTTCGGGGAGGGGGGGGGGGGCAGAACTCGAAATGGCTGATGGTGGGACTAGGACAGGAAATGGGCTGATTGGGGGCTACGATAGGACTGGAAGTGGCTGATGGGGGGGCCAGGATTGGAAATGGGCAGATGGGGGGGCCAGGATTGGAAATGGGCTGATGGGGGGCTAGGATAGGACTGGAAATGGCTGATGGGGGGGCTAGGAAATGGACTGCTGGGGGGTGGGTGAACTGGAAATGGGCTGATGGGGGTGGGTGAACTGCAAATGGGCTGAGGGGGGGGGGCTTAGATTGCAAATGAGTTGAAGGGGGCTAGAATAAGACTAGAAATGGCTGATGGGGAGGCGAGGATTGGAAATAGGCTGAAGCAGGGGCTTGGACTGCAAATGGACTGATGGGGGGCTTGAACTACAAATGGGCTGATGGAGGGCTAGGATAGGGCTGGAAAATGCTGATGTGGAGGGTAGAATTGGAAATGGGCTGTTGGGGGGCTTGGACTAGAAATGGGCTCATGGAGGGCAAGGATAGGATTGGAAATGGCTGATGAGGCGGCAAGAATTGGAAATGAGCTGAAGTAGGGGCTTGGACCACAAATGGACTGATGGGGGCTAGGGTAGGACTGGAAATGGCTGATGTGGAGGCAAGGATTGGAAATGGGCTAGTTGGAGGGCTTGGACTAGAAATGGGCCCATGGGGGGGGGGGGCTAGGATAGGACTGGAAAGGCTGAGGGGGGGGGGCTAGGATTGCAAAGGGGCTGATGAGGGTTGGTTGGACTGCAAATCAACTGATGGTGGGCTAGGATAGGACTGGAAATGGCTGATGGGAGGCTAGGATTGGAAATAGGTTGATGGAGTGTTGCTTGGACTGGAAATGGGCTGATGAGGGGTTTGGACTAGAAATGGACTCATGGAGGGCAAGGATAGGATTGGAAATTGCTGATGGGGAGGCGAGGATTGGAAATAGGCTAATGGGGGGCTTGGACTAGAAATGGGCACATGGGGGCAAGGATAGGATTGGAAATGGCTGATGGGATAGGATAGGACTGGAAATGGCTGATGGGGGGGCTATGATTGGAAATGGGCTGATGGGGGGCTTGGACTGCAAATGGGTTGATGGGATAGGATAGGACTGGAAATAGCTGATGGGAAGGCTAGGATTGGAAAAATGGCTTATGGGGGAGTGGCTTGGACTGGAAATGCGCTGATATGGGGGGGGGGGGCTAGGATAGGATTGGAAATGGCTGATGGAGGGCTAGGAATGGAAATGGGGTGATGAGCTACAATAGGACTCGAAATGGGCTGATGGAGGGCTTAGATAGAACTGGAAATGGCTTATGGGGGGCCTGGACTGGAAGTGGACTGATTGGGGGAATGGACTGGAAATGGGCTGATGGGGGGGCTAGGACTGAAAAAGGGGTGATGGGGGGCTAGGATAGGACTGCAACTGGGCTGATGGAGGGGCTAGGATAGGACAGAAATGACTGATGTGGGGACAGGATTGGAAATGGGCTGATGGGGTGGGGCTTAGACTAGAAATGAGATGATGGGGGGCTAGGATAGGATTAGAAATGGCTGGTGGAGGGCTAAAACTGGAAATGGACTGATGGGGGTTGTTGAACTGCAAATAGGTTGATGGGGAGGCCTAGACTGCAAATGAGCTGATTGGGACTGGAAATGGCTAATGGGGAGGCAAGGATTGGAAATGGGCTGATGGGGGGCTAGGATAGGATTGCAAATGGGCTAATGGCGGGGATAGGATAGGACGGAAATGGGTGATGGGGGCTAGGATAGGACGGAAATGGCTGATGGAGGGGCTGATGGGTTGGGGCTTGGAATGGGAATGGGCTGATGTGGGGTTAGGATAGGACTGGAAATGGCTGATGGGGGGGGGCTAGGACTGGAAATGGACTGATAGGAGGTGGTTGAACTGCAAATGGGCTGATGGAGGGGACAGGATAGGACAGCAATGGCTGATGGGGGCTAGGATAGGACTGGAAATTGCTGATGGGGGATGTTGAACTGCAGATGGACTGGTGGGTGGCCTAGACTACAAATGAGCTGATGGGGGCTAGAATTGGACTGGAAATGGCTGATGGGGAGGCGAGGATTGGAAATGGGGTGAAGCAGGGGCTTGGACTGCAAATGGGATGATGGGGGGCTTGGAGTGGAAATGGGCTGATGGGGGCTAGAATAGGACTGGCAATGGGTTATGGGGAAGCTAGGATTGGAAATGGGCTGATGGGGGGCTTGGACTGATAACTGACTTATGGGTGGCTAGGCTAGACTGGAAATGGCTGAGGAGGAGTTGTAGGACAGGAAATGGGCTAGGATAGGACTGGAAATGGCTGATGTGGGCGAGGACTGGAAATGGGCTGAAGCGGGGAATTGGACTGCAAATGGGCTGATGGGGGGCTTGGACTGGAAATGGGCTGATGGGGGCTAGAATAGCACTGGCAATGGGTTATGGGGAAGCTGGAATTTGAAATGGGATGATGGGGGGCTTGGACTGATAATTGACTTATGGGGGGCTAGGCTAGGCTGGAAATGGCTGATGGGGAGGTGTAGGACAGGAAATGGCTGATGGGGGGCTAGGATTGGAAATGGGCTCATGTAGTGGGGCTTGGACTGGAAATGGCTGATGGGGAGGCTAGGTTTAGAAATGGGGTGAAGGCGAGCTAGGATAGGACTGGAAATGGCTGAAGGGAGACTAGGAATGGAAATAGGCTGATGGGGGGCTACGATAAAACTGGAAATGGCTGATGGGAGGCTAGGATTGGAAATAGGTTGATAGGGTGTGGCTAGGACTCAAAATAGGCTGATGGGGGCTAGGATAGGACTGCAAATGGCTGGTGGGGGGCCAGGACTGGAAATAGGCTGATGGGGTGTGGCTTAAACTGGAAATGGGCTGATTGGGGCCTTGAATTGGAAATGGGCTGATGGGGCAGGGATTGGACTGGACATGGGCTGATGGGAGGCTAGTATTGGAAATGGGTTGATAGGGTATGGCTAGGACTAGAAATGGGCTGATGGGGGGGGGCTAGGATAGGACTGGAAATGAATGATGAGGGCTAGGATTGGAAATGGGCTGATGGGGTGTGGCTTGGATTACAAATGGGCTGATGAGGGGCTTGGTCTGGAAATGGGCTAATGAGGGGCTTGGTCTGGAAATGGGCTGATGGGGGACTAGTACAGGATTGGAAATTGCTGATGGTAGGCTACAATTGGAAATAGCTTGATAAGGTGTGGCTACTACTGCAAATGGACTGAATCAGGGGCTTGGACTGCAAATTGGCCGATGCGGCTACGATAGGACTGGAAATGGCTGATGTAGAGGCTATGATTGGAAATGGACTGATGGGAGGGCTTGGAGTAGAAATGGGCTCATGGGGAGCTTGGACAGCACTGGAAATAACTGATGGGGGGCTAGGATTGATTGCAAATGGGCTGATGGGGGGTTGTTGGACTGCAAATGGGCTGATGGGGGCTAGGATAGGACTGGAAATGGCTGATGGGAGGCTAGGATTGGAAATAGGTTGATGGGTATTGCTTGGACTGGAAATGGGTTGATGGGGGGCTAGGATAAAACTGGAAATGGCTGGTGGGAGAGTAGGATTGAAAATAGGTTGATGAGGTGTGACTAGGACTGGAAATGAGCTGATGGGGGGACTAAGATAGAACTGCAAATGGACTGATGGGGGCTAGAATAGGACTTGAAATGGCTGATGGGGGCTAGGATTGGAAATGGGCTGATGGGGGGTGGTTGTACTGCAAATGGGCTGATGGGAGGTTTGGATTGTAAATGGGCTGATGGGGGGCTAGGATAGGACTGGAAATGGCTGATGGATGGGCTAGGATTGGAAATGGGCTGATGGGGGACTTGGGCTGGTAATGGGCTGATGGAGGCTAGGATAGGACTGGAAATGGGTTATGGGGAGGCTAGGATTGGAAATGGGCTGGTTGGCTAGGATAGGACTGGAAATGGCAGATGGGGGGCTATGATTGGAAATGGGCCGATGGTGAGCTTGGACTCCAAATGGGCTGATGGGGGGCTAGGATAGGACAGGAAATTGCTGATGGGTGGGGCATGGACTGGAAATGGCCTGATGGCAGGGCTAAGATAGGACTGGAAATGGCTGATGGGTGGGAGCTAGGATTGGAAATAGTCTGATGGGGGGCTACGATAGGATTGGAAATGACTGATGGGTGGGGCTAGGACTGGAAGTACGCTGATTGGGGGAATGGACTGGAAATAGGCTGATGGGGTGTGGCTTGGACTGGAAACGGGCTGATGGGGGACTGGAATTGGACTGATGAGGAGCTAGGACTGGAAATGGGCTGATGGGGGACTAGGATTTCAGATTGGCTGATAGGGGCTTGAACTGCAAATGGGCTGATGGGGGCTAGGATAGGACTGGAAATGGCTGATGAGAGGGCTAGATTGGAAATGGTCTGATGGGGTTGGTTGGACTGGAAAAGGGCTGATGGGGGTCTTGGACTGCAAATGGGCTGATGGGGGCTAAGATAGGACTGGAAATGGGCTGAAGCAGGGGCTTGGACTGGAAATGAGCTGAAGGGGGCTAGGATAGAACTGGAAAGGGCTGATGGGGAGCTAGGACTGATGGGGAGGCTAGGGCTGGAAATGGGCTGATGGAGAGGCTAGGGCTGGAAATGGGCTTTGTGGGGGGGGGGGCTTGGACTAGAAATGGGCTGATGTGGGGCTAGGATAGGACTGGAAATGGGCTGATGGATGGGCTAGGATTGGAAATGAGCTGATGCGGGGGTTGGGAGAATGGGACCAGAATGGTGCAGATGCTGGGTGGGGCTGGAACTAGAAGGGAGGCGATGTTGGGGGAGGACTAGAATGGGATGGGGCTGGGGGAGTGAGGATGGGCAGGGAAAGGTATTTTGTGTGGAAGGGAAGAAAAATCTACGATTGGTCAGGTATTGGGATAGCAAGTCGGGATTGAGGATGGAAGTGTGAAATTTGAATGGATGAAAAAGGAATAAAGAAAGAAATGAAGGAAAGCGCAAAAGGGAAAAGATCAGTATGTTAAAGCAGATGTAGAGAGAGAATGGAAAAAACCTGAAGAGAAAAGAAAGGACAAATGGTCAGACAATGGAGAGTTAGCAAAAGACATGAAGAAACCAGAAGAAAGTGACTGGAGCAATTGCAATTGAAAATTAAAATGCACAAACAAAAGGTAGAAAAATACTTTTTTATTTTGAATTTATTAACTGGAATATGTCAGCTCTGGGAAATGTGCATTGTTAATGTCTTTGCGTTTTGTTTAGTACAAGAGGAAATTAATTTATAGTTTCATTTGTCTGGTGTTGTTGTACATTCCATGTTTGGATTTTGGTGTTCCTAGTCCTATTTCTAAATTGTGATCCTTCATTCTTTGTTTGGTGATGGTCTGTGTTCTGCAGGTGGAAATGAGCTGCAGTATTCTGTATATATAGTTTCTATTTGACAGTGCCACTTGTTCTCTTTCCCCAGTAGGAGATGTATTGGTATTCTCTGAGATGTATTGGTTTATTTGCAGTGTTGCCTTTTGATAGGTAGGTTTGGTGCTTTGTGAGTCCTGGTAGTGCTGTTATGATATGGTAGGTTTGCTATGGGTTCTAAATGGGCATTGTTTGTAGTACTTCCTATGTGCCTGGCGGTTGGCACTTGAGTATAGTAATGTAGAAATCTGGTAGTCTTTCTTTATCCATATGCCCATTAAGAGGCATGTTTACTAAAAGTTAGTGCACGTTAACGTTATACAAAAATTTATGCAATGAAGCCCCACAATGAGTCTCTGCACATGGTCCCGTACCCTCCCTTGAGCCGTCCCTGACAGGCAGTAGAGGTAGAAAGACACCCATGAAACTTCAAAGGAGACAAAGAACTTAACATCAATAAAGCATGGCAATCCAACTTTCACAGAAGGTTTAATGCTACAAGGCCTGGGGCTGAAGGCAAAAGATTTTTTCCACCTTCCAAAATATGAGATTGTCACAACAATCTTCCTGCTAAAATCCAATTTCTCTCTCTCCAGGATTCCTACTTGCACTTTTTCCAGCCTTTTCTCCAACGAACCTTCCCTCCAAAATTCAAAGTTCAAAACTCCTACCTTTTTGCCAGGGCCAGCCCGTCCATTGTGCAAGAATGTTGTTCGCACAGGGCCCCGTACTTCAGGGGGCCCTGCGCCAACAACATCCCGCATTGAATGGCAGGTAGGATGGCTTTAGAGGGAGCCAGAGAGGCCCCGGCTCACCTCTAACAGCTGCCGAAGTGAAGCGTGTCTTTTTCCTTCACTTCGGCAGCTGTACTGAAGTTTAGAACGCTGCTGCGCTGAGCGCCGGGAAATAGGAAGTTCCCTTTGACCTCAGCGGGACAGCGTTCTAAACTTCAGTACAGCTGCCGAAGTGAAGGAAAAAGATGTGCTTCACTTCGGCAGCTGTTAGAGGTGAGCCGGGGCCTCTCCGGCTCCCTCTAAAGCATTTTAGATAGCCGTGGGGTTCTTTGGGAGGGAAGGGGGGGGGAGCTAGGACTGGAAATGGGCTGTGGAGGGGGCTTGAACTGGAAATAGCTGATGGGGAGGAGGGCTTGGACTGGAAATGGGGTGACTGGGGAGGAGCTAGGACTGGAAATGGGCTGATGGAGGGGCTAGGAAAGGACTGGACATGGGCTTTTGGGTGATTACTATCAATGCAATCTTATCCAGGTATCAACAGCCACTCCCCGTGGTGAATGGTCTGTCTTACCTGCAGGTTGATGAACATATTTTATCCTTTTCACCTATGGTAGGTTATTTAAAAGTCTCCATCCATTCCATTTTGACCCTGAGATGACAAGTCAGAGTGGTTACTAGGAATGCTTTCTATAAATGGAAGCTAATATGTAGGTTAAAACCTCTGCTTCAACCTGATGACCTTTGCTTTGTTGCACAAGCCTCGATTCGCATGCTTGACTATGGAGCTCCCAAGTTACCCAGTTCCAAGATGAAGATTTTAGGACAATCCTGGATTTCTGACAAACCCATCCTGTTGCATTATGGGGTGTGTGGCACTGATTTTAAGTAGAATCCGAGACCACCAATATAACACTGCTTTGGGATGTAAATTTAAAAGTAGGACTGGCAAAAAAGTTGGGAACTGGGTAACTTGGCAGCTCTGTGACCATTATAACTCTTTGTATCTTGGTCTCCCTCATGAATGAACTTAACAATTAATAGAGAATGCCTCTGCTTGTATTGCCACTGGCTATCTGGATCCAAAGCATATTGCTCCAATTATTATATGGCCTTCCTTGGTTTCTTATCATTGAAGATTACATTTAAAGTAAGGTTTGTCTTTAAGGTGTTAAGAAAGGTTGCACCACACTCTCTTAGATCTGCTGTGTCAACATATATTTTCTTGGGCCCCTTGTTCCCTAGACAAAACCCTCCTATCTGTTCCCTCTTCAAATTGTTGTGCTTAGGAAGACACAGGCTAGTAGCTGCATCAACTCTTTGAATTCACCACTGCTTGAGATTCACTAAGAAACCTGTCTGCCCACTTCTTTTCTTTGGGTGTGATGATCGCTTTGCCAATTTATAGACTGGACTTATCATGGCTTTATATATTTTATGGGTTGTATGTTTGCTATGTATCTCTGGAAGATTGTCTTTTATGGTACTAATTTTAAACTGCCACAAACAAGGGTGTTGGATTAGTGGGCTAGAGATTATTTTAAATAAAAATTTAAAAAAGCTTCAGGTGCACTGCATTAGAAGTAAACTTCCACTGATGATAGCGTTAGATCCTTGTTGAAAGTTTGAAACCGTACCAGGCAGGGTCATCCTAGAAGCTGATTGTGATTTAAAATATAAAACAAACAAGCTTAGCCTTTCAGCAGTTATCTTGTGTTTCTCCATAAAACACACTGGACCTCTGTGCACCGCCATGCAGAGGGGTCTGGGCTTTGCTTTCCTGCTTGGCAGTTCACAGCTCCTGAGGTAGGGTAGAGAGTTGGGTCACTGCTTAAGGCTGATGTATGGTGGCTGGATTTAGGGCTCATTGGCTCCTGACAGTCATTGCAATGATCAACTAAAGTAAGCTAGGAGTGAATATAAGATTTCAGGGTAGTTGCGAATGGTTATGCTGCAAGATGCCAGCTGAAAAGTACAAAGGAGAAGAATGAAACTGCTGGTCCCAAATAAAAAAATACCCCCACACTCTCACTTCTATGGCTGCTTATTGTCAGGCCATTCTCACAATCACCCCATCTTCCCTCTGCCCTTCATCCAGCTGGTCTGAAGCTATAAGGTCTTTAGATGGGGACATTCTTTAATATTATGAAAATGTGGGGGAGGGGTAGAGTTGTTTTTTGTTTTCTTTTTGCAAAGAAAACTTAGAGGGAAAAGGGCAGAGCATGGCCATACCAAGGGTTGTGTGAGTGGTATGGTTATACAGGGCGTAAGTACTGAAGTGATGCTAATGTTATCACTAGGCTTCCAGGAAGCCCAACAAAAGTGAGTTCCTGCACATAGCTGCATGGATGGAGGGACACTAGATTCACCAGTTGCACAGGAAACATTGCTAGCTTGGTATAATCCTGGGGCAGAGCATACACAGAGTCACACTTTAAATCAGTGCAGACAAACTATGCATCTAAAGGGATCTAGAATGCTTTTCAATTCTGATTCTATTAAAATGACCTGACCGTTATTGGTGTTAAGTTTCTATAGAGTAGCTGCCAAGACTATGCCTCACTTTTTCCTTGCTCCCCTCCAACACACAAGTTCTTGTGCATCTCCAGGAACAAGCAGGAATGTAGTCTTCACATATGGGTGATGTCGGTACTGAGAGAGCCCTCACAGGAGTGCTCCCCAGCGTCCAATAGAAAAGCTTTTGGGAGCACTCCACTGCACCTGCGTGACTGCCTTCCCGTCTTCCCATCTCCCTCTCCTCAATTCTTCATTTTCCGTGAAGCCAGCAGGAAACAAATCCTGTCACCGCTGAAAAACTCTCTTTTTGTGGATACTGCCTCTGCCTTCCCATCATCGGAAATCAGGTATGGTGCTTGATAAAGGGCCATTCTCGTATTGGGCTTGAAACACAAAGCTTTGTGTCGTATGATTACCCGATGTTTGGAGGGAATGTCTTTTAAGGAAAATGGTCACGGCGAACCAGCTTACGGACCCCACTGAGATGAGATGAAAATTTAAAATCGAAAGGGGAAGATCAGTTTAAGCATGTTCAGCCATATAACTATATCATCTGACAAAGTTTTCGATGAATAATGTGAATTCCTTATTGTGACATTTGGTGATTACAGGAAACTGTTCACAACCAGGGATTGTTAACAATTTAAAAGTTATGTGTTTGCAGTGGCTGGTCTTTTAGTCCGTTTATAGCCTCTGGCAAATTTAGGTCGATAAGACCGTTTTAAAAATTGAATAAAATGGAGGGTCTGTTATAAGAGAATGTTTTACATCCTCATTCACAGACGATCCGACAAAAACTTGTAACACAAACAAATGTGCACTACACTGTTTCTTAAAACAAATCACTGATGATGTAATGGTGATTATCTAGCAGGCCTTTTTTTCATTGGTTCCCATCATCTCCAGCACCGTCGAAGATATCGCCAGTTCCCTCATTCTTTTCTTTTATTTTCTAAAAAAACAAACAAACAAAACAGGCATGTCGACACCCTTTTAGGCCTTCAGCCTACCATAGCCTTCTCACCCATTGAAGGCATGGAGAAACCAGCTAGTGGTTTCAAAAAATGTCCCAAGTGTGCCAGCACCATCTCAGCAACTGACACACAACTGGTGTCTAAAATGCCTCGGCCCAGAACACCAGCCAAGAGACTGTCCCCTCTGTCAAAAGATTACTAAAAGAGGCCTACAGAATCGGGCCTTTAAAGTTGGGACACTTTTTCACCTTGGATGCGGTATCATTAGTGTCTATGTTGTCGAGGGCTTCATCATCTTCTCATGGATCCCAGGTATCCTCAAAGTCAAAGCCAAAGTCTGTATCGAAGCAAGACAAAACCTCCAGAGGTAGATCTTGCTCAAGGCATCAAGATCCCTTGGGTGTTGCATCGGAGGTGGATCGGCCTGCCAAACTGCCCTGGCGAAAGACCTCATTCTCCAAAGCCACAGAGAGGCTCCAGAGGCCTCAAACCTCAGAGGGCTACTGGTGCCATGCTCCGGGACAGTGGCGCAAACACCTGTGACTGATACCCAGGCATCAGCAACCTCGATGGACCAGCACATACTGGCCATCGAGCGGAGCTTAGCAGCTCTCCTTGCAGCCTCAGTACCTATTTATTTATTTATTTTTATTTATTTATGCTTATTTTCTATACCGCTTTTTCCAAAGATCAAAGGCGGTTTACAGGTAACATTTAGTGAACATGGTTTTACATAGAACATCGGTTTTTTTTCATAACTATGTACAGTTAACTTACGATAAACGATAACATGGAACATTGTTACAGAACTATATACAGTTTAACATTAGCTAGTAATGCTTTGACTATTTACATTGATTCTTCGTTAAATTAAACCTATTAAATTAAACCTATCAAGCCAATGCACAAGCAAGGCCTCAGCAATATGCATTGGTGCACGTAGAATTGCATGGCTTCAAGCCTCAGATCTTGAACAGTGGTTTCAAGATAAACTTGGCAACATACTTTGCACAGGTGAAAATCTTTTTTTTTTTTTTTTTTTTTAACAAAAAGTGGCAGAATATGGCCTCTCAATTAGAGTCAGAAAACACTACTCTAAAGAGACTGTCTAGAACAACTGCTGACCCTGTCAGAAAAAAGGCAACTGCACAGAAGTCTTTCTACAATAAAGCACAGTTACTTACCTGTAACAGGTGTTCTCTGGGAACAGCAGGAATAAGTCTTCACATATGGTACGTCGGTACCGACGGAGCCTGCACGGGAACGCTCCCCAGCTTCCCAAAAAGGAAAGCTTTTGGGAGCATCCCACAGCGCCTGCGCGCTGCCTTCCCGCCTTTCCTAAGCAGCTCTCCTCAGTTTGAGTTTAAAGCTGAGACAATAGAGAGAGAGAGGAAAGGAAAGATAGAAAAGAGGTACAACTCCTAGGGGAGGTGGGAGGGTTGTGAAGACTTATTCCTGCTGTTCCCAGAGATCACCTGTTACAAGTAAGTAACTGTGCTATCTCCAGGAACAAGCAGGAATGAGTCTTCACATATGGGGACTCCCTAGCTAAGATGCCTGGGAGATCCCCAAGGATATGAGACCCTGGGAAGGGTTCTACGTCCTCCTATGGATCTCAGGCATCCATCCAGGGAAGGAGGGTAGGAGTTGTTTAAGAATGGAACAGGTGTTTGAGGACAGCCTGACCAAACAAGACATCCCGGCGGGAGTCCTTGTCCAAGCAGTAATGGGCTGTGAAGATATGAACCGAGGCCCAGGTGGCTGCTCGACAGATCTGGTCGATGGACACAGAATTTAGATGAGCCATAGAGGTGGCCATGGCCCTCACATTATGAGCTGTGACATGGCTCTCCAGAGAAAGGTTCTTACTCTGGTAGGCGAAAGAAATACACTGAGCAATCCAATTGGACAGTGTTCTCTTAGAGACTGGAAGTCCCAAATGAGAAGGATCAAAAGCAACAAAAAGCTGGGAAGACTTTCTATGTTGCTGTGTCCTTTGTAAGTAAAAAGCAAGAGCTCTTTTACAATCCAGAGTATGAAGATTCTTCTCTGCACTGGATGCATGAGGAGCTGGAAAAAAGACAGGTAAATATACCTCTTGATTAAGATGAAAAGGTGAGACCACTTTAGGCATAAAGTGTGGATTTGTCCTAAGGACTACCTTATCATGATGGAACCTTGTACAAGGTGGATTAGCCACTAAGGCCTGCAATTCACTGATGCGGCGAGCAGAAGTGACTGCAATGAGGAAAATAACCTTCCAGGAAAGAAATTTTGAGGTGGTAGTGGCTAAGGGTTCAAAAGGTGGCTTCATAAGCTGACCAAGAACCAAATTTAAGTCCCATGCCACCGGAGGAGGTCTAATGGGAGGTTTAGTTAAAGTTAGGCCTCTCATGAATCTTGCAATGATAGGATGAGAGGAGATAGGTTGTCCATTGATGGGCTTAAGGGACGCTGCAATAGCACTCAAATGGACTCTTACTGAATTTGTCTTAAGTCCTGCATTGGAAAGATGCAGGAGATAGTCTAACAGAGAATTTAAAGGTAGTGCTAGAGGGTCAAGACCCTTTTCAGCACACCAAATGGAAAATCTTTTCCACTTAAAAGCATAGGAACGTCTGGTGGAAGGTTTTTTGGAAGCATGGAGGATATCCTTCACTTGCTGAGAAAGATTCAAGCCTTGAAGGTCTAGGCCTTCAGTAACCAAGCTCTGAGGTGAAGGGACTCGGGGTTTGGGTGCCACAAAGTCCCTTCCTCCTGGGACAGAAGGTCTGGAGCAGCTCCCAAGTCCAGGGAGGGGGCTTGGGAGAGATGCAGAAGTAGAGGGTACCACACTTGGTGTGGCCAGCGTGGAGCTATGAGGATCATAGATCTTTGATCCCTCTGGAGTTTGAGCAGAGTCTTGGGAATCAAGGGAATGGGTGGAAAGGCATACAGGAAGCCCTGACCCCAAAGAAGGAGGAATGCATCCTTGGCCTGAACTCCCTGACACGGAATTCTGGAACAGAACCGGGGAAGTTTGGCATTCCACGGACTTGCAAAGAGGTCTATGTCCGGGGTTCCCCATTCTTGGAAGATTCTGAGTACCTGATCCATATGCAGGGACCATTCGTGTGGAATCAGAACTCGACTGAGTCTGTCTGCCCAAAAGTTTTGGATTCCTGGGAGGTATACTGCCAGGAGATGGATTTGATGCTCTCTGGCGAAGGCCCATAATCTTAAAGCTTCGTTGCAAAGCGACAGAGAGCCAGTTCCTCCTTGCTTGTTTATGTAAAACATGGCTACTTGATTGTCCGTATGAATGAGGACTGTCTTGTAGCTGAGGAGGGTATGAAAGACCTTGAGAGCTAGAAAAACTGCTCGAAGTTCCAAGTGGTTGATATGAAGAGAGGTCTCCTGTGGGGACCAAGTGCCTTAAGTGGAGAGGTCTTGTAGATGAGCTCCCCAACCTGTTTGGGAGGCATCTGTTGTGAGGGTTGCTTGGGGCAACAACTGTTGGAAGGGGGACCCCAGTAACAGATTTTGAGTGGACATCCACCATTGGAGAGACCAAAAGAGATGTTTGGAGGTTGCTATTTGGTCTGAGAGAGCTCCTGAAGCTTGAGTCCACTGGGTGGACAAAGTCCATTGAGCTGCTCTCATGTGTAGGCGAGCATAGGGTACCACATGCACTGTGGAAGCCATGTGGCCTAGCAGTTGTAGCATCTCCCGGGCAGTTAAGTGGTTCTTTGACTGAATCTGGGAGGCTAACTGCACTAGACGTTGGCAACGGGCCTGAGGAAGGTAGGACCTTGCAGTGGTGGTATCCAACCAGGCCCCTATGAATTCCAGGGACTGAGTAGGGGTGAGCTGGGACTTTGGGAGGTTTACCACAAGTCCCAGATACTGCAGAATGCGCCTTGTGCGGTCCAGGGAAATCTGGGCCTCTGACTGAGATGGAGCTCGGATGAGCCAGTTGTCCAGGTATGGGAAGACAAATATTCCCAGAGTGCGTAGAAATGCAGCAACTATTGCCATGCATTTGGTGAACACTCTCGGAGCAGAGGCCAGACCAAAAGGAAGCACTCTGTATTGGTAATGTTTTTCTTGGAAAAGAAAACGTAGAAATCTTCTGTGAGATGGATGGATGAGGACATGTGTGTACGCATCCTTGAGATCTAGAGAACAAAGCCAATCCTGACTTTGAAGGTATGGAAGGAGAGTGCCCAGAGAAAGCATCTTGAACTTCTCCTTGCATAGAAATTTGTTCAATTCTCTGAGATCTAAGATGGGTCTGTATCCCCCTGTCTTCTTCGGAATGAGAAAATAGGGGGAGTAGTACCCTGACCCTTGTTGAAGAAGAGGAACTTCTTCTATCGCCCCTTGGGCAAGAAGGGTAGTCACCTCCTGACCTAGAAGGTCGAGAAGAGATGTGGGAGAATTGAAGTGTCTCACCATGGTGTGGGGAGGAAGGTCTGAGAAATGAAGTTTGTAGCCCTCTCTTATGATGGAGAAGGTCCACTGCTCTGATGTGATTTGCTCTCATCTGGGAGCAAAATGAGCTAACCTTCCTGGAATGGTGAGAGGTTCTGGCTGTTGTAGAGCCAGAAAGGCTAAATTCTCTAGCATCAAGTCAAAAACCCTGAGGAGGTTGGGACTGCTGAGTTGCAGCAGCCCCTGTAGACTTAGGCCTGGCCTGCTTAGGTTGCTGACGCTTAGTGGCAAAGCGACCTGTAGAAGATTGTTGGCCAGAAGTAGAAGGAAATCTGCCCTTTTTGAAAAAAGACTTTTTAAAAGTCTTTTTCTTGGCAGGAATGGAGGATGACTTTGAAAGTCTATCCAGAGCAGAGTTTTCTGCATCCATTTGAGTGGCTTTTATTTGCCACTCTTTGCCAAGTAGATTTTCACCTGTACAGGGCAGATTTCCTAAGCCATCTTGAACCCAGGGTTCTAAATCAGAAGCCTGGAGCCAAGCAATTCTGCGAGCAGCTATGGCAATGCCTGAGGCTCTGCTGGCACCTTCAAAGGAGTCAAAAGCTGCCCTGTTGGAAAACTTTGAAATGTCTTGAGTATGCTTAAGCCAAATGAGGAATTCGTCCCTTTTATCTTCTGGAAGAAAAGGGAGGAAGTTGTGCAGTTTTTGTGCAACTTCTTTTAGAAACATACCCATGTAAAGGCTATATGAGTTGATTCTGGCAATAAGCATACTGGCTTGGAAGATTTTCCTACCAAAAGCATCCTCTCTTTGTACTCTGTCTCTTTGTACTCTTTTATCCTCTTCATAGCTGACTGCACCACAATGGAATGGTGAGGAAGCTGAGTTTTCTGAAATCCAGGACAAGGAGGGACACGATACATAGTGTCCAATCTGCGAGAATGAGGAGAGAGAGTGAGAGGAGTCTCCCATAAATCAATCATGTGTTCATAAAGAATCTCATGAATTGGTAAGGTGACTGCCTCTCTAGGAGCCTTAGAGTATCCTAAAATATCTAATTTTTTGCTCTAGGCTCTGATTCAGAGGTTACTGAAATAGAAAGTCCTTTAGCTACTTCTCTTATGAAGTCTTGAAAGGACAAGTCCTCTGGAGGAGACATTCTTCTTTTTGGAGAAGAAGGCTCTTCAGGAAGGGCTATGGATACTTCAGGAGACTCATCTGATGAATCAGAATCACCAGAGGAATCGAAGTATCGCCTGTCAGGGTGCTCTTCTAACGCTCGATACGCGTATCGAGCGGTATCGACATCGGGCGTCCTCGGTAGCGGATCGGTACCGAGAAGTAGCCCTGGACAAGGAACCTCTGCAGCCGGTATCCTGGTCGATGTTGATGCAGTCGGTACCGGTATCGGCGCTGGTGCCGGTACCGGAGCCGATACCAACAACGGAGTTTGTTGTGGTACCATCGGCGTCGCAGCTTGAATGAAGGCCGTGATAGCCTGCTGCATGGACAGAACATTCTGATCCATCGACGCCATGAATGCCTGGAAATCGGTACCGGGAGATTGTGCTGGTACCCCAGAGCATTCTAACAGGTGATCGGTCGAGGCCGTGCCATCGATGTCAACCTGTAACCCCATAGGAGGAGCTTTGGAAGCCGGAGCTTCCCGCCGGGGTTGTTTGGCTGGTGCAGGATCCTCGAGGGCAAGCCCGGAGGCATCTCGATGCTTAGAGGGAGATCTACCCTTCGAGGACCTGCTAGGTTTATGTTTGGTTACCTGAGATCCATCAGGAGAAGAAGACCTGGACGATGTCGATGCTACCGACACTGCATCAGCGGGAAACAGCACATGGAGCTTGGCTGCTCGGTTCTGTAACCCTCGTTTAGACATTAGAGAGCAGGACGGACAATCCGGAATGGAGTGTTCAGGACCCAAACATTTAAGACACCATTCATGGGTATCTGTAACAGAAATAGTACTGCTACACTTAGTGCATTTTTTGAACCCAGAGGCTGGTTTTTCCATGAGGGAAATTTTTTTGTGGGCCCTGAGGCCCAAGAAGAAAAATACACTAAGTGAGGAAAGTATAGATTTTTTTTTTTTTTTTTTTAAAGAAAGAAAGAAAAAGACCGTCGGTACCGGTCCGGAGTCGGGGAAGGCAGACACGCGACCAAAGAAATAAAATAAAATAAAGAACTTCTTCAGCGGTGACAGGGCTCGACCTGCTGGCTCCGTGGCAAAGAAGAACTGAGGAGAGCTGGTTAGGAAAGGCGGGAAGGCAGCGCGCAGGCGCTGTGGGATGCTCCCAAAAGCTTTCCTTTTTGGGAAGCTGGGGAGCATTCCCGCGCAGGCTCCGTCGGTACCGACGTACCATATGTGAAGCCTCATTCCTGCTTGTTCCTGGAGATTAAGAAATTATATTCTTATTATCCTCCTGCCTCTCAGTTCCAGACTGAAATACCACAGAAGAGGCAACAGACTCCTAAGCAACAGAAAAAGCCATAGGGGGCTAAACCTCAGCCAGCTGCGCAGCCACAGTCTGTGCCTGATTTTTTACTCTTTTCTAGAGAACATTGCCACCCTGCCTCTGGAGGTCCCCCACCCCCTCCACATGGCAGGCAGACTATGCCCACAGATGGCACCTCATCACCTCAGAGCAGTGGACACTAAACATAGTCAAGGAGGGGTACAGACTTTATCTGCAAACTCAGCCCCCCTCCACTTTCATGGGGGAATTTCAAACACAACCTCAACTCACGGCTTTCCTACAGGATGAGCTGTCCTCTTTTCTGCCTCAGGGCGCCATAGAAAATGTCCCGATATCTTAGTAGGGAATGGGTTTCTATTCTGCATATTTTCTCATTCCAAAGAAAACCAGAGGATACAGGCCCATTCTTGACCTCAGAAACCTCAACAAGTTTCTAGTCCGAGAAAGGTTCAAGATGATCTCCCTCGGGACTCTTCTTCCCTGGCTCTGTTCTCTAGATCTAAAAGAAGCGTATATATATGTCCTCATCCATCCAGAACACAGGAAATATCTATGCTTCACCTTTCAGGAAACTCATTATCAATACAGAGTACTTCTCTTTGGACTCGCCTCTGCCCCAAGTGTCTTCACAAAGTGCATGGAGGTCACAGCCGCATACCTAAGGTCTCCGGGGATATTTGTTTTCCCTTACTTAAGACGACTGTCTCATTAAAGCAGCCACTTCACTAGTGGTGCAACTTTCCTTGCATCGTACCATCATGGTACTACAACACTTGGGATTTGTCATAAACTTTCCAAAATCCCAGCTCACTCCAACTCAAAAGCTAGAGTTCATCAGAGCTCTGCTGGACACTCAACGGTTCAGAGCATTCCTGCCCCAACTCTACTGTGCCCGTCTAATCGAACTAGTGTCCTAGATGCTCCAACGGGACCATCTGACTGCCCGTGAAATGCTGCAGCTCCTGGGGCACATGGCCTCTACAGTACATGTCGTTTCCTAGGCCCGCTTACATATGTGCACAGCCCATATTTAAACCTCCTAATGGAGGTAGGCCTTGGGCCATCTAAGGGACAGCATCAAAGTCGCTGCCCCTCTATTAACATCCCTTCATTGGTGGTGTTCTCCAGAAAATCTGCTCGTAGGGTCACCTTTTTAGATGCCTCCACTTCAATGCACCCTGACAACGGATGCCTCCAAGTTGGGTTGGGGAGCACACCTGGGCAAGGTGTCTACACAGGCACTCTGGAAAACGCACGAGTCACGCCTCTGAATAAATCTGTTGGAACTTCAAGCCATCTTGAATTCCTTCTGAGTGTTTCAACACCACCTCAGGCACGACAAGTCCTAGTCAGAACAGACAATCAAGTAGCCATGTTCTATGTGAACAAACAGGGAGGGACAGACTCATGGTCCCCCTGTGAAGAAACTCTTAACCTGTGGTCATTTGCTATCTCTCATCAAATACACCTCAGAGCGGTGTATCTCCTGGGGAAGCTCAATGTCTTGGCAGACAGGCTGCGTTGCATCTTTCTTCCCCACAAATGGTCTCTCCATCCGGGACACAGCTTCCTACATCTTCCAGACCTGGGGATCTCCAGATATAGATCTGTTTGCTACTCCTCAGAATGCCAAGCTTCCTCGCTTCTGCACAAGGACTCCAACAACCAGCAATAAAGAAGTGGATACCTTTCACCTACATTAGGGTCAGGGTCTGCTCTATGCTTTCCCTCCCATACTCCTCATTCCCAAGATGCTTTTCAAGCTTCAGTCCGACAAGGGCTCTATGATTCTTATAGCCCTTCACTGGCCACTGCAACTATGGTTTCCATTGCTACTGTGTCTGACTCAAACTCAGCCTCCCCGATTGGGATCTGTGCCCAATCTCCTCTCCCAGGACAATGGATGACTGCTCCATCCCAATCCACAGTCTCTCCACCTCACAACTTGGCTGCTGAGAGCATAGCATTGCAGGGCATTGACCTTCCACAAGAGGTTAAGGAAATCCTACTTGCTTCCAGAAAGTCCTCCACCAGACGTTCATATGCTTTCAAGTGGTTTAGATACTCTGCCTGGTGTTCCCAGAAAGATCTCAATCCTTTTTCCGTTCCAGTGGAGTCACTCCTCCAGTATCTCCTCCACCTGTCCTTGACAGGACTAAAGACCAACTCAGTGAGAGTCCATCTCCGTGCCATTGTGGCCTTTCATCACTTACTAGATGGATGGCCCATCTCTTCACATCCACTAGTAGTGTGTTTCATGAGAGGTCTCCTGCTGTCCAAGCTGCCCATCAAGCCTCTGGAGGCTTGGGACCTCAACGTCATTCTACTGCAGCTTCTCAAGTCGCCCTTTGAACCATTGGTCATGACCTCCCTGAAGTTCCTGTCTTGGAAGGTACTCTTCTTCATTGCCCTCATGTCAGCTAAATGCATTAGTGAGCTTCAGGCTCTGATGGCAGACCCTTCCCCCCATACCCGGTTCCACCATGACAAGGTCGTTCTTTGGACTCACCCACTCTTTATGCCAAAGATGGTTTCTCCTTTTCATCTAAGCCAGTCTATTTACCTTCCAGTCTTCTTTCCTAGACTGCATGCATCTCGAGCGGAAACAACTCTGCAGACTCTTGACTGCAAGCATGCGTTGGCTTTTTATCTCCAAAGGACTCAAGGTCATTGTAAAGCCTCACAATTGTTGATCTCCTTTGACCCTAGTCACCTGGGTCTTCCTGTATCCAAACGTACGCTTTCCAGGTTGATAGCGGATTGCATTTCATTTGCCTATGATAAAGCAGAACTCACCCTGGAAGGGCATATCACTGCTCACAATGTTAACGCCATGGCAACCTCAATGGCAAACCTATGCTTGGTAGCCATTGATGAAAATTGCAAGGCAGCAACTTGGTCTTCCGTCCATACCTTCGCTGCCCATTATTGTCTGGACACGGACTCCCGTGGGGTTGCCATGTTTGGTCAAGCTGTATTCCAGTACCTGTTTCAGATTTAGATGCAACTCCTACCCTCCGTCCCAGACTTTGATGATACCAAAAGCCATGTATGATCCATGACATCTCGAGCCTATACCAAGGTGAACCTCCACTGGTTCTGAGGTCACTTCATCTGACATCTTAGAGCTAGGGAGTCCGATATCTGAAGACTACATTCCTGCTTGTTCCTAGAGATAGTTACTCACCTGTAACAGGTGACTCTGGAATAACAGGAATTTAGTCTTCTCAATCCATCCTCCTCCCCTTGGAATTGAAGAGTTTAATTTACTTTCCTTTCTCAGCTACAAACTCAACTGAGGAGAGGGAGCTGGGAAGGCAGTTGCGCAGGCACAGTGGAGTTCTCCCAAAAGCTTTCATATTGGAAGCTGGGGAATGTTCCCACACAGACTCCATCAGTACAGATGTCACCCATATGTGAAGACTAAATTCCTGCTGTTCCCCGAGATCCCCTGTTACAGATGAGTAACTATACTTTCTGGATAGACAAACTGAACCTGTGCATAAGTACTATTTTACACAAAAGTTGAAAAGTGCTAGAAAGTCCTTTGAGCTAAAAGAAAGAAGAAATTGATTTAGGTGATCTGTAGCCAATTGGGAAAAGATCTGATCTGATGACACACTTCCTATTACTATGGAAAATGATAGGATAGCACTAACATTCTGGAAAGTACAAGCCTCGTTTATCCTTGAGTTAACTTTTCAATCTAAGGCAGCATTATACAGGATCAGGGCAGGGACAGCCCAAGAGGGGCGCGGGGCCATGTGTGGAGACCCACTGTGAGTCTCATTTTCATAAGAGGCATCATTTGCATAAATATTTGCATAATGTTAAAGTGCACTAACTTTTAGTAAACATGCCTCTTAATGAGTGTCTGGATAAAGAAAGACTACCAGTCCTATCCTACATCACTATACTACAGTGCCAACCACCAGGCACATTAGGAAGTACTAAACCACTGCCCATTTATTACCCTTAGCAAATCCGGCATATCATAACAACACTGCCAAGACTCACAAAGCGCCATACCCTACCTATCAAAAGGCAACACTGCAAATATTAAACCAAAACATCTCAGAGAATATCAATACATCTCCTACTGGGAAAAGAGAACAAGTGGCACTATAGAAAGTACATGAACAGAATTTGTAACATAATATCTAAGTATATTAGTACCACATTGTGTATACTATTCAAGCATTACCTAATCCAAATTGCTGTCATACTGCTAGCTTTAGCGCTCATGGTCTACATTATTTTGAGCCTTTCTGATTTACTGTTTGCCTTACAATACAATAGCCTTTCTGTTATCCTGTGCTTACCTCTCAGTTATCAATTAATTGTGATACCACTTCTGTGGTCTGCTATTTATACTTCCCACAATGTTATCACACTGGGTACCTTCATACCCCTTGACTCTTGCCATTTGCTATATTCTAATAGCTCTGACCTTTGACACCTTAGCTCTTACCTCACCTCATAACTCTATACCTGTCCTTCGAATATCTTGGAGGAGATTCCCTGACTTCACTAAACATCAAACCGAAACACCCCGGAGCCTACCAGGCCCACATGTTATCTATGTGGACCTACAGCAACACAACCTATCCCGACATGTGCAGCACCACCTTCCCCCTGAGCTTAAATGTGCACTAATAAATGCACGATCAATAAGAAAGAAATGGCCAGCTTTAACTGATATGCTCTTAACTTATAATCTTGATATCCTATGTATCACAGAGACATGGTTATCTGCATCTGACTCCGTGATCCTTCACCAGAGTGTCCCCCCCAACTTCTCAGTCCACTCATGCCAGAGAGCTGACCAGCGTGGTGGTGGAGTACTCATCCTAACAAAAGCCGATCTCAACTTTCAGCTTGCTGCCTCAAGTAGCACCTCGACCCTAGACTCCATCACCATTACAAATAAACAAATCACCATCAACTTGATATATAGAACACCTTCATCATCTCCAGATGACTTAGCCACAATAATTGATCTTGCTTGCAATACCACAAATCCGAATACTTTGAACTGGGTATTAGGCGACTTTAACCTCTCATCCATTCAAGACAGTCACACCAATGCCTTTAATGATGCTCTCAGTGAGCTAGGCTACGTTCAACTGGTCGATACCCCTACCCATATAAAAGGTAACATACTTGATCTGATCTTTGCACCACAGCCAGCCCTCCTTCACGGGTATAAATCTCAACTAAATGTAAGCCCAGTTCCTTGGTCAGATCATCTTCTGATACGTTTCCAGATTCCAACTGGCACCATCTCTGCCAAAACCAATCCTGATGTTAAACCCACCTCAGAACACTTAAAGCGCTTCCATCCTTTCAACAGAGAAGATTTGTTAAAGAGGACACAGAACCTACTTGACCTTCACGATCAAGGCCTCGATGACATGGTCGCCTCCTGGAACTCAAACCTAGATGCTGTTATCCACGCACCTGCTACAAACGAAGCACCACATAAGAAAAAGAATGCTCCATGGTACTCCCAAGAGCTACGCGAATCGCTCCTTCAACTCAGACATCTTGAGAGGCACTGGAGACGATCAAGAACAACTGAGAGCCACGAAGCATACACATCACAATTAGGAAAACATCGTTTATCCGTGGCATCAAGCATGAAACAATATCATGCAAACAGACTACAACGCTCCCTAAACAAACCTCACGAGCTCTTCCAAATTGTAAAATCCCTAACAAAAGAACCATCTCAAGGGAACTCGACTCACCCAGACCCCCAGGAATACGCTTACTACTTGTGAAACAAAAGTAACCAGCTTATTCAACCTACTAAGCCCCTCTTCTCAACTAGTCCACCCTTATCTGCTCCTCAACCCCCACTTGATCATTCCTTAAGTGTGACCCAACACACCATCACATCCTTCTCTACCCCAACCAACAGAGTCATTCAAGACACTATATCAAGTATAAACACCACTACATCACCCTCTGATCCGTGTCCAGCTCCCTGGATAAAATCCCTACGTGCTGAGCTCAGCCCTTTCCTATCCAAGCTTATAGATGTATCATTCTCTACTGGAACATTCCCTCGAAGCCTGAAACAGACCGCCATCAGACCTCTCCTAAAAAACAATAAGTTGGACCCCTCAATGATGGAATCCTACAGGCCTAGCTCCAGCATACCCCTCCTATCGAAAATCATTGAAAAGATCACTCAACGTCAATTACAGGATCACATAGATACCAACGCGCCACTGCATCCCTGCCAGCACGGATTTCGTGAAGCGCATGGTGTTGAAACGCTACTGACAACCCTATTCAACACTCTATCCATAGGCCTGGATAACATCAGACAAGGCTTTGTTCTAATCTTTATGGACATTGCCGCTGCCTTCGATACAGTAGACCATGAAGTCCTTCTTCGACGCCTCCGAGAGAAGGGAGTCCACGGTTCGGCGCTATCATGGTGCGCGTCATACCTTTCGGATCGTTGGCAGTACGTCCGTTCTGGCCCCTCCACATCCGACCCCTTCCTCCAAACGAAAGGTGTTCCACAAGGCTCCTCCCTATCTGCCTTGCTGTTTAACATTTACATGCAGCCCATCTGTGACCTTATCCACTCATTTAACATCAACTGCCTTGTCTATGCCGATGACGTCTTGATGTACATGCCAATCTCGACTGAACATCTTGACCTCTCCCCTCTAATCAAATGCTTTGACGCAGTCACAGACTGGATAAATGCGCAAAGGCTTAAGTTAAACTTCAAAAAGACAGAAGCCCTCTTTGTCACCAGGAATCCGGCATTTATTCCACCCATATCCATCAAAGTTCGTGACGCAGAGCTCATATGCAAGGCTTCAGTAAGATACCTGGGAGTTACACTTGATCAGCAGCTCAACATGAAGGCTCATATCAACAACATAACAAAATTGGTATATCATAAAATTCGGACCCTTCGCCATCTTCGTCAGCTGTTAGAACCTGAAGACTTTCGAACTGTTTTTCAGGCCCTAATAATGCCCCACCTTGATTACGCCAATGCGATATTACATGGCCTTCCAAAGAGTACGACCAACCCCTTACAACTTGCAATGAACTCAGCCGCAAGATTCCTCCACGGAGCCTCCAGAAGATCCCACATTACTCCAATACTAAAACAGTTGCATTGGCTCCCCATACAAGCCAGGATCTCTTTTAAGATTCTAACTATGACCCATAAGGCCATCAAGAAATACCCAGCCACTGCCATTTTTGAGCTAGTATCAATTACACCTCCTAATCGGGTAAGGAGATCCAATGCCACAAATACCCTCATTCTCCCTAAGGCAAGCACTAAGTGCTCCCAAGTTACCAGTTCTAGAGCCTTTGCCTTCTTTGCACCATCCTGCTGGAACACTCTACCCGCAGCTATCAGAACTATCAGTGATCTCTGTCAATTCAAAAAGGCACTGAAACATCACCTTTTTCTCCTTCACTATGATGCCTCAGTCTCCACCTCACATCCACCCACTTCCACACCTCAACGCAGCTCCCCAAGCACATGCATCTCACACTCTTGACTGAACACTCGCAATCACACATTTACCTTCCCCCACTATGAGATACTTGTACAGTTCATTTAACCCTTTATATAGCTACATAAAGTGGTTTGTATATATTTATCATGTTTTTCCCTGTTAAAAATTGTTTTAATGTATACCCAAGTTATGATACCTGTTTTTTGTAAACACAAATCAGCAATCTGAGATGTGTAGTTTAATGTTCACTGTAAACCGCGCTGATGTCAATAGCGCGGTATAAAAGAGACTTTAAATAAATAAAAATAAATAAATCTCAGCTTGGTTACACATGCAGAACACAGACTGTCACCAAAAAAAGAACAAGGGATCACAATTTAGAAATAGGAAGACAATAATAAAACTGGGAACCCCAAAAAACAAACTTGGAATGTACAAAAACACTGCAGAAATAAAACTATAAATTAATTTCCTCTTGTACTAAACAAAACGCAAAGATGTTAATGATGCACATTTCCCAGAGCTGACATATTCCAGTTGTTGTTGTTGTTAAGTGCCGTCGAGTCGGTGTTGACTCATGGCGACCCTCTGGATACTTGTCCTAAATTGTGATCGGTCTTCAGTCAGGTGGCTCATTGTTGACAGACTGGTACCCATAGCTGCTGTTATTGTATCGATCCATCTCATAAGAACATAAGATATGCCATACTGGGTCAGACCAAGGTCCATCAAGCCCAGTATCCTGTTTCCAACAGTGGCCAATCTAGGTCATAAATACCTAGCAGTTTCCCCAAAAGGCACAGGTTCCACAATGCTTGTATTGGGTCAAGCAGTGATATCCCGGGTCCCTTTTAATAATGGTTTATGGACCTTTCCTCCAAGAACCTATCTAAATCTTTTTTAAACCCAGCTACACTAACAGCTTTTACTACATCCTCCAGTAACAAATTCCAGAGTTTGATTACACGTTGAGTGAAAAAATATTTTCTCTTATTAGTCTTAAATATGTTACCCTGTAGCTCCATTGCTTGTCCCCTAGTCTTTTTATATTCTGATGACAATCAATTATTCTATGTTTACCCGTTCCACTCCATTCATTAATTTATAGACCTCTATTATATCTCCCCTCAGCCATCTATTTTCAAGGTTGAAGAGCCCTAACCTTTTAAGCCTCTCTTCATAGTGGTATCCTTCCATCCCCTTTACCATTTTGTTGGCCCTTCTCTGTACCTTGTACACAGACTGGCAGATTTCAGGATTTTAAACCGCTTTTATTAAACCCCTACGCATTTCGGCCATAAGGCCTTATTCAGGGGGAAATAAGGATAACAAACCTCGAAAAGGTACAATAAAAACAGTCAGAATACATAATAAACTTAATATAAATGTAATATAAGAACATAGTGTAAATTAAGTAACAAGACTATAAAAAATAACATTACACAATAATATAGGAGCATGAAAACATTATGACAAAATATAAAACCAAATTATAAAGGGAAAGGACAGATAAAACCACCCTCATGCATAATATAAATATTAAATATGACTCTATGGGGCTTGTTTACAAAGCCGCGGTAGCGGTTCGCGGTAGTTATCGGAGCCGCGGCCCCATTGAAATCAATGGGATCGCGGCTCTGATAACGATCGCGAACCGCTACCGCAGCTTTGTAAACAAGCCCCTATGTGTTGCACAATGGGCTATGTAAAAACAGATATAAAGTGGGTGCATCAATGGTGTCAGTAAAACTGTAGGTACCCCCAAAAGGAAGGGAGGAGGAGATGAGGAAAATAGTAATATAAATTCAGTCATATGGAAGCTATATTTTGTCCTATTATGAAAAAAATTGTGAAATCAGAAAGAACCTTACAACACCAAGGCGCTGTAGTGATTTCTCAAGTCGAATGTCCAGAAGAGATTAACCTGCTGATTCAAACGGCTTATAAAGCGCTTTTCCAGACACCAAAGGTTAAAGGTTAAAAACATAATATCGGCTTGAAAGCAGAATAAAAATGAAATAAAGTAAAATAAAAATGAATAGGGGAGGAAAAACTATAAAGAAAAAATAATGTGAAAAATCAAAAGTTAAAATTATCTATACCCATGAGTGTGTTGATCGCCGTAACAGATGCTGTTGACAGAAAGGTGCCACGGGACATCCTGGCCAAAATAATGGCATATCTCATGTAAAGATATTATTGTTATATGACTTGCCTTAAAGAGGGACTAAAGGATGGCGATTGAGGGCACAAAATGAAATAAATTATGTCTGTCAAATGACAACTTTCCTGGCGGTCTTAAAGGGACCATGCTAGTGGTAAAGGCATAAAGAATGGACTTAAATGTCAGTGAAATTGTTCCATAAAAACAAATTGTAAAAGATACACTTGTGTTCAGTTTAAAAGAAGGCACTACTGCATTTTCATAGCAGACTATGTATAAAATCAGATAGGATCAAATAGGGAAGCTGAAGTACCAGAAAAAGTCACAAAGTCACTAGTGTCAGTATCATTAACATTTTTTCTTTATAGTTTTTCTTCCCTTTTTCATTTTTATTTCACTTTATTTGATTTTTATTCCGCTTTCAAGCCGATATTATGTTTTTAACCTTTATTGGCGGGAAAAGCATTTGAGTCAGCGGGTTAATCCCTTTTGGTAATTCGACTTGAGAAATCACTACAGCGCCTTGGTGTGGTGAGGTTCTTTCTGATTTCACGGTTTTTCATAATAGGACAAAATATAGCTTCCATATGACTGAATTTACATTTCTATTTTCCAGCGGTAATTGTTCTAATACAACGGCAGGATTTTAGAAAGGAACTTGGATCCTTTTAAGTATGTCTTTACAAAAACATTTTTGTCCTCATCTCTCCTTCTCCCTTCCTTTTGGGGCACCTACAGTTTTACTGACACCATTGATGTACCCACTTTATATCCGTTTTTACATAGCCCATTCTGCAACACATAGAGTCATATTTAATATTTAGATTATGCATGAGGGTAGTTTTATCTGTCCTTTCCCTTTATAATTTGGCTTTATAATTTGTCATAATGTTTTCATGCTCCTATATTATCGTGTAATTTTATCTTTTATAGTCTTGTTACTTAATTTACAATATGTTCTTATGTTACATTTATATTAAGTTTATTATATTCTGACTGTTTTTATTGTACCTTTTCGAGGTTTGTTTATCCTTATTCCCCCTGAAGCAGGCCTTATGGCTGAAACGCGTAGGGGTTTAATAAAAGGGGTTTAAAAGCCTGAAGTCCGCCAGTCTGTTATGAGCAACTTGGTTTCCACTATTATGTTGCAGGTACCTGGTTGCTCTCCTTGGTTTTTCCTTCTCTGTACCTTTTCTAAAAACGCTATATCCTTTTTAAGATACGGCGACCAGAATTGCACACAATATTCAAGGTGCAGTCGCACCATGGAACGATACAGAGGCATTATAATACCCTTTGTTTTATTTTCCATTAATTTCCTAATGATACCTAGCATTCTATTTGCTATCTTGGATGCTGCTGCACACTAGGCGGAGGGTTTTAACATGTTATCCACGATGACACCTAAAACGTTTTCCTGGGTGGTGGTTCCTAATGTGGAACCTTGCTTCGTGTAACCATAGTTTGAGTTGTTCTTTCCTAGGCGCATAACTTTGCACTCGTCCACAGTAAATTTCATCTGCCATTTGGATGCCCAGTCTTCCAATTTATCAAGATCCTCTTGCAATTTTCCACAATCCTCATGGGTTTTAACAACTTTAAATAGCTTTGTGTCATCTGCAAATTTGATAACCTCACTCATTATTCCCATTTCCAGGTCATTTATGAATATGCTAAAAAGCAGTGGACCCAGCATTGCCGGCCTTCTTCTTTTGTGTTGACTTTCTATGTTGGCAAGCATGATGTGTTTCTCTGATTTCTCTCTTCGCATGATGTGTCCAAAGTATGAAAGTTGAAGTCTTGTCATCTGAACTTCTAAAGAAAGCTTAGGTTTGATCTTCTCTAGCACTGACTGGTTTGTTCTTCGGGCAGTCCATAGTATACGCAGTATTCGCCGCCAGCACCATAAGTCAAAGGCATCAATTTTCTTCCTGTCTATCTTTTTCGCTGTTCAGCTTTCGCATCCATATGTTATTGAAAATACCATCTTAAAAATTAGATTTCCCTCTAATTGTATTCTAGGCTATGAAGCTCCTCTATTGCAACTTCCTATTTTTTGCTTTTTACTCTCACTATATTAACATTTCCATGCAGATCTTTGAAGGGAATTAGAGGTCTCAGACTCGTCACGGCACTGGCTTTAACTGACATTCGCCTTCAGCCACTGTGCCCTTTTGCATCAACGACCTCCATTCATTCCTTTAGTTTCTGCAATTGGTCTTTGTATATATATTTACGCTTTTTTGATTTTATTAATAGTTTAATCTTTTAGTGCATATGTTAGCATATCGAATGCCCCAATGCTTATCTTATTTGATACAATAAGATAAGCATTGGAGCATTCGATATGCTAACATATGCACTAAAAGATTAAACCATTAATAAAATCAAAAAAGCGTAAATATATATACAAAGACCAATTGCAGAAACTAAAGGAATGAATGAATATAAATTAAACAGGTAGGGGGAAAGTATGCAACCTTGTCGTATTCCAGTTAATAAATACAAAATAAAAAAGTATGTTTCTACCTTTTGTTATTTGGGCATTTTATGTTTCAGTTGCACTTGCTCCAATCATTTTCTTCTGGTTTCTTTGTGTCTTCTGCTAACTCTCTATTGTCTGCTGTCCATTTGTCCTTTCTTCTCTTTTCTAGTTATTTTCCATTCTCTCTCTAAATCTGCTTTAACATATGGATGTTACTTATACAAATAAAAATGAAAACTGTATGTGGCAGTTAGGAGATAGGCTAGAAGGTTTAATTTTGCAATTCATTTGTTGATCTTGCCCCAAAAAGGCTTGTGGTAGCTGAGATTTTCATAAACTCCATTAATGACTATGAAGGTGGTAAAAATGGCACCAAGCTGGCTGCTCCCATCAGTGGTGATGATTTAAGGAGGACATATATATTATGTATGTCTTGAGTGGAAAAAGGTGTTTAGGCTTTTTCTGATGTTAAGGTCTATTCTGAAGTCTCCAGCTGCAATCCTTTTTATGCCTCTTGTGAGAATTTGTGCAAAATGGTCATTGGTAATTTTTGGGAGTGGGCCCCTTGCACTAGGGAAGTTTAGAAAGTGGGGCAAATATTTTTGGTGAGTGGGGTAGTTTAGAGAGTGAAAGGGCAGTTGTGGGGTTCTAGTTTTTAGGAGAAGTTCATGGGGTGGGGGGGGGGCAGATGCAGAGGCACTTGATGAGGTGGTTAACCAGTTGCAGTAGTAGGTTTTGGGGATGGGGAATTATGCAGAGTAGTGGGGAAATTGTGGGGCAATTTTTTTAGGGTGGGACAGTTTGTGGGAGATAGACCAGTTTGATAGACCAGTTGTGAGGGAGTGTTTTTTTTAGGGATGGATCAGTGTGTGGGTTGGTGGGGAAGTTGCAGGGATAGATTTTGAGGGTAGGGCAGTTGCAAGGGTATTTATTAGGGATGGGGACAGTTTGTGGGGGTAGGGCTATTATAAAGGGATCATTTTGGGCATGGGGAAGTCATGGGGGTTGTTTATTGGGATGAGGGGCAGTTGGGATGGTAGGGCAGTTGCGAGAATATTTTTTTTGGGGGGGAAGGGCAGTGTGCATGGTGGAGGGGCAGTTTTTGGTGGAGGCAGTTTGGGGGGTTGGTAGAGTGGAGAACAGAGAGGGAGTTTGAAAGCTGTAATTCCCTAACTGCTGTTTCACTGTATGTCAGTTCCTATGCTACAGAAACTGGAACGCCTTCTCCCATAGAAATACATTGGGCTAGTGTTATGTGGTGCTTATTTCTCTGGAACCCCCAGTTCAATTTGGCCCATTTTCAAATTCAATGTGCTTTTGTACTGGTTTTCTCCACATGCCACTGGTTTTCTCCACATCGAGTGGAGGAGTGGCTTAGTGGTTGGGGCAAGGTACTTCAGGCCGGAAAGTCAGGGGTTCAAATCCCACTAGAGGACAGCAACCTTGGGCCGGAAGGACTGGGGTTTCTAGTCCCACAGGTGCTCCTTGTGGTCTTGGGCAAGCCATTTAACCCTCCATCGCCCATGTTCCCTGTAAAATAGTTATCTCCAAGTTATAATGCTCTGTTCAATGTAATTTCAGTTTGTTCAATGTAAACCGCCTTGATATCATGAAAGGCGGTATATAAGAAATGTTAAATAAATAAATAAAATGCCAAGTTTCATCACATTCCATTAAATTTTCAGAGTTATTTTTCCCCCAGCCAGCCAGACACTGAGCAGGACTATCAAAAGGGATTGTTACTTCTGGAGATAGATCTGCACGTGTACGTTTTTACTTCTGGGAAATTTTCTAAATCTTGGGGAAAAAAGAATCCTTTAGATTAAAGCCGATTAATCTGTGTAAATTAGCATTCAGTGTATTTGTTAACTCAGTCAGGGTCTAGCATCAGCAAAGAACTTTTAGTTTAAATTTAAAATTCAGCAGGTAGCTTTCAGTTTAAATTCAGAATGCAGCAGAGAGCTTTCAGTTTAAAACCCAGCAGAGTGTTTTAGTTTAAATTTAATACTCAGTCAGGGCCTAGTATCATCAGCAGCTTTAATTTAAATCATATCAGAGTACAGCTTAGCATAAAAGGGAAGATAGTGTCAATATTCTTTGAACAGAAAGGAATAAATTGATTCTATTATTATTATTCATTTATTAAGCACTACAAGGCGTACGTAGTGCTGTACAAACACAAAGAAACATAGTCCCTGTCAAAGAGCTCTCAATCTAAAAGACAAACAGACGTGACAATACAAAAAGCATGAGGTCAAAGGGAAAGAGGAGACACAAGGAAAACAAAGATCATGGTCCGAAAGCAGTCTCAAAGTAGTACATTTTTAGCAAGGATTTGAAAACGGAGAGAGAAGAGACTTGATGTAGAGATAGGGGAAGCTTATTCTAGGCATAAGGAGCAGCAATGTGAAAGCATCGAAGTCTGGAGTTAGCATTAGAAGAGAAGGGCATAGAGAGGAGGGGCAGAGATTCTAGAGACCTTTACAAAGAGCCCTTTTAGAATGGGGACAAGAGACCTGTGAAATTGTTTAAATGGGTGTTAAAGCCAAGTGACAGATCAAAGGGGCAATTTGAACGGCTCCGTCTATCAAAGCAAGGGCTGTGTGAATCACCCAGGAAATTGTTCACAGATTACCTTAGAAGCACAAGTCTGGGACCTGTGTAGCAAGCCAGTCTTTACTAAGTGTTAGTTCCCTCCCACTCACCACAGGCATAATCTTAGCTTTATAGGGTCTTAGACTATTAAAGGGGGAGAGGTATTCAAATTAACTTTTAGGTTCAGCTGGTTATCCTTACCAGGAATAGATGATTTAAGGCCCTGAAAGTAATTAATCTTAAGGTGAGCAAGGTCCCCTATACTTATTTGGTATAGTTGTATTAGTACAAGTCTCTCTAGTAACTTCAAACAACTTAAATAGCTAAACAAAACTTTCAAACTAAAATGCAGACAGCAGCCCAGCCATGAAATGGGGGTTATCCAGTCTTTTGCATTGAGTATCACATATACGATTTTCTCCCATTTGGTGAGGGGTCTTACGTGTGCACTAGGTGCAAGGAGATCTTTGCTCTCAGGGAACAAGTGCGATCTCTGGAAGCTAGAGCAGCAGACTTGGAAGACATAAGAAAGTCAGAGAAGTACATAGAGGAGACCTACAGGGACATAGTATTGTAGCCCCACCTCCAGTCTGGCAGCCTCTCAGTTGCTATGGAGGAGAGGGGTCATGTGAAAGAAGAGCATCACCTTGGTGAGGCAGGAAGTGATCCTGTAGCTAGGACCTGTCCACCAGGAGATGTAATACCCTCTTGCACTGAGGAGGTTTCTCCAGGACCATGTGCCCATGAGGGAAGGGTTAGGAAAGAACAACCTAGGGAGGAGTGGCCTAGTGGATGGGGCAAGTTACCTCAGGCCAGAGGGCCAGGAGTTTGAATCCTGCTAGAGGACAGCAACCTTGGGCTAGAAGAACCGGAGTTTCTAGTCCCACAGGTGTTCCTTGTGGCCTTGGGCAAGTCACTTAAATCTCCACTGCCTCAGGTACAAAAACTTAGATTGTGGGACAAGGGAAAGTATAGTTACTTACCTGTAACAGGTGATCTCCAGGAACAGCAGGAATTTAGTCTTCACATATGGGTGACATCAGCGTCCAATAGAAAAGCTTTTGGGAGCATCCCACTGTGCCTGCGTAGCTGCCTTCCTGCCTTTCCCGCTCTCCCTCCTCAGTTGAGTTTGTAGCAAAGATAAAAGGAGAGAAAGAGAAAAAAGAGAAATCCTACAACTCCTAGGGGAGGAGGGTGGGTTGTGAAAACTAAATTCCTTCTGTTCCCGGAGATCACCTGTTACAGGTGAGTAACTACGCTATCTCTAGGAACAAGCAGGAATGCAGTCTTCACAGATGGGACTCTCTAGCTAAAAGATGCCAGAGAGATGACCTCAGAATCGGCTGTGGTTTGTCCCAGATATGCTTAAAGAGGTCATGTATCCTCCATGGATGTCTGGTATCGAAATCCGAGATGGAGGGTAGGAGTTGCCCTAAGTCTGAAAGAGATACTGGAGAACAGCCTGGCCAAACATGGCATCCTGGCGGGAGTCCTTGTCTAGGCAGTAGTGAGCAGCAAAAGTATGGACCGAAGACCAAGTTGCTGCTTTGCAGTTCTTGTCAATAACCACAGATCGTAGATTTGCCATCGAGGTAGCCATGGCTTGAACATTATGGGCAGTGGCATGACCTTCGAGGGAGAGTCCTGACTTCTCATAAACAAAGGTGATGCAGTCTGCTCTGCTATCCACTTGGAGAGAGCAGGTTTGGAGACTGGTAACCCAAGCTGACTAGAGTCAAAGGAGATCAACAGTTGAGAAGCTTTCTGGTCTTCTCAAATCTTCTGGAGATAAAAAGCTAAGGCACGTTTACAACCCAGAGTGTGGAGGGTTGCTTCTGCCCTAGATGAGTGTGGTGTAGGAAAAAACACAGGGATGTAGACCGACTAGTTCAAACAGAAGAGCGAGACCACCTTCGGCATGAAGTGAGGGCGAGTCCTAAGGACTACCTTGTCATGATGGAACCGTGTGTAAGGTGGGTTAGCCACCAAGGCCTGGAGCTCACTAATGTGCCTTGCTGAATGAGGGCAATGAGGAAGATGACATTCTATGTGAGAAACTTAAGTGACGTAGTGGCAAGAGGTTCAAAGGGCAGCTTGAGAAGCTGTCCTAGAACAACATTGAGGTCCCATGCTATTGGTGGTGGCTTAATGGGAGGTTTGGTTAACAGAACACCCCTCAAGAGGTGTGCTAGGAGTGGCTGAGAGGAGATGGGTTGGCCATCAAAGGGCAAGTGAGAGGCCACAATTGAACTTAGATGTACTTTTACTGAATTGGTTTTGAGTACAGAAGAAGACAGGTGGAAGAGATACTCAAGCAGCGCCTCCACCAGAGTTGAGAAGGGATTAAGATTCTTCTGAGAACACCAGAAAGAAAATCTACACCACATGAAAGCATAGGACCACCTGGTGGATGGCTTCCTAGAAGCTAAGAGGATGTCCTCAACCTCCTGGGGATGGTTATTGTCTTGGAAGGCTATGCCTTCAGCAGCCATGCTGTGAGATGGAGATACTGCGGGTTGGGATGGAGCAGCATCCCCTCCTCCTGAGAGGGGAGATTTGGAGCAGACCCTAGATCTATAGGTTGAGCCTGAGACAGTTGGAGGAGAGGGTACCACGGTTGAAGTGGCCAGCGTGGGGCTATGAGTATCATGAAGCCCCTGTCTGTCTGGAGCTTGAAAAGAGTTTTGGGAATTAGGGAAATGGGAGGGAAAGCATATAGGAAGCTCTGTCCCCAGTGGAGGTGAAAAGCATCCACCTGTTGGCTGTCCGGCGCAGCAGTCCTGGTACATAAGCAAGGGAACTTGGCCTTCTGAGGACTTGTGAACAGGTCTTTCTCTGGAGTCCCCCAGATCTGAAAAATGTGGGAGACTGTGTCTACATGAAGAGACCATTCATGGGGGAGAAGGATTTGACTTAGTCAGTCTGCTAAAACATTGTGCTTGCCCAGGAGATACACCGCTTGGAGGTGAATGCGATGATATATGGCAAAGGACGAGAGATGTAGAGCCTCACTGCAGAGGGTCCCAAAACCTGTTTACCTTGCTTGTTCACGTAGAACATGGCTACTTGATTGTCAGTTTGGACTAGGACCCTGCGGCAACAAAGATGGTACTGGAACACTTTGAGAGCACTGAGAATGGCTCCGAGCTCCAGTAGATTTATGTGGAGTTGTGACTCTTACTGAGACCAGAGTTCTTGACTGGAGAGAGATCCTAGATGGGCTCCCCAACCCAGTCTGGATGCATCCGTGGTCAGGGTACATTGATGTGATGGCATCTGAAAAGGTGACCCTACAAGGAGATTTTCTGGGGATTGCCACCACTGGAGAGACAAGACCAGAAGGGTAGAGACTGTTATCTTGTCCCCCAGGCAACTTGATGCTTGAGACCACTGGGATGCCAGTGTCCATTAGGCTGTGCACATGTGTAGACGGGCATATGGAACTACTTGCACTGTTGATACCATATGACCCAGAAGTTGTAGCATTTCTTGAGCAGTAAGATAGTTCTTGAGACATACCTAAGATGCTAATTGATTGAGATGAGTGCAGCGGAGCTGGGGAAGAAATACCCTTAACTGCTGAGTATTTAAGAAGGCCCCTATGAACTCTAGAGTTTGAGAGGGGACGAGCTGGGACTTTGGAAGATTTGTGACAAATCCCAAGTATTGTAATACCTGCATGGTGCGTGAGAGGAACAGACTGGCCTCCTGAGAGGTGCTTGCTCTTATAAGCCAGTCATCTAAGTAAGGGAAGACAAATATCCGTAGAGTTCTTAGAAATGCGGCTACTACTGCTATTCATTTTGTGAAGCCTCTTGGGGCAAAGGCAAGGCCGAAAAGGCAGGACTCTATTGATAGTGTCCTCCCTGAAACATGAAGCACAGGAATTTTCAGTGTTCTGGATGGATAAGAATATGAGTGTATGCTTCCTTTAGATCTAGAGAACAGAGCCAGTCCTGACTTTGGAGATAGGGAAGAAGGGTCCCCAGGGATATCATCTTGAACTTCTCCCATAGGGGATGCTTGTTTGGTTCCCTGAGGTCCAGAATGGGCCTGTATCCCCCTGTATTCTTTGGAATAAGAAAGTAGAGAGAATAGAAGTCCTTTCCCTGCTGGAATGTTGTAACCTCCTCTATTGTGCCCTGCAGGAGAAGGGAGGTGACCTCTTGTAGTAACAGAGCAGTGAGAGGGGGCTGAGAATGGAACTCTCTTGGTGAAGTCGGAGGGGGGTGGGTAGGCTTCGCAGATGAAGTTTGTATCCCTCCCATACTATTGTTAATGTCCACTGCTCCGAGGTGATGAGATGCCACCTGTGGGCATAATGACAGAGCCCGCTGGGAATGTGGACAGGGTCAGGATTCTCCAGAGGCAGGAAAGCTATGTTCTCTAGAAAGGAGTCAAAAACCCAGAGCAGTCTGGGTCTGCTGAGGTGGCTGAGACTTGGGAGTCTGAGCCTTCTTTTGCTGTTTTGGAGGTTGTTTCCCCTTCTGAGGAGCATGATGCTGACATTGAAAAGCAGGGGTATAAGGAGGATAATACTACTTCTTTTTATTGAAGAAAGCTTTCTTTGCTACTTTCTTCTTAGCTGAGTTGGCAGTAAATCTAGAGAGTCTATTTAAGATAAGTGTTCTCAGACTCCAACTGAGAGGCCTTGTCTTGCCAGTCCTTGTCAAAGAGGTTTTCACCGGTGCAAGGGATATTACCCAGCTTATCTTGAACCCATTGTTCAAGATCCGATGCTTGGAGCCAAGCAATCTTGTGTGCACCAATGCAGATGGATGAAGTTCTGCTGATGCACTCAAAACAATCAAAGGTTGCTCTATTAACAAATTTTGAGACATTCTGAGCATGCTTTTCAAGGGTGAGATAATCTGCCCTCTTGTCATTGGGGAGAAGAGGAGCCATTAACGCCAAATCTTTAGCCACCTCTCTGAGGAACATACCCATATAGAGTGTGTAGCAACTAATTCTAGCCGATAGCATGGAGGCCTGAAAACATCGACCAAAAGCATTAAGGGTTCTCGATTCCCTACCTGAAGGGTTTGAGAAATGTGTTTTTGCGCTCTTGATTCAATGCATTGCCAATTCCACTACCATGGAATGGTGTGGCAATTGTGTCTTTTGAAAACCAGGACACTCTGGTACCCAGAACATGGTATCGAGCCGGCGAGTATGGGGAGAAATAGGTCAGAGGTGTCTCCCACATACGAAGCATGAGGTTGTGGAGTACCGATGGATAGGGAGCATAGCCACCTCTTTTGGAGCTGCTGGGTACTGAAGAATTTCCAATTCCTTGGCCCTAGGCTCTTTCTCCGATGTTACTGTTATGGACAGGCCCCTAGCAACATCGTGGATAAAGTCTTGGAAAGACATGTCCTCTGGTGGGGACATGCGGCATTGTGAAGACAGAGACGCATGTCCCCAGGAGAGTTTGCATGTCTCTAGTATTGGCCGATTTATCATCCGAGGAATTGGAATCCGAAGACTCGAAGTATCATCGGGCAGAGTGTTCCCGCTCCGTTTGAACTCAGTACCGGTCGAAACTGGTACCTGGAATCTGTGTAGTCGGAACCTCAGTACCGGAAACGGATTTGAGGGCCAGCATTGGGCGATAGCATGGAAAGCAGCAAAAAAGTCAATGCAGCCTGTATTGGTACCAATGTCTGCGAAACTGTCTATAAGGGTTTCACTGGAACCGAGGCCGCCAGTAAGACCACCAAGCTCCGCTCGATGGCCAGAATACATTGATCCATGGAGCTTGCCAATGCTTGGGTATCCGTACCAGAATTATGGGCCACGATCCCTGAGCATAGCACCAGGAGCTCTCTGGGGGTGGAGGCCTCAGGAGCATCCTGGGATCCCAACTAAGGCTTTGGAGGGAAGATCCTCCCACCAGGGTTGTTTGGCTGGTGTGTCCCCCTCCAGGGCAACGCCCGAGGCATCTTGATGTTCAGAAGGAGATCTACCCTTGGGGAGGAGGCCAGCCTTTGATGAAGACTTAGGTTTCGATACCTGAGATCCCTGGGAGGAAGATGAAGCTCTCAATGACGTTGATGCTAAAGAGACGGTGTCGGAGGCGAAGAGGGTGCCCAGCTTTGCAGCTTGATTCTGTAGGCCTCTCTTCGTCATCTCTCTACAGAGAGGACATTCTGATGGTTGATGATCAGGCCCTAGGCATTTTAAAATAATGAGAAAAAACTCCCAACAAGATAACAAGAGAAAAGAGAAAATTAAAAAAAAAATTAAAAACAGCACAACAGTAACGCTAAACTAAACATGAGAGTTAAAATACACACCAGCGGAATACCAGCAAAAAACACATCAAGAAAACAAAACAAAAAATATTATAGAGGAAAAAAGACCTCAGCCAATCTTCCTGCAAAAAAAGCAGAAAGGAAGAGCCAGTAGAATGGCAAACCAGACACAAATAATGCCTCAACGGTTCCTGAATAAAAGACAAGGCTCAAAAAGACATCAGTGGTCAGAAAAAAACCTCTATAACGGGGTACACAGCCAAACAACAAACACACAAAAGAGACTCAAATAGGACCCAAAAAAAGCTGGTAAGCCAATATCTTATATTGAAAAACAACGTAATCCAGCATAGGTGCCAAAAAACAGCTGAAAGAATTTAGCTTTAAAGACAGCACTGAAGTACAGCTCAACGCAGCAAGACGAACTTCACAGAAACTTCAAGGAACTTCAGCATTCATGGCAATTACACGGAGCCCCGACACCAGGTGTTTCGCCAGAGCGGCTTCTTCAGGGAGCTCATCAAAAATGTTGCTAATCCTATTAAGCCTGGTTTGTACTCTCTCTTCTTTCGTAGTACTTTCCTATTGAACACTTAGGAGCATTCCCGTGCGGGCTCCGTTGGTACCGACATCACCCATATGTGAAGACTACATTCCTGCTTGTTCCTGGAGATAAATATATATACAGTACGAAGAACTGAGGAGGGAGAGCGGGAAAGGCGGGAAGGCAGCTACGCAGGCACAGTGGTATGCTCCCAAAAGCTTTCCTATTGAACACTGAGGAGTGTTCCCGTGCGGGCTCCGTTGGTACCAACATCACCCATATGTGAAGACTACATTCCTGCTTGTTCCTGGAGATAAATATATATACAATACGTGAACGTACACTGCTTTGACTGGTAGAAAAGCAGTATATAAGCCTAGTTAAATAAACCCAAATTTTGGTTACACGATGCAAGGTACCACACCTTAGCAACCACCACCAAGGAAAAAGATGTAGGCGTCATCGTGGATAATATGTTGAAACTCTCTGCTCAGTATGCAGCAATGGCCAAGAAAGCAAATAGAATGGAGAATCAAACCAAGGATACTATAATAACTCTGTATCATTCCATGGTTCGACTGCACCTTGAATACTGTGTGCAATTCTGGTTGCTATATCTTAAAAAGGATATAGCAGAATTAGAAAAGATACAGAGAAGAGCCATCAAAATGGTAAAGGGGATGGAAGGATACCTCTGTGAGGAAAGACTTAAAAGGTTAGGGCTCTTCAACTTGGAAATAGACAGCTGAAGGGAGATATAATAGAGGTCTATAAATTAATGAATAGAGTGTAACGGGTTAACATAGATCGGTTGTTTACGCCATCAAAAAGTAGAACTACTAGAGGACATGCAATGAAGCTACAATATAACCCATTAAGAATAATAAGAGAAAATATTTTTTCACTCAGCATGTAATCAAACTCTGGAATTATGCCATGCCATGTTCGCGATGAATACAGCCTAGTTGATGTTTTCCTACAGTTATCAACCTGTATATAGTTCCATTATGTATATAGTTTGCCTGTGTTCCATGTTCAACTCCCTGTTTAATGTAAGTGCAATGTGGTTCTTTCCCGCTGCACAAGTTTTGTTACCTGTGAACCGCGCTGATGGTAAATAGTGCGGTATAGAAAAACTATAAATAAATAAAAAAATAAAATAGGTACCGGAGGATGTAGTAAAAGCTATTAGTGTAGCTGGGTTTAAAAAAGGTTTGGACAAGTTCCTGGAGGAAAGGTCCATAAACCATTAATAAAGAGAACCCAGGAAATCCATTGCTCATTCTAGGATGAGCACTGTGGAACCTGTGCCTTTTGGGAACCTGCCAGGTACTTGTGACCTGGATTGGCCACTGTTGGAACAGGATACTGGGCTTGATGGATCTTGGTCTGACCCAGTATGGCATTTATGTAAAAGATGACACTACTAAAATGTGTAAGTTAATCATAAACGCATTCCATGTGAATCAATCCTTGTCTTTATCATCTGGCCTCACTTGCAAGGCAGCACCCTTTTTCACATTCCCCATATTGAATAGTGTATATTACTTTAGAGGGAGAGCATGAGTAGGATCCCATTATATTGAACGTTCTTCCCATGTGGATAAGTGTGATATGTCCTGACACAGTTTTCAGCTTGGTATATTGCAGGCACTTGAATCATTCTCTTGTATTTGAACTTCTGTTAGAAGACGGTGTTTTGCAATTTTTGCCTCAGATTTGGCCACTGTCAGAAGGCCAACATTGCTGGAGCAGGAAAGCGTAGTTACTCACCTGTAACAGGTGATCTCCGGGAACAGCAGGAATTTAGTCTTCACATATGGGTATCGTCGGTACCGACGGAGCCTGCGCGGCAACACTCCCCAGCGTCCAATAGGAACGCTTTTGGGAGCATCCCTCAGCACATGCACGCTGCCTTCCCGCCTTTCCAACTGTCCCTCTTCAGTTAAGTTTGTAGCTGAGTGAAAGGATAAAGGGAGAGAGGAAAGAGACAGAGAGATAGAGAGACAACGCCTAGGGGAGGTGGGTGGGTTGTGAAGACTAAATTCCTGCTGTTACAGGTGAGTAACTACGCTATCTCCAGGAACAAGCAGGAATGTAGTCTTCACATATGGGGACTCCCTAGCTGAAGATAGCCCCAGGAAGCTGCCACCCAAGTAAGGTGGGCCATGCTTCCTCCCATGGATCCCTGGCATCCCACCAGGGTTGGTGGGTAGGAGTTGAATTAGGTATGGAAGAGATTTTGAAGAACAGCTTGGCCAAAGAAGGCATTCCGACGGGAGGCTTTATCTAGGCAGAGGTGGGCTGTAAAGGTGTGTACCGAAGCCCAGGTGGCTGCTCAACAAATGTCATCAATAGACACAGAATGAAGGTTAGCCATAGAGGCTGCCATGGCTCTCACATTATGAGCTGTGACATGGCCTTGAAGAGGAAGACTCTTACTCTCATAAGCAAAGGATAAGCATTGTGCAATCCATTTGGACAGAGTTCTCTTGGAGACTGGAAGTCCCAAATGACTAGAAGGAGTAGTTACTCACCTGTAACAGGTGTTCTCCAGGAGCAGCAGGAATCAGTCCTCACATATGGGTGACGTCGGCACCGACGGAGCCCTCGCGGAGCAATTTTCCCCAGCTTTCAAAGAAAGCCTTTGGGAATTGCAGCGCGCATGCGCGGTCCTCTTCCCGCCCAAGGGTGCCAGCTTGCTCAGTCTGATGACATAGCTAAAAGACAGCAAAAAATGAGCAAAAACGAAACATAGGACTGCAACTCCAAGGGGAGGAGGGAGGGTTGTGAGGACTGATTCCTGCTGCTCCTGGAGAACACCTGTTACAGGTGAGTAACTACTCCTTCTCCAGGACCAAGCAGGAAGTCAGTCCTCACATATGGGACTCCCAAGCTTAAGGCTACCGGAGACCCTAAGCACAAAAAAGGAGCTCCCTCAAGCTCAGTAGCACAGAAGGAAAGAATCTTCTCTGAGTACGCCTCCAATCGGTAGCCCAACATCCGGGACGGAGGGCAGGAGTTGCCTATACCTCAAAGAGATTACGGAGGACTGCCTGTCCGAAAGCACTGTCCCTGCGGGACTCCCTCTCCAGGCAGTAATGGGCTGCAAAAGTCTGGCTTGAAGACCAAGTAGCGGCCCGGCAGATGTCTGCCAATGGAACAGAGCGGAGGTAAGCCACTGATGCAGCCTTCGCCCTAACACGATGAGCCGTGACTCGACTTTCCAATGAGAGGCCGGCTGTCCCATAAGCCCAAGCGATACAGTCAGCAATCCAGATGGACAGAGTACGCTTGGAGACAGGGAGCCCCAACTTATTACCCCTTCGGTGCTCCCGCGTACGATCAAGGTAGAAGGTTAACGCCCTCCTACAGTCTAGGGTATGCAGGACCATTTCAGCTCGGCTGGAGTGTGGCCTGGGAAAGAAGGTCGGAAGTACCACCTCCTGGTTAATGTGAAAAGGGGAAACCACTTTAGGAAGAAACTTAGGGTGAGTCCGTAGGACTACCCTATTCTTGTAGAACCTAGTGTAAGGAGGATCAGATACTAGGGCCTGCAGCTCACTAACGCGTCTAGCAGAAGTGAGGGCTACCAAGAATAAGGTTTTCCAAGAAAGAAAACGAAGATGACAGGTAGCCATAGGCTCAAAAGGCGGACAGGTAATCCGCTGTAAAACCACATTCAGAACCCAGTCAGGGGCTGGTGGGCGCAAAGGTGGTTTAAGGAGAAGGAGGCCTCTGAGAAAACGAGCCACTAGAGGGTGGCTGGAAAGAGGTCTGCCATCCACCGGCATGTGATGCGCAGAAAGAGCACTGAGGTGGACCCTGACCAAGTTGGACTTAAGTCCAAGATTGGAGAGGCAAAGCAAGTACTGCAAGACCACTGATGCCGAACAGGAGAAGGGATCTTGAGATTGCTGAGCACACCAGACGGAGAACCGACGCCACTTAAGAGCGTAGGACTTCCGGGTGGAGGGTCGCCTGGAGGCCAAGACGACTTCCTCCACATCTGGAGGCAGCAGGAGGGGAGCAAGGACTACCCTTTCAGCAGCCAGGCCATCAGATGAAGGGACCGGAGGTTGGGGTGTAGGAGAGTCCCGTGATCCTGGGTCAGGAGATCGGGCTGAAACCCCAGAGGGAGAGGAGTGTCCACCGCCAGCTGCATCAGAAGCGGGAACCAGGGCTGTCTCGGCCACCGGGGAGCCACGAGGATCATTGAGGCTTTGTCCCGGAGAACCCTGAAGAGCGTCCGAGACACCAGTGGCATGGGAGGAAAGGCATACAGAAGGCCTGTGGACCAGGAGAGAAGAAAAGCATCCGCCGCTACTCTGAGAGGATGCGGTTGTCGAGAGCAGAATCGGGGAAGTTGCCGGTTGAGAGGACTGGCAAAGAGATCCATGGTGGGTAGACCCCATTTGAGAAAGATCCGCTGAAGCATTAACGGATCCAATCTCCACTCGTGTGGTTGGAGGATTCTGCTCAGTTTGTCTGCCAGGCAATTTTCTTGACCCGGGAGATAAACAGCTTTGAGGAGGATGCCGCGGCTGACGGCCCAAGAGCACAGCTTTTGTGCTTCCCGACAGAGAAGAAAGGAGCCTGTGCCCCCTTGTTTGTTCACGTAGAACATCGCAACTTGATTGTCCGTCCGGACCAGCACAGACTGGTGAGAAGCGAGGCGGGAGAAGGCCCTCAGAGCCAGGCGGATAGCTCTGAGCTCCAGGAAGTTGATCTGCTGGGCAGACTCCCAAGGAGTCCAGAGGCGAGTACATGTCCCTTGGCAATGTGCTCCCCAACCCAGGAGAGAAGCATCGGTCGTCAGGACCTGAGAAGGCGGAGGAGACTGAAAAGCCATTCCTAGCACTAGGTTTGGCAAATGAAGCCACCATTGCAGAGAAGAGACCAGCGGGTCGGAGATCTGTACGGAGTCCGCTAGGCTCCCAGTGGCCTGATGCCATTGTGTGCGAAGGCACCATTGAGCAGGCCGCATGTTTAGGCGGGCATTGGGGGTCACATGGACTGTGGAAGCCATATGGCCGAGCAGTCTCAGAAATTGCCTGGCAGAGACCAGGGAATTGCTGTGAAAGTGGCTGGCAAGATCCATGAGCCTGTTTGCTCTGTCGAGAGGCAGAAAGGCTCGCGCCTGAAGCGTGTTTAATCTTGCGCCGATGAACTCGAGATCCTGAGAGGGGAGCAAAGTGGACTTTGCGAAGTTTATGACAAAGCCCAAGTGCTGAAGCAGAGCCACAGTGCGGTGCGTGGCGTGAGTGGCCTCTTGGGAAGACTGTGCTCTGATGAGCCAGTCGTCGAGGTATGGAAATACAAAGAGGCCTTGAAGTCTTAGATAAGCCGCCACCACTGCTAGACATTTGGTGAACACCCTTGGTGCGGAGGATAGGCCAAAGGGTAGTACTCTGTACTGGTAATGATTGCCCCCCACAACAAACCTGAGATATTGTCTGTGGCTGGGGTGGATGAGGATGTGAGTGTAGGCATCCTTTAGATCTAAGGAGCATAGCCAGTCTCCCTGCTGGAGGTAGGGCAGCAGGATTCCAAGGGTAAGCATCTTGAACTTTTCCTTTGCGAGGAACTTGTTGAGGTTCTGCAAGTCCAGGATGGGTCTGAGGCCTCCTGTTCGTTTTGGTATCAGAAAGTACCTGGAGTAAAAGCCTTGACCTCTCAGGTGGTGGGGCACCGGTTCCACAGCCTGTTCCTGAAGAAGACTTGCTAACTCCTGAAGGAGTAAGTCCCTGTGCAGAGGGAGTCTGAGAGGCTCCCCTGGAAAGTAGAAGGGAGGTAGCTGGTGGAAGTACAGAAGATAGCCCTCCTGGACTATGTGAAGCACCCAGGTATCTGTAGTGATGTCGGACCACCTGTGGGCAAAGTGGACCAGCCGGCCTCCTGTGCTGAGAGAAACCAGCTGAGGGGGAGAGGCTATGCTGATGAAGTCAAAAACCCCCACCCTGCTGAGCAGGGGCCGGTGGTGCAGGCTTGGGGGCTTGCTGCCTACGGGACCCATTACCCCGTCCGTTGGCCTGCTGACCCTGTTGGGGAGCTGCTGAGGCCTGATAATGAGGGTAGTGTTTATAGGCAGCCGCCTTCCTCGGGTAAAAGGGCTTTTTTCCCCGAGCCCTTCTTCTTCTGAGAAGGGGCAGAGGTCTTCCTTGAGAGCCGAGTCCTGGTGAGAGTCTCGGTCTCGATCTGTGCAGCCTTCTCATCCATGGGTTTGCCAAAGAGGTTTTCACCTCTGCAGGGGACATCGACCAACTTGTCCTGCACCCATGGCTCGAGGTCGGATGACTGAAGCCAAGCCTGTCGGCGGGCACCGATGCCGGCTGCGGCTACTCGAGCCGATGCTTCAAAGCCATCGTAGGCTGCTCGAGAGATAAACTTTGAGCACTCCTGAATACCAGTTGACAAGGCTTGGAACCTCTGCAAAGGTTCTTCGGAGAGACCAGCAGAGAACCCGGCTATTTATTTAGCCAGGTCTCGGAGATACATGCCCATATAGAGCTTTTAGGTCTGGACTCGACAAGCAAGCATAGAGCCCTGGAAACACTTCCTACCAAGGGCATCCAGGCTTCGAGCCTCCAGACCGGGAGGCACCGAGGAGTGCATCTTCTGACTCTTAAGTCTATGCATGGCCGATTCCACCACCATGGAATGGTGCGGTAGTTGTGCCTTTTGGAACCCGGGGCTCTTGCGGACTCGATAAATGGAATCGACCCGCTTGCTTAACACCGGCGACGACGCCGGGCTCTCCCACATGCGGAAGAGAAGTCGTTCCAGCATCGGAGGAACCGGTACGGAACCTTTGGGGGAGAGTCATACTGGAGGGCAGCAAGCTCTTCGGCTCGAGGTTCCTCCTCAGGATCCGCGGGGAAGGCCAAGGCCTTGGCCATATCCCGCACGAAGTCCGAGAACCGGGTATCCTCCGGGGGGGACCGTCTCCGAGGTTCGGACTCGGGGGAGTCCGATGGGACACACTGACTCCGAAAAGAACCAGGTGACTCTTCGTCCTCGGATTCCCAGGCTGACTCCTCGGAGGAGGAGTCGAGCAGCTCCGGTCGGGCGGGCATCGATGCCGTCCGCCCCGACGCCGAGGGAGTCAGTGTCGACGACCTCGGTCCCGAACGGGAGGCCGAAGGAGACCGTGACCGAGGATCGACTCGAGCCCTCATGGACTCGAGGATCGGCTCGGTCTCCGGGGTCAACTTGAACGTCGACGTCCCGGTGGTCAGGGCAGAAGCACCGGCGAGGCCAGCGATCAATGCCCGCTGCTGGTCCATGAAGGCAGTCAGACTGCTCTCCAAGGCCGTCAACCTGAGTCCGAGCTCAGGAGACCCAGCAGCCCCCGACTCGGGCCCCGACGGCGTCGGGCCCAACGTCGGTTCCTTCGGAGGCGAATCCACGAGGACTACAGCACTTACGTGAGCAGGCGAGTCCATCTCGAGACGAGGATGTTTGGAAGGCCTCTCCATCTCCGAGGACCCGGGACGGCTATCGGGGCTATGCGACCTGGCCCTCGAGGAACCAGGAGCGTCCACCGACGCCGCCCCCGCGGGTTTCTTCTTCCGATGATGTTCCCGGGTAGGAGACCCCCGCTCAGAGGAACTGCAACGATGCTCGGGACCAGAGTCCCGAGACGTCGAAGCCTCTGACGAGGTCCAAGCCCGGCCGGAGTCAGAGAAGATACGTTCCCGCTGATGCTGCCGACTCCTCAACGCTTTTGAGGACATCTTGCCACACAGACCACAGATCATCGGGTCATGATCGGGTCCGAGGCAGCGGAGGCAGCAGTCGTGTGTGTCGGTAAGAGACATGAGCTTCTTACACCGATCACACTTCTTAAACCCGCTGGCAGCCATCGGGGGAAAAAGGGCCCCTGCGAGGTCAAAAGACAGGGCTGCCAGTGAAAAAGAAAAAAAGGCGCGAAATCTGTCACGAAGGACAAAAAACCGAAAAATAAAGAACGGACTCGCAACTGGCGTCGCGGGTCCGGGCGGGAAAAGAACCGGCGTCGAACCGAGAAAAAACCAAATAAAATCAACTTTTCTAGCTGTGAATTACAAACAACGTCTGTAGGGCTCCGCGGAAAAAAGAAGACTGAGCAAGATGGCACCCTTGGGCAGGAAGAGGACCGCGCATGCGCGCTGCAATTCCCAAAGGCTTTCTTTGAAAGCTGGGGAAAATTGCTCCACGAGGGCTCCGTCGGCGCCGACGTCACCCATATGTGAGGACTGACTTCCTGCTTGGTCCTGGAGAATCAAAAGCAATAAAAAGTTGAGAAGACTTTCTATGTTACTGTGTTCTTTGTAGGTAAAAAGCCAAGGCTCTTTTACAATCCAAAGTATGAAGGTTCCTTTTTGCATTAGATGCATGAGGCCTCGGAAAGAATACAGGAAGATAAATTGATTGATTTAAATGAAAAGGCGAAACCACCTTTGGCATAAAGTATGGATGAGTTCTAAAAACAACCTTATCATGGTAAAACCTAGTATAAGAAGGATCAGCCACTAAAGCTTGCAATTCACTAATGCGACGTGTAGAGGTGATTGCAATTAGGAAGATGACCTTCCAGGACAAAAGCTTTAGGGTTGTAGTGGCTAAAGGCTCAAACGGCAGTTTCATGAGCTGCCCGAGAACTAGGTTTAAATCCCATGCCACCGGTGGTGGCCTGATGGGAGGCTTTGTTAATAGAAGACCTCTCATAAATCTTGTTATGAGTGGATGAGAGGAAATTGGTTGTCCATTTAGAGGCTTATAGGAAGCTGCAATTGAACTAAGATGGACTCTTACTGAATTGGTCTTTAGACCAGAATTTGATAAATGAAGTAGATACTCTAGTATCAATTCCAAAGGTATCAGAAGGGGGTTTAACCCCTTCTATGAACACCATATAGTAAAGCGTTTCCACTTGAAGGCGTAGGAGCGTCTTGTGGAAGGTTTTCTAGAAGCCTGAAGGATATCCTTTACCTGTTGGGAAAGGTTAAGACCCCGAAGGTCTAAGCTTTCAGCAACCAGGCCCTGAGATGCAGGGACTGGGGATTCGGGTGCCATAGCATCCCGTTCTCTTGAGAGAGGAGATCTGGAGCATAGCCTAACTCCAGAGGTGCAGCTTGAGAGAGATGTAGAAGCAGGGGATTCCATGTTTGGCATGGCCACCGTGGCGCTATGAGGATCATACGACCTCTGTCTCTCTGAAGCTTGAAGAGTGTTTAGGGGATGAGGGGAATGGGTGGGAAGGCATAGAGGAAGCCGTGACCTCAGTGAAGAAGGAAGGCGTCCCTTGCCTGGCAATTTTGAGCCGGAATCCTGGAACAGAACCTGGGAAGTTTGGCATTCAGTGGACTTGCAAATAGGTCTATGTCTGGGGTTCCCCAGATCTGAAATATCTTGGCCACCTGGTCTAGGTGGAGAGACCATTCGTGAGGCAGCAGTACTCGGCTGAGTTTGTCTGCCCAAAGGTTTTGAATGCCTGGAAGATATACCACGAGAAGGTGAATTTGATGCTCTCTGGCGAGGGCCCATAGTCATAAAGCTTCGTTGCATAATAACAGAGTCTGTTCCGCCCTGCTTGTTCACATAGAACATAGCTACTTGTTTGTCCGTTTGGACTAGGACTGTCTTGTAGCTGAGCTGGGCATGGAATACTCGAAGAGCTAGATAGATTGTTCTGAGTTCCAGGAGGCTTATGTGAAGACAAGCCTCCTGTGGAGCCCAGGTACCCTGGGTACAGAAATGATGCAGGCGTGCTCCCCATCCCACCTGTGATGCATCTGTTGTTAGGGTGGCCTGGAATAGGGGTTGCTGGGAAGAAGACCCCACTAGAAGATTTTCCAGTGATTGCCACCATTGTAGGGACAAGATCAGTCGTTGTGAGTTTGATATCTTGTCCGACAGACGTCCTGTGGCCTGTGTCCACTGTGTGGATAGGGTCCACTGGGCTGCTCGCATATGAAGGTGAGCATAGGGAACCACATGAACCGTGGATGTCATATGTCCCTATAGTTGTAGTAGTTCTCGAGCAGTTAGGGAGGACTTCACCGCTGCTTGAGAAGCTAGCTGCATTATACGAAGACAGCATATCTAGACGAGCTCCTATGAACTCTAGGGACTGAGACGGAGCAAGTTGGGATTTTGGGAGGTTTATGACCAATCCCAAGTATTGAAGGATTCGCAATGCGCAAGACAGTGCAGATCTGGCTTCTGGAACCGTGGGGGCGTGAATGAGCCAGTCGTCCAAGTAAGGGAAGATGAATATCCCCATGGTTCGCAGAAATGCAGCTACTACTGCCATGCATTTCGTGAATACTCTTGGTGCCGAAGCCAGACCAAAGGGAAGAACCCTGTATTGGAAATGTTTTCCCTTGAAAAGGAATCGTAAGAATTTCCTGTGATCTGGATGGATCAGAATGTGAGAATATGCATCCTTTAGATCTAGAGAACATAGCCAATCCTAACTTTGAAGGTATGGCAGAAGAGTTCCCCAGAGAAATCATTTTGAACTTTTCTCGGAACAGATATTTGTTCAATTCTCTGAGGTCTAGAATGGGTCTGTGTCCTCCTGTTTTCTTTGGAATAAGAAAATAGGGGGAGTAGAACCCTGCACCCTGCTGAAGAATGGGCACCTCCTCTATTGCTCCTTGAGCAAGGAGTGTTGAGACCTCTTGATCCAGTAGATTGCCTGTAGAGGTTTGGGAATTGAACTGTCTTACGATTGTAGAAGGGGGCATGCTGTGAAAATGAAGCTTGTACCCCTCTCCCACAATGGACAGAATCCAGTTTTCTGTTGTTATTTGGTGCCATCTGTTGACAAAATAACACAACCTGCCTGGAATGTTTAGGGGTTCTTGCCCCTTCAGAGGCAGGAAGGCTAAGTTCTCTATGAAGGAGTCAAAGCCCTTGAGGGGGCTGGGCCTGTGGAGCCGGTTGAGCTCTAAGGCCTTTTGGCTTCTTTTGTCTGGATTGTTATTGTTGACCCTTCTGGGCAACTTGACTCTGAGCTTGCCCTTGCTGGGTTTAGGACGGATAAAACTTCCTCTTTTTGCTGAAAAAGGTTTTTTTTTATAGGGTTTCTTTTTGGCTGGTGTGGCTCTAGATTTTGACAATCTGTCTAAAGTGAGATTGTCAGTATCTATCTCATTAGCCTTCTCCTGCCAATTCTTGCCAAAGAGGTTTTCTCCTGTGCAAGGGATGTTTCCCAATTTATCCTGTACCCAAATCTCCAAGTCTGATGCCTGAAGCCAGGCAATCCGACGTGCACCAATGGCAATAGCAGAGGTTCTGCTGATGCATTCAAAGCAGTCAAAGGCTGCACGATTTACAAACTTGGAGACATCTTGAGCATGCTTGACCAGAGTGAGAAAGTCCTGTCGTTTGTCCTCAGGGAGAAGGGGGCTCATAAGCTCCAAATCTCCTGTGACCTCTTTGAGGAACATTCCCATATATAAAATATATGAGCTGATCCTAGCCGAAAGCATGGAAGCCTGAAAAGTTCGATGCCCAAAAGCGTCAAGAGTCCTGCATTCATGACCTGGAGGATTGGATGCATGTTTCTTTGCACTTTTCATCCTACGCATGGCTGACTCCACTACCATTGAATGGTGTGGCAGCCGAGTCATTTGAAAACCAGGACATGGTGGAACTCGATACATGGTATCGAGTCTCCTAGAATGAGGAGATGTGGTCAAAGGTGTCTCCCACATTCTGAGCATCAAATCATGAAGAATTTCATGAATGGGCAGAGTGGCTGCTTCCTTGGGAGCCTTAGGGTATTGGAGAATTTCCAATTCCTTTGCTCTAGGTTCTTTTTCAGGAGCTACCGTGATTGACAGGACTCGGGCCACATCACAAATAAAATCCTGAAAAGACATGTCTTCTGGAGGAGACATTCTGCATTGGGGAGAAGAGGAGTCTTCTGGAAGAAACACTCTGGCACTGGCAGAATTATCAGAGTCATTGGAATCGGAGGATTCGAAGTATCTCTGATCCCGATGTTCATGCAAAGCACGGTCTCCTCATATCGATCGAAGTCAGTACCGAATTGGTCCGGTACCAATCTGTCGATGCCAGAAAAAGTCTGCATGGGAAGGATTCCCACCGGTGCTGGTACCGGCATCGGTACCAGTGTCGGTACCGGTGCCCGTTGAACCACTGGTGCCAACAGTACCGTAGCTGTAAGGAGAGCTGCAAGACTGCATTCGATAGCAAGGCATCTCTGGTCTATCGACGCTGCCGATGCTTGAGTATCGGTACCGGTAAAAGCGGCCTGAACCCCTCAGTATGGCACCAGTAGCTCTGCTGAGGTCGAAGCCTTGAGAACATCCTGGAACCCTGTTGATGCTTTGGAGGTCGAAGCCTCCCACCGGGGCTGTTTTGCCAGTGTAGTTTCCTCAAGGGCAATGCCAATGGCCTCTCGATGCTTTGAAGGAGAGCTACCCTTTGAGGACTGGCTTTTATGTTTAGTTACCTGAGATCCATGGGAGGAAGACGAGGCTTTTGAAGACATCGATGCAATGGACCTGGTATCCGAAGAAAAGAGGGTACCGAGCTTTGCAGCTCGGTTCTGTCTTCCTCTTTTAGTCATCCCCATACAGGAGGAACACTCAGATGGAGAATGGTCAGGGCCTAAACATTTTAGACACCAGTCATGGGTGTCAGTGACGGAGATGGTATCGCCACATTTAGTGCATTTTTTTTTTTTAAAACCACTAGGCTGTTTTTTCCATCTTTTGGGAAAAATGGGGCCTAATGCCCAAAATGGCACCTAGCACCAAAAGAAAAAGTTTCTGAAGAGAACCAGTTCAAAAATAGATATATATTTTTTTTTAAAGAAGAAAGAAAGAACCGGCGGTACCGGTAGGTGTCGTGCGGAGGCAGGCGCGACCACAAGAAAACAGGTTTAAAGAAGAAATTTTCTGCGGTGACAGGGTATGTTTCTTGTCGGCTCCGCGGAAAACGAAGAACTGAAGAGGGACAGTTGGAAAGGTGGGAAGGCAGCACGTATGTGCTGAGGGATGCTCCCAAAAGCGTTCCTATTGGATGCTGGGGAGCGTTCCCGCGCAGGCTCCGTCGGTACCGATGATACCCATATGTGAAGACTACATTCCTGCTTGTTCCTGGAGATAACTCTCTTTCAGTAATTCATCCTCTTGGAGTAGTGGCTGTAAGTCATGTAATTTTGCCAGCTCTATCACTACAAGGGGGACTCTGAGGTTCTTTTTTCCTTGTACTGCAGTAGGTTTTCTCTGGGTGTTTTAAATGAAGAAGCAATCTTCCTGGAGATTATTTTTGGATTGTAGCCTTTTTGTTAGAAAAGTTCAATAAGAATTTTGAAGTGTTCATCCCTATCTATTGGGTGAGAGCATATGCAAGGATATCATGTGTTTAATGGACCTTTCTTGTATATAAAGGGTAGAAGCTGACATTGTTAAGGTGGCTGCATCTGTTAGCCGGGTTTACTGTTTACAGATGTTTTTAGATACATAGAACTGATAGAAACTGTAGCGTCCAGAAAATTGACTTTTTTCTGTGGAGTAATCCATTTTGAATCTGATTGAAGGATGGGTCTGATTAAAAGAATTATGAAATTGTTTGAGAGTCTCTTCGCCCTCAGTCCAAATCATAAAAATGTCACCAATATAGCGGTAATATTTGAAGAGTTTAGACTGATTTATTTTTTAAGTCTCTTGCAGTTTTTCCATGAATAGACTGGCATACAGCAGTGTCCATGGTTTGTAGATACAGTAGATGATAAAGCTAAAGCAGTTATAGCTTAGCATAAATTTGATTAATTTAGTAATAGTTTTCAGCATGTACGTGAGGTGCAGGATGGATACCTTTAGAAATATGTCACATGCAATTAATGCCATCTGCATGGGGAATATTGCTGAATAGTGATTCTACCTCCATTGTGTGTCAGACAGTAGCTGCTTGATGATCTTTAACTTGTTCAGAAAGTCTGCGGTGTCTCGGATGAAGCTGTTTGTTTTCTGTTCTAGGAGTCTGAGAATCCCCTCTTTGAAAGTACTTTTAAAATGGAACACATAGCTATGAAAGCAGGGAACGTACCTATTTTACGAAGACATAACACAAATCCTGCAGAAATAGCACCTAGATTGAAGAGGTGGACATTAGGGCTACTCGGGAGCAGGCATACAAGTTAGCATGTAAAGGATGAGTGTATTTTATAAAACACATGCATACATTGCAACTCCGCCCCTCAGCACAAGAACAAGTCTGCCTGTACGCCACCTACTTTCAGACATGGGCTAATTTTATGAAAGCCCTTTTATACTCCTTTAAAGAACTTTTAAGATGAAAATATAGTTGATAAAACTACCCCCTATAAGTGCAAATATTCCCCCTGAGTGTGTGGCAATGGTCTGCTAGAGTTTCCAGATTTGTGGATTTTAGGGAGCATGTAGAAGATAGAAATGTATTAAGGTGGAGTCCTAGAAATAGTTGCTTCTTTATGTGCTTTTTGGTTTATTTATTATTTATGGTTTATTTATTAACCTTTATTTCTCTAATAAAAGGTGCAAACCCATAACATACTAAGACATTTTTATAAAAAAGGTAGGAAGATGGGAAATTTGAGAAGAAAACCAACAGAAGGCAAGCAAGGCCAAGCAGTAAAGATTAACGGCATGAGGGTAATGTTGATTGCTATGATGTGCAAAATGAATCCTGTAGGACAGCGGTTCCCAACCTGTGATCTGTGGACTCCTGGACATCCATGAGCCCATTCTAGGGGGGTCTACAGGATATGAACAGAAAACAGAGAGGGGTTGGTGATAATTGGCTAGGAGAGGAGAGAAAGAAAGAGACTAAGACAGGAGGGAATTGGCTGGGAGAGGAAGAAAGAAACAGACTAGTAGGGACTGGTTAGGGGAGACAAAGGTGAAAGGAGATAAAGAGGGCTAATGGGAACAGGTTTAGTGCTGAGGGAGGGGGTTTGGAAGAGTGGTGGGGATGCAGTGGGGTCCATGAACTTTTACTATAAAGGTTGGGAACCTCTGTTACAGGAAGTATTAAATTAACATTAGCAGTGACTTAGAAACAAATGGCTGAGTGCACACAGGCTTACTGCAACATGAATAGTCTACACATGATTGATTTGGAAAAGGTTTAAACGAAGACATGGTATTAGTATCCTCACTTCCGTAGTTGACTTTTGCTAGATTTGTTTAAAATTCGTGTGCAGAGATTGAAAACAGAGTTGGTCTCAACCCCCTCCCCCATCTCTCTATCCGACTTCCTAATAAGGAAACACAGACCAGGAAAACCATCAGAGCTCAGAGGCCTCCCAGCCAGCAGCAGGGGAATCCACTGACACAAAGCAGGCTAGCTGATGTTCTAAGAGATCCCCTGTGAAATGGAGCACAACCAGCAGCAGTCTTACTCGTAGAGTGCAAATCACAAAGAACTTAAAGAGACTGCAGTTTGGACAGAACATGTGAAATGCCAAAGATTGGATGGCTGTGCCACATGCATTAAAGGATTGGTCGGTTGTTAGTTCTAATAGGACTGACCTGGTGGCAAATGCTGTGCACTGCCATGAGGAAGGTCCTCAGTTTTATTTAGGTTGAATCTTCCACATGCCAGCTTGGGTAGAGATGTTGTGAAGGCAGTTTTCAGAGCCTCTGGGGATGGGAAGAGGCATAGACATTGCTTTAGGATGACTCCTAGTGGCCAGATTCAGGGCTCATGTTTACTAGGTTCCAGAAAGAGCCTGGTGTATGGTCCCCAGCCAAGGACAGTCAGAGCACACAATGATATTGCACACACTACATTTCTTTCATCCTAATTTCGACATGGACCAGAGCTGGGAGTGTCTAACTCCAGTCCTGGAGGGCCGCAAACCAGTCAGGTTTTCAGGATACCTTAATGAATATGCATGAGATTTATTTGCATACAATGGGAACCATGTATGCAGCTATATTTCATGCATATTCATTAGGAAAATCCTCCAGGACTGGAGTTTGACACCACCGGACAAGAATAAGTCAGGAGCGTATGTAAAATTGGGAAAACCATCCATGGCAAGTTCTGAATTAAGGCTCATGGCCCCACATCCCAGCCCTCATTCTAACCAACCTGAAAGCCCAAAAGAAGCCAAAGTAAACTCCAGGGTCAAAAAACAAAAAAGGTGTTGCAGGAATTGCATTAAAGCATGCTAAACATTGGTGGATCCTGCTCCCCTCTGGCTATATTCAAAGCCTTCCTAGAAATCCACTTGTTTATGCTTTTAAGTCTTAGGCACAGCCTCTTCCCCAATCATAACCATCTTAATTTTAACTAGTCTAGTGCCCAGGTCTGTGGCTTATGGCTGGACCTAAAAGCATTTACAGCAGCACCCTCTATTGACTTTCAGCATTAGAGCTTTGTGATGCTTTGATTTATGGCAGATTATTTTGGGTCTTCAACAATTCTGAAAAAAATATAGTAAACCCCATATATCGTAATGAGAATTAGAAGTTCTTACCGTGATACTCTTGTTTAATTGAAACAAGTCTTTTCTTATGCAATAAAAAAGGATTTAAAATTAAACAATGCATTGTTTCTTGAGCCACAGTACAAAGCAGGAATAGTAAAACTAAATTACAATTAATGCTTGACATAGTTCAGTCTCTCTAGTTTCCTTAGGACAGTTAATTGGCTAATTAGAATTAGGTGCTTAAATTGTGTAACAAATAAACCACCCTGCACAGCAAATCTGCTTGACAGAGTTTATATAGGGACAGGGTGCCCAAAGGTCCAAAAGATTTTGATTGTGGTCTTCAGCATAAATGTTAGTGTGAACTCCTCATACCATGATCAAAAGAAGTTTCAGAGGACTTCTGAAAAATAATAGTTGATGCTCATCTCTCTTGACAGGGTTAGAAGACCAATTTGTGAAGATTTAGGGTTCCACTCTATGGGTTGTTAGACAGTCTACAAATAGAAAGGGACTATAGTGACTCTACTCGATCCTGTCAACATTACCTTAAGAGCAAACCAGAAACCATTCTTGAAGTCACAAAGAAACACAGATTAATATCTAAAGATCCGCAGGCCTCGCTTAAGGTGGTTGATGTGAGGGTTCATGCATTCATCAGAAAAAAAAAATCCTTAAATTGGAATGGTGTTCATGGGAGGATAGCTAGAAGCCCTTTAAAAACATTGCTGTCCATTTCAGGTTCCATAAAGAGCATCTGGATAACCCAAAAGATTCCTAGAATAATGATGAAACCTGGAAACAGCACAAGCACTGGCAAGTCAAATGCAAGGCATTGATAAGGCAGGCAAAGAGAGAATTTGAGAAGAAGCTTGCTGCGGAAGCAAAAACGCGAAATAAAGACCTTTTCAAGTACATTCGTAGCAAAAAACCCGTGAGAGAGTCAGTTGGTCCATTAGATGATAAAGGGGTTAAAGGAGCACTAAGAGGCGACAAGGCGATAGCGGAGAGACTGAATGAATTCTTTGCTTCGGTCTTTACTGAGGAAGATGTAGGGATGTTACCCACGACTGAAGTGGTATTTAAAGGTGTGGAAGAATTGAAGGAAATATCGATACATCGGGAAGATGTCCTACAACTATTAGATAAACTGAAGAGTAGCAAATCACCTGGGCCGGATGGTATACATTCAAGGGTGTTGAAAGAACTGAAATTTGAGATTGCAGACCTGCTATCAGTAATCTGTGAACTATCATTAAAATCATCTCTAATACCTGAGGATTGGAGGATCGCCAATGTAACACCAATTTTTAAAAAGGGTTCGAGGGGTGATCCGGGAAACTACAGACCGGTGAGCCTGACATCAGTACCGGGAAAAATGGTAGAAACCATCATAAAGAATAAAATTACTCAGCATATAGATAGTCATGACCTAATGGGTGACAGCCAACATGGCTTTAGACAAGGAAGATCTTGTCTTACTAATCTGTTATGTTTTTTTGAAGGAGTGAATAAACAGGTGGACAAAGGTGAGTCGGTTGATATTGTGTATCTGGACTTTCAGAAAGCCTTTGACAAGGTCCCTCATGAGAGACTTTTGGCAAAACTAAAGAGTCATGGGATAGGAGGCAGTGTACTACTGTGGATCAGGAACTGGTTAAAAGATAGAAAGCAGAGGGTAGGGCTAAATGGCCAATTTTCCCAATGGAGAAAGGTGAATAGTGGTGTACCCCAGGGATCTGTGCTGGGTCCGCTGCTTTTTGACATATTCATAAATGACCTGGAAAGTGGAATAACGAGTGAGGTTATCAAATTTGCTGATGACACAAAACTATTTAAAGTTGTTAAAACCCAGGAGGATTGTGGAAAATTGCAAGAGGATCTTGATAAATTGGAAGACTGGGCATCAAAATGGCAGATGAAATTTAATGTGGAGAAGTGCAAGGTTATGCACCTAGGGAAGAACAACCCAAACTATGGTTACACGATGCAAGGTTCCACATTAGGAACCACCACCCAAGAAAAAGATTTAGGCGTCCTTGTGGATACCATGTTAAAACCCTCGGCCCAGTGTGCAGCGGCGGCCAAGAGAGCAAATAGAATGCTAGGTATGATAAGGAAAGGAATGGAAAATAAAACAAAAGATATTATAATGCCTCTATATCGTTCCATGGTGAGACCGCACCTTGAATATTGTGTGCAATTCTGGTCGCCATATCTTAAAAAGGATATAGCAATTTTAGAAAAGGTTCAGAGAAGAGCCACCAAAATGGTAAAGGGGATGGAAGGCTACTCCTATGAAGAAAGGCTAAAAAGGTTGGGGCTCTTTAACCTGGAAAAGAGACGGCTGAGGGGAGATATGATAGAAGTCTATAAATTAATGAACGGAGTGGAACGGGTAAACGTAGATCGATTGTTTACCTTATCAGAATATAGAAAGACTAGGGGACATGCAATGAAGCTACAGGGTAAACTATTTAAGACTAATAAAAGAAAATATTTTTTCACTCAACGTGTAATCAAACTCTGGAATTTGTTACCGGAGGATGTAGTAAAGGCTGTTAGTGTAGCTGGGTTTAAAAAAGGTTTGGACAAGTTCCTGGAGGAAAGGTCCATAAACCATTATTAAGAAGGGACCCAGGATATCAATGCTTGAACCAATACAAGCATTGTGGAACCTGTGTCCCTTGGGGAAACTGCTAGGTACGTATGACCTAGATTGGCCACTGTTGGAAACAGAATACTGGGCTTGATGGATCTTGGTCTGACCCAGTATGGCATATCTTATGTTCTTATGACAAAGGATTCAGGCCTGGTGCTACTGGGTGTACAAAGTGTGCAACTGCACAGGGTTGCACACTTGGAGGGGTGGCAGCAGCAGGCCCAGCTTGATTAAGCTGAACCGTAACCAGTTGTGGTTGTTGGAACCCCTGTGACTGGATTGAGGGGGAAAGAGGGGAGCAGAATTAGCAAGGGCAGAGCCGAATCAGAGTGTTTTTGAAGCCACAGCCATGGTTGGTCAGAGGCAGCAGGGGGAGGGGGAGTGCGAGCGTGTGGGCAGCTTAATAGATAAGCCAGGGAGGTATTGGCTTGGGGGGGGGGGTTGCCTGAAGTCTACCTCACTGGCTTATCCCTTTACAGCAGATTTAAACAGCCGCATAAGCATTTTCTTTGCTCCCACGGCTGTGCTGCCTTCCAAGCTGTTGTCACCACAGCGTTTCTAAAGGCAGTATCATGCATTTACTGTTTCTTTCCTTTTTTCTGTGACCTCATTATACATGTGTAAATGATGTTCAAGCACTTATTGTTGGAACAAGAGAGGCTGATGAAGGGCTCCACTGGAATCCATGGGTTGGTGGCAGGGGTAGGGGGATGGGGATCAGCCCAGTAATGATTTGTACGGAGCAGGAAAAAAGGTAACATCGGCCCTGAAAGGAGTCAAATATTGAATTTGGGCACAATAACAAATGTTTTCTTTGGAAAAATACATTGCCTTCCAAAGAAGCAAACAGGAAGTCTCCATCAGGTCTCAGTGGGGGCAGGAATCAAACAGTCTTGCAGTGCCAGAGGTTTACGGAAAGCACTGCGGGGCTGTTTGAGACCATTGCCACCACTGCAGGACTCAGAGGGGTGGCAGCAGCAGCAGCAGCAGCAGCAGCAATGGGCCACCCCAGTCCACCAGTCCACTGGTGCTCTATACTGCTGCGGGAGTAGTGTTTTCCTTTATTCCCGTGGCTGTGATAAGTCGCAGATAACAGCACCACTGAATTCCTGGAGGTTAAACAGGGGCACTTCCTGTTTCCTGTGCAAGACAGGAAGTGCCCCTGTTTGACCTTCAGGAATTCAGTGGCGCCAGTATCTGCGACTTATCACAGCTGTGGGAGTAAAGGAAAAAGAGTAATTAGACATTACCTGATAATTAGCGTTCCTGAAGGAACTTCAGTCCAGTCCCTCACCCTCTGGGTTGTGCTCCCCTTCCAGCAGCTTGGAGATTGAGCACGTCATCTTCTTGAAGACCCTGAGCTATGAATACCACTGGCACCTCCCACCAGCTCCAGTATCCTATTGACAAAGCAGACTTGATTGAGAGACAATTAAATAGATCAACCAAACTTCAATATAACTTTGGTAACAATAACAAAAAACTCCGACCAATGGACCCCTTCTCCCCTGGAAGGGAATCCCCCCCGAAAAGTGGGAGGCTTACCTGCAGACAACTCACCCAAGAGTTCATAGCGTCAAGAGATATAAAGCTTGTCCAATCCGCCGTTCCACCTCCGTGCCGCCAGCCCCAAGAGTACGAAAAGACACTCCCAACCTCTGCACGATTTCGGGCCGGCTTCGTCTGAATAACATTCCAACAGAAACAAAGGGTGGTATCAGGGACTGGAATGGAGTTCCTTCAGAAATACTAATTAGCAGGTAAGGTCTAATTACTCTTTCCTAAGCGTCCCTCCAGTCTAATTCCTCACCTCTGGGATGTAACGGAGCAGTTCAAACCACTGGAGGGACCTGCAAGCCCGGCCCGAAGTACCGCACTACCAAACCTTGCATCCCCCCCCCTCAGCCTGGACATCCAACCGGTACTATTTGGCAAACGTATGTAATGAGGACCACGTTGCTGCCCTACAGATATCCAGCGATGGCACTAGACTACACTCTGCCCAGGAAGCCGCTTGTGCTCATGTTGAATACGCCCGGAAACCTACCGGAACGGACCTGCCCTTCAAAAGATGCAATGGCTTCCCTGATCCATATAGAAATGGAGGCCTTCGTTGCCCCGTGGTCCCCCAAACAAGACCAACAGGCAGTCATATCTGCGGAATGCCTCCATCCTCCCCAGGTAACGCTTCAACACCCTACTAACATCCAGCCGATGTAGCCGGGTCTCCAAGGCCCCTTCACCCTCCCTCAAGAAGGAAGGGAGAGAAACCGACTGATTCACATGAAAGGGTGACATCACTTTGGGCAAAAAAAGAGGGAATTGTCTGAAGGACCACTTTCTGTTTGGAAAAGGAAAGGAATGGAGGTCAGCACAAAAGGGTTTGCAGCTCCGAAATTCATCTGGCTGAACAGATCACTACCAAAAACACTGTCTTAAGGGTGAGATCTTTTAGAGAGGCCTTGCCTATCGGCTCATAGGACTTGCCCAATAGGGACTCCAGCACCAGATTGAGATCCCAGGCTGGAACTGGCAATCTCTGAGGCGGCCGTATGTGTCTCACCACCCTCAGGAAATGCCCCATGTTCGGGTGCTCTCCTAATGATGTCCCTTGGATCTTACCCCGATAACAGGAAACCGCCACCAACTGAACCCTCAAGGAGCTGGCTGCCAGACCCTTCTCGAAACCTGCCTGCAAAAAATACAGGACCTCCAGGACGCTAGCCATCGTAGCCCATTCCCCTCGGTCTATGCACCAACCTTCAAATATGCACCAAACCCACATATAGGATAGGCAGGTGGACTACCTCTGCGCCTTCAACAAAATGGAAATCACCAGGCCCGAATACCCCTGGCTTCAGCAACCTTGCTCTTTTCAAGAGCCATGCCGTAAGCGAGAATTGATCCACCTGTGGCATTCTGACTGGACCTTATGTCACGAGGTCGTCCCTCGCCAGGAGCCTCCAGGGCTGATCTGCTAGCAGCCGCACAAAGTCGGCATACCACAGATGTCTTGGCCAATACGGAGCTATTAGGATGACTAAACCTTGGTGAGCACCTCTATGCATTGGATGGCCCTGCTGATGAGCGCCCACGGAGGGAACACATATAAGAGACCCTCCGTGGGGCACTTCTGAACCAGAGCGCCGAGACCCTCCAACATCCTTTCTGGTCTTCTGCTGAAGAAGCGATTTGCTTTGGTCGAATCCCACCTTGCCATGAAGTCCATGATTGGAGGGCCCCAACGGCTCACCACCTGATCGAACACTTCCGGAGAGATCACTTATTCTCCGTGATCCAACTGGACGTGGCTCAGCTAGTCCGCCGTGACATTTCATACCCCTGCCACATACCCTGCTGACAAGACTTGAAGGTGAGCTACTGCCCAGTCCAACAGGCTCTCCACCTCCTCTTCCAAGGACACACTGCTCGTGCCACCCTGATGGTTAATGTAGGCCACTGTGGTCTCATTGTCCGAGAACACCTGGACCGCCTTGTCTTGAACCCAGCCCTCAAAGGACCCGAGTGCTAGAACTACCGCCCGTAGCTCTAATCTGTTTATTAACCATTGCGCTTCCAGTGCATCCCAGCGACCCTGGGCAATGTGTCATAAGAACATAAGACATGCCATACTGGGTCAGACCGAGGTCCATCAAGCCCAGTATCCTGTTTCCAACAGTGGCCAATCTAGGTCATACGTACCTAGCAATATCCCCAAAAGACACAGGTTCCACAATGCTTGTACTGGGTCAAGCATTGATATCCTGGGTCCCTTTTTAATAGTGGTTTATGGACCTTTCCTCCAGGAACTTGTCCAAACCTTTTTTAAACCCAGCTATACTAACAGCCCTTACTACATCCTCCGGTAACAGATTCCAGAGTTTGATTACACGTTGAGTGAAAAAATATTTTCTCTTATTTGTCTTAAATAGTTTACCCTGTAGCTTCATTACATGTCCCCTAGTCTTTCTATATTCTGATAGCGTAAACAATTGATCCACGTTTATCCGTTCCACTCCATTCATTAATTTATAGACCTCTATCATATCTCCCCTCAGCCGTCTCTTTTCCAGGTTAAAGAGCCCTAACCTTTTTAGCCTCTCTTCACAGGAGTAGCCTTCCATCCCCTTCACCAATTTGGTGGCTCTTCTCTGTACTTTTTCTAATAACGCTATGTCCTTTTTAAGATACGGTGACCAAAATTGCACACAATATTCAAAGTGCGGTCGTATCATGGAGCGATACAGAGGCATTATAATATCCTTTGTTTTATTCTCCATTCCTTTCCTTATGATACCTAGCATTCTATTTGCTTTCTTGGCCGCCGCTGCACACTGGGCGGAGGGTTTTAACATGTTATCCACGATGACTCCTAAATCTTTTTCCTGGGTGGTGGTTTCTAATGTGGAGCCTTGCATCGTGTAACTATAGTGTGGGTTGTTCTTTCCTAGGTGCATAACTTTGCACTTGTCCACATTAAATTTCATCTGCCATTTGGATGCCCAGTCTTCCAATTTATCCAGATCCTCCTGCAGTTTTCCACAATCCTCTTGGGTTTTAACAACTTTAAACAGTTTTGTGTCATCTGCAAATTTGATAACCTCACTAGTTATTCCCTTTTCCAGGTCATTTATGAATATGTCAAAAAGTAGCGGACCCAGTACAGATCCCTGGGGTACTCCACTATTCACCTTTTTCCATTGGGAATATTGGCCATTTAGCCCTACCCTCTGCTTTCTATCTTTTTTTTTATTTTTATTGAAAGGCTTCCAAAGAATACATAGAATCATACACCACAAAGATCTTCAAAAAAGATGCAACAGTAATAACATAACTTCAGATCACAACAACATGCAACAATATGCCTTCATTTTTGCAGTTTTAAAATAAGGAAACGGGGAACAGTAACCCCCCAACCTCCCTTTCTCCCCCACCCCCGAGGCCTCCCTAACCCAAGATCCCCCCTCCCACCCAACCTCCCAGTCCCTCCAACTATGGCTTGTTAGTGTTCAAGTACAGGAAGGTGGCAAGCAAAAGACACACCCAGGGGGCGAGCTCCCTTTAAAGTTGGCATATTCCCCCCCTCTTATCCAGCACAGTCACGCACCATAACGAGAGACAAAGGGAGCCCACACCAACTCAAAGCGCGCCAGGCGCACCCTACTGATCGCTACCCCTCGTTCCATGGTGTACATATCCCACATCCGTTCCAGCCACGCCTGAAAGGAGGGGGCCAAGGCACGCCTCCAGGCTGCTGCAAGGGATAACCTAGCTGCATTCAGGCCGTGGCGGAGTAAAGCAAGCTGCAAAGGCCGTGCACCCGGCACCGAGGCCCCAAACAGGAAGATCCCCGGGTCCCAAGGGATACTCACTCCCAGAAGCAATTGCATCCGAAAATGTATACCCCTCCAAAAGGCGCGAATGCGGGGGCAATCCCACCAAATGTGCCCTAGAGTACCCTGTTGCCCACAGTGACGCCAGCAGAGGTCCACCGCCCCAGGATATATGCGCGCGATCCGCACCAGAGTCATGTACCAACGGTACAATATTTTATAATTAGTTTCGCGGGCATTAATCGCTACCGCACTCTTCCACAAGTGAGTCTCCGCCCTTTCCCACTGCTGCTCAGTATAGGAGAGATTCAAGTCGGAGTTCCAAAGTTCCCTGTGTCTGGTAGAACATGATTGAGATCCCTGCAAATGGGCATACAAGGTCGCCACGAGCCCCCTAGTGGTAGTGCACCCCTCACAGTAACGTTCCAAGTCTGTCAGGGCCCGAGCAACCTGGGGCCGAACAAGCCTGGATCGAGCCCAGTGCGTCACTTGTATATATTGATAATGTTGCCCGGCCGGTATGTCAAATTCATCTTGTAATGCATGAAAAGGCTGTACTTGACCATCATCAAAAAGTTGTCCGACCCGACTAAGGCCATGATGTCCCCACTGTCGAAAGACTATATCACTTAACCCCGGCGGAAAAGAAGCGTTGTCCACTATAGGGGCTAAAGGGGTTAGGTCCATGTCGCGAGATCGGAAGTGCTGGTCCCAACAACGGAGAGTATGAAGAATATAGGGGTTGCTAGTGCGCTTACCACGGCGAAGTTTTGGGCCAAGCCACAGCCAGTCTCCCAAGCAGGCTCCCCCTGCCAAGTTCATTTCCAGTTGTACCCATCGCTTAATGCTGTCAGCTATCATCCACTCCACCCCCGCCCGACATTGCGCCGCCGCGTAGTACCAATGTAAATTGGGCATGCCCATACCTCCAGAACGCGTGCGGGTATAAAGAACCTGTCGCGCCAAGCGCGGGCGACGATAGTGCCAGACGAATTTCATAAGCAGCTGCTGCCAGGCCGCCAAAGTGGCCTGCGCGATAGGAAGCGGCAGTACCTGAAAAAGGTAAAGAAAGTGAGGAACAACCACCATCTTGACTACGGCTATACGTCCGAACCAAGAGAGGAGCAGGCCATTCCAGACCTCTAGATCCCGCCGAATCTGACGAAGCAAGGGGTCATAGTTGGCCCTAAAGAGATCTGCCCGCTCCACAGTCAACTGCACCCCTAAATAACGTAACGCTCCGGACACCCAGCGAAGAGGGTAAGCTGCTTGAAGCTCCGCACAAACCGCCCCGGGGACCCCAACATTCAAGATCTCTGATTTAGTGTAATTAATTTTAAAGCCGGATACCCGAGCATAGCTTTCGAACAACTGCATCGCAACTGGAAGGGAAGTGGACGGATCCACCAGGGACAATATGATGTCATCCGCAAAGAGTGCAATCCTATATTCCGCAGGGCCAATACGCACTCCCCTCAAGCCTAGATGTTCTCGGAAGCTCTGAGCCAAAGGTTCCATCGCGAGTGCAAAAAGTAGGGGCGAAAGAGGGCAACCCTGCCGCGTACCCCGCTCCAGCAAGAATCGTCTCGAGTGTCCCCCATTGATCCGAACGCATGCCCGGGGCATCTGATAAAGGCTACGAACCCAACAGATATAATTAGAGCCGAAGCCCATTTTCTCCAGAACACACCATAGGTATTCCCAATCGACCCGATCAAAAGCTTTTTCGGCGTCTATCCCCACCAGCAGAGCTGGCTGTGATTCCCGTTGGGCTATGTGAATGACCTACAACATACGCCGAATGTTATCTGCCGCCTGGCGACCTGGCACGAATCCAACCTGGTCTGGGTGAACCAAGCCCGGAAGGACGCGGTTCAAGCGCGCCGCCAGCACAGAGGCAAATATTTTAACGTCAACATTTAACAGGGAGATGGGGCGGTACGACGCCGCGTCGTGTAGTGGTTTACCAGGCTTGGGTATCATCACGATCAATGCCTCGCGCTGAGATGGTGGCAAAGAGACCCCGCCCAAGATCTCATTGAACAAGATAGTCAAGGTTGGCGCTAACTGCGTCCGAAACTTCTTATAATATTCTGCTGGGAAGCCATCACTACCTGGCGCACTGCCAGTTTTCAAACGCCGGATTGCTGTTTCCACTTCGTCTACCGTTAATTCAGCATCTAGCTGAGCCCGATCATGGCCGGAGAGATGTGGCAGACCAATCCCCCGCAAATAGTCTTGTACACGGTCCCGCTCAAGGGGCTCCGCCTTATAGAGCTGCTCCAGAAAGTCAGCAAAGAGATCACGTATCTCCCGGGAGATAACCTTCTTCCGTCCCCCAGCGTCGCGTAGTTCGCGCACCACTCTCGCGGATTGTTGTTGGCGAAGACGCAAGGCTAGGAAGCGGCCTGTTTTATTCCCATGCTCATAAAAGGTTTGCCGTAACTTCCGGCGCTTATTATCTAATTCTTTCTGCAAACACGCGTCCAAATTGGCTTGAGCCGCCCGCCACTGACGCAAGACCTGTCGCGAACCAGTTCGGGCATGCTCCAAACCTAGGCGGGCAGCCTCCTCCACCAACTGGTCGTGTTCACGCGTCCACATTTTGCGCGTACGGGCCGCCTCTGCCATGAGTTGACCTCGGGCCGTAGCCTTATAGGCATCCCACACCGTGGGGAGAGGAACATCCCCAGAATTGTTAAGCTCAAAAAATTCCGTGATAAAACGGACATGGTCCTGCACCGCACCCCGTCGTCGTAGGAACCTCGCATCTAGGCGCCAAAGCCGTTGGCGCTCACTGTACAATCCAGCCGGGAGTGCAAGCCAGCACGGGGCATGATCTGACCAAGTCAGTGCTCCATGTCCAGCCGTCACTCTCCCGTCCATCAGGCGCTGGTCCAATAGAAAATAGTCAATGCGAGTGTGAACCTGGTGGACCAGAGAGTAGTACGTATAGCTTCTTTCCCCCCCATGGGTGTCCCTCCAAACATCCCTCAGTCCCAAGTCAAGCATAAGACGTTGTAGGGCTCTTGCCGACCCCCCCACTCGTCCCCCAGCGCGACTTGTGGAATCCAGGTGGGGCACCAGGTGCGTGTTACAATCCCCCCCCAGAACAATAGGACCCCTTGCAAAATCCGCCAGTAAGGCTTTCAATCGTGCAAAAAAGGCCCCCTGACCTGTATTGGGAGCATAAACATTAGCTAAGGTTAGCAAGTGCCCTTCTAGACGGACATTCAAGAAAAGCCACCTCCCCAGAGTATCTTGCTTTATCTCCTCTATCTGTAGAGAGAGGCTCTGATGAAATAGTAAGGCCACTCCTCGCTTCTTCCGTCCCTGCGCATCTGAGGCCACCCGCACCTCAGTATACGGGGACCTCTTTAGCCAGCCCTGTTTACAGGTCTGAAGATGAGTCTCCTGTAAGTAAACAATGTCCCCCTGCAGGGTGAGCAATTCTGAGAACAGCAGGGATCTCTTCCTCGGGGAATTAAGGCCTTTAACATTCAAAGAGATAAAGCACACCATTAACGATTACAATCCACTCCCTCGCTGCTGCCCGCTATCCAGAAGGTCCCAATGGTAGCTCCCCCCCCATCAAGCCCGGGGAATTAAATAGTCGGGCCCACCCATGCCACCTTCCAGAAACAAGAACCATAGTCCCTCCTCCCAAGCTCATGCACAGCCCCCAATTAAGTCGCCAGGTCCACCTAATCCACCCTCCAAAAACAAAAGCCATAGTCCCTCCCCCCAAACCCAAATTTACCCACCAGTTCCAAATGAAAAAACCTTCCCTCCAACCCGAACCCCCCCCTTTCCCGTCAATACCACCTGCCTGTCAAAGTTAATACAGGACACGGTAAATTGACCACAAACCCCGTTCCCCCCAAAACCCCACAAAGCAACAATTCAACCTGAACATTTAACATCGTTTCCCCCACATCCATTCTGGGTCATTAATCCCATCATGCCCCCCCATCAGAGCAATGTCAGAAGAACATAAGAACATAAGAATGACTTTTTAGCTTTGCCAAAAGTCTCTGATGGGGGACCTTGTCAAAAGCTTGGTTTATGCACACCTTCAAAAATCTTAAAAATTGGTGTTACGTTGGCGACCTGATTTTAATGAAAGGTGATTTGCTACTATTCAGTTTATCAAATAGTTGTAATATATCTTCCCGGTGTAGCGATATTTCTCTCAATTCCTCTGCAGTATCACCTTTAAATACCACTTCAGTCTTGGGTAACATCCCTACATCTTCCTCAGTAAAGACCGAAGCAAAGAATTCATTCAGTCTCTCCGCTATAGCCTTGTCTCCTCTTACTGCCCCTTTTACCCCTCTATCATCTAACGGTCCAATTGACTCTCTCACAGGCCTTTTGCTACGAATGTACTTGAAAAAGTCTTTATTTCGTGTTTTTGCTTCCGCAGCAAGTTTCTTTTCAAATTCCCGCTTTGCCTGCCTTATCAATGCTTTGCATTTAACTTGCCAGTGCTTGTGCTGTTTCCAGTTTTCATCATTTGGCTCTTTTTTCCATTTCCTGAAGGTTGCTTTTTTGGCAGCAACAGCCTCTCTGACCTCACCTTTAAACCATGCTGGCAGTTTTTTGGACTTTCTCCCACTCTTCTTAATGCGTGGAATACAGCTGGTCTGGGCTTCGAGGATAGTAGTTTTAAATAACGCCCAAGCTTGCTGTAAGTCTTTAACCTTTGGAACCGCTCCTTTTAGTTTTTCCTAACTATATTCCTCATTCTATCATAGTCTCCCTTTTGAAAGTTAAAAGGTAGTACTGTGGATTTCTTTACTATTTGTTCTCCAATAATTAAATCAAACATGATCATATTATGGTCACTATTGCCAAGTGGTCCCAACACCCTTATTTCTTGCACCAGATCTGGCGTTCCACTAAGGACTAGGTCCAGTATGGCTTCCCCTCTGGTCGGTTCATGAACCAGCTGCTCCAAGAAGCAGTCATTAATTCCATCTAGAAACTTTATCTCTTTAGTTTGTCCTGCCGTGACACTGACCCAGTCGATACCGGGGTAATTGAAATCACCCATTATTACTACTCTGTTGTGACTTTTGTTAGCTTCTGTGATTTCTTTGAGCATTTCATCATCCATTTGTTCATTCTGGCCAGGCGGTCGATAGTACACCCCCACTGCCATCACCTTCCCCAGATCATCCGCCGCCCCCTGGGTGTAATGGAGTATGGGCCCAGGCTGATCTTCACCAGAGGCCAATAACCCAGTGGGAAATATTACTAGAACAGAAAGGAGGGAGAACAATCAAATAGAAAATAGCCAAGCACTAATGGCCATTCACTCCATCACTTATCCGAAGTTCGGGAGACCCACAGGGTGAGGCTCCCCGAACAAAAAGGAAGGCTCTGCAATTATACACAAAAAGGACTCATCATGTGAGCTTGCCCACACGAGTCCATTTGGAGTGCTGAGGCTTAGAGGGCGGCGGGTGAGGCTGACTATTATCATCAACCAGACCCGCCTGGCGAAGAGCTCGCCAAGCTTCAGTATAATCTTTTGCTGAAATCTTTTTGTTTCCCAAAAGAAAGTTCATCCTAAATGGAAAGGACCAAGAGTAGCGAATCCCCTTGCTGTTCAGGACCGTTGTAACTGGTTTCATCTCTCTCCGGCGCGCCAGGGTGAACGTCGAAAGGTCTTGATAGATGGACACTGTCGCGTCCTGGAAGCGGATCGCTTTTTTCTCCCGACCTCGACGTATGAGAAGCTCCGCATCAGAGTATCGCAAGAATCTCGCAATGACATCTCGAGGTTGGTTGTTGGGAGGTTTTCCCAGGGCGCGATGGACTCGCTCTATTTCCATCCCAGAGGCACGCGCCGCAAGGTCCTCCACCGGGAGCAACTCCACTATCAACAGTTTGAGCACAGTTGGCAAATCTTCTCCGCCCCGCTTCTGGAATTCCGCGGAAACGCACGTTATTGCGGCGGGAGCGGTTTTCAATATCATCAATTTTATAAGTCAATTCCATTGCTTGTGCGTGTTGCCGGTCCAGCGCACATTGTAAATCCATCAGGGTCCCATCATGATCAACCATTTTGGTCTCCACGTCTTCCACTCGAGCTCCCAGCTCTTTAATATCAGTCCGCAGTTCTGCGACATCTTTCAACAGCTCTTCGCGTAACGAACGGAACTCGCTGGCTAGCCCCTCAAAGCCTTTACAGAGTTCTCGCTTGATTTGAGCAGAGGAAAGTTGTTTGTGAGCGTCCAGCTCCTCTTCACTCACAGTCTCATCATCAGACCCTGATGGGGGAGATAACTCCCGCGGGCTACTTGGGGCCCCAGATTTTCTCTGCAGTTGTTGGGAGGAGCGCATCTTTTCCCAGTTCTCTGAACTTTTAACTTTAGCAGCCATCTCACAGAGCCACCTGTGTCACACAGTGTTAAGAGAGAGAGGCAATCAATGTCAGCAAGGGCAAAGACACCAGAAAACCAGCCGCTGACGGAACCGCACAGGCCCACAAAGCAACCACTGCCTCACAGTGTTAGGAGAGATATAAAGTCAATGTCAGCGAGACTCAAGGTATCAGGTAGACAGCCGGGCAATGAGATGAAAGCTGCTTTTGGCCTTCCCAGGGAGACAAGCCGCCGAGGATAGTGCCCAGAGTATTCTATTGAGCAACGTGGAGGAAGAGCACACAGAGTCCACAGCTACCGGGTGTTAAGCTCCAGTGAGAAGTCTGAAATCAAACAGTGCTCAAGGGCCCTTCATCGGGGCATCCGAAATCCACGCTGGTGAGCCAGGGCCTCGACGGGGCTTCAGGGTGCTTATAGATGCTACTGTCCCTGGCGTTATTAGCAAAGCAAAAGGTATGGAGAGAGAAGTCCAGTCTTCGTACTCACCCCCCCCCCCCTCCGGGGGATTCGCGCTGGTAGGAGAGAGTGAGTGGTGGGCACCAATGACTGCCATGTGGTTTCCAGGCCCTCTCCATGGCCCCGCTTGCAGAATTCTGGCCCCGCGTTCAGTCGCCCCAAGCTGGGGGATGTTTCAGCAGCTGGCAGAGGGTTGCCGCACGTCCTTCAACCCGACACCGGGGGTTCAGCCGCACGGCCCGGAGAAGGTCCGCAGGGGCGCCGTCGGATCCGCACAGATTGCTGGAGTCAATTGCCGGGTTAAGTCAAGCAGGCCCGGAGCAGGCGGCGAGGAGGGCACGCGACAGCAGCAGGCCTCACTCAGAAGATGAGCTCCGCGGCGTTCCAGCTGTCCGAGGCTCTGCTGAGCAGTGAAGTCCGACTCAGGGGGAAACCGCTGGCTTATGCTGACCCAGGGCTGTGAGAGACGGGGGAAATTTGCGGCAGTTAGCACATTTTAGCTATATTTTGGAGGTAGTGGGGACGGAGCTCAGTCAGATCGCGGCCATCACACAGCGGGCTCACGAGCGCCCCCTGCTTTCTATCTTTTAACCAGTTCCCGATCCACAGTAGTACACTGCCTCCTATCCCATGACTTTTTAGCTTCGCCAAAAGTCTCTGATGGGGGACCTTGTCAAAAGCTTTCTGAAAGTCCAGATACACTATATCAACCGACTCACCTTTGTCTACCTGTTTATGCACACCTTCAAAAAAACATATCATATTAGTAAGACAAGATCTTCCTTGTCTAAAGCCATGTTGGCTGTCTCCCATTAGGCCATGACTATCTACATGCTGTGTAATTTTGTTCTTTATGATGGTTTCTACCATTTTCCCTGGTACTGACGTCAGGCTCACCGGTCTGTAATTTCCCGGGTCACCCCTGGAACCCTTTTTAAAAATTGGTGTTACATTGGCGACCCTCCAATCTTCAGGTATTACAGATGATTTTAATGAAAGTTCACAGATTACCAATAGCAGGTCTGCAATCTCATATTTCAGTTCTTTCAACACTCTGGGATGTATACCATCCGGTCCAGGTGATTTGCTACTATTCAGTTTATCAAATAGTTGTAATATATCTTCCCGATGTAGCGATATTTCTCTCAATTCCTCTGCAGTATCACCTTTAAATACCACTTCAGTCTTGGGTAACATCCCTACATCTTCCTCAGTAAAGACCGAAGCAAAGAATTCATTCAGTCTCTCTGCTATAGCCTTGTCTCCTCTTACTGCCCCTTTTACCCCTCTATCATCTAATGGTCCAATTGACTCTCTCACAGGCCTTTTGCTACGAATGTACTTGAAAAAGTCTTTATTTCGTGTTTTTGCTTCCATAGCAAGTTTCTTCTCAAATTCCCGCTTTGCCTGCCTTATCAATGCTTTGCATTTAACTTGCCAGTGCTTGTGCTGTTTCCAGTTTTCATCATTTGGCTCTTTTTTCCATTTCCTGAAGGTTGCTTTTTTGGCAGCAACAGCCTCTCTGACCTCACCTTTAAACCATGCTGGCAGTTTTTTGGACTTTCTTCCACTTTTCTTAATGCGTGGAATACAGCTGGTCTGGGCTTCGAGGATAGTATTTTTAAATAACACCCAAGCTTGCTGTAAATCTTTAACCTTTGGAACCGCTCCTTTTAGTTTTTTCCTAACTATATTCCTCATTCTATCATAGTCTCCTTTTTGAAAGTTAAAAGGTAGTACTGTGGATTCCTTTACTATCTGTCCTCCACTAATTAAATCAAACATGATCATACTATGATCACTATTGCCAAGTGGTCCCAACACCCTTATTTCTTGCACCAGATCTGGCGTTCCACTAAGGACTAGGTCCAGTATGGCTTCCCCTCTGGTCGGTTCATGAACCAGCTGCTCCAAGAAGCAGTCATTTATTTCATCTAGAAACTTTATCTCTTTAGCTTGTCCTGCTGTGACACTGACCCAGTCGATACCGGGGTAATTGAAGTCACCCATTATTAATACTCTGTTGTGACTTTTGTTAGCTTCCTTGATTTCTTTGAGCATTTCATCATCCATTTGTTCATTCTGGCCAGGCGGTCGATAGTATACTCCCACTGCCATCACCTTCCCCTTCATAAATGGAATTTCAATCCATAGAGATTCTACAGCAAATTTTGTTCCCTGCAAAACTTTAATCTTTTCTGACTCAATGCCCTCTCTAACAAAGAGCGCAACCCCTCCACCAATTTGATCAGCTCTATCATTACGATATAGTTTGTAACCAGGTATCACAGTGTCCCACTGGTTATCCTCCTTCCACCATGTCTCTGAGAGTGCAATCATATCTAACCTCTCATTTAATGCTATATATTCTAACTCTCCCATCTTATTGTTTAGACTTCTAGCATTGGCATACAAGCATTTTAGAGACTGTATTTTATTAATATTAATCTGGCTATTGGTAGGCATGGGTAATTTGGAATCTTTATGCTCTGTCTGCTCCTTACTCAAGGGCATGTGGGCTACTATACTCCCTTTTGGAACCTCACTGCTTTTGGTAGTAACCTTCAAGGAAACCTTCGTCCGAACCATGCGCTCCTGGGTGACTGTCGGCTTTCCCCTATTTTCTAGTTTAAAAGCTTCTCTATCTCTTTTTTAAAGGTTAATGCCAGCAGTCTGGTCCCATCCTGATTAAGGTGAAGCCCATCCCTTCGGAAGAGCCCCCCCTTTCCCCAGAATGTTCCCAGTTTCTAACAAATCCAAAACCCTCATCCTTGCACCATCGTCTCATCCACGCATTGAGACTCCGGAGCTCTGCCTGTCTTTTGGGTCCTGCACGTGGAACAGGAAGCATTTCGGAGAATGCTATCCTGGAAGTTCTGGATTTCAACTTCCTACCTAAAAGCTTAAATTTAGCCTCCAGAACTTCCCTACCACATTTTCCTATGTCATTGGTACCAACATGTACCAAGACAGCAGACTCCTCCCCAGCACTATCTATGATCCTATCTAGGCGGTGCGTGAGGTCTGCTACCTTCGCACCAGGCAGGCATGTTACCAGGCGATCCTCACGTCCACCAGCCACCCAGCTATCTACCTTCCTAATGATTGAATCACCAACTATAACAGCTGTCCTGACCCTCCCCTCATGGGGACATGGCCCTGGAGAAACGTCCTCGGTGCGAGAGGGTTTTACATCACCTGGATGTCCCTCACAGTGGGCTCCCCAGCCCTCTAGGCTGGCATCTGTCATCAACTGAATCCATTGGAGGAGCTCTAGAGGCATACCCTTTTCCAGATTTCCCAGCTGTAACCATCACTTGAGGGCTTCCTTGGCCACTGTCGGACAAGGGAGTTTCTTTGACAACGGCTGGATCTGGTGAGACCATTGACGGAGAAGGGACTGCTGCAACGGCCTCATCTGCGCCTTTGCCCAGGGCATCAGCTCGAGCGTTGCCGCCATAGTCCCCAGTTGAAGGTAGTGCCAAGCTGAGGGCTCCCTCATTGCTAAGAGTCACTGCATCAGAACTCAAAGCTCTCGCATCCACTGACGGGGCAGAAACACCCTGCCGTTGGGGGTGTCAAACCTTGCCCCAAGGTACTCGATCTCCTGAGTGGGAGTCAGCCTGCTCTTGGTTGGGTTGATCACCCAACATAGGCTCCTTAGGAATTCCACTACTCTGAACGTCGCCTTTGAGCTCTCCTCTTTGGACTTGGCATGGATCAACCAGTCGTTGAGATAAGGGTGCACCAGAATGCCTTCCTTGCGTAGAGCCGCCGCCGCTACCACCACCACCACCATGACCTTGGTGAAGGTGCGAGGAGCCATTGCTAGACTGAATGGTAAAGCTCAAAACTGGAAGTGCCCCATCGGTACCGCAAATCACAGAAATTGCTGATGGTTTGAGCAAATGGGGATGTGAAGGTACGCTTTGGTGAGGTTGCGGGACATCAGAAACTCCCCCTTGTGCATCGCAACTATCACTGATCGCAGCGTCTCCATGCAAAAATGAGGTACCCGCAGGCAATGACTGATCTGCTTGAGGTTGAGAATCGGACGAAAGGAACCCTCCTTTTTGGGCATCACAAAATAGATTGAGTATTGACTGCAGCTGTACTAGTCTTTGGGCACCTGATACTATTGCTTCCAGGTGCAGGAGTCGTGTCAGAGTTTCCGCTACAGCTGCGGACTTGCCCGGAGCCCAGCAGGGTGACTGGATGAATGACGGAGGAATTGGCCTTGCAAGTTCGAGGGCGAACCCCTTCCCTGATAACTTCCAAGACCCATCGATTGGAGGTGACCCGGACCCAGGCAGAGTAGAACTTCTGCAGTCACCCCCCCCCCCACACTGGCAGTACCCCGACCTGGCTCCCCCTCGCTTCATTGGGCTTTTCTAGGTCCCGAGGAAGAGGAACTAAACCCCTTTCCTGTCCCTCGAAACCCCCGAAAACCTTTTCCCCTTGAGGGAAAACGTCCCCTCTGAAAAGGCGTTGAACGAGTCAACCGGAACCTGCAGAACACCCGGGGCTGGACCCTTGAGGGCGCAGGATTGCGACTCTATTTGGGCTTATCCTCTGGGTGTCTCCCTCCCTTAGAGTCTCCCAACTCCCTTACCAATTTGTCCAGATCCTTGCCGAATAGCAGCTTCCCCTTAAAGGGCAGTCTGTTAAAGCCGAGCCTTGGAAGAACCGTCTACCGCCCAGTTCCTGAGCCAGAGGTAACGTCGGACCGCTACCATGGAAGCTATACTCTTCGCCAGACTCCTGATGAAATCGTAGTGTGCATCTGACAAGTAGGCTGCTCCTGACTCAGTCCTCGCAGCCTCCCCTGTCACGCCTTCGGACAGACCTTGTTGAGACCAACGCAGACAGGCCATGGCCACCCAGGCGCCACACACTGATGCCTGGAGCGCCATGGCATTAATATCAAAGGTCTGCTTTAACAATGTATCCAGCTTCCTGTCCTGGGCATCGCTTAAGTGCCGTACCGCCCTTGACCAGTATTGTAGTCTTCTTGGTTTCCGTCGCCACTGCTGCGTCCACCCTCGGAGATCGCAGTAACTTTCTCCTTCTCCGGCCATGGGTACAAGCGTGACATGAATAGCACGCCCGCAAACCAGCCTCCGGCTGATTCCACTCTTCTTGGATCATCTGCCAAACCACTCGATGGACAGGGAATACCTTCTGCACAGCCTGAATCAAAGGGTCCTCTAATGCTTCCTCCTCAGCCGGGATGCCTGCTGACATGTTAAGGACCTTCAGGGACTCACCAATCAGCGCCGGCAACTCTTCCCTATGGAAGACCCGAACAATCCTAGTCTGCTCCTCCGGGATCTCACCTTCTTCCATTCCTCCTCATCCTCCAACATCTCCCGATCCGGGGACTCCTCCTCTGGGGTCTCGGAGCGAGGGGAAAACTGAGACTCCTCGTCCATGAGTCTGGCTCGCTTCATCAACTCCTCTAGGAATCCCCACTCCTTTGACTCCGCAGACCGCTTCCCAGTATGCTCCAGTCCTGGTGCCGGCCCCAGCGTCCCTGCTGATGCAGGCAGAATGCTTTATGTAACAGGAGAAACTCTGGGGAGAAACCCCCTATGCCACCCCTTTCCTCCATCCCCCGTGAGGTGGAGGGTCTGGGCAGAAGCTGTGAACTGGAAGGCTGTTCTGACCCCGGGAGAGGAGGGTCCCTGCCACTGAGGGGGCCCCCAGCTCCAGGGAGGGGGGAGGCAGCGGTTCCTGATGTATACTTGCCTGAATTCCCTGCTCCAAGGATGTGGCTTCCACAGAGCATCCCCTGCAGATGCCTGCCTCCAATACCACTCCACGATGGGTCCTGCACATCAAGTACTGCGGTTTACCCGGCATGGTACCAGACAAAGTTCTGAGTTATCTCCTTTACCTAAAATAGAAATTGAGATGCAAGTTCAACACTTAATTCCACACAGGGTCTTCTGTTAATTCCCTTCAAACTGGCTTGTGTGTGTGTGTGTGTGGGGGGGGGGGTTACTAACTGGAAACCAGTAGGGACCCCACTGAAACTCCTAACTAAGCAAGCCCGGCTAACCAACCAATCAATGCCGCTAATCAAGCAAGAGGTACATGACCTCTGAAAGAATCTGCTGCCGCCGCAAGAAACAAGAACAGCCGTGTGAAAAGCACGCAAACAGAGCAGGCCTGCTTCTCCAGTGCTTCTCAGCCCCGTAGCCACAGCAGGCCTCCCTGTTACATGCGGTCGGTGGCTGCATGGCTTCCCTACCTTCCCATGTGGCCTGCCGCCTTGCTCCGCTCACATTGCCGGTCTGTGTCTGTTCTCTCGCCACTGTGCCTTCCCACACTCAGCTGCCTGAGGAGCTTTGGCAGCGGGTGGAACAGCTGTAATTGCCTCAAAGGCGCTGAGCCATCTGCTCTGCTGCTCCTCACCCAGCTGGGATCGGAAGCAGCACTGGTGCTAATAACTGTGCTCACCCTCTACCCCGAAGGTCTCCTCCTGATTTGGTTTGAGGAAGGAGCGGTGGAGTTGGGGGAGGGTCCTTCAACTGTTCCCGATGCAGGCAGCCAAGCTCTTAAAACAGACCGGCAGGCAATCAGACCAGAAGAAAAATTCTACCACAAAAAACAAAGTAGGCAAAGGGAAGAAAGGAAGAAAAAGAATAAAAAAGTCCTACACTGACTAACCATCTCTCCAGTAAGACTATCACCCTGGCTTACTGCTGCCCTCCAGCTGCTTGGAGACTGAGCATACTCAAGCTGGTGGGAGGTGCCAGTGGTATTTATAGCCCAGGTCATCAGGAAGATGACGTGAGCTGCTAGACGGGAAGCACAACCCAGAAGTGAGGGACTGGACTGGAGGGACACTTAGGAATGCCACTGTTTATTTCCATGGCTGTGCAGAGATGAACAGGGGCACTGGGTTTCGGGACTCACTAGCTCCCTCTGAAACTGGTCAGATGCACGTGGGGCCCCTCGTGTCTACATATGCCTAAGGTCGGCCCTGCTTTGGGGGGGGGGATGGGGGCATCTAGCGACAGTGCCCCCTCCTCCCCAGAGAACAGCATCCCCCTGCCATGCTTACTGGGTAGTGCCAGCTCTGCAGAAGTTGCAAAAAAATAGGGGCACATTCAGACCCTGACTGGAAGTGGAAGCTGCCCTCAACCAGAAGTGAAATCTAGAACCTTTTGCGGGACACCTGAGCCACACAGATTTGGGGGAGCAGGAGGGCTGTGATACCTGACGCTCACGTTCATGGGTAAGATGCTCAGAAGCAGGGGGATGGGGGATTGGGGGTTCCGAGTCCTCACCTCTGAGTTGAGTGGCATGGCTGGCAGGGACCCCAAGGTCCCACCAGTCTGATTTTGCAGGGCCAGGCAGAGCAACAGAATCTTATGCTGTGGCTTCATAGATTGCTCTACCAGGACTTTCAGTGCTGGCAGTGCAAATATGTTCTAAATTCTAATCGCATCTTTACAGCCCAGAATGTCTTGATGTTAATCTCACGATGCATGTGAGATTAACATCAAGACATTCTGTTGCAAGGATGCGATTCGAACATGCTTGCACTGCTGACACTGATGGCCCAATAGAGTGATCTGTGGGGCTGGAGCTGGGCAGAACGGAAGCTTATGCTACGGCTCTGCTAATCACTCTATTAGGACTTCAATGCCAGTAGTGCAAGCATGTTCTGATCACGTCCTTGTGGCCCAGAATGTCTTGATGCTAATCTCACATGCATCGCGAGATTAGCATTAAGACATTTTGGGTCGGCCGCAAGAGCAGCACTGTCCCCTTCCTTTACCGCTCCCACTTAAATTGCCTGATAGTTGGATTGGCCCTGCCTGTGGGCCTCTTCAGACTTGGGTGCAGGGATCTTCTTTTTTCAGGGCGGGGGGGGGGGGGAGCCACCGAAGTCTTATGTTATTGCGGGGGGGGGGGGAGGGGAGGGGGCAGGGGTTTGCCAAATTGCACAGAGGGCAGTTATGGCTTGATATGGCCCTGGAGAGGGATTATCAGCATTAAACTAACAGCTGCCCTGAACATGGGACATATATTTACAATTCTTGTATCTGCTAAAGAAAATATATTAAGGCAGCTAAAGAGAAAAAAAGCACATTTCAATGTCTATCGTCTTTGGATTATATTATCACATTTATCACATAGCCTGCAAAAAGTCTACAATTAAAGATAACAAATGCCACAAAGAAAACTTACCCATACTTCTTAAAAAGTATTCAACTGAAGATTTGTCAGTTCAAATGTTTAGATCTTGACTGAAGGTCATCAATATCAACCTTCCTTGGGATAAGTTACACAAGGAAAAAATGTTTGATGTGGAAAGTCTCTTTAGTTCTAGAGGCGTGACCAGGGCCAGCTCAAAGTTCTTCCACTCTAGGCAGGTCCTGTATGTTGCACCTGGGGGAGAGGGGTGGCACGGCAATTCCTCCCTTCCGTCCTTGAAGCAGCAGCTAAACCACTGCTTCAATGCTGCAGCAGGCCTTAAGCACCTGAGTGTGCATGAGCACTCACGGCCTGCTACTTCTGCATCTTCTGACTTTTTGTCCTGTTGGAAGGGGTAGGAGCAGCAGGCCATGACTGCACGTGTGCATGCACACAGCTGTTTTAAGGTCTGCTGCGGTGCTGAAGTGTCAGTTCAGCTGCCGCTTCAAAAAAGGAAGGACTGCCATGCTGTCCACCAGGGTCTGCTGGCCTAGGCGACTGCCTAGTTTACCTAGTGGCCGGGCTGGCCCAGCCCAGGGCATGACATGATGTCGATGGGGGGGGGGGGGGGTTTATGAATGATGTCCTCATACAACTTCAAGAGCACCTAGACGACCACAACATACTAGACATGCAACAATACGGGTTCAGACGAAACCATGGGGTAGAAACGCTTTTAATAGCACTACTCAACAACCTCCACAAAGGCTTGGAAGACAGGAAGAAAACATTCTTACTCATCTTCATTGACATCTCCGCCGCCTTTGATACTGTCCATCATGGTATCCTACTAAAAAAGCTGGATTCAATAGGAATTTCTGGAACTACCCTTAAATGGTTCTCCTCCTATATAACGAACAGAAGGCCACAGGTCCAATTCAACGGAGAAAAAGCAGAAGTGTTCACTCAAACTCAAGGCATACCCCAGGGATCGGCCCTCTCGGCGCTACTTTTCAACATCTACATGCAGCCCCTCTGTGACATTTTCAAAAAACATAATATCAACTACCATATCTATGCAGATGATATTATGCTATACACTCAATTGGACACAACTGACCCGAAGTATACCCAGCTGGAAACCTGCCTGTACGAGATGTTAGCATGGCTCCAGCAAAACAACATGGCAATCAACCATAAGAAAACCGAAGTGATGTATATATCAAGTAAACCGAACTTTGAACCTCCTCCGACAGTCACCCTCTGTAACAACACATACAACACAAAAAATGAGATCAAATACCTGGGAGTCACACTCGACAGCAAACTGAAAATGGAAAAACAACTGCGAAAAACCAACAAGGCCATCTTCCACAAACTCAGAGTCCTACAACCACTGAGGAACTTAATCGAACCCTGTGATTTTCGGACGGTGGCACAAGCACTCATTATGCCACACTTAGACTACTGTAACGCCATACTACAGGGTCTGCCAAAGAAAACGCTAAATATCTTGCAATTGGCCCAAAATGTGGCGGCAAGGGTCATCACACGAACAAGCATTGCTCAACACATCACACCTGTATTGATCGAGCTACATTGGCTACCCGTTGCTGCCAGGATACAATATAAAACTTTGGTAACCACATTCAAGATCATACATGACCTAGCGCCATCATTCCTCTCAACCCTGGTCACCAAGCAGTCAACCAACAGAGACAGGAGAACTATCAACTCTGACACACTACAAGTTCCTAATAACATCAGATCAGTAAAAGCCAGTACTAGCAATAAAGCATTCTCATTCTCTGCCCCAATAATCTGGAATCATCTACCACACGAACTGCGAGCTATAAAAGACATAAATGCCTTCAGAAAGAAACTAAAAACCCATCTGTTCAAATATCATTATAACCAGATGTGAACCAAAGTGGAATCATGAAGCTGATCTGTATAAATGTAATTATTGTAGTACTGTAAATATGTAAACCTAACCTTGAAGTGCCTAATCCTGCGTGATGTGCCAGACCCCAAATCTATGTAGATATTATCCCAATTTTTCTGATTTGACATCTCCCAAATTTGTAATCAAACCGCTACTGATCGCTGGAAGTAGCGGTATATAAGTGTAAACTAAATAAATAAATAAATGTACATTCGTAGCACAAAATACCTGAGTCAGTCATTTGCACCATTGGATGACAGAGAGGTAAAAAGGGGCACTAAGAGGACAAGGCTATAGCGGAGAGACTGAATACATTCTTTGTTTCCTTCTTTACTGAAGATGTTGAAAAGTTACCAGGGCCAGAAATGATATTTAAAGGTGATGAATTGGTGGAAATGCAACAAATCTCAATAAACCGGGAAGATGTAATACGAGGTACAGCAATTTAATAAACAATTTCATAATAAGCAATTTAATAAAGAGTAAGCAAATCAGCTGGAGCGAATGGTATCCATCCCAGTGTGCTGAAAGAACTGGACAATGAAATTGCAGACCTACCATTAAAAGTTTGTAAACTATTATTAAAAATTGTCTATAATGCTTGAAGATTGGCTACACGTAACACTAATTTTAAAAGGGTTCCAGTGGTGATCTGGGAAACTAGACTCACGAGTCGGATGTTAGTGCCATGCAAAATGGTAGAAATCATTATAAAGAACAAAATTACTGAACATATAGAGTCATGGTTTAATTGCACAAAGCCAACATGGATTTAGCCAAGGGAAGTCTTGTCATACTAATATGGTTTATTTTGTTTTAAGGTATGAATAAACAGGTAGATAAAGGTGGTCTGGTTGATATAGTGTATCTGGATTTTCAGAAAGCCTTTGACAAGGTCTCTCATGAGAAACTCTTGAGGAAATTAAAAAGTCATGGGATTAGAGGCAGTGTACTATTGTGGATTGGGAATTGGTTTAAAGACAGAAAACAGAGACTAGGGCTATATGGCCAATTTTCTCAATAGAGAAAGTGAATAGTGGAGTACCCCAGGGATCCATGTTGGGCCCGCTGCTCTTCAACACATGTATAAATGACCTGGAAATGGAAACGATGCGTGATCAAATTTGCAAAAGACACAAAATTATTCAAAGTTGTTAAATTACAAGAGGATTGTGAAAAATTGTAAAAGGATGTGAACAAACTGGGAGACAGATGAAATGGCAAATGAAATTTAACGTGAACAAATGCAAAGTTATGCACTTAGGGAAGAACCACACAATTATAGTTACAGGATGCAAGGTTCCACAGTAAAAATCACCACCCAGAAAAGGATCTAGACGTCATTATGGATAATATTTTGAAATCTTCTGCTCAGTATGCAGCATCGGCCCAATAAAAGCATAGAATACTAGAAATCATAGGAAAAGGAACGGAGAATAAAACCAAAGATATTATAATGCCTCTGTATCAGTCCATGGTGTGGATTGCACCTTGAATACTGTGTGTGGTTCTGGTAGCCATATCTTAAAAAGGATATAGTGGAATTAGAAAAGGTACAGAGAAGAGTAACCTAAAAGAAAGAGGATGGAAAGATACCCTTACATAGAAAGGCATTAAAGATTAGGGTTCTTCAGCTTGGAAAAAAGATTACTGAGGGGAGATATGACAGAGTTCTATAAAATGATGAGTGGAGTGGAATGGAACAGGTACAGTAAGCGTTGATCGGTTGTATACGCCTTTAAGAAGTAAAAGACCAGGGGACACACAATGAAGCTACAATATAGCACATTTAAAACTAATCAGAGGAAATATTTTTTCACTCAACGCATAATCAAACTCTAAAATTCATTATCGGAGGACATAGTAAAAGCTGTCAGTGTAGCTGGGTTTAAAGGAGGCTTGGACAAGTTCCTGGAGGACAAGTCCATAAACCATTATTAAAGTGGACTGGGGAAATCCCCTGCTTACCTCCCGAGATAAGTAGCATGGAATCTGTCTACCCTTTGGAAACCTGACAGGTACTTGTGACCTGGCTTGGCCACTGTTGGAAAGAGGATACTGGGCTCAATGTACCTGTAATGCAGAAGTTCCTCTGTCTCCTACTCTGTTCCTCCCGCTACAGGTCCCACCACATAGAACAGAATGAAAGCAGGGGCTCAGGAAGGCACATACTGGAGGAGAAAGCTGTAGCACAACCAAACCTTAAGACACCGCATGTACATCTTCAGCAGCGTTGATGAGTTTTTCTTGCCCTTGCAGGTGGGCCATGAGTAGAGAGGCTAAAAGCTAAAGCAAAGGTGTCAGTAGCTGTGATAGACGGGGGTACTTGCGCTTGTACTCAAATTGAACTGTAGGTATTGGAGAGTGGCTCCACTTCTTTGGCTGTGGGGTCCAGGAACCCAACAGCTATTCACCACCGGATTCCAAGAGGAGGGGATCTTTGTGTGTGCGCATAAGATCCCCTCCAACTGCATCTGACTTGGCATCTCTGGGGATCCCTTTGACTTCTCTCCCTGAATGGCACTGCGCCTTCCCCTTCTCTGCAGCTCTCTGACCTGGGGGAAGGCTCTCTCTTGCCGCTATTCCCTGCTGCAACCCATATTTCCTGCTTTTGGCATTGCAGCCCCCTGTCCCGAGTGAATTCTCCTCTTCTGTGAATTTTTTAAAAGTGAAACACAGGTGCTTGCTTTTTTTTTTTTCGAGACAGGAAGCGCCAGTGTTTGACTTTTAGATGGGCATAGCATAGCTGCAGGAGTAAAGAAAAATGCTCTCACAGCTGTGAAGAGGTGAGCCGCTAAGGCAGGCTTTGGGAACTCTGGTTTGTGCATCCCGAGCCAGTGCCTCACCTCTTTAGTTGCCTATGGAAATGTTGATGGATAATTTTCAGGGTGTGGGGGCCTATGGTGGAGTGGGGCCGTATGCAGGCAACATGCTTGAACATGTCTACGGCAGAGAAGTTCTTTCATATAAAGTATGGATTTTAGATCTAATTACCTGCTTTGCAAACCCAAGCTCAAAGCATGTTACAACCACAAATACAGTGGTGGCACGAGGGTTTCTACCACACTAGGCAGACCCTCTGTGCTACCGCCCTCCCAAGCTCTGCCTCCGTCCAGGCCGCCATGCCGCCCCATCTTGCTTTGAAATAGCAGCTACTGAACTGCCACTTCAGTGCTGCATCAGGCCTGAAAGTGCCCACATACATGCGTGCTCATGGCCTGCCGCTCCTGCTCCCCCCCACCCCCCCGGGACAGGAGATTGTGCGCACGTGCACGGGTATTTTAAAGACACTTCCCAGGGGACTGGGTTAGCGATTCCGTCCACCGGGGTCTGCCACCTCAGGCAATCGTCTAGTTCATCTAGGGAATGGGCTGGCCCTGCACAAAAAGGAGATATTTCTCTTTCCCGGCGGGCTTAAACCTAAAGGCTATGTTTACTAACCTACGTTTATGTTTTATCACATGTTAATGCAGTTTTAATATGCATTATTTAATGTATGCCCTATTGCTGTCAGTGGGGACTATTTACTATTATCTCAAATTAATCATATTAACACACATTAATGTATTAATACAAGTTAGTAAATCTAACCCTAAGTTTGCACCTGAAGCAATGGAGGATGAATGACATGCTCAAGGTCAATGAGGTGCTTTACAGAAACATAGGCAACAACTGCCTCTTGAAGCTTACAATCTAATACAAATCATTCTAATAGAACAAACATTTTGATCTTTGACAGAAGCAGCAAGGAGCAGCCAAGAGCAGACAGTCAATTCCTTCCAGCCTTACTATTGTGGACAATATGTTGAAATCTTCTGCTCAGTGTGCGGCGGTAGCCAAAAAAGCAAACAGAATGTTAGGCATTATTAGGAAAGAAATAGAGAATAAACAAATTCTGATAGTCTTTGTTTTACCTATTTAATTTATGTATTTAGTCCACACCTTTCCAGTAGTTGCTCAAGGAGAGTTACAATAAGGCATGGTAGGTATTTACAATCTAACGGGCCAATGCAGAAAAGCTTAGTACAGCATTTTCTGGCGCTTTTCTCATGCTCGGCTTGCTCTGCAATACAGAAGCAAGTTAGCGCTGGAAAAACACCAAAGAACCACCACGCTAAATTGCAGCATACTTGACATGCAAATCGTTGCATAATTAATTGCACCCAATGTAAAAAAAACAGCACAGTTTTTTTACACTGTTTTCTAACCCTGGATCTTCACACCAGCTCTGGGCAGGTGTAAAGATCGAGCCGCGAGCAAAAGTATCATCTGTGGTGAAGTTTGACACTTCACCTCAGATGATCCAGGCATTAGGGAAAGCTCCCAATGCCATCAGAATACTGTTGGGGGGCCAGTGTCTCCCCCTCCCCACCGACAGAAAACAAATCCACAGTGGCCCAGCAGCCCTGATCCCACCCACCAACAAAAACCTTGGTGGCCCCTGAACCCCCACCCCACCTTCCTCCTGGTACTGTTAATCACGAGTGGGAGCATTGCTCACACGCTTCTGCCCCTGCACCGCCATCTAAAAAAAATGGTGGCACCTGGGATGTACCGGGGGGGGGGGGGGGTGTCAGACTACCATATACAGTTATGGTCAACATTATTGGCACCCTTGCAGTTCAACCTCTTAATGTCCAATATCTCCTTTAAAAAAGTGGACAGTGAAATGGCTTTGGACTATATATGAACACATATTTGATATATACAAGAAAAAATAAAACAAGACCAATTTAAAAAGAAAATAGTAGGAAATTGTATAAAAACGGGGACATTGCCAGGACATGATTATTGGATCCTTACAAACAATTCAAATCAGTTTAAAAAGAACCACATTACCAATGCAGTAAAATTAGACACACCTGTGATCAATTGTCAGTATTCACATGACTTGAATCAACCAATGAATGATGGCTCTAATATTTGAAATGGTCACATTCACTCCCTGTTCCATTTTCACAATGGTGAAGGCAAGAGAGTTGCTCAAGACTCTCAGAAAAGCCACCAAACATCAAACTTCAAAAAGATACATCTGCAAAGACCTTGGGATTCCTGTGCCTACAGTTTGTAATATTATTAAGACCTTTTCTGCTCATGGAACTGACAAGAACCTCCCAGGACATGGTGGGAAGAGGAAAATTAATCCAAGTAGTCTTTGAAGATTAGTGCAAACTGTTGGAAAAACACAACATATACCATCCAAAGAGCTTAAGGCTACATTCCATGTATTATACTCCTTCTTCTCTGTACACCGCTGTGACTTGTAGATACAGCGGAATAGAAATGTTGCTAAATAAATTAATTAAGGCTGACCTGGAGCAATCTGGAGTGATGGTTTCAACCCGCACTATAAGCCACATACTAAACAAAGAAGGACTTCATGGGCGAAGGCCAAGGAGGACCTCACTGCTCAAAGACAGACATAAAAAGGTATGCTTGATCTTTGCCCAAACCCATCTTGAGAAAACACAATTCTTCTGGAAAAATGTTCTGTGGACAGATGAAACCAAACCTGAGCTCTTTGGCAATGCAGACAAGTGATACATTTACAGGTGAAGAAATGGAGCTTATAAGGAAAAAAAATACCCTTCCTACAGTTAAATATGGTGGGTGTTCCATAATGTTGTGGGGCTATTTTGCTGCTTCAGGCCTGGAACATATTAAAGGAATCATGACATCAAAGGACTACCAAGGTATTTTGGAGCTAAATGTGCTACCTAGTGTCAGAAAGTTATGTCTGTGTCGAAGGTCATTGATCCTCCAGCACGACAATGACCCAAAACATACATCCAAAAGTACAAAAGAATGGTTAAAAAAAAATGGGTCCTGATCACAGTCCAATCAAGAACCTTTGGAAAGAGCTAAAATGTGCCATTGGTAAAAGGATCCTGGAAACATTCATGAGCTGGAACAAATCACAGTTGAAGACTGTGAGAAACTACCAGCAAATACATGTACAAAACGTATAGATTGTTACAAGAAACGTTTGGAGGCTCTCATCACTGCCAAGGGTTGTGCAACCAAATATTAGTGAAGGGTGTTATTAATCCTGTCCACATCATGTTTTGTTGTTTCCTCAGAAATTACTACGTCTAAGTTGCACAAGCCTTTATGGCATGACAAGCTGCAAATCAAGCACATATTGTAGCAATGAGGTCACCTCCTGAAAGGCTTTCTGCTTTTGCAGAATCAAAGGCAAGAGGTTACCACAGATCTCCACTGTGTGTCCATCTAGCTGAAGGTCGTTTGTGCACCATAGCCAAAATCCTCTCCTTGAACAGGAAGCAGTGGAGACTAACCACAATGTCCCAAGGCAAGTTAGATGTCTGAGGGCCCAGCACCCTATGGGCCCTCTCAATCAGTATCTCAGGCTCAGCACTAGTGTTAGACATGTAGGGGCCCAGGGCAGAAAATGGTGAGGGGGCCCTGGAGGAAAGGTCCATGAACCATTATTAAAGGGGACCCAGGATATCAATTGTTTGCCCCTATACAAGCATTGTGGAACCTCTGTCTTTTGGGGAAAAGTCTACGTACTTGTGACCTAGATTGGCCACTGTTGGAAATAGGATACTGTGCTTGATGGACCTTGGTCTGACCCAGTATGGCATATCTTATGTTCTGCAGGCTGTCTCTCCTTCAGCTTGGGGAAGACTTGAGGCCCGGGACAATTGCTCTGTTTGCCACCCCCTAATGCTAGCCCTGGCCATGTCTTGACACAGCTCAGCAAACAAGTATTTAATTTCCACTGCCAATGCACCAAACTTCGCTTTTAACTCACTCTTCAGATCAGAAAGCAAATGTTCCATGAGAGGGTGAGCAAGCTCCTCCCACCACAATGGTAGAACATACTCATTGCTGGTGTGGTAGGCGAAGGCCTATGATCCACGCTGCTTGAACTAAACAGACAGGCCTAAACAGCTTGACCTGTAAGTAAAGCCTGTGGTTAGGCCCAGAGGAGTGAAACCCCCCCCGAATGCTGCTTCCATAGAATCGAAACTTAACTAAGCATAAACAAGCATAGCTAAGCAGAATCAAAACTTACAAAAGACAGAAAAACAAGCTTTAATTGGTACTGATAAGAGTGTGAAAACTTTTGTGAACTAATTAATTCTGCTGAGAGAAGGGTTACAGTGCCCTGCTTTCCCACATGTTCTAGTTAGCTAAGTGACCTTGGAGGAGAATTGTATCAAGAGTCTAAGAACTGTCCATTGTAATGGGGACTGTAAGTGGGGCAAGCAGGTGCTAAGCCCAGACCAAGGTCCTCATTGGATGACTACGTAGTGGTACCGGGACCAATAGATGGGGTAGAAGGGGTTACCGGGACCAATGAGAAGTTTGCCTATGTACAGAATGGAGAAGGAAGGTATAAAAGTTGTTGTTTTACTAACAGCCATTGCTCAGCCATTTTGAATGTGATTCTGCTTGAGTCTTGTGCACAATAAATGATTTGGACCTTCTGAACAGACTCCTGGTTAGGAAGACTAACTTTGCGAAGATGGGCCAATACCTCAGGGAGTCGTTAGTGGGATGGGAACAGCTGGGGGATGTAGAAAAACAGTGGGCAAAACTGAAAGGGGGTATTTTAAGGGCAACAAACCTTTTTGTTAAAATGGTAAATAAAGGCAAAAGGAACAGGAGACCGCTATGGTTTTCGAAGGAAGTAGCTGAAAAAGTGAAGAAAAAGAGGGAGGCCTTCATGAAATACAAGAGATCACAGAGAGCAGAAGACAGGCATCTGTATTTGGAAAAACTTAGAGAAGCTAGCAAAGTAGTCAAGAAGGCAAAGATTCAAAAGGAGGAGGAAATAGCCATGCAATAAAATGGGGGGATAAGACATTTTTCAGATATATTAGTGAGAAGAGGAAGAGCAAAAGTGGTATTGTCAGACTCAAGGGTGCAGGGGGGGGAATATGTAGAAGCTGATAAGGATAAAGCGGAATTGCTTAACAAATATTTTTGTTCTGTGTTCACAGATGAAGAACCAGGAGCAGGACCTCAGAAAACACCCACAAATAAGAACAGAAGCGAGGGACATCTTGAACTATTTTCAGAAGACTGTGTTCGTGAGAAACTAGCTCAACTTAAAGTAGACAAAGCGATGGGACCGGATGGGATACACCCTAGAATACTGAGGGAACTTGGGGACGTTCTAGCAGCTCCACTGACTGACCTTTTCAATGCCTCGTTGGAGTCAGGAGTGGTGCCAAAGGACTGGAGAGAGGCTCATGTGGTGCCTTTACACAAAAGCGGAAGTAAGGATGTGGTTGAAAACTACAGGCCGGTTAGTTTAACTTCGGTGGTGAGTAAATTATTGGAAACGCTGCTGAAAGAGAAAATAGTGAGGTTTCTGGAGTCCAGCGGATTACAGGATCCGAGGCAGCATGGATTCACCAGAGGCAGGTCTTGTCAGACAAATCTGATTGATTTTTTTGACTGGGTGACCAGGGAGTTGGACCGAGGGAGAGCTCTAGATGTGGTGTATTTAGATTTCCGTAAAGCCTTTGACACTGTTCCTCACAGGCGACTTATAAACAAACTGAGCACCCTAGGGATGGACCCTAAAGTTACTGCTTGGGTTAGAAATTGGTTGGGTGGGAGGCGACAAAGAGTACAAGTAAATGGAGCTCACTCTGAGGAGAAGGATGTTACCAGTGGTGTGCCCCAGGGATCTGTCCTTGGTCCGATTCTTTTTAACATCTTTGTTAGTGATATAGCGGAAGGGCTGTCGGGTAAGGTTTGCCTCTTTGCGGATGATACCAAAATCTGCAATAGAGTAGACACCCAGGAAGGGGTAGATAACATGAGGAGGGATCTAGCTAAGCTTGAAGAATGGTCTAGAATTTGGCAGCTGGGATTTAATGTTAAAAAATGTAAGGTCATGCATTTGGGCTGCAGCAATCCAAGGGAGCAATACAGTATAGGAGGTGAAGTACTTTTGTCCACTAAAGAAGAGCGGGACCTAGGCGTGGTTGTGTCTGATGATCTTAAAGTAGCTAAACAGGTGGAAAAGGCGACAGCAAAAGCTAGAAGGATGCTTGGGTGCATACGGAGAGGAATGGCTAGCAGAAAAAAGGAGGTGATAATGCCTCTGTATAAGTCTTTGGTGCGACCTCATTTGGAGTATGGTGTGCAATTCTGGAGACCGCACCTTCAAAAGGATGTGAACAGGATGGAGTCGGTGCAGAGGGTTGCTACCAAAATGATTAATGGGCTTCATTATAAAGCATATGAGGACAGACTTAAGGATCTTAATATGTACACCTTAGAGGAAAGGCGGGATAGAGGTGATATGATTGAGATTTTTAAATACCTCCGTGGCATAAATGTTCAGGGAGAGAGCCTCTTTCAATTGAAAGCAAGTTCTGCTACGAGGGGACATGGGATGAGGGTGAAGGGAGATAGATTCAGGAGTGATATGCGGAAATATTTCTTTACGGAAAGAGTAGTGGATCCGTGGAATAGTCTCCCAGTGGAGGTGGTAGAGATGAGGACAGTAACTGAATTCAAGAAAGCATGGGACCAACACAGAGGATCTCTAAAGGCAAAAAGTGGACTGTTGTAGTTGTTATGGAAGGACAGACTAGATAGGCCATGTGGTCTTTTTCTGTCGTCATGTTTCTATGTTTCTATTGGATTGTTTGCGCTCTGCCGCTACATATTCTTGGTGCGTTGGCCGGGAAGGTGTGGTTTGTAGAGGGTATACGAGCTAATATACCACGCCTTTCCGCCTCTATAGGTTTGGTCCTGCCGGGATCGTGCCCTTCCGACGTGGGCTCGGCTCCCAGGCGCCACCGGTCCAGTTGCATCGGAGGGAGCTGGTCAGGCCTCGGCGGGTGCCGAACCCGGACGGAGCCAACACCTCGAACCTGTGAGGGGAGTCCGAGGTCCAACTCATGCGCTTGCCCGGGAGCGGGGACCGGATCCGGTGAGTACAGTTTTGGGAAATGTCTAGACAGATTTATTTTATTTTTTTATTTAACAGTTTCTTCTATACCGCCCCTTCCAGAGATCAGGGGCGGTTTACATTGAACAAAGATTAGCATACTTCCGTATGTCTTACATGGAACAAGTTTTAACTATGTACACATTTTGTTACATGGAACGTATTTTAACATTAACAATAGTACTTACTTTTTTTTTTTTTATACTTATATACAGGTTAATTATATTGAGCGTAACTTATATACAGGTTGTGGAACAATGAGCATGACATAGTTAATTAACATAAGTTATTTACATTATAGAAGTAGCTGTCGGTTAGGGTAAATCGTTTTGGGTGTTGTGTGTCTTAAGTTAAGTATCTTTCTTGTGTTCTTCTTGTGTTAGTCATTTGTTCTGTCTTGAGGACTGTGGATATCCTTTTGAGATTGTCTAGGAGAGGTTTTTTGTTGGTAGGGGATCTCAAAGTGTTTTGTAAACAGGTATGTTTTTAATTCCTTTTTGAATTGGTGGAGGTCCTTTATCATGCGGAGGGTTAAAGGAGTTTCATTCCAGAGGGTAGGGGCGGCATAGGAGAAGGCTTTGTCGCTTGTTGTTGCTTTGGTTTTTCTAAAGTTTGTCCTTATGTTGAGGGAGTGGGTTGCATTCTGTCTGCGCGTTCTGGTTTCTGATGGGGGTTGTATTAGTGTTGATAATTGTGAGGGAGAGATGTTATTGATGACTTTAAAAGTAGTTAGGAGGATTTTATATTTTATTCGGCTGCATATGGGGAGCCAATGTAGGTCTAAGAGTATTGGGGTCACATGGTCAGTTAATTTAGCTTTTGTAACCATCTTGGCGCATATGTTTTGGGCCCTTTGGAGGAGGTATATGCTTTTTAGTGGTAAGCCGTTTAGGAGACTATTGCAGTAGTCGAAGTGGGGGGTGATGAGAGAGTTGACTACTGATCTAAAATCATTTGTGTTGAGTAGGGGTCTCAGGTGTTGTATTGTCTTGAGTTTATAGAATATTGTTTTTACTGTATGTTTTATTTGTGGTAGCATGGTGAGTGATTGGTCCAGGATTATACCCAGGTATTTTACCTCGTTTTTAACAGGTATTGGTGTGCTACTTATTGTGATTGTAGTAGGGTAGTTATAGTCAGTGTCAGGTTTTCTTGTTATGAACACTGCCTCTGTTTTTTTGAGGTTGATGCTTAGGTGATTGTTTTCAAGCCATATGGTAGTCTCACTCATGCACTGGAGTAAGGCATCATATTTGGGGTTGTTGGTGTTTATGGGGATGGCAAGCATGATATCATCCGCATATATGAAATGGTTGATTTTATACTTCTTGAATATGTTTGTGATTGGCTGGAGGTATAGATTGAAGAGGAGGGCGGAGAGGGCTGATCCTTGAGGGATACCTTGACCTTGAGGGAAAGTTTCTGAAGTTTCTTTGCCTAATTGTATCCGTATTAATCTGTGTGAAATGTATGATTTGAACCATTCAAGGACTGTCCCTCCTATTTTTAAGTTTTCTAGTCTGTTGATGAGTGTTTTGTGATTGATGCTGTCAAATGCAGCGGATAGGTCTATGAAGAGGAGAAGGAAACCTTTGCTATTATCATTAGTGCCTCTGATGAGGAGGTCTGTCAGAGCGATTAGGAGGGTTTCAACTCCATGGGAGGGACGGAATCCAAATTGATGTGCATCAAGGAGTTTGTGCTCATCTATGTAGTCCTGTAGTTGGAGTTGTATGGTTTTTTCTATTATTTTAGTGATTAGAGGTATGCTAGCTATTGGCCTGTAAGAGCTGGGATCCTTTGGGTCAAGCTTATTGTTTTTTATTACGGGACGGATCGAGGAGAGCTTTAGGGCGTTGGGCATAGTTCCTTGTGAGAGTGATTGGTTTACTATGTGTTGGATGTTTTCTGCAAGGAAGTCCTTAGCATGCTTGATCCATGACACCGGGCATGGGTCAAGTGGGGAGGTTGTAGTGTTGATTATTGTTATGATATTAAGGATGTGTTTTCGTTCAGCCTTGTGAAAGGTTGTCCATTCATAGTTACTATTCTGAATGTATTCTGTCGTGGTGGTCGGGGGGTAAGGTTTTTCCTTTAGTTTTTCAGCAAAATGAGATGCTAAGGTTTGTATGCTTATAATGTCTTGGTTCGGTTCTGGGTTGTATGGTTTAGTTAGTGTTTTTACGACTGAGAAGAGTTCTCTTGGTCGGTTGAGAGCAAGGTTTATTAATTTGGAGTAGTATTCTCTTTTTGAGTTGTTGATTGCATCCTTATATTTATTAAGTAAGGTAATATATTTGGTTTTGTTATCTTGCGATTTTGTTTTTCTCCAGGTTTTTTCTTGTTTACGTAATAGCTTTTTTAGCAGGGCGATGTCTTTAGTGTACCATTTTTGTGATTCTTTCTTTTTTTTCTGGGTTGTTTGAGTAGGTGTGGTTGCTTCTTGGATTGTTTGGTTCCAGTTCTCTATAGTTAGGTCAATATCAGATAGGTTTGTGGTGAGCTTAGGTAGTACTTTATCAAGGAAAGTATCATTGTCGAAGCGGGTAAAACGTGAGTGGTGTGATGTTGTGTTTAGGGACTGTGATATAGTTTGTGCCAGTAGTTGAAAGGTTATCAGGTGATGGTCAGACCATGGTACCTCTGTAGTTATTGGGGGAGAATATAGTTGGTGTGAGTTGAAGGGGGTAGGGAGGAAATTTAGGTCTAGTGCGTTTCCTTTATTATGTGTGGGGGTAAGGACTATCTGGTTATATCCCATGTGGGTCACTGAGTCTATGAAGTTGTCTCTTTGGTATTGGTTTAGGGATGGGAGGTTAAGGTCACCTAGGATTATGCGGGGTTTTCTCTGGGATGATGTGCATGCGAGTTCAAGGATAGAGGAAAGATTTTTGTGATCTGTTGATAGGGGTCTATAGATTAGGGAGAATGCCAGTGTTCTGTTTTCAATGTTTATTATGTCCATACTTTCAACATTGTTTGAGTTTGTTAGGGTGTATTGTAAGGCTTTTTTAGTGAGTATAAGTGTACCACCACCTCTTTTTATGTCACGGTGGCAGTTGAAAATATCATATTGTGATATATGGAGTTGGTTTAATAATATTGTGTCTGTAGGTGTTAGCCATGTTTCAGTAATGAAAAAGATGTCAGGTTGTTTGTCTTTTATTATGTCATTTACAATTGGTATTTTGTTCCGTATTGAGCGAATGTTTATTAGGATCAGCTTTAGTTTAGTGTCTTCGGTGGGGGAGGTTTTTTGTCATTGTGGTTTTTGCAGTTTATCTGAATTACTCTAGTGGGATGTCTGCGGGTGTTGTTGAGTGGTGGCAGGTTGAATGGGTGATTGTGTAGTGGGGGGCGTGTTAGATTGCGGTTGGGGTTGTGAATGATGGGGATGCTATTGCAGGGGGGATTGTTGAGTTTGTATGTGTAGATTTGTTGCAGTAGGAGGACTATGAGTAAGAAAGTGGTTGGCAATGTTTTTGTTTTTAGATCGGCCATTCTGTTTTGCGTGAGAGACTGATATCGGTGATAGAAAAGGGGTAATATATGGGAGGGCTTTTGATGACAGTAAGGGGTATTTGTAGGGGGATGGTACTGACTACAGTGGTTAAATATATTACTGGCAACAGTAGCAGAATTAGGCTGAGTGTTGTAAATCAGTGCTAGTATTAATAAGGTTATTATTATATTAGCGACCTTAGGGAGACAGGTAAAATACTGGCAATGGTAGTGAAAGAAGGTAACAATATTGGTAAAGTATTAACAGCAGTGTAAACACATGAGAGGGATACTGGTAACAGTGGAGACAAAATGTTGCAGGTAAAATACTGGCAATGGTAGTGGAAGAAGGTAACAATATTGGTAAAGTATTAACAGCAGTGTAAATACATGAGAGGGTTTACTGGTAACAGTGGAGACACAATGTTGCTTGAGATGATGCCAGCAGCAGAAGTGGTGGAGTATTGGCATCCAGGAGAATATATCAACAATATTTTCAAAACATTAGCGACATTGGAGATACATGTGAGAATACTGGCAAGAATATTAGCAGAGGGTATTTGTTAAGAGCAGTATAGCATAATACTGGAGATGAGTTATGGAACAGTATGAGCAGGTACATTCACTGTGTCTAAGGTATATAGTATCTTTGGAGAATTTATAATAGTGTTATGTGCTCATGTTTTACTTCATGTGGACTTTTCAAACTGTGGCTATGGGTGATGTGACTTACAGTCTCCTTGCTAGTGAGCTGGTCTTCTCGATATCTGTTGTGTGGCGACGTTCCGGTGCTTCGTTTGGTGGTTGTTCGCCTGGGTTAACGTTTTTTTCCCGCCTGTCGTGCCCCGCCTAAGGGCCACGCCAAAGGGCCCTCTTGCGAGGCCCTCAGGCGCGGGGCTCGCAAGGCGCGGGTGCGCCTGCCGGCAGCACCTTTTTATCAAGCCGCTGAGACCTCCCACAACCTCGATTGGGCTGGAGTGCAGGCGCGGGAAACTGCGGATCTCCCTGTGCTCTACCCCGACCGGGGAGCCTTTGAAGATGGCTGCGATGCGTTCCTGGGGCTCTCTCCTGCCGGCGGCACCTTTTTATCAAGCCGCTGAGACCTCCCACAACCCCGATTGGGCTGGAGTGCAGGTGCGGGAAACTGCGGATCTCCCTGTGCTCTACCCCGACCGGGGAGCCTTTGAAGATGGCTGCGATGCGTTCCTGGGGCTCTCTCCTGCCGGCGGCACCTTTTTATCAGATGAGTCAGTACTGCAGTTTGGAACTTGTGAACTTGTAAGCTTGGAACTTGATTTTGGTAAGAGAGCTCTCAAGACGGTCCGATTAACCCTGCATAGTGTATCGCGGGGCGAAACCATCGTCTTCTTGATTTTGACTTTGATTTTGAATTTGGTATAGCCTAGTCAGAAGAGACAGGACTGGGTTTTTTTGGGATTTTATTTATTTTATTTATTTATTTACATTCTCTTATATACCGCGCTATTCTGCATCAGTGCGGTTTACATTGAACAAACTGAAATTACATTGAACAGGGCATTATAACTTGGAGATAACTATTTTACAGGGAACATGGGCTATGGACGGTTAAGTGGCTTGCCCAAGACCACAAGGAGCACCTGTGGGACTAGAAACCCCAGTCCTTCCGGCCCAAGGTTGCTGTCCTCTAGTGGGATTTGAACCACCGACCTTCCGGCCTGAAGTACCTTGCCCCAACCACTAGGCTACTCCTCCACTCCCACGATACGTTGCTAGCATGATTGTGTGAATGAAGTGTGATTGAGAGGTCTTGTAACAAAGACCAAGCGAAGGCGGACTCCTGAGTAACGCATTTCCTGGCCGGGCGACCGCGTTCAGGTCGTAAAAAGGAGGAAGCGACTGTCGTCTTGACTTGTTTTGTGTTTCCCTTGAGTGTTTCTAGGGCCGTGAGGACCCCTTACCCACGGCCCGCCCTCCTTTCCCCTTCTGTTTGTTGTTGCGCGCACACATCGATATGGGAGGGGCGGGGTCTACTAGGCACACTCCATTAGAATGTATGATTAAGTATTTTAATAAAGGATATTCAGGAGATTATGGGGTAAAAATGACTGCAACACGATTACAGGTTTTGTGTATGAGGGAGTGGCCTGCCTTAGATCCTATGTGGCCCCGAGAGGGAACTTTTACCATAGGAATTATTCAGTCAGTTCATCAGAAAGTGCGAGTAGCGCACCCCGACCAGTATCCCTATATAGATTCCTGGTTAAGTATTTGTGAGAGCCCGCCCCCTTGGGCACAGTGCTGTTATGAAGAACAGTGCAGAATAATGGTAGCGCTGACAGAACAAACACAGAAGGCAGGGCAAGAAAAGAAACCTGTCTATGTTGATCCTGAATCCCCGGAGGTTGTAATTAGACAGCCCCAAGCTCAGTGCCCCATAAGAGTACCACCGCGTCCCGCGGCAGCGCCCCAGGACCGGCAAAGTCCACCCCCTGACCTGCAGCCAGAAGATCCGCCCTCTGACGAGGCCGATCAGCCTGAGATGGAGGGAAATCTTGAATCAGAACTAGAATTAGAAGAAGGAGAGGAAACGTCTTCACAGGGTGAGACAGCAAGCGAAAAATCAGTTGTCAGTGCAAGTTCATCTGTTACGAGTGAGGCTTCCCAGACTAAGCGTATCTCGAGGCAGAAAGCCCCAGCCAAGATGCAGAAAGCTCCTGTCAAGATGCAGAAAGCTTCTACTAAGAAAGTAATGCCATTGCGGCAAGTCCCGGGAATACCCGTAAGAAATGAGGAGGACCAGATAGTACCGGGACCCACAAGTTTAGTTTATGTGCCCTTCTCCACTACTGATTTGTTGAATTGGAAATTGCATTATGCCTCCTACACTGACAAGCCCCAAGAGTTGACAGAATTAATGAATACAATTATGCAGACCCACCAACCCACTTGGTCAGATTGCCGTCAGCTCCTGTCTACTTTATTTACTACTGAGGAGCGGACGAGAATCATGCGAGCAGCCGTTAATTGGTTAGCAGATAATCCCCTAGCAGAGGGACAAGGAGAAATAGATAATTGCGAAGCAGCCAAGAGAGAATTTCCGAACGAAGATCCTCGGTGGGATCCAAACACCGATATAGGATCTAGAGCTCTAGCACGATTTCGCCAAGGCCTTTTACAAGGTCTGCGAAAGGGGGGTCAGAAAGCCATGAATCTCACAAAGACAGCTGAAGTTATCCAGGGCGTAGATGAAAGCCCAGCAGTGTTCTATGAGAGACTATCTGAAGCATACAGAATGTACACTCCCTATGACCCAGCTGCACCAGGAAGCCTATGTATGGTGAATGCCACTTTTGTCAGCCAGTCTCAACCAGATATTAGACGAAAACTACAGAAATTAGAAGGGTTTGCGGGCATGAATGCAACTCAGCTACTGGATGTCGCCCATAGAGTGTTTGTGAATCGTGATAATGAAAGACAGAGAGAAAGTGACCGTAAAATGAAGAAGAAAGCCGATTTTTTGGCTGCTGCGTTAGTTGAACAGAAAAGGGGAGGTATCCCTAGTCGAAGGAGCAGAGGAAGAGGGAGGGGCCGAGGAGAGAGCCGGCCCACATCACTAGGCGCGAATCAATGCGCTTATTGCAAGGAAGGAGGACATTGGAGGAATGCATGCCCGCAACTCGAATACACTTCATATGAAGAGGAAGGAGAAAACGCCCCTCGGAGAGAGAGGGAGAGAGGCCGATCACAGAATCGTAGGGGAACAAATCGAGTACAATTCCAATGGGAGAGAGAGGAGGCTATTGAAGGAGTGGCAACTGCAACAGCCTATGATCTAGATGAAGCGGATTAGGACAGACCGGGCTCCGAGTTTGTTTTAGGTTCCCAGGAGCCTATGGTCTGTTTAAAGATAGGGAACCAATTCATGGACTTTATGGTTGACACTGGAGCAGAACATTCTGTAGTAGATAAGCAAATAGCTCCTTTGTCCACACGAGCAGTCACTATTATGGGAGCAACTGGTGCCAGAGCCACCAAGTCTTTTCTGAAAGACCGCGTATGTGAATTAGGAGGACAGCAAATAGCGCACCAATTCCTTTATATGCCTGAGTGCCCAGTGCCGCTACTGGGACGAGATATGCTAGCCAAGCTGCAGGCCCAAATATCCTTTACTGAGAAAGGAGAAATGCAAATGACTGTAAACTCAAAGCCTGCAGGACTAATGGTGCTTACTGTCCCCCGAGAAGAAGAGTGGAGATATTACAGTACTACACCAGTTCCTGATACCAATTTCAGCATGCCAGCCAACATTATGGCTCATCCTGGAGTATGGGCAGAAGGTAACCCACCAGGTCTAGCCAAACACATAGCCCCAGTGATTGCGACCCTTAAGCCTGGAGCAGTACCAGTACATGTTAAACAATACCCACTCCCTAGACCAGCCATTGAGGGCATCCATCGTCATTTATTAAGATTACTGGAGTATGGCTTTCTCAGAGTATGTCAATCACCATGGAATACGCCTCTCCTGCCAGTCAAGAAGCCTGGGACAGGTGATTACCGCCCAGTATAAGATTTGAGGAGACTGAACGAAGCAGTTGAGACCATACATCCAGTTGTGCCAAATCCTTATACACTCTTAGGACTGATACCCGCTGAAGCTACCTACTTTACTGTCCTGGATTTGAAAGATGCCTTTTTCTGCATACGATTAGCCCCGATTAGCCAACTGTTGTTTGCCTTTGAATGGCAGGACCCTGTCTCAGGGAGACGGGGCCAACTCACTTGGACACGATTGCCTCAAGGATTCAAGAACTCACCCACCATTTTCAGTGCAGCACTGAACCAAGATCTTTCAAGTTATCCTGTAACCCCTGGGAAAAGAGTGCTTCTTCAGTATGTGGATGACTTGTTGATAGCTACCACCTTAGAGAGTGAATGTGTACAAGCCACAAATGACCTTTTACAACTACTAGATGAAGCTGGATACAAAGTTTCCAGAGCAAAAGCGCAGCTATGCCAAACAGAAGTAAAGTACCTGGGGTTCCGGCTGACCAAAGGAAGCCGGCAATTAGGACCAGAAAGAAAAGAAGCTGTGTGCAGTATCCAAACCCCAACTACCAGGAGACAAGTCAGAGCCTTCCTGGGAGCAGCAGGATACTGCCGAATATGGATACCCAACTTTGCTCAGATTGCTAAACCACTATATGAAGCCACCAAAGGAGAAGAGAAATCACCACTAGAGTGGGGACCTGATCAAGATGAAGCATTCAAAGCCTTGAAGGAAGCGTTAATGTCAACACAAGCACTTGGACTACCAGATGTCCAGAAGCCTTTTCATTTATTTGTACATGAAATGCAAGGGAACGCCCTGGGAATGTTAACCCAGACCTTAGGACATTGGGAGCGACCCGTAGCATACTTATCAAAACAATTGGACACTGTAGCCAAAGGATGGCCACCATGTTTGAGAGCTGTGGCAGCCACAGCATTGTTAGTGAGTGAAGCAGACAAACTCACCTTAGGACAGAACCTACGCGTTACAGTACCACACGCTGTGCTTGCCCTTATGGAACAGAAAGGAAATCATTGGTTCACCAATTCTCGAATGCTGAAATACCAGAGTACGCTATGTGAAAATTCCCGAGTACAGCTGGAAGTGAGCCATGCTCTCAACCCAGCCACCTTGATACCAATCAGTAAGGACCCACCAGAATATGACTGTATGGAAGTCATGGACACTGTGTTTTCAAGTCGACCTGATCTAACTGATGTACCCATAGAGAACCCTGACCAGACTTATTTCGTGGATGGAAGCAGCCTCATCATCAATGGACGACGCTGTGCTGGGTATGCAGTAGTCACCTGGGAGAAAGTCATTGAATCATCAGCTCTTGCCTCAGGAACATCAGCACAGAAAGCAGAATTGATAGCGCTAACAAGGGCACTAGTACTAGGTGCTGGACTTCAGTTGAACGTATATACAGACTCAAAGTACGCTTTCACAACTTTACATGCTCATGGAGCTCTGTATAAAGAACGAGGACTCATTACCTCTGGAGGCAAATCAATTAAGTATGGCCCAGAAATATTAATGTTACTAGATGCAGTATGAGCCCCGGCACGAGTGGCTGTTATGCACTGCCGAGGACACCAAACAGGAAAAGGAGAAGTTGCTCAAGGAAACAGATTTGCTGATGCTTCAGCGCGAAAAGCAGCCATGACAAGCCAAATTTCACCACAAGCAACACCAGTACAAGCAGCATTGTTTCCAGTACCCCTCAACTTGTGGACGCCACGATACACCACAAGGGAGTTGGACTATTACTGCACTACAGAAAAGGGGGTACTGAAGGATGGATGGATTGAGCTGCCACCAGCAGAGGGTAGCCAACCTCCAGGACGAATAGTGATCCCTGAGTCATTGGGACCGGCCTTTGTAAAGGCCTTTCATCAAGCCACACATTATGGGAAAAATGCAATGGAAAAAGCACTCAGACCCCATCTTTGCATTTCAGTGTTGGGAGCCTTGTCAGCCTCAGTAGCTCGTCAATGTGTAATTTGTGCAAAGAACAATGCCAAACAGGGTCCTACACCGCCACCCCGAGCTCAGTCAGGTGGTGTAATCCCTATGCACAACCTACAAATAGACTTTACCGAAATGCCAAAAGCTAGTGGATATCGATACCTGTTAGTCCTAGTCTGTACTTTCTCTGGGTGGGAGGAAGCCTTTCCCACCAGGACTGAAAAAGCCAGAGAAGTCACCAAGGTTTTACTGAGGGAAATTATCCCCAGATTTGGAATCCCTGCAGTCATAGGGTCAGATAATGGGCCCTCATTTGTATCTCAAATTACCCAGCAATTAGCAAGTGCCCTACAGATACAATGGAAGCTACACACTGCATACAGACCCCAGAGTTCAGGGAAGGTTGAGCGAATGAACCGCACTCTAAAATCTCAGTTGTCTAAGCTATGTCAGGAGACCCACCTGAAGTGGCCCCAAGTTCTCCCAATAGCTTTACTTAGAATACGCTCAGCCCCTGTGACATCATCAGGATTTTCTCCCTTTGAAGTCATGTATGGTAGGCCCCCACCAATAGTACAGGGGGTAAAAGGGAGTTTGACACAAATTGGTTCAGAAATAACCAGACAAGAACTCCTAGCTCTTAGTTCTGTTCTGCAGACTCTTCATGCGTGGATACAGGACCAGTTACCCATCAACTTGACGGAATCCTTGCATCCCTACAAGCCTGGTACCTCGGTGTGGATCAAAGATTGGAAGAAGACACCGTTGGAACCTCATTGGAAGGGACCATACACCATTATCCTGTCCACACCAACAGCTGTCAAGGTCGCAGAAATCGAATCTTGGATCCATCATAGCAGAGTCAAGCCAGCAGCAGTTCCAGAGCCAGATCAGTGGACAGCAGTGCAGCATCCTGATATTCGTTTGCGACTCACCCTGAGGCGGCAACCAGCGGCCTAGAGTTCCTCTTGGCCGCCCAAGAACTACGGTATTGCACAACAGACAAGTCTTTCGAAGAGGATTGCTGTTTCCAATACAGCAAAGACATTTGTTTTCTTCATTGAATAACTGTGCCTCCACAGACTTTCTACAGGCCAACTACGGTTGGTAAGTTGGCATACATCAGAACCTTGAGGATCTTCAATCAACATTGGCACCCGTTGAATTGCTTCATTAGCAAACGGGTCAGCATTGCGTCAAGAAGTAGTGAACGTCGAGGTCAAGATCTTTCAGCAGAGATTCAGAAGGACTACAATCAACATGCATCTTTGTTTCTACTTTGTTTTGGTTGCCTGCCTGGGGGGATTTGAACTTGTTCTTGCTTTACCCCCATGCACTGCCTGCATTACTTCCACTCGAACTGGAATGAAAGTGACTCAGACTTTGCTTTATCATTCTTACTATACCTGTACTGGTACAGTGAGCCGGTGTATATACAACACCACTGAACTGAACGTTTGTACTAAGGGAGATACTAAAGTTTGTTTTAACCCACATCAGAACCCATCCTATTATACTCTAGAAATACGATGGGATGATGCAGATGGAGCTTTACTTAATGCCACACCCCCACTCACTGACCCTACTAAGGGTGCTGTTTTGTATTTTGATGCTTGCGATGCTATAAATAGAGATGGTCGGTCTCATTGTGCTAACTGGGAAAAAGCATATTATTATGATCATAAGTATATGTGTCCAGAAGGAACCACCGGGTGGGGGGCATGTACAGGTAAAAGAGTTTTAGCAAATGAATATAGCACAGCACCAGTTAAAGACTACTATTGTCCAAAGTGGGAATGTGTGTTCTATGCTACATGGAAAACTGGTGTGGTAGAGAATACCAGGGACAATCGAATGGCAGCCCTGTTTAAGCCCTATCTAAAGAATCCAGAAAAATGTAAGAAGGGTGCCTGTAACCCATTAGAGTTACACATAATAAACCCTAGTGCTTGGAAGCAAGGATATAAATTTGGACTACGTATTGCAGGCACTGGATCAGATCCCAGAACCATTATTGTATATATAAGACTGAATACCCAGGCCCATCGTTCATCACGGTATCATATACATAATACTTTCTATGAAACTATGCATGTCAACAAGTTTGACATTCCCCATCCTTCACAAAATCTGTTCTTAAGAGTTAGCTGGAGCAGTCGTATCTAGTCTCCACATTTCAGACTGTTACTTCTGCGGAGGAACTAGAATGGGTGATCAGTGGCCCTGGGAGGCCCAAGAATTGAATTACTCAATAGCTTACAATCATACTGAATTGCATAAGACCACCAGTGAATGGGTATTAGCACACCCAATAGTAGGACGTCTGTGTTATGCTCGGACTGGACCCCAGTTCACCTTGAAAGTAGGACAGCTTGTCTGTCTTAGCCAGAAGTTTTATAATGACACCACAAAACAGACGTCTTGGTGGTCAGGAGTTAATGAACCTGAACCTACCAACCCATTAGCGAAATTCCCTGAGCTTGCCGATTTATGGACTAACCTTGCCCAGCCTCATGCCTGGCAAGCCCCACCTGGCTTGTATTGGATCTGTGGAACCCGAGCATACGCTCGACTCCCTAGTCACTGGGGAGGGGCATGTGTCCTGGGAACCATCTGACCTTCTTTCTTCCTGTTACCCACAGAACATGGAGAACAATTAGGTTACCCAGTCTATACCAAGAGACAGAAAAGAGCAGCTTTGAAGATAGGCAAATGGGAGAGATGGGAAGGGGAAGATTGGCCACCTGAGAGAATTATTGCCTATTATGGACCAGCCACTTGGGAGCAAGATGGCACCTGGGGATACTGGATCCCTGTGTATATGATAAACCGTATCATACGTTTACAAGCAGTGGTTGAACTAATTACTAATGAGACTAGCCAAGCACTTACACTTCTAGCTAGACAAAGCACACAAATGCGAACTGCAATATATCAGAATCGCTTGGCACTAGATTACTTATTAGCCGCTGAAGGAGGAGTATGTGGTAAGTTGAATCTAACCAATTGTTGTTTGAAGATAGATGACAAGGGTCAAGTAGTTGAAGAGATTGCTGAAAACATGCGAAAACAAGCTTATGTGCCAGTACAGACCTGGCATGGTCTTAAGATACCTAACTGGTTCGAATCTATCTTCTCTGGCCTGGGGGGACTTACTACTTTTGCTATGATAATATTAGTATTCGTAGCCTTGTTTCTGTTGCTACCATGTATAATCCCATGTTGTATGCGCTCTATTAACAGTGTTATCGAAAATACCGTAGAACGCAAGACTGCCACTAAGATTTTGGCCTTATGGCACCCTAATCCTAGTATGTATGGTCGTAATCCGACTCCAGTGTAATTGAGTGATTTAACTCTCACACCTTATTGAAAATAGGGTGAGATTAATCAAAGGGGGGAATGTGGTAGGCGAAGGCCTATGATCCACGCTGCTTGAACTAAACAGACAGGCCTAAGCAGCTTGACCTGTAAGTAAAGCCTGTGGTTAGGCCCAGAGGAGTGAAACCCCCCCCCCGAATGCTGCTTCCATAGAATCGAAACTTAACTAAGCATAACCAAGCATAGCTAAGCAGAATCGAAACTTACAAAACACAGAAAAACAAGCTTTAATTGGTACTGATAAGAGTGTGAAAACTTTTGTGAACTAATTAATTCTGCTGAGAGAAGGGTTACAGTGCCCTGCTTTCCCACATGTTCTAGTTAGCTAAGTGACCTTGGAGGAGAATTGTATCAAGAGTCTAAGAACTGTCCATTGTAATGGGGACTGTAAGGGGGGCAAGCAGGTGCTGAGCCCAGACCAAGGTCCTCACTGGATGACTACGTAGTGGTACCGGGACCAATAGATGGGGTAGAAGGGGTTACCGGGACCAATGAGAAGTTTGCCTATGTACAGAATGGAGAAGGAAGGTATAAAAGTTGTTGTTTTACTAACAGCCATTGCTCAGCCATTTTGAATGTGATTCTGCTTGAGTCTTGTGCACAATAAATGATTTGGACCTTCTGAACAGACTCCTGGTATTATTGGATTGTTTGCGCTCTGCCGCTACACTGGTATCTGAGCCACAGTCCTCAGCAGAGACTAGGCCATGCTCCGCACCAGCATGTGGCTCTTTCCCAGCAAAAGCAGAGCTTTAGTATCACTCGTTTGTGTTTTAGAAGCAATCAAAACAACACAAACTCTATTGCTTAGGGAGGCTTGATTCCAGGGGTAAAAGATGCAAAATCGCTACTACTACTACTGAACATTTATATAACGCTACAAGGCATACACAGTGCTGTACAGAAACATATATGAAAGACAGTCCCTGCTCATCAGAGCTTACAATCTAGTCAAGACAGACAATACAACAGGTGAGGAAAAGGATACAAACTAGGGAAGGTAAAGAGACTTGTAGGAGACAAAGCGGAACAGGATCCAAAAGCAGCCTCAAAGAGCTGAGCCTTTAGCATAGATTTGAAAAGGGAAAGAGATGAAGCCTGATGCACAGGTAATTTGGTCCAGGCATAAGCAGCAGCACGGTGAAATGATCAGAGGGGGGCAAAGTACATTCGTCCACAAAAGAAGAGCAGGACCTGGGCATGATTGTTTCTGATGATCTTAAAGCAGGGAACAGGTAGAAAAGGTGAGGGTGAAAGCCAGAAGGATGCTTGGGTGCATAGGGAGAGGAATTGCCAGCAGAAAAGCATAGTTACTCACCTTTAATAGGTGATCTCCAGGAACAGCAGGAATTTAGTCTTCACATATGGGTGACATCGGTACTGACGGAGCCTACGTGGGAATGCTTCCCAGAGTCCAATAGGAAACCTTTTGGGAGCACTCCACTGCGCCTGCGCAACTACCTTCCCAACTCCCTCTTCTCAGTTGAGTTTGTAGCTGAGAAAGAGAGTAAATTAAATCCTATAACTCTTAGGGGAGGAGGGTGGGTTGTGAAGACTAAATTCCTGCTGTTCTTGGAGATCATCTGTTACAGGTGAGTAACTACGCCATCTCCAGGAACAACAGGAAAGTAGTCTTCACATATGAGATTCCCTAGCTCCCAGAAGCCAGATGAAGTGACCTCAGAACCGGTAGAGGTTTGCCTCGGAGTAGGCATGAGGAGGTCATGGATCCCACATGGATTTCTGTTATCTTCAAAGTCCGGGACAGAGGGTAGGAGTTGCATCCAAGTCGGAAAGAGATGCTGGAGTACAGCCTGACCAAACATGGCACCCCAGATGGAGTCCTTGTCTAGACAATAACACTGGTCAACACAATTTTTGTCACAGACCCACTCTGACCTGTTTCATATGTAATTTTTCCCATTGTTTACAAATATGGTATCAGAGGTTTTCTATCACCCATACTTCAGGAGCTATCATCTAATAAAGTGTGTACATTACTGTAAATTTGCCGTTACAGTTTTGTTTCAGTAATCAAAGGTTGAATATGAAAAATTCCATCATAATTATTACTGTATGTTGTCAGCCACAACCAAAAATGCTGAGTCATGTAGTTATAATATAATTAATTAACCGGGCCCCTTGCCCTACTGGTCCGGCTGATACAAGCAGAAAACACTGAGTCATGTATTGATATGCTTTCTGTCGCCGTCAGCGATTGTAGTTTGTATTGTTTGAAAAAAACAGAATCTGAATGGATGTGAATTTGCATTAATCTATTTCATAAACAGCAGTTGGTTAATAAATATTATGGTTATCGATTGTAGTTGTTTAACAATGCCTTGAAAGTGTGTTAATCATCCGGATTCATTTTGCTACATTTGCGGTGAGGTTACTTTTAAGAAGCAGAGCAGACGTTTTACTCCGCTTGTTAAGACATGTTATAAGCTGTACTTTGGATGTCAAGTCAGTGACCAGGACAAAAATTGGGCGCCTCACGTCTGCTGTATTACCTGTGTCAGACTCCTAACAGGTTGGGTAAAGGGTGGTCGACACATGAATTTTGCTGTTCCAATGATCTGGAGGGAAACAAGAGACCACTTGACAGATTGCTACTTTTGCCTTACAAACATTGCAGGCATTACTTCAAAATCAAAACACACTGTAAATTACCCAAATTTACCATCTGCCATGAGGCCTGAGCCTCACTGTCAAGAATTGCCGGTGCCAAAACCTCCAGAAAATCTTACAGTGAATGAGGATGAAGAAGAAGAAAAACCAATGAATGCTGATGTTGACGATGATGGCGATGCTATAATGCAGGATCCAAGCTTTGAGGCATCTGGTTCCTCTTCTGAACCACATTTACTGGACCAAGGCGATTTGAATGATCTTGTCAGAGATTTGAATCTTTCACAGCGACAAGCAGAACTGTTAGGGTCACGATTGAAAGGCTGGAATCTTCTTCAGAAAGAAACCAAAGTGTGCACTTTTAGAAATAGGCATACTGAGTTTGTGGATTACTTTGCCTTTGAAAATGGAATTGCATTTTGTTCTGAAGTTAAATCCCTGATGGAAACACTTTGTCCGGATTATAGAAGAGAGGACTGGCGACTATTTATTGATTCTTCTAAATATAGCCTAAAAGCTGTGCTTATCCACAACGGAAATATTTTACCATCAGTTCCAGTAGCTCATGCCGCCAATATGAAAGAAACTTACAGCAGTATGCATCTCCTGCTAACAAATATCAAATATGAAGAATAAAAGTGGAATATTTGTGGTGATTTAAAATTAATTGCCCTCTTGCTTGGGCAACAGCTTGGTTGGACAAAGTATTGTTGCTTTCTGTGTGAGTGGGACAGCAGGGACAGGAAAGCATAGTTACTCACCTGCAACAGGTGATCTCCGGGAACAGCAGGAATTTAGTCTTCACATATGGGTATCATCGGTAACGACAGAGCCCGCGCAGGAACGCTCCCCAGCATCCAATAGGAAAGCCTTTGGGAGCATCCCACAGTGCCTGCGTGCTGCCTTCCCGCCTTTCCCAACTGTCCCTCTCCAGTTGAGTTTATAGCTGAGACAAGAGAGAGAGGGAAAGAGAAAGAGAGAGAGATAGAGAGATACAACTCCTAAGGGAGGTGGGCGGGTTGTGAAGACTAAATTTCTGCTGTTCCCGGAGATCACCTGTTACAGGTGAGTAACTATGCTATCTCCAGGAACAAGCAGGAATGTAGTCTTCACATATGGGGGACTCCCTAGCTGCAGATGCCAGGGAGATAGCCCCAGAAAGTTGTGCACCCTTGTGAAAGGACTCCACTTCCCCCCATGGATCTCTGGCATCCTACCAGGGATGGTGGGCAGGAGTTGATTAAGTCTGGAACAGGTGTTGAAGAACAGCCTGACTAAACAAGGCATCCCGGCGGGAGTCCATGTCTAAGCAGTAGTGGGCTGGGAAGGTATGTACCGAAGCACAAGTAGCTGCTCGACAGATGTTGTCAAGAGACACAGAGTGAAGGTGAGCCATTGAGGCTGCCATGGCTTTCACATTGTGAGCTGTGACATGGCCTTCAAGAGGAAGGTTCTTACTCTCATAGGCAAAGGATATACACTGTGCAATACAGTTGGACAGTGTCCTCTTGGAGACTGGAAGTCCCAAATGACTAGGATCAAAAGCAACAAAGAGTTGAGAGGATTTCCTATGTTGCTTTGTCCTTTGCAAGTAAAGGCCAAAGCTCTTTTACAGTCCAAAGTATGAAGGTTCCTTTCTGCACTGGAGGCGTGAAACCTAGGAAAGAATACAGGAAGGTAAACCGCTTGGTTCAAATGAAAAGGCGAAACCACCTTTGGCATAAAATGTGGATGAGTCTTAAGAACTACCTTATCATGGTGGAACCTTGCATAAGGAGGATTAGCTACCAACGCTTGCAATTCACTGATGCGACGTGCTGATGTGATTGCAATGAGGAAGATAACCTTCCAGGAAAGAAATTTCAAAGCGGTAATGGCTAATGGTTCAAAGGGCGGTTTCATGAGTTGCCCAAGTACCAGATTCAAGTCCCATGCCACCGGTGGTGGCTTAATGGGAGGCTTAGTTAAAAGAAGGCCTCTCATAAACCTCGCTATGAGAGGATGAGAGGAAATAGGCTGTCCATTTAGAGGCTTGAAAGAAGCTGCAATTGCACTCAAATGGACTCTCACTGAATTGGTCTTAAGCCCTGCATTTGGCAAATGAAGGAGATACTCCAGTAATGATTCCAGAGGCATCGAAAGAGTTAAGACCCTTCTGCGAGCACCATATGGTAAACCTCTTCCATTTAAATACATAAGAGCGTCTTGTGGAGGGTTTCCTGGACGCATGAAGGATATCCTTTACTTGCTGGGAAAGGTTAAGATCCTGAAGTTCTAGGCTTTCAGCAACCAGGCCCTGAGATGCAGAGACTGGGGATTGGGATGCCACAGCATCCCGTCCTCTTGTGAGAGAAGATCTGGAGCAGATCCTAACTCCAGAGGCGGAGTTTGAGAGAGATGTAGGAGCAGAGGGTACCACGGTTGCCATAGCCAACGTGGAGCTATGAGATTCATATGACCTCTGTCTCTCTGAAGCATGAACAGGGTTTTGGGAATTAGGGGAATGGGTGGGAAGGCATACAGGAAGTCCTGACCCCAGTGAAGGAGGAAAGCATCCCTGGCCTGACAACCTCGAGCCCGAATTCTGGAACAGAACCGGAGAAGTTTGGCATTCAGCGGACTTGCAAAGAGGTCTATATCCGGGATTCCCCAAATTTGAAAAATATGGGCCACCTGATCTGCATGCAGAGACCATTCGTGTGGAAGCAGAACTCAACTGAGTTTGTCTGCTCAAGAGTTTTGAATGCCTGGAAGATACACCGGCAAGGAGATGAATCTGATGCTCTCTGGCGAGGGCCCATAGTCGCAAAGCTTCATTGCATAGCGAGAGAGCCTGTTCCGCCCTGCTTGTTCACATAGAACATGGCTACCTGATTGTCCATTTGAACTAGGACTGTCTTGTAGCTGAGCTGGGTGTGAAACACTCGAAGAGCAAGGAAAATTGCTCTGAGCTCCAGGAGGTTGATATGAAGACAGGCCTCCTGTGGAGTCCAGGTACCCTGGGTAGAGAGGTCGTGCAGGTGGGCTCCCCAACCCACCTGTGAAGCATCTGTTGTTAGAGTGGCTTGGGGTAAGGGATGCTGGAAAGGAGACCCCACCAGAAGGATTCTGGGTGACTACCACCATTGGAGGGACAAAATAAGACGATCTGAGTTTGCTATTTTGTCTAACAGGCAACCTGACGCCTGAGTCCACTGAGTGGATAAGGTCCACTGGGCTGCCCTCATATGAAGGCGAGCATAAGGAACCACATGCACGATGGATGCCATGTGGCCTAGCAACTGTAACATTTCCCGGGCAGTGAGATTAGGTTTGAGCACTGCTTGGGAAGCTAACTGTACAATGCGAAGGCAGCGGGGCTGTGGAAGGAAGGCCCTTGTCTGTCTGGTATCCAGATGAGCTCCTATAAATTCTAGGGATTGAGTGGGAGCAAGGTTGGATTTTGGGAAGTTTATTTTAAGTCCCAAATACTGAAGGATGTGCATTGTGCGAGACAGAGCAAAACTGGCTTCTGGCCCTGGAGGGGCTCAAATGAGCCAGTCCTCTAAGTAAGGGAAGACAAATATTCCCAGGGTGCGGAGAAATGCTGCTACCACAGCCATGCATTTTGTGAACACTCTTGGTGCAGAAGCCAGGCCAAAAGGAAGAACCCTGTATTGGTAGTGCTTTCCTTGAAACAGGAAAGCGTAGTTACTCACCTGTAACAGGTGTTCTCCAGGAGCAGCAGGAATCAGTCCTCACATATGGGTAACGTCGGCGCCGACGGAGCCCTCGCGGAGCAATTTTCCCCAGCTTTCAAAGAAAGCCTTTGGGAATTGCAGCGCGCATGCGCGGTCCTCTTCCCGCCCAAGGGTGCCATCTTGCTCAGTCAGATGACATAGCTAAAAGACAGCAAAAAAGTAGCAAAAAAGAAAGCATAGAACTGCAACTCCGAGGGGAGGAGGGAGGGTTGGGAGGACTGATTCCTGCTGCTCCTGGAGAACACCTGTTACAGGTGAGTAACTACGCTTTCTCCAGGACCAAGCAGGAAGTCAGTCCTCACATATGGGACTCCCAAGCTTAAGGCTACCGGAGACCCTAAGCATAAAAAGGAGCTCCCTCAAGCTCAGTAGCCCAGAAGGAAGGAATCTTCTCTGAATACTTCTCCAACCGGTAGCCCAACATCCGGGATGGAGGGTAGGAGTTGCCTATACCTCGAAGAGGTTACGGAGGACTGCCTGTCCGAAATCACTGTCCCTGCGGGACTCCCTCTCCAGGCAGTAATGGGCCGCAAAAGTCTGGCTTGAAGACCAAGTAGCGGACCGGCAGATGTCTGCCAATGGAACAGAGCGGAGGTAAGCCACTGACGTAGCCTTCGCCCGAACACGATGGGCCGTGACTCGACTTTCCAACGAGAGGCCGGTTGCCTCATAAGCCCAAGCGATACAGTCAGCAATCCAGATGGACAGAGTACGCTTGGAGACAGGGAGCCCCAACTTATTGGGGTCATAAGAAACGAAGAGCTGAACAGCCCTTCTGTGCTCCCGCGTACGGTCAAGGTAGAAGGTTAACGCCCTTCTACAGTCCAGGGTATGCAGGACCATTTCAGCTCGGCTGGAGTGTGGCCTGGGAAAGTAGGTCGGAAGCACCACCTCCTGGTTGATGTGAAAAGGGGAAACCACTTTGGGCAGAAACTTAGGGTGAGTCCGTAGGACTACCCGGTTCTTGTAGAACCTAGTGTACGGAGGATCAGACACCAGGGCCTGCAGCTCACTAACGCGTCTAGCAGAAGTGAGGGCCACCAAGAACAAGGTTTTCCAAGAAAGAAAACGAAGAGGACAGGTAGCCATAGGTTCAAAAGGCGGACAGGTAATCCGCTGTAAAACCACATTGAGATCCCAGTCCGGGGCTGGTGGGCGCAAAGGTGGTTTAAGGAGAAGGAGGCCTCTGAGAAAACGAGCCACCAGAGGGTGGCTGGAAAGAGGTCTGCCATCCACCGGCATGTGATGCGCAGAAAGAGCGCTGAGGTGGACCTTGACCGAGTTGGACTTAAGTCCAAGATTGGAGAGGGAAAGCAAGTACTGCAAGACCACTGATGCTGAACAGGAGAAGGGGTCTTGAGACTGCAGGGCACACCAGACGGAGAATCGATGCCACTTAAGAGCGTAGGACTTCCGGGTGGAGGGCCGCCTGGAGGCCAAGACGACCTCCTCCACATCTGGAGGCAGCTGGAGAGGAGCAAGGACTACCCTTTCAGCAGCCAGGCCATCAGATGAAGGGACCGGAGGTTGGGGTGCAGGAGAGTCCCCTGATCTTGTGACAGGAGGTCGGGCTGAAACCCCAGAGGAAGAGGGGTGTCCACCGCCAGCTGCATTAGAAGCGGGAACCAAGGTTGTCTCGGCCACCGGGGAGCCACTAGGATCATCGAGGCTTTGTCTCTGAGAACCTTGAAGAGCGTCCGAGACACTAGCGGCATGGGAGGAAAGGCATATAAGAGGCCTGTGGACCATGGAATCAGAAAAGCATCCGCCGCTACTCGGAGAGGATGCGGTTGTCGGGAGCAGAATCTGGGAAGTTGCCGGTTCAGAGGACTGGCAAACAGATCCATGGTGGGGAGGCCCCACTTGAGAAAGATCCGTTGAACCACCATCGGATCCAATCTCCACTCGTGTGGCTGGAGGATCCTGCTGAGCCTGTCGGCCAGGTAATTTTCTTGACCTGGGAGATAGACAGCTTTGAGGATGATGCCATGGTGGACGGCCCAAGAGCATAGTTTCTGTGCCTCCTGACAGAGAAGGAAGGAGCCTGTTCTGCCTTGTTTTTTTCACGTAGAACATTGCAACCTGATTGTCTGTCTGTACCAGCACCGACTGGTGAGAAATCAGGTGAGGGAATGCTTTGAGCGCTAGGCGGATGGCTCTGAGCTCCAGGAAGTTTATCTGCTGAGCAGATTCCCAGGGAGTCCAGAGACCTTGAGTACATGTCCCTTGGCAGTGTGCTCCCCAACCCAGGAGAGAAGCATCGGTACTAGGTTTGGGAGATGAAGCCACCATTGCAGAGAGGAGACCAGCTGGTCGGAGATCTGTACGGAGTCCGCTAGGCTCCCAGTGGCCTGATGCCATCGTGAGCGAAGGCACCATTGCGCAGGTCGCATGTTCAGGCGGGCATTGGGGGTCACATGGACTGTGGAAGCCATATGGCCGAGCAGCCTCAGAAATTGCCTGTCCGAGACCAGGGCATTGCTGTGAAAGTGGCTGGCGAGATCCATGAGCCGCTTGGCCCTGTCCAGAGGGAGGAAGGCCCGCGCCTGAAGAGTGTCCAACCTGGCGCCGATGAATTCGAGATTTTGAGAGGGGAGCAAAGTGGACTTTGCGAAGTTTATGACAAATCCCAAGTGCTGGAGTAGAGTCACAGTGCGATGAGTGGCCTGAGTGGCCTCTTGGGAAGACTGGGCTCTGATGAGCCAGTCGTCCAGGTATGGGAACACAAAAAGACCTTATTTTATTTATTTATTTGTATTCTCTTATATACCGCACTATTCAGCATCAGCGCGGTTCACATAGAACAAAAATCTCATTACAGTCAACTTGCATGAGTTTACAGATAACAAGGGAAGGAACTTGGATAACAAGGGAAACTATTTACAATCTATTTACAGATGTAATACTAATGAATAGGTACTGTGATAAGGAAGCTTATCATAGCTCAGGTAGGAGCTATAGAAAAGATGATGTGACTCTGAACAAGCAACCTGTCAGTTTTGGTAGAAGTAAGAAAACAGAGTTTTCATATAAAAGACTACCAATCCCAGAATGCACCAGGTTTCCAGCAGCCATGAGGGAGGCTGAAGTGAGAAAACGTGTGTGCAATCAAGAGAGCTATGAGGTAATCCCTAAGCACTCATCTCAAAGGGCAGGGCCTGATTCAACACAGCTGCGCTGTGTTAGGGAGGAGCACACATTAGGACAGAATAAGAATAGAGCTTATTCTACAGACAGCTACAGAAAGAGCTTCAGGAAAGGAGACAGCAACAGCTTCAAGCTCAAGCACCAGTATCACCTGGAGAAACAGAAGCCAAGCCAAGCCAAGCGTATAGAGAAAGAAGGAAACTCTCTGGAAGGAAGAGAAGAAAGCCCATTGGATGGTCTGGGAGAGTCCAAGGCAGTACCTATACTGGGAGGTATTCCAAATGCCAGCAGAGTCCATTGGACTGGAGTCAGCCAGAGGAATGGATTGGCAGAGATAGGAATCACCAGTGGCTACCTGGAAGAGAGAAGACTGCACGTGGAAGGGACTTTCAGACCAAGGCCAGAAGGTATGTGAGAGGAGATCCAGTGTCCAGGGATCAAGATTGGAAGGCTGGACATCAGAATTGGATTACATACTGGCCAGGCTATACAGAGAGGAATTATGATAGCAGGAGAGGCTCAGGTATGAACACTGATCCAGACCCTATCTATAATAGTGAATGGCAGCAAGGGAATAAGCATTCTCATGATAGTGCCTTATTGAAAGACTCATCTGTGCCAATGTATGATAGTGACCCTATGCTGATTGATGAAGGGGAAATTACAGCAGATGAGACTATTAATTACATGGACTGTTCTTTATCCAAGTGCTATTGCTAGCTTTCTGTGAGCAAACACATCAGCCATCAAAAAGAAACCTAACTTTGTTCTTTATTTCCACTGCAAACAGCTCTTAAAGCAGGATTTGGGTTCACACAGTAGCAGCCAGCCAGCTAAAGGCTTTCAGCTGGTCAATTGATAGTAATTAAAGCTGCACCTGATTGTGTGTGTGAGCAAGAGAGAATCACTGCAGGATCTGTGTGGAAATTAAGCAGAAGTTAACCTAACCAGCAAAGTTTATTTATTTCTTTGTACCTTTTTCCTTTGGTAATTATTTGCTAAGAAAACATTAGCTAATTGCCTGACAAGCTGAAGGTTGTTTTCTGATTTGCTTTGTGACTTTATGTTATCCATTTAAACACTGCAAGCAAGTAACCTCATTTATATTGCTAACAAGCATACTTGTGCTGGGTGAATTAAACCGTATCAATAAAAGAAGTATTTTATTGGCTTTAACCACTGGTTTCACAACTCAATTATTGTCTTCAGCTGTGTTTGGGAGTGAATGAACTACATCACCCACAATACCTTGCAAGAATCATATGAATATATGCATCGTCAAGATTGTGTAAGTTCTCACCCTAGGCAGCCGTCTGACAGTACACATTACTAGGAACAGGATCTTAGATAGGCCGCCACCACTGCCAGGCATTTGGTGAACACCCTGGGGGCGGAGGATAGGCCAAAGGGCAGTACTCTGTACTGGTAATGATTTCCTCCCACAACAAACCTGAGATATTGTCTGTGGTCTGGATGAATAAGGATATGAGTATACGCATCCTTTAGATCCAAGGAGCATAGCCAGTCTCCCTGCTGGAGATAGGGCAGCAGGATTCCAAGGGTAAGCATCTTGAACTTTTCCTTTGCAAGGAACTTGTTGAGGTTTCGCAAGTCCAGGATGGGTCTGAGGCCTCCTGTTCTTTTTGGTATCAGAAAGTACCTGGAGTAAAACCCTTGACCCTTCAGGTGGTGGGGCACCAGTTCCACAGCCTGTTCCTGAAGGAGACTTGCTAACTCCTGAAGGAGTAAGTCCTTGTGCAGAGGGAGTCTCGGAGGCTCCCCTGGAAAGTAGGAAGGAGGTACCTGATGAAAGTGAAGGAGATAGCCCTCCCGAACTATGTGAAGTACCCAGGCATCTGTGGTGATGTTGGACCACCTTTGGGCAAAGTGGACCAGCCGGCCTCCTGTGCTGAGAGAAACCAGCTGAGGGGGAGAGGCTATGCTGAGGAAGTCAAAAACCCCCACCCTGCTGAGCAGGGGCCGGTGGTGCAGGCTTGGGGGCTTGCTGCCTATGGGACCCATTACCCCGTCCCTTGGCCTGCTTCCCCTGTGGGGGAGTTGCGGAGGCCTGATACTGAGGGTAGTATTTATAGGCAGCCGCCTTCCTCAGGTAAAAGGGCTTTTTCCCCGAGCCCTTCTTCTTCTGAGAAGGGGCAGAGGTCTTCCTTGAGAGACGAGTCCTGGTGAGAGTCTCGGTCTCGATCTCTGCAGCCTTCTCATCCATGGGCTTGCCAAAGAGGTTTTCACCTCGGCAGGGGACATCGACCAACTTGTCCTGCACCCATGGCTCGAGGTCGGACGACTGAAGCCAAGCCTGGCGGCGTCCACCGATGCCGGCTGCGGCTACTCGAGCCGATGCCTCAAAACCATCGTAGGCTGCTCGAGAGATAAACTTCGAGCACTCTCGAATACCAGTTGACAAGGTTTGGAACCTCTGCAAAGGTTCGTCGGAGAGCAGCAGAGAACCCGGCTATTTCTTTAGCCAGGTCCCGGAGATACATGCCCATGTAGAGCTGGTAGGTCTGGACCCGACAAGCAAGCATAGAGCCCTGGAAACACTTCCTACCGAGGGCATCCAGGCTTCGGGCCTCCCTACCGGGGGGCACCGAGGAGTGCATTTTTTGACTCTTAAGTCTATGCATGGCCGATTCCACCACCATGGAATGGTGCGGTAGTTGTGCCTTTTGGAAGCCGGGGCTCTTGCAGACTCGATAAATGGAATCGACCCGCTTGCTTAATACCGGCGACGACGCCGGGCTCTCCCACATGCGGAAGAGAAGTCGTTCCAGCATCGGAGGAACCGGTACAATAAAGGCCTCCTTGGGGGAGAGTCATATTGGAGGGCATCGAGTTCTTCGACTCGAGGCTCCTCCTCGGGATCCACGGGGAAGGCCAAGGCCTTGGCCATATCCCGCACGAAGTCCGAGAACCGGGTATTCTCCGGGGGGGACCATCTCCGAGGTTCGGACTCGGGGGAGTCCGATGGGACACACCGAGTCCGAAAGGAACCAGGTGACTCTTCGTCCTCGGATTCCCAGGCCGACTCCTCGGAGGAGGAGTCGAGCGGCTCCGGTCGGGCGGGCATCCATGCCATCCGCCCCAACGCCGAGGGAGTCGGCGTCGACGACATCGGTCCCGAACGGGAGGCCGAAGGAGACCGTGACCGAGGATCGACTCGAGCCCTCATGGACTCGAGGATCGGCTCGGTCTCCGGGGTCGACTTGGAGGTCGACGTCCTGGCGGTCAGGGCAGAAGCACCGGCGAGGCCAGCGATCAATGCCCGCTGCTGGTCCATGAAGGCAGTCAGACTGCTCTCCAAGGCCGTCAACCTGAGTCCGAGCTCAGGAGACCCAGCAGCCCCCGACTCGGGCCCCGACGGCGTCGGGCCCGACGTCGGCTCCTTCGGAGGCGAGTCTACGAGGACAACAGTACTCACGTGAGCGGGCAAGTCCATCTCGAGACGAGGATGTTTTGAAGGTCTCTCCACCTCCGAGGACCCGGGAAGGAATCGGGGCTATGCGACCTGGCCCTCGAGGAACCAGGAGCGTCCACCGATCCTGCCCTCGCGGGTTTCTTCTTCCGATGATGTTCCCGGGTAGGAGACCCCCTTTCAGAGGAACTTCGACGATGCTCAGGACCAGAGTCCCGAGACGTCGAAGCCTCTGACGAGGTCCGAGCCCGGCCGGAGTCAGAGAAGATCCGTTCCCGCTGATGCTGCCGACTCCTCAACGCTTTTGAGGACATTTTGCCACACGGACCACAGATCATCGGGTCATGATCGGGTCCGAGGCAGCGGAGGCAGAAGTCATGTGTGTCTGTAAGAGACATGAGTTTCTTACAGAGATCACACTTTTTAAACCCGCTGGCAGCCATCGGGGGAAAAAGGGCCCCTGCGAGGTCGAAAGACCGGGCTGCCAGTGAAAAAGGCACGAAATCTGTCACGAAGGACAAAAAAACCGAAAAATAAAGAACGGACTCGCAACCGGCGTCGCGAGTCCGGGCGGGAAAAGAACCGGCGTCGAAACCGAGAGAAAAAAAGAGAAATAATCAACTTTTCTGCGGGGATTCACAAACGTCTGTAGGGCTCCGCGGAAAAAAGAAGACTGAGCAAGATGGCACCCTTGGGCGGGAAGAGGACCGCGCATGCGCGCTGCAATTCCCAAAGGCTTTCTTTGAAAGCTGGGGAAAATTGCTCCGCGAGGGCTCCGTCGGCGCCGACGTCACCCATATGTGAGGACTGACTTCCTGCTTGGTCCTGGAGAATCGAAGGAACTTCCTATGACTTGGATGGATGAGAACATGAGTGTAAGCATTCTTGAGATCTAGAGAACAAAGCCAATCCTGACTCCGAAGGTATGGCAGCAGAGTTCCTAGAATAATCATTTTGAACTTCTCTCTGAACAGGAATTTGTTCAATTCTCTGAGGTCTAGAATGGGTCTGTGTCCTCCTGTTTTCTTTGGAATAAGAAAATAGGGGGAGTAGAACCCTGTACCCCGTTGGGAACTGGGTACCTCTTCTATTGCTCCTTGAGCAAAGAGCATAGTGACTTCTTGACCTAACCAGTCGTTGAGAGAGGTCTGAGAATTGAACTGTCTTACTATTGTAGGAGGGGGCATGCTGAGGAAATGAAGCTTGTACCCTTCTCGTACAATGGACAGAGTCCAATTTTCTGCTGTTATCTGACACCATCTGGGGGCAAAATGACATAACCTTCCCGGGATGGTAGAGGGTTCTGGTCCGTTCAGGGCCAGGAAGGCAAAGTTCTCTAGACAGGAGTCAAAGCCCCTGTGGAGGCTGAGTCTGCTGAGCCGGTTGAGGCTTAGCAGCTTTTGACTTCTTTTGTTGCCTAGGTTGCTGTTGCTGTCCCTTTTGGGGAGACTGACCTGGACGATGTCCCTGTTGGGTATAGGAGGGCTAAAACTTCTTCTTCTTGTTGAAGAACGGTTTCTTAGAGGATCTTTTCCTCGCAGGATCAGCTGTAGATTTGGACAATCTATCCAAAGTGATATTGTCAGCATCTATCTCATTAGCTTTTTCCTGCCAATTCTTGCCAAAGAGATTCTCTCCTGTGCAAGGTATATTTCCCAATTTGCCCTGTACCCAGATTTTCAAGTCAGATGCCTGGAGCCATGCAATCCTACGTGCACCTATGGCAATAGCAGCAGTTCTGCTTATGCATTCAAAGCAGTCAAAGGCTGCACGATTCACAAAATTGGAAACATCCTGAGCGTGTTTAACAAGAGCAAGATAATCTTGTTTTTTATCATCAGGAAGAAAAAGGCTCATAAGCTCTAAGTCTCCTGTGACTTCCTTAAGGAACATCCCCATATACAAGATATAGGAACTGATCCTAGCAGAAAGCATGGAAGCCTGGAAGGATTGACGTCCAAAGGTGTCAAGAGTTCTACACTCACGTCCTAGAGGATCAGATGCATGCCTTTTTGCACTCTTCATCCATCTCATGGCTGATTCCACCACCATGGAATGGTGTGGTAATTGAGTCTTTTGAAATTAAGGACAAGGAGGAACTCGATACATGGTGTCGATTCTTCGGGAATGAGGAGATGTAGTTAGAGGTGTTTCCCACATCCTTAACATAAGATCAGGCAAGATCTCATGAATAGGTAAGGAAGCTGCCTCCTTGGGAGCATTAGGGTACTGAAGGATTTCTAATTCCTTTGCCCTAGGCTCTTTTTCGGGAGCCACTGTGATGGAAAGACCTCAGGCCACATCTCGGATAAAATCCTGAAAGGACATATTCTCTGGTGGAGACATCCTACGCTGAGGAGAAGAGGAATCCTCGGGAAGAAGTACTCTTGTATCGGCAGAGTCTTTGGAGTCTTCAGACTAATCTGAGGATTCGAAGTATCTCCGATCCCGGTGATCGTGCAAGGCACGGAACCGGTACCGATCGAAGTCGGTATCGGAGTGGTCCGGTACCAACTTGTCGATGCCGGATAGAGACGCATGACTCGGTCCCGGTGGTATACCTGCCGATGTCGATGCAGTCGGTGCCGGTACCGGTTGAGGTGTCTGAAGCGGTTTCAGGGGCATCGAGGCTGTGAGAAGAGCCGCCAGACTGCGTTCAATAGCCAAGAATCCCTGGACTACTGACGCTGCCGATGCTTGGGTATCGGTGCCGGTTGAAGCGGCCGGCACCCCAGAGCAGAATTTGAGGCCTCGAGAACATCCTGGAGGCCCACTAGTGCTTTGGAAGCCGAAGCCTCCTGCCGGGGTAATTTTGCCGGTGAAAATCCCTCAAGGGCAACGCCAGAGGCATCTCGATGCTTAGAAGGATATCTACCCTTTGAGGACCGGCTAGATTTATGTTTAGTTACCTGAGATCCATGGGAGGAAGATGAAGCCCTGGAGGACGTCAATGCCACGGACACCGCATCGGAGGGAAAAAGGGTGCTAAGTTTAGCAGCCTGGTTTTGCCTGCCCCTTTTTGACATCATTCCACAGGCGAGGCACTCTGAAATAGAGTGGTCAGGACCTAAACATTTGAGGCACCACTCATGGGTGTCAGTGACGGAGATGGTACCGCCACACTTAGAACATTTTTAAAACCCGAAGCAGGTTTTTCCATGTTTAAGGAAAAAATTGGGCCTAGTGCCCAAAATGGCGCCTAGCACCACAGAAGAAAGTTACTTAAGGAAAGACTCCAGAAACTAAGCCTTTTTTTTTTTAAGAAAAGAAGAACCGGGGATACCGGTTTAGCGTTGAGGGAAGGCAGACGCGACCACAAAAAAGAAGTATAAGATTAGAATTTTCTGCGGTGACAGGATGTGCGACCTGTCGGCTCTGCGGAAAACGAAAAACTGGAGAGAGACAGTTGGGAAAGGCGGGAAGGCAGCACGCAGGCGCTGTGGGATGCTCCCAAAGGCTTTGCTATTGGACGCTGTGGAGCGTTCCCGCACGGGCTCAATTGGTACCGACGATACCCATATGTGAAGACTACATTCCTGCTTGTTCCTGGAGATAAATCATTACATCTGGAAACAATGGCCAAAGAGAACATCACTAGTCCCAGGCCAGAAAAATGTTGCACATGACCCAAATAAAGTATATCTACCTCCACTCCATATAAAATAGGGTCTTATGAAGAACTTCGTAAAAGCCATGGATAGACGTGGACTTGGATTTGCATATCTAAGAAAGACATTTCCACGAATCAGTGAGGTGACGATCAAAGAAGGGATCTTTGTAGGACCTGATATTAGAAAACTGATGAAAGATGAAAACTTTGACGGTCAGTTGAATGAAACTGAAAGAGCTGCATGGGAGTCCTTTAAGACTGTTTGCCGCGACTTCTTGGGAAATAACAAGGCAGACAACTACGCAGAATCAGTGGATACTCTACTGAAATCTTACCAGAAACTGGGATGTAACATGTCTTTGAAAATGCACTTCTTGCATTCACACCTGGATTTTTTTTTCCTGCAAATCTAGGAGCAGTCAGCGATGAACATGGGGAAAGGTTTCATCAGGACATTTCGGTAATGGAAAATAGGTACCAGGGCAAGTGGAGCTCCAGTATGCTTGCAGACTATTGTTGGACCCTTAAGAGGGATGTTCTTGAGGTGCAATACAACAGAAAATCATATACAACTACCTTTTAGGAGACATTACGTTACAATATACACCTATATACATCTAATGTAAATATGAGCAACATAGTCTAAATTTAAACTATATGTCACTCAAAAATGTTACATGATGGAGAATTTCTAAGTATATATCCGAGTTCGTAACCAGAAACAGTACTAGAATCAGCCATTTTCATTTCTGTAAAGAAAATTTTTTAAATTTTTTTTACCAGTGTAATGGGCAGCAAAGGTATGGACAGAAGACCAAGTTACTGCTTTGCATATTTCTTCGATGGCTACTGAGCGTAGGTTTGTCATCGAGGTGGCCATGGCGTGAATGTTGTGAGCCATGACATGCCCTTCCAGGGGGAGTTCTGTTTTGTCATAGGCATATGAAATGCAGCCTGCTATCCATCTGGAGAGCATATGCTTTGAAACAAAAGAAGCAGGAAGAAACAATTTATTCACCAAACAAAGAGGTCAGCCTAATACATGTTTCGACTGGGGGCCTTCTTCAGGGGACGAAGACCTCTTAAAACAAATAAAAACATAATAATCCAAATAATAAAACTGATACTAAACATATAAGAGCATAAAACATTAAAATATGATTAATTACAACTGAAGGTAAAAACCAAACTAATACAATCCGACATATAGATAAATAAATATAAAACTAATATATGTAAAAACAAATAATACTAAATAATACATCTCATTAAAAGAAAGCAGAGCTATAAAAGTCAAAAATAACAAGTGTTGTAGTACTGTGATGGTACGATACAAGGAAAGCAGTACTTCTTGGGAGGTGTCTGCTTTTATTAGTCAGTCATCTAACTAAGGGAAGACAAATATCCCCAGAGATCTTAGATATCTGGCCATGACCGCCATGCACTTTGTGAAGACTCTTGGGTTAGAGGCGAGCCAAAGGAAAGGACTCTGTACTGACGTCTTCCCTGAAAGGTGAAGTGTAGATATTTCCAGTGTCCTGGATGAATGAGGATATGTGTGTACACTTCTTTTAGATCTAGAGAACAGAGCCAGTCCTGAATCTGGAGGTAGGGAAGAAGAGTCCCGACTCCCGAGAGAGATCATCTTGAACTTTTCATAGACTGGAAACCTGCTGAGGTTTCTGAGGTCCAGAATGGGCCTGCACCCTTTGGTTTTCTTTAGAATGAGAAAGTAGGGAGAGTAAAAGCCCATTCCCTGTTGGTGCCCTGAGACAGAAGAAAGGATGGAGAGCAGTGAGTGGGGGTTGCGTTTGATATTCCACCATGAAAGCAGAGGGAGGCAGAGTCTGTAGATGAAGTCTGTACCTGTCCTGGACAATGGTGAGTGTCTACTGCTCTGAGGTGATGAGGTGCCATCTATGGGTGAAGTAACACAGTCGGCCTGCTATGTGGAGGGGTTGGGGGCCCTCCAGACGCAGGGTAGCAATGTTCTCTAGGAAAGAGTCACAAACCAGGTGCAGATTGTGTCTGTGGGGCTAGTTGAGGTTTAGCCACCTGTAGCTTCTTCTATTGCTTAGAAGGCTGCTGTCTCTTTTGTGGGGCCTGGCACTGGTACTGAGAAGCAGGAAGATAAGAAGAATATAATTTATTCTTTTTATTGTAGAAATACTTCTTTGCAGGAGTCTTTTTCCTAGTAGAGTCTGCTGTTACTCTAGATAGTCTCTTTAGAGTAGTGTTCTCTGACTCTGAGATGTCTTATCTTGCCAGTCTCTGCCAAAAAGATTTTCTCCTATGCAAGGTATGTTTCCCAGTTTATCTTGAACCCAATGTTCAAGATCTGAGGCTTGAAGTCATGCAATTCTACATGCACCGATGCATATCGCTAAGGATCTGCTTCTGAATTCAAAAGCATCGAAGGTAGCTCTATTGACAAACTTCGAAACACTTTGACTATGCTTAACTAGAGCAAAATAGTCTGCCCTCTTGTCATCAGGGAGGAGAGGAGCAAAGGCCTCAAGATCCCTGGAGACGTCTTTGAGGAACATTCCCATGCAAAGGATATAGGAGTTGATCCTAGCCGAGAGCATGGATGCTTGAAAGCATCGATGTCCAAAAGCGTTGAGAGTTCTCGATTCCCTTCCTGGAGGATTTGAGGAGTGAGTCTTGGAGCTTTTGATACAGCACATCACTGATTCTACCACCATGGAATGGTGAGGAAGTTGTGGCTTTTGGAAGCCAGGACACTCTGATACCCGATACACGGTATTGAGATTTCAACCATGAGAGGCGTCTCCCACATGCGGAGCATCAGGTCATTGAGGATGTGGTGCACCAGTAAAGTGACTACTTCCTTAGGTGCTATTGGGTATTGGAGGATTTCTAATTCCTCCACCCTTGGTTCCTTCTCCAATATTACCAACTCAAAGAGTCTAAAAGAGTAATAAGGATAGCAAAATCAAAGGCAGAGGAAAGGATGGCTAAAGATGTTAACGGTAGCAACAAAACTTTCTTCAGGTATATTCGGGAAAGGAAGAAAATCAGTTGGAATTGCAGGACTCAGAAGTGCTGGGAAAGGACTCGTGGAAAGTGACACTGAAAAAGCGGAATTGCTAAACAAATACTTCTGCTCTGTTTTTACTAAAGAAGATCCTGGAGATGGACCAGCTGTGACTCCCAAATATAAAAATGGGAATGAAGTAGATACCACACCATTCACAGAAGACGAGGTGTTAGAACAACTTGCTAAACTGAAAGTGGACAAAGCCATGGGACCAGATGGATACATCCTAGGATACTGAAAGAGCTCAGAGAGGTTCTTGCAGGACCGTTAAAGGACGTCTTCAACAGATCCTTGGAAACAGGAGAGGTTCCTCAGGACTGGAGAATGGCTGATGTCGTACCTCTACACAAAAGTGGTGACAGGGAAGAAGTGTCAAACTACAGGCCCGTGAGCCTTAACTCGGTGGCGAGAAAAGTAATGGAGGTGCTCCTGAAAGAGCGAATAGTGAACTTTCTCAAAACCAACAGGATGCAAGATCCGAGGCAACATGGTTTTACCGAAGGACGGTCTTGCCAAACAAATCTGATTGAGTTCTTTGACTGGGTGACCAAGGAACTAGATCAGGGGCATGCAATGGATGTCATCTACCTGGATTTCAGCAAAGCCTTTGATACTGTTCCTCATAGGAGGCTTGTCAACAAACTCAGTAGCTTGGGGATGGGTCCCAAGATGGTAAACTGGATTAGAAATTGGTTGACTGACAGACGACAGAAAGTGATTGTACATGGAGCTCACTCGGATGAGAGGAAGGTAATTAGCGGGGTGCCCCTGGGTTCAGTCCTGGGTCCGGCACTGTTCAATGTATTTGTGACTGATATTGCTGAAGGACTGAATGGAAAAGTCTGTCTTTTTGCAGACGACACAAAAATTTGCAACAGAGTGGATTCCCCCGAGGGAGTGGTTAACATGAGGAAAGATCTACAAAAGCTGGAAGACTGGTCTAATGCTTGGCAACTATGATTTAATGCAAAAAAGTGCAGAGTCATGCACTTGGGTAGCAGAAATCCAAGGGAAATGTACACGATAGGGGGCGAGAGGTTGGTATGCACGATTCAGGAGAAAGACCTTGGTGTGATTATCTCTGATGATCTCAAGGTGGCAAAACAGTGCGACAAGGCGGTGGCAAAAGCCAGGAGGCTGCATACAGAGAGGGATTACCAGCAGAAAGGAAGAGGTACTTATGCCACTGTATAAGTCACTGGTGAGGCCTCACTTGGAATACTGTGTTCAGTTTTGGAGACATTATCTTGCAAAAAATGTAAAAAGACTGTAAACTGTTCAGAGGAAAGCGACCAAAATGATTTGGAGCCTGCGTCAGAAGCCTTATGAGAAGAGACTTGAAGACCTAAATATGTACACTTTGTAGGAGAGGAGGGACAGGGGAGATATGATTCAGACCTTTAAATACTTAAAGAGAAATGATGAACAAACAAACCTCTTCCAAAGACGGGGAAGCTGTAAAACTAGAGGGCATAACATGAAGCTGCAAGGTGGTAAATTGAAAGGCAATATCAGGAAATATTTTTTCACTGAAAGGGTGGTGGATGCTTGGAATGCCCTCCCAAAGGAAGTGGTGGGGGCAAACACGGTGACGGAATTCAAAACAGCATGGGACAAACACAGTGGATCCCTTTACAGCAATAGGATAAAAACAAAATAAACGATACCATCTAACTTCTGAACCATATAACGTCTCAACAAATAGGGGTGTCCTACATGGAGTGGTGGGTTTACCCCTAAACAAAGACATGGGGAGGGGTGGCCTGCACAGAGTGACAGGTGCACCTACTCTTGCCATCTTGCTGGGCAGACTAGATGGACCATGCTGGTCTTTATCTGCCGTCATTTACTATGTTACTATGTTACCATGATAGAGAGACTTTTAGCCAGGTCTCAAATGAATTCCTGGAAAGGCAAGTCCTCCAGAAGTGACATCTGTCATTGTTGGAGTAGGGAAGGGTCTGAAGGAAGGTCCTGAGGTCTCTGGGAATCGAGTGACTCTAGATTCGAAGCAGGAGAATAGAAATCTGAGGATTCAAAGTATCGACAGGCACGGTGGTCACCTGAAGCTAGGTGCCAGTACAGATGCTCCGAGTTATCAGCTTTGTTGAGCCGTTTGAGCTTTGCACTGGTATCGGTTAAGGTTTCAAGGGAGGGCATGGGCGGGAGTGACGACAATGTCATTTGTAGCAGCCCTGTCGTCGTACCCGGAACCGGTGTCTACGTCGGTACTGTGACCGGTATCAATGGGGCAGTGCCTGTAGCCAAGGCCTTTACCGGTACGGAGGCTGCCAGTATGCGCTGGTCTATCAAGGTTGCCAATGCTTGGGTATCGGTAACGGGTATTTGTGCTACCATCCCAGAGCATGGCACCAGCAGCTCTCCAGAGGTCAAGGCCTCGGGAGCATCCTGGTGCCCCTCGATGGCTTTGGAGGACAGGGCCTCCCACCGAGGCTGTTTAGCAGGCTGATCCACCGCCGAGGCAACATCCAAGGGGTCTTGATGCTTTGAGCGAGATTTCCCCCTAGAGATACTATCAGACTTCGATGCAGCCTTGTGTTTGGACTTCAAAGATACCTGAGATCCATGAGAGGATGATGAGGCCCTTGACGAAGTGGATGCCATCGATACTATGTCCAAAGCAAAGAATTCTCCAAATTTAGAAGCCCAGTTCTGTAAGCCTCTCCGTGTCATTTTTTGACAGAGAAAACAGTCTTGACTGGTGGTCTGGGCCGAGGCATTTTAAGCACCAGTCATGTGTGTCAGTCAGCGAAATGGAGCTGGCACAATTAGGATACAACACTACGGGAGCAAGTACCACGCGAAATGCAGAAACCAGTCCAAAGGTGTGGTATGGTGGAAAAATGAAACCTTTATTAAACAAATGCCAACCCATTTGTTTAATAGAGGTTTCATTTTTCCACCATACCACACCTTTGGACTGGTTGGCTGGCACAATTAGAACATTTCTTGAAACCACTAATTGGTTTCTCCATGCCTTCAGGATGTGAAGGCTATGGTAGGCTTTAAGGCCTAATAAGGAGGTTGACAACCAAGTGGTGGTGTTTTTTTTTTAAGTAGTAGTAAAAGAAAGAAAGAAAGAAAGAAAAGGGGAACCAGCGATGTCTGACAGTACCGGTGTCGACGGGAAGGCAGAGGCACTATCCACAAAAAGAAGAGCTTTTCTGTGGTGACAGGATTTGCTTCCTGCTGGCTCTGCGGAAAATGAAGAACTGCAGAGAGGGAGTTGGGAAGGTAGTTGTGCAGGTGCAGTGGAGTGCTCCCAAAAGCTTTCCTATTGGACTCTGGGGAGCGTTCCCACGCAGGCTCCATTGGTACCGACGTCACCCATATGTGAAGACTACATTCCTGCTTGTTCCTGGAGATAAGGAGGTGATAGTGCCTCTGTATAAGTCAATGGTGTGACCTCATTTGGAGTTGTGTGTGCAATTCTGGAGACCGCACCTTCAAAAGGATATAAACATGATGGAGTCAGTGTAGAGAGTGGCTATTAAAATTGTTAGTGGTCTATGTTATACAGCATATGAGGACAGACTTAAAGATCTTAATATGTATATGTTAGAAGAAAGGCGGGATAAATGAGATATGATAAAGATGTTTAAATACCTCTATGGTATAAATGCACAAAAGGTGTGCCTCTTTTGATTTAATGCACCTTTGCTACGAGGGGACAAAGGAGATAGATTCAGGAGTAATATGCAGAAATATTTCTTTATGGAAAGAGTGGTAGCTGCGTGGAGTAGTCTCCCAGTGGAGGTAGTAGAAACGAGGACAGTATCTGAATTCAAAAAAGCATGGGACAAACACAGAAGATCTATTAAGGAAAAAAAGGGACTATTGTAGTTGATATGGAAAGCCAGACTAGTTAGGCCATGTGGGCTTTTTCTGCCATCATGTTTCTATGAGTAGGTGTCAGCAAGTTTGCCCTACAAGTAGATACCACACCATTCATGGAAGAAGGTGTTTATGACCAGCTTGCAAAACTAAAAGTGGACAAGGCCATGTTACTGGATGTTATACATCCGAGGATACTGAGAGGGCTCAGGGAGGTTCTGGCGGGACTTTTAAAATTTATGTTTAATAGATCCTTGGAGATGGGAGAGGTTCTGTGGGATTGGAGAAGAGCTGATGTGATTTCTCTTCACAAAAGTGATAATACAGAAGAGGTAGACAACTACTGGCCGGTAAACTTAATCTCGGTGGTAGGAAATGTAATAGAGATGTTGTTGAAAGAAAGGATAGTGAACTTTCTAGAACACAATGGGTAGCAGGATCAGAGGCAATACAATTTTATGAAAAGAAGATTGTGTCAAATTAATTTGATTTATTTCTTTGACTGGAGGGCCAGAGAATTGGAACAAGGGCATGCAATGGATCTGATCTGCTTAGATACTGTTCCTCATGGGAGACTTATGAATAAACAAGCCTAGGGATGAGGTCCCAAGGTGGTGAACTGGATCACAAATTGGCTGACTGACAAAGAGGGTGTGGTAAATGAAATTCACTCAGAAAAAAAAGTGAGTAGTGGAGTGCCTCAGGGATCTATTCTGAGAATGGCATTGTTCATTGTCTTTGTGAGCAATATCATTGAAGGATTAAAAGGAGAAATTTGCCTTTCTGAAGATGACAAAGATCTGCAGCAGAGTCAACACTTCAGAGAAAACAGACAACAGGAGAAAAGATATATAAAATTTAGAAGAATACATTAATTCTTAACTGCCAAGCATTAAACCAAAGTAGTACAGAGTGATACACGTGGGAGGCAGAAATCCAAAGGAGCTGTATACGACAGGGAGAGAGGGCCTGGTGTGCATGGACCAGGAGAGGGACCTCGGGACGATAGTGTCTAAGGATCTCAGGTGGCGACACAATGTGACAAGGTAGTGGCCAAAGCCATTATGATAAACTGAATACAGAGAGGCATAACCAGCAGAGGAAAATATTAATTCCCCTGCGCAAATTGTCAGTGATGCCTCACTTGGAGAACTGTGTTCAGTTTTGGAGATTGTACCTCATAAAAGATATATAAAAAGACTTGAAACAGTTCAGACGAGGGTGGTCGAACTGATCTGGAGTCTACGCCAAAAGACGTATGAGAAGAGACTTGAAGACCTAAATATGTATACCTGGAGGAGAGGAGGGATAAGGGAAATATGATACAGATGTTTAAATACCTAAAGGGTATTAATGAACAAACAAACCTTTTTCAAAGAAGGGGAAGCAGTAAAACTATAGGTTTAAAATGAAGCTGCAAGGAGATAAACTTAAAAGCAACATCAGAAAATACTTTTTCACTGAAAGGATGATGGATGCTTGGAATGCCCTCCTGATGGAGGTGATGGGGGCAAATAGTGACAGAATTCAAAAAGGCATGGAACAAGTACAGAGGATCCCTTTATATCAAGAGGATGGAATTAAAGCAAACAAATGACTTTAACACTTCACAAAAAAATAGAGGGGGTAACCTACAAAGAGCAGCGGGTATAATCTAAACAAAGGCACAGAGAGCAACCTGCATGGAGTGGTGGGTACAACCCTAAACAAACAAAGACACAGAGGAGGGTAATGTGAATGGAGTGGTAAGTACAACTCTTACTACCCCACTGGGCAGACTGGATGGACCATGCAGGTCTTTATCTTCTGTCACTTACTATGTTACTATATTAATCATCTCTTCTCCCTCTCCAAGCCTGAACGTATCACATTTAAGGTGTTTCAAACACAAGCACTATTGCACTACACACAAGGCCAGTTTGGCCCATTATTTTAATTTCAGAAGTGCTGCCAACCTCCTACTCTGTTGCTCAGGAAACTGTTAGAAAATTCTCCCAATAGATTCTTTTCATCAGCAGGCTGCTATTAGACAAGACACGAATCAGAACCTGAAAGTTCAGTGCTAACACTCATGAGGATTATAGTAACAGAAAAAAAATGTCTTCCTCCTAAAAACAAAATATACGATAACGCCATCTAGCACAATATGGAGTGGCAGTTACAACTCATAGTTAAAGCACAGAGTGGAGATAACCTGCATGGAGCAGCAGTTACAACCCTAAATACCTTACTGGGCAGATTAGATGGGACATGCTGGTCTTTATCTGCTGCCATTTACTATGTTACCCTACATATTACAAATATTCCTTCCCCTTTATAACACATTTGGCATGAGAAACGCCTTATACAGATTACATCAATAATTAGAAATAAATGTTATCAAAGTGCTCATTCTGTCATTAGATAGTTTTTAAAAGGAAGGGTCTTGATTTGTTCAACTGCTCTCTGTATTTCATATGTTGCTACTATACCAGTTTACAGCACACTTTGCACCCTGTAATTGCAGAAACAAATTGGTCACAAAGCTCAGGGCATGTTCTTCCTTTTGCAGATGATGGTATTACAGACCTTAGCCACAGGACAAACACATTTTGAACTGCACTGTCATTGTCATTACTTGAGGCTCAATGGAGCAAAGTGTGGGGCTGTTAGCGTAGGTGATGATATAGCGTTACACAGAATGTAGAATGGGATCTAAAGCAAGCATAATCAATGTGCAAATGGCCCAAGGGTGATGCGGGATCATGTGCAGAGACTCATTGCGGGGCCTCATTTGCATAGCCAATTGACCTAATTTGCATAAATGAAATTATTTTAAAATGCATATGTTGCTTATCTAAAATTTTAGACTGCTTTCAAAAGAGTCGTTCACAAGCCTCCTTTTTGTCCTGGCAACGACTTAGGGGCATGTTTACTAAATATTGATGTGTGTTAAGTGCCACTGCGCCAATAGAAATAAATGGATGTTGCTGCACTTAGCGTACATTAGCATTTGTGAATGCACATTAACTTTTAGTAAACATGCCTCTTAATGAGTAGTGAGGATTAAGAAAGACTACCAGATTTCCTCACTACACTCCAGTGACAACTGCCAGACACATTAGGAAGTACTATAAACACTGCCCATTTAGAACCTATAGCAAACCCGCCCTATCATAACATCACTAACAGGACTCACCAAACCCTTCCTCTATAAAAAGGCAACACTGCAAATATTAAACCAATACATCTCAGAGAATACCAATACATTTCCTACTGCTGAAAGAGAACAAGTGGGACTGTCATGAACAGAATACCGCAGCTCGGTTACACATGCAGAACATAGACCGTCACCAAACAAAAAACAAGGGATCACAATTTAGAAATAAGACAACAATAATTAAACTGGGAAACCCCAAAGCCAAACTTGAAATGTACAACAATGGAGAAATAAAACGATAAATTAATTTCCTCTTCTACTAAACAAAATGCAAAGATGTTAGCGATGCACATTTCCCTGAGCTGACATTTTCCGGTTAATAGAAAAAAAATTATTTCATTTTGAATTTATCTTTTGTTGTTTGGGCATTTTATTTTTCAGGCGCAATTGTCCAGTCGTTTTCTTCTGCTAACTCTCCATTGTCTGCTGTCCATTTGTCCTTTCTTCTCTCTTCCAATTTTTTTTTCCATTCTCTATCTGCCTCTAACATATTGATCTTTCCCCTTTTGCTCTTTCCTCCATTTCTTTATTTACTCTTTTATCATCCACTCAGATTTCATCCCTCCATCCTCAATCCCCACTTACTCTCCCAATACCCAGTCAATCTTAGATTTTTCTTCCCTCCCACACAAAATATCTGTGCTCCTCTCCATCCTTACTCCCTAGCTTCTTTTTTTCTCCCACCAGCCCCTGCCCATCCCCTTCTAGTCCTCCCCCAGCATCAGCTCCCTTCTAGTTCCAGCCCCTCCCAGTCCCATTCTCCCCATTCCCCAACATCAGCCCATTTCCAGTCCTAGCCCGCTAGTATCAGTCTTCATCCAGTCTTCATTCCTCATCAGCTCTTTTCCAGTCCTAGCCCCCCCCCCCCACCAGTATCATTCCTCCTCCAGTCCAGTCCCTTGCAGCAGCATCTCCCTTTTAATACCAGGCTCCCCATCCCCCCAGCATCAGCCCATTTCCAGTCCTAGTCATCCAGTATCAGTATCCTTCCATTTGCTGTCCTTCATCCCCCAGCATCAGCTCTTTTCTAGTCCTAGCCCCCCTCCCCCCAGAATTAGTCCTCCAATCCAATCCAATCTCTTTCAGCATCATCTCCCTTCCAATCCCAGCATCAGCCCATTTCCAGTCCTAGCCCTCCAGTATCAGTATTACTTCAGTTGCAGTCCCTCCCTGCTCTTCCATCCCCCAGCATCAGCCCTTTTCCAGTCCTGTCCCCACCCCCTCCCTTTATCAGTCCCCCTCCCAGGGGCTGCCCAAGGGTGATGCAGGGTCATGTGTGGAGACTCAATGTGGGGCCTCATTTGCACAAATATTTTCATATCCACTGGGCCTCGTTTGCACAAATTTACTTTATTTTAAAATGTATATGTTGCCCATCTAAAATTTTAGACAGCTTTCCAAGGAGCCGTTCACAAGCTTCTTTTTCTGTCCCCAGCAATAACTTAGGGGCATGTTTCCTAAACATTAATATGCGTTAAGTGCCACTGTGGCAATAGAATTAGGTGGGTGCTGCTGCACTTGGGGCACAGTAACATTTACGAATGCACATTAACTTTTAGTAAAACATACCTTTTAATGAGTGAATACCATTTGCATGGACAGTGAGGATAAAGAAAGACTACAAGATTTCTACATTACCAGTGCCAACTGCCAGGCACATTAGGAAGTACTATTAACCCTGCCATATAATAAAAAGGTAGCTACTACCTGTAGCAGGTGTTCTCTGTGGAATGCAGGAGTAAGTCCTCACATATAGGTGATGTCACTGACAGAGTCCCACATGAGAACGCTTCCCAGCTTCTAATGGAAGCTTCTGGGAGGCTCCACTGTGCCTGCGTACCTGTCTTCCCACCTGCCACAGTGCCATCTTCTCCAGTATGAGAACAAAGCTATAGCAGAAGACAACTCCTTGGGGAGGTGGGAGGGCTGTGAGGATTTATTCTTGATGTCCACGGAGAACCCCTGCTACAGGTGAGTAACTACCCTTTCTCTGTGGACAAGCAGGAATGAAATCCTCATGTTTGGGACTCCCAAGCTACAGGCTACCAAAAAAAGAGGAGACTGGTGAGAGGCAAGTGAGCAAGAACTGCAGAATCAACTATGTACAGCACTGGTAGTCCCCAAAGGGGGACTTCATTTGATTCAGCATCTTCAACATACAGTGTTACTCATGAACATTCATGCTCTGAGGTTTGACTTGTTTTTTTGGTAGGCTGGATGGACAGTAGGGACTTGGGGGGGTGGAGTTGGATTCTAAACTCCAGACAAATGCTGAAATATACATTGGGTGAAGTTGCTGTCACATTGGGAATCCCCATTCAGAGAGTAGTGAGATGTTAATGTGTGGACAGAAGACCACATTGTAGCCCTGCAGATCTCTTCCATGGAGACAGAGCAAATGTTGGCCACCGACGCAGTCATGGCTCTGACATTGTGAGTTGTGGCATGACCATGAAGGCTCAGGCTAGCCTAGGCATAAGCAAAAGAGATGCAGTCTGCCAGCCAAATTGAAAGAGTGTGTTTGGAAACAGCAGCTCCTAACTTGCTAGGGTCAAAAGAAACAAATACATGGTCGGACCTTTGTCCACTCTAGGTAGAAGGCCAAGGCTCATTTGCAGTCCAGCATGTGCAATGCTGCTTTCCCCTCTATGGGCCCGAGGCCTTGGAAAAAAACGTCGGCAGAACGACAGACTGATTAAGATGGAAAGCAGATACCATCTTTGGGAAGAATCGAGGATCACTCTATTGTGATGGAACCTGGTGTATGGCAGATGAGCCACTAGACCTGGAGCTCAGTAACATGGCAAGTTGAGGTAACTGCCATCAGGAATAAGAACTAGGTCAAGAACTTCAAAGGCCAGGAATTGAGCGGCTCAAAAGGAGTCAAGAGGAGCTGTGCAGAACCACATTGAGGTCCCAAGCCACCGTTGGAGGCTTGAAGGGAAGTCTCGAGAGGAGCAGGCCTCACATGAAGTCAATGACTAAAGGCTAAGTTGATATGGACTTTCCCTCCAAACTGCGATGGTAGGCCCCCAATCACACTGTGGACCCTAACAGAGTTAGACCTAAGACCCAACTCCAAGAGGTGTAAGAGGTAATCAAGGAGCCTGTCGATGGGACAATTAAAGGGATCTAGTGCCTGTGCTGCGCACCAGAAAGCACCTCTCTTCTCCAATATTCATTGTCCTGTCATTCCTCCTCTTTACCCCAGCATCTATTCTTATGTCCCTCCCTCTGTATAATCTTGTTTCTTTCCTCCCACACAAACTATCTGTCCCCTTCTCCATCCTCACTCCCCCAGCTTCTGCCTCTTTTTCTCCCCCCAGTCCCAGCATCATCTCCCTTCCAGTCCCAGTCCCCCCATCCCCCAGCATCAGACCTCCTTCAGTCCCAGTGTCCCATCCACCCATCATTCCATTTTGATTCCTAGTTCCCCAGCAGTCCTCCTCCAGTGCCAGCCCCCAACACCTGTCCTCCTCCAGTCCCAGTGCCCCTGTCCCCCCAACATCAGTCCATTTCCAGTCCTAGTTTATTTTATTTATTTATTTATTTAAAGTTTCTTCTATACCGCACTATTCGGCATCAGCGCGGTTTACATTGAACAAAACAACTCAGTACATTTAAACAAGTATGAGTTTACAGATAACCTCCTTCAGTCCCAGTGTCCCATCCACCCATCATTCCATTTTGATTCCTAGTTCCCCAGCAATCCTCTTCCAGTGCCAGCCCCCCAGCATCTGTCCTCCCCTCCAGTCCCTGTCCCTCCAACGTCATCTCCCTTCCAATCCCCCAGCCCCCCCCATCCCCCAGCATCAACCCATTTCCAGTCCTAGCATCCCAGCAGTCCTCTTCCACTGCCACCCTAGCATCACGCCTCCTATAGTTTCTGTCTCTGCCAGTATCATGTCCTTTCCACTCCCAGTCTTCCCATCCCCAAGCATCAGTCCATTTAAAGTCCTAGTTCCCCAGCTGTCCTATTCTAGTGCCTCCTCACCCAAGCATCAAACTCACCCCAGTGTCACCTCCTTCCCAGTGGCCCTGCCATAATCTGCATTCTTTGCATAGTCGCGGGATCATTTTTTTTCGCTCCCACGGCTGTGCTAAGTTGTAGCCACTGGTAACATGGAGTTCATAGACGTGAAACCAGGGCACTTCCTGTCTCTTGTGCAATACAGGAAATGCCCAGGTTTCATTTCTAGGAGCTCCACAGTGTCAGCGGCTGCAACTTAGCACAGCCATGGGATTGAAGAAAAATATTTCCATGGCTGTACAGAGGTGAGCTGGCAAGGGCCTCACTGGCTCACCTCTTAACCCAGCCAGCCAGCACTGCGGGACTCCTCCAGGAGCGGGGCAACATGCCTGCACATGCCTAGGGCCAGTCCTGCTGGCAAGAGCCTCTTATCTATCATGATGAAGTCTAAACGGGAAATAGGAGTCATAGACATTGGAATAAAAAGTGAAGTCCCACTTCTTGGGATTATTTTCCCTCCATACATCCACTATATTAAGCTTTTCTATTAATTCCCTAGTTTTTTCTCCATTTTGCAACTTTTAGACCACCCCCCATTGAACTGTCCAGTAGTGGGTGCCGTTTCATGTTAAAGTCACCTCCCACAATCAGTAAACCCTAAACAAATTCTTTAACCTTCTGTGCCACTCCATCAGAGAACTCCCCTCTGAGTTTCACTTTGGACATAGACATTTACCACTGTGATTTTTTGCCCATACAGCTTCTTGATCATGAGGAACAGTCTCTCTAAGTACTGTCCCTCCTGCAAATATCAAAGGTCTAATCTGAAGAAATAAGAATTCCCACCCCTCCCCTTTTTTTTTAAATATTGTATTAGATTTATTTATTTATTTATTTTATTTATTTACATTCTCTTATATACCGCGCTATTCTGCATCAGTGCGGTTTACATTGAACAAACTGAAATTACATTGAACAGGGCATTATAACTTGGAGATAACTATTTTACAGGGAACATGGGCTATGGAGGGTTAAGTGGCTTGCCCAAGACCACAAGGAGCACCTGTGGGACTAGAAACCCCAGTCCTTCCGGCCCAAGGTTGTTGTCCTCTAGTGGGATTTGAACCTCTGACCTTCCGGCCTGAAGTACCTTGCCCCAACCACTAGGCCACTCCTCCACTCCGATGGCTAGTTGCAAAACCAGAGTGTTTCACGAGGTGCTCATCCTTTTTTAATAAGCGGGTTTCCTGTATCAACCCCTGTTCCAGTCTTTAACCTCTGTAATTCTTTGAAAATAATTTTGTTTCCAAAATGAATTTAGCCCCTTTACATCAAGGAGACACCTTTTAGATTAGCCATTGTCCTTACTTCCCTTCTCCACCCTACCTGCTTCTATAGTCCTTATTAGTGGAAAGCTCCTCTTCCTCCTCCTTTCATTAAATTCCCTCTCCCCAACCACCCCCCATCCAATCATCCAGCATACCTACACTTCCTGTGGTCCTCCTCCCTGACAAATTTATACCATACACACCTACACATGACTGCCCTACTTCCAACTCTCATGTTTTAACCATATACGCACTCACACATACACATCAAACTCAACCAAGCTTTCTTACCGTTAATAGCCATCTAGGGCCCATAAGCAAGTCCATTTCTTGAACAGTGAAATACAGTCACTCTCTGCCAACTTGCTCCAGCATTGCATCTACCAATTGCTATTTTATCTGCTTCCCTTCATGACTCAAACGATGCCACTGCTGGCCTGACTGGGATTTTTCACTGATCGCTGACTTCTATGGCAGGTTGTCCCATTTTTTTTTAAGACCATCCATGACATCCTCAATTGAGGTCTTTTTTTTATCCTGCCATTGCCACTGCACCCAATAGCCAGGTATTGTTGGCATGCCATGTGAAGAGTGTTTTTGCAAATCTATATGCTAGGAGTAGGGTTAAGATTGAGCTTACACTGTCACCTCCTCCTGCTACATAGTAACATAGTATATGATGGCAGATAAAGACTAGTATGATCCATCCAGTCTTTCCAGTAAAGTGGCTAGAGTAGTTGAACCCACCGCTCCATGCAGGTAATCCCTCCCTCTATTTGTTGAAATATAAAAGATATTTATGCTTATTTTGATTTTATCCTCTTGCTATAAAGGGATCCACTGTTTCTATCTCTTGCCATTTTGAAATTCATTACTCTAGTTGCCCCAGTCTCCATAGGGAGGGCATTCCAAACATCCACCACCCTTTCAGTGAAAAAGTGTTTCCTAATGTTGCTTTGATATGGATCTACTTCTAAGGGCTATAAATCTTGACGACGAAGATGGCCAATTAAACCTAAAAGTGAAAAATTTCCCTCCTATGCTCTTAAATTGGCTTAACAGCCTATAAAATCAAAGACTGAGTCTGGGATAGGTGGGAATCAAACGCTAACAGGAAGGTTTACAGCTAAACTGGACCTTATCTGACTTTATAAAGTTAAATTAGATTTACCTGCTAATTGGCATTCCTTGAGGAACTCCAGTCCAGTCCCGCACTTCTAGGTTGTGTACCTCTTCCAGCAGCTTGGAGACTGAGCATGTCATCCTTTTGATGACACCAGTGTACTTAATGCCGTTGACACCACCTACCAGCCCCAGTAACCCATTGACAAAGCAGACTGACAGGAGCAACAAATAAGTAGCCAAACATGAAAAAAACTAATACTATACAGCCTTGCGCCCCCCCCCCTCTAGAGGGATCCCCCTTCCCCCCAGAAAGAGGAGGCTTACCTGTGGACTGTATAGGCGACGATGCCAAATTATAAAGCGTGAGACAGACAGCACTCTTGCCAGGACCTGGCCAACTCGAACGCCGCCGTCATGATGCAACAAGTTTACTGGCGCCCACACCAATCTCCAAGCCCCCCTGAAGTCCCCTGGCAAACTTCCACCACCAAGGGAACCATCTTCAGGACCGGGGTCGTGTGACATAATATCATGCATAACCACTCAGGGAGGAATCTGGGACTAGACTGCAGTTCCTCAAGGAATGCCAATTAGCAGGTAAGGTTTAATTTAACTTTCTTTATCGTCCCTCCAATCCAGTCCCACACTTCTGGGATGTAACAGAACAGTTTGATCAATGGGAGGAACCCGCGAATCTGGCCTGAAGTGCTGCTGACTCAAAACAGGTGTCCCCCGCCGCCTGCACATCCAGACGATAATGCTTAGTAAAGGTATGGAGGGAGACCACGTAGTTGTCCTACAAATCTTGACTGGTGGAACCAAACTATACTCTGCCCATGAGGACACCTGAGCTTGTATGGAATGTGCCAACAATCCTGCTGGCACTGCCTTTCCCTTCAAAATGTACACCGATGCGATTGCTTCCCTGATCCATCTTGAAATGGAGGCCTTGGTAACTGCCTCTTCCCTGCGCAGCCCCCCAAACAGCACAAACAGACGATCCGATCTACGAAATGATTCTGTCGTCTTCAAATAACACCGCAGGACCCTCTGAACATCCAAGAGCCGTAACTGTGGATCTGCAGACTTTCCCCGGCACTTGTGAGAGCTGGCAGGGAACCGGCTGATTCAAATGAAAAACAGATACCACCTTGGGCAAAAAAGGAAGGCTCCTGTAGGAGAACCACTTTCTCCTTTGAGATAGAAAGGAATGACTTCCGACAAGATAAGGCTTGAAGTGCTGAAATCCTTCATGCCGAGTAGACCGCTACTAGGAACACCATCTTAAGGGTCAAGTCCTTCAGTGAAGCACGGCTCAAAGGGTTTCCTCATAAGAGCTGCCAACACCAAATTGAGGTCTCAAGGTGGAACCACTGACTGCGGAGGGCAGAGGCGACCCACTGCCTTCAGGAACCACACTATGTTTGGGTACTTACCTAACGACACACCTTAGACTGTACCTCCATAACAGGAAATCACTGCAAGTCGCACCTTCAAAGAACTGGCTGCCAAGCCCTTCTCAAAGCCTGTATGCAGAAACGTTAAGATGTCCAATACTGTAGCCATGGACGGGCGACACCGACTTCCTTCATACCATGCCTCAAAGATGTGCCATACGCAGATATACGAAAGGGAGGTGGACCTTTTCTGTGCCTTCAGCAAGACTGTGATCACCGGTCCTGAGTAGCCTCTCTTCTTCAATCGATCCCTTTCAAAAGCCATGCCATAAGCGAGAATCGATCCACCTGAGGCATGCACACCGGCCTCTGAGTCAAGAGATCTTCTAGTGCTGGAAGCTGTCATGGCCGTTCCGCCAGTAGTCGCACCAGGTCGGCATACCATGAGCAGCTTGGCCAATCCGGAGTGATCAGAATGACCAGCCCCTGTGAGCCTCAATTTGCTGAATGACCCGGCCTATGAGTGCCCACAAAGGAAAAACAGAGGAGCCCCTCTGTGTGCCACCTCTGCACCAAGGCATCCAGGCCCTCTGAAATCCTCTCTTGTCTCCTGCTGAAAAATAGTCTCGCTTTGGCTGTCGCAAACATCGCCATTAAGATCGATGATCGGTGTGCCCCATCTGCTCACCACCTGCAAGAACACCTCCTGGCAGAGCACCCACTCACCGGGGCCCACGTGCTTAGGTAGTCCGCTGTCATGTTCTCGATTCCCACCACATGTGCTGCCGACAATGCTTGGAGATGGCTTTCTACCCAACCTATCAGTGTTTCAGCCTCTTCCTCCAAGGACACGCTGCCCGTGCCTCTCTGGCGGTTGATTTAGACTACCATGGTTGCATTGTCTGAGAAGACCCGGATTGCCTTCCTCTGCAACCATGGATAAACGTTCTGCAGCACCAGGGCAACCACACACATCTCCAGTCTGTTGAGAGACCAAAGGGCTTCCTGTGGGCTCCACCGTCCCTGAGCAATGTGTCCTTCGCAGTGGGCCCCCCAGGCAGACAGCCTGGCATCGGTCATCAGCAGGATCCACTGCAGAGACTCGAGGGACATGCCTTCTTCCAGAATCTCTGGGCAGAGCCACCACCCGAACGCCCTCCTGGTCACCCGCGGACAGGGGAGTTTCTGCAACAAGGGCCGTCTCTGGTGGGACCACTGGCGGAGCAGCGTCCTCTGCAAAGGTTGCATGTGTGCCCTTGCTCATGGCATGAAATCGAGAGTCGCTGCCATGGTTCCCAGTACCTGCAGATAATGCCAGGCCGTCAGGTCAGACATCCTCAGGAATTGCCACACCAACTGTCGCAGCCCCTGTGCCTGATGTCTCAGTAGGAACACTTTTCCTATGCGGGCATCAAAGCGCGCTCCTGGGTACTCAAGCTCCTGGGATGGAACCAAACGACTCTTGGCCATGTTGATCACCCAACCGAGACCTTGCAGGAACTCCACCACTCTTGCTATTGCTTGTTTGCTCTCACCCTTGGACTTTGCTCGAATCAGCCAGTCGTCGAAGTATGGATGCATCAGGACTCCCTCCTTGCAGGGCGCCGCCGCTACCACCACCATGACCTTTGTGAAGGTATGGGGAGCCATTGCTAGTCTGAAAGGCAATGCCCAAAACTGAAAATGCCTCATAGGCACCGTGAAGTGCAGAAACTGCTGATGGTCTGGCCAGATCAGAATGCGTAAATAAGCCTCCGTGAGATCGAGAGATGTCTAGAACTCCCTGCTTCTCACAGCCACTCTGACAGATCACAGCGTTTCCACATGAAAGCATGGTACCCACAGACATTGGTTCACACGCTTGAGATCGAGAATCAGCCGAAAGGAGTCCTCCTTTATGGGCACCATGAAATAAATGGAGTGCCGACCGAACCTGCACTGGTCTTGGGGAACGGGCACCATGGCTCCTAACTGCAGAAGCCATGCCAGGGTATCCTTTACTGCCACGGCTTTGCTTTGCACCTTGCAGGGGGACTGAACAAAGGAATGGCTCACTGGTCGTGCCAATTCCAGGGCACAGCCCTCCCGGGTGACCTCCAGGACCCACTGGTCTGAAGTGATCTTGACCCAGGCAGGGTAAAAATCCCAAAGTCATCCTCCTATGGGCTGCACCACCACCTGGGCCTCCCTAGCTTCATTGTGCTTTCTTAGGCCCCAAGGACGAGGAGGTGCTAAACCCCCTGCCCACTCCTCAAAACCTCTGATCTCGCGAGGGGAAATATCCTCTTTGGTAGGGGGCAAAACAGACCATATGAAACTGCTTGAAGTCCCGTGGCTGACTCCGAGCCAGGGGTGCGTTGCGGATCTGCTTCTGTTTATCCTTGGGAAGACGTCCTCCTTTGGACTCATCCAAATCTTTCACCAACTTGTCTAATTCCTCTCCAAACAGGAGTTTCCCCTTTAACGGGAGCTTGCTGCGACAGGTCTTGGAAGAAAGATTAAGAAATACAGAACACAAATGGAGACGTACAAAATCAGAAAATGACAACTGACAATACATGCAAACACTAAAGCAGTATAAGGAAGCCATAAATATAAGAAAGAAAGAATATCATACAACATTAATCACAAAATCGCTTAATAAACCAAGGGAACTATTTTCCATAGTGAAATCTCTAACAAGAACGCACACCCCTGAAGATGACAACATAACATTATATAATAATTTGCTATCATTTGTGGGAGTAAACAAACTTAGCCACCCAATCTAGAATGAGATTCCCATGGCCTCACCTAGCCCCCAGTCCACAAACTCAAATCCTCATAACAATGCAGTATGGTCAACGTTCCATGCTATTAACTACTAACATCAACACCACTACCTCTCCCAGTGATCCCTGCCCGGTCAGTTGGCTGAAATCAACAAAAGATGAGTTCACACCAACCATCTGTGAGATAGTAAACTCCTCTTTGAACCAAGGATACATGCCTGCTGCACTAAAACAGGCTACAATCCGTCCTATAGTAAAAGCCGCAACATCTGACAAAAACCTACCCAATTCCTATTGCCCAATATCAAGCTTACCATTCCTAACGAAGGTAATAGAAAAAGTTGTACAATTGCAACTACAAGATTTCATTGAACTAAATGCCTCACTGGATGTGAATCAACATGGGTTTAGACCACAACATAGTGTCGAGACCTTTATGGTCTTCCTTATCCACCCTACTGTTCAACATTTACATTCAGTCAATTTGCAACATATTCAAAACACACAACATTAACTATCATCTCTATGCGGATGATATCATGATGTGCCATCTGATAGATACCACCAACCTGGACCACTCCCAAATAACCGCATGCATGGCAGAAATAACAGAGTGGCTCAATGCTTAATCTCAAAATCAATCTAAAAAAACCTGAAGTACTATATGTCTCAAGAAATCCAAACTTCACCCCTCCCAATAAAATACTCTTACAAGAGACAGAACTAGAAGTTAAGTAGAAAGCCAGATACCTAAGCGTAGTGTTAGATAAGACTCTAAGCATGACACCACACATAAAGCATAGTTACTCACCTGTAACAGGTGATCTCCGAGAACAGCAGGAATTTAGTCTTCACAATATGGGTATCGTCGGTACCGACGGAGCCTGCGTGGCAACACTCCCCAGTGTCCAATAGGAAAGCTTTTGGGAGCACCCCACAGTGCCTGCGTGCTGCCTTCCCACCTCTCTCAATTCAGTAGAGTTTATAGCTGAGACCAAAGGAGAGGAGTAGAGAAAGAGAGATAGATAGAGACAACTCCTAGGGGAGGTGGGTGGGTTGTGAAGACTAAATTCCTGCTGTTCCCGGAGATCACCTGTTACAGGTGAGTAACTACGCTATCTCCAGGAACAAGCAGGAATGTAGTCTTCAAATATGGGGATTCCCCAGCTTATAGATGCTGAGGGAATGACCCCAGCAAACTGCGAACCCAGGTGAGATGGGTCATGCTTCCTCCCATGGACCTCTGGCATCAAACTCGGGACCGGCAGGTAGGAGTTGTATTAAGTATGAAAGAGATGCTGAAGAACAGCTTGGCCAAATGAGGCATCCCGACGGGAGTCCTTGTCTAAGCAGTAGTGGGCTGTGAAGGTATGCACCAAAGCCCAAGTAGCTGCTCTACAGATGTCATCAATAGACACAGAACGAAGATTAGCCATCGAGGCTGCCATGGCTCTCACATTGTGAGCTGTGACATGGCCTTCGAGAGAAAGTCCTTTACTCTAATATGTAAAGGATATGCAATCTGCAATCCACATAGATAAAGTTCTTTTGGAAACTGGAAGTCCCAAATGACTAGAGTCAAAAGCAACAAAAAGCTGAGAAGGTTTTCTATGTTGCTTAGTTCTTTGAAGATAAAAGGCTAAGGCCCTTTTACAATCCAAAGTGTGAAGATTCCTTTCTGCACTGGAGGCATGAGGCCTAGGGAAGAATATAGGAAGATAAACCTTTTGGGGAACATGAACTGGACAGTGGCCCAAATGGGGGTATGATTGGTAAAACCTCTTTTTCCTTTTTGAAAAAGGGTTTCTTGAATGTCTTTTTCTTTGCTGGGTTGGCTGTAGACTTTGATAGTCTGTTCAAGGTAGTATTTTCAGATTCAAGCTGATTAGCCTTGTCCTGCCAGTCCTTGCCAAAGAGATTTTCTCCTGTACAAGAATGTTTCCCAGCTTGTCTTGCATCCATTGCTCTAAGTCTGATGCCTGAAGCCAGGCAATACGACGTGCACCTATGGAGATAGCAGAGGTTCTGCTTATGCATTCAAAGCAATCAAAGGTTGCATGGTTCATGAATTTAGGGACATCTGGGAGTGCTTGACCAGGGTAAGGAAAACTTCCCTTTTGTCCTCAGACATATTAGGGCTCATGAGCTCTAAGTCACATGTGACTTCTTCCAGGAACATTCCCATATAAAGAATGTAGGAACTGATCTTGGCTGATAACATGGAGGACTGGAAGCATCGACGCCCAAAGGCATCGAGTGTCCTGGATTCCCGGCCTGGAGGATAAGAAGAATGCGTTTTAGCACTCTTAATTCTATGCATGGCCGATTCAACTAACATTGAATGGTGTGGTAACTGAGTCTTCTGAAAGCCAGGACAGCTTGGCACTCGGTACATGGTATCGAGGCGTCGGGAATGTGGAGACACCGTTAAAGGAGTTTCCCACATCCTTAACATAAGATCATGTAGGATCCTGTGAATGGGAAGCGTAGCTGCTTCCTTAGGAGCCATAGGATATTGTAGAATTCTTAATTCTTCTGTCCTAGGTTCCTTTTCTGGAATCACCGTGATTGAAAGACCTTTGGCTAAATTACGTATGAAATCCTGGAAGGACATGTCTTCTGGAGGAGACATTCTGTGTTGAGGAGAAGGAGTTGGATCCTCTGGTAGGATGGCTCTAGTACCGGTAGAGTCATTGGAATCAGAAGATTCAAAGTATCTCGGTGACCGGTGTTCGTGCAACACTTGGTACTGGTACCGCTCGAAGTCGGTGTTGGGGTGTCTCGGTACCGGCCCTTTGATGCCCGAGATAAACTCGAGGCTCGGCATGGGCGGAAGCATACCTGCTGAGGCAGGTGCACTCGGTACCGGCACCGATACCTGTGGAACTGTCTGTAGCGGTCTTAGCGGTACCAAAGCTGCTAAGAGGGTCGCTAGACTGCGTTCGGTACTGGGTGTCGGTACTGGTGGAAGCGGCCACGACCCCAGAACATGGCACCAGTAGTTCTGCAGAGGTGGAAGCCTCTGGAACATCCTGGAGCCCCGTTAATGCTTTGGAGACCGAAGACTGCCACCAGGGCTGTTTTGCCGGTGAACTTTCCTTGAGGGCAACGCCAGTGGCATCTCGATGCTTAGAAGGAGATCTACCCTTTGAGGCCCGGCTAGTCTTGGAAGACTTAAGTTTAGTTACCTGAGATCCATGGGAGGAAGATGAAGCTATGGAAGACATCAATGCAACGGACATCGTATCCGCGGCAAAAAGGGTACCGAGTTTTGCAGCTCTTCTGCAGGCCCCTTTTGGTCATCTTTCTGCAGGAGAGACAATGGACAATTTTCAGGACCTAAACATTTAAGACACCAATCATGGGTGTCGGTGACAGATAAAGTACCGCCATGGTTAGAACATTTCTTGAAACCACTAGCTGGCTTCTCCATGTTTGAAGAAAAGTGGGCCTAGTGCCCAAAATGGCACCTAGACCCCGAAAGGGGAGATGCCCCTGAAAGAAAAAAATCTTTTAGAAAGCTAGTTTTTTGTTTTTTTTTTTTAAAAAGAAAAGAGAACCGGCGGTACCGGTAGGCGTCGAATGAAGGCAGACACGACCACAAAAAAACAAAAGAATAAGAATAAATTTTCTGCGGTGACAGGGTACACGTCCTGTCGGCTCCACGGAAAATGAAGAACTGAAGTGAGAGAGGTAGAAAGGCAGGAAGGCAGCACACAGGCGCTGTGGGATGCTCCCAAAAGCTTTCCTATTGGACGCTGGGGAGCGTTCCTGCACAGGCTCCGTCGGTACCGACGATACCCTTATGTGAAGACTACATTCCTGCTTGTTCCTGGAGATAAACAGTTACAAAAATTATATACTTTAAATTAAGAACGATACAACGGCTCAGACCACTTTTGGAAGATCATGACTTCAGAACTGTCTTACAAACCTAATAACCCCACACATCGATTACTGTAATAGTATTCTCCGGGGACTCCCCAAAAAAACCACCCACCAGCTTCAACTAGCACAAAACCTTGCCACACGCATAGCATCAAAGACAAGGTGCAGAGATCACATCACTCCTATACTCCATGACCTCCATTGGTTATATCACTTCAAGAATAAAATACAAATACTTGATTATTTTTAAGCATCATAACATTGCCTCAACCCCTCTATCCACCCTCCTTACAACACCAAACACCTCAAGGGTAAGAAGAAACTGTTCCCAAAACACATAAAATCCCCTCCCACATCCGCAACACAAACCAATGCACCAGCTCCAGAGCCTTCTCTTACATTGCCCCAATATTGTGGAACTCACTCCCCAATGACTTAAGAGTGACAAAAGACCTCCTGCAATTCCGTAGGGGCTTAAAGACATTTCTTTTTATTGAACGTTTTGGCGATTCAAACAATGTCACTAGATCCCAAGATATCTAAAGCACTATATAAAGCAACACCATGCAGCAACTCAATATTCATAAAATAATTATACAGCAAACCTCATGATAAAAATCTATGCAACCATATTGTACACAGTTTATTGTATATAGTTATAACACGTTTAAATGTATATAGTTTCAAAGTTTAATGTAAAGGTTGTGACGTTTCATGTAAACCACACTTGATCTCAGGAAGGGGCAGTATATAAAAGCTTGCTAAATAAATAAATAAAATTGTCCGCCACTCAATTTCACAGCCAGAGATTTATTTTGTTATTTTATCTGGATTTTTATACCGCTTTATCCTATAATCAAAGTGGTTTACAGCACAACTTGTATGTTTACAATAAACAAAAGTAAAAAGGGGGGGGGGGCATGCAGGGGATGTTTCATGCTAACTATATACAATAACCATGTATAGTTAGTTATTGGTGTGCTGCCACCACAGAGGCCATATTCTTAGAGAGGCCTCTAATGAGATTGTAGCAGGCATCCGCGAGGTACACAGCTCCCGATTCTAATTTTGCTGCCTCCCCCACTAGGTCCATAGCCGAATACCCCAGCTCCAGAACCCATTGCGAACCACAAACGGAAGCCTGTAACAAGAGGGCATTGATATCAGTAAGGTGTCTAATTTCCCATCCCTGCCTTCTACTGGGATCATTGTCTTTTTGGTCACTGCCGAAACTGCTGCGTCCATCTTTGGAGACTGGAGCAATTCCTGCTCCAGAAGCGGGTACAGGCGCGTCATGGTCCGCACACCTCAGAGGCCAGCCTCCAGCAGATCCCACTCATCTTGAATCATCTGCTTGACAACTCCATGCACTCAGAAAACCTTTTGCGTTTTCTGCACCGCCTGGGGCAACGCCTCCTCTAGCGCCACACTTCTTCTGCCTGGAGTCCCGCAGGCATATCAGGGGCCTTTAAGGACTCCACAATGAGCACTGGCAACTCTTTATGGCAGAAAACAGGTACAATCCACGACTGTTCCTCCTGCTCCAGAATCTCTCCTCCTTCTAGCTCCTCGCCTTCCATATCGAATTCCGTGTCCGGGTCCCCTCAGTCAGGACCTTCAGACAATGGAGATTGCTCTCCCCAATCCTCTGAGGGCTTAAACCTCTTTGTCGCCTCTGCAGCCGGTTCTCTCTCTTTTGCATGCGCTGCTCTTTTTCTGCTGCACTCCTGCGCTGAAGAATAGCCCTCTGTCCCCTGCTGGTGCATGCAGAATGCCTTATACAAAAGCAGGACAAACTCAGGTGAAAAACCACTTGGGGCCCTCTGTTCCTGAGATGTGGCAGGTCTGGGAGCGGCCTGGGCGCAGCTCACCGGCTCTAGCAACGGAGGCGCTGTACCTGACATGCTGACCTCCTTCTCCACTATGCCCTAGGTGTCCTCTCCTGAACTGTGCTCTTGTGCAAGTCCTGTTCTAGAGACGTGGCCACTTTCTCACATCTGCAACAAATACCTGCATCTGAGACTGCCCCCCTGCAGAGCCCTGCATACTAAACACTGTGGTCTTGCCAGTATGGTACTATTTCTGCGGACTGCCCCCTTCTGGCCAACTCCTAGCAGAAAAACAGGCCAAGAAGGAAAAGAAACCCCAAAAAACTCAAGAAAACCAAGTAAAATAAAAAGGTCTCACGGTATTTCTATTTTTTTAATGCAGTTTCAAACTAGCAGCCCCTAGAATAAAACTCCCACTCAAAGAGCTGTGGTATATTGCTGGACCGTACAACTTTCTATACAAACTTTGCTCTTGATGTAAATTTGAAAATTCCTTAAATAAAAAAAAAAAAAAAAAAAGAAGAGCTGAGGCAGAAAGAAAAAAGAATCCCTGCCGGGGAGACTCACTCAGCCTGCTTCCCTCAAGCGCCATCAAGGGCCGCCCAGAGCAATGGCGATTTTCCAGCAATGCTGACAGGACCGCCATCAGCCACGCGATTCACAGCAGAGCAGCAGCCAACTCTCCGGAGACCTCTCTGCGCTGCCAACTTCCCTGTGCCTCAGACCCCCGAAGAACGGGCTGTTACCTGCTTCCTTCTCCCTGTCCAGAGCTGTCTATGCACATCTGCCTGCCTCATGCTCAGCCACGCCCCCCGGCTTTGGCGCTGAGGAAGAGGCCTAAAATGCTGCCTGCAGGCTCTTGCTTTGTATACCATGGACTCCTCACCCGGTATCGGGTTTGGGAGCCACTACTGGCTCAGCACGTTTTTCAACCCTCGAAGCCCCCTCCTTTGCACCTGGGGGGAATGGGATCTCCATCTCTACAGTTGATTTTGAGTGTTTTTTCTTTTTTTTTTTTTTTACTAACTCTAGCCAAGTAAAATACAATAAAGCCCCCAAAACAACCACAAACCTACTCTCCCTCCTTAGTTGTTCCTTCAGCGAGTCCAGCATCCTGGCTAACTACCTCCTCCAGCTGCTTGGAGAATGAGCATACTGGGGCTGGTAGGCGGTGCCAGCTGCATAAGTACACCTGTGTCATCAAAAGGATGACATGCTCCGTCTCCAAGCTGCTGGAAGAGGTCAACTACCCAAGAGTGTGGGACTGAACTAGAGGGACGATAAGGAAACACAGAATTTTAGATATAGACAGAATTTTAGATTAACTCCAATCTTCCTTTTCCCCAAATTGTAAGATAATTTCCCAGGGGGTAAATACTCATGGGCGCAGATTCCTAACCAACAGTAACATAACATAGTAACATAGAATATGACTGCAGATAAAGACCAGCATGGTCCATCTAGTCTGCCCAGCAAAGCGCCAAGAGTATGTGCACTTGCCGCTCCGTGCAGGTCACCTCTCCCCATGCCTTTTTTGAGGGGTGTACCCACCACTCCGGTTAGGTCACCCCTATTTGTTCAGATATAAGACATAGTTATGCTTATTTTGATTTTATCCTGTTGCTATAAAGGTATCCACTATGTCCCATGCCATTTTGAATTCTGTCACTGTGTTTGCCCCCACCATTTCCATCGGGAGGGCATTCCAAGCATCTACCACCCTTTCAGTGAAAAAGTATTTCCTAACATTGCCTTTCAGTTTATGCCCTTGCAGCTTCATTTTATGCCCTCTAGGTTTTACAGCTTCCCCATCTTTGGAAGAGGTTTGTTTGTCCATGAATACTCCAAGTATTTAAAGGTCTGAATCATATCTCCCCTGTCCCTCCTTTTCTCCAGAGTGTACATATTTGGGTCTCTTCTCATAAGTCTTGTGACGCAGGCTCCAATCTTTTTGGTCGCCTTCCTCTGAACTGCTTCCAGCCTTTTTATATCCTTTGCGAGATACGGCCTCCAAAACTGAATACAATATTCCAAGTGAGGCCTCACCAGCGACTTGTACAGTGGCATTAGTACCTCTTCCTTTCTGCTGGTAATTCCTCTCTGTATGCAACCCAGCATCCTTCTGGCAAAAAGGTGGTCCTGTCTCTGCCATCCTGCTTTATTCATTCTGGAGATAGTTTGTTGCTTATGACACTCAGGTTTGAGCTCAGTGTCAAATATCCAAAACCGCTCACTTCTGCTGTTAATTTCTTGCACAGACTGCTGGTACTCTATGTATATCCAGCATTGACAGTGATAGGAATAGGAAACATGAAGCCAAGGGTCTTAAACAAAAACCCAGGGTGCTAAGATCTCATGGAAAATCACAAATTTGCTCTCTAAGCTAGACTAGATAAAGAAATATAAACACAATAAGCCTGAGAAGACACTGTGGATTTGCTTAATTTTATTCTAACAAACGTTTCACAGATGCCCCTTGCCAGAAAAAAAATCAAAACAAACATGTTTATTGTAATTAAAACTGGGTTTAATTAGAGCTGTGATCAATTAATTTACCAGTTTCAATAATGGTGCACCAGATTAAACATTTTTGTATACAAGTGTTAGTTGTTCAGTATTAGTAGAAAGGCCCCGGTATGACTCTGCTGCTATCATTTTTGGTTACATACAAGTTTAGAGACAGAGGGAACGGTACTCTCAACCACCACAGATTATTAAAGATCACTATAAATGAACAATAATCAGTTAACATTCCCAAAAGTCATAGTCTATTTTAAAACTGACTGGTTTCTTTTGATGTCTGTCAGTCCAGTACACTAAGACAGTAGGAACAGGATTTTTAAGATTCCTGAAAACATGAAATTCAGGCACATGCTGTGGCCACTCCCCTTGTGGCACTGCCTCCCTGGTGGTTGCATCAAGGCCACACCATCCATAGGGCTGTGTTTCCTGCAGTGATATCAAAAGTCCAATTCCGCAGGAATCAATTACAAGCACCATTTTAAATAGGCTAAAATAAAAAGCCGATTTTAAAACAATGTTTTCCCAATGTATAACCTCCTATGGTCAGCGATTACAGGGTTCATTTATAGTCACAGCCTTGAAAACTTCACGGTGGATATCCTTTAACGGGTGAAACTGCAAAATTTAGAGGGTATTTGTATTTTATTAACAGAAAATATGTCTAGGCTCAAATATATTAAATTATATATATTTTAATATGCAACACTAAATTTAGTGTAATTCAATCAGCTCTTCTTCCCCTAGGAGTCTATTTTTAATTTGCTTTATGTTACAGAAAATAATCGCTAGGAGAAAGGATTCTTGTAAGGGAAGGAAGTGGAGTGATCCATACATTTTCTTTAGGCATCCATAGGCAAGATTTATCGCAGGTCCATCACTATGATCTCTTTGTCTAGAACACTCACGTGGTTGCAAGCCTACAAGAGAAAAGCAAAAGTGTCTTACATCTTGCAAACGCAATGGTTAAAGCAGGAGAACTGGGCACTCACTAGCATTTGGGAGACCCCGACTCCAGCATTTTGGGTTGGCAGGGACTGTGGATAACAGAGACTGATATAGATGTTCCTGTGGGAGAATGAGAGGGGAGCCCCCACCATAGCACAGCAAAGCACAGTTACTTACCTGTAACAGGTGATCTCTGGGAACAGCAGGAATAAGTCTTCACATATGGGTACGTCGGTACCAACGGAGTCTGTGCGGGAACGCTTCCCAGCGTCCAATCAGAAAGCTTTTGGAAGCATCCCAACATGCCTGCGCGCTGCCTTCCCGCCTTCCCAACTGCCTCTCCTCAGTTAAGTTTTAAAGCTGAGACAAAGAGAGAGAGAGGAAAGGAACGATAGATAGATAGAGAGATACAACTCCTAGGGGAGGTGGGTGGGTTGTTAAGACTTATTCCTGCTGTTCCCAGAGATCACCTGTTACAGGTAAGTAACTGTGCTATCTCCAGGAACAAGCAGGAATGAGTCTTCACATATGGGGACTCCCAAGCTCAGATGCCCGGAGGAAGTCCTAGCATGTTGCAAGTCTAGAACGAGCCATGCCATTCCTCAGGACCTCAGGCATCCTGGGGATGGAGGGTAGGAGTTGAATACAGAAAAGAGCTGTGGAACAGCTGGCTAGAACAGGGCTTCAAAAGGGGAAGACCCTGTATCGAGGGCATTTAGTAATAAGATATTGTAATCTGGGCCTCCCTTGTTGACATTGCACAAGTGCACTGAGCTACATATGGATCTGATAGAAGAGCCAGTGAATGTGCTCAAGGGGTACCTCACTGAGAAGTAGAGGTAATAAAGTAGAACAAAAAAACAAGTGGAGGTCAGAACCCTTTAGGGTGAGGAAAATAGCCCCAGAGGAAAACTGGGGTAGTATAAGAGGTAGAGCTTCAGCGGAGACGCAGAAGGTACTATTAAGGAAAGCTTAAGCTGCTTTGGTCCAAAAATAGTATAAATTTAGGACCAAGAGAAAACTTTAGTCTGATCCAACTGGACTGGGGTTAGAATCAGTCCATGTAGGGGAGAAAGGGTATGGACACCCTTGTATCTGATGAAAAGGTAAGGACAGACTCAGGAGAACTAAGCTTTAGAGCAACGGAAGCTCCGCAATGTCTTTCCTAAATGGGGTCAATTAGGAAAGAAAGGTACATGGAGAGCTTCAGGAGTACCTAACCTGAAAAGGTTAATTACCACAGGAGTGGTTCTAGGTGTAGTCCCCTAGGTATGCTGGTACATCATTGATAGGGTTAGTGCCCATCTGTCAGGATCATAAGGAATGTCAGGATATCTGATCCTAACAGACAGATAGATAAGTAAATGGATACAGATCTATCCAAAAATATATCTCATTATATGTATATATAATGAGGGAGGAGTGGCCTAGTGGTTGGGGCAAGGTACTTCAGGCCAGAAGGTCGGGGGTTCAAATCCCACTAGAGGACAGCAACCTTGGGCCGGAAGGACTGGGGTTTCTAGTCCCACAGATGCTCCTTGTGGTCTTGGGCAAGCCACTTAACCCTCCATAGCCCATGTTCCCTGTAAAATAGTTATCTCCAAGTTATAATGCCCTGTTCAATGTAATTTCAGTTTGTTCAATGTAAACCGCACTGATGCAGAATAGCGCGGTATATAAGAGAATGTAATAAATAATAAATCTCTCTCTCTCTTTATATATATATATATATATATATATATATATATATATATATATAGATAGATAGATATAGATATAGATTTAAATATATACACATATAGGGTATATATGCATATATCTATAAAGAGATATATATGGGCAGAAGACACACAGATAGATATAATCAGTATATATCTATATATATGTATATATATACCTAGATGAATAGGCAGGCATATAGAGACAGGTCTCCAGGTATATGGATGGAGAGATGTCCGGAGAACCCCATCCCCCCTTATAGGGAGAGAGAAAGATTTATCTAATAGCAAGAAGGTTGATACCTGCTTGAATAGATAAAATAGAAAAAATCCTCTTCTCCTGGTTATGACTGGCAGAGGAAAGGTGTCCCTGACAAGAAGGCGGCTTAATTCTTTTCAGAATTTGAGCTCTTGAGTAACCAGGATGGCCTACGTGAAAATGGCAGAGGATAACAGCAGTCTGTAGACAGGAAGTCCAGATATCTCCAGAATTGTAGTATGGAGATTGGATAGAGGAGGCCTCTGGAGGACGATACCCTAGTGATCCGCCTATGAGGGCAAGATGGGTATTAGGTGTCCTCTAGTTGCCAGTGAAGAATTTATCTCTGACGGGGAACCCCAGGAGATATGGGCCAAGCCAGGGAATTGGCCCTTCTTTAGGCTTTCACGTAATGATAGGCCTGAGGCTTATGCCTCAAAAGATTTTTAAGATAAGATGGAAAGGGTAGAAAATACCTGCCAGGCATGAACATGACTGGGGGAACCCCTTTTAACCATCTGGGGTTATCTGCTAGGCAAGATACTAATGCTCTCTAGCAAGGGCCCATAGTGCAAAGCTACTCTAGTAGAGTTGCAGAGAGCATGCTGCAGGTTGGTCAGAAGAAAAAACTGGCTGTGGAAAGCCAGCAGGTAACCAGCTATTCTGCCAAGGGCAAGGGGCGAAGAATAGAAGTTAACCAACCAAACTGTAATAATAGGGTTTCCCAACGAGGTTGATACCCTGTTTGGGACTTAGCATTGAGGCTAGAAGGATTGCTAGTGGAGGGGAAACCCTGGTTGTGTAGTGAACAAAACCAGTGGTTTAACCACTAGGAATTGCTGCATTTGCAGCAACTATCAGGGCAGCATGGAGAATTTCTTTTCCCTCCTCTTTTTAGATTGGGAAAAAGAAACAGACATGGTAGGACTTCCGACTGTCTGAGGAGCTGCCCTAAGGTAACAAGGGGGAAGACAACTCCAGAAGGGAGAATCCCCCGGTAGAACAGGTAGAGGACCAAAAGGGTTTACCCATGTAAAAAAGTCACTCTTACAAACTAAATGTTGTAGTAAGAGGGAGTTAAGACAGGGTTGCAAGAGACCAACTATGGAGGAAGTCTCCGACAGGTGAGATGATACATGCCAATACAGGAAAACAACTGTCTATTGATAGTTTATTAGAGTTTATTATTATTTATTAGAGTCTCTTTTATACCGCGCTATTCAGCATCAGTGCGGTTTACAATGAACAATAAAATACACATTTCCGATGGTACTTTGTGTTTACAGTTGAACAGGTAATGCAACTTGGATAACAGGGTAACAATTTACAATTTAAGACATAATTGGGAACTCTTGACTTCAGTCAAGGGGGTTTTGAGAGGCTTGTGAGGATGGTGCAGCGTCCACATTGGCTTCTGGGTAAAACTGGAGGAAGAGGTGAGGTTTTAAGGCCTTTCTGAACTCTTTCCTCCAAGAGGAAGAGGAAATCTGTTAAGTATGGGCAGGATCATCATAAAGACTCTTAGAAAAAAGATGTCTCATGAAGAGATATCTAGGTAGGTTAGGATAAATTTAGTACAGATACTGCAAGTGAAAAGAAGCAGACTGCTACTCTAACCAGCAACCAAGAGGGACAATGATCTATTTGAAACCCTGCGACTGCTGGGTTTGTTGACCCTGTTGAGTTTGTAGATTCTTCAGACCAGGGCGATGTTTCCCCTGTTTGGGAACATCTGTATGATGGGCAGATGATGGACAAAACCTTCTCCCCCTAGGGGAAGAAAGTTTGGTAGGACATTTCCTACCTACTGGGAAAGAAGGCGGCGTAGAATAGCCCCTGGAAACAGGAAAGTCAGTGGATAACTGAGTAACCTGGAGTAAAGACTCCTTGTTGAAGAGATTTTCTCCAGTGCAAGGAGTATTTCCCAGTCTTTCTTGTGCCCATTTGTCCAAGTCTGAAGCTTGAAGCCAGGCTCTACGTCGTGCCCCTATAGCTATAGCAGAAGTCCTGATAACAGACTCAAAGGAGTCTAGGGTAGCACGAGTAAGAAACCTAGAGATATTATGAGCATGACTAACCAGTAAGGAATAGTCTGCTTGTTTGGGCTCTTGAAGACAAGGAGTCAAAAGATGTAATTTCCTTGTGACCTCCTCAAGAGATAGACCCATATAAAAAATATATGAGAGAATTCTTGCTGAAAGCATGGATGTCTGGAAGGTTTGACGTCCAAAGGCATCTAGTGTCTTAGACTCACGACCTGGCGGACAAGAAGAGTGCTTTTTATTACTCTTTACCCGCCTCAATGCTGATTCCACTACAATGGAATGATGAGGAAGTTGAGTCCTTTGAAACCCTGGAGAGGGGGGCACCTGATATAGGAGATCAGTTGCTCTGGAAAGTGGCGGTACCCTTAAAGGAGCTTCCCACATTCGTAGAAGGAGATCCTGCAAAGAATGATGCAAAGGAAGCATTATGTTCTCCTTTGCTTCGTTAGGAACAGAGAGGTAATCTGTATTCCCTTGTGTAGGATCTTGTCCAGGAATAGGAATGGCAAGTGATTTTGCCATATCCAGGAGGAAAGTCTGGAAAGAAGGATCCCCAGAGGGAATTTCCCTTGGATAGGCTAGATCTGATGAAGAACTAGCGTTGGCACCGAGGGATCTATTCCAGTATATAGGAATAGAAGATCCTGAATGGTGCAGTATGGGATCCTTAGATGGTGGTCGCTGGTACTGCAGGTCAGAACCAGCGACAGTCGGTAATAGATCGTCCATGCTATGGATCGATTCCAGACTCGGCATCGAGGGAAGCGAGTCTAAAGAGAGAAGCATGGAAGGTACCGACAGTAATGGTACTGTGGATATCGGTACCGATCTCTGTACCGTATCTGATACCGGTGGAAGAATACCAGCCGGTGGCAACTCTAACGGTGTCGGAGGAACCGAGAGTTGCAGATCCGAAGTATCGGAACCAAGCCTTCGGTACCGACGGGAGTCGGTACCAAGGAGAGTCGGTACCCAGTCCTCCAGACTGGAGATTGATTCCAGACTCGGCATCGAAGGAATCGAGTCTATCGATGCACGTCTGGAGGGTACCGACGTCGGTACTAGTATCGGTGTCGATACCGATACTGGAAAGTCGGTCTGAAGCGTATCCACCGGGCCCGTAGGTACCGAGGACGCCAGACGACGATCCTTTGTGAGGAATGTTTCATCCAACACCAGTGCCGATGCCGGGGTATCGGTACCGCTCGAAGCGGATGCCACCACCGGACATGGCTCAGGTATGTTCTGTGAGGGGTGAACCTCAGGAACAACCTGAAACCCCACACAGGCTTTAGAGGCCGAAGAGTCCCACCGGGGTTTTGAAGCCAGTGGATTCTCGAGGACAAGGCCATAGGCATCTCTATGCTGTGCATGAGAAGTGCCGCCCGAGGACTGGCTAGTCTTAACAGACTGTTTTTGGGTTACCTGATCCTGTGCAGAAGAAGATATGGTCGGTGCCCTGAAGTTGGAGGAGGACCGCGTGTCGAGGGGAACTCGATGTTGAAAGCTTCTTCTCACCATACTGGTGCCCGAGGGCTCCGGAGAAAAATGGTCAGGACCCAAGCAGGTTAGACACCAACTGTGAGTGTCTAAAAATAAAGTTGTACCGCCACAGTTTGTACATTTCTTGGGGAAAATGGCTGGCAGTTCCATGAGGAAAAATGGAGAGGCCTAGAAGGCCTGAGAACCGTGAGACACTAACAAAGAAAAATATATTCCTTAAGGAAAAAATTTTACAAGAAAAGAAAAAAGAAACACCGGCGGTACCGGTGGCGTCAGGGAAGGCAGCCGCGACCACAAGAAAACTAAAAAATAAAAGATGAATTTTCTGCGGTGACAGGACGACGTCCTGCCGGCTCCACGGAAAAACGAAAACTGAGGAGAGGCAGTTGGGAAGGCGGGAAGGCAGCGCGCAGGCGTGTTGGGATGCTTCCAAAAGCTTTCTGATTGGACGCTGGGAAGCGTTCCCGCACGGACTCCGTCGGTACCGACGTACCCATATGTGAAGACTCATTCCTGCTTGTTCCTGGAGATTGACACTCACAGTGCAAGCAAACTGGGCTCTGAAGGGATCCAAGTCCGTGGTCCTTGGCCAATGACTGGCTACAATGGCTGGGCTATAGTTGCTGGGGAAGGGGACTATAAAATAGGTAGGAAAATAACCCAGAATAGCAAGATTATTAAAATATAAGCAGCACAGAATATGGCAACAGATAAGGGCCATAAAGGCCATTTAAGTTTGCTCTACTTCATTTCTGATGCAGTGCCACAGACTCCAAAGGACCTTTGCTTTTCTCATTACTTTTTCCCAATTAGGAACCTTTGGCATGGAGAGTAGGTGTTCTTAAATTGTATTACTCTTTTGGCCTCCATCACCTCCCCTGGGAGGCCAATCCATGCATGCACTTCCCCCCTTTCTTAGACAAATTATGTCCTGAGGCTATGCTGGAGTCTGCTGACCTCTTGCACTAGAGCATTCTTTCTTCTGAAAAGGTTGCCTCGTGTATATATCACACTCCCCCTTCAGACACTTCTCATGATCTTAACCAGTTACTAACGGTATCTTACATGCTTAAGCAAAAGGTTATAAAATTGTTTCAACGCATACACACATAAAAACAGGCACTTAGAAAACATGAAACTCAATATTCTAGTGAAGCATAAGTGTCACTGCTCAACACAGAAACATGACAGCAAAAAAAGATCATATGGCCTAGTCAGTCTGCCCTTAAATGTATAACTTTATACTAAATATAATCTACATAAAGTTATACCTGCAATTTATCTGGTGGCACTTATGAGTTTAACTTATATAGATAAGTAATTTATTTATTCATATTTGATTGAACACACAGGTTTCAAAGAAATGCAATGTAATGAGCAACTATCAATTATCACATGATCACAGATTATAACTAAAATCAATAAAACAATTATTACAATATATTAAAAAGGTGACATTTTACTTACCAGATAAAGCACAGTTACTTACCTGTAACAGGTGATCTCTGGGAACAGCAGGAATAAGTCTTCACATATGGGTACGTCGGTACTGACGGAGTCTGTGCGGGAACGCTTCCCAGTGTCCAATCAGAACGCTTTTGGAAGCATCCCAACACGCCTGCGTGCTGCCTTCCCGCCTTTCCCAACTGCCTCTCCTCAGTTAAGTTTTAAAGCTGAGGCAAAGAGAGAGAGAGAGCAAGGAAGGGAAAGATAGAGATAGAGAAATGCAACTCCTAGGGGAGGTGGGTGGGTTGTGAAGACTTATTCCTGCTGTTCCCAGAGATCACCTGTTACAGGTATGTAACTGTGCTATCTCCAGGAACAAGCAGGAATGAGTCTTCACATATGGGGACTCCCAAGCTGAGATGCCCAGAGAGAGTCCTAGCATGTTGCGGATCTAGAAGAGCCATGCTACTCCTCAGAACCTCAGGCATCCTGGGGATGGAGGGTAGGAGTTGAATACAGAAAAGGTGCTGTGGAACAGCTGAACTAGAACGGGACTTCTATAGAGGAAGACCCTGTAGAGAGGGTATTTAGTAGTAAAATATTGTAATATGGGCCTCCCTTGTTGGCATTGCAAAAGTCTACTGAGGTTGATATGGATCTGTTAGAAGAGCCAGTGAAAAACCTTCTACTGAGAAGTAGAGGTAATAAAAGTAGAAAAAACAAGTGGAGGTCAGAACCCTTAAGGGTGAGAAATAGCCCCAGGGGAAAACTGGGGTAGTAAAAAGAGGTAGGGCTTCAGCGGAAGACGCAGAAGGTACTATTAGACAAAGCTTAAGCTGTTTTGGTCCAAGAACAGTCCAATCGTAGGACCAAAAGAAAAATGAGTCTGACCCATCTGGACTGACAATAGAATTAGTCCATGTAGGAGAGAAAGGGTATGGAGACCCCTGTATCTGATAAGAAAGTAAGGACAGACTCAGGAAGCGCTAAGCTTTAGATTAACGGAAGTTCCGCAATGTCTTTCCTAAATGGGTTAATTAGGAAAGAAAAAGGTACATGGAGAGCTTCAGAGGTACCTAACCCTGAAAGGTTATGGTAAGGAAAAAGTTTGTTAATCACCACAGGAAGTGGCTATATGTGTAGAACCCTAAGTATGCTGGCACAGCATTGATAGGGGTGGTGCCCATCTGTCAGGATCATATAGGAATGTATGGATATCTGAACCTAAACAGACAGATAGATAAGTATGTGGATACATATCTACCTAAAAGATATATCTCACTATATATATTCCTAAATAATACACATATAGGGTATATATGCATATATATACAGAGAGATATGTATGGGCAGAAGATACACATATAGGGTATATATGCATATATATACAGAGAGATATGTATGGGCAGAAGATACACATATACATATATATACATATATATACATATATATATATATATATATATATATATATATATATATATATATATATATATATATATATGGGCAGAATAAACAGATATATATATATATATATATATATATATATATATGTATATATATATATGTATATATATATATTTGTTTATATATATATATGTTTATATATATATATGTATATATATATATATATATATATATATATATATGTATATGTGTATCTTCTGTGTATATGTGTATCTTCTGTATATGAATATGTAGGCATATAGACAGATGTCTCCAGGTATGTGGATGGAGAGATGCCTATAGAACTAGATCCCCCTAGGAATATGGGGAGAGAGAAAGATTCATCTAATAGCAAGAAGGGTGATACCTGCTTGAATAGATGCATAGAGAATCTTCTTTCCCTGGTTATGACTGACAGAGTCAGAGGAATGGTGTCCCTGACAAGAAGGAGTCTAGATTCCTTTCAGAATTGGAGCTCTTGAATAATCAGGATGGCCTACGTGAAAAAAGCAGAGGATAACTTCAGTCTGCAGGCAGCAAGTCCAGATTTCTCCAGAACTGCAGTATGGAGAATGGATAGAGGAGGTCACTGGAGTAAGATACCAGAGTGACCCGCCTATAAGGGCAAGATGGGTATCAGGCGTCCTTTAGCTGCCACTGAAAGAAAATTATCTCTGGCGAGAAGACCAAAGGAGATATGGGCCAAGCCAGGGAATTGGCCATTCTTTAGGTTTTCACGTGATGAAAGGCCTGAGTCTTATGTCTCAAAAGAGATTTTAGATGAGATGGTAAGGGTAGGGAGTACCTACCAGTCATGAAAACATGACTGGGGGAACCCCTCCTAACCATCTGGGGTTATCTGCTAGGCAAGATACTAATGCTCTCTAGCAAGGGCCCATAGTGCAAAGCTACTCTGTAGAGTTGCAGAGAGCATGCTGCAGGTTGGTTAGAAGAAAAAACTGGCTGTTTAAAGCCAGTGGGTAACAAACTATTCTGCCAAGGACAAGGGGGCGAAGAATAGAAATTAACCAACCAGTCTGTGATAATAGGGTTTCCCAAATGAGGTTGATAACCTGTTTGGGGTTTAGCACTGAGGCTAGAAGGATTGCTAGTGGAGGGGAAACCCTGTTTGTGTGGTGAACAGAACCAGTGGCTTAACCACTAGGAATTGGTGTATCTGCAGCAACTACCAAGGCAGCGGAAGAAAATTTCTTTTCCCCTCCTCTTTTAGATTGGGAAAAAGAAACAACAGACATTGTAGGACTTCCTATTGTCTGATGAGCTGCCCTAAGGTAATAAAGGGGAAGACAACTCTGGAAGGGAGAATCCCCCTGTGGAACAGGTAGAGGACCATAGGGGCTTACCAGTGTAAAAGAGCCACTCTTACAAACCGAATGTTGTAGCAAGAGGGAAGTAAGACAGAGTGAAGGAGACTGACTATGCAGGAAGTCTCTGAAAGGTAAGATGATACATGCCAGTACAGGGAAACAACTGTCTTATTGATAGTTGTCATTTCTCTTTTCCCCAAGAGGAAGAGAAAACCTGTTAAGTATGGGCATGATCATCATAAAGACTCAGAGAGTAAAAGAAAAGATGTCTCATGAAGAGATATCTAGAAAAGGTTAGGATAAAATTAGTGCAGATACTTCAAGTGAAATGAAGCAGACTGCCACTCTAACCACCAACCAAAAGGGGAAATAATGATCTATTTGAAACCCTGCGACTGCTGGGTTTGCTGACCCTATTGAGGTTGTGGTTTCTTCAGACCAGGGCGATGTTTCCCCTGTTTGGGAACATCTGTATGATGGGCAGAAGATGGATAAAACGTTTCTCCCCTAGGGGAAGAAAGTATGGTAGGACATTTCCTACCAACTGGGAAAGAGGAAGGCGTAGAACAGCCTCTGGAAACAGGAATGTCAGTGGTTAACTGAGCAACTTGGAGTAAAGACTCCTTGTTAAAGAGATTTTCTCCAGTGCAAGGAGTATTTCCCAGTCTTTCTTGTGCTCATTTGTCCAAGTCTGAAGCCTGGAGCCAGGCTTTACGTCGTGCCCCTATAGCTATAGCAGAAGTTCTGCTAACAGACTCTAAGGAGTCTAGGGAAGCACGAATAAGGAACCTAGAGATATTTTGAGCATGACTAACCAGTGAGGAATAGTCTGCACTTTTGGGCTCTTGAAGAAATGGAGTCAAAAACAGTAATTTCTTTGTGACCTCTTCAAGAGATAAACCCATATAGAAAATATATGAGAGAATTCTTGCTGAAAGCATGGATGCCTGGAAGGTTTGGCGTCCAAAGGCATCTAAAGTCTTAGACTCACGACCTGGCGGATAAGAAGAGTGCTTTTTAGTACTCTTCACCCGCCTCATTGCTGATTTTACAACAATGGAATGATGAGGAAGTTGAGTCCTCTGAAAACCCGGAGAGGGGGGCACCTGATATAGAAAATCAGTTGCCCTAGAAGGTGGGGGTACCGTTAAAGGAGCTTTCCACATTCGTAGCAAGGAATGATGCAAAGGAAGCATGATGTTCTCCTTTGCTCTCCCAGGAATATACAGGGATTCTGTATTCCCTTGTGTAGGATCCTGTCCAGGTATAGAAATGGCAAGTGATTTTGCCATATCCAGGAGAAAAGCTTGAAAAGAAAAATCCCCAGAGGGAAATTCCTCTGGACAGGCTAGATCTGCTGAAGAACTAGCATTGGCACCGAGGGATCTATCCAACTTTATAGGAATATAAGATCCTGAATGGTGGAGTATGGGATCCTTAGAGGATGGTCGCCGGTACAGCAGGAGGTCAGGACCAGCAACAGTTGGTGCTAGGGATCGATCCCAAACTCGGTATCGAGGGAAGCGAGCCTGATGAGAGAAGCATGGAAGGCACCGACAGCAATGGTAATGTGGATACCGGTACCGACTCCGGCACTGTATCCGATACCGGTGGATGAAGGCCAGCCGGTGACAACTCTAACGGTATCGAAGAAACCGAGAGTGCCGGACATGGATCATCGGAACCGTGCCTTCGGTACCGTCTAGTGTCGGTACCAAGACGAGTCAGTACCCAGTCATCCAGACTGGAGATCGATTCCAGACTCGGCATCGAAGGAAGCGAGTCTATTGATGCACATCTGGAGGGTACAGACGTCGGTACTAGTATTGGTACCGGGATCGATACCGATACTGGAAGGTCGGTCTGTAACGTATCCAATGGCCCCGTAGGTACCGAGGAAGCCAGACTACGATCCTTGGTGAGGAATGTTTCATCCAACACCATTGCCGATGCCGGGGTATCAGTACCGCTTGAAGCGGATGCCACCACCGAGCATGGCTCAGGTATGTTCTGTGAGGGGTGAACCTCAGGAACAACCTGAAACCCAACACAGGCTTTGGAGGCCGAAGACTCCCACCGGGGTTTTAATGCCAGTGTGTTCTCGAGGGCAAGGCCAGAGGCATCTCTATGCTGTGCATGAGATCTACCACTCGAGGACTGGCTAGTCTTAAAAGACTGTTTTTGGGTTACCTGATCCCGTGTAGAAGAAGAAGTGGTCGGTGCCCTGAAGTTGGATGGGGACCGCGTATCGAGGGAAACCCGATGCTGAAGACTTCTTCCCACAATACTATTGCAGGAGGGACACTCCGGAGGAAAATGGTCAGGACCCAAACAGGTTAGACACCAATTATGAGTGTCTAAAATTAATTTTGTACCGCCACAATTTGTGCATTTCTTGAGAATAGTGGCTGGCGGTTCCATGAAGAAAAGTGAGTAGGCCTAGCAGGCCTAAAAAAAACCTTGAGGCACTAACAAGGAAAGCACAGTTACTTACCTGTAACAGGTGATCTCCGGAACAGCAGGAATTAGTCTTCACACGTGGGAGACGTCGCCGACGGAGCCCGCACGGGAATGCTCCCCAGCATCCAATCAGAAAGCCTTTGGGAGCATCCCCCGCGCCTGCGCGGTGGCTTCCCGCCCTTCCTACTGCCTCTCCCCAGTTGAGTTTCATAGCTGAGCCAGAAGGAGAGGAGAGGAAGGAATAGAGAAAATAGAGATACAACTCCTAGGGGAGGTGGGCGGGTTGTGAAGACTAATTCCTGCTGTTCCGGAGATCACCTGTTACGGGTAAGTAACTGTGCTATCTCCAGGAACAAGCAGGAATGAGTCTTCACACATGGGGACTCCATAGCTAAGGATGCCCGGGGAGATCCCATAAGCGCAGCCCAGGACGGGATGGCATTTGTCCAACCTGAATCCCCGGCATCCCCTGAGGGATGGAGGGCAGGAGTTGAATAGAGGAAGCTGTAGAGGAACAGCGAATCAAAAGACTACAGAGGAAAGTCTTTAGAGTGCAGAACAGGTACCATTAAGATACAGCAAAAAAAACCCCAGGCTACGGGAGAGTAGTCAGAGGGGTGCAGGAAGAGTATCATTAAGCATTTAATGAGTAAATGACCTAGTACCAGATAGAGCTTACCGGCCATTAAGTTTTAAGGAATTAATGGTTTAGAACCCTGTATAGCTTACCCACCGGGTTGTCGGAAGTAGTCCTGTGATGAAGGCACTGTAGACGCAGTAGCGAGGTCATCAAGGAAACTTCACCACAGCGAGGAGGAAGTTCCAAATACGGAAGGCCATGAGATCCAGGCGTCAGCTAGGTCAGGAGAAGGACGGCAGGTCTTCCAGGTGGCTTAATGCAAGCTGAGCACTCCCTTAGGAGTAGAGTCCATAACTCAGAGGACTAACAGTGGAAGACAGACCGAACTAGAGAGCCTATCCCGGAGAAGAGTAGAGGTGTACCCCGGAGCAGAAGGAGTACACAGTCTGCCCTAGCGAGAGATAGGGAGACAAGGGTCCAGACCTCCGGAAGGAGGACCTAACTGAAAAAGGAGCTGTTGACTTCACAGCAGTAGGGTACCATCAGTCCGCGGGCCGATCGAGGAATAGGCAGGCGGACTGGCCGGACCCCGGGGGGGGGGGGTGAGTCCCGGCCATAGGGGGAAAAAAGGCGGTAGAACACAGGTACTGTGGGCATCCCCCAATAGGCGCCTATCAAGCAGGTGATATCTAGTATATCTAAGCCGGTGGACATGGGGACGCCCCCTCCGGTAGTAACGCAGGTACGCCGGGGGGCCTACCTCCATGAGCAGCACCCTGGTAAGGCGGATCTGCCATCAATCCCCAGAACGTCCACCTGGAGAGGTGGCTTCAAGATCCGTCAGAGGAGGGATCTTTTCCGGAGGGCAAGGGCAGATCGGCGAGCTAAGGGAATGGTAGCGTGGGGGACGGAGGATAACATCAGTCCGGTAGAAAGCCTCAAGGGTTGGAGGCCCTATATGTGTCCCCAGGACCTGCACGCAGAACTCGTCCCCCGCACAATCGGGGGACATGAGGGTATAGTCCCTGGTAAGTATTGGGGGACTATAGCGGCTGGAAGGGGAATTCCGGTACGGAAGCAATCAGCAAGGGAACACTGGCTGAGAGGGGTTCGGGGACGTACCGAAGAGTAAGTAGGGTGACCGTGGGCCATAGCCATCACGGAGTAAGGTGGTCCCCCTTTCCCACGGAGGAGAATACCTGAACCCCTAGATAAGTCCCCGAACCATTTGTCAACTGAACGAGCCCCAGAGTAGAGCTCGATTTTAACTTCTGGTAAGGAGGTTAAGTGCAGGCAGCCGCCCACCTGAGCCTAAAAATGTTTAGTATGAGAGTCCTGGCGCGGGCCCGGGGACATCAACCCGGGGTGAGAGGTCCCTTGCTTGGGCGCGCCTGGAGGGTGGGCGGAGGGCTGACATTTCCTCTTCCTAGGGAAGGGGGGTCTGGAGAGGCGTTTACCACCGCGGGGGGGAGCCGGGCCCTAGACTGGCTGCTAACTGGGAAGGTTAGCAAAGCACTGTGCGACCTGACGTAAGGCTTCGCTATTGAAGAGGTGATCTCCGTCGCAGGGAGAATTACCCAGGTTGTGCTGTGCCCGTCTACACAACTCAGACGCCTGCAACCATGCTGTACGGCGTGCTCTAATGGCAACAGCAGAGGCTCTGCTGACCGACCGGAAGGAGTCCAGAGAAGCACGAGAAAGGAATCCGGAGATATTCCTGCAGTGATAAAGAAGCAGGGAATATTCAAAGGCCTTGGTTGCAGATACGAAGGGGGATAACCGAGATAACCTCTCGGTGACCTCCCGAAGCGACAGACTCATATAAAATATATATGAAATAATTCTGGCCGCCAGCATAGACGTTTGGAAGGCTTGACGTCCTAGAGTATCTAGCGTCTTCGAGGTGCGGCCTGGAGGGCGAGAAGCATGCTTCTCCTTGCTTCCGGCCTTCCTCAGCGCTGATTCCACCACAATGGACCGATGTGGAAGCTGGTGCTGCCGAAACCCCGGGGACGGAGGCACCCGGTACAGAGCCTGCATTGCAGTCGACGGCGCTGGAACCCTCCAAGGTGACCGCCAAGCCCCCAGCAAGAGATCCTGCAGGGAGGGATGCAGAGGAAGCATCACGGCTGCCTGTTCCGCAGGGCCTGGGCTCGGGTCCGGGATAGGGATGGCCAGCAAGTCCGCCATGTCAAGGAGGAAATCCTGAAAAGGCGGCTCTGCCGGAGTAGTTATGGCGGGAGAGGCCGCCAGGGCACTAAGAGGCCGCTCGGGCTGATGCCCGCCGGGCAGAGGAGGTGACCAACCGACCCGGATCGGGGCAGTAAACATGGCGTCGTCGGCTCCTGGAATCGATCCCAAACTAGGCATCGAAGGGGTCGATGGCACCGACGGCGCCGCAGGAATCGGCCCCGAACCCGGGGGCGGTGCTTCCCCCCGTGACTGGAGCGAATCCGCGGCCGCCGGAGAGCAGGGGCCAGCGGTCTCTGCTCTGCGTTGCGGGAGGGGACAGGGGCCGATCCCGAGACGGGCAGTGGCCAGGCTTTCAAGGCTGGACAACGACTCCAGGCTGGGCATCGAACCGAGCGAGGAGATAGACTCCCTCCTCGAGGACCCCGGCGGGAGCGACCGCGCCGGTGGTGGAGATCCCGGAGCGCGGATCGGAACCGCGCCGACCGGTGCTGCGAGCATCAAGGGCCCCCGAGGACGGTGCTCGGTGGAGAGGGGGTCATCTGACGACGGCGCCGATGTCGATCGGCGGGCGCCGCCCGATGCCGGGCCCCCTCTCGAACCTGTCCTACCCAGAGGGAAAGCCTGCCGGGGCATACGGCCCGTCCCCGAGGGGACCCAGGTCACCCGACGACGAGTCCCTGCAGGGGGGGAAGTGCAAAGCCCCTGCGGTGGGATTGAGGCGATCGAAGACCCCAAGGCCCCTTTTCTAGGAAAGGGCGGGGCCTTCGACGGCCGCGTCAATGCCGGGGGGTCGCCCTTGTGCTGGTCGACACACCCCGAGGTCCCCGGGGAAGGTTGATGGCGGTCCCTTGAGCTCGATGCCCCTGCCGTCACCGGCGGAGTGGCGCCACTCAAAACCGGTACCACCCTTGCGCAGGGCTGGGATACCGGCGACCCAGCTCGGGTCGAAGCGAGCGGCTCCGAGGGGAGTGAGGCCAGGAGATCATCCCCGGCGAGGGGTGGAACCATCGACGCCGGCGCGCTCGAAGCGGGTACCGCCTCCGCGCATGGCCGGAATGCAGGGCCAGACTGTGTCGAGCCGATCGGCCCCAGAGGTGCCGAGGGCAGCGGCTGGCGATCCCCGGTGGGGAGCGGGTTACTCGACGCCCACGGGTCGGCACCGCCCGAAGCGGATACTACCCCCGTAGGGACGCCATACCGGCGCGAGTCGGTCGGCCCCAGAGGTGCCGAGGACCGCAGCCGCCAATCCCCGGTGAGGAGCAGAACGCTCGACACCGACGGGTCGGTACCGCTCGTAGCGGGTACCACCCCCGCGCATGGCAGTGATGGAGGAACGCCAGGCTGGACCGAGTCGATCGGCCCCAGAGGCGCTGAGGACAGCAGCCGACGATCCTCGGTGAGGAGCGGAACGCTCGACACCGACGATGGGGTCTCAGTACCGCCCGGAGCAGATACCACACCTGAGCATGGCTGGGATGTAGGGAGGTCAGACCCGGTCGAGTCGATCGGCCCCGGAGGCACCAAGGACACCAGCTGACGATCCCTGGCGAAGAGTGGAACACTCGACGCTGATGCCGGGGAATCGGCACCGCTCGAAGCGGGTACCTACCTCGGGCATGGCTCGGGAATGTTCTGTGAGGAGCGAACCTCAGGAACATCCTGAAACCCCATAAATGCTTTGGAGCCCAAGGACTCCCGCCGGGGTATATTAGCCAAGGGGGACTTGAGGGGTCGGCTGGAGCTGTCGCCATGCCGCACATGAGACTCGCCCCTCAAGACTCGGCTAGTCTTAACAGACTGTTGTGTGGATACCTGATCCTGGAGAGAAGAACAACCCGATGACCGCGCGTTGGGCGCGAAGACGTCGTCGAGGGATATCCGAAAAAGGGAGGGTCTTCTCCCGACACTGTAGCCCGGGGGATCCGGGAAAGAAGGGTCAGGCCCCAAACAGGAGAGGCACCAGGCATTGGAGTCCAATTGGAAAATTAGGTCCCCGCAGTGAGGGCACTTCTGGGGAGAAGAAGGCTCCATGCTGTAAGTCCGGTAGGCCTCGGCGCCCAGAGGGGAGGGTCCCTCCAGGCGACCAAAAATAAATGAAATTTAAATGAAAATTAATTGAAAAGAAAAGAAAAGAAAAGAAAGAAAGGGGCACGGAGGTGACACCGTCGGCGGGAAAAAGCTGCGACTACAGAAACAAGAACAAAGGGAAGAAATTTCTGCGGTGGCAGGAGGGACGTCCTGCCTGCTCCGCGGAAAACAAAAAACTGGGGAGAGGCAGTAGGAAGGGCGGGAAGCCACCGCGCAGGCGATGCTCTCAAAGGCTTTCTGATTGGATGCTGGGGAGCATTCCCGTGCGGGCTCCATCGGCGACGTCTCCCACGTGTGAAGACTCATTCCTGCTTGTTCCTGGAGATAAAGTATTCCTTAAAAAGGAAAATTTTACAAGAAAAAAGAAGAGAAACACCGGCGGTACCGGTGGCGTCGGGGAAGGCAGCCGCGACCACAAGAAAACCAAAAAATAAAAGAAGAATTTTCTGCGGTGACAGGAGGACGTCCTGCCGGCTCCGCGGAAAAACGAAAACTGAGGAGAGGCAGTTGGGAAAGGCGGGAAGGCAGCACGCAGGCGTGTTGGGATGCTTCCAAAACCGTTCTGATTGGACGCTGGGAAGCGTTCCCGCGCAGACTCCGTCGGTACCGACGTACCCATATGTGAAGACTAATTCCAGCTTGTTCCTGGAGATTATCCTTTCCTTGAGTCCTGCTAGACCAGTCCAGACAAGTGGGTTGTGTCCACCTATCAGCAGATGTGGAGACAGAAAAATAGTATGGCAGGGTCAACCACAGAAAATACAGCAAACTAAAACAGGTTCCACAGGGGGTCCTGGACTGGTCTAGCAGAAATCAAGGAAAGGACATTATCTGGTAAGTAAAATGTCATCTTCTATATCGTTCTGCTAGACCAGTCCAGGCAAGTGGGACATACCAAAGCTATGACTTTACTGAGTGGGAAGAAGACACTGCAACTAGCTTTCAAGACCTCCAAGCCAAAGGCCATGTCCGCCTGAGCATGGACATTCAAGCAGTAATGCATGACAAAAGTGAAAAGCGATTCCCACACTGCTCTCTGGCAAACATTTGAGGGGCAACCGAGCTGTGCTCTGCCCACGAGAATGTTTGTGCCCAAGTGGAATACGCATGCAAACCCTCCGGAGCCATCCGATTCCACAACAGATAAGCAGAGGTGATGGTCTCCTTTTCCAGTGTCCCAGGAAAGACTTGGCAGCTGCGTCACCTTTATGCAGTCCTGCAAACAGCACAAATAGATGGTCTGACTTAAGAAAGGCATTAGTAACCTTACGATACCGGAGAAGCACTTATCCTTCCCATGGCACTATGCCCTAGTAAAGGAGTGGAAGACAGACCACCTGATTAACATGAATAGATGACACCACCCTGGGTAAGAAGGAAGGGACAAGCCTAATGTACACGGCCTCCTCCAAGAAAGACAAGTAAGAGTCCCTGCAAGATAACACCTGCAGCTTGGAGATACATTTCACCAAGAAGACTGCTCAAAAAGCTCCAACATCAGGGGGTCCACAGCACCAGGCAGAGATCCCATGAGGGAATGGCTGCACAGGGAAGGACACAAGTACCGTACCCCCTCCACCCCCTGAAGGAAATGAAACACGTCCAGGTGAGAGCTAAAGATTTCCCTGTACTGGTCCCCTGAAGAATGATAAGACTGCCACCTGAACCTTCAGGGAATTAAGGGAAAGGTCCTTGTCTAGACTATTCTGAAGAAAGGCAAGTCAGCCGTATTAAGACCAATGTGACACTTACTGTACCAATGCTCAAAGAGGCACCAGACACGCACATACATAAGGTTGGAAGAACATCTCCTTGCCTTGAGGATAGTGGAAACCATTGCAGGACAATAGTCCTTCTGTGCTAAGTGATGTCTCTCAAGTGCCCAGCTATAAGGGAGCCGGGTTGTTTAGATCAGTCACTGCCACAATGGGCCCCAGGCTGAGGAAGGTCGTAGAGGTGGTTCCTGCAGGAGCTGTATCAGGTACCTGAACCATGGACTCTGTGGCCAATCCAGCACCACCAGTACTACTCAGTCTGGATGTCACTCTATGCAGTGAAGCACATGTCCTATCAGTGGACACAGAGGAAACACAAACAGCAGGTATTGCTTTGGCCAGGGCATTGATGCTCTTGCAGCCTGCCTCGCTGGGCAAATGAAGAATCTGAGTGTTTTGACACTGGATCGGGTCACCATATGATCCTCCTTGCAATGACCCCAGAGGCACAGAATCTGTCAAAACACCGAATGACTCAGTTCCCACTCCCCAGGATCAAAAGAGTGGTGTCTGAGGAAGTCCGCCTTCATGTAATTGAGTCTTGTAATGTGGTGCGCAGAAAGAGCCAGGAGAACAGGACAGTCTTCTCCAGTGCCACCACAGCACTCCTCATGCCCCCTTGGCGGATGACACATGCCACTGCCATGATACTGTCAGAGAATACTTGGACCACTCTGTCCCGGACTAGGAGACTGGAAGTGCAAAAGGGCCACCGAATGGCCCTTGCTTTAAGGCGGTTGATGGGCTATGCCAAATCCAGGCTGCTCCAATGGCCCTGAGCTGTTCAATTCTCACAATGGGCTCACCAACCAAACAGGTTGTCATCTGACAACAGGAGGAGTCATGAATGACTGTCCAATGGCATGCCCCTCTTCAGACGCTGGGGCTGCCTCTATCAATGAAGGCTGGACACCACCTTCAGCTGGAGAGGAAGCCTAGCCTTGAAATTCTGAGAGCTTGGAGACCAATGAGACAGCAAGGACCTCTGTAGCAGCCTCAAATGAGCCTGTGCCCAAGGCACCATTTCAATCAATGCTGCCATCAAGCCGAGAAGCTGCAGATAATCCTAAACCCAGGGAGACTGCTGAGCCCAGAAGGCTGTCAGCTGGGACAACAACTTTTTCACCCTTTCCCTGGGTAGGAAAACTGGCCGAACCATGCTCCCAGGTATTCCAGCGATTGGGAAGGCTCCAAGTGACTTTTCCCATGACTGATCACCCAGCCAAGACTCTCCAGGAACTGCACCCACATGGGCCAAAACCCAAGACACCTCCGACTGGGACCTGGCTCAAATGGACCAATCGTCCAGATGTGGGTGAACACAAATGCCTTGGAACCTCAATGCTGTGGCCGCCACCACCATGAACTTTTAAGAACGTCTTTGGGGCAGTGGAGAGGCCAAAGGAAGAGCACAAAATGAAAATGATAGCCAAGCACAGCAAAACTGAGAATATGCTATTGATCTTCGCGGATAGGAATGTGGAAATAAGCGTCGGCTAGCTCCAGAGATGTAAGGAACTCCCCATGTTGCACTGCCTAGATCACTGGTCACATTGTCTCCATATGGAAGTGTCGAGTTTGCAGGTGGGTGTTGATCCCCTTGAGGTCGGGGACTGGGCAAAGGAACCATTTTTCTTTAGCACCACAAAGTAGATGGAGTACCAGCCCTTGCCCCACTCAGCAGGTGGAACTGGGACCACCACCTGCAGACAGAGTAACCTTTCCAACATGACCTGAATGGAGTCTCTTGGCCACAGTGCCACATGGAGAGACAGACATTCAGGATAGGATCCCTGTATTACAGAGCATTTATTTATTTATTTAAACAGTTTTTCCTATACTGCCCCTTCCAGTGATCAGGGGCGGTTTACATCAAACAAAAACTTAGTTACAGAGAACATATTAAAGAGTAGTTACTCACCTGTAACAGGTGTTCTCCAGGAGCAGCAGGAATCAGTCCTCACATATGGGTGACATCGACGTCGATGGAGCCCCTGCGGAGCATTTCCCCAGCTTTCTATGAAAGCCTTTGGGAATACTGCACGCATGTGCGGTCCCCTTCCCGCCTAAAGGTGCCATCTTGCTCAGTCAAATGACATAGCTAAAAAACAGCACACAAAAATGTAAAAATAAACTATGTACAACTGCAACTCCCAGGGGAGGAGGGAGGGTTGTGAGGACAGATTCCTGCTGCTCCTGGAGAACACCTGTTACAGGTGAGTAACTACTCTTTCTCAAGGACCAAGCAGGAAGTCAGTCCTCACATATGGGTGACTCCCAAGCTCTGGGCTACCAAGGAACCCAGGCTGAACAAGAGAACTCCTTCTAGTCCCAGCATCACAAAAGGCTTTTCACTGAAAGAACCTCCACCGGTAGCCCAACGGAGGGCTGGAGTTGCCTAAACCTCAAAGAGATTCCGGAGTACTGCCTGGCCAAAAGCACTGTCCCTACGGGACTCCCTCTCCAGGCAGTAATGAGCTGCAAAAGTCTGGCTTGAGGACCAAGTTGCAGCCCTGCAGATGTCTGCCAACGGGACAGAGTGGAGATGAGCTACTGAGGCAGCCACTGCTCTGACACGATGGGCCGTGACCAGCCCCTGCAAGGGAAGGTCAGCCGCCCTGTAAGCCCAGGTGATACAGTCAGCCACCTATATGGACAAGGTATGCTTGGACACAGCTAACCCCAATTTATTAGGGTCAAAAGAAATGAAGAGCTGAGTAGCCCTTCTATGTCCTTGCGTACGGTCAAGGTAGAAGGATAAGGCCCTCCTACAGTCCAGGGTATGCAGGACCGCTTCACCTGGCTTGCATGAGGCCTAGGGAAGAATGTTGGAAGAACCACCTCCTGGCTGAGGTGGAAAGAGGAGACAACCTTAGGGAGGCACTTTGGATGAGTCCTAAGGACTACCCTGTTCCTATAGAAGCGAGTGTAAGGCCTGTCACAGACTAGGGCCTGAAGCTCACTCACCCGTCTGGCCGAGGTTAAGGCTACGAGGAAGAGTGTCTTCCAGGAAAGGAAGCGGAGAGGACAAGTAGCCATCGGCTCAAAAGGTGGGCGAGTCAGTTGCTGCAAGACCACATTCAATTCCCACTCAGGGGCTGGAGGACGGACAGGAGGTTTGAGCAAGAGCAAACCTTTGAGAAACCGGGACACCAAGGGGTGAACCGACAGAAAGTGTCCCTCCACCAGTGAGTGGTGAGCTGCTAGAGCTGAGAGGTGGACCCGAACAGAATTGGACTTAAGGCCCTGGTTGGATAAGTGTAGCAGGTACTGAAGCACCACTGGTACAGTACAGGAGAAAGGATATTCTGTACGCAGCTGACACCACACAGAAAACCTCTTCCACTTCAGGGCATAGGTTTTCCTAGTGGACTGCTTCCTAGAGGCCAGGACGACCTCTTCAACTTCAGGAGGTAGGCCCCAAGGAGCCAAAACTACCCTTGCAGCTTCCAGGCCATCAAATTGAGAGATTTGAGATTGGGGTGCAGAAGAGACCCCTGGTCCTGAGAAAGAAGGTCGGGCTGCAACCCTAGAGGTAGTGGGGTGTCCACTGCTAGTTGAAGCAGAAGTGGGAACCAAGGTTGCCTCGGCCACCTGGGGGCTACCAGAAGGACCGAGGCCTGGTCCTGTAGAATCTTGAACAGGGTTCGGGCCACCAGAGGCGTGGGAGGAAATGCATATAGGAGGCCCTGGGACCAGGAAATCAGAAAAGCATCTGCTGCTAGTCTCAGAGGATGCAGTTGCCTGGAGCAGAACCTGGGCAGCTGTCTGTTCAGGAGACTGGCAAAGAAATCTATGGATGGAAGTCCCCATCTGAGGAAGGTCTTCTGAACTACCAAGGGATGGAGCCGCCACTCGTGTGGCTGCAGAATTCTGCTCAACCTGTCTGCCAGGTAATTTTCCTGGCCAGGGAGATAAACCGCCTTGAGCAACATGTTGTGCCTGAGCGCAAACAAGCAAAGGTCCTGCGCCTCCTGACAAAGGAGCCTGGACCCAGTGCCTCCCTGTTTGTTCACATAAAACATGGCTATCTGATTGTCTGTTTGCACTAAGACAGACTGGTGAGCTAGGATTTGAGAGAAAGTCTTGAGGGCCAAGCGAATAGCTCAAAGCTCCAGTAGATTGATTTGCTGCTGGGCCTCCCAGGGAGGCCACAGGCCCTGGGTGCACCTGCCCAGACAGTGTGCTCCCCAGCCCTGTAGAGAGGCATCGGTGGTCAATATCACTGTGAACCCAGGTGGCTGAAAAGACATCCCCTCCAGCAGGTTGGGGGGATGCAGCCACCAACCTAGGGAGTGCAGGAATGGTCTGGACACCCTTATTCTGTCTCTGAGGCTCCCTGTGGCCTGCGACCACTGAGTTCTGAGGCACCATTGTGCAGGCCTCATATGAAGCCTGGCATGGGGTGTGACATGCACTGTCGAAGCCATGTGGCCAAGAAGCCTCAGGCAGAGCCTGGCGGAGACCAGTGACCTGCTGAGAAACTGGTTTGCCAAGGCCATCAGTCTTTGGGCTCTGTCTTCTGGCAAGAAAGCTTTTGCCTGCAGAGAGTCCAGTCTTGCCCCTATGAACTCTAAGTTTTGGGAGGGGAGCAAAGTGGACTTTGCGAAGTTTATGACAAACCCCAGATGCTGTAGTAGAGAAATCGTTCGGAGGGTGGCTTGCCTGGTCTCCTGGCACGTCTGACCCCTGATAAGCCAGTCGTCCAGATAGGGGAAGACAAAGATACCTTGATTTCTCAAGTAGGCCGCCACCACTGCCAGGCATTTGGTAAAGACTCTGGGGGCGGAGGTGAGGCCAAAGGGCAGCACTCTGTACTGATAATGGTTTCCTCCCACAATGAACCTGAGGTACTTTCTGTGGTCTGGATGAATGAGGATGTGGGTGTACGCATCCCTTAGATCTAAAGAGCATAGCCAATCTCCCTGCTGGAGGTAGGGCAGAAGTGTTCCAAGAGTAAGCATCTTGAACTTTGCCTTCTGTAAGAACTTGTTGAGATTTCTGAGGTCGAGAATAGGCCTGAGATCCCCTGTTCTCTTTGGTACTAGAAAGTACCTGGAGTAAAACCCGTGACCTTGGAGGTGGGGAGGCACAGGCTCCACCGCCTGGTCTCGTAACAGACCCTGGAGCTCCTGCAAGAGGAGGGCTGTATGGAGAGGAGGCTCTCCTGGAAAATAGGGAGGAGGCAACTGATGAAAATGAAGCAGGTAGCCCTTTTGGACTATACTTAAGACCCAGTTGTCCCCTGTAATGGATGGCCACCGGTGGGCAAACAGGGCTAGGCGACCTCCAATGCAGGGATGGGACAGCAGAGACGGAGAGGCTATGCCTTGGGAGTCAAAAAACCCCACCCTGCTGAGTAGGAGCAGGAGCCGGAGCCGGAGGCTTGGGGGCTTTCTGCCTACGGGGCCCATGTCCCTGCCCCTTGGCCTGCTGACCCTGTGGGGGAGCGGGGGAGGCCTGGTAAGTCGGGTACTGTTTGTAGGCAGTCGCCTTCCTCGGGTAAAGCACAGTTACTTACCTGTAACAGGTGATCTCTGGGAACAGCAGGAATTAGTCTTCACATATGGGTACGTCGGTACCGACGGAGCCTGCACGGGAACGCTGCCCAGCTTCCAATCAGAAAGCTTTTGGCAGCATCCCTCGCGCCTGCGCGCTGACTTCCCGCCTTCTCCAGAGCCTCTCTTCAGTTGAGTTTCAAAGCTGAGACAAAGGCGAGGAGAGGAAAGGAAGAAGATGATAAGAGATGCAACTCCTAGGGGAGGTGGGAGGGTTGTGAAGACTAATTCCTGCTGTTCCCAGAGATCACCTGTTACAGGTAAGTAACTGTGCTATCTCCAGGAACAAGCAGGAATGAGTCTTCACATATGGGAACTCCCTAGCTGGAGATGCCAGGAGGAGATCCCATAAAAATGCAGGAGCCTGGACCAGGGGTGCATTTTGTCTCCAGGAATCCCCGGCATCCAAAGTGGGATGGAGGGTAGGAGTTGATAATAAAGGAGCTGTGGGGAAAGAAACAGCATAGCCAAGGACTACAGGGCCCTACAGACTACAGGAGTCCTTGGTATATGATGAGTAGCATTAAAACACCTTTAATGTACACTTACAATATGCAGCTTACCTACTGTATTGTAGGAAGTAGAGAGCATGATGGAGTCTACTGGATAAGCAGTGGCGGAATCTTCAAGGTGACCTCCCAGCAGTGAGGATGAAGGTCCAGACCTGGAGGTAGCAGACGATCCAGGTGTCAACTGGGTAGGATTAGACGTCAGGTCTTCAATGGAAGCTTTATGGGAAAAAGCTGAAAACTCCTTTAGGCATAAAGTCATTAACATTGAGGACTAAAGGAAGAAGACTGACGGAGTTGGAGAACTAGCCCAGTCCTGGCGGGAAGAGGGGGACTGAAAAAACCCCTATTCCCAAGGAGAACAGCTGTGTACTCAAAGAGAAAGATGTACACTATTTTTCCTAGCTGGCGAGAGGTAGGAAAAATATTGAAGCTTGATGCTTCAAGGACTTAAAGAAAAAATGGAAGATGTTAGCACCACAGTAGTTATAGGTGCATGACAGTTTCTGCATCGTAAAATGATATGCGAAGTAGGGCGATAGACTGTCTAAAACCTCTAGAAGGTAAAACATTTAGTATAGACAGTAAGGGTGATAGTGTGTAAGACATATCAACCCTTAAGAAGCCCCCCAACAGACACATATATAGACAGATATATATATGTGGATGGAATATAGATAGATAGATAGATATAGATATAGATACACATATGTCCATATGTGTATATTAGGATATGGGTGGAGAAATGTATCAAAAAAAAAAATATATATATATATAGATACAGATATGATATACCGAAATATATATACATTTGTGGGGCATGGTTTTGCACCACCAGGGTAATGATATAGGTATGTAGACATATATGGAGATGCTACATACAAGATAACAAGTTGAAGATACATGTCTACCACCCAGCCCCATAATTGTACATGGGGAATATAGCAGAAAAAGATTCTGCGCTCTACAAGAGGGTGAACCCACTTGGGATAATCTATTTCTGTGGATTGAGGGATGCAAGAAGGCAATCCAACAAGATAACCATGATGTTTGCGTGAGAACAGATGATTATATGAATCTGTAAGGAACAAGGCAGGAGTTCCACAGAACACTGACATGGCAGATGTGCAGAAACGCAGAAGAAGATACCAGAGGGACCTACTGGAGGGACCCAAAGGTAGCATGCTTAAACATCAGCGTTGGATTTTCATGTTAACACCCCAGGCCTGAGGGTGTGGAGAACCCTCACAGGCATGGGAAGGGATTATAAGCTTTTCCCTACTAATAGAGAAGCTTTAGAGACAAGGTCAATGCTCTATAGCAAGGCCCTCATAGTAGAAAGCTTCTCTGAAGACTGCAGAGAGCATTGTGCAGGAGAGATATGAGATAAACTGACTGAAGTCAGGTATGTTGCCATATCCTAGGAGAGGAGATGGATAGAATAATGTGAGAAAGCCTAAAAGAGTAGGAGGATCCAAGATAGCTGACGAGGAGCTTGGAATCACTACTGAGGCTAGACAAAATTTTGAACAAGGGACTGGAACTTGTAAAAGTACCAGTAATACAATCACTGTAACTCCTGCAGGCACAGCTGCTGACGGAAACAGCAGAGAGATTGTCCTGTGCCCAAGAAAGAAAAACAGACAAGAAAGGAGAGGAGATATCCCTTCTCCCCGTCTGAGGAACGAGCTTGCTAGAGAAGCCTTTCAGTATGGTACCCCTCAGTTAGGGAAAAAGCCCGGTTGAGAGGGTAGAGCAAGTAATTGGAGGGTGTCGTACCCATAGCGTAAGTCAACTGAAGGAAAAAATGTTCAGTTGGGACAGAACTATCAGGGGATAGTTGCAACTGCTCCTCTAGAGAGTAAGAAGAGAAGTCTGTAGTCCCTGAACAAAAATTTTTCCGACAGCTTAGTACACTGAAAAAGAAAAGCACAGTGAATAAACTTCTAATGGGTAGAAGTGAACTGTAGAGTATAATTCCCAGCCCCTATGGTTGCTGGGAAAGCTGAGACTGGCCAGAGCTGGAGGACTTCAGACTAGGCTGAGGTGTCCCTTGTTTAGGTACAGCCGAATGATGGGCAGGAGATGAATGAAACTTTCTTTTCTTAGGGAAAGAAGGTTTGGGTAGGACATTTCCTACCTTTCAAAGAAGGAGGTGGTTTAGAATGGTCCTTAGTGGAAGGGGAGTCAGCGGAGCATTGAGCAACCTGACGTAATGCCTCCTTATTGAAGAGACCTTCTCCTGTACAAGGAGAATGAGCCAATATAGTTTGTGCCCATCTGCTCAAGTCTGAAGCTTCGAGCCAGGCTCTGCGACGTGCTGCAATGGCAATAGCAGAAGATCTGCTAACAGACTCAAAAGAGTCTATAGAAGCACGAGAAAGGAACCAAGATATATTCCGGCTATGATTGAGTTGCAAGGAATAATTAGTAGCCTTGGGCTCTGGCATAAAAGGGGTCAAAAGAGACAATCTCTCCGTGACCTCCTGGAGTGTGAGACTCATGTGGAAAATATATGAAAGAATTCTGGAGGCCAGCATAGATGTTTGGAAGGCTTGACGACCAAACGCATCGAGTGTTCTTGAAGAACGACCTGGCGGATAAGAAGAATGCTTCTTCTTGCTCTTAACCTTCCTCAGTGCTGATTCCACTACAAGGGAACGATGAGGAAGTTGAGGCTTCTGAAATCCTGGGGAGGGAGGCACCCGGTACCGAACCTCAGTGGCTGTAGAAGATAGAGGAAGCCGTAAGGGTGATTTCCCGACTCTCAGAAGGAGATCCTGCAGAGCAGGATGTAAAGGAAGCATCATATTGTCCATTTGTGCCGGTGAGCCAGGAATAGCATCACAACCAGGGATAGAGATATTAAGAAAGGTTGCCATATCCAGGAGAAAAGCCTGAAAAAACTGATCTCCTATGGGAACCTTCCCTGGTAAGGCTAAAGAAAAAGGCTGAGCACCAGAGGACATACCGTGGTGTGAGGAGAGAAACCTAGTAGATTGACAAGGATACTGGTATGGTAACTTAGAGGCAGTGAGTACTGCATCAGCAAGCCCAGGTATCGGTTCCAAACTAGGCATCGGTGCAAGAACAGGCATCGACATCGATACGGACACAGGACCAGCAGTTGAAGTTGTTATCGGGAACTGCTGCAATGGTACCGAGATCATGTGAGAGTTATGGCTAGGATCCTCGGAACTGCTTATCTGGAAAGGACGGGAGTCGGTTCCGGGACGCGTCGGTACCCAGTCCTCGAGACTAGATATCGATTCAAGACTCGGCATCGAAGGAAGCGAGTCTAACGATGCATGTCTCGAGAGTACCGACATCTGTGGTAGTATCGGCAATGCCGATACCGATAAAGCAGCCTGGGTTACATCGATCGGTCCCGAAGGTACCGAGGATGCCCGATAACAACCTCTCGCCGGGAGAACGTTATTCCACACCGGTGCCGATGCCGGGGTATCGGAACCGATCGAAGCCGGTACCGTCCCGGAGCATGGCTGAGATATGGAAATGTCCATCGGTATCGTATCGCCCGGCCCCAAAAGTGCCGAGGATGCTAGAGGACGATTCCTGGTGAAGAGTGAAACACTCGACACCGAAGCCGATGCCGGGGAATCGGTACCGCTGGAAGCGGATACCGGCACCGTGCACGGCTGGGATCGAGGGAAGTCAATTCGGAGCGTATCGATCAGTCCCGAAGGTACCGAGGATGCCCGATGGCGATCCCTGGTGAAGAGTGGAACACTCGACACCGGTGCCGATGCCGGGGGATCGGTACCGCTCGAAGCGGATACCACCCCCGGACACGGCTCAGGTATGTTCTGTGAGGGGTGAGCCCCAGGAACAACCTGAAACCCCTTTAATGCTTTGGAGCCCGCAGACTCCCGCAGGGGTAATGCCAATGGATTCTTGAGGGTAAGGCCGGAGCCGTCACCATGCTGGGCATGGGACATACCACTCAAGTATTGACTAGTCTTAACAGACTGTTTGTGGGTTACCTGATCCTGTGAAGAGGAGAAACCGGGTTCCCTCACTGCCGAATAAAAAACGGTATCGAGGGAAACTCTAAAAACTGAAGGTTTCCTGACAAAAGTATCCCCTGACAAGTCAGGGGAAAAAGGGTCAGGACCCACACAATTGAGACACCAACTATTGGAGTCTAAAGAAAACAGGTGTTTCCACATCGAATGCACTTCTTAGGAAAAGAAGGCTCCATGAGGAAGAGGCCTGGTAGGCCCAACAAGTTAAGGCAAAAAACTGCAGAAAAAGTTTCTCAGAATTTAGTCAAAAATCCACCGGCGGTACCGGTGGCGGCGGGAAATACAGCCGCGACCACAAGAAAACAAAAAGTAAAGTAATTAAAGTAAGTAAAAAGAAAAGTTTCTGCGGTGACAGGAGGACGTCCTGCCGGCTCCGCGGAAAAAACGAAAACTGAAGAGAGGCTCTGGAGAAGGCGGGAAGTCAGCGCGCAGGCACGAGGGATGCTGCCAAAAGCTTTCTGATTGGAAGCTGGGCAGCGTTCCCGTGCAGGCTCCGTCGGTACCGACGTACCCATATGTGAAGACTCATTCCTGCTTGTTCCTGGAGATAAGGGCTTTTTACCCGAGCCCTTCTTCTTGTGTGAAGGGGCAGAAGTCTTTCGAGACCGCCTTGTCCTCGTGAGGTGCTTGGTCTCGAGCTCAGCAGCCTTCTCGGCCATGGGCTTGCCAAAAAGGTTTTCACCTCGGCAAGGGACATCGACCAACTTGTCTTGAACCCATGGCTCGAGGTCCAATGACTGCAGCCATGCCTGGCGTCGAGCCGCGATGCTGGCAGCCGCAACCCGGGCTGAGGCCTCGAAGCCATCGTAGGCCGCTCGGGACATAAACTTAGAGCATTCCCGGATCCCCGACTTGAACCTCTGCAAAGGTTCCCTGGAGAGACCAGCAGAGAACCCAGCAAGCTCCTTTGCCAGGTCCCGCAAGTACATGCCCATGTACAGCTGGTAAGATTGGACACAGCAAGCAAGTATCGAGCCCTGGAAGCACTTTCTACTGAACGCATCCAGGTTCCAGGCCTCCCTGCCAGGGGGCACCGCGGAGTGCATCTTCTGACTTTTCAGACGATGCATGGCCGATTCCACCACCATGGAATGGTGCGGTAGCTGCGCCTTTTGAAACCCAGGGCTCTTACGGAGTCGATAAATGGAATCGACCCGCTTGCTCAGAACCCGTGCCGAGGCCGGTTCCTCCCACATCCGGAAGAGGAGCCGTTCCAGCATCGGAGGAACTGGCACAGTAAAGGCCTCCTTCGGAGGAGAAACAAAACAAGAAGCGGCAGGTTTACCACCAAACACCTTTATTAATATAAATTAAGTGGCCTAAACCCAACACAGGACCGTGTTTCGTGTATCACTTCATCAGGGGTTATCAGGGCACACTAAAAAAACATAAAATTATATTAAGAAGTACAATAAAAATTGAAACAATAAAAGTTAAAACAATAAATAATAAAAAGAAGGGTTTAAAACAAGGAAATATAACCATGAAAATACAATGTACTTAAAAAAGAGGCTGTATTGGACTATACTAAGCGGCTTGGGTCTCCAAGGATACCTTGTTGGCCGTGCTTAGTGAATGATTAGTACTATAAACATAAATCAGCTTACTCATTCAACTTATTCACCATTATACTACAATTAGTATTAAATCTATTTGTATTATATTGAGCCTCAGACACCACCCTTATTGCTTCGTTACACTAGGAGAGTATTGAATCATCTCCTAAAAACGTGTATAGGGTTTAGTACATCAATGGCTCAGCAGTGAGAAGATTCTCTGACCAGTATATTTTATTTCAAACAGTTTTTTCTGATTTAAATTTTCTTAAGAGTTTACTTAGCTTCGAATGAAAAGACTGGTCAACTTCTTCTTCATCTGTTTTTTTTCTTTTCGTTTGATTTTTAAAGTGTCTTTGCCTTTGCTTATATAGATAAAGACAAGGCTATGCCCCCAACGCCTATCTTTCCAGGCGCCCTTGCGTTTCACCATATAGGGTTTCTCAAGGGGAACCGAACTTTCCAATTATTCTCTAAATAAAATCAAAAGACATTGTTATTGACTATGTAGTATTATTGAAAATATAAATATATCAGAATACATCTGGTTGCTAACTCTCCCCTTGTTCTAATCCAAAAATTTATAAAGAATAAACCTGGAAAATGCACAGCAGCATATGTTCAAAGAGATGTATCCTTGTTCTCCGTGGAAAATTTTCAGAACGCCGCGCATGCGGTCTGCGGACTATGAGCCAACTTTTAAATGTCCCGGAAACTGTCAGGTGATCTCAGGTCAGCTTATCAGGAACAAGCAGACCAGTCAATATTCAGGTTGAGCCCTCCCGGGTGAACTGTGTCTAATCCCGAGATAAGTTTTTACTTTATCGCGAACAATGGTGGATCTATACCTTAGACACAGTTCACCCGGGAGGGCTCAACCTGAATATTGACTGGTCTGCTTGTTCCTGATAAGCTGACCTGAGATCACCTGACAGTTTCCGGGACATTTAAAAGTTGGCTCATAGTCCGCAGACCGCATGTGCGGCGTTCTGAAAATTTTCCACGGAGAACAAGGATACATCTCTTTGAACATATGCTGCTGTGCATTTTCCAGGTTTATTCTTTATAAATTTTTGGATTAGAACAAGGGGAGAGTTAGCAACAAGATGTATTCTGATATATTTATATTTTCAATAATACTACATAGTCAATAACAATGTCTTTTGATTTTATTTAGAGAATAATTGGAAAGTTCGGTTCCCCTTGAGAAACCCTATATGGTGAAACGCAAGGGCGCCTGGAAAGACAGGCGTTGGGGGCATAGCCTTGTCTTTATCTATATAAGCAAAGGCAAAGACACTTTAAAAATCAAACGAAAAGAAAAAAACAGATGAAGAAGAAGTTGACCAGTCTTTTCATTCGAAGCTAAGTAAACTCTTAAGAAAATTTAAATCAGAAAAAACTGTTTGAAATCAAATATACTGGTCAGAGAATCTTCTCACTGCTGAGCCATTGATGTACTAAACCCTATACACGTTTTTAGGAGATGATTCAATACTCTCCTAGTGTAACGAAGCAATAAGGGTGGTGTCTGAGGCTCAATATAATACAAATAGATTTAATACTAATTGTAGTATAATGGTGAATAAGTTGAATGAGTAAGCTGATTTATGTTTATGGGTCTCCAAGGAGACTAAAAATATAGTTTATAATTTAATTTATCATATTGACTCTAAAGAACCTAAACCCATCATGAATATCTGGATCGAAAACAGAGATAATACATAAATATACAAGAACAATTCTGGTATATTAATCAACCATGCATAATAAATAAACATATATACATATAAAAATACATAAATACTTATAATTATATGAATACTGATAATTAAATAAATAATTAAAAATATAGAAGCATATAATGGAATACAATTAAAAGTACTACAAAATTTAAAGAAACAAAGGGAATTGAATTGCTTCAAACATACATAATTAAAATATACTTAACCAAACGCTTATGAGGGAACCACATAAAAACAGAGAAACAAAAGGGATGAGGAGACCCTGGAGATGAGTGGATCTAAAACCTAATACCAAGCACTAGATAAATTGTATAAAAGACATTACCTGAAAGGTGTATGGTATTCACAGACTTCGAGTCAATGGAAGTCGCTAAAATCTAAAAAGCTTCTAAAAATAAAAACATAACTTTAAAATTATGGAACATCTTAATAACTACCCCATTCAAATAACAGATCTCTTGAAAAATCTCTTAAAAAAGGGGGGGGGGGATAATGAGGAGAAATGATAATAAATCAATAAGATTTATATAAATTTCTAAATGCTGTCCCGATTAAAATATTATCTCATGAAGGAGAGAATGGTTTTGAATGCTGCCCCAATTGAAATATTATTGCATAGGAAAAATGGCTAAAAATTATATAATTAAATAAATAAATAGTTGACCATCCCAATAAAGAGTTTCATCAAAGATTAAAGAAACTACTATAAAAAATAAATTAATAATAAATATAAATTAGAATCAAATATAATTGTAAAAACTTTTTAATTTATATATACATGTTTCCCAACTATTTAAGACATATTGACGGGTGAGTATTATTAATTAGTCCCTCATATATAAACTGTGTAAATCACATCTTAACATTGAACTAAGAAGGCGTGAAACCGACTGGCCAGGGGTCTATAAAGGACAATAGCATCCAGAACAATAATATATTATGGTAAAAAGATTTCCACCCTTGAAAAATCAATTGTAAAGAATATAAAACAATGACGGGTGGGTACTATAAATTAGACTCCCATATGTAAACTGTGTGAACCGCATCCTAACACTGGACCAGGAAGCCGTAAAACCGACTGGCCAAGGGTCCACAAAGAAAATAAAAAATAAAATCCAGAACAATGATTTGTTATTGTAAAAGGATTTCCTCCCTTAAAACTCAATTGTAAAGAATGTAAAAACATAAAAGGGGAGAAAAGAAAAACACCGTCACAGATGTGCAGGGAGCTTGAAGTAGGGGTCACATACGAAACCATTCGGCACCATAAAGACTTTAAAAGAACCTTATGAATTATATAAAGGACCTAAAAAAACGCCGAAGACTGTCCATTGCAAATAAGAAACACGTGTGTAAAACCTTTTATTTATCTTGCTATACAAAACCCAAAGGACGCTTTGTGCCACGCAATTCACTTCGAGCTCCTGTCAAAATATATTAAAAAACTAAAAGAGCCTTGCTAGGTGAAAGCCGAAGGGGAACCACGCTATGATGTATCACCTACTACATTTCAGACAAGGACGGTAAACGCACTAGGGCATTCTAATTTATTAAAACGACAATGCTTAAGCCATATTTCTAATATAATGGAAAAGGACAACATAAAACCCAAATTTAAAACGATTTACCTGTTGGAACCGTCTCAGGATAAAAACTGCGGAACCGCATGAAGTTTCTCAAGTAACTAAAAAACGCCGACGCATGCGCATTTAAGGGAACCAAACCGGAAATGTCAAAACAATGTGAGGCAATCCATGTGGGCTCAATGTATTCACAAAATAGAATGTGATCACTATCTAATGTGTTTTTTAAAATTTAACCAATACTTAAAATGCAAACTGCTTTCATAAAAACAAAAACCTAATGACATACACACTCCGGGGTCGACTTCGACATCGATATCCCGGTGGTCGGGGCAGATGCGCCAGCAAGGCTGGCCATCAGCACCCGCTGCTGATCCATGAAGGCAGACAGTCTGCACTCCAAGGCTGTCAGCCTGAGACCCAGCTCAGGAGACTCAGCAGCTACCGACTCGGGCTCCGGTGGCGCTGGGCCCGACGTCGGCTCCCTGGGATGAGAGTCCTCGAGGACAACAGGACTTACATGTCCAGCAGACTCCGGCTCCACACGAGGTACTTTTGACGGCTTCTCCTGTTCCACGGGCCCGGGACGGCGGTCGGGGGTACGAGACCTAGCCCTTGAGGAGCCAGGGACCTCCTCCGACGCCACCCTCGTGAGCCGCTTCTTCCTCTTTCGCTCCCGCTCGGGGGACCCCCTATCTGAGGAACCCCGACGATGCTTGGGGTCAGACTCCCGAGATGTCGAGGCCTCAGACGAGGTCCAGGCCTGGCCGGAGGCCGAGTCGGAGAAAAGCCTTTCCTTCTGGTGCTGATGACTTCGGAGTGCCTTAGTGGACATTTTTCCACACGGCCCACAGATCTTAGGATCATGATCAGGACCGAGGCACCGAAGGCAGCAGTCGTGTGTGTCGGTGAGAGACATTAGTTTCTTGCACCGATCACACTTCTTAAAACCACTGGAAGCCATCGGGGAAAAAAGAGCCCCCGCGAGGTGAAAGGACCGGCCTTCCAGGGAAAAGGAAAAGAAGCGTGAACGCCAGCCACGAAGGGCAAAAACCGAAAAAAGAAGATCGAGCTCGATACCGGTGTACCGAACCCGGCGAGAAGGGGAACCGGCGTCGAACCGGACAAAAACCGTGAAGAAAATCGCGAGGTACAGACAAAAAAATCGGACTATTTTCCGGGTGAACAAGGACACACGTCCGAAGGGCTCCACGAAAAAAGAGAGACTGAGCAAGATGGCACCTTTAGGCGGGAAGGGGACCGTGCATGCGTGCAGTATTCCCAAAGGCTTTCATAGAAAGCTGGGGAAATGCTCCACAGGGGCTCCATCGACGTCAATGTCACCCATATGTGAGGACTGACTTCCTGCTTGGTCCTGGAGAAACTATGATATAAGGAACTATTTACATGCCAGTTAATCACACATACCGTAATATAGTGATAGCTGGGACTACAATATTGTTAAGCAGTGTGTAGAGGATACAGAAGAATATTCTTGCCTGGGGAGCATAATATAAGAGCGGCGTTTAGTTTAGTTGGATGGATCGGGGTTAGCGGGAAGTAGATGCGTAGGTGGAAGTGAAGGTGTTTTAGTATTCAGTGAAGAGTATTGTTTTTAATTCCTTGCAGAAAGTCTGAAGGTCCTTGAATGATCTTATATAATCAGGGAGGGAATTCCAAAGGGTGGGGGCTATGTACCTGAAGGCCCTATTGCTGGTAGTATGTTTGGTTTTCTGTATAGAGGCGGGTATTGATAGGAGATTCTGGTACTCTTTCTCCTGCTTCTGCCAACAGCATAGTCATGTTGAATCATGTCTAGCACTCAGTGATCCTCAGTGACCTGGGCCCACTCCTTGTAGAAAAGGTGCAATCTGTTCCAGAATGAGCCCCCAAGCCATTATTGCGCTAGATGGTAGGTGGCACTTCTGGAGGTGGTAGGCTCCTGGTGGTCTGTGAATCCCACAAAAGGACTAAGCCCGGGACTGAAAATCAGAACAAGAAGATAAGGTGGGCTTTCCAGGGCGATACCTACAAGTGTCCCGGGAACTTTGGGATTACAGGTACTGGGAATGAGGAAAATGGGCAGATGCAGAGGAAGAGGACATACACATTCACTTCCCAGGCCCTTTTGGCCTAGCTTCCGGGAGGTGATGAGGTTTGGACTCTTCCAAAACCTTAACCAGCTTCACCAAGTTCTCTCCAGGCAAAAACATCCCTTTAAAGGCAAACCAGAATAACCGGGACTTGGAAGCCGTGTCCACTGCAACAGCCAGCATCTTGTCACCATTGACAAAGCAACGTCTTTAGCCACCAAGTGGATAAGATCATACATAGCATCCAACAAAGACTGTTGCCAACTCTAGGAGGATGGTAGTATCCTCCAGAGTGAGAGATTGAATCCACTGAAGCAGAACTTGAGTCGTCAGACCCACACATACTGCCAACTGGAGAATAATGGAGGAATTCGAGAACCGACTCTTCAGGACAGATTCCATCTTATGATTCAGGTGGTCTTTTAGGGCTGCACCACCCTCCAGGTGATCCACTTCTTGACTGCTGAGACATGCGCAACCATCTGAGGCGAGCTGAACCACACACTGTAGTCATCCTGCGGCAGAGCATAAAACATCATAAGGACCTTCAGCCCCATTAAACAGGGAGTTGAGTAAGTCCTGCTCCAAGCAGATATGCCAGTATGGCATATCTTATGTTCTTACCATGCTCTTGATAGTCTCCAGAAAAGGAAAGGCCCTTATAGACTTCCGGACCCCTTGCAGGAAAGAGTGTACCTGCGGCACTTGTAATGTCATCAGAGGGTCAGCCAAACACAGAGCAGAAGATACTTGAACAATTAGAGCCACCAGTTCTCCCTTTCTGTGCAGGTGGATAAAGCATAGTTACTCACCTGTAACAGGTGATCTCCAGGAACAGCAGGAATTGAGTCTTCACATATGGGTATCGTTGGCACCGATGGAGCCCGCGCGGGAACGCTCCCCAGCATCCTATAGGAAAGCTTTTGGGAACATCCCACTGTGCCTGCGCTGCTGCCTTCCTGCATTTCCCAACTCTCCCTCTTCAGTTGGGTTTGTAGCTGAGACAAAAGGAGAATAGGAAAGAGAGAGAGAGAGAGATAGAGATACAACTCCTAGGGGAGGTGGGTGGGTTGTGAAAACTCAATTCCTGTTGTCCCCGGAGATCACCTTACAGGTGGGTAACTACGCTATCTCCAGGAACAAGCAGGAATGTAGTATTCACATATGGGGACTCCCAAGGTTAGAGATGCCAGGGAGATGACCCCAGAAAGCTGCGAGACCCAGGTTGATGTGGGTCATGTTTCATCCCAAGGATCTCTGGTATCGAAACCCGGGACAGTGGGTAGGAGTTGTTCTAAGTCTGAAAGAGATGCTGGAGAACAGCCTGGCCAAACGAGGCATCCGGACGGGAGTCCTTGTCCAAGTAGTAATAGGATGCAAAGGTGTGGACTGAAGACCAAGTGGCTGCTTTGCAGATGTCGTCAATCGACATTGAGCGAAGGTTGGCCGTAGAGGCAGCCATTGCTCTCACATTGTGAGCTGTGACATGACCTTCGAGAGAAAGTCCTTTACTCTCATAGGTAAAAGGATATGCAGTCTGCAATCCACTTAGAGAGAGTTCACTTGGAAACTGGTAAAACCCAGGTGACTGGAATCAAAGGCAACAAAAAGCTGTGAAGCCTTTCTATGTTGCCTAGTCCTCTGAAGGTAAAAAGCTAAAGCTCTTTTACAATCTAGAGTGTGAAGATTCCTTTCTGCACTAGAGGCGTGAGGCCTAGGGAAGAAGACAGGAAAGTAAACAGACTGGTTTAAATGAAAAGGCGAAATCACCTTTGGCATAAAGTGAGGATGAGTCCTAAGGACTACTTTATCATGGTGGATCCTTGTATAAGGAGGATCAGCCACTAAAGCTTGTAACTCACTGATGCGTCTTGCAGAAGTGAGGGCAATTAGGAAGATTACCTTCCAAGAAAGAAACTTTAGAGATGTAGTGGCTAAGGGCTCGAAGGGCGGTTACATAAGCTGCCCAAGGACAAGATTTAAATCCATGCCACGGGTGGTATGTAAGAGTATGGTAAGAGTAGGCCTCTCATAAACCGTGCTACAAGCAGTTGAGAGGAGACGGGTTGTCCAAAGGACTTGTGGAAAGCCGCAATGGCACTAAGGTGGACCCTTACTGAATTAGTCTTAAGACCAGAGGATGACAGGTGAAGGAGATACTCTAGTAACGCCTCTACTGGAACTGAAAAAGGATTAAGTTCCTTTTTTGAACACCAGATAGAGAACCGTCTCCACTTAAAGGCATAGGCACGCCTTGTGGAAGTTTTCCTAGAGGCCAAAAGGATATCTTTAACCTGTTGAGAGAGGTTGATATCCTGGAATTCTAAGCTCTCAGCAGCCACGCCATCAGGTGTAAAGACTGAGGATTCGGGTGCAAAAGAGTCCCGTCCTCCTGGGATAGAAGATCTGGAGCACATCCAAACTCCAGAGGTCTGGCTTGAGAGAGACGTAGAAGCAGTCTGTCGTGGCCAGCGTGGGGCTATGAGGATCATATGGCCCTTGTCTCTCTGAAGCTTGAAGAGAGTCTTGGGAATGAAGGGTGGGTAGGGATATAGGAAGTCCTGACCCCAGTGGAGGTGGAAAGCATCCATTGCCTGACTGTTCTGAGATGGAATTCTGGAACAGAATCGGGAAAATTTGGCATTCTGAGGACTTGCAAATAGGTCTATATCTGGAGTTCCCCAGATCCGAAAGATTCGAGCAATTTGCTCTGGATGAAGAGACCACTCGTGTGGCAGCAGTACTCGACTGAGTTTGTCTGCCAGAAGATTCAGTGTGCCTGGAAGACACACCGCTAGTAGGTGAATCTGAAGGCCTCTTGCAAAGGACTAGAGGCGTAGAACTTCGTTGCACAACACCTGAGAGCCTGTTCCACCCTGCTTATTTACATAGAACATGGCTACCTGATTGTCCATCTGGAAAATAACTTTCTTGTAGCTCAAGTGGTCCTGGAATACTCAGAGAGTATAGAAAATTGCTCTGAGTTCCAATGTGAAGACAAGCCCCCTGTTCAGTCCAGAGACCTTGAATGGAGAGATTGTCCATATGAGCTCCCCAACCCGTCATCAAGGTAGCTTGGTGCAGTGGCTGCGGAAAAGGTTACCCTACGAGAAGGTTTTCTAGTGATTGCCACCACTGTAGAGGCGAAATGAGGCGTGCAGAGTTTCTGATTTTGTCCCCCAGGCGACCCGACACCTGTGTCCACTGAGAGGCTAGGGTCCACTGGGCTGCTCGCATATGTAGGCGAGCATAGGAGACCACATGAACAGTAGACACCATATGCCCCAGCAACTGAAGCATTTCTTGTGCAGGCAGGAAAGTTTTCATAGCTGCTTGAGAAGCCAGTTGAAGTATTAGAGCACAGCGGAGTTGTGGCAGGAAAGCCCTTGACTGCCGTGTGTCTAGAAGAGCCCCTATGAACTCTAACGATTGAGAAGGGGTGAGATGTGATTTTGGGAGGTTTATGACCAGTCTCAAATATTGCAGGATTTGCATCGTGCAGCAAAGAGCAGAGCTGGCTTCTGGAGCTATTGATGCTCGGATTAGCCAGTCGTCTAAGTAGGGGAAGACAAATATCCCTAGAATCCTTAGAAATGCTGCTACTACTGCTATAGAGTTTGTGAAGACTCTTGGGGAGGAAGCCAGGCCAAAGGGTAGAACTCTGCACTGGTAATGTCTTCCCTGAAAAAGGAATCGAAGAAACCTTCTGTGTTCTGCATGAATAAGGATATGTAAGGAATGTAAGGGAGAAGTGTTCCGAGACAGATTGCTTTGAATTTTTCTCGAAACAGATACTTGTTTAACTCCCTGAGGTCCAAAATGAGCCTGTACCCTCCTGTTTTCTTTGGTATAAGGAAGTAGGGGGCATAAAAGCCCAGGCCCTGTTGAGAAACAGGTACCTCCTCTATTGCACCCTGAGCAAGGAGAGAGGTGACCTCTTGACACAAAAGAGTGGTGAGGGGGGCCGAGAATGAACTCTCTTGGAGTAGAGAGAGGGGGCATACTGTGGAAGTGGAGTTTGTACCCCTCTGTCACTATGGAGAGAGTCCACTGCTCAGATGTTATCTGCTGCCACCTCTTGACAAAATGACACAGTCTGCCTGGAATGTTGGGAGGCTCTGGACCTTTTAGAGGTAGGATGACTAGGTTCCCTAGGAAGGAGTCAAAGACCTTGTGGAGGCTGTGTCTGCTGAGCTGATTGAGCTCTGGGGACTTGAGCCTTTCTTTGTTGTTTTGGCTGCTGCTGCCCCTTTTGGGGAGCATGGACTGAGCAGTGGACAGTTTGGGTGTAAGACGGATAGAATTTCTTTTTCTTGTTGAAAAAGGGTTTCTTAACTGCCTTTTTCTTAGCTGGGTTGGCAGTGGTCCTGGATAGTCTATTCAAGGTAGTGTCCTCGGACTCAAGCTGAGAAGCTTTATCCTGCCAATCCTTGCCAAAGAGGTTTTTTCCCGTGCAAGGAATATTTCCCAGCTTGTCTTGCACCCACTGCTCTAAATTGGATGCTTTATTTATTTATTTTATTTATTTAACTGCATTTATATCCCGCTTTTCACCGGGTCAAAGCGGTGTAACATGTAACGTAGGGAGGGGTAATTTCTTTTAGGAAGGGGCCATCACCAGGGTCAACAATTAATGATTATGGGTGGACATGGACATGATTTACTTCTCCTAAATTCTAAGTGTGAGGTCATGGTGGTGTTTCCGTTGAAAGATGTTCACGGAATAGGATTGTCTTTAGCTGTTTCTTAAATGATGTGATGTCGTTGTTGTTCTTGATGTGGTTTGGTAGAGAGTTCCAGAGGGATGGAGCATAAAGTTCGAATGCTCTGTTGCAGGTCCGTTGTGTAGATTTGGTTCTTTTGTGGGGGACAACGATAGAGTTATTGGAGGAATGTCTGGTTGATCTGTTGTGGGATGGTCGAGGCAGTAAGGAGTGTAGTGAGGTGTTCCGTGCTTGGTGGATAGTTTTGTGGATGAGTAAGATGGCTTTGTACTTGATTCTTGCTTGCAGTGGAAGGAGGTGAAGGTCTCTTAGGATTGGGGTGATGTGCTCCCGTTTTTTTGTATTTTGAATGATCCTTGCTGTGGTGTTTAAGGCAGTACGGAGGGGGTTGGTGTGCGAGGCAGGAAGTCCATGATAGATTATGTTGCAGAAATCCAGATGAGGGAGTGTCACAGCTTGCATCACTGTCCTAAAGTCGTGAGGTTCTAGGAGGGGCCTGAGTCGTTGGATAGTTTTAGCTTTGTGGAATATCATCCCAGCGGTTTTGTTGATTTGTTGTTTGAAGGTGAGAGCTTGATCAATGATGACGCCTAGATATCTTATTTGAGGCTGGATTTGTATTTGTGTGGTTCCCATGTTGAGGTGGGTAGGTGGTTTGAAGTCAGGTTCTTTTGTTACTATTAGGGCTTCGGTTTTCTTTATGTTGATGGATAGATTGTTCTCCTGTAGCCAGTTGGCCACGTCGTTGAAGCAGGCTGCTAGCTGTTCGTTTTTTGGGTTGTTGGTTGTAATTGGTGCGTAGAGCATTATGTCGTCCGCGTAGATGTGGAAGTTGATGTTGTGGGTGCGTATGATTGAGCATAGTGGACGTAGGTATATGTTAAACAACATGGCTGATAGGGTGGATCCTTGGGGTACTCCTTGAAGTTGTTTGTAGGGGGGCGAGGTTGTGGAGAGGGTGCGAATCCGTTGCTGTCTGTTAGTTAAGTAGGATCTGAACCATTGGAGTACAGTGTCCTTGATTCCAATTGTTTGTAGTCTGTGTATGAGGATTTCGTGTGAGATTGTGTCGAAGGCCGCTGATATGTCTAGGAAGATCAGGATGTACCCTGAATTTTTCTCTTGTGTTCCGATGATGAGTGTGTTCATTAGGATGGTCATGAGGGTCTCAACTCCATGTAGTGGTCGGAAACCGTGTTGCTGTGGGTCAAGTATGTCGTTGGTATCTAGATGATCTTGGAGCTGGTGTTGGACTATCTTTTCTATTATCTTGGTGGCGAGGGGGAGGCTTGCCACTGGTCTGTAGGATGTGGGGTCCTTGGGGTCCAGGTTGTTCTTCTTTATGGTTGGTCGGATGATTGATGTTTTGAGGGCATCTGGCATGTATCCTTGTTTAAAGGATTCGTTTACGATGTGAGTTAGTGGGGTACTTAGGTCTTCCTTGGTTTTCTTTATCCATTCGGTAGGGCAGGGGTCCAGTGGGGAGGTAGTGGTGTTCAGACAGGAGATGGTGGAGGATATTTCTTCCTTTGAGGTGTCATTGAATGTAGTCCAGTTAGCGTTTATGGTGATTCCTGGGTATGTTCTTGTGGCTGTAGCGCAGCGGTAAGGTTGTTGAGGTTGCTGAAATTGTTTGTATTGTCGGGCCAAGAGATCCGAGGGGATATCGGGAGGTTGATCGGAAGTGGTTGGTGTCTTTGTCAGTTTTTTAGCGATTTGGAAGAGTTCTCGAGGTTTGTTTGCAGCGGTCGTGATGATTTTGGTGTGGTAGTTTCTCTTTGCATTGTCGGTTTCTGTGTGGTAGGCAGCAAGTTCATATAGGTATTGCTTTTTGTCTTTGTCAGTTTTGTTTTTTCTCTATTTTCTTTCTGTTCTTCTAACCAAGCAATCCGACGTGCACCGATAGAAACAGCAGAGGTTCTGCTAATGCATTCAAAACAATCAAAGGTTGCCCTGTTCATGAATTTAGAAACATTTTGGGCATGCTTAACAAAAATAAGGAAATCAGCCCTCTTGTTATCGGGGAGAAGAGGAGCTATGAGTTCCAAATCTTTGGCAACCTCTCAAAGAAACGCAGCAGTTTAAATAACGTTATATATATATATTTATATATATATATGAGGCATATATATTTATATATATTTTATATATAATATATATATGTATCTGTCGAGATATTTATCATGGGTAGATATGAATTCTGCATTATCTACCTGACTGTCGAGGCTCATATAGCTATATGATTCTGACAGATGGGCTTTACCCATACCTATGCTATCCAGCATGTTTGGGGTTCTACACTCCCAACCACTTCTGTGGTAGTTAACAACTCCCACCATAACCTTAAGGTTTAGGTACCTCTGAAGCTCTCCATGTTCCAGTATCTCTCCTAGCTAACTCCAGTTAGGAGAGACATTGCGGATCTTCAGCTAATCACAGGCTCTAACGCCTCAGGCGTTTGTCCTTTCTTTTGGGATACAAGGGGTTTCCATACCTTTTCCTCCCACAAGGACTGTGCCTGTTTGTCCAATTCGGTCGGCCTTCTCTTTTTGCTTCCAAGGGTGAGCCACTCTGTCGCCAAAAGAGTTCGGCTTTTACCATAAAGCCTTCCGCTGAAGGCCCACCAATTTTGGTACTACCCCAGTTATTACCGGGGTCCCCTCTTACCTTTCAGGATTCTGACCTCCACTGTTTTTCCTAACAGGTTTATTACCTCCACTTCACAGTGAGGTCCTCCTTGAGGTTCCTCTACTGGGTTCCCCAGTAACATAGTAACATAGTAAGTGACAGCAGATAAAGACCAGCATAGTCCATCTAGTCTGCCCAGCAAGATGGCAAGAGTAGGTGCACCTGTCGCTCTGTGCAGGCCACCCCTCCCCATGTTTTTGTTTCTGTTTAGGGGTGAACCCACCACTCCATGTAGGACACCCTTATTTGTTCAGACGCTAGATAGTTCAGAAGTTAGATGGTACTGTTTATTTTGCTTTTATCCTGTTGCTGTAAAGGGATCCACTGTGTTTGTCCCATGCCGTTTTGAATTCCATCACCGTGTTTGCCCCCACCACTTCCATCGGGAGGGCATTCCAAGCATCCACCACCCTTTCAGTGAAGAAACATTTCCTGACATTGCCTTTCAATTTACCACCTTGCAGCTTCATGTTATGCCCTCTAGTTTTACAGCTTCCCCGTCTTTGGAAGAGGTTTGTTTGTTCATCATTTCTCTTTAAGTATTTAAAGGTCTGAATCATATCTCCCCTGTCCCTCCTCTCCAAAGTGTACATATTTAGGTCTTCAAGTCTCTTCTCATAAGGCTTCTGACGCAGGCTCCAAATCATTTTGGTCGCCTTTCTCTGAACAGTTTCCAGTCTTTTTACATCTTTTGCAAGATATGGCCTCCAAAACTTGACACAGTATTCCAAGTGAGGCCTCACCAGTGACTTGTACAGTGGCATAAGTACCTCTTCCTTTCTGCTGGTAATCCCTCTTTGTATGCAGCCCAACTTTCTCCTGGCTTTTGCCACCGCCTTGTCGCACTGTTTTGCCACCTTGAGATCATCAGAGATAATCACACCAAGGTCTTTCTCCTGAACCGTGCACACCTACCTCTCACCCCCTATTGTGTACTTTTCCCTTGGATTTCTGCTACCCAAGTGCATGACACTGCACTTTTTCAGTAGATCCCATGAACCTCCTTACCGCTATGTAATCCTGTTAGGGGAGGTCCATATTGCTATATTTCTTTCAATATCATTGATGATAATTATCATCCGCACATGGACTCCTTGTCTGCAGTCCTATGCTAGGTTAGCTGTTCCACAGCACCTTTCTTTCTTCAACTCCTACCCTCCATCCTCAGGATGCCTGGAGTTGTGCGGGATAGCATGTTCCAACCTATAACATGCTGGGACTCCAGGCATCTTAGCTTGGGAGTCCCCATATGTGAAGACTCATTCCTGCTTGTTCCTGGAGATAGCACAGTTACTTACCTGTAACAGGTGATCTCTGGGAACAGCAGGAATAAGTCTTCACAAACCACCCACCTCCCCAGGAGTTGTATCTCTATCTATCTTTCCTTTCCTCTCTCTCTCTCTTTATCTCAGCTTTAAAACTTAACTGAGGAGAGGCAGTTGGGAAAGGCGGGAAGGCAGCACGCAGGCTTGGTAGGATGCTTCCAAAAGCTCTTTGATTAGACGCTGGGAAGCGTTCCCATGCAGACTCCGTCGGTACCGACGTACCCATGTGTGAAGACTTATTCCTGCTGTTCCCAGAGATCACCTGTTACAGGTAAGTAACTGTGCTTTTCCTCTCATCCACTTACATCAAGATTTATGAGAGGCCTACTTTTAACAAAACCTCCCATTAAACCACCACCGGTGGCATGGGATCTAAATCTTGTTCTTGGTCAGCTTATGAAACCGCCCTTTGAACCTTTAGCCACTTCAGACCTAAAGTTTCTTTCATGGAAAGTTATTTTCCTAATTGCCATCACTTCTGCAAGACGCATTAGTGAACTACAGACGTTAGTAGCTGACCCTCCTTATACAAGGTTTCACCATGATAAAGTAGTCCTCAGGACTCATCCTCACTTTCTACCAAAGGTGGTTTCGCCTTTTCATTTAAACCAGTTGGTTTATCTTTCTGTATTCTTCTCTAGGTCTCATGCCTCCAGTGCGGAAAGGAATCTTCACACATTGGATTGTAAAAGAGCCTTAGCCTTTTATCTCCAAAGTACTAAGCCACATAGAAAATCTTCTCAGCTTTTTGTGGCTTTTGACTCTAGTCATTTGGGACTTCCAGTTTCTAAAAGAACTCTGTCAAATTAGATTGCAGATTGCATTTCCTATACATATCAGAGTAAGGGACTTTCTCTCGAAGGCCATGTCACGGCTCACAATGTGAGAGCAATGGCAGCCTCAACGGCTAACCTTTGTTCTGTCTCTATTGATGACATCTGCAAAGCAGCCACTTGGGCTTCGGTACACACCTTCACAGCCCACTATTGCTTAGACAAGGACTCCTGTCAGGATGCCTTGTTTGGCCAGGCTGTTCTCCAACATCTCTTCCATACTTAATACAACTCCTACCCACCATCCACAGTTTGGATGCCTGAGGTCCATGGGAGGAAGCATGACCCATCTCACCTGGGTTCACAGCTAGCTGGGGTCACCCCTTGGCATCTTTCAGCTGGGGAGTCCCCATATGTGAAGACTACATTCCTGCTTGTTCCTGGAGATAGCATAGTTACTCACCTGTAACAGGTGATCTCCGGGAACAGCAGGAATTTAGTCTTCACAATCCACCCACCTCCCCTACGAGTTGTCTCTGTCTCTTTCTTTCTCTACTTCTCTCCTTTGGTCTCAGCTATAAACTCAACTGAAGTGAGAGAAGTACAGAGGCGGGAAGGCAGTACGCATGCGCTGTGGGATGCTCCCAAAAGCTTTCTTATTGGATGCTGGGGAACGTTCCCGCGCGGGCTCCGTCGGTACCGATGATACCCATATGTGAAGACAAAATTCCTGCTGTTCCCTGAGATTACCTGTTACAGGTGAGTAACTACGCTATCTTTCAGCTCTGTCTGCTCTGTACTTAAGGGCATCTGGATTACTTTTAACTTTATTGGAACCTCTCTATCGGGATACCCTAATTTCCCTCTTTTGCTAGGGTCCTTCAAGGATACATCCTTCTGAACCATGTGCTCTTGGGTGACAGTCTGCTTTCCCCTATTATCTTAAATATTGTGTGCAATTCTGGTAAACATATCTTTTAAAAGGATACAGCAGAATGAGAAAAGGTACAGAGAAGAGCAACAAAAATGGTAACGGGATGGAAGGATATTCCTATAAGGAAAGGCTTAAAAGGTTAGGGCTTTTGAACTTGGAAAAGAGACGGCTGAGGGGAGGTATGATAGAGATCTATAAAATAATGAATGAAGTAGAATGGGTAAAAGTAGATTTGTTGTTTACCCCTTCAAAAAGTAGAAAGACTAGGGGACACGCGATGGAGTTACAATGTAGCAAATTTAAGCTTAATCGGAGAAAATATTTTTTCATTCAACGCATGAGACTCTGGAATTTGTTACCAGAGGGTGTAGTAAAAGCTGTTTAATATAGCTGGATTTAAGAGGTTTAGATAAGTTTCTGGAAGAAAAGTCCATAAATCATTATTAAAGAGGACAAGGGAAATCCACTGCTTACCCATGGAATAAGCAGCATGGAATCTGTATTTTGGGGGGACCTGACAGTTACTTGTGACCTGGATGGCCACTGTTGGAAACAGAATTACTGGGCCTGATGGACTCTTGGTCTGACCCAGTATGGCATATCTTATGTTCTTATGTTATCTCTCTAAATCCATTTGAATTCCCTTGAGGAAGCTGGCATAATTTAATATAAAGGTCTGCCCTTCTCTCTCTGTCTTAACTCTCAAATAATGGATGCACTGCTTAGCCCACTTAAAGGAGAAAGGAGTTTTTGGAAAGTAGGCTGCGTAGTTCTAAGTATAACACACCTGTTTCCTAAATTCATTTTGTATCACAAAAGCCTGTTATAAGCCTGGATCTCCTGCAAAAGCACCAGCAGAGATATTAGAGGTTCGGTAAGGGTGTAGATAACAGAGTCAATAGAGAGTTCAATCTTGTGGAAATGCTTGCCAATTTTGATTCTGCAAACATCACTCCTCATTGGGATCCTTTCAGCTGAAGGCTTAATCATCAGGGTAAAAAGAAGAGGCAATAATGGGTATTCCATGCTCTAGTACAAACAGCCAAATAACCCCCATTCACTCATAAATGAGCTCTTGGTGACGTACTGCACCCACTAGTTAAACCTCCCCCTACCAACCCCACTCACTTCAATACCTGAAACACAAAATCCCACTCTAACCATTAAAATGCTTTTTCAGCATCTGCTGCAACAAGCAATGCCCCTATGCTATCTCATTTTGCTTTCCATATCAAATTAAGTTTTTTACAAATATTGTCACTGGCCTGTCAACTAAGTATAAAGCTTGATCCTCCTCCACTAATTTAGGGATCTATACCCTGGCCAACACTTAGCCAGTAACGTTGCATCAAGATTTACAAAGGAAATGGGGTGGTAGAACCCACAGACACTCTGATCTTTCTCTCTGGCTTCAGAATAACCATTATCCCAGCTGTGTTCATAGACTCTAGAACATCTCCCCCCTGCCACCTCGTCCAACAATAGCATTGAATAAATCCACTAAAGGTCCCAAATAGGATCCCCTAGAATTTTGATAAAATTGAGCCAAATACCCATCCAAGCCTGGCTGTTTACCTTCTTTAAGAGAGCCAGTTACCTGACGTTACCTTATCCAAAATGGCCACCTCTTCCTCATCTGTTTCCCAATGCACATCTTTTTAAATAGTCTGTCAATCTCCAGGAACAAGCAGGAATGTAGTCTTCACATATGGGTATCATCAGCACCGACTGAACCCGCGCGGGAATGCTCCCCAGCGTCCTATAGGAAAGCTTTTGGGAGCATCCCACTGCGCCTGCGCTGCTGCCTTCCCGCCTTTCCCAACTCTCCCTCTTCAGTTTTTCGTTTTCCGTGGAGCCAACAGGCAGCAAACCCTATCACCGCAGAACATTTTCTTTTTTGTGGTCGCGTCTGCCTTCCTATCGACGCTTACCACCAGTATCTTTATTTTCTTCTTTCTTTTTAAAAAAAAGACAAAAAAAATATTTTTCTTGAGGGTCTGTCCCCTCTTGGTGCTTTGGCGCCATTTTGGGCACTAGGCCTTATTTTCTTCCAAAATGGAGAAACCAACTAGTGGTTTCAAAAAATGTTCAAAACGTGGCAGTACCATTTCTGCTACCGAAACTCATGATTGGTGTCTTAAATGTTTGGGCCCTGACCATTCACCATTGGAGTGTCTCCTTTATAGAAAGATGTCTAAGAGGGGCCTGCAGAATAGAGCTGTGAAACTCGGCACCCTCTTTGCCTCAGATGCAATGTCCATTGCATTGACGTCGTCCAAGGCTTCATCTTCCTCCCATGGATCTCGGGTAACCAAACCCAGCCTGTCCTCAAAGGATGGATCTCCTTCTAAGCATCGAGATGCTACTAGCATTGCCCTCAAGAAGAATAAACCGGCCAAACAACCCCGGCGGGAGGTCCTTGCCTCCAAAGCATTAACGAGGTCACAGGATGTTCCCGAGGCCTCTACCTCCGGAGAACTCTTGGTGCCATGTTCTGGGGTCGTGGCCCGCTCTGCCGGTACCAACACCCAGACATTGGCAGGCTCCATGGCTCAACGTATCCTAGCCATTGAGCGTAGTCTTGTGGCCTTGTTAACAACTTCGGTACCGCCAAAGCTGCTACAATCGGTTCCGCAGCCATCGGTACCAGTATCAGATGTATCTGCATCTACCGTTGCGCTGCTCTCCATACTTCCACCCATGCCGGGCCTAGAATTGGTGTCCGGCATAGAGGGTCCGGTATCGAGGCATTCCGATGCCGACTTCAATCGGTACCGTCGACAGGCAGTGCGAGAGCACCCGGCCCGTAGATACTTTGAGTCTTCCGATTCAGATGATTCTGATGACTCTATCGGTACCGGAGTGGTTCTCACAGAGGGATCTCTCTCTTTCATCACAACATCAGATGTCTTCTCCGGAGGACATGTCTTTTCAAGACTTTATACGGGATGTGGCTCGGGGCCTCTCGATCACTGTGTCCCCCGAGAAAGAACCGAGAGCTGAAGAACTAGAAATTCTTCAGTATCCGGCAGCCCCTAAGTAGGCCGCAACCCTTCCCATACACTGGATTTTGCATGATCTCATGCTTAGGATGTGGGAAAAACCTTTAATGGTGTCTCCATATTCTCGAAGGCTCGATACAATGTACCGGGTACCACAGTGTCCCAGGTTCCAAAAAACGCAGTTACCACACCATTCCATGGTGGTGGAATCGGCGATGTGCTAGCTCCGCAGATCTTGCAAACTAGGTCGGATACTGAGGGTAGGTGGTCCAAAGTGATGTTAAAGATAGGTAATCGTACCCTTGCCATTATGAATGTGTATGGACCTAATCAGGATGATGTTCATTTCTTCAAGGTAGTGGCAGAGGAGGTGAAAGTATGGGATTCGGTAGAGTGGATAATTGGGGGGGATTTCAATATGGTTAATGATCCTTTGTTGGATCGCCAGCCTTATCGCCCCCAGAGGCAAAGTAGAGCGGCTCTAGTACTGCACTCCATTATACAGGAATGTGGTCTTTCTGATATTTGGCGGCTCTGGTACCCCAAAGAACGGCAGTTTACCTTTTTCTCTTTACCTCACAAGTCTCACTCCCGAATAGATTATTTTTTGATATCTAGAACTTTAATCTCGGAGGTGACGCAGGCTGGTATTTCTGGTATGCATATCTCTGATCACGCTGCTGTGAATCTCACTTTGGATTTTGCTGATTGTGCCCGGGGAGGATGCGTTTGGTATTTTCCCAGGGAGTTCCTGCAGGAGTCGGAGTTCTGTGATGAGATTAGGAAAGCAGCAAAAGAGTATTTTGCAATGAACTCCCTCTCGGAGACTCCGGCTTGGGCTTGGTGGGAGGCCTTCAAAGCTGTCATTCGGGATGTAATTACAAGGTACAAAATTAGGGTTGGATGGCTAAGGAAGGCGAAACTCGTGGAGTTGGAGGCTCAAATACTTGCGGGAGAGAGACTTCTGGTATTTAGGACCGATCCGAGCATCCTTATCCGCCTGCAGAGGCTCAGATATCAATACAATGATATTGTTAGCACTGAAGCGAGTAGATTGATCTGTAGCGCCCAAGGGAAGTATTATTGTGATAGTAATAAGGCAGGGCAACTGTTGGCATGTACCTTAAAGCCCCGTATTTCTAAAAATAGAATAGAAGCCATTCAGGATGAAAAGAGTGGCCTTCTTACGAAGGATGCAGATATTGCAGGCTGTTTTCAGGCCTTTTATAGGACTTTGTACTCTTCAGAAACGGTTTCCAGTGCTGAAGCGTTTCACGAGCTTTTCGGTCGTGTATTCCATCCGGTGCTAAAGCCTAGTCAAGCAGAGGAGCTCGACGGGCTGTTGTCGGTTATGGAGATAAGAGAGGCTATCCTGAGTATGAAGGGGGGGGGGGGGGGAAAGCGGCCGGGCCGGATGCTCTTCCAGTTGAATTCTATCAAACATTTGCGGATGATATCCTCCCGTATTTACTTATATACTTTCAGGAACTCCTGGAGCGAGCCCCCCTAACAGGGTCCTTTAGTGAAGCGACGATAGTAGTGTTGGAAAAGCCGGGTAGGGATCCCCTTAAGGTTGGGAATTACCGCCCGATATCCGTATTAAATGCTGACTACAAAATTTTCGCTTCAGTCTTAGCTCATAGGTTGGTTAAGGTTGTCCCCGATATTATTCACCCGGATCAGTGTGGGTTTATTCCTGGGTGGTCAACTGCGGATAATGCACGCCTCCTTTTAAATCTAATGGCGGCCGCGGAGGGTCGACAAGAACCTCTAGTTGGGCTTTCAGTCGATGCTGAGAAAGCTTCTGACCGCTTAGAGTGGGGTTTCTTAATACAAGTGCTTAGTTGGTTCGGAGTTGGGGACCAGTTCATTAGGATGATACAGGTGCTATACTCCTCCCCGTCGGCTCGCATCCTGGTCAATGGTTCCCTATCTGGGTCTTTTCTGTTGAACAGAGGCACGAGGCAGGGTTGCCCCTTATCTCCTCTTTTATTTAACCTGGCATTAGAGCCTCTAGCTATTCTGGTGCGACAATCGCCTGAGGTGCGGGGAATAGAGGTGGTTGGGCTACAAATAAAGCTTTCGGCTTATGCGGATGACCTTTTGTTGTTCCTGTAACCTGGTTCTATAGGGTGGTCCTGGATTTAATTGGGCAGTATTCGTCTTTATCGGGCTACAAAATCAATTGGGATAAGTCCATAGCATTCCCAATGAATATAGGGACTTTTTCTTCTTCGGTGGCGCAATACCCCTTCAGGTGGGAGGCATGAGCTATAAAGTATCTTGGGGTTCAGTATGGGCCCTCATTGGAGGAGACGGTGGATTTGAATGTTAAATCCTTAAAGGAAATGGTCCAGGCTTTCACAATGCAATGGTCTCCCCTCCATTTGTCCTGGTGGGGAAGATTGGATTCTATCAAAATGGTGTTAGCTCCCAAAATAAATTACATTTTGGAGATGATCCCTTTAGCGTTTCCTGTAAATTTTTTCAAGTCGCTTGAGCGAGTTTTGACAAATTTTCTGTGGCAGGGAAAGCCCCCTAGAATTGCGCTGAATAAGTTGAAAGCGAGTAAGCAGGAGGGGGGGGGGGGTGCAGTTCCCTGACTTTAGGTGGTACCATACTGCTTTATTGCTGAAGCATGGTACTAAATGGCTAGCTAACAGAGAGGAGACTCATAGGCCTGTCTGGATGGATTTGGAGGAAAGGTGGGTAGCGCCCATCCCTTCGTGCTTATTAGTCGGTATGCATCTGCCCGGGCAAGGGAAGAATCTAAAAATACTTCAGGCCACGCAACAAGCTTTTCTCACGTTAGATTCAAGATTAGCTCTAGGAGGCAGAGTCTCAACCAGATCCCCGATTTGGTTTAATCCTCAGTTGAAGATTGGGCGTCAAACTTTTGCGTGGAAGGCTTGGCAGGATTGTGGCATCTGGACCGTCGGGCAGCTCATTAAAGGGAAGGTATGGAAATCTTTTGAGGAGTTGCAGGAGGAGTTTGGGCTACAGGGATCGTTGTACTTTCAATGGCTGCAGCTAAAGCATTGCCTTAGGGATCTCCCCTGTGAGCCCTCTAGAGTCTCGTATCATTGGGAGCTTCTGAAGGAGGTGGATGTTTATCTTAATGGGAAGGGAGTCATGTCTAAATTTTATGCCCTAATCAGGGACAACTCGGTGGTATTTCTCATGAATCTGGGGCATCGCTGGGAGGCTGAATTTGAGACTCCCATTCCCAGGCAGGTGTGGCAAAAGCTATGGGGAAGTGTAAATAGAGTTTCAAGGGTGGCTGCCCTTACGCAATCCCTTTACTTTATCCTGCATAGGGCATACCTTACCCCAGATAGGGTCGCGAAGTGGGTGCCAGGGGCCCAAAATAAGTGTTGGTCCTGCAATGATAAGGGTACTTTTAAACATGTATTCTTTGAGTGTTTCCATGTTCAGAGATACTGGCATGCAGTATGGGACAAGATCAGCAGAGTTTTGGGCTTCCAGTCTCCATTGAGGTGGGAAATAATCATACTTCGTTCTTGTGCGAGTGGACTCGAGTTGGAGAAGGAAAAGGTCTTTCTGTTCAACTTTATGATGGCTATCGCACTAAAGCTGATAGTGACTAATTGGAAAGATTTGTCTAAATTGGATAGCCTGCACTGGTGGAACTTAGTCTGCCTTTACTCTAGTTACGAGAAAGCGCAAGAGAAAAGAGAAGCCCTCTGGAGACGGGGACACAAAGCTCGGCAGGCACGAGAGTGTTTATTTAGGGATGGGCAAGCTTGTAGTAAATGGTTTTGCTTAGATGTATATTCTGCTGGGGCAAGGTGCAGCTTTTCAACTTTCAGGTAGTCCTGTTGGATTTTGTTACAGGATAGATCCTGTGGATGGGTGTGATAGGGATCACAGGAGGACGGGAGGGGGGGGAGAAGGGGGGTGGTTGGTTGGGGGTTGGAGGGAGTTATGAAGTGAGTATTATTAGTGTTGATGTGTTAAGATGGTATTTGTGTTGATGTACTGTTGGAAAATATAAAAATAAACTTTAAAAAAAAAAAAGTACTGTTGGGGGCCGATGTCCCAACAAAGTCACTCCCTGGTCGTTTAGTGGCCCCAGAAGCCCCCCACCCTGCTTAAAACCAAACTAACCTGGTGGTCTAGTGGCCTCAGAACCCCCTGCTGATATCTTTCAAAGCAGGAGCGCCACCTACGCGCTCCCACTCTGCTATCTTGGAAAATGGCGGTGCCTGGCCCCGCATGGTGCAACCTGCCTGTTCAGAGTCTACTGGTGTGGCTGAAAGACCTTGCTGAGGCAATCCGCGAGGATGCTGAGCTCCCCTGGCAGGTATACTGCTCTGAGGAGTATAACGTGCCAGACTGCAAACTTCCAGAGGTGGACTGCCTCCCAGCAGAGGAGGTACGAGCCCGTGCCGCCCTATTTGTTGAGATAGGACATGGCCACCTGGTTGGAGAGCTGTTGCTGAAACACTTTGAGGGCATTGGCAATGGCCCGAAGCTCCAGGAAGTTGATCTGATGGCAGCTTTCCTCCACAATCCAGAGGCCCTGCATGGACAGACCATTCAGATGTGCTCCCCCAGCCGAGTTTGGAGGCATTGGTTGTTAGGACTCGCTGGTGTGGCAGGGCCTGGAAGGGAATCCCTGCAAGCATGTGGGCAGGGTGCTGCCACAGGACAGGGACTCTTGGAGGGGCGGCATCACTGTGACCCTATCCAAAAGACGTCCCATCGCCTGACACCACTGTGTGCAGAGAGTCCACTGCATCTGATGCATTTGAAGTCAAGATGAGGGGGTAACATGGACTGTAGAGGCCATATGGCCAGGAGGTGCAGCATCTGCCGAGCCATGATTTCAAATGTTTTGTGATCGAACAAATTCATCGGGGTAGAGGAGGTTTAACGCGTGAACAAACCTTGACATTTTGTGAACAGCGATGGATTTTCATTTTAAAATCGGTTGAACCCATGGGACTAAACAACATGATTGAGTGGCGAGCATGTCTGTAATCAGATGGGATGTCATAGAGGGTAGAAACAATATTCAATTTAAGCCCCTCCTATAAAAGCCTAAAGCTGTGGTAAGAACGCATGCGTGGCATTTTTTAGAAAGAGATGGTTAATCCTTGAAGACGCGGGCAGCATCATTTTTGCAGGAACCAACTGGTCAGTACTATAGCTTCACAATTGTAGGTGGTAGTTCGATTTTAGCTTAAAGGGGGCTTTGTTGTTTGTTTTTTGAATTGGTCAATGTCAAGAATATTGGAAGTTGTTTTTTATTTTCATTTATAGGGGGCCAAGAGAAGTAGGATCTTTTCTCAGAGATTCTGAATGGCGGAGCCAGTGGTTTCCAAATAGGAGTTAATCTTCCTTGAAGACAGATTGATATTTTCCCTGAAAAAAGAATGTGAACTGATAAAGCACTTTGTTCAAATTTCCCCTGAAGAATCCAGAGTGGGAGAAACGCGTGGGAGCGCGACTAAGACAGCGTTGGGAACATTTATTTGGACTTTGGGAACATTCATTGGGACTTTGAGGACATTATTTCAAAATTTTTTCAAAACATATTATTTTTTCAAATGTTATTTATGTATACACTTTGGTAGGGTGATGGTTTAATATAATATGTTTTAAGAGTATTTAAAAGTAAAATAGTAAACTGGTCACAACTTTGGCAGGTCGTTGATGCTAGTTGGCGCGGCTATGTTGGTTTACTGACAGATTGCCAAGAAAGCGCCGGGAAGTCTGAGACCTAGCCAAATTTTATGTAGAACATTCACGTTGAGAAGAGTTTTGGAATTGCAGGGGTACGAATTTTTGGAGCGTAAAATTGATATAACGATACATTATTATAAGCTCTGTAAATACGCCTTTAAATAGCGACGAGTCATGACAACCGGGCAACGCTGGATGCCTCTCACCAAGATGTCTAGGCATTGGGCCCTGTCCGCCAGAAGGAAAGCTTGAGCCAGTGAGGTGTCGAGGAGAGCCCCAATGAATGCAAGGCATTGAGAGGGTTGCAGGTGGGACTTTGGGTAGTTGATGACCAAGCCCAGCTGTTCCAGTACCTGAATGGTGCGCTGTATGGACTTCCAGACCAACCTGTCATCCAGGTAGGGGAAGACAAAGATTCTCAAGATCCAGAGGAATATGGCAATGACCGCCAGACATTTGGTGAAGACCATGGGGTGGAGGCAAGGCCAAAGGGCAGAATTCTATACTGCTAGTGCTGTTCGCTGAGCGTAAAGCAGAGGTACTGACAGTGGAAGGGGTGGATGAGTATGTGTGTGTGTAGGTGCCTTTGAGATCCAAGGAGCACAGCCAATCTTCCCATTGAAGGTAGGGCAGCAACGTTCCAAGGAATACCATCTTGAACTTTTCCTTCACTAGGAACCGATTGAATTTGCAGAGGTCCAAGATGGGTTGGAACCCGCCTGTTTTCTTGGGAAGCAGGAAGTAGAGGAGTAGAAACCCTGTCCTGTTTGGGAAGGTGGAACAAGTTCCACCGCCCATTCTGCCAGGAAGGGAGAAATCATTTTTCTCATTTTATCATGGTTTCCCTTTTGAAAGTTAAATGCTAATGTGTGGATTTCCTTGCTGTCCTCCCTCCCTTTATTAAATCAAATGTGATCATGTTATGATCACTATTGCCAAGAGACCCCAATACAGTCGGAAATTGCATTGTCCGAAGATAGACATAAAAAGCGAATAGATCAGAATAAATAATTTTGTTTTTCTCAATAAAGAGTAAGTTTAAAAAAAGTTTCAATGTAACATCTCTATTAAAAAATGATTTAATGGATCTAATTTGACAAAGAGCAATGCATGACCATACCACAGAAGCAATCTGTAGTTCAAAGAAAAAATGAACTATCAAAGATGACACTGAGCATCCCAATAGTAGATACCAGGGAACCAGACTGCCATCAGATATAGGAGAAATACTGGAAACAGTTCTACAAGTAATCCACATGGCATAACATTTGGAAACATTTAGCTCAAGGCATTGATTGTGCATCAATTGACAACTTGGGATTGGCAAATGTTGGAAAAAAAGAGAGAAAGATCTGGTGTAGATGGGTCAGTATAATGAAGTAACTGAACGTTGTCAGCAAAAACGAAAGAGCTGACTCACACTGATTGGATTTACAGTCAGAAGAGGGGAAAGGAAAACACTGAATAAAAAGGGGCACAAATGGAGCCTTATGGGACACCATGCTTAATGAGCTAAGGACTAGGAACTTGAAGAGGGGGTAATAAGCTTATAGGTTTTACAATGCAGAAATAATGTAAAGCAAGTTAAAACAGTATCTGCAAGACAGGCAGAACTATGCATAATTCAGATCTTTTGATACAGAAATTTGAATTTTGGGCACAGAATTCCAGCAGGAGTAAAAAGACAAGGGGACATGCCATGTCATTCCATGAAGTTACAAAACTGTACATTTAAAACAAATATGAGAAAATATTTTTTCACTTAGCACATAAGATAAGCTTTGGAACTCTATGCCAAAGGATGTAGTAAAAGCAGTTAATGTAGATGGATTTAAAAAAAAAAAAAGGTTTGGACAAGCTCCTGGAGAAAAAAAGAAATCAGACTGTTATTAAGGTACTCCTGGGGAAAGCCACTACTTACTCCAGTGATACGTTGCATGGAATCTAGGCACTTTTTGGGATCCTGCCAGGTACTTGTGACCTGGACTGGCCACTGTTGAAAACAGGATACTAGGCATGAGGGACCTTTTGGTCTGACCCGGTATGCCACATTCTATGTTCTTAAGTTAATTCTGCCTTGCAGCAGGCTATTGTTTTATGGGAGCTTCTTTGTGGACTATTTTGAAAAAACTGACAAAAGTGCATGTTACCTTTATAAAGGTAAAATTAGGTCTTACCTGTTAACTGGCTTTCCTTGAGGATCTCCGGTCCAGTCCTGACCTCTTACAAAAATTGCCCTTACCTAGCTAAATTAGCTGTCTGAAAATTGTCCACCCTGTATGTGGATAGAAATGCACACAAGGACCAACAACCCATTTACCTTTATCTGTGGGAAAGGTAAGCGGGTTTAGGTCAGAGGAGACAATGCTATGCATAATTTTGTGTTTTCAGAAAGATTCTCGTTTTTCAGGCATCAAGTATCCAGAGAAAGAGCAGATGCAAATCTCTGCCTTCCCTAAGCAATTTTCAAAGGGAAAACACATGAACACTTTTCTCTTCAAAATCTTCTGCTAATTCCATAAGTAAAAGTCCACACAGATTTTTCAGCTATCTAATTAGGTTTGAAAATTGCTCCCTTAATCTCCTGCTGCCTCAGGTACTCACTCCATCTGTAAGCTCTTTGGAGGAGAAACTTATCATACCTGAATTCTAATAATGCTGTAAGCCATCCTGAACATCAACTGGAAAGGTAATTATTTGGGGATTTTTATCTTACCACTTCTGAAATATTTGGTGTATATCATATCCACCAAGTCTCATCTCATAGCTTTTGGTATGGAACCTGACCTATTTTAGTACCTGTATAGACTGCTTCCACACTGTCCATATATCTTTTCACAAGTATAGTCTTCAGAACTGGACACAGTATTCTAGTCTGAGGTCTCAACACAAATTCACAGACAGAAGCATTATCACCACCTTATTATACTTCTTTGCTAGCTTGAGATCTACAGACGTAATCCCCTGGTTAGTGAACAAAACAATACTTCAAACTTCAATGTGTACTGCTGCTGATGCTTTTTTGCATCAAACCTTAAATGCCATGTTTCCCTTTCTTTTTTTTTAGATCACATCTTATTCTGTCTACTCTGCAAAAAGGCTAACTTTTCCTACTTAGGGACTTTGCAATTTATTATGATAACCCCACATCCAGGTGGGTTTTTAGAATACTCCAATAAATATGCATGAAATAAATGTGGATAAGCTGTCTCTCCAATGTATGCAATTTAATCTCATACATATTCATTGTGGTTAGTCTGCATTGGGGGGGGGGGGGGGGAAGGGGAATTACCAAAAAGCACTGGGAAGATCTACACTAACCCTTCTGAAGCTGCAGGTACCTTTTTTCAGGTCTGGATTATATTAAGGAAATGCTGACATTCCTGTGGAAAAATTCAAGCCTCTCACTTTTTAAAATGTCTTGCTCCTTCAACTCACTCTTTCCCCCTTCCTTTCTTTATCCCATATGGGAGTTTCTAATGTTTTATAGTCAAAGCCAGCCATCAAAGGACCGACGTGTACAGTATTTGGATCTCATCACATCCTGGGGCAACTTTTCATTTGATATTATTCTGTAGGATAAAATTGGACAGGTTATATGCTGTGCATATGACCTGCTGATGGGAACTGGATGGAAAGGTGTAACTAGATGTTAATATCACAAGGTAGGGAGATTCTTTGGATTTTTCAGGAAAGCTAAATTTTGCAAGCTTAGCCACAGAAGCCAGGTTCCCCTGAAGTCTGGGGAACTGTTTGGAAATGCTTTCTTTCCCTAAAACATCGGGTACAGGTGCATTGCAAAGAGTCCTTGGCTGAGTCACTCTAATAACTGCAACTTATACAGAGGGTATATGCGAGCCGTAAAAGTACAGCGCTCTAACAGCCAAGAACCTGTTTGTTACTCCTACAAAGGTGACACTCCTTCGAGCGGCACACAAATAATTCTGAATTTAAGAATACTTACACTGAAAAGGGGTGGGTCTTTGCAATGTGGATGAAACCCTTTTTGTCTACATGAGGAAATCTCTGCCATACCATGCTCTGTCAGCTTAAAGAAGCCTGTCCTACAGAAAGAAAATGGAGAAGCAATGCACACTGCTATAAGGAATTACTCAGCCCAAAATTCAAACAAATTTAAGTAGCACTGACTGCATAAATGTTTTTTTTTTAAATTATCTAACGGATCTACAGATAAATCTTACCATTCTGTACATGGAATGGTCAAATGTGGGTGGAAAAGTGGTATGTTCAGTGGCAAAACTCAGCCAATGAACGCTATAACCTGAATATCTATGTGCTGACTTCCAAGTATCAGGTATAACTTCTAAACGGACTAGACATTTAGAGCTATACATGGATTTGCAGACCAGCACTTAAAATGTACTCTCCCTAGACAAGGTCTCCAAAGGGGTACCCACAGGTACATCCTGGAGACCCCAACCAAGTAGGCATCCCGCAGGACAGCTGCCCAGGAATCTAAGATCTTTCAGCTGCACCAGTCCAGCAACCACTATCTTCTGGAGATGGAGAAATACAGGAGTATGCCCCTAGCTGTACCAATCCTTACACCAATGATGCCATCACTGGGAGCTTTAATTTTTTTCTGTCACCATCATCTGCTGGTAGGGGGACACTACCCACTTGTCTGGACTGGTCTATCAGGATGATCTGGAAACATGAATTTTCAGATCAGCATTTAAAACGTATAAAACTACTGAGAATCCATATAGCTCTAAATGGATAATTAGCTGTTTAGAAGTTATGCGATAGCTATGCCACTAATATTCACCTATGTCCAGTGCCAAACACGCAAACACACACATCACTTGGTCAGAAAAATCTTATGGCCAAGACTAATTTTATTGCTATCAAACCCTCAGTTTTTATTCTAGATTCAAACAATACCTTAAACAACAAGAGAGCCTATCCTAAGGCTTCCTAGTAGCCAGGCACAGTTATAAAACAGAAAGAAGAAATTAGGCCTTACCTGCTAATTGTCTTTCCTTGAGTTCTCTCCGGGCCAGACCAGGAAACTGTAGGGTAGTCAACCTTCTCCAGCAGCTGAGGACTGAATGATCAAAGACCTGCTGATAGGCTCCCCGGCTCCCCCTGGGGTCAGAGGCTCAGTCTACTATTGTCAAAGCAGTCTGCCCAACTACTACCTCGACCTAACAGAAAAAACAAACTATCCGAACAACCGAAACTAACAACCTCTTAATATTATTATTATTTAATCTCCTCTTATTTATTTATTTTTTTACACGCGCCAGAACAGATGCTACTGCCTCCCCCTCCTAACTGCTAGGGAGCCCCACATACAGCACCGTTCCGCCGCTCCGAGGATGGAAGACTATGCATTCGTTCCTTAACCTCCATTTCCTCGCTAAAAAAACGCAAAGAACTTGGGTGGGCCTTGGACTGGCCCGGAGAGAACTCAAGGAAAGACAATTAGCAGGTTCTTCCTCTTTGTCTCTCCAGGCCAGTCCAGGAAACTGTAGGGAAGTACCAAAACAGTATCTAATCTCGGAAGGGTCCTGTTAGGCCCGCCACTATGGCTGTGGCCCCCAACTTTGCGTCTCCCCTCGCTTGCACATCCAATCTATAATGCTTCGTAAATGTGTGAAGGGATGACCAAGTAGCCGCCCAACAGATATCCACCGGCGGCACTAACGCAAACTCGGCCCAAGAGGCCACCTGTCCCCGCGTAGAATGCGCTTGGAGGCCCTCAGGAGCCTACTTCCCAGTCTCCTGATACGCTGCTCCGACTGCCTGTTTCACCCATCGAGCAATCAAGGCTTTGGAAGCCGCCTCCCCCTTCCGAACTCCTCCAAAAAGGCCGAACAATCTGTCCGTTTTCCTAAAGGCTTCCATCTTCTTAAGGTATCGCCGAAGCACTCTACCAAGATCCAACTTCCGCAATGAATTACCTATTCCAGATCTCTCTCTGGCATGAAAAGTCAGAAGCGAAATTGGCTGGTTCAAGTGAAAACAAGACACTACCTTTGGTAGAAAAGATGGAACTGGACGTAACATCACCTTCTTTGCAGAAAACTGAATGTACGGCTCTTTACACGAAAGCACCTGCAGATCCGAGATTCGTCTTGCGGAACACAGGGCAACTAGGAAGGCGGTCTTCCAGGAAATCTCTCTCAATGATACTGCCCCTGCGGGTTCAAAAGGCTGCGTCAATGCCTCCAGGACAAAATTCAAGTCCCAAGCTGGAACTACTGTTCTCACCGAAGGCCGCACATTCTTAACCGCTCTGAGAAATCTTAGAACATCTAGATGCAATGACAAGAAGCCTCCCCGAAAACATGCTAATGCTGCTAACTGGACTTTCAGCGTACTGAGGGCCAGACCCTTATCTAGACCCCCCAGCAGGAACGTCAATACATCTGACACTGTTGCAAAAAATGGTCTAACCTTACATCTGTCGCACCAACCTTCAAATATGCACCAAATACGCACATAAGCTAAGGATGTCGACCTTCTCCGGGACTTCAACATCGTGGCTACCACCGCTGCGGAATAACCTTGACGCTGCAGGCGGTCTCTTTCAAGAGCCAAGCCATAAGAGAGAAGCGATCCACTTGTGGCATTAGAACTGGACCCTGGTATAGCAGGTTGCCACGGACGGGTAACCTCCACGGCTTGTCCACGAGAAGCCGCATCAGATCCGCATACCAAGGCCTCCTTGGCCAATCTGGAGCAATGAGGATCACTGTGCCGTTGTGACGCTGTATCCTCCGGATGACTCTGCCGATCATCGGCCATGGAGGAAACACATAGAGCAGCTCGCCTGCCGGCCAAGGCTGAGCCAACCCATCGAGTCCTTCCAACATGTGCTCCCTGCCCCTGCTGAAGAACCGAGGAGCTTTGGCATTGACGAGAGTGGCCATCAGGTCCATGACGGGCTGCCCCCATCGCACCGTAATGTCGTGAAAAACTGCCGCATTCAATTTCCACTCTCCTGGATCCAACATATTCCGACTGAGGTAGTTGGCCTGCACATTGTCTCGTCCTGCTACATGAGCCGCCGAAAGCACTACCAGATGGCTCTCTGCCCAGTGCATTAACATCTGACTCTCTTCCAACAAGGCCGGACTGCCTGTCCCACCCTGCCGATTGATATAAGACACCGTTACAGCATTGTCGGAGAACACGCACATTGCTTTCCCCTGTAACAGCGTGACGAACTTATGTAGAGCCAAGCGTACCGCTCTCATTTCCAAGCGATTGATAGACCACCCGTTCACATCCGGTGGCCAGCATCCCTGCGCTATGTGCGCCATACAATGCGCCCCCCAGCCGGCCAAGCTGGCATCCGTAGTCACCAGTATCCAATCGGGCTGCTCCAGTGGCACCCCTGCTTGAAGATGGGAGGCATCCAGCCACCACTGCAGGCTGTCCCTGACTGCCTCCGAGCTTACTAACTTCCGATTCAGTGGATGATCCTGGGGCGACCATCTGGAGAGCAATGCTTGTTGCAGGGGACGCATATGCGCCCTGGCCCACGGCACCAGATCCAACGCCGCCGCCATGGATCCCAGAAGCTTCAAATATCTCCATGCCGTCGGAGCTCTTATGCACAAAAACGCTGATACCTGTTTCAAAAGCTTTTGTACTCTGTCTTCTGGCAAAAACACCGAACCCACAGCTGTGTCAAACAAAGTTCCGAGATACATGATTCGCTGTACCGGAACCATCTGACTCTTCGACTGGTTCACCACCCAGCCAAGCCGTTTGAGGAATTCTACCACCCGAGCCATCACGGCGGTCGACTCCTGAACCGACGCTGCCCGAATTAGCCAGTCGTCCAAGTAAGGATGTCCCTGGATGCCCTCCTGGCACAACGCTGCCGCCACCACCACCATCACTTTGGTGAACGTGCGTGGCGCCATAGCCAGCCCGAAGGGCAACGCTCAGAACTGAAAATGCCCCATGGGCACCGCAAAGCGTAAGAACTTTTGATGTTCCGGCCTGATGGGAATGTGCAGATAGGCTTCTGTTAAATCTATGGACAAGAGCACCTCGCCCGGCTTTACAGACCGGATAACCAACTGCAGAGTCTCCATTTGGAAATGCGGTACCTTCAAACAGCGGTTCACATTTTTGAGATCCAGAATAGGCCGGAAAGACCCTTCCTTTTTGGGAACCACGAAATAAATTGAGTATCGATCTAATCCGCACTGGTCTTTTGGGACCGGAACCACCGCTTGAAGCCGCAGCAAATGTTGAAGCGTAACGAATATCGCGTCTTGCTTTGCCTGCGAACCGCCTGGAGATACCACGAAGGCCTCTGGTATCGGCCAAGCCAACTCCAACGTGTAACTGGCTCGGATAATCTCCAGCACCTACTGATCTGATGTTATGGTGGCCCAGACGGAGTGGAAGGTCTGCAAGTGCCCTCCCACTGGCACCTCCGCCTGGACCAACCCCGTCTCATTGCGGTTTCTTTGAGGAGCCCTGCTGGGGACCAAAATAACCCCTGCCGGACCCTCGCGTTCCTCAAAAGGGCTGTTCTCTGGACACAAAGCACCTCCGTTGATAAGGAGCAAACCGAGAACCTCGGAATCTACAAAACTCTTTACCTTGTCCTTTCTGCAGAGACCCAGGCTTCGGGCTCTTCGGACGGTCCTCTGGAAGGCGACCGTCTTTGGAGTCCCCCAGATCCTTTACAATCTTCTCTAAGGCTTCCCCAAAGAGCAATTTGCCTTTATATGGAAGCTTACTAAGGTGAGCTTGCGATGCCGCGTCCGCCGCCCAACTTCTCAGCCAGAGAAATCTCCTCGTGGCAATCACCGACGTCATGGATTTAGCCGAAATCCTTATCAAATCATAAAACGTATCTGCAAGGTACACTGCTACCAACTTGAGCTTCGCCCCTTCCCCAGAAGATCCGTCCTCCCCTTCTGGGACTGATTCCCCTTGGAGCCACCGAATGGCTGCTCGTGACACATACGTGCCGCAGATGGAAGCCTGCAGAGAGCGCACTAGTATCAAACGCCTGCTTAAGCAGAGCTTCTAACTTTCTATCTTGCAGATCTTTAAGGGCCGCTCTGCCCTCTGCTGGTATCATCATTTTCTCAGTTACCGCTGATACCAACGCATCTACCTTAGGCATCCGCGGTAACTCTCTCTCCTCCTGCAGCACCGGGTACAGCCGCCCAATGGCACGACCACCTCTTAGTGTGGCTTCAGGGCACTCCCATTCCGATTCCACCATCTGTTTAATTACTCTATGGACTGGAAAACACAGTTGCTCTGCTTTAAAACCCTGAAGCAGCGGATCCTCTAGTGGTTCCTCGTGTGCTGCCGGTAGAGCAATATTCAAGGTTGCTAGCAAATGGGCAATAAGAGATCCCAGCTCTTCCTTCCTAAAAACCCGAAATACATTGGGATCCTCACCTGGTGCAATCTCTCCCTTCTTCGAGCTCCCCTGACCAGTGATCCTGCCCTGATTGTGAGAGGATGTCTACTTCCTCCGCTATCCGGGCCTCAGACGCACTGCCCAAAGCTATCGGCGGCAGCCTCCCCTACTAAACCACTCTTTGAGGATCCCTCACTAGGATCTACGGGGGAGCCCTCTCCTTTTGGAAATTCTGGAGAAGAAATCTTAGTTTGTCCCTGCTCCAACTTCAGACAATAGGCTTTATGGAGAGACAGGATAAAATCTGATGAAAAAACGGACTCCAGACCCCCTTGTACCCCTGGAAAAGGTATCTGGGCTGCAGTTTCGGTCGAAACAGGCTTCTTTGATTTTACCTTTTTCTTCCCCTGCTTCTCCTGAAGTGCGGGAGAAACGGCAGCCTTTTCCAACATGGCCGCCGTTCCCGCTTTTTCCCCCCAAGCTCAAATGGCTGCCTAAGGCTTCTAGCGACTTTCCTCTGTCGTCCATGCTCTGCCCGAGCAATCGGGCCACATTGCAACCTATCCTAAAATAAAACCTGCACAAACCCATGTTAGACAGCCCTCGGCGACTACCACATTGCGCGCTTTGCTGCCGGCTCCGGCAGCATGCGCCTCCACTGAAACAACACCCGCGAACCCTCTGAGGGAAATGGTTCCCTTGCTGCTTCTGCCAAATACCTGTTGGTCCTGCTCGTCACTGCCCAAAGCACCCAGCCCACTAATAGCGGCAGAGTAGATTCGGGTCCCGCTTTCCAGACTTGCCTGCCTCTGCACATCAAACACCTAACGGCTCTGCTCGTCACGCCGTGAACCCCTTAGCCCACTGCTAGCGGGAGAGCAGGTTCGGGACCCGGAGACGGATGGGTTGGACTCTGGGGGCTCCCAGCTCCTCCATTCCGTTAACTTTGAACGGTGCCACCATCGGAGGCAGGCTCTGCCTCTGCTGCAATATAACTCAGTTGCAGCCTCGCTCCGTTCTCATTTTTTTTTTTTTAAATATAAACAACGAGCCTGTCAATTTTTTGCTTTTAGTTATCCTGACAATCGGACCCTGCCAGGGCCCTTCAGGCACACTACTCAAATTAGTTCCTTTTACTGATCACCACTATACAGTTCTTTCCTCTTTGCCTCCCCGGGAGCCTGCCAGGAATAGGTCTTTTCCAGCTGCTGAGGACTGAAAGACTGAGCCTCTGACCCCAGGTGGAGCTGGGTAGCCTGTCAGCAAGTCTTTGATCATTCAGTCCTCAGCTGCTGGAGAAGGTTGACTACCCTACAGTTTCCTGGACTGGCCCGGAGAGACGAAGAGGAAAGCATACTCACCTGTAACAGGTGTTCTCCAGGAACAGTAGGAATCAGTCCTCACATATGGGTGACGTCGGCACCAACAGAGTCTGCGTGGAGCATTTCCCCAGCTTTCAAAGAAAGCCTTTGGGAATGCCACCATGCATGCATGGTCCCCTTCCCGCCCAAAGATGCCATCTTACTCAGTCAGGTGCCATAGCTATAGCCCTTTCAAGAAGATGGCGAAATATACAGCAACTCCAAGGGGAGGAGGGAGGGTTGTGAGGACTGATTCCTGCTGTCCCTAGAGAACACTTATTACAGGTGAGTAACTACGCTTTCTTCAGGAATAAGCAGGAAGTCAGTCCTCACATAAGGGACTCCCTAGCTACAGGCTACTGAGGACCTGTAGGAAAAAGCCTGGCAGCACCATGAACAGTCACCAGTGAAAGCTGAAGGCAGCCTGGGTCTATTAATGGCTACGCTCCTGGTAGCCGGAACAAGAAGGGTTGGAGGGCAGGAGGTGCTTAAACCCTGAACAGATTACGGATAACAGCCTGGCCAAAGGCAGTGTCCCAATGGAACGCCTTCTCCAGGCAGTAATGCACCGTGAAGGTGTGAGTGGAGGACCAGATGGTGGCCCAGCAGATGTCTGCCAGTGGCACCGAGTGCAGGTTAGCAACCGAAGTCACCATCGCTCAGACATTGTGAGCCATGACACGGCGGTCCAGAGGAAAACGAGCCTGGGCCTGGGAAAAGGCGATGCAGTCCACCACCCAGATGGACAAGGTATGCTTACTGACCACCAGCCCCAGACGGCTGGGATAAAAGGAGATGAAGAGTTGCCCGGATCTGTGGTGGTCACAAGTCTGCTGCAGGTAGAAAGAGAGTGCCCTCTTACAATCCAAGGTGTGGAGAATCGTTGATGCCTGGTCGGCGTGGGGCTTCGGGAAGAAAGTGGGCAGCACTATTTCTTGATTGAGATGAAAATCCAAGACGACCTTAGGAAGGAACTTGGGGTGAGTCCGCAGGACCATCCTGTTCCTAATAAAACCTCGTGTATGGTGCCTCGGCCATCAGCGCCTGGAGTTCACTGACTCTCCAGGCAGAGGTGAGAGCCACCAGGAAGGACACCTTCCACAACAGATGCCGCAGCAGGCAGGTAGCCATGTGCTCAAAGGGCAGCTTGGTCAGCTGTGTGAGGCCCACATTAAGGTCCCATTCCACCAGATGACTATGGGTAGGGGGCCTGGAAAGGAGCAGGCCTCACAAGAAATGAGAGATAAGCAGTTGCCCTGAAAGAGGTTTGCCATCGATGGGTTGGTGGTTCGCTGAGATGGCACTCAGGTGAATTCTGATTGCGTTAGACTTCAGCCCAGACTGCAAGAGGTGGAGCTGATACTGCAAGACCAAACTGGTAGGGCATGAAAATGGGTTTGCTCGGAGCTGTGAGCACCACACCGTGAACAGACACCACTTGAAGTGTAAGCCCGTCTGGTCGAGTCCTTTCATGAGGCCAAAAGAACGTCCTCGATCTCCACAGGACGATTGTAGGAGGCTAGAGCGACCAGTTCAGCTGCCAAGCTGTGAGGGATAGGGACCTCAGATTGGGGTGAAGAAGCAGACCCTCCTCCTGTGTCAGCAGCTCCGGTGAGAACCCGAGGGGGACCGGAGGCTCCGTCAAGAGACGGAGCAGCAGGGGAAACCAAGGCTGCCTAAGCCACCTCAGGGCTAGGAGAATCATGGAGGTCCTGTCCCGCTGGACCTTTAGAAGGGTTGGGGGGGGGGGGAGAAGGCATACAGCAGGCCCGTTTCCCATGAGATGAGGAAGGCATCCGGGGCCACCCTGCCCGGGTGCGGAGGAGACCGCAGAATCGGAGGAACAGCGAATTTGCAGGATTGGCAAAGAGTTCCAGATTTGGAGTTCCCCAATACTGGAAGAGTCACTGCGCCATCTGTGGACACAGGTGCCACTCATGCTGCTGGAGGACTCTGCTGAGCCAGTCTGCCAATGTATTGTCCTGGCCTGGGAGGTAAGTGGCCCAGATGGTCATGCCCTGGCTCACCGCAAAGGAGCATAGGGCTGTTGCCTCCGAACAGAGGCTGTAGGAGCCAGTACCTCCTTGTTTGTTCACATAGAACATCGTGACCTGGTTGTCCATCTGGACCAGCACCACTTGGTGCTGCAGGCAGTCCCTAAAAACCTTGAATGCAAGATGGATGGCCCGGAGCTCCAGCAGGTTGAACTGCTGCCAGGAATCTTCAAGAGACCAGGTCCCTTGAGTGCGCCGCCCCTTGCAGTGGACTCCCCAGCCGGCCAGGGAGGCGTCTGTCGTCAAGACCACCTGATGCGCCGGAGCTTGGAAGGGCATACCTCAAAGCAGGTTCCAAGGCTTCTGCCAACAAGTGAGAGACTCCGCTGCGTGGGGAGAGACCAAGATGGGGTCTCGGAGGCAGCCAGTTGACTTCGCCCATTGCGCTCGGAGGCACCACTGCGCCTCCCGCATGTTGAGATGGGCATTGGGCATGACATGGACCAGGCCGAGACAGCGCTGCGGCACCGCACTTTCAATGCCAGGGTCATGAGGCAGTCCGCCCTGTCCTGAGGAAGGAAAGCCATGGCTCGCAGGATGTCCAAGCGAGGCCCGATGAACTCTAGGGACTTAACTGGAGTGAGGTGGGACTTTGGATAATTGACCACGAACCCCAGATGCTCCAGGAGGCAAATGGTACAGTCCGTGGTCTGCCTGGCTTCGGAGGCCATGTCCCCTGTTATGAGCCAATCATCTAGATATGGACAGACGAAGGTACCCTGCAGTCGTAGGTAGGCCATAGCCATGGCCAGGCACTTCGTGAAGACCCACGGGATGGATGCGAGGTCGAAGGGAAGTACCCTGTACTGGTAATGGTTTCCCTGAACCATGAAGCAGAGGTACTTTCGGTGTTTGGGATGGGCAAGGATGTAAGCGTAAGCATCCTTTAAGTCCAAGGAGCATGGCCAATCGCCCTGCTGGAGGTAGGGCAGTAATGTTCCAACAGAGAGCATCTTGAACTTCTCCCGCACCAGGAACTTGTTTAGGTTCCACAGGTTGAAGATGAGCCAAAGGCCCCCTGTCCGCTTCGAGACGAGGAAGTATCGGGAGTAAAACCCCCATCCTTGGAAGTGCGGTGGGACTGGTTCTACCGCGCCATCCTCGAGGCAGCCTGCGAGCTCCTGACTCAGGAGGGCCTGGTGCTGAGGAAGCCGACCTGGCTCCCCGGGGAATTATGGGGTTGAGGCCTGGGTCCAGATGGAGAAGACAGCCCTCCCGAAACACAGGCATCGGTGGAGATGGACTCCCACCTGTGGGAGAAATGGACCAGACGACCCCTGATGGACAGCCGCCCTGCCAGAGGATGAGAGGCTATGCCGATAGTGTCAAAACCCCAAGGGTGGATCAGCCAGCACCAGAGATTGGTTCTTGTGATCCTTTGGCTTATGAGGGAAGTGGACCGTGGTCTTGCCCTGACTGCCCTGAACAGGCGTCGATGCCAGCGGGTAGGCCGGGTAGACCCTGTACGGGAGCCCCTTCCGTTGGAAGAAAGGCTTCTTGCTCTGCTGTTTCTTCCTGGGGAGGGAGGAAGTTTTCTGGGAGAGGCGAGTATGAGTCACGAACTCCGTCTCAATCTCCACTGCCTTATCCTCCATGGGCTTGCCGAATAGTTGCTCTCCAAGGCAAGGGACATCCAAGCAGCTTCTCCTGGACACAGTTCCAGGTCTGAGGACTGGAGCCAAGCCTGCTGGCAGGCTCCAGTGCCAGCCACTGCCACCCAGGCGGAAGACTCAAAGCCATCGTATGCTGCTCGCAGGAGGGACTTCGAGCATTCTCCGACGGACTTTGAGGGGGCCTGAAACTGCCAGAGATGGTCTCCGTCAAGGTCCGCTGCAAAGCCTCTGAGCTCTCTAGTGAGGTCACGGAGGAACATCCCAATGTATAATTGGTAAACTTGGATGCAGCATGGAGCCCTGATAAGCCTTCCTCCCGAGGGCATTGAGGGTATGAGACTCTCTGCCCAGCAGGACCGAAGAATGAGTCTTTGAGCTCTTTAGCTTCTCATGGATGATTCGACCACCATCAAGGTGTGGGGAAGCTGGGCTTTCCGAAACCCCGGGCCCCGCTGAACCCTATACATAGCGTCCAGGTGCTTCCTCATAATAGGGACAGAGGTCGGGGTCTTCCACATGCAGAGGAGGAGTCTGTTCAGAATGGGAGGAACTGGCACTGAGAGAGCTTCTTTTGGAGGGACTTCATATTGAAAAATATCAAGCTCCTTTGCGCGGGACTCATCCTCTGACTCGGTAGCAAGAGCTAGGGTCCGTGCCATATCCCGGACCAATTCCAGAAAGGTGTCCTCGGGAGGTGACCGCCGCCTCTGGGTCAGCGGGGAGGGGTCTGAGGGGAGGGACCGAGTCTCCAGGGAGGTCCCCCCGTTGGACTCCCACTCGGGCTGGGCACCAACGCCTGCTTGGCAGCGAGGAACACAGAAATGCTGAGCTCAAGGCGAGCATCTGGGCCTTTCACTTGGAAGTGGGGCCCTGCGACACCAATGCCAGGGTGACCGGGTCAGGTATCGAGTAAGAGAAGGGGTCCTCGCCGGGATGACTCTCGGGAGACTGGGTGCCTTCGCCAGAGGCCTCTGTATCGGTTCGAGGTACCTTACTGGGCTGCTCCCACTCCGACTCCAGAGACTGCCGAGGGTAGCTGAGAGACTGGGTGCGTAACCTCTCACGCTTGTCTGGTGCCCCAAACAGAGTCCTCACATCCTCCTCCTTCTTCTTCTGCTCGCGTTCAGGCAACCCCTGGTCAGAGTGCTGCCATGCCCGGGGAGGAGCCTTGGGAGACTCCAGAGGTTGCAGGGCCGAAGAGCGGGAGGCTACTGGGGATACCAGGGCCGCCTTACAGAAAAGATCATCCAGCTTCTGCTTACGACTCTGGATGGCCTTGGAAGACATCTTCTTACAGAGGGGGCATAGCTCAAAGTCATGTCGGCTCCTAGACACCTGAACACCTGAGACAACAGTCACGGGTGTCCGTCAGCGACATGTTTTTTGAATGCCTATCACATTTCTTAAAACCGGAGGCCATTGAGGGGAAAGGGACCCCTGTGAGGTCGAAGATCAACGCGGCCAGTGGTTAAAAAGGACGCAAAAGCACAGTAAAACACAAAAAAGGAAAAAACCAAGGTCGAAGCAGAGGTGCTCGAGAGCCAGGAAGAGGACCAGCGAAGGCCGGATAGCAAAAACCGGTTGGAAACATTAACTTTTTCCGGGGACGAGACGCACGTCCAAAGGGCTCCACGGAAAAAGAGAGACTGAGTAAGATGGCACCTTTGGGCGGGAAGGGGACCACGCATGCGTGGTGGCATTCCCAAAGGCTTTCTTTGAATGTTGGGCAAATGCTCCATACGGGCTCCATCGGTGCTGACATCACCCATATGCGAGGACTGACTTCCTGCTTGTTTCTGCAGAACCACATTATCTATCCATCAGGATTCTGTCACAACAGGAAGAAAAATGCCCCAGAGGAATCAACAGAATTATTTTCAAATGAGCCCTCTATCAGTCTATGGACTTGAATCGCTCCATGTGGCAGTACAGAAGGACAAGCACCAGGTTTCAACACATTCACAATAATTAAGGAATGGAATAAGCATGTGCGCACGTACATATAGGAGAATGAAGCATATATGTGTGTGTGATAGACCAGGGAAGGGACATGTGCCAAATGTGTCTGTGCACATACCAGGGTTGCCAACTCATGAAAATGCTCTTACCGATAGTCTACCAGAGTATTACCAATAATAGTTCCTTCATGGACACACATTTTACTGTTGTTCTTTTGTACACCATTGGGCTCTGCTGAGATTCACCACTTGAGGGTCAGAAGTCTTTGGGACAGAGCTTCTGCCAAAGAACTGCTGAAAAAGGTTTCATGTGACATGTGTCGTTGGGGAAGCCTGCTCCTTCTTACCAGGTGTCAACTTAGTTTTACCTCACAGAGCCTGAACCCACAGCACCAGAGACACAAACCTGATCCCTGCCGCCACTCCCAGGGTACACCCTCATAATATGAAATTATTTGTGTGGATATTTCAGGTTTTTCTTGTTTTTTCTGTCAGTAAATTTACTTATGGTCGACAACTCTGGTGTGTATATGGGGGAAGCCGGAAAGGGGTGCAAATGTAATCTCTTTCATGTGATCCAGTGTCATTTCAGCTAGTGTGTCTCCAAACTCAAGAATATTTTGGGATATGTGACATCTTTTTGGATCAATCAAATTACATTCTACACAGTTATTACTCTACACTAGCTTTCAGGATCTCACAGATCCTCCCCCCTTCAGATGTCTCTCATATACTTAAGAGGGTTCCATCTTTCTGGAGTCAGGAACCCTCCAGCAGCATGAGACACCCCTTACCATGCTTTCTGCACTTACTCCTGGTATTTGGGAGAGCAGACAATGGCTACAGACTCGGCTAACATCAGCTGGTAGGAGCAGTGCGTGTGCAGGTCCACACTGGAAAGGAAAGCAGTCTGGGTAGGATGCGTCTAGACATGGAAATACAAAAGGAAAGGAAAAGAGTCACTCATGAAGGCAGCTTGAGTATGCGATGGATAAACCACTCACACCCAACTTTTTGCCATGCAGCTATAAGTGACACAAGTCTTAAAAGTCATCTTTATAACAACTTCTCGTTCAATTCTTAAGAGTTAAAAGACCATGCTGCTAAGTTTATCTGTAAAGTTGTATTCTCCCTACCTATTGTATCTAATCTCACAACCTTAAAGTGTAACATACTTTGATGACTCACTTCAATGTAACATAGTACTTCTTTATTCCATGTAAAAATTTGAGTTATAGTAAACCGCTTTGATAACTCTGAAAGGTGGTATAGAAGAATTGTTAAATAAACAAACTGTTCTATTCTCTATTCAAATATTCAGCTGCACTAAAAAGAGTCACTCATGACTCCTAGGATATGTAATATTGGCTTGTATATCGATTTATTTAGTTATTTTAAAACATTTATTAACCACCATATGCTATAGCATTCAAGGTGTTTTACAGCAGTACATAAAACACAAATCACCCCACTCCCCATCCTCAACTCCCCTAGTACCAAAGAACCCTTCCTGCCCATACCCCACTCTCACAAACACTTCCAAACACTGCCAACTGCCATCACAGTTTACCATCCACTATCACCGCCTAGGAGAGGAAGAAAAAGGTCTTTAATGCCTTTCTGAACACCATCAGATCAGTTTCCTTACGCAAAACCTCTGGCAATGTATTCCATAGAACCGGAGCTGCCACCGAAAATATATTAGCCTGCCACCACTGCAAACAGACTTGAGTAAACCCAGGTACTGCCAACAGCTGTCCCTGTGTAGAACGAAGGGCCCTCCTGGATTGATACCAAGACACTTCCCACTATAGGTAAACAGTCCCAAACCTTTTAACATCTTAAAAACCAGGACCAACAATTTACATACACACCTCTGCCAAACAGGGAGCCAGGGCAGTTGCCACAGCGCACCTGTAACAGGGTCCCGCTTCCCCAACCCCATACCAGTTGGGCTGCAGAGTTCTGAACCACCTGCAACTTTCTGAGTAAGTAGGGTGGCAGCCCCACATACAATGCATTACAATAGTCCAGGCCAGAAAACACAAGTGCCTGGACTATAAGGCAGAAGGCCTCCTTATCCAAAAAAGAATGAAGCTGCTGGACTACACACATAGTGCCATAAGCTGACTGCACCACCTGGGACACCTGCCTATGCAAGGACAAGTCTGCGCCTAACAGGACCTCCAAGTCCTGAATCTCCTTTTTCCAATCCAGGCAGACTCCTGCAATCGATAGCCCAGTCTGTAATGTACTTGCAGACAACATCCCACACAGCAACACCTTGGACTTCTCAGCACTAGCATTGTCAAACAGAAGAGAACATCCCGGTAAGGACCTATCATGTGACTGTTAGCCCTCTCCCTTCTCTAGATGTTCCTATTATAGTCATCCCATACACATACACAAGTTGCCTGAGCCTGATCTTTGGAGCAGAGCAACTCCCTCCTAGGCAGGGGCATTGACTGAGCCAGCTGTGCTACCTGAAAAGACTCCATTGTAGTTAGCAGCAACATTCTCGGCTTAGTTGGGTGAGACTGGGAGACAGAAGGAAGGGAAGCAGTGTCAAAAAAAGAAACACAGAAGGAGATGCTAATCCAGAGTTCCCTCTCACTGGATCTTCTCTCTCTCCTCTTCCCATTCTCCCCAATTGTTCCCTCTGAGTCTTCTTCCTATGGCCTCTTTCTCTCCTAAAGGCCTCCTCCCAAGATCATTCTCCCTCCTATGCCCCCCCAATATGGGCCTTCCCTTCCTATGCCCCCCCAAGTCACTCTCTAGGTTTATCTTCCTTCTACCTCTGCCCCCTACCCATCTTGGTCTCTCTCCCTCCTATTTCTAGACCCCTTCCTGGCTTCCCTTTTACACACACACACGCACACTCCCAGCAGCACTCCCACCCTCATATTTGCTGGTTGTTCCAGACCTGGCAACCACTGTAAGAGCAACAAAAGAAAAATTCAGCATGCAGTCAGAGCTGTCATGTGTGCTCTGGCAGGCCCTGCTAGAAGCCTGCCCCTTACCTGGATTTCCTTGGTTACTGGAAGCCCATGCAAGATGCCTTCCTAAGTACATCGAGTACACTAGCATTGTAAGTGCATTTCTAGGTACTGTCTCTCCCCTGGGATTTGTGGGTCTAAGTGTCCTTAAAAACCACCAGTTAATAGCTTGTGGAGCAGACTACTTGCATAGAAGCAAGAGCGAGCCCAACTGGCAGGCAGATAGTTGCCAGTATGGGGGCACATGTGCAGGGCAAAGGGGCCTAAACAGTTCTTGGCAGGACCCTGCAAGCGTCTATAGGACTAACTCTATAGGGACTGTACTAAGGCATGACATGACCATTCTGTATTCTGTCATGGCACTTGAGATTTGTATGTCCCATTGCAGCTCCCATTACAGTCACACCTCCAGAGACATTGTTCCTTTCTAGGCAGCACCATGCAAGCTTGTAATGAATAGAATGCTACTCTTGTGGTCTCAAGTCCAGCGAGACCAGTGATGAAGTTTGAGTACTATGCTGCTCAAAATCACCAGTGTGATGAGAAAGAAGCATGGATTCAGGAAGTGACAGCCAGTAAGAAGAGGGAGAGGAGAAATACTGGGATGCAGCTGACAAACTAGCAGGGAGCGCCCGGCAGGGGAGTGGCTAGTTCATGGGATGGGAGAAATGTGAAGTTGATAGGGACTAGAGACATGAGAGGGAGACACTGAGGAAAGAGGGTGGGTAGACAGAAAGATGTTGACTGATAGGACCCAAACAAACTACTGATACGTAACATACTTGTGGTGGGCAAGCAGGGGCTTTATTTACTAGGCTTTCCTTTTGCTCCCTCATACACAGAATGGAAAAAGAGCCATAGAAAATAAAACCCTATAGAACTGTGGCAGACCTCTGGAGGTAAAGCCCCAAAAACATAGCAACCAGCAGCCGAAAGCTCTCTCATAGCATCTCCCCATTCCAAACTTCAACTTTGGTAGGGAAGATGGAGAGGCTGAGAAAGCTCTCAGCTGCTGGCTTTTAGAACCAAAGAAAATTTGTCACTGTCTGATTATGCTATTTTTCCTAGCGGTTTTATATAATATGGGTACTGCGTTTTTGCTAAAGAGTAGAAAAAGTACTAAAAGAGGCAAGAACATTCTCAGGGACTACATAAAAACATAAGATATTCCATACTGGGTCAGACCAAGGTCCATCAAGCCAGTATCCTGTTTCCAATAGTGGCCAATTTAGGTCACATGTACCTAAGCAGTTTCCCCAAAAGACACAGGTTCCACAATGCTTGTATTGGGTCAAGCAGTGGATATTCTAGGTTCACTTTAATAATGGTTTATGGACCTTTCCTCCAGGAACTTGTCCAAACATTTTTTTAAACCCAGCTACACTAAAAGCTTTTACTACATCCTCCAATAGCAAATTCCAGAGTTTGATTATATGTTGAGTGCAACAATATTTTCTCTTATTAGTCTTAAATAGGTTACCCTGTAGCTTCACTGCATGCCCCCTAGTCTATGTTTTGATGGTATAAACAATCGATCTACGTTTACCCGTTCCACTCCATTCATTAATTTATAGACCTCTATCATATCTCCCCTCAAGGTTAAAGAGCCTAACCTTTTTAGCCTTTCTTCATAGGCGTATCCTTCCATTCCCTTTACCATTTTGGTGGCTCTTCTCTATACCTTTTCTAATAATGCTATATCCTTTTTAAGATACGGCGACCAGAATTGCACACAATATTTAAGGTGTGGTTGCACCATGGAACGATACAGAGGCATTATAATATCCTTTGTTTTTTCTCCATTCCTTTCCTTATGATACCTAGCATTCTATTTGCTCTCTTGGCCGCTGCTGCACACTTTGACTAAAGATACTTCTGAGAAGAGGCAAACTGTTTACATGTTTAGCATTCAGCTTTGTTCAGACTGTACCATCTCTACTTTTTAAATTATTTTCAGTTAGAATTTGTTAATGCTCTCATGCCTACAAAGTTTGCAGGAAATTTTATAAAAGGTTTTCCATGTTAACCCTGTTTTACATGCAGAAAAGGGCTTTAAAAAAATTGCATGGCCAAATACATGGACTTATTCACTCGCCATGCACAGGTATTCCCAGGAACGGAGGTGGAGTTATAATATATATGTGCATTTTATAAAATATGTGGGTATACAGAGTACACATACAAATTTACACCTGCTCTAAAGAAAGTGTATGTGGGCTTTTGTTCTTGTCTGAATGTCCCACTGCCATCTGAAAATTTAACATGGCCAAGATAGAGCTTATCTTTCCCCCTAAACCCATCACTCCCCTTCCCCCTTTCTCTGCTTCTGTGGATATCATTCTGTTTTTTTTTGTTCATAACCTTGGAATTATCTGACTTCCCCCTCTCTCTCTCTACACATATCATCAAGACTGCTAAACTAGTTTCTCTCTGTTATCAAAATCCACTACTTCCTTCTTAAGCACATCATCAAAAATCCCTATCCACACTCTCATCACCTCCTGTTTAGACTACTGCAATCTGCTCTTCACAAGTCTCCCAGTGAATCATCTCTCTCCCCCTTCAATCTCTTCAAATTCTGCTCCATGTCTTTTCTTCCACCAGTGTTGCTATGCTCACACAACCCCTCAAGTCACTTCACTGGCTCCCTATCTGATCCCATGAACAGTTCAAACTTCTCTGACACCAACAAGTGCATTCATTCTGTAGTTCCTCATTACCTCTCCTCTCTTATTTCCAAGGCTGGCCCCCATAGTCTGTTCAAGGTATTAGTACTCTAGGCAAATCTTAAGCCTTATGCTCCCCATGGCTGTCAGAATAGCATAGTAACTCACCTAAAACAGGTGTTCTCCAGGGACAGCAGGAATCAGTCCTCACATATGGGTGACGTCGGTGCCTATGGAGCCCGCACGGAGCATTTTCCCAGCTTTCAAAGAAAGCCTTTGGGACATGCTACCACACATGAATGGTCCCCTTCCCGCCCAAAGGTGTCATCTTGCTCAGTCAGACGACATAGCTAGGACAGTAGTAAAAAATAAAACAAGGTAGGGAGGCAACTCCCAGGGGAGGAGGGAGGGCTTCAAGGACTGATTCCTGCTGTCCCTGGAGAAGGAGTGGCCTAGTGGTTAGGACAAGGTACTTCAGGCCGAAGGGCTGGGGGTTCAAGTCCCACCTGGGGACAGCAATCTCAGGCCGGAGGGACTGGGATTTCTAGTCCTATAGGCACTCCTTGTGGTCTTGGGCAAGCCACGTAACCCTCCATTGCCCATGTTCCCTTTAAGTATTAGCGTATGTGTGTCATATCCCCTCGTGTTAAATGTATCTCCCAATTGACCGCTTTGACCCGGTGAAAAGCGGGATATAAATACAGCTAAATAAATAAAAATAAATAAACACCCGTTACAGATGAGTAACTATGCTTTCTCAAGGAACAAGCAGAAGTCAGTCCTCATACATGGGACTCCCTAGCTCCAGGCTGCTGAGGACCGAACCATGACAGCACCAACGGCGACCAATCAGGTAGCCGTGAGTTGAAGAAGGTGAGTCCCCACTGAGAGACTCTGCAAGACCCTAGCGTCCAGCGACACTATCACTACAGTAGCCTGTACACAGAAGGGCAAGGCAGGAGTTGCCTACACCCTAAGAATATTATGGAGTACTGCCTGGCCAAAAGCACTGTCCCTGCGGGATTCGCAGTAGTGAGCTGCGAATGTATGAATTGAAGACCATGTAGTGGCCTTGAAGATCTCCATCACCGAGCAGAGATTCATCCTTATGCGATGCGCTGTGATATGGTGCTCAAGGGAGAGGCCAGGTGAGGGCAATAGAGTCTGCCACACAAGTGGACAGAGTTCGCTTAGTCACAGGGAGCTCCAGTCTGCTGGGATCATAAGACACAAACAGCTGAGGAGCTGGGCCTGCTGTAAGTAGAAAGACAAGACCCATTTGCAATCCAGTATATGAAGTAAAGTAAAGGAAAGGTCCATAAACCATTATTAAGAAGTGACCGAAGATATCAATGCTTGACCCAGTACAAGCATTGTGGAACTTGTGTCTCTTGGGGAAACTGCTAGGTACATATGACCTAGATTGGCCACTGTTGGAAACAGAATACTGGGCTTGATGGACCTTGGTCTGACCCAGTATGGCATATCTTATGTTCTTAAGTACTATTTCCTCCCTGCTGGCGTGAGGCCGTGGGAAGGTGGTGGGGAGGACCACCTCTTAGTTGAGGTGGAAAGGAGATACCACCTTCGGGAGGAATTTGGGGTGTGTGCAGAGCACTACCCTGTTCTTATAGAACCTTGTATATGGTGGATCCGCCACTAGGGCGTGGAGTTCGCTCATTCTTCGAACAGACGTGAAGGCCACCAGAAAGGCCACTTTCCAAGACAGGTACTGCAGGTGGCAAGTGGCTAGGGGCTCGAATGGCAGTCTGGTGAGCTGTGAGAGCACCATGTTGAGACCCTACTCTGCTGCCGGAGGGCGAAGAGGAGGCTGGGATAACAGGAGGCCCCAGAGGAAGCTGGAGACCAGGGGCTAGCCCGAGAGGGGTTTTCTCTTGACAGGGTAGTGATGAGCGGCTATCGTGCTCAGATGCACCCTCACTGAGTTAGACTTCAGCCCAGTGTGGGACATGTGCAGTAGGTACTGGAGTACTAATTACGTATGGCAGGAGAAGGGGTTCTCCCTTCTTTCTGCACACCAGGCGGAGAACCTTCTCCACTTAAAGGCAGGCCCATCTGGTGGAGGGCTTTCAAGAGGCTAGTAGGATCTCCTTGACCTCTCTTAGAAGATTGAAAGGGGGCCAATGCTACCCTTTCAGCAGCCACACTGCTAGCATTAGGGCCCCCAAATAGGGGTGCAGGAGGAAGCCCCCCTCCTGAGACAGGAGGTCCGGGGCTCGGCCCAGTAGGACTGGGCGTGTCACCAAAAGAGAGAGCAGCTGTGAAAACCAGGGCTGCCTGGGCCACCTGGGGGCAATTAGTGTAACTGACGCTTTCTCACTCTGGACCTTCAAGAGAGTCCTGGCAACTGGAGGGAGGGGGGGGGGGGGGTTGGTGGGAATGCATAGAGTAGGCCCTCAGACCACAAGATCAGGAAGGCATCTGCAGCTACTCTCTCTGGATGTGGTCGGCATGAGCAGAAGCAAGGCAGCTGCGTATTGTCCGGAGAGACAAATAGATCCATCACGGGCCTGCCCCAGAGGTGAAAGAGCCTCTTGGCCACTCTGGGGTTCAGGTGCCACATGTGTGACTGATGGACTCTGCTCAACCTGTCCGCTAGGCAGTTGTCCAGGCCCAGGAGGTAGACTGCTTGCAAGATCATGTTGTTGCGAGCTGCAAAGGAGAGGAGGGCCACCGCCTCCTGGCAGAGGGAGTACAAAACCGTGCCCCCCCTTCTTGTTGATATAGAACATGGCGACTTGTCTGTCTGTCTGGATCAGTACAGACCGGTGTCGCAAGCAGTGGCAGAATGCTCGTAGGGCTAGGAAGATCGCCCTGAGCTCCAGAAGATTGATCTGTAGGAGAGACTCCTCCTGGGACCAGTTACCTTGTGTGTGGCAGTCCCCACAATGTGCTCCCTAACCTAGGAGGGAGGCGTCCATGGTCAGGGTTCTCTGAGGTGCGGGTGCTTGGAAGGGCATTCTCACCCGGAAGTGGCGGAGGTTTTGCCACCAGTTGAGGGATTCTGCCAGTTGGCCGGTAACCCTGAACCTGTCCCGTAACCTGCCCGTGGCTTGGGTCCACTGTGAGTGGAGGCACCACTGGGCTGTCCACATGTGCAAGTGGGCTGAGGGCGTTACGTGGACCTTAGAGGCCATATGGCCCAGTAGGCAGAGGAGGAGATGAGCTGCCACTGACCGGCAATATTGTACCTCTCCTGCCAGTTGTCAGACATTCTACCCTTTCTCTGGGGAGGACCACCTTGACTTGCAGCGTGTCGAGCTGAGCACCTATGAACTCCAGATTTTGGGCTGGAGAGAGGTGGGATTTGGGGTAGTTGATGACGAACCCCAGGTGCTGAAGGAGGGATGCACACACTCTACCGCCTGACTGGCCTCTGAGGTTGTGCTGCCCCTGATTAGCTAGTCATCTAGGCAGGGGAAGACAAAGGCCCCTTGCAGGTGCAGGTGGGCCGCCACCACCGCCTAGACCCTTGGCAAGGAAGCCAGGCTGAAAGGTAGTAGTACCCTGTACTGGTAGTGCCCTCCTCTTACCTCAAACATTACTGCCTGTGGGAGGGGTGGATTAGGTTGTGTGTGTACGCATCCTTTAGATCCAAGGAGCACAGTCAATCTCCCTGGTGGAGGTAAGGCAGTAGTGTTCCAAGAGAGAGCATCTTGAACTTCTCCCTCACCAGAAACTTGTTTAAGTTTTGCAAGTCTAGTATGGGCCTGAGGCCCCCAGTTCTCTTTGGGACAAGGAAGTACCTGGAGTAGAAGTCCTTTCCGTACAGGCTCTATAGCATTGCCCCTGATCAGGCCTGCGAGCTCTGTGAGCAGAAGAGTCTGGTGAAGGAATGGTTGTACTGGCTCTCCTGGGAAGAACCTGGGTAGTATCTGCTGTAAGTGGAGAGGGAATCCTTTCCTTACCACTTGCAGTACCCATGTTCCCTGTAAAATAGTTATCTCCAAGTTATAATGCTCTGTTCAATGTAATTTCAGTTTGTTCAATGTAAACCGCACTGATGCAGAATAGCGCGGTATATAAGAGAATATAAATAAAATAAAAATAAATAATAAATAAATGTTGGCCCATCTGTGGGCAAAGAGTGCCAGGCGCCCCTCTGTGGGCTGGTGAAGATCTCCTGGAGGAGGGGAGGCCCTGCCCTGGGAGTCAAAAGCCCCCCAGGGTGGATGGGAACTGGGGCCCGAGGCTTTGGTGTTTTCGCCTTCTGAGCCCCGTGGCCTTGCCTCTTAGGGTGAGAACCTTGTTGCTGGCCTGAGAAGGCTTGGTAGTGGCGACTCTGTGGGAAAGGACCCTTTTTCCTCAAGAAAAGGGATCTCTTCCCTGCTGGTTTCCTGCAGGGAAGGGATGAGGTCTTTTTAGAGAGCCTCTGGCGTGTCACCATGTCGGCCTCAATCTTGGCTGCCTTGTCAGCCATGGGTTTGCCGAATAGGTTCTCTTCGGTGCAGGGGATGTCGAGCAACTTGTCTTGGACCCATTGCTCGATGTACGAAGACTGTAGTCAGGCCTAGCATCAGGCACAAATGCCAGTTGCTGCGACCCAAGCCGCGGACTCGAAGCCATCGTAGGCTGCTCGGGAGAGAAACTTGGAGCAGTCCTTGATCCCGAAGGTCAGGGACTGGATCTGTTGGAGGGGTTCCCTGACAAGGCCAGCTGAAAACCATGACAGCTCCTGGGTTAGAGGCTTGGATCCGGCACCGCAGCATCGAGCCCTTGTAACACTCGCGCCCGAGGGCGTCAAGGGCTCTGGCTTCCCTTCCGGGGAGAACAGAGAAGTGGGTCTTTTGGCACTTATGTTTTTGCATGGCTGACTCGATAACCATGGAGTTATGTGGGAGCTGGGGTTTGTGGAACCCCGGGCCCTTCCAGACACAGTACATGGCATTGAGGCGCCGGCTCACTACCAGTACCGACAACAGTGTCTTCCACATTCTGAGCAGTAGCCGCTCGAGGATTGGCTGCACGGGCACTGTGAGGGTGGAGACTCATATTGGAGGATCTCCAACTCCTCGATGCGCGGGTCCTCCTCCGTCTCGCTCTGCTCTGGCCATGTCCTTGATAAAGTCATGAAAGGCCACATCCTCTGGAGGGGAGTGGCGCTTTTGAGATGGGTCCGAGGGATGTCTCTGTGCCATAAGAACATAAGATATGCCATACTGGGTCAGACCAAGGTCCATCAAGCCCAGTATTCTGTTTCCAACAGTGGCCAATCTAGGTCATACGTACCTAGCAGTTTCCCCAAGGGACACAGGTTCAGTCTCCAGGGATGCCTCGTCATTGGTCCCCTCGGAGTTGAGTGGTGATGACTAATCCGAGGCCCTGTGACTCATTGCCTAGAGGCCAGCACGAGGAGTTGGTGGCCTCCGGAGGACCTGTAGTCCGCGTCGCGGAAACCAGCCAGGGAGGACCGGATGCCCAAGGACCAGGACCTCGACTGGCACTGAGGGCTTACACGAGAACAGTGGCGCTCGGAGCACGGCTTGACAACTGGGGACTCCCCCACAGTCAGAGGCCTGTTCATTGGGGCAGATGATGCAGATGAACCAGCCATCATTGCCTGCTGCAGGGCCAGAATAGCAGTGATATTCTGCTCCAGGGCCACCATTATGGTTTCCAAGCCAGAAGGCTCCGCAGCTTTCGGCGTGGGCACTGAGGATCTCGGGCCCAGCGCCGGCACTCTTGTGAGTGCATCCTCGATGAGGACTACGGCCTCGGGGAACCTCCCACGGTCTCCACCAGCCGAGGAATCCTTCTTGAGGACCTTGGTAGGATGCTTCTTGGAGCCGCCTGAGTCCCACCTGGTGGTTTTATTGGGTTTCTCTGGTGCAACCTCGGCAGACTTCAAGGACTTTTCCTTCTTTTTCTCAGGGTCTGAGGTCTTCTCAGAGGAGCTGCCGCTGAAGGACTCCAAGGACTTTCAGACTTCATGGGAAGTGCTGGGTTTGGAGCTCGGCGTTGGGGAGGCTGGGGTTGAGTCAGTGGGGAGCACCCAGCCAGGGTCAACGACCCCGCGGCAAAAAAAAGGCACGAATGTCAGTTGAAGCAATACTCAATCAAAAAAGGAAAAAGGGAGCCAAGAACACCACCAGATTTGGCGCCGGCTCGATGCGGGAAGAGGAACCAGTACGCAAACCAGGAACAGCTAACTTTAAGGATATTTAGCAAGGATTTAAGGGTGAGAGGCTTATGTACCACCCACAGATTTAGTCAGATAGTCTCTGCGACAAACAAGAATGCAAAGGTGGGGGGAGGGGGTGGAATAATTATTGCTTCCAATATTGGTTACTAAATACAACAAGTCAGAGGCGACATTAGGGGTTGTTATATTTAAGTGACCTGGTATATACCTTAGTGGGAATATATAGTCACAGTTTGGACCAGGGGAATGTTGTATCTTTCCGGGGAGTTTGCAGAGGGGCAAGCTATAAAGGGGGAGGGGGGTTAATATCACGACTGACCATAACTCAAGAGGGGAGGCGATGGAACAAAAACATAGTGCGTGACTGAAAGGGTATGTTAGAAGTTCCAATCTATTGGATGTTTGGAGAGTTTTACACCTGCAGGAGCATGATTATTCATATTACTCTTGTATAGATATAATCTGACTGCAGGAGGATATGTTGCAGCAAGTAGTGGATAGTATACTTTCAGTTTTAATGTGATCCTATCACGCTCCTGTGTAATGGAGAGAGTGGTAGGGGAGGGCGGAAGAACAGTACTGGAAGCCAAATGATATTCTCTTGAATGATATATGGAATGGGGCAAAGATTAGCCAAGATATGAAAGAGTATTAACATTCAATGACATGGGGGGACAGGACTTGGGTACAGTTTGGAAATGCCTTAAGTCGGTTATCCATGGGAACTTATTACTCTGGGATCTTAGCAAAAGAGGGATATGATGCAAAAATAAAAGGGAGATGAGACAGATTAAATCTAGTTTGGGATCTCAACATAAAAAGGGCATAGTTTGGCAGAACTATCTGGAAGAGCTTGAGAAGGCTTGGCATGAGCTGAAAGTGAGCCAGCTAAAGGAAATTTGTTTTGAACTAAGATGAAACAAGTTATATATGAACAGGGCAACAAAGCAAGTAGGTTAATAGAAAACTGGGTAAATTCCAGTTGCTAAATTATATCCATATGGTCAAGAGCTCACAGGGGAATGACATTACGGAAGTGGATGGGATCAGCTGGAAATTCCTTTTTTTTTGAGAAAACAGGTATTCATTAGTGTTTCCTTTAGGGTTTATGGTCACTTTACATGAGCCATGAGCCAGAGGCTGACCTGACTATTAATGGAAGGTATTCAGAGAACTTTGTGCTGTGTCGCGGGATGCACCAGGGATGCCCCTTGTCCCCTATATTTGTGCTTGCCCTAGAACCCCTAGCCTGCAGAATTAGGGAGAAGGAGAATATTAAGGGAATTGTAGTAAGGGGTAAACAGTATAAAATGACTATGTTCACAGATTATATTATTTTTATGGTAGCTGAACCTTCCCTTTTCTAAGGAGGGTGGAGTTGAAAGCATTTGGAGAAGTATCAAGGTTTAAGGCAAATCATGAGTAAAGTGAAATTAGGCCTTAACTGCTAAATTTTCTTTCTTCGAGTATATCCTGTTCAATCCAGATGCATGGGTCTTTGCCTTCCTACCAGCAGATGGAGACTAACATCAAACCAGTGGTTCTCATTCTATAAGGGGCCTGTGCAGCCATCCAACTCAACAGCGTTTTTGTAATGAAGCAGACTCCCACAAAAAGGCTATTATGTAATTACTTAGCTATTTAATTATGCATAGAAATTTCAACTCTTGCTCCAAAGAAGGTTCGGAGTAGGGAATATAGAAAAACCACCCTCCACATCCCAAAGGCACCCTACAGCAACATGAAAAACAGCACAGCAGTGACAGTCCACAAGTGCAAGACGACAGAATCTAACTCAAGAAAGCAGATACCCAGCCTTACAGTTCCAGCACCAACCCACCCCACCTCCACTGCAGTCAGGCTCCAAAAAAGAAGTTGTCAGGGTGGGTCCTGGATTGGACTGGAGGGGCTGAAGGAATGAAAATTAGCATGTAAGCCTAATTTCACCTGCTTCATCATCCCTCCAGTCCAGTCCAGAAACATGGGAAGTACCAAAGCAATATCTAATGACAGGGCGGGGGGGGGGGGGGGGGAGGTAGAGACAGGAGAGCCTAGCCTGCACATCTAGATGATGATGACACAAAGGAATGGAGGGATGACCACGTCACTGCCTTACAAATTGAGGGACAGTACCATGACAAACCTGGCCCATGAAGACACCTGAACCCTGGTGGAAATGGCTCTGAGTTATGCCAGAACCAGCTGTCCCTTAAGCAGACAGGCTGATGCGTTAGCCTTCTTCAACCAACGAGCAATTGGTGCCTTGGAGGTCACTTCACACTTGCGTGGCCCTCAAAACAATACAAAGAGATGATCCAAAAGCCAAATATCCTTCGTTCTCTTCAAGTACTGATGAAAAACCTAGCAGATATCCAACTTGTGCATAATGCGAGTCTCCAAATCTCCACCCGAATCAGAAAACACTGGGAGAGACACAGTCTGATTGAGGTGGAATGCAGACACCAGCTTGAGAACAAAAGAGGGCACTAGCTGCATTATCACATTCTCCTTGGAGAGCAACAGAAATGGCTCTCTACAAGACGTTCAGAACTTTGAAACCCTATGCGCTGAAAAAAAGCAACATGGGGAACACTGCCTTCAGTGTCAAATCTTTCTGGAAATTTCTTTGAAGACGCTTAAATGGGCCCAATTAGCATGGCCAAATTAAGATCCCATGGCAGAACTACCACATGGGACAGAGGTCGCAAATGCCCAACCCCTCTCAAAAATGCACTGTATCTGGATGGGTGTCCTGAATCCTACTTAGAAACCAAGTTAAATGCTGCCACCTGCACTTGCAGGGAATTTAGAGCAAGCCCTTTCTCTAGCCCCCTTGCAAAAAAGCTAATAATGCTGGGCAGCACAGAACCCAAAGGGCAAAGATCCCTCTGCTTGCACCAAGATGTATAACATTTTACAGGCTCAAAGCAAGGTTGTTATGACCAGAGGAGAAATAACCTCTCTTTCTCAATGTAGTTCTCTCAAGGCTTAAAAGGTTAGGGCTCTTCAACGTGGAAAAGAGACAGCTGAGGGAGATATGATAGAGGTCTTTAAAATAATGAATGGAGTAGAACGGGTAAACATAGATGAGTTTTTCACTCCTTCAAAAAGTAGAAAGGCTAGGGGACACGCAAAGAAGATACAATGCGACACATTTAAGACTAATCAGAGAAAATATTTTTTCACTCAAATCGTAATCAAACTCTGCAATTAATTACCAGGGGATGTAGTAAAAACTGTTAGTGTAGCTGGGTTCAAAACAGGTTTGGATGAATTCCTGGAGGAAACGTCCATAAACCATTATTAAAAATGATGGGGGAAATCCATTGCTTACCCCTGGAACAAGCAGCATAGAATGTGTATACCTCTGGGAACCCAACAGGTACTTGAGACATGGAATGGCCATTGTTGGAAACAGGCTACTGAGTTGAATGGACTCTTGGTCTGACCCAGTATGGCATGTTTTATGTTCTTAAGTGAGAACTCAGCCATCTCCAGCTTGTGAATCAGTCCCTGATACAAGACCTCGTCCACCACTGGCAGAGGGAACGAATTCTCCACTGCCAAGTGCACCAGATCTGCATACCACAACCTCTGTGGCCATTTCTGAGCTACCACCACCAGTCCCATTTGGGAATCCACTTTCTGGAATGTATGGCCCTATCAAGGGCCATGGCAGAAATAAGTAAAGCAAACCTTCCCGAGGCTACCTATGAACCAACACATCTAGACCTTCTGACATTTTCCTTTCTGCGCCTGAAGAACCTGCTCACCTTTGCACTGGCTGTAGATATTATGAGATCCATTAATGGCAGCCCCCAGCGGTGCACAATCTGTTGAAAGACTAACTCAGTGAGGGGTCACTTCCATGGATCCAAGAGATTTCAGCTGAGATAATCGGCCTGAATGTTTTCTCTTCTGTCCACATGGACTGCTGACAGCACCACCAGGTGGGCCTCCGTCCACTCCAGAAGGGGTGTCACTTCTATCGCTAACACGAGGCTCCCTGTGCCCCCTTGGCAACTGAAATAGGCTAACATGGTTGCATTTTTCAACAGTATCCACAATGCCTTGTGCTGGATCAAGGGACAAAAGTCCTTGAGAGCCCAAACTACCATCCAAGTCTCCAATTAATTTATGGAATAAGCACTCATCTCCACAAAGCACTGTCCCTGAGCCACCTGTGATACACAGTGCGATTCCCATCCACTTAAGCTAGCATTTGTTGCGACGAATATCCATTTCGGTGCCTACCGACATTTTGGTGGGGTACAACCACTAGCATAGACTTGCCCTGGCCGCCCCTCCGCAAAGGCAGCCACTTCCACAGATGTGATATCTGCACCGACCATCACAATAGTGGCTGCTGAAGATGACACATGTGCATCTTGGCCCAAGGCACTTCCAATTTAAGTGCCATTGACCGCAGGATTCGTAGATAGTCCCAAGCACAAGGAGAATGCATCCCAAAAGTAGCTCAAATTTGGGCCAGTAACTTCTTGAATCCTTTCAGGCATCAGCAACACCAGACATGCACTGGTATCGAAGTGCACACCAAAGGCAAACGAAGGACTGAGTGGCTCCAACCTGCTCTTGGCAAAGTTGATGACCTAGCCCAGATTCTGGAGGAAAGATACCACTTGCTTCGGGGTCAGCTGACTATCCTGGGAAGACTTCACTCTGATCAGTCAGTCATCAAGATAAGAGTGAACTAGCACCCCCATCTTGTGCAATGAGACTTCCACCACCACCATCATCTTGGTGAAGGTCCTGGGAGCTGTGGCCAACGCTAAGGACAAGGCCAGAAACTGAAAATGACTCATGGTCACTGAAAATTGCAGGTACTGCTGATGCTCCAGATGAATGGGAAAGCGCAGTTACTCACCTGTAACAGATGTTCTCTGGGGATAGCAGGAAGCAGTCCTCACATATGGGTGACGTCGGCACCGATGGAGCCCTCGCGGAAGCATCCCCCAGCTTTCAAAGAAAGCTTTTGAGAGATGCCACCACGCATGTGTGATCCCCTTCCTCCCCAAGGGTGCCATCTTGCTCAGTCAGATGACATAGCTAAAAGACAGCAAAAATAAAGGATGGCACAGTAGCAACTCCAAGGGGAGGAGGGAGGGTTGTGAGGACTGATTCCTGCTGTCCCAGGAGAACACCTGTTACAGGTGAGTAACTACGCTTTCTCTGGAACAAGCCGGATGTCAGTCCTCACATATGGGACTCCCCAACTACAGGCTAGAGGTTACCAAAAACCCATAGCAAAAACACGGCTCCCGTGAGGGGAGCCGCAAGCAGCAGCAGCAATTTTAGTCCGTGCACACTGACCACAGTAGGACCCCTGTGTCCGATGAAACCAGTACTCCGGTAGCCTGAACACAGAAGGATTGGAGGGTAGGAGTTGTCTAGACCCTGAAAAGGTTACGGAGCACAGCCTGGCCAAAGGCACTGTCCCGTCGGGACTCTCTCTCCAGGCAGTAATGAGCTGCGAAAGTATGGACTGAAGACTAGGTGGCGGCCCGGCAGATGTCCACCATCAGGACAGAGCACAAGTTTGCCACCGAAGCCACCATGGCCCAGACACAGTGTGCTGTGATGCAGCCTTCCAGTGGGTGCCTCGCCTGTCCATAAGCAAAGGCGATACAGTCCGCCACCCAAGAGGACAGCGTACACTTGGTCACCGCCTCCCCCAGCCTACTGGAGTCATAGATGATGAAAAGCTGAGAAGCTTTGCAGTGGCCTTGGGTGCGCTGGATGTACAAGGATAAGGCCTTCTTACAGTCCAGTGAGTGAAGGACCATCTCTGCCCGACTGGAGTGAGATCTTGGGAAGAAGGTAGGAAGCATCACTTCCTGATTAAGGTGGAAGGGCAACACTACCTTTGGCAGTAACCTGGGGTGCGTGCGAAGCACCACCCTGTTCTTGTAGAACCTGGTGTAGGGCACCTTTGCCACAAGGGACTGGAGCTCGCTAACTCTGCAAGCGGAGATGAGCAAAACTAGGAAAACCACCTTCCAAGAAAGGCAGCGAAGGTGGCAAGTCGCCAGAGGCTCGAAGGGCGGGCGAGTGAGCTGCCCCAACACCACGCTGAGGTCCCATACGGTCACCGGAGGGCGAACCGGAGGTTTTGACAGGAGCAAGCCCCAAAGGTTGGACTAAGAGGGGCTTACCATCCACCGGGTGGTGATGTGCTGCCAGGGCACAAAGGTGCACTCGGACGGAATTAGACTAAGGATGTCAAGTATTCCCCTTGCCACATCACTATAATCATTCAGAAGATCTTCATGTGAAAATGAGGCACTCACACGGCCCTGTTCACCTGTTTTAGGTCCAAAGCAGACCAGAAGGTCCTTTCCTTTTTGGGTACCATGAAGTAAATGGAGCAGTATCCGAGTCCCCATTCTTCCTAAGGCACCTTCACCATGGCATCAAGCTGGAGCAGCCACTAGAGGGTCTCTGATCATGTGTACCTTTTTCTAGCACTCACTACAGAGACCCCATCAAACCGTCTGAAAAGGGTTGTGCCAGCTCAAGGGCATAGCTATCTCCAATCACTTCAAACACCCACATTTGTCTAATGTTATGCCCAAGTGGAGTAAAACCTCTGCAGATGACCACCCCACAGGGACTACTTCTGCCATGATCCCCAAAACTACACTAGGACAAAGAGCCTCCTGCAGCCCCAAAGGTCCCCTCTTTTCCCCTTCTGTGGCTGCCCCAATAGGACTGGCCCTTAGGGAGAAGTCTCGACGACTAGGAAGAATCAAACCTGACTGGACAAAACTTACGAGCCTCCTGATACTGACCCGAAGAGGAAGTCTTAGACCCCTGCAGCCTGCCCTCTGGAAGATGAGGCACCTTAGGTTTGCCTAAACCTTTCACCAGTTTTTTCAGTGCCTCACCAAAAAGCAGTTTATCTTTAAAAGAGAGTTTACTGATGAACTATGCTACCATAAAAGATGCGGAGCCATCACAACCAAGGCCATGTTCTTGGCTGAAGCCCAGATTATGACATACAGGGCATCCCCCAGGAAAGATGAATCTGACTTCAGTCTAGTTTCCTCTGACAGGGACCCACAGACCCCGAGCGCTCTTGGGCATCCTCTACAACCACCGTAGACATGCCTGGGCCATACACATCCCACAGACCGTCACCTGCAGAGCTAAAATGAAGTCCTGGAATGATTGCTTTAGCAAGGCCTCCAGCTTCTGATCCTGAGTGTCCTTCAGTACTCTCAATGGGAACTGCAGTTTCTTTGGTGACTCCTGTGACCAAAACATCCACATTCGGCTGCCACAAAAACTCCTCCTCATCACATGGGATAGGATACAACCTAACTATAGACCTAGTAATCCGCTTGGAGAGCTCCGCTCTGTTATTTATTTTATGGCCCCATGCAGTGGATAAGACTTTGGGTGTTTACAGATGCCCTCCAAGATGGGATGCTCCACTGTACCTGCCACCGCAGGCCCTGTCCTCCTCTATATTAAGGACTGGCAGGATCTGAGAGAGGAGAAGGGCCAATTCATCTCTATGAAAGACTCACACTACCAGGGATCTTTCCTTGCTGGGATCTTGCCCTTTTCAAGCTTCTCCTCAAGGGCCCTATCCCACTGATCAGAGGGACCTTCCAACAGATCTTCTGAGTTCCCCAAGAGAATTGAAGCCCTATACTTCCAGTCTTCTCACAGGTCCCTTCATGGTCTCTTGTACCCAAGCATAGTGCCGGTGACCTGAACCACCTTGGTAGCTGTTCTAGGGATTTGATCTGGCCCTTGCCCAGGTCCTGCTTCATGCTGATGATGCAGAAGACAAGTTCAGGGGAAAGGGGGTCCCTCATCCAAAAGGCATGCCAGTGGGAGCTGCCTAACCTTTCCCTCAAGCTGTGCTCTCAGCCTGTAGCAGGGAAGGAGCAGCATAAGCCTTTCTGCCTGCAGCTGCAGTGCTATCAAAATGGCGGCACTTCTTGCCAAATCAGAGGCCTCCCATGCATTAGGAGAAGCAGCCATCACCATCTCTGTGGTCCCTGTGGCCTCTGCCAAGTCTGCCGCCAAGCTAGGAGTGACCGTAAGCAGATCTTCAGACTCACAGTCATGGCAGAAACCTGCAGCTGTCATGGCCATGCAGGTGCCATGCCATGACGCCATGCCAAAAAGTTCAGTACACTCACCCCTGCCAGATCAGACCCACCTGAATGCCAGCACAGCTTTGGTCCGACCATGCGTACACAGCCCTGTCACACTGGACCCCCTTCGCAAATATTGGGGATGAGAAACAGGGGACTCACTTAGAGCCCCCTTCAAGGAAATCTTTGAACTCAGTGGGAGGCATGAAGTGGGGGTGGAGGGAGCAAGTGAGAGGGACACAGAACCACCAGGTTCTGTACCTTGAGTCCCTCAGCTGAGCTGCACCTAATCTTTTTCTTTTCTTTTACTGTCCATCTACCATGGAGTCAGACTGCACAGACACCTATGCCACCTCCATCTGCAGGAGACTGAGAAAGACTGGTGACCAAGTGGCTGCACAAAGGACCCTTATAAGAAAGGTGACATCATCAAACCAGTGGTCCTCAGCTTCCATCTTCTGATAGGAAGGTATAAAACTATGCATCTGAACTGAACTGCACTAGAGGGGCGATGAGGAAAAGCGTAGTTATTCATCTGTAACAGGTGTTCTCTGGGAACAGCAGGAATCAGTCCTCCCATGTGGGTGATGTCGGCATGGCACCTACATGGCCATGACAGCTGCAGGTTGCCCTCATGGAAGCATCCCCCAGCTTTCAAAGAAAGCCTTTGGGAGATGCCACCACGCACGTGTGGTCCTCTTCCCACCCAAGGGTGCCATCTTGCTCAGTCAGATGACATCGCTAAAAGAGGGCAAAAATAAAAGATGGTAAAGGAGCAACTCCAAGGGGAGGAGAGAGGGTTGTGAGGACTGATTCCTGCTGTCCCCAGAGAACACCTGTTACAGGTAACTAGGCTTTCTCCAGGAACAAGCAGAATGTCAGTCCTCAGATATGGGACTCCCCAGCTATGGGCTACCGAAAGCCCACAGCAAAAACAGGCCTCCCTCAAGGGGAGTCGCAAGCAGCAGCAATCGAGTCCGTGTACACAGACCACAGTAAGACCCCTGTGTCCGATGAACCAGCCACTCCGGTAGCCTGAACACAGAAGGGTCGGAGGGTAGGAGTTGCCTAAATCCCAAAAAGATTACAGAGCACAGCCTGGCCGAAGGCACTGTCCCATCGGGACTCTCTTTCCAGGCAGTAACAGGCTGTGAAGGTATGGACTGAAGATCAGCTGGAGGCCTGGCAGATGTCCACCATCGGGACAGAGCACAAGTTTGCCACAGAGGTCACCATGGCCCTGACACTGTGCACTGTGACGTAGCCTTCCAGCAGGAGCCTCACCTGCTCATAAGGGAGGGCAATAAGAGTCCGCCACCCATGTGGACAGCTTATGTTTGGTCACCGCCTCTCCCAGCCTACTGGGGTCATAGGAAATGAAACGTTGAGAAGCTTTGTGGTGGCCCTGAATGCGTTACATATAGAATGACAAAGCCCTGCCATAAACCTAGCCCTGAGGGTCTTCTGTCACCACCTGTATCACCAGCCGGTACTGGTTCAGACGGACAACCAGGTGGCGATGTTCTACATAAACAAAGGGTACAAGACCCCATGCCCCACTGTCATGAGGCACTGGTCCCTCTGCTCTGCAATCCAACAGGGTAATCCTCCTGCAGGCAGTGCACTTGCCAAGCCAGGACAACCTGCTGGCCAACAGACTCAGCAGAGTTCTCCAGCCGCACGAGTGGCAGCTGGACCCCAGGGTAGTCAGTTGGCTTTTCCGGCTCTGGGGGGGATCCCATGATGGACCTGTTCGCCAGCCCCAACAACTTTCAGCTGCACTGCTTCTGCTCCCTGCAGGCCCACCCCTCCAGGGTGGCGTCGGATGCGTTCCTAATCTCATGATCGGAAGGCCTTATGTACGCCTTCTCTCAGACTTTGCTGATCGCCAAGACCTTGTTCAGGACCCTTCGCGACAGGGCCTCGCTCATCCTGATAGCTCCTTGGTGAACCAGGCAGCCGTGGTTCCTGCTACTTCTACAGTTGATGGTGGAGGCCCCCATCCCCTTGGGGACCACCCCGGGACTTCTATCTCAGGAGAGGGGATCTCTCCTGCACCGTAACCAAGGGTCTCCGTCGCTGACAGCATGGTTGCTGAGAGGGTGACTCTAGCCCCATCAACCTTCCAGTTGAGGCGGAGGACACCCTGCTGGCCTCTTGCAAGGCCTCTATTAGGAAAGCTTACACCCTCAAGTGGCGCAGGTTCTCTTTGGTGCGCTGATCACGGGGCTGACCCTTTCTCCTGTTTGGTGTCTCTGGTGTTACAGTACTTTCACCACCTCTCTCAGTCTGGGCTCAAGTCAAACTCTGTCCAGTTACACCTCAGTGCCGAGCAGGGAGGCATCCGTGGTGAGGACCCTCAAGTGGTTTGGGGCCTGAAAAGGCATGCCAGCCTCGAGGTGCTGGGGCAAATGCCACCAGACAAGGGAGTCCGCCAATTGGCGGGTCACTGAAACTGTCTTGGATGCAACCTGTGACTTGAGATCACTGTTCCTGGAGACACCACTGCACCGCCCTCATGTGGAGGCGAGCATCTGGGGTGATGTAGACTGTGGAGGTCATGTGCCCGAGGAGGCACAGGAGAAGCTGGGAGGGCACCGAGGGATGGTACTGTACATCCCGAGCTAGAGACCTGAGGCAATCGGCTCAGTCCCTGAGCAAGAAAGCCTTCGACTGAAGGGTGTTGATCTTTGCACCAATGAATTCCAGGCACTGTCAGGAGGAAGTGAGACTTGGGGTAGTTTATGACAAAACCCAAGTGTTGCAGAACTTGGATGGTGCGTGCGGTGGCCTGCTGCACCTCTGAGGCTGTGCCTCCTTTTATGAGCCAGTCGTCCAGGTGGCTAAAGACGAAGAACCCCTGGAGCCGGTCGAGGGCAGCCATGATCACCAGGCATTTTGTGAAAACTGGGGCAGAGGCCAGGCCAACGGGGAGCACCCTGTACTGAAAATGCCTGCCCCCCCCACTACGAACCACAGGTACTGCCTGTGGTTGGGGTGAATGAGGATGTGGGTATAAGCATACTTGAGGTCTAAGGAGCATAGCCAGTCTCCCTGCTGGAGCTATGGCAGCAATGTTTCAAGGGAGAGCATCTTGAACTTCTCCCTCACCAGGGATTTGTTGAGGTTGCGCAGGCGAGGATGGGCCTTAGGTCACCTGTTCTTTTTGGCACAAGGAAGCACCTGGAGTAGAACCCCTTGCCCTTGAGATAGTGAGGCACCGGTTCCACCGCTGTGTCCTCGAGAATACCTGCCAACTCCCTCAGAAGGTGGTCCCGGTGGACGGGAGACCCGAGGGGCTCTCCCAGGAAATAAGGGGGAGATGTCTGAGTCATATGGAGGAGGTAACCCTCCCTGACCACCCGAAGTGCCCAGGAATCAGTGGTGATGGACATCACCTCTGGGAATAGAGGGCCAGACGTCCCCCTGTGGGCTGCCGATTTCCTTGAGGTAGACAGGCTATGCTCTAGGAGTCAAAAGCTCCCCCCCCCCCCTGGTTGTGCCGGACTGCTGCCTGGTGTTTTGGAGCCTTCTGCTTACGCAGCCATGCCCATGTCCCTTGGCCTGCTGACCCTGTTGGGGAGCCGGGGAGGCCTGATATGGTGGGTAGTTTCTTTAAGCAGCCCCTTTCCTCAGGTAGAAGGGCTTTTTACCCGAACCCTTCCATCGGGGAGGGGCAGTCGTCTTCTTAGAGAGCCTCGTCCTCATCATGATCTTGGTCTCCAGCTCAGCAGCCTTGTCGGTCTTGGGTTTGCCAAAGAGGTTCTCTCCCTGGCATGGAACATCCACCAATTTGTCCTGAACCCACTGCTTGAAGTCGGATGACTTAAGCCAAGCTTGGCAGCGTACACCGATGCCAGCTGCCAGGCCGCCAACTCGAACCAGTCATAGGCTGTTCGAGACATGAATATGGAGTATTCACAGACTGCTTTGGCCAGGTTCTTGAACCGCTGCAAGGGTTCCTTGGAGAGACCAACTGAGAACCCAGTGAGTTCCTTCACCAGGTCTCTCAGGTACATGCCCAGGTACAGCTGGTAGGTCTTGATGTGACCAAGCAGCATTGAGCCTTGGTAGAACTTCCTGCTGAGGGCGTCCAGGGTGCGGGTCTCCCTGCCGGGGGGCACCGAGGAGTGCATCTTCTGGCTCTTCAGCCGACATATGGCCGACTCAACCATCATGGAGCTATGTGGCAGCTGTGGCTAAAGGAAGCCCAGGCTCCGGCGGACTCGATCGAGCCGCTTGCTCACCACCGGTACCGATGCTGGTGTGTCTCCCACATTCGGAGAATCAGCTATTCCAGGATGGAAGGGATCGGCATTGTGAGCGATTCCCACAGAGAGTCCTCATATTGGAGGATTTCCAACTCATCCGCCCGAGGGTCCTCCTCTGACTGTCAGGAATGCCAGGGCCTTAGACATGTCCTTGATGAAGTCAAGGAAACTCATATCCTCGGGCGGGGACCACCACCGAGGCTCTGAGATTGTAGAGTCCAATGGGACGTCGTGGTGGTGACGGGTCTCGGGGGACCCCTCGTCCTCCATCTTCCACTGGGAATAGTCCGTCAAGGACTTGTAGGAGGGCTGCTCTGCGAGCCTCGGGGCCGCCGATGCCCTGCGACTGGTGCACAGTAACCATGCCGGGGATGACCGCAGTCCCGTTGAGCGGGACTCAGATCTTTATCTTGGCCGAGGATTAACTCCAGGCCTAAGAACCTCGAGGACTGGCTCGGCCTCCAGGGACATCTTGGACGTCGAGGGCTCAATTTCAGGGCGGATGAACCAGTCATGCTGAACAACAGCGCCCGCTGCTGGTCCATGAAGGCAGACAAACTGCGCTCCAGGGCTGCCATTCCGGACTCCAGACCAGAAGGCTACACAGCCTTTGGCACGAGCACCGAGGGACTTGGGCCCAGCACCGGCTTCCCCGAAGGGCAATCCTCGATGAGGATGGTGTCTGGGGATCGAGGACGGTCCGTGGTTGGTTCCTTTCAGAGGACCTTCGCAGGCCACTCCTTCTCCAATGCCTCGGACTGCGGGACTGGGTCCGGGGAGCACCCAGCCGGTCAGAACCGTCCAAGGAGGCCACCTTCGAGGGTTTTTTCTTCTTCTTCCTGGATTCCACGATCTGAGTCCCACAATGAGTCTTGAAAGACTAGAAAAGGGGACTGTTACTTCTGGAGAGAGATCTGCAATTGTGAGTATATACTTCTGGGAATTATCTGAAAGGAATTATTTCTATTAAAGCTATTTAATCTGTGAACCCACTATTTTTTGTTAAATCAGTCAAGGCCTAGTAGCAGCAGTTTAAGTTTAAATTTAAAACACAAAAGAGAACTTTCTGGTTATATTTCATACCCAGCAGAGAGCGTGTAGTTTTAATTTAATAGTCACTCAGGGCCTAGCATCAGCAAAGTACTTTTAGTTTAAATTTAAAAAACAGAAGAGAGCTTTCTGGTTAAATTTAGAACCCAGCAGAGAGCTTGTAGTTTAAATTTCATAATAAGTTAGAGCCTAGCAGCAGCAAAGAGCTATAATTTAAATCAAATAAGAATATAGCTTACCTCAGCAGCACAGGACAGGGTACTGGGTAGCAGCCCTCTTTTTTTTTTTCAAAACTCTGTTTATTAAATATGACAAGATACAATGAACCAACTGGCAAAACAACATGTACAATTTCTACTGTTTCAAACTCCAAACACCCAACCTAGTCCCGGGCGGGGCTGTGTCTTGTCCACCACCCTGGGAACCGCCATACACCAACAGCACTTTGTTCAAACAACCCATTCCCCCAACAAACCCTCCCCTCCACCATCCCCTCCCCCCCCCCCCACCGCAGGGAACACAGCAACCTGAAGCACCCATTAGGGGACACCAACTTCACAGGCTCTCATTATCCAAGTGTTAGTACTGCACTGCGTGCCGTGGGACCCAACCGCTGGATATAAGGCGTCCAAATCAGCAAAAAGGAAGCCCAGGCTCGAGGGTGTCGTAACGCCCCTCTCCGCTCCAGGAGCATAAGGTGATGCAGGCTATTGCGCCACTCGCAAAAGGTAGGGGCCTCCCGCTCCCTCCATCGACTCAATATAGGGCCTTTACCACCCACCAGACAGGCCTTACGAACCAAAACCCTGTCCCAGCGGCCCTTCGGGTGGAGCGGTCCCAGCTGATCTAGCACTACCAGCATCCCCGACCAGCAAATCTGTTGCCCCAACAGGCCACTCAAATAGGCCTCAATCCGCCTCCAATACCGACGAATAGAAGGGCACCCCCACCACATATGACCCAGATCTGCTGAGGCACACGAGCACTTGGGACAGCCGCCATGAGGGGCCAGATGACTCCGAAACGCTCGCCATGGGGGAGAAGTGGGCGCGAAGGATACATTTAAACTGCACCTCCCGCCAACGAGCCCCATCCACAAGTTGCACAATCCTACTCAAGGCCGCCCGCACGGATCCCCGAGCGACCTCCCTTCCCAACTCTCTCGCCCACAGGCTTTCCACCGCCGAATAATCCCGGGGAACCCCGAATCGATCCAATCGTTTCTTCAGGTCCGCAATCGTTGGCGGAGTATCCGCCCCCAATGCAAAGAACTCCAAAAGACGCTCCGAACGTTCCACCGCAAGCTCCTGCCGAGGCAGGGAGCCAATATAATGAGATAGCTGAGCATGTGCAAAAACCATGGTGCCCGGCGACAACCCGTACTCCCTACAGAGCACTCCCAGGGCCTTGCTGCAGCCGGCAGGGTCCACCACCTGTCCCAACCGCCGTATCCCTGCTCGCCACCACTGACGAAAGGGGGCCGAATCCGAGCCCGGCAAGAAACAGGCATTACCACGTATAGGCAACCAGCAGGACACCGCCGCATCACTGCCCCAAGACTTATTTAATTGTTGCCAAGTCCGCCGGGTAGCCTGCAACAGAATACTGTTCATCAGCCGAGCTGGCAAAACCGCGCCCGGTAGATGTAAAACTGCTTCCAAGGAGTGGGGCGCCACAAAGGCTGCTTCCAATCCGCGCGGAGTATAAGTCTCCGTATCCCCTAACCAATCGCTCAGATGACGCGCCTGACATGCCAGCGCATACTTCCAAAAATCAGGCACCCCTACTCCCCCCGAACGCTACCCTCCCCGCAGGCGCGCCAACGGTATCCGGGCCTTATAACCCTTCCAAAGGAATCCCCGAATCTCCCTCTCCAAGCGCCCCAAATCACGTTTCAAGAGCCACACCGGGAGTGTTTGCATCCAATAAAGCACCCGTGGAAAGATTACCATCCCCAACGCGGCCCACTCTACCGAGCAAGGACAGAGGGAGAGGGGCCCACGCTCGCAACTGTGCACGAACCTTCACAAAAATACGTTCAAAATTCACTGAATACAACAATGTCGGTTTCCTCGTTAACACAATGCCCAGATAAATAAGAGAATCCGCAGCCCAACGGAGAGGGAAGCTCCCCGACCAGCTCCCCCGTAGCGTACCCTCGACGTCTAATGCCTCTGATTTAGCCATATTAATACGCAACCCCGCAAACTGCCCATAACGTGTAAGTTCCTCAAGCAGGTACGGAAGCGATCTCTGGGGGGAAGTCAAATGTACCAGTATATCATCGGCAAAGGCGGCTACCTTAAAGCCATAGGAGCCGATACGAACACCCCCTATGTCCGGGGAGTCCTCGATCTTACGTATTAACGGATCTAGGGAGAGCACAAAAAGTAAAGGGGAGAGCGGGCAGCCTTGACGCGTTCCACGCTCCAAACAAAACGGATCCGACAGCACTCCATTGCAGAGGACCCCCGCCGTGGGTTCCGCATACAGCAACTCCACCATCTGGCAAAAAGGAATTCCTAACCCATAATGTGGTAATAGAAAACGCAAATACTCCCACTGGACCTGGTCGAACGCCTTTTCGGCGTCGAAGCTAATTATCAGAGATTGAAGATCCCGTTCCCGAACCCACTCAAGAGAAGCCAGAAGTCGTCGCAGATTCCGCACGGCATAGCGCCCTTTAACAAACCCGACTTGCGACTCATGAATCAAGTCCCCCAACACCAAAGCCAGCCGGTTCGCCAATACCTTCGCAAAAATTTTTAAGTCAAAATTCAACAACGAGATGGGCCGATACGAAGCCGCTTGAGAGGGATCTTTCCCTGATTTTGGAATCAAGGAAATATACGCGTGATTAGTGCCCCATTTAAATTCCCCCTGCTCCACACGCCTATGGTAGACGGCCACTAGGGTTGGAGGCACCAACCCACCCAGTAACTTATAAAACTCAGCACCAAAGCCGTCCGGACCAGGGGCCTTACAACAACTAGCCCGCTGAATAACTCCCTGGACCTCCTCCACCGTTATCGGAGCATCTAAGCAAGCCCTCTGTTCGGTAGTCACTCTTGGCAGCGACAGCTCTTGCAAGTACTGTTGCATGACCTCCGGCGCTCCGTCCCTCCGGGCATACAATTTCTGAAAAAATGAACGGAACACTCGAGTAATACCCAAATTGTCTTTATGTAAAACCCCCTGGTCATCGCGCAACGCTGCCACCAGTCGGTGGCCCCGATGACCCTGTAAGCAACGCGCCAAGAGTTTCCCAGGTTTATCTCCAAACCGAAAAAGCTGATATTTGTAATACAGATACGATTTCTTTGCTCGCTGGTGAAGTAATTCATTAAGAGATGTTTGCAATTCCCAGAGCCGCCGCCGATTCAATACACTAGCGTCGCCTGCACAACGCCGCCGAGCGCGCACCACCTGCCTTTCCAGCTGAACAATTTGCCGCGCAACTAATCTCCTTTTCCTTGCCGCATACGCAATAATGTCTCCCCTTATGACGACTTTGGCCGTCTCCCATAGTAATTCTGGATCGTCCCTATGGCTCTCATGATACTCCATAAACTCTTGCCAATGCCGTGTAAGATAGGTACGAAACTCTGCGTCCTGGTATAAGCCCAGCGGAAAACGCCACAGCCGCGTCAACCCGGTCGGGCCACCCCCAGCGATGTCGACCCAAACTGGAGCGTGGTCAGACACCGCCAAAGGACCGATCTGCGCCTCCTCTACCTGAGCAAACAACCGTTCGGACACTAAGACATAATCCAACCTGGCACTAGTTCCATGGGCTCTTGACTGATGCGTGAAATCCCGCTCATTAGAGTGGAGCAGTCTCCATGGGTCCACCAGGCCCAGGCGCCTGCAAAAGCCCTTCAAAGCCTTAGTCGTCGGGATACGCAGGTACGCCCCTCCTCCCTCTGACACATCCAGCCCTATGTCCAATACCCCATTCAGATCTCCCGCCAGAATCAAAGGAACATCCGGCAATTGCTCGAGTCGGGATGCAAGACGGTCGTAAAACGCCCGGTTCAATACATTAGGGCTATACAGACAGCCCAACACTACAGGCCGACCGTCCAAGTTACCATAGAGTAAAATGTAACGGCCCTCGGCATCAGAGTACTCCTTAAGTAACTCGAAACGGGTCCTTTTACTAATCAGGATGACCACTCCACCCTTTTTTCCTTTGGCCGGGGACCCCCAGCACTGCCCCACCCACATTTTCCGCAGCTTAACATGCTCCTCCGCTGTCTGGTGGGTTTCCTGCAACATTGCTATGTCGCATTTCAACCGGGCCAAAGCCTGCAACACCTTATATCTTTTAATAGGGCTACCAATCCCACAAATATTCCAAGAGACAACCTTCAGGGTGGGTCACACAAGATCAGGCAATTGGTATCATTCCAAGGACAACAAAAAGGTGGGACCCCCCCAGCCTGGGGCCCCCCCTCCAGCCAGCTACCGACCCCATTCAAATTGTTGTTCTCCCTACCCCAAGGTTGCTGTGCCCCCTGCGACCCCCCATCCTCCCTCCCCCCCCCCCCCCACCCGCCCCTCTCCCCTACCCCCTCCGCCCCCCTCCCCCACCATGCCCCGATAACCTACCCCCCACTCTAACCTATTCTTTCCCACAGACACCATCGCTAACCACTCACCCACTCCCATCCGGGTCACCGAGGATGTGATAGGACCCCCCTCCCCCGAGCAGACCGGCCCTACGCAGTAGCGTGGATCCCAACACGGTCTCACTCACATCCCAACCGCACGTGGGGTAGCCCTCCCCGATGGCCGAGCAACAACCGCAGCCATCCCTCCCAGCGAGTGACTGTCGCCTAAACAAGGGGAAAGGGCCACCCCGGAGCCCACCCAATAGAACAGGCACCCCCCCTGCCATCCCAAGGCCCACTGCATTCGTATATCTTAACCGGCCACTAACCCCCATTCACACTTTCGCCCATTCCCTTCTTCCCAGTCAAACATCTAGCCCTCCCCCACAGCTAGAACAATATCAAATCTGCCTTCGGCAATAACAACACACAGTGTTAGAGGAAAGGCAAACATTTCAAACAAACTTGCAGAGCATGTCCATTCTTCTCCCAGGCATCGCCCGGACAAGTCCCAGCAGGCAAGATTGGGGCTGCAGGATTGTGGGGCCTCATCCCGGATCACCCGCGTGTGCACCGACTGGGAGTGCACCGAAGCCCGCCCTGGCGTCCGGAATAGTTGAGGCAACCACTAGGGTCACTCACGGTGCCCCAGGCCACCTCCCGTCAAGGCTGTCCAGCAACACCAAGGCAGGCCCACACTGCACAGAGTAATGTTCCCGATACTCCATACCGACAACGGTAAGGGTCATCATCCAGGCAGCAAGCATTTGTAGTCCGCAAGGAACCCACCGCAGTCAACAGGGCACCGTCCTCCGCCAAGGTGTCACAAGTAGCAGGAACACACACTTCACTGGACCTCCAAATTTGACATCCTCCCTGGCGTCAGCTTTTCCACATAGGCCTGCGCCGCCTCCGCAGAATCAAACACCCGGTGCGAGCCCTGATGTAACACGTGGAGCCTGGCGGGGTACTGGACACTGAACCGCACCCCCGCTTCAATCAGCTTTTGGCACAGCGGCGCATAAGCCTTCCTCCGATGACTCAGGGCAGCAGAGTAATCCTGTGTTATCCGGATCTTCGCTGTCTCCCATTCGACCGTGCCCCTTTGCTTCGCCGCCCGGAGCACCGCGTCCTTTTGCGTATAGCATAAAAACTTCGCCAGGACCACCCTGGGTCTGTGGTTCCCGGATTGCGGCTTGGGCCCCAGTCTATGTGCCCTTTCCACCACGATGGGCCTGTTCGAGTCCCCCTCCTCTCTGAGGAAAGTGGCCAAGTTTTCCACGTAGCCCCTCAGGTCTTTGTCAGGGACAGATTCTGCTACCCCCAATAGCCGCAGGTTGTTCCGCCTAGACCTATTTTCTAGGTCATCCAGCTTCAGCTCCTGAGCTTTTGCGGCCTTCTGCAGTACAAGCAGTTCCCGCTTAAGGCCCTCCACTTCCTCTTCGGCATGTGCAATACGGGTCTCCGCCTCCTGCACCCGCACACCTAAAGTGCCCATAGAGCTCTGGAGCGCATCCATCTTCGTGTGCAGGGCTTCAAACTGCGTCGCCAAGGCACTGGTGACTGCCGCCGAAATTTCCTCGGACGTCGCTGAGGGGGCCGCCGCACCGTGTTTGGGAGGGGACTCCGCCATCTTGAAGGTACTCACAGCGCGCTCCTTATCTCGCCGCCCTGCCTTTGCCGCAGCCGCCATTCCCGCTCCCGGATCTCCAGCTGGCGTCGGAGGATTTCTCGGGGTACTCCGCAGCGAAAGGGCTCCAAGCCACAATGAAAACGGCAGTTTTAACCACGGTTCAGGGGAGCGGGGTCCGGAGCCCAAGCCTCACACGTCCGCTCAGGCTCACCGCATCACGTGACCTTTTTCAGCAGCCCTCTTTTAATAAGTGTATTCCACGCTTTAAGAAAAGTGGAAGGAAGTCCAAAAAACTGCCAGCATGGTTTAAAGGTGAGGTCAGAGAGGCTGTTGTTGCCAAAAAAGCATCTTTCAGGAAATGGAAAAAAGAGCCAAACGATGAAACCTGGAAACAGCACAAGCACTGGCAGGTCAAATGCAAGGCATTGATAAAGCAGGCAAAGGGAGAATTTGAGAAGAAGCTTGCTGGGGAAGCAAAAACGCAAAATAAAGATTTTTTCAAGTACATTCATAGCAAAAAACCTGTGAGAGAGTCAGTTGGTCCATTAGATGATAGAGGAGTTAAAGGGGCACTAAGAGGCGACAAGGTGATAGCGGAGAGACTGAATGAATTCTTTGCTTCGGTCTTTACTGAGGAAGATGTAGGGATGTTACCCATGACTGAAGTGGTATTTAAAGGTGCGGAAGAATTGAAGGAAAAATCAATACATCGGGAAGATGTATTACAACTATTAGATAAACTGAAGAGTAGCAAATCACCTGGGCCAGATGGTATACATCCAAGGGTGTTGAAAGAACTGAAAGAGTAGTTTCTCACCTGTAACAGGTGTTCTCCAGGAGCAGCAGGAATCAGTCCTCGCATATGGGTGTCATCGGCGCCAATGAAGCCCCAGTGGAGCATTTCCCCAGCTTTCTATGAAAGCCTTTGGGAATGCAGGCACGCATGCGCGGTTCCCTTCCCGCCTAAAGGTGCCATCTTACCCCAGTCAAATGACATAGCTAAGAACAGCACACAAAAAATAAAAAATAAACTATGTACAACTGCAACTCCAAGGGGAGGAGGGAGGGTTATGAGGACTGATTCCTGCTGCTCCTGGAGAACACCTGTTACAGGTGAGTAACTACTCTTTCTCCAGGACCAAGCAGGAAGTCAGTCCTCACATATGGGTGACTCCCAAGCTCTGGGCTACCGAGGAACCCAGACTGAACAAGAGAACTCCCTCTAGTCTCAGCAGTAAAGAAAGGCTTTTCAAGGACACAACCTCCACCGGTAGACCAACAGAGGGCAGGAGTTGCCTTAACCTCAAAGAGATTCTGGAGTACTGCTTGGCCAAAAGCACTGTCCCTACGGGACTCCCTCTCCAGACAGTAATGGGCCGCAAAAGTCTGGCTTGAAGACCAAGTTGCAGCCCTGCAGATGTCTACCAAGGGCACAGAGCGGAGATGAGCCACTGAGGCAGCCATTGCCCTGACTCGGTGTGCCGTAACCCGACCCTGCAAAGGAAGGTCAGCCGCCTTGTAAGCCCAGGTGATACAATCAGTCACCCAGATAGACAAGGTACGCTTGGACACAGCGAACCCCAACTTATTAGGGTCAAAAGAAACGAAGAGCTGAGTAGCTCTTCTATGCCCCTGCGTACGGTCAAGGTAGAAGGATAAGGCCCTCCTACAGTCCAGGGTATGCAGGACTGCTTCAGCCTGGCTTGCATGAGGCTTAGGGAAGAATGTTGGAAGAACCACCTCCTGATTGAGGTGGAAAGAGGAGACAACCTTTGGGAGGAACTTTGGATGAGTCCTGAGGACTACCCTGTTCCTATACATCCTGGTGTAAGGCCTATCAAAGACCAGGGCCTGAAGCTCACTCACTCGCCTGGCCGAGGTTAAGGCTATCAGGAAGAGTGTCTTCCAGGATAGGAAGCGTAGTGGACAAGTAGCCATCGGCTCAAACGGTGGGCGAGTCAATTGCTGCAAGACCACATTCAACTCCCACTCAGGGGCAGGACGACGGATTGGAGGCCTGAGCAAAAGCAAGCCCCTGAGAAAGCGGGACACCAAGGGGTAAACCGACAGAGAATGTCCTTCCACCAGTGAGTGGTGAGCTGCTAGAGCTGAGAGGTGGACCCGAACAGAATTGGACTTAAGTCCCTGATTGGACAAGTGCAGTAAGTACTGAAGCACTACTGGCACAGTACAGGAGAAAGGATCCTCTGTACGTAGCTGACACCACACAGAAAACCTTTTCCATTTGAGAGCATAGGTTTTCCTAGTGGACTGTTTCCTAGAGGCTAGGACAACCTCCTCAACTTCCTGAGGTAGGCCCCAGGGAGCCAAAACTACCCTTGCAGCCTCCAGGCCATCAAATTGAGAGCTTTGAGATTGGGGTGCAGAAGGGAACCCTGCTCCTGTGAGAGAAGGTTGGGTTGCAACCCCAGAGGCAGTGGGGGATCCACCGCCAGTTGAAGTAGAAGTGGAAACCAAGGCTGTCTCGGCCACCTGGGAGCCACCAGCAGGACCGAGGCCTTGTCCTGAAGAATTTTGAAGAGAGTTCGGGCCACCAAGGACGTGGGAGGAAACGCATACAGGAGGCCCTGAGACCATGGAATCAGAAAAGCATCTGCTGCTATTCTCAGAGGATACGGTTGCCTGGAGCAGAACTTCGGCAGTTGTTTGTTCATTGGGCTGGCAAAGAGATCTACCAAAGGGAGACCCCATTTTAGGAAGATCTTCTGAACTACTGAAGGATGCAGCTGCCACTTGTGGGGCTGCAGAATCCTGCTTAACCTGTCGGCCAGGTAGTTGTCCTGGCCTAGAAGGTACACAGCCTTGAGGAGCATGTTGTGCTTGAGGGCAAACGAACAAAGGTCCTGAGCCTCCCGACAAAGGAGTCTGGACCCAGTCCCACCCTGTTTGTTCACATAAAACATGGCTACTTGGTTGTCTGTCTGAACCAGGACAGATTGATGAGCCAGGGTAGGAGAGAAAGCTTTGAGTGCTAATCGAATAGCTCTGAGTTCGAGGAGATTGATCTTCTGTGCAGCCTCCCAAGGAGACCACAGGCCCTGGGTGCACTTGTCTAGACAATGTGCTCCCCAGCCCTGCAGGGAGGTGTCGGTGGTCAGTACCACTGTGTACCCAGGAATCTGAAAAGGCACCCCCTTTAGTAGATTGGGTGGGTGCAGCCACCAGCTGAGGGAGTTCAGAAATTGTCTGGACACCCTTATCCTGTCCCTGAGGCTGCCTGTGGCCTGTGACCACTGAGTCCGAAGGCACCACTGTGCAGGCCTCATATGGAGCCTGGCATTGGGGGTCACATGCACTGTCGAAGCCATGTGGCCTAGAAGCCTCAGGCAGAGTCTGGCGGAGACTAGTGACCTGTTAGGAAACTGGTTTGCCAAGGCTATCAATCTTTGTGCTCTGTCTTCCGGCAAGAAAGCCTTTGCCAGGAGAGAGTCCAGCCTTGCTCCTATGAACTCCAAATTCTGGGAGGGGAGCAAAGTGGACTTTGCGAAGTTTATCACAAACCCTAGGCTTTGAAGAAGAGCAATAGTTCTGAGGGTGGCTTGTCTGGTCTCCTGGCACATCTGACCCCTGATGAGCCAGTCGTCCAGATAGGGGAAGACAAAGACTCCCTGAGTTCTCAGGTAGGCCGTCACCACTGCCAGGCATTTGGTAAAGACCCTGGGAGCGGAGGTGAGGCCAAAAGGCAGTACTCTGTACTGATAATGGTTTCCTCCCACAAGGAACCTGAGGTACTTTCTGTGGTCTGGATGAATGAGGATGTGAGTGTACGCATCCTGTAGATCTAAGGAACATAGCCAATCTCCCTGCTGGAGGTAGGGCAGAAGTGTTCCAAGAGTAAGCATCTTGAACTTTTCTTTCTCTAGGAACTTGTTGAGGTTCCTGAGGTCCAGAATGGGTCGAAGGCAGAACGGGTCGAAGGCCACCAGTTCTTTTGGGCACCAGGAAATACCTGGAGTAGAATCCGTGACCTTGCAAGTGGGGAGGCACAGGCTCCACCGCCCTGTCCACCAACAGACCTTGAAGTTCCTGAAGGAGAAGGTCTGTGTACAGGGAAGGCCTTGGAGGCTCCCCTGGAAAGTATGGAGGAGGCAGTTGGTGAAAATGTAGTGCATAGCCCCTGTGGACTATGTCCAACACCCAACTGTCCCCGGTGATGAGGGGCCACTGGTGGGCAAAGAGGGCGAGGCGACCTCCTGTGCAGAGTTGGGAGAGCAGGGATGGAGAGGCTGCGCTCAAGGAGTCAAAATCTCCCACCCTGCTGAGTGGGAGCAGGGGCCGGAGGCTTGGGGGTCCTCTGCCTACGGGGCCCATTACCCTGCCCCTTGGCTTGCTGACCCTGGGGTGCAGCTTGGGTAGCCTGATATTGAGGGTACTGTTTGTAGGCAGTGCCCTTCCTTGGGTAAAAGGGCTTTTTACCCGAGCCCTTCTTTTTATGAGAAGGGGCAGAGGTCTTCCTAGACAGCCTTGTCCGTGTAAGGTGCTCTGTTTCGAGCTGGGCGGCCTTCTCCGTCATGGGCTTGCCAAAAAGGTTTTCACCTTGGCAAGGGACATCGACCAACTTGTCCTGAACCCATGGCTCGAGGTCCGATGACTGCAGCCATGCCTGGCGTCGAGCCGCGATGACGGCTGCCGCAACTCGGGCCGAAGCCTCGAAGCCATCACAGGCGACGCGGAACATGAACTTCGAGCAGTCCCGAATCCCCGAGGACAAGGACTTGAATCTCTGCAAGGGTTCCTCGGAGAGTCCAGCAGAGATCCCGGCCAACTCCTTGGCCAGGTCCCGCAAGTACATGCCCATGTACAGCTGGTAAGACTGGACACGGCAAGCAAGCATCGAGCCCTGGAAGCACTTTCTACCGACACCATCGAGGTTCCGGGCCTCCCTGCCGGGGGGCACTGTGGAGTGCATCTTCTGGCTCTTCAGATGATGCATGGCCGATTCCACAACCATGGAATGGTGTGGTAGCTGTGCTTTCTGAAAGCCAGGGCTCTTCCTGAGTCGATAGATCGAGTCGACTCACTTGCTTAAAACCGGCGCTGAGGCCAATGCCTCCCACATCCGGAAGAGGAGCCATTCCAGCATCGGAGGAACCGGGACAGTAAAGGCCTCCTTCGGAGGAGAGTCATACTGCAGGGCCACGAGCTCTTCAGCTCGAGGCTCTTCCTCAGGGTCCGCCGGAATAGCCAAGGCAGTGGCCATATCCCGGACGAACTCCGAGAACCGAGTATCCTCCGGAAGGGATCTACTCGGGGACTCAGACTGCGGTGAGTCCGACGGGACGCACAGAGTCTTGAACGTATCGGGGGACTCCTCATCCTCCGTCTCCCAGGCGGACTCGTCTGAAGAGGAGTGAGGGTCCGACCCCGCGGGGCCCTGGAGCACCCGCCCCGACGCCGGAGGCACCGGCGTCGACGTCCTCGGTCCTGAGCGGGAGGTCGAGGGAAACTGCGACCGAGGTCGACTTCGAGCCATGAGGGACTCGAGTATCTGCTCGGTCTCCGGGATCGACTTTGAAGTCGATGTCCCGGTGGTCGCGGCAGATGCGCCAGACAGGCTGGCCATCAGTGCCTGCTGCTGCTCCATGAAGGCAGACAATCTGCTCTCCAAGGCTGTCATCCTGAGACTCAGCTCGGGAGACGCAGCAGCCACCAACTCGGGCCCCGATGTCGGCTCCCTGGGAGGAGAGTCCTCGAGGACTACAGGGCTTACGTGTCCAGCAGACTCCGGCTCCATGCGAGGAACTTTGACAGGCTTCTCTTGGTCCAGGGGCCCGGGGCGACGGTCGGGGGTCTTAGACCTGGCCCTCAAGGAGCCAGGAACCTCCTCCGACGATGCCCTCACGAGCCGCTTCTTCCGCTTGCGTTCCCGGTCGGGGGACCCCCTGTCCGAGGAGCTCCAACGGCGCTCGGGATCCGAATCCCGAGATGTCGAGGCCTCAGATGAGGTCCGGGCCCGGCCGGAGGCTGAGTCCGAGAAAAGCCTTTCTTTCTGCTGCTGGCGACTTCGGAGTGCCTTGGAAGACATCTTCCCACATGGCCCACACGACTTAGGGTCGTGATCAGGACCGAGGCACCGGAGGCAGCAGTCGTGTGTGTCGGTGTGTCTTGAAACCGCTGGAAGCCATCGGGGAAAAAAAGAGTCCCCGCGAGGTCAAAGGACCGGCCTTCCAGGGAAAAAGCAAAAAAGGGCGCGAACGCCAACCACGAAGGGCAAAAACCGAAAAAGAAGAATCGGGCTCGATACCGATGTACCGAACCCGGCGGGAGGGGAAACCGGCGTCGAACCGGGAGAAAAAACAGCGAGGATCGCCGAAAAAAATCAACTTTTATCCTGGATGACAGGACACATGTCCGGTGGGCTTCTCGGAAAAAAAGAGGCTGAGGTAAAATGGCACAGGCGGGAAGGGAACCGCGCATGCGTGCCTGCATTCCCAAAGGCTTTCACAGACAGCTGGGGAAATGCTCCGCTGGGGCTTCATCGGCGCCGATGACACCCATATGTGAGGACTGACTTCCTGCTTGGTCCTGGAGAAATATGAGATTGCAGACCTGCTATTAGTAATCTGTGAACTATCATTAAAATCATCTCTAATACCTGAAGATTGGAGGATCGCCAATGTAACACCAATTTTTAAAAAGGGTTCCAGGGGTGATCCGGGAAACTACAGACCAGTAACCCCCACGTCAGTACCGGGAAAAATGGCAGAAACCATCATAAAGAATAAAATTACTCAGCATGTAGATAGTTATGGCCTAATGGGAGACAGCCAACATGGCTTTAGGCAAGGAAGATCTTGTCTTACTAATCTGTTATGTTTTTTTGAAAGTGTGAATAAACAGGTGGAAAAAGGTGAGTCGGTTGATATAGTGTATCTGGACTTTCAGAAAGCCTTTGACAAGGTCCCTCATCAGAGACTTTTGGCAAAACTAAAGAGTCATGGGATAGGAGGCAGTGTACTACTGTGGATCAGGAACTGGTTAAAAGACAGAAAGCAGAGGGTTGGGCTAAATGGCCAATTTTCCCAATGGAGAAAGGTGAATAGTGGTGTACCCCAGGGATCTGTACTGGGTCCGCTGCTTTTTGACATATTCATAAATGACCTGGAAAGTGGAATAACGAGTGAGATTATCAAATTTGCAGATGACACAAAACTATTTAAAGTTGTTAAAACCCAAGAGGATTGAGGAGAACTGCAAGAGGATCTTGATAAATTGGAAGACAGGGTATCAAGATGGCAGATGAAATTTAATGTGGACAAATGCAAAGTTATGCACCTAGGGAAGAACAACCCAAACTATGGTTACACAATGCAAGGTTCCACATTAGGAACCACCACCCAGGAAAAAGATTTAGGCATCATTGTGGATAACATGTTAAAACCCTCGGCCCAGTGTGCAGCGGCAGCCAAGAGAGCAAATAGAATGCTAGGTATCATAAGAAAAGGAATGGAAAATAAAACAAAAGATATTATAATGCCTCTATACCGTTCCATGGTGAGACCGCACCTTGAATATTGTGTGCAATTATGGTCGCCATATCTTAAAAAGGATATAGCGTTATTAGAAAAGGTTCAGAGAAGAGCCACCAAAATGGTAAAGAGGATGGAAGGATACTCCTATGAAGAAAGGCTAAAAAGGTTAGGGCTCTTTAACCTGGAAAAGAGACGGCTCAGGGGAGATATGACAGAAGTCTATAAATTAATGAACGGAGTGGAATGGGTAAACGTAGATCGATTGTTTACGTTATCAGAATACAGAAAGACTAGGGGACATGCAATGAAGCTACAGGGTAAACTATTTGAGACTAATAAAAGAAAATATTTTTTCACTCAATGTGTAATCAAACTCTGAAATTTGTTACCGGAGGATGTAGTAAAGGCTGTTAGTGTAGCTGGGTTTAAAAAAGGTTTGGACAAGTTCCTGGAGGAAAGGTCCATAAACCATTATTAAGAAGGGACCCAGGATATCAATGCTTGACCCAGTACAAGCATTGTGGAACCTGTCTCTTTTGGGGAAACTGCTAGGTACGTATGACCTAGATTGGCCACTGTTGGAAACAGGATACTGGGCTTGATGGACCTTGGTCTGACTCAGTATGGCATATCTTATGATCTTATGTAGGCTCGGGTTCGGAGGTCTCTGCCCAAGATGTCGGGGCCTCAAATGAGGCCTTGGCCTTCGGAGGCACCGGGAACTCGGGGGAAAAAGTTATCATGCTACTGATGGCGGCACTTGAGGGCCTTACTGGACATCCTCTTGAGACCGCAGGCTGCTAAGATAGCAGTCGTGTGTGTCGGTCAAAGACATAATTTTAGAGCACCGATCACACTTCTTAAAGCCACTGGTAGCCATGGGGGGAAAAAAAAAAACCCTGCGAGGTCAAAGACTCTCCAGGCTGCCAGTGGAAGAAAAAAGGCACGAAGACGCCAAGGCAACGAGGTCAGTAGGTAGGAAGAGTACCGGTGCGATACTGGAGGAGAGTATGAAACTCAAGAGAGAAAAATCAATATTTTCTGGGGACAGGCCAGACGAACGACTGAAGGGCTCTGCGGAAAAAAGGAGACTGAGCAAGATGGCATGGTGGTGGTATCTTCCAAAGGCTTTCTTTGAAAGCTGGGGGGGGGGATTTATTTATTTATTTGTTTAATGTCTTTCCTATACCGCGCTCTTTAGAATCAGTGCAGTTTATATTCAACAATAATTTGTACAGTGCGGTCAAATCTGCACTGTACTTACAATGAACAGGTGTTGCAACCTGGGACTAACTAGGGTAACTATATACAGGCTGAGCAGCAGGTTGTGGACTAATGTACAGGTAACTGTATACAGGCTAAGCAATCGGATCACAATGTATGGCATAACTATATACAGGCTAAGCAATCGGATCACAATGTATGGTATTGACAGGAGCTGCACGGCAACTCTTTACACGATTAAATGACTATCTACATGCTAAGCAATAGGGTCACAAATGTGTGGTATTGACAGGAGCTGCTCAGCAACTATTTACAAGATTAAGTGACTATATACACGTTCGTACCAGGGTGAATAGTTGTGCTAATGGTTGGGGCTGCATCTATGTGCTGTGGGCATGTCGGGGGGGGGGGGGGTTGTCTTGGTGGATGAGTATGGCTGGAAGTGATGTATCACCATCATGGGAGTCGTTCTGGAGGAAGAGGTGATGCTTCAGTGCCTTCCTAAATTGGGCTAGGTCAGTGATGGATCGGATAGTGGGTGGGAGGGCATTCCAACATGTGGGTGCTTCTGCGAGGGTTCTGACAGTGCCGACGTCACCCAAATGTGAGGACTGACTTCCTGTTTGTTCCCGGAGAATCGGAAGGTATTAAACGTGATGACCTAACTGCATGATTTAACAGCAAGTACAACTTGGCGTTAAGAGCTCGACCCTTTATTCAGCATCAAGGAATGCCTCAGGGTTCTAGCCTCTCAGTCCTCCTCTTCAGTATATTCCTCCAACTTCTATGCTCAATTTCAAACACAAGATACGCTAGCAAATATATGCCAATATTATGCTCTACTCCCCATTTTATACAGTAAAACTTATACAAGTGTTTCTCTAAAGTAAGACGATGGCTTGTACAATACAACTTCCTCATTAATCAAGAAAAAACAGAGGCCTTGCACATATTTACGGACCAGTCCTTCACACCACCTCCACTTCTGAAGCTCAACGATTCATCATCAAGGTGAAATCAAAAGTTAAATACCTGGTCATTATACTGGATCAGAAGCTACTGTAAATTTTCAGGCACAAATGAAAAGAATGATGAGCTCCATATACCATAGGTTGCGAACACTAAAGAACCTCTGGCTCCTACTAAACCCTGTTTGTTTCGAACAGTATGCCAATCTCTTATAACACCCATTCTTGAGGGAGGAGTGGCCTAGTGGTTGGGGCAAGGTACTACAGGCCGGAAGGTCGGTGGTTCAAATCCCACTAGAGGACAGCAACCTTGGGCCGGAAGGACTGGGGTTTCTAGTCCCGCAGGTGCTCCTTGTGGTCTTGGGCAAGCCACTTAACCCTCCATTGCCCATGTTCCCTGTAAGTATTAGTGTATGTGTCTCATATCCCCTCGTGTTAAATGTATCCCCCAACCGCTTTGACCCGGTGAAAAGTGGGATATACATGCAGCTAAATAAATAAATAAAATAAAATAAATAAATTCTTGATTACTGTAATATCATAAATCATGGCCTTCCCAAATAAACCCTCCACCCTCTACAGATGGCGCAGAACACTGCAGCCAGAATAATCCAGAAAGCTTCCCTACAAAGTACACATCACCCCATACTGAAGCATCTTCATTGGCTACAGATACCCTCAAGAATAAAATACAAAGCTATAACTACATTCAAAATCATTCATAAGTGTTCTGCAACCTGTCTACAGCCTCTGTTATCAAGACCAAAACATAAAAGGCTCTGTAGGCAGGAATCAACCAGCTCGTCATTCCAATCCTAAAGACAAAGTGCAATCTACGAGTAATTGGGCACACTCTTTCATTCCCACCATTTGGAATGCCCTCCCCACAGAGCTAAGAGAATGCCCGGATCTAATGATCTTCCGAAAAAAGCTCAAGACTTACCTATTCCAAGCCCTCCTCAACACCACTATGCCCTCTGGATCTCAGCCTGCTCTCATCTCATCTGGACTTTCAGAAAGCCTTTGATAAGGTCCCTCATCAGAGACTTTTGGCAAAACTAAAAAGTTATGGGATAGGAGGCAGTGTACTATTGTGGATCAGGAACTGGCTTAAAGATAGAAAGCAGAGGGTAGGGTTAAATGGCCAATTTTCCCAATGGAAAAAGGTGAATGGTGGAGTAAAGAGTAGTTACTCACCTGTAACAGGTGTTCTCCAGGAGCAGCAGGAATCAGTCCTCACATATGGGTGTCATCGACGCCGATGAAGCCCCAGCGGAGCATTTCCCCAGCTTTCCATGAAAGCCTTTGGGAATGCAGGCACGCATGCGCGGTTCCCTTCCCGCCCAAAGGTGCCATCTTACCTCAGTCAAATGACATAGCTAAGAACAGCACACAAAAATGAAAAATAAACTATGTACAACTGCAACTCCCAGGGGAGGAGGGAGGGTTGTGAGGACTGATTCCTGCTGCTCCTGGAGAACACCTGTTACAGGTGAGTAACTACTCTTTCTCCAGGACCAAGCAGGAAGTCAGTCCTCACATATGGGTGACTCCCTAGCTCTGGGCTACCAAGAATTCAGGCTGAACAAGAGAACTCCCTCTAGTCCCAGCATCAAAGAAAGGCTTTTCACTCACACAACCTCCACTGGTAGCCCAACAGAGGGCAGGAGGGCAGGAGTTGCCTAAACCTCAAAGAGATTCCGGAGTACTGCCTGGCCAAAAGCACTGTCCCTACGGGACTCCCTCTCTAGACAGTAATGGGCCGCAAACGTCTGGCTTGAAGACCAAGTTGCAGCCCTGCAGATGTCTACCAATGGTACAGAGCAGAGATGAGCCACTGAGGCAGCCATTGCCCTGACACGGTGGGCCGTGACCCGACCCTGCAAAGGAAGGTCAGCCGCCTTGTAAGCCCAGGTAATACAGTCAGCCACCCAGATGGACAAGGTACGCTTGGACACAGCTAACCCTAAATTATTAGGGTCAAAAGATATGAAGAGCTGAGTAGCCCGTCTGTGCCCTTGCGTACGGTCAAGGTAGAAGGATAAGGCCCTCCTACAGTCCAGGGTATGCAGGACTGCTTCAGCCTGGATTGCATGAGGCCTAGGGAAGAATGTTGGAAGAACCACCTCCTGGTTGAGGTGGAAAGAGGAGACAACCTTTGGGAGGAACTTTGGATGAGTCCTGAGGACTACCCTGTTCCTATAAATTCTGGTGTAAGGCCTATCACAGACCAGGGCCTGAAGCTCACTCACTCGCCTAGCCGAGGTAAGGGCTATCAGGAAGAGTGTCTTCCAGGACAGGAAGCGAAGTGGACAAGTAGCCATCGGCTCAAACGGTGGGCGAGTCAGTTGCTGCAAGACCACATTCAACTCCCACTCAGGGGCAGGACGGCAGATTGGAGGCTTGAGCAAGAGCAAGCCTCCGAGAAACCGGGACACCGAGGAGTGAACCGACAGAGAATGTCCTTCCACCAGTGAGTGGTGAGCTGCTAGAACAGAGAGGTGGACCCGAACAGAATTGGACTTAAGACCTTGATTGGATAAGTGCAGTAAGTACTGAAGCACTACTGGCACAGTACAGGAGAAAGGATCCTCTGTACGTAACTGACACCACACTGGAAACCTTTTCCATTTAAGAGCATAGGTTTTCCTACTGGATTGTTTCCTAGAGGCTAGCAGAACTTCCTCTACCTCCTGAGGTAGGCCCCAGGGAGCCAAAACTACCCTTGCAGCCTCCAGGCCATCAAATTTAGAGCTTTGAGATTGGGGTGCAGAAGGGTACCCTGATCCTGAGAGAGAAGGTCGGGTTGCAACCCCAGAGGCAGAGGGGAATCCACTGCCAATTGAAGGAGAAGTGGAAACCAGGGCTGTCTGGGCCACCTGGGAGCCACCAGCAGGACTGAGGCCTTGTCCTGAAGAATCTTGAACAGAGTTCGGGCCACCAAGGGCGTGGGAGGAAACACATACAGGAGGCCGAGACCAGGGAATCAGAAAAGCATCTGCTGCTACCCGCAGAGGATGCGGTTGCCTGGAGCAGAAGTTTGGCAGCTGTTTGTTCAGAGGACTGGCAAACAAGTCTATGGATGGAAGTCCCCATTTCATGAAAATCTTTTGAACTACCAAAGGATGGAGCTGCCACTCGTGGGGTTGCAGAATCCTGCTTAACCTGTCCGCCAGGTGGTTTTCCTGGCCGGGCAGATATACTGCCTTGAGGAGCATGTTGTGTCTGAGAGCAAACAAGCAAAGGTCTTGTGCTTCCTGACAGAGGAGCCTGGACCCAGTTCCGCCCTGCTTGTTCACATAGAACATGGCTACCTGGTTGTCTGTTTGAACTAGGACAGACTGATGAGCCAAGGTTTGAGAAAAAGCCTTGAGGGCTAACCGAATAGCTCTGAGTTCCAGGAGATTGATTTGTTGTGCAGATTCCCAGGGAGACCACAGGCCCTGGGTGCACTTGCCTAGACAATGAGCCCCCCAGCCTTGCAGGGAGGCATCCGTGGTCAAGACCACTGTGAACGCAGGACTCTTAAAAGGTACTCCCTTCAACAGATTGGGTGGGTGTAGCCACCATCTGAGGGAGTGCAGCAAGTGTCTGGACACCTTTATCCTGTCTTTGAGGTTGCCTGTGGCCTGTGACCACTGAGTCCGCAGGCACCACTGTGCAGGCCTCATATGGAGCCTGGCATTGGGGGCACATGTACTGTTGAAGCCATGTGGCCAAGAAGCCGTAGGCAAAGTCTGGCGGAGACCAGCGACCTGAGGAGAAACTGGTTGGCTAAGTTTATTAGTCTCTGGGCTCGGTCTTTTGGCAAGAACGCCTTTGCCAGCAGCGAGTCCAACCTTGCTCCTATGAACTCCAAGTTTTGGGAGGGGAGCAAAGTGGACTTTGCAAAGTTTATTACAAACCCCAGGCTTTGAAGAAGAGCAATAGTTCTGAGGGTGGCTTGTCTGGCCTCCTGGCATGTCTGACCCCTGATGAGCCAGTCGTCCAGATAGGGGAAGACAAAGATTCCCTGATTTCTCAGGTAGGCCGCCACCACTGCCAGACATTTGGTAAAGACTCTGGGAGCGGAGGTGAGGCCAAAAGGTAATACTCTGTACTGATAATGGTTTCCTCCCACCATGAACCTGAGGTACTTTCTGTGGTCTGGATGAATGAGGATGTGGGTATACGCATCCTTTAGATCTAAGGAGCATAGCCAATCTCCATGCTGGAGGTAGGGCAGAAGAGTTCCAAGAGTAAGCATCTTGAACTTTTCCTTCTCCAGAAACTTGTTGAGGAGCCACGACGGCGCTCGGGATCCGAATCCTGAGATGTCGAGGCCTCAGACGAGGTCCGGGCCCGGCCGGAGGCTGAGTCAGAGAAAAGCCTTTCTTTCTGCTGCTGGCGACTTCGCAGTGCCTTGGAAGACATCTTCCCACATGGTCCACACGTTTTAGGGTTGTGATCAGGACCGAGGCACCGAAGGCAGCAGTCGTGTGTGTCGGTGAGAGACATCAACTTCTTACACCGATCACACTTTTTAAAAGCGCTGGAAGCCATCGGGGAAAAAAAGAGTCCCCGTGAGGTCAAAGGACCGGCCTTCCAGGGAAAAAGCAAAAAAGGGCGCGAACGCCAGCCACGAAGGGCAGAAACCGAAAAAGAAGAAACGGGCTCGATACCAGTGTACCGAACCCGGCGGGAGGGGAACTGGCGTTGAACCGAAGAAGGAAAAAAAGCGAGAATCGCCGAAAAAATCAAACTTTTATCCGGGATGACAGGACACACGTCCGGTGGGCTTCTCGGAAAAAGAGAGACTGAGGTAAGATGGCACCTTTGGGCGGGAAGGGAACCACGCATGGAAAGCTGGGGAAATGCTCCGCTGGGGCTTCATCGGCGTCGATGACACCCATATGTGAGGACTGACTTCCTGCTTGGTCCTGGAGAATGCAGGGATTTGTGCTGGGTCCGCTACTTTTTGACATTCATAAATGACCTAGAAATGGGAACAACAAGTGAGGATATCAAATTTGCAGATGACACAAAACTATTTAAAGTTGCTAAAACCCAAGAGGATTGTGGAAAATTGCAAGAGGATCTTGATAAATTGGAAGACTGGGCATCCAAATGGCAGTTGAAATTTAATGTGGACAAGTGCAAAGTTATGCAACTAGGAAAGAATAACCCAAACTATGGTTACACGATGCAAGGTTCCACATTGGGAACCATCACTCAGGAAAAATATTTGGGCATCATCGTAGATAACATGTTAAAACCCTCCAGCCAGTGTGCAGTGGCGGCCAAGAGAGCAAATAGAATGCTAGGTATCATAAGGAAAGGAATGGAAAATAAAACAAAGGATATTATACGTAATGCCTCTGTATCATTCCATGGTGCGACCGCACTTGAATATTGTGTGCAATTCTGGTCGCCGTATCTTAAAAAGGATATAGCGTTATTAGAAAAGGTTCAGAGAAGAGCCACCAAAATGGTAAAGGGCACTCCTATGAAGAGAGGCTAAAAAGGTTAGGGCTCTTCAACCTGGAAAAGAGACAGCTGAGAGGAGATACAAATATGATAGAGTTCTATAAATTAATGAATGGAGTGGAACGGGTAAACGTAGATCGATTGTTTACATCATCAGAATATAAAAAGACTAGGAGACATGCAATGAAGCTACAGGGTAACCTATTTAAAACTAATAAGAGAAAATATTTTCTCACTCAACGTGTAATCAAACTCTGGAATTTGTTACCGGAGGATGTAGTAAAAGCTGTTAGTGTAGCTGAGTTTAAAAAAGGTTTGGACAAGTTCCTGGAGGAAAGGTCCATAAACCATTATTAAAAGGGACCCAGGATATCACTGCTTGACCCAATACAAGCATAGAGGAACCTGTGTCTTTTGGGGAGACTGCTAGGTACTTATGACCTAGCTTGGCCACTGTTGGAAACAGCATACTGGGCTTAATGGATCTTGGTCTGACCCAGTATGGCACTTCTTATGTTCATTACCTAATTCACCAATCAGTTGGTCTCTGACCTCGTGAACTCAAAATTATACATAGTTTGTTGAATGTACTCATCATTTCATGTACACTAGTTTAACTCATATGTTTGAAGTTTTACCTTAGTTATAATTTAACCTATGTCCAGTTTAAATATAAAACAGTGTGTGAATGCATACACTGTACAAGGATTTGTTATATGTAGACAGTTTTAAATTGTAGAAAAGCGATATAAAAATAAATTTAAATAAAAACAAATGATGGAAAAGGGAACAGACTCGGCAGCTCACCTACCTGTATTTAGGAATTAATTTGGAAAAAGAACAGAGAGGGGCAATCAAAACCATAAAGGAGATGGAATGATACTTTTATGAGGAAAAGCTTAAAAGGTTAGGGGTCCATTTGGGAGAAGAGATGGCTGAAGGGAGATATAATAGAAGCCTATAAAATAATGAGTAGAGCAGAATGAGTAAACTGAAACAGCTGTTTATCCCTTCAACCAGTATACAGACCAGGGGACACGCAAGCATAATTACTCACCTGTAACAGGTGTTCTGCGGGGACAGCAGAAATCAGTCCTCACATATGGGTGACTTTGATGCCGACAGAGCCCGCGCGGAGCAAATCCCCAGCTTTCAAAGAAAGCCTTTGGGAGATGCTACCAAGCATGCGTGGTCCCCTTCCCACCCAAGGCTGCCATCTTGCTTAGTCAAATGACACAGCGAAAAGACGGAAAAACAAATGAAGAAACAAATAATTGGACTGCAACTCCAAGGGAAGGAGGGAGAGTTGTGAGGACGGATTCCTGCTGTCCCCGGAGAACACCTGTTACAGGTGAGTAACTACGCTTTCTCCGGGAACAAGCAGGAAGTCAGTCCTCACATATGGAACTCCCCAGCTACAGGCTACCTTGAAACTATAGCCAAAAACAAAGACTCCCTCAGCGAGAGCCGCAATGAAACCCTAACCAGGGAAGTAGCACTCCGGTAGCCTGAACACAGAGGGTCGGAGGGCAGGAGTTGCCTAGAACTCAAACAGGTTACGGAGCACAGCCTGGCCGAAGGCACTGTCCCGTCGGGACTCCCTATCCAGGCAGTAATGGGCCACGAAGGTCTGACCCGAAGACCAGGTGGCAGCCCGGCAGATGTCCGCCAAAGGAACAGAGCGCAGGTGAGCCACTGATGCCGCCATGGCCCTGACCCTATGAGCCGTAACACGGCCCTCCAGTGGAAACCCCGCTGCCTCATAAGTCTGGGCAATACAGTCCGCCACCCAAGTGGACAACGTATGCTTTGTCACCGCCTTCCCCAGTTTACTGGGGTTGTAGGATACAAAAAGCTGAGGGGCTTTCCGGTGAGTTTGCATACGCTGTATGTAGCAGGACAGCACCCTCTTACAGTCCAGGGTATGGAGGACCGCCTCTGCCCAACTGGCATGCGGTCTGGGAAAGAAGGTAGGAAGAACCACCTCCTGGTTGAGGTGAAATGAGATGAACACCTTCGGGAGGAACTTGGGGCGTGTGCGAAGCACCACCCTATTCTTGTATTATCTGGTATAAGGCCTCTCCACCACTAGAGCCTGGAGCTCACTCACTCTCCGGGCAGAAGTGAGCGAAATATGAGATAGCAGACCTGCTATTAGTAATCTGTGAACTATCATTAAAATCATCTCTAATACCTGAAGATTGGAGGATCGCCAATGTAACACCAATTTTTAAAAAGGGTTCCAGGGGTGATCCGGGAAACTACAGACCGGTGAGCCTGACATCAGTACCGTGAAAAATGGTAGAAACCATCATAAAGAATAAAATTACTCAGCATGTAGATAGTTATGGCCTAATGGGAGACAGCCAACATGGCTTTAGGCAAGGAAGATCTTGTCTTACTAATCTGTTATGTTTTTCTGAAAGTGTGAATAAACAGGTGGAAAAAGGTGAGTCGGTTGATATAGTATATCTGGACTTTCAGAAAGCCTTTGACAAAGTCCCTCATGAGAGACTTTTGGCAAAACTAAAGAGTCATGGGATAGGAGGCAGTGTACTATTGTGGATCAGGAACTGGTTAAAAGATAGAAAGCAGAGGGTAGGGCTAAATGGCCAATTTTCCCAATGGAGAAAGGTGAATAGTGGTGTACCCCAGGGATCTGTGCTGGGTCCGCTGCTTTTTGACATATTCATAAATGACCTGGAAAGTGGAATAATGAGTGAGGTAATCAAATTTGCAGATGACACAAAACTATTTAAAGTTGTTAAAACCCAAGAGGATTGTGGAAATTTGCAAGAGGATCTTGATAAATTGGAAGACAATCAAAATGGCAGATGAAATTTAATGTGGACAAATGCAAAGTTATGCACCTAGGGAAGAACAACCCAAACTATGGTTACACAATGCAAGGTTCCACATTAGGAACCACCACCCAGGAAAAAGATTTAGGCGTCATTGTGGATACCATGTTAAAACCCTTGGCCCACTATGCAGCGGCGGCCAAGAGAGCAAATAGAATGCTAGGTATGATAAGGAAAGGAATGGAAAATAAAACAAAAGATATTATAATGCCTCTATATAGTTCCATAGTGAAACCGCACCTTGAATATTGTGTGCAATTCTGGTCGCCGTATCTTAAAAAGGATATAGCGATTTTAGAAAAGGTTCAGAGAAGAGCCACCAAAATGGTAAAAGGGATGGAAGGATACTCCTATGAAGAAAGGCTAAAAAGGTTAGGGCTCTTTAACCTTGAAAAGAGACGGCTGAGGCGAGATATGATAGAAGTCTTTAAGTTAATGAACGGAGTGGAACGGGTAAACGTAGATCGATTGTTTACCTTATTAGAATATAGAAAGACTAGGGGACATGCAATGAAGCTACAGAGTAAACTATTTAAGACTAATAAAATAAAATATTTTTTCACTCAACGTGTAATCAAACTCTGGAATTTGTTACCGGAGGATGTAGTAAAGGCTGTTAGTGTAGCTGGGTTTAAAAAAGGTTTGGACAAGTTCCTGGAGGAAAGGTCCATAAACCATTATTAAGAAGGGACCCAGAATATCAATGCTTGAACCACTACAAGCATTGGGGAAACTGCTAGGTACATATGACCTAGATCAGCGTTTTTCAACCACTGTGCCGCGGCACACTAGTATGCCATGAGATATTGTCTGGTGTGCCGTGGGAAAAATTCCAATTTCATCTGTAACATGTGGCCTCGGCTCACAAATTAGGGTTGCCAACCGGCCGGTTTTCAGCCGGCCTGGCCGGTTTTTCCATGGCCAGGCCGGCTGCCAGCACAGTTGTAAAACCGGCCATTGAAAAGCCGGTTTTTTGCTCTGGCCGCAAGATCGGGAGCGGCCAGAGCAAAAAACCGGCTTTTGTGCCGAAGTCCGCGGCGCGAACGCGATCGCGATTCCCTATAGCAGTGCAGCCGCTGGTTCTGCTTTGTACAGAGCAGCGGCTGCACTACACTTACATTGAAAAGTAAAGAGAAACTGTGTCAGGAGCCCTCCGATCATGCAGAGCCCGAGGAAGTGATGTCATGGGGGCGGGCTCCTCACAGGCTGTCTTTCCTTTTCAAATTAACTTTAGCTGCAATAAAGTTAATTTGAAAAGGAAAGACAGCCTTTGAGGAGCCCGACCCAATGACATCACTTCCTCGGGCTCTGCGATGACCGGAGGGCTCCTGACACAGTTTCTCTTTACTTTTCAATGTAATTGTAGTGAAGCCACTGGTCTGTTCAAAGGAGAAGCAGCGGCTTGGGCAGAGGGGGTGTGTGTGTGTGTGAGTGAACCAGCAAGGGGGGGGGGGAGTGTGTGTGAACCAGCAAGGGGGGGGGGAGTGTGAGTGAACCAGCAGTGGAGGGGGGGGGGGGTGTGAGTGAACCGTCAAGGGGGGGGGGAGGCGATGGTGTGAGTGAACCAGCAGGGAAGGGGGGGTAATTGAGTGAGTGACCCAGCAGGAGGGGTGAGTAAGTGACAGGGGGGTGGGTGAGTGAACCAGCAGTGGAGGGGGGGGGGGGTGGTGTGAGTGAACCAGCAGGGGAGGGGGGTTGGTGTGAACCAGCAGGGGAGGGGGGTTGGTGTGAGTGTTTGATTCCTATTCAAGAGAATTACTTTATATATAGTCAATATAGGCACAGAGGTAAATTTTTTTAACATTTTCTAATGGTGGTGTGCCTCGTGATTTTTTTCATGAAAAAAGTGTGCCTTTGCACAAAAAAGGTTGAAAAACACTGACCTAGATTGGCCACTGTTGGAAACAGAATACTGGGCTTGATGGACCTTGGTCTGACCCAGTATGGCATATCTTATGTTCTTATGTTCAACCAAGAATACCAATTTCCAGGAGAAATATCGGAGGTGGCACGTGGCCTTCGGCTCAAAGGACAGCTGGGTAAGCTGTCCCAAAACGACATTAAGGTCCCATTCGGTCGCTAGAGGACGGACTTGGGGTTTCAACAGGAGCGGGCCCTTTAGAAACCAGGATACCATTGGGTGAGCAGAGAGAGGCTTCTCGTCCACGGGAAAGTGGTTCGCCACTAGGGAACTGAGGTGTACTCTGACGTAATTGGACTTAAGTCCCATCTCGGAAAAGTGGAGAAGGTATTGCAACACCACAACCACCGGGCAAGAAAAGGGGTCCACCTTTTGCCCAGCACACCAGAAAGCAAATCTGCGCCACTTAAAGGCATCCGTCCGTCTAGTAGACGGTCTACGTGAAGCCAGAAAGACCTCCTCAACATCCTGTGGGGCGAGTGTCACTCTCTCAGCAGCCTTGCAGTCAGCGAAAAGGAGCTGAGGTTGGGATGTAAGAGAGAGCCCCCCCTCCTGGGACAGGAGACGTGGATACGAACCCAGGGGAATGAGGGTCTCCACTGCTAGCTGCAGGAGAAGCGGGAACCATGGCTGCCGGGGCCACTGTGGGGCTATGAGGATGACAAAAGCTCTGTCCCGAAGGATCCTGAACAGAGTCTGGGCGACCAGAGGTGTTGGGGGGAAAAGCATACAGAAGATCCACCGACCATGAGACTAGGAAGGCATCGGCGGCCACCCTGGCTGGATGTGGCTGCCTTGAGCAGAAATGGGGAAGCTGGTGATTGTCCAGACTCGCAAAACAAGTCTATCACCGGTTCCCCCCAGGTCTGGAAAAGCCAGTTGGCCACCTGCTATTCGTGTGGCTGAAGGATCCTGCTGAGTCTGTCGGCCAGCCAGTTGTCCTGGCCCGGCAGGTATACTGCTTTGAGGAGAATCCCCTGCCGGGTTGCAAAAGAACATAGGTCCAAGGTCTCCTGACAGAGGGTGCATGATCCCGTACCTCCCACCCCCCCCCCCCCGTTTGTTCACGTAGAACATAGCCACTCGGTTATTTGTTTGGACCACAACTGACCTGTGATCCAAATACTGCCTGAAAGCCTTCAGGGCGAGACGTATGGCCCGGAGCTCCAACAAGTTGATCTGCTGGGCACTCTCCTCTGGGGACCACACTCCCTGCGTGCGGAACCCCTGGCAATGGGGCCCCCAGCCTAGCAAGGAGACATCTGTGGTGAGGACCCTCAAGTGTGGAAGGGCCTGAAAAGGCATACCTGCCTTCAAGTGCTGGGGTGAGAGCCACCAGGCCAGGGACTGTACCAGGTGCCTGGTCACCTTGATCCTGTCCTGGAGGTATCCAGTGGCCTGGGACCATTGGTCTCTGAGGTACCACTGTGCAGTTCGCATGTGGAGGCGGGCATCTGGAGTGATATGTACTGTGGAGGCCATGTGCCCGAGAAGGTGCAGTAGTTGCCTCGCTGGCACTGTGGAGCTGTGTCACACTTTCCCTGCAAGGGCTATAAGCCTGCCTGCCCTGTCTGCAGGCAGGAAGGCCTTCGACTTGCTCCAATGAAGTCTAACTCTTGAGACAGACAAAGACTGGATTTGGGGTAGTTGATTACAAACCCCCAAGTGCTGCAGGACCTGGATGGTGCAAGCTGTGGCCTGCTGCACCTCTGTGGTCGAAGTGCCCCTGATGAGCCAGTCGTCGATATAGGGGAAGATGAAGATCCCTCCCCTTGAAGCCTGAGGAAGGCGGCGACCACCGCCAGGCACTTTGTGAACACCCTGGGGGCCGAAGCAAGGCCAAAGGGAAGCACTCTGTACTGGTAGTGGTTGTCCCCCACCACAAAGTGTAGGTATTACCTGTGGCTTGGGTGGATTAGGATGTATGTATAAGCATCCTTTAGGTCTAAGGAGCACAGCCAATCTCCCTGGTGGAGATAGGGCAGCAATATTCCAAGTGAGAGCATCTTGAACTTCTCCCTCACCAGGAATTTGTTGAGGTTGCGCAGGTCGAGGATGGGCCTTAGGACCCCTGTCCTCTTTGGGACGAGGAAGTACCTGGAGTAGAACCACTTGCCCTTGAGGTGGTGGGGCACTGGTTCCACCACATGGTCCTCGAGAAGATCTGCCAACTCCTTCAGAAGGTGGTGCCGGTGAAGGGGAGACCTTGGAGGCTCTCCTAGGAAGTAGTGTGGAGGCACCAGGGCTAGATGGAGGAGGTATCCCTCCCTGACCACTTGCAATGCCCAAAAATTGGTGGTGATGGCCTGCAACCTGTGGGCATACAAGGCCAGCTGACCCCCTGTGGGCTGCCCAGTTCCAGCTGGGAGAGGGGCCATGCTGCCGGAATCAAAAGCCCCCACCAGACTGGGCCGGAGCCGGAGACTGGGGCTTGGGGGCCTTCTGCTTACGGGGGCCTTGCCCCTGTCCCTTGGCCTGCTGCTCCTGTGGGGGAGCCGGGGAGGCCTGGTAAAGGGGTAGTTTCGGTAAGCAGCTCCCTTCCTTGGGTAAAAGGGCTTTTTACCCGAGCCCTTCTTACGAGGAGGGGCAGAGGTCTCCTTAGAGAGCCGTGTCTTCATCATGAACTTGGTCTCCAGCTCTGCGGCCTTGTCCGTCATGGGCTTGCCGAAGAGATTCTCCCCTTGGCATGGGACATCGACCAACTTGTCCTGAACCCATTGCTTGAGGTCAGACGACTGCAGCCAAGCCTGGCGGCGCGCACCCATGCCTGTCACAGCAACTTGAGCTAGTGACGCGAACCCGTTATAGGCCGCCCGAGACAAACTTGGAGCATTTACGGACAGCTTTGGATAGACCCTTGAAGCACTGCAAAGGTTCCTCGGAGAGATCAGCCGAGAACCCGGCAAGTTCCTTCGTCAGGCCCCTCAGGTACATGCCCATGTACAACTGGTATGCCTGGATTCGACAATTCAGCACCGCGTCCTGGAAACTCTTTTCTACTGAGTGCATCCAAGTTGCGAGCCTCCCTGCTGGGGGGCACCGAGGAATGTGTCTTCTGGCTCTTGAGCCGACGCATGGCCAATTCTACAACCATGGAATTGTGCGGCAGCTGCGATTTCTGGAATCCAGGGCTCCGGCAGACTCGATACATCGAGTCGAGCCGTTTGCTGATCACCGGCGCTGACGTCTCTCACATGCGGAGCATGAGTCATTCCAGAATTGGAGGAACGGGTACCATGAGGGTCTCCCGAGGAGGAGCCTCATATTGGAGGATCTCAAGCTTGTCGGCTCGAGGCTCCTCCTCAGACTCCGTGGGGAAAGCCAACGCCTTGGACATATCCCACACAAAGTCCAGGAAATCCATATCCGGTGGGGGGTTCAGACAAGAGGGAATCTGAGGGGACGTCCCTATGCCTCCGGGTATTTGGGGACTCCTCGTCCTCCGTCTCCCAGGCCGAGGCCTCCGAGGAGGAGCTCCTCAGGCATCGAGGGCCCCGGTGCCATCCATCCCGATGCCAGCAGGCTCGGCGGAGACAACCTCAGTCCTGAACCGGAGGCCGAGTGCGACCTCGGCCGAGGATCGACTCGAGCACGGAAGTTGTCGGAGGCACAGGGGATTCAGGAAAAATCTTGTCGTGCTGCTGCTGGTGGCTCCGCAGGGCCTTGGATGACATCTTCTTACATAGAGGGCAGACTGCCGGGTGGTGGTCCGGCCCGAGGTACCGGAGGCAGCAGTCGTGCGTATCGGTGAGGGACATAATTTTTCCACACCAATCGCATTTCTTAAAGCCGCTGGTGGCCTTCGGGGGAAAAAGGACCCTGGCTAGGTCAAAAACTCTATGGGCTGCCAGCGAAGGAAATGAGAAAAAAAGGCGCAAAGACGCCTCAAAGGTAAAAATTAGAACAAAAACACTAAAAGGACCGACCTGATACCAGAGTACCGAGGCTGGAGGTGGGAAAGACACCGGTGTCGACCAGTCGGGCCAAAAAGGCACAGAAAAAAACAACAACTTTTTTCCGGGACACGAGGGACAACGTCCGATGGGCTCTGCGGAAAAAAGGAGACTGAGTAAGATGGCACCCTTGAGTGGGAAGGGGATCACGCAAGTGTGGTAGCAACTCCAAAAGACTTTCTTTGAAAGCTGGGAATTTGCTCCTTGCGGGCTCCATCAGCGTCAACATCACCCATATGTGAGGACTGACTTCCTGCTTGTTCCTGGAGAAATCCACTTAAGCAGCACCCAACACATTACAAACAAACTAGGACAAACTGAGCCGCAGAACCACCCATCGGGTACGTTCATCAGTATCAATCTAAGGTGTATATATCAGATACGACAGAATACTATGAATATGACTAATACCTTTAACAATTAACATGTATTGATATTTATTTATTTTATTTATTTACATTCTCTTATATACCACGCTATTCTGCATCAGTGCAGTTTACATTGAACAAACTGAAATTACATTGAACAGGGCATTATAACTTGGAGATAACTATTTTACAGGGAACATGGGCTATGGAGGGTTAAGTGGCTTGCCCAAGACCACAAGGAGCACCTGTGGGACTAGAAACCCCAGTCCTTCCGGCCCAAGATTGCTGTCCTCTAGTGGGATTTGAACCCCCGACCTTCCGGCCTGAAGTACCTTGCCCCAACCACTAGGCCACTCCTCCACTCCACTCCATATACATACGATAAAGATTAATGTAATAACCGATAAGACCCAGTCTTAACCATGCATTTTTGGATCTAACATCTAACATGTAAATAGTACCTTGCCACATCTTTGATGGCGAATATGTAAATAGTTCACCCAGTTTCAGCTCCAAGGTACCGATCCTGTTCAATATAAGCACAAGCAAGATCTGACTGGTCTTGTGCATGAATTGTTAATTGTAAACCGCACTGATAATAAAGAGCGCGGTATAAAAAAGTGTTTAAATAAATAAAATAAATGAAACTACAAAACAGTACCATTAAAGCATAATCAGAGATAATATGTTTTCACTCAAAACATAATTAAGCTCTGGAATATGTTATCAGAGGACGTACTAAAAGATGTTAGTGCAGCTGAGTAAACAAAAAAAAAAAGGGTTGACATACTCCTGGAGAAAAAGTGCATTATTAAAGTGGACTGGGGGAAATCCATTGCTTATCCCTGGGATAAGCAGCAAGGAATCTGTCTATCTTCTGGGATCCCGTCTGGATTGGCCACTCTCAGAAACAGGATACTGGGCTTGATGGACCATAGGTCTGACCCAGTATGGCAAATCCATGTTCTTAGGTTCTTAATGTAGCAGCAGACCTGGATAGATATTATTCCCTCTCAATTATGGTCCGTTACTAGATAAGAACAAGTCAAAGTCTAGCGCAGTGGCTCAAATTAAGGATATCGAGATTAGGGAAAATAGTGGGCATCAAGAAGATGGTACTACCCTGATTTTAATTATCTATTCTCAACATGTCCCATCAGAGTGCCTGCAGTTTTCTTTAAAGAAATGCAAAAGTCAATATTTCAGTATATATGGAAAAGAGCCACATCCAAGAGTAGCCCAAAATATATTATAGAAACATGACGACAGAAAAAGACCACATGGCCTATCTAGTCTGTCCTTCCATATCAACCACTACAGCAGTCCCCATTTTTCCTTTAGAGATCCTGTGTGTTTGTCCCAATCTTCTTTGAATTCAGATTCAGTCCTCATCTCTACCACTTCCACTGGGAGACTATTCCATGGATCCACTACTCTTTCCGTAAAGAAATATTTCTGCATATCACTCCTCAATCTATCCCCTTTCACCCTCATTCCATGTCCCCTCGTAGCAGAGCTTGCTTTCAATCAAAAAGGTTCTCCTCCTGTGCATTTATGGAATGGAGGTATTTAAGCATCTCAATCATATCACCTCTATCCCGCCCCGCCTTTCTTCTAAGGTGTACATATTAAGATCCTTAAGTCTGTCCTCATGCTTTATAATGAAGACCACTAACCATTTTAGTAGCCACCCTCTGTGCAGACTCCAGCATGTTTACATCCTTTAGAAGGTGCGGTTCCAGAATTGCACACAATACTCCAAATGAGGTCGCACCAAAGACTTATACAGAGGCACTATCACCTCTTTTCTTCTGCTGGCAATTCCTTTCCCTATACACCCAAGCATCCTTCTAGTTTTTGATGTCACTTTTTCTACCTGTTTAGCTACTTTAAGATCATCAGACACAATCACGCCTAGGTCCCGCTCTTCTTTAGTGGACAAAAGTACTTCACCCCCTATACTATATTGCTCTCTTGGATTGCTGCAGCTCAAATCCATGACCTTGCATTATTTTAACATTAAACCTCAGCTGCCAAATTCTAGAACATTCTTCAAGCTTAGTTAGATCCCTCCTCATGTTATCTATATCTTCCTGGATGTCTACTCTATTGCAGATTTTGGTATCATCCGCAAAGAGGCAAACCTTAACCGATAGCCCTTCCGCTATATCACTAAGATGTTAAAAAGAATTGGACCAAGGATAGATCCGTGGGGCACACCACTGGTAACCTCCTCCTCCTCAGAATGAGCTCCATTTACCTGTACCCTTTGTCACCTCCCACTCAACCAATTACTAACCCAAGCAGCAACTTTAGGGTACATCCCTAGGGTGCTCAGTTTGTTTATGTCGCCTGTGAGGAACAGTGTCAAAGGATTTACTGAAATCTAAATACACCACATCTAGGGCTCTCCCTCAGTCCAACTCCCTGGTCACCCAGTCAAAGAAATCAATCAGATTTGTCTGACAAGACCTGCCTCTGGTTAATCCATGCTGCCTCGGATCCTGTAATTCACTGGATTCCAGAAACCTCACTATTTTCTCTTTCAGCAGTGTTTCCAATAATTTACTCACAACCGAAGTTAAACTAACCGGCCTGCAGTTTTCAACCACATCCTTACTTCTGCTTTTGTGTAAAGGGATATATATAGGGATAGGAAGATGGGAGACTTGGGGGTACCACATTTTTGCTGGTACTATGAGCCACAATAGTATGGGAGGTAGTGGCATGGATGCCTTGGGTTGAGACTGAACAGGCAGATTGGTGGGGTGGGGGGGGGGGGAGGTTCCCCTAAGAGATAGCCTTTTGGTACCTAGGTTTAGAAGAGGTTTGCAACGGGGCTGGGAATGCCATTACAGCTCTGCCAATGAGGCTACTGAAGAAGTGGAAAAGTTTGGGTGGGGGAGGCAAGATCTCCAAGTATACTATGCTGAAATCAAATCTGGATTTTCTACCAGAGGGCTCTAAATGAGAATCACTTGGCCTATAGTGCTTGGTGCGGTTTGTATAGTAGGGGGAGTTTGCAAGCTATCAGGATCTTCAGGAAGAGTATAGGATTGGGGACAAGGCATACTATCAATACTTTCAACATTATATAAGGATGAATAGAGGGTTATCCAAGGGTTTGGGGGTGGAATCTCTCAATGCTGGGGTTCCTCCAAAGTCAAGATCACTACCTTTTTATGCTTTAATGAGGGAGGGGGGGGGGCGGGAAAAGCCAAGATATTTGACGAAAAGAAGAACTAGGACGACTAGAAAATGAATACAAGATGCTTTTATGTTGATACCGTATTACACGCTGCTAAGGTTGGTGAGGATTTATGGAATGGATCAAATGAGTTTTGGCGAAAATGTGGTCAGACAGTCTCCCTTTTACATCTGATGGGTGTGCCCTACAATTAAAAAGCCTTGGGAAATAGTTTTGGGATACTTCAATGACATTTTGGAGAAACAAGTGGCAGTTGAAACAGAAATCACCTTCTTAAATGAGAGAGAAGTAGTTTAAATTGGGGGTAGTTGCGGCTCAATTAATGGTGGCCAAGGCTTGGAAGCAATTGGAAGCTCCAGGGTTGCTAGAGTTTTGTATAAAGTGTGCTTTGTTTGATGTCTGGACTCACTGCACTGAAGTTGGATAGACGGGATCAAATCCATGAAATATGAACACTATACCTTAACAAGGTGGAGAGAGCTTAAGAACAAGTTATGTTTGCAGGTAAGCCGTTTATGAACCATTATCCTTTTCTCTTTTCCTTATTATTCTTGTTTTGTGTAATATTTACTTTGTATGGACCTGCCACCTGGGTATTTATGGTTTATATTTTGGAGAATGAAAGGAAGTGAGAGGTGGGGGTGTGTTGGAGGAGGGTGTTAGATATTATGAGCGTTCTGTTTTTTTTAGATCAGCACTGTTATTGCTGGCTGAAGTTTCCATGGGGGTGAAATGTATGGTTGGCTTATGTTGTGTTTTTGCATTCCAAATGCGCAATAGAGTTCATAATGAGTGATAAAACTGAATAAAGTTTAAAAAGAAATTGCCAAATGGGTGAGCTTTATGGCAATCTGGGGGTGAGCAGTGTCAAATTTTATCACCCAGAGCACGAAGCCAGGTAGTAAATCAGCAAAAAAGGATTTTAAGCAATAGGATACTGAGGTCTGGCCTGGGCACACCTCTCCATGAACTAGTAGGTTAGTTGGTTGAATGTTTAGGGTGGGGGGAGGAGAAGGCAAGGGTTAGTTTATATCGCAGGGTAGGGATTAAGATGTTGAAATGAGTGAATGTTATAAATGGGACAAATGGAGATCATGTGATGTGCTGTGCCCTAGCTCAGATAGCCCTGGTCTATTTTGGATAATAGCGGCCTTTTACAAGTGTGATTAAACAGTAATATATTGGCCATTGGATTTGGAAAAGCATATGGATAAAAATTTGGAGAAACCAACCCGAGATGTCACAGCAAGGGCTGGCAAAAACAAAAGAAACAACGTACCAAGCATGGAGAGAATATGGAAGATGGGTCAAGGCCTAATCCTCGTTACTGAAGCGCTCAATTTAGAGATCATGAGTGCAGTCATCACAGCGTTGTATTACAAATTTGAGAAGCTGTGCAGCTTAGTGGCGGCGGTGCAATAAGCCCTAATGGAGCATGTAGCAAAGGTTGCCACTGTAGAGCAGAGAGTTTCTGACATGTAAGACCATATCGGAGGCCTGGAAGGGCAATTGCAAAAAATGCAAAAATCCTTGGAAGCAAAAACTAACAAAGTGAATGACTTGGAAAATCACTCTCAGTGAAGTAATCAGAGGTTTGTGGACGTTCCGGGATCGTTCAAGGATGGCAAATTGGTGATTTTTCTGGCTGTCTTGGAATTAGGCCTACACCATGGTAAACTTTGGGTGGAAAGAGCACATCAGTTGGGGCCTTGCCGGGAAGAAGGATCAAGACCCAGAGCGGCGACAGTAACATTTCTCAACTTCACCCACAAAAAGATGGCACTGAGGGCCTATTGAAGATTGAAAGAATTGTTAACAGGAGCAGCGAGCCACTATTCAGTCCCAGTAGTGGCTCAGAGAAAGGAATACTCTAATTATGTATGGTCCTGGTGAGTAAACAGATTAAGTTGGTACTGAAATTCCCAGCATGGCTTTGAGTTACCCACAATGGAGTGGTGAAACAGTTTCTCTTGCCGGAGGAAGCCTAGGCATGGCTGAGTGGGCTGGGTCCCAAGCAGACTGGAGAGTTTATGGAAGAAATCAAGTGAGTGGAACTTCTCTTTTTGGATTACTTTGTGTCCTGTTGGCTTTTATTTGGGCACTAAGAAATGGACCTTGCCCATGAGCTTGTTCTGACTAGACCCAGATGTTTTGAGAACCAGGGGAAGGTCACAACTCAATATAGCTAGAATGGTTAAGTGTAAACGCTTTCTTTTTGCCGGAGGAGGCCCATATGTGATTGAAAATGTCTCCCTAAAAGATTTGCTTCAATATTATTTGCATTCACGTGGATAACCATGAATGTTTCTAGCCCTCCAATTAGTCTGACTGGTGAAGACCACAGGACAGAAGAAGACTGCACTACAGTACAGCCAAGATGATTTTATATCATTTAGTTAAGTCTAGGCTGAACATCTGTGTTCTGGCTGGGTGGTGTTCTTAAGGGATAATGCCTAAAGATCTGTATATAGAAAAAACTAAAAGGAGCAGTTGCAAAGGTTAAAGATTTACATCAAGCTTGGGTGTTGTTAGAAATACTGTCTTGGAAGCCCAGACCAGTAGTATTCCATGCTTTAAGAAAAGTGGAAGGAAGTTCATAAAACTGCCAGCATGGTTTAAAAGTGAGGTCAGAGAGGCTGTTGTTGCCAAAAAAAAGCATCATCCAGGAAATAGAAAAAGGAGCCAAATGACGAAACTGGAAACAGCACAAGCACTGGCAAGTTAGATGCAAGGCATTGATAAGGCAGGCAAAAAAGAGAATTTGAGAAGAAGCTTGCTATGGAAGCAAAAACGCATAATAAAGACTTTTTCAAGTACATTCATAGCAAAAAACCTGAGAGAGAGTCAGTTGGACCATTAGATGATAGAGGGGTAAAAGGGGCACTAAGAGGGGAGAAGACCATAGCAGAGAGACTGAATGAATTCTCTGCTTCGGTCTTTACTGAGGAAGATATAGGAATGCTACCCATGACTGAAATGGTATTTAAAAGAGATGCTGCGGAAGAATTGAAAGAAATATCAATACACTGGGATGATGTATTACAACTATTTGATAAACTGAAGAGTAGCAAATCACCTGGATCAGATGGCATACATCTAAAGGTGTTGAAAGAACTGAAATATGAGATTGCAGACCTACCATTGGTAATCAGTGAACTATCATTAAATCATCTGTAATACCTGAAGATTGGAGGATGGCCAATATAACGCCAGTTTTTAAAAAGGGCTCCAGACCTGTGAGCCTGCCGAGAAAATTGGTAGAAACCATCATAAAGAACAAAATTACTGAATATGTAGATAGTCATGGTTTAATGGGAAAAAGCCAACATGGCTTTAGACAAGGAAGAACTTGTCTTACTAATCTGTTATGTTTTTTTGAAGGTGTGAATAAACAGACAAAGGTGAGTCGGTTGATATAGTGTATCTGGACTTTCAGAAAGCCTTTGACAAGGTCCCTCATGAGAGACCTTTGGCAAAATTCAAACGTTATGGGATAGGAGGCAGTGTACTATTGTGGATCAGGAACTGGTTAAAAGATAGAAAACAGAGGGTAGGGCCAAATAGCCAATTTTCCCAATGGAGAAAGGTGAATAGAGGAGTACCCAGGGATCTGTGCTGGGTCCGCTGCTTTTTAACATATGACCTCGAAATGGGATTAACGAGTGAGATTATCAAATTTGCAGATGACACAAACTATTCAAAGTTGTTAAACCCTATGAGGATTGTGGAAAATTGCAAGAGGATCTTGATAAATTGGAAGACTGGGCATCCAAATGGCAGATGAAATTTAATGTGGACAAGTGCAAAGTTATGCACCTAGGAAAAAAACTATGGTTACACGATGCAAGGTTCCACATTAGGAACCACCACCCAGGAAAAAGACTTAGGCGTCATTGTGGATAACATGTTAAAACCCTCCGCTCATGTGTAGTGGCGGCCAAGAGAGGCAATAGAATGCTAGATATCATAAGGAATGGAGAATAAAATCAAAGGATTTTATAAAGCCTCTGTATCGTTCCATGGTGCGACTGCACCTTGAATATTGTGTGCAATTCTGGTCGTCATATCTTAAAAAGGATATAGCGTTATTAGGAAAGGTACAGAGAAGAGCCACCAAAATGGTAAAGGGGATGGAAGGATACCCCTATGAAGAGAGGCTAAAAAGGTTAGGGCTCTTCAATCTTGAAAAGAGACGGCTGAGGGGAGATATGATAGAGGTCTATAAATGAATGAATGGAGTGGAGTGGAACGGGTAAACGTAGATCAATTGTTTATGCCATCAAAATATAGAAAGTCTAGGAGTCATGCCATGAAGCTACAGGGTAACCTATTTAAGACTAATAAGAAAAAATATTTTTTCACTCAACGTGTAATCAAACTCTGGAATTTGCTACCTAAAGATGTAGTAAAAGCTGTTAGTGTATTAGGGTTTAAAAAAGGTTTGGACAAGATCCTGGAGGAAAGGTCCATAAACCATTATTAAAGTGGACCCAGAATATCCACTGCTTGCCCCAATACAAGCATTGTGGAACCTGTGTCTTTTGGGGAAACTGCTAGGTACTTGTGACCTAGATTGGCCACTGTTGGAAAAAGGATACTGAGCTTGATGGACCTTGGTCTGACCCAGTATGGCATATCTTATGTTCTTATGTTCCATGCCAGTTTTGTGTATGGTGTTTATTACTGCTCCATCAATGTTTAAGATGGGGCTGCACTATGATAAAGAGGGAAGAATTTTGATAATGATGGTGCTGTTGGCCAAAAACCTAAAGTCTTAAAGGGTGGGGTTTTGAATTTTGTAAGAGTAATTTTGTTTCAAGCATGGATGGGATAGTTGAAGGGACTTACCTATGGTGAAGACGTCCTCTCCCTTTTTTTGTTTAATCTAGTATTTTTGATTTTGAGATGCCTCAGACAAGATGTGAAATTGTACATGTTGCAAATGGGTTATTCATTATTTCCCCTTAGTAGGTTAACTATACAAGGGAAACAGGTAGGAATTTTAGAGGTGAGAGGGGTTGGAAAGGTTCTGTGGTGTATATTATAGGAAGTTGATCAGGGCTAGTGCAGGCCAAGTAAAGTTTTATTGGCTTGGGTGAGTCCACATATTGGTGCAAAGAGGATGATGGAGGGACGACAATAGTGATCTCCTTTTCCACAAGGTGCGGAAAACGTTCTTGGGGCTGAGGAATGGGGTAGGAGTAGGAGGCTTAGCTTTTGATTATATTTTGCAGAGTCCTGGTGTGTATGTATGTTGAGAGTGAGAGTTTGTAAAGTGTTACTGGTTGAATTTGAGAAAGATTTGTTGGGGTGGAGACTGGGCACCCTAGTCTGGGTCCTAAGGGATCTATGGAATGTGGTTGCATTGGAGAGGTGTACAAGTAAGGAATCGAGAACATGACTAATATTTATTTATTTATTTATTTAACATCTTTTATATACCGCGCTATTTGTTTTCAGTGCGGTTTACAAGTAACAGAAGCTGCACAATCAGAGGACACTGGTGTGCTTACATTATAACAGGAAACTTAAACATGGAACAACATGTGTAATATTGATACAGAAATAAGATTATCATCATAGAATGTCTTGGGGACTGGATCGCACATTAAGTAATATAAAATTTTGAAGGCACTACAAAGACAGAAAGCCCATGTGGCATGTTTGCAGGAAATGCACCTGGATTATAAGGAGCATAAAATTTGGTGGTGTATGTGTCTGCTGATACCCAGCATTTGGGGGAGGTAATTTTATTTAGTAAATATTTAGCTTATAAAATTCAGATTTATAAAGATCCTGGGGATTTTTTTTGTTCTACATGTCACCTTGCAGGATCAAAAAATGATTCTGGCTAACATCTATGCACCTAATGTATATCAACACACCTTTTAATCAGGATGCTAGAACAACTGCTCCTATTTGCAGGAAACTAACTTTGTTATGGACCAAAGTTGGATCGAACATCGGGTCGGGGTAGTGAAGCATGGACAGATAAGCGAGACCTCCCCTATCTATGTAATTCCTTAGATCTAGTAGATTGCTGGCAGCAGCTACATCCCCAGGAGCATGATTACACACATTAGTCTTATGCTCATGGCTCACGTTCGTAAATAGACTATTTACTGGTTTCGGCTTCTTTATTCACATAAATGACTTAGGCTGAGATTGGACAGACTGATGTGTCCAATCACTCTATTATTTGGCTTAACATAGGTGGGGGGGGGGAGGGGGGTTGGGAGTAGGTAAGGGATGAAGGCTCTTCCCTTATTATTTAGCCCAAGATGAGTATTTCAAACAATTTTTGTTAAGTAAGTGGGAGGAGTATAGTTCTAATAATGATATTCACAAGATACACCATCTTTTTTTTGGGAAGCAAGTAAAGCAGTTTTTTGAGAGGATATTATTGACTATGTGGTGGGTAGAAGAAAAGCGAAAGTATGGAAGATCATTTGACTGGAACAGCAATTATGTAAAGATAAGCAGAGATTCATAGCCCAACACACACAGGTGCACAAGGAGCAAATGATTGCAACGCAAGTAACACTGAATACGCTGATCCATAAAGAGACTAAGAAAGAATTGCTATACTGCAAATATCATTTGTTTAGATATGGGAATAAACCTGGGAGGACCTTGGTACATATAACTAAACCTTGGCTGGGACCGAAATCTATCACAGCTCTAAAGATGGGAAGTTAATTGCGGGTACATGGGTGATGGTGCAGGCTTTAGCTGCTTCGGGGGGGGGGGGGGGATTAAGCATAGTTACTCACCTGTAACAGGTGTTCTCCAGGGATAGCAGGAATCAGTCCACACATATGGGTGACGTCGGCACCGACAGAGCCCTCATGGTAACCTCTCCCCAGCTTTCAAAGAAAGCCTTTGGGAGATGTACCACGCATGCGTGGTCCCCTTCTCGCCCAAGGGTGCCATCTTGCCTCAGTCAGATTAGATAGCACAAGACGGCAACAAGAAAAACTTCACGGGGAGGAGGGAAAGTTGCAAGGACTGATTCCTGCTGTCCCCGGAGAACACCTGTTACAGGTGAGTAACTACGCTTTCTCCCGGAACAAGCAGGAAGTCAGTCGTCAATATGGAACTTTCCAGCTACATGCTACCAAAAAACCTGTAAAAGCCACGGGTGACCAGGAAAAGGTGAGCTGTGAGAAGCAGCAACTGAATCGAGAGACAACAGACCCATGAGTGGCCCCAAGTGTCAAGCGAGGAACCAGTTCTCTGGTAGCCTGAACACATCGAAGGACCAGAGGGCAGAGGTTGCCTTGCACCCCAAACAAATGATGGAGTACTGCCTGACGGGACCCCCTCTCCAGGTAGTAATGAGCTACGAAGGTATGAACCGAAGACCAGGTGGTGGCATGGCAGATCTGACCAGGCGCTTCAGTGAGAGACCAGCCTGCTCGTAAGCGAAGGCAATGCAATCTGCCAACCAAGTGGACAGGGTCTGCTTAGAGACTGCTGTCCCCAGTCGACCTGGGTTGCAGGAGATGAAGAGTTGTGATGAACAGCGGTGGGCCACAGTCCATTCGAGGTAGAAGAACAGGGCCCGCTTACAGTCCAGAGTGTGGAGAGCGGCCTCAGCCCTACTGGTGTGGAGTTGAAGGAAGAATGTGGGAAGTATCTCCTCCTCGTTGAGGTGAAATAGTGACACCATCTTTGGTAGAAACTTCGGGTGAGTGCGGAGCTTGACTCTGTTATTGTAGAACCCTGTATGAGGTGGATGTGCCACCAGGGCCTGGAGCTTGCTGACCCTGTGAGTTGATGTGAGCACCATAAGGAAGACCACCTTTCAGAATAGGTACTTAAGGTTGCATGAGTCGAGAGGAAAACCACCTTCCACGAAAGGTAGCGAAGGTGGCAAATAGCCAAGGGCTTGAATGGTGGACGGGTGAGCTGCCCAACACCACGTTGAGGTCCCATTCGGTCGCTGGAGGGCGAACCGGGGGCTTAGACAAGAGCAGGTCCCGCAGGAAGCAGCCTACCAGAGGTTGAGCTGAAAGGGGCCTACCATCCATCGGGTGGTGGTAAGCAACCAGGGCACTGAGGTACACTCTAACGGAATTAGACCTGAGTCCAGAGTGAGAAAGATGGAGAAGATACTGCAACACCATAGCCACCGGGTAGGAGTAAGGGTCAGTCCTTTGCTCAGCACACCAAGCTGAGAACCTACGCCATTTAAAGGCACATGCCTTCCTCATAGAGGCCTTACAGAGGCCAGCAGAATATTCTCCACCTCAATGGGAAGGTGGAGATGGGCCAGGGCTACCCTCTCAGTAGCCACGCCATCAGCGAAAGAAATCTCAGGTTGGGGTGTAGGAGAGAGCCCCCCTCTCCTGAGATAGAAGCCCCGGGGCAGTCCATAAGGTGATGGGGGCTTCCACTGCAAACTGCAGGAGCAGCGGGAACCATGGTTGCTGAGACCATTAGGGGCTATCAAGATGAGTGAGGCCCTGTCACAGAGGGTCTTGAATAAGGTCTTGGCAATCAGTGGTGTCGGAGGGAAGGCGTACATGAGGCCCCCCGACCATGGGACTAAAAACATGTCCGCCGCCACCCTGGAGGGGTGAACCTGCCGAGAGCAAAAACGGGGCAACTGGAAGTAGTCCAGACTGGCAAACAGGTCCATCACGGGATCCCCCAGAGGTGAAAAAGTCTACTGGCTACCTTGGGGTCCAGCTGCAACTCGTGCGACCGGAGCACCCTGCTTAGCCTGTCGGCCAGGAGGTTGTCCTGACCCGGCAAGTGCACTGCTTTGAGGAAGATACTCTACTGGGTCGTGTAAGAGCAGAGGGCCAGTGCCTCCTGACAGAGCACGGGACCCCGTGCCCCCCTGCTTGTTCACATAGAACATGGCCACCTGATTGTCCGTCTGGACTACGACTGGCCAGTGGCGGAGGCGATGGCCAAAGACTCTCAGGGAGAGGTGAATGTCTCGAAGCTCCAAGAGATTGATTTGCTGGTTGATTTCGTCCGGTGACCAGCAACCCTGGGTGCAGAGTCCCTCGCAATGGGCTCCCCAGTCAAGAAGGGAGGCATCCATGGTGAGGACCATGGAATGCCCGAGGCTTTGGAAAAGCATGCCCTTCTCCAGGTGGTGAGATGACTGTCACCAGACCAGGGAGTCTGCCAACCAGCGGGTCACCCAAACCCTGTCTCGGAGGAGGCCGGTGGCCTGTGACCACTGGTCCCGGAAGCACCACTGCACCGTTCTTATGTGGAGACGGGCATCTGGAGTGACATTGACCGTGGAAGCCATGTGCCCGAGGAGGCACAGAAGATGGCGGGCAGACACCAAGGGTCGGTGTTGTATGTCCCAGGCCAGAGACCTGAGGCAATCTGCCCAGTCCGTAGGCAAGAAAGCCTTTGACTGGTGGGTGTCGAGCTTTGCTCCTATGAATTCCAGGCACTGTGTTGGAAGAAGGTGGGACTTGGTGTAGTTTATGATGAAGCCCCAAGTGCTGTAGGACCTGGATGGTGCGTGCAGTTGCCTATTGCACCTCGGACGCCATGTCCCCTTTTACAAACCAGTCATCCAGATAGGGAAACACGAAGACTCCCTGAAGCCTGAGAAAGGCGGCCATGACTGTGAGGCATTTTGTGAACACTCCTGGGGCAGAGGCGAGCCCGAAGGGGAGCACCCTGTATTGAAAGTGCCTGCCCCCCTACTACGAAAGGCAGGTATTGCCTGTGGTGAGGATGGATTAGGATGTGAGTATACACATCTTTGCGGTCTAAGGAGCACAGTCAGTCTCCCTGCTGGAGGTAGGGCAACAATGTTCCAAGGAGAGGAATTTGTTGAGGTTGCGCAGGTCGAGGATGGGCCTTAGGCTCCCTGTCCTCTTTGGGACGAAGAAGAGGGAGGCAGCTGGGCCAAGCGGAGGACGTAGCCCTCCCTGACCATCCTCAATGCCTAGGCATCGGTGGTGATTGTTACCCACCTCGGGGCACAGAGGGTCAGTCGTCCCCCTGTAGGCTGGTGACCTGTTTGAGGAAGAGTGGCTATGATGGAGTAGTAAAAAACTCCCCCCTGGTTGGGCTGGAGCCGGTGCCTGGGGCTTTGGAGCCTTTTGCTTACGCGGGCCATGCCCTTGTCCCTTGGCCTGCTGCCCTTGTTGGGGAGCCGGGGAGGCCTGAAAATGTGGGAAGTTGCGGTAAGCAGCTCCCTTCCTCGGGTAAAAGGGCTTTTTACCAGAGGCCTTCCTTCGGGGAGGGGCAGCAGTCTTAGAGAGCCTGGTCCTCGTCATCAACTTGGTCTCCAACTTGGCGGCCTTGTCGGTCATGGGCTTGGCCAAAGAGGTTTTCACTCTGTCAAGGGGGACATCAACCAACATGTCCTGGGACCCACTGCTCGAGTCAGACAACTGGAACCAAGCCTGGCGGCACACACAGATGCCTGCCGCGGCTACCCGGGCCGCCGACTCAAACCCATCATAGGCCGCTCAAGACATAAATTTGGAGCATTCACGGACATCCTTGGAGAGGCCCCTTAAGTGCTACAAGGGTTCCTTAGAGAGACCAGCCGAGAAACCGGCGAGTTCCTTCGCCAGGTCCCTCAGATACAAGCCCATGTACAGCTGATAGGCCTGGATTCAGCAAATGAGCATTGAGCCCTGGTAACACTTCCTGCCGAGGTCGTCCAAGGTACGGGCCTCCATACCGGAGGGCACCGAGGAGTGCGTCTTCTGGCTCTTCAGTCGATGCATGACCAACTCCACCACCATGGAGTTGTGCGGCAGTTGCGACTTCTAGAAGCCAGGGCTCCGGCAGACTCAATACATCAAGTCAATCTGCTTGCTCACTACCGGCACCGATGTTTCCCACATGCGGAACATGAGTCGTTCCAGGATGGGAGGAATGAGCACCGTGAGCGATTCCCGAGGGGGAGACTCGTACTGGAGGATCTCAAGCTCATCAGCTCAAGGGTCCTCCTCAGACTCGGTTGAGAATGTCAGGGCCTTAGACATGTCTCTGACAAAGTCTAAGAATGCCATGTCCTCGGGCGGGGACCTTCTACGAGGTTCTGAGACTGGGGAGTCCGAGGGGACGTTGCAGTGTCGACAGGTGTCCGGGGACTCGTCATCCTCCATCTCCCACTTGGAGCAGTCCGAGGAAGACTCGAGGGTGGGCTGCTCCATGGGTCTGGAAGGCCCCGAGGCCGCTCGGTCTGCCCCCGGAGGGGCATCGGTGACTACCGTGGCCGGACCACAGCGCCCGCTGCTGATCCAATAAGGCAGACAAGCTGCGCTCCAAGGACACCATCCTGGACTCGAGTCCAGAAGGCTCCGCAGCATTTGGTGCGGGCTCCGAGGAACTCAGACCTGACCCCGGCTCCCCAGAGGGGAATCCTCGACTAGGATAGCCTCCGAGGATCGAGGAAGGTCTAACGCCGGATCCTTTCGGTGGACCTTCGCCGGCTGCTCCCTCTCCGAAATCTCAGGCAGGCATTGAGGGTTTCTTCTTCCTTCTGTGTTCCCTCGAGGGAGACCCCCTTCTCTGAGGGCCCATGATGGTGCTCGGGTTCGGAAAACTCCTCCCAAGATGTCGAAGCCTGGCATAGGGGGCTTCAGACACCAAGGCTTGGAGCTCACTCACCCTGCTTTTGGAGGCATCGAGGAGCCAGGAAAAAAAATCTATCACGCTGCTGCTAGCGGCTCTTTAGGGCCTTAGCAGACATCTGTTTGCATAAGCTGCAGGCCGCCGGGTCATGGTCTGGCCCGAGGCAATGGAGGTAGCAGTCATGTGTGTCGGTTAAGGACATGAGTTTACCACACCAAGTACACTTTTTGAAACCACTGGTAGCATCAGGGAAAAAAGAACCCCTGCGAGGTCAAAGACCCTTCGAGCTGCCAGCAGGGAAAAAAGGGCACAAAAGTGTCAAAAAAGAATGAAAATGCAAAAGGGACCCAAACTCTATGCCAAGGCACCAAGATCAGTAGTCGGGAAGAGTACCGGTGCAATATCGGAAATGAGTTAAGAACTCGAGAAGGAAAAATTAACTTTTTCCGGGGGAAAAACAGACAATGTCTGAAGGGTTCCGCGGAAAAAATGAGCCTAAGCAAGATGGGACCCTTGGGCGGGAAGGGGACCGTGCATGCGTGGTGGCATTTCCCAAAGGCTTTCTTTGAAAGCTGGAGAGATAATCCTGTGAGGGCTCCGTTGGTGCCGACGTCATCCATATGTGAGGACTAACTTCCTGCTTGTTCCCGGGGAATGATTACACACACTTTGCCAGTGGCCATTTGCATGGACAGAGTTTGGGCAGAGTGCACAAGTATGCACATAAATTATAAAGCGTAGTTAGTCACCTGTAACAGGTGTTCTCCAGGGACAGCAGGAATTAGACCTCATATATGGAAGATGTCGGTACCAACAGAGCCCACACGGATACACTCCCCAGCTTTCAAAGAAAGCATTTGGGAGTTAGACCACGCAGTCGCCTTCCCACCCATGGGTGCCATTTTATCTCAGTATGATGACATAGCTCAATCAAGCATAAAAAAAGAAAAAAACTCCTCCATGGAGAGAAGGGAGGGTTGCGAGGACTGAATCCTGCTGTCCCCAGAGAACACTTGTTACAGGTGAGTAACTACGCTTTCTCCAGGAACAAGCAGGAAGTCAATCCTCACATATGGGACTCCCCAGCTACAGGATACAAAAAAACCTGTAGAAGGCTCCAATAAAGTGAAGCGAGTGGGATAAGGAGCACAAATGGCTCAAAGGCAAAGGACACAGCTGCAGCACTGAGCAAGATATCACCTCATCGGTAGCCAGGAACAACGGGCTGGAGGGAAGGAGTTGCACTATTCCCCAAAGAGGTAACAAAGCACTTCCTGGCTGAAGGTGCTGTCATGCCATAAGCTTTCTTCCAAGCACTAATGCACAGTGAAAAGTATGGATGGAAGACCAGATGGCGGGCCCTGCAGATGTCCAGCAGAGGGACTGAGCGCAGGTTTGCCACCAAGGGTGCCATGGCATGCACATTATGTATTGTAATGTGACACTACAGGGAGAGTCTGGCCTGCTCATAAGTGAAGGAGATGCAGTCGGCCACCCAGGCAAACAAGGTCCACTTGTAGACCGTAACTCCCAGACTGTTAATGTCATAAGAGATGAACAGCTGTGACGAGCAGCAATGGGGCTGTGTCCTTTGGAGATAGGAGGAGAGTGCCCTCTTGAACATAAGAACATAAGATATGACATACTGGGTCAGACCAAGGTCCATCAGGCCCAGTATTCTATTTCCAACAGTGGCCAATCTAGGTCATATGTACTTAGCAGTTTCCACGAGGGACACAGGTTCCACAATGCTTGTATTGGTTCAAGCATTGATATCCTGGGTCCCTTCTTAATAATGGTTTATGGACCTTTCCTCCAGGAACTTGTCCAAACCTTTTTTAAACCCAGCTACATTAACAGCCTTTACTACATCCTCTGGTAACAAATTCCAGAGTTTGATTACACGTTGAGTGAAAAATTATTTTCTTTATTAGTCTTAAATAGTTTACCCTGTAGCTTCATTGCATGTCCCCTAGTCTTTCTATATTCTGATAAGGTAAACAATCGATCTACGTTTACCCGTTCCACTCCGTTCATTAATTTATAGACTTCTATCATATCTCCCCTCAGCCGTCTCTTTTCCAGGTTAAAGAGCCCTAACCTTTTAGCCTTTCTTCATAGGAGTATCCTTCCATCCCCTTTACCATTTTGGTGGCTCTTCTCTGAACCTTTTCTAAAATCGCTATATCCTTTTTAAGATACGGCGACCAGAATTGCACACAATATTCAAGGTGCGGTCTCACCATGGAACGATGTAGAGGCATTATAATATCCTTTGTTTTATTCTCCATCCCTTTCCTTATGATACCTAGCATTCTATTTGCTCTCTTGGCCGCTGCTACACACTGGGTCGAGGGTTTTAACATGGTATCCACAATGACGCCTAAATCTTTTTCTTGGGTGGTGGTTCCTAATGTGGAACTTTGCATCGTGTAACCATAGTTTGGGTTGTTCTTCCCTAGGTGCATAACCTTGCACTTATCCACATTAAATTTCATCTGCCATTTTGATGCCCAGTCTTCCAATTTATCAAGATCCTCTTGCAATTTTCCACAATCCTCTTGGGTTTTAACAATTTTAAATAGTTTTGTGTCATCTGCAAATTTGATAACCTCACTCGTTATTCCACTTTCCAGGTCATTTATGAATATGTCAAAAAGCAGCGGATCCAGCACAGATCCCTGGGGTACACCACTATTCACGTTTCTCCATTGGGAAAATTGGCCATTTAGCCCTACCCTCTGCTTTCTATCTTTTAACCAGTTCCTGATCCACAATAGTACACTGCCTCCTATCCCATGACTCTTTAGTTTTGCCAAAAGTCTCTCATGAGGGACCTTGTCAAAGGCTTTATGAAAGTCCAGATACACAATATCAACCGACTCACCTTTGTCCACCTGATTATTCACTCCTTCAAAAAAGCATAACAGATTAGTAAGACAAGATCTTCCTTGTCTAAAGCCATGTTGGCTGTCTCCCATTAGGTCATGACTATCTACATGCTGAGTAATTTTATTCTTTATGATGGTTTCTACCATTTTTCCCGGTACTGATGTCAGGCTCACCGGTCTGTAGTTTCCCGGATCACCCCTGGAACCTTTTTTAAAAATTGGTGTTACATTGGCGATCCTCCAATCTTCAGGTATTAGAGATGATTTTAATGATAGTTCACAGATTACTAATAGCAAGTCTGCAATCTCGTATTTCAGTTCTTTCAACACCCTTGGATGTATACCATCCGGCCCAGGTGATTTGTTACTCTTCAGTTTATCTAATAGTTGTAATACATCTTTCCGATGTATCGATATTTCCTTCAATTCTTCCGCACCTTTAAATACCACTTCAGTCATGGGTAACATCCCTACATCTTCCTCAGTAAAGACTGAAGCAAAGAATTCATTCAGTCTCTCCGCTATCGCCTTGTCGCCTCTTAATGCTCCTTTAACCCCTTTATCATCGAATGGACCAACTGACTCTCTCATAGGTTTTTTGTTACGAATGTACTTGAAAAGGTCTTTACTTCACGTTTTTGCTTCCGCAGCAAGCTTCTTCTCAAATTCTCCCTTTGCCTGCCTTATCAATGCCTTGCATTTGACTTGCCAGTGCTTGTGCTGTTTCCAGGTTTCGTCGTTTGGCTCTTTTTTCCATTTCCTGAAAGATGCTTTTTTGGCAACAACAGCCTCTCTGACCTCACCTTTAAACCATGCTGGCAGTTTTTTGGACTTCCTTCCACTTTTCTTAAAGCGTGGAATACAGCTGGTCTGGGCTTCCAAGATAGTATTTTTCAATAACAGCCAAGCCTGATGTACGTCTTTAACCTTTGCAACTGCTCCTTTTAGTTTTTTCTTAACTGTTTTCCTCATTTTATCATAGTCTCCCTTTCGAAAGTTAAAAGGTAGTACTGTGGATTTCCTTACTATCCCTCCTCCACTAATTAAATCAAAGGCAATCATGCTATGATCACTATTGCCAAGTGGCCCCAACAACCTTATCTCTTGCACTAGATCTGGTGTTCCACTAAGGATTAGGTCTAATATGGCTTCCCCTCTGGTCGGTTCATGAACCAGCTGCTCCAAGCAGCAGTCATTTATTTCATCCAGGAACTTTATCTCCCTAGCATGTCCTGCCGTGACACTGACCCAGTTGATACCGGGGTAGTTGAAATCACCCATTATTATTACTGTGCTGCAACCTTTGTTAGCTTCCTTGATTTCTTTGAGCATTTCATCATCCATTTGGTCATTCTGGCCAGGCGCTCGATAGTACACTCCCACTGCCATTGCCTTCCCCCTTTTACATGGAATTTCAATCCATTTAGATTCTACAGCAGATTTTGTTTCCTGCAAAACTTTAATCCTTTCTGACTCAATGCCCTCTCTAACATAGAGAGCAACCCCTCCACCAATTTGATCAGCTCTATCATTACGATATAGTTTGTACCCAGGTATCACAGTGTCCCAATGGTTGTCCTCCTTCCACCATGTCTCTGATATTCCAATCATATCTAACCTTTCATTTAGTGCTATATATTCTAACTCTCCCATCTTATTTTTTAGACTTCTAGCATTTGCATACAAGCATTTTAGAGAATGTATTTTATTCATATTAATTTGGCTATTGTTAGACATGGGTAATTTAGGATCTTTAAGCTCTGTCTGCTCCATACTTGAGGGCATTTGGGCTACTTTACTCTTTTGTGGAACCTCTCTGCTTTTGGTAGTATCCTTCAAATCCAGGGTGGGCAACAAGGCCTCTCTGCCTGAGAGGTATGAGGCCAGGGAAAAAAGTTGGGAAGAACCACCTCCTGGTTCATATGAAAGGCGGACACCACATTAGGTAGAAACTTAGGGTGTGTCCAGAATACGACACTGTTTCTGTGGAACTTGGTGTAGGGGGCGTGAGCCACCAGCACCTGCAGCTCACTAACTCACTAGGCAGAAATGAGCGCAACCAGGAAGACTACTTTCCATGATAAGTACTTCAGATGGCACGTAGCCAGAGGTTCAAAGAGGGGAGCCATCAGCTTTCACAGAACGATGTTGAGGTCCCATGCCACCAGCTGTGGGAGGACAGGGAGGAGGGGGGGCGAGAGAGGAGGTGCCCTCTCATGAAGCAGTTCACTAGCAGGTGTGTAGCGATGGACTGGCCGTCAAAAAGGTAATGATGCGCCCCTATGGCGCAGAGGGGCACCCGGACAGAATTGGACTTCAGCTCAGTCCGAGAGAGGTGCAGGAGATATTGTAGGATATCCAGCACCACGCAGCAGAAAGGGTTGAGATTCTTGTTGGAGCACCAGACAGAAAATCAGCGCCACTTGAATGCATATGCCCGGCCCATAGAATCCTTGAAGGAAGCCAGGACAACGTCTTCCACCTCCCCTGGAGAGGTGAAGGTGTGAAATGGCTAGCCTCTCAGCAGCCACACCATCAGAGCAAGGGATCGGAGACTGGCATGGAGAAGGATCCCATTCTCCTTTGAGAGCAGATCTGAGTCCTAGAACAGGGGTATCGGGGCCGCTTGGGACAGCTGCAGGAGCAGGGAAACCACGGCTGTCAGGGCCATGTGAGTGCAATTAGGATTACTGAGGCCTTTGAGCAAGGTCCTGGGAACCAGGGGAGTCAGTGGGTAGGCATACAGGAGGGCTCCCGGACCAGTGCAGGAGGAAAGCGTCTGCTGCCACTCATCCCTTGACTAACCTCCATGAGTAGAAATGGCTAGTGAAGAGATCGAACATCGGGGTTCCCCAGCTTTGGAAGATCAAATTGGCTACCCCAGGGTGAAGTCTCCACTTGTGGGGTTGAAGGACCTTGCTGAGACAGTCTGAAAATAGCTTGTCCTGACTCAGCAGGTAGACCGCCTGGAGGGTCATGCAGTTCTCTATGGCAAAATTCCACAGGCGAACTGTCTCCAGGCAGAGGAGGTAGTAGCCTGTGCCTCCCTGCTTGTTGATGTAGAACATAGCTATTTGGTTGTCCGCCTGGACGAGTACCACCTGACCCACTAGGTGGGTGCAGAATACTTTGAGGACGTTTGTCACAGTCCAGAGCTCCAGAAGATTGATCTGGAGGGCACTCTCCTCTCAAGTCCAGGTGCAATGCGATTGCAGTCTGTCGCAGTGTGCTCCCCAGCCTAGCTTGGAGGCATCTGTCATGAGGACACAGAGTGCCGGAGGGGCCTGGAAGGGTAGGCCAGCAAGCAGAGATGGGTGGCGACAACTGCTAGGCATTTGGTGAACACTCTGGGGGCGGAGGAGAGGCCGAAGGGGAGTACCCTGTACTGGTAGTGGCGCCTTCCGATAACGAAACAGAGGTACTGACAGCGCTGGGGGTGGATCAGGATGTGGGTGTAGGCATCTCTGAGATCCAAGGAGCATAGCCAATCTTCCCATAGGAAGTAGGGCTGCAATGTTCCAAGGGAGCTCATTTTGAACTTTTTCCTGAACAGAAAGCGGTTGAGGTTCCCCAGGTCCAGAATGGGCCGATAATCGCCTGTCCTTTTTGGGACAAGGAAGTATCTGGAGTAGAACACCTTGCTCCAGCAGGGCGGAGGCACCAGTTCCATGACCTGGTCCTCGAGTAAGTTCTCGTGTTCGCTCTACAGGAGCTCTCTGTGCAGGGAGGTCATGGGAAGCTCTCTTGGGAAGTAGGGAGGAGATGTCTGGTGGATGTAGCCGAATCACCTGCAGCACCCGAGGCATCAGAAGCAATGCCCAGGGAGAGATGGGTGAAATGCACCTGACGCCCTCCCGTGTGCTGTGGGCCCTCAGATGGAAAAGAGGCTATGCCAAGGAGTCAAAAGCTCCCCTCCCCCCAGGCTCTGGCTGGGGCAGTGTTTGGGGCTTGGGGGCCTTTGGCTAACAGGGGCTGTACCCCTGGCCTGCTGATCCTGTTGGGGAGCCTGTTAGGCTGGAAAATGGGGGCATTTCCTGTAGGCCTTCTTCTCCTTTGGGTGGAAGGTCATTTTATCCTAAACGTTTCGTCGGGAAGGGTCAGCAGTCTTCCTGGACAGCCTAGTCCTGGGTCAGGAATTCTGTCTACAGCTCGGCTGCCTTGTCTGTCATAGGTTTGCCGTTGAGTTTCTCCCCCAGGCATGGGACATCGGCTAGCTTGTTCTGGACGCACTGCTTCAAGTCAAGGATTGTAGCCAGGCCTGGTAGCGGGCACTAATGCTCACAGCAGCCACACAGGCCATGGACTCGAAGCCGTTGGAGGCTGCCCAAGTCAAACTTGGAGTATTCCTTGACTGTGGAGGCCAGGGTCTGGAAGCGCTCGAAGGGTTCCCTTACCAGACCAACCGAAAATCCGGCAAGCTTCTTAGCCGGGTCCTGGAGGTACATGGCCATGCACAGCTGGTATGCCTGGATCCGGGCAGTGAGCATTGAGCCATGGTAGCACCACCTGCCAAAGCCATCCATGGTGTGGGCCTCCCTGCCAGGGAGTACCAAGGAATGCGTCTTTTGGCTCTTGATTCAACGCATGGCCAACTCCACCACCATGGATATGTAAGGTAGTTATGCTTTTTGGAATCCAGGACTCTTGCCGACTCGATACTGGGAATAGAGTTAACGGCTCAACAAAGGCACTGTCACCGGGCTCTCCCAAATCCGAAACAAGCGTTCGAGGATGGGGGGAATTGGCACCATCAGTGCCTCCTTCAGAGGGGCCTCGTACTGGAGGATTTCCAGGTCCTCAGCATTAGGCTCGTTCTCCAACTCTAATATGAAGGGCAGTGTCTGCGCCATTCCTCGGATGAAATCGAGGAACACTAAGTCCTCGGGCAGGGACCACCAACACTCCTGCAGGGGAGATGGCTCCGAGGGCACATCTCTGAAGTGCAGTATCAGGGGACTCCTCATCGGTCTCCCAACCTGACTCGGAGCCTGAGAAGACCTCGAGCCCTGCGCGGTCATCGAGCCGGAGGGCCAGCAGCATTGAAGAGTGCAGTGTAGGATGCACTGATCTCAAAGCACTCATGGGTGAATCACACCTTCGGTACAAGGTTGATGGCCTCGACTCCAAGCCAGAGAACCGCTCCAAGACAGGCTGGACTTGCTCCAGAGAGGTTCAAGCCATGAAGGGTCCCGAGATCAGGGCTGGCAACCCGGAGGTACCTGCTTCTGGGTCAAGCTGCGCCTTGAGGAGGGCAGCCAGGCTGCATTCCAGGGTCGCCATCCTGACTTCGAGGCCAGTCAGCTCCGCAGCCATCAGCTCAGGTCTTGAGGTCATCAAGTCCGGAGCCGGGTCCCTCAGAGGGGAATCATATATAATGAACGCACTGGGGGACAGAGTCTGATCCCCTGACGCAGTGGGAGTCGTCTCCTGCTGGGGCAGCATTGAAGGCCACTCCCAGCCTTCGCTCTCAGTGTGAGGACGAGGGCTCCGAGCCCGGGCACCCAAGTACCTATCTCCAGCGTCAGGATCTGACAGCATCTTCGACCATGGCTGGGATGCTGACTTGAGCCCGCGGGGAGGTCCTCGGAGGACGATCCCTGATCTGAGGCTTTGTGATCTCAGAGCTCTGAACAAGCTTGCCTGCGCCACGCCAAGCATCGGTTGGGGACCCCAGGGGCAGCGACTCCGTGCTCAAGGACAGTCCCGCAGCTGAGATATTTGAGGCAAACATGTTCTTACGCTGCTTATCCTTCTTCTTCCGGCTCTTGACCAACATTTGCAGGCAGAACGGGCAGGAGTCATCATTGTGGTCAAGCCCCAAGCAGCGAAGGCTGCAACTGTGGCGGTCGGTGATGGACATAGTATGGGAGGATTTGCCACAGCACTTGAATCCCTGACCGTAGACATAGCAGAGAACACAGCGCCCGCGAGGTCAAACTCACATGTCTCGGTCAGGGAGGGCACGAGGAAGTCCCACGTCAGGAAAAAGAAAAACGTACCCGAAAAAACACGATGCCGAGGTGAGGGCACAATCAGGCAATGGGAAGGAAGGCGTGAAAAAAACGCACGAAGAAGCTTGGAGAGAAATCATCTTCTACCGGGGAAACAGATAGGACGTCTGCAAGGCTCCATGGAAAAAAGAAGACTGAGGTAGAATGGCACCCTTAGGTGGGAAGGTGACCATGCATGTGCAGTCCAACTCCCAAAGGCTTTCTTTGAAAGCTGTGAAGTGAATCCATGCAGGCTCCATCAGTGCCGATGTCACCGATATGTGAGGACTGACTTCCTTCCTGTTTGTTCCCAGAGAAATTACTATATGTGTGGGTATTTACACCAGTTCTAGGGTGTAATTTCTGCTACATAGGCTAGTATTTTATAGAGAAGTAGGTGTTATTAAAAAAAATAGTCGTAATGTAAGTGCCTTTAAAAGCACTTTAACTAGGCGCCTCCTTATAAAATTACCCTCATAATGCTTAAAAGGAGTATCAAGACAAAAGTGCTGGACTGTTACTTACATGGATCCAGCCCAGGGTGACAAGGTCATGTTGATCTTGAATCAGAAACAGTTCTTCCTCATTTTCTGTATTGCAGTAGTCTGGTCCCCCGCATTGCTTTGGCACAATCACATGTGTTACTGTGAACTCGTTCTGCATCTGATAAGCATCAGCATATGTTATTTATTTAGTGACTTAACCACCTTCCTGCATCAAAGATACACCACTTTTGGTGTAAAACTGTAAAAAAATTAAATAAATAATAAAATTATATAATACAACAAAAAAATAAAACAAGCAAACTATCAAACAAAAGCAGAAACTAGTACCACCTTCCTTCTCACTTGTTCACTATCCTTGATTGTTATCCACACATAGAAACCGCCTGGTTTTCAACGGTTTCTACAGCTGCACAGGTTCATTGTTTATTACCAACAGCTATAAAGCAGAATTGTTCTTGCACTGGCAACCAGCCTGCCTACCAATTTCCCTTTGTGATTTACAAAGTATTAAGAGACATATGAATTAAATAAACCCAAAATCCAGACAAAGGAGTTCAATACGTAACACCTATGACAGAGATAGCAAAATTCAGCCCAATTTTAGTTCTGAATGGCAAGGGTTTCAGCTGTGCTGCCTCTGCTGGTAGAGCATTTGGGCCTGTGAGGATTGACTTGCTAATAAATTGTGTCTCTAATAATTTCGGAAAAGATATATTTTGGATGTAATTGATTTATTCTGTGTGTGCTTTAAGTCAGAAGATAGATGAAAATAAAAGTCTTTATCAGTGTTCGATTCCCACCATCTCCCCCACTCTCATCCACTGCAGGCACATTCTTTGATTTATAGGCTGTTAACTCAATTAAGAGGGATACAATGAGTCAATGAGGAATTTTCAACAAGTGAGGAATCTTGATCTTATCAATAAATAAATTATAATTCCTTTGCAGGTCATTGACAAACAAAGTACTTAGTTTAGGAAGCCTTACTCTTTTAACAACTCAATAATAATTAATAGGTAGCAATAGTGCAGCAAAAGATGGAGGCTAAATTGTAGTTACTCACCTGTAACAGGTGCTCTCCGGGGACAGCAGAAATCAGTCCTCACATACAGTGACGTCGGCAATGACGGAGCCCTCATGGAAGCATCCTCCCAGCTTTCAAAGAAAGTCTTTGGGAGATGCTACCACGCATACGTGGTAGCCAATGTTCCCTCTAATTTTCTGTAGTTTGTGTGCGCATAAAAAATCAGCTGTGCAGCTTTTGAAGGAAGGTTAAATTTTTGTGCGCCACATAATGACACTCGGAGTTACATACTTTAAAATTTGACTACACATCAGAATACAGTATGTACACCACATTGATTTTAATCAAATTAAATGAAAATAGGCGATTACTAAATGAAGCGGAAAATTTCTAGTAATTTCAATCACAACTTTTAAATTTTAAGACGTCTGTGTTTTCTATCAGAATCAGAACCATAATTTTTGTGCGCTCTGTTGTAAAGTATGTGCGCTCACTCGGCGAGGTGTGTGCGCGCGCACATGCGCACAGCTTAGAGGGAACAGTGGTGGTAGCCTTCCTGCCCAAGGGTGCCATCTTGCTCAGTCAGATGACACAGCTAAAAGACGGCAAAAAATAAAAGATGGTAAAGAAGCAACTCCAAGGGGAAGAGGGAGGGTTGTGAGGACTGATTCCTGTCCCTGGAGAATACCTGTTACAGATAAGTAACTATGCCTTCTCCGGGTACAAGCAGGAAGTCAGTCCTCACATATGGGACTCCCCAGCTACAGGCTACCAAAAGCCCATAGTGAAAAACACAGTCACCGCCTCCCCCAGACAACTGGGATCATACGAGATGAAAAGCTAAGCAGCTTTTCAGTGGCCCTGAGTACGTTGGATGTAGAAGGTCAAGGCCCTCTTAGAGTCCAGAGTGTGAAGGACTGTCTCACCCCTACTGGTGTGAGGTCTTGGAAAGAAGGTGGGAAGTACCACTTCCTGGTTGAGATGGAAGGAAGATACCACCTTCGGAAGGAATTTAGGGTGCATGTGGAGCGTCACCCCGTTCTTATAGAACCTGGTATAGGGCGCCTCCACCACTAAGGCCTGAAGCTCACTGACTCTGCGAGCGGAGGTGAGTGCAACTAGGAATGCCACCTTCCATGAGAGGTATCGTAGGGGGCAGGGTAGCCAGAGGCTCAAAGGGCAGTCGAGTGAGCTGCCTCAATACCACATTGAGGTCCCATTCGATTGCTGGAGGGTGAACTGGGGGCTTCGATAAGAGCAGACCCCTTAGGAAGTGGGTCACCAGTTGCTGGACCAAGAGGGGTTTGCCATCTGCCGGGTGGTGGTGCGCCGCCAGGGCACTGAGGTGCACCCTGACAGATTGCGGATTGCGAGAGGTGGAGAAGGTACTGCGACACCAGTCCTACCGGGTTCGCCCCATGCTCTGCACACCAAGTTGAAAACCTGCGCCATTTGAGAGCGTAAGCATTCCTAGTAGAAGCCTTACGAGAAGCCAGCAGGATCTCCTCTATCTCACTAGAGAGGTTGAAAGGGGCTAGGGTCACCCTTTCAGCAGCCATGCCATCAGTGACAGGGACCCCAGGTTGGGGTACAGAAGGGAAACCCCCTCCTGAGACAAGAGCCCTGGAGAGTTCCCCAATGGGATGGGGGTCTCCACCGATAATTGGAGAAATAGCGGGAACCACGGTTGCCTAGGACATCGAGGGGCTATCAGGATGAGTGAGACCTTGTCGCGGAGAGTCCTGAACAAGATTTTGGCAATCAGTGGTGTGGGAGGGAAGGCATACATGAGGCTCTCCAACTGATCAAAAAAATGTCCACCACCACCCTGGAGGAATGGGCTTGCCAGGAGCAGAAGCGGGGCAACTCGTAGTTGCCCGGGCTGGCAAACAGGTCCATCATGGGTTTCTCCCAGAACTGGAAGAGCCGGGCGGTTACACTGGGGTCCAGCTGCCACTGGTGCGGTTGGAGGACCCTGCTCAATTTGTCGGCCAGTATGCTGTTCTGGCCTGATAGGTATACTGCCCGCAGGAGTACACCCTGTCGGACTGCATAGGAGCAGAGGACCACCGCTTGTTGGCAGAGGGCACAAGACACCGTGCCCCCCGTTTGTTCACATAGAACATCGTCACCTGATTGTCTGTCTGGTGATGTAGGCGGTGGCAAAAAGCTTGGAGCACTAAGTATATCGCCCGTGGTTCCAGGAAGTTGATCTGCTGGATACTTTCATCCTGCGACCAGCTGCCCTGGGTGCGGAGTTCCTCGCAGTGGCTCCCTAGCGAAGCAGGGGAGCATCCGTGGTAAGGACCCTCAAGGGGCTAGGGACTTGAAAAGGCATCCCCGCTTCGAGGCATTGGAGTGTCTGTCACCAGGTCAGAGAGTCCGCCAAACGGGCACCAGGGATGGTGCTGTACATCCAGTGCCAGGGCCCTGAGGCGGTCAGCTCAGTCCCCGGTCAGGAAGGCCTTTCCAGTCTTGCCCCGATGAACTCCAGACATTGAGTCGGAAGGAGGTGAGACTTGGGGTAGTTTATCAAAAACCCCAACTGCTGCAGGACCTGGAGGGTGCGCACAGTCGCCTGCTGCACCTCTGAGGCCGTGCCTCCCCTTATGAGCCAGTCATCCAGGTAGGGGAAGACAAAGACCCCCTGAGGTGAAGGAAGGCAGCCATGACTGCGAGGCATTTTGTGAAGACCCTTGTGAAGGATGCCCATCCCCCACCATGAAACGCAGGTACTGCCTGTGGTTGGGGTGAATGAGGATGTGAGTATAGGCATCCTTCAGATCCTAGGAGCTTAGCCAATCTCCCTGCTGGAGGTAAGGCAGCAATGTTCCAAGGGAGAGCATCTTGAACTTTTCCCTCACCAGGGTCAACGATAGGCCTTAGGCCTCCTGTTCTTTTTGGCACGAGGAAGTAGAATCCTTGCCCTTGAGATGGTGAGACATTGGTTCCACCACTTTGTCCTTGAGAAGACCTGCAAGCAACTTCAGTAGAAGGTCCCGGTGGATGGGGAGCGTCTCACCTGCAGTACAGATCCTTTGAGAGGGAGGAAGCCGGCTCCAAGGCTGGCGATTGAGCGGCCAGCCCCAGCTGACGTCACCCTGAGGGTCTGTTTAAAATCCTCCTTGCTGCTGCTCTCTGCGGGAGCGTCTCACCTGCAGTACAGATCCTTTGAGAGGGAGGAAGCTGGCTCCGAGGCTGGCGATTGAGCGGCCAGCCCCAGCTGACGTCATCCAGAGGGTCCTTATATTGCTGCTGTTGTACGGCGCTTAGCCGTCGGCGCGTCTTCTAAGGGGGGTCTTCAAAGGGGGTTGGTCTGCCCCTTGTGAGCCCCTTAGGAGCCCACGTGGAGGTGGAGTGGCCACGTTGCGCTGACAATGCCTGGCGGCAAACGCAAAAAGAAACAACTTGCGGAGGACTCTCAAGCTAGAGCGATGGAAAAACATGTGGTATCCACATCGCGGGTCTCCACCACAGGTACTGTGTCTTCTGATCCTTTGCTCGAGGGACCGAGTTTAAGCTCTGTTGAGCGTACTCCCCCGCTTCCTCCGGGTTTTCTTGAATTATCTGGGGATTTGTCTCCTGTTGCTCAATTGAAATTGTTGCCTACAGATGTTTCCTGGAGACCTCTCCCTGCGCTTTCCACTATTCCTCTGTGGCCACGGTCTCCTTGTCAGATGTTTGGCGAGTGGTCTCTCGTACTGAAAAAATGCTTGAAGAGACTATTCCTAAGCTTTGCCAATTCACCAAGGACTCTGTGCAAAAATTTCAATCTCTTGATTCTCAAGTTGGAGCTCTCAGCTCAGCTTTGGTGAAAATAGAAAAGCAGGCTAAAACCTTTTCTGATTTTTCAGTCACTCAAGTTAAAGATAGTTCTATTTTACACCAGAAGCTTGAGAATTTAGAGAATGCTCATCGTAGTAAGAATTTGAGGCTTTTGAATTTTCCCAGCTGTTCATTATTATCCCCTCTGATGTTGTTTAGGAAGTATTTGAAGGATATCCTTCTCTACCCGCAGGCCGACTCTTGTGTTATATTTAAGTGTTACTATTTGCCTACTAAGAAAGTAATCGGTGCTGTGGGGGGAGAGGAGGATTCTCCCTTGGATATAGGTGATTTCAATTTGACTGCTTTCCTAGAGCAATCCCAGGATGTGATAGCTACTCGTGCCACACTGTTGGTGACTCTAGCCTTTGAGGATGATAAGGTTGCTATTTTGAAAAGTTATTTCCGTAGGAAGGAGTCCCAATTTTGTGGGGACAGGGTAGCTATCTTTCCGGATGTTTCTTGCTCTACACAGTTACATAGGAAAGATTTTCTATCTTTGAAACCTAGATTACTTGCCTTAGGGGCTACATACTTCTTAAAAGTATCCTTGTAAGTGTTGTATTACTTTACATTATGATAAATATGTTTTTCTCTCCTCATCGGATTTGGAAAAATGGCTTTTGGAACAAGAGAAAGCGAGTAAACCTTTATGTTAGTCTTAGGTAGGCAGCGGGAGATCTCTACTGGCTGCGTTTGTTGGCTTGGGTTCCCCCTATTTTGGTAGTCCTTGTAGGGGGGTCCTCAGCCTTGTTTTTCCTTAGTGTTATTTCCTTTTGTCATGTTTTGTCTCCCCGAGACATGGGCTAGAATTTGATTAATTATGACGTTCTTAATTTTCTTACTATTTTTATGTTTTCTTTGATTGTAACTGTTTCATTATTTTATGTAAACTGTTAAATTCTCATAAATATAAATAAAATAAAAAAAAAGAAGGTCCCGGTGGAGGGGAGATCTGAGGTGCTCTCCAGGAAAATAAGGGGGAGGTGTCCGAGTCAGATGGAGGCGGTAACCCTCCTTGACCATTCGAAGTGCCCAGGAATCGGTGGTGAAGGTTAGCTACCTTTGGGCATAGTGGATCAGACGTTCCCCTGTGGGCTACTGATCTCCTTGGGGTGGAGACGCTATGCCCAAGGAGTCAAAAGCTCCCCCCTGGCTGGACCGGGGCCTGTGCCTGGGGTTTGGGAGTCTTCTGCTTATGAGGGCTATGCCCATGTTCCTTGACCTGCTGACCCTGCTGGGGAGGCCTGAAAAGGTGGGTAGTTTCTGTAAGCAGCCCCTTTCCTCAGGTAGAAGGGCTTTTTACCCAAGCCCTTCCATCGGGGAGGGGCAGTGGTCTTTTTGGAGAGCCTGGTCTTCATCATGAACTTGGTCTCCAGCTCTGTAGCCTTGTCGGTCATGGGCTTGCCAAAAAGGTCCTCTCCTTGGCATGGGACATCGACCGATTTGTCCTGAACCCATTGCTCAAGGTCAGACAACTGTAGCCAAGCCTGGCGTAGGGCACTGATGCCTGCCACCACTATGCAAGCCGCTGACTCGAATCAGTCATAGGCTGCCCGAGACACAAACTTGGCGCATTCACGGACGGCCTTGGCCAGGTTCCTGAACCGCTGCAGAGGTTTCTCAGACAGACCAGGAGAACCCGGTGAATTCCTTCGCCAGATTTCTCAGGGAACATGCCCATGTACAGCTGGTGGGCCTGGATAAGGCCAATTGAGCATCGAGCCCTGGTAACACTTTCTGCTGAGGGCATCCAAGGTGCATGCCTCCCTGCCGACTCCACCACCATGGAATTCTGTGGCAGCTGTGACTTCTGGAAGCCTGGGTTCCGGCAGAATCAATATATCGAGTCAAGCGGCTTGCTCACCACCAGCACCGATGCTGGTATTTCCCACATACAGAGCATCAGCCGTTCCAGGATGGGAGGGATGGGCAACGTGAGCAATTTCCTCGGAGGGGCCTCGTGCTGGAGGATTTCTAACTCATCCGCCTGAGGGTCCCTCCTCAGATTCCGTAGGGAACGCTAGGGCCTTGGACAGGTCCTTGACGAAGTCAAGAAACCCCATGTCCTCCAACGGAGACTGGCACCGGGGCTCCGAAACAGAAGAATTCGTGGCAATGCGTGTCAGGTGATGCCTCATCCTCCGTCTCCCACTCGGAACAGTCCATAGAGGACTTGAAGGAAGGATGGTCCGTGGGCCCCAGGGCCGACCCTGGCCCACGGGCCTCTGAGGCCCCGCGGCTGGTGCCGAGCACACTGGGTGGTGATGATCGCGGCCCCATGAAGCGGGAATCAGATCGTGACCTCTGCCAAGGATCGACTTGAGGACGGAGGACCTCAAGGTTCGGCTCAGCCTCCGGGGACATCTTCAATGTTGAGGGCCCAGTGGTCGGGGCAGATGAACCAGTAGTACTGGACAACAACGCCCATTTCAGGTCCATGAAGGCAAATTGCGCTCCAGGGATGCCATTCTGGACTCCAAGCCAGAAGGTTCTGCAGCCGTCGGCGCGGGTACCGAGGGATTTGGGCCCAACGCCAGTTCCCCCGAAGGGGAGTCCTCGATGAGGATGGTGTCTGGCGACCGAGGCCGGTCCGAGGTTGAGTCCTTCCAGGGAACCTTTGCAGGCCGCTCCCTCTCTAATCCCCTGGACTAGCGTCTCAGATTGCGGGACCTGGCCTGTCAGATTCATCCAGAGACACCGCCTTTGAGGTTTTCTTCTTCTTCTTGGGTTCCCTCGAGGGAGACCCCTTCTCTGAAGAACCACGGTGCCGTTTGGGTTTGGAGGGGCCTGCCTGAGATGTCGTGGCTTCAGATGAGGCCCTGGCCTTTGGAGGTACCAGGTACTCGGTGAGAAACTTATCGTGCCGCTGCTGGCGGCTCTTGAGGGCCTTCCTGGACATCTTTTTGCAGAGACCACTTGCTGTAGAATCATGGCCCGGCCCAAGGCAGTGAAGGCAGCAGTCCTATGTGTTGGTCAAAGACATAATTTTGGTACACTGATCACACTTTTTGAAGCCACTGGCTGCCATGGGGGGAAAACGTACCCCAGCGAGGTCGAAGACCCGCCGGGCTGCCAGTTGGAAAAAAGGCGCAAAGACGCCAAAAATGAAAAACTACAAAAAGGAGCCCCCGAACACGATGCAGAGACAGAGAGGTCATGTGGCGGGAAGAGTACCGGTGCGGTACCGGAGGAGAGTATGAAACTCAGGATAAAAAAATCAACTTTTTCTGGGGACAAGCCAGATGGACATCTGAAGGGCTCCGCAGCAAAAAGGAGACTGAGCAAGATGGCACCCTTGGGCAGGAAGGGGACCACGCATGTGTGGTAGCATCTCCCAAAGGCTTTCTTTGAAAGCTGAGGGGATGCTTCTGCAAGGGCTCCATCAGTGCAGACATCACCATATGTGAGGACTGACTTCCTGCTTGTTCCCGGAGAATCAATCTTTTGCCCCAAGTGCCACATATATAATTGTCTACCAGCTGGCGAGAGGTTTGTGTGTGCATTAGTGCAAAGAGTTCCTGGATTTCAGAGAATGATTCTGATCTTTTCGCTTCACTTGCCTTCATCAATGGAACTGCAGTTTGAGGACACATGGATGGAGGCCTTCTTGTCTACCTGGCTTCTCGTCTCTGAACAGAACCCCAGTGAAAGCAACAGAAGACTAACACTGGTTCCACAAATTTTTACAAAAGTCATGTTACTGAAATAAAAATAGTCATTTCTTATCAATTTTTATATGCTGAACACAAATATGACAGTGAAATTGCAAAGTTGGCTCTAGCTTTTTTGTAATCTACAAGAATTAATATTTACATCACGAAATGCATGTCAATAGTAAATATAATAGGCCTTCGGTTAACACCTGTAAAAAACCAAGTCATAAACTACTTCTTAGATTTTTTTCGCCTGTCTCTTGTACAGCTGTTCGGGAGCTTCTCTAGGGAGTGTCCAGCAGTAGTCAGTCAGCATTGTAGTGGACCATTTTCCCTGGTATCTTTGCTCCATCGTTGCGATATCCTGGTGAAAACGTTTGCCCTGTTCATCACTAACCATACCACAGTTGTCAGGAAAGAAATCGAGATGGAATCAAGGAAATGGATCTTTAGAGACATATTGCAGCCAAGTTTCTGATACTGCATCAGCATGTCTTCTACTACGGTAGTTCCTTGTAGTTTTCTGCCCTAACATTCCCGAAAAAGTTTGTTGACACTAGGCGAAAAGCATTCCATGCTTCTTTCGCATCACCCTGCAGCAAGTTGTTGAACCGGTCATCTTTGAAGAGCTCTCGAATCTGAGGACCCACAAAAACTCCCTCTTTAATCTTTGCTTCGCTGAGTCAAGAGAATTTTTCATGCAGGTATCGGAAAGCTGGCAAAGTGCGGTCCATGGCTTTCACAAAGTTTTTCATCAAACCTAGTTTGATGTGAAGGGGTGGTAGCAGGATTTTGTGAGCCTCAACCAGAGCTGGGTGCTGGATATTCTTATCTCCAACTGTTACATTTTTTCTGCAATTCCATTCCTTCCGCAAGTAGTGCCTATCCCTTGCTCGGCTATCCCACTCACATAAGAAACACATGTATTTTATATATCCCTGCTGCAGTCCCATTAAAAGGGCAACTACCTTCAAGTGACCACAGAGGTGCCAGCTGTATGTTTATGTTTATTTATTTGTTATACTGCCCTACTTTATCTATCAATCAGAGTGGTTTACAATTCACAAACAATTAGAAACAGGCACAGGGCCAGAAAGGAGGAAAGGAAGTTACAATTGTTGATATAATAGAACAAGAGAAAGGATACAGGACTATACGTAGGGGACAGGATCAGACAAGAGGGGAGGGAAGGTCATAGGCCAAAGAAAAGAGGTGGGTTTTTAGGTCTCGCTTGAAGGTGGCGTGATGGGGTTCTAACCGGAGGGAGGTGGGGAGTGAATTCCAGAGTGCGGGGCCGATGAAAAAGAAAGCAGAGGAGTGGGTGGATTGAAGATGAGCGAGGGAGGGGGAAGGGAGATTAAGGCGGTTAAGGTGGAAGGAGCGGGGAGTGTGGAATGTAATAAGGTCTGCCAGGTATTGTGGAGTACTAGTGTGACGAGCCCTGTGAACTAGAGTAAGTAACTTAAACTGAGTGCGAAAGGAGTGGATGTCAGTAGATGCATTAAGTTATCGTATGTCTCTTTCATGTGGACGGAATGCGCTACTGGAATAGATGGAAGACGGTTTCCATTGCTCAAAAGCACAGCCTTCAGACTCAGTTTCGAAGAGTCTATAAATAGTCTCCAGTCTTGTGGGTCATGAGTGATTTTTAAGGCGTTCATGAGGCTTTCAATATCGAAACAGAATACCAGATTACTTTCTTTTCCGACTGCGTATAGTACACTGCTGACGCCAGATGGCTTCAGCAGCCGTCTGGCAGTAGTATTGCATTGCATCAGAAAATGATGCAATCAACTCTGGATGATGTGTGCATGCTGGTATCATTCAAGGCTTATTTTGGGATGTTGTTGATGTCCTACTGGATAAATTTACACGGTGAAACGCCAAAAATGAACTACATGCAATATCTTCAAAACAAGAGCCAATAATTTTTTTTAATGTTATATTCATGTTCAGCTCACTAAGATACTACAGATTAAAGCCTTTTAAAGTTAGTAACGATTTCAATGTTGACCAGTATAATCTAAAATTCAACATGACCTTGAAAATGTGCCTTTTTATCCATGCATTCTCCTCATATATGAAGTCAGTTTACATTTTCCACCTGGTTCCTGAATTGGGCCCCATTAATCTCCCAGTTGTGGCTGTATTGTCTCTTGCATCCATTCCCTTTTTTATGTTCTTCCCCCACATAGAAAATGTACTCTGTAAAGGGTTTCTCAGCAAGAACAAAATGCATTAACTTTCCATACATGTTTGCTGTTTTGTTTGTTATGGAAGGTATTTCTGACCTTTCCCCCCCTTTTCTTTTTTTTAATGAAAAGTGATCAATTATAATAAACTTTAAACCTTATCTCTGGAGGCTAGCGTGGCAGTCTTAGAAGAACTGAGGCAAACAGAGAGATTAGCAGCCCTCCAAGGACAAGAATATATCTATTATATTGGATTGTAATTCACCTTGAACTACTTCAGAAAAGGCATGAGCAAAATTTAACAAAAAAAGCACCACAACAGCTGCAACCTACACTCTAGGTTATAGAGTATCCTCTAGCATGGACTCTGTTCTCCAGGGGCACAGGCCAAAGAGGGATGGAAGTAGGATGGCTATTGTAGATGGCAAGGTAATAATTAGAAATGTAGATAGCTGGGTGACTTGCAGGCATGAGGGTCTCTTGATAACTTGCCTGCCTGGTGCAAACGATGGATAACCGTATGCATCACCTACAGTAGACAGGATTTCAGACAGTGTTGGTGAAGACTGGATGTCATGTTACCATGTGAATACTAGCAACAAAGGAAGATGCAGGAGGAAAGTTCTGGAAGCCAAATTTAGAAAACTGTCAGGGTAGCATTCTCAAAAATGCTCCCTGTTCCATGCACAGGACCTAAGGACTAGTAAATAGAGCCAGAGAGTCTCAATAAATAGATGAAACAATTATGCTAGAAAGAGGGCTTTAGATTTGTTAGAACAAGGCAACATTTTAGGGAAGGGACAGCCAATGTGGAAACTAACAGCGCCACCATAATCAGGATAGAACCAGGTTGCTGGTACTAATGTCTGAAAAGGACACAGAGGAGCTTTTAAACTAGATCTTGAAGGAAAGCCAACAGTTGCTGATGAATGCATGGTTAGAACTAAAGGTACCTTCAAAAGACAGGCAAAACACTGAATTCAGAATATCCCAATAGAGAGATTATGTTTTAGCTCAGTCATGGTCAACGGAGGCTATATCACCCCAAAGGGATGAAGGTTGAGCGAGAGGGGTGATAGATTGTCACATACAAATTGATTTTTCTTAAATATCGCCGCTACCAAGTTAGCCTTGGTGGCTCCAAGACATGTACGACGATGCCAAATATTCAATGCCATCGCTGTGGCATTGAATATCCAGTGTTAAGGGTCGCCAGGCAGGGCTTTGTGCCATCGCAGTGCATAGCCTGCCCAGATAAATATTGGGCCCATTGTGTTTTGTATACAGGTAGCGGCAGCTTAGTGTCTGGTATGACTGGTGTCTGGAAGTCTCTTAACAGCAATTGTGGCAGGCAAGTATTACTTAATTCTCATGGTGATGCTGAGGTTTAATGGTGTTGGTGTTGTGATAATAATTGAATGACCTACGTTAAAAGTGAACGAAGCATTACTTTATTATAATATTTTCATATCCCTCCCATCATTAATCATGGCTGTGGAAAAGAAGTGTAGGTAGTATCTGGAGGAGTATTTGTCTTATGGCTTTGTTGAAAGCCCATTTGATCAAAGACAGCCTATGTGTCTTATATGTAACAGATCATTTTCAAATGAAGCTATGAAGCCATCAAGACTTTTACAGCACTTAAAAAGAAAACATCCAGATAAAATTGACAAACCAATTGAATATTTCAAAAATTTGAAAAAGAATTTTGAAAAACGAAAAATTGTTCCTTCTTTATTTACAAAAAGTACAGAAACAAATGCAGATGGAATGATTGTGTCTTATGAAATTGCACAAATCACTGCAAAAGCTGGAAGTGCACATGAAGTTCTTGAAAGAGCTGTTAGAGGTGATCTCCGGGAACAGCAGATATCAGTCTTCACATATGAGTGATGTTGGCACTGACGGAGCCCAAGTGGGAACGCTCCCCAGTGTCCAATATGAAAGCCTTTGGGAGCAGTCCACTGCGCCTGCGCATCTGCCTTCTCAACCCCTCTCCTCAGCTGGGTTTGTAGCTGAGAGGAAGAGAAAAAATAAATTAACCCTACAACTCACAGAGGAAGAGAGCAGGTTGTGAAGACTGATCCTACTGTTCCCGGAGATCACCTGTTACAGGCGAGTAACTACTCTATCTCCAGGAACAAGTAGGAATGCAGTCTTCACATATGGGACTCACTAGCTCCCAGGTAGCAGACTGGTATGGGGAGGAGAGCAGTGTCCTGAGGCTAAAGGTTAGAGCTAAAGAATGTGGATACGATGAGTCCCGTTGGACTCAATTCCAGGAGGCTATACCCCCTCTAATCTTTATCTTTATCTTTATTTAATATTTGATATACCGCTAGGGCAGAAGCATTAAGCGGTGTACAATAAAATTGATTAAACACTGCAAACCAGGAAGTAGAACGCCAAAAATAGATAGGAAAGAAGGGTACAGAAAGGGCAAACAAATCATGCATTAATACCAACTCACGATAAACCATAAGGACAGAAAGGGAGACCAACAGAGACAATTTATAAAATATCAGACAAAAACAAAGGACAGTCGGGGGGGGGGGGGGGATTCGGGGAAGAGGTCAAAGGCTTTCTGGAATAAATAAGTCTTAAGCAATGACTTGAACTGGGGGTATGATAATTCTAGCCGAAGATGAGTAGGTAGTGTATTCCATAACAGTGGTCCGAGAAAGAACCAGGCAGAGTGCCGTGTCTGTTCTAGGCGGGCTTGGGAAGGCGAAGGAAGGGATAGACGATTGGTATTGATGGAACGGAGTTGTCGATGGGGAGAGTGTAGGGAAATGCAGTCTGCCAGATAGAGAGGAGTACTGGTGTAAATGGCCCGATGAAGTAGAATCAGAAATTTATAGTGGAAGCGGTAATGAAGGGGAAGCCAATGCAAATGAAGGAGGATAGGGGTAATGTGGTCAAATCTACTGGAAAAGGTGATAAGGCGAGCTGCAGTATTCTGGATGCGCTGTAGCCTTTGAAGGCAGTATTTAGGGAGGTTGGCTAGATAAACATTGCAATAATCCAATCTGCTAATGACGAGAGCAATGACAAGGGTGATTAAGGAATCGGTGGGTAATACGGATCTCTTGTAGAAGTCCAGGAAGGAGGGTAGGAGTTGAGCTTAAGTTCCAAAGAGGTGCTGGAATACAGCTTGGCCAAAGACAGCGTCCCAACAGGAGTCCCTGTCCAGACAATAATACGCAGCAAAAGTACGTATGGAGGACCAGGTAGTTACCCGACAGATCTCTTCATTAGATACTGAATGGAAGTTGGCAACTGAGGTTGCCATAACTCACACATTGTGAGCAGTAACGTGACCTCCAGGGAGAGTCCTGCCTGTGCATAAGCAAAAGAAATGCAATCTGCTATCCATCTGTATAGAGTTTGTTTTATCACCGGTAGTCCAAGGTGACTGGGATCAAGGGAAATGAACAACTGAGAGGATGTTCTGTGAACCTTAGTTTTATCCAAGTAGTAAGCCAGCACTCACTTGCAGTCTAAGTTGTGTAGCGCTGCTTCAGCCCGAGATGCATGTGATTTTGGGAAGAAAATCGGAAAGGATTACTGACTGGTTTAAATGGAAGGAGGAGACCACCTTTGGAAGGTAGTGTGGATGGGTACAGAGGACCACCTTGTCATGGTGGAAAGTGTAGTTACTCACCTGTAACAGGTGTTCTCCGGGAACAGCAGGAATCAGTCCTCACATATGGGTGACGTCGATGCTGACGGAGCCTGCGCAGAGCATTTCCCCAGCTTTCAAAGTAAGTCTTTGGGAATGCTACCACACATATGTGGTCCCCTTCCTGCCCAAGGGTGCCATCTTGTTCAGTCAGATGACATAGCTTAGGCGAAAGACAAAAACAGATAGAGGAGGCAACTCCCAGGGGAGGGGGGAGGGTTGTGAGGACTGATTCCTGCTGTTCCCGGAGAACAACTGTTACAGGTGAGTAACTACGCTTTCTCCAGGAACAAGCAGGAAGTCAGTCCTCACATATGGCACACTCTAGCTGCAGGCTGCCAGGACCCGAACCACGACAGCACCAACGGCGACCACTAAGGGAGGCCACCAGTTGCAGAAGACGAGCCCTACGCAGACTCCACAACATCCAGCAATCCTCGTTGCCAACAGTCCGGGAGTCTGACCATTGATGGGCTGGAGGGCAGGAGTTGCCTAGACACGAATTACCACCTGGCCGAAGGCACTGTCCCTGCGGGACTCACTCTCTAGGCAGTAATGTGCTGCAAAGATATGCACGGAAGACCATGTGGCAGCCTTGCATATGTCTGTCACTGGTACCGCACGCAGGTTGGCCACTGAAGCGGCCATGGCTCTGATGCGATGAGCAGTGATCCGGTGCTGCAAGGAAAGGTCCACCTGTTCGTAAGCGAAGGTGATGCAGTCCGCCACCCAAGAGGACAGAGCCCGTTTGGTCACTGGCAGCCCCAGTTTATTGGGGTCGAATGAGACAAAGAGTTGGGGCACTTTGCAATGGTCCCTGGTCCTATGAAGGTAGAAGGACAGGGCCCTCTTGCAATCCAAGGTGTGCAAGACCGACTCCACCTTGCCAGAGTGAGGCCATGGAAAAAAGGTAGGGAGAACCACCTCCTGGTTGAGGTGAAAAGTAGACACCACCTTAGGAAGGAACTTGGGATGCATCCGCAGCACTACTCTGCTTGTGTAGAACTGGGTGTAGGGAGGATCTGCCACCAGGGCCTGCAGCTCGCTCACCCTGCGGGCAGAGGTCACAGCCACCAGGAAAGCCACCTTCCAGGAGAGGTACCTCAGGTGACAGGTGGCCATAGGCGTAAATGGCAGTCTGGTGAGCTGGGACAGCACCACACTGAGGTCCCATTCTGGTGCCGGAGGGGGGTCTTGACAAAAGAAGGTCCCTGAGGAATCTAGAGACCATGGGCAGGATCGAGAGGGGCTTCCACTCTACAGGGTGGTGGTTTGCCGCTATGATGCTGAGATGCACCCTGACTGAGTTAGATTTCAGGCCCGAGTGCGAGAGATGCAAAAGGTACTGCAGAATGAGTTGTACCTGGCAAGAGAACAGATTGCAACAGGGGGAAACAGGGTTGTCTGGGCCACCTGGGGGCCACCAGGATCACTGAGGCATGCTCACTCTGAATTTTAAACAGACACTTGGGTATCAGGGGGATTGGTGGGAATACGTAAAGTAGGCCCTACGACCATGAGATCAGAAACGCATCTGCTGCCACCCCTCCCGTGGTGTGGTTGAGGGGAGCAGAACCGCAGAAGCAGAGTGTTTTCCAGAGAGGCAAACGGGTCCAAGCAGGGCCTGCCCCAGAGCCAGAAGAGCCTCTGGGCCCCCTTAGGGTCCAGGCACCACTCGTGTGGGCGGAGGACTCTGGTGAGCCTGTCTGCCAGGGAGTTAGCCTGGCCCGGCAGGTACACCGCCCTTAGGGTCATGCGGTTGCACATCGCAAAAGAATGAAGTGCTTCTGACAGAGAGAGTAGGAGCCCGTTCCACCCTGCTTGTTCACATGGAACATGGCCACCTGGTGGTCCGTCTGAATGAGGATCGGAAGGTCTCAGAGTAGGTGGCGGAAGGCCTACAGGGCCAGAAAGATAGTACAGAGCTCAAGGAGGTTGATCTGCAGGAGAGACTCCTTGGTAGACCAGTGGCCCCGAGTGCACTATCCCTCGCAATGCGCACCCTAGCCCATCAGGGAGGCATCCGTAGTCATAATTCTCTGAGGTGCTGGTACCTGGAAAGGCATCCCCACCCCGAGGTGGTGCAGAGACTTCCACCAGGTAAGGGAGGCCGCCAGCTGCCGGATGACCCACACCCTGTCCTTCAGTCCGCCTGTGGCCTGAGATCACTGAGACCAGAGGCACCACTGGGCTGCTCACATGTGTAGGCAGGCTAGGGGCGTAACGTGCACCATTGAGGCCATATGGCCCAGCAAGTGGAGCCGCCGATGGGCCGGCACCAACCTGCAGGCTTGCACCTCTCCGGCCAACCACATCAGGCGGTGAGTCCTGTCTTCCGGGAGGAAAGCCTTGGCCAGCATAGTGTTCAGCTGGGCCCCTATAAATGGTCAGCCTTGTGGCCTGGTCCACCTCTCCGGCGCTGCTGCCTCTTGACAAGCCAATCGTCCAGATAGGGGAAGACGTGAGCTCCTCTGAAGGTGCACATGTGCAGCTACTGCGGCCAGGCACTTTGTGAAGACCCTTGGGGAAGAGGCGAGCCTAAATGGGAGCACCCTGTACTGGAAGTGCAGACCTCCCACCACAAACCTCAGATATCACCTGTGGGAGGGATGAATCAGGATGTGAGCATAAGCGTCCTTGAGATCCAAGGAGCAAAGCCAGTCTCCCTGGCGTAGGAAGGGCAGTAGTGTTCCAAGCGAGAGCATCTTGACCTGCTCCCTCACCAGGAACCTGCTGAGATTGCATAGATCTAGGATAGGCCGGAGGCCCCCTGTTCTTTTGGGGACAAGGAAATACCTCGAGTAGAAGCCCCTGCACCCCAGAGGTGGTGGGGCACAGGTTCCACTGCCTTGTCCCTCAGCAGGTTTGCAAGCTCTGTGATGAGCAAGACCTGGCGAATGAGGGAACAGGGTAGCTCCCCTGGAAAGTACTCTGGAGGGCTTTGTTGCAAGTGGAGGGAATAACCCTCTCTCACCACCCGCAGGACCCACTGGTCTATAGTGATGGTGGCTCAGTTGTTGGTGAAGGTCAGTCAACTCCCTATGGGCTGAAGTGAGTCTCCTGGGGAAGTGGGAGACCCTGTCCACCGAGTCAAAAGCTCCCCCCAGACTGAGGGGGCACTAGTGTCTGGGGCTTTGGAGCCTTGGGCTTCCTGGGCCCATGCCCTTGGCCCTTTGGCTGTGCGGGTTAGTGAGGCTGACCCTGGCAAGGCTGGTAATGGCTGGCCAAGGGGTAACCCTTTTCCTCGGGAAAAAGGTCTTCTTTCCCAAGGGCGTCTTCCTGGGGAGAGCCAAGGTCTTGGAAAGCCTCTGCCGGCTAACTCTCTCTGCCTTGATATCGGTGGCCTTATCCGACATCAGCTTCCCAAAAAGATTCTCCCCATTGCAGGGCATGTCCAGGAGATTCTCCTGCACCCACTTGCTCCAGGTCCGAGGTCTGCAGCCAAGCCTGGCACCGAGCCCCAATGCCAGCAGCTGCCACCCGGGCTGAGGCCTCGAACCCATCGTAGGCAGCTCTAGAGAGAAACTTAGAGCAGTCTCGGACAACCCCAGTCAGGAACAAGAAGCGCTGGAGAGGTTCCCTGGTGAGGCCTGCCGAGAACCCCGAGAGCTCCTAGACCAGGTTCTTCAAATACATCCCTATACAGCTTGTAGACTTGTATATGGCACCCGAGCATGGTGCTCTGGTAGCACTTATGGCCCAGGGCACAGACGAGTAGGTCTTTTGACTCTTAAGCTTTTGCATCAATGACTCCTCCACCACTGAGTTGTGAGGGAGCTGAGGCTTGTGGAACCCCGCGCCCTTCCGGACTCAGTAAATGGTGTCAACACACTGACTGACCACTGGCACCGAGGCCAGTGTCTCCCAAGTCCGGAGAAGAAGCCTCGAGGATGGGATCGTGACTTTGAGTGTCTTCTTAGGTGGAGACTCGTACTGCAAAATTTCCAGCTCCTCGGTGCGTCGAGGCTGCAGGCATGAAGGCTCTGAGGGAATGCCCCAATGCCGGGAAGTTTCGGAAGAAGCCTCGTCCTCAGTCTCCCATTCAGAGCTCGAGGTTGTCGAGGACTCAGCCTTGGGGGTAAACCCCAGGAACCATCCGAGGACCAGGGGATCAGATCCCCGCAAACTCGCCGGGGAGGACCGGAGCCCCAAGGACCGGGACCTCGACCGAGGCCAAGGGCTTACCCGAGGCCGGCAGTGCTCGGTGCCTGGTTCAACGCCCCAGGCATCCCCCAAGCAATGTTCCCTCTAATTTTCTGTAGGCTGTGTGCGCATAAAATATCAGCTGTGTGCAGCCTTTGAAGGAAGGTTAAATTTTTGTGCGCCACATAACGACACTCGGAGTTATATACATAGTAATTACACTTACCTGGTAATTGTAGTTCCTTGAGAGACGACAGCTTAGTCCTCGACGTATGGGTAGTGCACCTCCTCCTGCAGCATGAAGACTGGACCAATCAAATTTCAGCTCCACTGGAACCCTTATACCAGGCATCTCTGGAACTCCAGTGACCTACTGACAAAGCAAACTCAAATACGTAGCTAACCTTTAATCGAGCCCAACTGTGCAATTGTTTTTTTTTTTTTTATTGTAGCCAAAGGCCACCCCTAACAGGAACGGAATGTCCCGCCCCTGCCACAGCCAAAGCAGACAGTGAGAATAAAAGGAAAACATTGGAGCGAAAGGAAAAAAGGAGAAGGAAACGCACTCACCTGGGAATACGGACCTCTGAACCCAAGGCGTGCCGCGCTAAAAGCAAAGAGACAGGGAGAGGCAGGAGGACTAAGCTGTCGTCTCTCAAGGAACTACAATTACCAGGTAAGTGTAATTACTATTTCCTTATCGTTCCTCCAGCTTAGTCCTCGACGTATGGGATGTATCAAAGCAGCCTAACGGGTGGGATTTTTCCAGCCGGCACGCAGAACCGCGGAACCAAAACCGGCATCGCTCGCCGCCAAGACATCAAGTCGATAATGTTTACTGAAAGTGTGCAAAGAAGACCACGTGGCCGCCTTACAGATATCCACCGGCGAAACCAAACTGAACTCCGCCCAGGACGCTGCCTGCGCTCTTGTAGAATGAGCGCGCAACCCAACAGGCGGAATTCGACCGTGTAACAGATAAGCTGAACCAATCGCCTCCTTAATCCACCGAGCAATAGAAGCCTTCGCTGCCGCTTCACCTTTGCGAGGACCGCCAAACAGCACAAACAAGTGATCCGATTTACGAAAACCGCTGGTAACCTTTAAATAGCGTCGGAGAACCCTCTTGAGGTCCAACCGACTTAGACCGCGATCAGAAGCATGCCCTTCCGACTCAGGAAATACCAGAAGGGAGACGACCTGGTTCAAGTGGAAAGGAGACGTCACCTTAGGTAGAAAGGAAGGCACAGGCCGCAGAACCACTTTTTGAGCCGAGAAAGACAGAAAAGGCTCCCTGCAAGAAAGAGCCTGTAGCTCGGAAATACGGCGTGCGGAACAAATCGCCACTAGAAACACCGTTTTGAGAGTCAAATCCTTTACCGAACTACGAGACAGAGGCTCAAAAGGGGCTGCACTGAGAGTCCGCAACACCAAATTAAGATCCCAAGAGGGTACCGAGACTCTACGGGCCGGACGCAGCCTAGAAACAGCCCGCAAGAAACGCACGACGTCAGCATGAGCACCTAACGCCACGCCCTGAACCTTTCCACGGTAACATGACAGAGCCGCCAATTGCACGCGTAACGAACTGGCGGCCAAACCCTTAGCAAAACCGTCCTGCAAAAAATCCAGTATCACCGGAATAGAGGCTGTAGCCGCTCGGATCTGATGTCGAGAACACCAGTCCTCAAAAACACGCCAAACCCATACATAGGCCAGCGAAGTAGAGCTCTTGCGCGCTTGTAACAGGGTCGCCACGACCGCCCGTGAATAACCCCGTTTTCTTAGCCGAGCCCTTTCAATAGCCAGGCCGTAAGAGAGAATCTCCCCACTTGAGGCATGCGAAGGGGACCCTGACACAACAGATCTGGAACCACGGGAAGCCTCCACGGAGAACCGTCCACCAACCGCATCAGATTGGCATACCAAGGCCGACGAGGCCAATCCGGCGCTATCAACAGCACCCGACCTCGGTGAGCCTCGATCCGCTGGATCACGCGCCCCAGCAGGGGCCACGGAGGGAACACGTAGAGCAGACCCGCGGAGGGCCAAATCTGCAAAAGAGCATCCAGACCTTCGGACATTGGCTCTCTCCGACGACTGTAGAATCGAGCTGCCTTCGCTGAGCGGAACGTGGCCATCAAGTCCATGACCGGTTGGCCCCACCGCCGCACCAGCTGCGCGAACACCCGCGGATGAAGTTCCCATTCGCCGGGATCCACCTGAACTCTGCTGAGAAAGTCTGCCGTAACGTTGTCTTTTCCGGCAATGTGTGCCGCCGAGATGGCCAGCAGTCGGGGCTCCACCCACTCGAACAACGTCCGAGTCTCCGCTTCCAGGCCGACGCTTCCGGTACCGCCCTGCCGGTTGATGTAGGCCACCGTCGCCGCATTGTCGGAGAGAACTCGAACCGCCCGAGCCGCTATCTGGGTCTCGAAGTGCTGCAAGGCTAATCGAACGGCTCGAAGTTCCAAGCGATTGATCGACCAAGCTCTCTCCTCCGGGGAACAGAGACCTTGAGCGAACTGACCCTCGAAGTGTGCGCCCCAGCCCGACAGGCAGGCATCCGTCAAGAGCGGAACATAGTTCGGCTGCTCCAACGGCATCCCCCTCCGCAGCGAGGATGGGCTCAGCCACCAACGCAGGTCTCTCCGAACGCCCAACGGGCAAGGTAGACGTTTGCCCAGGGAATCGGACTGGTTGGACCAGCGACGGAGTAAGGCCCGCTGGAGCGAACGCATGTGAAAGCGTGCCCAAGGTACCCCCTCCAGGGAAGCTGCTATCGTCCCGAGCAACTGCAGGTATTGCCAGGCCGACGGAGCCGGAGTCTTTCGGAACCGCCGTACCAGGGATTGAAGAGCTAATATCCTGCGTTCGGGAAGAGATACCAATCCCACGCCCGTTTCAAACGTTACTCCCAAATATTCGAGAAGCTGCGTTGGCACCAAATGACTCTTGTGTGGGTTGATCACCCAGCCGAGAGACTGCAAGAGCGCCACGACCTTTGCTGTCGCCGCCAAGCTTTCTGCGCGAGACTTCCCGCAAATTAACCAATCGTCCAGGTAGGGATGGACGAGCACTCCCTCTTTGCGCAAGGCCGCCGCCACCACCACCATGACCTTGGTGAAAACTCGCGGCGCGGTCGCAAGACCGAAGGGCAACGCCTGAAACTGGAAATGGCCCCATGGCAGCGCAAAGCGGAGATATTTTTGCTGGTCCTCTCGAATCGGGATATGGAGATAAGCTTCCGTGAGGTCGAGAGACGTGAGAAACTCGCCCTGGCGGACCGCGACTATCACGGACCGTAGAGTTTCCATCCGAAAGTGGGGAACCCGTAGACAACGATTCACTCCTTTGAGATCCAAAATGGGGCGAAGATCGCCACCCTTCTTTGGCACCACGAAATAAATGGAGTACCTTCCCTGACCATATTCCGCTGGCGGTACGGGAATGACCGCCCCCAACCGGAGAAGACGATCGAGCGTTTGCCGGATCTGAAGGGTTTTTTGGACTCCCCGGCAGGGGGACGCTACAAAGGAATCGAGCACGGGACGGGCCAATCGAGAACGTACCCGTCTCGTATGATGTCCAAAACCCACTGATCGGAAGTAATATGGGTCCAAGCGGAGAGAAAACGTCGAAGACGCCCTCCGATCACAGGCAGCTCCACCTGGACCCGCTGCCCTTCATTGGGGCTTGCGGGCGGCTGGAGAACTAGCCGCCGAGAATCCTCTGCTGGCGCCACGGAAGCCGCGAAAGACCGAAGCTCGGGAGCTATATCTGCCACGCTGGAAACCCCCATAACGTGGTGAGCGGAACCTGCGAAAGTCCCGAAACTGCCCCCGAGATACCGGAAGCGACCTACCCCGCTTGGGTCTATCCTCCGGCAGGCGACCGCCTTTGGAGTCTCCCAGGTCCTTAACCAACTTATCCAAGTCCTCACCAAAGAGCAGTCTCCCTTTAAAGGGCAATTTGCCCAACCGCGATTTGGAAGACCCATCGGCTGCCCAATTTTTTAACCAAAGGGCTCTGCGGGACGCCACCACGGATGCCATGCTATTGGAGAGAGCTCTGATGAGATCATACTGGACATCCGCTAAGTACGCCGCCCCCGATTCCAAGCGGTGGATCTCAGTCAGCATGTCGGTCTCTAAGGAAGGAGATTGTTGCAGTCGCTGAACCCAGCGCAAACATGCACGGGCCACCCAAGCCCCGCAAACGGAAGCTTGTAACGCAATCGCGTCCGCCTCAAAGGATTGCTTCAACAGCCCGTCCATTTTCCGGTCCTGCGGCTCACGTAAGGCCGCACTCCCTTCCACCGGAATGGTGGTCTTCTTAGTCACCGCCGACACGGCCGCGTCGACCTTGGGAGAGCGGAAACGCTCTAGATCGGCTTCCGAAAGAGGATAAAGCCGGCGCATGACCTTAACCCCTTTGAGACCCGATTCAGGAGTGTCCCACTCGGCCTGAATCATCTGGTCAATAACTTTGTGAATCGGGAACACCACGTTAGTCTGACGCACTGCTTGAATAATGGGATCTGCCCCGTCCGCCTCCTCCACTGGAGCAGTAGGGGCCAAACCCAAAGTTTGAAGCGCCTCCGAGACTAGAGCAGGAAGCTCTTCCCGTCGGAACACGCGAATAATCTTAGCCTGATCCTCCGGTTCAGGAAGCTCGCCCTCTTCCAAGCCATCTGCATCCATCTCCTGGTCTAACTCTGGGTCATCCCCTTCAGGCCACTCAGCTTCCGAAGGAAAAGGTTCGTGCAGCCGTGTCCGCTTAGGGGCCCTGCCGGCGGGCAACGGAGGCTCCCCCGAAGCGGGTTGGGCAGACACCCCCTGCGCTGGAAGTGGCGAAGCTCCCATAACCTGGCGCCTACGGCAGAACGCCTGGTGCAGAAGCAAGACAAAATCTGGAGAAAAATCCTCTAAGGGCAGGCCTCCGCCGAGGTCTGACTGTCCCGCAGACGCCAAGCAACTGATAGAAAGAAGACCCGAGGGTCCTTCCAGCGGCGAGTCCAAGTCCCCTGCTGCGGCCTCGGCTTGCACCGGCGCAGCCACAGAACTTTCTAGGCGCTGCTCCATACTGCGAGAGAGAGAGGCACAGCGTGGGCACACGCCGGTCTCCGCGTCAGCGCCCCGCCGAGAACCACAAATGAGACAAAGAGACCCCCCTGGCATGAGAGCCCTTGCGCTGTTGAAAGCTAGCAGGCACACTGCAACGCTGAAAAGGGAAGAACTGGCTCACTGGCCCAGAAGAACCATGCGGGAACTGGGCATGAGCTGACAACAGAAAGCCTCTGAAGGGAGGAGGGAAGCAAGTATCTCCCTGCGCCCAGCAAACAGCAGCAGCGGCTTTCGAGAGATGTGGCCCCCTTTTAGGTATAAAAAAAAAAATATATATATATATTTTTTTTTCTTTGTGTAACACACAAACCAGATTAATCAACCGTGGAGACCACCACCGTCGTGCAAAGGAAGAGGAGAGGAGACCCTCAATCCCCCCCCCCTTCCAGCCACGGGACCGCTGCAGCCCGAGGAAAAGGGCCGAAAAATAAAATAAAACGAAGCAATTAAAGGAAATAAAAGAAATTAACTTAAATACTGAAAAGAAATGAAGGAAATAAATAAATTTACCGCGGGACACCCTGAAGAAAAAACCGCGAGTGAAGAAAAAATGGCCGCGGCAGCCAGGCAACTTTGGCGCGCTTTTTTCCCCCGCCGAGAAAAAGGCTTGAGAGAAAGCAAACACTGCTGCCGCCTACAACTAGTAGCCCCTGAATACCGCGACCCTGGGAGCCCCCCCAAACAAATCGCACCAGCACTGAGAGATCCCAGCACGGTCGGAGAGAGCACAGAACTTGGCTCAGCAGCCGCTCTGCACTCCCACCGCCGTCGGCACTTACCGGCAGTAATAAATCAGACCCAGCAATTCTCCGGAGAGGAGTTGCTGTTCAGCCGCCGCAGGAGCTCTGCTCCGAAGGGCCCTGGAGCAGAGATCCTAATACCTCAAGGTAGACAGGCTATAAAAACAAAAGCGGCAAAGGCTGGACAGGAGAGGGACCTTCCTCAGGACCCCCCCCCCCCCCCACCCCACCATGGAGTGCTCTGAGAATAAACCCACAATTTAAAGGAACAGAAACCCTTAAATTACTGAAACAAAAAGAAGCCCAATAGGACAAAAAATAAATACTCAAAAGGTTAGCTAGGGAAGCAAATACAACTAACTAAACAACTAGTGAGCCCAGCTAGGCTCACTAACGTCCTCCTGCTGCATGAAGACTGGACACACTGGAGTTCCAGAGATGCCTGGTATAAGGGTTCCAGTGGAGCTGAAATTTGATTGGTCCAGTCTTCATGCTGCAGGAGGAGGTGCACTACCCATACGTCGAGGACTAAGCTGGAGGAACGATAAGGAATTTAAAATTTGACTACACGTCAGAATACAGTATGTACACCACATTGATTTTAATCAAATTAAATGAAAATAGACGATTACTAAATGAAGCAGGAAATTTCTAGTAATTACAATCATAACTTTTAAATTTTAAGATGTCTGTGTTGTTTTCTATCAGAATCAGAGCTGTAATTTTTGTGCGCTCTGTTGTAAAGTATGTGCGCTCGCTCGGCGAGGTTTGTGCGCGCGCACAACTTAGAGGGAACAGTGCCCCCAAGGCCTGGGGGCCAGGTGTCGAGGCCGATGATGCTGGGAGTCCAGACATCAATGCCTGCTGCAAGGCCAGAACAGAGGAGAGACTCTGCTCCATGGCTGCCATATGGGCCTCAAGACCCAATGGCTCAGCAGCTTGTGGCGTGGACACCGAGGGCCTTGGATCCGGTGCCGGCACTCCAGAGAATGCGTCCTCCAGGACTATGGGTTCCTGAAACTCTGGCATGGTCACCACCAGCCAAGGACTCCTGCCTCGAGAGCTTAGGAGGGCGCTGCATCGAGTCACCCGAGTCTCGCCGTGGGACCTTCCCAGGCTTTGTCGGCAGCTCAGGGGGTCGCACCTTCTTCTTCTTAGGAGGATCTGGCGACCTATCGGAGGAGCCGCCACCGCGGGACTCTGAGGATGCCTGACCTCCCTCAAGGAACCCTCCTTTGGACTGGGAGAGGGGGGAAGCCGGAGCGGAGTCTGGCTTGGGAAACAGCTTCCGCTGACAACTCCAAATGTTTCTTGATGGTCTTGGGCGTCATGGCCTGGCACTGGTCACAGGAGGAGCTGTCGTGGTCCAGGCCCAGACAGCGGAGGCAGCAATCATGAGTATCAGTAACCAGTATGGTTTGGCCACATTGGTCACACTTTTTAAACCCACCGGGGGGAACACCCAGCTGGGGTCAAGGACCCCCAGACGAAAAAAGGCGCGAATGCTGGTCAATGTAAGAACCTCGACAAAAAAGGGACCATACGAGGCCAAGTATGGCACTGAGGTACCTGACTCAAGGCGGAGGCGGTACAGGGACCAAAGTCAAGAATTTGAAAGGGAAAGAATCATTTTTTCCGGGAGAGATGAGGACCCTGTCCGTTGGGCTCCGTGGAAAAAAGGAGACTGAACAAGATGGCACCCTTGGGTGGGAAGTGGACCACGCATGCGTGGTAGCATTCCCAAAGGATTTCTTTGAAAGCTGGGGAAATGCTCCACGCAGGCTTTGTCGGCGCCGACGTCACCCCTATATGAGGACCGATGTCCTGCTTGTTCCTGGAGAACCTGGTATATGGTGGATCCGCCACCAGAGCCTGCAGTTTGCTGATGCGGCAAGCTGACGTGACAGCGCTGAGGAAGAGTACCTGCCAAGACAATAACTTCAGCGAAGTGGTGGCTAAAGGTTCGAAAGGCGGCTTTATAATTTGAGCAAGAACCAGGTTGAGGTCCCAGGCCACCGGAGGCGGCATAATGGGTGGCATGGACAGTAGGAGACCCCTTATGAAGCATGCTACTAAGGGGTATGAAGAAATAGGCTATCCTCCCTGAAAATTGGGGTTCAAAAACCCGAGGGGAATTTGTTAGTGCCTGTAATTCTAGGAGGTTGATTTGCAAAGCAGATTCCTGTTGTTTCCATCGCCCTTGTGTGGTTAGGTCATTCAGATGTGCTCTCCAATCCAGTTTGGAGGCATCCGTTGTCAGGGTGCATCAAAGTGGAGGCATTTGAAAAGGTGACCTACCGAGTAGGTTCTGTGGAGAACACCACCACTGAAGAGACTTGGTCAGCTAAGGGGTGATGTGGACCTTGTCTCCGAGACGCCCTTTTGCTTGCGTCAATTGAGAAGACAGAGTCCATTGGGCTTATTGCTTGTGTAGTCAAGCATAGGGGACAACATGGACCGCAGATGCCATGTGTCCCAACAGATGTAGCATTTTTCGAGCTGTTACGCAGCTTTGCTGTCATATTTGTTTCGCCAGCTCGATGAGGTGGGCACAGTGATCTTGAGGTAGAAAAGCCCAGGCCTGTTGAGTGTCTAAGAATGCTCCGATGAACGCCAGACATTAAGTTGGAGCGAGGTGAGACTTTCGGAAGTTTAGGGCAAATCCCAGATGTTGGAGCACCGTGATAGTGCACTGAAGAGAGAGAGTTTTACCTACTTGGGAGACTCCCCTGAATGGCTAGTTGTCTAAGTAAGGGAAGACGAAGACTCCAAAGTGCAGAGATAGGCAGCGACTACTGTCATGCATTTTATGAATACCCATGGTACAGAGGTTAAGCCAAAGGGCAGCACACCCAATATTGGTAGTGGCTCCCCTGGAACATGAAGCTCAGATACTGTCTGTGCTGAGGATAGATCAGTAAGTGCATATACGCCTCCTTTAAGTCTAAAGAATATAGCCAATCTTGTCCCTGGATGTATGGGAGAAGAGTTCCCAGTTTCTGATTTGGCCACCTTTCGCAAAAGCAATCAAAACACACTTTTTCCATCTTGTTTTTGACCACGTAACTTAAAGCCTGGCCCATCAATATCATACTCAATATTCTGTTAAACTGTAAATAATTACCAGTCTTACATGCTACTGTGTATCATCTATTTATGTAAATATGTTAAATGTTTTATATCTTGTTCTCATATTCAACGAATCTGTTCAATATAATATGTTCAATGTTAATGGTTCCATGTAATATGTTATTTTGTAAACCATGCTGATCATGAATAGCGCGGTATAAAACCAAATAAATAAATAAATCATTTTGAATTTTTTTTGGATCAGGAACTTCTTTAGGTCTCTGAGATCCAAGACGGGCCTGAATCCTCCTGTTTTCTTTGGAATGATAAAATATGAAGAGAAGCAGCCCATCCCTTCTAGAGGAGGAGGAACTCTTTCTATTATACCTTGGGTAACAGGGTGGACACCTCTTCTCTTAAGAGAGTGCTTTGAAGAAGATGGGTGGAATAGTCCTCCTTGTGAATCTGGTAGGGGGTAAGGTCTCAAAGTGAAGCAGATACCTTTAGACGACGTTGAGAGTCCACTGTTCTGAAGTTACGAGGTGCCCTGTGAGCATAGGAAAAGAGTCTGCCTGGGGTAGTTTCTCCAAATGGGTTAGTTTTGCGCATACTATGGCAGTCATGAACTTCACTTCTAAGCCAGGGTATGTGGAGTATGATCTTAGTCTCTCAAATTTATTGCTAATGCTCAGAGTAATAGTTGCATCGTGCCAAAGACAGCTTCCTTCTGGAGTTCGTAAGATGTAACAGGTATGAGTAGTTTGTCAAGATGTGCTTGGAAATTCTTTTTTATCAAGCGTGTCGCTCCCAGTACAATGGGAAAGATAGCGTAGTTACTCACCTGTAACAGGTGTTCTCCAAGGACAGCAGAAATCAGTCCTCACTTATGGGTGATGTTGGCACCAACTGAGTCTGTGCGGAGCAATTCCACAGCTTTCAAAGAAAGCCTTTGGGATTGCTGCCACGCATATGTGGTCCTCTTCCCGCCCAAAGGTGTCATCTTGCTCAGTCAGGTCCCCTAGCAAGAGCCCTACTAAGCAGATGGCAAGGGAAGGACAAAAATAGCAACTATTCAGGGGAGGTGGGAGGGTAGCGAGGACTGATTCCTGCTGTCCCTGGAGAACACCAGTTACAGGTGAGTAACTACGCTTTCTCCAGGAACAAGCAGAAGCCAGCCCTCACTTACGGGACTCCCCAGCTACAGGCTACCAAACCTGTAACCAAAACAACGTCTCAGCGAGGACGTGAGCAGAAGCCCGAAGGAGCCCGAGTCCTCGGGTCCCCGGGGTCAAGCTCTCGGTAGCCGTAAGAAGGGTCGGAGGGCAGGAGTTGCTTATACCCTGAACAGATTCCCTCTCCAGGCAGTAGTGGACAGTGAAAGTGTTCGCTGAAGATCAGGTCGCAGCCCAGCAGATGTCCGTTAGAGGCACTGAGTGCAGTGAAGCCACCGATGCCGCCTTGGCTCGGACGCCGTGCGCGGTGACCCACCGATCCAGTGGGGCGTCAGCCTTTGCTTGGGAGAAGGCAATGCAGTCTGCCACCCAGAGATGGTGCGCTTGGTGACTGCCTGCCCCAGGTGATAGGGGTCGTAGGCGACAAAGAGCCGATCAGACTTGCGATGAACCTGGGTACGCTGCAGGTAGAAGGCAAGAGCCCTCGTGCAGTCAAGTGTATGCAATACCGCCGATGCCTGGTCAGCATGCAGTCTCGGGAAGAAGGTCAGTAGGACTATCTCCTGGTTGAGATGAAAGTCCGAGACCACCTTCGGTAGGAACCTGGGATGGGTGCGGAGGATCACCCTGTTTCCCGTAGAACCTGGTGTATGGAGCCTCAGCCATGAGGGCCTGAAGTACGCTGGCTTGGCGAGCCGAAGTCAAAGCCACCAGGAAGACCACCTTCCAGGAGAGATGCCGAAGCAAGCACGTCATCATCGGCTTGAAAGGTGCTCGCGTGAACTGCATTAGCACCATGCTGAGGTCCCACTCCACCGGCGCAGGCCAGATGGGAGGCTTGGAAAGCAAGAGACCTCGCATGAAGCGAGAGACCAAGGGCTGCCCCGAGAGGGGGTTTCCCTCGATGGGGAGGTGGTTCGCCGAAATGGCGCTCAGGTGTACCCTGACCGAATTGGATTTCAACCCTGCCTTCTAGAGGTGGAGGAGGTACTGGAGGATCCACCGGTTAAAGCAGAACGGGTTGATCTGAAACTCGGAGCAACAGGTCGAGAAAAGTCGCCACTTAAAGGCATGCGCCCGCCCGTTGAGTCCTTCCTCGACGCGAGGAAAATCTCAACGTCCTCCGGGAGGTGCAGCGGAACTAAGGCAACCTGTTCAGCCGCCAGGCTGTAAGGGACAGCGAGGCCAGGTTCAGATGGAACACCCGACTCTCCTCCTGTGTCAACAGGCCCGGGACACAGCCCAGGGGGACTGGGGACTCTGACAAGAGCCGGAGCAGAAGTGGGAACCAAGGCTGTCGAGGCCACGAGGGGGCCATGAGGATCACCAAAGCTCAGTCCCGCTGAACCTTGGGGAGGGTCCTTGGAATGAGAGGAGTGAGAGAGAATGCATAAAGAAGGCCGGAGGTCCAGTTCAAGAGGAATGCATCTGGTGCCACCCTGCTCGGGTGTGGAATCGGACCGCAGAAGCGGGGAAGCTGCGTGTTCACTGGAGTAGCAAACAGGTCCATGGATGGGGTCCCCTACCTTTGGAACAAGACGCCGGCGACCTCCGGATCCAAGCACCACTCGTGTGGGAGGAGGATCCTGCTGAGTTTGTCTGCGAGGACATTCTCCTGGCCTGGGATGTAGACCGCTTGCAGGTCATCCCCCGGCGAGACGCAAAGGAGCAAAGGAGGATCGCCTCTCGGCAGAGAAGGCATGATCCTGTTCCCCCCTCCTTGTTGATGTAAAATATGGCTATCCTGTTGTCAGTTTGCACGAGCACCAACTTCCCTCTCAGATAGCCCTCGAAGGCCCTCAGGGCCCATCGGACCGCCCGAAGATCGAGCAGGTTGATTTGCTGCCGAGACTCCTCGGGCGACCACTGCCCCTGGGTGCACCATGTGCCACAGTGGGCTCCCCACCCTAGCAGGGAAGCATCAGTCGTAAGGATGAGCTCATGCACTGGGATCTGGAAGGGCAATCTCCAAAGGAGACTTCGGGGGTCCCGCCACCAACCCAGGGAGTCGTGCAGACTGCGGGAGACCCGGATAGGGTCTCTGAGGTGGCCGAAGGCCTGGCTCCATTGCGCCCTGAGGCAGCACTGGGCTGTCTGCACGTGTATTCGGGCATGGAGGACCACATGGGCGGTGGAGGCCATGTGTCCTAGGAGGCGCAGCATGACCCATGCCGTAACCCAAGCCCTGCTCTGGACCTGGGCCGCCACGGCCTGGAGGCGGTCTGCCTGGTCCGCGGGCAGGAAGGTGGTCGGTCGATCGCTCGCTCCGTGTTGAGGCGGGCACCGATGAACTCCAGGGTCCGCACCGGCTTGAGGTGGGACTTGGAGTAGTTGACCAAGAAGCCAGTGTGTTCGAGGAGTATCATCATTCGCGACGCCGCCAGGTGGGCTTCGCCAATCGAGGTCCCCATGACGAGCCAGTCACTGAGGTAGGGGAAGACGGGCATAAACTACCGCCTGAGGGAGGCGGTAACCACGGAGAAACACTTTGTGAAAACCCACGGTGTAGACGTGAGCCCGAAGGAGAGCACCCTGTACTGGTAGTGTTCCCCCTGCACCCTGAAGCGCAGGTATTGCCTGTGTTGGGGGTGGATTAGGACGTGGGCGTAAGCATTCGTGAGGTCCAAGGAGCATAGCCAATCGCCCTGCTGAAGGAAGGGCAGCAGGACGCCAAGAACTTCTCCCACACCAGGAACCTGTTTAGGTTCCGGAGATCGAGGATGGGGCGTAGGCCCCCCCACCTTTTTCAGAATGAGAAAGTAGTAGGAGTATAACCCATGGCCTCAAAGGTGCAGCGGTACCCTCTCGACTGCCCGCTGGGCGAGGAGGTTGGACAGCTCCCGCTGCAAGAAGGTCTGGTGCAAAAGGAACCGAGTAGGCTCCGCTGGCGAGAAGGGAGGAGGGCGCCTGTCCAGGTGGAAACGATATCTGTCCCGGATCACTCGGAGGACACAGGTGTCCGACATGATTGATGCCCACTGCGGGGCAAAAAGGGGCAGGTGTCCCCCCCACTGGCAGAAATGCTGCCTGGGGGCGACCTGGGGGCGAGAGGCTATGACGTCGGCAGGTTGGGTGGTGCCAGTTGCTAGGCGTTAGGCCCTTTAGGCTTGTGGTGGCCAGTAGTGAGGGTGCTCTTTTTGAAGTTGTCTGTTTGGTTTTGTTATAGCCTGCAGGTGTGCCGATCATGTCATTATTACTTCTTCTTGGTCTATTGCTGATGTCCCTTGTTTGGAGTACGTCTGCTGAGAGATGGTGAATGATCTTGAAGATGATCATGAGTGTGTTGTATTTAGCACTTGCCACCATTGGGAGCCAGTGTAGTTGTTGTAGGACGGGAATGATGTGTTCAGTCCTTGGTGTGTCTGTGATGATGCGTGCTCTGATGTTTTGTACCATCTGTAGTGGGTGGTCTGTTGCGGAAGGCCTTGGTATAGTGAATTTCCATAATCAAGCAGTGGTGTGATGAGTGCTTGGCACACTGTGCGGAAGTGGTCTTGACGGAGCATTGGTTTGATTTGTCGGATTGTTTTCAATCGATGATATGCCTTGTTTGCGGTTTTGGTGATGTGGGACTTTAAGTTCAAGGCTCTGTCCAGTGTGATGCCCAGATATTTAACTTCTTCTTTGACTACTATGTGTTTATCTAGGATGCTGATAGTTTGTGGAGGTATGAAGGTGGGGTTCCTGGTGACGAACATACCCTCAGTTTTATCGTAGACAACTGTTAAGTTGTTGGCTATGAGCCAGTCATTCATATCTTCGAGACATTTTGTTATTGCTGTGGTGTTTAGTGCGAGAAGATTGATTGGAGCGTACACCATGATGTCGTCAGCATAAATGTGATAATGTAGTTTGTGGTGCTCGATGATGTTGCATATGGGCTGTATGTAGATGTTGATGATAGGGCTGAGCCTTGAGGTATCCCTTGCGTGACGGGGAATTGTAGTGATTTATTTTGGTCACATTTGACTTGTTGCGTTCGCCCTTCTAAGTATGATGTAAACCACTTCAGGGTATTCTTGCATAGTCCTATCTGTTGTAAGCGTTGCAATAGCTTAGCGTGTGGCACAGTGTCGAAGGCCGCCGAGATGTCCATGAACACTAGCAGGTATCCGTTTTTTGTGTTGTCTATGCCTCTTAGGAGATTGTCGAAGAGGTAGGTGAGTAGTGTTTCCATGCCATGTTGGGGATTAAATCCATGCTGATGTATGTCAAGTGGGGCGTTGATATCTATATGGTCCTGAAGTTGCCTTTGCACTGCCTTTTCCACGATTTTAGCAAGGAATGGCAGGCTGGAGATGGGACGATATGATTTTGGCTCGGATGGGCTCAGATTGTTACTTTTAAGTAGTGGTCGTATCACTGCGTGCTTTAGAGTTTGCGGCATGCATCCTTGTCGGAGTGAATCTTTGACAATTTTATGAATGTGGTGAGAGAGCTGGCTTTTTGTAGCTTTGATTCAATTCATTGGGCATGGGTCTGATGGTGAAATTGTTGTGTTTAGTCCAGATATAATGTCTTCTACTTGCTGCTTTGTTGGTATGTTGAAGTTCTCCCATGTTTGATGTTGCTTTTTTGTCATGTGATCATTTTTTGTGATGATGTAGAGCAAGTTTGGTTGGAAGTTTTTAACTTCAGGTAGTCTGCATATTTTTGTGGGTCAAGATGGCGGGTACTTTGTTGCGTGTCATCCTTGGTGAGCTTTTGGACAATGCTGAAGAGTTCTCTTGGTCTATTAGTAGATTTCATGATTAGGTTGGTATGGTGTTGCTGTCTACGCTCATTTATAAGATTGTTATATTCCCGTTGTTTATCTCTGTATTGGGTTAGGAGATTGTGTGATTTATCCAGTCTCCATTTTCTTTCCAGTCTTCTGAGTGTGCGCTTTGCAACTCCGATTTCATGTGAGTACCATGGGGCATTGGGTCTCTTGCGTGCTTGATCTTCTTTGATAGCTGGGGCAGATGCTGCATTGGATATTATTGTGTTCCATTCTTCTATGTTTAGGTCCAGGGTGTCATGATCCTGTTTAAGTTGTGGGGTGATGTCGTTTATGAATGAGTCTCTGTTAATGCCCATATACAACTGGTATGCCTGGATGTGGCATGTGAGCATGGACCCTTGATAGGCCTTGTGCCCAAGGGCATCTAGAGCTCTCAACTCCCTGTCCAGGGGGACCGAAAAGTGTGACTTCGGACTCTTCTGCTTTCGCATCGCCGACTCCACTACCATGGAGGTGTGTGGGAGCTGGGTCTTCCTGAACCCCGGGCCCCATTGGACCCTGTACATAGCGTCGAGGCGCTTGCTCACTATGGGGACCGAAGCAGGTGTCTCCCACATATGGAGGAGCAGCCTCGACAGAATGGGAGGTACTGGAACAGTAAGAGACTCCCGAGGTGGGGACTCATACTGCAGAATATCGAGCTCTTCAGCTCCTCTTCAGCCTGCGTAGGCGGTCTTCGAGGGTTTCTTCTTCTCGTGCTCCACCTCTGAGGAACCGCGGCCGCGGGACTCTGAAGAGGCTCGGGCTTCATGGGGTAACAAGGTATAGGAGGGGGGCCCTGGAATGTGGTGTCTCCAGAGACTCTGGCGCGGAGTCAGACTTCTGAAAACATTTCTCCTGCTGCTGCTGACAGCTCTTTAGGGCCTTTGAGGTCATGGTTCTGCAGAGTTCGCAGTCTGAGTCATTATGTTCTGGACCAAGGCAATGGAGGCAGTAGTTATGTGGGTTGGTGAGAGACATTATTTTACCACACCGGTCACACTTCTTGAAGGCACCGGAGGCCACTGAAAAAGAAGGGGGTCCCCACCGCCCGATGGGGGTCCGAGGCCTTTGGCTAAAAACGGCCAGTTCGAGGGATATCTTGATGAAAATGGGAAAAACGAATGGACGAGCCCGAGGGACGACACTGAGGAGAGCTGGCTTGGGGGTGGGAAGGAACCGATACGCAAACCAGACAAAACTTAATAAAAATAAATCACTCTTTTTCTGGGGGAAACTGGACAATGTCCAAATGGCTCCGCAGAAAAAAGGAGACTGAGGCAAGATGGTACTCTTGGGTGGAAAGGGGACCGCACATGTGTGGTGCATCTCCCAAAGGCTTTCTTTGAAAATTGGGGAGATGCTTCCACACAGGCTCCATTGGCGCAGACATCACCCATATGCGAGGACTGATTTCCTGCTTGTTCCCGGAGAAAAAGCAAATACAATGTTAAGTATTACTCAAAAAGAAATGTGACCCCATCTCAAGAAAAGATATAGCAGAATTAGAAAAGGTTCAGAGAAGAACAACAAAAATGATACAGTGGATAGTATACCTCGCTTATGAAGAAAGGCTAAACAGGTTAGGTTTCGTCAGCTTGGAAAAGAAATGACTGAGAGGTGATACAATAGATGTGCAGAAGAATGATTAAATATAGAATGGTTGTTTACTTTTTAAACACAAAAGCGAAAGGACAGTCCGTGAAACTTACAACCAGCAAATTGAAAAACAATATTGTAAATGGTAAAGCTTCATGCAATGTACAATTAAGTTATGAAATATACTGCTGGAGAATGTTGTCAAGGCATAGAGGCCAATGAAGTAAAGTGTAGGAGGCACAGTGAGGGATCTGCACAGAGCTTTGCATACCATTTTCTGTGCTATTATGGCTCTTCTATGCAGAAAGTTGTTTAGTGCACAGGAAAACTGTGCGCAAGACTCCTGCAGAATTCAGTGCACCATTCATTTACATCCAATGGTAATGAAGATCTTAGCTATTAATCTCAAATGCAAAGTACACAGAAGACCTGAAGGCCAAGTGCATGATTTTTTTTTTAACACTTGGGCTTTAAGTAAATGGTTAAAAGAAGAGCAAAAATTAACTTGTTCTTCTGTGGCTAGTGTTAGTGAGGGCTTCATGCCAGCATCTTCTTTTTTTGTGCGAGCACAAAGTACCTGCAACTTTTTTCTAATTTAACTGAAGAGATGGGTCAATGAAGAAAAAAAATAAGAGGGATGAGGAGCTGAGGTGATCGCATCATTGACTGCAGGGTTAAGGGGGAGATGATGTGGCTGTGACATGGACAATTCACTCAACCGTAGACACTTACATGAAGCCTTTAATGCGCAGAACATACATTCCATATATATGCACATCCAATGTGCATACTCCTTCAGGTATGGGTACAATCTCTGTGCAAAATATAGATTCTGTTGCTAATGCACACCTGATGTGCACATATATCTATGGTGATCGGTGCACTTTCCTGTGTTATAACACATTCTTTGTTTACTGTATTGGGTACAAATATTTTTTTTTTAACACGTGCATTAGAGAACTGTGCACTGAGCTTCAGCACACAGCTAAAACACATGGCTAATTACATGAGCCTCATAGCAGGGTTCAAAAGAAGTTTGGACAAGTTCCTGGAGGAAAGGTCCATACAAAATTACTAGATTGATGGATTAGGGAAAGCCATCACTTATCTCTTGAGGTGAGCTATGAGGAATTACTCTACTTTTTGGGATTTGTTGGGTGCTTGTGACCCAGACTGGCCACTGTCAGATAGGATGATGGGCTCAGTGGATCTGGATCCGACTCAGCATGGCGTTTCTTGCGTTCTTGCTGTAAGGAAGGCCTAGTATAGTGACTGTTGAGAGGGAAGAGAGTAAACCCAGTCATCAAAGCAATGCCAAGGGCTTCAACAGAGTGGATGCTTCTTTTCAGCTGTGACTGATCAGACCTTCTCTGAAGAAGGGATGGGAAAAAGGTTACAAAAGGTGAGGAAAAGGCAAAGACCATTTGAAAAATATGTTCAATGTCACTTTACCAGCTTTCCACAAAGGATTCCACAAGTCTCTACTCCTTTGGATGTGTTGACTTCAGCTAACCGCAGAAATTTAGGGCACAGGTCACTGGGAACTATGATATGACGAAGACCATCTACCATAGCATCTGTGAAGAACAAGGACAGATCAGTATGGCATCTGTCCAGAAACACACATCATGACCTAGAGCTCAAGAATTTTCCCAGGTGGTTACAAAAGCAAGAAATGCCCTCAGACAGGATTCAGGCAAATTCCTAAGGAGGCATGCCACTGCAGCTAGAGATCTTTTTCAGAATAAATGGATTCTCTCATAGCAAAGAAATACCACAACAACATGATTTAAACAACAGATTTTCAGCTATTCTTTTCATCCATTGTGTTCCTCTTTCCAGCTCTATTACTAAGTTACCTCCCTTGACATGCATTCATCCAAAGCTGTCATAGCTGTGTAATAACCAGGACTCCTTCCTTTCCAGGGCTGCAAACACTACAGCATCTCTAAATGGCCCAAGGAACAGGACCTGAAGCCAGATTCGACATGAGTCCAGGTTTCCCCACATAAAGCGTAGTTACTCACCTGTAACAGGTGATCTCCGGGAACAGCAGGAATTTAATCTTCACATATGGGTATCGTCAGTACCGATGGAGCCTGCGCGGGAACGCTCCCCAGCATCCAATAGGAACGCTTTTGGGAGCATCCCTCAGCACATGTGCGCTGCCTTCCCGCCTTTCCAACTGTCCCTCTTTAGTTAAGTTTGTAGCTGAGTGAAAGGATAGAGGGAGAGGGGAGAGAGGAAAGAGACAAAGAGATAGAGAGACAACTCCCAGGGGAGGTGGGTGGGTTGTGAGGACTAAATTCCTGCTGTTCCCGGAGATCACCTGTTACAGGTGAGTAACTACGCTATCTCCAGGAACCAGCAGGAATATAGTCTTCACATATGGGGACTCCCTAGCTGAAGATGCCAGGGAGATAGCCCCAGGAAGATGCCACCCTAGAAGGTGGGAATCCTTCCTCCCATGGATGTCTGGCATCCCACCAGGGTTGCTGGGTAGGAGTTGATTTAGGTGTGAAAGAGATTTTGAAGAACAGCTTGGCCAAAGAAGGCATCCTGACGGGAGGCTTTATCCAGAAAGTAGTGGGCTGTGAAGGTGTGTACCGAAGCCCAGGTGGCTGCTCGACAAATGTCATCGATAGACACAGAGTGGAGATTAGCCATAGAAGCTGCCATGGCCCTGACATTATGAGCTGTGACATGGTCCTGAAGAGGAAGACCCTTACTCTCATAAGCAAAGGATATGCATTGGGCAATCCATTTAGATAAAGTTCTTTTGGAGACTGGAAGTCCCAAATGACTAGGGTCAAAAGCTATAAAAAGTTGTGAGGACTTTCTATGTTGCTGTGTTCTTTGTATGTAAAAGGCCAAGGCCCTTTTACAATCCAAAGTATGAAGGTTTCTTTCTGCATTAGAGGCGTGAGGCCTTGGAAAAAATACAGGAAGATAAATTGATTGATTTAAATGAAAAGGCGAAACCACCTTTGGCATAAAGTGTGGGTGAGTTTGAAGAACAACCTTATCATGATAAAACCTAGTATAAGGAGGATCAGCCACTAAAGCTTGCAATTCACTAATGCAACGGGAGAGGGGATTGCAATTAGGAAGATGACCTTCCAGGTCAAAAACTTAAGGGCTGTAGTGGCCAAAGGTTCAAAAGGCGGCTTCATGAGCTGCCCGAGAACTAGATTTAGATCCCATGCCACCGGTGGTGGCTTGATGGGAGGTTTAGTTAATAAAAAGCCTCTCATAAATCTTGATATGAGTGGATGAGAGGAAATTGGTTGTCCATTCAGAGGCTTATAAGAAGCTGCAATTGCACTAAGATGGACTCTTACCAAATTGGTCTTTAGACCAGAATTCGATAAGTGAAGGAGATACTCTAGTAACGATTCTAAGGGTATGACCAGGGGGCTTAATCCCTTCTTGGAGCACCATATAGTAAAACGTTTCCACTTGAAGGCATAAGATCTTCTTGTGGAAAGTTTCCTAGAAGCCTGAAGGATATCTTTTACCCGTTGGGACAGGTTGAAATCTTGGAGATCTAAGCCTTCAGCAACCAGGCCGTGAGGTGCAGGGATTAGGGATTCGGGTGCCATAGTGTCCCGTTCTCCTGGGAAAGGAGATCTGGAGCATGCCCTAACTCCAGAGGTGCCGCTTGAGAGAGATGTAGAAGCAGGGAATACCACGTTTGGCGTGGCCATCGTGGTGCTATGAGAATCATGTGACCCCTGTCTCTCTGAAGCTTGAAGAGTGTTTTGGGGATGAGGGGAATGGGTGGGAAGGCATAAAGGAAGTCCTGAGCCCAGTGAAGGAGGAAGGCATCCCTTGCCTGACAGTTGTGAGCCGGAATCCTGGAACAGAACCGGGGAAGATTGGCTCTCAGTGGACTTCCAAAGAGGTCTATGTCTGGAGTGCCCCAGAGATGAAATATCTTTGCCACCTGGTCTAGGTGGAGGGACCACTCGTGAGGCAGCAGTACTCGACTGAGTTTGTCTGCCCAAAGGTTTTCAATGCCTGGAAGATATACCACTAGAAGGTGAATATGCTGCTCTCTGGCGAGGGCCCACAGTCGTAAAGCTTCGTTGCATAATGACAGTAACTGCAGTAGCACTCAAGCAGTGAGGGAGGATTTGCCTGCTGCTGGAGAAGCTAGTTGCATTATGCGAAGACACCGGGCTTGTGGAAGGAAAGCCCTTGCCTGTCTGGTATCTAGACAGGCTCCTATGAATTCTAGGCATTGGGAAGGAACTAGTTGAGATTTTGGGAAGTTTATTACCAATCCCAAGTATTGGAGGATTCGCATTGTATGGGACAGTGCAGTGCTGGCCTCTGCAACTGTAGGGGCTCGAATGAGCCAGTCGTCTAAGTAAGGGAAGACAAAAATCCCCAGGGTTCGTAGAAATGCAGCTACTACTGCCATGCATTTCGTGAATACCCTTGGTGCTGAAGCCAGACCAAAGGGAAGAACCCTGTACTGGAAATGTTTTCCCCTGAAAAGGAAACGTAAGAATTTCCTGTGATCTGGATGGATGAGAATATGAGTGTATGCATCCTTTAAGTCTAGAGAGCAAAGCCAATCCTGGCTTTGAAGGTATGACAGAAGAGTTCCTAGAGAAATCATTTTGAATTTCTCTCGAAACAGATATTTGTTTAATTCTCTGAGGTCTAGAATGGGTTTGTGTCCTCCTGTTTTCTTTGGAATAAGAAAATAGGGGGAGTAGAACCCTGCACCCCATTGAAGAATGGATACTTCCTCTATTGCCCCTTGGGCAAGAAGTGTGGAGACCTCGTGATCTAGCAGATTGTCTGCAGAGGTTTGTGAATTGAATTGCTTTAGAATTGTAGGAGGGGGCATGCTGTGAAAATGAAGCTTGTACCCCTCTCCTACAATGGACAAAGTCCAATCTTCTGCTGTTATCTGATGCCATCTGTTGACAAAGTGGCATAACCTGCCCGGAATATTCGGGGGTTGGGGACCCCTCAGAGGCAGGGAGGCAAAGCTCTCTAGGAAGGAGTCAAAGCCCTTGAGGGGGCTGAACCTGGAGAGCTTGTTGGGCTCTCAGGCCTTTTGGCTTCTTTTGCTGTCTAGTTTGTCCCTTTTGGGCAACCTGACCTGGAGTTTGACTCTGCTGGGTATAGGAAGGATAAAACTTCCTCTTTTTGCTAAAAGAGGGTCTTTTTATAAGGCTTCCTTTTGGCTGGAGTGGCTGTAGACTTTGACAATCTATCTAAGGTAGAAATGTCAGCATCTAACTCGTTAGCCTTTTCCTGCCAGTTCTTGCCGAAGAGATTCTCCCCCGTGCAAGGAATGTTGCCTAACTTGTCCTGTACCCAAGTCTCCAAGTCTGATGCCTATAGCCAGGCAATCTGTCATGCACCAATGGCAACAGCAGAGGTTCTGCTGATGCATTCGAAGCAGTCAAAGGCTGCATGATTAACAAACTTGGAGACATCTTGAGCATGCTTAACTAGAGCAAGAAAATCGTGTCTCTTGTCATCTGGGAGAAATGGGCTCATAAGTTCCAAGTCTCCTGTGACTTCCTTGAGGAACATTCCCATATATAGGATATATGAACTGATCTTAGCTGAAAGCATGGAAGCTTGAAATGTTCTGCGCCCAAAAGCATCCAGAGTCCTGCATTCACGACCTGGAGGATTGGATGCATGTCTCTTTGCACTTTTCATCCTATGCATGGCTGATTCCACTACCATTGAATGGTGTGGCAGCTGAGTTTTCTGAAATCCAGGACATGGCGGAACTCGATACATAGTATCAAGTCTCCTAGAGTGAGGAGAAGTAGTCAGACGTGTCTCCCACATTCTGAGCATCAAGCTATGCAGAATTTCATGGATAGGCAGAGTGGCTGCCTCCTTAGGAGCTTTAGGATATTGGAGAATTTCCAATTCCTTTGCTCTGGGCTCCTCTTTAGGAGCTACTGTGATTGAAAGACCTTTGGCCATATCACGGATGAAATCCTGAAATGACATGTCCTCTGGAGGTGACATTCTGCGTTGGGGAGAAGAGGGATCTTCTAGGAGAAACCCTCTAGTGCCAGCAGAATTGTCAGAGTCTTCGGAATCGGAGGAATCAAAGTATTCTTGACCCTGATGCTCTTGTAAAGCACGATCCCGGTACCGATCGAAGTCGGTACTGAGCTGACCCGGTACCGCTTTGTCAATTCCAGCCAGAGATGGCACGGGAAGAGTTCCCACCGGGGCCGGTACCGGTGTCTGTACTGGCATCGGGGTCAATGTCGGTACCGGTGCCCGTGGGACCACCGGTACCGCAGCTGAAAGAAGAGCTACGATGCGGTGCTCGATAGCGAGGAACCTCTGGTCTATCGACGCTGCCGATGCCTGGGTGTCAGTACTGGCAAGGACGGCCGGAACCCCTGAGCATGGCACAGGTAGTTCTTGCGAGGTTGAGGCCTCGAGAACATCCTGAAGCCCCATCGATGCTTTGGAAGCCGAAGACTCCTGCCGGGGCTGTTTTGCTGGAGTGGTTCCCTCAAGGGCAATGCCAATGGCCTCTCTATGCTTAGCAGGAGAGCTACCCTTTGAGGACAGGCTTTTATGTTTAGTTACCTGAGATCCATGGGAGGAAGAAGAGGCCCTTGATGATGTTGATGCAATGGATCTGGCATCTGAAGAAAAGAGGGTACCGAGCTTTGCAGCCTGGTTCATTCTTCCTCTTTTAGTCATCCCCATACAGGAGAGACATTCAGTTGGAGAATGTTCAGGTGCTAAACATTTCAGACACCAATCATGGGTGTCAGTGACGGAAATGGTACCGCCACACTTAGTACATTTTTTTAAAACCACTAGTTGGCTTTTCCATGTTTTAGGAATATAGGGCCTAGTGCCCAAAATGGCGCCTAGCACCAAAGAGAAAAGTTTCTGAAAAGTAACAGTCTAAAGCCTAAGGTTTTTTTTTTTTGTATGAAAAGAACCGGTAGTACCGGTAGGCGTCGTGCAGTAGGCAAACGTGACCACAAGAAAAGAAATTTAAAGACGGAATTTTCTGCGGTGACAGGGAATAGATCCTGTCGGCTTCGTGGAAAACAAAGAACTGAAGAGGGACAGTTGGAAAGGTGGGAAGGCAGCGCGCATGTGCTGAGGGATGCTCCCAAAAGCGTTCCTATTGGACGCTGGGGAGCGCTCTCGCGCAGGCTCCGTCAGTACCGACGATACCCATATGTGAAGACTACATTCCTGCTTGTTCCTGAAAATTTATATATACAGTAGTGTTGCCATCATGCAACAAGGCCAGCCCTATTCTGAGGAAATGTTGCCATTTTTTCAGATATATTAAATTCTGACAGTGGGGCTAGTAAACATTAGCCCATAGTGATATGCACTTTATTCACATCAAATCAAATGCTTGTTAGGCATTGAAACACCCTTCCCCCATAAAAAAGAAAGATATACTAACTGTTCTCATGGTTTGTGAGGGCTCCTGGTTTTAAAGATCGGTCTATAGTGGGAGGTCCTTGTGGTAAACCTCCCGTGCTGGGGCTCACTGACTGTGCCATAGTCTTTGCTGGTACATTTGTGGGTGGCTCTTTCACACCCGGTATCAATGGTCCCCCCCTGAATGACTCCAAGCAAGGGTCAGGCTTCTCAAACTCCTGAAGAATGCGTAGACGTTCTTCCTCCAGTTCTTTGCGTTTGATCATCTCTTCAAAGGCATGGAACTGCTCCTGTTCCAGCTGCTGCTGCTTCATCTGGGCCACCCTTTGCTTCTCTTCCTCCAGCTGTTGCTGTAGAACCAACCTCTTGGCAAACTCTTCCTCCTCCCTTCTCTATATGGGGGAAAAAGGAAATATTCTAGGACAGCCAGCACAAGACCTCACCACCACAACATCACATGTTCAAAGAAAGACAGTCCTTATGCCTATATCCCCTGCTGCTCTCAATCCTTCCCTCCTGTAACTCACAAAATGATCTATGTTAGCTCTAATAAACACTTTTTCCTGCAGCAATCCATTAAAATCACACAATTATGTTTCTTAGAAACATGAAAAAAAATTACAGCCACCTAGTTTCCTCTTATAACTATCAACTTCCAACTTAGTTGGAATCACTGCCGAGATCTGGTGGTAAAAGCCTTCATTTACATCTAAGAAGTTTTATATCCTACCAACATACATAATCTGGTCATTCCAATGATGGGCATGGACAAGGGGCTATGCACCAGGGCTCTTTCTGGGACCCTTCAAATACTGGCCCTGTACTTCTTCCCATCTCAGGCTTACCACACAGCATCTCCCAGTCCCAGCTAGCCCAGGGAGTGGAAGACCCAACTTGAGGATCAAACTGAGAACCTTCTGCATGACAATGTTTAGCATTTATTGTTAAGCCACAGGGCCAACCTAACAAATATATTTAGTTTTGCAGGATGCTTGGCCTCTAGGCCAAGTTTACTTTTACATGGAGCCTTTATCAGAAAGGGAGCCAATTATACTGCTGACACACCAAAAAGCAAGAAACCTTTCATCCCAGAAGAGGTGGTAATTTTATAAACCTTTTCATGTGTAAAACACCTCTAATTAAATTAAGTCATGTCTAACAGTACGCACAGTGGCAAGTAGATGTGTACTCAAGTAGGCATGCTGCTTAGGGGAGGAGTGTGGGCAAAGCATAGGCAGTCATTATTTAAGCCTATACTTTACATGCTAACACTTTAATCTAACTCCTGAACAGGTGTAAATTTTAGCACCCACAATTTAGGTGCTATTTCTGCAAGATCTGTGCTAGTATTTTAGAAGGACAAACAGGGCAGGGAGGAGGATCAAATCTGCTAACCAGTTGAAGCACATCTAATTCACCCAATTTAACAGGAAACATCCCTTGATACTGACCTTTCTCTCCAAGTACTCAGAATATTCTTTGCCATATCGCTTCAACAGCCCTTCCTTCAGTTCTTCCGCTTTAGGAAATGCAATTTCTTTTAGTCTCTAAAAGCACATACAGAAAGCACAATAATGGAATGCTCGTACAGTGCAAAGGGTTGGACTTTACTGTTTTAAGAATGGTCATTTTCCTCCATCCCTACCACATGATTCCTCTTATACAGTGCTGTATGCACCAGATGGAGCACTCCAAAGCTACCATGGAGTTTTGTTTGGGGGTGGACAGGGCATCTCGCAGCACAACCAAACTGTAAGATATGCCATAAGCAAACTGACCAAGGGGTGCATGAAGGAAGCACTTTACTAGGTGTCTCTCTTCTGGGTCACAAATCTTGAGCTTAAGGACATTTTATTTAAAAACAGTTCTTGCTAATTCTGGGCAGTCTCCTTGGCACACCAAACAATTTGCATTCTAGAAGTCACCAAGCAGAAACGGGGAAAGATAAGATAGATATGAAGGGCAATGAAAGATGCTGCACTGTTCTTCAAAGCTCTACCATCTTCGGTTCCTGTACAGTGTGATGGCGCAGCTGGGTTAAACGCTAGTGAAAGGTGCAGAAATCACTCTTTTTCCCCTGTAGCTAAGAGCAGTGCAGGCAGAGAAAGGGTTAAACCTTCAACTAATGGAAAAAACCCTGTGCTCAGAAAGCAGGAGAGTGAGCCACACCTCAGCTCCATGACAACCAGGGGAGCTGACGTAAGAGGAAGGGGGGCGGAGTCAAAGCCCATAGGACAGCCCCATACATTTAGCCACGAGGAAACAGTTAGAGAGAGAGTAGGAGCAAGAACAGGAAGGTCAGGAACAGGAAGAACGTCGGCAGCAAGGAGCTGTAAGAGTTCTGGAAGAGACCTTGAAAGGAGTTCTGAGGGGACCTGTGAGAGGAACCGAGATGGGAGTTTAAGCAGGAGCAAAGTTCCAAGGGAAAGGCTGCACAGACACTCTGATTGCAGGCAACGTGTGAGCAGCTCTAGTTCAGAGAGAAGCACAGCTGCATATGAGCAAGTGGCTGATTGGAAGCTCTGGAGACAGGAGTCAGAGTCAGACCCTGTTGAGCAGGAGAACAGCCGGGAGCAGAGGAAGCAGTCTGGGGACAAGAGGTTGCCTGTAAACTTGCCAGAAAGGGTACGGAAGGCCAGGAAAAAGGTGAGCCCTTTTGAATCTGTTAAGGAAGTACTCAAAGAGTCTGATGTTCTAAGTTCCTCCCCCACAGCTCAGACTAAAGAAGAGTCCCGTTTGAAACAGTTAAAGGCTTTATTAGATCAGTGGAAGCCCATTCAAGAGAAGCCTGTATTTAAAGAAAGCATATCAGACTCAGAGGGAGAGCCCATGCAGTTTGAAGAAGCTGGTGGTGCTAGTGAGGATTCTGATATGGAAACTGATTGTGCATTTTGCCAGAGAGGGTAAAATCTATGAACTGTGATACTAATAGTAAGTGCTGGAGGAAGCCTGACGTTGTGCCAGGAGGATTTTACACGGGAAGAGGCAGAGAGCTGCTGGAGTGTAAAAGCCAGGCCAATTAGGCAAAACCTGGAAGAAAAGAGCACTACTGCTTTTGGTGTTTTAAGGAAGCATTTTTATTGCTGAAGGAGGAAGCAGTAAATGTTTATATCAGGAAGAGGCTGGAAGACAGTGCTGTGAAAGGAACATGCCTGTATGTTTAGAAGCTGAATAATCCTGTTTCAGTTAAAGAGACTTTGCTTTGGAGAAGTATCCTTTATTTCTGTTATTGGGATAGTAGGTGAACATTGTGGGACAATAACAATAACAATAAAACTTATTGTTAACCCTATTCCTTGCTGACTTGTCTGTGCCACAACTACAAAGGAACAGAAACTGCAGCACTTAAAGGGAGACAAATAAATATGTGGTCGCGCCACTCCCACTAGGCAGCCGCCTATATAAGGGGTGGATGCGACAGCTGGCGTAGTTTTTTGGATAAAACTACTACCTCACAGATACAAAGGTCTTATATACTACTATATCCAAAAGAAGTTCTCTGGAAAAGGAACCAAGCAGCGCAAGTACCTCTGAAGAGCTTACCAAGTTCTGCAGGAATTCATGGAGTGGAGTATCAGCAGAAGCGGATCGGATCCGGTGTTCCAGTGATACTGATATCCTGTGAAGCGAGACTCACCACTTGTAGCAGGTAACCCATAGATAGGAAGGGGTTATCTTGGATTCTGCTACAAGGGGCTGGGGGTGTGCAGAACCGGAGTGGAAGCGGAGAGAGGGGGCGTTTGTGTGTGAGCCACACTTGGGTTGTTTGCTTTCTGTTTTATTACAGCTGAACCAAGATGGAGGCAGCAGACCTGATGAACTGGATGACGGACAGATTCCGACATCAACAGGAGATGTCAGCCCAAACCCAGGAGAGAATGGCAGAGATGCTAAGGGCTCAGCAAAAGCCGCTGTTGGACATGCTAGGCGCCTGGATCGGCGAGCAGAAACAGACAACGGATGCCCTTAAGACTGTCTCAGGTTCTCTGGGAACAGTATCTGGACTGGGAACCCTAGGGAAGGAGGTATTATCTCTTGGACAGTTATCAAAGAATGATGATGTAGACGATTATCTTGAAGTTTTTGAACGTATTGCTCTCATGAGTGGTTGGCCGAAAGACCAATGGGCCATAAGATTAGCAACATCCCTCACGGGAGAGGCTCTCGCAGTCTACCGAGCTATGCCCAATGATCTTGCATCCAACTACGAGGAAGCGAAAAAGGCCATAAGAGACCGGATGGGCTTAACACCAGTGGTCTATCGCCGCCTTTTGCGGGCTTGCAAATTGAAGCCAGGCGAAACACCACAGGCATTATGCCACCGGATAAGAGCTCTTGTATATAAATGGTTAACTCCAGAGGGAAAGAGTGTGGATACAATTCTTGATAATATTGTTCTGGAGCAATTTGTTGATGCTGTACCAGGCGAATTACAGTCTCTCTTAATTCTGCAGGACTGCAGAAACACTAAGGATGCCATTTCCTTGGCCGAGCGTTTCCTAGAGGCTGGAGCAGTAGGCCAGAGGAAGATGGGTGTTTCTGGTCCAGCAGTCCTGGGAATTACAGAAAGAAAAGAAAAGGTAATGCTGGGAGAAGGTGTGAAAAAGAGACCCCCAGGCGAAGCTGGTTGGGAACAGCGTAAATGTTTTTCTTGTGGAGAAAAAGGCCACATAAAAAGGGAGTGTAGAGAAAAAGTAGTACTAGTGACCACCCAATCCAAGGAGGTTGGGGAGGGATTTCTACTAGCAGTCGAGGTGGACAATATCCCGGTCGACGCTCTTTTAGATTCAGGGGCCGACCAATCAATGATCTCTGAAAGGTTATGGAGGGATATTGAAGCTCAAGGTAAAGGTTCTGTAAATGAAGCTGAAGGGAAAATTAAGATAAGGTGTGTGCACGGCGCTGCTTCAGCGTATCCCTTGCACACAGTCACAGTATCAGGCCTAGGTTTAAAAAAGAAAATTCCTGTGGCAGTAATACCCAGACTACCACATTCCTTAGTTTTGGGAAAGGATTGGCCACAGTTTAGGAAAGGCCTAGTTGAAGGGTTAACATCTACCATACCTGATGCTGAAGCCTTAAGCTCAGGAAAGACAGAAAAGGAACCCGTAGGAGGAGAAATAAAGGAGAAACAGGTGACATCCTCTCAAGGAGGAAAATCCAGGTTGAAGATGATGCCTGCCCCTTTATTTGAAACACGACAGGGAAAGACAGGTAGGGAAACAGTCCTGAGTCCTGGCCCTGCCACTAAGTCAAAATTTGTATTGAAGTGTTGTCGTCTCACTCCAAATGCTCAGATTCCCAGGCGAGCCTCCGAGCAAGCGGCAGGCTATGATCTTTATAGTGCCGAGGATACTGTTATCCCGCAGCAGGGAAGAGCGTTGGTAGAGACAGGTATACAGATGGAGATACCGCCCGGATGCTACGGACGGATCGCTCCACGATCCGGTATAGCAGTAAAAGACTGGGTTGATGTAGGTGCCGGGGTGGTAGACCCTGATTTTAGAGGAGCCATAAAGGTTTTGTTATTGAACTTTTCTAAAAAGGATTTTAGGGTGACCACTGGGGACAGGATAGCACAGCTCATTCTGGAAAGGGTTGGGTTTCCACCAGTAGAAAAAGTTGCAGAGCTGAACACTACGACAAGGGGGTCGAGTGGATTTGGATCCACAGGCCAAGACATAATGCCAGGTTTGACAGCCACTAGGGAAGAGGAAAAGGTGAACGTAGACCTTGATTCTCAGGTGGGTGAGCGCAAGACCAAGACATTGCCCAGGGAAAGGGGGAAACTCTCTTGGCATCAGCAGCAAGCCCTGCTGAAAATAATAGAGAAGTTTCCGGATATCTTAACCCATAGGCCCGGGGACACTAAGTTTGTGGCCCAGGATAAAGCGAACCCTCAAGGAGGAATTCTCCGGCAAAGGTCGGATGGATTACCAGTATCCAAATGGAAGGGGGAAGTCCGACAGGTGCGGGAGCAGTCGGATGGATTACCAGTATCCAAATGGAAGGGGGTAGTCCGACAGGTGCGGGAGCAGTGGGTGAAGCCCAACAGGGAGGAGGGTGAGAGACCCCTGTTTCGAGGAGATTGGAGGGAGCGTTGGCCACGAAAGTTCAGGATAGTAGAAGGGGGTAAGATAGCTGGTCAAGCACACCAAGAAAGGTATTATAGTCGGGATACCAGACCTCACCACTGGGAGGTGGGTGAATTGGTCAGGGTAATGGTGCCCAGGACAAACTCAAAATTTGAAAGGATATGGGAAGAACCCTACAAGACTGTCAAACAGGTAGGCCCAGTCGCCTACAGGGTGAAATCTTGGAAAGGGAAACGGAAAATTGTTCATAAAGATATGCTACGACCGTGGCATGAGCATGTAACCTTAACTCGTGGCGCTGCAGGAAGTGACATCACGGATAGCTACCAGGCCCAAGATAGGATTCCATGCTGTGCTGGAAAGGAGCAGCCAGCCCGGAATATCTTAAGGGGGGGGTTATGTGATGGCGCAGCTGGGTTAAACGCTAGTGAAAGGTGCAGAAATCACTCTTTTTCCCCTGTAGCTAAGAGCAGTGCAGGCAGAGAAAGGGTTAAACCTTCAACTAATGGAAAAAACCCTGTGCTCAGAAAGCAGGAGAGTGAGCCACACCTTAGCTCCATGACAACCAGGGGAGCTGACGTAAGAGGAAGGGGGCGGAGTCAAAGCCCATAGACAGCCCCAAACATTTAGCCACGAGGAAACAGTTAGAGAGAGAGTAGGAGCAAGAACAGGAAGGTCAGGAACAGGAAGAACGTCGGCAGCAAGGAGCTGTAAGAGTTCTGGAAGAGACCTTGAAAGGAGTTCTGAGGGGACCTGTGAGAGGAACCGAGATGGGAGTTTAAGCAGGAGCAAAGTTCCAAGGGAAAGGCTGCACAGACACTCTGATTGCAGGCAACGTGTGCGTAGCTCTAGTTCAGAGAGAAGCACAGCTGCATATGAGCAAGTGGCTGATTGGAAGCTCTGGAGACAGGAGTCAGAGTCAGACCCTGTTGAGCAGGAGAACAGCCGGGAGCAGAGGAAGCAGTCTGGGGACAAGAGGTTGCCTGTAAACTTGCCAGAAAGGGTACGGAAGGCCAGGAAAAAGGTGAGCCCTTTTGAATCTGTTAAGGCAGTACTCAAAGAGTCTGGTGTTCTAAGTTCCTCCCCCACAGTTCAGACTAAAGAAGAGTCCCGTTTGAAACAGTTAAAGGCTTTATTAGATCAGTGGAAGCCCGTTCAAGAGAAGCCTGTATTTAAAGAAAGCATATCAGACTCAGAGGGAGAGCCCATGCAGTTTGAAGAAGCTGGTGGTGCTAGTGAGGATTCTGATATGGAAACTGATTGTGCATTTTGCCAGAGAGGATAAAATCTATGAACTGTGATACTAATAGTAAGTGCTGGAGGAAGCCTGACGTTGTGCCAGGAGGATTTTACACGGGAAGAGGCAGAGAGCTGCTGGAGTGTAAAAGCCAGGCCAATTAGGCAAAACCTGGAAGAAAAGAGCACTACTGCTTTTGGTGTTTTAAGGAAGCATTTTTATTGCTGAAGGAGGAAGCAGTAAATGTTTATATCAGGAAGAGGCTGGAAGACAGTGCTGTGAAAGGAACATGCCTGTATGTTTAGAAGCTGAATAATCCTGTTTCAGTTAAAGAGACTTTGCTTTGGAGAAGTATCCTTTATTTCTGTTATTGGGATAGTAGGTGAACATTGTGGGACAATAACAATAAAACTTATTGTTAACCCTATTCCTTGCTGACTTGTCTGTGCCACAACTACAAAGGAACAGAAACTGCAGCACTTAAAGGGAGACAAATAAATATGTGGTCGCGCCACTCCCACTAGGCAGCCGCCTATATAAGGGGTGGACGTGACAACAGTTGCTGCTTACCAACCTTTTAAAGAATCCCACAGCTTGTGTCAGAGTATCCTTCCCGTTCTAGCATCAGAAACTTGGCACCTTACCCAATAATTTAAGTTCTTTGGAGCAGAATGTTGGGATTTCCTTATACACAGAGATACCTGTTATTGTGTAGGGTTAACAAAGGAAAACCTAAATGAGGACCTAGTATTGCTCTTGCAGTGATTCCAAGTGGTTGCCAACATGTGCCAGATAGCTCAGATTGCTGTCTTAACTGCTGAAAGTCACTGCTAGAGATGGTCCATTACTATGCCTAAAATCACACTTGCATCCACTCTTCGTTCATGAAACCACACTTCTGCACTACCATTTTAAAACAGCCTGGCAGAACTTGCAAAGCCTTGATACAGGGGTTTTCAATTGCCAAGCAACTTAATGTTATCACATGCTGTTCCTGCCTACAACAGCACCAAGGGAGGGGAGTTTAACCACACAGTGCAGGGCCACATATAAAGCAAAGCAAAAACGCAAATTTACAAAAATTATAAAATTTGCTTTTGCTGTATTAATGGCAAAAATAAAGAAATGACTTATTACACAGATAAAAATAATCCTGTGTTTATTTAAACTGCTGAACTCTGATTGTACATTGGGGAAACGCAGGGAAAACTAAGGTAAATGAGAGAAATTACACACAATAGCAAGTGAAAAAAAAAAAGGAGTCCAGAAGATCACATTTATTTTAATTGTTTTTATTCATTTTTGTTTTAAATAAAAAGATCAGATTAGACCTCTGGATTAAAACATCTGTCACAACTAGCCAAAATAAGATCTTATGGGTCAATTATATAAATCACAAACACCATCTAAATAAAGTTCAAAGTAATTCCACCTACTTTAAGAGTCTCTTTCTTTTCTGGTATGTTTGATGTCTTGTAATCTCGGTGCTTTGGCAGTTTCTCTAAGAACAACCTACAAAATGGTGCAACTGGATTACTTTAAAGCCCCTGAATATATGAATTACAGATAAACTAGCACAATCTGTATACCGAAGTGAGCAAGGAAAACTGGCATAATGCCAAAAACATCCCTGGATTTTTTTTTTTGTTTAAACCATCTCCTTTTCCCAAAAACTACAATGTAGCACATCTGGTGTTTCATGACCTCCCCCACCCCACCCCACCCCAAGCATTCCCACAGAACTTGAGGAGTAACATAAGAATCTTCTGAGAAATTATGTCATTAAACTATTCATGTTTATGCCATGTGCTAACTGAAATTAGTCGTGCCTTACAGAAATACCTTTTTTACTAAAAAAAAAAAAAAAAAAAAGAGAAAACATCATGCTACTATATAGCAACATGAATGTAAAGCAATTATATATCCCCACAATCCCCATTCCTAACCCTAACCCCAACCCCTCCCACCCCTAGATCAATACCCAGTCATAAATCTATACCCTCATGTCCTTAAGTAAGACTCCCCACAACTGAGTGGCAATCAGTTTGCACAACATACAGGCTGATGCAGAAAACCAGTGCTAGATGTGCGCTGAACTGACTTTTTACAATTTTAGTAGTGCCCCGACAATATTTTGATGGCATCGGGGATGATTGCAGCATCAGGAAAAGCACCTGATGCCATCAAAATACTGTTGGGGTCGGTGTCCCAACAGAAAGTGACTACCTAGTGGTCTAGTAGCCCCTGAACCCCCAACCCCAAATTAAAATAAAATAACCTGGTGGTCTAGCAACCACTGAAATCCCCACCCCATATTAAAATAAAATAACCTGGTGGTCTAGTTGCCCTTGAACCCCCCACCCCAAATTAAAATAAAATAATCTGGTGGCCTAGCAGCCCCTAAATCCACCCCTCCCACCAGGGGTGAGAGCGCTGCCTACGTGCTCTTGCCATCTTGAAAAATGGTGGCACCGGGACCCGCGCGGTTCATCCTGGGATGAACCGGGTGAGGTCAGACTGCCACATAAGGCATATAACCTCGCCCGGTGCATTCCAGGATGCACAGCATGGGGCCAGGGGCCAGGTACCACCATTTTCAAGATGGCGGACAGAGTGGGCGTGCATAAGCAGTGCTCCCACTTATTTTAAGGTACCAGGTAGGGGGTGGTGGATTTAGGGGCTACTAGACCACCAGGTTATTTTATTTTAGCTTGTGGTGGGGGGTTCAAGGGCCGCTAGACCACCAGGTTATTTTATTTTAATTTTGGGGTGGGGGGTTCAAGGACCATTACACCACCAGGTTATTTTATTTTAATTTGGGGTGGGAGGTGTTTGGGGGCCACTAGACCACCAGGTAGCCACTTTCTGTCAGGGCACCGGCTCCCGACAGTATTTTGATGGCATTGGGAGCTTTGATGATGATCGATGAGCGATCATCCCCAATGCCACCAAAATACTGTCAGGTGTGGAGATCGGGGCCACTGGCCCACCAGGGATTTTAATTCCGTATTTTGATGGCATTGGGGGGTTTGTCCGATGCCTGATATCTGAGGAGATGATGCTCTAGACATCGGGGAAAACAACTGGTGCCATCAAAGTACTATCGGGGGCATGCATTAGAGGTTTGTCACCTCAGATCATGCAGTAAAAATATTGGTACTATGGCTGGTTGTCAAATCCTCTACGCCTGACTCTGCATCGGTTGTACAGTAGCCATGATTTGCATACCAGACTATTATGTGCAGCTCATTTCCCTTCAATTTAAATACTTGTGGCGTTAATTGGGCGCTAGTTTTTTCCAGTGGTGTTTACATGCACCTCCATCTATTTTCTGCATTTGAGGTTAGCTAAAAAGTGCTTAAAGTGTGTTTAACATCCAAGCCCAAGGCGAATTAACAGATCACAAATTGCTCTCAAAACAGTTTAATATGAGTATAATTCCAACACACATGCATATATGTTCCCACCTCCCCTCCAACACTGTAGAAAGCGACCTATGTATCTTGTTCAACCTGCAAAGGATGAAGTACCATCCATATAATATCTTGCATGCATTCTCAACCAAACTGGCTGCAACTGAATGCTTAGTTGCAGTTTGATGTCTTTTGGCATTGAACATCCAATAAACTTACATCCATATCCTGCTCCCTTGACTGTGTATGTTTAAAGCATTGCAGCTTACGTATATATTCTCATTATAAATGTCACAAGACCTAGCTGGCCCTTCAGTAGTTCCTCAGAGTCTCATCCTCCAGCAGATCTTTCTTCACTCCATGCCTGGACAAAACAGAACCCATTTGCCTATACCCAAAGTAGTCTCAGGAATCTAAACCATACTTGATTCTTAAGATACTCAAAATTATTAATCCTGACTGGACCCTTACCTTGGCTGCTTTTCATTCAATATAAATCAGAACACTTCAGACTGAAACCTCTTTAAATGCCCTACATGGGGATCTTGATTGGTAGAGTTTGACACAAATACAGAAACCTGGCAGAGTGACCATCTTCACAGAGGCCATACGCCCCATCCAAAACAAACTGCTTCCATCTGGTCATGTTCTTGCTAACCTTAACCCAAAAGGCATCATAATTTAACATACAGCTTTGACCAGTCCCTCTCATTTGAACTCCCAAACATCTAATACTGCCTGCTGCCCACCAGAAGCCAAAATTAGTTTGGATAAGAATTTGCGGTCCCGACTCCAAGCTAATATTCAGAATTTCAAATTTATTCACATTGACTTTAAATCCTGAGAACCTTCTAAAAGTTGACAATTCTCCCGCAGACATTACTTTTAATCAGTATAAATAAATGAAAAGCATTACATAGGTAGTGCTTCAAAATCAAGTCATTTGTATTAGCTGTCTGAAAAAAAATTTATTTTATCAAGAGACCTACATCAAGAGTGTCGGAGGCTTTATGGTAAAATAAAGATCAAATCAGAAATAGATGCATATATTTGCAAGCAAAGCAGTTGCCAAAGTGACTGCCAAAGCTATTCCCACTCCCGAGCTGAAGTCCAAGTGAAAAGAACATTTTTGGGAGGGGGGAGGGAGCACGGATGCAATAGAGAGAGAGAAGGGATAAAGAAGCTAGCCTTTTTTGCACTTGATAATGGCTTCCCACGCCTGTCCTGGGGATCTTACAGCCAGCTAGATTTTCAGCAGTGAACATGCATAAGACAAATATGCATAATATGCCAAATGTTTAGAATAGGCAAAATTTCGGGGGGGGGGGGGAGGGGAGGAGCTGTTTTCCAAGATGGCTGCGGAGCGTTTCTCTAGTTTGAATGCCTAAGCGAACTCTGAGTCTCGACCATCCACTTCAGGTCCCATGGACCGCTTTGTACACTTACCCGAGGAAAAAAAGCAGGAGATTCGAGCTGGCTTGGTTACGCCTGGTGGGGAGGTCTGTGCTCTTCCATCTGACTCTAAGACATCTCTCTCCCCTGCACAGAGACCACCACCGCCACGCCCAGCTGCGATGGACCTCACCTCAGCTACGACATCTTCGGTGTCTTCCAGGATGGGAGCCCCGTGTGCAGAGTGGGTGTCAGCTGATCGAGTGGTTCCACAGACCCCGGTAATTCCAGGGAGGCTTTGGGTGAGGTTGGAGTGGCGGAAGTTCTGTCGACCCTTTCCATGCAGGCTGGTGAAGGGTCCCCTTTGCTTGTCTCGACGCCTGCTTTGTCAGATTCTCCTCTTCTCCTTCGACCTAAGGTTTTTACGTTGGAGTCCATATGGGACGCTATTGCCACCTTATCTTCAGTGATTATCTCACAAACTACGGTTTTGGCCTCTCAAGTTCATGATCACGATGCTGCTATCCAGAAGAATGCTGCTAATATTGATATTATAATGTCTTCTAATGAACAGTTGAAGAATCAGATTCATAATCTAGGATCTCAGCTGGACAATGTTTCTGCTGTTTCTTCGGCTTTGATTAAGGAAAACGGGACGCTTAAATATAAACTGGAAGTGTTGGAAAATGCTTCCAGGGCTGCAAATCTACGAGTTTTGAATTTCCCTCGCGTATCGGGTGTTACTGCTCTGGATATGTTTAAAAGATATATGTTGGTAATCTTAAAAGTCCCTGAGGGTTTGATTCCTCCTTTGGCAAAAGTATATTATCTGCCTTTAGCCAAGAAAAATGCTGGGGATCCAGTAGTAGTATCTGAAGTTAATTTTGAAGCTCTGGATATTTCTGGTATGATTTCTGATGTTGGGGGGGGGGGGGGAAAACTTGTGTTGCTTCAACATTTCTAGTTCAATGTGCATTAATTTCAGATAAGGATTGGCTTTTGAAGCTGTTCTTTAAAAAACGCTTAGAAACCTTTATGGGCTTAACAATATCCATGTTCCCTGATTTAACTAAAGAAACCCAGAAGCGGAGGAAACAGTTTCTTTTGTATAAGGCAGGTGTGACTCAGCTAGGGGGATCCTTTTTCCTTAGATTTCCGTGTCGATGTTTGGTAATAATTAAGAATGTTTAGTATGTTTTTTCTGATCCAACTGATCTTAATACCTTCATCAATGCTAGAGTTTCTTCTAGTGTGTCGCCAGAATAAGGATATCATCTGAAATTGTTCTCTTAAGGAATTGTAGTTCTTGGGTCCTCCGTGACTTTTGGATTTTCTTATTGAATATGTTATTTTGTACTTGCTTTCAAAGTGCCTCTGTTTGGAAGTATTTCTTTTGCTTCTTTCCCCCATTATGTGGACTATTTGGAGTAATGTTTGAATTATTATCTTAGTTATATGTAGGTGTGATCAGAGATTTGCTGACATGTACTCGATTTTCTTGCAAGGAATTGTATATTTCTTGTTGTTTTGTAAAAATTGCATAAATAAAATAATAAAAAAAAGAATAGGCAAAATTTCATTCATGCATATCCTTTGTAGATACCCTCAAAACCTGAATGGCTGTGGTGTCTTTGGAACAGGTATGGGAAGCCCTATTTAAGACATTTCATTAATAAAGGACTAACTTTTTCACCTGTATTCTGGCTTGTTTTTCTGCTTCTGCTCTCGGTTGCTGTAGTCCTGAGCCCTTGGTTCTTATGCCAAGGTAATGAACAGTTAGACATACTTCCAAGACCTCTGTATTTATCCAGGTTTTACAGAAGCTAAATTATAGTAACATTAAGATTTTCAATACATTACAGATGCATTAGCACAATGCATTTACCACCCACATGCTCATGGGATAAATTAAGAACTGCTGAGGAGAGGAGAGAAGGGAAGATTACTCAGGCTTACCACTCAGAGAAATTAAGCAAAGCATATAGGTTCACCAACAGATGCTTCAGAGAAATCTCAGGTGATCTAATAGGAGCAACAGTACTAATGGTGATGAGGAATCCCAGCAGTAGAATAGCAAAACAGACCTGAATATGGAGTCCTAAAATCCACTCCTCAGAAGTCCCCTTGTGGGTCTCATTTGCAAGCTACCCATAATGAACTGCATTTGGATTTATTTACTTATGTTTTAAAATCCAAGCACAAGGCAAGTTATAGATGAGGTAACATAAATATATTTCTGTCCCAGGAGACTCAATATAATCTTGTTCCTGACACAATGGAGGGTGAAGTGACTTCCCAATGAAGCAGATTTGAACCCTGGCTTCCCCGGTTAGTTTGCTGCTCTAATCACTAAGCTACTCCTTAATCTGCACATATATCAAGTCTATTTGCACGAATCAATTAGATCATATGCTACTGTAGCAAAGGCTAGTAGGGAGTACTGCAGATCAGATTTAAAGTGTACTATCAGAGCAGTAAACATGATGCAGTACTGAGGGGAGGTACACTGGAATATGCACATGAAAATGCAAGCAAAATGTGCATTGCTCTCTCTCTCTCCTGAAATCATCTTCCCACTTTCCTAAGCATAAGGTGAAATTATACCTTACCTGCTAATTTTCTTTCCTTGCGCCCCTCCAGTCCAATCCAGACACATGGGTTTATGCCTCCCAACCAGCAGATGGAGACAAAGAAACACCGAGTTTGAAGATGCTGTGGTATAAAGGACCTGTGCAGCTTTCTGCTCACCAGCATTTCTCTAACAAAGCAGACTGTAGACCACTATGATTAAATACTTATTCCGTACTCACAGTGCATACTCATCAGAAAATCATGTCTGCTGGGAACATGTCTGGAATAGTGGATAAGCATCTGTCTATCTTGACATTGTTCTGCAAGAAAAGCATCTACAAGCGATCATTAGGTCCCACCTCCAATGCCCAAGGGAGAGACCATATCCATGAACTGGCCCTCACTGATCTGCAGCAAATCTGGAAACAAAAGGGGAAACCACTGACTAAAGTCCGCCCCATACACCTGTAGCCAGCTGGACCCGCTGTTTTCTGTTTTATCCTTTTTTTTCCTCCCAATAGCCCAGCAACACAAGAGCAGAACCCAAAAAACAGATCATGCCAAACCAAACATGTCACTGCCTAGACATTTTTGGCAGATGAACTCCTCCAAGCTGGGCAGGACCAGCACCAAATTGGGTAGGTACTGGACTGGAGGGACTCAAGGAAAACAAATTAGCAGGTAAGGTCTAATTTCACCTTAATTATCATTCCTCCAGTCCAGTCCAATCCAATCCAGACACGTGGGATGTACCAGAGCAGTATCCAACAAAGGGCAGGAAACCAAAGAGCCCGACTTGGCAAACATGTAATACAATAACATAGTATTATGTTATTGTTGTTACGTAACGCTGAGTCGGTGTCGACTCATGGCAACCCCCTGGATAGCTGCCCTAAACTGTGTTCGGTCTTCAGTGAGGCAGCTCTTTGTTGACAGAGTGGCATCTATAGCTGCTGCTATTGTATTGATCCATCTCACTGCTGGCCTTCCTCTTTTGCAGAGACCTTCAACCTTGCCAAGCATGATGTCTTTCTCTAATGATCTCTCTCTTTGCATGATGTGTCCAAAGTATGACAGTCGAAGCTTGTCATCTGAATGTCTAAAGAAAGCTTAGGTTTGCTCTCCTTTAGTACTGACTGGTTTGTTCTTCGGGTAGTCCATGGACTACACAGTATTCATTGACAGCACCATAATTCAAAGGCATCAATTTTCTTCTTGTATCTTTTTTACTGTCCAACTTTCACACCCATAAGATGTTACTGAAAATACCATGGCTTGGGCAAGTCGAATCTTTGTATGGAGAGAGACATCTCTGCTCTTGAGAATCTTGTCTAGGTCCTTCATAGACATTCTGTTAAGAGCAATGCGTCGTCGGATTGCTTGACTGCTGGTCATTTCTTTATTGATATTGATCCAAGCAGGTTGAAGTTGTCCACTATTTCAATTTCTTCTCAATCAACGATGAGCTTACTGATTTTGCTAGTTGTCAGGATCTTTGTCTTCTTTATGTTAAGGTGCAGGCCTATTTTAAGGCTATGTTTCTTGATCTCGAAAAGCAAATGTTTCAGATCATCTTCACTTTTAGCCAGTATTATGGTGTCATCAGCATAACAAAGGTTGCTGATGAGTCTTCCACCAATCTTCACTCCTTGGTTGTCTTCATACAGTCCTGCTTCTCAGATGATTTATTCTACATATAATTTAAACAGGTCAGGGGAAAGTATGCAGCCTTGTCATACACTTTTGCTGATTTTAAACCATTCTGTTTCAACTGTTGCTTCTTGATCCATATAGTTGTGCAAAAGAACTATCAGGTATTCTGATATACCCATGCTTCTTAATGTGGTCCAGAGCTTCTCATGGTTTACACAGTCAAAAGCCTTGCTGCAGTCAATAAAACACATATAGATATCCTTTTGGTATTCTTTTGTCTTTTCAAGGATCCATCTCACATCAATGATGATGTCTCTTGTTCCTAGCTCTTTTCTGAACCCTGTTTGCACTTCAGGCAGTTCTCATTCCAGGTAGGGTTGTGGGGTCTCTGCTGGATTATCTTGAGTAGAATCTTGCTGGCATGTGGGATCAGAGCAATTGTACGATAATTTTGAGTCAGTCAGATCACCTTTCTTCAGTATTGGTATAAACACAGATCTTTTCCAGTCAGTTGGCTATGACGCTGTCTTCCAAATTTCCTGGCAGAGCTTTGTGAGTATGGCAACAACCACATCCAATTGCTGTAATACTTCAATACCCTGTGCTTCGTTCTTTGATAATTGCTTTGAATGCTGCTTCGACTTCTTTCATCATCAATGGTTCCTGATCATAAGGTACAGGTTGAAACAGCTGTTGGTCCACTTGATCTTTATGGTATGACAACACTCTATATTCTTTCCACCTTTTCTTGATCTTCTCAGCATCATTCAACATGGATCCTTGAGCATCATGTAGCATTCCAATTTGAGGCTGGAATTTTCTCTTTAAACTCTTATAGCTTTAGCAAAGCCAATCTTGTTCTTCCTCTAATAGATTCTGATTCTATTTCCTTGAATGTGTCACTGTAGTACTTCACCTTGTCTAGTCTTGTTGCACGTTAGAAATCTCTGACGAGTTCTGCGTTTGCCTCTTTCTCCTCTGGCTTTAGCTTCTCTGCTTTTCTGGGCAATTTTCAGAGTTTCTTCGGTCATCCATTTTGGCCATTTTTTCTTTTTCACTTTTTGTAGAGATTTCTAGCACAATTTTCTTGATGTCATGCCATAATTCCTCTGGGACTCTGGCCTTTGTATCCAAAGCTGCAAATCGATTTGCAAGCAGTCTTTAAATTCTGGTGGTATATTCTCAAGGTCATATTTTGCTACATTTATGAGTGGCCTGCTCTTTCAGCTTTAGCTTGCATAATAGTAGCTGGTGATCTGTACCACAGTCTACTCCAGGTTCTCTCTTTGTTGCTGTTATTGAGCTTTTTCAACATTGACTTCCACAGAGATAGTCAATTTGATTTTTGTACAATGCATTGTGTGAAGTCCATGTGTACAGTCGCCGCTTGTGTTGTTGGAAGGTGGTGTTTGAGATGAATAGATCGTTGGTCTTGTAGAATTCTATCAGTCTTTCTCCAGCTTCATTTCTGCTGCCAAGTCCATATTTTCTAACCTCTTTGCCTTCTTCTTTGTTGCCAACATTTGCGGTTCCAGTCACCCATGACTATTAGGATATTCTGTGTACATGCTCTATCAATCTCAGCTTGTACTTGTTCATAAAACTCATCCAGTTCTTTACTCTACTGCAGCTGTTGTTGGGGTATATACCTGAATAATAGTATGTTGATGGACATTCCCCGTAGACGAATAGAAATTAAGTGCTCACTGATTGCATTGTATTTCATTACAGTTCTTGCAAGTTTCTTCTTAATTATAAATACAACCCCATTTCTTCTTTGTCTTTCATTCCCAGCATAGTAGACCATGTGATCATCAGATGCAAAGTGCCTGATGTCAGTCCATTTCAGGTCACTGACACCCAACAGATCGAGTTGCACATGTTCTATTTCATTCCAGACTACATCCGACCTCTCTTGGTTCATGCTTTGTACGTTCCATGTTCTCAATATGTAAGACTTTTTTGCATCTTCTCTCATTTCATGTGTATCTATATCAGCAGTCAGATGTCTTGAGGGTTTTAATCCAACCACATCATAAATGCTGGCTTTACTCTGAAAAGCCTTCAGCTCATTCCCAATAGCCAGATGAGTGCCTTTTAACATGGGGGGCTCTCATCTATCAGCACTATAGTACAATTTGATTTGTTGCGACTATCCACTGGGTTTTCGTGGCAAGTATGGAAGTAGATTGCCAGGCCTTTCTTCTGCGCAGGTAATGAAAGTGTTGTCGCCGTTCTGTCAGAAATGTGATCCGCTGCTGACAACACCATCAAATTCTGCTGCTGCCCAGATGGGTGGAGTATATGATGGCAGGTAAAGACCAGTATGGTCCATCTAGTCTGCCCAGTAAGGTGGCTAGAGTAAGTGTACCTGCCGCTCCATGCCCCATCTATGCCTTTGTTTAGGGCTGCACCTGCCGCTCTGTGCAGGTCACACCCCTCCGTTTGATAAGGTATAAGAAATTTAACAGTGGATCCCTTTACAGCAAGAGAATAAAATCAAAATAAACTTAACTGATTTTATTCTCTTGCTATAAAGTGATCCACTGTGTCTGTCCCATGCCATTTTGAATTCCATCACTTCATTTGCCCTCCACCACTTCCATCGGGAGGGCCACCACTTCCATCGGGAGGGCATTCCAAGCATCCACCATCCTTTCAGTGAAAAAGTATTTCCTGACATTGCTTTAAAGTTTACCTCCTTGCAGCTTCATTTTATTCCCTCTAATTTTACAGCTTCTCCTTCTTTGAAAAAGGTTTCTATTTATTCATTAATACCCTTTAAGTATTTAAACATCTGTATCATATCTCCCTTGTCCCTCCTCTCCTCTAGGATATACATATTTAAGCCTTCAAGTCTCTTTTCATACATCTTCTGGTGCAGTCTTTTTAAATCCTTTGTGAGATATAGTCTCCAAAATTGAACACAATATTGTAAGTGAAACCTCACCAATTACTTGCACAGGGGCATTAATACCTCCTCCTTTCTGCTGATAAGTCCTCTGTATGCAACCCAGCATCTGGCTTTGACCATCGCCTTGTCGCATTGTTTCACAACCTTTAAATCCTCAGGAACAAATCACGCCAAGGTCCTTTTACTGGTCCATGGACAAAACCTCTCACCACCTATCACATACAATTCCCTTCAATTTCTGCATCCGAAGTACCTGACACTGCACTTCTTTACCTTAAATCTTATCTGCCAAGCATTAGACCATTTTCCAACTTTTGTAAATCTTTTCTCATGTTGTCCACTCCCTCAGAGGAGTCCACTCTGTTGTAAATTTTCATGTTATCTGCAAAAAGGCAGATTTTTCCATGACTCCAGGACATAAGATATGCCATACTGGGTCAGAACAAGATCCATCAAGTCCAGAATCCTATTTCCAAAAGTCGCCAATCTAGGTCACAAGTACCTAACAGGTTCCACAATGCTTGCATTGGGGCAAACAGTGATGGTTTATGGACCTTTCCTCCAGGAACGTGTCCATACCTTATTTTAAACCCAGCTACACTAACAGCTTTTACTACATCCTCCAGAATTCCAGAGTTTGATTACGCGTTGAATGAAAAAATATTTTCTCTTATTAGTCTTAAATAGGCTATACTGTAGCTACTTTGCATGTCTCCTAGTCTTTCTATATTTTAATCGATCTACGTTTACCTGTCCCACTCCATTCATTAATTTATAGACCTCTATCATATCTCCCCCTCAGCCGTCTCTTTTCCAGGTTGAAGACCCCTAACCTTTTTAGCCTCTCCTCAAAGGAGTATCCTTCCATCCCCTTTACCATTTTTGGTAGCTCTTCTCTGCATCTTTTCAAATAATGTTATATCTTTTTTAAGATACAGCGACCAGAATTGCACACAATATTCAAGGTGTGGTCGCACCATGGAACGATACAGAGACATTATAATATCCTTTGTTTTACTTGCTATTCCTTTCCTTATTATTCCTAGCATTCTATTTGCTTTCTTAGCCACGGCGGCACACTGAGCAGAGGGTTTCAACATGTTATCCACGATGACACCTAAATCTTTTGCCTGGGTGGTGGTTCCTAATATGGAACCTTGCATTGTGTAACCATAGATGGGTTGTTCTTCCTTCGGTGCATAACTTTGCACTTGTTCACATGAAATTTCATCTGCCATTTGAACATCCAGTCTTCCAATTAATCAAGGTCTTCTTGCAATTTTTTTACAATCCTCTTGGGGTTTTAAGAACTATGAATAGTTTTGTGTTATCTGCAAATTTGATTACCTCACTCCTTATTCCCATTTCCAGGTCATTTACGAATATGTTAAAAAGCAGCAGACCCTATTATATAAGGATGGTTTTCCTGTATGTTATGGTGTCTCATTGGTATCTGGATTTCCTGTATATTTTTGTTGTAAGTATGTGTTTGAAAAACTTTCAAAAAAAAAAAAAAAAAAAAGCAGCAGACCCAGCACAGATCCCTGGGGTACTCTACTATTCACCTTTCTCCACTGGGAAAATTGGCCATTTAGCCTACACTCTGCTTTCTATCTTTTAACCAGTTCCTGATCCACAATAGTACATTGCCTTCTATGCCATGACTTATAAATTTTGCCAAGAGTCTCTCATGAGGGACCTTGTCAAAGGCTTTCTGAAAATTCAGATACACGATATCAACTGATTCACCTTTGCCTACCATGATTCACCTTTGCCTACCAGTTTAATTACACCTTCAAAAACACATAACAGAAAAGTAAGACAAGACCTTCCTTGGCTTAAGCCATGTTGGCTGTCTCCCATCAAGCCATGACTATCTACATGTTCATTAATTTTGTTCTTTATAATGGTTTCTACCATTTTTCTCGGTATTGACGTCAGGCTCACTGGTCTGTAGTTTCCCAGATCACCCCTGGAACCCTTTTTAAAAATTGGCGTTACCAGAAGATTAGAGGATGACAATGTATTACAGATGATTTTAATGATAGTTCACAGATTACTAATAGTAGGTCTGCAATCTCATATTTCAGTTCTTTCAATACCTTTGGATGTACAGTATATCCATCCGGTCCAGGAATTTGCTACTCTTCAATTTATCAAATAGTTGTAATACATCTTTGGTGTATTGATATTTTTTTCAATTCTTCTGCAGCATCACCTTTAAGTACCATTTCAGTCATGGGTAATATCCCTACATCTTCCTCATAAAAGACCGAAGCAACAAATTCATTCAGTCTCTCCTCTATGGTCTTATCCACTCTTAGTGCCCCTTTTACCCCTCTATCATCTAATGATCAAACTGACTCTCTCACAGGTTTTTTTGCTACAAATGTACTTGAAAAAAATATATGATAATTACACTTACCTAGTAATTGTAGTTCCTTGAGTGACGACAGTTCAGTCCTCTACTTTTGGGTTGTGCTCCTCCTCCTGCAACTTGGAGACTGGGCATGTCAAATTCATGACATCACTGGATGTAGTATGCTGGTGTCTCCCATCAGCCCCAGTGAACTATTGACAAAGCATACTCAGAGCAACAAATAAGTAGCTAACATATAACCTCCAACCTTACTAATCCCTTATTATCAAAACAGTAAACTTTGCCCCGTTATCGTTTCCTCCTGCCTTCTTCAGAACAAAGAGAGAACGAAGAACCAAGAGAGAAATAGACAGAGCAGAACTACCAAACAGTATTCCTCGAAATTTATACAAACCTGTAAATGCATAGTTCCCTCAACTGATGTTGCACTGCCAACACCACCACCCCGGGCGGGATTGAGGACTGAACTGTCGTCACTCAAGGAACTACAATTACCAGGTAAGTGTAATCATCATTTCCTTATCGTTCCTCCAATTCAGTCCTCTACTTCTGGGATGTAACAGAGCAGTGTTCATTGGGAGGGATCCTTATAACTGGCTCGCAGGACTGCCGAACCGAAACAGGCATCATTCGCTGCTAGCACATCCAGGCGATAGTATTTACTGAAGGTATGGAGAAACGACCAGGTAGTTGCTCTACAGATGTCCCCTGGCGGAACCAAGCTGTGTTCCGCCCAAGAGGCAGCCTTCGCTCTGGTAGAGTGCACCCACAACCCTGATGGAACCGAATGCCCTTGTACCAGATACGCCGAGGCAATCACTTCTCTGATCCATCGAGAAATGGACGCTTTCGCAGCCGCCTCACCCTTCCGAGGACCCCCGAACACGAAAAGATGGTCAGATCTGCGAAAAGGTTCAGAAACTTTCAAATATCGCCGCAGCACCCGTGTGACATCCAATAGTCGCAAAGTGCGATCGGACGCGGAGTCCTCCCTTGAGGCAAGAACCGTAAGCGACACCATCTGATTTAGGTGTAAAGGGGAAACGACCTTTGGCAAAAAGGACGGTACCGGTTGCAAAACCACCTTTTCTTTCAAAAACTGCAGAAAAGGTTCTCTACAAGACAACGCCTGTAGCTCCGAAATTTGTCTTGCCGAACATATGGCCACTAAAACCACCATTTGTAAAGTTAAATCCTTCAACGTAGCTTGAAGTAATGGCTCGAAAGGCTCCTTCACTAACGCCCCTAAGACCACATTAAGATCCCACGGAGGTACCACGATTCGACAAGAGGGCCTAAGCCTAGTCACTGCTTTCAAGAATTGCAATACATCCGTATGTGACCCTAAGGGACTATCCTGTACTTTGCCCTATAGCAGGCCAGAGCAGCCAATTGCACTCTCAAAGAACAGGCTGCTAGACCTTTACCAAATCCATCTTGTAAGAAACTCAAGACCATGGGTACGGAGGCTGTGGCCGTGTGGATTTGCCGCCTTGAACACCAATCCTCAAAAATCCGCCAGACCCGAACATATGCCAGCGAGGTCGACTTTTCCTAACACGAAGCAGCGTCGCAATCACCGATCCCAAGTATCCTCTTTTCTTCAGCCGTGCCCTTTCAATGGCCAAACCGTAAGCGAGAACTGATTCACTTGAGGCATGCGGAGCGGATCTTGGCGTAGGAGATCTTCCGAGACCGGCAACCACCATGGCTCCCCGTCCAACAGTCGAATGAGATCGGCATACCACGGCCGCCTCGGCCAGTCCGGGGCTACCAAGAGCACTCTGCTGCGATGAGCTTTGATTCGCTGCACCACGCAGCCTATCAGCGCCCATGGAGGGAAGATGTAGAGAAGATCGTACGCCGGCCACGGTTGCATCAGGGCGTCGAGACCTTCCGACATTCTTTCCCGCCGCCTGCTGTAAAACCGACTTGCCTTCGCAGAACAAAAGGTCACCATGAGATCCATGATCGGCAGCCCCCATCTGCGGACTATTAGAGAAAATATGTCCGAATGCAGTTCCCATTCCCCCGCATCCGCTTGCACCCTGCTGAGGGAATGTCGTATTGTCCTTCCTTGCAATGCGTGCCGCTGATAATGCTGGCAGACGTTGTTCCACCCAAGCAAAACAGCAGCTCTGCTTCATCTTCCATGGCCACACTGCCTGCGCCGCCTTGCCGATTTATGTAGGCTACCGTCGCGGAATTGCCCGACAGCACTCTCACCGCTTGACCTGTCACCGCTGTTTCGAAGGACTGAAGCCCCAGAAAAACCGCTCTCAATTCCAGTCGGTTGATCAACCAGCCGCTCTCTTGGAGCGACCACGTGCCTTGCGCAAAGAGGTCCCCACAATAGGCCCCCCATCCCGCGAGACTCGCATCCGTCAGCAGGGGGAGCCATTCTGTCTGCTCCAGGGGCATCCCTGCCTGTAAGGATCCGGGATGGAGCCACCACCGCAGAGATTGCCTGACCTGGAGAGAACAGGGAATACGCTTGCCCAACGAGTCGTTTTGATGCGACCACCGACGAAGAAGCGCTCGCTGTAGGAGCCATATATGGAATCTGGCCCAGGGAACAGCCTCCAACGTCGCTGCCATCGGGCCTAAACACCCGAAGGTACTCCTACGCTGACGGTGCCGGGACGGATCTGAAATTGCGGACCAGGAGCCACAGCCCTAGCGCACAGTGATGCGGAAGAAACACGAGTCCTTTCTGCGTGTCGAACCGCACTCCCAGGTACTCGAGATTCTGGGAGGGCACCAAACAGCTTTTGGCCGGATTGATCACCCAGCCGAGCCCCTGTAGAAACTTCACCACCTTGTCTGTAGCCTGGACGCTTTCGGCCTCTGACTTCGCCCGAATCAGCCAGTTGTCAAGATAGGGATGCACCAGCACTCCTTCCTTCCACAGCACTGCCGCCACCACCACCATCACCATGGTGAAGATCCACGGCGCCGTCGCGAGCCCGAAGGGCAACGCTTGAAACTGATAATGTCCCCATGGAAGGGCGAAGTGCAGGCACTTCTGATGGGTGGCTCTGATTGGGATATGTAGATACGCTTCCATGAGATCCAGGGAGGTCAAATACTCCCCTTTGCACACTGCCAGAATCACCGACCTCAGGGTTTCTATATGGAAATGCGGTACGCACAGACACCGATTCACTCCTTTGAGATCTAAGATAGGGGGAGGAGAACCTCCCTTCTTTGGCACGACGAAATAAATTGAGTATCGTCCCATACCGTAATCTGTTAACGGGACAGGCACGATCGCCCCCATGAGCAATAGCCGATCGAGAGTATTGCGGATTGCCAGAGCTTTTTGCGGACTTCTGCAGGGCGACATCACAAAGGAATCTCGGACATCACAAAGGAATCCCGGACCAGTCTGGCCAATTCCAGTGCGTAGCCCTCTCGAACTATTTCCAAGACCCACTGGTCGGATGTTATCTGGGTCCAGGCAGAAAGAAACCCCCGAAGCCTCCCGCCTATTGGTTCTCTTTCCACCGGGATCCGCCAACCTTCACTGGGGTTTGTGGAAGGCCGTGACGGGCGTCGCAGAGAAGCCTCTGCCTGCTCCCCGAAACCCCTGGGCTCTAGAAGCAAACCTTCCCCTCTGGAAGCTGCCCAGACGGGAGGCACAGAATTTTCTAAAGTCCCTAAACTGCCCGCGAAAGGCCGGCGAGGACCTTCCTGGCTTAGGCTTATCCTCCGGGAGTCTACCACCTTTAGCCTCCCCCAAATCTTTGACCAACTTTCAAGATCATCCCCAAACAACAATTTGCCCTTAAAGGGAAACTTGCTGAGACGCAACTTAGATGAGCCATCGGCCGCCCAATTCCTCAACCAAAGGGATCTACGCACGGCAACCAATGACGCCATGCTGTTAGCTAGGGCTCTAATCAAGTCATAATGCACATCCGCCAGATACTCCAACCTATCCAGTTCTGCCCCACCTGAGGGGACTGCCTCAAATGTTGGGACCATCTGAGGCATGCCCTTGCCACCCAAGCTCCACAAATGGAAGCCTGCAAGGACAACGCATCCGCCTCAAAGAACTGTTTAAACAAACCATCCACCTTCCTATCCTGCGCATCCTTTAAAGCCACGCTTCCTTCTACCGGGATAGTGGTCTTCTTGGTGACCGCCGACACTGCTGCATCAATGCAGGGAGAACGAAATCGTTCTTTGTCCTTATCCGCTAGGGGATAAAGTCTGTTCATAGTTCTAATTTCTCTGAGTCCTAACTCCGGTTGATCCCACTCATCCTGAATCATCTTGTCCACCATGCGGTGGATGGGGAACACTATTTGCGCTTGCCGCACCGCTTGGATGATAGGATCTTCCACACTCTCCTCCTCCGCCGACTGTGCAGCTGCCAAATTCAACGTCTGGAGGGACTCCGTAATAAGGGCTGTCAGCTCTTCCCTCCGGAAGACCCGAATGATCTTTGCCTGATCCTCCGGCTCCGGAATTTCTCCTTCTTCCAAGTCAGCCATCTTTGCCTCCAGATCAGGGTCAGCCTCGTCTGACTCATTTCCCTCCATGTCAGAGGAGGACAGCTCAAGAGGCCGAGACCTCTTTGAAGGTCTCGGGGAAATACTACCCTTTCGGGCTAGCTTAGGCTGCTGCGTGGTTGCAGCCCGCAACGCGGCCTCTGGTAATTTCCCCTGACGCCTCATGCAGAACGCCTGATGCATGAGCAGCATGAAGTCCAGGCAAAAGTCTTCAAGTTGCGGACTGGCCCCCAGGCCTGGCATCACCACCAGCAGCCCCACGTTGACCTCCTGGGCACTCCCTGAGGTAGAGGCCCCCATGGTCTCCTCGTCAGGTTCCACCGTCGCCAGCTGCGGATCAGGGCTAGCCTTAGCCTCCATCTGCTATTCCACGTCAGTGGACACCATAGCGCAACCTCTGCAAAATTCCAGAATCTGCTACAGTCCCCCTGCGTGTGCCACAGACCACACACTGAGGTCGTGACGCCATCCATAGGCCTCCTGGAAGACAAAGGATTGTACTTACTCCTTTCTTTTTTTTTTTTTTTATTGCCTGACAGGAACGGCAAGGACAAGAAACTAGAAATATAGGGAAAAGCCCTGAACCTCCGGTCTCAACTTATCTGCTGATTTAATTATTTAATTACTCACTCCCCAGGAACTCCCTCCAATCACCCCGCCAACCTCTCAACGGGCCCAAGGGTTCCCAAGACGCCAAAGTGCACCTAAGCTCCTTTAAAAGTAAATGAAGCAGCCCACTAGCAAGTTGATCAAGCATCCCCTACCGGAGCAGATCTACACCGTAGAAGCCCCACCGGAGCCCGTGCAACGCGGCAGCCGCACTAACAAAATGGCCACTGCTACTGACGCATGAAAAAAAGGGTGCCAAACATGAGGCAGAGAAGCCGACGGTTTTATCGCACGGTCTCAGCCCACCGAAGAGAAGAAGAGCTTGAAGTAACAGAAATAAAATTTAGCCAGATTAAAACTCACGGATCTTCAACGGGGCTCCAGCCCGTGCGGCTCTGCTGATTTCAGTACCGAGCAGAAAACCGCCAGACGAGCCACCCGTCAGCGTGCCGCTGCTGCAGGGCAGACCACAGCTGACAGAGCAGCCGGAGAACCTCCCTTCGTTCCTGCCACAGAGCTCTCCTCTGTCCTGTCCAGGAGCAGAGATCTGAACTTCTAAGCCCATAGCCCCGCAGAAAGGAGGCAGACAGGAACCGGCACCGGAGGCAAACTTCACTACTTTTTTTTTTATTTTTTAAAAGAAACAGACTTAAAGGTAAACAACCAAATTAAAATAAAAATTTAAGAGTACTCTACCCTAAGCTACCCTATTGCTCCTTATGTGTTCTTCAAGTGAGCCCAGTATCTAGGCTCACTACGTCCTCCTGCTGCATGGAGACTGGGCACACTGGGGCTGATGGGAGACACCAGCAGACTACATCCAGTGATGTAATGAATTTGACATGCCCAGTCTCCAAGCTGCAGGAGGAGGAGCACAACCCAGAAGTAGAGGACTGAACTGGAGGAACGATAAGGAACATGTGCTTTTGCTTCCACATTAAACTTATTAAAAAGTAGGCTGCTACACAGTGCCCTGTCCTGGGCTTCTAAGGTAAAGGCTTACCAATTTACTTTCTAGGTTAAGCTAAACTTCAATTTGATTTAAATGAAAAAATCTCTAGAAACAAATTTATTTCAAAGTCTATTTACTCTTATAATTTATATTCTATGCTAAGCTATACTCTGCTTTGACTTAAAAACAAAGCTCATTAGTGGTACTAAGGCCTGACTAACTTAGCAAAAACACTGAATTCTAAAATACACAGATTTAGCAGCTTTCACCTCAAGAAGTCCCTTTTACCCCAAGATCTACTTCCAGTTGTAGCAGTGCCTTTTGGTAGTCCTTCAAGACGCAAAATCTTTCATGCTGGAGTAATCCAATGCCCTTAACTCTTGGCAAAAAGCAGCATGCTCAGTTGAGCCCCAGAGACAGATGCAAGGAGAGTGAACCAAGCCCTGCCGAGGAGCTGGAAGCTAGAAGCAAAAGGAACACAGCACAGATACCAGTGGGCAAAAAGGTGAAATTACAAATGACACCAGGTAGCTAGGAGCCCTTTCGGGCTGTACCAACACCACCAAGCCTGCCTAAGGGCCCAAGCTCTCTTGAAACATTCTCTCCAAAGCATAGCAATGGAGGGCTGGGGAACAAGTCACATGTGCTGCCCTGGGATCCCCCCAAAATGCTTCTACCTCCAAATTCACGGAAACAGTAATAAACCGCAGTAGCCTATGACACAAACATGCATGAAGTTTGGAGAAACCAGCAGCCTGTCTGTGAATCTCACAGAATGATTTCCAGCAGGTCAATCAGGACCACTCTAAACAGCCACTCCAAAAATCCTGAAAACCAACAGGGGACCCCTGATGGAATGGAAGAAGAGTGCTGTTCCCCAACTCCTGTCCAAGAAACACACCTCAACAGAAAGAGAAGGGAGAGAAATACCTTCCAAGGGTGTGGCAGGAGAGGGCACTTAGGCCATGAATCCTTTACGGCAGCGCCCTCGAAGCCAGCCCAGCCAGCCCTGAGGCTCCCCAGGTCCGAAAGGAAGCAAGCTCATGCCAAGCTGCTTCCTCCCTTCTGAAAGACTCCTGACCACAGGCAGGACCCCCTCCCCCCCCCCCCCCGCCCGAGGCTAACAAAGCTGAGGAGCCTTCCCTCGCAGGCCAGAGCCCCCAACTGCCAACACCACCCCCGTGCTGCATATGCCCTGTAGGGCTAGGTCAATGAAAGTCACAACCACAGTAAACATAACTCCTCCCCACAATCACTACATGTCACAGCAAGGCGAAGTAATGGCCGTGAGACAAGCCTCAACAATCATGCCAAGCTTTCTCTTACCGTCCTCCGGCATGAGTGCTGTTTGATAGTGTAATTATTTCACTTCTGGCCAAGAGATGTAGTCACGCTCAACTGATGGGACAGCGCCTAGGGAGAGGTCTGATCTCCAGGATATTAGAACTGAACCTGAACGGCAGTTACCAGCTCTGTAGTACTTGTCGTAACCTGCAGAGCCTGTGACCACACACAGTACAATCACCAGGACCAGAGCTGACCGCTATGGAATAGACTGAGCCTGTTAGCTCCAATAACTCCATTTGATGCCCAACTCAGAAGGCGGCCGCAGCCGGCCAGCACTATCTTATGCTACCAATATACACTGTATCACTACCACATCCCTGGGGTTCCAAGCCTTCTGGAGGTACCCCCAGCGCTGAGTGTCCACCTCAAGGAACCAGGCGGCATCAGCTAATCTCCTCTTCCCCCCAATGGAAGACAATGGAAGAACCTTGCCCAAGCACAGGTACATCTAGATATATCAGAAGTCCCAAACCGGAGATGCCTTTGGCATCCAATTTAGCACAGTCCTCCTCAGAAGAAGCAGCAACAATCTGAGCATTTATGGCTACATCCAAAGAGGAAGACTATTGTTAAGTGCTGACAAGCCAGTGTCGTCTCATGGCGACCCCTTGGATAGTTGCTCCCCATCGTGGACCCTGTGGACCTTTTGGAACCTGCCAGATACTTGTGACCTGGATTGATGGATCTTGTTCTGACCCAGTATGGCATTTCTTACATTCTTAATTGTGACCAGGCTACAGTCAGGGGGCCCACTGTTGACAGAGTGGCATCCACCACTGTCTGAGGAGGAAATCTCATTGACTGTACACCCCTGTTTACCAGGAGAAGGACCCCAACAAGACTGCCCTACGTGGAGTAAGGGTGGTCCACTGCCATAGGGGAAAAAATAAAAGTAGGAAATTTCTTTGCTCCCTGGCCTGATTCTGGTTCCATTTATGTAGAAAACAATGTGTGCAAAGTTTGAAGCCAATCAAATAATATTTAGGGGTGGCTCAAGGTCCCTATCTATCAGGCCCCTGGATCCCCCCCAGGGTTCGTCAGACCACTGGGTATTATCCGCTCATAGACGGGGGTATCATGCTTGCCAAGCACTCAATGTGGTCCAGATGCTAGTAAGGACTTTGACGATGTGGGGAACATCTTACGGTGTTGCGAGACAACACCCAGAAGGAACTGGAGTTGCTCTTCTTTTGTGGTGTGTCGGCCGTTGAACTCCTCAATGAGTTTGACCCCTCGCTCAGCCACATCGTTGATCAATGGAAGATTTTTTACTTTCTTCAGACCGTCTTTTAATGATGCATTCTCTTCCCAGTCTTCTGGTTCTGCATTAAGAAAATCACTGTTGATGTCGAGGTGTTTCAGGAAACGGATTGGCTTGCGAGTTGCAAAAGATTCAAGTGGTGGAATCATGGAACTTTTCAATTCGACCCGCTTTGGGGGATCTTCGTCTTCGTCATCATCCTCATCGCTTTCACCTGATTCTGCCGGGATCATGGCCGACACTATGGCCCGCTTTGTCGGTGCTGAAACAGCTTCATCGAACAGTGACAGTGCCACAAGCTCCTCTGACACATACCACAGATGCTGTTGCAGTTTGTCTCTGGCCGCTCTTCCAACACGGTCATTGTGGTAAGAGTGTAGTTTCTTCAGCATCTCCAAATCTGTTCGAGGAGCAACTGCAGCATCAGGGGCAGAAAACCAGGCTTCCACATGAATCAGGATGGAGAAAATGCTCACATCACGAACACAGGACTCCTCCCGTTGGGTAAGATCTTTGAGTTGTCCTCGGAACATCCAAATCTTGAGACAGTACAAGACTTTTGCCATCCATCTGGCATGATGGAAAGCTCCGGGTTTCTTGAAATTGAAATTAGGAAGATTCCCTCCAAGGCAGACAATCGTTAACTCCAAGAATCCCAGGTAATCATCTCGGTGATTGCCCTGTGCCAACTTGGATTCCGCAAACTTCATGATGCGGTCCCTGTCAGGTTGCAGCACCTCCAAGTCTTTTCCAGTTTGATAGTTGGACTTGTCAAGGGAGCCCCAATTCTTTTGGAACCGGCGAAAGAGTTGGACATCGGGACCCGATGAAGCTCCAGAGCATGTAGAGAATACTGCACCAAGAATTATTTCGTAAATGTGATGGCGGCATGCCAAATGAAGGACTGTGCGACGGAGACTCTCTTCTAGAAGAATGCACACTCCTGATCGACGTCCCGTGTTCGATGCAGTTGTATCAAAGCAGAAGCCTGCAACCTTTTCATCCAAACACCATTCCTGTAACAGTTCATAAACTGCTGCAGCTTGATTCTCGCCCGTTCCTGATGTCAGTTTTGGTACACCAAGAAGTTGTGTTTCTCCAGTGGAGACAGCCGTTATCAAAACTGGAAGGCGGTCAACGGATGTGGCTGAACAAAGGAGAGATGGCAATAACTTGCTATCCCAATGCATGTTTTGCCTTCGGCTTTGAATGCGTTGTGCAGGTCCGTCCATTGTTGCTGACGGTGCTTTTCTCTATGGCGCTTGACGCTGGAGCGGCTGATATTGAGCTCCCCAGGATAATGTCCCAGACTTCTGGCGGTTTCAGCTACCACAAACAGAGCATTGCGATCCGTTGTCCCTGTCCAATCCAGGGCTGCTGTAAGCTCTGGGGTCCAGACATTGTTAGGTCGATACTGCTTCATTTGTGGAGTTGCTTTCTTCTGTCCGTTATCTGAATCCGCAGATGTCGACGAGTCTTCACCTGACTCTGCTGAGGAAGAAGATCCTTCCAGCTGAACTTGGCTTGTAGTTGCCTCGGCTTCGGCAACATGTTTTTGTCTGCGCCTTTTCAGTTCTTCTTCTCGCTGTTGCGATCTTGCTTCCGTGTTGGCCAGTTTCTTGTCCATCGCGCACATTGAGCCGCGGCACCCTGGTTCTCGTTGCGCTATTAAGAATTCTTTGTCTTCTTGAATATGAATTAAAGACATTGCATTGGCATGCGCCACATCAAATAGGTTTTTCATTGCAACCTGGAATTCTTTTTCATTTGCCTCGTTTCCCTCCTCTCCCTTTGTTTTTCTTCAAAAGTTTCCACTGATTGAACAATTTCTTTACTTTTTCTTGAATTTTGTCATTTCTTTGAACAGGAAGCCTGGCCTTTTCCCAGTAAGCTTCTACTTCACTTGTTACAATAGATGCACTTTCACTGACGCCTTTGTTTAATGTCATATTGATGTAAAAATACACTTAACACTTGCTCCTTGCTGGGGAGCTTGGCCCCCAGAATTGTGGTGGACATTTCTTCAATGAGATAAAAACCACGTTTTTTTGCCATCTGAAAAGAATAAAGATACAAAAGATAATAGTACAATGTCTTTGCCACCTCTCAGAGACGAGATTAGTTCAAATATGATGCAATCAAATGTAATCAGCGTGGAACTGAGTGGATGATACAAGATGATGCAACATTTCGTCATCTGCTCCCAGGGGGAAATCTCAAGACTTGTTGAGCCACCCCTAAATATTATTTGATTGGCTTCAAACTTTGTACACAGTGCTTTCTACCTAAATGGAACCAGAATCAGGCCAGGGAGCAAAGGAATTCAGGAATTCATTTTTATGGACCACCCTAGTGTGCATAAAGCATGCACGCAGACTGCCCAGGAAAGACAGGACACAATCAGAAGCCCTCTTCCAACGCAGGGCGAAGAGCCCGAACAGGCCACAGAACCTATCAAAGCTCAGACAAACCTGTAGCCTCAAGCAACATGACCCTGTTAACTTTATTTTATTTATTTATTTATTTATATTCTCTTATATACCGTGCTATTCTGCATCAGTGCGGTTTACATTGAACAAACTGAAATTACATTGAACAGGGCATTATAACTTGGAGATAACAATTTTACAGGGAACATGGGCTATGGAGGGTTAAGTGGCTTGCCCAAGACCACAAGGAGCACCTGTGGGACTAGAAACCCCAGTCCTTCCGGCCCAAGGTTGCTGTCCTCTAGTGGGATTTGAACCCCCGACCTTCCGGCCTGAAGTACCTTGCCCCAACCACTAGGCCACTCCTCCACTCCACAACTCTCTATAATGCACCGACAAGACAGGACCCAAGCAAAGACTCTTGGACAGGATCCCAGCAGAGCCATGGCCATGCTCGGACGGCCAGACCAGAACTGACTCATTCAACCTTATAATGGGGTGTCCTCCAAATGCCACCTAAGCCAAACTCCAAAGCCAACTGGCTAGCTGCCCATAAGGCCTGAACTAGATACAAAAACTAACACCCATCCTTTCCATTGGAAAGCCACTATCTAGGGTCTAGGAAGGAAACCTAGAGCAGAGAATTACAAAGACCTTCCCTTTTTCTTTTTTTTTGTAAACAGCTGCTGTGCAAATTATGCAGGCCCTCCAACACACAACCCGAGTCCAACAAGGATAAGTCCATGCCTTAGCCAGGCATTAAGGCTAACAAAGGAAAAAGGAAAGGTAGGGGAACACCAAGTCAATATGAACAGACCACACTGGAGACAGCAACCCCCACCAAAATAAGGCACCTCATGACCAGGCCAGCCACTGAGCCATGGCTATACTTTCCAGATTTTCTCAACCTCTTCCACAGATTGCCTGTAGGGAAAAAATGCGTTGTTGTTTCAGAACCATGCCCTTTCAAGAGGGCACTGGCCCAGGCTAGATACTAGATCCAAATCAGTGGAACCGTTGATGGCCCCACTACATCTTGCCCATTTATGCAACACAAACCACCAAACGCCATGTGTGCCTTTGAGTCAATGTTGACTCCTGCCAACCCAGCTGCCATTGGGTCATCTCGAGACTGCGACTGGAAGTAGATTGCCAGACCTTTGTTCTGAGGCAATGAAGGGATACCCTGATCATTGTCCATGAAAGAAGGGTCGAAAGCAGAAGCAAGAGTGCAACCGTACCCAAACCAGCAGTGCACCCCTCACACCTGATCATAGAACATGCAAGGCTACATGACCACATGGACCATTCCAGTCCCCACGTAGCTGGTTTCATGCAAGTAAAGGGGACTGCCGCTACTGTAAACCGCTCCGGGAGTACAAAGCGTGTATATCCAGTGCTAAATAACCAGAGGAAGGGAACATCCTAGATTTTTTTTTTCTTCACAGTTAGAGACTGGTTTCAAACTAGTGACCTTCGGCTTACAAAGCAGGGCAACTCCCCTACCAAGCAGCAGTCACATGAAACAAATACACAGCTAATCCAAAAAACACAAACGGCAAAGCCAACCTGCTATTACTGCCTGCAGCTAGAGCCCCTAAGAAGGACAAGATAGCCACCAACCCTGACCTCCACCGATCCTGCGGACTGACTAAGAGGAGAGTTCCTGACAAGAAAACCATCCTGCTGTCAATGGCAGACACATCTGTCCTTTCAAGGTTCACTCCTACAGAAGGTGCTCCCTTTCCTCAACTTTGGCCCTATGGTTACATGATGCAAGGTTCCACATTAGGAACCACCACCCAGGAAAAATATTTAGGTGTCATCGTGGATAACATGTTAAAACCCTCCGCCCAGTGTGCAGCAGCGGCCAAGAGAGCAAATAGAATGCTAGGTATCATAAGGAAAGGAATGGAGAATAAAACAAAGGATATTATAATGCCTCTGCATCATTCCATGATGCAACCGCACCTTGAATATTGTGTACAATTCCGGTCACCGTATCTTAAAAAGGATATAGCGATTTTAGAAAAGGTTCAGAGAAGAGCCACCAAAATGGTAAAGGGGATGGAAGAATACACCTATGAAGAGAGGCTAAAAAGGATAGGGCTCTTCAACCTGGAAAAGAGACGGCTGAGGGGAGATATAATAGAGGTCTATAAATTAATGAATGGAGTGGAACAGCTAAACATAGATCGATTGTTTACGCCATCAAAATATAGAAAGACTAGGGGGCATGCAATGAAGCTATAGGGTAACCTATTTAAGACTAATATGAGAAAATATTTTTTCACTCAACGTGTAATCAAACTCTGGAATTAGCTACTGGAGGATGTAGTAAAAGCTATTAGTGTAGCTGGGTTTAAAACAGGTTTGGACAAGTTCCTAGAGGAAAGGTCCATAAACCATTATTAAAAGGGGACCCAGAATATCCACTGCTTGACCCATTACAAGCAGTGTGGAACCTGTGTCTTTTGGGGAAACTGCTAGGTACTTGTGACCTACATGGGCCACTGTTGGAAACAGGATACTGGGCTTGATGGACCTTGGTGTGACCGAGTATGGCATCTCTTATGTTCTTATGTCTAGAACAGGTGTTAACAGAGGATGGCGTTCTCATTTCTTTTGAAGAGTTGAAAAGTCAGTTTGGCTTGGGTGGGATTGACCTCTTTTCCTATTACCAGCTCCATAGTTATATTCATAGTCTGGAGTGTAAGCAATTGTCTAGCTCTTTTAGTTCCAAGTTGGAGGATTTTTTTCTCTGTGAGGAATTGGGTAGAATCACTTTATCACAGGTGCAATCTTCTTTTGCTGTCACTGCATCTCAGACGACCTGCTATAAGGTAGCGGAAGCATGGAATATCGACCTGGGTACATCACTAACTGGAGAAAGCATATGGAAACTTATAGGTAAGATTCCACGACTTTCAGCACTGGTAAACCTGCGGGACATGCAATACAAGATACGGTGAGCCTACTTGTCCCCAGGATGGATGTCAAAGATGGGTTACAGTGGATGGACTAGTTGTACTAAGTGTTGGAAAGAGGGTGCGTCCCTAATACACCTGTTGTAGTACTGTTCTGTAGTCCAGACATGTTGGCAGGAGATTCATCAATGTACAGAACAGGTCTTGTGGCAGCAGTGGGGCCGACGCCTGAGCTGGCCTTGCTGCATTTCATGGAGGGGGTAGAGATCCGGAGAAGAGGTAAATGTCAATGGTTAAAACTCTCCTGGGCACTGGCAACTAGAGTACTTTCAGCAGACTGGAGGAGTGCAGAGGCTCCTAGCTTCTGGCAATGGAGTACAGCATTGCATCATCAGATGCAATTAGATAAACTCTTGGCCAAAGCTGAATGTCGGCATGTGTTGAAGTTCTGCGCCCTTTGGGGTGACTACATCCAAGTTCAGCCCGCACAAAGTTGGAGTTATGTTCTTAATGATCTTTAAAGCTAAGTGGGCATTCAGTGGGCAGGGACTGGTGTAGGAGGCGGCTTGGGGATGGGGATGTGGGTTGGAGGAGTGAGGAGTGAGGAGAGACCAGGACCCGATCTTCTGGAGCCGATCTAAGTTCTTAACAAACGACTTGAAAGACTTTAGAAAAAAGCTCAAAACTCACCTTTTTCAGGCTCATTACAATCTGACCTAGACAGTGACCGCCTTCTACTATCACTGCATCAAAATGGCTCTGACCGTATGACAAGGACAACTACAATTTCATTCCTGTAATATTGTGTTTATGTATATATCTAAGCACACCCACATCCACTCAATCAAATGTATATTCCACTGATCTGTGTGCTGTGTTGAGTGCGAATCCGTATTCAATCAAATTGTATATCATGCAAATTACTGTACTGTACAGTCCATCCTGATCTGTGAAGTAAACCGCTGCTGATCGTAGGAAGTAGCGGTATACAAATGTGTACTAAACAAAATAAAATAAATAAATTCTTGCGGTTGGTTAGACAAGAGGAAGACAGGGAGGGGGGCTCGCTTAGGTCGAGAGCCAAGTTGGACAGGGGTTTGGGGGTGGAGATGCGAGGGTGGCTGGGACGATTTCTCTTTTTAAGATGCAACAGCTAAGTGGGTTAGTTGTGCCCTCGATCTAAGTAGCTGTTATACGGTTTGTGGAATTATAGGACCTGGATTCCCCCATGGGGGTAGGGAGGGTTGTTGGGGGGGGGGGGGGAGGTTTAATTTTTATAAAAGTTGAGGGAAATGGATACAAGATTTATGTACTGCTGTTTATCTTGATATTTTGTATTATGTAAGCATATTGGTAAAATTGGAACATGGTGTTTTTTCTTCAATGAAAAGATTTGAATATAAACATGCAGCCAGGCACAGGAGGTCATAAAAGGCATCGGTCAAAAGGGCAGCCATGGACTCCAAGAACGCCGAAGCAGGATCCTCAGGCAACAGCTGAATCCATCAAAGGAGGGCCCACGTTGCCAACCCTCCACGATGGAGGCCTGGAGGGCAAAAGAAGAGGAAGAAAAGTGGTCTTCAGGAGTTTTTTGACCTTACGGTCCTGTTGATCAAGAAGGGCTGCACCCCCTTCCATCGGTATGGTTGTGTGCTTGTTGATGGCCATTACCAGCGCATCCATCTTAGGGTAGCGGAGTCATGTATCCAAGTCCACAGTGGACCAGAGATAATGATGCCCAAACACCTAGCCATGTGTAGGGAAACATCAGGGGAATCCCATTCAAGGGAGACCATTTGTTGCAGCTCCAGAGGGAACGAGAAAGCCTTAATCGGCTTCCATATGCCTACCAGGATAGGATCCATCTGAGATTTATTCTGGCTAGATTCCTGCTTTGGAGGGTCCAAGAGACATAAGGCCTCCCCGACTTCTGCAACTAAGGCTGGGAGATCCTCCCTGCAAAATAAGCGAACATCCTGAGCATCATCGTTATTTTTGTCGGGATCCTCTGGAGGAGTCCACTCCCCATCTTCATGGTCAGAATCGGTGTCCGGGCTATCTGCAACCAAGGGGTGGTCTTCATCATCAGACAGCGGAGAATTGCAGTCTCTGGAGGCCCAGGAGATCTCCTTGGGCGGGCGCGAATGCCTGATCATCCTAAGGGCATTTCCTGAAAGAGTGAGCCTTATCTGCAGGCTATTTTGTGGCCAATGGAGCTATAGTAAGGGAAGAGACAGTTTCAGCCCGCCAAAAGTTCCCAGCCTGCCTGAAATGGGCCATAAATTGCTTGGAATCCTGGCCTGTCACCATGTGGGACTGGACCGCCATCCCAGAATGCTGAGGCTATAAGAGAGGTGAGGGAAGGCATCCCCAGGACAAGGAGCAGTTGCGGAGTTAATGGCAGCCAATGGTGTAGAAGCTGAAGCATCTGAAGCTGTGCTTTCTGAAATTGCTGGTGCTGGGAGATCTTGTGCTGAATAGGAGGATTCCCCAGGATCTGCTGAACAATCAGAGCAGAGTCTGTCAACTAAATACTGGCATTTCCGGCCATAGGCAAGGCAACGAGGTAGGGAAGAGGGCATCATTCATGCACAGCCCTTTCCGCTATAAAGAAACTAAAAACTGCTCCCCCCCGACCCGGAACCTGTGGAAGCTGAGGATGTGAGCAGGACCCAGTTAAAAATGGCCACTGCAGGCCCAACATGAGACAGTCATCCAGATAGGGGTAGGCCGCAGCAGCAAGCTACCCCTGGAGACCCTCTGAGCCCTGGTGAGCATTTGTAATTGTTTCGGCAGCCCCTGATGCTGATGGTCATTTAGAGGAAAGGGGGAGGGGAAATCAACTCATTGTGATCCCAGATAGCCAACCAGCCAGCTAACTGGAGAGCTGGTGAACTGATAGTTCTGAGGAAAGAACTAAGGCTTTAAGTCTGAAGTCTATTTTTTTTTTAAAATAAAAATGTGCTGTAAAAGTCTTCTTGCTGGCCAAGAGATACTGATGGCTCCTCCTTCACTTGGGTTCTACTAGTCCTCCTGACCAGGAGCCTGCCCCCCTTGTTATGGGAAGCTACAATGATTCTCTTGACCAGGAGCTTTAACCCCCAAAAAATCAGTGGGAAATTCCAGAGAGGCACCTCCTGTGAGCACTGGAGACGTCCATAGAGAAAACATCCACTGGCAGAGCACCCTCAAAATGGCTACCAGGAGGAGAAGAAAGAGTCTATCATCATCTGCTGAAGATAGTGAAATACTGAAAGAGACCCCACTAAGGGAACCTCTATATGTGCCACGACTGAATCACTCAAGCTTCTGGTACTTTCTCCGTCTCAAACATCTGCTGGCGGGGGACAAAACCCACTTGGCTGGAGTGGTCTAGCAGGATGAATTGGAAGTTTGTTTTTTGTTCATATTAACAGTCTGGTTATCAGATGACAGAGGCAATATGAAATGGCAGCTGGAATGCCCCTCCCTCCAGAGGGCTCTACATGCTGCTTTCCCCAGCCTGCTGGCTAAACAGAAGTGAGATCTAGCAATCAAACCTAAGTCCCACCACAGTGCAAACACTGAGCTGGTCTAATAGCTGCATTTTAACAGACAGATGCACTACAAAGGAGTGTGCTTGAGCTTTGTGGAAGGAAGTTTATGTTTATTTAGATTTGATATACCGCTCAGGCCAAGAGGCATTAGAGCGGTTTACAATACTATATCATTCAAGGGAATAAGAAAAGAACGCCATTTATATGATAGGACAGAATAGAGGACAGAGACAGTCAAACAGATAAGAGAAGGAGAGGAACACGGAACAGCAAGATACCACAATATATAGGCACCACAATCCAGCTTATGCCGTCAGTGTAACCTCCAGCAACAGATGCCACGGACCAATGCCTAAGGGCCACGCCAAAGTTACTGTGGCATCTCCTGCTAGTAAAAGAGGCACAGAGGAGCTTGGTCTCAAAGAGACTGCATGTCATTAGAAGGAGAAGGAGGGTGTGAAGAGAGCATGTGTGCTGCAGGGCAACCCAAGTGGCAGTAGATAATGGGAGAAAGTGGGCCTAGCAATGCTAAGGGAAGAGGCAGGAGATAATGGACATGGGGAATAGAGAAGGGAAGTTAGTGAGAGGTTAGGGAAAGAGAGAAATGGGAAGGCTACAGTGAGGGAGATTGAGGACTGAATGGTAAGAAGAAGGGGTGAAACTTGAGTGGCTAGAGCAGTAGAAAAATAAATGGAAAAAAGCTGAAAGTGAAAGATCAGTGTTAGAGATGGATGTAAGGGAGGAAGTGAAGACTGGAGGCGGCAAAAAATAGCAGACAGACAAGAGACCCTGGGAACAAAATAAATAGAAGATTGACATAGGAAAGCAGATACCAGAGACTTGGAACAAGATGATAACAAGAGTAAAATGACCAGTATATAAATATAGCAAAACATTTTTATTTTCAATTTAGCGATTGTAATGTGTCAGTTTTTGAAATTTACATCTGTTCTTTATATTTTGAACAGTATAGAGTGGGAACATGTCATCACGCTTCCCATTTCTGGTGTTGCATTGCATACAGAGTTTAGATTCTTGGGGTTTCGGTTTAATTTTTGTCTACATTTCTATTTTTGTGGCAGTGAATACAGAAATCACCCAAAGAACAAAATAGGGCTCCAAGATAAAGAGAGGCGGCAATGTCTCTGTCCCAATAGCAAAGAAAGGCAAGTTTAAAAATTTCTCAGAATCTGGCTCCAGAGTCAGAGATAACAGTATAAAAGAGAGGGGAAAAAAGGACCCCTCCCCCCCCAAAGAACACAGATAGATAGTAGTAGTAAATGACTGCCTGCCTTTGCCTATCACTTATTTCTAAGGTGCTACCAGTTATACAGAGCACTGTACAGACATGTAAAAAAAAGAGTCCCTGAACTACAGAGCTTAGAATCTAATCCGACTGAATCATAATGCATGGAAGGGGTAAACAAGGAAATGGTAGTAGAAGCAGAGAAGGAAGTTAGTTAATGTTCCCAAGAGCTCTAGGACCAGCAACACAAGCAGACAGGAACAGAAAGGATGGCCTCCAATTCCCTGTAGTCCACCAATTGATCTGAAGAGAGATTACTTTAATAAAAGAATATCAACAACTGCAGTTTTGCACACTTGCTGTACCTGATAGTAAGAGACTCCCTAGGCGTGGGGAGCAAGAGAAGCAGCAAATCTAAGATACTGATCAATAATTAACAAAAAATAGCAGGGTTATTTCCACTGAGTATGAAGGGCGTGCAAGAGCTGCATCAGAACAGGAAGCAGCAAAGGCACTGGTGCACCGGGTCATTCAGAATATCGGCACCAGGTGGAATTCTACCCGTCAACAGAGCAGATGTTATTGGCTCTCTTGGTCAATACTGAAAGCCCCCTGAGGTATCAGGATTGGAAGAATACAGCCCAGGCCTCAAAAGTTCTGAAGTCCTTCAAGGATGCCATGGAGAAACAGGTCAAGAAGAGCCACATGGATGAACAAACTTAGAGGATTTTTGGCTGAAAAAGGGACCAAAATTAGAGGTGATGGTGGACTCTATGCAGCTGAAGCACAAAAAAGGTTGAATCAAGGGAGATGCTTAAAGTACTGCCCCCCCCCCCCCAGTGCAACCCACTTATTTACTGGAGGGATAAGCTGGTTATTTATGTAGAGGAAAGGGTGCCATAAGCAAGGAGCAGTGAAGATGCATCAGGGCAAAACAATAAAGCAGGCTGGCAACATGAGCAGCACTCAGTTAGCTACTACTCCCTCCCCTACATTTATCTGCCACTATCCCAGAGCCATCTTTGTTGGAGAGGACCTAGTTAAAGCAAAAAGTGGCAGTGACCAGTATCACTTTGCAGTAACAGAGACCCATGCATGAATTTCTGCTGCACAGAGCCTATTGAAGTCATGGCCACAGACTCATTGGCATACTGGACACATTGGCTAGACCATGAACCTGACTGGCTAAGGTTGCCCAGCATTTCCTGTCCTGTCCATTAATGGCAGGGGATATTGCAAATCTACATCATTCACAAGCTGGTGTTTCTGCAGACAACCTCCCTTTACTTGGTTCCCCGCAATATCCATGCAACTGGGAGATGACTGAGTGAACAGCTCCACTAAAGCAACGCACACACATTTTGCCCTTAGTCTGCTGATCTACCCACTGAATCCAATGTCAAATCTTTGAGGTTACCTCTCCTCTCCCCTCCCCCAGAACACTAATGCCCAAACTTTTTAGCCTCATTGCTTTGGGGTCTTCCTGCCAATGTTGGTGGCACTTTCCCTCTCCCCCTGTGCTTCGATGTTTTCATTCCACTGTCAGTGCTCCTTTGCCCTTTTTTTTCCTTCGTGTCACTTTTCAAGTCTTGAAATGCTGTGCCTCTTTAGAAGATGCCAGCCAGTCAGTTTCAATTTTGCTTAAAATTGGATGGAAAACCTCACTGTTAGAGTTAAAAACTGCTTGCCCCATTGATTTTAAAAAACCTGAAAAATCAGAATAATTCAGAATTCTAAATCCAACCAAATACAAATTAAAGTGTAAATTTGTGTTGCATGCAATGTTCCCTCTAATTTTCTGTAGGCTGTGTGCGCATAAAATATCAGCTGTGTGCAGCTTTTGAAGGAAGGTTAAATTTTTGTGCGCCACATAACGATACTCGGAATTATATACTTTAAAATTTTGACTACACATCAGAAAACAGTATGTACACCACATTGATTTTAATCAAATTAAATGAAAATAGACGATTACTAAATGAAGCGGGAAATTTCTAGTAATTACAATCATAACTTATAAATTTTAAGACGTCTGTGTTGTTTTCTATCAGAATCACAGCTGTAATTTTTGTGCGCTCTGGTGTAAAGTATGTGCGCTTGCTCGGCGAGGTGTGTGCGCGCGCACACGCGCACAGCTTAGAGGGAACAGTGGTTGCATGTATTCCTAATTATTTTTCAAGTTAAAAGGGCTCACAGAAAAAGCAGAAGCAAATGTTTGCCGGTACTTTGTACCCAGGAAATCTGTTAACATGTAAGCAGACATGTACTTCTCTTTGAAACTTAGAGCAAAGCCTGCAAGTATAGAGTACCTGAGAACTTTTCTCCAATGTACATTCTCATCATCGCTTCTAAGTGTAAAAATGATTTTGAGTGGAAGAGACCCCATGTTCTTACTGCCCTTTTGGGTTAAAAGCTCTAAGCTTCATTTCAGAATCTCAGTTTTCTTGATAGGACATTAAGGTAACGAGGAAAGCCCCACCCATCATCAGTCACCGTTCTATAAGCTCAACCATGCCGTTTGAAGAGGCCTTTAAAAAGCACATCATCTACCTTTGGCATTTGTATGTTTCAAGATTAGTTGAACAGAAGGGAAAACAGAGCTTACGTTATGTATTTGTTGTAAAGGATAAATGCATGCTCCATGTTGCCTTCTTCTGCATAAATTGTGGCCATGCGGATTATTTCTACTCCAGAGCGGAAGTAGCGTCTTGGTGGGACATCTTCATTGACCTCTACAGAACTCCCTTTCTGTGTCAGAACTCGCACTCTCTCTTCAGGTGGCAAGCTGGTATCACTATGCTCTGGCATAGTTATAAATATAGCCTACAGTCAGAGAAAAAAAGAAACAAGAAGAGTATCAACTACATTTCATGTTCTATACTATACCAATAATAAAACTGAAAGAAAAATAATTATTGGATGCATCCAAACCAAACTAACTGAACAACTGGCAGGAATCAAATGGGGTAGGACCTTCTCAGCTATTAGCCCACAGTTATAAAACTCAAATCCCAGGGGGCTTGCCTAGCTAAGAATTATCTGGAATTTTAAAAAAAATGATCAAAATCTGGCTCTTCAAGCAGACTTTAATCTGGGCTCCTAATCCTGACGATATTCTGTATTTTGTGTTTTAAACTTGAATAATCAATTCAGTTTTATGTTCTTGTTTAATTTATTTATTCAATTGTAGCTGTTATTTATTGATAAACACTACTGTTTTTAACTAATGCAAAGGGTTTCCAGACAGAATGCCACAGGGAAGACTCAGGTGTGCCACAAAATTTATGCCACTTGAAAAGAAGATGGAGGTGGATCACAAACACCACCACCAAAGGAAAAATGTTAAGCTCTGCTTTCAATTGTCCTATATACAGTAACCTCCAGCCTTCTGAGGGCCTCCCTCTGAAGCTAGAACCCTCTTGGGCCTGCCTCTGCAGCAGATGCCTGTTAGTAAGTGTTAAGTGGGTTCCTGCATGGTTCAGACTTCAGAGGAAAGTTAGGCTTTCAGAAGAGGTAGCATTAGGTAAGAAATGTTGCTGGCCTAATTCTGGCCAGATTAGAGGCATGTGTGTGGGGAGGAAGGGGCAAGGAAGGGAAGTTATGTGATGATTCGGAGGAGGAGTGGAGAAAGGAAAAGTAATGATACCAGTGGGTTCAGGAAAGAAGGAGAGAGGATGGGAAGAGCAGGTGTGATGCTGAAGGGGGAAGGTGATGATTTGCTACAACAGAAAAGATTGGGAACCACTGAACTAACACATATTAAGTCAAGTTCTTAACTGTACAGGCGTTTCCATGGACAGCAGGATTCAAGTCTGTACAAATGTGTGATGTCATCTGACTGAGCCCAGCATGAGAAAAAGCTTCTACAGTTCAAAGCAATTTCTAGGAAGCTTTATGCAACTCACCATGAACATGTACCGCTTCTTGCATTGAATCGTCACACTAGGTCTCTCCTGTATAGCTTATTTAGAAGATGAATACTTGAAGAGATGGAAGGATACATGAGGATTTGAAACCTGTCATCCATGGAGAACAGCCGCAGGTGAGTATCTTGGTTTTCTCCAAGGACTAGCAGGACTGCAAAGTCCTCAAAAGTGAGGCTCTCTAGAAACAGATTGCTTTTAACAAAAAGAAAAAAGGGAGGGGGAGAGGAGATGCTTAGAAAGTACTGCCAATGGATAGAGATGGAAAGAAAACCAAGCCTTTTCCATTTTTACCTTTTTTTTTAAACTAAGGCAACCTAGAAATGAAAGAAAATGGGCCTGGGGGATAGAGCTGAATTCTAAATCTCAAAAGTGATTCTTCAGATCAGACTGATCAAACCTACTGTTATGTCAGGTATCCTTTTCCAACAAAAAGCTTTGAACATATGAACTGATGTCTATGGCACAGCTCTGCAAATCTGTTCCATAAAGGCTGATCAAGGTGGGTTACCAAAACAGCCATGGCTCTGACATTATGAGCCTTGACCTCACCAAGGCCTGCTCTGTTACAAACAAAGTAGATGCAGTCTGCTAGCCAATGGGATAATGTATGCTGACAATACAAGGTTTACTGGGGTCAAAAGAAACAAAAAGCTGGATGAACATTCTAAGGGCGTTAAACCACTCCAATTAGAAAGCTAAGGTTCTTTTAAAAAACAGATTATGTAAGACATGTTCGCTACAGTGGACATATCACATGGTGAAAAGGCAACACCACTTTTGGAAGGCACTGTCAACAGGTGCACTGAATCACCCTACTGCTGAAAAACTTTGTATAGGTTGGATCAGCCTTAAGGCCTGGCGCTCACTCACTCTGTGCTGGAGTTACCACCACCAAACATAAGACCTTTCAGGGTACTTTAGCTCAAAGGAGTCAACAGCTCCCTTTTGAGCCAGTAATCAGCCAAAGTCAGAATAATATTGATATCCCCAGATACAGCAGGTAGCTTGATGGAAAGCTTCAATAGATGCAAGCTCCACAAAAACAATCAATCAATTAAAGGCTGTACAAAGATGGGTTTTCCTTAGTTGGTGTTTAAACCCAACTCCAAGAGACAGAGAATGTATCCAAGCAGGTTTTGTGTGAGACAGGAAACGGGGTCTAGAGTCTTACCATCACACCAAAAGGAAAATCTTCTCCACTTAAAACTATGAGTGTCTAATGGAAACTCTAAGAAGCCAGAAAGATTGCAATACACTGTCAGGAAGATCCAAGGCAGTTACGGTTACCCTCTCAACATCTCAGTTGCGAGGTAGAGGGATACAATGCTGGGATACAACAGAGTTTTTTGTTCCTGAATAATTAGCAATAGAGAATTTTTCAGAATTCTCCCAAAAGTTAAATTCTTGAAAGAGAAGCAGCCAAACTTGTCTTGGTCAGAAAGAGGTTATCAGAATCACAATCCCTTAATCCCGCTTGAGTTTTAGAACTCTTCATTAAGCAGAATCAGAGGTTATGCACACACAATATCCTCTCCCCAGTGTAGAAAGCAGACATCCAAAGCTATTCTGAAGAGAGTCCCTATTCTGGAGCAGAACTGAAGGACTTTCTTGTTCTGAGGAGGTGCAAAAAGATGGGCGATTTCAATTACCTGGTATTGACTGGGTCAGTGTCACACAGCAGGACATGCTAAAGAAATAAAGTTTCTAGATGAAATAAATGACTGCTTCTTGGAGCAGCTGGTTCATGAACCAACAAGAGGGGTAGTCATTTTGGACCTAGTCCTTAGTGGTACCAAGATCTGGTGCAAGAGATAAGAGTGTTGGGGCCACTTGGCAGTAGTGATCATAGCTTGATAGAGTTTGATTCATAAACGGAGGAAGGACGGCAAGGAAATCCACAGTACTAATTTTAACTTTCAAAAGGGAGACTATAATAAAATGAGGAAAACGGTTAAGAAAAAACTAAAAGGAGCAGCTGCAAAGGTTAAAGATTTACATCAAGTATGGAAATTATTGAAAAATACTATCTTGGAAGCCCAGACCAGCTGTATTCCATGCTTTAAGAAAGGTGGAAAAAAGTCCAAAAAATACCAGCATGGTTTAAAGTGAGGTCAGAGAGGCTGTTGTAGCCAAAAAAGCATCTTTCAGGAAATTGAAAAAAGGAGCCAAATGACAAAAACTGGAAAGAACATAAGCACTGGTAAGTTAGATGTAAGGCATCGATAAGGCAGGCAAAGAGAATTTGAGAAGCTTGCTGTGGAAGCAAAAATACATAATAAAGACTTTTTCAAGTACATTCATAGCAAAAAGCCTGTAAGAGTCAGTTGGACCATTAGCTGATAGAGGGGTAAAAGGGACACTAAGAGGGGACAAGACTATAGCGGAGAGACTGAATGAATTCTTTGCTTCAGTCTTTACTGAAGATGATGTAGGAAAGTTACCCATGACTGAAATGGTATTTAAAGGTAATGCATCTAAAGAATTGAAAGAAATATTGATAAACCGGGAAGATATATTACAACTATTTGATAAACTAAACAGTAGCAAATCACCTGGACCAGATGGCCTACACCCAAGGATGTTGAAAAAATTGAAATATGAGATTCCAGACCTACTATTAGTAATCTATGAGCTATCATTAAAATTATAGCACCTGAAGACTGCAAATGGCCAATGTAACGTCAATTTTTAAAAATGGTCCCAAGGGTGATCCAGGAAACTACAGGCTAGTAAGCCTGACATCAGTTATCAGGCAAAATGGTAGAAACCATTATAAAGAGCAAAATTACTGAACATGTATATAGTCATAGTTTCATGGGAGAAAGTCAACATGGGTTTTAGCCAAGGAAGGTCTTGTCTTACTAATCTGTTATATTTTTTTTGAAGGTGTGAATAAACAGGTAGACAAAGGTGAGCTGGTCGATATAGTGTATCTGAATTTTCAGGAAGCCTTTGACAAGGTCCCTCATGAGTGACTCTTGGCAAAGTTAAAAAGTCATGGGATAGGAGGTAGTGTACTATTGTGGATCAGGAACTGGTTAAAAGATAGAAAACCGAGGGAAGGGCTAATGGCCAATTTTCCCCAATGAAGAAAGGTGAATAGTGGAGTACCCCAGGGATCTGTGCTGGGTCCACTGCTTTTTTAACATATTCGTAAATGACCTGGAAATGAGAATAATGAGCGAGGTTGAATAATTTTGTGTCATCTGCAAATTTGACTAAGCTGTTAAAACCCAAGAGGATTGTGAAAAACTACAAGAGGACCTTGATAAATTGGAAGACTAGACATTCAAATGGCGGATGAAACTTAATGTGGACAAGTACAAAGTTATGCAACCAGGAAAGAACCCCCCAAACTATAGTTACACGATGCAAGGTTCCACATTAGGAACCAGCACCCAGGAAAAAGATTTAGGCATTATCATGGATAACATGTTGAAACCCTTCGCCTAGTGTGCAGAGGTGGCCAAGAAGGCAAATAGAATGCTAGGAATTATAAGGAAAGTAATGGAGAATAAAACAAAGGATATTATAATGCCTCTGTATTGTTCCATAGTGCGACCACACCTTTAATATTGTGTGCAATTCTGGTGGCTGTATATTAAAAAGGATATAGCGTTATTAGCAAAGGTACAGAGAAGAGCCACCAAAATGGTAAAGGGGATAGAAGGATACCCCTATGAGAGGCTTAAAAGGTTAGGGCTTTTCAATCTGGAAAAGAGACAGCTGCAGGGAGATATGATAGAGGTCTATAAATTAATGAATAGAGTGGAACAGGTAGATGTAGATCAGTTCTTTACGCCATCAAAAAGTAGACTAGGGGACATGCAATGAAGCTACTGTGTAACCCATTTAAGACTAATACGAAAAAATATTTTTTCACTTAACGCGTAATCAAACTCTGGAATTCGTTACCGGAGGATGTAGAAAGGTTGTTAGTGTAACTGAGTTTAAAAAAATGTTTGGACAAGTTCCTGGAGGAAAGGTCCATAAACCATTATTAAAGAGGACCCAGGTAATCCACTACTTGCCCCAATACAAGCATTATGGAAGCTGTGTCTTTTTGGGAAATTGCTAGGTACTTGTGACCTGGATTGGCCACTGTTGGAAACAGGATACCAGGCTTGGTGGACCTTGGTCTGACCCAGTAAATTAGCAGGTAAGACCTAATTTCACCTTCCTCAACATCCCTCCAGTCCAGACATGTGGGATGTACTACTACTACTACTAATAATAATTTATAAAGTGCTACAAGACATACGCAGCAGTGTACAAAGCAGTACATAAGTATGGGAGGGGAAATAATGAGCTTGGCCTACACTGCCTGCACCTCAAGAGTGCAAGCCTCCAGCACAACACACTTGCTCCCAAGCTCAGAAAATGCAAAGAGAGAAAGCATACAAACTCTCTTGCCCATTAAACTCTGACAAAGGACCTGAGCCAGACTTTGTATCAAACCAAGCTGAACCCTGGCACAAAAGCAAGCTGGCTCTCCCTCGGCAACAGCAACAAAGCCTTGGAGTCTGCTCTCCCTGCATGACCTCTACACACTCCCCCAGGGAAGTAGTAACCAATGGCCTTTGTGCTTTTTAAACATACCAGCGCAGGACTAGCCAGCTACCCATCTGAGGGAAGTCAGAAAACTCAGTCCCAGATGCCTTCAAGAACTCTGAGGAGGGAACCTTGAGCCATTAAAGTGACCAGCTGCCTAGATTGAAAAGAGGAGACTCCTGAAGATTTCACTCCTATCAACCACTCCAACGACGAGTTCCTTTTAAACCTTCACCATGCCAAAGCTGTTGCCCCAGTTATAGCTTCTGCCTCTATCCAGACAGCCCAATGCTAGCCGAGGGACCGGTTCCATATGCAAGATGTTTGCAAGCTGAAGCCTTCATGAAACAAGTGGAGGAGCTCCAAGAAGAGGTGGTGAGGCCAAGAAGCATTCGAGACAGCGAGATGTACACTGATGAGATGCTTCTTAAAGCATCCAAGTTCTCCGACAGAGGTGAAGATGGGATGCTACAGAATGAAGAAAATTGGACATGAGTCACTAAAGCCTGCAGAATCGACAACCCAACTCCTCCAGCCCTCGAAATGAAGAACCAGTATGAAGTCCTGGAAGTTGAGGGGGTGAAGACATCCCAGGAAAGGGAAGAACCAGAGCTTAAGCACTCCAAATTTGCAGAATCAGTGACCACAAGGAAATGAAGGGTAGTGGTGGTTGGTGACTCTCTTCCGAGAGGTACTGAGGCGTCCATCTGCTGACCAGACTTGATGTCCAGAGAGGTGTGCTGTCTGCCAAGTGCCAAAATGAGAGACGTTACAGAGAGTTTGCCAAGACTCATCAAGTCTACTATTATTCAATGTTGCTCATCCATGTCGGCATAAATGATACTGCTAGGTATCCCTCCAAGCTTATCAAAAGTGACTTCATGGCTCTAGGATAGAGGGTGAAGTAGATAGGTGCACAGGTGATGTTCTCTTCAATCCTCCCTGTTGACAGTAAAGGCCGAGGCAGAGAAGCTTGCATTCTGGAGTTGGATGGTATCAGAGAGGATTTTGATTTCCTGGACCATGGGATGATTTTCCAAGGGTTGCAGAGCAGAGATGGTATCTACCTATCCAAAAAGCATAAAAGTGTCTTCTGAAGCAGACTAACTAACCTACTAAGGAGGGCTTTAAACTAGGTGCATTGGGGGATGGGTGAAGAACGCCCCCAGATAAGTAAAATATTAAATACCTCTGAAATGGCTAAAAGGGGCAAGATCTGGAAAGCGGTGTGCATAAACTCCCGTAGTATGGGAAATAAGAGCCCAGATGTTGAGGCTTTAATGGAAGAGGCTGACATGGATTTAGTGGTGGTTATAGAGACATGGTTCACGGACAACCATGACTGGGATGAAATTATACTGGGCTATACTTTATTCAGGAAGGATAGGGCAAGAAGAGTGGCGCTATATGTAAAAAATAATATTAAAACTATAAAATTACAGGCTTTAAAAAGGGAATGAGGAGGCACTGTGGGTTAAACTAGAAAGAGGGAACGGGAAATGAATTTGCACTGGTGTGATATACAGATCTCCTTCACAGGGAGAAGCGGATAGAGATTTAATAGAAGATATACACGGTATTGCTATGAAAGAAGAAGTGCTACTAATAGGTGATTTCAATATGCCGGATGTTGATTAGAACATCCCTGCTGTGGCACCATCTAGAAGTAAGGAGATCCTGGATTGTTTACAGAGAGAACTATTTTGGCAACTGGCAAGAGAACCCACACTTGAAGGGGTCATACTGGACTTGGAGGTTATCAATGGGGAAAGTGTTTTTGAAGTTATAGTAGAAGATCAACTTGCATCCAGTGATCACCATATGTTGAGGTTCAGTATTAGGACTAGGGCTGTTAAAGTCCAATCAAAAGCAAGTGTCAGACTTTAGGATAACTGACTTTGCCAAGATGGGATAATACCTCAAGGAGTCGATAGTGGGATGGGAACAGCTGGGGGATGTAGAAAAGCAAAGGGCAAAACTAAAAGGGGATATTTTAAGGGCAACAAACCTGTTAGAATAGTAAATAAAAGGAAAAGGAGGCCGCTATAGTTCTCAAAAGAAGTAGCTGAAAAGGTGAAGAAAAAAGTGTGACCTTCATAAAATACAAGAGATCACAGAGAGAGAAAGACAAGCATCAATATTTAGCAGCTAGGAAAGCAGTCAGTAAAGCAAAGATATAAAAAGAAGAAGAAATAGCCAATGCAATAAAATGAGGGAGGCAAGACATTTTTCAGATATGATAGTGAGAGGAGGAATTTCAAAAGTGGGAAGGGGAGGAATATGTAGAAGCTGATGAGGATAAAGCGGAATTGCTGAACAAATATTTTTGTTCTGTGTTCACAGATAAAGGGCCAGGAGCAGGACCTCAGAAAACACCCATAAATAGGAGCAGAAGTGAAGGGGATCTTGAACGATTTTCAGAAAACTGTGTTCATGAGGAATTAGTTAAACTAAGGGGTCTGTTTACTAACTGGCGGTAGCGGACTCCGTGCGATATCGGAGCCGCGGCCCCATTAATTTCAATGTGGCCGCGGCTCCAATATCGCACGGAGTCCACTACCGCCAGTTAGTAAACAGACCCCTAAAAGTAGACAAAGCAATAGTGCTGGGTGGGATACATCTAAGAATATTGAAGGAACATGGGGACATTCTAGCGGCTCCACTGACTGACCTTTTCAACGCTTCTTTAGGGTCAGGGATGGTCCCAGAGGCCTGGAGAATGGCGCATATGGTCCCTTTACACAAAAGCAGAAGTGATGGGGTTGAAAAATACAGGCTGATTAGTCTGACCTCTATGGTGAGTAAATTAATGGAAACACTGCTAAAACAGAAGATAGTGAGGTTTCTGGAGTCCAAAAGGATTGCAGGATCTGAGGCAGCATGGGTTTACCAGAGGTAGGTTTTGTGAGACAAATCTGATTGATTTCTTTGACTGGGTGACCAGAGAGTTGGACCGAGGGAGAGACCTCAATGTGGTGTACTTGGATTTCAATAAAGCCTCTAACACTGTTCCACACAGGTGACTTATAAATAAAATTGAACACCTAGGGATGGACCCTAGAGTAACTGACTGGGTTAAAAATTGGTTGAATGGGAGGCGACAAAGTGTATAAATAAATGAAGCTCATTCTGGGAAGGATTTTTCCAGTGGGGTGATGCAGGGATCTGTCCTTGGAACGATTCTTTTTAACATCTTTGTTAGTAATATTACAGAAGTGCTTTTGTGTAAAGTTTGCCCCTGCAGATGATACCAAAATCTGCAAGAGAGTAAACACTCAGGAAGGAGTAAATAACATGAGGAGGGATCTAGCTAAGCTTGAAGAATGGTGAAGAATTTGGCAGCTGAGATTTAATGCTAAAAAATGCAGGATCATGCATTTGGGCTGCAAATATCCAAAGGCGCGGCACAGTGTAGGGGGCGAAGTACTTCTGGCCATGAAAGAAGAGCAGGACCTGGGCATGATTGTTTTTGATGATCTTAAAGTGGCAAAACAGGTAGAAAAGGCGCCGGCGAAAGCCAGAAGGATGCTTGGGTGCATAAGGAGATGAATGGCCAGCAGGAAAAAGGAGGTGACAGTGCCTCTGTATAAAAGTCTCTGGTGCGACCTCATTTGGAGTATTGTGTGCAATTCTGGAGACCGCACATTCAACAGGAAATAAACAGGATGGAGTTGGTGCAGAAGGTGGCTACTAAAATGGTCAGTGGTCTTTGTTATAAACCATATGGAGACAGACTTAAAGATCTTAATATGTATACATTAGAGAAAAGGTGGGCTAGAGATATTATAGAGACATTTAAATAGCTCTGTGGCATAAATGCACAAGAGGAGAGCCTCTTTCAATTGAAAGTAAGCTCTATAATGAGGGTGAAAGGGGATAGACTCAGAAGTAATATGCGGAAATGTTTCTTTACTGAAAGAGTGGTAGATGCATGAAACAGTCTCTCAGTGGAGGTAGTAGAGACAAGGATATGTCTGAATTCAAGAAAGCATGGGACAAACACAGATCTCTAAAGGAAAAAAAGGGACTATAGTATTTGATATGAAAGGGCACACTATAGAACAGCGATGGCGAACCTATGGCACGCGTGCCAGCTGTGGCACGCGAAGGCCTTGCAGCTGGCACGCGGGAAGGTCCGCAATCAAGATATGCGGCATTAAAAAAAAAAAAAAAAAGCTGCCGCTGCCGGGGCCGGGGCCGCCGCGGCAGAATCGAGTGTGCCGCAGGGCCCCCCGCCCAGCAGAGCCTGCCCTCCGTCCCCGGTATCACCTCTCTCAGCTGCCTCCAGTCACACGCGCCGGCTTTCAGAGCGCGAGGGGAGTTTCTCCCTCGCTGCTCTGTTAAGCCCGCGGGGGCTGATGGGAACTTCCCATCAGCCCCCGCGGGCTTAACAGAGCAGCGAGGGAGAAACTCTTCCCTCGCGCTCTGAAAGCCGGCGCGTGTGACTGGAGGCAGCTGAGAGAGGTGATACCGGGGACAGAGGGCAGGCTCTGCTGGGCGGGGGGGCCCCGCAGCACACTCGATTCTGCCGCGGCGGCCCCGGCCCCGGCAGCGACAGCTTTCTTTGTAAAAAAAATTTCGCTGGGGGGGAGGGGGTTAGGAGTGGTAATGGCTGGGGGGGGGTTAGGACTGGTGATGGGCTGGGGGGGTTAGGAGTGGTAATGGCTGTGGGCTGTTGGGGCTAGGACTGGTACTGGGCTATGGGGGGCTAGGACAGGAAATGGGCTGATGGGGGGGTTAGGAGTGGTGATGGGCTATGGGGGGCTATGGGGGAGCTAAGTCTATATGGGCTGATGGGATAAGGACTGGAAGTGGGCTGTTGGGGGCTTAGGACTGGTAATGGGCTATGGGGGGCTAGGACAGGAAATGGGCTGATGGGGAGGGGTTAGGACTTGAGGTGGGCTGTTGGGTGGGGTTAGGACTGGAAATGGGCTGATGGGGGGTTAACACTGGAGGTGGCCTGATGGGGTTAGGACTGGTACTGGGCTGATGGGGATGGGTTAGGACTGATAAAGGGCTATGGGGGGCTGGGACAAGAAATGGGCTGATGGGGAGGGGTTAGGACTTGAGGTGGGCTGATGGGGTTAGGACTGGTAATGGGCTGTGGGCTGATGGGGGGGGGTTAGGACTGGCAATGGGCTATGGGGGGGTTAAGACTGGTAATGGGCTGTTGGCTGATGGGGGCTGTCTGGTAATGGGCTATGGGGGGGGCTAGGACAGGAAATGGGCTGATGGGGAGGGGTTAGGACTTGAGGTGGGCTGATGGGGTTAGGACTGGTAATGGACTGTGGGCTGATGGGGGGGTTAGGACTGGCAATGGGCTATGGGGGGCTGACTGGAAATGGGTTGATGGGGGTTAGGACTGGAAGTGGGCTGATGGGGGTTAGGACTGGTAATGGGTTATAGGGGGGGCTTAAACTGAAAATGGGGTGATGGGGGTTAGGACTGGAAGTGGGTTGATGAGGGGGGCTAGGACTGGTATTGGGTTGGGGGGTTGCTAGGACTGGAAATGGGTTGGGGGGCTGCTAGGACTGGAAATGGGCTGATGCAGGGACTAGAAGGGAATGGATGCTGGGTGAGGCTGGAACTAGAAGGGAGCTGATGTTGGTGGAGGATTAGAATGGGATGGGGCTGGGAGAGTAAAATGGAGAGGGGAAAAATATTTTGTGTGGGAGGGATAAAAAATCTACAATTGGCCGGGTATTGGGAGAATAAGTGGGGATTGAGGATGGAGGGGTAAATTTTGAGTAGATGAAATAGGAATGAGGAACGAGCAACAGGCGAAAGCTTAGTATGTTAAAGCAGATGTAGAGAGAGAATGCCAGAAGACAGGACACCTGGACAGCAGCTGGAGAGTTAGCAGAAGACACGAAGAAACCAGAAGAAAGTGGCTGGAACAATTGCAACTGAAAAAAAATGCACAAAAGGTAGAAAAATATCTCTTTATTTTGAATTTATTAACTGGAATATGTCAGCTCTGGGAAATGTGCATCATTAATTTTTGCGCTTTGTTTAGTACAAGAGGAAATTATTTTATAGTTTTATTTCTACAGTGTTGTTGTATATTCCAAGTTTGGCTTTTGGGGTTCCCAGTTTAATTATTGTCTTCCTGTTTCTAAATTGTGATTCCTTGTTTGGTGATGGTCTGTTCTGCATGTGTAACTGAGCTGAGGTATTCTGTTTATATAATTCCTATTTGACATTGCCACTTGTTCTTTCCCCAGTAGGTCATGTATTGTTGTTCTCTGAAATGTATTGGTTTAATATTTGCAGTGTTGCCTTTTGATAGTTAGGGTATGGTGCTTTGTGAGTCCTGGTAGTGCTGTTAGGATACGGCGGGTTTGCTATGGGTTCTAAATGGGCAGCGTTTGTAGTAGTTCCTAATGTGCCTGGCGGTTGGTACTGGATTATAGTAATGTAGAAACCTTTTAGTCTTTCTTTATCCATATACTCATTAAGAGGCATGTTTACTAAAAGTTAGTGTATGGTAACATTATGCAAATATTTATGCAAATGAGGCACCTTATGCAAATGAGGCTTTAATTGACGTGCTGGCACTTTGAGGAAATTCTTTGGTTTTGTGCGGCAGTTTGGGCACTCGGGCTCAAAAAGGTTAGCCATCACTGCTATAGAACATATGGTCTTTTTCTGCTGACATGTTTCTAAAACCTTGATAGATCACCATCCAACTTCACAGGAAGAAAGACAGTGCTAGGCAGCTAGCACTGAGTCAACTCCCTTGGAAAATTCACACCACATCAGGAAAAAGCACGCAGGTTTCCAGGTCTTTTTTATTACTAAGACTCACCCTAAAACTAAAACAGAGGCAAGAACTACTCTATGCCAGCTACTTCTCAACACAGAGTATCGATACTTGCAATACTCTTTTCACTACTTGCCATTGCAGCCATAGCCATGCCAGCGCTTCTGAACTCACCACTAGCCCAATCGCACTCACACCAGCAGAGTAGATGGAACTCAGAGTTGAACTCATCTACTCTGCCAACCACAGCCCCACAACTTGTTCCAAACCAGCAAGGCTAACGATTGCAATGGGAGAACACAGCAGCATCTCTCTCGAGGAAGGCGACTGTCCCCTCTTTAAGCCCGCTTTCCACTAAGATCGACAAACAGAGCTCTTTAGCTAGCCACGAGTCTGAAAATGAGCCCAAAACCAGAGACAGATTAACCAAACCAGGAGCTAGCACTAAACAACCACGACAGGAACTTGTCCAGCTGCCAACACAAAGTCAAAAAACACTGTAGTTGCAAACTGCATGGCTGACCTTAATCCCATGGTGGCAATGTTGTATGCTGCCAGCAACTGATGGTCCCAAAAGTGGTCATCTTCAGCTTGTAGCCCTGAGGGCTCCATTTTTCTTTTTTCTTATTATTTTATATAAGCAATGAATCCGCTCGCACCTTCAAGCAGCATATCCAACCTGTAGGCAAATAGAGCAGCACCGTCACGTGTCTAGGACACAAAGAAATCTAACTTCTCGGCCCAGGTAAATAAAGGGTGGATATACAAGACTCTACTCGGCGTCTGTGCCGCCAGATGACAACCAGCTGGGATCTGAAAGCTTGAGTCCCAGTGGCCCTAGCCAATGAGGCTTTTTTTTTTGTTAAACTGTTAGATGCTGCAGGTAAATCCATTGGAGCTCATGTCCCCCACAAGACATCTCCCAAACACCAAGGAAAAATTACACCAATGCACACACTACCAAATGCCTGTGGTAAACCCAACAGAGCTAAATCAATCACCTGGTAGGCAAAACTTGTCACTAAGAACTGCAGGACCAAGACTAAAAACAGATCTGAGAGAGAGTGAGAGACATCCCTCTCCCTAACCATCTCAACGAACCTGAGGGAGGAGGATGAATCAAGCTCAGCATATTTCCGATACATACACAGGAACATACCTAGAATATGTCCGCAGACTAATATGGTCTATCTAGCCTTCCACTTAAGCAGGTCCCTAGATTCCCTTAATTCTAGTGCATGACAGATGAGCCTAATATAAAATATGCCTATCACTAATGAAAATACGGACAAAACAGCTCAGTCAATGCCCTCTCAGTCGATGCAGCCAGCTACCCTGCCTTGAGTGATTGCAGATAAACTCACAGCCCCATGCCCAATCGGCACCTTGCAAATCAACACCCAGGAATCCTGATGATGCATTACCTATCATGCCTAATATTAATTGAACTGGTAAATGCAGTCACTAGGTTAGTAAATAAACAGGACTTCTCCCTTTATTTTTTTCCTTTCACAAAATTGGCCCTGACCTGCCCGGATGATCACAAAATGGCCATGCACCAATCTTACTTCTAGAAAGACAAAGGCAGCCAGCTACTGAATGCCTCAGCAATGGCATACCACTACAAGAGGACCTGAGACCCTCTTGGAGCCAAAGAAAGTGGCTTGTATGAGGTGGCTTCCCAGAAATCAATGAGTAGATCCCGTGTACCAAACCTGTCTATAATTAGATGCCATGCCATCACCAAGAGACTCTCCAAACTGCACGAACAAACTTAATGCTGAGGCCATGAAACTCAATGTTCTTTTTCCCCCCAACTGGACAGATACTTGTAACCTGGGATGGCCACTGTTGGAATCATGACACCAGGCTGAAAAGACCTTCAGTCTGACCTAAGATTACAAGAATACAAGATCTTGAGAAGTGTCAAGAGTTGAAGGGCTTTATCACTGGAGCAATTAACTTTATACATTACACCACCATCAAACTTCAAAGAGACATCAGAAGCTCCCAAAACAAAATCCAACGATCTAAAGGAGTAATTTACTAGCCCACCTGGACCAGGCTGGTCCCCAGGAGCCACTAACTAGAGCTAGAGCTCCCTGCCACACTGCAATCAGCAATATCCCTGCCAGAATCAGAACTAGCTCTCAGACCAACAACCATATAGGGAAAATAATCACAACTGAATTCCCAACTGGAAAGGAAGAATAACGCTGCAAACACTCTCTTTCATGTATCGAGGTCCAAGCAATCCTCTCTCTGTATGACCAGAGCCAACGACGACAATCATGGCAGAGAGTTAATAACCGCAATCATGACAGGAAACAGATTAAAGACAAAATTAGACTTCATGAAATTGAGAAGCCAGATCTTCCCTCTACTGAGCCAAGGAAATTATCCTCAGGCTTAAATGCCCCATACTCCTCTTATTTTTTCAAACTAAATGTAGCAAGCTGAGGAAAGGAAAAATGGCAGACTTTCCCGCCCAAAGCTCGAGCTTACCAGCTGCGAGCCAACTACGAGGCCTACTGTCCCCACTGCATTGGAAGCCCTCCCCAGCAGGAAACAGCATGATTTCTAGCATAAACACAGTCAAACCCTCATATTGCACAGGGACTCTACAAAAACCTGTCCTCAAAATGGCTCGCTGCTTCTGTAGCACCACTGTGTTGGCAGACTTCCCATTTAAGAGAATGTTTGCCTGCTTCTGAACTACCACCACACTGAAGAGGTAAGAGGATCTCTCTTACACCGGCAACATAACAGACGCTGCCATACTGAGCAGTCGTGAACTCACCAGGTCTTCACTGCCAAGGCAATGACTCCAAAAAGGAGATCAGAGCTCCTAGGCTGACCAACAGCCGAGCCCCCTCTCCCAAATGTTGGGAGAAGGAAGGAGGGAGGCCCTCCAGTACAAAGATCCCAACTCTCTTCCCCCACCCTCAGAGGGATAGAGGGAGGGTGGGTATTGGGGGGAGGGACCTGATATTTATTTATTTAATAGGCTTTTTATACCGCCTTTCTTACAATCAAAGCGGTTACAAGACTACATCAGGTTAGCATAAAATACAAACATCAGACTATACAGATCAAACAATAAATCCAGTTTATACCACCTTATCAAAATATCAAATATCAGGTTCTGTACTACAGGGCTTTACAGGTGGTCAAGCTGACCTGTGCCCCACTCTTTTGTTCCAATCGATTCCAGACTACACAAGTTTACGGCGACCTCCATCTGCAGGAGACTGAGCAATACTGGTGAGAGCAGGGCTACATAGGATCCTTTATACTGTGACGTCAAAAATCAAAGCAGTGGTTCTCAGTTTACATCTGCTGGTGGGCAAGCATAAACCCACGTGTCTCGACTGGACTGGACAGACATGAGGAATACCTTTTATCCAAGTCATGTCTAGCAGAGCTTGAGTTAGATTTTGGGTATTTTCTGATGAACCTTAGTGACTCCAACATCTAGATGCAGGGTCATACCGACGGTGAAAAGCGCCCTGTGCGAGTTGCACATTGGGCACGCGCCCCCACTCCATCTAGCCACTTTATGGGGGTGGGAAAGAAGAGGCGCGCACCCAATGTGCAACTCGCCGGCACACTAAACAGGTCTGGACCCTCCCAGAGAGACCAGACCTGCTTAGTGTGCCAGCGAGAAGACTTAAGGGGCGCATTTTGGCTCTCTGGCGCTGCCTGCCGCCGCTAAAGAAGATTAATGTTCTTATTAACGATTAATGTTCTTATAAATACATCAAGAACGATTAATGTCCTCCATTCGGGGGTACTTAGCAGGCAACAGCCATCAGTGTTAGGGTGCTCTTGACACTGTGCTCTGATGAGGATCCATGTTGATGCACAACATTAGTAACCTTTCGTGTGAATAAAAAAAACAAACAGCTGAATCCTTCTTTGGATAGTGCCAGTATATGGTTGCTCCTAGTGGACTCTATTATAGTTGCTTGATGTCATGAACGAATGATCCCTGCTACTCTAACCACTAGTATGCTATTGCACTCCAACTCTGATGCAACTTGTGCACCTTTCTTGGACAAATGCCTTCAATGCCAATGGCACTGGGTTGGACTTACATTGTATTTTATTTATTTATTTAGTAGTATTTAGATCACACCTTTCCAATAGTAGTTGAAGGCAAGTTACAAACAGGCACAGTAGGTGTTTCCCTGTCCCCAGACGGATTATGATCTAAGTTTGTACCCGAGGCAATGGAAGGTTACGTGACTTGCCAGGGCCACAAGGAATACCAGTGGGATTTGAATCCTGGTCTGTTTGGTTACAGGCCATTGTTCCAACCACTAGACTACGCCTCCACTTTTCACAGTCATGAAGCTATATCCTTGCCAGCTACACTGAAAGGGTTTGTGATCAGACTCCAGGCATTGTCTACAGAGCCTGAACATCTTAAAGTTCCTGGGACAGTTTTTCCTAGGCCATATTGTTGAAAGAAAAATAGCTGCATTGGTTTTAGCAAACAGGCCTAGCCAAAACACCAAGCACCACAAAAGGTCAAAGAAAAATCTTGAAAATGGTCAAAAACCTAACTAAGAACACTAAAAGTGAAAGAGGGTCACAAGCATAACAAAAATTCACCTATAAAAGTATATATATTTAATAAAATAACCTATAATGGTAAGGATGTCTTACTGGATCTGTTACAAAAAAAACCCTCCAAAGCCCTGTGTGATCAAAACTGTGCAGGAAGTTGTACACTTGTTCAGCGAGTTACAAAAAGCTTCTAGAAGTTTTTCTAAGCTATAGAAGCTTTTCCTGTACTGTTGTTGTTGTTGTTGCTGTTGTTGTTAAGTGCCGTCGAGTCGGAGTCGACTCATGACGACCCTCTGGATAGCTATCCTAAATTGTGTTCGGTCTTCAGTCAGGCGGCTCATTGTTGACAGACTGGTACCCGTAGCTGCTGTTATTGTATCGATCCATCTCATTGCTGGCCTTCCTCTTTTGCGTTGACCTTCTATCTTGCCAAGCATAATGTCTTTCTCTAATGACCTCTCTCTTCGCATGATGTGTCCAAAGAATGAAAGTCGAAGTCTTGTCATCTGAGCTTCTAAAGAAAGCTTAGGTTTGATCTCCTCTAGTACCGACTGGTTTGTTCTTCGGGCAGTCCATGGTATACACAGTATTCGCCGCCAGCACCATAATTCAAAGGCATCAATTTTCTTCCTGTCTATCTTTTTCACTGTCCAGCTTTCACATCCATATGATGTTATTGAAAATACCATGGCTTGAACAAGTCGAATCTTTGTATGGAGAGAGACATCTCTGCTCTTGAGAATCTTATCTAGGTCTTTCATAGCCATTCTGCCAAGAGCAATGCGTCGTCTGATTTCTTGACTGCTTGTTGCTTCTTTATTGATAGTTGATCCAAGTAGGTTAAAGTTATTCACGATTTCAATTTCTTCTCCTTCGACGATGAACCTGTTGATTATGCCAGTTGTCATGATCTTTGTCTTCTTTACATTAAGGTGCAGGCCCATTTTGAGACTATGTTCTTTGATTATGAGAAGCAAATGTTTCAGATCATCTTCACTTTCCGCCAGTAATGTGGTATCATCAGCATAGCGAAGGTTGTTGATGAGTCTTCCACCAATCTTCACATCTCTGTTGTCTTCATACAATCCTGCTTCTCTGATGATTTGTTCTGCATATAAATTAAACAGGTAGGGGGAAAGTATGCAGCCTTGTCTTACACCTTTGCTTATTTTAAACCATTCTGTTTCTCCTTGTTCCGTTCGAACTGTTGCTTCTTGATCAATGTACAGATTGCGCAAGAGAACGATCAGGTGTTCTGGTATACCCATGCTTCTTAATGTGGCCCAGAGTTTCTCATGGTTTACACAGTCAAAAGCCTTGCTATAGTCGATAAAGCACAAATAGATATCCTTTTGGTATTCTTTAGTCTTTTCAAGGATCCATCTCACATCCGCAATGATGTCTCTCGTTCCTCGCCCTTTCCTGAACCCTGCTTGCACTTCAGGTAGTTCTTGTTCCAGGTAAGGTTGTAGTCTCTTTTGAATAATCTTCAGTAGAATCTTGCTGGCATGTGGGATCAGAGCGATTGTGCGATAATTTCCACAGTCAGTTGGATCACCTTTCTTTAGTATTGGTATAAAACACAGATCTTTTCCAGTCAGTTGGCCATGATGTTGTCTTCCATATTTCTTGGCAGAGCCTTGTGAGTACGGTAACAGCTGCATCAGATTGCTGCAATACTTCTATGGGAATGCTATCAATGCCTGGTGCTTTGTTCTTTGATAAGGCTTTCAATGCTGCTTCAACTTCTTCTTTCATCACCAATGGTTCCCGATCATAAGGTACAGGTTGAAACGGCTGTTGGTCCACTTGATCTTTATCATATAAAAACTCTGTATATTCCTTCCACCTTTTCTTGATCTTCTCAGCATCATTCAACCTAGAACCTTGAGCATCTTGTAACATTCCAATTAGAGGCTGGAACTTTTTCTTTAACTCTCGTAGCTTTAGGAAAGCCGATCTTGTTCTTCCTCTAATAGTTTCTGCTTCTATTTCCTTGCAAGTGTCATTGTAGTACTTTTCCTTGTCCTGTCTTGCTGCACGTTGGAAATCTCTGTTGAGTTCTGCAATTGTCTTTCTTTCTCCTCTGGCTTTAGCTTGTCTGCGTTTCTGGGCAATTTTCAGAGTTTCTTCCGTCATTCATTTTGGCCGTTTTTGCTTTTTCACCTTTTGTAGAGACTTCTCGCTTTCTTCCAACACAACCTTCTTGATGTCATTCCATAACTCTTCCGGAGCTCTGTCATTTGTATCTAAAGCAGCAAATTGATTTTGCAGGCAGTCTTTAAATTCCAGTGGTATATTCTCAAGGTCATATTTTGCTGCATTCATGAGTGGTTTGTTCTTTTTCAACTTTAGCTTGAGTTTGCATACTAGTAGTTGATGATCTGTACCACAGTCAGCTCCAGGTTTTGTCTTTGTTGATGTTACAGAGCTTTTCCATCGTTGACTTCCAAATATGTAGTCAATTTGATTTTTATATAATCCATTCGGTGAAGTCCATGTGTACAGTCGCCGCTTGTGTTGCTGGAAGAAGGTGTTTGAGATGAATAGATCATTGGTCTTGCAGAATTCTATCAGTCTTTCTCCAGCTTCATTTCTGTTGCAAAGTCCATATTTTCCAACTACTTTGCCTTCTTCTTTGTTGTCAACTTTTGCGTTCCAGTCACCCATGACTATCAGGATATCCTGTTTGCATGTTCTGTCAATTTCAGCTTGTACTTGTTCATAGAACTCTTCAATTTCATTCTCTTCAGCAGCTGTTGTTGGTGCATATACTTGAATTATAGTTGTGTTGATAGGCAATCCTCGTAGACAAATAGAGATTAAGCGTTCACTGACTGCATTGTATTTCATTACAGTTCTTGCAAGTTTCTTCTTTATTATAAATGCAACACCATTTCTTCTTTGTCTTTCATTTCCAGCATAGTAGATCATGTGATCATCTGATGCAAAGTGCCCCATGCCAGTCCATTTCAGTTCGCTGACACCCAACAGATCAAGTTGTACACGTTCCATTTCATTCTTGACCACCTCCAACTTCCCTTGGTTCATGCTTCGTACGTTCCATGTTCCAATGTGTAAGACATCTTTACAGCTTCTGACTCTCATTTCAACTCCACTAAAATCACCCACTTGTGAGAGCTTGCAATCTTCCTTGTCCTCAGAAGATATATTTTACTTGTGATTTTTATCTTGAACATTAATGGAAAGGGAATTGGATACACCTCACACCTTTTTTTTCAGAAGATCAAAGCGAGTTACATTCAGGTACACTAAGTATTTTCCTGTCCCCAGAGAGCTTATAAAGTGTAGTTACTCACCTGTAACAGATGTTCTCTGGAGACAGCAGGAATCAGTCTTCACATATGGATGATGTCAGCACCAATGGAGCCTATGCAGTGAACACAGAAAGCTTTTGAGAGTTAGACCATGCATACACGGTCACCTTCCCACCCAAGGGTGCCAATCTTACCTCAGTATGATGACATAGCTTCATCAAGCCAAAAAAGAAAACAACTCCACGGGAAGGAGGAAGAGATGTGAGGACTGATCCCTGCTGCCCCCGGAGAACACCTGCCACAGGTGAGTAACTACATTTTCTCTGGGAACAAGCAGGAAATCTGTCCTCATATATGAGACCCCCTCCCTCTCCCCTCCCCAGCTACAGGCTACTGAAAACAAACCTGTAAAAAGCCACAGATGACTGAAAAATTGAACCATGAATGACAGCAGAGAGCGTCGAGTGGCCATAAGACCTCAGGGATGACCACAGCCTCGACCACGGAATCAATTCTCTAGTAGCCTGGATACACAGAAGGGCTGGAGTTGCATTATTCCCAAACCGATGACCGAGTACCACCTGGATGAAGGTGATGTCACACCGGGAGTCCTCCTCCAGGCAGTAATGAGCTCTGAAGGTGTGAACCGAGGACCAGGTGGCGGCTGGGCATTTCTCCAGCATGGAGACAGAACACAGGTTCACCACAGAGGTTGCCATAGCCCGCACATTATGGGCTATAACGTGGCATGAGAGAGAGAGAGACCAGCCTGTACATAGGCAAAGAAGATGCAGTCCGCTACCCAGGTAGACAGGGTGTGCTTAGAGACCACAACGCCAAGCCGGTTCGGGTCATAGGAGATGAAGAGCTGTTAGGAACGGCAATGGGTCTTTGTCTGCTCTAGGTAGAAGGCCAGCGCCCTCTTGCAATCCAAGGTATGGAGAGTGGCCTCTGCCCTGCTCACGTGAGGCTGAGGAAAGAAGGTGGGGAGAACCACCTCCTGGTTGAGATGAAAGGCGGTGACCACCCTAGGGAGAAACATAGGGTGAGTTCAGAGGACCACCCTGTTCTTATGAAACCTGGTATAGGGGGCATGAGCGACCAACGCCTGCAGCTCACAGACACAACACACCAACATGAGCGCCACATGAAAGATTACTTTCCAAGAAATGTACTTGAGGCGGCATGAAGCAAGCGGTTCAAAGGGTGGAGCCATGAGCTTCCCAAGAACCGCATTCAGATCCCATTCCACTGCCAGCAGCGGGCAAATCGGAGGCTGAGTGAGCAAGAGAACTCTCATGAAGCAGGCCGCAAGAGGATGGGTGGACAGAGACTGTCCATCAGATGATGGTATGCTGCCAGCGCACTGAGATATACCCTGAGGGAGTTAAACTTTAGGCCAGTATTGGAAAGGTGTAGCAAATACTGCAACACCGCCAGCATGGAGCAGGAGAAAGGATTGAAACCTTTCCCAGTACACCAGATGGAGAACCAGTATCACTTAAAGGCATAGGTCCACCTGGAGGAATCCTTGCGGGGACACTAGCAAGACATCCTCCACATCTCTGGACTCAGGGCCACCCTTTCAGCATCCACTCCGTCAGGGCGAGGACTCTGAGGATGGGGTGTAGGAGAGCTCCATCCTTCTATGAAATCAAGACCGGAGAGCAGCCTAGGGGAATCGGGCATGCTTGGGAAATGCGGAGAAGCAGGGGGAACTATGTCTGCCATGGCCACCTGGGAACAATGAGGATTAAGTGAACAATGAGGATTAAGATGGCCTGATTGAGCTAAACCTTGAGAAGGGTCTTGGAAATCGGGGAAGGTCGGAGGATATGCATAGAGGAGGCCCTCTGTCCATGAGATGAGGAACACATCAGCCACCACTTGAGACGGAGCCAGTGTCCTGGAGCAGAAGTGTGGCAACTGGGCATTGCTGGGGCTGGTGAACAGATCCACTCTAGGAGAGCCCCACATCTGAAAGATGCGGCTGGCTACCTGCGGGGTCCAGTCGCCATTCATGGAGCTGAAAGACCCTGCTGAGTCAGTCCACCAATACATTGTCCTGACCAGGAAGGTACACTGCTTGAAGGAGCATCCCATTCTCGCTTGCGAAAGTGCAGAGGCGAACTGCCTCCCAACACAGGAGGTAAGACCCCAGTACCCTCTTGTCTGTTGACATAAAACATCGCCACTTGGTTGTCTGTCTCTACTAGAACAAGCTGGTTCTCCAAGTGGTGCCGGAACACCTGCAAGGTGTTCACAACTGCTCGAAACTCGAGAAAGTTTATTTGGTGGAGACTCTCCGCTGTCAACAAGATGCCCTGGGTCCGCAGGCCATTACAATGGGCTCCCCAGCCCAGTTCAGAGGCATCCGAGGTGTGAGGTGCAGCAGCTGCTGCCACCAGATGAGCAATTCAGAAAGAGGAGAGGTTACACAAACCCTGTGCTCCGGGTGGCCCGTTGCCTGAGTCCACTTGGTGCAGAGAATCCACTGGGCATGATGTATGTGGAGGCGAGCATCAGACGTGATGTGCAATGTTGAGGCCATGTGCCCCAGGAAGCGCAACAGGAAATGGGCCGAGGCCGTCAAGCAACTTTGCTCTTCTGCGGCAAGGGCCACTAGATGCCAAGCCCTTTCCAGAGGAAGGAAGGCTCTAGCCTGGATGGTGTTCAGGAGGGCCCCCTATGAACTCCAGATGCTGCATTGGCTGTAGATGAGACTTGGGGTAGCTGATGACGAAGCCCAAGTACTAGAGAATCAGAATAGTGTGAAGCAACGCCTGATGGACCTTGTCCAGGTAAGGGAAGACAAACACCCCCTTCAGCCGAAGATAGGCTGCGACCACCGCCAGGCATTTTGTGAACACTCTTGGGGCGTAAGCCAGTCTGAAGGTTAGGACCCCTGTACTGGTAATAATGGCCCCTGATGGCAAAGCAGAGGTACTGCCGGTGGTGAGGATGAATCAGCATGTGGGTATATGCATCTTTTAGATCCAAGGAGCACAGCCAATCTCCCCACTGGAGGTAGGGCAACAATGTATCAAGGGAGAGCATTTTGAACTTCTTTCACCAAGAACTGATTGAGATCCAGGAGATCCAGGATGGATTGAAAACTATCTGTCTTTTTGGTGACCAAGAAGTAGCGGTAATAGAACCCGTTGTCCCGTAGAGGTGGTGGGACAGGCTCAACCGCTTTGGCTGCAAGAAGGCTTTCAAGTTCCTGCTGCAGGAGTTCTCGGTGAAGAGGTGTCAAGGGAAGTTCTCTGGGAAAGAACGGAGGGGGCATCTGGTGAAGTGGAGAAGGTAACCATCCCTCACCACCTGGAGGATGCAGGCGTCTGAGGTTATAGCGGTCCACTGGTCGGCAAAGAATGTCAGACGCCTTCTTGTATGCTGAGGCTGTCGACCCTGCAGGGGGAGAGAGGTCATATTGAAGTAGTCAAACCTCCCCCCATGCTGTGGCGAAAGCTGGAGTTTAGGGCCTTAGGCTTACAAGGCCCCTTGGCCTGTTGACCCTGCTGGGGAGCTGGGTAGGCCGGATGGAGTTCTTCCCGCAGCAGCAGCTTCAAAGGCCGCTCTCAGCCACCACCCTCAGCATCGCGCTGAGGACTCTGATGCTGGTGACTGAGGGTCTTACCCCCGGTTCTAGCATCGGCCTTCGACGACGCTATGGGTGAATTGTGATTCTTCCAGGGAAGGCCCTCAGAGGATGATCCCCGGTCTGATACCCTGCAATCTTGGGGCTTTGAGTGGGCATAGCCACTAGGTGAAGTAGAAGCCTCTGTGCGCGTGTCAATTTTGCACTCAAAGGCGGGGCTGAAAAGGAAGTCTTGTGGCCAAACAGCATCTCCCGCTGTCTTTCATGATTCCTGTAACCCTTGCTCATCATCTGAAGACTGAGCAAGCAGGCAGAGGCATTGTGATTGGCTCTGAGGCACCACAGGCAGCAATCGTAGGGATCCGTGCAGAACATGGTGTGCTCGCAATGGTCACACTGCTTAAATCCACTAATCGAGGACACAGCAGAGAAAACAGTACCCATGAGATGAAACTCCAAAGTCCTGGTTAGGGAGAGTGCGAGAAAAAAAACACACACCAAAGAACGAGAAAAACAAAAAAAAATGGAATCTGAAAAAACATGATGCTGAGGCAGCAGTGGTTCCGGGAACCGAGAAGGTGACGGTACACAACCGGATGAAAAGAGAAAAGAAAAAATAAAAACAATGGCAAAACCAGCAACGTTTTCCGGGGTGCAGCAGAAATATCAGATGGACTCTGCAGAAAAAAGAAGACTGAGTTAAAATGGCACTCTTGGGCGGGAAGGTGACCATGCATGTGTGATCTAACTCCCAAAGGTTTTCTGTGAAAGCTGGGGAGTGTTCACACACAGGCTCTGTCGGTACAGATGTCATTCATATGTGAGGACTGATTCCTGCTTGTTCTCAGAGAATCTAAGATTGTACCCGAGTGATTTGCAGAAGATCACAAGCAGCCATAGTGGGATCTGAACCCTGCCTTCCCTTCTTCTAGCCCACTGCTGTAACAATTAGGCTACTCTTCAAAATATCAGGAAATGGCTTGTAACATAAGCAGTGAAAATCTTACTTTAACACCTCTCCCAGCAAATGAAATGTGCTACCGTGGTGAAAAAAAAATGATCTAGGGATAAGGAGAGAGAGCCTGATTTTCTGTAAGCTTTCTTTGGAATGATACAAGTTGTATGCTGAGTGTTAGCAGTACATATGAGACAGACCCACATACCCAGGCTTTGGAGTGAGGTTCATTTCTATCATATGTACAAAACTAACCCATTTGAAGACACTGTCTCAGAGAGGAGTCACATCCTATGGTTAGTAGTTGGGCTATATCCTGAGCAGTGTGGATAGCACTAACTGGGCTGATTAGATGGACCAATTCTTATTTTTCTTCCATTGTCTACTATTTTACTATCTTATTATATATAAAGTAAAAACAAATCATCAGTACTATACACAACGTCCATTTAAGATCTTGGCAAAACCTATTTTCATAAAAAAGTTTCTGTTCCAAATCTCTACACGTGAGTTAGAAACAACATATTCCAAAATAAATTAATTTACTGTTTTATAATGAACGTTATTAATGCCTTGACAATCCTTCCCACAAAGAACATATTTCTAAGCAGCTGATAATTTACGACAAACTGTTTTATGTTAACTAAAATATTATATTTTTATAGCCCCTTGGAAACCCCGAGTTACAACACCAACACAGTAGAACAAATTTATCCATCGACATAGGTGTTCAAAAAGTAAGCCACCTTGGTCAGACCAATTTTTCTGCCGCTCTGCAGAAAACAGTTGACAGGTAGACAGACACAGTACCGCATCAATACCTGCACGCCGGTTCTGACTGGGCAAGACTCAAACTGCCGGATCAGCGTGAGACTAAAGCAGCGTTGCCAAGTCAGCGCTTTTCCCACCAAAGTTGGATTCTAAATAAAGCAATGGGATGGATTTTTTCACTTTGATATAGACAACAAACCACCATTCCCCTACTTGCTTCAGCATTCAGCCTGGATACCCAGATGCAAAACGTATAAAATCACAATACTCTTCCGCACCAACACGTACCGTCCCAACGTGTAAACTCAACGCTGCTTCTGCTTCCGCTTCCGCTTCCGCTGTAACTACTGCGCATGCGCTTTTTGGAGAGATTGTTGTGACTGGGAGCCTGCCTCCACGGACGGTGAGAACAATTACCCTACCCCACTAGCCTTAGGGGAAAAGAGCCAAAGCGGCATGGCAATACCTTTCTAACTCTCCACTTCACATTCCCCCATTCAAACCTCTCACAGTCCCTGTAGTACTGTCCAATCCTTGAAATCCTGGTAGCTACACTTTAAAATATGCGCAGGAGAGAGGGTTAAGTGCGTGCGAATAAACCTGTCGTGGGGCTGGCTGGACCTTTCTCTCTGTTACCCTCACACAGGTAACATGGACGCTTCAAAGGCCCTATAGGTTTGGTTATAACAACGTAGCTGGGTTTTTTTTTAAACCCAGAAATAATGGCCTTTGGTATTTTACTTTAAAAGTTAGTTTGTATCTTTCTTTTTTTACTTGATTAGTCAATTATATAACATCAGCAGACAGAACTGCCTATCAGCTTCGTCCATCATAAAAAATGATCTGTTGAATAAGTCAGATAAAGAAAGCTGCGGTCAAATTTTTGCCCACATAACAGATTTATGGGCCGATGCAGAAAGTTGGCGCTGAAATTGCCTGCTATTAGCTATCTATATCTCTATGCAGTACACTGATAGTGCGCAACTTCAGCACTGGCATGCATAAAGGGGCACATATGCAAATTAGCCACACATTAAACCAGGAGAGCAAGCCAAACACAATACACACAAAGTCAGCGCAAGTTTGGCATGCTCTTAAGAAAAACAGGATTATTATAGGGGAAGTGTCAAACTTTCCCTCAGGTGGTCCAGGCATTGGGGAAAGCCCTCAATGCCATCAAAATATTGTCAGGGAGCTGATACCCCTGACACCAACCCCCGACAGAAACCAAATACCTGGTGGCCCAGTGGCCCCCGATTCCCCCTACCCACCCAATTAAAAACAACCCTGGTGGCCCAGCAGCCCCAAACCTCCCACCACCCTCCTGGTACCTTTACGATGGAACAGGAGTGTTGACCATGTGCTCCCAGTCCTGCACCATCTTGAAAAATGGCAGCGCCTGACCCCACTGGTTGTATCCTGGGATGCACCAAGCAGGGTAAGACTGCCATATAAGGCATTTTCTAACTTACATGGCAGTCTGATCCCACACGGTCATCCCAGGATGCACCATGTGGGGCCAGGCGCCACAGGAACGGGAACGCATGGGCAATGCTCCCACTCCATCATAAAGATACTAGGAGGGGGATCGGGGCCGTTGGGCCACTGGGGATTTGGTTTCTGTCAGGGGCACCAGACCCCTGACAGTATTTTGATGGCATCTGGGGCTTTTTTCGATTCCTGGATCATCTGAGGGGAAGTTTGACATTTCACTTCAGATGATACAGGAATCAGGGAAAGCCCCCGATGCCATCAAAATACTGTCAGGGGCACGTGCAAGACGTTTAAGCCACCACAGACTCAGATGTAGAGATATTGGCGCTTCAGCTAGTTACATAATCCTCTACATGTTTCTCTGCATCAGGCACAGACAATATGAGCATGCCAACATGCCCTTTTAATATGTACAGCTCATTTGCCTATAATTTAAATACACTTGGGGGCTTGTTTACAAAGCCGCGGTAGCGGTTTGCGATCGTAATCGGAGCCGCGGCCCCATTGATTTCAATGGGGCCGCGGCTGCGATCGCGATCGCGAACCACTACCGCGGCTTTGTAAACAAGCCCCTTGGTGTTACTTGTGTGTGCATACTTTTCCTCTGCTGTTTATGCATGTGTGCTTATAAGTTGTATTATCTGCACGCAAAGGGGCGCATTAGTCTTTCTGCATCGGCCCATTTCTGCAAGCAGGAATGGATACCTACCAAGTTGCCCCAATGAAAGTAGTGGTACCACATTGTCTGCTGTACCTCCTAGCTTCCCCTTATTACTCTAAAACAGAAGGTAATGCACAAATTTTATCCAAGAGCGATGTAATCTGTGCAAACGTGAATAGTGAAATTCAGGGACTGGGGAAATAGAGTGTGCTGTTTTTCTAGCACATAAATACTGACATTATCTACTTTATTTGCTGCTACCATCCACCATCACACACACTCTTTAAAAGAGTGACATGACCAGCATTCATTTCTTTGGAAGGGCCCGATTCTAACATGAGCAGACAGTAGGCACACAGGCCCAGCATATCTCTCACTGTCCCAACTCCAGCAACAGCATTCCTTTCATTATTTCAGCTCTCTTCCAGAGACAATAGCAATATTCAGGTAAGCTTTTTAAAGCATTTTGCTGTTTGCAGTGCAAAAGTTTCAATTTGAGCAGTGTATAATAAGTTCCCATACAATAATCTCATTTCTTATCTGGCAGCACTGGTGAGAGCTATCATAGGGGATCAAGTGAGCTGTATCCAGGTGAGAGCCTCAGAAGGAGCTGTATTAGTTACTTAGTTTAGCCCTAGAAAAGCAGTATGAAAGCATTTGTCACATGTTCCTGGTGCCTCACGCAGGAAATGCCCAATGAAATCACCTCTACAGCACCATGGATGGGAGGTGCTATGGATCCATTATCCAAGTTTACTCTTTAAGAAAGAGAGGCTAGGAGGAAGTGACATCATCCAACCAGCTGGACAGGTTATCATGGAGCTCCGCCACGAGACCCACTAAAAGATGGATAAAAAGCCTCCCAAAGTTGTTTTCTTACTAAAAGTCTAAAGCAATGAACAGTGAAAAGGAGGAGAGTATATTGGGGATGTCAGCTCACTGCAAGACCACCAACTTGAAGAAGTTTGCTTTCTAGGCTGGTCATGGAGAAAGCCGCAAGGCGCACAAGATGGCGTCAAAGGTCTTTAATGACAAAGCACATGGGGACCCAATGGGGGAAGAGGTTCAGGGTAACAACGCTTAGCAGAGCCCGATCACCAAAGAGCTAAGAGGTTGGTTCATGGACTTAAAGAGGGAACTTGTGGACGTAAAAAGCGAGATTGGTGGTTTGGTGGAGGTCGCAGAACTTGGCCTAAGAGTAGAGAATTTTATTTTATTTAAACATACTTTTATGACACCATTCTACCATTCAAGGCAGTTTACAATTAACGAAAGGTGAAACAGGATACTGGTGGACACACTGTTGTACAAGGAACTAGAACAAAGTAACAATGTGACACTGGATCAGTATAAAGCATGCAGTGCACTCTTAACTACACAGCTGGTCTAGGTGGCGGTTGTTCAAGTTACCATTTGTACATTTATACAAGTCTCCAGTGTACTGAGACCAGTGAATTGTTGATAGTTTGCTTCTAGGGTGGTTGATACTGTGGGTGCAGGTGTTTATTGTATTTCCTCTTGGAAAAGGAACATTTTTAGTTTCTTCCTGAATTTGCTGTGTCAGAGTATCCTCTTAGGGTTGGGGGTAAGGAGTTCCATAATGTGGGCACGTATAGGGTGAATGCTCGGTTGCAGATAGATTGTTTGCTTTTAATCTTCTGGGTGGGGATCGCTAGAAGGTTTATGGTGGTGCTTCTTTGTGACCTGCCATTCCTGGGGTTTGAGATGAGGGTCTGTAGGCTGTTAGCAGATTCATTGTGTAAGATTACATAGTGGTGAGGACTTTGTATTTGATTCTGGTGGTGATGGGAAGCCAGTGTGACTGTATTAGTATGGGGATAATGTGAGATCTGCAGGGGGCTCCAAAAATTATTTGTGCTACTGTGTTCTGGGCCATCTGTAGAGGATGGAGAATATTCTTCGGGAGGCCCTGGTAGATGATGTTACAGTAGTCCAGTATGAGTGTGATCATGGCCTAGCAGATGGTTCAAAACAATTCTGGAGTAAGTAGGGGGCAGAGATGTTTTAGTGTTCTTAGCTTGTGGTAGACAGAGGTGGCTGTTCTTTTTATATGAGAATGGAAGTTCAACTGCTGGTCTGTTGTTATGCCTAGATATTTTATTTTGTTTTGACTTTGATTATGATGTTGTTGAGTGAGTGTTGATGGTGGAGAGAAGGTTGGGTCAGTGGTGACGTACAAGGCTTCCATCTTCTCTTTATTGAACAGGTTGTGGAGACTGAGTCATCTGTTGACTTCAGTAAAGCACTTCTGTAGGCTTGTGAAGTCATGGTGAGATGGGGGTGAAGAACATCATGTCATCCACATAGATTAGATATTGTATTTTATGCATTCTAAATATTTGACATAGTGGTTGGATAAAGATGTTAAAAAGGAGGGCTGAGAGGCTTGATTCTTGTGGTACTCCTGTTTGCTGAATGAAGGGGTTAGACATTTTGGTGCCAGTTCTTACTTGTTGTTTTCGTGAATCCAAGTAGGACCTGAACCAGCTGAGTGTGGTGCCGTGAAGTCCAATCTCCGACGGTCTTTGTAGTAGTTGATGATGTGGGATAGAGTCGAATGCTGAGGCAAGGTCAAGGAATATTAGGATAAAGCCATTGTTGGTGTTTTGTAGGAAAGTTATGAGCATATTTAGTAGGGAAGTGAGGAGAGTTTCTATTCTGTAGTACTGTCTGAACCCGTTTTGATGGGAGTTTAGGGGTCCATGGTCGGTAAGGTGATCCTGGAGTTGCATAAGAACTATCTTCTCTATTATCTTCGCAATAAATAGGATGCTTGCAATAGGTCTATAGGATTTAGGGGAGATTGGGTCAAGCTTTGTATTTTTTAGGAGAGGTCAGATTGAGGTCCGATTCAAAAGGTTGGGCATTAGGCCTAAGTTCAGAGATGTGTGTACTATGCACATTAGGTAGCTACTGAGGTGGGATCTTGTGAGCTTTACCCAGGACACGGGCAAGGGGTCCAGTGGGGAGGTAGTAGTGTTAAGATTCTGGCTTGTGTCTTCTATGTTCTTGAACAATGGGGGCAATGGGAACTGGAATTGGGACTATAACTTCTGGGGTGTCGTTTTGTGGTGGGATGTCAGTGGTGTGTTGGGGGGGGGGGCGCTCATCTGTTTGGTGAGTAGATAGGAGGTGATCTTCTGAGGGCATATTTGTTCCTGTGGATTTCCTTGGATTGGTTCTTTTATGAGCGATTTTGCTATGGAGAAGAGCTCTCTTGGTTTATTTATTGCCTCACTGATAAGATTAGTGTAATATTCCTTTTTACGTCTTAGTGTTTCTTCGTTGTATAGCTTAAGCTTTTCCATGTATGAAGTTTGGAGGAGTGTGTCTCTAGTGCTTCTCCATTTATGTTCAATACAGCATAATTCACTTTTTTGCTTCTGTAGAAAGGGATGAAAGCACCCAGGAGGAGGTGGATGGACTGAGAAGGCATGTCCATGAACTAGTCTATGAGAGAGAGAGAGCGCTTAACTTTCAAGATCGAAGACCTTGAGAATCGACTACAGCAAAACAATCCCCGCATATGAGGGGTCCTCAAGAAACTGGAATTTAGAGATGTTAAAGTGGCTATGGAGATATGTCGGTCGCTCCTGCAGAGGGATCAGGGGGAGCCCTGGAAACAGAGATAAATGTTGAGTGGGCACATCGAGTGCTAGGTTGTCCTCAACTGCAGAGGCCCTGAGACATCATTATTTGTCTACATGAATATGATGTGAAGGAGTTGATTGTGCAGAAGATGCAGGCAGTTAATAAGTTTGATTGGAATGGGTACCAGGTAGTGGTATATGGAGACCTATCAGCAGCTACCATGCAAAGAAGACCGGAGTTTTGCCCGATCATGTTAAGGCTGCAGAAAGGACAGATCCGCTATCAATGGCTGTATCCAGCAGGCATTTCCTTCATTGTGAATGGAACTACTTCAAAGGTGATTACACTGACAGAAGTGACACAAGAGCTATACAGGCTCGGAACTGAGAATATCACCGCCTGCGGAGGAGTCGGAAGGAGCTCCAGGCAAGCGAGGGAAATGGCAAGTGGTAACCTGAGTGTTGGATAAAAAGAGACAGCAGCAGCGGAAGAAGAGTAGTACAACCTGAATCAGGGAGGATTGCGGGTTGTTCAAATTGGAGGATGTTTAAGACTATGGGAGCCAAAATGACTGAGAACTGGAAAAAGACCTTTAAGTTAAAGCTTCTTTTTCTAGGCTCCCTGGAGGCCTTCTGTTCATCTGCTTGAGTTTTGGAAAGGGGGGAACTTTCAATGGCTACTGCCATAGAAAATGGCTGAGGACAGTGTGAATCTGTGAGTGCATGCAGGTGAGGGGGTGGGAGTGAACGTGAATAATGCATCTCAAGGGGGTTAACGGTGGGGGATGAGTAGAGTTAAGAGAGGGTGGGGAGATTTTGACAGTGGGGGTTTGTGATGGAAGGTGTATTGTAAGCGGTATTGGGTGCGTGTGTGTGACATGAGTGCGATGGGGTTAGTTTGAGGCTGGCGTAGAGGTATGGTTGACTGGGCTCTGGCGGGTGGTCAGTACTCGATGGAGGGAGGAACTGAAGGGGTTCAGCTCGGGAGTTGGAGGAGAGGAGGGTACTTGGGGGATAGGGAGGAAGGTTTGTAGGGGAGAGGCCAGGTTATAGGGATTAGTGCCTGGGGTTGATGGGGGGAGGGGGACTGATGGAGTTAAGTGGTGTCAGTTTGTATCCTGCAATGTTAAGGGGTCAGGTTCTTGGCATAAGAGAAGTTTAATGCGGAGGGAGGGAGCACTGTGGAGGGGCTGATGTGATGTTTATTCAAGAAACTCATTTGCAAAGGGATCAGGCTTACCTTGTGCAGAGTGAAAGGTTTCTTCATATTTTTCTGGCAGCGAATGTTAGTAACCACAAAGTGGGGGGGGGGGGGGATTTATTTATTTAACAGGCTTTATATACTGCTTTATCCTTAAGTCAAAGTGGTTTACAGTGAAACTCAGAACAGTTTACATTAAACAATTTTAAGGGTGTGCATGGCATGCGTAGAGGGTTGAGCAACTTTAACTATTTACAATATTAAACATTATTTGGTATTTGCAAGGATAGAGTCCAATGGAGGGCAGGGAGTCATTTGGGTTCTGTCTGTGGGTTTAGGCCATGATCTTTCAACATATGTGGCTTATTGTGTGTTTGCTTTTAAAGAATACTGCCAAAATGTTCAATAAACAGGAATGTTTTGAGCTTTTTTCAAAAGTCCTTACTGTCCTCCATTGCTTTAATATACTCTGGTAGGGAGTTCCGTAGGTCTGGAGCTGCAAATGAGAATGCTCGCTTAGACGTTGATTGTTTGGTTTTTGAGAATGCCTTGGGTTGTGTTAGCAGATGTTTTTTTTTCTTTCTTCTAGATCAATTTTGAGGGTCTCTTTTGATTAGTTCTTGTAGACTATCTGCTGAGGTGTTATGGATTATTTTGAATATATTGAGTGTTGTTTTGAACTTGATGCAGGAGTGTATTGGTAACCAGTGTAATTGATTCAGGATGGATGTAATGTGGTCATGTCTTTTTGAATCTGTGATAATTTGAGCAGCCGTATTTCGTGCCAGCTGAAATTGTATTTATTTTAAAGGATTTATATACTGCTTTATCCTGAAATCAAAGCGGATTACACATCAAAGAAATCAAGTGTCAGGGTGCTTGGGTGTAGGCATGTAGTGATACGTGTAGGCGTGTGTGTGTGAGAGGTTTGAAGTTGATTGCATGGTGATTTATATACAGTACATTGTGAGCTGTGTACATGAAGTATTTACATTTTCACATTTGATTGCTTGGTGGGCTATATATAGTGTGAGCTGTGTACAGGAAATATGTACATTTTTACATTTTGATGGGCTGAGAGAGAGTTCGGTTGAACAGTTCATGTTATGTCATTATAGTGTTCAATGAATAGGGTGGTTTTAAGTAGCTTCCAGAAGTCTTTTTATCTGTTGTAGATTTTAGCTTATCTGGGAGGACATTCCAGGTAGCAGGGGCAGCCAGAGAGAAGGCTCGAATGGATGTGGATTTGTTTGTTCTTGTGAATATAGTAGGTATCGGTATATTGTTTTTATTGCTGTTTCTGTCTGGTCTTTTGTTTGTTTTGGTTCCAATGAGTTCCTGTAGTATTCCCGCCAAGGTGTTGTTTTTAATTTTGAAGATGGTGAGCACTGATTTATATTTTGCCCATGAGGAGATCGGTAGCCAGTGCAGATCTTGTAGTATTGGAGTTATATGGTCTTGTATTGAAGCGCTAGTAATAATGCGGGCAGCAGTGTTCTGGACTAATTGTAGGGGACGGGTGGTTTGTTTTGGCAGACCTTGGAATAGTATGGTATAGTATTCCAGCAGAGGTGTAATGATGGCCTGGCATACTGTATGGAAATGTTCTTTATTGAGGAGGGGTTTTAATCTCCGGAGTGTTGCGAGTTTGAAGAAGGCTGTTCTAGATATCTTGTTGATATGCGATTGGAGGGTGAGTTGCTTGTCAAGAATCACTCCAAGGTATCTGACTTCATCTTTTATTGTAATTGGTGTATTGGATATGTTGATGGTAGTAGGAGGAATGAATGTGGAGTCTCTCGTGATGATCATTGCTTCAGTTTTTTTATGTTGATGTTTAAGTTGTTGTTGGTTAGCCAGGTTGTTATATCTTGCATGCATGTTGATATAGTAGTATACAGTTACAAAAAGAGGGTAGATGTTGGAAGCACGATTCCCCTGAAGAAACAAAGAGTGAAACGAGTGAGCGCTTCACGGTTAGACATCGGGAACATCCTTTTGAATTAGGAACACCTTTGGAATTTCTTCTACTGGATATCCTCACGAGTTTCTCACCAATGACAACAGATAAGCACAGTCTCTTTATAAAAATTTGCTGATTGGAGGACTATGAATTTTGTTGATGTTGCTGGACTATGGAGACATGCGCTAAATCCTAAATATAGGGTAGTAACTGTTTGATGATATGAGATACTATAAATAGAAAATCATTTCAGGTTAAAAATAAGTCCATATATATATATTTTTATAGTAAGTTAAACTTAGAAAATTTAGAAAAGCCATGCGGATGCATAGTTAATTGAGGTCGTTGATGTTGCAGAAGGCACTTTTCACTCCAGCAAGTCTGGCTGATTAAACGCCTCATGAAAATCTGAGACCTCGTTGCATCTAGCTAATCGGCTTTCTTGTAGCAATTAAAAAAGATTACTGAACTCAGGGTAAGTTATTGAGCTGACAAACAAATTTACTCTTATATGGCTATATAAGCTCAATGAAGTGACTATATACGATTTTTTGTTGGATATAGTAGTATAGTCTGGGGAGTCTAGTTGAATAGGAGTATATGCCATGATGTCATCAGCATATATGGTGTATTGTATCTTGTGTTTGCTAAATATTTTGCATATGGGCTGAATATAGATGTTGAAGAGAAGAGCTGATAATGATGAGCCTTGTGGAACTCCTTGGGTAGTCTTGATGGGTTCTGAGGTGAGGTTTCCAGATTTTACTCTCTGCTGTCTGTCTTCCAGGTATGATTGGAACCATTTTATTGTGGTATCTTGTAGTTCAATCTTCATTAGGTGCTTCAATAGGATGTGATGGGAAACTGTGTCGAATGCTGACGATATATCTATAAATATTAGTAGGAAGCCCTGCTTTATGTTGTCTATTCCTTTGATTATGTTATTGAATAGATGTATTAGTAGTGTCTCAACATCATGTTTTGGACGGAATCCATGCTGGTGGGTATCTAGTGGGGCAAATTCGTCAATGTGATCTTGGAGCTCTCTCTGTACAATTTTTTCAGTTATTTTAGCCAGGAATGGTAGGCTGGATATTGGGCGGTAGGTTGAAGGGTCAGTAACGTTGGCTGAGGTGGATTTAGGAATGGGGCGGATGGTAGATTGCTTGAGGGCTTTTGGCATGTAGCCCTGGGTGAGAGAGGTGCTTACTATCTTTTGGATGATTGTGTTGAGCTCTTCTTTGGTGGATTTAATCCAAGTTACCGGGCAGGGGTCCAATGGAGAGGTGGTGGTGTTTAGCACCATGATGGTTTGTTCTATTTGTTTTTTTGATGGAATGCTGAAGTTTTTCCATTGATTTGTAGTTGTAGAGCCATCTGTTGCTGGTGTGTCCATAAGGGAGGTATTCTTATGGTGTGTGTTGGTGCTGTTCTTGGCTGTTAGGTAATCAGCAAAGGTTTGCGGGTGCATCTTGCTTTCAGCTTTCATTGTTGGTTCATTCATTAGGACGATGTTGAAGAGTTCTTTAGGTTTATTACAGGCTTTTAGTATAAGGTTTGTATGGTATTGTTGTTTATGTTTGTTTATTAAGTTATTGTAATCTTTGCATCTCTTGGTATTGTTTCAATGTAGTTTCTGATTTGTTGTGTCTCCAGCGACGTTCCAGTTGCCTTAGTTTTCTTTTGGTGTCTCTTATTGTGTTCGAGTACTATGGTGTGGATCTGGTCCTGCTTTTGTTGTGGTGTGAGTTCATGCGAGGTGTTAGTTGAGATGCTGCAGATATGGTGGTATTCCATGAGTTGATGGCTTTATCCAGGTTGGTGAAATCTTGGGGTAGGGACTGCATGGTATCTTTGAGGAATTGCTCTTTGTTAAATGCCTTGAAGTGTCTGGGTGGTTGTTCCTTTTTCCTAGCTGCCTGTTTAATATTGAGGTGGCGCTCGAATGATATGGCATGGTAATGTGACCATAGTATTGGTGTAGGTTTGGGTGGTGTTATGAGATCTTTCTCTAGGGTGTTGCTTGGAACGAATATGCAGTCTGATGTAGAGCCAGAGTGATGGGATGGGCTCGATAATATTTGTGTGAGTTGAATGGATTCCATTGCTTTGTGAAATGCAAATTCTGTTGTTGAGGCAGATGTGAGGTTTAGGTCTCCTAGTACAATGAGAGTCTTGTGTGGTGAGTTAGTTGCATATATCATGTCCAATATGTTGGATGTGTCCTCTGTTGGGGCATTGGGGGATCAGTATATTAGGCAGATGGATAGATGTCTGTTTTCAGTGTTGATGAATTCACATTGAATGAATTCATGTTGATAAATTCACAAATTGATGAATGATTAGATGGTGTGCTTTGGTATTCCTAGGTAAATTAAGTTGCAGAAGTCAAGAGTTGGTGTGATTATAGCTTGGCAAGTTGTCCTGGTTGAGTAGTGGTTTTAATTTTCGAATGACCTTCATCTTGTAGTAGGCATTTCTGATGGTGGTGTTTATATGAGACTGTAGATTCAGGTTTTGGTTGAGTATAACCCCTAAGTATCTGATTTCATTCTTTACTGTTATGCTACCGCTTGATAGTTTGATCATGTTTGGGGAAGTATCCTGATATCCAAGGATAAAATTCTGGACATTAAGAAGGATAAATGTGGGAGATATATTCTGTATATGTTTCTCTGGATGGGGTGCCTGTGGTCCCTGCCAACATCTATGCCCCAAACACTAACCAAAGAGCCTTTTTTGAGGAGCTGAGGGGACAGTCTTGCAGTTCTCTAACAAACCGATTCTGCTGGGGGGAGGGGGGGTGGTGGTATTTTAATTTAACTCAGGAACCCAGGTGGGATGAATGGGAGGGGTTCATAGGAAAAGAATGATCGCTTTGATTGATGCTTTAAGTTTGGTGGACACCTGTAGGGTACGAGAAGACAAGAGACGTGCGTACACGTTTTATTCGCATACCTATAAAAGTTACAGTAGGTTTGATATGTTCTGACTGGACTGCACATTGGTGGACCATATTATGCAGGTGGAAATCGGCTTGGTAACTCCAATCAGAGCGTGATCCGACCACATTAAGTTGAGATGAGGGCTGAGGGAGCCTAGCTTATGTTTCTGGAGATTGAATGAGTGTTGGATAAGGAAGCTATAGTCAAGAAACTTGAGAAGGAGGTAGAGGATATTATTGACTGAATGATACTGGGGAGATGGGGGGAAGGGAAGGGATCTGGTGGGATGGCTTAAAGGCAGTCCTGAGAGGTATGCTGGTTTCTGAGGCCACCCTCCTTAAAAAGGAGAGGCAAAGAGAGGAGAAGGTGATTCAGGACAAATTGAAGAAAGTGGAAGATCTGCACTCAAGAGAGCAAAATAAGGATCCATTATTGCACTTAGGCGGCAATTATTGAAGCTGCTGCATCAGAATGTTGGGTTTAAGATGGAGCAGGTGAGACAAACATACTTTGAGTGGGAGAATAAGGTGGGCAGACTGTTGGCTGCTAAGTTGAAGGGTAGAATCAAGCAACAGCAAGTAACAAAGATCAGGGATGAGGTGAGTACATTAAGATTTGGTGATGAAGCTGTGAGAGAGGTCTTTAGACAATTCTATTTAAAACTATATAGCAGTGAGGTGGCTGTGACAACTGCTGAAATTTGGGAATATTTAGACACCTGTACCATGAATTGCTTAGAGGAAAAGGACTCTGGCCCGCTGGGTGCAGAGATGACCCTGGAGGATGTGCTTAGAGCAATTAGAGATATGAGGGTGGATTGAGATCTCAGGTTAGATGGATATAGTAACATAGTAAATTACAACAGATAAAGACCAGTATGGCCCATCTAGTCTGCCCTGTAAGGTGCAGGTCACAGCCCTTTATTCCTTTGTTTAGGGTTGTACCTGTCACCCTGTGCAGGTCACCCCTCTCTATTGAAGTATAAAAAATAGTTAAGTTTATTATTATTTTATCCTCTTGCTATAAAAGGGATCCATGGTGTCTGTCCCATGCCATTTTGAATTCCGTCACTGTATTTGCCCCCACCACATCCATCGGGAGGGCATTCTTGACGTTGCTTTTAAGTTTCCCCCCTTGCAGCTTTAGTTTAGTATTACAGCTTTCCCTTCTTTGAAAATATTTGTTTGTTTATTACTACCCTTTAAATATTTAAACATCTGTATCATTTTTCCCATGTCCCTCCTCTCATATTTAGGTCTTCAAGTCTCTTCTTATACGTCTTCAGATGTAGGCTTCAAATAATTTTGGTCACCTTCCTCTGAACCATTTCAAGTCATTTTATGTATATCATTTGTAAGAGATGGTCTCCAAAACTGAACACAATACTCCAAGTGAATCCTCACCTATGGCATTAATACTTCCTCCTTTCTTCTGATTATTCCTCTTTGTATGCAATCCGGTATCCTTCTGGCTTTGGCATCACCTTGTCACATTGTTTCACCACATTGAGATCCTCAGAAACAATTAGTGCAAGATCTTTCTCCTGGTCCATGCACACCAATCCCCTATCACATACTATTCCCTTGGATTTCTGCATCCCAAGTGCATGACTCTGTTGTACTTCACATTGGTCCAATGCTTGGCAGTTAAGATTTATTCTTCCAACTTTTGTTGATATTTCATGTTTTCCACTCCCTCAGAGGAGTCCACTCTGTTGCAAATATTTGTGTCATCTGCAAAAAGGCAGATTTTCCCCTTCAATCCTTCAGCAATATTGCTCACAAATACTTTGAACAGTACTGGTCCCAGGACCACTCCGTGGGGCACACCATTACTCACCTTCCTTTCTTCTGAGTAAGTTCCTTCTGTCGTCTGTCAACCAATTTCTGATCCAGTTCACCACCTTGGGACCCATCTCTAGACTGCTCAGTTTATTGATAAACCTCCTATGAGGAACGGTATTAAAGGCTTTGCTGAAATCTAGATAGATCACATCCATCACATGCCCTTGATCTAGTTCTCTGGTCACCCAGTCAAAGAACTCAATTAAATTTGTTTGGCATGACTGTCCTTTGGTAAAAGTATGTTGCCTCAGATCATGCAACCCATTGGTTTCTAGAAAGTACACTATTCTTTCTTTCATGAGCACCTCCATTACTTTTCCCACCACTTAGGTAAGGCTTACTGGCCTATAGTTTGTCACCTCTTCTCTATTACTACTTTTGTGATGAGGTACCACATCAGCCCTTCTCCAGTCCTGTGGAACCTCTTCCGAACTTCAAGGATCTATTAAAAACATCCTTTAAAGGCCTTGCCAGAACCTCTCTGAGCTCTTTTACTATCCTAGGATGTTTCCCATCCGGTCCCATGGCCTTGCCCACTTTCATTTTTTCAAGCTGTTCAAAAATATCATCTTCTGTGTGGTGTAGTATCTACTCCATTGGTATATTTCTGAATCAAATGTGGTCCTTCTGCAGGATTTTCTTTAGTGAATACAGAAGTATTTATTCAGCATTTTTGCTTTTTAAATGTCACTTTCCACGAATCTGTCCTTGGCAGTTTTGAGTCTTGCAATTCCACCTCTGATCTCGGGGTAGTTTCTCCAAATAGGTTAGTTTTGTGTATACCATGACAGGCGTGAACCTCACTTCTAAACCAGGGCATGCAGAGTATGTTCTCAGCCTCTCAAATTTACTGCTAAGGCTGGGCTAATACTTGCATCATGCCAAAGAGAGCCTCCTGCTGGAGTTCGTAAGATGTAACATGTATGGGTAATTTGTCAAGATGTGTTTGGGAATTCTTCTTTATCAAGCTGGTGGCACCCAATACAATGGGAAATATTTCTGTATCTTTCTGCCACATTTTCTTGGTGTCTGACTGCATTTCCTGGTATTTCAGGATCTTCTGGCTCTCCACGTGATTCACAGAGTAGTTTCTTTGAACTGATATCTCTAATATCAATGATATTCTGGTGGTTTTCTCCTTAACCACTATATCCGGCTTCCTCGCATCCAGTTTTGTATTGGTCATAATGGGAGTATCCCAGATGATAACCTCCTTATTCTCTGTAATTCTCTTAGCGTCATGATCCCAGTGCTTTCAGGCACAGTGATGATGTAGTGTTTGCAGAGTTTCCAATGGATGAGGCGTGCTACTTTATTATGTCTTTCTGAATAGAAATTTTCTGACATCAGAACTTCATAGCCAGCTATGAAGCGAGTCACCATTTCCAAGTCTTTCTTACAGAATCTACATATGTCTGTATTACCAGTTTTTTCAATGATCGCTGTAAGCCATCTCGTCCATAAGCTGCTGTCCTGGGCTGCAACTATCAACCTCTCATCCTTTGGTTTCAGTTCACCCACTTCTTAACCATTCATGTATCCATTCTTGATTGACAAAGGGTTCCTGGAGTAACACTGTTTCCCACTGTATTTGTGCATCTGCCACTTGTTTCCTTGTTTGTTGATCTAATTCCTTGAAGAGTTTTTTCTTCTTGTTTTGCAAATTCTGTAACTGCCTTCCCTGTGCATGCTTGTGGATTTTCACTCATTCCTTCTAGTTGTTGGAACGCTTGTCCATGTTTGATGATGGAGACAAATTCTAAATGTTTACTTTCATATTTCAGCACTTTTTGCATATTTGGATCAGAGGATGCAGTTAAGTAGGCCTGAAGGCCTATGATAGTAGCTCTATATGTGTAATCAATTTCTATGAGTCCTAGCCCTCCTAGGGATGTACAGTTTTGGCATATATTGATTCTTATAAATCACTTCATGGGCATGGAGGAGTTTTCGTGTACGCACATCCAGGTTTTCAAGATCTTGGCTGTGGAAGGCCTTCCCTTTCAAGTGAGCTTGAGAATCTATTATATATTTGGGGATCCAGGTAAGTAGGTACTGGGAGAAACTCTTTAACTATGAAAATCTTTGGTTGGCAATTGAGGGTGGAGGGGGGATCTGGACAGGTTGAGTCATCTGCCTATTTATTTATTTAACAGGTTTTTTTATACTGCTTTATCATTTCAGTCAAAGCTGTTTACATTTTAACTTAAACTTGGTAATGTACATGAAACAGGGACATTGATAACTTGGATTTTTCTGAAGCAATGGAAGGTTAAGTCTATGTCCTGGATGGGAAGGATAACAACTATCAAGATGAATGTTCTGTCGGTTGCTGTTTTTGTTTATAGCACTACCAGTTGGAATTCAATTCAAGATTCTAAAGAAATGGCAGAGAAAGATTTTTTTATTTCATTCATTTATTTATTTATTTTATTAACATTTTTATACTGCAATTTCCTACAGATCAATTGCAGCTTACCATGAACAGTACAGGGTAGTACAATTCAGTTTACATGGAACAGTATCAACTATGTACAGTAACAATAACAGAACTTTGATAACTATATACAAGGTGCTCTTGTGTTACCTATTCGGAGAAAAAGACCTCCCAGAGTAGCACACTTGAACTGCTAAGGGATAAGGAGGGAATGGCAAAAGACTCCTCACCAGGGGAGATGGCAAAAGAGGTTTTGGAGCATAGGTTTGACTTGATATTTAAGAAGCTGGATGGTATGGATGAATCTTTAAATGACATAGGCCATAGACTGGATAAGGTGGAACAACGTGTGGCTGTATTAGAGGATGCTGAGGGGCACCATGAGCGAGACCTCAAAGCACAACAGATTCAGATTGAAACTTTGTCATTTAAAATAGATGATCTGGAGAATTGATCCTGCCAGAACAACAACAGGTTGTTGGGAGTACCATAATCGTGGTCAGATAATGCCTTGATCTCCCTGGTCGAGCAATGGTTGCCAAAAGAGTTGGACTTGGCAGAACTCCTGGGAAAATTCCAGGTGGAAAGGGCACACCTACTTGGGCCACACACAGAAGGGAGGCGAAGGCTGAGAGTGTCATAGCGTGGATACTGCATTTCCCACATAAAACCCAACTACTGCAGGTGTTTTGGAGGAAAAGTGAACTTACACTGGATAATCAGTGGATGCTCCTACTTCAGAATTACTCAGTGACTGTAGCAGCGAAACAAAAGGAGTTTGGACCGGTTTGCACAGAACTCTTCCATCAGAAAATCTGCTTTGCCCTAGCCTACCTGGCAACATTGTGAATACAGTTTGCGGGACAAGTGTCTTCTTTTGATCTAGTGTCAACTGCAAACAAGTTTCTGGCAGACATAAAGAACCAGATGAATCGGATGGAGGCGTCAACTTGAGCAAAGCTGGATTTCCTTTTCTATGGACTTTTCTTGCCCTTCAGCTATGCCGTGAGGCAGGGGTAAGGCCTACAAAAGACAGCGGGTCTGTCCTCGAATACCGGGTGGGAGTGTCACTATTCCTGTGCTGCCTTGGATATAAGGAGCCAGTAAATGACAGCAAATTGAACCGGACAATGGTTTATTTCTTTTCCCAAACCAAAACAATCCCTTGAATCTACCTAAACTTTCCCGTAAAAACATAAATCCATTAAACCAATATCCTCTAACAACACACTCCTATAACTACTCCAAAAAATACCTTTAAGGGAAAAAATGACCTCAGGATTACTCTTCACTCCCACCATGCGGCGAAATTCATCACCATAGGGGATTTCCAGGATCTTACATCATAGGTCCAACAACTCCCATTCTTTAATATATGAAATTTTTTACCAATATCAAAAATGTACTTTTTCAATATATTCAATACCAACAATAATTTTATTTATAAGTAATTCACCACTGCCACCATTTCAATGCTATTATATGCAATTATAACGACCTCCAACCAATTCTGCAAAAGAAAGTCAAACAGCCTTATCAATTAATAAACCATTTCTCCAACCAAAAAGCGTAGTTACCTGTAACAGGTGTTCTCCGGGGACAGCAGAAATCAGTCCTCACGTATGGGTGACGTCGGCGCCGACGGAGCCCTTGTGCGGAGCAAATCCCCAGCTTTCAGAGAAAGCCTTTGGGAATTGCATCACGCATGCACGGTCCCCTTCCCGCCCAAGGGTGCCATCTTGCTCATTCAAATGACATAGCTAAAAAGATGGCAAAAAAACAAAAATAATAATAGGACTGCAACTCCAAGGGGAGGAGGGAGGGTCGTGAGGACTGATTCCTGCTGTCCCCGGAGAACACCTGTTACAGGTAACTACGCTTTCTCCGGGAACAAGCAGGAAGTCAGTCCTCACATATGGGACTCCCCAGTTATAGGCTACTGAGAACCCACAGCTGAAAAATAGGCTCCCTCTACGAGAGCCGCAAGCAGCCACAATAAGAATCTAACCAAGAGAATAGCACTCCGGTAGCCTGACACAGAAGGGTCGGAGGGCAGGAGTTGCCTAGACCTCGAACAAGTTATGGAGTACAACCTGGCCGAAAGCACTGTCCCATCGGACTCCCTATCCAGGCAGTAATGGGTTGCGAAAGTCTGACCCGAAGACCAGGTGGTGGCCCGGCAGATGTCTGCCAGTGGAACAGAGCGGAAATGAGCCACTGATGCTGCCATGGCCCTGACCCGATGGGCCGTGACACGACCCTCCAATGGAATCTCGGCTGCGCTGTATGCCCAGGCGATACAATCCGCTACCCAGATGGACAGCGTACACTTGGAAACAGCCATCCCCAGCTTACTGGGGTCATAGGATACGAAGAGCTGAGGAGCCCTTTTATGGGCCTGCGTACGCCGAATATAGAAGGCCAACACCCTCTTACAGTCCAGGGTATGCAGTACTGTCTCTGCCCGACTGGTATGCGGCCTGGGAAAAAAGGTAGGCAGCACCACCTCCTGGTTGAGGTGGAACGAGGAGACCACTTTCGGAAGGAACTTGGGGTACGTGCGAAGCACCTCCCGATTCCTATAGAACCTGGTGCAAGGCCTGTCTGACACAAGGACCTGAAGCTCACTCACCCGCCGAGCCGACATGAGTACCACCAAGAAAACCACCTTCCAAGAGAAGTAGCGGAGATGGCAGGTCGCCATCGGCTCAAAGGGTGGCCGAGTAAGCTGCTCCAAAATCACATTCAGATCCCACTCGGTCGCCAGAGGGCAACTGGAGGCTTCAAAAGAAGCAGGCCTCTCAAAAAACAAGAAACCAAGGGGTGGGCCGAGAGGGGCTTCTCCTCCACCGGGAAGTGGTTTGCTGCAAGGGCGCAGAGGTGCGCTCTGACAGAGTTGGACTTGAGGCCCAAATCCAAGAGGTAGAGAAGGTACTGTACATCCCAACTTGGCAGGAGAAAGGATCCACACCCTGCCCCTCGCACCAAGTCACAAACCTATGCCACTTAAAGGCATAGGTCCGTCTGGTCGATGGCCTCCTTGAGGCCAGTAAGACCTCTTCAACATCCCTTGGAAAGGAGGAGCAGAGCGAGTATCATCCTTTCAGCAGCCATGCCATCAGGTTGAGGGAGCTGAGGTTGGGGTGCAGGAGAGTGGCCCTCTCCTGAGACAGGAGGTTTGGGGAGGATCCCAGGGGAATGGGGGCCTCTACCGCTAGCTGAAGTAGAAGTGGAAACCAGGGTTGCCTCGGCCACCATGGGGCTACCAGGATGACCAAGGCCTTGTCCTGGAGAATCTTGAATAGAGTCTTGGCCACCAGAGGCATTGGAGGAAACGCATACAGGAGGCCCACGGACCATGATATCAGAAAGGCATCGGTGGCCACCCTGTGCGGGTGTGGCTGCATGGAGAAGAACTGGGCCAACTGGTGATTGACTGGACTCGCAAGCAAATCTATCACTGGCCACCCCCAGGTCTGGAAAAGCCAATTGCCACTTGTGAGGCTGGAGAATCCTGCTTAGCCTGTCGGCTAAGCAGTTGTCCTGGCCCAGCAGGTAGACGACTCACAGATGAATGCCATGCCGGGCTGCAAACGAGCACAGATCCAGGGTTTCCTGACATAGGAGACATGATCCCATGCCACCTGCTTGTTCACATAGAACATGGCCCCTGGTTATCTGTCTGTACCAAGACAGGTTCATGGGCCAGGGTCTGCCAGAAAACTCCTAGAGCCAGGCAGATGGCACGGAGCTCCAAGAAATTGATCTGTTGTGCTCTCTCATTTGGGGACTACACTCCCTGAGTATGGAACCCCTGGCAATGGTCCCCCCAGCCCAGCAGGGACGCATCTGTGGTCAGGACCCTTGTGTGCAGAGGAGCCTGGAAAGGCATCCCCGCCTCCAAGTGGAGTGGCTGAAGCCACCAGTCCAGGGACCGTACTAGCCGCCTGGACACTGTGACTTTGTCCCTGAGGCAGCCTGTGACCACTGGTCTCTGAGGCACCACAGAGAAGTCTGCATGTGGAGGCGGGCATCTGGTGTCACATGGACCATGGAAGTCATGTGCCCAAGGAGGCGCAGAAATTGTCTTGCCGACACTACGGACCTGAGACTCACCTGACGTGCCAGAGCCAGAAGCCTGCTTGCCCTGTCTGCAGGCAGATAGGCCCTTGCCTGAAGGGTGTCGAGTCTGGCCCCAACGAACTACAGCCGTTGAGTTGGAGCAAGGCTGGGCTTGGGGTAGTTGATTACAAACCCCAGATGCTGGAGCACCTGGATGGTGCAAAATGTGGCCTGATGGACCTTGCTGGCTGGAGTGCTTCTGATGAGCCAGTCGTCTAGGTAGGGGAAGACAAAAGACCCCTTGGAGTCTGAGAAAGGCGGCCACTACAGCCAGACATTTTCTGAATACCCTGGGGGCTGAGGCCAGGCCAAAGGGAAGTACCCTGTACTGGTAGTGATTGCCTCCCACCACAAAGCGTAGATGTTTGGGTGTATTAGGATGTGTGTATACGCATCTTTTAGGTCTAAGGAGCATAGCCAGCCTCCCTGGTGGAGGTCAGGCAGCAATATTCCAAGGGAGAGCATCTTGAACGTCTCCCTCAACAGGAACTTGTTTAGGTTGCACAGGTCAAGGATGGTTCTGAGGCCTGCTGTTCTCTTTGGTACCAGGAAGTACCTGGAATAGAAGCCCTTGCCCTGCAGGTGGTGGGGCACTGGTTCTACCACCTGATCCTTGAGAAGACCCGTCAACTCTTTCAGAAGAAGGTCCCGCTGAAGGGAAGACCTGAGGGGCTCTCCTGGGAAGTAAGGAGGGGGCACCTGGGCCAGGTGAAGGAGATAGCCCTCTTGGACTATCTGCAAGACCCAGGCATTTGTGGTGATGGCTGTTCACCTGTGGGCATACAGGGCAAGCCTGCCTCCTGTGCATTGCTTGTCCCCTGTGGGAAGAGGGGCCATGCTGTGTCAAAAGCCACTGCCAGCCTGGGCCAGGCCTGGGGGCTTTCTGCTTACATGGGCTATGCTCCTGTCTCTTGGCCTGCTGCCCCTGTTGGGGAGCCGGGGAGGCCTGAAAATGGGGGTAGCTTCGGTAAAGCAGCACCCTTCCTCAGGTAAAAGGGCTTTTTCCTGAGCCCTTCTTGCGAGAAGGGGCAGAGGGTCTTCTTGGAGATGTGTGTCCTCGTCATGTACTTGGGTCTCCAGTTCTGCGACCTTGTCAGTCATGGGTTTGCCAAAGAGGTTCTCCCCTTGGCATGGGACATCGACCAACTTATCCTGAACCCATTTCTCGATGTCTGACGACTGTAGCCATGCCTGGTGGCGTGCACCGATGCCAGCTGCGGCTACACAGGCTGCTGACTCAAACCCGTCATAGGCTGCTCGAGATAAACTTCGAGCACTCATGGACGGCAGTGGACAGACTCCTGAAGTGCTGCAAAGGCCCCTCGGAGAGATCAGCTGAGAACCCGGCGAGTTCCTTTGCCAGGTCCCTCAGGTACATGCCCATGTACAGCTGGTAGGCCTGGATTCGACAAATCAGCATTGAACCCTGGAAGCACTTTCTGCCGAAGGCATCCAAGTTGTGAGCCTCCTTGCCAGGAGGCACCGAGGAGTGCGACTTCTGACTCTTCAGCCTGCGTATGGCCAATTCCACAACCATGGAGTTGTGTGGCAGCTGCGATTTTTGAAACCCAGGACTCTGGCAGACTCGATACATCGAGTCGAGCCGTTTGCTGATAACCTATGCCGATGCCAGTGTCTCCCACATGAGGAGCATCAGTTGTTCCAGGATCGGAGGTACAGGTACAGTAAGGGCCTCCTGGGGGGGGGCCTCATACTGTAGGAACTCAAGTTCATTGGCTCGAGAATCCTCCTCAGACTCTGTGGGGAAGCCAAAACCTTGGAAGATCCCTCACAAAGTCCAAGAACCTCGTGTCCTCCGGAGAGGGCCTTCTCCGAGTTTCAGACACAGGGGAATCGGACGGGACATCCCTGTGCCAACAGGTGTCCGGGGACTCCTCTTCCTCCGTTTCCCACCCCGATGCCTCCAAAGAGGAATCAATGGGCTGTCGCATCGAGGGCCCTGGCGCCGACCGCCCCGATGCCAGGAGGCTTGGCGGTGACAACCTCGGTCCCGAACGGGAGGGCGAATGGGACCTCAGCTGAGGATCGACTCGAGCCTGAAAGGTCTCGAGGATCGGTTCGGCCTCCGGGGTCGACTTCAACATCGATGGCCCAGTGGTCGGGGCAGAAGAACCGGACAGACCTGCAATCAGCGCCCGCTGCTGCTCCATGAAGGCAGTAAAACTGCACTCCAAGGCCACCATTCTGGACTCGAGTCTGGAAGGCTCCGCAGCCACTGGTTCCGTTGGGCCTGACACCGGTTCCCCCGGAGGGGAGTCCTTGACGAGGACAGTGGTTACCTGCCTTGGCTGCTCCGTCTCCCGATGAGGAACCTTTGCCGGGCACTCCATCTCCGAAGGGCCTGGCCGGCACTCGGGGCTCTGCGACAGGCGCCGGGTCGCTCGGAGCCATCAAACGCCGCCGCCTTCGAGGACTTTTTCTTCCTCCCGTGTTCCCTCGAGGGGAGACCCCCTCTCCGAGGAACCTCGATGCTGCTCGGGCTCGGAATGCTCCCTCCCGAGATGTAGAGGCATCAGACGAGGTCCGGGCTCACGAAGGCACGAACTCAGGAAAAATCCTATCATGCTGCTGCTGGCGGCTCTTCAGGGTCTTAGAGGACATCTTCCTACACGGAGCACAGACCGTCGGGTCATGGTCGGACCCAAGGCACCAAAGACAGCAGTCATGCGTATCGGTGAGGGACATAAGCTTTACATACCGATCGCATTTTTTAAACCCACTGGCAGCCATCGGGGGAAAAAGGGCCCCTGTGAGGTCAAAGACCCAGGCTGCCAGTGAAAAAGAAAAAGGGCGCGAACACCAGTCACGAAGGACAAAAAACGAAAAATAAAGCCGGACTCGATACCGATGTATCGAGCCGAAGGTGAGAAGAAGAACTGGTGTCGACCGGTAGAAGAACAGAGAATTCTTTACTTTTTTCAGGGGGACACGGGGACTACGTCCGAAGAGCTCTACGGAAAAAAGGAGACTGAGCAAGATGGCACCCTTGGGCGGGAAGGCGACCGCGCATGCGTGATGCAATTCCCAAAGGCTTTCTCTGAAAGCTGGGGATTTGCTCCACACAACGGTTCCGTCAGCGCCGTCACCCATATGCGAGGACTGACTTCCTGCTTGTTCCTGGAGAATATGCATAATTTGCTTATCTGCATAGATTTCACTCCGCAGATCCAAACGTCGCCTGGGCAAACAGCCCTCTTTTAGTAAGTGTTATTTCCCTCTCAACCTCCCCAACACCCACCCACCCCTGGGATAATCGTAGCTTTATAGGTACTTACACATCTTAAAGGAAAGGAGGTGCTCTCAGGTGAAGCTCATTATCCAAATCAGTCATACATAAGGACCTGGGATTAATTAACCTTCAGGTGAACAAGGTATATTAAATGTATTAGGTAAGTTTTATTAGTATAAATATCCATAGCAACCCTTCGTAAGTAAAGAACTTAAAGATCTAAACACAAGCTTAAAACGAAGATGCAGACATCAGTCCAGCAGTGAGATGGCGGCTTTCCAGTCTTTTGCATTGAGTGTCACATGTATGATTTTCTCCCAGTTGGTGAGAGGTCTTACGTGTGCACTAGGTGATATAGAGGCTTTTGGCAGCCCTGGCCACCACACCACTGGGCACGGTGCAGGCATGGCTATGGTACGCAGTACTGTTGGGGTCACTCCCCGGGGTGGTAAACACTGTCAGAAACAAAAACTGAAACACACTCCACAGATATCAGAAAGAGCTGCATCATAGCAACCTATCAGCAACTTGTGCTTAACTTAGGAATTGTTAGCTGCCATTAATCATAGCAACCTTTTGATATATGTGTAACGTATTCCTAAGTTTAGGGCGGCATTGCTAAGGTATGCAAGTGCTAGTATTGGGAGATGCTGCTGCGCGCAGGGCCCAACAGCCTGACTGGATAGTGGAGCCTGTGGGTGTGGGTGTTTATGCCCCTGTTGGCCACTGCTCTAGGGCAGAGGTTCCCAACTCCGGTACTTGTGGGCCAAACACTGTTCAGGTTTTCATGCTGTCCCTAATGAATATGCATGAGATACATTTACATATAATGGGGGCGGCACATACTAATGCAGCACAGGCATAGCTATTAGGGACAGCATGAAACCTGAATGGTGTTTGGCCCTCCAGGACTGCAGTTGGAGAAACTCTGCTCTAGGGATTGCACATGTTTATGGTGTCTGTGCTCTGTAGGGTAAAATATAGGCGTTTTAGGCATGTTTATTTTATCTGCAATAAAGGTTCCGTCTTTATTACCACTGTTTAGTACTGGGTAAAATATGGGGAAAGGGTTGGCAGTAGCCACAGCTGGGACTTGAACTTGTGACCTTCTGCTCCTGAACACACTGGCTGCGTGTACTGCACCACACTGTTGCCACAGGGACAGTTCATTCCCTAGGGATTCCATGACTGTTCGTCAGACAGACTCTGTCTGTTGCATTGCACGGCACCCACCTAAACGGGGATAGGCCATGGTCTGCAGTGGGCAGATGCCACTGCCCCCTCCACCACCATGCTGCCATGACATGGTGCTGGTGGTGCGCAGTCCCAGGCCATCCAGTATGCCAGTAGGCAGCTGCCTATGGTGTGGGTTCTCGGGTAGGGGTGCCTCTACATGGACATGCATGCTTCCCCATGTTATGTGCCCTTGGGGGTACCTACTGGGTAATCTCCCCTGTGACACTGTGGGACACACACTCGTGCCCATGTTGGACCCTCGTCAGTTGCTTTCTTGCTGCTTTACAGTTTCGGCATCCCTATGTGCCACCTAGGCATCTGCCTAACACACACTGTGCTCCAGCTGGACCACATGTGCCACCTGAAGCCCTCTATATCCCATTTACAGCATCAGTACAGTTGCCCTTTCCTACGTGCCCACTCTGCTGTTACTGCACATGTGCACGCCATAACAAACCTGCCCAATATAGACGTGAATAAACCCTGATCAGCACTATTTCAATGTGGGATCATTCACTTTGTAGGGGGACAGAGAATAGACCCTTCCAAACATATCTTCTTTTTTTAGCTTTGTCAGTGGTGTTGCTTTATGTTTCTCATTACTATCACTTTTGGCCAGCTTGGTTATTGGGATTTTAAATGTGGTTCAGGTAATTTTCTATGTTTATTTGCCTTTTTGTTCCGTGCACATGTATCACTACTATCACGTTTTTGGGTTTCCCTGGCTTTGCTGTACATTGCTGACTGAAATGGTTTCTCTTTCCTGCAAATGTGCCTTAACGCAAGGGTTTCACTGGCATTAGTGTGCCTGGAGCCTCTCCCCTCCCACTCTCTACCCATTGACCCCCTTCTCTCCACCCTCTGGGAAGCCTTACTCCACCCTTCAGAGCCGGATTTCACAGCGTTAGTGTGCCTTAACGCCGCTGCTGCGTTATCGCGCACTAAGTGTCGTTATCACGCGATAATGTCACTTAGCGCGCGATAATACCACCGCTGCAACGTTAAGACGCTTTAGTAAACATACCCCTTAGTGTGCAGAATTCCAGCAGGTGTTATGTTTCCCATAGACAGAGGTTGGGCAAATAAATATCAGACCCTTGTTTTTTTAATGGTACTATGGATTGGAATGTTAAGGGCCTCTTCCATATCGTCCTGTTAGACCAGTTCAGACAAGTGGGTTGTTTCCCTACCAGCAGATTGTTGGAGACAAAGAACCAATGAAAAGCTCAGGTTTCAATGACATCTCTCCTATGCTGTTATCCACCTCAGCCACGAGAGGTCCCCTTCAGTGTTTCTTGGCTCCAGCAAATGGTGGAAGGATTTTCTCTCTGTAGAAAATCTACGGATTGAGAGGAAAAGAGATTGTTTACGAGTGTTTAATCAATCACCTCAAGCCCTAAAGAGGTGACTCTCTCACTTGAGTGCGATATAGGAGTCTCCACTAGACTGAGGTCTTTTTGGTAGCCATAGGAGCAGAGAAAATTGGTTCAGCTCCACGCCCTTATCATAAGCAATGTTCCCTCTAATTTTCTGTAGGCTGTGTGCGCATAAAATATCAGCTGTGTGCAGCTTTTGAAGGAAGGTTAAATTTTTGTGCGCCACATAACGACACTCAAAGTTATATACTTTAAAATTTGACTACACGTCAGAATACAGTATGTACACCACATTGATTTTAATTCAAATTAAATGAAAATAGACGATTACTAAATGAAGCAGGAAATTTCTAGTAATTACAATCATAATTTTTAAATTTTAAGACGTCTGTGTTGTTTTCTATCAGAATCAGAGCCGTAATTTTTGTGCGCTCTGTTGTAAAGTATGTGCGCTCGCTCGGCAAGATGTGTGCGCGCGCACAGCTTAGAGGGAACAGTGATCATAAGGGCCCGTTGAGCAGCCACACACAACCTCAATGCCCCCTCACTCTCTCCCAAAGATTGCAGAAGGCTCTCAGGGGGATCTGCCTGTGAGCCACTTTTCACACAGTACTGTTAAAAATAAACTCAGCCAGTGAAGCAGTTTCAGGGAAGTAGAGCTGAGCCCAGCATGGATCCTATGCCTGGAGCTCTCAGGGGGTGAGTATCAAGGCTTGACCTTGTCATTGTCATTGTCTTTGTTGGGGCTCCCAGTTCAGTCTCTGAGGGACTCAATTCGGGGTGGACTACTAGGAACCATTGGCGATGTGTGGGGGTTTTCTGCATGCATTAGTAATATTTTTAGCTATTGTGCAACTGGGGGTCGCATGGTCCTAACATGTGTTCTGCCCAAGCAGCTCCAATGCATGCTCCTTCCCTAGTGCCTTTAACGTGCGTTACCTAAAAGCGCAGTTAACGCACACTTGTGGGCTGACGCAGCCTTAATGCGTACTCTTGTGATACCCTCTCTATCTTTTTCCAGGAAACATTGTTTGATCTGTGGCAGGCGAGGAGCTTCATCCTTGAAATCTGGATTCTGCCTTTCCTGTGTGGCAGCTTCTGAGTCACCTCCAGAGGGCATGCTTTCTCCCTTTCAGTTGGGGGATACAGCTAGTCCGCCCTTACCTGCCTTAAGGCAGGAGGTGCAGGATGGTGCTAAGGGTAAGGATGTTCAGCCAGTCTGCGTTGTGAGTCGCTCTTCATCCTCTAGTGGGTCTGTGGTGGCAATGCACCCTGGTTCGGGGAGCCTTTTCCCGAGAGGAGAGCTTCTGGCATCCAGACTATCCTCACTGGCATGGAAATTCAGACCCTGCAGCCTCTAGGTGCCCCTGGACATAGTCCCGTGCTGGGCAGGCTGAAAGTAGAAGCCCTCTTCAACTACCTTTGGCTAAGTGTCCCTGGCATAGGACACTCCCTGAAGATGAACAGTTGGGAGCTAGCCAAGATGCTGACTATGCCTCGGAGCCAGCTGAATTGATATTGGGTTCTGATGCGGATGAGGATCTATTTTCACCTTCAGAAGACTATGTAGAAGCCGGTGTGATGCACCTCTTCTGGAAGAAGCTGGCAGCATCGATTTCCAGGGTCTCATCAGTCTCGAACTTGACAGAGGCTTCCGGCACAGAGCAGGAGCCAAAAGTACACCCCCTTCTTCAAGGGGATGGAAATCTACTGCTGTCTTCCCGTTCCCAAAGGTGATCAAAGATATGATTCAGTCCGAATAGGACTCACCTGACTCCGTGCCTAAAGGGTTACATGTGTATAAAAAGATCTAAACTCTCCCTGAGGAGCGCGTCAAGGTGGGTGTACAGGTCACAGTGGTTACCAGATGGACCACCATTCCCATGGAAGGCAGATCAGCCTTAAAGGATGTTCTGGACCACAAGGTCGATTCATTCCTGAAGAGTCAGTTTGCCATGGCGGCAGCTATTTTACAGCTGGGGGTACCAGCTTGATGTCTTGAGTCCTGCTCTAGTGGATTCAGTGCCTTCCACCTGATGATACTTCTTTTCTCCTGGAGTCAGCTATAGCCTTCCTTTCTGATGCCATGTAGGACCTGGTACCCTGACAATGGTGTCACGGCATTGAATTTGTCTTCATCAGTGGGTGGCAAACACATCCTCCAAAGCTCATTTGGCTCAACTGGCCTTTAAGGGGAAGCTCCTGTTTGGAACCAATATGGAGAAACTGGTGAAGGACCTAGGTGAAAAAATCTTACCACCTCCCAGAAGACAGGTCCAGGGGGCCTGTGAAGTGGGCTAGTGCCCCTTTTTAATCAGCCTCCACCCAACCACCAAGGGTGCACTGGCCAGATTCCTGAGGGTCTCAGGACTATCATCACTACCAACTGGGAAAACCTTTCTTCCCCTCTGCTTCAGGGCCTTGGGCTCATTCTCAGTCCTTTCGTGGAGCACGTGGACCCAGCGACTTTGCCCTATCCAGAGGACCCTCCCAGGCCACGTAAGGAAGGTTTGGGGGCCCATTCCCTGGTGCTTCTGGTGGGCTGCAGGCTTCTCCTGTTCTTTCAGGAATGCGCCTGAGTTACCAAAGATTGCTTGGTGCTAGACACCATTCAATTCGGCTACATCCTGGAATGCAAGGAGCTGCGATCTCTGATACCTTCATCATTTTCCCTTATGGATGTGCGATCCAAGATGTGGACCACCTTGGACGAGTTGCTTCACCTAAAGGCGGTGGTATCTATCCCCCCCCCCCAATGACGAGTGGGACAGGGGCAAGGACAAGTGAAAATACTCCCATCAACTTTGTGATGGCAAAGAAAGACTGTTCCTTTTGACCCATTCTGGACCTCAGAGGGGTCAACGAGCACTTGCATGTCCTGCACTTTCAGATGGAAACCTTACGCTCAGTGATTCAAACAGTACACCAAGGGGAATTCTTGGCTTCTCTGTATCTGGGCAAGGCGTATTTTCATATCCTGATCCAGGCGGATCAGCAGAAGAATCTGTGTTTTTCTGTGCTTGGCTCTCACTATCAGATCGCTGCTCTTCCCTTCGGGCTCTCCACCATCCTAAGGCCGTTCTCAAAGGTTATGGAGGTGGTGGTGGCAAGAGATCTGTGTCCATCCCTATCTAGATGACTGGTTCATCAGAGCCCATTCCTTCTCAGAAGAGTCTTGGGTGACATCCTGAGTGGTGTCCATTTTGGAAAGTCTCAGCTGGGTGATCAATCAGGAAAAGAGACAGCTTTTACCTTCCCAGTCCTGGGAGTTTCTGGGAGCACATGTCAACACTAAAGTGGGCAGAGTTTTCCTGCTAGAGGAGAAAGTCAGAAGACTGTTAAATTGCCTGGCAATGTTCTATGCGCAGCAGGCCCTGAAAGTCTGGGATTATCTTCAGGCCCTCAGATTGATGGTGGCAACCACAGAAATGGTCCTGTGGGTGCATGCTCATATGCACCGCTCCTGCAGTCCTTGTTGACTCGATGGTCCCAGAGTTCTCAGGAGTTCTGAGCGCAGGCTTCCACTCACATTGAGGGTGAGGTCCAGCCTGTGGTGGTGGCGGCAACCCTGCCACTTGAGGAAGGGCGTACTGCTAGATGATTTCTCCTGGATCCTGTTAACAATGGTGCCAGTCTCTTGGACCAGGGAGCCCATTGCCAAGACTGTACGGCTTAGGTTCGTTGGAACCGCAGGGGAGCTGAATAGTCCATCAACCACCTTGAGGTAAGGGCCATCCAGTTGGCTTTTCTGTGCTTCCGGCCCCTGGTCGAGGGCTGGGAAGTTTGAATGTTTTCAGACAGTGCCATGGCAGTAGCTTATGTCAATCAGCAGAGCAGCACGAGAAACAGCAGAGTATCCCTGGAGATGAATGTCCTGTTTGCCTGGTCGAAGAACCACCTCCTAGCTTTTGTCAGCTCAGTACATTGAAAGAGTTGACAACATGGAAGCAGACTTCCTCAGTCAGCACTCTCTGAATCCCAGAGAGTGGAAGTTGAGTCAAGAAGCATTTCAATTGATTCTGCGCTGCTGGGATCATCCCAAAATGGACCAGATGGCAACCTGCTCCAATGTCAAAGTGTGCCGCTTTTTCAGTCACCGCATGGAGTTAGGGTCTAAGGGCATCGATGTCCTGACTCAACCTTGGCCCAGTTATCGGCTACAGTACATGTTTCCTCCGTGGCCCTTGGTGGGGCATGTGATTCGTTGTATAGAGCACCACCTGGGCAGGTTTGTTCTGGTGGTGCCAGATTAGCCATGGAGAGCGTGGTTTGGAGAGCTGATGCAGCTTCTTCAAGCGCCCCCCCCCTCCCCCATTCAGCTGCCTCCAACTCGGGAGCTATTAGGACAGGGACCGATCCTCCTGGAGAACCTAGCTCCCTTCTTGCTTATGGCATGGATCTTGAAAAGAGACTGCTAGCATGTAAGGGCTTCTCTCCAGCTGTAATTTCTACTGTACCTGGTACCCAGTGGAGGTCTACCACACTAGCATACGTATAGATATGGTGCCTCTGAGCGCTAGTTTTGGCGCACGGCACTTGGCTTCTGAGATGGCCAAGGTGTCCTCCCTGTTGACTCTTCTACAGGATGTCCTAGAGAAGGACCTCTCTCTTAGCTCTCTGAAGGTTCAGGTAACAGCTTTGGCCTGTTTCCGTGGTCCGGTGATGGGCAAGTCCTTGGCCTTGCACCCGGACATCTCCTGTTTTCTCCAAGTGGTTAGACATCTCTGTCCTTCCCTTCGGTCTGTGATTCCTTCCTGGGATCTGTTTGTGGTGCTCAGGGTCCTGATGGAGGCCCCATTTGAGCTGTTGAAGCACACTACCTTGAAGTCTTTGATGCTCAAGACTGTCTTCTTGGTCATAATTTGTTGTGCAAGGCAGATCTAAGAGCCTAATCTGTCTTTTCAACTGAGGCCATTTCCATTCAGCCTGTGCCTTCCTTCTTGTCTAAAATGATGTCTTCCTTTTCACGTGAACCAGGGAGTTTGCCTGCCCTCCTTCTCTAAGAAGCAGTGTTGGGGGAAGGATAAGGAACTTTGCCTTGTGGATGTCCGGAGGGTGCTTCTCCAGTACTTGGGAGATTAAAAATTCCTTTTGTAAGTCAGATCATCTTTTCTTGCTGTTTGCTGGCCCGCACAAGTGTGAAGTGGCAGTCAAGCCAACTTTGGGGTGCTGGATTAAGGAGGCTATTGCCTCAGCATATCTATTATGGAACCAGCCACTTACAGAGGGTCTGTGCACCCATTCTAATTGAGTTCAAGCGTCCTCATGGGCGGAGCAGAGCGTGATAGCTCCTGCAGGTATTTGTCTGGCAGCAATGTGGGCATCACTTTCTGCTTTTGTCAAGTATTACCGCTTGGATGACCACACACAGGCAGATACGCCTTCGGCTCAAGTTTTGTAAGCTGCTGTGTCTTCTTCCCGCCCAGTGGTGTAGCTTTGGTACATCCCCCACTGGTCTAGCAGGATGATATGGAAGGTGACATTTTACTTACCAGATAATGTATTTTCTTTGAGTCCTGCTAGACCAGTCCAGGGATCGCCCCTGAAATTGTGTTTGCTCTGTTCTGCTGTGGTACCCTTGGGTTTGCCATGATTTTTATACTTAGCTCTGCGGGCTCATCTTCTGCTAACAGACTTCTATTTCTACCTTCTTGTACATAGTTCTCTTCTGTTTACTCATTGTTGTCCATATTGAGGTTGTGTAAGGCTTGCTTTGGAACAAATACTGAAGGGACTTCTGGTGGCTGAGGAGGGTAGGGGCACAGGAGTGATGCCATTGAAAGCTAGGCTTTTATTGGTTCTTTGTCTCCAATCTGCTGGTAGAGGAACACAACTCACTTGTCTGGACTGTTCTAGCAGGACTCAAGGAAAAAGACATTATCAGGTAAGTAACCTGTCACCTTTCTATATCCACCACCAAGCATAGTTTCAGTAGCATGAACGTAACCACTGATAGCTGCACCAGAGGTTAGTGCCTTTTCCCTTTACATCACTTCTCACTCGCTCCCCCAGACTCTACCCTCATCCTCTCTGATTTCCTGTACCCTGGCACTTTTGCTGTCATTCTCCTTGCTTCTTTCCTTCACCTAGTATGTCTCTCTCTTTGACCCTGTGTTTATGCAGCATTTCACTCATTACCCTGCACTCCACACCTTATAAAAAAAAAAAAGTCAGCCATTCCTAGTTATCCCCCTCAGCCAATCATGCTAATCTCCCAATACCTTGGCAGCCCTCACTCCCCACCCCCCAACATCTTAGCTAAACAGCAGGCTTAACACATCTTCCCATTGCAACTGAAGGAAGTAGTTCTCAACCATACCCACAGCTCTCACTAGGTTTAAGTCTCACAGTGGACATAGGCTAGTGCAAGTCTAACAGGAGTTATACCAGTGGTTCCTGCTCATCAAGGCTTAACATAATGAGAGCAGTGGGTGCAGAAATAGATGCTTCTTTCTTCAGCAGTGGTAGCAGGGTCTAGTTCAGGCATATGAAATCGTAGACCCCCCACAGTCCTATTTATTTCATTTTAATTTTATCGCCATTATATTTCACATTACACCAGGGGTAATCAAACCAGTCCATAAGACATATCTGACCAGTCAGGTTTTCAGGATAACCACAATGAATATGCATGAGAGATCTGAATACAGTGGAGGAAGTGCATGCAAATCTGTTGTGCATATTCATTGTGGTTGTCCTGAAAACCTGACTGGCCAGATATGTCCTATGGTCTTGGTTCAGAACCACTACATTATTCATTTAAAACAAGTTAAAAGGAAACTATTCTTAAGGGAAACGGTTACTATAAAGGAAACAAAATAGGTCCTTATTTAGTTCATATTAAGGCCAACAATGGGAAAACAAAATAAAAAGAAGAGAAATAAAACCCCAAAGTCAGACTTGAGAGCATAGGCCAGTGATGGCTAACCTTTTTGAGCCCGAGTGCCCAAACTGCCGCACAAAACCAAAGAATTTCCTCAAAGTGCCAGCACGTCAATTTGCATAAATATTTGCATAATGCTAACATACACTAACTTTTAGTAAACATGTCTCTTAATGAGTGTATGGATAAAGACAGACTAAAAGATTTCTACATTACTATAATCCAGTGCCAACCGCCAGGCACATTAGGAACTACTACAAACACTGCCCATTTAGAACCAATAGCAAACCCGCCGTATCCTAACAGCACTACCAGGACTCACAAAGCACCACACCATACCTATCAAAAGGCAACACTGCAAATATTAAACCAATACATTTCAGACAATAACAATACATGACCTACTGGGGAAAGAGAACAAGTGGCAATGTCAAAAAGGAATTACATAAACAGAATACCTCAGCTCAGTTACACAGTTGCAATTGCTCCAGCCACTTTCTTCTGGTTTCTTCATGTTTTCTGCTAACTCTCCATCATCTGCTGTCCATTTGTCCTTTCTTCTCTCTTCTAGTTTTTTTTTCCATTCTCTCTCTCTACATCCGCTTTAACATACTAATCTTTCTCCTTTTGCTCTTTCCTCATTCCTATTTCATCCACTCAAATTTTACCCCTCCATCCTCAATCCCCACTTACTCTCCCAATACCCGGCCAATTGTAGATTTTTTATCCCTCCCACACAAAATATTTTTCCCCTCTCCATTTTACTCTCCCAGCCCCATCCCATTCTAATCCTCCCCCAACATCAGCTCCCTTCTAGTTCCAGCCTCACCCAGCATCCATTCCCTTCTAGTCCCTGCATCAGCCCATTTCCAGTCCTAGCCCCCCATCAGCCCATTTCCAGTCCTAGCAACCCCCAACCCAATACCAGTCCTAGCCCCCCCCCATCAACCCACTTCCAGTCCTAAACCCCCATCACCCCATTTTCAGTTTAAGCCCCCCCTATAACCCATTACCAGTCCTAACCCCCATCACCCCATTTCCAGACAGCCCCCATCAGCCCACAGCCCATTAGCAGTCCTACCCCCCCAGCCCATTAGCAGTCCTACCCCCCCCGCCCGCCCGCCCGCCCATTAGCAGTCCTAACCCCCCCAGCCCATTAGCAGTCCTACCCCCCCCCCTCCCCCCTGCCAATTAGATGTCCTAACCCCCCCCCCCCCCTGCCCATTAGCAGTCCTAACCCCCCCTCCCTCCCTGCCCATTAGCAGTCCTAACCCCCCCCCCTCCCTCCCTGACCATCCTAACCCCCCCTCGCGGCCCATTTGCAGTCCTATCCCCGCCCTCCCTCCCTGCCCATTAGCAGTCCTACCCCCCCCGCCCTCCCTGCCCATTAGCAGTCCTAGACCCTCCCTCCCTGCCCATTAGCAGTCCTAACCCCCCCCTCCCTCCCTGCCTGCCCATTAGCAGCCCTAACCCCCCTCCCTCCCTGCCCATTAGCAGTCCTAACCCCTCCTCCCTGCCCATTAGCAGTCCTAACCCCCCCTGGCAAATTTTTTTAAAAAAAAAAGCAGGCTCTGGCTGCTGCCGCGGCAGATTGCAATGTCCCGCGGGGCCCCCTCCGCCCGCTAAGCCCCTCTGCAAGGGCTTTCAGATTCGCGAGGGAGAGCATCTCCCTCGCGTCTCTGTTAAGCCCGCAGGGGCTAATGGGAAATTTCCCATCAGTCCCTCGCGTCTAAAGGGGCTGATGGGAAATTTCCCATTAGCCCCTGCGGGCTTAACAGAGACGCGAGGGAGACGCTCTCCCTCGCGAATCTGAAAGCTCTTGCAGAGGGGCTTAGCGGGCGGAGGGGGCCCCGCGGGACGCTGCATTCTGCCCTTGCCGCGTCCGCGGCAGCAGTCAGAGCCAGCTTTTTCTTTTTTTGCGGACCTTCCCGCGTGCCAGCTGCAAGGCCTTCGCGTGCCACAGCTGGCACGCGTGCCATAGGTTCGCCATCGCTGGCATAGGCCATTAAAGCTAGCATTACAGCATACCCACTACTCTGGGGTGTCAGCACTACCCTAAGTTTCTCTCTAGCTACCAAAATATTAAATGAGCTATTTAGTTTGAAAAACAAATGTTGCTTCCATATCGTCCTGCTAGACTAGTCCAGACAAATGGATTGTATTCCTCTACCCACAGATTGGTGGAGACAAAGAACCAATGAAATGCTCAGGTTTTAATGACATTACTTCCACGCCTCTGTCTGCCTCAGGCACCAGAGGTCTCCTCAGTATTTCTTTGTCTCCAGTGGATGGATTTTCTGTACTCCAGAGAAAATCTGAATAATTGAGATGAAAAGATTGATTTAAATACTTGTGAATGAGCATTTTGAGGGCAATGTGGGAGACTGCACTAGACTACAGTCTTTTCAGTAGCCATAGGAGGAAAAATTGGTTCTGCTCCACATTCTTATCCTGTTAAGGGCCTGTTGAACAGCCAGAAAATTGGAAGGTCTTCAGCAGCCTTGCACAACCTCAATGCACCCTCCCTCTTTCTCTGTCCTGCCCCTGCTCTGTCCCACAGATTGCAAAAGACTCTCAAAGGAAGCTGCCTGCCAGCCACCTTAAACACAGTGCCTACAGAAACAAAGAAAGTGTTTCAGGGGAGTAAAGCTGAGCCCGGCATGGATGTCTGCCTGAGACTCTTAGGGGGGTGAGTACAAAGGCTTGACCTAGTCATTGTCCTTCTTGGGGGCTGCCGATTCCATCTATCTGGGGCTCAATTCGGGATGGACTGTTGACACAGTGTGAGGGTTTCCCACTATTTTCTGCACATGAGTAGCATCTTTTATTAGTGTGCACATGATGGTTGCATGATCCACCTAAGCACTCCCACACATTCCTACCCAAATGCTGATAACAGCACTTACACAGCAACTTGCTCTTCCCATTTCGACCATATCACCCCTCTTCTCATTCCCTTCCGCATTCAGTACAAATTTCTTTGTTTTGTTCACAGGTCTATTCATACTGGCACTCCCCTTTACCTTGCCGATCTGATCCACCTCCACACTCCCTACCGTTCTCTCTGCACCATCCACATGAACCGCATAACCTTACCCTCCCCATCCCAGGTCCACCTAGAAACCACCCGTTCCTCTGCCTTTTACTTCCTTGGTCCCCGCCTATGAAACTCTCTACTCACAGACCTTTGCTTGGCACCCTCATTTAAAACAAATCTAAAAACCCATCTCTTCTGTCTAGCTTTAGGCCTCTCTTCCCCCCCCCCCCTTTTCACCACCACCATGATGCTGTTTTCCCTTGTTTCTGTTACTATAATCTAGCCTCGACCTTTTACTCTTCTCTCTCCTTTCCTAATTTTCTAAGCAGCCTTTTGTATACCGCTCAGACGCTATTGTGATGGGCGATCTATTAAGTTCCCAATAAACAAACATGCGTTAACACGCACCTTTCGAGCTACTGTGCCCTTAGCGCATGCTTTTGTGATATTTGCCTTAACTCTCTCTGTCTTCTCCCACAAAATGTTGCTTTTGCCTGTGGCAAGCAAGGCACTACATCTCTAGCTTCTGGACTCTGCTCTTCCTGCATGAAAGCTTCCGAGTCTTCCCTGGAGGGCTTGCTTCTCTCTCGCAGATGGGGGATGCAGTTAGTCCAGCCTTGCCTTCCTTAGGGCAGATGGTGCTGTGGTTAAGAATATTCAGCCGGCTGTGCACCACCCCCTCCATCCTCTAGTGGCAGCTATGTCCTCTGGCAGCAGAGGCATAAATAGCTCAACCAGAGCTCTGTGATCCTCTGTCTTGAAGGACTAGAAAGGGGGATTGTTACTTCTGGAGAGAAATCTGCAACTGTGAGTATATACTTCTGGTAATTTTCTAAAAAGAATTCTTTGTATTAAAGCTACTTAATCTGTGAACCCACTGTTTTTTGTTGGATCAGTTAGGGGCTAGTAACAGCAATTAAAGTTTGAATTTAAAACACAGAGGAGAACTTTCTGGTTACATTTCATACCCAGCAGAGAGCTTGTAGTTTAAATTTAATAGTCACTCAGGGCCAAGTAACAGCAAAGTACTTTTAGTTTAAATTTAACACACAGAAGAGAGCTTTCTGGTTACATTTGGAACCTAGCAGAGAGCTTGTAGTGTACATTTAATAGTCACTCAGGGCCTAGCATCAGAAAAGTACTTTTAGTTTTAAAACACAGAGAGCTTTCTGGTTAAATTTAGAACCCAGCAGAGAGCTTGTAGTTTAAATTTCATAAATTAGAGCCTAGCAGCAGCTAAGAGCTATAATTTAAATCAAATCAGAATTTAGCTTACCTCAGCAGCACAAGACAGGGTACTGTGTAGCAGCCCTCTTTTAATAAGTGTTATTTCCCACCCACCCCTGGGATAATCATAGCTTTATAGGTACTTACACATCTTAAAAGACAGGAGGTGCTTTCAGGTGAAGCTCATTACCCAAATCAGTCATACACTAAGGACCTGAGATTAATTAAGCTTCAGGTGAACAAGGTATATTAAATGTAATAGGTACAGTTTTAATGGTATAAATACCCATAGCAACCCCTAGTAAGTAAGAACTTAAAGATCTAGACACAAACTTAAAACTAAGATGCAGACAGCAGTCCAGCAGCGGGATGGGGGCTTTCCAGTCTTTTGCATTGAGTGTCACATGTATGATTTTCTCCCAGTTGGTGAGAGGTCTTACGTGTGCACTAGGTGCAAGGAGCTCTTTGCTCTCAGGGAACAAGTCCGTTCTCTAGAGGCTAAAGTAGCAGACTTGGAAAACATAAGACAGACAGAGAGAGAAGTACATAGACGAGACCTACAGGGATATAGTCCTGAAGTCCCACCTCCAGTCTGGCAGCACCCCTGTTGCCATGGAGGAGAGAGGTCACGTGACAGGAGAGCATCACCCTGGTGTGGCAGGAAGTGATCCTGTAACTAGGACCTGTCCTCCAGGTGATGTAAAACCCTCTCGCACCAAGGAAGTTTCTCCAAGGCCATGTGCCCATGAGGGAAGGGTTAGGACAGCCGTTATAGTTGGTGATTCGATCATTAGGCATGTAGATAGCTGGGTGGCTGGTGGACGTGAGGATCGCCTGGTAACATGCCTGCCTGGTGCGAAGGTAGCGGACCTCACGCACCACCTAGATAAGGTCTTAGATAGTGCTGGGGAGGAGTCTGCTGTCTTGGTACATGTCGGTACCAATGACATAGGAAAATGGTAGGGAGGTTCTGGAGGCAAAATTTAGGCTTTTAGGTAGGAAGTTGAAATCCAGAACTTCCATGGTAGCATTCTCCGAAATGCTTCCTGTTCCACACGCAGGACCCAAAAGGCAGGCAGAGCTCCGGAGTCTCAATGCGTGGATGAGACAATGGTGCAGAGATGAGGGTTTGGGATTTGTTAGGAACTGAGGAACATTCTGGGGAAAGGAGGGGCTCTTCCGAAGGGATGGGCTTCACCTTAATCGGGATGGAACCAGGCTGCTGGCATTAACCTTTAAAAAGGAGATAGAGCAGCTTTTAAACTAGATATTAGGGGAAAGCCGACAGTCGCCCAAGAGCGGATGGTTCGGAAGAATGTATCCTTGAAGGATACTACCAAAAGCAGAGAGGTTCCACAAAAGAGTAAAGTAGCCCAAATGCCCTCAAGTATGGAGCAGACAGAGCTTAAAGATCTCAATTTACCCATGTCTAACAATAGCCAAATTAACATGAATAAAATACATTCTCTAAAATCCTTGTATGCAAATGCTAGAAGTCTAAAGAATAAGATGGGAGAGTTAGAATATGTAGCACTAAATGAAAGGTTAGATATGATTGGAATATCAGAGACATGGTGGAAGGAGGACAACCAGTGGGACACTGTGATACCTGGGTACAAACTATATCGTAATGATAGAGCTGATCAAATTGGTGGAGGGGTTGTGCTCTATGTTAGAGAGGGCATTGACTCAGAAAGGATTAAAGTTTTGCAGGAAACAAAATCTGCTGTAGAATCTATATGGATTGAAATTCCATATAAAAGGGGGAAGGCAATGGCAGTGGGGGTGTACTATCGAGCACCTGGCCAGAATGACCAAATGGATGATGAAATGCTCAAAGAAATCAAGGAAGCTAACAAAAGTTACAGCGCAGTAATAATAATGGGTGATTTCAATTACTCCGGTATCGACTGGGTCAGTGTTACGTCAGGACATGCTAGGGAGATAAAGTTCCTAGATGAAATAAATGACTGCTTCTTGGAGCAGCTGGTTCCTGAACCGACAAGAGGGGAAGCCATATTAGACCTAGTCCTTAGTGGAACACCAGATCTAGTGCAAGAGATAAGGGTGTTGGGGCCACTTGGCAATAGTGATCATATCATGATCGCCTTTGATTTAATTAGTGGAGGAGGTATAGTAAGGAAATTCACAGTACTACCACCTTTTAACTTTCGAAAGGGAGACTATGATAAAATGAGGAAAACAGTTAAGAAAAAACTGAAAGGAGCAGTTGCAAAGGTTAAAGACGTACATCAAGCTTGGGTGTTGTTGAAAAATACTATCTTGGAAGCCCAGACCAGCTGTATTCCACGCTTTAAGAAAAGTGGAAGTCCAAAAAACTGCCAGCATGGTTTAAAGGTGAGGTCAGAGAGGCTGTTGTTGTCAAAAAAGCATCTTTCAGGAAATGGAAAAAAGAGCCAAACGACGAAACCTGGAAACAGCACAAGTACTGGCAAGTCAAATGCAAGGCATTGATAAGGCAGGCAAAGAGAGAATTTGAGAAGCTTGCTGCGGAAGCAAAAACACGAAATAAAGACCTTTTCAAGTACATTCGTATCAAAAAACCTGTGAGAGAGTCAGTTGGTCCATTAGATGATAAAGGGGTTAAAGGAGCACTAAGAGGCGACAAGGCAATAGCGGAGAGACTGAATGAATTCTTTGCTTCGGTCTTTACTGAGGAAGATGTAGGGATGTTACCCATGACTGACGTGGTATTTAAAGGTGCGGAAGAATTGAAGGAAATATCGATACATCGGGAAGATGTCTTACAACTATTAGATAAACTGAAGAGTAGCAAATCACCTGGGCCGGATGGTATACATCCAAGGGTGTTGAAAGAACTGAAATATGAGATTGCAGACCTGCTATCAGTAATCTGTGAACTGTGAACTATCATTAAAATCATCTCTAATACATGAAGATTGGAGGATCGCCAATGTAACACCAATTTTTAAAAAGGGTTCCAGGGGTGAACCGGGAAACTACAGACCGGTGAGCCTGACGTCAGTACCGGGGAAAATGGTAGAAACCATCATAAAGAATAAAATTACTCAGCATGTAGATAGTCATGACCTAATGGGAGACAGCCAACATGGCTTTAGACAAGGGAGATTTTGTTTTACTAATCTGTTATGTTTTTTTGAAGGAGTGAATAAACAGGTGGACAAAGGTGAGTCGGTTGATATCGTGTATCTGGACTTTCCGAAAGCCTTTGACAAGGTCCCTCATCAGAGACTTTTGGCATAACTAAAGAGTCATGGGATAGGAGGCAGTGTACTATTGTGGATCAGGAACTGGTTAAAAGATAGAAAGCAGAGGGTAGGGCTAAATGGCCAATTTTCCCAATGGAGAAAGGTGAATAGTGGTGTACCCCAGGGATCTGTGCTGGGTCCGCTGCTTTTTGACATATTCATAAATGACCTGGAAAGTGGAATAACGAGTGAGGTTATCAAATTTGCAGATGACACAAAACTATTTAAAGTTGTTAAAACCCAAGAGGATTGTGAAAAATTGCAAGAGGATCTTGATAAATTGGAAGACTGGGCATCAAAATGGCAGATGAAATTTAATGTGGACAAGTTCAAGGTTATGCACCTAGGGAAGAACAACCCAAACTATGGTTACACGATGCAAGGTTCCACATTAGGAACCACCACCCAGGAAAGAGATTTAGGCGTCATTGTGGATACCATGTTAAAACCCTCCGCCCAGTGTGCAGCGGCGGCCAAGAGAGGAAATAGAATGCTAGGTATGATAAGGAAAGGAATGGAAAATAAAACAAAAGATATTATAATGCCTCTATATCGTTCCATGGTGAGACCGCACCTTGAATATTGTGTGCAATTCTGGTCGCCGTATCTTAAAAAGGATATAGCGATTTTAGAAAAGGTTCAGAGAAGAGCCACCAAAATGGTAAAGGGGATGGAAGGATACTCCTATGAAGAAAGGCTAAAAAGGTTAGGGCTCTTTAACCTGGAAAAGAGACGGCTGAGGGGCGATATGATAGAAGTCTATAAATTAATGAACGGAGTGGAACGGGTAAACGTAGATCGATTGTTTACGTTATCAGAATATAGAAAGACTAGGGGACATGAAATGAAGCTACAGGGTAAACTATTTAAGACTAATAAAAGAAAATATTTTTTCACTCAACGTGTAATCAAACTCTGGAATTTGTTACCGGAGGATGTAATAAAGGCTGTTAGTGTAGCTGGGTTTAAAAAAGGTTTGGACAAGTTCCTGGAGGAAAGGTCCATAAACCATTATTAAGAAGTGACCGAAGATATCAATGCTTCACCCAGTACAAGCATTGTGGAACTTGTGTCTCTTGGGGAAACTGCTAGGTACATATGACCTAGATTGGCCACTGTTGGAAACAGAATACTGAGCTTGATGGACCTTGGTCTGACCCAGTATGGCATATTTTATGTTCTTATGGTGTAAATGGGACATTTCCACCAAGAGAGCTTCCGGAGTCTGGATTGTCTTTCCCGGAATTGTTTTCTTTTTGCAACAGATCTGCTCTATCTGGCATGGAAATTCACACCCTGTAGCCTCTAGGTTTCTCCTAGCACAGTCTTGTGAGGGGTAGGTTGAGAGTAGGCAGCCTGTTAGATTGCCTTTGGCTAAGCATCCCTGGGGATGAGCTTCCCCTGGAGATGGGGATCATCTGGAATCTGTACAAGATTTGAGCTATGACTGATTCATATGGCTCAGTTCTCGGCTTTGATGTGGACAAAGTAATACTCTTGCCTTTGGAGGATCGTGAAGAGGCCAGTGTTATATGCCTGTTTTAGAAGGAAGACTTGGCAGCTTTGATTGCCAAGGTCTCATCCACCTTGAATTTGGTGGATGCTCCAGCCCCGGAGCAGGAGTCAAAGGTACATCCAAGTCCTGCAAGGAGTGCAGAAATTCACTACTGTCTTCCCATTCCCAGAGCTGTTCATGGACATGATTCAATCACAGTAGGACTCCCCCCCCCCCCCCAAGGGATAGTGTAGTTACTCACCTGTAACACGTGCTCTCTGGGAATAGTAGGAATCAGTCCTCACATATAGGTGACATTGATGCCGGCAGAGCAATTCCCCAGCTTTCAAAGAAAGCCTTTAGGAATACTATCACACATGCATGGTCCTCTTCCCATCCAAAGGTGCCATCTTGTCAGTCAGATGACCTAGTGAAAAAGGACAAAACACTGTAGGGAGGCAACTCCAAGGGGAGGAGGGAGGGTTGGGAGGATTGATTCCTGCTGTTCCCAGAGAACACCTGTTACAGATGAGTAACTACGCTTTTTCGAGGAACAAAGAGGAAGTCAGTCCTCACATATTGTACTCCATAGCTCCAGGCTACCAAGGACCAAACCACAACAGTGACCATTCTGATAACTGTGAATTGCAGGAGGTGAGTCCCATTGAGAGAATCTGCAAGACCCCCAGTATCCAGCAACACTATCACTCCGGTAGCATGAATACAGGAGAGCCAGAGGGCAGGAGTTGTACACCCCAAAAATATTATGGCGTACTGTCCCTGCGGGACTTGCTCTCCAGGCAGTAATGGGCTACAAACATGTGAATCGAAGACTGTGTGACAGCCCTGCAGATTTCCATCACCTGCACTGAGCAGAGGTTGGCAACCAATGTAGCCATAGCCCACAAGCAATGTGCAGTGATCCGATTGTCAAAGGAGAGGCCTGCCTGCCTGCTTGCTTGCTTGCTTGCTTGTAGGCGAGGGCAATGCAGTCCACCACCCAAGTGGACAAAGTTTGCTTCGTTACCAGGAGACTCAGTCTACTGGGGTCATATGAGACAAAGAGCTGAGGAGTTTTGCAGATAGAAGGACAGGGCCCGCTTACAGTCCAGCGTATGCAATATGATCTTCTCCCTGCGGCCATGGGGCTGTGGAAAAAAGGTGGGAAGGACTACCTCCTGGTTGAGATGGAAGAGAAATACCACCTTGGGAGGAATTTGGGGTGTGTGCAGAGCACTACCCTGTTCTTATAGAACCTTGTGTATGGGGCATCCGCCACCAAGTCCTGGAGTTCGCTCACTCTCCGAGCAGACCTGATGGCCACCAGAAAGACAAGTTTCCAGGAGAGGTATCTCAAATGGCAGGTAGCCAGAGGCTTGCACGGCGGCCTAGTGAGTTGGGAGAGCACCACATTAAGGTCCCATTCTACCGTCAGAGGTGGGAGAGGGAGCTTCAATAGCAAGAGGCCCTTGAGACCAGGGGCTGGTTCGAGAGGGGTTGCCCTTCTACAGTATAATGGTGAGCAACTATGGGACGCAGGTGCACCCTCACTAAATTAGACTGCAGGCTGATGTGTGAGAGATGCAGTAACTACTGTAGCACTAGTTGCACGTGGCAGGAGAAAAGGTTCACTCCTCTCTGCACACCAGACTGAGAATCTTCTCCATTTGAAAACGTATGCTCATCTGGTGGAGGGTTTTTGGGAGGCCAGGAGGATCTCCTGGGAGACTGAAAGGAGCTAAGGCTACCCTTTCATCAGCCATGCCATCAACACTAGCGACCCCATAAGGGGGTACAGGATGGAGCCCTCCTCCTGGGACAGGAGGGCCGGATCCCGACCCAGCGGGACTGACAGTGCCACTGACAAGGAGAGCAGCAGAGGGACCCTGGGTTGTCAGGCCCATCTGGGGGTAAAGAGTAGTTACTCACCTGTAACAGGTGTTCTCCAGGAGCAGCAGGAATCAGTCCTCACATATGGGTGTCATCGGCGCCGATGAAGCCCCAGCGGAGCATTTCCCCAGCTTTCCATGAAAGCCTTTGGGAATGCAGGCACGCATGCGCGGTTCCCTTCCCACCTAAAGGTGCCATCTTACCTCAGTCAAATGACATAGCTAACAGCAGCACACAAAAATGTAAAAACAAACTGTGTACAACTGCAACTCCAAGGGGAGGAGGGAGGGTCGTGAGGACTGATTCCTGCTGCTCCTGGAGAACACCTGTTACAGGTGAGTAACTACTCTTTCTCCAGGACCAAGCAGGAAGTCAGTCCTCACATATCGGTGACTCCCTAGCTCTGGGCTACCAGGAACCCAGGCTGAACAAGAGAACTCCCTCTAGTCACAGCATCAAAGAAAGGCTTTTCAAGGACACAACCTCCACCGGTAGCCCAACAGAGGGCAGGAGGGCAGGAGTTGCCTAAACCTCAAAGAGATTCCGGAGTACTGCTTGGCCAAAAGCACTGTCCCTACGGGCTCCCTCACCAGACAGTAATGGGCCACAAAAGTCTGGCTTGAAGACCAAGTTGCAGCCCTGCAGATGTCTACCAAGGGCACAGAGTGGAGATGAGCCACTGAGGCAGCCATTACCCTGACACGATGGGCCGTGACCCTACCCTGCAAAGGAAGGTCAGCCGCCCTGTAAGCCCAGGTGATACAGTCAGCCACCCAGATGGACAAGGTACGCTTGGACACAGCCAACCCCAACTTATTGGGGTCAAAGGAGACGAAGAGCTGAGTAGCCCCTTCTATGCCCCTGCGTACGGTCAAGGTAGAAGGATAAGGCCCTCCTACAGTCCAGGGTATGCAGGACTGCTTCAGCCTGGCTAGCATGAGGCCTAGGGAAGAATGTTGGAAGAACCACCTCCTGATTGAGGTGGAAAGAGGAGACAACCTTAGGAAGGAACTTGGGATGAGTCCTGAGGACTACCCTGTGCCTATAAATCCTGGTATAAGGCCTATCGCAGACCAGGGCCTGAAGCTCACTCACTCGCCTAGCTGAGGTGAGGGCTATCAGGAAGAGAGTCTTCCAGGAGAGGAAGCGTAGAGAGCAAGTAGCCATCAGCTCAAAGGGTGGGCGAGTCAGTTGCTGCAAGACCACATTCAGCTCCCACTCAGGAGCAGGACGACGGATGGGAGGCTTGAGCAAAAGCAAGCCCCTGAGAAAGCGGGACACCAAAGGGTGACCAGACAGAGAATGTCCCTCCACCAGTGAGTGGTGAGCTGCTAGAGCTGAGAGGTGGACTCGAACGGAATTGGACTTAAGTCCCTGATTGGACAAGTGCAGTAAGTACTGAAGCCCTACTGGCACAGTACAGGAGAAAGGATCCTCTGTACGTAGCTGACACCACACAGAAAACCTCTTCCATTTGAGGGCATAGGTTTTCCTAGTGGACTGTTTCCTAGAGGCTAGGACAACCTCCTCAACGTCCCGAGGTAGGCCCCAGGGAGCCAAAACTATCCTTGTAGCCTCCAGACCATCAAATTGAGAGCTTTGAGATTGGGGTGCAGAAGGGAACCCTGCTCCTGTGAGAGCAGGTCGGGTTGTAACCCCAGAGGTAGTGGGGAATCCACTGCCAGCTGAAGCAGAAGTGGAAACCAAGGCTGCCTCGGCCACCTGGGAGCTACCAGCAGGACCGAGGCCTTGTCCTGAAGAGTCTTGAAGAGTTCGGGCCACCAAGGGCGTGGGAGGAAACGCATACAGGAGGCCCTGAGACCAGGACATCAGAAAAGCATCTGGTGCTATCCTCAAAGGATGCGGTTGCCTGGAGCAGAATTTGGGCAGTTGCTTGTTCAGTGGACTGGCAAAGAGATCTATCCAAGGGAGACCCCACTTCAGGAAGATCTTCTGAACGACCAAGGGATGCAGCTACCACTCGTGGGCCTGCAGAATTCTGCTCAACCGGTCGGCCAGGCAGTTCTCCTGGCCTGGAAGGTACACCGCCTTGAGAAGCATATTGTGCTTCAGGGCAAAGGAACAAAGGTCCTGAGTCTCTCGACAAAGAAGCTTGGACCCAGTCCCACCGTTTGTTCACATAAAACATGGCTACCTGGTTATCTGTTTGAATCAAGACTGAGCGGTGAGCCAGGGCCGGAGAAAAAACCTTGAGAGCTAAGCGGATAGCTCGAAGTTCCAGGAGATTGATTTGTTGGGCTGCCTCCCAGGGAGACCAGAGGCCCTGAGTGCACTTGTCTAGACAATGAGCACCCCAACCCTCCAGAGAGGCATCGGTGGTGAGGACCACCGAGTATTCTGGCATTTGGAAGGGCATCCCCTTCAGCAGATTGGGTGGATGTAGCCACCAGCTGAGGGAGGTCAAAAGGGGTCTGGACACCTTTATCCTGTCTCTTAGGCGGCCTGTGGCTTGAGACCACTGAGTCCGAAGGCACCACTGTGCAGGCCTCATATGGAGCCTGGCTTTGGGAGTCACATGCACTGTCGAAGCCATGTGGCCCAGAAGTCTGAGGCAGAGTCTGGCGGAGACCAGGGACCTGTTTAGTAACTGTTTGGCCATGTCCATCAGTCTTTGAGCCCTGTCTTCTGGCAAGAATGCCTTTGCCAGTTGAGAATCCAATCTTGCCCCTATGAACTCCAAGTTCTGGGAGAGGAGCAAAGTGGACTTTGCGAAGTTTATGACAAAGCCCACGTTTTGAAGTAGAGCAATGGTTCTGAGGGTGGCTTGTCTGGCCTCCTGGCACGTCTGACCCCTGATGAGCCAGTCGTCCAGATAGGGAAAGACAAAGATGCCTTGATTTCTCAGGTAGGCCACAACCACTGCCAGGCACTTGGTAAAGACCCTGGGAGCGGAGGCCAGGCCTAAAGGTAGTACCCTGTACTGATAATGGTTTCCTCCCACAATGAACCTGAGGTACTTTCTGTGGTCTGGAAGTATGAGGATGTGAGTGTACGCATCCTTTAGATCTAAGGAGCATAGCCAATCTCCCTGCTGGAGGTAGGGCAGAAGTGTTCCAAGAGTAAGCATGTTGAACTTTTCTTTCTCTAGGAACTTGTTGAGGTTCCTGAGGTCCAGAATGGGCCGAAGGCCACCGGTCCTCTTGGGTACCAGGAAATACCTGGAGTAGAATCCGTGACCTTGCAAGTGGGGAGGCACAGGCTCCACCGCCCTGTCCACCAACAGACCTTGGAGCTCTCAAAGGAGAAGGTCTGTGTGCAGGGGAGGCCTCAAGGGCTCCCCTGGGAAGTAAGTAGGAGGCAGTTGATGAAAATGCAGGGCATAGCCCTTTTGGACTACGTCTAGCACCCAACTGTCGGTGGTAATGAGAGGCCACTGATGGGCAAAAAGTACAAGGCGACCACCTGTGCAGGGCTGGGAAAGCAGGGACGGAGTGGCTACGCTCAAGGAGTCAAAAACCCCCACTCTGCTGAGTGGTAGCAGGGGCCTGAGGCTTGGGGGTTCTCTGCCTACAGGGCCCATTACCCTGGCCCTTGGCTTGCTGACCCTGGGGGGCAGCTTGGGCAGCCTGATACTGAGGGTACTGTTTGTAGGCAGTGCCCTTCCTCGGGTAAAAGGACTTTTTACCCGAGCCCTTCTTCTTATGTGAAGGGGCAGAGGTCTTCCTCGACAGCCTTGTCCGGGTAAGGTGCTTGGTCTCGAGCTGAGCGGCCTTCTCGGTCACGGGTTTGCCAAAAAGGTTCTCACCTCGGCAGGGGACATCGACCAACTTGTCCTGAACCCATGGCTCGAGGTCCGATGACTGCAGCCATGCCTGGCGTCGAGCCGCGATGCTGGCAGCCGCTACTCGGGCCGAAGCCTCGAAGCCATCGTAGGCGGCACGGGAAATGAACTTAGAGCATTCCCGAATCCCCAAGGACAAGGTCTTAAATCTCTGCAAAGGTTCCCCGGAGAGACCAGCAGAGAATCCGGCCAACTCCTTGGCCAGGTCTCGCAAGTACATGCCCATGTACAGCTGGTAAGACTGGACACGGCAAGCAAGCATAGACCCCTGGAAGCACTTCCTACCGACGCCATCGAGGTTGCGAGCCTCCCTGCCAGGGGGCACCGCGGAGTGCATCTTCTGGCTCTTCAGACGATGCATGGCCGATTCCACAACCATGGAATGGTGTGGTAACTGTGCTTTCTGGAAACCAGGACTCTTGCGGAGCCAATAGATGGAATCGACCCGCTTGCTCAGAACCGGCGCCTCCCACATCCGGAAGAGGAGCTGTTCCAGCATTGGAGGAACCAGGACAGTAAAGGCCTCCTTCGGAGGAGAGTCATACTGTAGAGCATCAAGCTCCTCGGCTCGAGGCTCTTTCTCAGGATCGGCAGGGATAGCCAAGGCAGCGGCCATATCCCGAACGAACTCCGAGAACCTAGTGTCCTCCAGAGGGGATCTACTCCGGGGCTCAGACTGCGGTGAGTCGGACGGGACGCACCGAGTCTTAAAAGTATCGGGAGACTCCTCGTCCTCCGTCTCCCAGGCGGACTCATCCGAGGAGGAGTCAGGGTCTGACCCCGAAGGGCCCCGAGGCACCCGCTCCGACGCCGGGGGCACCAGCGTCAACACCCTCGGTCCCGAACGGGAGGTCGAGGGAGACCTCGACCGAGGACGACTTCGAGCCACGTGGGTCTCGAGTATCGGCTCAGTCTCCGGGGTTGACTTCGAAGTCGACGTCCCGGTGGTCGGGGCAGATGCACCAGACAGGCTGGCCATCAGTGCCCGCTGCTGCTCCATGAAGGCAGACAATCTGCACATCAAGGCAGTCATCCTGAGACTCAGCTCAGGAGACGCAGCAGCCACCGACTCGGGCCCCGGACGTCGGCTCTCTGAGAGGAGAGTCCACGAGGACAACGGGGCTTACGTGTCCAGCAGACTCCGGCTCCACGCGAGGAACTTTGGCAGGCTTCTCTTGGTCCACGGGCCTGGGACGTCAGTCGGGGGTCTTAGACCTGGCCCTCGAGGGACCAGGGACCTCCTCCGACGCCGCCCTTGCAAGCCGCTTCTTCCTCTTGCGTTCCCGGTCGGGGGACCCCCTGTCCAAGGAGCTTCGATGGTGCTCGGGATCGGAATCCTGGGATGTTGAGGCCTCAGACGAGGTCCGGGCGCGGCCGGAGGCAGAGTCCGAGAAAAACCTTTCCTTCTGATGCTGCCGACTTTTGAGTGCCTTGGAAGACATCTTCCCACATGGCCCACACGACTTGGGGTCGTGGTCAGGGCCAAGGCACCGAAGGCAGCAGTCGTGTGTGTGTCGGTGAGAGACATACGTTTCTTACACCAATCACACTTTTTGAAACCACTGGAAGCCATCGGGGAAAAAAGAGCCCCTGCGAGGTCAAAAGACCGGCCTTCCAGGGAAAAAATGAAAAAAGGGCGCAAACGCCAGCCACAAAGGGCAAAAACCGAAAAAGAAATAAACGGGCTCGATACCGGTGCACCGAACCCGGCGGGAGGGGAACCAGCGTTGAACTGGAGAAAAAATAGCGAAAAATCGCCAAAGAAAAAATCACTTTTATCCGGGAGAACAGGACACACGTCCGGTGGGCTTCTCGGAAAAAAAGAGACTGAGGTAAGATGGCACCTTTAGGCGGGAAGGGAACCGCGCATGCGTGCCAGCATTCCCAAAGGCTTTCATGGAAAGCTGGGGAAATGCTCCGCTGGGCTTCATCGGCGCCGATGACACCCATTATGTGAGGACTGACTTCCTGCTTGGTCCTGGAGAATCAGAATTACTGATGCCTGCTTGCTCTGGACCTTGAAGAGGGTCTTGGCCATCAGCGGTGTCGGTGGGAAGGCATAGAGGACTCCCTCGGACTACAGGATCAGGAAGGCATCTGCTCTGACCCTTCCTGGGTGCAGTTGGCATATGCAGAAGGGGGGCAGCTGTGTATTGTCCAGGGAGGTGAACAGGTCCATCACGGGCCTGCCCCAGTGGCGGAAGAGTCCTTGCACCACCATGGGGTTCAGACACCATTTGTGTGGGCGGAGGACTCTGCTGAGTTTGTCTGTTAAGCAATTGTTCTGACCTGGAAGGTATACTGCTCGCAGGAGCATTCAGTGGCATACTGCAAAGGAGAGGAGAGCCATCGCTTCCTGGCAGAGGGAGTACAAACCCGTGCCCCCCTGGCTTGTTCACATAAAACATGGCAACCAGTTGTCTGTCTGGATCAGCACCAGGCAGTTGCATAGGTGGTGGCAGAAATCTTGCAAGGCCAGGGAGATGGCTGAGTTCCAGGAGGTTGATCTCGACCAGCTGCCTTGAGTGTGGAGGTCTCTGCAGTGTGCCCCCCAACCCAGGAGGAAGGCATCCGTAGTCAGGACCCTCTGCGGTGCGGATGCCTGGAGGTGGTGTAGGGACTGCCACCAGTTGGCAGATGACCCCCTGACCCTGTCGCACAACCTGCCCGTGGCCCGAGTCCACTGGGAACAGAGGACCACTAGGCTGCCTGCATATGCAAGCAGGCTAGGGTCGTGACAGACTGTGGAGGCCATGTGGCCCAGCAGATGGAGGAGGTGGTGAGCTGGTATGAACTGGTGAGTCTGCACCTCTCCCACCAGCTGCACGAGGCGATGAGCCCTTTCCTTTGGGAGGAAGGCCTTGACCTGTAACGTGTCCAGCTGGGCCCCTATGAACTCCAGGTTTTGGGTTGGGGTGGGATTTGGGGTAGTTGATAACAAACCCTAGGTGCTGCAGGAGGCGGCTTGTTTGCCCAGTGGCCTGGCTGGCCTCAAAGGCCGTGCAGCCTCTGATGAGCCAGTCATCCAGATAGGGGAAGATGAAGGCCCCTTCTAGTTGCATGTGGGCAGCCATGACCGCCAGGCACTTTGTAAAGACTCTTGGCAAGGAGGCCAGGTCGAATGGAAGCACCCTGTACTGGTAGTGCTCTCCTCCCACCACGAACCTTAGGTACTGTCAGTGAGGGGTGGATCAGGAAATGTGTATATACACCCTTTAGGTCTAAGGAGCACAGATGATCTCTCTGGTGGAGGTAGGGCAGCAGAGTTCCAAGGGAGAGCATCTTGAACTTCTCCCTCACCAGAAACTTGCTCAGGTTCCACAGGTCCAGAATGGGCCAAGGCCTCGTTCTTTTGGGGACAAGGAAATACCTGGAGTAGAACCCCTTTCCCCACAAATGTCTGGGTACAGGTTCCACCGCCCTGTCCTTGAGCAAGTCTGCAAGCTCTGAAAGAACAAGGTCTGGTGAAGGAGAGACCATACCGGCTCTCCTGGGAAGAACCCTGGGGGTGTTTGCTGGAACCTGAAGAGATAGCCCTCCTTTATCACTCTCAGGACCCACTGGTCCATGGTGACCCCGGTCCATCTTTGGGCAAAGAACATCAGGCAGCCCCCAGTGGGCTGGGGAGGGTCTCCCCGGGGAGAGGGGGCCCTGCCCAGGGAGTCAAAAGCTCCCCCCAAGCTGGGTGGGAGCTGGTGGCTGAGGCTTCTGAGCCTTTGGCTTCCTTTGCCCATGGCCTTGGCTCTTGGGCTGGGGACCCTGTTGCTGTTGCCCCGGGTAGGGGTGGTACTGGCCCTGGTGAAAAGACCCCTTTTTCCTGATGGTTTCTTCTGGGGAAGGGTCGAGGTTTTTCGAGAGCCTCTGCCTGGTCACAACCTTGGCTGCCTGTCAGCAATGGGCTTGCCAAACAAGTTTTCCCCGGTGCAGGGGACATCGAGCAATTTTTATTGCACCCATTGCTCGAGGTCGGAGGTCTGCAGCCAGGCCTGGCGCCAGGCCCCTATGTCCGCTGCTGCTACTCGGGCTGCGGATTCAAAGCTATCGTAGGCGGCGCGGAAAAGGAACTTTGAGTAGTCCTGGATTCTGGATGTCAGGGCTTGGAACTTCTGGAGGGGTTCCCCGGTAAGGCTTGCAGAGAAGCCCACTGGTTCTTGGATGAGGCCCTTGAGGTACATGCCTATGTATAATTCATAGGCCTGTATCTGACAGCCCAGCATGGATCCCTAGAAGCACATGTGCCCGAGAGCGTCGAGGGCTCGGGCCTCTCTACCGGGGGGAACAGAAGAGTAGTAGTTCTGATTCTTCAGCTTTTGCATAGCAGACTTCCACGACCATGGAGTTATGCGGGAGTTAGGACTTTTGGAAACCTGGGCCCTTTTTTTTTTTTTGTGTTGAACAATTTTTATTATTAGGTATAAGAACATACATACATACATACAGCAAAACAATACAGTATCAAACTGTCTCCGACAACACCCCCCACCACCCAACCGAGGAACCACATGCTTCTCATATAGGGTAACAGATAAGCCAAACCCCGGAATTATACAACTAACCAGTAATATTCACTACTAAGGGCAACAGTACAACAGTGTACACACATTACATTGCGCCCGAAATCCACAGCAGGTAGAATAACATACCCTGGTCCTCAACAAAGTGAGAGAGATAGAAAGATAAGAAAGGAAAGAAGTATAAGAGACAAGAAAGAAAGAAAAAAAACCACTTCATACTCGTGACATAATAACGGTCTCGCTAATACATCTGTATCCCTATTTTTACATAAAATACCAACTTCCTCCCTATCCGGAATAGCCATTATATGGGGATCAAAAGCCAAACCCTCAGATAACAACACATCCTCATAATATAAGTATCCATATATAGCAGCCTTAAAACTATTCAAGACCTTTTCAATACCTAAAACTATACCAAACTCCCTCCCCCCGTCCCCACCCACCCACTCCCCCCCCCCCTCACCATGGAAGATCTACCTCTTCTCATACAGGGCTCCAGGGTAAGCTGGAACATAAGTCCCTTACAAGATTGAATGACAGTATGTACCAACATCTGGCTTGTCGCAACAATCGATATACAAAAGATAACTAATGGGGACAAATCCCCCCCCCCCCCAAGAGTTAAAAACACCTCCCAAAGTTGCGACACACTATCTGTCCGACCCCTAAGAGTAGCGGTAAGTTTTTCCATCCGCTACATATCCCAAATTTTTATCCACCATTCCAGCAAAGTCGGCGCAAATGAGCGCTTCCAGAAGCGCCCAATTACCGAGCGAGCTGCTAACAATAAACAATTAACCAACCTACTCTTATCCAGAGGAAGTAGCAGTTCCGGGATATAACCCAAAAGACAAAGCTCTGGCAGACAAGGCAGCTCCACCTCCCGCCGATTAGAAATTTGAGAAAGGACCGCCAACCAAAAGGACTGAATGTATCTACACTCCCACCACATATGTAGAAATGTGCCCCTCTGGCCACAAATGCTAACATAGAGGATCATCCGCTCTGCCCCACCGAAACAATTTCTCAGGTGTAACCACCATTCGAAAAAGTATACGCAGCTGTGTGTTCACAATCGATAAAGAAATAGAGCACCTATGCGAAGAAATAATTTTGTCCCACATCTCCTCCATGTTATCCGACAACTCCCTCTCCCAATGTTTTTGAGAGATTGGAGGAGAATAAGAAGCAGCGATATCCAAGGAAAGAGCTCTATAGAGTCTAGCCAACAGAGCCTTCGAACGAGAACCTTGAAAGAGAATAGTTTCCCATTGTCTTGGAGTCCTTGTTCCAGCAGAAAAATACATCAGTTCCGAAAAACAGTGCCGAAATTGGAGATACTGAAAGACTGACATATCCCTGCCAAAGAGATGTTCTAATTGTGATTTGGACAAAAATTTACCATTATCATACATGGAAAAAACATTAGTCTGCGCACTAATTGATCGAAATCCTTTCCAACAAACCCAAGAAAGGGAAAAGCCCCCAACACTGTAAAAGGAGATAATTTCGAAGGTAACAAAGATAATTTGCTCATTTTCCCCCAACTACTCCACATGGGTTGCAACAGTACATGACGTAAGAGTAACTGAGGACCCATACGAGCATCCAAAAACGGTGTTGCCAATAAAGGAATAGGTGCAAGCCAAGCAGCTTCGGCTTGAGCCCAAGAAGAATCCTGATGCAGTTTCCAAAAATGAAGAATGCGAAGGCAAGAACAATGATAATATAGTTCAAAATTGGGAAGACCCAAACCTCCTAAAATCTTAGGCCGGACCATTGTCTGCCATTTAATCCACGGACGCTTACCTTGCCAGATAAATTTGGTAATCATTTGCCTTAATTCTACAAAAACCTTTCTAGGGACAGAGATTGGTAACTGTTGAAAAAGAAATAAAAACTTAGGTAATGCCAGCATCTTAATCACATTTATTCTACCTAACCAGGAAACCGTAAGAGAAGACCACTGTAGAAGCTCCTCTCTCACCGCTTTCAAAAGGGGAGGATAATTTAAAACATATAAGTCTTCCAGTTTTTCAGGAATAGTAATACCTAAATATCTGAACTGAGAGATGATAGGGAAAAGGTCAGCAGAAAAAACTTTCTCCTCTCACCCCTATGGAACATGGTAACAGGACCGATTTAGCGAAATTGACCTTAAAACCTGACATAGACGAGAACCTACGGAGTAAGCCAACTATTAAAGGTAAGGTACTGTCAGGGTCTCTAAGAAAAATCAATGTATCATCAGCATATAAGGAAACAATGTGAGTTTGATGCCCTATTTTAATGCCAAGATCATCTGCCTGGGATCACAACCGGATTGCAAGGGGTTCAAGAGCAAGAGCAAAAAGTAAGGGGGAGAGTGGACAACCTTGTCTGGTCCCTCTGCCCAATATGAAAGGAGATGACTGAAAACCATTAACCTGTACTACCGCACTCGGAGTCTTGTATAAAGCCTCAATCTACCCCCGAAAATTAGGGCCAAATCCAAAATGCTGCAACGTTGCAAATATGGCCACTCTACCCTATCAAAGGCCTTTTCAGCGTCTAAAGAGAGCACAGCAAACTTTCCGTTACCTTTCTGCAAACCAAGTAAAATATTAATGTCTCCAAACGTTTTTAAAACCATATCTACCTTTGATAAAGCCTGTCTGATCAGGGTGTACAATTTCCTGAATATTGGAATCCAATCTCATCGCAAATATTTTTGTCAGAATTTTATATTCTATGTTTAGTAAGGATATAGGTCTATAATTCGTACACAGTGTCGGATCTTTACCTTCTTTAGGAATCACTATAATAGAAGCCTGATACATAGACTGCGGTAATTTTCATTGGATTAATACCTCATTATACACCCTAACCAACACCGTGGCAATCTGAGCCGAGAGAACCTTGTACAGTTCCACCGGAAGCAGATCTGGTCCAGAGGCCTTGGCATTTTTCAGTCTTCGGATAGCTTCTTGCACCTCCTCTAACTGGATAGGTCTCTGTAAAGAATTAAAGACATCTTTCGATATTTGAGGAAGATTAGATTCGTTCAGCCAGTGATTCACTTCAGGTACATCTCCGGAAAACTGCGATGTATATAAAAAGTTTTATAAAATTTTGCCAAACAATTAGCCATCTCTGTAGATTTCTTAAGTAAGGTGCCTGTATCATCCATAATGGCAGAAATTTTCTTTTTCAGCCTCTGTTGTTTTAATTTCCAGAGAAGCATCTTACCAGCTTTGTTACAATATGTACCTTTTCAAGTTCACTTATTTGAGCCCGCAAATTATCCTGTTGCAACCTCTTGTTTTTGAAACGCTTTTGAGAGCAAAATCAAATGTCCCCTCATGACTGCTTTTCCCACGTCCCATAACAAAGAACAAGATATCTCAGGTGAGTTATTAAATTGTAAATACTCTTTCCAACAGGTTTGGATTTGTTCCACAAATTTCTTATTCTTCAAAAGCGGTCTATTTAACGACCGTTCTAGGGGGAGTTTCTTGATCAGCTAATACCCAATCCAAAGCTACCAAATGATGATCCGATGGACCCTTCGCACCAATGTGTACTCTGGAAATAGAGGGTAATAGCGACTGGGACACCAACCAGGAATCAATTCTGGAATATGAGTGGTGTCTGGGTGAGAAAAACGTGTAATCTCTTTCTCCAGGGTGGAGCTCTCTCCAAACATCTCGGAGGTCTGAGGTTGAAATGAACGTCCTTAGTGCTTTGGACTCACCCTTCCCCCTTCTCCATGGTGCTGACCTATCCATCTCTGAGGTGACACTGTTGAAGTCTCCCCCCCCAACAAAATTTCACCTGTAGCATGAGTCCAAAGAACATCCAGAAGATCATGCAACGACATCGCCACATCTGCTGAAGGAATATAAACAAAGTAATTGGGTAATTATTACAAGACCCCAAAATAATAAGAAAACACCCCAAGGGATCCGAAATGTGCGATGAAACCACAAAAGGACAATCCTTGGAAAGTAAAATCGCCACCCCCCTCCTATGTGAAGTGAAATTAGAACAAAAAACCTGCGGATATGCTTTAGAAGATAAGCCAGATAGTGCACCTGGTGCTAAATGAGTTTCCTGGAGGAACACAATATCGGCTTTTTCCCTATGAATTTGGGCTTGCACCCTGCGCCTCTTGATGAGGTGATGCAATCCCCTAATATTCCATGTTATTAATTTAAGCATAATGATCAGTACAAATTCGCTTACCTGAAACAGCCAGTTGGTTCCACACCGCCACCCTGTCATTATTAAGTATGTAGTCTAAGTACCAAGATATTCCCTTATATCCCAAACTCTTCCAACAATTACTCTTCTCCAACCCCCCCAGCTGCAAACCCCGTACCCCTCCCCCCAGCCCCTAATACCCCCCACCCCCATACCCCTGGTCCGGAAAGAAAAAGACCTCTCCTCCCCAAACCAAAGTTACAAGAACGGAAGCAATATCCAAGTCACCAAAGGGGTGATAAGAACCGCATTTAAACTCATCTACATCCCTCCCCCGAACCTAAATCATACACCTCTAGCCGTACAGATCCCCCCTCCCCCCTCTCACAGCCTAGTGCAACATCCCCACATGCCAGCTAAATATAACCCCAGCTCCACAACATATTCATCATAACCAAAGTGATAACCCCCCTGAAATAAACCAGATAAACCCCATACCCCTCACCCTAAGCCCAATCAAACCATGATTATGAAAAAGAGAGACAAAGTCCAATGATTTCACGGAGGAGCAGCAGTGTCCATAGCTTTGAGGGCCTGATCATCAGTATCCGCTTCCGATTGGCAATGCGAACGTGGAATCTTTCTTTTTAGGTGTCAACACCTCCCACTCCGACCGCAGGGTGCACTGACGTGGCATACGATCATCTCCATATTGAATCTGATCCACAAAGTCCATACATACCACTAGGTCCTTAATTTTTTGGGTTTTATTTTGCCACTCAAAAATTAATGCAAAAGGGAAGGTCCAGCGATATTTAATCTGCTTTTGTTGTAAAATCTGCGTTAATGGTTTAAAGCTCTGACGTTTCTCCAATGTAAAGGCGGATAAATCTTGATAAATTTGCAGCTCCCAGTCTCTAAAGAAAAAAAGAACGTTTACCGCAAAGTGCTCTCATTAACTCAGCTTTATCTTCTGAACATTGAAAACAAGCTATAATGGGACGGGTTCTGATATCTCCCCCAGCCTTCCCACTACCACTGCAGTGCGCTCTTTCTATTTTAACTGGAGAACCACTTGCGAACACACAAAAAGTGTATCTCTCTTGAACTAATGTGATAAGGTTACCAGTATAGTGGAAGATTCCGGCACCCCCCAAATTCTTATGTTGTTTCTCCGCTGTCTATTTTCAATATCATCCTGCCGTTCCTTCATATCTGCAGTAAGTTGCTCCAACTTATATATCTTTGATTGAAGCTCCACCGTGGAATCCATTTGTTCTCCAATATTAAATTCTGTTTGAGTTACTCGATCATCTAGAGATTTAAAATCATAGCAAAGATCGGAAATAGCTTTAGAGAAGTTGAGCCGGAAGGAGCGCAGTTCTTGTAAGATTTCTCGCAAATCCGCCTTAGAATCCAGTTGAGCTCCCATAGATTGGTCTGCACCAGATTCAGATGTCACAGAAGAAGATCCGGCAGCACCAGACGTGTGATTAGATGTGGAATGATCATTTTTCCTAGAGAATTTGGAGAGCGCAGTGGCATAAGTATTCTTAGCAGACATTTTAAACTATACCGCAGACTCAGAAGGATATTCCAAACTTTCAAGGACTCTGTCCCAAAACTCCAGCAAAGGGTCACAGAAGCTAATTTAATAGTCAAAGTGGCTAAATCAGCATATAATAATTCCACTGTAGGAGAGCCGAAATCATAGTATTAGCAACTCTCTGCACAGTCCCAAGTAATTCTTTAAAAGAGAAAAAAAAAACCCCTGATAATTGAATTGCGATATGGGTAACAGCCTCTAGATGGGGCTACATGCTCACAAAATATCAGCGCATCAAATTCACATGAAGATCGCAGCTCAGAGTACCGCAACCCTGTCAGAGGCAGTCCATCAATTCTTTGATGCTTTATGTAGCTGACATCCACTAAGACAGAAGAAATTAAATTTCATATTATTCCTTAGACTGGAATTGATGTTTCACTCCCATTTTTCAATTGATCCAAGCAGTTCTCTACATAGTGTATGAAAAAGAACTTGGATGGCAGCCGGTCTCCTCAGACTTAGCCAGTCAAGTTTGATGCCGTTGAGCACACAAGTACAACAGAATCTACAGACCCCCACAAACTCTCACCCAGAGCACTGCTCAAAAATGATTGCTCCATCCCCGTCATAAACCGCGCTCCGGAGACTCCATTACACACTGTGGAAACTGTCATTGCAGGGGATGACATAAAATGGCTGCATATCGCTACCATGTGGTAATGGCCGCCCCAACACTTGTTCCCGCTTCAGAGTCACCGTGCTCAACATCAATTGGGAGCATTAACTGCCTTTAAAACCCAAAGCGCCGTAGAAACCGGCAAAAATTTGCGATCTCTGATTATCAGTGCTAAGCAGGACCTTTAAAGCAGAAGCATCTTCCTGTACCGATCATCCCCGGCTCCGGCAAAAAGGATGGACAGAAGGCACTCACATTTATTCGACAATCATCAGTGGTAACATCACTTCGTGTTTCAGACAGATCGGGAAATTCACTGCGATCTGACCTACCACCCGAATTAACATCAGTCCGCTGAATCAGGCAAACCAGGAGATGTAACGGGAGCATACAGGAGTCGGCGGAGTCATCCCGCAATAAGTAAGTGACAGCGGTTTTGCTCTGAGCACAAAAACTAAGCAAAATTAAGCAAAATGACTATTGGGTCCCATTCCTACCCTCAAATCTGTGAGAGTGAAAAAAAAATCACATTTCTTCAAATTTTAGGGAGGATAGGATGGTTTTGGCAAGGAGCTTCAGAGAAACCCAGCCATTCTGCTCCGGGCTCACTAGCGCCCCCAACCTGGGCCCTTTTGACGCAGTAGATGGCATCAAGGCATCGGCTGACCACTGGCACAGAGGCCGGTGTCTCCTACCTCCGCAGGAGCAGCCTCTCGAGGATGGGCTGTACCAGCTCAGTGAGAGTCTCCTTTGGCGGGGACTCATACTGGAGAATCTCCAGTTCTTCGGTGCGCGGGTCCTCCTCTGACTTGGTTGGGATTGAAAGGGCCCAGACAAAGTCGTGGAAGGCCACGTCCTTGGGGGGGGGGGGGGGAGAATGGTGCTGGGGCTCTGGGGGAGACAGCTCCAAAGGGACATCTCAGTGTCAAGAAGTCTTGGGAGAGGCCTTAATGTTGATATCCTAATCAGAGCCGGAGAGTGTCGAGGACTCTGAGGCTCGGGACTCCCGTGCCTCGAGGTTGGCCCCGAGGAACCGTGGTCCTCCAGTGGATCTCGGGTCGGACTCCCTAAAACTGGCCGGGGAGGACCAGACATCCGAGGATTGGGTCAAAGATCTTGATTGGTGTCAAGGGCTCGGCCGAGCTAGTGGCTCTCAGGGCCTGGCTCGATGCCTGGAGACTCCCTCGCAGTTGGGAGCCTGGTTGTTGGGGCAGATGATGCGGACAAACCTGACATCATCGCCTGCTACAAGGCCAGGATGTCAGAAATATTCTGCTCTAGGGCCGCCATTCTGGATTCAATGCCAGAAGGCTCTGCAGCTGTCAGCGTGAACACACAGAGGGCCTCAGGCCTAATACCGGCACTCTCGTGAGTACGTCCTCGATGAGAACCACTGCCTCGAGGAGCTTTACACAGTCACTGCCGGCTGAGGACTGTGCTTGGAGTCGCCAGAGTCCCACCGCGGGACCTTTCTGGGTTTCACTGGTGGAATCTAGACTGGTCTTGAGGATTTTTTTCTTTTTCTTTCTGGGGTCCAAGTCTTTACGGAGGAGCTGCCACCGCTGCGGAACTCCAAAGATGCCCAAGCCTCGCAGGAGGTGCTCGGCTTGGGACTCAGCGTCAGGGAAGCTGGGGCTGAGTCGGACTGCAGGAGCATCCTCTCCTGCAACTGTGACCTTTTCTTGTTGGTTTTTGGAGTCATGGCCCGGCACAGGTCGCAGGTGGTACTGTCATGGTGCGGGCCAAGGCAGCATAAGCAGCAGTCATGGGTGTCTGACTGCAGCGGTCACATGTTTTAAACCCACCGGAGGACATGGTGGTGGACACCAGGCTGGGGTAGATGGCCCCGGGCGAAAATAGGCAGGAATGCCGGTGGAGGCAAAGCCTCATCAAAAAGAGGAAGCCAGGGACAGCACCGGCTCGAGGTGGGAAGAGGAACCGGTATGTAAACCGGGGAAAAAACAACTTTTAAGGATAATATTTGGAGGATTTTTCTGGGAAAAGCAGGACAAGTGTCTGTTGTGCTCTGTGGAAAAAAGGAGAATGACGAAGATGGCAACCTTGGGCGGGAAGGGGATCACGTAAGTGTGGTAGCATTCCAAAAGGCTTTCTGCGAAAGCTGGGGAAATGCTCCACGCTGGCTTCATCGGCGTTGACGTCACCCATATGCGAGGGCTGACTTCCTGCTTGTTCCTGGAGAATAAAGATGTATATAAGATGATGTACGCTGTCCCAGAGGAGTGTGTTGTTTAGTTTGATATTCCCAAGGTGGATGCACAGGTCACTGCAATTACTAGACAGACCACCATTCCTATGGAAGGTGGATTGGCCTTAAAGGATGCTTTAGACCGCAAAGTAGATTCCTTGTTGAAGAACCAGTTCACCATGCATCTCAAGCCTTGAGCTCCAGTGGATTCAGTGTCTTCTGAAGGATGATACTACCCTTCTTTTGGGGTCTGCTATGGCCTTCCTTTCTGATGCTATGTATGATCTCCTCTGCCTAGTGGCCAGGGATAGTGGCCTGTCGACAGTGACGCAGCATTGGATTTGGCTCCAACACCGAGCAACAGACACCTCTTCAAAAGCTTAGTTCAGGGGTGTCCAAACCTGTCCTGGAGGGCCAGAATCCTGGCAGGTTTTTGGGATAGCCCTAATGAATATGCATGAGATATATATGCATTAGAGATATCCTGCCAACCTGACTGGTTTGTGGCCCTCCAGGGCTGGATTTGGAGACCCCTGCCTTACACCTCTGTCATTTAAGATCGTGAGTGGACAAGGTGCAGATGTCCAAGACATCAAAAAGGTTAGATAGAATTTGTCAGAGTCCTCCTCACCACCACCTAAAAATTGTCTATTAGCCACCTTTTTGGTGGTGGTGAGAATCGAGGAGGAATGTGACACATTCTATATACCCTTTCGATGTCTAGGACATCCGTACCTTGCCCACTCACGATCTTAAATGACAGAGGTGTAAGGCAGGGGTCTCCAAATCCAGCCCTGGAGGGCCACAAACCAGTCAGATTGGCAGGATATCTCTAATGCATATATATCTCATGCATATTCATTAGGGCTATCCCAAAAACCTGCCAGGAATCCGGCCCTCCAGGACAGGTTTGGACACCCCTGGCTTAGTTGTTCTGACTGGCTTTTAAAGGAAAGTTTCTGTTTGGGACTGATTTGGAGCAGCTGTTAAAAGATCTGGGCGAGACGAAATCTTGTGGCCTGTGAAATGGGCAGGAGTCCCTTTTTCCATCAGCCTTTGCCCATGCCTCGCTGGCGGGCTAGTTGAATCTCCGGGACTCCCATTGCTAACGGCCTGGAAAACCTTTCTTCCTCTCTGCTTCTGGATATGTTTCTCAGTCCTTTCGAGGAGCTCATGGATCCAGAAATTTGGCCCCCTCCAGAGGGGGCTCCCTCCCACACTGCACAGTGAAATTTTGGGGGCTCATTCCTTGGTATCTCCAGTTGGAGGCAGGCTTCACCTTTTCTTAATGGAATGGGCTTGCGTTGCCAGATTGGTCGGTGCTAGACACCATTCAGTACGGCTATGTCCTGGAATTCAAAGAGCTAATTCCAGATGCCTTTGTCATCTCCACTTGTGGGTCTGCAATCAAAAGTGCTACTGCGCAGATCACACTGGACAAGTTGCTACTCTTGCAGGCCATGGGTGCCCATGATGGTCAGGGCAAGGGCAGGTATGCCATATATTTTGTGGTACCAAAAAAAGACTGATCATTCTAACCCATTCTGGACCTCAAGGGTATCAATGAACACATGCATATCCTGTGCATCTAGATGGAAACTTTGCAATCTGTGATTCAAGCGTTGCGCCAAGGGGAGTTCCTGGCATCTCTGGATTTGGTCGAAGTGTATTTTCATATCCCGATCTGGAAGGATCAGTAAAGATATCTGTGTTTTGCTGTTCTTAGCTCTCACTTTGTTTGTCGCCCTCCCCTTCAACCTCACCATTGCCCCAAGGATGTTCTCCAAAGTCATAGTGGTAGTGGCTGCGGTGCTATGGTGCGAAGGGATTTGTGTGCACCCATATCTGGACGACTGACTCATCAGAGCCTATTCTCCTGCAGAGGCATCTCGGATAGCGCCCCGAGTGGTGTCCTTTTTGGAAGGCCTCAGCTGGGTGATCAATCAGGGGGTCAGTTGATGCCTTCCCAGTCCCTGGGAGCATGTTTCGACACTCAAGTGAGCAGATTGTTCCTCACAGAGGAAAAAATCATGAGGGTGGTGGATTGCACTGTTAATTGCACAGCAGGTTCCCAGAGTTCAGGATTATCTTCAGATTGATGGCAGCGACAGTCAGTATGGTGCTGTGGGCACGTACTCATATGCGGCCTCTCCAATGGTCCTTGCTGACTCTGTGGTCCCCGAGTTCTCAGGAGTTCAAGCACGGGCTCCCACTTCCAATGATCGAGAAGGCCAACTTGTGGAGGTGGCAGCAGTCCAGTCATTTGAGGAAGGGCAAGTCACTGGATGATTACTCGTGGATCCTTCTGATGATGGATGCCAGTTTCTAGGGCTGTTGGAACTGCAGGGAGGCAGTGTGGTCCATCAATTGCTTAAAAACAAAGGCCATCAGGTTGGCCTCTGGTCAAAGGCCGGGCGGTTCAAGTGTTTTTGGACAGTATCACAGCGGTGGCTTGTCAGTTGGCAAGGTGGCATGAGGAGTGCCGGAGTAGCCCTGGAGATGGCTTTTCTGTTTGCCTGGACAGAGAACCACCTTCTAGCCTTCTCTGCTCAGCATATTGCCAGGGTGGACTATGTGAAAACAGACTCTCTCAGCCAGAACTCTCTGGCTACAGGAGAGTGGGCATTCAGTCAAGAGTTTCAGTTGATTCTTTGCTGATGGGGCCACCCCGAGATGGATCCGATTGTGACCCGTTTAGTGCCAAAGTGGGCCACTTCTTCAGTTGCCACAGAAACTGAGTCCGAGGGCATCTGGCACCACTAGAATAATCCTTGCTGGGTGGTACTCTGTACGCAGAATCACACACCCTACCCAGGGGCCATGGAGGAAACACATACAGCAGAATATGTGTTTCCTCCATGGCCCCTGGTGGAGTGTGTGGTTCTGCATATAGAGCACATCCCGGGAAGGATTGTTCTGGTGGCGCCAGACTGGCCGAGGAGTGTGTGGTTCAGAAATTTGATGAGACTCCTGTGAGCACCAACTCTTTATTTGCCTCCATCTCAGGGCCTATTGCATCAAGGACCGATCATCCTGGAAGACCCAGTTCCCTTCTCGCTTACGACTTTGCTCTTGAAAGGAGAAAGCTAGCACACAAGGGCTACTCTCCGGAAGTAGTTTCCAGAGGTCGACTAACTTTGCATGTGTGTGAATTTGGTGCCTTTTTGAGTGATGGTACGATGTACAGCAGCTGATCCCTAAGGCAGCCAAGGTGCTGTCCCTACTGGCCTTTCTGCAAGGTCTGGGAAAGGGCCTCTTCTCTTAGCTTCCTAAAGGTTTAGGTGGCAGCTTTGGCCTGTTTCAGAGGTCCAGTGGCTGGTAAGTCGTTAGCCTTACACCTGGATATTTCACACTTTCTTCAGGGTGTTTGGCGTCTGCATCCTCCCCTCCGATATGTGGTCCCTTCCTAGGCTCTGGTTCTGGTGCTCAGGGTCCTGATGTTGCAGCCCTTTGAGCCACTGAAGCACGCTACTTTGAAGGATTTGACGCTCAAGACTGTTTGTTTTCTTGGTCTTTTCCGCAAGGTGAATTTCCGAGTTGTAGGCTCTGTCTTGCTGAGATCCTTATCTGTCTTTTTCAAAGGAGGCCATTTCCATTCAGCCTGTGCCTTCCTTCTTGCATAAGATAATTTCCCCCTTTCGTGTGAACCAGGTGGTCTGTCTGCCCTCCTTCTCCACGGAGCAGTATTAGGGGAAGGATAAGGATCTTCGCCTTGTGGATGTCCAGACAGTGCTTCTTCGGTACTTGGAGATTACAAATTCCTTTCATAAGTCAGACTCTTTGTGCTGTTGCTGGTCCCAAGAGTGACATGGCGGCTAAGTCTACTTTGGGGCACTGGATTAAGGAGGCCATTGCCTTAGCATATCTTTTGCAAAACTGGCTATACATTTCAAGCAAAGGTAAGAGTTTGCGGCTTTTTTTAAATTACTAGCTCTCTGCCTGGGAGCTCTTAAAAGGGTTGTGGTACATTTTTAAAACCAAGTTACATTCTTTTTGGTGCTTTAATTTAAAAGGGAAAATATTTTCTTTAGTGGGGTAGGTTTAAAACTCTGCTTTAGTATCTTTCTCAACCCTTTGAAGTTACTGACACCTCATCAGGAGTTAGTGGGCCTGATTAACCTGTGAAAGAGCAGCTGAGGCCTGCATAAAAGGCTTCAGAGCCTTGTACTGTTGAGGCATTCCTAACAGGGGCTATACATTTCAAGCAAAGATAAGAGTTTGTGGCTTTCTAAATTACTAGCTCGCTGCCTGGGAGCTCTTAAAAGGATTTTAGTACATTTTTAAAATCAAGTTACATTCTTTTTGGTGCTTTAAAAGGCGAAATATTTTCTTTAGCGAGGTAGGTTTAAAACTCTACTTTAGTATCTTTCTCAGCTCTTTGAAGCTACTGCCAACTCATCAAGTGTTAGTTCCCTCCCTCCCCCCACCCCTAGTCAGCAGTCGTGCTTTATAGGGCACCTCCCCAATTAACTACACCACAGGGACTTGGAACAGCACATTTTGAACACACTTAAAAGAGATTTAACTTTTTTCTCTGAAAGGACAGCTGGGAAACCGGCTGGCACTTTGGTAGGTCTCTCTCTTTTGCTTTAACAGATATCTAAGCTCCATCAACTGAACAATGGCTGGGAAAAATCGTATCGCCAAAGCTGTTGCCCCCATTACAGCTTCTGCCTCTGTCCAGACAGAGGTCCCAATGCCAGTTGAAGGATCGGTTCGATGTGTAGGATGCCTGCATGCTGAGGAACTCAGAGGAGGTGGTGAGGCTGAGGAGCATTCAAGACAATGAGAAGTACATTGATGAGATGCTTCTTGCAACATCCAAGCTCTCCAGCAGAGGTGAAGATGGGAGCCTACAGAATGACGAAGGTTGGACACAAGTCACCAGGGCTTCAGAATCACCAATCCAACCTTCTCCAGCCCTTGAATTGAAAGACCATTAGGCAGCCCTGGAAGTAGAGGAGGTGAAAGCACCCTTGGAAAGGAAAGAACCAGAGCTTGGAGCACCCCAAAGTTGCAGAATCAGTGACAAGTGAAGGGTAGTAGTGGTTGGTGACTCTATTCTGAGGGGTACTGAGGCATCCATCTGGCGACCAGATGATGTCCAGAGGGGTATGATGTCTGCCATGTGCCAAAATCTGAGATGTTACATAGAGTTTGCCGAGACTTATCAAGCCCACTGACTATTACCCAATGCTGCTAATCCATGTCGGCACAAATGATACTGCCATGTATCCCTCTAAGCGCATCAAAAGTGACTTCATGGCTCTGGGACAGATGGTAAAGCAGATATGGGTGCAGGTAGTGTTCTCTTCAATCCTCCCTGTTGAGGGTAAAGGCCAAGGCAGAGAAGCTCGCATCCTGGAGATGAATGTATGGATGGTGTCACTCGTTTTGATTTCCTGGACCATGGGATGCTGTTCCAAGGGTTGCAGAGCAGAAATGGCATCCATCTGTCCAAGAAAGGTCAACATGTCTTCAGTAGCAGACTGTCTAATATACTGAAGAGGGCTTTAAACTAGATTCATTGGGGATGGGAGAAGAAAGCCCCCAGGTAAGTGAAACATTAAATACCTTTATGGAAATGGGTAAAAGCGGTAACATATGGAAAGCGACGTGTATAAATGCCCATAGCATGGGAAATAAGATCCCAGATGTTGAAGCTTTAATGAGAGAGGCTGACTTGGATTTAGAGTGGTTACTCACCTGTAACAGGTGTTCTCCAGGAGCAGCAGGAATCAGTCCTCACTTATGGGGTGACGTCGGCGCCGACGGAGCCCACGCGGAGCAATTTCCCCAGCTTTCGAAGAAAGCCTTTGGGATTGCAGCGCGCATGCGCGGTCCTCTTCCCGCCCAAGGATGCCATCTTGCTCAGTCGAATGACACAGCGGAAGACAGCAACCATAAGAATAACTGCAACTCCAAGGGGAGGAGGGAGGGTAGTGAGGACTGATTCCTGCTGCTCCTGGAGAACACCTGTTACAGGTGAGTAACCACTCTTTCTCCAGGACCAAGCAGGAAGTCAGTCCTCACTTATGGGACTCCCTAGCTTAAGGCTACCGGAGACCTCAAGCTGGAAGGAGCTCCCTCCAGCTCAACAGCACAGAAGGAAGGAATCTTCTCTGAATCTGAATCCGGCCGGTAGCCAACACCGGGGCCGAATGGCAGGAGTTGCCTAAACCTCAAAATGATTGTGGAGGACTGCCTGTCCGAAAGCACTATCCCTGCGGGACTCCCTCTCCAGGCAGTAATGAGCCGCAAAAGTCTGGCTGGAAGACCAAGTAGCGGCCCGGCAGATGTCTGCCAACGGAACAGAGCGGAGGTGGGCTACAGACGCCGCCTTCGCCCTGACACGGTGCGCCGTGACTCGACTCTCCAAGGAGAGGCCGGCTGCCTCATACGCCCAGGTGATACAGTCAGCTATCCAGATGGACAGAGTACGCTTAGAGGCAGGGACCCCCAACCGATTGGGGTCAAAGGAAATGAAAAGCTGGACAGCTTTCCTATGCTCACGCGTATGGTCGAGGTAGAAGGACAAGGCTCTTCGACAGTCCAGGGTATGCAGAACAGTCTCAGCTCTGCTGGTATGCGGCCTGGGAAAGAAGGTCGGAAGAACCACCTCTTGATTGATGTGGAAAGAGGAAACCACCTTCGGGAGAAACTTAGGGTGCGTCCGCAAGACAACCCTATTCTTGTAGAACCTGGTGTAAGGGGGCTCCGACACCAGGGCCTGTAGTTCACTAACGCGCCTAGCAGAGGTAAGGGCTACCAAGAAGAGAGTTTTCCAGGAGAGGAAACGGAGGGGGCAGGTAGCCATGGGTTCAAAAGGCGGGCAAGTAAGCCTTTGTAGAACCACATTGAGATCCCAGTCAGGCGCCGGAGGGCGCAACGGGGGCTTAAGCAGAAGCAGGCCCCTGAGGAAACGCGCCAAGGGGTGCGAGGAAAGAGGCTAGCCCTCCACAGGCGAATGGTGTGCCGAGAGAGCACTGAGGTGGACTCGGACAGAGTTGGACTTGAGGCCGAGATCGGAGAGGTGAAGCAAGTATTGCAATACCACCGATACTAGGCAGGCGAATGGGTCCTCAGAACGCTGAGAACACCAGACCGAGAAGCGACGCCATTTGAGGGCGTAAGATTTTCGGGTAGAAGGTCGCCGAGACGCCAGGACGACCGCTTCCACCTCTGGAGGGAGCGAGAGCGGAGCTAGGACTACCCTCTCAGCAGCCAGGCCATCAGGTGAAGGGCCCGGAGGTTGGGGTGCAGGAGAGTACCCTGATCTTGGGTCAGAAGATCGGGCTGAAACCCCAGAGGAAGAGGGGTGTCCACCGCTAATTGCAGGAGCAGAGGAAACCAGGGTTGCCTCGGCCATCGGGGCGCTATCAGGATCACTTAGGCCCCGTCCCGGACAACCTTGAAAAGTGTCCGGGATACCAGCGGTGTTGGAGGAAAGGCATACAGTAGGCCTGTGGACCACGAAATGAGGAAAGCATCCGGAGCTACTCTGAGGGGATGCGGATGCCGAGAGCAGAACCGGGGTAGTTGCCGGTTCAGGGGACTGGCAAAGAGGTCCACGGTGGGGGAGCCCCACCGGCGGAAGATTTGCTGGGCAACGCCAGGGTTCAACCTCCACTTGTGAGGCTGCAAGACCCGGCTCAGCCTGTCGGCCAGGCAGTTTTCCTGCTCGGGCAGGTAAACAGCCTTGAGGAGGATGTCGTGGTCGACAGCCCAGGAGCACAGCTTCCGGGCCTCCTGACAGAGCAGGAGGGAGCCCGTGCCCCCCTGTTTGTTCACGTAGAACATGGCCAGCTGATTGTCAGTCTGCACCAATACAGACTGACGCGAGGTGAGGTGAGAGAAGGTCCGCAGAGATCGCCCGCAGCTCCAGGAAGTTGATCTGCTGAGCCGCCTCCCAAGGAGTCCAAAGGCCCTGAGTGCGTGCTCCCTGGCAATGCGCTCCCCACACCCGGAGAGAGGCATCTGTCGTCAGCACCTGGGAAGGCGCGGGAGACTGAAAGGGCATGCCCAGTACCAGGTTGGGCAGGTGAAGCCACCATTGCAGAGAGGAGACCAGGCGGTCGGAGACCTGTAGAAGGTCTTCCAGACTCCCTGTGGCCTGATGCCATTGAGTGCGAAGACACCACTGGACAGGCCTCATATGCAGCCGGGCGTTCGGTGTGACATGGACCGTGGAGGCCATATGACCGAGTAGCTGCAGGAACCGTCTGGCCGGGACCGGGGACGCGCTGCGGAACCTGCCAGCCAGAGCCATGAGCCTGTCGGCTCACTCCCGAGGCAAGAAGGCACGAGCTCGCAGAGTGTCTAGCCGTGCCACTATGAACTCGAGATCCTGAGAGGGACTCAACGTGGACTTCCCGAAGTTTATGACGAAGCCCAAGTGCTGAAGCAGAGCCACCGTGCGCTGCGCGGCCTGAGCAACCTCTATGGCCGACTGCGCTTGGACGAGCCAGTCGTCCAGGTATGGGAACACGAACAGGCCTTGAAGTCTCAGGAAGGCCGCCACCACTGCCAGGCATTTTGTGAACACCCTGGGGGCGGAGCACAAGCCGAAGGGCAGCACGCGGTACTGATAATGTTTCCCTGCCACCACAAATCTGAGATATTGTCGGTGGTCCGGATGAATAAGGATGTGGGTATAGGCATCCTTTAGATCCAAGGAGCATAGCCAATCTCCCTGCTGGAGGTAAGGCAGCAGGATTCCAAGGGTAAGCATCTTGAACTTTTTCCGCTGCAGGAACTTGTTGAGGTTGCGCAAGTCCAGAATGTGTCTGAGGCCTCCTGTTCTCTTTGGGACCAGGAAGTACCTCGAGTAGAACCCTTGACCCCACAGATGTTGGGGCACTGGCTCCACGGCCTGCTCCCCCAGCAGCTCCTGAAGGAGCAAGTCTCTGTGCAGAGGGGGCCTCGGAGGCTCCCCTGGGAAGTAGGGGGAGGCAGCTGGTGGAAATGCAAGAGGTAGCCCCTCTGAACCACCTGCAGCACCCAGGAATCGGACGTTATGGCCGACCACCTGTGGGCAAAGTGGATCAGCCTGCCCCCCGTGCTGAGCGAAGGACGCAGAGGGGGAGAGGCTATGCTGGCATAGTCAAAAGCCCCCACCCTGCTGGGCAGGGGGCTGTGCAGCGGGCTTGGGGACCCTCGGCCTACGGGGGCCGTTTCCCTGACCCTTAGCCGGCGGGCCCTGAGTGGGAGCCGCCGATGCTTGATATGGAAGGTGGGGTTGCTTATAGGCAAGCACCTTCCTCAGATAAAAAGTCTTCTTCCCCGGCCCCTTCCGCTTCTGCGAAGGCGCGGAGGTCTTTCGGGACAGGCGAGTCTGAGTGAGAGTCTCGACTCGAGTTCTGCTGCCTTGTCAGACATAGGCTTACCGAAGAGGTTTTCACCTCTGCAGGGGACATCGACTAGCTTGTCCTGCACCCATGGCTCGAGGTCGGATGACTGAAGCCAGGCCTGCCGGCGGGCCCCGATGCCAGCCCCGGCCACTCGGGCCGATGCCTCGAAGCCATCGTAGGCCGCCCGAGAAATGAACTTCAAACACTCCCGAATGCTATTGGACAAGGCCTGGAACCTCTGCAAAGGTTCGGCGGAGAGACCAGCCGAGAAGCCGGCGAGGAACATGCCCATATACAGCTGGTATGTCTGCACTCGGCAGGCCAGCATGGAACCCTGGAAGCACTTCCTCCCGAGGGCATCCAGGTTTCGGGCTTCCTTGCCCGGGGGCACCGAGGAGTGCATCTTTTGGCTCTTAAGCCGATGCACTGCCGATTCCACAACCATGGAGTGGTGCGGCAATTGCGCCTTCTGGAACCCGGGGCTCTTGCGGACTCGATACTTCAAATCGATCCGTCTGCTCAATACCGGCATCAAGGCCGGGTTCTCCCACATGCGGAAGAGCAGCCGCTCCAGCATCGGAGGGACCGGTACGGTAAAGGCCTCCTTCGGGGGAGAGTCGTACTGGAGTGCCTCGAGCTCTTCCGCGCGAGGCGGCTCCTCAGGATCCGCGGGGAAAGCTAAAGCCTTGGCCATATCCCGCACAAAATCAGAGAAGCGCGTATCCTCCGGAGGGGATCGCCTTCGAGGCTCCGACTCAGGCGAGTCGGAGGGGATGCACCGGGTCTGAAAAGAGCTGGGCGACTCGTCCCCTTCCGTGTCCCAGTCCGACGCCTCCGTGGAGGAATCGAGGGGCTCCGTGCGGGCGAGGGTTTGTGCCGACGCCGGCATCGACAACCTCGGTCCCGAACGGGAGGCCGAGGGGGACCTCGACCGAGGATCGACTCGAGCCTGCATTGGCTCGAGGATCGACTCGGCCGCCGGGGTCGACATGGGCGTCGACGTCCCGGTGGTCTGGGCTGATGCACTGGCGAGGCCGGTCATCCATGCCCGCTGCTGGTCCAAGAAGGCAGATATACTGCGCTCCAAGGTCGTCAGTCTGAGGTCAAACCCAGAAGACCCGGCAGCCACCGACTCGGGCCCGACGTCGGTTCCATAGGGGAGTCCAGGAGGACAATAGTACTCACGTGTCCAGGCGGCTCCATCTCTAGGCGGGGAAGCTTGGAAGGTCTCTCCGCCTCAGAGAACTTGGGGCGGCTGGCGGGGCTATGCGACCCGGCCCTCGAGGGACCAGGTGCGTCCTCCGACGATGCCCGCGCGAGTTTCCTCTGCCGGCGACGCTCCCGGCCAGGGGACCCCCGTTCAGAGGAACTCTGACGGTGCTTCTGGCCGGAGTCACGAGACGTTGACGCCTCAGACGAGGTCCGGGCCGGACCGGACTCGGGGTCAGAGAAGATTCGGTCCCTTTGCGATTGCCGACTCCTCGCGACTTGGAGGACATCTTGCCGCACGGACCACAACTCCCGGGGTCATGGTTGGGTCCGAGGCAACGGAGGCAGAAGTTATGCGTGTCTGTAAGAGACATTAATTTAGAACAATGATCACATTTCTTAAACCCGCTGGCAGCCATCGGGGGAAAAAGGGCCCCCGCGAGGTCGAAAGACCGTGCCGCCAGGGGTGGAAAAGTAAGTGGCGGGAACGCCAGTTAGAATAAACGAAAACAAAAAAATGTGAACGGACTCGATAGGGAAAATCGAGGCCGAGCAGGAAAAGGACACGCAAACCGAGAAAACAACAAAGAATTAATCAACTTTTTCAGCGGTGTTAACAAACTACGTCTGTAGGGCTCCGCGGAAAAAAGAAGACTGAGCAAGATGGCATCCTTGGGCAGGAAGAGGACCGCACATGCGCGCTGCAATCCCAAAGGCTTTCTTCGAAAGCTGGGGAAATTGCTCCGCGTGGGCTCCGTCGGCGCCAACGTCACCCCATAAGTGAGGACTGACTTCCTGCTTTGTCCTGGAGAAAGTGGCAGTTACAGAAACATGGTTCACAGAAAACCATGACTGGGATGTATCTATACCAGGCTATACTTTATTCGGAAAGGACAGGGTAGGAAGAAGGAGTGGGCACTGTATGTAAAAAAAAAATTATTAAAGCTTTGGAACTACAGAGTTTAAAAGGGAGAGAGAAGAGGCAGTGTGGGTTAAACTAGAAAGAGGGAAAGAGAAATCTATTTTGCATTGGCGTGAAATACAGACCTCCCTCACAGGAGGAAGAGGTGGACGGAGAGTTAATTTAAGACATACGCAGTACTGCCAGGAAAGGGGAAGTGCTACTGATAGGGGATTTCATTATGCCAGATGTTGATTGGTACATTCCTGCTGTAGTATCATCTAGAAGTAAGGAGATCCTGGATTCTCTACAGGGAGAGCTAGTCAGGCAACTGGTAACAGAACCCACACATGAAGGAGCCATACTGGACTTGGTGCTTACCAATGGTGAAAGTGTTTCTGATGTTAGACTGGGGGATCATTTTGCATCCAGTGATCACTAGATGGTGTGATTCTGTATTAGGACTAGGGCTGTTAAAATCCATTCAAAAGCAAGGGTCTTAGACTTTAGGAAAACTAACTTTGCCAAAATGGGCCAATACTTCAGGGAGTTGTTAGCGGGATGAGAACAACTGGGGGATATAGAAAAACAATGGGTAAAACTGAAAGGTGATATTGTAAGGGCAACCAACTTTTTTGTTAAAATGGTGAATAAAGGTAAAAGAAAAATGAGACCAATATGATTTTTGAAAGAAATAGCTGAAAAGGTGGAGGCCTTCATGAAATACAAGAGATCACAGAGAGCGGAAGACAGGCATCTATATTTGGAAAAACTTAGAGAAGCTAGCAAGGTAGTCAGGAAAGCAAAGATTCAAAAAGAGGAGGAAACAGCCAATGCAGTAAAATGGGAGGGGGAGGGATAAGACATTTTTCAGATATGTTAGAGAAGAGGAAAGGCAAAAGTGGTATTGTCAGACTCAAGGGTGAAGGGGAGTAATATGTAGAAGCTGATGAGGATAAAGCAGAATTGATTAACAAATATTTCTGCCCTGTGTTCACAGATGAAGAACCAGGAGCAGGACCTCAGAAAACACCCACAAACAGGAATAGAAGCAAGGGGCATCTTAAACAATTTTCATAAGACTGTGTTTGTGAGAAACTAGCTAAACCTCAAGTAGACAAAGTGATGGAACACACCCTAGAATACTGAGAGAACTTGGAGACATTCTAGCAGCTCCACTGACTGACCTTTTCAATGCCTCTTTGGAGCCAGGAGTGGTGCCAAAGGACTGGAGAGAGGCACATGTGGTCCCTTTACACCAGGCATGTCCAACTTCTAACAGGTCGTGATCAACCACCATGAAAATTAAGTTTCAAATTAAATTTTAACCCAATAAAGTTGGAAGATCCCCCCCCCCCATTTTTTTTTCAATTTAAATTTTTATTGAATTTTAACATTCATGCATAACAAGAATGAAATAAGAGATGAAAATATACATCAACCTAAAAGAATAAACTAATTACCCCACAAAGAAAATTCCGTATACTTCATCATTTTCGACCACAAAATACAAGGCAAAATTGGAGAGGCCACAGGAAATCAATAACAGGAAAAAAAAAGGGAATGCATTACAGAGCAGAGACTTAAGCGTCAGCCGGAGTGGTCACTATTTGCACCTCCAATCCCTCCCTAACAGAAAATCAAGCAGCTGCCTTGGTTCAAAGAATAAGAATACTTTACCATCATAGGAAATTATACGAGAGGGAAATCTTAATTGAAAACTAGCTCCCAAGGAAAGAACTCTAGAGTGCAAGCCCAAAAATTATTTCCTCCTCACCTGAGTAGCGCGAGACAAATCAGGAAACATATAAACTTTGGATCCAAGGAAGTTACAATTGAAATTCCTAAAATATGCCTGAAGAATTAAAGATTTATCAAGCTCCAAAGCTAAGGTCACAAGTAAGGTGGTACGGCCTGTTACTACCTCCAGGGAGTCCTCCAAAAATGCGGTGAGATCCCCAATTCCCACCGCCGGGCTCCCAGAGGCAAGCCCACCAGACCCACCACCCACTGTTAGATATTGTGCCTCTAACAATTGGAGGCAAGTTATCTGCAGGAAGTTTAAGCACCTCCTGCAGATATTTACGGACCATATCAATAGCAGACATAATTGGGGATTTAGGAAAATTTAACAGTCGTAAATTATTCCTACGAGTATAGTTCTCCAAATACTCAGTCTTTTTTGATAACACGATCTTATCCTTAGCTTGGGCAGCACATAACCCATGCAGATGTTCCAAGTCCTTTTCAACTCCCTCCAAACATCGACCTTGCTCCACCAAAGCATTTTTCACTTCTGAAATATCCTTATGAACCACAAGAGAATCCTTTTTTAATACACCCACAACAGCCATAAGGGAAGTATTAACTGTAGCAACAGCGTCCCACAGTGCTTCCATATCTACCTGAGGTGGCTTAATCAACCCTCGCAAAACTGGAAGCATATCCAAACCTTCTGACGGCTCCAAAGATCTTCCATACTGCAGACCCTTCTCTTCCACCTGTCTCCCATCCGCAGCAGCCTGAACAGAAGTGACAGACGCTGACAACTCTCTCACCGGTACAGAGCCCTCTTCGCTCCCAACCGCCGACGAGCATCGAACAGCCCTGGCAGGAAGCACACTGGAACCCGGGTCACTGCTTCCAGGTCGAGGAGGGGGTGAGCGCAGCTCCGGCGACAGCCACACCCCCGATGCACTCAGAGCCGAGGACTCCAAAACTCCCGGCTCAGCCGAAGACGCTGCTCCATTCCCCGGAAGGGTAAAGCCGCACGCCGCAAGCGTCTTCTGCCCCGTCGCTCCGGATACAGGCACCCCCGAGGGTAAGGAAGCCTGTTTCCTCTTTCGGCGCCCCATCTCAAAACACACGCCGAGGCAGCAAACAGGGCACGAAAACCGCGGAACTGCTTACCGCCGGAAAAGCTTTGATGCCATCTTGCCTTCCCCCCCCCCATTTTTAATGAACCTTCTGTCATTTACTTGGATGTGATCAGCTGTTAAGCAAATTAAGCAAAAAACAAAACAGAGAGACAAAGATCCAGTAAGAACTGCGAGGGGAAATGGAAAGTACATTTTTTCTTAAAGTTTTATTGAGTAATTTGTGTTAAATTTAGGTCGAGTATTGATCCAGGTTGATCTTGCACAATCTTTAATATTTCGCTCTTGCTCATTAGTGAGACGTCTGAGCCTGCATTTCATCCACCAGCTTTTTGAAGTTGGGTGAATATTGCGTGAAGGCCAGTCTCAGGGAATCCTGGAGATGTTCATCTGTCATGTTGGAACGTTGTGTACTCTGTCATTTTCAGATGGGAAAACACAGATTCACACAAATTAGTTGAACCGAAACAGGAGTGTACAGCTTCACTGCATCTTCTCAAGTTGGGAAATTTGTCTCTAGGCACTAGCTTCCAAAACGATTCTTGCTCAGCACGGGTCTTGAGAAAAATGTAATTTTTAAGGGTTAATAATTCATTTTCAAGAGATGGCTTGTTCAATGAGTAATTTTTACTGATAGCAGCTGCAGTTTCTTTAATGTCCACATCTACTTTGAATGGGTACGACAAGTACTCCACAACTGTTCCAATTTTTTGGAAGTTACAGAATCTATTTTCAAATTCCTGGATAACAGAACAGATTTCTGTGTCATACTTCTTGTTCTGAAAAACAAAATTTGGATATTGTCCCAGATGGTTCTGTGTATTAGGAAAATGATCAAAAGTGTTGTTTGCAAGGTCAGTCATCATTAGCTCAAATTTGCTCTTGTAGGATGAAACTGTACTCATCATCTCACCAATGCATTTGTTTTTACCTTGTAGTTCAAGGTTCATATCACTTAGTTCGCCTGTAAAGTCAGCGAGAAATGCCAGATCACATAACCACTCTTCATCTTCCAACTCTTGCTTGGTCATCTCCCCTTCAAAAATCTTATTTCATTCAGCAAATCACAAAATCTTTGCAGAAATCTGTGCCTACTAAGCCACCTTACATCTATGTGCAAAATGATTTCTGCTGCCCCTTCATCAAGAGTAAAATTGAAAAGCCGTCTTTGAAGTGATCTTCCACTAACTGAATTTACAATTTTGAAAGTGATGACTATGACAGTCTTTGTATTGAGTCTCTTGCTTGCCAAAACTTGTTGGTGAATGATTCAGTGGTAAGAAAGGATATCTGGGAAGTCGTCATGCTGTCTACAGAGGGCTATGAAACCGTTAACCTCACCTGTCATTGCTTTTGCTCCATCAGTAGTGATGGAAACAAGTCTATGCAATGGAAGATTACACTTTGTCACAAAAGAATGGAAAGAACTGAATATTTCCTGACCCGTAGTTCTCCCTTTTAAAGAAATCATTCCAAGTAGTTCTTTAACACTGAAGTCTTCAAAAACCATCCGGATAAAGACTAGTTACTGGGCTATGTCTCTTATGTCTGTAGATTCATCCAGCTGGAGTGAGAAGGCAACACAATTTGAAACAATTGTTCAGTTGTGTCTCCACACATCTTTTCAATTCGCCACACGACGGTGTTTCTTGACAACTGTACATCTTGAATAGCAGCTATGATCTCTTTCTTATTTTTAAATCCTTCAAAAAGATTGTCAGCTGCTTCGACTTCCGGTGACGTCAGCGGGGCTAATGGCGGCGTGAGCTAGTTCGTGCCGCCAAGGCCTGTATTAAGGGGGAATTACTACCCCCGAGAGGTGGAATAAGCAGCCCCAAAGCGAGTCAGAGGCAGGGGAAGAGTTCCGGGCCGCGACGTGGCAGCGGTGAACACTCCCGACGCGCCGGTGAGCCGGGACGCGAGGCGCTGCCGGCTGCTCAGGAGGCCCAATCAACCGCGTGGTGGCAGTCGGAGGGGGGCCGCGGCGCGCGCTTCACCCGACTTGCAGGGGAGCGGCAGAGGCCCCTTGACTGGCAGAACTGATCTTCCTCTGCTCCGAGAGTTGTACCACCCCCCCCCCCCTTCGAGTTTGGAGGCGGCAGGAGACGGAGCTCCGGAGAGAAACAGCACGGGGGTGAAAGGGATAACTTTCTAAGCGGCGCCCCCCCCCGCAGCAGCAGCTACGCGGGAACAGAGTGGCAGAGACAAGACGAGCCAGCAGTAGGAGGCTGACAGCGGCAGCGGCAGGACCAGAAGAGCGGGGTGCCGCAGCGGACTCTGAAGAGAGGTCAGTGGAGAGTGTGGCTGGAAGCAGTGCCTGGCAGCAGGAGGCCAGCTGAGACCCGGAGTGAGCCAGTATTGTATTGAATATCCCAGAGAGCAGAGCCGGAGAGCAGCCAGGAGGGCTGTGACTGCGGGCGGCTGTGTCGCCCATCACGACAGCTGGAGAGCCGGGGGCCGCTTCCGGGGGCAGCCACGAGTGGCGTGAGCTAACACTCAGGTGAGAGTTCCGGGGAAGCAGCTGGCCCGGGCAAGCGGGCAAGGAGAGAGGCCTGCGGGGAGCCTGGAGGAAGACGGTGGTTCCGGAGCAGAATAGTAGACCAGCGGAGTCGGCTGCGGGTGCCCCTCCATACAGGGGAGAAGCTTAGCAGAGGCACACTTCGCAGGCCGGGGTCTTTAGAGCAGCACAAGGCCTCTCCCCCCTGCCTACGGATGGAGAAAGCTAAGGGGGGGGGCAGCAGCACGGAAAAAACTGGCTGATTTCCGCTCCCCATATGCCCCTGCTAAAAGTGGAAAAGAGGGGGAGAAAGAGAGCCAAACGCAGGTGGGAGACCCGAAAGAGCAGGGAGCGGAGATGGAAAAAGATTGTCAGCTGCTTCAAGAAAACAATCTTTTACAAATTCCCCTTCAGTGAAAGGTTTGCATTTCTTTGCGATCAGGTTACTGACCTTGAAGGATGCTATGGTTGCATTGACCGAATGTGACCTTGGCTTTGCCATCAACTGTTGCTGAGTAGCCAATTTTGATTTAAGTTCTTTGAGCTTCAGTTTACGAATTTCACTTTTGGGTGGAAAATCAGCATCAAACTTATTGCTATGCAGAGCCTTATGACGACGTTCCAGATTACCCTTTTTGGGCAAGGATACTGAGGCGTTACAAATTAGACACCACCACTTGTCTTTGACCATGATGAAGTAGCAGTCCATTTCCCATTCATCATGAAAGAGGTAGGTTTTGCTCTTCCTTGGAACACTCATCTTCGTTATACTAGGGTGGATGGATGTAAGGCGGCCAAATCTGCTAAGTTAGTATAAACACTGGCTGAATCTGGTCCAAAACTGTCACTGTCCCAAAGTATTAAAGATCAACAGGAACCGAAGACCTCTGGATGATGTGCAATACAAGGACTGGAGATGCCAAAACCACACATGCAATTCTAAAAGTAAAAATAAGAATTCATCATACTGGCACCAATAATCAAATACCACCAAACAATCATCAAAAAACCTCAAACACCTGTCCAGCAAACCAGATAAAATCAAATACCGCCAAACAAGTTCAAATACCACCACACGCGATTTAATAAATACTGCACAGTGTAGAATCAACGCAAAGGCTAGGCAAAATAAAATTGCAGAGGCAAGCAAAAGTCACAGTGGTTTGAACCAATTCGAAGGCAAGGCATAGGCAAGTTAGAACAAAATTGGAAATGCCCGCCAAAATCACCAAATTCTTGACACTTTGTTGTGTCTGCCCGAAAACGTTTAATGAAAGTGAACTATAAAGCGACCAACAACCAGCACACAACACAACTAATACAGTAAGTGTATTCAGGTAAAGCTCGGGCAAATGGATATCTCCTGGTATATAACACACTTCTAAGGGGTGTTGGGGCAGGGGCAGGAATGGGTGATTCTGAGAGGCAGGAGACCAGGTATGATGCCAGGCCTGTGGCATCTCATCGCAGGGTGCGGCCCCCTGGGGTACCCACAAACTATTAGCATGAAAACAAGCAGCGCCCCCAATACACGCGCAGGCAAGATTCCCGCAGATAGGGAAAAAAAGACAGGCAAAGGATCAGCAGCGGCGGCAAGGCCTTGGCAGACGACCTGCCGGCACGAGCTCTCTCCTAGCGACGGTGCAAGCTGCTGGAGAGATGGAGCCAAGTGGGGCTAGCGATCTACCACTGACCCCTCCGCAATCTACAGGTAGATTGCGATCTACCTGTTGGACATGCCTGCTTTACACAAAAGTGGAAGTAAGGTTGTGGTTGAAAACTACAGGGCAATTAATTTAACTTCGGTGGCAAGTAAATTATTGGAAGAGCTGCTGAAAGAGAAAATAGTGAGGTTTCTGGAGTCCAGGGGATTACAGGATCTGAGGCAGCATGGATTCACCAGAGGTAGGTCTTGTCAGACAAATCTGATTGATTTCTTTGACTGGGTGACCAGGGAGTTGGACCAAGGGAGAGCCCTAGATGTGGTGTATTTAGATTTCAGTAAAGCCTCTGACTCCGTATCTCACAGGTGAATTATAAACAAACTGAGCACCCTAGGGATGGACCCTAAAGTTACTGCTTGGGTTAGAAATTGGTTGAATGGGAGGCAACAAAGGGTACAGGTAAATGGAGCTCACTCCGAGGAGAAGGTGATTACCAGTGGTGTGCCCCAGGGATCTGTCCTTGGTCCGATTCTTTTTAACATCTTTGATAGTGATATAGCAAGAAGGGCTGTTGGGTAAGGTTTGCCTCTTTGCAGATGATACCAAAATCTGTAAGAGTAGACAGCCAGGAAGGTATAGATAACACAAGGGATCTAGCTAAGCTTGAAGAATAGTCTAGAATTTGGTAGCTGAGATTTAATGTTAAAAAAGTGCAAGGTCATGAATTTGGGCTGCAGCAATCCAAGGGAGCAATATAATATAGGAGATTAAGTACTTTTGTCCATTAAAGAACAGCAGGACCTAGGCGTGATTGTGTCTGATGATCTTAAAGTAGCTAAACAGGTAGAAAAGGCGACACCAAAAGCTAGAAGAATGCTTGGGTGCCTAGGGAGAGGAATGGCCAGCAGAAGAAAGGAGGTGATAGTGCCTCTGTATAAGTCTTTAGTGCAACCTCATTTGGAATATTGTGTGCAATTTTGGAGACCGCACCTTCAAAAGGATATAAACAGGCTGGAGTCAGTACAGAGGGTGGCTACTAAAATGGTTAGTGGTCTTCATTATAAAGCATATGAGACTTAAGGATCTTAATACGTACACCCTAGAGGAAAGGGGACAGAGGTGATATGATTGAGACGTTTAAATACCTCCATGGCATAAATGCACAGGAGGAGAGCCTCTTGATTGAAAGCAAGCTTTGCTATGAGAGGACATGGGATGAGGGTGAAAGGGAATAGATTCAGGAGTGATATGCGGAAATATTTCTTTACGAAAAGAGTGGTGGATCTGTGAAATAGTCTCCCAGTGGAGGTGGCAGAGATGAGGACAGTATCTGAATTCAAAGAAGCATGGGACAAACACAGATGATCTCTAAAGGAAAAAAGGGGACTGTTGTAGTGGTTGATACGGAAGGACAGACTAGATAGGCCATGTGGTCTTTTTCTGTCTTCATGTTTCTATATTTCAGAGGGTTTGCGGGCCCATTTGTCCTGTGGGTGGAGAGGAGCTCAGTAGCTTCTGCAGTTATTTGTCCGGCAGCAACATGGGCATCACTTTTCACTTATCAAGCATTACCCCTTGGGTTTCCATGCTCAGGCAGACATGGCCTTTGGCGCTAAGGTTTTGCAAGCTGCTGTATCTTCTTCCCGCCCACTAGAGGTGTAGTTTTGGTACACCTGCTTGTCTGGACTGGTCTAGCAGGACAATATGGAAGGTGACATTTTAGTTACCAGATAATGTCTTTTCTTTGAGTCCAGACCAGTCTAGGGCCTGCAAGTCCATCTTCTACTGATAGCCTTTTGTTTAGGCATTTCCTGTACATAGTTCTCTACTGTTTCATTACTCGTTGTTGTTGAGTTTGTGAGAGGCTTGCCATGTTCTCCTATATGCTTTAGGACAGATACTCAGACATCTGATAACAGGTGGATAGATGTCACTGAAATCTGGGCATTTCATTGGTTGTCTTCACCAATCTTCTGGTAGGGGAACACAACCCACTTGTCTGAACTGGTCTAGCAGGACTCAAGGAAAGGATGTTATCTGGTAAGTAAAATGTCACCTTACTGTCCAACAAAATAAAACTCTTACAAGAACATTTTAAAATAAAAACTTACACCCAAGGCCAGAGTCCTCTGTTTCAATACCAAGAAGTCCCTAATGCCCTTTTTGCCTGTCCGGAGGGGGGTGGGGGGAAATATCATGAAATATTTGGACCTTTAGATCCAAAAACAATTTATTCATTATTCCAAAAGTAAACATTCAGTACAGTGTTCTAATGAGGTACTAGGACAAATCACAGCACTAGAGTGGTTCTTTCAGTTATTGCTTCCAGAGAACTCTCAAAGAACCCAGTCAGGGTTCTTTGAGAGCTCATCTCCTCGATCTCCTATTTCTGTAGTCGCTCGTGTTTTGCCCAAAGCCAGATATAGGGCCCATGCTAAGAGAGACAAACCTCCATATCAAGGTGTCAAACTTCAGTCCTGGAGGGTCACAACTCAGTCACGTTTTCAGCATTTCTCTAATAGATATATTTGCATACAGTGGGCAGTACATGTAAATATCTCATGAATATTTATTAGGGACATCCTAAAAATCAGGCTGGTTTGTAGCCTCCCCACCCCCAGGAGTGGAGTTTGACATTTCTGTTGCAGATGGTATCTTCAGGACTGAAAGATCCGGATATACATAGAATTTCGCCCCATGAAATCTAGTCTATTTTTGAAAAATATCCTCACTAGCAAATCATGGTCCAATTTCAAAGCAAAAAAAGAAACAAAGTTCCTCATGAAAGCATTTGAGATAAAACTAGGTCCTGAGAAGATTCCAAACTTTCAGTAATGTTTAAGGGTTCAACCGTAGTATTAGGGCCTGCACCTTAACCTGAAGACAACAGAGATCCTGGACCACTCTGACTACAGTACTACAAAAAATTTATTCCTTGATTGAAAAGAAATAAAAATAGTAGATAACGTTAACCTGCTTGGATCAATAATCAACAAATCGACATTGCTCTTGGCACAACTGTTCTGAAGGACCTAGACAAGGTTCTCAAATGCCGAGATTCGACTTTCAATAACATCATATGATGCAAAGGTTGGACAGTGAAAAGAACATTTTTTGCTTCTCATAACGCTCCCCTTTATATTTCAATTTAACTCATCTTTCCTATAACAAAGCAGTTATTTGGCAAAAACGTTTTTTGGGGGGTATCAAATTGTTAGTTATAGGTACTAGATAAATATCATAAAAGTGCAAAACGCTCATTGGTCCAGAAACACCTTTATATATTGATCATCTACCCCACAAAGATTTTTATACTTCAATCGCCAGTGTGCACAACACATACAACTCTAAGTGTGCACTGTAAATGTCAATGACAAAATGATAGTCTAGTCAGAGTTCATTGTCTCTCATTAACAATGCGATAGAATGATTCAACAGCAGCTATGGATGCCGCTCTGTCAATGATTAGCCACCTGACTGAAGACCAAACACAATTTAAAGTGTTGCCATGAGTCAACATTGACACGACAGCATTTAACAAGGTTCTACTTGCTCTTCAGACATTCTTTTAATCACAGGCAAAAAATAAACGTTTGCCATCGATTGCATAGCTTGGGGGGGGGGAGGGAGATTTTCAATGTCTCCATGGAAAAATCATCTTGGATTTGGGAAAATTAATAAATCTTAAGTTACAACATCACACAGAATTTTCCATTATAGCTGTATGCTGTTGCAACAGCAAATTATAATTTAATAAGACTCATCCAGCTTCTTTAACAATGAGACCAGGTATCCAAAGACGAAACTTAATACATCAGCAGTAAAATTACATAATTGGTAACACTGTCAGTCCAAAACCCCTCTACCTATGTCAGGAACTCATCCAGGTCATTAAGGGAGAATATATGGGGCATTTTGACACTAGCCTCCAGTAGCATCGAAACACAACTGGGGTTAGCTTTGGTGTGTTAATCTATACCTCCTCGTTGTCCTGCTTCAACTCGGGCATCTCTCTCCACTCCCTTTTGATGCTCACAATGTCGTCTACAATTGCATTGATGCTGACTGATCTGCAATTCCATTTAGGCATTATGAAATCTGCATCCCCCTAAGAAGTAGTAACAAGGTACACTTTGGCAATGCACTGTCATCAACACCAAGTTCCAGAAAAAACCAGTGGAGAGAATTGGAGGATTCCTTCTGTCAGGGCTGAAGGTAACATCCATGCTGGAAGACAGTTTGGGACAGATTCCCCTACCCCTAGCTGCTCCTAGAGCCATCCAGCAAGATTTAGCAACCAGTGACAAGATCCAACTGTCCATCAGTTCTACCACAGGCTCCAGAATGTTTAAGCAGGTGGTTCTGGTTTTCCCTTCCTCTTAGGTATAATATGAATTTTACCAAATGAGTAACTGATTGGTAGGGAAAGACTAATGTGGTCAGAATGGCTTAGACCCAGGCCATCATCTTGATTCCATCCCCAGGACAGCTTCCTCATATTTTTGAGGTGTCCTAGTGTATTAGCTTTTTTTCTTTTGCTTTTGTTTTTTTTTTATTGGAAATTCTTGCTACACAGTACACCTATCTGTGCACGGAAATTAACGTGCGTGATTTATTACATAATAAAAAGAAAATTTAAAGAGATGCCCCTCGTGTGTATCTTTCTTTCCTAGGCTAAAACAAATGGATTATATGATAGTAAATAGATTCTATAGCTTTGACTTAAATCACCTAAAGACTGGCTGGTAATACTGGTATTTTATATAGTTATTTGTGGCTAAGTCATTTGACAATCATCTTTCCCAACCATTCAAAATGAGATGTCTCAACGAAGCCTTGTTCACAGGAAATGAGGGTGTTTTTTTATTTTTTTACTATCACTAGTCAGAACAAGCAACATATTTACAAATCAATACAAATGCTTTAAAATTATAAATAAAACAAGCCTGATAGGTGAAATTTCTTTATTCTTGTTAGTTTCTCTCTAAAATAATCTATTTTGGAGATCTCAGCCACAACCATCTTAACTGCATGCCAATTAAACACTGGATCTTACATTGGTGTGCACTGGAGAAAAATCAGGAGCATAAATCCTTAACAGATCAGTTCTTAAAATTATTAAGAGATATTATGAGCTGTAGACAGCTCAAGAGATTGAAGAGAAGCCACATTAACTATGAAAGTCTGAAAAAGCGATGATGTGATAAATGTACAGCTTATTACATTTGCTGCTTAGGGCATGAGTTCACTCAAGGATAACCATTTATTTGGATTGAATGTGGAGAGCAATGTAAATCAAGGACAACCTAGGAATGTATCAGTGAAGTAGTTGGAGGAAGTGTCACATCACATGAAAGGACAAAAAGAAAAAATAACCAAAAATTACTCACAAATCAGTAATAATATTCTATAAGAAAGAAGTCTGAAAAGCATCTAAGTGGCCTCTAAGATGCTTCTTCCTTCTCATTTAACTCTTGTTCTCTGCACCTAGCTGAATGTTAGGGTTTTATTACTACTACTATTACTCTTCAGTTGTATTTTGTTTTATAAATTTACTATAAGCCATTCTGTGAAGAATGTCAAGAGTTAAAAGGCAGAATAGAAATGTAAAAATAAAACAGAAGACATGACATTGTTAACAAAGGTTGTATTACTTCAATTTCAAAAATTTAGGCAAGAAAGTTTTCATTTGCCAAGATTTTCCTTAGGCCATACTAATAAGAGACCTCCCCATTTAAGGTGTCCCTTTTATCAGAAGAACTTACATAGAAGAGACCGTATACAGTTATGTGCAGTAGTTTAGAACCCCTCAAACTGTTTCAATGAATCTCCAAATGAACAGAAGCTGACAGTTTCTGCATCATAATGAAGTTAAATACAACTTCTTTCTGCACTTTTTAATGCATAACAACTATTTGCTGATTTTAAGATTGAATAGTTCATGCAAAGTTAGGACACCCTTCCACTTGATTTGTTACAATTTTTAAGTTATTTAGATTCAAAGTTGATCAACTTATTAGGCCTTCAGTATATAAGATGAAGATAATTCCACAGTTCAACAAATAGTCTGACCCGTCTAACCTCTGAGCTTCTCATTATTTTGTCTGCTTTCAACACACACAAGCTCCTCTAGGCAGCTGTCCACTCTTACAAAACAGAACAAGGTTATAAAAAAAACAATCTCCAAAACACTTCTAGCTACTAATTTCATCTGTCAGAAACATTGTTAAGAAATGGAGATTATGTGGAACTGTTGAAGTCAAAGAAAGATCTGATAAAATTGCCCAAAAATGTGTTTGATTTGCAGAACAGAATCCACAGATCAATGACGCTGGATTAATTGTTCACAATATAATGTTACTTACATAACAGTGATCTGCAATGAGCTATTGGGAATAAATATTTCATGATCTCATCACAAGAGACTGTCAAAAGTATGAAAAGAAAACATTGATAAGCCTGGAATAAAGTGCTTTGGACTAAGGAAATAAAAATCAAACTGTTCATTAACAACCTTACAAAGTACATCTGGAACAAAAAGGAGAAATTAGACCTTACCTGTTAATTGTCTTTCCTTGAGTTCTCTCCGGGTCAGTCCAGGTACCGTTGGGTAGTAAACCTCCTCCAGCAGCTGAGGACTGAATACTGAAAATCTTGCTGACAGCCTATTCAGCTCCCCCTGGTGTCAGAGAGTCAGTCTTCTATTGCCAGAGCAGCAAAACGAAACTATAAACTCCGAAACAACAAGAAGTACTCTAGATGTCTAAGCCTAAGCGCTATACCGTTAAGAAGCGTCCTCTTGGGAATTCATCTTTTTCCCCCCCCCCCCCGATTCATAAGGATCCCTCCGAACTCTAGAGGAAACTCCCAGAATCTCCTTCAAGCATACCTGTCTACCTTCTGAGCCCCGGGCACCCACGAGCTAATCGTCTCTAACTGTACACTAATGTCGGATTTCCTAGGCACGGCCATTCCTCGCAGACGATCTGGGTGGGACCTGGACTGGCCCGGAGAGAACTCAAGGAAAGACAATTAGCAGGTAAGGTCTAATTTCTTTCCTATTCATCTCTCCGGGCCAGTCCAGGTACTGTTGGGTAGTACCAAAGCAGTACCTAAACTCGGGAGGGTCCTGCGAGCCCCGCCACAATGGCCGAGGCCCCAACCTTCGCGTCCCCCCTTGCCTGCACATCCAACCTATAGTGCCTCGCGAACTTATGAGGAGAAGACCATGCTGCCGCTCGATAGATATCCCCTGGCAGAATCAAGGCAAACTCAGCCCAAGACGCTGCCTGGGCTCTAGTAGAATGTGCCCTGAGCCCGTTCGGAGGCAACTTCCCTTGTGTTTCATAAGCCACCCCTATCGCCTGTTTCACCCAGCGAGCGATAAAAGCCTTGGTAGCCGCCTTTCCTTTACGAGGACCACTAAAGCGCACAAACAACCTATCCGATCTCCAAAACAGCTCCGTTTTCCTGAGATACGTACGCAACACGCGCCCCAAATCCAATCTTCTAAGTGAACGATTACCTTTACCTCCATTTTGCCCATCAAACGTGGGAAGCGAAACGGATTGATTCATGTGAAAACCAGACACCACTTTAGGCAAGTAGGACGGTACCGGCCTCAACACTACTTTTTCTGCCATGAACTGAATATACGGCTCTCTACACGAGAGCGCTTGCAGATCCGAAATCCTCCTAGCGGAACACAAAGCTACTAGGAAAGCCGTTTTCCAAGAGAATTCTCTGAGATTGTCGGCCAACCTTGACTCTAAGGGCGGCCCCATCAAAGCCTCTAGCACCAAGTTCAAGTCCCAAGGAGGCACTACCTGCCGAACCGGCGATCTAATATTTCTGGCTGCCCTAAGGAACCATTGAACATCTGGATGCGGGGAGAACGAACCCCCCCCCCTGCACCCGTCCTCTATAACAAGCAAGGGCCGCCAGATGTACCTTGAGAGTGCTGAGAGCTAGCCCTTTTTCTAGTCCCCCCTGAAGGACAGAATATCTGGTAACCGAGCGGAACAAGGCCGCACCCCTCACTCTGAACACCATGCCTCAAAAATGCGCCACACGCGAACATACGCCAAGGATGTCAACCTCCTTCGGGACTTCAACATAGTGGCGATTACAGATACAGAGTATCCCCGGCGATGCAACCGTTCCCTCTCAAGAGCCAGGCCGTAAGCAAGAACCGATCCACCTGCGGCTTCAACACCGGACCTTGGCTCAAGAGATTGATCCTCGAGGGCAGCCGCCATGGAGGTGCCACTAGAAGACGCACCAGATCTGCATACCAGGGCCGCCTGGGCCAATCCGGAGCAATGAGAATCACCGTCCCCCCTGTACCTCGATATCCTCCGAATGACCTGCTCCAGCAGAGGCCATGGAAGGAATACGTAAAGTAGCTCTTCTGCAGGCCAGGGTTGCACCAGGCCATCAAGGCCTTCCGACATGTGTTCTCTGCGCCTGCTGAAAAACCAAGCCGCCTTGGTATTGGCCAGGGTAGCCATGAGATCCATGACCGGCTGGCCCCACTGCACAGTTATCTCGTGAAAGATCGCCAAGTTCAGCTCCCATTCTCCAGGATCCAGGACATGGCGACAGATAGCTGGCCTGAATGTTGTCTTTTCCTGCCACATGAGCTGCCGAGAATGCTATGAGATGGACCTCCACCCACTGCATCAAAATTTGACACTCCTCGAGCATAGCTGCACTGCCCGTGCCCCCTTGCTTGTTGATGTAGGCAACGGCCACCACATTGTTAGAAAATACCCGCACCGCTTGACCTTCGATCAGACTGAAAAAATCCAGCAGGGCGAAGCGCACTGCTCGCAGTTCCAACCGATTGATCAACCAACTGCTCTCCTCCGCAGACCAGGTCCCTGTGTTACCTGAGACAGACAATGAGCCCCCCAACTGGAAAGACTGGCATCCGTCGTGACCAACACCCACTGCGGGTGTTCCAGAGGAACTCCTGCCTGCAGATGTGCCGTAACCAACCACCACTGCAGACTGTTGCGCACCTCCTCTGGGCATAGCAGCCTCTGAGATAGAGGATGATCCTGCGGTGACCATCTGGAAAGTAATGGTTGCTGAAGCGGATGCATGTGAGCTCTAGCCCAGGGTACCAGGTCCAGGGCCGCCGCCATTGAACCCAACAACTGTAAATACCTCCAAGCCGCTGGAGCCCTCAAATGCACAAACGCCGCAACCTGAGCCTAAAATCTTCTGCATCCTGTCCGGAGGAAGGATCACTGACCCTATCTCCGTGTCGAACAAGGTCCCGAGATACGTTAAGCGCTGCAACGGTTGTAACCGACTCTTTGCACGGTTGATGACCCAACCTAGCTGTTCCAGGAACTGCACAACCCGCAAGGTTGCATTGATTGATTCCGCTGGCGACCCTGCTCGAATCAGCCAATCGTCCAAGTAGGGATGCACCTGAATCCCTTCCTTCTGGAGCGCCGCCGCTACGACCACCATCACCTTGGTGAAAGTCCGAGGTGCTGTAGCCAGCCCAAACGGCAACGCCCGAAACTGAAAATGACCCATAGGAACTGCAAAGCGAAGAAACCTTTGATGCTCCTGCCTGATCGGAATGTGCAGATAAGCCTCTGTTAGATCTATGGACGAAAGAACCTCCCCCGGCTTCACAGCCCTGATCACCGATCTCAGAGATTCCATCCGAAAATGAGGTACCCTCAAAAAGCGGTTTACGTGCTTGAGATCCAGAATTGGCCGAAAGGACCCTTCCTTTTTGGGCACCACAAAATAAATCGAGTATCGACCTAAGTCGCACTGGTCTTGAGGTACTGGCACCACCGCTTGAAGCCGCAACAAGCGCTGCAGCGTGTCGCTGATCGCTGCCCTTTTTGACTGAGGCCCACATGGGGACACTACAAAGGCTTCCACCAGCGGGTGAGTGAACTCCAGCGCATACCCCTCGCGGATGATCTCCAGCACCCACCGATCTGTGGTGATGGCGGCCCAGGCGGAGAGAAACTCCTGCAAACATCCACCCACCGGAATCTCCGCCTGGACCAGCCTCCCTTCATTGCGGTTTCTTAGAAGAGTTCTGATGGGCATTAAAATAGACCCTGCCGAACCCTCTGGCTCCTCGAAAGGACTGCCCCCTGGACACAAACCGGCCCCTTTGATAAGGGGCAAACCGAGATCCACGGAACCTATGAAATTCTCTTCCTTGACGTCTCTGCATCGTAGCCATTTTCGTAGCTCTGGGACGGTCCTCGGGGAGACGACCCCCTTTGGAATAGCCCAAATCCTTCACAATTTTCTCCAACGCCTCCCCAAAGAGCAGCCTGCCCTTGTATGGAAGCTTACTGAGGCGAGATTTAGAAGATGCATCCGCCGCCCGGCAATCACTGACGCCATGGACTTCGCCGATATCCTACCAAATCATAGAAGGTGTCTGCCAGATAAGCCGCAGCCGATTCTAGCTTCGCTCCCTCCGAGGAAGACTCCTCCTGCTTTTCCGAACCCTGTTCTCCTTGCAACCAATGGATAGAGGCCCTGGACACATACGCTCCACACACAGAAGCCTGCAAAGCTAGAGCACTGGAATCAAAGGCCTGCTTCAGTAGCGCCTCTAACCTACGATCCTGAAGATCCTTAAGAGCCGCACCGCCTTCTACCGGAATTGTTGTCTTTTTGGTGACCGCTGAGACCAGCGCATCTACCTTAAGCATCCGCAACAACTCCTTCTCCTCCTGAGGAACTGGGTAAATGGCGCGTTTCCCCCCCCCCCCCTCCCCCCCTTAGGGTAGCTTTGTGGCATTCTTTTTTTTTTTCTTTTCACAGCTAGTAGCCTAACTGACTATTTCAAATTCGTCTCTCCCGGGAGCCTGTCAGCCACACGTCCTTACAGCTGCTGAGGACTGAAAGACTGACTCTGACACCAGGGGAGCTGGATAGGCTGTCAGCAAGATTTTCAGTATTCAGTTCTCAGCTGCTGGAGGAGGTTGACTACCCAACGGTACCTGGACTGGCCCGGAGAGACGAATAGGAAAAGTGACATATTTGAACATACATACATCTTACCAACCATTAAGCATGGGCGGGGGGTGGGAGGAGAGGGAGGGGTGGGAAGGGAGTATGGATCTATTATACTTTGGGACTGTATGGCAGCCAGTGGCACAGGAAATATTGTGCAGGTGAAAGGAAGAATGAATTCAACTAAATATCAAAATATTCAGGAATGTCCTGCAGTCACAGAAGAAACTAAAGCTGAAAAGTGGTTGGATATTTCAACAAGATGATCAGAAACACCATGAAGTACTTAACAGGAAATAAAGAAGGTTGAAAATATGTAGGGAGATTTCAAACATGCAAGACAACCTAAAATATTTGAGCTAGAAGAGTAGGAAAAAATCCCCAAAAATAAAACTTCAGACTCTTAGATTCTACAGGAAATATTTGGAAAATGTTATTTCTGTCGAAGGTAATTTTACAAATGTACTGAAATGAAAGGGTGTCCAAATTTGTTTTGCACCTTCCATAGTTGTCTTATTTTGAATCTATACAAAACTGCATAAGGTTATTCATTAAAAATTGAAGAAAGATGTTATGTTCAACTTTGAACCATGCAGAGGTTGTGTCAGATTCTGTTTACTTACGGATTCAGTGAATTATACAATCTGACCAGGGGTACCTAAACACTTAGGATACCAAAACACTTGAACAAAATTTTGGAAAAAATAGTTGTGTACATCTACTGGTTTATTTGTTAAAATCACTTTTCAGTATTCTTAGTTGCAACACAATAGCAAAAATAAGGCTCTAAATGTTAGCTGAACTTTGCATTCCATTTCTCCCTGTAGTAGGTGTATAAGTTTAGCCAATGACTTAAGCCTATCTGCGCAGGGAATCACAAGGCTGGCATGCAAGGGAGTCTCCTAGTGTTTTAAGGCTCCGTCTTGGCACAATGTTATTGGAAACACAATTACACAATTTAAAAAAAAATCCTTTGAAGTTAATATGCACCATTAGAAACCAGATTGTAAATAGAAATGCCAAAACTAGAACTTATGATATTGTTAGCATTTCAGAAACACAGAAATGCCAATAATTTATCTGATGCTGAATTAATATTGTTCTAATAGAAGGCGACCTCCAGGATACTTCAATCTTGTTCATTATGATTTAAATAAATATCAAAAGGGGATCATAATAGCCGCCAAATCCAGTAAACTATTTTCAAACCATGAAGCCTGGAACGAGTGTGGTCTTTTCCCAAGATTTATATTGTTCAGCACTTTTCAATATGTGATTACTCATTCTTTTACAGGATAGCTGAACAAGTAGCTGTACAGTTTGGTACGTGCATCTGCATGCAAGACATAAGGGAGAGAGATACTTAAAAAGTTAAAACCCGTATAAAGCTTTCTTCTAACTCTTCCTCTCCCAAATAACTCAAAAGCAGAAATAAAAAAAAAATGACATAAGTTGATTCAAGTTAAGCTAGGTTCTAGGTCTGGGAAATATTTTTCTGCTTTTTCTTTTTAAATGTTTCGCCTGACAGAGGTTGATGAGAAGCTGACATTGAAATGTGCTGTCCATTGTTACTGCTCCACTGTGTCCTGGCAGACTGGGTAGGAAATTGGTGGTGGTAATGTAAGTTCCTTGCATAAGGGGTCCATGGATGCTCTCTCCATTCTGTATATTCTCTAGGACCGTTCCAATTATACTCAGCCTCATATGTGGGTCTGCTGTAATCATACTGCTGATGGTGGTACCTGCTCTGTGGAGGTGGTCTTTAACGAAAGAAAGAAATACCTCAGTTGTAACACTAGCTGGTGCTCACGGAATACATTACTTTAAATCACTCCTAGCAAGAGAACCAACCCTATCCCAAATAAAATAGTTACCATGGACCCCCTACTTCTTAAGGCTTTAAGAAAAATTGGTATTTTGATAATATGAAAACAAATAGAAGACCTTTGCATCCAATCCAAAATTTAAAATGCTCAGTAAATCAAGGTGAAATTAGACTTACCTGCTAATTGTAGTTCCTGGAGTAGATACAGTCTAGTCCCGGACCTTTGGGTTGTCCACCTTAATCAGCAGCTTGGAGACTGAGGAACCTCCTTCTTTTCATGTCGTCACCAGTATAAACTTCCCCGGAGCCGCCTTCACTTCCCAGTTCCTATTGACAAAGCAGACTCACCGGAGAAGCAAGTAAGTGTTACGTAACATTCAATTGAACGCACCCCCGCTATTTCACCTAGAAACACAAAAGAACGGAAAGCAAGCGTACTCTGATTCCACCCGTTAAAACAACAAAAATTTGAAACCTTTAACCTGCAACATATTGTTCCCCCCCCCCCCCCGCCAATCATCTTCGGCGGGGAAAAAAGGATCCAGCTAACTCACCCTGAACTCAGAAGTTCCTAGATAAGAAAGACGCTTACCTGTGACCACTGGAAATCTTTGTAAACTAGTGCCTGAGAAACAAAACAAAAAAACAGAGCCCAGGGGAGGGATACGGGACTAGACTGTATCTACTCCAGGAACTACAATTAGCAGGTAAGTCTAATTTCACCTTCCTGATCGTATCTCCAGTCTAGTCCCGGACCTCTGGGTAAGTACCAGAGCAGTATTCAACGGGAGGGACCCTGCTTAGCCCCCTGAAGAACAGCCGCTCCAAAACACACGTCCTGTTGCGCCATCACGTCTATGCAATAATGCTTAATAAAGGAATTCAGAGATGACCAAGTCGCCGCCTTACAAATTTCCAATGGCGGAACCAAACGCAATTCGGCCCAAGACGCTGCTTGCGCTCTAGTAGAATGTGCCCGCAGCCCTTCAGGCACCGTCCTGCCCTTCAGCATATATGCCGACGCGATCGCCTCCTTAATCCATCTGGCAATGGAGGCCTTGGAAGCCGCTTCGCCTTTCCGCAGCCCCCCGAAGAGCACAAAAAGCCTGTCCGACCTACGGAAAGCCTCCGTACGACGCAGATACTTTTTCAACACTCTTTTTGACATCCAAGAGCCTCTGATTCCGCATTCCCGGAGTCCCCTCGCTCCCAGTAAATACTGGCAAGGAGATCACCTGATTCAAATGGAATGCCGACACCACCTTGGGCAAAAACGCTGGCACTGGCCTCAACACTACCTTAGACTTGAAGAACGACAGATATGGCTCCTTACAAGACAAGGCTTGTAACTCGGAAACCCTCCTTGCCGAACAGATCGCCACTAGAAACACAGCCTTCAAGGTCAAATCCTTCACTGAAGCATGGCTTAAGGGCTCAAACGGCTCCTTTTCCAGCGCCTCCAACACCAACGGCAGGCTCCACTTTGCCACCAGCCATCTCTCCGGAGGCCGTAACAGCGAAACCGCACGAAGAAAATGCTTGATATCTCCGTGGCCCCCAAGCGGCCATCTGCCTACTCTGCCTCTGTAGCAGACAAGCGCTGCCACCTGCACCCTCAGCGAAGCAGCTGCCAACCCCTTGTCGAAGCCATCCTGTAAGAATTTCAACATCTGTGGCACCGTTGCCCTTAACGCCTCGCAGGCGTTATCAGCACACCAAGCTTTAAACACTCTCCAAACGCACACATACGCCAACGAAGTAGATCTCTTCCTGGCCTTCAGCAGGATAGAAATAACCGCAGCGGAATAACCCCGCGCTTTCAACCGTGCCCTCTCAATAGCCAAGCCGTAAGCGAGAACCGATCCAGATGAGGCATGAACAGCGGACCCTGCGACAACAGATCTGGACGCCTTTTTTGGCGCCACGGCTTCTCTACTAAGAGCCTCACCATGTCGGTGTACCAGGGTAGACGTGGCCAATCCGGAGCTATGAGGATAACGAGACCCCGGTATCTCTCTACGCGCTGCAGAACTCTGCCTATTAAGGCCCACGGAGGAAAGACATACAACAGCTGATCCTCCGGCCACCTTTGAATGAGAGCATCCAGCCCCTCTGACATTCTCTCCCTTCTTCTGCTGTAAAATCTGCTGGCCTTCACCGACCGGAACGTTGCCATGAGATCCATTACCAGAACTCCCCAGCGCCTCTGCAGGCTTTCGAACACTTCCGGATGCAGGATCCACTCCCCTGGGTCCACCTTTACTCGGCTTAGAAAGTCCGCCTGAACATTGTCCACTCCTGCTACATGCGCCGCCGACAGAGCCAGTAGATTCTCTTCGGCCCAGGTGCACAGCGCCACACTGCTGGTACCTCCTTGCCGATTTACATAGGCCACCACCATTGCATTGTCTGAAAAAACTCGGACTGCCGACCCCGCCAGGTAACTGAAAGCTCTGTAGGGCGAGCGACACCGCCCTCAATTCCAACCTGTTGATTGACCAGTTTCTCTCCTCCGAGTTCCATTGCCCTTGAGAGAACCTGCCCTGGACATGCGCTCCCCAGCCTACGAGACTGGCATCCGTCGTCACCGTTATCCAATCTGGCGCTTCCAGCGGCCCCCCCTTTTCTAGCGACTCCGGAATCAACCACCAACGGAGGCCACACACGTCTCCGCTGGACACGGTAGCCTTCTTGCCAGCGAATCCTGCTGGTGCGACCATCTTCGAAGAAGCGCCCGCTGCAAAGGCCTCATGTGAGCTCTTGCCCAGGGTACAACCTCTATGGTGGCCGCCATCGTGCCCAATAGCTGCAGGTACCTCCAGGCCGAGGGCGCTCGACAGCCCAAAAACTGTCATACCAGCCGTCTCAATCCCTGGGTTCATAGCTGCGGAAGAAACACGTGCCCTGTCTCTGTGTTGAAACGTGCCCCCAGATATTCCAAATTTTGCGACGGAGTGAGATGGCTCTTTCCCAAGTTCACCACCCAGCTTAGGCTCTCCAGAAACGCCACTACCCGGGCCGTGACTCGCTCGCTCTTGACTCTTGACTTTGCTCGGATCAACCAATCGTCCAAGTACGGGTATACCATGATCCCTTCCTTCCGCAAAGCCGCCGCAACGACCACCATTATCTTGGTGAACGTGCAGGGAGCTGTGGCCAGGCCAAACGGCAACGCTCGGAACTGAAACTGGCCGAAGGAGACCGCAAAGCGCAGATAACGCTGATGCTCCAGGCGAATCGGAATGTGAAGGTATGCCTTCGAGAGGTCCAGGGACGTCAGGAACTCGCCCTTTCTCACCACCACGATTACGGAACGCAGAGTTTCCATATGAAAGTGCGACACGCGAAGGCAGCGATTCACTCCCTTGAGATCCAAAATGGGCCGAAAACCGCCGTCCTTTTTGGGAACTACGAAATAAATGGAGTATCGTCCGGACCCGAGTTGGTTGCGAGGCACCGGAACAATAGCCCCTAGGTCGAGGAGCCTTTGAACCGTCTCCCATATCGCCTCGTGCTTGTTGGGCGAATTGCCAGGGGACCGCACGAAGGAGTCTCGCACCGGGGACCGAAACTCCAGGGCATACCCCTCTCGAACTATCTCCAACACCCACTGGTCTGACGTTACTCGGACCCAGGCAGCGTAAAACTCCTGCAGCCGACCTCCGACGGCTACTAAGGGTGCCTGGGCCCCCCTGGCATCATTGGGATTTCCTAATGTTGGACGAGGAAGAGGAGGGGGAGACTCCAAATCCTCTACCTGCTCCCCGAAACCCTGGGTTCTGTTGGGAAACCTACCTCTCTGGGCGGTATTAAACCTCTGAAACTGAAATCTTCGGAAATCCCACAAAGGGCCTCTACCTCCCGGGACCCCCCCTAACTTGTTTAGGCTTGTCCTCTGGCAATCTGCCCCCCTTAGATTCGCCCAGGTCCTTAACTAACTTCTCTAGCTCCTCTCCAAAAATAAGCCTGCCCTTAAAAGGCAGCTTTCCCAACCTTGTCTTGGACGCATTGTCCGCCGCCCAATTCCGAAGCCACAGATAGCGCCGAGCCGCAACCGCCGACACCATACCTTTTGACAGAGCTCTCATCAAATCATACTGCGCATCCGCCAGGTAGGCCGCCCCGGACTCTAATCGGGAAGCCTCTCCAGCACCGTTGCGGTCCCGATCTCCTTGGACCCGTTGCAACCATCTCAGACAGGCCCTGGCCACCCATGCTCCAGAAATGGCCGCCTGAAGTGCTAGGGCATTCACCTCAAAAATATGACGCAGAAGTGCTTCCACCTTTCTGTCCTGAGTGTCCTTGAGGGCTGCCCCGCCCTCTACCGGAATCGTGGTCTTCTTGGTAACTGCCGACACGGCGGCATCTACCCTAGGCGGCTGAAAAACTTCCTTATCCTTCTCCACCAATGAGTAGAGACGCCTCATCACTCTGGCCCCCTTCAGAGGAGCCTCTGGGACACTCCTCCTGGATCATCTCCTGGAACACTCTGTGTACCGGGAACGCTCGCTGCGTCTTTCAAAATACCTGCAATAACGGATCCTCCAGGGTTTCCTCCTCCGTAACCCCTGGGACCGGCATGTTTAATGCCGCTAGCGTTTCCACAATCAGTGCTGGGAGCTCCTCCCTGCGGAACACTCACACCACTCTCGCCTGGTCCTCCTTTTCATCGAGCTCCCCTTCTTCCAATTCCTCCTCCAAATCCACACTGTGGCGTACCTCATCCGAGAGACACCCATCAGATAAAATAGACTGCTCTCCAAGCTCCTCCTTGAGTCTCAGTCTCTTATCCGAGGACTCCTCTGCAACCCTGCCGGAAGAAAGTCTCTTCACCCCTTGCCTTCGCAGATCAGGCTTTCCATCGCCTTGCGGCACTCCTCCCAGCGTCTGTTGCAGAAGAGCCACAAATTCCTTTGAGAAAATTGAGGATAGCTCTTTCGGCCACTCAGGCGGGATGGCAGGCAAGTCCGGAGCCGAAGATGGCCCCGCCACAGGCTCCTCCAGGGACACAGAAGGCGCCTGAGGACTGGGGACCACTTTCCCAGACTCCAGCACAGCTTCCTTGTCCGCCTCTGGTCCATCACCGCGGCCTCCTTAGCGCAACTTTTGCAGACTCCCGAGTCAGCCGCTGATCCTCTTCTAGCCCCACAGACAAAACACTGTGGTCTAGAAGACATCCTGTGTTGACGAGGCTCCAGTAGGCAAGTCTCCCGGACTCTGGGAACCCCGAGCCCTGCTCTGGAGAACCTCTCCTAAATCACTCAAATCTGTTTATTCTTCCATTTAATTGTATATATATATAGGCATGGACATCAGTGACCGCCTAACCACTTTCCTAACACCTAACTAGCCCCCAACGCGAAGAATCGCCGCGAAATAAGCTAAATCACATGTAAATAAAAAAGAACAGTTCTCCTGCATGGCGCAGCGCGGACTCTGCCACGCGGCCGGGCCCAACGCCGTTTTCGCGCCCAAATGCGCTGACGGTTGGGCAGCTCTGGCCGGGCCTACTCACCGTTGTCGGTCACTGTAGAGGAAAGAAGGCACTCCCCCCTGCTGTCTCCGAAGATTCGGTGAAGGAAGGATAGCCTTAAGCCCCTCCGGGCACAAACTAACCCTGCTTTCAACAGGCTCGCCCGTTGTCGATACAGCCCGAACGCGCTGACAGGCACTGCTTCTGTATGGCGCCGGCTGGAGAGAACGAAGGTACCCGGTCTGAAAACGTGCTACCCAGCAGAACCAGACCTTCAGCAGCCTGCCTAACAGGCTCTCTTGCACCCACTCCCGAACTTGCCTAGAATTGCAAATTGGAGAAGGGGGGGGGGGGGGGGGTCCTGTTGCGCAATATAAAAGGCACAGATGCTAAATAATCATCCTCCCCTTTTTTTTTTTTTAAACTCTCTTTAACCCACACGATACTTAATTGTTCCTCCAGGTAGCCCGGACCTCCGGGCTGACCACCCTTTCAGCTGCTTGGAGACTGAGGCAACTGGGAAGTGGAGGCGGCTCCGGGGAAGTTATACTGGTGACATCATGAAAAGAAGGAGGTTCCTCAGTCTCCAAGCTGCTGATTAAGGTGGACAACCCAGAGGTCCGGGACTAGACTGGAGATACGATCAGGAACTATCATTTTGCACATTATGCAGTATGTACTATAGTTTTTAAACTACAATTCTCACAACATATTGCTTCAAAGTACACAAAACCTTGTGACCAAAGTCAACTATTTGAAAGCAAAGCAAATATCACTGGATAACCTATCTGGACATGGCTCCTACCACTAAGCACTATGTTAGCAGTATGATATTTAATAGAGCAAATATATTTAACATTTTCATATTCTGTCCTTCCAGAATCACCCAAAATGGAAATCATCCTCCAAATAGTCAATAATATATACTGAGCAACAGTAGAAAAAGACCAAAATGGCCCATCTAGTCTGCCCATTTGAAATGTCTCCACTTTTGCAGAGATGAGCAAATAAATTCAAACCAATATTAGTTCCCCACCCCCTATGTCTTTTTCCTAAATGTACAACCCTTTTACTACTACTGCCCTCCATATCAGTCCCACAGATACCCAGAACATGTTAACGTGCTGGCTTACACAACATCCACTGATAGGCCATTTAAGGCCTTGCAATCTTACAAGAACATCGCTAAATTCAACACGGATATCACCTCCTTATCTTTTTAGTAAATCTTCTAACAATCCACACAGCTGTCAAAACTAGCAAAGTCACTGTCCATATTATCTGGCCTTTCAAAGGGGAACAACAAAGGAAACTGGACAGTGCTCATGCCTTCTCTCAGACATTCAAGACAAGTTACATTCAGGTGCAGTAGGTATTTTTCTGTCCCCGAAGGGTTTATGCCACTCTGGCATAACTTATTACCTTGCTCTTCCACGATCTTCCCAAGGACGATGAACTCTAAAACCAGGGAAAGAACAGAACAGGGAAAAAATATTACAACTGTGAAAAAAGTATTCTTGAGTCTCTGCTCATGTGCTCTTAATATCCCCGGCACCATGTCAATGAATAGGAAGCAGTAATGAGTAATGGCGAGACCTTCCCCTTCTTTTTCCAGATTCTTTGTGATGCCATATTAAAAAAAAAAAAGGTAAAGTTGTGATCAACATCAATGGCGCCTTTGCAGTTCAACCCCTTAATGTCCAATATGTCCTAAACAAAAGTGGCCAGTGAAATTGCTATGAACTATATATGTATACATTTGACACATAAAAGAATCAAACAAGACCAATTTAAACAGGAAGTATAAAAACTGGGACATTGCCGGGACATGATTGGCACCCTTATAAACAATTCAAATCAGTTTGAACAGAAGAACCACATTCCCACTGAAGTAAAATTAGATGCACCTGTGATCAATTGTCAGTACTCACATGACTTGAATGAAGCAATTAATGATGGGTTCTAATGTTTAACATTCACTTCCTGTTCCATTTTCACAATGATTAAAACAAGAGAGCTGCTTGAGACCATCAGAACAGCCATTATCACCAAACATAAAACTTCAAAGGGGTACAGGGCCATCTCCAAAGACCTTGGGATTCCTGTGTCTACAGTTTACAATGTTAATAAGTCTTCTACTGATGGAACTGTCAAGAACCTCCCAGACATGGAGGGAGGAGGAAAATTAATCCAAGAAGGCTTTGAAGGCTAGTGCAAACTACTGGAAAAACATGTACAACATCCAAAGAGCTTAAGGCTTACTTGGAGCAATCTGGAATGGTGGTTTCAACTCGCACCATATGCCACATACTAAACAAAGGAGGACTAAACTTACGAAGGCCAAGGAGGACCCCACTGCTCAAAGACAGACATAAAAAGGCATACATGATCTTTGCCCAAACCCACCTTAAGAAACCACAATCCTTCTGGGAAAATGTTCTGTGGACAGCTGAAACCAAACATCAGCTCTTTCGCAATGCAGACCAGTGATACATTTACAGGCAAAGAAATGAAATTTATAAGGAAAAAATCCACCCTTCCTACAGTTAAATATGGTGGAGGTTCTTTATTATTGTGGGGCTGTTTTGCTGCCTCAGGAACAAGGTCTAGAACATATTAAAGGAATCATGAAGTTAGAGGACTACCAAGGTATTCTGGAGCAAAATGTGTTGCCTAGTGTCAGAAGGCTAGGTCTGGGTCAAAGATCATAGGTCCTCCAGTAGGACAATGACCCAAAACATATATCCAAATGTACAACACAATGGTTAAAAAGCAAAAACTTGACTGTTTTAAACTGGCCAGCAATGAGTCCTGATCTCAAACCAGATGTATGAAACTTATAAATGGCTACAAGAAACGTTTGCAGGCTGTCATCACTGCCAAGGGTTGTGCAAGCAAATATTTTTGTAGGGTGCCATTACTCCTGTCCAGATCATCTTTTTTTCTCAGTAATTAGTACATCTAAGTTGCACAGACATCTTTTTTTGTTGTATATCTTTGAACATGCTATTAAAATTTTATGATGACATACATTTGGAATATTTCCTATTTCTCAAGAAATTGTACACAATATACCTAAAATGCAAGTGTGCCAATAATGTTGACCACAACTGTAGTACCACAAAATGTTGTCCTTTCATTTCACATCCCCTGTGGAGCATCAAAATGGCTCACATTTATCCTTCTTTAGTTTGATTGTTTTAATCTGCTAAAATCCTACTTTCCACACTACTGCAGAAGAGTTCCTGCTGTGCCCCAGGGCAACTGTCTCACTTTGATGAAATCACAGTGCTGTCAATATCTGCATCGTTGCAAACCCCTCCCAGTTTCATAATATGGAGCTTGGCTGGGAGTACTGACAGAAGTATCTTTTGCAACATTTTTGTATTCTCACCTTTGCAAATCATTTCCTTTCACCACAGTAACCTCCTATCTTCTGTCACTATAATTTCAGCAATGTATTCCACATTGTAGTTTATTTTATTGCTGGTATGTTATTTTGAAAGGATTAAACTCCCAGAAGCGTGTTTAAAAATTTGAAAGGCTTGAGGGGTGGCAAAACAAGGCGACATTTTACTTATCAGATAATGTTCTTTCCTGGAGTCCTGCTGGACCAATCCAAATGAGTGAGTTTTATCCCCCTGCCAGATGAGGTGGAGAAAGAATAAACTAGAAACCTCTAGTGACATAATCACTGCCACTTTTAACTGGTGCAGCTAGGGGCATACTTCAGTATTCATACCCAAGAATCTGATCTCACACCACCTCATTTTGGACAACAGAGATAGAACGGAAATAATTATTTACAAAAACTACGTACAGAACAGCCACCAAGAGCATGACCCGACATGAAGGTCAAGCTTACAAAGGATAAAACTGCAGAGGTAGCAGAGCACCATGGGGCAGGTCCTGGACTGGTATAGCAGGACTTCAGAAAAGGACATTATCTAGTAAGTAAAATATCACCGTCCAGTTCATCCTGCTAGAGCAGTCCAGACAAGTGGCAAGTGGCAAAGCTACAAAGCCTCTGGGCAGGGAGAAGACACGGCTGTTTTCAGAATCTCTGCACTGAACACTGCATCTGCCCTGGTGTGGCTATTCAGGCAATAATGCCTAACAAAGGTAGAGAGGAATGACCAAGTCATAGCCCTACAGATGTCAATAAGGGCAACAGAACTGTGCTCCACCCAAGACAAGGCCTGAACACAAGTGGAATGTGCATGTAATCCCTCTGGAACAGCACAATTACACAAAAGACAGGCAAAAACACTGCCTTCCTTTATCCAAAGGGGCAAGGCAGCCTAAGAAGCTGCCTTGCCCTTACATGGGCCTGGCAAAGAGCACAATCAATCTGACTTTCAGAAGGAATTATTGACTTTCATAAGGTATTCCTTAGATATCTGAATGTCCAAGTATAGATCACTGTCCTTCCGTTTACACTGCTCTGCCAAAAAAGAACAAATGGCAAGCCACCTGATTAATATGAAAAGTGGAAACTACCTTAGGCAAGAAGGGTGGGTCCAGTTGGAGACAAACAGCCTCTTCCAAGGAGGACAGATAAGGGTCTCTACATGAGAGCACCTGTAAACTCTGAAATGTGACCTGCTGAATAAATGGTGACCAAAAACAAGATGGTCTTGAGAGACAGAGCCTTAATCATAGCCCATTTTCAACAGTTCAAAGTGAGCAGACAACAGAGTCCAAAGAACAAGACTCAAATCCCCTAGTGGCACAACAGACTGTAGAGGACGATGAAAATGGTGCACCCCTCCCCAAGGAAGCGGGCCACATCTGGGGGCGAAGCTATGGAGCAACCAGCTACTGGCGCTTGAATGCATGATAGACTACAATCTAGACTCTCAAGGAACTAAGGAACAGGTCCTTATCAAGCCCATCTTGCAAAAAGGTAAGCAAGGATGGCAACTCCACTTTCCGAGGGGCCAAGTGGCACTCCTGACACCAGCTCTCAAAAATAAACCATACTTGCACATAGGAAAGGCAGGTGGAACCATGCTTCGCCTTCTAGAGAGTAGCAACTACTGCCAGCAATTAGTCTTTGTGTGCTAAGCTTCGCCTCTCAAAGTTCAGGCCCTAAGCAAAAAGGGAGCAGGGTCATCCAAGAGGACAGAACCCTGGCACAACAGACCCTGACTTGTGGAAGATGCAAGAGGCAGTGCCCTCCAGGACCCACATCAGATCTGCAAACCAAGGAGTCTCAGATACCAATCCAGAACACCAGAATCTGCAGATCAAGGGTGTGGTGACTTAGAAAATCCACCTCGATGTGCTGTACCAAGAGCTCTAGAAAGATTTCGCTCTGCCCACAGGAACAAGACGTTTACTGGGCCACTCTCACACACCTGCTGCCTCCTTGGTGGCGACATAAGCTACTTCCCAACAAGACTCTAACCATCTGGCCCTTGACCAGGTGGCAAAAGCACCAGAGAGTTTGAGGGGCACTCTTAATCATGGGATCCACTGCTGACTGTTCCCTTGTGTCCTTTGTGCAGCACGCCTTCTGGGTTGACATGCGACTCTTCCTACCCATTCAGGGCAGAGTCAGTCAAACTTGAACTTGTAACCTTGCACATGGAGATCTGCTGGGAGATCTTCATATGTAACCTTACACATGCACATAGCAGCAAACTCTTGCACATGTGTGGCTGCAAGTAAACGTGCACTGGGAAAAAATCTGAGAGAATTAGCCAAACACAAGTGTATGCCAGATTCAACAAACTGCGCAAACAGGAAAAGTTGGGCTGCCCCCATGGTTGTCTCTGTAAAGGCAGGCAGAAATAAGTCAATGGCTGCATTTGCACCAGAGAAGCCCAGGATTGCAGAAGGTGCTGGGCTCAGGCTGTTCCCACGCTCTCTCACATGTACCTTCTCCATGCTTTTGTCTGGAGGATGCTCTGGGTGTCCAGGGGAGGGAGGTGGGTGGTAGGCTGTGTGAAGACGGGCTTGATCTGGCAGAATTTGGGGTTCTCAACTGGTCAGGATTACTGATGGGGAGGGCATGCACAAAACTAACCCATTAGGAGAAATTGTCCTCTTACAATCTATTCAAGACAGACAAACTGAACGAATAGGAGACTACAGTAATTCTATAATAGGAATGATTAAAACACAGATGGGTATTAAACAGGAGAATGACAGAGTCAAGATCCAAAAGCAGCGTTGTAATACCACCAGAGAAGGAACTTAACATACTGACTCAAGTAGTCTATTCCAGGCATACAGTGCAGCAAGGTGAAACAGACAGACAATCTGGAGTTAGGGAGTAGAAGAGATTTTTTATGGAGACAGAATGTTTTTGTTTGTCCTGATCACCGTTCTACAAATTTTCAAAATTGTTTGCATCAGAAATTAAATGTACTATTTCTTTAATGGATTTGATACGCTGAATTCAAATATGATAGTGAAATTGGTCAATTAGCTCCTGTTTCTACAATATGTTGAAGAATATACATTTTACCACTATGTAAGGTGAAAATCAAGCCTAAATCCTTAGATGTAAATCAAAATCTTATTACAAATGAAACTTTGCCCAATAACAAACATGTTTTTATAAAATAAAGTTCATAAACGTACTTAGAAGAAACAGAGGAGTAATTATGTCTGCAATTTAACTTTCATTAAGAACATTGGTAAGTACATTCTAGCAATTTTTGTTCTCATTCAGTGGCTTCACGACTCTTCCTGATCTGTTTCTTGTACTGAAGCAATGGAATATCCCTTGTCACTGTCCAGCAGTAGTCTGCAAGCATTGATGGACTCCATTTACCCTGATACCTCTTTTCCATGGCTGCAATGTCTTGGTGAAATAGTTCTCCATGTTCATCACTTACTGCTCCGCAATTTTGTGGGAAAAAAAATCTAGATGAGAGTGTAGAAAATGAATCTTTACGGACATGTTGCAACCAAGGTTTTTGTATGCCTTGAGAAGATCTTGAACAATCTCTTGGTAATTATTTGCTTTGTTGTTTCCAAGAAAATTCTGTGTCACTGATTCAAATGCTATCCATGCAGCCTTTTCCTTTCCATGCAATAAATGAAGAAATTTGTCCTCTTGAAGAAGTGCAGGAATCTGAGGGCCAACAAAAACTCCTTCCTTAACTTTGGCATCACTCAGTCTAGGAAATTTACCACTAAGATACCTGAAAGCAGGTTTAGTTTTATCCATCACCTTGACAAGGTTTTTCATTAGTCCCAGCTTGATGTGCAAGGAAGGCATCAAAATCTTGTTGCTGTCTACAAGTGCTAGAAACAAAACATTTTTGCTTCCAGGATCCAATGACTGACGGAGTGGTCAGTCCCTTTTGACAAAATGACAATCTCTAGCACGACTATCCCATTCACACAGGAAGCAGCAGTATTTGGTGTATCCACCCTGAAGACCAAGCAAGAGGGCGACCACTTTGAAGTCACCAGATTGACCATAGATGTTGATCATAGTTTATACATTTCAAAAGTTGTTTCATATTGTCATACGTCTCTTTCATAAAAGCTGCATGGCCAATAGGAATTGATGGTAGCAAGTTGCCATTATGCAGCACTACAGCTTTAAGACTTGCTTTGGATGAATCAATGAAGAGCCTCCAATCATCTGCACTGTAATTGATATTGAGAGCTGCCATTAAACCTTTTACGTTGTTGCATGCAGCAAGATCACCTTCTTTAAAAAAGAATGAAACCAAGTCTTTGACGGTCCCGGAAAAAAAGAAATTTGAACGTCACCAGCCAGAAGATTCCACTGCTGTAGTCTGGAACCCAAAAGCTCAGCTTTATTCTTCGGGAGATCCAAAACCCTGACAAGGTCATTCAATTCACCTGGCGTTATGAGGTGTGGCTCATTAGCAGTGGCCAGAAGAAACTCTGGGTCACGTGAGGTTGACGGTTCATGACTACAAACTTCTTCCTCTTCCTCACTTGATTCTACTGATAATGATTCTAACATTTTGGGAATCGGCAACCCTTCTCCATGAGGCACCGGGCATATTGCAGATTGAATGTTTGGATATTGCACGGTCCACTTACTCTTTCTGGATATACCTTTCTGAATTGGAGGAACCATGAAGAAGCAGCAATTGCTGACGTGATCTGTGGGCTTTCTCCAGATCATTGGAACTGCAAAAGGCATTGATTGCCTTTTCCCATTCATCCATTGCCTGAGATTTGTTGCACATGTATTGCAGCATATGTGTGGCGCCCAGCTCTTATCCTGATCTCCTATTCTGCAGCCAAAATATAAGTTGTAGGCTTTCTTAACTGCCAAAGTCATATTCCATTTTTGTGATGTAAAAGTCACTTCACCACAAATATAGCAGAAATTATCTGCATTATTAACACAAGTACGATGCATCGCCGAATACACTGTGATTGACCTATCAGCATAAAATAATGCAAAATAATTAATTTTTAATTTTTCTGTGACTAATACACCTTAAGATTTATACTGTCAAGTGATGCAAATTTAAATACTGATTGCATCATCTGGTTTTGGACAGATATTTCTATTGGTTACAAGTAGAGATTATGCAATCTCACGCAAATGTTGCATAATACACAGTTAATGGCCCCTAATGACTAACTAATAGCATATAACTTAGCAACTAGACCTAATCAGCCATTTTCATTATGATTTCTGTGTTCAGCAGCCTTAAATTAGTTTAAAACAGCTGCTTTCGTGTCCGAAGCATTTTGGCTGTTGGACAGTGATTATGTATGAGCAATGTCTGTGTCCAGTCTGACCTGTAACATGTAGTGTTTAGCTTGACTTGTAACACGTAGATAAACAAAAAGTAGTGCAAAGCATGACAGAGTGATAAGATGAATGTGTACCATGTAGCAGGTTTTTCCTAATAAAAGTACTATGGCCTAGCTAGAGTAGGAATTATGAGAGAACTGCTCAAGTTTGCAGGCCCAAATTCCTCTGCTGAAGCTTAAGTAGTACTGTTATTAATATAATTCTGTATATGTGTGTTTCCTTATTTGCACTGAATTTAGAGAACTGAAGCCAAAGAACTGAAGTTCGATTTTGCTACTTGATTAGTGCATCCAGTTTGTGCCATGAGTTGGATCTCCCTTTCTCTTCATTCAAGGCAAGGCAAAGTAGTATGGAGAATTGTAAGTATTACGTACAGTCAGACTCAAAGGCAAGGGCTTTAGCATTTAAGAGACACAGTCCATCCTACTGTATGTGTGTTAAACATAGCGATGTTTTTTGTTTTTTTTAAAAAACCGGTAACATGATGGCATTCAATGACTAGTGATGAAGCATTACTATTTCCTTTAGGAGCGGCTTTTTCAGAGAAGCTTTGAAATTTGAGATCTGAAATGGCAGTCAATGATTGAGGTGCTACACACTTGTCATGAATGGGTCATCCTTACATGGTGGGAGACAAGAAGCAAAATATAAGTTCTTTGTATAATGATTAATTTGTTTGCTTTCCTTACATTGTGATCTGTCTTGTTTGTTTCACTCTTGGGTCTTAAGGTAATTTGAGTTGTTTTTCTGTATTTGAGTTATGCATTTTGGATCCAGATAAGAGGTGCATTTTGTTTTGAAAGCTTTGCTATCTCAGTTTAAGTGAAAATTAGAGAGATATATTGTAGTGCTGCGATTTTTGCATATGCTGGTTTTTGTTTTGGTTTTAGTAACCCTTAGTTTAAGTAATCAGCACGCATTAAGTAAACAGCACACATTATCACACCCTGTAACTGATCAACAGCAAAGATACTTCTGAGCAGATTACTACAACTGTAAGTCATCCCCGACTCTACCAATTACTAGAAGTCCACCACTCTCGTAACTGTTAACTGCTTTGCTCCAACACCTCAACAACATCTACCTCATTATATGCTGTCATACCAAATCTTTGTCCCCAAATGTATTTTCCTACACATTAACTCCGATATAACCTCCAGTTGCTACTTGATTTTTCACAAAATACTCCTCTTTGTCCTCCACCTTGTAACTAGAAGTAGTATAATAAGCATTCTTTGTAACCATAATATATTGCTACAAAGTATACCCTTATTAAACACCATATTGTAACGTTGATTACTGTCAGCAACCATTCTGTAATTGAAGTCTCTGTTAACTTGATTGTCAGCAACCTTTCTGTAATTGGAGTTTCTATGAACAGGATTACTGTCAGCAATTTTTCTGTAATTTAAGTTACTGTGTATGAGATTAAATGTATTACAACGTGACTTAGACACTTATTTATAGCTTCACCCCCTATATTCTCCCCCACTCATAACCACAAATTTTATCCTAATCTCCCATTCACAATAATTGCGAATCCTTACATTACACATCATGGCCCCCATCCCACTTACCCTCCTCCTCCTCTCCGCCCTCTCTAGTATCCTACACACATCATTTGCCCTAACATCCAACTCTAATCCTATCCCTATACACCAATACAAGAATAGGAAACCCCACCAAAACCAACAGCAATACCCACAATATACATATCACAATAGACACACCTACCTTCTCTACGTACCTCTTGATACAACAAACACCAGAAGACCTAATCTAAGAACCATCTCACAGGATCTCAAGTGTGCTCTCATTAACGCACGCTCAGCCCGAAACAAGTGGCCTGCTATCACTGACTTATTATCAAACCTTAACCTAGACATCCTTCTGATAACAGAAACATGGCTCTCAAACACTGACAATGTCATAATGAACCAACTTACTCCACTCAACTACTCCATTTACATCTGCAACAGGGAAAACAGAAAAGGAGGAGGAGTTTGCATAATAGCAAGATCCGATCTAAAGTACCGCATCGTCTCTACCAAGACCACAGACCATATAAATACACTATCGATCTCCAATAGTGCTAACACGATAAACCTCATCTACAGAGCCCCAAATGCTCCAGCTGATGATCTCTCAATCATAATTGATCTTGTTACCAACCCCATTGAACTCAACAAACCTAACTGGCTCCTAGGAGATTTCAACCTTGCATCCACACTGCCATCAGTATCAAACTCCTTCCTGGATGCCATGACCGACTTACACTACAGACAAATTATAAAAAACCCAACTCATAAACAAGGAAATCTTCTTGATCTTATCTTCGCCCCATCATCATCCTGTGAACCGCCAAATCATCTTGATCCTTCATCAACCCCTGTCCCCTGGTCTGACCATAATCTTATAACATTCTCCATACCAGCTGAGGAGTCTCCAAGCAAATCACTGGATGTTTATCCACTCTCAAAACCAGCACGTTTTAAACCATTCAACATTGATACTATTACCTCTCAAACCATACCTAAACTCGCTACAATACCTAACATCATTGATGAAACAGTAGCAAACTGGAACAGTGCCCTTGGACTATCAGCCCAGCCCACCACCACAGCTAACCAAACCACTTCTACCTCCTCTTTCACCAAGAAACGGAACGCGCCATGGTTCTCCTCCGAACTGCGAACCTCCTTACAGGAATTAAGGAAACTAGAGAAGAAATGGAGACACTCTCTGAACCTTTGTGACCAATCCAACTACTTAACTCACTTGAAATCCCATTGCCAACTAACCTGGGATAAGAGAAAAGAATACCATGCAAGGCTCCTCAGTCGCTCCCTTAATAAACCTAGAGACCTCTTCCAACTAGTAAAATCCCTAACCAGTGAGCCTTCTCCACCACAACATGAACACATACAACCACAACTATATGCTGACTATATTCAATCCAAAATGATCAAGATCTCAACTATAATCACAAGCGAACCCACACAAACCTCCAACGTCCAGTTCATACTTAATAAATTCTCATCCCCAACCCCTAAGGCAATCGAAGAAGTCATAACCTCCATCAATTCCACCACTGCCCCCAACGATCCATGTCCAGCCCACTGGATCAAATCACTAAGAACAGAACTCAGCCCTTACATAGCAGCCATAGCTGACCAGTCACTTAGCACAGGGATATTCCCAACAGCCCTCAAACAGACCTCCATTCGTCCACTACTGAAAAACAATAAACTCGATCCAAAAAAAGAAGACTCCTACCGCCCAATCTCAAGTATCCCTTTACTATCCAAGATACTAGAAAAAGTCACTCTAAGGCAAATTCAACAACACATTGACTCCGAAGCTCCACTCGACCCGAATCAGCATGGCTTCAGAGAATCCCACGGAGTCTAAACCCTTCTAACTTCTCTAATGAACACGCTTATTAATACAACAGACAACATCAGAAATGGAGTTGCAATGATCTTCCTAGACATTGCAGCAGCCTTCGATTCTGTTGACCATGTTAAGCTACTTAACCGACTACATGAAAAAGGGATTCAAGGAATGGCATGGAAGTGGCGCAAATCTTACCTGGAAGACCGCTGGCAGCAGGTCCGGACGGGTAACAATACGTCTATGCCTTTCCAACAGAAGCAAGGTGTACCACAGGGTTCCTCCCTCTCAGCCCTGCTATTTAACATCTATATGCAGCCCATCTGTAACATCGCCCGGTCATTTGGAATATCTTGCCTCATCTATGCAGATGATGTGCTACTATTCACCCCAGTCAACGTATTGAAACCTGACTATACCACACTAACTACCTGCTTCAATGCAATCTAAGACTGGCTGCTCTCACAAAACCTCCAAATTAACTTTAAAAAAATGGAAGTTTTGATTGTAACAAGGAACAAAGACTTCTCTCCCCCACCAACTCTAAGAACAAGAGATGCCGATTTACCACTCAAATCAACAATACGTTACCTAGGCGTTACACTCGACCAGCGACTTGAGTTCAAAGAACATATAAAAAATACAGTTAAAGCCATCTATCACAAGATCAGGACTCTACGACACCTCAGACCAATGCTTGAACCACACGACTTCCGAACAACCTTCCAAGCGTTGGTCACCCCACACTTCGACTACGCAAATATTGTGTTACAGGGCCTACCCAAGAGTATGCTTAATCCACTACAATTGGCCATGAATACGGCTGCCAGAGTTCTACACGGAGCCCCAAGGAGTCATCATATCACTCCCATCCTATTCGAACTTCACTGGCTCCCGATATCATATAGGATTTTATACAAAGCCCTCATTACCTTCAAGGCAGTTCACCAAATCTCATCATCATTATCTGACCACCTGCATCACCCACAAAGCTCCAGATCCTGACGCTCCGCAACAGAAAACACACTATCGATCCCAAAATACCTAGCAAAACTCAACCAGACAACTACCACAAGAGCATTCTCATCCTTCGCACCTAGATGTTGGAACATGCTGCCACCCAACATCAGATCACAAAAGGACCTCTCACAATTTAGAAAAGCTCTAAAAACACACCTCTTCCTACAACACTTCTCTCAGAGTATGAACTCCCCAAGCCCTTCCCTCCCAACACGAACCAATGATCATGGTTAGTCAAGTAAACCCCCATTTCAAACCCTCTTAGATCCCCAAGCTTTAGAACTATAAACATATGATAATTTGCTGTAAATAGTTTGAATTCTTGTTATTTATTTAACCCCAGTTATCCATGTTTATTCCCTGTTATCTGTAAACTTAACATATGTTCATGCTTAAGTACGAATTGTTAAAATGTAAACCGCGCTGATGATGAAGAGTGCGGTATATAAAAGCTGTTAAATAAATAAATCAATCATTTCAGTATTGTGATATTCCTTATGTAGCAGATTCAAATTAGTTCCATTCTGAAGTTATGGAAAGTGCTCAATTACTTGATATTACTAGTGCTCAATTTGCTGTACTCATTGCCCTTCCTATTGAGATAGTTATAAAATGTTTTGAAATACTTTTCATGTCACAAGGACTTTAGCTATATTGAATGTTTAATTAATTAATTAAGCTAGACTTATATACCGCTTTTCTACAAGTCAAAGTGGTATACATTCAGGTATTGTATATATATTTCCCTTGTCCTCAAAAGGCTCACAATCTATGTTTTTGCTTTGTTTTTGTTTTTTTGTATCTGAGGCAATGGAGGGTTAAGTGGCTTGCCCAAGGCCACAAGGAGCACCTGTAGGACTAGAAATCCCAGTCCTTCCGGCCAAAGGATGCTGTCCTCAAGTGGGATTCAAACCCCTGGCCCTCTGGCCTGAGGTACCTTGTCTCAACCACTAGGCCGCTCCTCCCTCTTAACGCTAATTAGGATATGCAGAAAGTTGTCATTTGGAAAGAGCAGAAATAAATTTATATCTATTGGATGAACTATCAATAAAGAAACGGCAGGCAGTCAAGAAATCCGACAATGCATTGTTCTTGGCAAAATGGCTATGAAGGACCTAAACAAGATTCTCAAGAGCAGAGATGTTTCTCTCCATACAAAGATTTGACTTGTCCAAGCCATGGTATTTTCAATAACGCCATATGGTGTTGGACAGTGAAAAAGATAGACAGGAAGAAAATAGATGCTTTTGAATTATGGTGCTGGTGATGAATACTGTGTATACTATGGGTTGCCCGAAGAACAAACCAGTCAGTACTAGAGGAAATCAAGCCTAAGCTTTCTTTAGAAGCTCAGATGACAAGACTTCAACTTTCATACTTTGAACACATCATGCAAAGAGAGAAATCATTAAAGACATCATGCTTGGCAAGATAGAAGGTCAAGCGCAAAAGAGGAAGGCCAACAATGAGATGGATCGATACAATAAAGCGTAGTTACTCACCTGTAACAGGTGTTCTCCAGGAGCAGCAGGAATCAGTCCTCACTTATGGGTGACGTCGGCGCCGACGGAGCCCTCGCGGAGCAATTTTCCCCAGCTTTCAAAGAAAGCCTTTGGGAATTGCAGCGCGCATGCGCGGTCGTCTTCCCGCCCGAAGGTGCCATCTTAGCCAGTCAGATGACATAGCTAAAAAAGACAGCATAAAAATTTGCAAAAAGAACATAAGCAGACGATTGCAACTCCAAGGGGAGGAGGGAGGGTAGTGAGGACTGATTCCTGCTGCTCCTGGAGAACACCTGTTACAGGTGAGTAACTACGCTTTCTCCAGGACCAAGCAGGAAGTCAGTCCTCACTTATGGGACTCCCAAGCTCAAGGCTACCGGAGACCCTAAGCACAAAAATGAGCTCCCTCTAGCTCAGCAGCACAGAAGGATAGAATCTTCGCTGAATTATCACCCACCGGTAGCCCACATCCGGGATGGAGGGTAGGAGTTGCTCAGACCTCAAAGAGATTACGGAGGACTGCCTGTCCGAAAGCACTGTCCCTACGGGACTCCCTCTCGAGACAGTAATGGACCGCAAAAGTCTGGCTCGAAGACCAAGTAGCGGCCCGGCAGATGTCTGCCAGCGGAACAGAGCGGAGGTAAGCCACTGACGTGGCCTTTGCCCGAACGCAATGAGCCGTGACTCGACTTTCTAAGGCGAGTCCGGCTGCCCCATAAGCCCAAGAGATACAGTCCGCCACCCAGATGGACAGAGTACGCTTGGAGACCGGGAGCCCCAATTTATTGGGGTCAAAAGACACAAAAAGCTGAGCAGCTTTACGGTGCTCCCGCGTACGGTCAAGGTAGAAGTTCAATGCCCTTCTACAGTCCAGGGTATGGAGGACCGTCTCAGCTCGGCTGGAGTGTGGTCTGGGAAAGAAGGTTGGAAGTACCACCTCCTGATTCATGTGAAAAGGGGAGACCACTTTAGGCAAAAACTTTGGGTGAGTCCGTAGGACTACCCTATTCTTGTAGAATCGAGTGTAGGGGGGATCAGACACGAGGGCCTGCAATTCACTTACGCGCCTAGCGGAAGTGAGGGCTATCAAGAACAGCGTTTTCCAAGACAGAAAACGTAGAGAACAGGTAGCCATAGGTTCAAAAGGCGGACAGGTGATCCGCTGCAAAACCACATTCAGGTCCCAGTCAGGCGCTGGCGGGCGCAGAGGTGGTTTAAGTAGAAGGAGACCTCGGAGAAACCTCGCTACGAGAGGGTCATTGGAGAGAGGTCTGCCGTCCACTGGCACATGATGTGCTGAAAGAGCACTGAGGTGAACTTTGACGGAGTTGGACTTAAGTCCCAGATTAGAGAGGTGCAGCAAGTACTGCAAGATCACCGACACCGGGCAGGAGAAGGGATCCTGAGACTGTTGGGTACACCAGACTGCAAAGCGACGCCATTTAAGGGCGTAGCATTTGCGGGTAGAAGGCCGTCGCGAAGCTAAGACGACCTCCTCCACCTCCGCCGGCAGGAGAAGGGGAGCAAGGACTACCCTCTCAGCAGCCAGGCCATAAGGTTGAGAGACCTGAGGTTGGGGTGCAGAAGGGACCCCTGATCCTGAGTGAGGAGATCCGGTTGTATCCCCAGAGGGATTGGGCCCTCCACCGCCAGTTGCAGCAGGAGAGGAAACCACGGCTGCCTGGGCCAGCGAGGGGCCACCAGGATCATGAAGGCTTTGTCTCGGAGAACCTTGAAAAGAGTCCGAGAGACCAGCGGGATGGGAGGGAAAGCGTACAGAAGGCTCCCCGACCACGAGATCAGAAAGGCGTCCGCCGCAACCCGAAGGGGGTGTGGCTGACGAGAGCAGAAGCGAGGAAGCTGCCGGTTGTGAGGACTGGCAAAGAGATCCACCGTGGGGAGACCCCACTTGAGGAAGAGCTTCTGAACTACCAAGGGATCCAGACGCCACTCGTGCGGCTGGAGGACCCTGCTGAGTTTGTCTGCAAGGCAATTTTCTTGGCCCGGGAGATAAACTGCCCTGAGGAGAATGCCGTGACTGACGGCCCAAGAGCAGAGCTTCTGTGCCTCCCGGCAGAGGAGGAAGGAGCCCGTGCCCCCCTGCTTGTTCACGTAGAACATGGCAACTTGATTGTCCGTCTGGACAAGGACGGACTGTTGGGAAGTCAGGTGGGAGAAGGCCTTGAGAGCGAGGCGGATCGCCCTGAGCTCCAGGAAGTTGATCTGCTGAGCAGACTCCCACGTGGTCCAGAGGCCCTGAGTACGTGCCTCTTGGCAATGTGCTCCCCAGCCCAGGAGGGATGCATCGGTGGTCAGCACCCGGGTCGGCTGAGGTGACTGGAAAGGCATTCCGAATATCAGGTTCGGCTGCCGGAGCCACCACCGGAGAGACGAGAGCAGCGGCTCGGAGACGCGCACTAGGTCTGCCAGGCCGCCTGTGGCTTGTCGCCACTGCTGGCGGAGACACCATTGAGCAGACCGCATGTTCAGGCGGGCATTGGGGGTCACATGGACGGTGGAAGCCATATGGCCAAGCAGTCTCAGGAAGCGCCTGGCGGAGACCAGGGGCTGGCTGCGAAAGCGGTCGGCTAGGTCCATGAGCCGTTGAGCCCTGTCGAGCGGTAGGTACGCTCGTGCCCGAGGAGTGTGCAGCCTTGCGCCGATGAACTCGAGATCCTGTGAGGGGAGCAAAGTGGACTTTGCGAAGTTTATGACAAAGCCCAAGTGCTGCAGCAGAGTCACCGTGCGGCACGTGGCGTTGGTGACCTCCTGAGCGGACGCTGCTCTGATGAGCCAGTCGTCGAGGTACGGAAAGACATAGAGGCCGTGAAGCCGGAGATGGGCCGCCACGACCGCGAGACATTTTGTGAAGACTCGCGGTGCGGAGGATAGGCCAAAGGGCAGTACTCTGTACTGGTAATGATTTCCTGCCACCACAAACCTTAGGTATTGGCGGTGGCTTGGGTGGATGAGGATGTGCGTGTAGGCATCCTTTAGATCCAAGGAGCATAGCCAATCTCCCTGCTGGAGGTAGGGCAGAAGGATTCCAAGGGTAAGCATTTTGAACTTCTCCCGCACAAGGAACTTGTTGAGGTTGCGCAAGTCCAGGATGGGTCTGAGGCCCCCTGTTCTCTTTGGTATCAGAAAATACCTTGAATAAAAGCCTTGACCTCTCAGGTGGTGGGGCACCGGTTCCACCGCCTGTTCCTGCAGAAGACCTGCTAACTCCTGAAGGAGCAACTCCCTGTGCAGAGGGGGGCGCGAAGGTTCTCCCGGAAAATAGGAGGGAGGGACCTGATGGAAGTGGAGAAGGTAGCCCTCTCGCACGACCTGAAGCACCCAGGCATCTGCGGTGATGCTGGACCACCTGTGGGCGAAGTGAACCAGCCGGCCTCCGGTGCTGGGAGGGACCAGCGGGGGGGGAGAGGCTATGCTGAGCGAGTCAAAAACCCCCTCCCTGCTGAGCAGGGGCTGGTGGTGCAGGCTTGGGGGCTTGCTGCCTACGGGACCCGTTACCCCGTCCCTTGGCCTGCTGGCCCTGTTGGGGAGCTGCAGGGGCCTGATAATGGGGGTACTGTTTGTAGGCAGCCGCCTTCCTCGGGTAAAAGGACTTTTTTCCCGAGCCCTTCTTTTTCTGGGAAGGGGCGGAGGTCTTCCTAGAAAGCCTGGTCCTGGTGAGAGTCTCAGTCTCAATTTGTGCAGCCTTTTCCGCCATGGGCTTGCCAAAGAGGTTTTCGCCTCGGCAGGGGACATCGACCAACTTGTCCTGTACCCAGGGCTCAAGGTCCGACGACTGAAGCCAAGCCTGTCGGCGGGCACCGATGCCGGCTGCGGCCACTCTAGCCGAGGCCTCAAAGCCATCATAGGCTGCTCGGGACATGAACTTTGAGCATTCCCGAATGCCCGTGGACAAGGCTAGGAACCTCCGCAAGGGCTCCTCGGAGAGACCAGCGGAAAATCCGGCTAGCTCTTTAGCCAGATCCCGGAGATACATGCCCATGTAGAGCTGGTAAGTCTGGACACGACATGCGAGCATAGAGCCCTGGAAGCACTTCTTGCCAAGGCCATCCAGGTTACGGGCCTCCCTTCCAGGAGGCACCGAGGAGTGCATCTTCTGGCTCTTAAGACGATGCATGGCCGATTCCACTACCATGGAATGGTGTGGCAGCTGTGCCTTCTGAAAGCCAGGGCTCTTGCGGACCCGATAGATAGAATCGACCCGCTTGCTCAGGACCGGCGAGGAGGCCGGACTCTCCCACATGCGGAAGAGTAGTCGTTCCAGCATAGGAGGAACCGGCACAGTAAAGTGCTCCCTCGCGGGAGAGTCATACTGGAGGGCGTCGAGCTCTTCGGCTCGAGGCTCCTCCTCGGGATCCGCAGGGAAGGCCAAAGCCTTGGCCATATCCCTAACGAAGTCCGAGAACCGGGCATCCTCCGGGGGGGACTGCTTCCGAGGCTCGGACCCCGGTGAGTCCGATGGGACACACCGAGTCCGGAAAGAATCAGGTGACTCTTCCTCCTCAGACTCCCAGACCGACTCCGACGAGGACTCGGTGGGGTCGGCCCGGGCAGGGTGCGGCGCCAGCCGCCCCGACGTCGAGGGAGTCGGCGTCGGCGACCTCGGTCCCGAACGGGAGGCCGAGGGTGACCTCGACCGAGGATCGACTCGAGTTCTCATTGACTCGAGGATCGGCTCGGTCTCCGGGGTCGACTTGGACGTCGACGTCCCGGCGGTCGGGGCAGCGGCGCCAGCGAGGCCAGCGAGCAGTGCCCGCTGCTGGTCCATGAAGGCAGACAGTCTGCTCTCCAAGGCCGTCAACCTGAGTCCGAGCTCAGGTGACCCAGCAGCCCCCGACTCGGGCCCCGACGGCGTCGGGCCCGACGTCGGCTGTCGCGGAGGCGAGTCCAGAAGGACTACAGGACTTACCCGGGCAGGCATCTCCGACTCCAGGCGAGGTCGCTTCGGGAGATGTTCCTTCTCCAAGGACCCGGGGCGGCTGTCGGGGCTATGCGACCTGGCCCTCGCGGAGCCAGGAGCGTCCACCGACGCCGCCCTCGCGGGTTTTTCCTTCCGACGATGGTCCCCGGAGGGAGAACCCCGGTCGGAGGAGCTCCGGCGACGGTCCGAGCTGGAGCCCTTTGACACGGAGGCCTCCGACGAGGTCCGGGTACGGCTGGGGTCAGCGAAGATTCTCTCGCGCTGATGCCGCTGACTTCTCAACGCCTTCGAGGACAGTTTGCTGCAGGGCCCACAGATCAGTTCCTCATGATCCGGGCCCAAGCAGCGGAGGCAAAAGTCGTGTGTGTCGGTTAGTGACATATTTCGGTCACACCGACCACACCGCTTAAAGCCACTGGCAGCCATCGGGGGAAAAAGGGCCCCTGCGAGGTCAAAGGACCGGGCTGCCAGGGAAAACGAAAATGAAAGCTGACTAAGTCAGAAAAACCGAAAAAACGCTAGAGGACTCGAGACCGGCGTCGCGAGTCCGGGCGGGAAAACGATCGGCGTCGAACCGAAAGAAAAAAGTATAAAAGAAAGAGGAAAATCAACTTTTTCGCGGGGACAAGACGGGGACGTCTGCAGGGCTCCGCGGAAAAAAGAAGACTGGCTAAGATGGCACCTTCGGGCGGGAAGACGACCGCGCATGCGCGCTGCAATTCCCAAAGGCTTTCTTTGAAAGCTGGGGAAAATTGCTCCGCGAGGGCTCCGTCGGCGCCGACGTCACCCATAAGTGAGGACTGACTTCCTGCTTGGTCCTGGAGAACAGCAGTTATGGGTGTCACTCTATCAGCAATGAGCTGCCTGACTGCAGACTGAACACAGTTTAGGACAACTATCCAGAGGGCCACCATGAATAGACACAATGACATTTAACAACCTGCAGTTCATTTAAAAGTAGCAGTAAAGTTTTAATAGCAGTTTGATGTTTCTAGAAGCCTTAGTCTGTAAGGATTAGTATGGTATGAAGGTTTATGTATTCATATAAGTGGTATGAGGACAAATGTATTTGGTGGTATAAGCAAGTGATTAGAAAGTATTAAGTCTAGTGAGATATGATATTAATAGTGAGAGGATTTATGATGGGCAGTAAAGTGGGGATGTTGTGTGTCAGTTTAATGAATATGTAAAGGAAGAATCTATGATTGATTTGCAGCGGTAATGTGTATAGTTAGAAGGTTTTTTCCTCCTATCTGCATGGGTTAACTGTAATTTGAGGTGGATTCTCTGAGGCAATAGAGTAGGAAGAGAAATGTACTGTCTTCTTTAGTAAATTACACTGCAGTAATAGTTTGATAGAAGTAGACACAGCATAGATAACAGTTTAGAGGAACAGCTTGGCAGGGCTTTGTGTGTTTATAGTAGATGCTAAGAGATTGTTGAGTTGCATAAGGGCATGAGAAGGCCGTCTTGCCAGATAACAGTAAGTCTTGTTACAGAAGCTACCTAAAAAAAACAGTCATAGTTAAAATAAAACATGCTAATTTTATTTTCCTTGTAGATATATAAAAAGAACAATTTCTGATTCCAACTGGCAGCAGTATTATTGAGAAATAAATCTGCATGATTGTTTTTTTTTCTTATTGTGCAAGTAGCATAGTGATATATTAAAGAAAAGATGTTACATTAGGGATTTAGCTTTTACAAGTAATGGATAATGAATGATACAACTTCATTTTAACAAGTGAATTAAGTAATTAAACCAAGGTGTGTTATAATGTTTCTTTTTATGCTAGTAAATTAACTGAAAATCCTGGTGCACATCACATCTATGAAAGTGTAAGAGATTACAGAGTGACTGTCCCAGCCTGTTAAATTATGTTGCAAGAGTCTAGGACTAATCTTAGATTATCATGTTGTGTGTTTCAGTTATTAATGAAAGAACTCTGCCTCCTAATATCACAAACACCAAGATTAACTAAATTATCACTGATTGAGGTAAATTAAAGATGTAAATAAATTTACCTTGTGCAAGAAATTAATTGACCCTTTTAGTACTATGCTGTTTTGTGCTGAAAACAGTGTAACAAAAAGTAGTATTAAATAATTGAATTTTTAATTGGTTTAAATTAGATACATTTTTTTTAAAAGTTTTGTGGTTATGAATGCATTCCATTTGTTGAGCACAATTCTTGGTACTGTTTATGTAACGATGCTTGTGTATCTGCTTTTGTTTTGCTTCCCAATTTCTTTTCTTTTTGTCCTGAAATGTCTATATTAATCAGATAGTTATATTATTTATTTATTAGAGTCTCTTTTATACCGCACTATTCAGCATCAGTGCGGTTTACAATGAACAATAAAATACACATTTCCGATGGTACTTTGTGTTTACAGTTGAACAGGTAATGCAACTTGGATAACAGGTAACTATTTACAATTTAAGACATAATTGGGAACTCTTTTGACTTCAGTCAAGGGGGTTCTGAGAGGCTTGTGAGGATGGTGCAGCGTCCAGATTAGCTTCTGGGTAAAACTGGAGGAAGAGGTGAAGTTTTAAGGCCTTTCTGAACTGAAATAAGTCCTGGATTGATCGGATGCCGAGAGGGAGGCTGTTCCAGTACCTTGGTGCGCAGAAATTGTAGGCCCTGCCTACTGTTGCCTTAGTGCATTGTGTTATTAGTTTTGGGACTACCAGGGTGTTAAGTGTTACTGACCTTCTGTCCCTATTGAGAGGAGTTGTCTGGATTAGTTCAGTCAATGATGCCGACGAAAGCCCTTTAATAACCTTGAATGTAAGTAGTAAGGTCTGACCATATTCAAAGTAATGTGAGTCAAACTATTACCCAAGATATGAGAGCCTTCCTAAGAATTTTTGGTAAACAATTGAAATGAGTTTTAGTGTTTGTTACTCCTTAAGTAATAAGATTAAATATACCTTTTACGGTTGTGCACCTGATAAGAGAGGTGTGTCTATTAGCATGTGACCTAATATTTGGTAGATAAGAGAATAAGAATGTAAGAAAGCTATAAGTTAGCTTTGTCTACATATAGTCAAGTAATTTGTAATAATTTAGTATTAGCAATAGATGTATTGTAATTAATTAGCATTAGATAAGATGATTCTGTTCAACAATTATATATTGCCACTAGGTGTAAGTAGTAGTGCTTGTTCGTAATTCTGAGGAATCAGAGGAGTGTTGTAGTGGCGAGTTTTCGTTCTGCAAATTATATATTGTATGCACTGAATCCTACAGGCTGAATCCTACAATTACTGTGAATGAAAAGAAGTCTGCAATGCTACTGAAAGTCGAATAGGCGCAAAGATCAGTGATTCAAGACATGTGCAGCCATGAAGATTGGGTGGACAGTTACTGAAACACTGTGCATAGCGCAACCTGTAGTGAAAGAGTTGCTGAAGAATTTGGAATTGTGACCGGTGTCATGATGTGGATGTGGGTGCAAACCTCTGAACTATTGAAAGATCTATGGAGGGCAGTTGGCCACTGCCAGCAGATGGTGCTTGCAAGAATAATTGGTAAAGCCTTACTCTCTGTACACACTCTTACTAAGATCTAGCAAGGGCAAACAGTGTCATATAGCTTTGGTTAATTTGCAGGATGATTTGTAAACCTTTTTCTATATTCTACAAAGCATATGTATAAAGAGTTCTTCCAACCAGCAAGATGAAGTTCACCTATGGACCAGATGTGAGGAGTGGCTCAGTGGTTGGGGCAGATTACCTCAGGCTACCTCAGGCCGGAGGGCCAGGGGTTCAATTCCCAGATAGGGACAAGCAACCTCAGGCCGGAGGGACTGGGGTGTCTGATCCCATAGTTACTCCTTGTGACCTTGGACAAGCCACTTAACCCTCCATTGCCTCAGGTGCACCTAGATTGTGAGCCCTTCAGGGATGAGGGAATAAAAAGTGCCTGTTAGCATAAGAGGTAAACCGCTCTGATGCACAGCATAAAAAAGGGTGGTATATTAAGTGCCTTAACCATAACCATGTGCCTAGGACTCAGAAGGTGCATCTGCAAAGTAAAGTGGAAGCCGTTCCCCACTGTGGCAGAATATTTATTCTGGACTTTGGCATGTTTGAGCTACCATTCTTTTGTAGTGATTCTTTACATAATCAGAGGGGGGACTGTTGAGAGGAACTCGAAGTGAAGTACCAGGGCCTTCTAAAAGAATTAATATGGAAAATGAGAACAGCCTGAAGCCTGGCAGTTTGGAATTCACTAGTGTATGTAGGAGAGAAGCCAAAGTCGTATTTTGCAGATGAAACCGTTTTGTGAAAGAGATTTTTTTATGAAGACACAGTGTTTTTGTTTGTCCTGATTATGTATGAGCAATGTCTGTGTCCAGTCTGACCTGTAACATGTAGTGTTTAGCTTGACTTGTAACACGTAGATAAACAAAACGTAGTGCAAAGCATGACGTACAGTGATAAGATGAATTTGTACCATGTAGCAGTTTTTTCCTAAAAAGTAGTACTAGCTGGAATAGGAACTATGGGAGAACTGCTCATGTTTGCAGGCCCGAATTCCTCTGCTGAAGCTTAAGTAGTACTGTTACTGATATGTGTGTATATGCGTTTCCTTATCTGCATTGAATTTAGAGAACTGGAGCCAAAGAGCAGAGATAGAATTTTGCTACTTGATGCCTGGTCAGGTTTAGCGCATCCAAACAATCATGTGTTTGGAAAGGGAGTAAGAAATTTTGCTGATATTCTAGAGCTGGGGTTTCCCAACCTGTCCTGGGGACTCACCAGCTAGTCTGGTTTTCCGGATATCTACAATGAATATGCATGATAGAGATTTGCATACAATGGAGGCAGTGTATGCAAATCTCTCTCATGCATATTCATTGTGGTATCCAGAAAACCCGACCAGCTGGTATGTAGGTTTGTAAACTCCTGCTCTAGAGAAAGAAATGACAGGCTTTAGCTGTTGCATATGTGCATAGAAAGAGAAAAGTCAAAGATGACCCCAAGGCTGCACGCACAGAATGACCGTGTAATCCACAGAAACAGAGAAAATGAAGAAAAGATGAGGTGGGTTAAGGGGAAAAGAAACTGTCTTGGCCATGTCCAGTTTCAGATAGCAAAATCAGACAAACTGAGATTTAGGCCTGGATTCCTGGAGAAGTAAATCTTATGAGTCATCAGTGTGAACATGGTACTGAAAACTATGGGAGAAGATCAGGACACCAAGAGAACAGGTATATAAAGCGAGAAAAGAAGATGTCCCGAGACAGAACCCTAAGGTACACTGAAAGTGGAACAGTAGTGGAGGAGGATTTATTTATTTAACTGCTTTTATATACCATCTTTCTACAATTCAAGACGGTTTACAAGGAACAAAACATAGCAGTGTAACACAGCTGCTTTACATGGAACAGTAAATTTTGAACAAGAAACTGCATAGTTTAAACCATGAATTATTTACATATATACATGTTGAGAAGCAGGGGTAAGGAGTGGTTGGGGGGAATGGAGGTGATAAGGTGGTAGGGGTAAGTAGTGGTCGCGGAGTGGTTGGAAGCATTAGCAGGGGGAAGACTTATGGGGGCAGAGAGAAGTGTTCTTGGAAGAGGTAGGTTTTGAGTTTCCTCCGGAATTCAGAGTGGTCCGGGCAAGTACGAAGTTCGAATGGAAGGGTGTTCCATAAAGAGGGGGCACAAAGGGAGAAGGCCCTATTACAGGTAGATTGCTTGCTTTTTTTCTTTGCTGCTGTTATGTTTAGGATGTTGACGGTATTAGGTTGACGTGATCTGGTGTTCATAGTTTTGGATAGGAGTGAGGATAAGCAGGAGGCTGATTCGTCGTGGATAATTTTGTGTATCAGTGTGATGGTTTTAAATTTTATTCTAGACAATATGGGGAGCATATATGAGGATCCATCAGAACATACACAAAGTGCAATAGGAAAGATAAGAAAGCCTTGCCAGCGGATGGAGACTGAAAAAGAGTAGTTACTCACCTGTAACAGGTGTTCTCCAAGAGCAGCAGGAATCAGTCCTCACATATGGGTGACGTCGGCGCCGACGGAGCCCCCGTGCGGAGCATTTCCCCAGCTTTCAAAGAAAGCCTTTGGGAATTGCAGCACGCATGCGCGGTCCCCTTCCCGCCCAAGGGTGCCATCTTGCTCAGTCTGACGACATAGCTAAAAGACAGCAAAAAAATTAGCAAAATAAACCATATGACTGCAACTCCAAGGGGAGGAGGGAGGGTTGTGAGGACTGATTCCTGCTGCTCCTGGAGAACACCTGTTACAGGTGAGTAACTACTCTTTCTCCAGGACCAAGCAGGAAGTCAGTCCTCACATATGGGACTCCCCAGCTTAAGGCTACCGGAGGCCCCAAGCCGAAAAAATGAGCTCCCTCTAGAGCGTCAGAACGTAAGGAAGGAATCTTCTCTGAGAACGCCCCCGACATCAGGGCCGGAGGGAAGGAGTTGCCTAGACCCCAAAGAGATTATGGAGTACTGCCTGTCCGAAAGCACTGTCCCTGCGGGACTCCCTCTCAAGGCAGTAATGGGCCGCAAACGTCTGGCTTGAAGACCAAGTAGCGGCCCGGCAGATGTCTGCCAACGGAACAGAGCGGAGATGAGCCACTGACGCAGCCTTCGCCCTGACACGATGAGCCGTGACTCGACCCTCCAACGAGAGGCCGGCTGCCCCATAAGCCCAGGCGATACAATCAGCGACCCATATGAACAAAGTACGCTTGGAGACAGGTAACCCCAACTTATTGGGGTCAAAAGAAATGAAGAGCTGAACAGCCCTCCGATGCTCCCGCGTACGGTCAAGGTAGAAGGACAACGCCCTCCTACAGTCCAGGGTATGCAGAACCGTCTCAGCCCGGCTGGCATGCAGTCTGGGAAAGAAGGTCGGAAGAACCACCTCCTGATTGAGGTGTAAAGAGGAGACAACCTTAGGGAGAAACTTGGGGCGAGTCCGTAAGACTACCCTATTCCTGTAGAACCTAGTGTAAGGGGGATCAGACACCAGCGCCTGAAGTTCACTTACTCGCCTAGCAGAGGTAAGAGCTACCAGAAACAAAGTTTTCCAGGACAGAAAACGGAGAGGACAGGTAGCCATAGGTTCAAATGGCGGACAAGTAATCCGCTGTAAGACCACATTTAAATCCCACTCAGGGGCCGGTGGACATAAAGGAGGCTTAAGCAGGAGGAGGCCTCTGAGGAAACGAGCCACTAAAGGGTGGTTGGAAAGAGGCCGCCCGTCCACCGGCGAGTGGTGCGATGAGAGAGCACCTAGGTGAACTCTGGCAGAATTGGACTTAAGGCCTAGATTGGAGAGGTGAAGCAAATACTGCAATACTACCGCTACCAAGCACGAGAAGGGATTCTCGTTGTGCTGAGCACACCAGGTGGAGAATCTACGCCACTTAAGAGCGTAGGATTTCTGGGTGGACTGCCTTCTAGAGGCTAAAACTATGTCCTCCACCTCTCTAGGCAGTAGTAGGGGAGCCAGAACTACCCTTTCAGCAGCCAGGCCATCAGATGAAGGGACTGGAGGTTGGGGTGTAAGAGAGATCCCTGTTCTTGAGACAGGAGATCGTGTTGAATCCCCAGAGGAATAGGAGTGTCCACCACCAGTTGCAGCAGAAGCGGGAACCACGGTTGCCTCGGCCACCTGGGGGCTATCAGAATCATCGAGGCCTTGTCCCTGAGGACTTTGAATAGTGTTCTGGACACTAGTGGCGTGGGAGGAAACGCATACAGTAGGCCTTTGGACCACGGGATCAGAAACGCATCCGCTGCCACTCGGAGAGGATGTGGTTGTCTGGAACAGAATCTCGGGAGTTGCCGGTTCAGAGGACTGGCAAAAAGATCCACAGTGGGGAGAGGCCCCACCTGAGAAAGATCTGTTGAACCACCAATGGATTCAACTGCCATTCGTGTGGTTGCAGGATTCTGCTCAGCCTGTCCGCCAGGTAATTCTCTTGACCTGGGAGGTAGATGGCCTTGAGAAGGATTCCGTGATTGATGGCCCAGGAGCACAGCCATTGTGCTGCCTGACAGAGAAGGAAGGAGCCTGTGCCTCCTTGTTTGTTCACGTAAAACATGGCAACTTGATTGTCCATCTGTACCAGTACAGACTGGTGAGACGTGAGATGGGAGAAGGCCCTCAGAGCTAGGCATATCGCACGTAGCTCCAGGAAGTTGATCTGCTGAGCAGCCTCCCAAGGGGTCCAGAGACCCTGAGTACATGCCCCTTGGCAATGCGCTCCCCAACCTTGAAGAGAAGCATCTGTCGTCAGCACCTGAGAATGCGGAGGGGATTGAAAAACCACTCAGAGTACTAGATTCGGAAGATGAAGCCACCATTGCAGAGAGGAGACAAGCAGGGCGGATATTCTTACTGAGTCTGCAAGGCTCCCAGTGGCCTGATGCCACCGAATTCGAAGGCTGCACTGAGCAGGCCGCATACGCAGGCAGGCATTGGGGGTTACTTGAACCGTGGAAGCCATATGGCCAAGAAGCCGCAGAAATTGCCTGGCGGAGACCAGGGAATTGCTGTGAAACTGCCTGGCTAGATCCATCAATCTGTGGGCTCTGTCCACGGGCAGAAAAGCCTTCGCCTGAAGAGTGTCCAGTCTTGCTCCTATGAATTCCAAGTTCTGGGACGGGAGAAAAGTGGACTTTGCGAAGTTTATGACAAACCCCAAGTGCTGAAGCAGAGCCACAGTGCGAAGGGTGGCTTGACTGGCCTCCTGGGAAGACTGGCCCCTTATGAGCCAGTCATCCAGGTATGGGAACACAAAAAGACCTTGAAGCCTCAGGTAGGCCACCACCACTGCCAGGCACTTGGTGAATACCCTGGGGGCGGAGGTTAGGCCAAAGGGTAGTACTCTGTACTGGTAGTGGTTTCCTCCCACAACAAATCTGAGATATTGTCTGTGGTCTGGATGAATAAGGATGTGAGTATAAGCATCCTTTAGATCCAAGGAGCATAGCCAATCTCCCTGCTGGAGGTAGGGCAGCAGGATTCCAAGGGTAAGCATCTTGAACTTTTCCTTCCCCAGGAACTTGTTGAGGTTGCACAAGTCTAGGATGGGTCTGAGGCCTCCTGTTCTTTTTGGTACCAGAAAGTACCTGGAATAAAAGCCATGACCTCTCAGGTGGTGGGGCACCGGTTCCACAGCCTGGTTATTTAGCAGACTTGCTAACTCCTGAAGGAGTAGGTCCCTGTGCAGAGGGAGTCTTGGAGGCTCCCCTGGAAAATAGGAGGGAGGTACCTGGTGAAAATGGAGAAGATAGCCCTTTTGGACTATATGGAGCACCCAGGTATCTGATGTGACGGCTGACCACCTGTGGGCAAAGTGGGCCAGCCGGCCACCTGTGCTGATATGAGCCAGCTGAGGAGAAGAGGCTATGCTTGCTGAGTCAAAAACCCCCACCCTGCTGAGCAGGGGCCAGTGTTGGTGGCTTGGGGGCTTTCTGCCTACGGGGCCCATGACCCTGCCCCTTGGCCTGCTGACCCTGTTGGGGAGCTACAGAGGCCTGATAATGAGGGTATTGTTTATAGGCAGATGACTTCCTCGGGTAAAAGGTCTTTTTTCCCGAGCACTTCTTTTTCTGAGAAGGGGCAGAGGTTTTCCTGGACAGCGTAGTCCTGGTGAGAGTCTCTGTCTCGAGTTCAGCAGCCTTTTCAGCCATGGGTTTGCCGAAAAGGTTTTCACCTCGGCAGGGGACATCGACCAACTTGTCCTGTACCCATGGCTCAAGGTCGGATGGCTGTAGCCAAGCCTGTCGGCGGGCACCGATGCCGGCCCCGGTTACTCGGGCCGAAGCCTCGAAGCCATTGTAGGCTGCCCGAGAGAGAAACTTCGAGCACTCTCGAATACCAGTGGACAAGGCCTGGAACCTCTGCAAAGGTTCCTCGGAGAGACCAGCAGAGAACCCGGCAATCTCCTTTGACAGGTCTTGGAGGTACATTCCCATGTAGAGCTGGGTATGTCTGGACACGGCAAGCAAGCATAGAGCCCTGGAAGCACTTCTTACCGAGGGCATCCAGGTTCCGGGCCTCCCGGCCGGGAGGCACCAAGGAGTGCATCTTCTGACTTTTCAGTCGCTGCATGGCCGATTCCACAACCATGGAGTGGTGCGGTAATTGTGCCTTTTGGAACCCAGGGCTCTTGCGGACTCGATAGATGGAATCGACCCGCTTGCTTAACACCGGCGTCGATGCCGGGGTCTCCCACATGCGGGAGAGCAGCCGCTCCAGCATCGGAGGAACCGGAACAGTAAAGGCCTCCTTCGGGGGAGAGTCATACTGGAGGGCCTCGAGCTCCTCGGCTCGAGGCTCCTCCTCGGGATCCGCGGGGAATGCCAAGGCCTTGGCCATATCCCGCACGAAGTCCGAGAACCGGGTATCCTCCGGTGGGGATCGTCTCCCAGGGCGGACTCCGGTGAGTCTGATGGGACACACCGAGTCTGATAGGTGTCGGGTGACTCTACGTCCTCCGTCTCCCAGCTCGACTCCTCGGAGGAGGAATCGAGCGGCTCCGGTCGGGCAGGCACCGATGCCCTCTGCCCCGACGCCGAGGGTACCGGCGTCGACGACCTCAGTTCCGAATGGGAGGCCGAGGGAGACCGTGGCAAGGATCGACTCGAGCCCGCATGGACTCGAGGATCGGCTCGGCCTCCGGGGTTGACTTGGACGTCGATGTCCCGGTGGTCGGGGCAGATGCACCGGTGAGACCGGCGATCAATGCCCGCTGCTGTTCCATGAAAGCAGCGACGCTGCTCTCCAAGGCGGTCAACCTGAGTCCGAGCTCAGGAGACCCAGCAGCCCCCGACCCGGGCCCCGACGGCGTCAGGCCCGACGTTGGCTCCCCTGGAGGAGAGTCCACGAGGACTACAGTACTCACGTGCCCAGGAGACTCCATCTCGAGACGAGGTTGTTTGGCAGGCCTCTCCGACTCCGAAGACCCGGGACGGCTATCGGGGCTATGCAACCTGGCCCTCGAGGAACCAGGAGCGTCCACCGACGCCGCCCTCGCGGGTTTTTTCTTCCTGCGCTGCTCCTGCGAAGGAGACCCCCGCTCAGAGGAACCTCGACGCTGCTCGGGGCCGGAGTCCCGAGACGTCGAGGCCTCTGACGAGGTCCGGGCCCGTCCAGACGCGGAGTCAGAGAAGATTCTATCCTTTTGGTGCTGCCGACTCAACGCCTTCGAGGACATTTTGCCACACGGACCACAGATCATCGGGTCATGATCGGGTCCGAGGCAGCAGAGGCAGCAGTCATGTGTGTCGGTAAGAGACATAAGTTTCTTACAGCGATCACACTTTTTAAACCCGCTGGCAGTCATCGGGGGAAAAAGGGCCCCTGCGAAGTCAAAAGACAGGGCTGCCAGTGAAAAGATAAAATGGCGTGAACGCTAGTCTCGAAGGACAAAAACCGAAAAATAAAAGTGTAGGCTCGATACCGGCATATTGGGCCCAGGCGGGAAAAGGATCCGGCGTCGAACCGAAGAAGAAGAACAAAAAACAGGGAAATCAACTTTTTCCTCGGCGAAAAACAAACTACGTCCGTCGGGCTCCGCAGAAAAAAGAAGACTGAGCAAGATGGCACCCTTGGGCGGGAAGGGGACCGCGCATGCGCGCTGCAATTCCCAACAGCTTTCTTTGAAAGCTGGGGAAATGCTCCGCACGGGGGCTCCGTCGGCGCCGACGTCACCCATATGTGAGGACTGACTTCCTGCTTGGTCCTGGAGAATACTACTTTTCCAGTGATAATTTCACTGCTCTAAGAGCGGCGCAGCTAGACACTTGCCAGTATACTAATGTGAAACATAATGAACAAAAAGAAAAAACATTGTTGCTCACCTATAGCAGGTCTGATCAGACATAGGATGTAAAGTGTAAAGTTCTGAGCCTGTATGGCCCTTCCCACGCACAACAGTCTCTTCAGCTCCTCATTTGGTTCCAATGCTCCAAAAATTCAAATAGCTCTCAGGGAGGTGGGAGGGACTGTGTGCTTGATTAATCCTATTGTCTGCAGAAAAATTTGTTACAGGTAAGCAATAATGCTTTGTCCAGCTGATGAGCATGATTGAGTCAGCCACACAAGGGGGTGACTTCTGAGATAAGGGCTGCTTATGTCTTTATGTAATGTTCATATTTAGGAGTTGCCCACATTAAAATAATTTAAGTTGCTACATCACACACATTGCCCAGCACCGCTTGACCAAAGTCAGTGTCCTTTATTTCGGCTTGGTCCAGACATAGTGCAAAGTAGAAGTATGAAGCAAGGACCATGTCACTGCTTTACAAATTATAGCCTGTAAAACAAGCTTTAGGACAGCAACAGTAGTTGCAGTGGCTCTAGTTTGGTGAGACTCTGGTATTCAGAGGAGCACCCATTGTTCATAAGCTAGAGGTATTTTGGTGACTTAAATTCCAATGCTATTGTGATCAAAGTAAACAAAAAGCAATGAGGACTTCCTGATTGTCTCAGATCTTTGTGGCAGTACGTGAGAGCCCATTTGCAATATTCACTGTTGAAGACTGTGTGGATTGTTGAGAGCTTTTAGACCGGCGGTTCTCAACCTGTGGGTTGCGACCCCCATGGGGGTTGCCACAGGATTTAGCGGGGATCGCCTCACTTCGCCTAAAAAACAAAAGCGCACAAGTTGCTGCTGCTGCTGAGTCTGCTTCGCAGCGGCAAACTCACCCCTTCCTTCCAATGCAGCCGCAGCTCCCTGCCTCTTAGGGAGCCGCAGCTGTGTCTGTAAAACCGTTGCGGAGCCTTCCTGTCTCTCGACAGGCTCCTTGCAGCATTGTCCCGCCTCCAAAGGAAGTTGTTTACCACTTCCTTTGGAGGCAGGACAATGCTGAACGGGTCTCCCAAGATGGACAGGTCTCAGCTGAGATGCCAGACCAAGACAAACCACCCATCTGGGCAGCAGCAGAATGGGATAGTGTTGACGGCGGAGGATCATATTTCTGTGACAACGGCAACACCACCATACTTAAACTGCGCGGAAGAAAGGCCCGGCAATCTACTTCTGTATCTTGCCATGAAAACCCAATGGATAGTTACAACAAAACAAATTGTGCTGTAGTGCTGGAAGATGAGACCCCCAGGTTGGAAGGCACTCAACAAGCTACTGGGAAGAGCTGAAGACTTAGCAGAGTAAAGCCAGCATTTATGATGTGGTTGGATCAAAGCCCTCGGGACGTCTGACTGCTGATGTAGCTGCACATGAAATGAGAGTCAGAAGCTGTAAAGATGTCTTACACATTGGAACATGGAACGTACGAAGCATGAACCAAGGGAAGTTGGAGGTGGTCAAGAATGAAATGGAACGTGTACAACTTGATCTGTTGGGTGTCAGCGAACTGAAATGGACTGGCATCGGGCACTTTGCATCAGAAGATCACATGGTCTACTATGCTGGAAATGAAAGACAAAGAAGAAATGGTGTTGCATTTATAATAAAGAAAAAACTTGCAAGAACTGTAATGAAATACAATGCAGTCAGCGAACGCTTAATCTCTATTCGTCTACGAGGAATGCCTATCAACAACTATAATTCAAGTATATGCCCCAACAACAGCTGCAGAAGAGAATGAAATTGAAGAGTTCTATGAACAAGTACAAGCTGAAATTGACAGAACATGCAAACAGGATATCCTGATAGTCATGGGTGATTGGAACGCAAAGGTTGGCAACAAAGAAGACAAAGTAGTTGGAAAATATGGACTTGGCAACAGAAATGAAGCTGGAGAAAAACTGATAGAATTCTGCAAGACCAACGATCTATTCATCTCGAACACTTTCTTCCAGCAACACAAGCGGCGACTGTACACATGGACTTCACCCAATGGATTGTATAAAAATCAAATTGACTACATCTGTGGAAGTCAATGATGGAAAAGCTCTATAACATCAACAAAGACAAAACCTGGAGCTGACTGTGGTACAGATCATCAACTACTAGTATGCAAACTCAAGCTAAAGCTGAAAAAGAGCAAACCACTCATGAATGCAGCAAAATATGACCTTGAGAATATACCACTGGAATTTAAAGACTGCCTGCAAAATCGATTTGCTGCTTTAGATACAAATGATAAAGTTCCAGAAGAGTTATGGAATGACATCAAGAAGGTTGTGTTGGAAGAAAGCGAGAAGTCTCTACAAAAGGTAAAAAAGAAAAAACGGCCAAAATGGATGACGGAAGAAACTCTGAAAATTGCCCAGAAACGCAGAGAAGCTAAAGCCAGAGGAGAAAGAAAGACAATCGCAGAACTCAACAGAGATTTCCAATGTGCAGCAAGACAGGACAAGGAAAAGTACTACAATGACGCATGCAAGGAAATAGAAGCAGAAACTATTAGAGGAAGAACAAGATCAGCTTTCCTAAAGCTATGAGAGTTAAAGAAAAAGTTCCAGCCTCAAATTGGAATGTTACAAGATGCTCAAGGTTCTATGTTGAATGATGCTGAGAAGATCAAGAAAAGATGGAAGGAATATACAGAGTTTTTATATGATAAAGATCAAGTGAACCAACAGCCGTTTCAACCTGTACCTTATGATCTGGAACCATTGGTGATGAAAGAAGAAGTTGAAGCAGCATTGAAAGCCTTATCAAAGAACAAAGCACCAGGCATTGATTGCATTCCCATAGAAGTATTCCAGCAATCTGATGCAGCTGTTACCGTACTTACAAGGCTCTGCCAAGAAATATGGAAGACAGCATCATGGCCAACTGACTGGAAAAGATCTGTGTTTATACCAATACTAAAGAAAGGTGATCCAACTGACTGTGGAAATTATCGCACAATCGCTCTGATCCCACATGCCAGCAAGATTCTACTGAAGATTATTCAAAAGAGACTACAATCATACCTGGAACAAGAACTACCTGAAGTGCAAGCAGGGTTCAGAAAAGGGCGAGGAACGCGAGACATCATTGCGGATGTGAGATGGATCCTTGAAAAGACTAAAGAATACCAAAAGGATATCTATTTGTGCTTTATCGACTATAGCAAAGCTTTTGACTGTGTAAACCATGAGAAACTCTGGGCCACATTAAGCAGCATGGGTATACCAGAACACCTGATCGTTCTCTTGCACAATCTGTACATTGATCAAGAAGCAACAGTTCGAACGGAACAAGGAGAAACAGAATGGTTTAAAATAAGCAAAGGTGTAAGACAAGGCTGCATACTTTCCCCCTACCTGTTTAATTTATATGCAGAACAAATCATCAGAGAAGCAGGATTGTATGAAGACAACAGAGGTGTGAAGATTGGTGGAAAACTCATCAACAACCTTCGCTATGCTGATGATACCACATTACTGGCTGAAAGTGAAGATGATCTGAAACATTTGCTTCTCACAATCAAAGAACAGTCTCAAAATGGGCCTGCACCTTAATGTAAAGAAGACAAAGATCATGACAACTGGCATAATCAACAGGTTCATTGTCGAAGGAGAAGAAATTGAAATCGTGAATAACTTTAACCTACTTGGATCAACTATCAATAAAGAAGCAACAAGCAGTCAAGAAATCAGACGATGCATTGCTCTTGGCAGAATGGCTATGAAAGACCTAGATAAGATTCTCAAGAGCAGAGATGTCTCTCTCCATACAAAGATTCGACTTAAGACAAATAAGAGAAAATATTTTTTCACTCAACGTGTAATCAAACTCTGGAATTTGTTACCGGAGGATGTGGTAAGGGCTGTTAATGTAGCTGGGTTTAAAAAAGGTTTGGACAAGTTCCTGGAGGAAAGGTCCATGAACCACTATTAAAAAGGGACCCAGGATAATCAATGCTTGACCCAGTACAAGCATTGTGGAACCTGTGTCTTTTGGGGATACTGCTAGGTACGTATGACCTAGATTGGCCACTGTTGGAAACAGGATACTGGGCTTGATGGACCTCCATCTGACCCAGTATGGCATATCTTATGTTCTTATGTTGTTCAAACCATGGTATTTTCAATAACATCATATGGATGTGAAAGCTGGACAGTGAAAAAGATAGACAGGAAGAAAATTGATGCCTTTGAATTATGGTGCTGGCGGCGAATACTGTGTATACCATGGACTGCCCGAAGAACAAACCAGCCTGTACTAGAGGAGATCAAACCTAAGCTTTCTTTAGAAGCTCAGATGACAAGACTTCGACTTTCATACTTTGGACACATCATGCGGAGAGAGAGATCATTAGAGAAAGACATCATGCTTGGCAAGATAGAAGGTCAACGCAAAAGAGGAAGGCCAGCTATGAGATGGATCGATACAATAACAGCAGCTACGGGTACCAGTCTGTCAACAATGAGCCGCCTGCCTGAAGACCAAACACAATTTAGGATAGCTATCCAGAGGGTCGCCATGAGTAGACTCCGACTCGACGGCACTTAACAACAACAGGACTGGGAATGGACTGATCAAGGGGGGTTGGGATTGGTAATGGACTGATGGGGGGCTAGCATTGGAAATGAGCTGATTGGGGAGATTAGGACTGAAAATGGGCTGATTAGAGGAGGATACTGGTAATGGGCTGATTAGGGGAGCCTAGCACTGGTAATGGGGTTGAGGAGGGACTAGCACTGGAAATGAGCTGATTAGGGGAGGCTCGGACTGGTAATGAGCTGATGTGGGGTAGGACTGGTATTGGGCTGATTAGGGGAGGCTAGCACTGGTAATGGGGTTGAGGGGGGACTAGCACTGGAAGCGAGCTGATTGGGGGGCTTCAAATGGGAATAGGCTGATTGTGGGGAGGGGAGGATAGAGCTGCTGGCCCTGGAAGAATACTGGGGGCTAAAGCTACAAATGGGCTGATATGAGGGGATGGGAGAATGGAACTGGAAGGGAGTGAATCTGAGAGGGGCTGCCATGGTAGTTGTACTAGAAGGGACCGGTCAGTGGGGAAGGAGGGGGACTGGAAGAGAATGGACACCAGTGGCAGTCATGGGAATGCAAGTTGACATTGGAAGGTACTGAGAGTGAGGCTGATGGAAAGAAGTGAAGAGGGTTACTGGGACTGGAAATAGGCTGATGGAAAGAAGTGAAGAAAACGAAAGAAGAGATAAGAAATGGCAGATGGACCATAGACCACAGAAAGAGAGCTAAGAGAAGACAGGAAAGCAGAAGCCTCAGATCGGGACCAGCATGATCAGAGAATAAATTGGTCAGACAACAAAGGTAGAAAAAATAATTTTATTTCATATTAGTGATATGACTACAAAATCATCATAATTTTGAAATCAAATATTGTTACTTGTGATTAATTATTGTGGTTTAAATAAATAAATTTTATAAATAAAAATATATTGCAAAAGCCTATAATATATTAATAATTCAACAAATGATTACAGCGACAATGTGTTAACGGTAAAGGAAGAGAGACGCATTTGATTATATCATTGGGGGTCACCACAAGTTGACCAATGGTAAAAGGGGTCACGGTACAAAAAAGGTTGAAAACCACTGTTTTAGACAGAATGTAGAAAGCACTGTTCCCTTATTCATGTGAAAGGGTTTCTCCATAGACAGGGAGGATAATGCAGTCACACACTCTGGTGGCATCTTCCGACAGTCAGCGAGTGTGGAGCCCTCCTCCTCGAGCTGAAAGGAAGTCTTAAAGACTTCCTCTGCACCTGAGTGTGATTGTTCCCACTCATCCTGTGTCAGCCAATCCCCCCTCAGTCCAATTCAAAGCCAAAAGGAAGGATATTGTACTGAACGTGATCAATCTGAAGAATGAATCCCCAATACAAATGTACCTTCGATACAGAAAGTATGTGTGTATGCCAGCCAGTTCTCTTTATTTAAGGTTGGTAGAATGGAGGGAAGTGTTTTCACTTTGGATTTCTTCTTGTAAAGAAATCAGTTCAGGTCTCAAAGATCCAGCCAACACAGCCTTTGATATTCTTGCTGTAATGACTTTTGATTTTCTGTTCACGGCACAATTTTTTTGTTCAGCTCTTTGGTTTACACCATAGCTTCTTGCTCACATTATAACTTTCTGAAGTTTTTTCTTACGTTTTTTTCTCATGTTTTCCTGTTCATCTACAGGTGCATTAATTATTGTGAGATGCTGTTTACATGTTATTTTCTGTTTGCAGATTCCTGGCTGGAAAGATTGTCTAACTCCCTGAAGTCTCACCTACTGCCAATGAAACACCCGGTGTTTGGGTCTAGAAGTTTTTCAAAAGCTAAGTGCAGTTTCTAGCTGCTGTTAGCGCTTATCAATGATGGTGTCTAGTTTTACCAGCCTGTTGACTATTTGAGAGTTTTTTCTGACCATTGATGCCAAGAGTTAGCCTAAGATTGTTCTGGCTGCCTCCTTCTTTTTTGAGTCTGATGAATTCTGACTTAGGGGGATATCTGAAGTCTTTTCCTCTCTAAATTTAATCACAGCTGGGTGTATTCATGTTATAATAAATGCCTGGCTTGCTTTGAATAGTCTAGCAAAGAGAAAGGAGTTACATTTAATACATTTATTGTTACCTTTGTCTCCTTGTGAGGAGACACATTATTTGTAGTTTACTATGGAGACTCTCCATTCAGTATTACTGTCATGACAGAATTTACACAATGGACAGTGCTTTTTGTCAAGCAGTTTTTCAGAATTTATTTCCTTGCCTTTTCAACCACTATCACTGCTAGTCCAGGTTGCATATGAGAACTCACATGCGATGAAGGACAGACTTACACAGCCCTTAGCTCTAGATTAGCTTGCCTGCCCATGGAGAAAGCAAGACTGCTTACCTTCTAAAAGGGAGTTTGTTGTGGACAGCAGGATTAGAGATCCACAGGCCCTCAAAGGTGAAGCATTCAAAGTTCCAGTCCCACGGCTTACTTTAGTACAAGCTGATAGATACATGGAGAGAACTGTTGCACACAAACCCCTGCACATGTTCTGTAAACCTTGGCTAGCTAGCTTTGAGAGAGTGGTTCTGGCCCTGAGCCTCTATCAGATGACATCACCTACTGTGTGGACGATTCATTTTACTGTCCTTGGAGAGAATCCTTATTACAAATTAAGCAAGCTAACTTTCGCTATAGAATTTACAACAAAGAAAATAAAGTGTACATCTGAATCACTAATAGGGATATGGGTATAGAAGCGGGGAATTGATAGAGGTAATCACTCTGCATGTCTGTGGGTGTATCCTTCTGTCTCTCTTATTAGGAGAGGGGGCCGGGCAACTGGAAAGGAACAATTCTCTTGCCACCACGTTCTGATACATCAGTATTTCTATGCTGCAGCTGCTGGAACTGCTTCTCCACAGAATTGTAATGGGCTCTGATCTGGCCTATTTTTGAGCTCTATTAGGGCAAATTTATTACAGGTACCTAGTTTAAGTGGATTGGCGGATGCCTATTGTCTTTCTAAAACCATGGGTAAATTTAAATGTGGTCTGTATATGCCAGAAAGCAGGTGGAAATGCCCATGCCTAGATTATTGAAGTACATGTGTAAATTAAGGAATTTCATAATTTATCCATGAACTTCGTGACTCCATACAGAGCATGGATGCTATCATGTGCACTTTTATGCCAGGCACAATTTTATGTATGCATATTGCTACATAACCACAAAAATCACCCTCCATGGTTTTCCATCATACCAAATTTGGTCCCATTCAGTCAGGGCCAGTGCAAGGGTATTGGAAGCCCTGGCTGATAAACTCAATCATAATCATTCCAAACAATCCTGTAAAAATGCATAATTGGATATCGTATAGTTTTAAATTTTAAACTCTACTTTGTATGTATGTGTGTGCCCACTCTCCCTGCAGGTACAAGAATGTGCTGTTGGTTCTTTAAGTTGTGGGGCTATCGGGACCTATTGTTTTGCTTTGTTGCTGATTTTTGCTGTCCCTCAGAAGCTGCTACCCTAGGTGAACACCTAGTCTTGCTTAATTGCTGGGCTGCTGTGTGTTCAGTTAAATTTCAGGAGCTTTGGGAGTTTATCCCAGAGAGTCAATCCCTTATTTATAAATTTATTTATAGCATGCCATTGGGTGGAAAAGAAAAACTTTAATGTGTGTCAAGTCAGAGTCTACAGCTAGTGCACCTGCAAACTTTACGCTGTATTCTTGAAAAAAGAATTACCAACACAATCTTCACCTTGCCTTTCACCATTTGAAGAAGAAAGCATAGTTACCTATAACAGGTGTTCTCCGGGGACAGCAGAAATCAGTCCTCACATATGGGTGCCGTCGGAGTCCGCACCCACACAAATTCAATCCCCAGCTTTCAAAAAAAGCCTTTGGGAACTACACCGCACATGAGCGGACACCTTCCCGCCCAAAGGTGCCATTTTACTTCAGTGTGATGACATACCTTAACAAGCATAAAAAGAAAAAGCAGGGAGTAGGGAGGGTTGCGAGGACCGATTCCTGCTGACCCCGGAAGACATCTGTTACAGGTGAATAACTACACTTTCTCCAGAAACAAGCACGAAGTCAGTCCTTACATATGGGACTCCCCAGCTACAGGCTACAGAAAAAAACCTGTAAAAGCCACGGGCGACCCAAAAAAAAGGACCGTAAAGGGCAGCAGGGGGCGCTGATAAGCTGGAAGTCTGACACTGCAGCAGCAGCAGCATTGAAGATGCAATCCCACTCCAGCAGCCTTGACGTCACAGATTGGAGGGAAGGAGATGCACTATTCCCCGAAAAGGTGATGGAGTACGGCCTGGCCAAAGGCACTATCCCTCTGGGTGATCTCTTCCAAACAGTAGCACGCAGCAAAAGTATGCAAAGAGGACCAGGTCACAGCCCAGCAGATGTCCAGTAAGGGCAGTAGTCGCCATGGCACACACATTGTGAGCAGTCACATGATGCTCCAGAGAGAGCTCCACCTGTTGATAGGTGAAGGAAATGCAGTCGGCCACCAGCATGAGGGGGTGTATTTGGAGACTGCGAGCCCCAATCGACTGGGATCAAAAGAGACAAAGAGCTGCGCTGAGCAGCAATAGGGCTGCGTCCTTTGGATGTAAAAGGACAACGCACACTTGCAGTCCAACGTGTGTAGGGAGGCCTCCATCCTGGAAGAGTGTGGCCTAGGAAAGAAGGTGGACAATACCACCTCTTGATTCAAATGGCAGGCAGAGACAACCTTTGGCAAGAACTTAGGGTGCATCTGAAGGACGACCCTGTTCATGTGAAACCTGGCATAGGCGCCTGCAGCTCACTCACACGCCTGGCCAAGTGAGTGCCATCAGGAACAGAACCTTCCAAGAAAGATACTGAAAATGGCAGGTAGCCAGTGGTTCAAAGGGTGGAGCCATGAGTTTCCCCAACACCACATTGAGGTCCCATACCACTGGTGGTGGACAGATAGGGGTCGGGTAAGGAGGAGACCTTGCATAAAGCGGCAAACTGGAGGGTGCACCGACACGTCCTGACCATCCAGTGCATGGTGGTGAGACAAGATGGCTTAGAGGTGCACTCTGACATACTGGACTTTAGGCCAACCCCCGACAGGTGCAATAGGTATCGTAAGATGTCCGGCATTTTGCAGAAGGGGTTAAGACCTTCCTCTGCACACTAGTGAGAAAACCTGTGCTATTTGAAGGCATAAGCCCCCCATGTGTATGGAGAGATGGTGATGCACTATAAATAGTCTCTCAGCATTCAGGCCATCAGGGAAAGGGACTGAAGGTTGGGGTGCAGCAGTGTCTTGTCATCCTGTGACAGCAGGTCTGAGGCACTGCCCAGCGGCAATGGGTTCTGCTGGGACAGCTGCAGAAGCAGGGGGAACCAGGGCTGCCTGGGTCACCTGGACGCAACAAAGATGACTGAGGCTGCCTCCGCTTGGATCTTGAGGGCCCATGGCACCAGGAGTGTGGGTGGAAATGCATACAGGAAGCCCCTGTACCAGGGGAGGAGGAAGTCATCCAGCACCTCCCGTTCCCGGGCTGGCCTCCGAGAGCACAAGCATGGCAGTGGTTTGTTCTCTGGACTGGCAAAAAGTCTATCTGCAAGGTCCTCCTGCAACGGAAGACCTCCCCCAGCATGGCAGGGTTCAGCTGCCACTCGTGGGGCTGGAGGATTCTGCTCAAGTGGTTGTCCAGTACATTGTCCTGGCTTGGCAAGTACACCACTTTGAGGGAGATGTTTTTCCCTGTCATTAAGTTCCAGAGGCGCATCACCTCCCTGCAAAGGTGGTATAAGCCCGTGCCCCCCTGCTTGTTGATGTAGTACGTTGCCATCTGGACCTCAACCACCTGTCTTTCCAGATGATCCTAGAAGGCCTGTAGGGCATGATAGACTGCTCTGAGTTCCAGCAGGTTGATTTGCGAGGGACTCTCCTGTGGCGACTGCAGGGGGCCCCCCAGCCCAACTTGGACATGTCCACTGTAAGGATGTGTTGTATCGGAGGAGCCTGGAAGGGCAGGCCGACTCAGAAGTTGAGAGGGTCCTGCCACCAGGCCAGAGATGTCGCTAAGGGCGGCATGACTTGGATGTGGTCCTCCTGATGGCCTGAAGCTTGTGTCCACTGGGTGCTGAGCATCCACCGAGCCTACTGCATGCGGAGGCTGGCAAAGGGGGTTATGTGGATGGTGGATGCCATGTGCCTCAAGAGACGGAGCATCTGCCTGGCCATCACCGCTGAGTCGCCCTGCACAGCCTGCGCCAGGGCGGAGAGGCACTGCGCCTGATCCAGTGGCAGAAAGGCTCTTGCCTGAGTGAAATTCAGTAGGGCGTCAATGAACTCCTAACGCTGAGTGGGCAGTAGGTGAGACTTCAGGAAGTTCACCACAAAGCCTAGGTGCTGGAGCAGTCCTATGGTGCACAGTGCACTTTCTCCAGTGACCCAGCTCGTATGATGAGCCAGTCGTCCAGATAGGGGAAAATGAAAAACACCTAGGAGTCGGAGGCGAGCGGCCAAGACTGCCAGACATTTCGTGAATACTCGGGGAGCCAAGGCTAGGCTGAAGGCGAGTACCCTGTACTAATAATGTTGTCCGCCTATGAGACATACTGACGGCGCCTTGGATGGATCAGGATGTGGGTGTAGGCATATTTGAGATCCAAGGAGCATAGCCAATCTCCCTGCAGGAGGTAAGGCATCAAGGTTCCAAGGAATACCATTTTGAACCTTTCCCTGAACAGGAAGCAGTTGAGGACCCGCACATCCAGGATGGGCTGAAGTCCCCTGTCTTCTTGGGGACCCGAGTAGAATCCCCGGCCCTGAAGAGGCTTGGGGACGGGCTCTACTGCTTGATCCTCGAGCAAGAACTCAAGTTCCCTTTGCAGAAGCTCCCTGGGCAAGGGGTCCATGGGCAACTCCCCTGGAAAAAAGGGAGGTGGCTGCAGGGCAAAGTGGAGAAGATAGCCTTCTCCGACCACCTGCAGCACCCAGGCGTCCGTGGTGATGCTTGGCCACTGGTGTGCGGAGTGGACCAGCCATCTTCCCATGAATCTTGGGCCTTGTACTTCCTGGGCGTCGAAAACTCCCCCCAGCCTGTGGCTGGGGCGCTTTTTTGGGTTTGAGGACTTTTGGCTTATGGGGGCCATGTCCCTGGCCCTTGGCCTGCTGCCCCTGAGGGGGAGCGTGATAGGCCTGAAATTTGGGGAAGTTCTCGTAAACCTTCTTGGTCTTCGGGTGGAAGGACTTTTTCCCCCTGAAGTCTTCTTGCGGGAAGGTTCAGACACTTTCTTTGACAGCCTGGTTCTGGTCATGAATTCCTTCTCCAGCTCATCTGCCTTCTCCATCATGTTCTTGTCAAAGAGATTCTCCCCCGGCAAGGGACATCAGCTAACTTCTCCTTAACCCACTGTTCCAAGTCAGAGGACTATAGCCAGGCAAAGCAGCAGGCACTAATGTCCACCACAGCTACCCAAGCCACCGACTCAAAGCTGTCAAAGGCCGCCCGAATTTGAAATTTGGAGCACTCCTTGACCGATGACACCAGTGTCCTGAAGTGGTTCACCTGATAAACCAGCCGAGAACCTGAGTTCATTCGCCAGGTCCCGCAAGTACATGTCCATGTACAGCTGGTATGTCTGGATCACAGCTGTGAACATGGAGCCCTGGAAACACTTCTGCCAAAAGCATCCATGGTGCGTGCCTCCCTGCTGGGGGGCACCAAGGAGTGCGTCTTCTGGCTTTTAATGCGATGCATAGCCAACTCCACCACCGTGGAGTTATGTGGCAGTTGTGGTTTTTGGAAGCCAGGGCTCCGGCTGACCCGATACTGCGAATTGAGTAGACAGTTCACAATTGGCATTGTTAGCAGGATCTCCCGCATCCTGAACAGCAATTGGGCACAGTCAGTGCCGCCCGAGGAGCCACCTCGTACTGGAGGATCTCAAGATCCTTGGTATGCAGCTCGTTCTCGGGCACTGCCATGAAAGTAGGTGCCTGGGACATCTCCTGCACAAACTCCAGGAATGCAATATCCTCCGGAGGTGACCGCCACCGATGGTGTGGTGGGGATGGGTCAGAGAGGATGTCCCAGTGGAGGATGGTGTCGGGAGACTCTTCATCTGTCTCCCCCGCCGACTCAGAGCCGGAGATCACCCCGCTATCATCGGGCCTCAAGTTGGTCGCCGATGGAGTCTATACCGATCAAGCCAGCCTCTCAAGAATGGGTAGAGCATCCTCCGGGGAGCTCCTGGCCGAGGATGGCCCCATAGCAGGCACTGACAACCCAGAGTGACCAGGAGTCGGGCCGGCTGTGCCTCAATGAACACTATGAAGCTGCGCTCAAGGGCCATCATCAAGGCCTTGATGCCGGACAGCTCCTCAGAGGCATGTACCAGCCTCGAGGACGTCGAGGCCGGCGTTGGGTCCCTGGCAAGAGAGTCCTTGATGGTGATGGAATTGGTGGACCCGATTCTATCCTCCAACTCCGCAGACAACACCTCCTACTGGGACTGCTTCGAGGGGCACTCCCGGCCATAGTCAGGCCAAGGACTCCGTGCCCATGTATTGGAGGCTTTACCCCCCCGGGCCCGGCAAGACCTCAACAAAGCCTTCGATGCCCAGGGAAGGTCCTCCAAGTACGACTCAGACACCTGATGTTTCCAGGGCTCCAACCAAGCCGAAGTGCGCAACGCCAGCGTCAAAGGCAGGAATTCTGCTCACAATGCCGAACTCGAGGCAGACTTACCAAACAGTTCCCCATGCCGCCTTTCGTGGTCCTTCTAGGTCTTAGCCGACATCAAAAGGCAGAGCTGGCAGGAAGACATTTTGTGGTCTGCCCCGAGGCATTTAATGCAGGTGTTGTGGCAATCCGTGCGGTTGCATTTGCAACACTTCTTAAATCCACTGTTAGAAGACATAGTGGGAAAAACAAGCCCCGTGAGATTAAACTCAGACATCTCGACCAGATAGGCCACGAGCAAAAAATCCACGGGCCAGAAACTAAAAGAAAGGAAGTACCCGAGCGAAAAACACGATGCAGAGACGGTGGACTCGTGTGGCGTTAAGGTGATCGAACTGAAGAAAAAAAAATCAGAAAATACCATGGTGCAAAGACAGCATGTTTGCAGGGTTCTGAGGAAAAAAGACGACACAGGCAAGATGGCACGTCTGGGTGGGAAGGTGACCACGCATGTGCAGTGTAGCTCCCAAAGGCTTTCTTTGAAAGCTGGGAATTGGATCCATGCAGGCTCCATCGGCGCTGATGTCACCCATATGCGAGGACTGACTTCCTGTTTGTTCCCAGAGAAAATTGTGGCTCTTGACTTCTTGCTAAGCAGAATCAATTTCTTTGAATATATAATAGAAAACTCTCCTGTCCTTCTATGAAAGAGCTTTAAGAAACAAGGTACCTAGAAGCCATTGCATGGTGACCTCGTGAGGGATACACTGTGTACTGGGCTCCTTGAAACTCATTCCCATATGCAACACTCGCCTGCCGTCTGGTCATTACTGGCCTGGGTATATCTATACTGTGGTTTCTGGAGAGAGAAAGATGGGATTTCATGCTAAATAAATCTGCAGAAGCCAACATGTCAGAGTCCTAACATAGTAAACACCACCATTTTCATTTAATCTGAAAGGTGACATTTTACATACCAGATAATGTCTTTTGAGTCCTGCTAGATCAGTCCAGACAAGTGGGTTGTGTTCCTCTACCAGCAAATTGGTGGAGACAAAGAACCAATGAAAAGCCCAGGTTTCAATGACATCACTTGTATGCCTCTATTTGCCTCAGCCACCAGAAGTCTCTTCAGTATCCATCCCAAAGCATGTGGGAGAACATGGCAAGCCTCACACAACCTCAATCGTGGGCAACAATGAGTAAGCAACAGTAGAGAACAATGTATAGGAAAGTAGAAACAAAAGGCTATCAGTAGAAAATGAACCTGCAGAGTTAAGTATAAAAATCATAGCGGACCCAAGAGTGCCACAGCAACAGAACAGAGCAAATACAGTTCCAGAGGAGGGCCCAGGACTGGTCTAGTAGGACTCAAGGAAAGGACATTATCTGGTAAGTAAAATGTCACCTTCCATATCATCCTGCTAGACCAGTCCAGACAAGCGGGACATAGCAAAGCTACGACTCCACTGGGTGGAAAGACGACACAGCAGCTCGCAAAACCCTCGAGTCAAAGGCTGTATCTGCCCATGCATAGACATCCAAGCAGTAATGCTTGACAAAAGCGGAAAGTGATGCCCATGTTGCCGCCTGACAAATGTCTGCAGAACTATAGAGTTCTGCTCTGCCCACGAGGATGCTTGCGCTCAGGTAGAATGGGCGCATAAACCCTCCAGAATCAGTTAGTTCCGCAACAGATACGCTGAGGCAATAGCCTCCTTAATCCAGCACCCCAAAATAGACTTAGCTGCTGCATCACCCTTGCACAGGCCAGCAAACACCACAAAAAGATGGAGGTTACGAATTCCTTTCATAAGTCCAAGTACCAGAGAAGCATCCTTCAAACGTCCACAAGGCAACAATCTTTATCCTTCCCCTGACACTGCTCCTTAGGGGAGGGCAGCAGGCAGACCACCTAGACACTGCTCCTTAGGGGAGGGCAGCAGGCAGACCACCTAGTTCACATGAAAGGGAGAAATCACCTTAGGCAAGAAGGAAAGCACAGGCTGAATGGAAACTGCCTTCTTTGAAAAAGACAGTTAAGGATCTTGGCAAGACAGAGCCTGCAGCTCGGAAATCCACCTTGCGGAATAAATCGCAACCAAGAACACCATCTTGAGCATTAAATCCTTCAAAATAGCATGCTTCAAGGGCTCAAAGGGTGCCAATATGAAAGCCCTGAGCAGCAGACCCAGATCCTAGGAAGGGACCACAGACCCTAGAAAAGGCGTGAGACATCCGGGTGCAAGGCTGGAGACTTACCAGCCATTGGACTTTGGAAACAGGCCAAAGCTGCCGCCTGAACTTTTAGGAAGCTAAGGGAAAGGCCCTTCTCTCCAGGCCATCCTGTAGAAAAGCCAACAGAGATGGCATCTTGGCCATCTCAAAAGCCAACTGCTGAGTGCCCCACCATAGCTCAAAGAGGCACCAGACCCGCACGTATGCTAGGCTGGTGGACCTCCTCAGGGTTCCAAGCAGAGTAGAGACCACCACTGGAGAATAGCCCTTACGCGCTAGCTATCTCCTTTCAAGAGCCAAGCCGTAAGAGAGAAGGGAACCGGGAACTCCAGGATGGTCGGTCCCTGCCACAATAGACCCAAAGACAGAGGCAACTGAAAAGGAGGAGCCGCATCAGGTCTCCGAACCACACTCTTCTTGGCCAATCCGGTGCCGCCAGAATAATCCTGCCCAAGTAACGATCTATACGCCAAAACACACGCCCATCAGACGCCACAAAGAAAACATGTACAGCAGGTGCAGACTTGACCATTGATGCCCTTGGACCCTGTCTCTGGGCGGTGACCGAAGACACGGCAAACTTTGGCATTGGAGCAGGTCACTACCAGATCCATTTTGCGGCAACCCCAGTGGAGCAGAATCAACTGAAACACCTCCTCACTCAACTCCCATTCTCCAGGATCCAGAAAATGCCGACTGAGGAAGTTCGCTTCAACATTGTCCATCCCAGCAATGTGCAAAGCAGACAAGGCTAGGAGGTTCTTTTCCATCCAGGCAAATAGGAGAGCCATCTCTAGAGCTACTCCAGCATGCCTCGTGCTGCCTTGCCATTGACATAACACTACGAAAGCAAGTACCACGCAAAAAGCAGAAAACCAGTCCAAAGGCGTGGTGTGGTGGAAAAATGGAGCTTTTATTTTTGGGTTGGCATTTGTTCAATAAAGCTCCATTTTTCCACACCACGCCTTTCCCATTGACATAAGCCACAGATGTGGCACTGTCTGAAAAAACATTCGAACTGCCTGGTCCTCAACCAGGGGCCGGAAATCCAGAAGAGCCAACCTGATGGTTGATGGACCACCCCACTTCCCTGCAGGTCCAATGGCCCTGGGCCATACGGTCTTGGCAATGGGATCTCTAGCCCAAGAGACTGACATCCATCATCAGAAGGATCCAGGAGAAATCATTCAGCAGCATGCCCTTCCTCAGATGACAGGCTGGCCTTCACCACCATCAGGAGTGGAACCTGCATTTGAACTCCAAAAAGCTTGTGCACCACAGAGTTAGCAAGGACCACTGGAGCAGTCACATGTGAGCACACACCCATGGTACCATCTGAATGGTTACTGCATTCAATCCGAGCAGCTGAAGATAGTGTGCACACAAAACAGCATCAGGCAATCCAACAGTCTTTTGGCTTCCTCTTCTGGCAGGAAGACACTGCCCACTCGAGTGTCACAGCGTGCTCCCAGGAACTTCAGAGACTGGGAACGCAACAGCTGTCTCTTTCGCCGACTAGTCACCCAGCCGAGGCTTTCAAAAAGGACACCACTCGGGATGCCACCCGAGACACTTCTGAAAGGAAATGGGCCTGGATGAGTCAGTCATCCAGACACAGATGCACACAGATCCCTTGGCACGGCAGCGCCACAGCTACCACCACCACCACCATGACCTTAGAGATCATCATCGAGGCAGTGGACAGCCCAAAAGAGAGGACAGCTAAATGACAGAGAGCCAAGTACGGCAAAACAGATACTTTTGCTGATCCACCCGGATCGGGATATGAAAATATGTCTCAGCTATATCCAGATTAGCTAAGAACTCCCCTCGGTGCACTGCTTGATTCATGGAGCGCAAGATTTCCATTCGGAAGCACAGGACGCAAAGGTGCTCGTTGATAACCTTCAGGTCCAGAATGGGCCGGAAGGAACCATCCTTTTTGGGCACCATGAAATAGATGGCGTATCTGCCCTTGCCCCACTCGTCCAGGGGGTGGGAGGGGGACGGGCATCACTGCCTTTATGAGCAGCAACTTGTCTAAGTTGGTTCACACAGCGGCACTTTTGATTGCAGATCCACAAGGGGAGATGACAAAGGCATCCAGAATCAGCTCTTTGCATTCCAGGACACAGCCAAACTAAATGGTGTCTAGCACTCAGCATCGTTGGTAACCCGGGCTCATTCTTGAAAGAAAAGGTGAAGCCTGCCTCCAACCACAGGAACCAGGGAAATGGGTCCTCAAGCCTTCATTGAGCAGCCCGGAAGGGCCCGCTCCTCTGGAGGAGACTGATTCCCTGGGTCCGCGTGCTCCATGAAAGAACTAAGAACAAGCCCAAAGCCTGGAAGCAGAGGAGAAGAGGAGACTCTCGTTACCAACCTGGAAAACCTGAGACCCCTGGGGGTCCGGCCAACATGCCCTTTGTGGACAGGCAAAGGCAGAAGAGAAAGGGGCACAAGCTAGCTTCACAGGCCCCCTGGGCCTGTCTTCTGGAAGGCAGTAAGATTTTGTCTCACCCAGGTCATCAGCTTCTCCAAATCAGCACCAAACAGAAGCTTCTCCTTAAAAGCCAGATGGGCCAACCAGGTTTTGGAAGATGTGTCCTTTGCCCAGTGCTGGAGACAAATCCAACGCCATGACACCATCGTCATTCCACTGTCCATGGCCACCAAATGTACCAGATCATACGTGGCATCAGAAAGGAAGGCCGTAGCAGATTCCAAAAGAGATAGTATCATCCAGCGGAAGAGACTGAATCCACTGGAGCAGGGCTTAAGACATCAAGCTGGCAAATACCGCCAGATGAAGAATAGCAGCTGCCTCAGCTAACAGGTTATTCAAATCCATCTTTCGGTCCAGAAAGTCCCTTAAGGCCTATCTGCCTTCCACAGGAATGGTGGTCCATCTCGTAATCGCCATGACCTGTGAATCCACCTTTGGAATATCAAACCACCCAATGCATTTCTTCTCCAGGACAGCATGGATCTTCTTACACACTTGTAAGCCCCTTAGGTGGGAGTCAGGAGAGTCCCACTCCGACCAGATTATATCCTTGATCATGCCTGGGAATAGGAATACAGTAGTGGATTTCCACATCCCTTTGTGCACCTTCGGCTCCTGATCAGCACTAGGAGTATCCATCAAGTTCCAAGGTGGATAAGACCCTGGCAATTAATGCCACCAGCTCCTCCTTTTGGAATAGACAGATCACAATGGCCTCTTCGCAATCCTCCCTGAAGGCGAGAGTACTTCAGCATCCACGTCAGTCTAGTAACAAGTCATCTGAATCCAAGTCACAGCCAAAGTCTTGGACAGCTCCCAGCTATTCCCCATCTCCAGGGGGTGCCCCTCACTGAGGACACAGCCAAAGGTAATCTAACAGGACTTCCACTCTCAGCCTACCATCAAGAGACTGCACCTGGGGGCACCTAGAGGCCGCAGGGTCTGAATTTCCATGCCAGGACCAGGCCTGCTGAAAAAAGGAAAAGAATTCCAAAGAGGTCAATATGGAGTCTGGCAACTTTCCTTGTGGAAATGACCCCCCAAAACCAGGGAACACAGCTGCCGCCGAACCTTCTAGAGGACGAGGAGCAGCTCACAGCATGGTCGCCGAACCCTGCAGCCAGCTGGATATCCTTAATCATAGCATCATCCATCACCTCCTGCCCTGAAACAGACAAGGCAGGACAGCGTAGTTATTCACCTGTTAACAGGTGTTCTCCAGGGACAACAGGAATCAGTCCTCACATATGGGTGATGTCAACGCCGACAGAGCCCTGTGAGGAGCATCTCCCCAACTTTCAAAGAAAGCATTTGGGAGATGCCACCACACATGCGTAGTCCCCTTCCCGCCCAAGGGTGCCGTCTTGCTCAGTGCCATAGCTGGAGCCCAACCAAGAAGATGGACAGAAATTAACAGCAACTCCAAGGGGAGGAGGGAGGGTTGTGAGGACCGATTCCTGCTGTCCCTGGAGAACACCTGTTACAGGTGAGTAACTACACTTTCTCCAGGAACAAGCAGGAAGTCATTCTTCACTTATGGGACTCCCTAGCTCCAGGCTACTGAGGATCGGTACAAAACAGGGTCACGTCCCACTCAAGGGACCCCAGTGTCCAGGGAGAACCATGGCTCCGGTAGCCTGAACAAGAAGGGTCAGAGGGCAGGAGTTGCCTAAACCCCAAAGAGGTTGCGGAGTACGGCCTGGCCAAAGGTGCTGTCCCGTCGGAACTCCCTCTCCAGGCAGTAGTGGTCTGAAAAAGTGTGGACGAAGGACCAGGTGGCGGCTCAGCAGACATCTGCCATGGGCACCGAATGGAGACTGGCGACTAAGGTCGCCATTGCCTGGACATTATGCGCCATGACTCGACACTCCAGAGGGTACAGGCTCGACTGTGAGAGAAGGCGATGCAGTCTGCCACCCAGATGGATATGGTCCAGTTGGTGACAGCCAGCCCCAGATGGCTGGTGTTGAAGGAGGAGACGAAAAGCTGTGAGGCTTTATGGTGGCCCTGGGTCTGCTGCAGGTAGAAGGACAGGGCTCGCTTGCAGTCTAGTGTATGGAGAATGGCCGATGCAGAGTTGGTGTAGGGCCGTGGAAAGAAGGTAGGCAGCACTACCCTCATGATTCAGGTGGAAGTTGGAGACCACCTTTGGGAGAAACTTCAGGTGAGTGTGAAGCACCATCCTGTTTCTTGTAGAATCTGGTGTAGGGTGGCTCGGCCACCAAGGCCTGAAGCTCCCTGATCCTGCGGGCAGAGGCGTATGCCACCAAGGCGGCCACTTTTCAGGAAATGTAGCATTATGGACAGGTAGCCAAGGGCTCGAAGGACAGCTCAGTAAGCTGCGCCAAAACAACATTGAGATCCCACTGCCGGGAGTGGCCGGATGGGGGGGTTTGGAGAGGAATAAGCCCCGCATGAACCTGGTAATGATGGGTTGCACCAAAAGAGGCTTGCCCTCCACAAGATGGTTGTTGGCAGAGAGTGCAGATGCACCCAGATGGAGTTGGACTTAAATCCAGACCGTGAGAGGTGGAAGAAATATTGAAGGACCGAATGCACCAGGCAAGAAAATGGGTCCAATTGGTGCTCTGTGCACCACACGAAGAACCGGCGCCATTTGAATGCCTAAGCCCATCTCGTGGAGTCCTTACGAGAGACTAGAAGAATCTCCTCCACCTCCTCTGAGAGGTTAAGGGAAGCTAAGGTGACCCGTTCAGCCGCCAGGCCATGAGGGACAGAGATCCCAAGTTGGGATGGAGGATCGAGCCCTTCTCTTGTGACAAAAGTCCTGGGGAGCTCCCGAGAGGGACGGGGGATTCCATCGAGAGACGGAGCAGCAAGGGGAACCAGGGCTGTCTGGGCCACCAGGATCACCGATACCTTGCCCGCTTGACCTTGAGGAGGGTCCAGGCTATCAAGGGCATGGGAGGGAAGGCATACAGCAGGCCTCTTGACCACAAGATGAGGAAAGCATCCACCACCACCCGGAAGGGATGGGGTTGGAGAGTGCAGAACCAGGGCAGCTGAGCACTGGTCGGGCTGGTGAAGAGGTCCAGGCTGGGGCAACCCTACAGCCGAAAAAACCTGAGCGCTATCTCTGGGTCCAGGCACCACTCATGCGGTTGGAGGACCATGCTCAGCCTGTCCGCCAAGACATTGTTCTGGCCCGGTAGGTAGACTGCCTTGAGGAGGATCCCATGGCAGACTGCAAAGGAACAAAGGGTCACAAGTCTCCTTGCAGAGGCGGTAGGAGCCCATGCCGCCCTGCTTGTTCACATAGAACACCGTCACCTGCTTGTCTGTCTGGATGAGCACTGACTGGTACTGCAGGTGATGCCAGAAAGCCCTGAGAGTGAGGAAGACTACTCTGTGCTCAAGCAGGTTGATCTTCTGCTGGCTCTCCTCGGAGGACCAGGCTCCGAGTGCAGAGCTCTCCGCAATGGATGCCCCAGCCCGTCAGGGAGGCGTCCATTGTGAGGACCCTGTGGGGGCTCGGGGACTGAAAAGCCATGCCCACTTGCAGTTGCTGAGCCACAGGAAAGGTACTCCATCAGCTGTTGAGACACCGTGACTCTGTCACGGAGTCGGCCAGTGGCCTGAGACCATTGGGACCGGAGGTACCACTGAGCCAGGAAGGTCATGTGGCCCAGGAGGCAAAGCAAAGTCCAGACCGACACTGCGCAGTGCTGCTTTACCTCGGCCAAGAGCCGATCCACCGTGTCGAGGGGGAGGAAAGCTGGGGTGAGCTGGGATTTTGGATGGTTTATCACGAAACCTAGGTGCTGTAAGAGCTGAATGGTACGGCCGGTGGCCTGCCCGGCCTCCAAGGCCGTGTCCCCTTTTACCAGCCAATCATTGAGGTAGGGGAAGACAGAGATCTTTTGGAGACAGAGGACGCCAACACTGCCAGACACTTGGTGAAGACTCTTGGGGTGGAGGCGAGGCCAAAGGGAAGACCCTGTACTGATAGTGGTTGTCTCAGACCATGAACCTCAGGTACTTTCTGTGACTGTGATGGATAAGGATGTCGGTGTAAGCATCCTTTAAATCCAAGGAGCATAGCCAATCTCCCTGCTGGAGGTAGGGCAGTAGTGTTCCAAGGGAGAACATCTTGAACTTCTCACACACCAGGAACTTGAGGTTCCTCAGGTCCAGGATGGGCCTCAGGCCCCCTGCACGTTTCAGGACCAGGAAGTACCTGAGTAGAAACCCTTCCCTCTTGAAAGGAGAGGTACAGGCTCCACCGCCCCATCCTTGAGGTGGCCCGCGGGTTCTTGCAGTAGGGGAGACCAAGAGGGTTCTCCAGGAAAAAAAGGAGGGAGGAGTCCAGTCCAGGTGCAGGAAGGAGCCCTCCCGGATGACCTGGAGAGTCCAGAAGTCGGTGGTAATGTGGGCCCACCGGTAGGCAAAGTGGACCAGACGTCCCCCTGTGGGGTGTTGGTCCCCCAGAGGAAAAGGGGCTAGGCTGATGGCATCAAAACCCCGACCCAAGATGGGCTGGGGCTGATGTCTGGGTCTTCTGACCCTTGGGTTTGCATGGCCTCTGGCCTGTGCCTTTGCCCTTGGGACCCTGCTGAGGGGTCTGGGCAGCTGGGTAGGCAGGGTAGCCTAGATAGGGTTGACTCTTCTGGAGGAAAAGGAGCTTCTTCTCCTATGGCTTCATCCTGGGAAGAGTGGAGGTCTTCCTTGAGAGACAGGTCCGAGTAACATACTCTGTCTCGATCTCAGTCGCCTTATCCTCTATTGGCTTGCTGAAGAGATGTTCGCTGAGGCACAGGACATCAAGGAGTTTTTCCTGCACCCATTGTTCAAGATCTGATGATTGTAGCCAGGCCTAGTGTCAGGCGCCAATGCCAGCGGCAGCCATCCTGGCACTGGATTCAAAGTTGTCGTAAGCGACTCAGGAGAGGTATTTGGAGCACTCCACGATAGACTTCATTAGAGCCTGGAAACGTTGGAGATGGTCCCCATTGAGGCCAGCGGTGTAGCCACCGAGCTCCTTGGCCAGGTCCCGCAGGAACATGCCAATGTAGAGTTGGTAAGTTTGAATGTGGAAGCCAGCATTTGCACTCCAGGGCATCAAGCTTGCAGGACTCCCTGCCGGGAGTTACTGAGGAGTGTGTTTTTGGACTTTTTTGCCAGCGCCTGACCGACTCAACCACCATGGAGGTGTGTGGGAGCTGCGCCTTGCAGAACCCTAGCCCCTGTTGCGCCCAATACATCATGTTGAGTCATCGGCTCACGATGGGTACACAGAGGCTGGGGTCTCCCACAGCCGGATGAGGATGGAAGGCACAGGGACCGTCAGGATCTCTTTTGGCAGTGCCTCGTACTGGAAAATGTCCAATCTCAGTCGTGAGGGACAGCACACGTGCCATATCCCTGAAGAGGAAAGCGGTATCCTTCGGCAGGGACGGTACCTGGGCAGCCAGGGGAGATGGATCCAAGGGGAGGTCCTGGTGGGCCCTTCAGGGACATCTCGACGTCAGACTCCCAATCAGAGTAGTCCAAGAAGAACTCAAAATCCTCTGGCTGCAGGAGAGCCAGTAACTCCAATCTCAGATGCTTCGAGATGGGGACATGGCTGGAGCCAGAGGCACTCGCCTACGAAGATCCTGCTCCCAAGGATTGAGAGCAAGAACGAGACCCTCGCCGAGGATCTGCCCGAGATGTCTGGCTCTCGGTGATCGCAGTGGCGGCCCAGGGAGTCTTCAAGGTTGAGGTCTCTGCGGTCTCAGCTGGGCCAGGAGTCTGTGTCCGCTGTGATGCAAGGAGTGCAGAAATGCTGCATTCTAAGGCCAACATACGGCCTTAGAATGCAGCATTCCCACTCGGGGGTCGCAGTCATGAACACCGACCAGGGTGACCGGGTCAGGCGTCGAAGAAGAGAGAGGGTCCTTGACAGGATGGGCCTCAGGAGACTGCGATTCATCACCAAAGGCCACAACCTCAGCTCTGGAACCTTCCAAGGGCGTTCCTGCTCCAGTTCCTCAGGGGCTCTACGGGGACCAAGGGACCGGGCATGAGATTTCCCATGCTTGTCCGCTTCCCTGGATGAGGCTCTCGAGGACTTCCTCTTCTTATGTGCATGCTCTGGCGACCCCTGCTCCGAGTGTCAGGAGCCCACGGAGGGGCTGCGGATGTTTTACATGAGTCTGAGGATCTGTGTGGGGCCTTTGGGCGTGAGGCTACCAGGAAAACCGGGGTTGAGTCTGCCTTGTAGATGTCGTCATCCTAAGCTGACGGCTCTGTATGGCCTTAGTGGACATTTTCTTGCTCAAGGAGCATTCCTCTGGGTCGTGGTCTGGGCCTAAACACCGGAGGTAACAATCATGAGTCAGTGAGTGTCATGTTTTTGGCGCATTGATCACATTTTTTTAAAGCCGGTGGCCATTGGGGCTAAAAGAACCCCAGCGAGGTCGAAGACCCTCGATGCGGCCAGCGGTTAAAAAGGGCATGAAAGCACTTTGATGGAAAAAATCAAGACAAAAATGTTTTAAGGCCTGGTGTGTTTGCAGCAAGACTCGGGTGGGAAAGGAGCCAGCGCAAGCCAGAAAGATACAAAAACAGTACAAGAAAATCGGACCACGCATGTGTGGTGGCATCTCCCAAAGGCTTTCTTTGAAAGCTGGAGAGATGCTCCGCGCAGGGCTCCATCAGCATCTATATCTCACCCATATGTGAGGACTGACTTCCTGCATGTTCCTGGAGAACACCTGTTACAGGTAAGTAACTACGCTTTCTATGGGAACAAGCAGGAAGTCAGTCCTCACATAAGGGACTTCCCAGCTACAGGCTATCGAGAACCTGTAAAAATGCCACGGCAACCTGCAAAGGGTGAGTTGTGAACAGCAGTTGAGTCCCTGCAGAGAGACTCTTACAAAACCCAAGTGTCCAGCAGGGAACCAGCACTTCGGTAGCCTGAACACAGAAGGGTCAGGGGGCAGGAGTTGTCTACACCCCGAAGAGATTACGGAGTACAGCCTGGCTGAAGGCGTTGTCCTGTCAGGACTCCCTCTCCAGGAAGTAGTAAGCTGCAAATGTATGGACAGAAGACCAGGTGGCACCCGGCAGATTTCAGTCATGGGGACGTAACACAGATTTGCTGACACGGTGAGCCGTGACCCGCTGGTCTAGTGAGATCCCCACCTGCTTGTAGACGAGGGTAACCCAAGTGGACAGAGTTTGCTTGTCAGTGGAAGCCCCAGATGACTGAGGTCATAGGAGATGAAAAGCTGAGGTGATCTGCGGTGCCCTGGATCTGTTGCAGGTAGGACAGGGCCCTTTTGCAATCCAAAGTATGAAGAATGGTCTCTGCCATGCCGGCATGAGGCCTGGGAAAGAAGGTGGGAAGCACCACCTCCTGACTGAGGTGGAATGGGGACACCACCTTCGGCAGAAACTTAGGGGGGTGTGCAAAGCACCACCCTGCTTTTGTAGAACCTCATGTAGGGAGTTGTCTGCCATCAGAGCCTGGAGCTCACTGACCCTGCGAGCAGACGGGAGTGCTACGTGGAAGACAACTTTCCAGGAAAGGTACCTAAGGTGGCAGGTAGTCAGGGGCTCAAAGGGCGGTTTGGTAAATTGCGAGCGCACCACGTTGAGGTCCCACTCTGCCACAAGAGGACAGAAGCATGAGACCCCAAAGAAACCGGGATACAAGGGACTGAGCCGAATGGGGTTTACCCTCGACTGAATGGCAGTGCACGGCAATAGTGCTCATGTGTACTCTTACTGAGTTGGATTTCAGTACCGCCTGCGATAGGTGGAGCAGGTACTGGAGTACCACCTATACCGAGCAGAACGGGTTTGCCTGTCTTTCAGCACACCACATCGAGAACCACCGCCACTTAAAGGCATATGCCCTCCTCATGGAGATCTTGCGAGAGGCCAGAAGACTCTTCCGCATCCTATGGGAGGTTTAAGGGAGCTAGAGATACCCTTTTCAGAAGCCAAGCCGTGAACAGGGATCCTAGGTTGGGGTATAGGAGAGAGCCCTGCTCCTGTGTGAGTAGTCCTGGGGCTCAGCCCAAGTGAATCAGCAATGCCACTGACAGGAAGAGGAGCAGAGGGAACCAGGGTTACCTGGGCCACCGGGGAGCTATGAGTATTAGAGACACCTTGTCGCGCTGGACCTTGAAGAGGGTCATGGCAACCAGTAGTGTCAGCGAAGGCATAAAGGCGGTCTTCCGTCCATGGAATGAGGAAAGCTTCCGCTGCCACCCGGGATGGGTGCAGCTGGTGCGAGCAGAAGCAGGACAACTGGGTGTTGTCCGGGCTGGTGAACAGATCCATTATGGGGATACCAGAATTAAAACAGCTGGGAGACCACTCTGGGGGTCCAGTCACCACTCGTGTAGCTGGAGAACTCTGCTCAACTTGTCCGCCAGGGCACTATCTTGGCCCGGGAGGTAGATTGCTCTTAGGAGCCGCATAGGAGCAGAAGGCTATTGCCAGAGGGAGTAGGATCCCGGGCCACCTTGCTTGTTCACGCAGAACACAGCGACCTGATCGTTGATCTGGATCAGCACCGACTGGTGCTGAAGCAGGTAGCAGAAGGCTTGGAGGGCCATGAATAACACCCGGAGCTCTAGTAGGTTGATTTGCATCTAGGTTCCGACTGAAACCAGCTACCTTGTGTCTGAAGGTCCCTGCAATGCACTCCCCAGTCCAGCCAAGAGGCGTCTGTGGTGAGGACCCTCTGGGGGGTGGGTGCCTGGAAGAGCATCCTGGCCTGAAGGTGGCGGGGATTCTGCCACCAACCAAGGGAGTCTGCCAGCTGGCAGGTCACTCTCACTCTGTTCTGGAGCCTGCTGGTGGCTTGCTTCCACTGGGGGGTGGAGGCACCACTGAGCTATCCTCGTGCAATCGGGCATATGGGGTCCCGTGGACCATGGATGCCATGTGGTCCAGCAGGCAGAGAAGTCGCCGAGCGGGTAGCAACCAGTGGCACTGCACCTCTGCAGCTAGCTCCCTGAGGTGTTCTGACCTTTCCTGAGGGAGGAAGACCTTGGCCTGAAGGATGTCTAGTTGAGCTCCTATGAACTTGAGGCCTTGAGTTGGGGAGAGGTGGGACTTGGGGTAGTTGATGACGAACCCCAGGTATTGCAGGGCATTGATAGTGCGCCCTGTGGCACATCGTGCCTCTGCAGCAGAGCCTCCCCTTATAAGCCAGTCATCCTGATTTGGAAAGACGAAGGCCCCTTGGAGGAAGAGGTGAGCTGTGACCACCGTTATGTACTTTGTGAAGACCCTCTGTGAGAAGGCCAGTCCAAAGGGAAGTACCCTATACCGGTAGTGCTCCCCCCACCACAAACGGAAGGTATTTTCTGTGACTGGGATGAATCAGGATATGCGTGTAGGCATCCTTCAGGTCTAAGGAGCATAGTTAATCACCCTGCTGGAGAAATGGCAGCAGTGTTCCAAGGGTAGCATTTTGAAATTCTCCCTTACCAGAATCCTGTTCGGCTCCCACAGATCCAGAATGGGCCTGAGGCCCCCTGTCTTCTTGGGGATGAGGAAATACCTGGAGTAGAATCTGGTGCCCCAGTGATATGTTGGCACTGGCTCCACCACCTTGTCCTCGGAATAGGCCAGTGAGCTCGGTGAGATGCATGGTCTGATGAAGGAGAGGTCTAATAGGCTCTCCTGGGAAGTACAAGGGTGGCACCTGCTGTAGGTGAAGGAGGTAGCCCTCCTTGACCACTTGTAGCACCCAGGTATCGGTAGTGATGCCAGACTACTTATGTGCAAACAGGGCCAGACGCCCCACTGTGGACTGCAGGGGACCTCCTGGGGGAGAGGCGGTCATGCCCAGGGAGTCAAAAGTTCCCTTCAGGCTGGGCCTGGGCCGGTGCCTGGGACTTAGGGGATCTTTTGCTTGCAGGGCCCATGTCCCAGTCCTTTATGCTGTTGGCCTTACTGTGGGGCCGAGAGGGCCTGGATTTGCAAGGTATTGCAAAAACACCTCTTCTTCCCCGGGAAGGAGGGCTTCTTCCCCATGCCCTTCTTACAGGGCTGCACTGAGGTCTTCTTTTAGGGTCTGGTTCTAGTTAGGAACTCTGTCTCGATTTCTGCAGCTTTGTCTGCCATGGGTTTTCCAAAGACATTCTCTCCAATGCAGGGGAAATCAATAAGTTTGTCCTGAACCCATTGTTCTAGGTCAGATGACTGCAACCATGCTTGGCGGCAGCCACCCTGGCCGAAGACTCAAAGGCATCGTAGGCTGCTGCTTGGGACAAGAACTTGGAGCTCTTTGACTGCCGAGGCCAGAAACTTGAACCTCTGAAGGGGCTCCCCATCAAGGCCTGCAGAGATTCTACCGAGCTCCCTTGACAGCTCCTTGAGGTACATGCTGATATACAGCTGGTAGAACTGGATTCAGTATCGAGTCCTGGAAGACCTTCCGGCCGAGGGCATCAAGAGTCCGAGCCTCCCTGCTGGGTGGCACCAAAGAATGAGTCTTTTGGTTCTTGAGATTGCATATGGCTGACTCAACCACCATCAAGTTGTGGGGGAGTTGGGTCTTCTGGAACCCAGGGCTTTGGCGTACTCTGTTCATGGAGTTGAGTTGTCTGCTGACAATGGGCACAGATGTCGGTGTTTCCCACATTCGGAAGAGGCCACACTCAAGGATCGGAGGCACCGGCACTATAAGGGTTTCCTTAGGTGGGGCCTTGTATTGGAGTATCTCCGGTTCCTCCGTATGCAGGCCTCTCTTAGCCTCATTCTCAATGGTGAGTGCCTTAGCCATATCACGTACAAAGTCGAGGAAGGTGACGTCCTCTGGTGGAGAGTGGCGCTGGGACACAAGGGGGGACAGGTCCAAAGGCACGTCTCTGTCGCTGAGTGTCTGGAGACTCCTCATCCTCAGTCTCCCAATCAGACTCGAAGTCCGAGTATGAGTCCAAAGCTCCATGATCGCCATGGTTGAGGTCTATGGCAGGTGGTCTGTGACCTCTGTAGGATCTGCGGTCTGAGCCACAGGCACTCGCCAAAGAGGATCAGTGTCCCCAGGAATGGGACCAGGACCTTATCCGAAGCCATTGGTTTTCTCAAGACGGGTGGTGCACGAGGATCGGCTCAATGTCTGAGGAGGCCCTCAATGTCGAGGGTCCTGTTGTCGGGGTGGATGAATCGGACATAAACGCCCATTGCATGGCCACAAGGGCAGAGATACTGCTCTCTCCAAGGCTGCCATCCTGATCTCCAAACCAGTTGGCTCCGCAGCCTTCAATGCGGGCACCGAGGATTTCGGGCCTAGCATCAGTACTGTCAAGGGGGGGGCCTTGACAAGGATGGCCTCGGGTCTTTGAGACCATTTGACAGGTGCTGACGACTCCTTGCAGGGCAGTTTGTGAGGCTGCTCCCACTCCTCAGACTCACGCCAGGGTCTGGAGTGGGATTTTCCCTTCTTTCCAGACCCATCTTCTGAGGCGGTCTTTGAGGGCTTGGACCTTTTGCGTTGCATCTCCGGGGGCTTCCTCTTAGAGGAACCATGGCCACTGGACTCCGAGGAAACCCAGGCTTCGCGGGGCACCGAGGTACCGGAGGGGGCCCTGGAGCGTGACGTCACCAGAGACTCCGGCGCGGAGTCAAACTTTTGGAAGAATTTTTCCTGGTGACGGAACTTCAGGGTCTTTGTGGTCATGGTTCTGCAAAGTTCGCAGTTCGAGTCATTGTGACCTGGGCCAAGGCACCAGAGGCAGCAGTCATGCGGTACATCATTTTGCTGCATCAATCGCACTTCTTGAAGCCACTGGAGGCCATAAGAAAAAGGGGGTCTTGCTGCCCGGCAGGGGTCTGAGGCCTTTGACTGAAAAAGGGCACGAACGCCAGTCATGGAACACTTTGAGCAATAAAGAGGAAATTAAAGGGACTGACCCGAGGAGCGACGCTGAGGCAAGCTGGCTCGGGGTTGTGAAGGAACCGGACAGAACAAACAAAAAAACCCCACTTTTTCCAGGGGAAACTGGTTAATGTCCGGAGGGCTCCACGGAAAAAAGGAGACTGAGGCAAGATGGCACCCTTGGGCAGGAAAGGGACCACACATGCATGGTGCATCTCCCAAAGGCTTTCTTGGAAAGCTGGGGAGATGCTTCCGTTGGGGCTCCATCGGCGCCGACGTCACCCATATGTGAGGGCTGACTTCCTGCTTGTTCCTGAATAACTGCATCCCTTGGCTAAGGCCCTACAGGAACAACTCAGAAGCTGCCATGCAAGAACAGCAGAGTGCAGAAACCAGGATAAGGCACCTCGCTTGCCACAGGGCCAAACAATGTTTCCTGGAAGACAGTTAAGGCAAGTATCACAACAGCATGCGCTAAGGCCGTGATGGTCCAAAAGGTGTACATTAACTGTACCTTTTTACTGTAACGCACATTACAGGTGCTAGGGTAGGAATGCGTGTTAGGACCACGCGACCACCAGGTGCAGAATAGGTAAAAACACTACAAATGCTTGCAGAAAACAGCAGGAAACCCCCACATCATGCCAACAGTCCACTCCGAATTGTGTTTCAGGCAGATGGAATTGGGAGCCTCCAACAAGGAAAATGACAAGATCAATCCTTGGTACTCACCCCGAGAGACCCAGGCAGAAGATCCATGCCAGGCTCAGCTCTACTTCCCTGAAACTGTTTCACTGGCTTTGCAACACTGCATTTAAGGTGGCTGGCATGCAGATTCTTCTGAGAGCGTTCTGCAATCTTCGGGAGAGAGCAGGGGGGAGACAGAGGAGGGAGTGGGCGTTGAGGTTATGTGAGGCTGCTGTAATCTTCCAGATCCTTTCAAATCCCTCCAGTCTCTGGCTGCTCAACAGGTTTTTATCATGATAAGCACATGGAGCTGAACCAATTTTCCCTCCTCCTATGGCTACTGAAAAGACAATAGTCTAGTGGAGACTCCTAAGTCACACTCATGTGAAAGTGTCACCCTCAAGGTGGTCGTTCATGAGCGTTTATTCAATCTTTTCCTCTTAATCTTCAGATTTTCTTCAGAGAGGAGAAAATTCATCCACCATCTGCTGGAGACAAAGAAATACTGAAGAGACCTCTGGTATTGAAACCTGGGCTTTTCAATGGTTCTTTGTCTCCACCAATCTGCTGATAGTGGAACACAATCCACTTGTCTGAATTGGTCTAACAGGACAATATGGAAAGTTGCTTTCAGCATTCTTCAGAGTATGCACATTTTTTCTGTGGAATTTTTCCTTTCCAGAAGGTATAGGGCAGTGATGGCTAACCTTTTTGAGCCCGAGTGCCCAAACTGCCGCACAAAACCAAAGAATTTCCTCAAAGTGCCAGCACGTCAATTTGCATAAATATTTGCATAATGCTAACATACACTAACTTTTAGTAAACATGTCTCTTAATGAGTGTATGGATAAAGACAGACTAAAAGATTTCTACATTACTATAATCCAGTGCCAACCGCCAGGCACATTAGGAACTACTACAAACACTGCCCATTTAGAACCAATAGCAAACCCGCCGTATCCTAACAGCACTACCAGGACTCACAAAGCACCACACCATACCTATCAAAAGGCAACACTGCAAATATTAAACCAATACATTTCAGACAATAACAATACATGACCTACTGGGGAAAGAGAACAAGTGGCAATGTCAAAAAGGAATTACATAAACAGAATACCTCAGCTCAGTTACACAGTTGCAATTGCTCCAGCCACTTTCTTCTGGTTTCTTCATGTTTTCTGCTAACTCTCCATCATCTGCTGTCCATTTGTCCTTTCTTCTCTCTTCTAGTTTTTTTTTCCATTCTCTCTCTCTACATCCGCTTTAACATACTAATCTTTCTCCTTTTGCTCTTTCCTCATTCCTATTTCATCCACTCAAATTTTACCCCTCCATCCTCAATCCCCACTTACTCTCCCAATACCCGGCCAATTGTAGATTTTTTATCCCTCCCACACAAAATATTTTTCCCCTCTCCATTTTACTCTCCCAGCTCCATCCCATTCTAATCCTCCACCAACATCAGCTCCCTTCTAGTTCCAGCCTCACCCAGCATCCATTCCCTTCTAGTCCCTGCATCAGCCCATTTCCAGTCCTAGCCCCCCATCAGCCCATTTCCAGTCCTAGCAACCCCCCAACCCAATACCAGTCCTAGCCCCCCCCATCAACCCACTTCTAGTCCTAACCCCAGATCACCCCATTTTCAGTTTAAGCCCCCCCCCTATAACCCATTACCAGTCCTAACCCCCCATCACCCCATTTCCAGACAGCCCCCCTCAGCCCACAGCCCATTAGCAGTCCTACCCCCCCAGCCCATTAGCAGTCCTACCCCCCCCGCCCGCCCGCCCGCCCCCCCCTGCCCATTAGCAGTCCTAACCCCCCCCTCCCTCCCTGCCCATTAGCAGTCCTAACCCCCCCTCCCTCCCTCCCTGCCCATTAGCAGTCCTAACCCCCACCTCCCTCCCTCCCTGCCCATTAGCAGTCCTAACCCCCCCTCCTCCTCCTGCCCATTAGCAGTCCTAACCCCCCCTCCTCCTCCCTGCCCATTAGCAGTCCTAACCCCCCCTCCTCCTCCTCCCTGCCCATTAGCAGTCCTAACCCCCCCCTCCCTCCCTCCCTGCCCATTAGCAGTCCTAACCCCCCCCTCCTCCCTGCCCATTAGCAGTCCTAACCCCCCCTCCCTCCCTCCCTCCCTGCCCATTAGCAGTCCTAACCTCCCTCCCTCCCTCCCTGCCCATTAGCAGTCCTAACCCCCCCTCCTCCTCCCTGCCCATTAGTTGTCCTAACCCCCCCATTAGCAGTCCTAACCCCCCCCTGCCCATTAGCAGTCCTAACCCCCCCTGGCAAATTTTAAAAAAAAAAAAAGCAGGCTCTGGCTGCTGCCGCGGCAGATTGCAATGTCCCGCGGGGCCCCCTCCGCCCGCTAAGCCCCTCTGCAAGGGCTTTCAGATTCGTGAGGGAGAGCATCTCCCTCGCGTCTCTGTTAAGCCCGCAGGGGCTAATGGGAAATTTCCCATCAGTCCCTCGCGTCTAAAGGGGCTGATGGGAAATTTCCCATTAGCCCTGCGGGCTTAACAGAGACGCGAGGGAGACGCTCTCCCTCGCGAATCTGAAAGCTCTTGCAGAGGGGCTTAGCGGGCGGAGGGGGCCCCGCGGGACGCTGCATTCTGCCCTTGCCGCGTCCGCGGCAGCAGTCAGAGCCAGCTTTTTCTTTTTTTGCGGACCTTCCCGCGTGCCAGCTGCAAGGCCTTCGCGTGCCACAGCTGGCACGCGTGCCATAGGTTCGCCATCGCTGGTATAGGGCATTAAATCCTTGGTCAAAAGGCATGCTATTTCAAAGTCGTTCAAGGAAACTGATTTATAGGCTTTTTTTTACCCTTATCTTTGGCCCTGTCTACTGTTCTCTCAGTCAGTGGAGGAATTGATACCGAAATATATTGCTCCACCCTCTTCCGGTTTTCATGTAAATATAAAATTACATAAATACATACATTCATACACTAAACAACAGGACAACTCACCTTCTGATGGGTCCATCCCGAAGATCTTTGATATAATTTTGCCTTTCTATGACATGACCTCTGCATCTGTTGAAGGCTACAAAGACGACAACATATTTGCAGCTATAATTTACACATAAAACTAAAGTAGTATTTTGCAATGTATTCATCTTCAGCCCTTTGACATTAGTACTGGGGAATTCCTACAGTATTGTTTTGACTCACTGAAATATATAAATTAGTTCTAAACATTAGAAAGTAGACTGTTACTCATTCAGATTTTCACTTTGTAGTCCATCCTTTCATATTCTTCCATTGGATAGTCTTTATCCTAGTATCTTGGTCTACCATATCCAATAGCAGAGGAATACTGGGGAGCACCAACGCAAAGAGTCCACATAAGAAAAAGCTTTTCAATTGTATTGCCACCCTCGTGAATATAGTTTTAGGGAAGTCAATAATGGATTAAGAAGCAAGGTGGAGAAAACACTGCTGATACTGGTTATGGCTCATCCCTCCAATATTTTTTTCTGTTTGTCCATCTACCTAATTCCACAGTTCCACCAGATTTTCCAGCTGTCTTGCTGAAATGAAGGGTTTTACTGTTAACTGCTACTTCGGGAAATCAGTCATGCAACACTTTCTTGAAATCATAAGCCATCAAAGCAGAAACTCAAACCATGATTACAATACTTATACCTACTTTCTATAGCAGCACTGGGGACCATGCCTTCTACATCAATGAGGTACCTGAATAAACAAGAGATATTATTAATGATTGATAACACCTACAGAATATGTTGCATGAAATCCTGAAAACTTCCATCTTCTTATGGGTTGATGATTAATGTGAAAAAAAACAGAGTCTATGGTGCTTCATCGGGATAAGGGTTATGTCCCACTCAAATCATTTAGGTTGGGGGTTACTGACACTCTGATTCACTGTGTTGTGAGATATTTAGGTGTTTTGTTAGATCAGTCTCTTTTCAGCAGCAGATTTCAGTTGCGCCGACGTCACCCATAAGTGAGGACTGACTTCCTGCTTGGTCCTGGAGAAAGCGTAGTTACTCACCTGTAACAGGTGTTCTCCAGGAGCAGCAGGAATTAGTCCTCACAACCCACCCACCTCCCCTAGGAGTTGTATCTTCTATCTACCTTCCTTTCCTCTCTCTATTGTCTCAGCTTTAAACTCGAACTGAAGAGAGCTGGTAAGGAAGGCGGGAAGGCAGCGCGCATGCGCTGTGGGAAGCCCCAAAAGCTTTTCAACTGAAAAGCTGGGGAGCTTTCCCGCGCTGCCTTCCCGCCTTCCTTACCAGCTCTCTTCAGTTCGAGTTTAAAGCTGAGACAATAGAGAGAGGAAAGGAAGGTAGATAGATGCCCCCGCTGCCGAAAAGGGACAGAGAGAAGCTCAACAAGCCGGGGCCTTCTGCAGCCATGGCCTCGCAGCCGCAATCTCCCGGAGCGGAAAGCACAGATTCGGCGACAGAAGAGGTAGCGCGGGAGTTGGTAAAGTTGCTAGACCCCAAATTTGACCAAATCCTGATGAAATTAGAGGATATGGGGGAAGCGATGGCTGAGGTGGGCCATTGAGTTGAGGAGCTGGAGCACCGCGCATCGTCGCTGGAGGATGCAGAGGGACGGATAACAAGAGAGGCCGCGGCGCAACATGTGCAGACTGAGGCCCTCTTGGCCAAAGTGGACGACCTGGAAAACAGGTCACGAAGAAACAGACTCGTCGGGATCCCGGAAGCAACCACAGACCAGCTGCTAGTGCCACTAATTGAACAGTGACTCCCTAAAGAACTGGGTTTGAGTGCACTGGTGGGAGACCTAAAGGTGGAATGAGCGCATTGATTAGGGGCCAAACTGGAGTCGCGGCAGAGGTCACGGGTGGTAATTGCTAAGATACTGAATTTTCAGCATAAGATCCAACTGCTGCAGGCATTTCATAAGAAGGGAGATTTGATGCTTGAAAATCAGAAGATCCTGCTGTGTCAGGATTATTCCGCAGCGGTAGCAGAGAAAAGGAAAGAATTTGCATCTGTTTGCTCAGACTTGTTCAAGCGAAAGGTGCGATTCATGTTGGCGTACCCGGCAACACTATGACTGTCTGAAAAAGGAAAGAACTACACGTTTGCTAGCGTGGCGGAGACATGAAGATTCTTGGAGAACCGGGAGAAAGACAAGACAGGAGACGTAACGATGGCACGGACTGAAACAACAGATGGTGGGACTGAGTCAAATATGGCTGGAGTAGTGAAAATTCAAGCTCAGGCATGGAGAGGACTTTATTGTTTGATAGTTATGGTATATGTGAGGAGGATGTATGAAGTGCATTTGATAGGGAGGAGTGGTCTAGTGGTTAGGACAAGGTACTTCAGGCCGGGGGTTCAAGTCCCACCTGGGGACAGCAATCTCAGGCCGGAGGGACTGGGATTTCTAGTCCTATAGGCACTCCTTGTGGTCTTGGGCAAGCCACTTAACCCTCCATTGCCCATGTTCCCTGTAAGTATTAACGTATGTGTGTCATATCCCCTCGTGTTAAATGTATCCCCCAATTGACCGCTTTGACCCGGTGAAAAGCGGAATATAAATACAGCTAAATAAATAAATTTGATATTGGGATGGAAGTCTGTTGGGCTCAACGGGGAGCAAAGGAAGTTGTGAGGTAGCCCTGAAGTGTCTAATAAGGGATAGAGCCTCAGTACCTAAGGGCTGAATGTAGAAAATGGGATCTTTTAAGGGGGGATGGGGTGGGGGGTGGGGGCCGGGTTGTAAGGAAAAGAGGGAGGGAGAATCTGAAAGAGAACAATATGTTAAGAGGGCTATAGTGCTATCTGCCAGCTTAAAGTCTGCTCAGAAAGAAGGTGAAACAAGGAAGAAGCGTTGGATACTGCGCACAGGAGGGCGGAGGCTAGAGGGAAGCCGGACGTTAAGGCTGGGGAACTTCAGGCAAAAAAAAAAAAAAAAAAGAGGAAAAAGGAAATGTGAGAAAAATCTAGGGGGGAGAATGGATGGGGTCTGACCTGCGTATAGTGACTTGGAATGTGGGAGGAATACGGACGCCGGTGAAGCGCACAAAAATACTACAAGCGCTGAAACGGGAGAGAGTCCATATTGCTCTTTTGAAAGAAACGCATCTGAGTGCAAAGTAGCATGAGAAACTGAAGAGAGACTGGGTAGGGCATGTGTACGCAGCCACATCAGGGGGGAGGAAATGTGGGGTGGCGATCCTGGTTCAGAAAGGAATCCAGACGTAAATTGTGAAGGAAGATGCTGATGCACAGGGTAGGTTTATATTTTTACACATCAAGATACAGGGGGAGGAGCTGTTTATTGGTAATATATATGCCCCGAACATATATAATCATCAGTTTTTCAAGAGCATAGCACAAAGGGTAGTGAGTGCCCTGAAAATTCCTGTGATTTTGGCGGGTGATTTCAACTGTCCACATGACCCTGAGTTGGATAGGTCGCAAACCCAAGTGGGAGGGGGATGGAACAGGAAAGGAATAGGGTACGTCTGCAGAGCTGGAGGCCTAGTTGATGGGTGGAGAATCCTACATGAGGGCGAGAGGGACTACACACATCTGTCGAGAGGCCATCAGACATGGTCCCGGATTGATTACATGCTGGTGTCCAGGGATAATTTTGGGAGAGTCATGAGTATCGAGATTGAGCCAACTGTGATATCTGACCATGCGATGATTAAGATGGTCTGGAAAGGGGGGAGAGGGGTACGGGGTAAAAATGGTCTGTCCCGAGACATCTATGGAAGAACAAGGAATTCCAGGAATACTTGAAACATTGGGAGGAGTATATAAGATTTAATGACTCCCAAGCAAGCAGCTTAGCTGTTCTGTGGGAAGCCGGGAAGGCAGTGATGCGGGGCCACACCACTGCGTTTGCGGCCCGCGAAAGGAAAAAGGTTAATGAGAATATCATTAGGCAGGCCCAAGAGCTCCAAACCTATAAACGAATAGCACTGAGGCGGCAGGAACCGGAAAGCTTAAGGATTTATCTAGAGATGCAGCAATGTCTTAGTCATATGCTTCAGAAAAGAGCAGTATTTATTTATTTATTTATTTAGTATACATTTGTATACCACTACTTCCAGCGATCAGCAGCGGTTTTGATTACAGATTGGAAATTGTCAAATCATGACAGGACATTTTTGAGGTATAAACACATTGATTAGACAGGAAAGCACAGAACACAGAGAACTATTTTACAGGGAACATGGGCTATGGAGGGTTAAGTGGCTTGCCCAAGACCACAAGGAGCACCTGTGGGACTAGAAACCCCAGTCCTTCCGGCCCAAGGTTGCTGTCCTCTAGTGGGATTTGAACCCCCGACCTTCCGGCCCGAAGTACCTTGCCCCAACCACTAGGCCACTCCTCCACTCCACTGCATGCAATATTACAGGCACCAGTTTTTTCAATATGGGGACCGCACGGGTAGGCTCCTGGCCCGGTTGGTACGGCACTGGGGTGAAACTAAGGTGATAGCAGCAGTTAGGGATAAAGATGGGGTGAAACGTCAGGATACTCACCAAATTATGCAAGTCTTTAGGCAATTCTATCAAGATCTCTACACCCCGGAGGTGGAGGACAGAGAAAAGGAGAAGGGTTTTCTGGATAAGGTACAACTCCCGTGCCTGACAGATCTGGAGCAGGAGGAGTTGAACAAACCGATCATAGGGCACGAAATCCAAAAGATCATCAAAACAGGTGTACCTCATAAATCCCCAGGGCCAGATGGATTTGGGATAGAATTCTATAAGATGCTTGAGCTTAGTGTGACACCCACCTTGACAGCCCTATATGATGAGGTGTTAGAAACATAGAAATATGACGACAGAAAAAGACCACCTGGCCTCTCTAGTCTGTCCTTCAATGACAACTACAACAGTCCCCTTTTTACCTTTAGAGATCCTATGTGTTTGTCCCATGCTTTTTTTTTTTAATTTTTTATTTATAGAAACATTTTTAATTACAACAAAAGAAAAACAATATTACCATGATATTACACATCACTAAATTTAAAAGAAAGCAAGCCCACATCAAGGAGGTGAACACTCAATAATTTAACAAGACCAAAGGCTCCTGGAGATTCAATAAAAAAAAAAACTCCTTTAATCAAGTCAAGAATCAATAGAATTTAACTAAGACAAAATTCCTTAGACTCGTATTAAGTCTTCCCTTTCAAAAAATCAAGCAATTGTTCCACTATAAGAAAGATATAACCCCTGGAAAACTACATGGCACTTACATGGAAACTTCAAATAAAATAAAGCTCCCAGAGCCAGAACGCGCGGGCGTACCTCCAAAAACACCTTCCGGCGTTTTTGCGTGGCTCTGGAAACATCTAGAAATATTTGTATTGACTGCCCACAAAACTTCTCGGTCTTTTTCTTGAAGTAAGCTCGCATAACTTTCTCCTTTTCTCCTTATCTAATTCTGACAAAAAAGTTACTAGCAACGTAGCGCGTGTAGATATATCTTCTTTAGATGACTCTAGAAAACCAGAGATATCTAAAGTAGGAGAAACTATCTGGTCATAATGAACTCCCAATTCCTCACCATCTCCCCCAATACAATCACGAACTAATTTGCCCGAAGGCAAATAGTAAATCTTAGATAAACCCATCGATTCAACATTAGTAAACAACACCACATCTTTTAAGTACATATAAAAAAGAATAGATGGGGACAGATAGTGGGTCCTGGGAAAGTTCAACAATCTTAGATTTTTTGATCGCAATAAATGCTCAAGATTCTCATCTTGACGATGCAATAAGGAAATATCTTGAATACATTTAACAGGCAAATCTTGCTGGTCACTCCTATGAACCTCCGAAGCCGCAGCAGCTCTCTCCAAAACCGTCAAACGGTTTTCATGATCTTTAAATTTAGAAACAGCTTCCTTAGAAAAGTCGGAAACTTTTTGAAGGGAAACAATCAATGATGATTCAATTCGAGCCACTACGGCCCAGATATCACGCAAGGTGATATCCAAAGGCGGAGTCAAGTCTGGGACAGATGTTACAAATGTAATTACTGAAGGAACCGGACGTGGTAAACCATCCAGGAGTATCTAACTTTAAAAAGGAAGCTGGCAACAAATTAGACCCGACATCACCCCTACCCGCCTTCTCAGGCAAGCTAGGCATGTCGGGAGACAAAGATGATTCCTGACAGGGCGGAGTTATACCCCTTACCTTCTGAGAGCAATCAATTACGGGGGTACTCACTACAGACACCTCCAAGGACTCTACAGATGACTTAGAATCCATTCTCAAAGGCTCACCCACACGAACATGTGCATCCATAGGTCCAGTGACCTTAACCGCCTTAGGTTGAACAGACAAACAATTCTTTTTCTGCCTCTTCCCCATAACAAGTTGCTCCCCGTGCAATACAATGCACCTCTGTGCTCCGAAGGGGCACCAAAGGGGTGGGACCTACCCCTTTGGTCACGCCCCTTCGGTGGACACGCCCGCGTCCCGCGTCGGGGCAAAGATGTTATAGCTCAAATAATCAGACACAGTCCAATCAGAGAGGTCCTTTCCGCAGGCACCAGGAACCAATGAGATCAAATGAAGGCAATGCTACAGGAAATATTCACCGCGGTGTCCCGCGTCGGGGCAAAGATGTTATAGCCCAAATAATCAGACACAATCCAATCAGAGAGGTCCTTTCTGCAGGCACCAGGAACCAATGAGATCAATTGAAGGCAATGCTACAGGAAATATTCACCGCGGTGTCCCGCGTCGGGGCAAAGATGTTATAGCCCAAATAATCAGACACAATCCAATCAGAGAGGTCCTTTCTGCAGGCACCAGGAACCAATGAGATCAAATGAAGGCAATGCTACAGGAAATATTCACCTCTGTCCCATGCTTTTTTTGAATTCAGTTACTGTCCTCATCTCTACCACCTCCACTGGGAGACTATTCCACGGATCCACTACTCTTTCCGTAAAGAAATATTTCCGCATATCACTCCTGAATCTATCTCCCTTCACCCTCATCCCATGTCCCCTCGTAGCAGAACTTGCTTTCAATTGAAAGAGGCTCTCTCCCTGAACATTTATGCCACGGAGATATTTAAACATCTCAATCATATCACCTCTCTCCCGCCTTTCCTCTAAGGTGTACATATTAAGATCCTTCAGTCTGTCCTCATATGCTTTATAATGAAGACCACAAATCATTTTAGTAGCCACCCTCTGCACCAACTCCATCCTGTTCACATCCTTTTGAAGGTACGGTCTCCAGAATTGCACACTATACTCCAAATGAGGTCGCACCAAAGACTTATACAGAGGCATTATCACCTCCTTTTTTCTGCTAGCCATTCCTCTCCGTATGCACCCAAGCATCCTTCTAGCTTTTACCGTCGCCTTTTCTACCTGTTTAGCTACTTTAAGATCATCGGACACAACCACGCCTAGGTCCCGCTCTTCTTTAGTGGACAAAAGTACTTCACCCCCTATACTATATTGCTCCCTTGGATTGCTGCAGCCCAAATGCATGACCTTACATTTTTTAACATTAAATCCCAGCTGCCAAATTCTAGACCATTCTTCAAGTTTAGCTAGATCCCTCCTCATGTTATCTACCCCTTCCTGGGTGTCTACTCTATTGCAAATTTTGGTATCATCCGCAAAGAGGCAAACCTTACCTGAAAGCCCTTCCGCTATATCACTAACAAAGATGTTAAAAAGAATCGGACCAAGGACAGATCCCTGGGGCACACCACTGATAGCATCCTCCTCCTCAGAGTGAGCTCCATTTACTTGTACTCTTTGTCGCCTCCCACCCAACCAATTTCTAACCCAAGCAGTAACTTTAGGGACCATCCCTAGGGTGCTCAGTTTGTTTATAAGTTGCCTGTGAGGAACAGTGTCAAAGGCTTTACTGAAATCTAAATACACCACATCTAGGGCTCTCCCTCGGTCCAACTCTCTGGTCACCCAGTCAAAAAAATCAATCAGATTTGTCTGACAAGACCTGCCTCTTGTGAATCCATGCTGCCTTGGATCCTGTAATCCGCTGGACTCCAGAAACCTCACTATTTTCTCTTTCAGCAGTGTTTCCAATAATTTACTCACCACCGAAGTTAAACTAACCGGCCTGTAGTTTTCAACCACATCCTTACTTCCGCTTTTGTGTAAAGGCACCACATGAGCCTCTCTCCAGTCCTTTGGCACCACTCCCGACTCCAACGAGGCATTGAAAAGGTCAGTCAGTGGAGCTGCTAGAACGTCTCCAAGTTCCCTCAGTATTCTCGGGTGTATCCCATCTGGTCCCATCACTTTGTCTACTTTAAGTTGAGATAGTTTCTCATTAACACAGTCTTTTGAAAATTGTTCAAGATGTCCTTTACTTCTGTTCCTATTTGTGGGTGTTTTCTGAGGTCCTGCTCCTGGTTCTTCATCTGTGAACACAGAACAAAAATATTTGTTAAGCAATTCCGCTTTATCCTTATCAGCTTCTACATATTCCTCCCCTGCACCCTTGAGTCTGACAATACCACTCTTGCCCTTCCTCTTCTCACTAATATATCTGAAAAATGTTTTATCCCCCCATTTTATTGCATTGGCTATTTCCTCCTCCTTTTGAATCTTTGCCTTCTTGACTACTTTGCTAGCTTCTCTAAGTTTTTCCAAATACAGATGCCTGTCTTCCTCTCTCTGTGATCTCTTGTATTTCATGAAGGCCTCCCTCTTTTTCTTCACTTTTTCAGCTACTTCTTTCGAAAACCATAGCGGTCTCCTTTTTCTTTTACCTTTATTTACCATTTTAACATTTTAGGGACTGGCCAGTTTCCTAGAGAAATGAGGACAGCAGCCATTACTATTATTCCCAAGCCGGGCAAAAACCCAGAGGACCCTGCATCGTACAGGCCGATCTCCTTAATCAATTATGATATGAAATTGCTTGCATCGGTATTAGCCGCAAGATTGCAGAATATACTCCCGAGACTTATAGGACCTCATCAATCAGGATTTGTTAAAGGGAGGGAGGCACTACTGAATGTCAGTAAAATTCTGCTGAGTATGGATCTTTGCCAGTTTCAGGAGGCTCCCTTAACATTAGCGAGTCTGGACGCTGAAAAGGCCTTTGATAGGGTCTCCTGGGCATATATGTTTGAGGTGATGAAGAGGTTTGGGTTCTGCGGGGCCTACCTAAAATGGATCAGGGCGCTTTATACGGAGCCGATGGCTAGCATTACAACTGGGGGAGAATACTCACCGCCATTTGTGTTGGAGAGGGACTCGGCAGGGCTGCCCCCTCTCCACTCTTATTTGTGCTTCAGTTAGAACCCCTTTTGTTGTCTCTAAAAGGGATGGAGGAGATAAAGGGGATGGAATGGCAAGGAGGGGGCATTAAGGTAAGTGCGTTTGCAAATGATATGCTGTTATGCCTGTAAGAGCCGCAGGGGTCATTAGCCGCTGCGCTACAACAGACTGAAAGTTTTGGGTCCTTCTCGGGACTATGCATAAATAGGTCCAAATCACTGGTCCTGGATGTAGGAGGAATAGTTAGGTCTAAGTGGCAAGGGGACTTCCCATTAATTTGGGCAGAGGGACAGATACGTTACCTAGGAATTCAGATACCTGAGAAAATGTCCCAAATCTATAGGGTCAATGTTCAACCATTGATGGCCGCAACAACTGCGTGATTAAAGAAGTGGCGGGACTTACCGGTCTCTCTCCTGGGAAGAGTAGCTCTATTTAAGATGGTAGAGCTCCCACGGTGGACATACTTATTGAGACATATCCCTGTTTAGTTATTAAAAAAGGACCAATTGGTGTTAAAGAGACATAAACAAGTTCCTCTGGAGAGGCAAGAAACCTCGAATAGCCATCTCAGCTTTAATGAGGCCCAGGGAGGAAGGGGGATTGGGGTTGGTGCCGCTAAGAGCTTATAATCTTATGTACTTGATTGGGCCATTGTGGGATTTGATATTGGGAACGGAAAGTACTATTCCGCTGAGTCTTGTTGATGAGATGGCTGGGACAGCACAGAGTATATTATTTACATAGGCCAACTGGAGAGGTCGCGCCCGCTTGGAAAGCCTCAGTATATCTGCAAGTGCTACACCAGGCCTGGAGGGCTCTTTGCCGGTACCGGAGACGGTGCTGGAGAGCGACGGATTGCCTCCCTTTATCAGGGAATTAAGAATTTATCCCAGGAGCACGGGGGAAGGAATGGGCAAGGCAAGGTGTTGAGTACGTGGGACATTTGCGAATGGAAACAGGATCTGAACTGGACTCCTTTTTAGAGTTGGAGGAGGTGGTTCAATCTGGCCCCAAGCCAATTTTACTTTTACCTGCAGGCAAGGCATTATGTTCGAAGACTGCAGAGAGATTTCAGTGAAATACTTTCAGCGGGGGGGGGATGCTAGACCTGTGGGTCAAACTAGAAAGGAAAGTAACAGTGTCACAGTTGAGGGGGGAGATTTGTTTTGATGGTGACATGAACCCATTGGAGAAGCTGGCAAGGAGATGGCAACAGGATCAGCTGCCTGGGGTTACAGTGAAGAAATTACAGCAGGCATTTCAGGCAGTTAAAACTGTATCAGAATCTGTACAGGAAATACAGTACAAATCCCTATGGAGGGCGTATGTTCATGATGTGTGGGCGGCACGAGCGGGGATGGTTCAGACAGATGTGTGTAGGCTCTGTGGGGAGGAGAAAGGAACATTGTCACATAGGTTCTGGTTCTGTTCACTTATACAATGGGGTTTGCTGGGAGAACTGGGAGTGGGAGTCTCAGTACAAAGTCATCATAAGCAGCTGTGCGTCAGGGGTTCATAGTAGCCAAATTATGTATACTCCGACAATGGATGTCGGGTGCCCCTCCAGTGATCAAAGGGTGGGAAAGATCTATGTTAGAACTGAGAGACATGGAAAGCCGAACGGCTCAAATTTTGGGGGAGAAGAGAAAGGAGTGGTGTGGTAAAGTGTGGGACTCTTTTGAGGTAATGGTAGTAGATTGAAGCAATTTGACTGAGCCTAGCTAATAGGGAGAGCGGCATGGAGAATGGCTGGCAGTAAGAGGCTATAACCTTGATGGGTGGTGGGGTAGGGGGGGTGGGAAGGAGGGGGAGAGGGGAAGGGGAAGGGAGGGAGGGGAGGGAGGGAGGGGGAGGAAGTATTGTGCGAATGAGAGAGGGGGATTGGGTAAGATATGTATAGATAAGATACGGGGTGAGGGGAGGAGGAGGGGTATGAGGGCAGGAGAATGCAAGGGATAAAGTAGTGGGAATTGGGTCACAATAATGATCTAAGCTACCATGGGATTGTGGTCTTTGTTTTGCCTTGAGGATGCGTAAGAGTCACCGCTCCTTGGGGTAAAGAGAATATGTAGTTTGAAAGGCTGCAGGGTAGGTTTATAGAAATTTATATACGATGTACTTACTTGAGTATTCTGCCACTGTGATTGGACATTAAGGGGTTAGCTCGGGATAGTAATATGTATAGTAATAATAAGGTTGTAAATTTAACAGTAACCAAAGATAAGCAGTGAAATAATATACTGTGGATACATATGGGGCCTAGGGGAATTGAACATTTGTTTGCTTCTTTGTGTAGTGGCTGCTCTGGAGCTTAGATATGCTTGCTGGACCGGAGAAGGCCTCTGCCCCAGGCATGTTGGCTTTTGTCAGTGTCTGTATTTGTTCATTCATCACTCTTTGTAATTGTACACTCTGATGGTTACTTTTGTTTAATAAAAATGATTTACACTAAATTGCGAATGGTGCATCCTTTGAAGTTTTATTTGGATTTTGAGTATCTTAGAACCGTTGTTCAAGCACTTGTTTTACAGAGCTTGGACTATTTGATTTATATGGGTCTATCCCAGAGTGTGATTCACCCCTTGCAAAATTCTACCGCTCGGGTAGTTTTTGGAGCACGTAGGTTTGAACATATTCAGCCGTAAATTAAGGAGCTTCATTGGTTGCCAGTGTATTATAGAGTGGAATTTAAATGTGTTATGATTTTTAAATTGTTGCATTTTTTGCAGCAGAATGAGTTGTGGGGAAAGTTGGTAGAATATTGTCTCAATCGGATGCTGCGTTCTGCGTTGCAGGTGTTATTGGAAGTGCCCTTGCTTCGTAGAGCTTTTGTTCGGTGCAGGATGTTTTTGGTTGCAGCTGACATTCTATGGAATGATCTTCCTATGTCTCTGCATTCGTGTACAGATTATTTAGAGTTTTGTAAGCGGGTGAAATCCTATTTTTTTCAAAGGGCTTATTAGTGATTCTGTTCATATAACTGAGGGTCTTAGCTTCCTTGGCTGTGTAATGTCTTGTTTTTGTGTTGCAGATTATATATGTTTTTATTGAACCCACTTAGAAGTTTTGATAGGCAGTAAATGGATTAAACAAAAATTCAAATGCAACAAAACCAGCAAACTAAGAACTAAAAGAGAAGATTAATTATTCTCGTACTTGTTTTTAGTTATATGCATGATGTCATAACAGGGCTAAAACGTGTGTATTCTACAATATTACAAAGCAAGACACTATCTTCAAATGCAGACATATTGCTTAAATATTGTTCAAAATTCTTTGTGCATTTTACAGTCTTAAAAGATGTTGCTGGCAGTGTAACATTTTTTAAAACAAGTGAAATTAAATTTGGAGCTCTAGATTTGAAAGGCCACCCCCTCCCTCACAAGATATGCCATACTGGGTCAGATCAAGTGTCCATCAAGCCCAGTATCCTGTTTCTAACAGCAATCAGTCCAGGTCACAAGTACCTGTCAGGTTCCCAAAAGGTATACAGATTCCATGCTGCATGTCCCAGGGTAAGCAGTGGATTTCCCTGTTCCTCTTTAATAATAATGGTTTATGGACTTTTCATCCAGGGACTTGTACAAACCTCTTAACCCCAGCTACACTTTTACAACATCCTCTAGTAAAGAATTCCAGAGTTTGATTACGCTTTGAGTGAAAAATTGTTGTCTCCAATTTGTCTTAAACGTGCAACATTGTAGCTTCATTGCATGTCCCCTAATCTTTCTATTTTTTGAAAGAGTAAAACTACTGATCTACGTCTACCCATTCCACTCACCATTATTTTATAGGCCACTATCATATCTTCCCCCTCAGCTATCTCTTTTCCAAGTCAAAGAGCCCTAACCTTTTAAGCCTTTCTTTGTAGGGATATCCTTCCATCCCCTTTACCATTTCGGTTTATCTTCTCTATACCTTTTCAAATTCTGCTATGTCCTTTTTAAGATAGGTGTAGTGTGAATTAGCATGGGAGATCCCATCAAGACCTCAAAGGGATCTGTCCAGACTCACCTGCAAATAAGATATCCTGTCCTGTTTAGGCCATGTGTACAATGAACACCAATCAATTTATCTACAAAACAAGAAAGATTCACATTTACACACTGGTGCTGAAAATCATTGCTGAATGTGTCCTACCAACAAGGACAAAAGACCAGAAGATAAGAAGCAAGATAGTACCTCCTTAGAAACATACAGAGGAAAAAAATCACTGCCTTATTACATGCAGATGTCGTCACAGATAAGGCTTCTGACTGTAGGAATTTGTTGCAAGTACTTTGTCAGAATAAAAAAAAAATAGGGGATTATTAGAGTAGTTTTGGTGCAAAAGAACTTTGTGGCTTTTTAGGTTGATTCCATTCAATGACGCTACCACAATTCTTTTTCCAGTTTCTGCATTACTTTATATTATATATTAACAATATGGCCCTTCATATTCACATTACCTTTTCCTTATTAGCTCTCACATTCACACACCTTTTGTCTACAAAAAAATCTGAGCCTTCACATTCAAAGAGCCTTTTCAATGTTAATCTAGTTGTAGTAAAGCATTGCATGCTTTCCCATCGATTTTGTGGAAACTGATATATGCGCCTTACTCTCACTCACAATTTTCTATTTTGAAAACAGCTTGCGCAACTTTTGCACTTGGGACAGATATGATTGTCAAGTTCTGAAAGATACTCTTCAAACTGTGCTTCTATTATTTTTACTTTTCGAAAAATGATTGAACAAACACCCCTGATATTTTCAAAATTTATTGACATTCCAACTTTTGAAATGGGTTAATCACTTGTGCAGTGAATTGCTGGTGTTAAACATCATATATGGACTTGAGATGTCTTGGCCACGAACAAATGTAATTTCTCAAATATGTTCGTGTAAAACAAATGGATATTTTCTTCAATTTCTTTTTTCTCTTCAAATGGCAAGCAATTCAACAACACATAGGTCGTGCACCCAAATTCTGTAAACGTGTCTATGATTTTGCTGTCAAATAGGATTTTGGCAACTCCTAGACAAGCACATTATGAATGTAAGTACTTTTATCTTAAAGAAACATCTTGATGGCAAGTACTGGCTTCAGGTTTTCAACGAGAAATGCCAGGAGACAACACTTTATTGTAATATTTGCATCTGCAAACTATTTTAATAAACAGCTCTTACCTTCACCATCTGTACTGTTGATCAAGGTAACAAACACACCATATTTTCAGCAGAACATTTACTTCCTTTGATTCAACTCAAGTCTGACACACAGCAATGTATTTTCTTTTAAGTTCATGTGCATATTTGACTAGCACGCCAGAATGCATTACAAAATCCAAGACCCCCTGAAAAGCTTTACAAACACTTTAATCCTTTTACATCACCCAGAAAATGGCAGCAATCAAAGAATGAATGGGCTGTATAGCATAGTTACTCACTTGTAACATGTGTTCTCCGGGGACAGCAGTAATCAGTCCTCACATATGGGTGACGTCGGCACAGACAGAGCCCTTGTGGAAGCATCCCCCAGCTTTCAAAGAAAGACTTTGGGAGATGCCACCATGAATGCGTGGTCCCCTTCCTGCCCAAGGGTGCCATCTTGCTCAGTCAGATGACATAGCTAAAGACGACAAAAATTAAAAGACGGTAAAGAAGCAACTCCAAGGGGAGGAGGGAGGGTTGTGAGGACTGATTCCTGCTGTCCCCAGAGAACATCTGTTACAGGTGAGTAACTACGCTTTCTCCGGGAACAAGCAGGAAGTCAGACCTCACATATGGGACTCCCCAGCTACAGGCTACTGAAAGCCCATAACAAAAATAGGAGCTCCCTCACGGGGAGCCGCAAGCAGCAGCAATGAGTCCATGTCTACAGACCACAGTAGGACCCCTGTGTCCAATGAACCAGCACTCTGGTAGCCTGAACACAGAAGGGTCGGATGGTAGGCGTTGTCTAAACCCCGAAAAGGTTACAGAGCACAGGGGTGGTAGAACAGAAAGGTTTTGTAAAATAGAGCAGTAATCATAAGACATTCCATACTGGGTCAGACCGAGGTCCATCAAGCCCAGTATCCTGTTTCCAACAGTGGCCAATCCAGGTCATACGTACCTAGCAATATCCCCAAAAGACAGGTTCCACAATGCTTGTACTGGGTCAAGCATTGATATCCTGGGTCCCTTTTTAATAGTGGTTTATGGACCTTTCCTCCAGGAACTTGTCCAAACCTTTTTTAAACCCAGCTATACTAACAGCCCTTACTACATCCTCTGGTAACAGATTCCCTGATGGTATCCACAGTCCCTGATGGTATCCAACAGGTCCCTGATGGTATCCACAGTCTCTATTACTTTGTCACCAAATAGGGAGTCTACAGTGCAGATTGTCTGCTAGCCTCATATGAGCATTCTCAGAGGCCAGATACATGCAGCAGCAAGATGTCTGGCAATAATAATAAAAGCTGAGATTCTAGAAGATGTATCAAATGTGTCATATGCTGAGCATATAAGATGGTTTGCACACATCTGCTTTGGCTAGGATAGCTGCCAATTCAGACTACAACTGTAGAGGCTAGATGAAAAATCTTACACCCTCTGAAAAATGGTATTCATACACAATCATATAAAGCTGATTAGCTGCAATGCAGGCAGACAGCATTGCACCCTGGAACACTTTCTTGCCTAAGTGGTTGAAGAGTCTAGGCAGGGCTGGGGAGCAAGGCATGAGCAATCTAGGCACATTCCTAGTGTCCAAATGTTTAGGAGGTACTATCAGAGGTAGTCAAGACTCAGGAGGTTAGGGCTGCCAACTGATTATAGAGATTTCTGCATTAAATGTCTGGAAACCAGAAGGATAAACATCTGAAAAACGTGCAGAATTTAGACATTTGACTGCAGCTCTCAATCCTTTCCATGGCGTCAGCGAGTCTGCCCTGCTTGTTTCCAGTGACACTATCAGCAGAAACTATGGGCAGAACCCAGCCAATGGGAAGGCACCGAGGGTGGGACCACTAGAAAGCAGTTCTAGTCAGAGGAAAGGGAGTGGAGCTGGAGGTGTTACTATGCTCTACATGAGAAGGAACTTTGAAATGAGCACTGGGCTGGCTTTGGAGAGAGCCAGTGGAGCTAATGAGTGTCCTGAGAGGGGGTATCTGAAAAGGGGTGGGAATAGGAGAAGGATGGCGGTGAGAAGTGAAAGGAGGTTTGCTGAAAATGTCCCTGCTGAACCTCAAAGTGCAGATATCATTGATGCTCTGAGTGGATGGGGATGTGAAATACACCTCAGACAGGTCCAGGGATATCAAGAACTTCCCTCATCGGACAGCCACTGGAAACGAGGCACACGAAGGGCCCTGTTTACCCCTTTCAGATCTAAAATGTATTGCCAAGAGCCCTCCCTTCTTGGGTTCTATGAAGTAAATCAAATAGCATCCCATGCCCTGTTCCCCTCTGAGCTGCAAAAAGCTATTCAGTCAACGCTCGACTGCCAACACCTTGGACAGAGCCCAGCAAGAAAACACCATGAAGGCATTCGTGAGAGGGCTGGCAAACTCTAGTACATAACCTTCATGAATTACCTCCAAGACCCAAGCGTCCATCGTGATTTGAGCCCAGGCAGAATAAAATCGATCAAGGCAGCCGCCTATCAACTGCACCTCCACCAGGGCTCCCAAACCTTCATTGGGGGGGGGGGGGGGGGGACTTGGCAGCTCCAAGACCATCTCTATGGATCCCACCTCTGCCATCATGACCACCCCCATGAAAAAGGGCCCCTTTGGAAGAAACTGGGACTTCTGTGGATCCGCCCTGTGAGTTGATGAAACTTCTGCATGTCATGCCCTAGCCCCTGGCAGAGGACTCACGACCGACAGTCTTATGGGCTTATCCTCCAGGAGCTGAGGCACCTGAGTGTCCCCCAGGTCCTTCAACAACTTCTCCAGATCCTCCCCAAACCACCACCTTCCCAAAAAGGGAAGCCTGCTCAGCCACATCTTGGAGGCAACATCAGCCAACCAGTTCCACAGCCACAAAATATGGGTCACTACCATGATATCCACTGACTAAGCAGATGCCCTAATCAAATCATAGAGGTGGTTAGCCAGGAAAGCTGCATCTGACTCCAACTGAGCCACCTCTTCAACCTACACCAGAACTGCTTCAGGGATCTCCTACGACTATCGTAAACAAGCCCGAGCCACAGATGGTGCTCTGTAGTGCCAAGGCAAAGACCTCGAAGGTCTGCTTAAGCAGTGCCTCCATCCACCGATTTTGCAGGTCCCTTCAAAATTGTCCCTCCCTCCACCAGAATGGTAGTATTCCTGGTGGCCACAGTCACCAGCGCATCCACCTTGGGGAGGCAAAAGTGCTCCCTCTCTTCCAGAGAAATAGAGTACAGCTGAGCCATACTCCTGTCAACCTGCAAGCTCACATCAGGAACCTTCCACTCCTCCTCAATCATCGCTTTCAGCACCGGGTGGATGGGAAAGGACAGAGGCAGCTTATGAATATCCTCAAAGAGGTGGTCTTCCTCCTGATCCGACGACTCTGCCTGCAGTTCCTCCGCAATGCGCAAGGTTGCTAAGGTCTTCACAATCAGCAAGGGCAGCTCATCCCGATGAAAAAATCCAGGCTGCCAACAAGTCCTTTCCGACCGGGAGCTCCCCTTCTTCCAGCTCCTCCTGATCGGGGTGCTCCAGAAGATCAGAGGGACCTTCCAGGGCCCTAAGGATCTCAGGGACACCATCGAGGACTCATCTTCAAGTTCGGGAGACCTCTGCTGGCGTGTCTGCTTACCCAGTGCTGGGCCCACTGGCCCACCCTCCTCACCAAGGGGGGCAATGCTAAAGAACTGAGCCCCCTCACCAAGCCCCTGCTGTAGAATAAAGACTTGATGCAACAGAAGAAATTTGGGGGGAAAGGGTACCTACCCCCCACCCCAATGTCCCCGGGGTTCTGGAGATACCAGCTGCAATACCGGAGGCTCCCCTCTCTCAGGAGCAGGTAATGAGGCAGAGTTTAAAATGGCGGCTATGCCCACCCAAATCATGGGGCTCACAGCCTCCCCCGACAAACAATCACAGCCGACTTGCCCCAAAGCGGCTCCTAATCCACCAGGAACGCTCTCCATGATGTCCATATTCTTTTTCACGCAGCCGCAACAAAGGCCAACTGTGGAGAGCAGATACAGGCGGCTACCGCAGACGGCAATATCAGTCCCCTCAGAGTCAGCTATGTGCACACCATGCAGGAAGGACCCCCTGCTTCCAACTCACACCTCTTTAGCACCAGCGGCCTGCTGTGCTGTCGCTTCTTCTCCCAATTCTGCCCTTTTTTTTTTTTTTTTTAAAAATCTAAACTCGATACAGCAGCTCTATTAGAACTCAACCTCTGGCCCCCTCCAAGGAGAGGGAGCAGTCGCCTCCTGCCCACCCGAAGGTCTCGAGGGATGGCTACGGAGAAGAGGGGGGAGGGATCCGGCTCCACAGGTGCGGCTCAGCACCAAAAGAAAAAAAAAACAGCCAGCACAGGCTATGTTCATTCACCTGCTGGAAACTGAGAAGTACTGGCTGTGCAGGGAAGCACAGGCTACTTAAGTGAGACAGTTTGAGTGAGTTTGTTCTCAGTCTCCATCTGCTGGTGGATGAGCATAACCCATGCATCTGGACTGGACTGGAGGGACAAACAGGAACCTAGAGTATTTTATTTAAAACTGCAGAAGGCAACTGAGCGGCTCAGTGAGTTTGGATAGGCCCCTAGACACCTTCAGAGTTAGAGGAAGTGTTTATGGCTGGCGATGGAAATTTACATATATTAGGACCATGTTGAATATGCAGATGGTATAGGATCCCATGCTTGGTTTGGTTGCCTGGTAAAAATGTGAGTTTCGGCTTGAAAAGTTACATGAGTAAGATGACTACATGGGTATCTGGAAAAGGGTACATACTGTATCTATGAAGATACCTGAATTACAAATGTGCCTTCTATGTAGAGCTTTTTGGTATTTGCTGTTCATTGCTAAGTTCTTGCAGTCCTCTTCAAGACAACATGGGAAAGACAATATAGTTACTCACCTATAACAGGTATTCTCCGGGAACAGCAGGAATCGGTCTTCACATATGGATGATGTCGGCGCCGACAGAGCCCACGTGGAACATTTCCCCAGCTTTCAAAGAAAGCCTTTGGGATATGTTACCACGCATGTGTGGTCCCCTTCTCGCCCAAGGATACTATCTTGCTCAGTCAGAAGACATAACTAGGACGGCAGTAAAAAATAAAACAAGGTAGGGAGGCAACTCCCAGGGGAGGAGGGAGGGTTGTGATGACTGATTCCTGCTGTTACTGGAGAACACCTGTTGCAGGTGAGTAACTACGTTTTCTCCAGGAACAAGCAGGAAGTCAGTCCTCACATATGGGACTCCCTAGCTCCAGGCTGCCAAGGACCAAACCAAGATTGATCATGTTGGTGCTATCGAGTAGCCGTGAGTTGCAGAAGTTGAGTCCCTACTGAGAGACTCTGCAAGACCCTAGCATCCAGTGACAACTATCACTCCGGTAGCCTGAACACAGAAGGGTCGGAAGGCAGGAGTTGCCTACACACCAAGAATATTACGGAGTACTGCCTGGCCGAAAGCACTGTCCCTGTGGGACTCGCTCTCCAGGCAGTAGTAAGCTGCAAACTTATGAAATGAAGACTATGTGGCAGCCTTGAAAATCTCCATCACCAGAACTGCGTGGAGGTTGGACACTGATGTAGCCATTGCCCTGACGAGATACGTGCTCAAGGGAGAGGTCAGCTCACTCATAGGTGAGGGCAATACAGTCTGCCACCCAAGTGGACAGAGTTCGCTTAGTTATGGGTAGCCTCAATCTACTAAGGTCATAAGACACGAAAAGCTGAGGAGCTTTTTGATGGGCCTGAGTCCATTGCAAGTAGGATAGGGCCCGCTTGCAATCTAGTATATGAAGTATTAGTTCCTCCCTGCCAGCATGAGGCCGTGGAAAGAAGTTAGGGAGGACCACCTCTTATTTGAGGTGGAAAGGAGATACCACCTTCGGGAGGAATTTGGGGTGTGTGAGGAGCACCACCCTGTTCTTATAGAACCTCATATATGGTGGGTCTGCCACCAGGGCCTGAAATTTGCTCACCCTTTGAGAGGACATGAGGGCCACCAGGAAGGCCACTTTCCAAGACAGGTATCTCAGGTGGCAAGTGGCTAGGGGCTTGAACAGCGGTTTAGTGAGCTGGGAGAGCACAACATTGAGGACCCATTCCACCGCCACAGGGCGGAGGTGGAGCTTGGATAACAGGAGAGCCTAGAGAAGAACCTAGAGACCAGGGACTGGCTAGAGAGGGCTTTTTTCCTCAATAGAGTGATGGTGTACGGCTAAGGAGCTCAGATGCACTTTCACAAAGTTGGATTTCAGCCCAGTGTTCAACAGGTGCAGTAGGTGTACTGGAGAACCAGTTGCACATGACAGGAGAAGAGATTCTCCTCCACCATGCACCAAACAGAGAACCTGCTCCACTTAAAAGGCGTAGGCCTGCCTGGTGGAGGGTTTTCACGAGGCCAGTAGGACCTCCTCAACTTCCCCTAGAAGGTTGAAGGGGGCCCACACTACCCCCTTTCAGCAGCCATGCCATTAACATTAGCTACCTCAGGTTGGGGTGCAGAAGGAAGCCCTCCTCCTGGGACAGGAGGTCTGGGGCCCAGCCCAGCGGGACTGGGAGTGCCACCAACAGGGATAGCAGGAGAGGGAAGCAGGGTTGCCTGGGCTACCTGCGTTCAATCAGTATGACTGATGCCCCCTTAACTCTGAACCTTGAAGAGGGTCTTGGTGACCTGGGGAGGTGGGAGGTCAGAGGGAATGCATATAGTAGGCCCTCCGATCACGAGATGAGGAAGGCACCTACTGCCACTTTCTCTGGGTGTGGCTGGCGCGAGCAGAAGCACGGTAGCTGCGTGTTGTCCAGGGAGGCAAAAAGATCTATCATGGGCCTGCCCCAGCCATGGATGAGTTGTTTTGTTACCCTGGGGTTCAAGTGCCACTTGTGAGGGCAAATGACTCTGCTCAGCTTGCTTGCTAAGTAGTTGCCCTGGTCTGATATACTGCTTGCAAGAGCATGCTGTTGCGTACTGCGAAGGAGAGGGCGGCCACTGTCTCCTAGCAGATGGTGTATGAGCCTCTGCACCCCTGCTTGTTGATATAAAACATAGTCACCTCATTGTCCATCTGGCTCAGCACATATTGGTGCCGTAGGCAGTGGCAGAATGCTCACAGGGCCAGGAAGATTGCCCTGAGTTTGAGGAGATTGATCTGAAAATGACTTCTCCTGGGACCAACTGCCTTCCATGCGGCAGTCCATGGAATGCACACACCAACCCAGGAGGGAGGCATCCGTTGTCAGGATCCTCTGTGGTGCGGGTGTCTAGAATAGCATTCCCTCCTGTAGGTGGTGCAGGTTTTGCCACCAGGTGAGGGATTCCCGTTGTCTGCCCATGGCTTGAATCCACTGTGAGCGGAGGCACCACTGACCTGTCCACATGTGTAGGCGGGCTAGTGGTGTGATATGGATCATTGAGCCCATGTGAGCCAGTACTGACAAGCATCATTGTACCTCTCTGCCAGTTGTATGAGGCAGTCTCTGCCCTTTTCCCTTGGGAGGATGGCCTTGACCTGTAGCGTGTTCAACTGTGCCCATATGAACTCCAGACATTGGGTTGGAGTAAGATGGGACATGGGGTAGTTAATAATGAACTCCAGATGCTGCAGCTGGAGAGTTGAACACTCTGCGGCCTGGGTGACCTCTGAGGCCCTACTGCCCCTGATTAGCCAGTCATCCAGGTAGGGGGAAGACAAAAGCCCCTTGCAGACGCAAGTGAGTGGCTACCACTGCCAAGCACTTGGTAAAGACCCTTGGCAAGGAGGCCAGGCCAAAGGGCAGCACTCTGTACTGGTAGTGCCCTCCTCCCACCACAAACCATAGGTACTGCCTGTGGGAGGGGTGGATCAGGATGTTAGGTCCAAGGAGCACAGCCAATCTCCCTGGTAGAGGTAGGGCAGCAGTGTTCCAAAGGAGAGCATCTTGAACTTCTCCCTCATCAGAAACTTGTTCACGTTTTGCAGGTCTAGTATGGGCCTGAGGCCCCCTGTTCTTTTGGGAACAAAGAAGTACCTTGAGTAGAAGCCCTTCCTCCACAGATGCCTGGGTACAGGCTCCACAGCATTGTCCTTAAGCAGACCTGCAAGCAGAAGGGTCTGGTGAAGGAGACGTTGCACTGGCTCTCCTGGAAAGAAACTGGGTGGTACTTGTTGTAAGTGGAGGAGGTATCCCTCCTTTGCTACCTGCAGCACCCACTGGTCTGAAGTTACCTTGGCCCACTTGTGGGCAGTGCCAGGCAGCCCCCCTGTGGACTGGTAAGGGTCTCCTGTGGGAGGGGAGGCCCTGTTCTAGGAGTCAAAAGCTCTCCCCTGGTTGGGCTGGAGCCGGGGCTTAGGGCTTCTGAGCTCCTTGGCCTTGCCTCTTAGGGTGAGAACATGGGGAATAGGGGCCTTTTCCCCAAAGGTTTCTTGCGGGGGGAAACCTCTGGCAGGTCACCACTTCAGCTTCTATCATGGCTGCCTTGTCGGCAATGAATTTTTTGAACAAGTTCTCACCGGTGCAGGTGACATCGAGAAGCTTGTCCTGGACCCACTGCTCTAGGTCCAAGGACTGTAGCCAGGGGCTTGGTGTCGAGCTCCGATGCCGGCTGCTGCTACTCGAGCTGCTGACTCAAATCCATTGTTGGCCGCCCAGGAGAGGAACTTTGAGCAGTCTTTGATCCCAGAGGTTAGGGCTTGGAACCTATTGAGAGATTCCCCGGCCAGTCCCGCCTAGAACTCAGACAACTCCTGGGTCAGGGCCTTCAAATACATGCCTATGTATAGCTCATAGGCCTGGATTCGACACCCCAGCATTGAGCCCTGGTAGCACTTGCGCCTAAGGGTATTGAGGGCTCTAGCATCTCTGCCAGGGGGAACAGAAGAGCTTGAGTTTCTACATGGTTGACTCGACAACCATGGAGTTTTGTGGGAGTTGGGCCTTGTGGAACCCCAGCCAACTTCTTGACACGATATATGGTGCCGAGGCGTCGGCTGACCACCGGCACAGACACCGGGGTCTCCCACATTCACAGCAGTAGCCACTGAAGAATTGGATGCACTGGCATCGTGAGAATTTCCTTGGGCGTAGTCTTGAATTGGAGGATCTCCAGCAAATCGGTGCATGGGTCCTCCACCTCAGTTTACATAAGAACATAAGATATGCCATACTGGGTCAGACCAAGGTCCATCAAGCCCAGTATCCTGTTTCCAACAGTGGCCAATCTAGGGCATACGTACCTAGCAGTTTCCCCAAAAGACACAGGTTCCGCAATGCTTGTACTGGGTAAAGCACTGATATCCTGGGTCCCTTCTTAATAATGGTTTATGGACCTTTCCTCCAGGAACTTGTCCAAACCTTTTTTAAACCCAGCTACACTAACAGCCTTTACTACATCCTCCGGTAACAAATTCCAGAGTTTCATTACACGTTGAGTGAAAAAATTTTTTCTTTTATTAGTCTTAAATACTTTACCCTGTAGCTTCATTGCATGTCCCCTAGTCTTTCTATATTCTGATAACGTAAACAATCGATCTATGTTTACCCGTTCCACTCCGTTCATTAATTTATAGACTTCTATCATATCTCCCCTCAGCCGTCTCTTTTCCAGGTTAAAGAGCCCTAACCTTTTTAGCCTTTCTTCATAGGAGTATCCTTCCATCCCCTTTACCATTTTGGTGGCTCTTCTCTGAACCTAATTCTAATAACGCTATATCCTTTTTAAGATACGGCGACCAGAATTGCACACAGTATTCAAGGTGCGGTCTCACCATGGAACGATATAGAGGCATTATAATATATTTTGTTTTATTTTCCATTCCTTTCCTTATGATACCTAGCATTCTATTTGCTCTCTTGGCTGCCGCTGCACACTGGGCCGAGGGTTTTAACATGTTATCCACAATGACGCCTAAATCCTTCTCCTGGGTAGTAGAGTCCCTAATGTGGAACATTGCATTGTGTAACCATAGTTTGGGTTGTTCTTCCCTAGGTGCATAACTTTGCACTTGTCCACATTAAATTTCATCTGCCATTTTGATGCCCAGTCTTCAAATGGATCAAGATCCTCTTGCAATTTTCCACAATCCTCTTTGGTTTTAACAACTTTAATTAGTTTTGTGCCATCTGCAAATTTGATAACCTCACTCATTATTCCACTTTCCAGGTCATTTATGAATATGTCAAAAAGCAGCGGACCCAGCACAGATCCCTGGGGTACACCACTATTCACCTTTCTCCATTGGGAAAATTGGCCATTTAGCCCTACCCTCTGCTTTCTATCTTTTAACCAGTTCCTGATCCACAGTAGTACACTGCCTCCTATACCATGACTCTTTAGTTTTACCAAACGTCTCTGATGAGAGACCTTATCAAAGGCTTTCTGAAAGTCCAGATACACTATATCAGCGATGGCGAACCTATGGCACGCGTGCCAGCTGTGGCACGCGAAGGCCTTGCAGCTGGCACGCGGGAAGGTCCGCAAAAAAAGAAAAAGCTGGCTCTGACTGCTGCCGCGGACGCGGCAAGGGCAGAATGCAGCGTCCCGCGGGGCCCCCTCCGCCCGCTAAGCCCCTCTGCAAGAGCTTTCAGATTCGCGAGGGAGAGCGTCTCCCTCACGTCTCTGTTAAGCCCGCAGGGGCTAATGGGAAATTTCCCATCAGCCCCTTTAGACGCGAGGGACTGATGGGAAATTTCCCATTAGCCCCTGTTGTCTTAACAGAGACGCGAGGGAGATGCTCTCCCTCGCGAATCTGAAAGCCCTTGCAGAGGGGCTTAGCGGCGGAGGGGGCCCCGCGGGACATTGCAATCTGCCGTGGCAGCAGCCAGAGCCTGCTTTTTTTTTTTTAAATTTGCCAGAGGGGGGGGGGGGGGTTAGGACAGCTAATGGGCTAGGGGGGGGGTTAGGACTGCTAATGGGCAGGGGGGGTTAGGACTGCTAATGGGCAGGGAGGGGGGGGGGTTAGGACTGCTAATGGGCAGGGAGGGGGGGGTTAGGACTGCTAATGGGCAGGGGTGGGGGTTAGGACTGCTAGGACTGGAAATGGGCTGATGGGGGGCTAGGACTGGAAATGGGCTGATGCAGGGACTAGAAGGGAATGGATGCTGGGTGAGGCTGGAACTAGAAGGGAGCTGATGTTGGGGGAGGATTAGAATGGGATGGGGCTGGGAGAGTAAAATGGAGAGGGGAAAAATATTTTGTGTGGGAGGGATAACAAATCTACAATTGGCCGGGTATTGGGAGAGTAAGTGGGGATTGAGGATGGAGGGGTAAAATTTGAGTGGATGAAATAGGAATGAGGAAAGAGCAAAAGGAGAAAGATTAGTATGTTAAAGCGGATGTAGAGAGAGAGAATGGAAAAAAAAACTAGAAGAGAGAAGAAAGGACAAATGGACAGCAGATGATGGAGAGTTAGCAGAAAACATGAAGAAACCAGAAGAAAGTGGCTGGAGCAATTGCAACTGTGTAACTGAGCTGAGGTATTCGGTTTATGTAATTCCTTTTTGACATTGCCACTTGTTCTCTTTCCCCAGTAGGTCATGTATTGTTATTGTCTGAAATGTATTGGTTTAATATTTGCAGTGTTGCCTTTTGATAGGTATGGTGTGGTGCTTTGTGAGTCCTGGTAGTGCTGTTAGGATACGGCGGGTTTGCTATTGGTTCTAAATGGGCAGTGTTTGTAGTAGTTCCTAATGTGCCTGGCGGTTGGCACTGGATTATAGTAATGTAGAAATCTTTTAGTCTGTCTTTATCCATACACTCATTAAGAGACATGTTTACTAAAAGTTAGTGTATATTAGCATTATGCAAATATTTATGCAAATTGACGTGCTGGCACTTTGAGGAAATTCTTTGGTTTTGTGCGGCAGTTTGGGCACTCGGGGCTCAAAAAGGTTAGCCATCACTGCACTATATCAATCGACTCACCTTTGTCCACCTGTTTATTCACACTTTCAAAAAAAAAACATAACAGATTACTAAGACAAGATCTTCCTTGTCTAAAGCCATGTTGGCTGCCTCCCATTAGCCCATGACCATCTATATGCTGAGTAATTTTATTCTTTATGATGGTTTCTACCATTTTTCCCAGTACTGACGTGAGGCTCACCGGTCTGTAGTTTCCTGGATCACCCCTGGAGCCCTTTTTAAAAATTGGTGTTACATTGGCAATCCTCCAATCTTCAGGTATTAGAGATGATTTTAATGATAGTTCACAGATTACTAATAGCAGGTCTGCAATCTCATATTTCAGTTCTTTCAACACCCTTGGATGTATACCATCCAGCCCAGGTGATTTGCTACTCTTCAGTTTATCTAATAGTTGTAATACATCTTCCCGATGTATCGATATTTCCTTCAATTCTTCCGCACCTTTAAATACCACTTCAGTCATGGGTAACATCCCTACATCTTCCTCAGTAAAGACCGAAGCAAAGAATTCATTCAGTCTCTCCGCTATCACCTTGTCGCCTCTTAGTGCCCCTTTAACTCCTCTATCATCTAATGGACCAACTGACTCTCGCACAGGTTTTTTGCTACGAATGTACTTGAAAAAATCTTTATTTCGCGTTTTTGCTTCCGCAGCAAGCTTCTTCTCATATTCTCCCTTTGCCTGCTTTATCAATGCCTTGCATTTGACTTGGCAGTGCTTGTGCTGTTTCCAGGTTTTGTTGTTTGGCTCTTTCTTCCATTTCCTGAAAGATGCTTTTTTGGCAACAGCAGCCTCTCTGACCTCACCTTTAAACCATGCTGGCAGTTTTTTGGACTTCCTTCCACTTTTCTTAAAGCGTGGAATACAGCTGGTCTGGGCTTCCAAGATAGTATTTTTCAACACCACCCAAGCTTGATGTACATCTTTAACCTTTGCAACTGCTCCTTTTAGTTTTTTCTTAACTATTTTCCTCATTTTATCATAGTCTCCCTTTCAAAAGTTAAAAGGTAGTACTGTGGATTTCCTTACTATCCCCTCCTCCACTAATTAAATCAAAGGTGATCATGCTATGATCACTATTGCCAAGTGGCCCTAACACCCTTATCTCTTGCACTAGATCTGGTGTTCCACTAAGGACTAGGTCTAATATGGCTTCCCCGCTGGTCGGTTCATGAACCAGCTGCTCCAAGAAGCAGTCATTTATGCCATCTAGGAACTTTATCTCCCTACCATGTCCTGCCGTGACACTGACCCAGTCGATACCGGGGTAACTGAAATCACCCATTATTATTACTGCGCTGTAACCTTTGTTAGCTTCCTTGATTTCTTTGAGCATTTCATCATCGATTTGTTCATTCTGGCCAGGTGGTCGATAGTACACCCCCCACTGCCATCGCCTTCCCCTTTTTACATGGAATTTCAATCCATAGAGATTCTACAGCAAATTTTGTTTCCTGCAAAACTTTAATCCTTTCTGACTCAATGCCCTCTCTAACAGAGCGCAACCCCTCCACCAATTTGATCAGCTCTATCATTACGATATAGTTTGCACCCAGGTATCACAGTGTCCCACTGGTTGTCCTCCTTCCACCATGTCTCTGATATTCCAATCATATCTAACCTCTCATTTAGTGCTATATATTATAACTCTCCCATCTTATTTTTTAGACTTCTAGCATTTGCAGACAAGCATTTTAGAGACTGTATTTTATTCATATTAATTTGGCTATTGGTAGACATGGGTAATTTGGGATCTTTAAGCTCTGTCTGCTCCATACTTGAGGGCATTTGGGCTACTTTACTCTTTTTTGAAACCTCTCTGCTTTTGGTAGCATCCTTCAAGGATACATTCTTCCGAACCATGCGCTCTTGGGTGACTGTCGGCTTTCCCCTATTATCTAGTTTAAAAGCTGCTCTCTCTCCTTTTTAAAGGTTAATGCCAGCAGCCTGGTTCCATCCCGGTTAAGGTGAAGCCCATCCCTTCGGAAAAGCCCCTCCTTTCCCCAGAATGTTCCCCAGTTCCTAACAAATCCAAACCCCTCATCTCTGCACCATTGTCTCATCCACGCACTGAGACTCCGGAGCTCTGCCTGCCTTTTGGGTCCTGCACGTGGAACGGGAAGCATTTTGGAGAACGCTACCCTGGAAGTTCTGGATTTCAACTTCCTACCTAAAAGCCTAAATTTAGCTTCCAGAACCTCCCTACCACATTTTCCTATGCCATTGGTACCGCAGACTCCTCCCCAGCACTATCTAAGACCTTATCTAGGTGGCGCGTGAGGTCCACTACCCTCGCACCAGGCAGGCATGTTACCAGGCAATCCTCATGTCCACCAGCCACTCAGCTATCTACATGCCTAGTGATCGAATCACCAACTATAACGGCTGTCCTAACCCTTCCCTCATGGGCTCATGGCCCTGGAGAAACTTCCTCGGTGCGAGAGGGTTTTACATCACCTGGAGGACAGGTCCTAGTTACAGGATCACTTCCTGCCACACCAGGGTGATGCTCTCCTGTCACGTGACCTCTCCCCAACATGTCAACAGGGATGCTGCCAGACTGGAGGTGGGACTTCAGGACTATATCCCTGTAGGTCTCGTCTATGTACCTCTCTGTCTTTCTTATGTTTTCCAAGTCTGCTACTCTAGCCTCTAGAGAATGGACTCGTTCCCCGAGAGCAAAGAGCTCCTTGCACCTAGTGCACATGTAAGACCTCTCACCAACTGGGAGAAAATCATACATGTGACACTCAATGCAAAAGACTGGAAAGCCCCCATCTCGCTGCTGGACTGCTGTCTGCATCTTAGTTTTAAGTTTTTGTTTAGATCTTTAAGTTCTTTACTTACTAAGGGTTGCTATGGATATTTATACCAATAAAACTGTACCTAATACGTTTAATATACCTTGTTCACCTGAAGATTAATTAATCTCAGGTCCTTAGTGTATGACTGATTTGGGTAACGAGCTTCACCTGAGAGCACCCCCTGTCTTTTAAGATGTGTAAGCACTTATAAAGCTACGATTATCCCAGGGGTGGGTGGGTGGGTGTGAGGAGGGAGGGAGGGAGGGAAATAACACTTATTAAAAGAGGGCTGCTACACAGTACCCTGTCCTGTGCAGCTGAGGTAAGCTATATTCTTATTTTATTTAAATTATAGCTCTTTGCTGCTGCTGCTAGGCTCTTACTTATTATGAAATTTAAACTACAAGCTCTCTGCTAGGTTCTAAATTTAACCAGAAAGCTCTCTTCTGTGTTTTAAATTTAAACTTAAACTGCTGCTACTAGGCCCTGACTGATTTAACAAAAAATAGTAGGTTCACAGATTAAATAGCTTCAAGACTGAGGAGCACAGAGCTCTGGTTAAGCTATTTATGCCTGTGCTGCTGAGGTAAGCTGTGACCAACTTCCTGTATGATTAACAGTCCTTGCTTGGATAGAAGGAGTCTTTCAAAATGGCCTTTTGACCTGCCACCTGGTGTTAACACCTATTGAAAACGTTTCACAGGTCTCTTGCCCCCCTAGGTAGAAGGCCTCTTTGTAAAGGTCTCTAGAAGACTTTATTTGCTGCTCAAAGAGTACTGACCCTGTTTTGCCTTTTGTGCTAATCTATATTCTTATTTGATTTAAATTATAGCTCTTTGCTGCTGCTGCTGCTAGGCTCTAACTTATTATGAAATTTAAACTGTAAGCTCTCTGCTGGGTTCTAAATTTAACCAGAAAGCTCTCTTCTGTGTTTTAAATTTAAACTAAAAGTACTTTGCTGGTACTAGGCCCTGAGTGACTATTAAATTAAAACTACAAGCTCTCTGCTGGGTATGAAATGTAACCAGAAAGTTCTCTTCTGTTTTTTTACATTTAAACTTAAACTGCTGCTACTAGGCCTTGACTGATTTAACAAAAAATAGTGGGTTCACAGATTAAATAGCTTTAATAGAAAGAATTCCTTTCAGAAAATTCCCAGAAGTATACTCACAATTGCAGATCTCTCTCCAGAAGTAACAGTCCCCTTTTCTAGTCCTTCAAGATTGCACCAAGAGGGCTCTGGCCATATCCCTGACGAAGTTGTGGAAGGACATTGTTCTCTGGAGGAGAATGGCACCGGGGGAGAGGGGTCCAAAGGGATGTCTCGGTGCCATTTGGTTTCCGAGGAGGCCTCGTCATCAGTCTCCCACTCAGAGTCGAGGGGGGGGACGAGTCTGAGGCCCTATGACTCCTTGGCTCAAGGCCTGCTCTGAAGGGCTGGGGCCCTCCCAAGGACCCGAAGTCCGAGTCTCAGAAACTTGCCGGGGAGGATCGGATTCCCTTAGAACGGGACCAAGACTTCGACTGGGGTCAAGGACTTACCAGAGGCCGGTGGTGCTTAGCTCGACGACTGGGGGACACCCCTGCAGTCGGGGGCCTGGTTGTCGGGGCAGATGATGTGGACAAACCTGCCATCATTGCCTGCTGCATGGCCAGGATAGCAGTAATGTTCTACTCCATGGCTACCATTCTAGATTCCAAACCCAAAGGCTCCGCAGCTTTTGGCGCAAGCACTCTCGTGAGTGCATCCTCAATGAAGACTACATCCTTGAGGACCTTTGCATGGTCTCCACCAGCTGAGGAATCCTTCCCGGGGACCTTGGTGAGACGTTTCTCGGAGTCACCAGAGTCCCTCCGGGCAGTTTTACCGGGTTTCTCTAGTAGAACTTTAACGGACTTTGAGGATTTTTTCTTTTTATACTCTGGGTCCAAGGTCTGTTCAGAGGAGCTGCTGCCACAGGACTCCAAGGACGCTCAGCCCTCTCAGAAAGTCCTGGGCTTCGAGCTCGGCGTCAGGGAGGCTGGTGCCGAGTCAGACCTGAGGAACAGTTTTTCCTGCAACTCCAACCTCTTTTTATTAGTTTTCAGTGTCATGGCCTGGCACAGGTTTTCAGGAGGTGCTGTCATGGTGTGGTCCCCAGGTAGCGTAGGTAGCAGTCATGGGTGTCGGTGCCAGACAAGGTTCGACTGCAGCGGTCACATTTTTTGAACGCACTGGGGGACATGGTAGGGAAGCACCCAGCCAGGGTCGATGATCCCCAGGCAAAAAGGGCGCGAATGCTGGTTGAGGCAAGCCTCGAACAAAAAAGGGGGAAAGGAGCTGAGAACAGCACCAGGCCCGACGCCAGCTTGAGGCGGGAAGAGGAACCTGTGCAGCTAATTTTTTAAGGATATAGCAAGTATTTTTTCTGGGGAAATTGGATTGAAGTCCATTGGGCTCCGCAGAAAAAAGGAGACTGAGCAAGATGGCATCCTTGGGTGGGAAGGGGACCATGCATGCATGGTAGCATATTCCAAAAGTTTTCTTTGAAAGCTGGGGAAATGTTCCACGCAGGCTTTGTTGGCGCTGTCACCCATATGTGAGGAATGACCACCTGCTTGTTTCTGGAGAATGTGGTACATACATGTATGTATGATGGTCCCATGAATAAGTTAAGAAATTGTGAATGAAGTGGGGAGAGAGACTACTAAAATGGCCGAGCATGCTGTATTGTTTAACACCAGTTTGGTGCCTACAGTGCTGGACTTGCAGGGAGTCATATGTAATCAACTGATATGTTGCCCGCAATTGCCACTATGTAGAAGTTTCCCAGTTTGACATGTTGGCGCAAGCATGTACAAGAGATTGCACAGACAGAAAAATTGATTTATGGTGAGAATTGATTGTGCAGTGTATGAAAAGATGCTGTAGATAATGGAATCATGTGGGATGATTGACAGCGGACATATGTTAGTCAGAGCAAGACATAATGCAGCAGTTGGCTGTGTTCTTGTTTTCATTTCAGGTTTTTAAGTATTGGGGTAATCCACGCAGATGCTAAAAGATTTGTAACCATTTATTTACCTGACCAAGAAACACACAGTTCTGGAGAAGTTCTGGAAAAGCAAAATGATTACCCTAACAGAGAATGTAATGGATAAGGCAAACTATGGAATGGAAATTAGGTTAAGAAAATCCCAAAACTGGAAAACACTGGCCCTGATGGAGTGCCCAACCTTTGGTTCAAATTAAAACAAACATTCAGTTGTTCGGGCAGCCAGAGCTAATGCCACAATGATTAATAAAAAGACCACCACTATCTCTTCTTCCATAAGGAAGACCAAAGTAAAAGCCACAAATCCACTACCCAATGTACTACACTTGCCGTCAATTTACAAGCTGTTCATTGCAATCAATGCAGACAGAATATATGATCACAGATTGTAACAATATCATGGCAACAGAATAGAAGGCCAATAAGAGAGCAGTATATAGAACAAAAGGCCAGTTGATTCTGAATAAAGCTGTTATAACCAGATGCCAAGCTCTTGGATAATAAATCGCCTTGAAATGTAGAGTGAATCCTAGACAGAGTGCATAATGTTCACCATTAAAATATTGCAAACTACATTCCAAATAAATGTGTCTTTCCTAACATCAAGATCCAGTGAGAACTATTTCAGGGAGATTCCTCATCACCATTCTTGTTCACGGTCTGGCACTGAATTCACAGAGTATTCTTTTTAACTCATTATGATGAAAGTGAATTGTAATCCACCAAGATCTTTTGTATTATGCAGAATACAAATGTTGGTAAATAAATTCATTAAGCTATGGATTTAACTTTAATCTCAGTGGCATCAATGAACCTCCAATTGATATACTTATTTGTGGATGATTTGAAGCTATCCCGTGATTGTCATTTGATGGAACATGGCTAAGTAGTGAAGCGCTCCACAGGTGACACCAGGATTACTTTTGATGTGGGACAAATCTACAAAGTCAACCTTCCTTAATGGAAAACTAAGGCAAATTAAAAATGTGTCTCTGTCATAAGACTGCAATAAGTGAGCTTGAGCAAGTAGGTGTATATAAGTTTATAGGAGTAAAAAAAAAAAAGATACCACAAGCCAGTTAAAATAATAAAGATGACTGATTCACGCTAACAGCTTGCAATCACCATGCTCTTAAACAGCTTTAGAATCGTAAAATTTAGCCTTATAAAAGAGCTTGAAAATTTGAATATAAGAATAACATCTCCATGCCCATTCGGTAATCTGTAAGATAGCTTCCAGGTAGCAGGTTGCCATGACCCATAAAAATTGTACCTTAGCATGGGGATTTCGTGCATATGCAAGGATCTGGCTCCAAGGTCGATGCTGCAGACCCAAGAGTCCGAGGACATCCAGGCCCATAGAGATGACCAAGAATCACAGGCTCCGAGTTGGCTGAGGCTTGAGTGAACCCCTCCATCATGAGGGAACTTAAATGGGGAGAGCAGGAATCGACCTCCAGAAAAATCAAAATCCTGGAAGAAAATCAGACTGTTCTTTGGAAAGGCTGCAGTCAGGAATCTGCTCTCCTGCTAGAGCTCCTTAGATCTGTGGCCTTGGGAGCAAGGGGCCAAAGCCCTGTGGCAGGAGTCAGCAGCAGAGAGTGGATGCTTCATTTGAGCACTAATCTTTAGGCGTGCACACAGCACCGCCCAAAGGCCAAGTGGCTACTGCCAAGGCCTTCTGTAAGGCCTCGAGCCTTCCAAACAGATTCCCTACACATGACACCTCCTATCCCCTTTGGCAGAGGAAAATGTGTCAAGAGAGGACCTTAGGCCCAGTTCTGGTGTGTTCTCTTTAAAGGCCCATGTTCTATCAAATAGGGGACCTAGAGAAGTTGGAATGTAGCAGAGCAGAGGGGTCCAGCACATATAAAGGGGACCAGTCTGCTAATCTCACCCGAAAGCCAGCTCTGTAGCCTGTAGAGCTGCCATAATGACCTGCAAAGGCCAAAACAGGGCACGGCAGAAAAAAAAAAAAAAAAAAAAGCAAATTCTTAAGTGGTCCTAACCAGCCATTGGGGAACCTCTACTCTATTCTCCTCGGACTTACCTTCTTAGCAGGCAGAACGACCCTTGAGTCCTTCAAACAACCCCCATAGGGGAAGGCTGGGCTTGCAGACAAACGAAGAGCGCAAGGGTGATGCAGGGGCCATGACTTCTCTAGCCGCCCGTGAGAAATGTGCTCAGGGACCCGGGTCCCCAGACATGGGAAAGAAAGCAGACAACGAGAAAGAAAGCAGACAACTTGAAACAAATCATCCAACCAAAAATCCATTCCTAATGTTTTGACATCTTGACAGTAGGGGGTGGACTCCAGTTCTTCAGAGGGTCGGCAGGCTATAACAGAGCGCTGGGTATTACAAATTGTGATCCAACACTACAAAAGCTCAACTTTACAGAATCACTCCCACCAAACTATCATTAACATCAATCTTTTGTAAACATGCTCCAGCTTCTACAATCCAAAATGATTAACCCCTGGCTAGATTTCAAAAATATTAACCTTTTACTCTGCCAATAGACCTATTGGTTCTGAGATAGGTAAATGGTTTCCCTAATCAGAGAAAGTACAGCTCTAAACGGAGTATGGAAAAAGATGGTGATCCATAGAACCCCAAGCGTATGAAGATCTACTGCCTAACCCAGTGTATACAGTTTAGGCAAAAATTGAAGACATTTATTTAACAGGTTTTATATACCGCTTTATCATTTCAATCAAAGCGGTTTACATTGAAACTTAAACTTGGTAATGTACATTATTAAACAGGGACATTGTGTCGCACTGCCGCCCTAGTGGTCAAAGATGGTTAAGGCAGGTCGGATGGACATGAGTTATTTTTCTAGTTTGAGTTTGGTTCTTGTATGCGGGGTCTGGGTATCTGTTCCCAGTGGCCTTCTGTGTACCAAAGCCTCAAGTAAACACAAAGTCCGAGTGTAGGGAAAGAAAGGCTTTTTATTTCCCTTAATGTACAATGATTCAGGTAGTGGAATCTACGTCAACATAAAGAAACCTTACTTCAGGTAGAAAAGAAACATAACCAGATTGCTTTATCCACTGTTATCTTCACAGGAATTTATACATTTAAAACACACAGTCTTTGCTTGCTGAGCCCTGCTTTATACAGCAGGCAGGGATTCTAGGCTTCCTACCTGACAGTAGCTACAATCCATGGGCACTTCAGAAGGGTCCTCAATAAATTCCACCTGCATGGGCTGTGGGTCTGAGAGCTGTGACTCTGTATCAGTGCAGTCTGGTGAAATACGCTGAGGTTTTTCATACACAGCTTGTACCAGCCTCCAATGTTCTGGGCCTAGGTTTGGGCCTCGGTCATACGAATGCTTGCTAGGAGAATAGCTTCCTTTGTCTTGGTGCCTTATATTAAACAGTCTTATCTGGTAAAAGCTTGTGTCCTGCTTTACAAACAGCTTGATAAGGCGAGCACACCCTTGCTCCTTGTGCTCCCTGTCTCACCAGGTTATAACGATTAGAAATATAAAAATGTGAATTACCTTGTTCTCTGGGCCTATCCCAGTAAGTTGAGGTTTGAGGCCTAGTCCTGCTGCAATTCAGCCTTACTCGAGTAGCAGGCCTCCCACTGTCCAGCTGGCCTTCGGGTGGAATTATCTCTCTCTCACACCCATATCTCTTACTCCTTGAATAAGGAGTGTTATCTCCTATGGCAATGACTTCATCATCCTTCTGGTAACTTCCACAGGGTCCTGAGTCTGCTGGTACCGGTTCATCAGATAAAACTCTGACTTCTGCTTCTCTCCTGGTACCTTTCCTCCCAGTGTCTCTTTGCCAAGAACTCCTGGTGTCTTGCTGCACCAGACTCCCTGTGTCTCCTTGCCAGGAACTCCTTCCTCTCGGGTCTCTTTGCCAAGACTCCTTCTCCTCCTTCTCCTCTCTTCTAACGTCCCAGCCTTTCTTAAAAGGAACTCCCCCTTTCCTGGATTGGCTGTTGGCCGGCATCACATCACAAGCTCTGGGGTGCGGTTCTCTAGGCCCTGGAAGGTCTCTCTTGCTCCCCCTATCTGGCTCCTCGTAATGTCGCATCTGGTGTTGGAATCTTTTTTCTGAATTTAAAACCTTTTTTCCTGTTTGCATAGGCTCTGCAGTACCACAATTGATAACTTGGATTTTTCTGAGGCAATGGAGGGTTAAGTGACTTGCCCAAGGCCACAAGGAGTGCTGGTGGGAATCAAACCCTGGTCTCTGGGTTCACAAGCCAGAGTTCTTAACCATTTGGTAATGTGTATAGATTATCGTACTGATCTAGAACACTGAAATTGAATGCAACTATATAGATTTATAATTTTACATGGATTTAAGTAGCATTTATTGTACATTTTTATTGATCTTTGTGTATTGTTACACCTTTGAAATTATTTTAAGGTGAATAGGATTATAGGGAAATGTATTGATAGATGCTCTGATTCAATGTTTATATTCATATAATATTCAAAACTATATTATTTGGGATATTGTACAAATTAATTTTATTGTAATCCACATTTAAACAGGAGAGAATAATCTGATTAGATTAAATCAGGGGTTCTCAACTCAGTCCTTGGGACACAACTAGCCACAGTGAATATGCATGAGATAGGTCTACATGCATTGCCTCCAGTGTATGCAAAATCTCTATTCTGCATATCCACTGGGTTATCCTGAAAACCTGACTGGCTATGTGTGTCCCAAGAACTGGATTGAGAACCCCAGGATTAAATGGGAGAAAAAAAAAAAGAGAGCGCTCTGTGGAGATAAGACCAAAATTTTGAGTAGTAATTCAAGAAAAGCTTAGTTACTCACCTGTAACAGGTGTTTCTCCAGGGACAGCAGGAATCAGTCTTCACATATGGGGTGACGTCGGCACCGATGGAGCCTGCGCGGAGCATTTCCCCAGCTTTCAAAAGAAAGCCTTTGGGAATGCTATCACACATGCGTGGTCCCCTTCCCGCCCAAGGGTGCCATCTTGCTCAGTCAGATGACATAGCATAGGCAAAAGAGAAAAGAAGGTAAAGGAGGCAACTCCAAGGGGTGGAGGAAGTGTTGTGAGGACCGACTGCTGCTGTCCCTGGAGAACACCTGTTACAGGTGAGTAACTATGTTTTCTCCGGGAACAAGCAGGAAGTCAGTCCTCGCATATGGGACTCCTTAGCTCCAGGCTGCCGGGGACCGAACCACAACAGCATCAACAGTGACCAAAGGAAGGCCGTCAGTGGTGAGTCTATCAAGAGACTCTGCAGATCCCAGCATCCAGCAACACCATAACTCTGTTAGCCTGAAGAAGGGTCGGAAGACAGGAGTTGCCTATACACTAAGAATGCTTCTGATTACTGTCTGGCCAAAGGCACTGTCCCTGCGGGACTCACTTTCTAGGCAGTAGTGAGCTGCAAATGTATGAACTGAAGACCAAGTGGCGGCCTTACAGATTTCCTGCACCAGCACTGCATGTAGGTTGGCCACTGATATGGCCATAGCCCTCATGCAATAAGCAGTGATCCAGTGCTCCAGAGAGAGACCAGCCCGCTCATAAGCCAGGGCAATGCAGTCTGCCACCCAAGTGGACAGGGTTCGCTTGGCCATAGGTAGCCCCAGTCTGCTGGGGTCATAAGAGATAAAAAGCTAAGGAGCTTTTTGATGGCCCACGGTCCTCTGTAGCTAAAAGGACAGGGCCCTCTTGCAATCCAGGGTATGCAAGATGACCTCCTCCCTGCTGGCATGTGACCATGGGAAGGTGATGATTGAGATGAAAAGCAAACACCACCTTTGGGAGGAATTTGGGGTGCGCACGAAGCACCACTCTGTTCGTATAGACCCTAGTATAGGGCGGGTCCGCCACCAGGGCCTGCAACTCATTTACTCTGCGAGCAGACACTAAAGCCACCTACCATGAAAGGTATCTCAGGTGGCAGGTGGCCAAGGGCTCAAATGGCGGCCTGATGAGCTGGGAGTGCACCACAATGAGGTCCCATTCCGTTGCCGGAGGACGAAGGGAGGCTTGGATAGCAGGAGGCCCCTGAGGAACCTGGAGACCAAAGGTTGGCCCGAGAGGAGTTTCCCCTCTATAGGATGATGGTTTGTTACTATGGCGCTGAGATGCACCCTCACCGAATTAGACTTCAAGCCTGAGTGTGAGAGATGCAGTAAGTACTGCAGCACAAGCTTTACCTGACAGGAGAATGGATTCTCTTTCTTTTCTGCACACCAGACTGAGAATCTTCTCTACTTTAAGGCATAAGCCCTTCTGGTGGACAGCTTCTGGGAGGTCAGGAGGATCTCCTCGACCTGGGAGATTGAAAGGGGCCAGTGCTGCCCTTTCAGTAGCCAGACTGCCAGTGTTAGAGACCCCAGGTTGGGGTGCAAGGAACCCCGCTCTTGAAACAGGAAGTCCGGGTCCTGGCCCAGTGGGTTGCCACCGACAGGGAGAGGAGCAGGGGGAACCAGGGCTGCCTGGGCCAACTGGGCCACCTGGGAGCAATCAGGATTACTGAAGCGTGCTCACTCTGGATCTTGAACAGGCTACTTGGCTATCAGAGGGGTCAACGAGAATGCATAAAGCAGGCCCTGTGACCAGGAGATTAGGAAAGCATCTGCCGCCACCCTCCTGTGGTGTGGCTGAGGAGAGCAAAATGTTGGCAGCTGTGAGTTGTCCGGGGAAGCGAACAGGTCCAGCCAGGGTCTAACCCCAGAAGTAGAAAAGCCTCCGGGTCACCCTGGGGTTTATGCGGCACTCGTGTGGCCGAAGGACCCTGCTGAGGTCGTCCACCAAGCGGTTGTCCTGGCTTGGTAAGTACACTGCCCTCAGGAGCATATAGTTGCACACAGCGAAGGAGTGGAGGGCGACTGCTTCCTGACAGAGGGAGTATGAGCCTGTGCCCCCTTGTTTGTTCACATAGAACATGGCAACCTGACTGTCTGTCTGTATGAGGACCGGGAGGTTGCTCAGGAGGGGGCGGAAGGCCTGAAGGGCCAGAACATGGTCCTGAGCGTGAGAAGATTGATTTGCAGGAGGGATTCCTCTGTGCCCTAGGTCCACTGGCCCTTGCAGTGTGCTCCCCAGTCCATGAGATAGGCATCTGTTGTCAGAACCCTCTGAGGAATCTGTTCCTGGAAGGGCATCCCTGTCCTGAGGTGATGCTGGGACTGCCATCAAGAGAGGGAGGCCACTAGCCTGTGGGTGACTTTCACCCAGTCCCTCAGCCTGCCCGTGTCTTGCGTCCACTGGGAACTGAGGCACCACTGGGCTACTCGCATGTGTAGGCAAGCCAGAGGCATAACGTGAACCATTCAGGCCATGTGGCCTAACAGACGGAGAAGCAGGCGAGCTGGCACCGACCTGCAGTCCTGCACCTCCTGTTCCAGCCGCATCAGGCGGTGGGCTATGTCCACAGGGAGAAAGGCTCTCCAGAACTGCAGAGTGTCCAGCTGGGCCCCTATGAATTCCAGGTCTTGGACCGGGGAGAGGCTGGACTTGGGGTAATTGATGATGAACCCCCAAATGCTGCAGGGTGTGGATAGTGAGCCTTGTGGCCTGACTGGTCTCGAGGGGCGTGCTGCCTCTGATGAGCCAGTTGTCCAAGGAAGGGAAGACGTGGGCTCCTTGGAGGCGCACATGGGCGGCAACAACCGCCAGGCATTTTGTAAAGACTCTTGGAGAGGAGGCGAGGCCAAACGATAGCACCCTGTAAAGGTAGTGCTGCCCCCCACCACAAATCTCAGGTAATGCCTGTGGGAGGGATGGATCAGGATGTGGGTGTAAGCATCCTTGAGCTCCAAGAAGCAGGGCCAGTCGCCCTGGTGGAGGTAGGGTAACAGTGTTCCAAGGGACAGCATCTTGAACTTCACCTTCACAGGAACTTGTTCAAATTGCACAGGTCCAGAATGGGCCAGAGGCCCCCTGATCTTTTTGGGACAAGGAAATACCTTGAGTAGAACCCCTGCCCCCAGAGGTGTCAGGGTACAGGTTCCACCACCCTGTCCCTGAGCAAGCCTGCGAGTTCTGTGGCAACCAAGGCCTGGTGGAGGAGAGGCTGTGATGGCTCTCCTAGGAAGAAGTCTGGAGGGTTTTGCTGTAGATAAGGAAGTACCCTTCCCTCACCACCTGAAGGACCCACTGGTCTGTGGTGATGCTGGCCCATCCGTGGGCAAGAGGCCAGCCAACCCCTTGTGGGCTGAGTAGGGACTCCCGGGGGAGAGGAGACCCAGCCCAGGGAGTCAAAAGCTTCCCCCTAGTTGGGTGGAAGCTGGTGCCTGGGGCTTGGTAGCCTTGGGCTTCCTGGGCCCGTGTCCCTGGCTTTTTGGTTGTGAGGCCTGGTGAGACTGCCCCAACTAAGGCTGGTAGTGGCCGATCTGGATTTCTTCCTGGGGAGAGTCGAGGTCTTTTTGGACAGCCTCTGCTGGGTCACTACCTCAGCCTTAATTTCCACAGCCTTATCAGACATTGGTTTCCCCAACAGGTTCTCACCGTTGCAGGGGACATCCAGGAGCTTTTCCTGTACCCACTGCTCCAGGTCAGAGGTCTGTAACCATGACTGGCACCAGGCGCAGATGCCGGCGGCTGCTACCCTGACTGCAGACTCGAATCCATTGTAGGCAGCTCGGGAGAGGAATCTGGAACAGTCCCAGATGCCTGTTGCTAGGGATTGGAACCTTTGCAGAGGTTCCCTGGTGAGGCCCACCAAGAACTCTGCAAGCTCCTGTATCAGGCCCTTAAAATACATCCCTATATACAACTCGTATGCCTGTATTTGGCACCCGAGCATGGCGCCCTGGTAGCACTTGCGTCCCATGGCATCGAGGGCCCAAGCTTCCCTGCCCGGGGGAACTGAGGAGTAGGTCTGTTCGGTTTTTGCATGTAGGATTCTACCACCATCGAGTTGTGGAGAAGTTGTGGCTTATGAAAACCGGGGCCCTTCCGGACGCAGTATATGGTGCTCAGGCGCCAACTGACCACCAGCACCGAGGCTGGGGACTCCCATATCCTGAGGAGCAGCCTTTCGAGGATGGGTGGAACTGGCACCTTGAGAGTCTCCTTGGGAGGGGACCCATATTGTAGGATATCAAGCTCCTCCGTGTGTGGGTCCTCCTCCGACTGGATCGAGAGAGCCCGGGCCATGTCACGAACGAAATCGTGAAAGGCCGCATCCTCAGGCGGCGAGTGTTGAGGCTCCAGGGGAAGATGGCTCGGAGGGGACATCCCGGTGTCGGGAGGTCTCTGGCGAGGCCTCGCCCTCGGTTTCCCAATCAGACTCCGAGGGTGTCAAGGAGTCAGCCCCAGGGGCAGCTCCGAGGAACCGGGCTCCCCCGGAGGGCCTGGGGTCAGACTCCTGGAAACTTGCCGAGGACCACCGGATCCCCGAGGAGCGTGATCGAGACCTTGATCAATGCCGAGGGCTTACCTGAGGCCGGTGGTGCTTGGTGTCAAGTTCGACACCTGGAGGGGGACAAGGACGAGGTCGGGGGGCCGATGATGCCGGGGGGCCTGACATCAATGCCCACTGCTGGGGAGCGTTCCCGCGCAGGCTCCGTCGGTACCGACGAAACCCATATGTGAAGATTTATTTCTGCTGTTCCCAGAGATCACCTGTTACAGGTAAGTAACTGTGCTTTGCCAAAGCATTGGTGCAAGAAGAAAAGGAGGTGGTACATGACCCTTATGGTCGAGTCATCCTCTGGTGAGGGATGATAGAAGGAAGGCCACTGAGCCTGTGCTGCATGTATGCTCCCAGTATAAAACAAGGGGCCTTCTTCCAACAATTATACTCACAGATAGAGGACAGAATAGGGGACCACATTATAATGGGCAGGGACTTTAACATCACAATAGATCCTAAACTGGACACAACAACAACTTTAACCCTGCCTTGTCATCTGTGTTTCTATTCACACTGGTGCATGGTCAGACCAGGTTGTCTGTCCTATCTCTACATTTTGTACTCCTTCCACTATCTTCCCAACAACCCTCTCCATATCTAGACGACTATATATATCGTACAGGTGGGAGTAAAATGTATCTCTCTTTGGGTCCATTTTCCATTTGAAAGCATAGGAACGTCTAGTGGAAGGCTTTCTAGAAGCATGAATAATATCTGACTTGCTGAGAGAGATGGAAAAACTTGAAGGTCTAGGCCTTCAGCAACCAGGCCCTGAGATGGAGAGACTGGGAGTTTGGGTGCCACAACGTTCCGTCTTCCTGGGAGAGAAGATCTGGAGCAGAGCCCAACTCCAGGGATGGAGCTTGAGAGAGATGCAGAAGTAGAGGGTACCACACTTGGCATGGCCAATGTGGTGCTATGAGGATCATAGAACCCTGGTCTCTCTGAAGCTTGAACAGTGTTTTGGGAATTAGGGGAATGGGTGGAAAGGCATAAAGGAAGTCTTGACCCCAGTGAAGGAGGAAGGCATCCTTGGCCTGAACTCCCTGACATGGAATCCTGGAACAGAACCGGGGAAGTTTGGCATTCCACGGACTTGCAAATAGGTCTATGTCCGGGGTTCCCCAAATTCGAAAAATCCTGGCTACCTGGTCCCTGTGGAGGGACCATTCGTGTGGAAGCAGAACTCGACTGAGTCTGTCTGCCCAAGAGTTTTGAACACCTGGAAGATATACAGCCATAAGATGAATCTGATGCTCTCTGGTGAAGGTCCACAGTCGCAAAGCTTCATTGCAAAGCGACAGAGAGCAAGTCCCTCCCTGCTTGTTTACATAGAACATGGCTACTTGATTGTCTGTGTGGATGAGGACTGTCCTGTAGCTGAGCAGGGAGTGGAACACTCTGAGAGCTAAGAAAATTGCTCTGAGTTCCAAGAGATTTATGTGTAGTGAAGTCTCCTGTGGAGACAAGATGCCCTGGGTGGAGAGATCTTGCAGATGAGCTCCCCAGCCCATTGGAGAGGCATCTGTTGTAAGGGTTGCTTGGGGAAGTGACTGTTGAAAAGGGGACCCCAGCAACAGGTTTTGAGAGGACTTCCACCACTGGAGAGACCAAAAGAGGCGACTGGAGTTTGCTATTTTGCCTGACAGGCAACCTGATGCCCGAGTCCATTGGGTGGACAAGTCCATTGAGCTGCCCTCATGTGAAGGCGAGCATCTGGAACCACATGCACAGTGGATGCCATGTGGTCTAAGAGTTGTAACATTTCCCGAGCAGTTAAAAGGGGCTTTAACTGTATTTGGGAGGCTAACTGCACCAAGCGTAGGCAACGGGCCTGAGGAAGATAGGCCCTTGCAGTTGTGGTATCCAACAAAAGCCCCTATAAACTCGAGGGACTGAGTAGGGGTGAGTTTGGATTTTGGGATGTTTATTACTAGTCCCAAATATTGAAGGACACGCATTGTGCAGGTTAGACAAGTCTTGGCCTCTGCTTGAGATGGAGCTCGAATGAGCCAGTCGTCCAGATATGGGAAGACTAATATTCCTAGAGTGCGTAGAAATGCAGCTACTACTGCCATGCATTTCGTGAACACCCTTGGTGCAGAGGCCAGACCGAAAGGAAGCACCCTGTATTGGTAGTGCTTTCCTTGAAAAAGGAACCGAAGGAACCTTCTGTGTGTTGGATGGATGAGGACATGGGTGTACGCATCCTTGAGATCTAGAGAACAAAGCGAGTCCTGACTCTGAAGGTATGGAAGCAGAGCACCGAGAGAAATCATCTTGAATTTTTCTTTGAATAGAAACTTGTTCAATTCTCTGAGATCTAATATGGGTCTGTAGCCCCGTGTTTTCTTTGGGTAAGAAAATAAGGGGAGTAGAACCCTGAGCCCTGTTGAAGAAGAGGTACTTCTTCTATTGCCCCTTGGGCAAGAAGGGTGGCAATCTCCTGACCCAGAAGGTTGAGGAGAGATGTTGGAGAATTGAACTGTTTCACCATGGTGTGAGGAGGAAGGTTTAAGAAATGAAGCTTGTACCCTTCCCTTATGATGGAGAGGGTCCATTGCTCTGCTGTGATTTGTTCCCATCTGGGAGCAAAGTAAGCCAACCTTCCTGGAATGGTGTGGGGCTCTGGTTCTTCCAGAACTAGAAAGGCTAAGTTCTCTAGTTGCAAGTCAAAGGCCCTGAGGAGGCTGAGGCTGCTGGGCCGTGGAAGGCCTAGCAGCCTTTGACTTGGCCTGTTTAGGTGTTTGCTGACGTTTTGCAGCAAAACGACCTGCAGAAGATGCCTGCTGACCATAAGCAGGATAATATCTTCCCTTTTTAGAAAAAGATGTCTTTTTGAACAATCTTGTCTATCCAAGGCAGAGTTCTCAGCATCCATCTGAGTGGCATTTGCTTGCCAATCCTTGCCCAAAAGGTTTTCACCTGTACAAGGAAGATTTCCCAATTCATCTTGGACCCAGAGTTCCAAATCAGAAGCTTGTAGCAAAGCAATTCTGCATGCACCTATGGCAATAGCCGAGGCTCTGTTTACACACTCAAAAGAGTCAAAAGCTGCACGGTTGGAAAATTTGGAAACATCCTGGGCATGTTTGAGCCAAGTGAGAAACTCCTGCCTTTTATCTTCTGAAATAAAAGGGGTCAAAGTCTGCAGATGATCTGTGACTTCTTTTAGAAACATCCCTATATAGAGACTATAGGAGTTGATTCTGGCAGCTAGCATAGAAGCTTGAAAAACCCTACGGCCAAAAGCATCTAGGGTCCTGCATTCACGTCCTGGAGGATTAGATGAGTGTCTTTTTGCACTCTTTATCTTTCTCATGGCAGACTCTACCACAATAGAGTGGTGAGGAAGCTGAGTCTTATGAAAGCCAGGACAAGGAGGGACACAATACATGGTGTCTAGCCTGCGAGAATGAGGAGAGGTGGTAAGAGGTGTCTCCCACATGCTCAACATGAGATCATACAAAATCTCATGAATAGGTAAAGTAGCTGCCTCTTTAGGAGCTTTAGGATATTACAAAATATCCAGCTGCTTGGCTCTAGGCTCTGACTCAGGGGCCACTGTGATGGAGAGGCCCCTAGCCACTTCCCTAATGAAGTCTTGAAAAGACAAGTCTTCTGGAGGAGACATTCTTTGTTTAGGAGAAGAAGACTCCTGAGGAAGAAGTATCGATGCCTCGACAGATCCTTCAGATTCTTCAGAGTCTTCGGAGGAACCGAAGTATCGCCTGTCTGGATGCTCCTGTAAAGCCCGATATGCGTACCGAGTGGGATCGACATCGGGAGTAACCGGTACCGGATCGGTACCGATGGGCATCATAGGACAGGGTACCGTTGCAGTTGACACCGAAGCCGATGTCGATGCAATCGGTACCGGCACTGGGAATGATGCCGGTGCCAGAGCCGGTACCGGCAACAGGGGTTGTTGCGGTACCGGAGGTGTCGCAGCCTGCATGAATGCCGTCAGGGTGCGCTGCATGATCAGAATCTTCTGATCCATCGACGCCACCAAAGTCTGGATGTCGGTACCAGTGGGAGCCACCGGTACCTCAGAACACGGCAACAGGTGATCGGTCGAGGCTGAGCCATTGATGTCAACCTGTGACCCCATAGACAATGCTTTGGAAGCCGGAACTTCCCGCCGGGGTAATTTTGCCGGTGCGGAATCCTCGAGGACAAGCCCGGAGGCATCTCGATGCTTAGAGGGAGATTTGCCCTTCGAGGACCGGCCAGATTTATGCTTGGTTACCTGAGATCCATGGGAGGAAGAAGCAGCCCTGGAAGCCGTCGATGCCACCGAAGCTGCATCAGAAGGAAACAGGGTACTGAGCTTGGCTGCTCGGTTCTGCCGACCTCTTTTAGACATCATGGTACAGGACACACAATCCGTGATGGAAAGCAGTTACTTACCTGTAACAGGTGATCTCTGGGAGCAGCAGGAATTAGTCTTCACATATGGGTACGTCGGTACCGACGGAGCCCGCACGGGAATGCTCCCCATCATCCAATCAGAAAGCTTTTGGGAGCATCCCTCGCGCCTGCACGGTGACTTCCCGCCTTTCCCACTGCCTCTCCTCAGTTGAGTTTCATAGCTGAGACAGAAGGAGAGAAAGAGGAAAGGAGATAGATAGATACAACTCCTAGGGGAGGTGGGAGGGTTGTGAAGACTAATTCCTGCTGTTCCCAGAGATCACCTGTTACAGGTAAGTAACTGTGCTATCTCCAGGAACAAGCAGGAAGGAGTCTTCACATATGGGGACTCCCTAGCTGTAGATGCCAGGGGAGATCCCATAAAATGCATATTCCTGGAACAGGACGGCATTTCCCAAACCTGGATCCCCGGCATCCCTTGAGGGATGGGGGGTAGGAGTTGAATAGAGAAGAGCTGCAAGGAACAGCAAATCTAAAGACTACAGGAGAGAGGAGTCTTTAGAAAGTATGTCAAGTATAATTAAATATTTAATGAACTAGTACAATATAGAGCTTACCTACTGGATTGTAGGAAGTAGAACTGTGATGGAGTGTACTGTAGATGCAGTAGTGGAATCTTCAAGGTAACTTCACAGCAGTGAGGATGAAGTTCCAAATCAGGAATGGGCAGGTGACCCAGGTGTCAACTGGGGCAGGAGAAGAACGTCATGTCTTCAATGGAAAGCTTTATGAGAAAAAGCTGAAAACTCTTTTAAGTACAGAGTTATTAACATTGAGGACTAAAAGAAGAAGACTGACCGATCTGGAGAATTAGCCCAGTCCGGAAGGGAAGAGGGGGTATGGAAAAAAGCCCCTATTCCCAAGGAGAACAGAAGTGTACTCAGAAATACTGAAGATGTACACTGTCATTCCTAACTGGTAAGAGATAGGAAGACAATGAAGTGTGATACTTCATGGATAGGGAGATCTATAACAAAAATAGAAGCTGTTGATGTCACAGCAGTAATTGTGTGTATAACCGCTCCCACTTACTGAGCCGTATGAGAATAGGCAAGTTAACTGTCTGGACCCCTTAAGAAGGTAAAAACTTTATAGCACAGTTAGGGAGATAGTAGGTAATACCTAGTGTCCTATGGACATCTCCCAAAGGGCGCATATATAAATATATATATATATATATATAGATAGATATCTATCTATATCTATCTATATATATATATATATATATATATATATATAGATATATATAGAGAGAGAGAGAGATACATACATGTCTATATATATGTGCATATATGTCCAGATATGTGTGATATATAGATATATATAGATATATAGATAGATACAGATGGGCATGGCTTATGCCCATACAGATTACAAAAATATGTATGTATAGGACATATACATACAGGAATATGACTCCGAGAATACATGCCTGCAACTGAACCACAGAAAAACATTCACATGGGGAATGTGATGGGAAAAGATTCATCTAATAAGGGGGTGAAAACCACCTGAAGATATATAGAGAATCTATTTCTGTGGTGCAGGAATGTAGTTCAGTGGAATAACCAGTATGGTTGCGTGAAAAACAGAGGATAATAGCAGTCTGGTAAGAGCACGTCAGGAGTACTTTAGGACTCTGACATGTCCAGAGGACAAGAAAACGCATAGAGTAAGACACCAGGAGGACCAAGGGACTCAGGGGTATCATGTACAGTAAAAGAGTATGCGTTGTCCAAGTAGAGTAGAAAAGATAATGCCAAGCTGTAAGGAAAAAAGGGGTAGATTCCTGCCAGATTGGGAACTCCTTGGACATTCACGCAGAAAAAGCTTGTCTTCTGTATCACAATAGGAGACAAGAGGGTATAAAGAACCTATATAGCCATGGATGACTATATATGCTTTTCCTATTATATGGAAAACCCTCAGAGACAAAGTTCAATGCTCTACAGCAAGGGCCCATAGTGGAAAGCTTCTCTGAAGATTGCAGAGAGCATTGTGCAGGAGAATTATGAGATAAACTGACAGCAGTCAGATGTGGTGCCACATCCTAGGTAAGGATATGGCAAGAAGAAGATAACCTGCAGTGAGTAGTATCATGCAAGATAGTTGAAAGTAACTTGCAAGAAACATTAAAGCAAGCGCTGGAAGGTCTGCTTGTACAGCAACTGAACAAAAGAGCAGAGGGGATCCCCCTATATAAAAACAGGGAGAAAAACAGACAGAGGGAGCGGAGATATTCCCGTCCCAGTCTGATGAGTTGTTCAGAGCATGCATTGAAGGATAGCAAAAAGTCTACACTGGAAAGAAAGAGAAGTGTTTCAGTATGGTACCAACTCGAGCAGGGGAAACCCTGGAAGAGAGGGGCTTGGAAGGTGACGTACCATATGGTAAGTCAGCTGAAGGAGAAAATGTCCCTGCGGGGACAAACTATCCTGGGATAATTGTAATCTCCCTTTATAATAAAAAGAAAGGGAGAATTCTGTAACCCATGGACAAAAATATACTAACAGCTTAGCATACTGAAAAGAAAAAACAGTGTAGGGTTTGAAGAATAACTTCTGGTAAGAAGCAGCTAACTGTAGATTGCAACATACAGAAACCTATGGTTGCTGGCTATGATTAGCCTGGTTAGAGTCTGGAGACTTCAGACGAGGATGAGATGTCCCTTGCTTGGGTACACATCTGGAGGATGGGCAGAAGAAGGATGAAACTTTCTTTTCCTAGGGAAAGAAGGTTTGGTAGGACATTTCCTATGCCCTGGGGAAAAAGAAGGCTTAGGACGGTTTCCAGAACTAGGAAAGTCAGTGGAGCAATGAGCAACCTGACGTAAAGCCTCTTTATTGAAGAGATTTTCTCCAGTACAAGGAGAATTACCCAGTGTATGTTGTGCCCATTTGCTCAAGTCTGAAGCCTGCAGCCAGGCTGTACGCTCCAATGGCAATAGCAGAGGATCTGCTAACAGACTCAAAAGAGTCTAGAGAAGCACGAGAAAGGAACCAAGAGATATTCCTGCTATGATTGAGAAGCAAGGAAAAGTCAGAGGCCTTAGGTTCTGACAAAAAAGGAGACAAAAGAGATAATTTCTCTGTGACCTCCTGAAGTGTCAGACTCATATAAAAAATATATGAAATAATTTTTGAAGCCAGCATAGAAGTTTGGAAGGTTTGACGTCCAAAGGTATCAAGTGCTTTAGATGCACGACCTGGCGGATAAGAAGAATGCTTTTTCTTGCTTCGTACCTTCCTCATTGCTGATTCCACTACAATGGAATGATGTGGAAGTTGGTTTTTCTGGAACCCTGGAGAGGGAGGTACCTGATACAGAACGTCAATGGCTGTAGAAGGCAAAGGAACCTTTAAGGGTGATTCCCATATCCTCAGAAGAAGATCCTGTAAAGAATGATGTAAAGGAAGCATTATGTTTTCCTTTTCTGCAGGATCTTGGTTAAGAGAAAAACCAGGAATAGGAATGGCAAGAAAAGCTGCCATGTCAAGGAGAAACTTCTGAAAAGAAGGATTTCCAATAGGAACTAATCCTGGGCAAGCTGAGGTTGAAGGAGCAGCTTGAGCACCAGAAGATATATTGGACTGGTGCAGAAAAAGAATCCTGCTCGATGGACTGTGATACTGACAGTTCTGATTTGAGGCATTAGTACTGCATCGTCAGTGCCTGGTATCGATTCCAAACTAGGCATAGAAAGGATCGATGGCACCGATGGAACTGCAAGAATCGACACCGATACCGGTATCGGAGATAATGTCATCGAAGCGGTACCGAGGTAACCAGAGAGCCTTGGTGAATATGCTCTGTACTGCATAGCCGGAAACGATATGGATGGGTTCCGAAACGCATCGGTACCAAGTCATCTAGACTGGATATCGATTCTAGACTCGGCATCGAAGCGAGCGAGTCTATCGATGCATGTCTAGAAGGTACCGATGTTGGTGGTGGTATCTGCGATGCCGACACATGAAAGTCAATTGGAATCTCATCGAACGGCACCGAAGGTACCGAGGACGTTCGAAGACGATGCCCGGCGACGAGAGGAGCATTCGACACCCGCACCGATGTCGGGGTGTCGGTACCGCTCGAAGTCGTTACCAACCCCGAGCACGGTGAAGATATAGGAAAGTCAATCTGGGTCGTATCGATCGGCCCTGAAGGTACCGAGGATTCCAGATGACGATCCCAGGTAAAGGGTGGAACACTCGATACCTATGCCGATACAGATACCGGGGTATCGGTACCGCTCGAAGCCGGTACCAACCCCGAGCATGGCTGGAATACAGGAAAGCCAATCTGGGTCGTATCGATCGGCCCCGAAGGTACCGAGGACACCAGATGACGATCCCTGGTGAAGAGTGCGGCACTCGACACTGATGCCGGTGCCGGGTTATCGGTACCGCTCGAAGCGGATACCACCCCCTGGCACGGCTCAGGTATGTTCTGTGAGGGGTGAGCCCCAGGAACAACCTGAAACCCCGTGAATGCTTTGGAGCCCGAAGACTCCCGCCGGGGTTTTATTGCCAATGGGATCTTGAAGGCAAGGCCGGAGCCGTCATCATGCTGTGCATGAGACTTACCCTTCAAGAATTGGCTAGTCTTAACAGACTGTTTGTGGGTTACCTGATCCTAGAGAGAAGAATAAACCAGTGTCCTCACCTTAGGAGGAAAAACGGTAACGAGGGAAACTCGAAAAACGGAAGGTCTTCTCCCAACCATATAGCCTGAAGTATCAGGGGAAAAAAGGTCAGGACCCAGACAGTTAGACACCAAGCATTGGAGTCTAAAAAGAAAACTAAGTTTCCACAGTGAAGGCACTTCTTAGGGGAAGAAGGCTCCATGTTGGAAAAGGCCTGGTAGGCCCCAAAAATTAAAACAAAAAACTGAGGAGAAATATTTCTCTAAGTTTAGAAAATAAAGCACCGGCGGTACCGGTATCGGCGGGAAAGACAGCCGCGACCACAAGAAAACAAGAAAATAAGGATTTTAAAGAAAAAGGTTTCTGCAGTAACAGGAGGACGTCCTGTTGGCTCCGCGGAAAAACGAAAACTGAGGAGAGGCAGTGGGAAAGGCGGGAAGTCACCGCGCAGGCACGAGGGATGCTCCCAAAAGCTTTCTGATTGGATGCTAGGGAGCATTCCCGTGCGGGCTCCGTCGGTACCGACGTACCCATATGTGAAGACTCATTCCTTCTTGTTCCTGGAGATTGGTCAGGACCCAAACACTTTAGACACCAATCATGGGTGTCGGTGACAGAAATAGTACCGCCACATTTTGTGCACTTTTTAAACCCGGAGGCGGGCTTCTCCATGAGGAGAAAATTTTTAGGCCTAAGGCCCAAAAACTGAAAATGCACAGTGAAGAAAGTATAAAAGTTTTTGTTTTGTTTTTTAAAGAAAGAAAAGAAAAGACCGGCGGTACCAGTCCGACGTCGAAGAAGGCAGACGCGACACAAAAGAATAAAGAAAAAATAAAGAACTTCTTCTGCGGTGACAGGAACACGACCTGCTGGCTCCGCGGAAAAGAAGAACTGGAGAGAGGCGGTTGGGAAAGGCGGGAAGGCAGCGCGCAGGCGCTGTGAGATGCTCCCAAAAGCTTTCTTACTGGACGCTGGGGAGCGTTCCCGCGCAGGCTCCGTCGGTACCGACGAAACCCATATGTGAAGACTCATTCCTGCTTGTTCCTGGAGATCAGCAGGAATCAGTCTTCACAGAAGGGTATCATCGGTACTGACGGAGCCCGCATGGGAACACTCTCCAGCGTCCAATAGAAGAGCTTTTGGGAGCACTCCACTGCACCTGTGCCGCTGCCTTCCTCACAGCTCTCTTTAGTTAGGTTGTAGCTGAGAGATGGGTACAATTTTCTCTTCTCCTAGGGAGGAGGGTGGGATGTGAAGATCGATTCCTGCTGTTCCCAGAGATCATCTGTTATAGGTGAGTAACAACGCTATCTCCAGGAACAAGCAGGAACACAGTCTGCATAGATGGGACTCAAGTTTCCAGGCACTGGACAGAGCATGTCCATGAGGCAAAAGAATGGAGCCAAACAGGTATGGACACAAGTTGGCCTCAACGGATTCGAGTGCAGTAGTCAAAGAGGGAGTCAGGTGCCAGAGATGGAACTGGTGGGAGTTAAGATTAAGTCCCAAAGTGATGTTGAAGTACAGCCTGACCAAACACAGCATCCTGATGGTAATCCCTGTCCAGGCAGTAGTGAGCCTCACAAAAGTGTGAACAGAGGACTAGGGGGCTGCTTGACAGATCTCTTGTATGGTGACAGATGTTACCATGGCTCTGTCATTGTGAATGGTAATGTGACCCTCATGAGAGAGAGACCAGCCTGATCATAGGCTTGTGAGATGCAGCTGGCAATCCAGCTGGATAGGGTGCGCTTCGACACCGGAAGACTTAAGTGGCTGGGGTCAAAAGGAAAAAAAAAAAAAAGAAAAAGAGGATTTTCTAAAATCCTTAGTTCTATGCAAATAGAAAGAAAGAGCACACTTGCAGTCCAGGGTATGCAGTGCTGCCTCAGCTTTGGATGCATGCGGCCAGGGAAAAAAGACCAGTAGCATTACCAACTAGTTGAGATGAAAAGTGGAAACTACTTTTGGAAGGAAAGGTGGAATTGAGTGTAAGGAAGATCCACCACAAAAGCTTGTAGCTCACTGATGTGACGAGCTGAAGTGAGGGAGGAAGAGTACCTTCCATGATAGAAATTTTAGAGGTGTGGTAGCCAGGGCTCTAAAGGAGCTTTGATAAGTTGAGCTAGGACCACATTAAGGTCTCAAGCCATTGGTGGTGGTCTGATTGGAGGCTTGGAAAACAGAAGACCACGCATGAATCGCTGCACCATGGGGTGCAAGGAAATAGAACATTTGAGGTTTATGAAAGGCTACAATAGCACTTAAATGAACTCTGACAGAGTTAGTCTTGAGTCCTGTGGAGGACAAGTGGAGAAGATATTGTAGAATAAGCTCCACTGGGCAATCGGATTGGTTCACTTGCTTGGTGGTATACCAAAGAGAGAACAGACGCCACTTGAAGGCATAAGATCGCCTAGTAGAAGGCTTGCGAGAGGCAAGCAGGATATCTTTGACCAGTTGCGGAAGATTGAAGTCATCAAAAGTCATGCTTTCAGGAGCCACACTATGAGATGGAGGGTTCATGGATTAGGATAGAGAAGTCTCCGATCCTGGGAGAGAAGGTCGGGGGCATTACCCAAATTGAGGGGTGGAGCCCATGCTAGACGAAGTAGCAGAGGAAACCACGGCTGACGAAGCCATTAAGGGGCTACCAAGATCAGAGAGGCTCTGTCGGCCTGCAGTTTGAACAGAATCTTGGGAATCAGAGTGGTTGGTGGGAATATGTAAAGCAAGTCCTGTCCCCATTCAAGGAGAAAAGCATTGGGTTGCTAGACTGATTGGGGAAGGAACTCTGGAGCAAAAGAGTTGTAGATGCGTATTCTCCTGAGTGGCAAACAGATCTATTCTGGGGCTCCCCCATATCTGGAAGAGCAAAGAGACAGTCTGCTGACTGAGCATCCACTCATGTGGATGGAGAATGTGGCTGAGTCTGTCCACTAAGACATTGAGATGACCTGAGAGGTACAATGCCCGAAGGTGGATGTGGTGTGTGATCACCAGAGACCAGAGGTAAAGGGCTTCCTGACACAGGGGATAGGAACCAGTTCCTCCCTGCTTGTTCATGTACAACATAGCTACCTGGCTGTCCGTCTGGACTAATATGTATTTGCCCAATAGTTGGAGTTGAAAAACCTGCAGGATATTTGTAAGAGCACAAAGTTCCAGGAGATTGATCTGCATCTGGGATTCATGGGCTGACCTTTGCCCTTGAGTGGTAAGGTTGTTGAGATGTGCTCCCCAACCAAGTTTGGAAGCATCTGTGGTTAGGGTGCACTGGGTTGGGAGCATCTGAAACAGTGACTTTCCTAGAAGATTTGAAGGGGGGGGCGGGGAGAGAGACACCACCACTGAAGGGAGTCGGCTAGATGAGGTGTTACACAAATTTTGTCTGAGATCTGGCCCATAGCTTGAGACTATTGGGAAGAAAGTGTCTATTGGGCTTGTCTCATGTGGAGACAGGCATATGCGACAACGTGTACCATTGAGGCCATATGTCCCAGAAGGTGTAGCATGTCTCGCGCTGTCACAAAGCTTTGGCCTTGTATCGTGAAGGCCAGCTCGATGAGGTGTGTAAAATGATCCTAGGGAAGGAAAGCTTGGCTCTGACATATATCTAGAAGTACTCAGATGAATTACAGCTGTTGTGCTGGAACAAGGTGTGACTATGGGAAGTTTAGAACGAATCATAGACATTGGCGTACAGTGATAGTGCGATGAAGAGACAGTTTTACCCCCCCTGAGGAGTCTCCCTTTATCAGCCAGTTGTCTAAGTAGGGGAAGGTGGAAACCCCCAGTGTGCGCAAGTAGGTAGCAGCAACTGACATGCACTTTGTGAAGACTCTGGGAACAGAAGCTAGGCTGAAAGGTAGCACTCAATATTGGTAGTGCACCTGTTGAGCCCTGAAGCCCAGATATTTTTGGTGATGAGGGTGGAGCAGCACATGCGTGTAAGCATCTTTGCTATCTAGAGAACATAGCCAGTCGCCCTTCTGGAGATAGGGCAGAAGGGTACAGAGGGAAATCATTTTGAACTTTTTCCGAATGAGGAACTTGCTGAGATCTGAGAGATCTAGGATGGGCCCGTGTCCTCCCGTCTTCTTTGGGATATGAAAGTAGTGAGAGTAGAAGCCCATGACTTCTTGGGTGGGAGGGACTTTTTCAATAGCCCTTTGAGAAAACAAGATGGTCATCTCTGAGGCAAGGAGTCCTGCCTTATGGAGGATTTGCAGGGTAAGTCCTTTGGGAGTTGGGTTGGTGGGTAAGCTCCGGAGGTGAAGCAGATAACCCCTTGTGACTAATGTTGAGAGTCCATTTCTGTGACATGATAGGCACAAAGGCGGCCTGAAATGTGCAGGGGCTGGGGACCCAGCAAAGGTCGAATGACTATGCTTTCTAGGAAAGTCAAAAACCAGGTGCTTGCTGTTGTGCAGCGGCTGGTTGGGGTTTAGGAATCTTGGCCTTTATAGGTTGACAAGGACCTTGAGGCCTCTGCTGTTGTTGCTGAGGTCGATAAGAAGTGGAAGATTGGTAAGAAGGATAATATCCCTTCTTCCTAGCATAGAAAGGCTTTTTAGAAGTAGTCGTCTTTCTAGAAGGGTTTGAAGTCTTTCTAGAGAGGAGCTTGAGGATAAGATCATCTGCCTCAAGTTCCCCTGCCTTCTCTCTCCAGCATTTGCCAAAAAGGTTTTCACCAGAGCAAGGAATGTTGGCTAACTTATCTTGAACCCTTTTCGCCAGATCCAAAGCTTGAAGCCAAGCAATTCTGTAAGCACCTATGCAGACAGCAACTGCTCTGCTAGTAGATTCAAAGGTATCACTGGCAGCTCTGGTAAGGAATTTAGAGGTATTTAGAGCTTGCTTGAACATAGTCAAGTATGAGTCACGTTTATCATCAGGGAGGATGGGGCAAAGCTTCCTAGATCTCTGGATACATCTTTAAGGTACATGCCCATATAAAGGGTATAGGATATAATCCTAGAAGCAAGCATACAAGCTTGGAAGCATGGCATCCAAAGGCATCAAGAGCCCTGGCATCCTTGCCAGGAGGCACCGACGAATGAGTCTTAGACATCTTATTGACGATTTCACTACCATAGAATGGTGTGGAAGTTGATTTTTTTCAAACCTTGGGTATGGAGGAACTCGATACATGGTATCTAGACGTTTAATTATAGGCGCAACAGTTAGTGGGACCTCCCACATATGTAGCATTAGATCCTGTAGGATTCGATGCACCGGTAATGTTGCTGCCTCCTTGAGTGTTGAGGGGTACTGGAGAATCTCCAATTCCTCAGCCCTTGGTTCCATTTCAGATGAAGCAGTGATTTGTAGATCTGCTGCCATATCTCAGATGAAGTCCTGAAAGGGCATGTCCTCTGGCAGGAAGCAATGTCATGCATGTGGAGGGGAAGCATTGGAGGGAATATCTCTGGTGGCCCTGGAGTCTTCTGATGTTTCCTCGGACTCAGAGGAAGAAGAGACGGACTCTGAAAGGAAATCTAAGTATAGACAGTCTCGAGCAGATAACTGTGCTCAGTGTGTCCCGCACCAGATGGGGGTATCGACGATGCTTATCAGTTCCAGTAGAGGAATCTGAGGCAGGGGTCCCACCTATACAGATTCTAATGGAAGGATTGGAGGGAGGGGTCCCATTGATACTGTCTCAAGAGGTGGAATCGTCAGAAGTGGTCCCGATGCAATCAGTTCAAGAGCCGGCATTGGACCCAAGGGTATGGGAATCGAAGCCAATAGCAGTATCAGAGTCACTGGGGTTGTTGATATTTGCGGTACCGCAGTGGCCAGTAGTTTCTCCAAGGTCCTTTCGATAGCCAAAAAGCGCTGATCGATAGACGTTACTGATGCCTGGGTTGATGGTAATATGGGGCTGATAGCCACTGTCCCAGAGCACGGCATCAGTAGCTCGACCTGGTGCCCCTGAGTGGCTTTAGATTGGTCCTCCCGTCGGGGCTGCTTGGCAGGCCTGTCAGCATCTGATGCACCTTTTGATGCATCTCTTGGACAATGAGACTTACCTCGGTATTCGGTATCGGACTTCAACGCCGATAAAGATTTTGACTTCTGTCTGGACTTCTTTGGAGACCCTAGACCCAATAAAGGAAGCCAAGCCCCTCGACGATGCCAAGGCTACTGAAATCAAATCCAGGGCAAACAGTGATTCATACTGCCTGGAACTATTCTGTAGGCCTCATTTGGTCATTTGCTTGCACAAAGGACAGTTATCCAGCCTATGGTCTGGGCCCAAACATTTAAGACACCAATCATGGGAATCAGTGACTGACATAGTGCCAGAGCACTCAGAACACTTTTTAAAGCCACTGACGTGTTTGTCCATGACAAATCAAATCATATAGGCCTGAGGCCTTTAAGGGCAGTAGAACTGCCTGAAGAAAAATAAAATAAAGAACTCTAAAGAATAGAGACGGTGTCGACAGGAAGGCAGAGCACAGTAATAAAACCAAAAAAATAATTAAGTTTTTTGACGGTGACAGGAAGGGCTTCCTGCTGGCTCTACCGAAAACGAAGAACTGAAAAGAGCAGTGAGGAAGGCGGGAAGGCAGCGGCACAGGTACAGTGGAGTGCTCCCAAAAGCTCTACTATTGGATGGTGGGGAGGGTTCCCGCACGTGCACCATCGGTACCAACGATACTCATCTGTGAAGACTGCATTCCTGCTTGTTCCTGGAGATACAGTATTCTCACCCCTACTCTTTTGGGTTGCTCCCTGAGGGCGGCCAATACTGCCCGCTCGTATTTTTCATTTTTCTTGGGATCTCTTCAAGTGTGTTTCCTGTATCATCAGAACATCAGCTTTTTAATTAGTGCCTTCTTTTATCAAGGTCCTTCGCTTATGACCTGTATTGAGTCCTTTAAAATTTAAGGTCACTATTTTTATCTCCCCCCCCCCCCCCATTGTGTTTTGTGGCTTAGTCAGCTTTGTGAATCCTTTAGATATGTTTCTTCTAGATGCGAGACCTGGAATCCATTTCCACCTTCCTCCCCCCTCCCCCATTTTACACTGCTCCCCCTTATCTCCGGAGCCTTCCTCGCTCCTCCTCAGGTTCCATGGTAACTCCATCCCCCATCTTGTCCCCCCCTCCACCCATCTTCGTCCCCCTCCCTCTATCATCACATCCTCTATTCCCCTTATATTAGTGCTTCATTTATATTCATTCTGCATCATTACTCATATGACATCCTTCAAACCCTTTCCACTCACACCATTTTCAACATACCACTTACTTACTTCTCCCCATACCAATTCTCTCATCCATGTTGGCCTTTATAATAACAAACAGCGTCCAAAGAGTCACTTAAGCTTTCAGGTATCCTGTGATTTCTTCACCAGTCCACCTTTGTTTTTTCTCCTTTTAGCTTCCCTTTTGCCATACACTGGTTTTCTTTGTCACCTGTACCCTTGGTTCATTGATAAGTGGAATCGTGGTTATGCCCGCTTCCTGCATGGCAACTAGTCGCCATCCTTGTCACTCCATTCCTAGCGCAAGCCAGTCCCTCTGGATATACCCAGTGATAGCACAGTTTCTCCTCGTGCAGTCGTACTGTCAATTTCTGCCAGGCCTTCCAGCGTTGTAACATGGCAATCCATCTGCAGCAGCCAGCACAGCCTCTCTGCCCTGCTCCTCCACCCGATCGGCAACATCGAGGGAGAGCGGGAAGGTAAGCTCCTCCCTGCTCCCCTCCGACAAGGCCAATCGGGCCCGACGAAAACCTCTCAGTCGGACTTTAAAATCCATCTGCAGCAGGCAGCACAGCCTCTCTGCCTTGCTCCTTCACCCAATCGGCAGCATAGAGGGAGAGCAGGAAGGTAAGCTCCTCCCCGCTCCCCTCTGACAAGGCCAATCAGGCCCTCCCACCAGGTCATAGATTACCTGTGGATCCAGACGTGCCCGTGTCTGGCATGCCTGAGCCTGAGGGCCTCGCCAGAGGGTCCTTTGGCATGGCCCTTAGGTGTGGCCCTTAGGCACGATTATGACCAAGGTATGTTGATCTACTCCGTAATAAGTCTTTTACCATTCACAGACCCTGTATGATATTGTAAGTAACCTAAAGCTTACTCTCTATAGCGAACTCATTGTAATCACTGCTGTATTCCACATAACCAGAATCAAAATATAACTTATTGCTGGAACCTCTACTAGCCACTTCCTACCAAACCATTACTAATGCACAGAACTGTAACAAAACTGCTACATTCTTGTTACACAAAATTGCAACAATTTTGCTACATTCTATCCATCAAATTGTTTTTACATTGTTTCAGTGCTACACACACCAGTCTGCTACCTACCCACTACTCCTCCATTAGATGCCTATAGTAACACACTGAACTTACATAAGTAATCCGTTATCCCTCAATTTATTCACCTTTCGCTCGCACTTCCCTCCCAGCATGGAGAACTATACCACAAAGCACACAACCTTATGGATCCACATCCTAGTACTCTCCATAGTCTCAGCCCTCCTATCAAATGCCTTTGAGGTGAAACATAACATAGCAAATTACATCCCAATAATCTATTCATACAGAACACCTCTCAATGTCAATTCCTGGTCCTATCCCCACTCACATCAAGTCCACCGAAAAAGCAGGCTCACATATATTATCCCTGAAATCACCACCCTCATATCCAATCCATCCCCCTCTAATATACGCCCTGATCAATGTACGCTCAGCCAGGAATAAGATTAAACTTATCGCAGACCTAATTTCTGATCACAACCTTGATATACTCTGTATTACAGAGACTTGGTTTCATAAAACAGATTCCGTCCTCATAAACCAACTTTGCCCTTCCACCCATTCAATCTACAACAGCATAAGAACAATCATCTATGCTCTAAATACGCCTCACTCCTATCCGAAATCAGTACCCATAGAGAGACCCAAACCTCCAAGGTAACCTCCACAACAACTTGGAACCAGTTTGACCCCCATCCCTTGAAAACATCCTTGCAATCTATTCAAGACAAACACAAACAGGTGCCAGGGTAAACTAAGAGGAAATGTAACACACAAGGGTGATAAACAGGAGAATAAGGGGGTCAGGATCCAAAGGCTCCTCTTTAATATCTTCCTTCAACTCATATGCAACATATTCCAAGAATACCACATACAATATCAACTGTACGCAGACGATATAATGTTCTTACCCCCTTTAACATCTCCAAGCCAAACTTCACCAATATCAGCAACTGTTTCTCTAAGTTAAGACAATGGCTCCACCAACACAACCAAACCAAAACAGAAACCATCCACATCTTCTCCAAACCATCCTTTGTTCCCCGTCCTCCATTGTCCTTGGAGACTACACCATCACAGTAAAGACTGAAGTCAAATACTTAGGCCTAATAGACCAAAATCTCACTTTTCTTGAGCAGATAAAAACAACAACTAATTCCATCTACTTCAAAATACGAACCCTTAGGAACCCCCGTCCCTTACTGAACCCAGACTCCTTCTGAACTGACTGCCAGGCCCTAACAATCTCGACCCTTGACTACTGTAACATCATATACCATGGTCTCCCAAAACACAGCCTACACCCCCTCCAGAACACCCTTGCACGCCTAATAACAAGCTCACCTAGACAAGCCCACATCACCCCCATCCTTAAGGGCCTCCACTGGCTCCGTATACAAGCTAGGATACAATTTAAAGCCATTACCTTAATTCACAAAGTTCTACACAATGAATCCGCCCTCTGCTAACTCTCATTCCTTTCAAAACTAAATTCCACCTGACCACGTAGATCAAACACAACAAACATTTTAAACATTCCATCACAAAAGAAAAAGTGCACACAATCTACATGTAACCGAGCCTTCTCCCTCTATGCCCCCTCTATATGGAATGCCCTCCCCCTGGCCTAAGAGGCTGCAATGACCATGCGGAATTCCGCAAAAAGCTTAAAACCTTCCTCTTTAGTGAATACTTTACCCTGCCCTCCTAACCACCAGATCTCCAATGCTAGTCAAACTTAAAACCCATCCAAAGCTAATCAAAAATTAAACCCCCTCTCCTCCCTCCATTCTCCTATCTCCCTACTTCTCATCTCCCAACATAAACATGTAAATAGTTATATTGAAAATGTTATACCATTGTTCAAACTGTTGTTGTTCCTTGTAAAACAGCTGTAAATACACTGTTACAATTTGTTCATTGTAAATCGTTTTGAATTGCAGAAAAAATGGTATATAAAAAATGTTAAATAAATAAATGCTAAGTCCGCATATATTAACACCATGTGTCCCTTCCATTGAATCTTTCTAGTTGCTCTTATCTTGGCTATTATCTTTTCTTTTTTTTCTGCAAAATCATGCACCCATATAATAATGTCAATTGCCTGCTCATTTCTTCTGGAACCCAGTTTTATGTCCTTCACGCCTCCACTCTCCACTGTTACTTGGAGAATCACTGTGCAAATTTCTTGTTCAACCACCATACAGTCCGATATTCCTCCTGTTCTGGGACCCCCTTAATTTGCAGGTTATTCCGTCGGGACCCGTTTTCCAGGTCCTCTACTTTCAACTCCAGTGCTGTCTTTGCCGCCTCCAATTCTTTCAGGGAGTCTTTTACTACTCCCACTGCGCCCTGCAGGTCTTCTATGTGACCCTCCGTTTCCTCTACTCTCCACCCCACATCATTCAGGTCCAACTGCATTTCACTCAACACTCCCTCCATTTCCGTTCTGATGCCTGCCATTTCAGCTCGTTCATCTTTAGTAATCTGCACTATCACTCCAGTATCTCAACCAGCCATAGAGGCTGCCATGGCTCTCACATTATGAGCTGTGACATGGCCTTGAAGAGGAAGACTCTTACTCTCATAAGCAAAGGATATGCATTGTGCAATCCATTTGGATAGAGTTCTCTTGGAGACTGGAAGTCCCAAATGACTAGAATCAAAAGCAATAAAAAGTTGAGAAGACTTTCTATGTTGCTGTGTTCTTTGTAGGTAAAAAGCCAAGGCTCTTTTACAATTCAATGTATGAAGGTTCCTTTCTGCATTAGAGGCATAAGGCCTCGGAAAGAATACAGGAAGATAAATTGATTGATTTAAATGAAAAGGCAAAACCACCTTTGACATAAAGTGTGGAGGAGTTCTAAAAACAAACTTATCATGGTGAAACCTAGTATAAAGAGGATCAGCCACTAAAGCTTGCAATTCACTAATGCGACGTGGCGAGGTGATTGCAATTAGGAAGATGACCTTCCAGGACAAAAGCTTTAGGGTTGTAGTGGCTAAAGGTTCAAAAGGCGGTTTCATGAGCTGCCCGAGAACTAGGTTTAAATCCCATACCACCGGTGGTGGCCTGATGGGAGGCTTTGTTAATAGAAAACCTCTCATAAATCTTGTTATGAGTGGATGAGAGGAAATTGGTTGTCCATTTAGAGGCTTATAGGAAGCTGCAATTGCACTAAGATGGACTCTTACTGAATTTGTCTTTAGACCAGAATTTGATAAATGAAGTAGATACTCTAGTATCGATTCCAAAGGTATCATAAGGGAGTTTAACCCCTTCTGTGAACACCATATAGTAAAACGTTTCCACTTGAAGGTGTAAGAGCATCTGGTGGAAGGTTTTCTAGAAGCCTGAAGGATATCCTTTACCTGTTGAGAAAGGTTAAGATCCTGAAGGTCTAAGCTTTCAGCAACCAGGCCCTGAGATGCAGGGACTGGGGATTCGGGTGCCATAGCATCCCATTCTCTTGGGAGAGGAGATCTGGAGCATAGCCTAACTCCAGAGGTGCAGCTTGAGAGAGATGTAGAAGCAGGGGATATCACGTTTGGCGTGGCTACCGTGGAGCTATGAGGATCATGCGACCTCTGTCTCTCTGAAACTTGAAGAGTGTTTTGGGGATGAGGGGAATGGGTGGGAAGGCATAAAGGAAGTCCTGACCCCAGTGAAGAAGGAAGGCGTCCCTTGCCTGGCAATTTTGAGCCGGAATCCTGGAACAGAACCGGGGAAGTTTGGCATTCAGTGGACTTGCAAATAGGTCTATGTCTGGTGTTCCCCAGATCTGAAATATCTTGGCCACCTGGTCTAGGTGGAGAGACCATTCTTGAGGCAGCAGTACTCGGCTGAGTTTGTCTGCCCAAAGGTTTTGAATGCCTGGAAGATATACCACGAGAAGGTGAAATTGATGCTCTCTGGCGAAGGCCCATAGTCGTAAAGCTTCGTTGCATAATGACAAGGAGCCTGTTCTGCCCTGCTTGTTCACGTAGAACATAGCTACTTGATTGTCCGTTTGGACAAGGACTGTCTTGTAGCTGAGCTGGGCATGGAATACTCAAAGAGCTAGATAGATTGCTCTGAGTTCTAGGAGGTTTATGTGAAGACAAACCTCCTTTGGAGTCCAGGTACCCTGGGTAGAGAGATGATTCAGGTGTGCTCCCCATCCCTCCTGTGATGCATCTGTTGTTAGGGTGGCCTGGAATAAGGGTTGCTGGAAAGGAGACCCCACTAGAAGATTTTCCAGCGATTGCCACCATTGTAGGGACAAGATCAGTCATTGTGAGTTTGATATCTTGTCCGACAGACGTCCTGTGTCCACTGTGTGGATAGGGTCCACTGGGCTGCTTGCATATGAAGGTGAGCATAGGGAACCACATGAACCATGGATGCCATATGTCCCAATAGTTGTAGTAGTTCTTGAGCAGTTAGGGAGGACTTCACCACTGCCTGAGAAACCAGCTGTATTATACAAAGACAGCGGGGTTGTAGGAGAAAAGCCCTTGACTGTCTGGTATCTAGATGAGCTCCTATGAACTCTTGGGACTGAGACGGAGCAAGTTGGGATTTTGGGAGGTTTATGACCAATCCCAAGTATTGAAGGATTCGCATTGTGCGAGACAGTGCAGATCTGGCTTCTGGAACCGTGGGGGCTCGAATGAGCCAGTCATCCAAGTAAGGGAAGACGAATATCCCCAGGGTTCGCAGAAATGCAGCTAACTACTGCCATGCATTTCGTGAATACTCTTGGTGCCGAAGCCAGACCAAAGGGAAGAACCCTGTATTGGAAATGTTTTCCCTTGAAAAGGAATCGTAAGAATCTCCTGTGATCTGGATGGATCAGAATGTGAGTATATGCATCTTTTAGATCTAGAGAACAAAGCCAATCCTGACTTTGAAGATATGGCAGAAGAGTTCCCAGAGAAATCATCTTGAACTTTTCTCGGAGCAGATATTTGTTCAATTCTCTGAGGTCTAGAATGGGTCTGTGTCCTCCTGTTTTCTTTGGAATAAGAAAATAGGGGGAGTAGAACCCTGCACCCTGCTGAAGAATGGGCACCTTCTCTATTACTCCTTGAGCAAGGAGTGCTGAGACCTCTTGATCCAGTAGATTGCCTGTAAAGGTTTGAGAAATGAACTGTCTTATGATTGTAGGAGGGGGCATACTTTGAAAATGAAGCTTGTACCCCTCTCCCACAATGGACAGAGTCCAGTTTTCTGTTATTTGGTGCCATCTGTTGGCAAAATGACACAACCTGCCTGGAACATTTAGGGGTTCTGGCCCCTTCAGAGGCAGGAAGGCTAAGTTCTCTATGAAGGAGTCAAAGCCCTTGAGGGGGCTGGGCCTGTGGAGCTGGTTGAGCTCTAAGGCCTTTTGGCTTCTTTTGTCTAGATTGTTGTTGTTGACCCTTCTGGGCAACTTGACCCTGAGCTTGCCCTTGCTGGGTATAGGATGGATACAACTTCCTCTTTTTGCTGAAAGGGTTTTTTATAGGGTTTCTTTTTGGCTGGAGTGACTGTAGATTTTGACAGTCTGTCTAAAGTGAGATTGTCAGTATCTATCTCATTAGCCTTCTCCTGCCAATTCTTTCCAAAGAAGTTTTCTCCTGTGCAAGGGATGTTTCACAATTTATCCTGTACCCAAATCTCCAAGTCTGATGCCTGAAGTCAGGCAATCAGACATGCATCAATGGCAATAGCAGAGGTTCTGCTGATGCATTCAAAGCAGTCAAAGGCTGCACGGTTTACAAACTTGGAGACATCTTGAGCATGCTTGACCAGAGTGAGAAAGTCCTGTCGTTTGTCCTCAGGGAGAAGGGGGCTCATAAGCTCCAAATCTTCTGTGACCTCTTTGAGGGACATTCCCATATATAAAATATATGAGCTGATCCTAGCTGAAAGCATGGAAGCCTGAAAAGGTTGACGCCCAAAAGCGTCAAGAGTCCTGCATTCACGACCTGGAGGTTTGGATGCATGTCTCTTTGCACTTTTCATCCTACGCATGGCTAACTCCACTACCAATATACCAATTTATAGATTCCCCCAGGGGTCTCATAGGTTACTCCTGCTCTCACAGGGTGGGAACCAAAATGCCAACATGCAGCACCTATGCCCCTACATCCACATCCTGATGAGCCTGCACATCCAGCCGGTAATGATGCACAAAGGAATGAAGCAAAGACCACATTGTTGCTCTGCAAATGTCCTTAGGTGGGACAAGACTGAACTCCATCCAAGAAGCCACCTGAGCCCTGGTAGAAAGGGCCCGTAAACCCACTGGAACGTGCCCCCTTCAGCAAATATGTGGATTCAATAGCACCTCAAATCCACTGAGAAATGGTTGCCTTAGAAGCCACCTCGTCCTTCGAGACCCACCAAACAGCATGAAGAGGCACTCCTAGCACCAAAACCTCTCGGCCACCTTCAAGTACCACTTAAGCATCCTGCAGACATTGAGCAAGCGTAGGTCCTTGGACTCTGTCAAACTGTGAGAAGCAGCTAAGGCAGTAACGTCATTGCCTGACTGAGGAAAAACGTCAAAAAACACCTTCAGCCAAAAGGAAAGAACTGGGCGAAGAACTGGGCGAAGAACCACCCTTTTCTTAGTCATCACCAAATAGGACTCCCTGCACGACAAAGTCTGAAGTTCTGAGATATGGCGCGCCAAAGTGCCACCAAAAACACTACCTTCAGGGTCAGATCCTTCAAAGAAGCCCTTGAAAGAGGCTCGAACAGAGGCAACACAAGTGTCAAAAGGATCAAGTTCAGATCCCAGGACAGAACAAGGGGATGACAAGGCAGTCTCAAATGCTTAACCCCTCGAAGAAAAAATGGACAATGTCATGATGAGAGGCAAGGGACTCGCCCTGCACCCAGCCCCGGAAACAAGCCAGGGCTGCAACCTGCACCTTCAAAGAGTTTAGGGCCAAACCTTTGTCAAGGCCATCCTGCAAGAAAGCCAAAATCTCAGGAAGTGCGGACCCAGGCTTCCAAATGTGCCAGACCCCCTGCACATAGGCCAAGGACATAGACCACTTACAAGCCTGTAACAGGGTATCAATCACCTGAGGGGAGTAGTCTGTGCCTCAAACGCGCCCTCTCAAGAGCAAGGTTGTAAGCGAGAACCGATCCACATCTGGCATCCAGACAGAACCCTGTGTGAGAAGATCCACCTTCCAAGGTAAAAGGAGAGGCTACACCAGATCCACATTCCACAGCCATCTGGGCCAGTCCAGGGCCACCAGCACCATGTGCACTGTGTGGCCTCGACTTGCTGCAGAACGCGACTGATTAGTAGCCATGGAGGGGAACACAGAGAAGCCTGTTGCTGAGCCAGGGTAGAACCAACGCGGGGGGGGGGCCTTGGGATTCGCCACTGGTGCCATTAAGTCCATCTTGGGGATGCCCCAGCGCCCCACAATCAAATGGAAGGCAGACTCCGACAGGGATCACTCCCCTGGATCCAAAAGATGACAGATCAGATAATCCGCCTGCACGTTTTCCCTCCCAGTAACATGCACCACTGACAGCATAAGCAGATGAACCTCTGCATACTGTAGGAGCGGAATGGCTTCCGCTGCCACCAATGGGCTTAGAATGCCACTTTGTTGGTTGATGTAGGCCACTGTCATTGCATTGTCGGTCAGCATTCTCACCACCCGCTGCTGAATCATAGGGAGAAAGCACTCAGACCAGATGCACTGCCCTTGTCTCTAGATAATGAATAGACCATTGGCTCTCTGGGCCATCTGGCTCAGACAATGAGCCCCCCAACCGAAAAGACTGGCATCCGTGGTCACAAGAGGCATTCCCAGTGCAAGGTTCACCAAGTCGAGACACCACTTCACACTTGCCCCAGAGAGCAAGGCGGACTTCCATTAACTGGCCTTGCAGGGACCACTACACTAACTGCCTGGAGTGGCCACATGTAAAGCTGAGTCCAAGGCACCAGCTCCAGGGATGCAGTCATCGAGCTGAGCACTTGCAGGTAGTCCCAAACCCTCGGGTGGAAAACTGCCCCCAGTCTTTGCACCTACCTTGCAACTTCATTATCCCGCCTTTCAGCAGATGCACCAATCCCCGGTAGGTATCAAGGCAGGCTCCCAGGTAACTCCAGGGATTGAGATGGGGGACAGACTGCTCTTGGCAAAATCACAGCCCAGCTCCTAAAACTGGTGGATAACGCAGGCTGTCGCCTCCCAACTATCCTGCAAGGATTTTGCCCAAATCAACCAATCATCTAAATAAAAATGTGCAAGGATGCCCCACTTCCACAAGATTGCCGCTACTACCACCATCACCTTGGTGAACACCCGTGGGGCAGTGGCAAGACCGAAGGGAAGTGCCTGAAACTGAAAGTGTCCCTGCGGCACAGTGAAGCGCAGAAACAGCTGATGTTCCGGGCGGATGGGAATATGCAAATATGCCTTGGACAGATCCAGGGACAACAGAATCTCCCCTTGTCGCACAGTTACAATGACGGACCACAATGACTCCATGAGAAACTTGGGGTGCCTGGAGAGTCCTGCTTAACCCCTTTAAATCCAAAATGGGCTGCCAAGATCCCTCTTTCTAGGGCACCACAAAGTAAATAGAGCAGTCCCACACCCCACTCCTCAGGGACACAGAGCTGCAGAAGACGTTCGAGACTGTCTGAACCGCCAAGACCTTGGCGGGGACTTGACAAGCAGACACCAAGAATATATCTGCGAGGGGTCTTGCAAACAAGAGTGTAACTCTTGCAGATCACCTCCAAGACCCAGGCAAATATCATAAACTGGGCTCAAGCGGGATAAAATAGACTTAGGCAACCACCTATCGACTGCACCTCTGCCAGGGCCCCCAAACCTTCATTGGGAGGACTTGGCAGCTCCAGGGGCTCCTGCAGCCCCACCTCTACCCCCCCAAGCACCCCTACGAAACGAGGGGCCATTCGGGAGAAAGCAGGACCTCTGAGGATTCACCATTCAGACTGGGCAAAACTTACGCGCCTCACATCCCCGGCCCCTAGAAGAGGCCCTATGGCCTGTCACCTTGGCTTATCTTCCGGAAGCCGAGGCACTTTAGTGCTCCCCAGGTCCTTCACCAACATTTCCAGATCCTTCCCTAACAGCAGCCTCCCCAAAAAGGGAAGCTTACTCAACCTTATCTTGGAGGTCAGATCCGCCAACCAATTCCGCAGCCACAACAAACAAGGAGCCACCACCATGGTTGCCATTGACTTGGTGGACACTCTAAGCAAATCATACAGGAGATCAGCCAGAAAGGCAGTACCAGACTCCAACTGGGCCACTTCCTTGCAGGCAGCCACCTTCGGGTTCTTTTTCAATCAACGCAAACATGCCTGTGCATAGGAGATCGAAAACCTGCTTAAGCAGCGCCTCCATTCTGCAGTCCTGCAGGTTCTTCAAGTTTGCGCCCCCTTCCACTGCAATAGTAATCTTCCTGGTGACAGCAGTCACCAGTGAATCCACTTGGGGAAGGCACAAGCGCTCCCTCTCATCCAGGATAGGGTAAAGTCTACCCATACTCCTACCAACCCCCAAGCCGGCATCAGGGTCCTTGCATGCCTCATCCACCATCACCTTCACCACGGAGTAGATTGGGAAGGAATGAGGCTTTTGAATACCCTCTAGGAGCAGGTCCTCCGCCTGCTCAAAGGGATCCAGCAGCAGATCATTCACAATCCCACAAAGTCACCAAGGTTTTAATGACCAAGGCAGGGGAGCTCATCCTTATGAAAAATCTGGATGACAGGAGCTCCCCCTCCTCAGGGTCTGGACCCTCCACTAAATAACTAACTAATTAAATAGACAGACCCTCTAGAGCCCCAGAGGATGCCAAAGAACCCATCGAGGCCCCATCCTCAAACATGGGGAACCTCTCCTGGCACAGACAATTCTCCACTATCGGGACCATTAGCTACCACCGCCGCACCCCCTCCAGTAAGGAGGGGGACTCCTCACCTAGCCCCTGTTGCATCAAGAAGGCCTGGTGTAGCAATAGCACAGAATCTGGGGAGAAAAGGGACTTACTCCCACTGCCCAACGAGCCCCCAACAGTCCCAGAGAGATCTGGGGATCCCAGCTGCAAAAACAGATTCCCTTCTCTCTGGAGCAGCAGAAGAGGCAGTATTCAAAATGGCAGCTGTTTCCACGAAGACTGCGGGTGATGCTGCCCTTCTCTCCGTGACTGCCTCCGATAAGATCTCTGCTGCAACAGCACTCTCCTTAATGCAGACACAGCAAAGCCCCACTGCGGAGAGCAGGCTCCGGTGGCTCCCACACACTGCACATTGGTCCCTCTCTACCTCAGCCATGTGCATGCTGCATGGGAGACACCCTTCCCCCAAACTCTGCCTCTCCCCGATGCTGCCTATCGATCTTTTTTAAAATTTGCCTTATCAATCAAGCGCAATGCAGGAGCACTGAAGGCTCAACCTCTGGCCCCTTCCCAGAAGTTGGGGAGGAGGAGGAGAAGGGGAAGCAGCCACCTTCTACCCACCCCAAGGGTCTCAAGGAGCAGCTGGTGGAGGGACCCAGTGCCACTGGGTTCTGCACCCCAAACGCGGCCCAGCACCCATAACAACAAAACAGTCAGCACAGGCTATCCTCATCCACCTGCTGGAGATTGAGAAATACTGGCTCTGCAGGGCAGCACAGGCTACTTAAGTTTGATCTCCATCTGCTGGTGGATGAGCATAACCCAATCGTCTGGACTGACCTGGAGGGGTGATTTGGAAACTGGCTTCTTTAAGAGCTGTACAAGAGGATATACCAAGTGAAGACATCGGCGAAAATTGTACAACGTTTGCCTCCATCTGCTGGCAAGGGAGCATAGCCCATTATCTGGACTGGTCTAGCAGGATGATAAGGAAAGCGTAGCTACTCACCTGTAACAGGGTGATCTCCGGGAACAGCAGGAATCAGTCTTCACATATGGGTATTGTCGGCACCGATTGAGCCAGTGCGGGAAAACTCCCCAGCGTCCAGTAGGAAAGCCTTTGGAAGCACTCCACTGCCCCTCTGCCTTTCCAACTCCTCTCCTGAGTTGAGTTTGTAGCTGAGAACAGAGGAAAATGAAATAGCCAACAACTCCTAGGGAGGAGGGTGGGTTGTGAAGACTGATTCCTGCTATTCCTCGAGATCATCTGTTACAGGTGAGTAACTACGCTATCTCAAGGAACAAGCAGGAATGCAGTCTTCACATATGGGACTCACTAGCTCCCAAGCACCAGACTGAAAAGACATCTTTGAGGCTAAGGAATGGAGCCAAGTAGGTATGGACACAGAGTGGCTCAGCGGACTCGAGTGAAGCAAGCAAGAACATGGATCAAGGAGTCGGGTTGCCAAAGAAGTGTAATGGTAGAAGTTGTGATTAAATCCAAAAAATATGCTGAAGAACAGTCTTGCCAAAGACAGCGTCCCGATGGGAGTCCTTGTCAAGACAATAGTGAGCAGCGAAGGTGTGAATAGAGGAACAGGTAGCTGCCCGGCAGATCTCCGTTATGGAGACAGAACGGAGGTTGGCAACTGAGCGGTCACATGACCCTCGAGAGCACGCCCCCGCTTAAGCATAAGCAAAAGAAATGCAATCTGCAATCCAATTGGATAGGGTGCGTTTTGACCCTGGAAGACCTAAGTGGCTTGGGTCAAAGGAAATTGAGAGGATTTTCTAAAAGCCTTGGTCTTGTCCAAGTAGTAAGAAGGGCACGCTTGCAATCCAAAGTATGCAATGCTGTCTCTGTTCTGGAAGCATGTGGTTGGGGAAAGAAGACCGGCAACATCAAATTGAGATGAAAAGTGGATACTACTTTTGGAAGGAAATGCAAATGGACATGGAGAACCACCTTGTCATGGTGGAATTGAGTGTAGAAGGGATCCGCTACAAAAGCTTGTAGCTCGCTGATGCGACGAACTGAGGCGAGGGCAATGAGGAAGATGACCTTCCAAGATGAGAGGTTTAGAGAAGTGGTAGCCAGAGGCTCAAATAGGGTTTTTAGAAGCTGTGCTAGGACCACATTGAGGTCCCAAGCCACTGGTGGTGGCTTGATAGGTGGCTTGGAAAGCTGAAGACACCACATGAAACGGGGTGCAAGGAAATGGGATGCCTGTCCAGTAACCTGTGATAGGCCGCAATGGCACAGAGATGAACTCTGACAGAGTTAGTCTTAAGTCCTGTGGAAGACAAGTGGAGAAGGTATTGTAGAAAATGCTCCACTGGGCAATTAGAAGGGCTAATCTGTTGTGAGGTGCAACAAAGGGTGAACCGGCACCATTTGAAGGCATAAGAACGTCTGGTAGAGGGGGTTTGCGGGAAGCAAGCAAGATGTCCCTGATCAGTAGAGGAAGGTCGAGGTCAGAGATCATGCCTTCAACAGCCACGCCATGAAAAAGAGGGCTTGTCGACTTGGGTGGAGAAGTTGCCCCTGGATCCTGAGAGAGGAGGTCGGGAGCATGATCAAATTGTAGGGTGGAAACTGTGCTAGATGAAGCAGCAGAGGAAACCACGGCTGACAGAGCTAATAAGGGGCTATTAGAATCATGTAGCCCTTGTTGGCCTGCAGTTTGAACAGAGTTTTGGATATGGAAGGGGGGAGGGGTCGTGGGAATGCATAAAGCAGAGACTGTGCCGGGAAGGAATCGTGAACAAAAAAGCAGCAGACTCATATTCTCTGGAGTAGCAAACAGATCTATTCTGGGGGTCCCCCACATGTTGAAGATCCACGATGCTGTATCCTGATGCAAATTCCACTCGTGTGGACGTAGGATATGGCTGTCCACCAGGACATTGCGTTTGTCTGGGAATACACCGCTCGGAGGTGGATGTGGTGTGCAATGGTAAAGAACCCGAGGCGAAGGGCTTCTTGGCAGAGGGGATAAGAACCTGTTCCTCCATGCTTGTTCAAATAGAACATGGCCACGTTGTTGTCTGTCTGAACGAAAACTTGTTTGCCCGAAAGTTGTGGTTGAAAAATCCAAAGGGCATTTGTGAGAGCATGAAGCTCTAGGAGATTGATCTGCATTTTATATCCCTGCTCTGTCCACTGCCCCTGTGTAGTGAGACTGTCCAGATGTGCTCCCCATCCTAGCTTGGAAGCATTCGTCGTTAGGGTCCATTGTGGTGGAGGCATCTGAAAAGCTGTCCCTCCGAGAAGATTTTGGGGAAACCACCACCAGTGAAGGGAGTTGACAAGAGGAGTGATGCAACTCTTGTCTGAGACACGCCCGGTTGCTTGAGTCCATTAGCACGAAAGGGTACATTGGGCTTGTCTCATGTGCAGGCAAGCAAATGGGACGACGTGGATCGTGGAGCCATGTGTACCAAAAGATGCAGCATCTCTCGAGCTATCACAGCACTTTGATCTTGTATGGTAAGTGCCAGCTCGATGAGACGAGCACCGCGATCCTGAGGAAGGAAAGCTCTGCACTGACAAGGGTCCAAAAATGCTCCGATGAACTCGAGTTGCTGGGATGGAGTAGGTGAGACTTTGGAAAGTTTAGCACAAAGCCTAGATTTTGGAGCACCGTGGTGAATTTGGTGCAAAAAAGCAACTGTTTTATGACTTCAGGGGACTCTCCCCTTATCAGACAGTCGTTTAAGTAGGGGAAGACAAAGACCCCCAAAGTACGTAGCTATGCTGCCACCACTGCCAAGCATTTTGTGAATACCCTGGGTGTGGAAGCTAGCCCAAAACGGAGCACCCGATACTAGTAGTACCTTTGCTGAACTCGAAAGCGCAGATACGGTCTGTGGTGAAGGTGGATCAGCAAATGGGTGTAAACCTCCTTGAGGTCTAGAGAACATAACAACATAACATAGTAAAGCACAGTTACTTACCTGTAACAGGTGATCTCTGGGAACAGCAGGAATAAGTCTTCACATATGGGTATGTCGGTACCGACGGAGCCTGCGTGGGAACGCTCCCCAGCTTCCCAAAAAGGAAAGCTTTTGGGAGCATCCCACAGCGCCTGCGCGCTGCCTTCCCGCCTTTCCTAACCGCCACTCCTCAGTTCGAGTTTTAAAGCTGAGACAAAAGAGAGAGAGAGGAAAGGAAAGACAGATAGAGAGATACAACTCCTAGGGGAGGTGGGAGGGTTCTGAAGACTTATTCCTGCTGTTCCCAGAGATCACCTGTTACAGGTAAGTAACTGTGCTATCTCCAGGAACAAGCAGGAATGAGTCTTCACATATGGGGACTCCCTAGCTGAGATGCCTGGGAGAACCCCAAGGATATGAAACCCTGGGAAGGGTTCTACCTCCTCCTATGGATCTCAGGCATCTATCCAGGGATGGAGGGTAGTAGTTGATTAAGAATGGAACAGGTGTTTGAGAACAGCCTGACCAAACAAGGCATCCCGGCGGGAGTCCTTGTCCAAGCAGTAATGGGCTGTGAAGGTATGAACCGAGGCCCAGTTGGCTGCTCGAAAGATCTGGTCGATGGACACAGAATTTAGATGAGCCATAGAGGCGGCCATGGCCCTCACATTATGGGCTGGCACATGGCTCTCCAGAGAAAGGTTCTTACTCTGGTAGGCGAAGGAAATACACTGAGCAATCCAATTGGACAGTGTCCTCTTAGAGACTGGAAGTCCCAAATGAGAGGGATCAAAAGCAACAAAGAGCTGGGAAGACTTTCTATGTTGCTGTGTTCTTTGTAAGTAAAAGGCAAGAGCTCTTTTACAATCCAGAGTATGAAGATGCTTCTCTGCACTTGATGCATGAGGAGCAGGAAAAAAGACAGGTAAATATACCTCTTGATTAAGATGAAAAGGTGAGACCACTTTAGGCATAAAGTATGGACTGGTCCTAAGAACTACCTTATCATGATGGAACCTTGTATAAGGTGGATTAGCCACTAAGGCCTGCAGCTCTCTGATGCGGCGAGCTGAGGTGACTGCAATGAGGAAAATAACCTTCCAGGAAAGAAATTTCAAGGAGGTGGTGGCTAAGGGTTCAAAAGGAGGCTTCATAAGCTGACCAAGAACCAGATTTAAATCCCATGCCACCGGAGGAGGCCTAATGGGAGGTCTAGTTAAAGTTAGGCCTCTCATGAATCTTGCAATAAGAGGATGAGAGGAAACAGGTTGTCCATTGATAGTCTTAAGGGATGCTGCAATAGCACTCAAATGGACCCTTACTGAATTTGTCTTAAGGCCTGCATCGGAAAGATGCAGGAGGTATTCCAATAGAGAATTCAAAGGTAGTGCTAGAGGGTCGAGACTCCTTTCAGCACACCAAATGGAAAATCTTAGGAACGTCTAGTGGAAGGTTTTCTGGAAGCATGGAGGATATCCTTCACTTGTTGAGAAAGATTCCAGCTTTGAAGGTCTACGCCTTCAGTAACCAAGCTCTGAGGTGAAGGGACTTGGGATTTGGGTGCCACAAAGTCCCCTCCTCCTGGGACAGAAGGTCTGGAGCAGCTCCCAAGTCCAGAGGGGGCTTGGGAGAGATGCAGAAGTAGAGGGTACCACACTTGGCGTGGCCAGCGTGGAGCTATGAGGATCATAGATCCTTGATCTCTCTGGAGTTTGAACAGAGTCTTGGGAATCAAGGGAATGGGTGGAAAGGCATACAGGAAACCCTGACCCCAGTGAAGGAGGAAGGCATCCTTGGCCTGAACTCCCTGACACGGAATTCTGGAACAGAACCGGGGAAGTTTGGCATTCCACGGACTTGCAAAGAGGTCTATGTCCGGGGTTCCCCATTCTTGGAAGATTCTGAGTACCTGATCCATGTGCAGGGACCATTCGTGTGAGAGCAGAACTCGACTGAGTCTGTATGCCCAAGAGTTTTGAATTCCTGGGAGGTATACTGCCAGGAGATGGATTTGATGCTCTCTGGCGAAGGCCCACAATCTTAAAGCTTCGTTGCAAAGCGACAGAGAGCCAGTTCCTCCTTGCTTGTTTATGTAAAACATGGCTACTTGATTGTCCGTATGAATGAGGACTGTCTTGTAGCTGAGCAGGGTATGAAAGACCTTGAGAGCTAGAAAGACTGCTCGAAGCTCCAAGAAATTGATATGAAGAAGGGTCTCCTGTGGGGACCAAGTGCCTTGGGTGGAGAGGTCTTGTAGATGAGCTCCCCAACCTGTTTGGGAGGCATCTGTTGTGAGAGTTGCTTGGGGCAACAATTGTTGGAAGGGGGACCCCAGCAACAGATTTTGAGTGGACATCCACCACTGGAGAGACCAAAAGAGACATTTGGAGGTTGTTATTTGGTCAGAGAGCTCCTGATGCTTGAGTCCACTGGGTGGACAAAGTCCATTGGGCTGCTCTCATATGTAGGCGAGCATAGGGTACCACATGCACTGTGGAAGCCATGTGGCCTAGCAGTTGTAGCATCTCCTGGGCAGTTAAGTGGCTCTTTGACTGAACCTGAGAGGCTAACTGCACTAGGCGTAGGCAACGGGCCTGAGGAAGATAGGCCCTTGCAGTGGTAGTATCTAGCCAGGCCCCTATGAACTCTAGGGACTGAGTAGGGGTGAGCTGGGACTTTGGGAGGTTTACCACAAGTCCCAGATACTGCAGAATGCGCATTGTGCAGTCCAGGGAAGTCTGGGCCTCTGACTGAGATGGAGCTCGGATGAGCCAGTCGTCCAGGTATGGGAATACAAATATTCCCAGAGTGCGTAGAAATGCAGCTACTGTTGCCATGCATTTGGTGAACACTCTTGGGGCAGAGGCCAGACCAAACGGAAGCACCCTGTATTGGTAATGTTTTCCTTGGAAAAGAAAACGGAGGAATCTTCTGTGAGATGGATGGATGGATGAGGACATGTGTGTACGCATCCTTGAGATCTAGAGAACAAAGCCAATCCTGACTTTGAAGGTATGGAAGGAGAGTGCCCAGAGAAAGCATCTTGAACTTCTCCTTGCATAGAAATTTGTTCAATTCCCTGAGATCTAATATGGGTCTGTATCCCCCTGTCTTCTTTGGAATGAGAAAATAGGGGGAGTAAAACCTTGACCCTTGTTGAAGAAGGGGAACTTCTTCTATTGCCCCTTGGGCAAGAAGGGTAGCCACCTCTTGACCTAGAAGGTCGAGAAGAGATGTGGGAGAATTGAAGTGTCTCACCATGGTGTGGGGAGGAAGGTCTGAGAAATGAAGTTTGTAGCCCTCTATTATGATGGAGAGGGTCCACTGCTCTGATGTAATCTGCTCCCATCTGGGAGCAAAATGAGCTAACCTTCCTGGAATGGTGAGAGGTTCTGGCTGTTTTAAAGCCAGAAAGGCTAAGTTCTCTAGCATCAAGTCAAAAACCCTGAGGAGGTTGGGTCTGCTGAGTTGCAGCAGCCCCTGTAATCTTAGGCCTGGCCTGTTTTAGGTTGCTGACGCTTAGTAGCAAAGCGACCTGTAGAGGATTGTTGGCCAGAAGTAGAAGGGAATCTGCCCTTTTTGAAAAAAAGACTTCTTGAAGGGTTTTTTCTTGGCAGGAATGGAGGTTGACTTTGAAAGTCTATCCAGAGCAGAATTCTCTGCATCCATTTGAGTGGCTTTAATTTGCCATTCTTTGCCAAAGAGGTTTTCACCTGTACAGGGAAGATTTCCTAAGCCATCTTGGACCCAGGGCTCTAAATCAGAAGCCTGGAGCCAAGCAATTCTGCGAGCAGCTATGGCAATGCCAGAAGCTCTGCTGGCACCTTCAAAGGAATCAAAGGCTGCCCTGTTGGAAAACTTTGAAATGTCTTGAGTATGCTTAAGCCAAATGAGGAATTCATCCCTTTTATCTTCTGGTAGAAAAGGGAGGAAAGTGTGCAGTTTATCTGCAACCTCCTTTAGAAACATACCCATGTAAAGACTATAGGAGTTGATTCTGGCAATAAGCATACTGGCTTGGAAGATTTTCCTACCAAAAGCATCCAAGGTCCTGCATTCTCTTCCTGGAGGAGTAGAAGAGTGTCTCTTTGTACTCTTTATCCTCTTCATAGCTGACTGCACCACAATGGAATGGTGAGGAAGCTGTGTTTTATGAAACCCAGGACAGGGAGGGACACGATACATAGTGTCCAATCTGCGAGAATGAGGAGAAATAGTGAGAGGAGTCTCCCATAAATCAATCATGTGTTCATAAAGAATCTCATGAATTGGTAAGGTGACTGCCTCTTTAGGAGCCTTAGAATAACCCAAAATATCTAATTTTTTTGCTCTAGGCTCTGATTCAGAGGATACTGAAATAGAAAGACCTATAGCCACTTCTTTTATGAAGTCTTGAAAGGACAAGTCCTCTGGAGGAGACATTCTTCTTTTTGGAGAAGGCTCTTCAGGAAGGGTTATAGATACTTCAGTAGACTCCTCTGATGTATCAGAATCACCAGAGGAATCGAAGTACCGTCTGTCAGGGTGCTCTTCTAACGCTCGGTACGCGTATCGAGCAGTATCGACATCGGGCGTCATCGGAACCGGATCGGTACCGATGAGCAGCCCTGGACAAGGAACCGCTGCAGTCGGTATCCTGGTCGATGCCGATGCAGTCGGTACCGGTATCGGCGCTGGCGCCGGTACCAGAGTCGATACCGACAACGGAGTTTGTTGTGGTATCAATGACGTCACAGCTTGGATGAAGGCACTGATAGCCTGCTGCATGGACAGAACATTCTGATCCATCGACGCCATGAATGCCTGGAACTCGGTACCGGAAGGTTGTGCCGGTACCCCAGAGCATTCTAACAGGTGATCGGTCGAGGCCGTGCCATCAATGTCAACCTGTAACCCCTTAGGTGGAGCTTTGGAAGCCAGAGCTTCCCGCCGGGGTTGTTTTGCCGGTGCAGGATCCTCGAGGGCAAGCCCGGAGGCATCTCTATGCTTAAAGGGAGATCTACCCTTCGAGGACCGGCTGGATTTATGTTTGGTTACCTGAGATCCATTGGGGGAAGAAGAAGCCCTTGAAGACGTCGATGCTACCGAAGCTGCATCAGCGGGAAACAGCACATGGAGCTTAGCTGCTCGGTTCTGTAAACCCCGTTTAGACATCAGAGAGCAGGACGGACAATCCAAAATGTAGTGTTCAGGACCCAAACATTTAAGACAACATTCATGGGTGTCTATAACAGAAATAGTACCGCTGCACTTAGTGCATTTCTTAAACCCGGAGGCTGGTTTTTCCATGAGGAAAATTTCTTGTGAGGCCTAAGGCCCAAAAAGAAAAATACACTGTGAGGGAAAAATATATTGTTTTTTTTTTAAAGAAAAGAAAGAAAAGACCGGTGGTACCGGTCCAGAGTCGGGGAAGGCAGACACGCGACCAAAGAAAGAAAATAAAATAAAGAACTTCTTCAGCGGTGACAGGGCTCGACCTGCTGGCTCCGTGGCAAAGAAGAACTGAGGAGAGGCGGTTAGGAGAGGCGGGAAGGCAGCGCGCAGGCGCTGTGGGATGCTCCCAAAAGCTTTCCTTTTTGGGAAGCTGGGGAGCGTTCCCGCGCAGGCTCCGTCGGTACCGACGTACCCATATGTGAAGACTCATTCCTGCTTGTTCCTGGAGATCGTAGTATATGATGGCAGATAAAGACCAGTATGGTCCATCTAGCCTGCCCAGCAAGGCGGCAAAGAGTAGGTGCACCTGCTGCTCCGTGCAGGTCACCCCTCCCCATGCCTTTGTTTAGGGATGTACCCACCACTCCGTGTAGGTCACACCTATTTGTTGAGATATAAGAGATAGTTATGTTTATTTTCATTTTATCCCGCTGCTATAAAGGGATCCACTTTGTCTGTTCCATGCCATTTTGAATTCTGTCACTGTATTTGTCCCCACCACTTCCATCAGGAGGGCGTTCTAAGCATCCACCACCCTTTCAGTGAAAAAGTATTTGCTGACATTGCCTTTCAGTTTACCCCCTTGCAGTTTCATGTTATGCCCTCTAGTTTTACAGCTTCCCCGTCTTTGGAAGAGGTTTGTTTGCTAAACCTCATACCTCTGAAGGTATGGTAGATGAGTGCTCAGGGAAACCATCTTGAACTTTTCCTGAAGGAGGAATTTTGTTGAGATCCCTCAGATCTAGAATAGGCTGAACCCTCCTGTTTTCTTGAGGGGGGGGGCGGGAGGAAGAGTCCTGGGCTGCCGGTCAAACCGGCATAAATGCAGCAGCTCCTCACTCGCCAATGGGATCGGGAGCCATCAGAGGACCCAGCCTTAAGGAGCCCTCCTGATATACCCCGGGTTCCTAGAGGTGGGGGGGGGGGAGGTGGTCCTTCCACGCCCGTCTTGGAGTCCTATATATTTTTTTTCCCCAATAAACTTAAACAAAAGACTATATCTGTAAAGACAAGGAAAAACCCCCAAAGCAAACCAATAAACTTAAAGCTCCTTATTTGTTCCTTCAGTGAGTCCAGCACCCGGCTCACTACCTCCTCCAGCTGCATGGAGACTGAGCATACTGGGGCTGATAGGATGTGCCAGATATATATGTACCAGGTGTCATCAAAAGATGACATGCTCAGTCTCCAAGCTGCTGGAAGAGGTGCACTACCCAGAGGTGCGGGACTGGACTGGAGTGACGATAAGGAAACCATTATTAATGCGGACCAGGAAAACCCAATGCTTACCCCTGAACAAGTAGCATGGGATCTGTATACCTTTTGGGAACCTGACAAATACTTGTGACCTGGATTGATCACTGTTGAAAACGAGATATTGGACTTGATGGACCCTTGTTCTCATCCAGTACGGCATCTCTAATGTTCTTATTCCTCCTCCTCCCCCTCCTCCCAAAATGTTAACTCTGATAAATCTCGTAATGAAAATGTTTTTTTCCTGTTGGGGGTATGCATACACTGGTATACTACTTGTTATCTCTCACTGCTTTCCAAAAAAGGAATTCAACTAGTAAAGACTAAATTATGGGATCCACCTCAGATCCAGAGCAGACTTTGCTCCATCTCATGAAGAATAGATGGTGTAGGAAGCCCAGAAATGGACGGGACCTTATGGTGGACTAGCATACAGAATGCAGTGCTGTACCTAGCCCTGTGCGAGCGGTGCAGCCAAACAGGATGCTAAAAATATAGGGGCACATTTGGGGTTGCTGGCTTCTGCTCTGCCCCCCCCAATTGCCCTTGTCCTGCCGCCGCTGCTTTTCATGTCTCCTTGGCAGCGGCAGTTGCAGCAGTGGAGGGTATCTCTAATTTTAAAAAACACATACGCGGGTCTTTCAGACTCTGCATTTGCATGTTTGCCCAATCCCTCCTTTGACATAGACTCGCAACTCCGTGTTTAAATGGCTGGTCTGGTCCTTCTCTCCTCTGATGCAAACCTACGCCAGAGGGGAGGGAAGAGGGGAGGGAGGGAGGACGGGAAAAATAGAAATTACACTTACCTGGTAATTGTTGTTCGTTGAGTGACGACAGTTTAGTCCTCCACCTCTGAGTTGTGCACCTCTTCCTGCAGCTTGGAGACTGGGCATGTCAAAGTCGTGACATCACTGGATATAGCCTGCTGGTATCTCCCATCAGCCTCCAATGTACTATTGATAAAGCAAACTCAAAGGAACAACAAATAAGTAACTACCATAACTTTAAATAACTTCCCATTCCTCAACCTGAGGAACCTTTTTAACTGTATCCGTCTTATATTTTCTTTTCTTTTTTTAACTTTACATTCACGTCCCCCCTATGCAAACACGTTTCCTATACCATCCCCTCATTTAAATAAGAGAGAAGGAAGAAACAGAGAGGGATACTCACTGAGATCTAGAAACTGAAAGGATCTGTCTACTCCTTGAGATTGATGCTCCACTCCGCCTGAAAATAAACTCTGAAGAAATCACACCCCTGGGCAGGAATGAGGACTAAACTGTCGTCACTCAAGGAATGACAATTACCAGGAAAGTGTAATTTCTATTTCCTTATCATTCCTCCAGTTTAGTCCTCCACCTCTGGGATGTAACAGAGCAGTAATCATTGGGAGGGACCTATCCAGCCAACTCACCACACCGTCGACCCGGAAGAGGCATCCTTTACTGCCAAAACATTTAGGCAGTAGTGGTTACTGAGGAAATGAAGAGACGACCTGGAAGCTGCTCTACCAATCCCCCCTGGTGGAATGACACAGTGATTCACCCATGAAGCTGCTTGCGCCCTGGTAGCAAGAGTCAGAAAGCCCCCCGGAATCATACAACCTCGCCACCAGAAAGCTGAGACAACCACCGCCTTAACCCAGTGCAAAATGGCCGCCTTCGCTGCTGCTTCCCCTTTGCGGGGACCTCCAACCAACACACAAAAACAAAGAAACGAACGCCGCACCCTGCATTTTATGTTTCCTATCGGCGTAAGCTACGAATAAAAACCTCATCTTCCAGAAAAAACGAGAACTGGAAGAGAAACCAATAGGCTCAGGAGAAAAATCAGATACCACCTTTTGGAAGGACGACGGGACTGTTCGCAAACACCACCCTCTATCCAGAAAGGGTGAAAACGGCTCATTACATGACAACGCCTGAAACTCCAAAACTCGTCGCGCCAAACAAAGAACTATCAAAGCAACTGTCTATAACAGCAAATCCTTTACCGATGCTTGGAGTAAAGAATCAAAGGGCTCTTTAGTTAACGCCTCTAAGACCCAATCAGGATCCCCCGGCGGCACCCGAACTCTCCTTGAGGAGCGCAGTCGGGTCCCAACTTAAGGAAACGCTACACATCGATCCGAACATCTAGCGCTAATCCCTCCACAGAATCTCTACAGCCGGAAACAGTCGCCCGCTGGACCCTCTAAGGAACTGGCCGCTAGTTCCTTCAGACACTGTCCTGCAGAGAACTCAGACCAAGGATACAGACACCTTTGTCGCCCAGACTTGCCGCCGTGAACAGCAGCCTTCAAAAAGACGCTAAGCACATACCTATGTACCAGAAGCAGCCCGCCTCCTTGCTCTCAACAAGGTGGCGAAGACTGCCGCAGAATAACCCTTCTTCTTCAGCCCCGCCCATTCAAAGGCCAAACCGTAAGCGGGCACTGATCCACCTGAGACATTCATCGCTGACCTAGCCGCAGCAGAACATCCGATAGCGGCAATTTCTAGGAAAAGCCTGTCGAGTAGGCGAAAGAGATCAGCCTAGTACGGCCGTCTCGTCCAACCGGGCGCTACCAAGAGGACCTTTCCCCGAAAGCCTCGATATGCCAACTAGTTGCCCTATGAGAGCCCACGGGGAAAGGACAAGACAAAGACTTAACTGGGAGCTTACTGAGCCTCGACTTGGATGAACCATCAGCCGCCCCATTCCTCCAGAGAGACCTCCGGGTGAACCCCAAGGAAGCCAATAATATTAGCTAGCGCTCAAATTAAGCCATAATGCACATTTGCCACATAAAGCAAATCAGGCTCTAGTCGATTCAACTCCCTGATCCTTTCCTGTTCCAGACGAGTAGACTGCCGTAAACACTGCGACCACTTGAAGCATGCTCTTGCCTCCCCAGGCTCCACAAATGGGAGCTTGTAAGGACAGAGCATTGCCCCCAACGATCGCTTCAGTGAACCATCTACTTTCCTATCTTACGCTAAAGAAGATTGCTAGGGCTCTCTTCCATACAGCGAGTCCACACCCCCTGGTAGTGCAAGGTGGGCACCCACCCACGTAGTACCCAGGCCTGCCCCTGCTTAGCCTCAAAATGTCAATCAAGAACAAGCGAATTCAGGACAGCTGAATACTTTTTTTTTTTTTTTTACAAAGACATCTCTTAACCAAAAATTCCTTCAGCATATGTTAAGAGAAGCTCTTTCCGTGCCAACAATATGAAGTAGAAAGAACTCCCAAACACAGGCATACTAATCCACGGCCTTCCTGCTAGAGTAACGCCCCATTCCGTCTGACTGCACAAAGTTAGACTTTATAAGTTCAACTAGCACCTGGTGTTAGTAAATACAGCTTTCTCATTCCGCAGTGGCAATTGAGTCAGCAATGAAGAAGCTGAGAAACTGCAGACAAGTTCCCATTATACCACCTGGTAAAAGACTCCACTTTTAGACCACTGAAGCAAAAAAGCATGCGAGAGTGCCTTGTGTCCTGCCAGTAGCTGATCAAATTGAAATGATTCAGTGTATGCAGGGCATTTTCCAGAGAACGCAAGGTCCCTCATCCAGGCTGACTCCACATTCACAGTCTAAACCGGCAGCCATCTTGGCTGATGCCGATCAGCGCAGAAGCCATCCTATAAGCCCAGAATATGATGTATGCCTACTAGAATCTGAGCTGCTGCCATTGCTGCTAGAGAACTAGCCTGGCTTCGTGCTTCTGGCCCCCATTAAGGCATTCGCTGAACACTAGCAGAGACTCTCCGTACTGGAGAACCTCTGATAAATGGAATGGGAGCATAGATAGCTTCAAAGGCCAGAGTTCTATTTTGCAACCTCTCTCCGCTGAGCTGCCTTTTCCATATGTAAAATTAAACCACATACAGCCAAAATTAAGACATTACAAATCTACCATAAAATCTTATAATTTGGGCAAAGCCAAACTAAACAGGAATATTTTCCATTAAGAAACCTCACAACTATAAAACCCCTCTCATGACATAATGCTTATGGCAGAGCATTCCACATCTGTGGACTGGCCATGGCGCTCACCCAAGCACCTGTTACAACTGTCCAAGAGAGTTATCACCATAATTCCTTTTGACTTGAATATGTTTACAGCGGATCATAGCGCTATATCAGAGCAGCTAAGCCAAAATATTACCCTGCCATATAAACCGACTTTAACGCTTTATAGGACCTTCTATGGATAGCGGAAGGAGATTCTTGTAAATCAACATAGCTATGCCCCTTTTCTTTTCTTTTTTTTAAAGTATAGGATTCCAAAAACCAAGTTTCCGCCAACTCCAATGAAATCAAAGCAGATCAGCTAAAATTACCCGAACTGCTCCTATAGCTTTGCAAGAAGCTACCAGCCCCCGCTGCATCCAGTTTTCCTTCCCCCCTTATCCTGAGGGATTCAGCATTGCAGGACGCGTTGCGCACCCCCGCCAGCCTGCTGCGTCTGCCAGGGAGCTGAAGAGCAAAATAGAAAGTAGAACCCCTGGAAGCAAACAGTGTCCCGACCTTGGGGTTCAGGACGCAAAAGGCCACCAAATAAATCAACAGTGTTAGCTAAAAATTAACAAGGCTATCTCTCACTAAAGAGAGTTTCTTTTTCTTTTTGAAATCCCACCGAAGTCCATTGGACCCAAGCTTTCGAACACAGCCCTTAACGCTGTGCATTAACCACAACCAGAGAAATGAAATGAAAGGAGCCCCTGCTCTAGAAATAGATGAGAATTTCCTGGGAAGGGCATGCAAAGTGGAGCTATGAAACACACAGGCACCCCCCCCAGCCTTCCTGCAGTCAGAGAAATAGCAGTGGAATGCACAGACAACCTTTCAAATGGAGGTCTTAGAGGTTGCTGCCTGTGTGAACCTGATGAGTAATACGATTTTGTATTTTATCACCCCCCCCCACAGGGATGGGGGCACTGAATACTATATGTGATTCATGAGCAGCGCTGCCATCCGGTGGCCTTTAGGGCACCAGAGCCAGACAAACTATACAGAAGTTAAGAGCTTTAAATCTTGGTCATATAATCTTGATTTGCAGAACATTACATTACAGCTGCTTGTTTAGTCACTAACCCCTGAGAGCCCATGAGGTGGCTCTGGGGTTATTCCTTCCCTGACTTGCAGAGAATGATCAATTTGATAATGGCTGCATACACACAGTCATAGAAAGGCACTATTGAGTGTACCAGCTGCCCTCTGGTGGCCATAGACCGTAGCACAGGCACTTCTTGGTTGACAGTTTAACTGTCAATCTATTTTTTTTATATCCTAAGGTTTCCTAAACCTGTCCCTGTGAATTTTGGGCAACTTTCACTATAGAATACATAAAAGCACACTTCCAGGCTGTCCCTCCTTCCAACTACAAGTTAGGGCTCTGCTCTTGAACCTAAAAACTGGCAATTTGCCTAAAATCCTGGGACTTAACAGATGCTCCTCAGAGACATGATTAGGAGGGAAAGAACATGTGGTATCAGAGATCAATGTCACACTAAATGCTCCTTATCTGTTCCCCCCAAGTGAGCCCAGGAGCTAGGCTCACTATGTCCTCCTGTTGCATGGAGACTGGACACACTGGAGGCTGATGGGAGAAACCAGCAGGCTATATCCAGTGATATCACAACTTTGACATGCCCAGTCTCCAAGCTGCAGGAAGAGGTGCGCAACCCAGAGGTGGAGGACTAAACTGGAGGAACGATAAGGAACATGCAAACACAGAGTCAGAAAGATCCGGGTGTTTTTTTTCTCAATTAGAGATACTCTGCTGCTGCTGCCATCGCCAAGGAGACACAAAAAACAGCAGCGGCAGGCAGTGTGGACATGGAGGTGTGGGGTAAGATAGGGAGATGCTGGCATAGAGAAATAACAAACGGGGGGAGGCGGCACCACATGTGCAAGCACAAACATAGCAATAAATACAAGGGCACGCTTACTAAGCCCCATGTCAGTAATGCGTGTGTGGGTCATGTTACTTGCCTAGGACTGTACGCTAACTATAGGGGGAGAGGGACAGATGTCCTCCTGCAGTTACCACATTTCATCATGGTAAATTGGCATGGGAGCAACTAATGCCAGCCTTTGAGGTGGCCTTAGTTGCACATGCAATACTTGCGTTGAGTGCAGGTAGCACAGGCAACAAACTCCTATCCTAGTAACACTGCAGCAGGAACGCCCCATCTCACCTCAGTTGCCACCTTGATGTTCACTACAAAGATAAAACGTTTTTAGCGTGGGGCTCCATGCTACTTTCCAGAGCCATACTAGAACCATGAGCTAACCTCACGCTATCCTTTAGTAAACATGCCCCACAGTGAGTTACTTCAGAAGCCACAAGTAAATGGCATACAGAAAATCATAATAAAGTAGCATGTCTTATTCATTGGAAACTCAGCAAACACTACCATTACGTATGCCAGAAAAAAAACCCATATCTCAATACTGAAAAAATTCCAAACCCAACAATAAATACTCAATACAGGAAAACAAGACAATGGAAAAAGTAGTAACAAAAGCTTACCATTGTCTGCATTCTCTCGCAGGAAATGTGTCACAACACTTTTGAATCGGTGAATGGTTTTATCGTCTGGTATTTCATGTCCAGCTGTGAAAATCTTTACATAATGTAAAGATTCTGGCAGCTCCTAGAAAGGATATGCAACTATCAAGAGAAAAAAATAGAAGCACTGGTCCCATGTACAAATGAACCATTACAGTACATTTTCTGGATATAAATCACTGCTTCCAGATTTCTTTTGATATGTCAAGGAGGCAAAATTTGTGCTGGAATGAATGAAACGTCTCTTTAAAAAAACTCACTAGCCTAATACAAGGGTCATCTTTACTCAACTGTCATTCTGGGCCATGTAAAGCATAGTTACTCCCCTGTAACAGGTGACCTCTGGGAACAGCAGGAATTTAGTCTTTACATATGGGTATCGTCGGTACCGACGGAGCCTGCGTGGGAACGCTCCCCAGCGTCCAATAGGAAAGCTTTTGGGAGCATCCCACAGCACCTGTGTGCAGCCTTCCCGCCTTTCCCAACTGTCCCTCTCCAGTTGAGTTTATAGCTGAGAGAGAGAGAGAGAGAGAGAGAGAGAGAGGGAAAGAGAGAGAGGGAAAGAGAGAGAGGGAAAGAGAGAGAGGGAAAGAGAGAGAGAGATACAACTCCTAGGGGAGGTGGGTGGGTTGTGAAGACTAAATTCCTGCTGTTCCCGGAGATCACCTGTTACAGGTGAGTAACTATGCTATCTCCAGGAACAAGCAGGAATGTAGTCTTCACATATGTGGACTCCCTAGCTGCAGATGCCAGGGAGAAACCCCAGAAGTTGTGTGCCCTTGTGAAAGGGCTCCACTTCCCCCCATGGATCTCTGGCATCCTACCAGGGATGGTGGGTAGGAGTTAAGTATGGAACAGGTGTTGAAGAACAGCCTGACCAAACAAGGCATCCCGGCGGGAATCCTTGTCTAAGCAGTAATGGGCTGTGAAGGTATGAACCGAGGCCCAAGTAGCTGCTCGACAGATGTCATCGATAGACACAGAGTGAAGATGAGCCATAGAGGCTGCCATGGCCCTCACATTGGAAGGCCATGTCACTGCTCACAAAGGAAGGTTTTTACTCTCATAGGCAAAAGAAATACACTGTGCAATCCAGTTGGACAGTGTTCTCTTGGAGACTGGAAGTCCCAAATGACTAGGATCAAAAGCAACAAAAAGTTGAGAGGACTTTCTATGTTGCTGTGTTCTCTGCAAGTAAAAAGCTAAAGCTCTTTTACAATCCAAAGTATGAAGATTCCTTTTTGCATTTGAGGCGTGAGGCCTTGGGAAGAATACAGGAAGATAAACCACTTGGTTTAAATGAAAAGGTGACACCACCTTTGGCATAAAGTGTGGATGAGTCCTAAGGACTACCTTATGATGGAACCTTGTATAAGGAGGATCAGCCACCAATGCTTGCAATTCACTGATGCGATTGCAATAAGAAAGATGACCTTCCAGGACAGGAATTTCAAAGAGGTAGTAGCTAATGGTTCAAAAGGCAGCTTCATGACATGCCCAAGAACCAGATTTAAGTCCCATGCCACCGGTGGTGGCTTAATGGCTTAGTTAAAAGAAGGCCTCTCATAAATCTCGCTATGAGAGGATGAGAGGAAATAGGTTGTCCATTCAGAGGCTTGAAAGAAGCTACAATAGCACTCAAATGAACTCTCACTGACTTGGTCTTAAGCCCTGTATTAGACAAATGAAGGAGATACTCCAGTAATGATTCCAGAGGTATCGCAAGAGGGTCAAGACCCTTCTGCGAGTACCATATGGTAAACCTTTTCCACTTGAAAGCATAAGAGTGTCTTGTGGAAGGTTTCCTGGAAGCATAAAGGATATCCTTTACCTGCTGAGAAAGGTTACGACCATGAAGTTCTAGGCTTTCAGCAACCAGGCCCTGAGATGTAGACACTGGGGATTTGGATGCCACAGCTTCCCGTCCTCCTGAGACAGGAGATCTGGAGCAGATCCCAACTCCAGAGACGGAGCTTGAGAGAGATGTAGAAGCAGAGGGTACCACACTTGCTGTGGCCAATGTGGAGCTATGATAATCATATGGCCTCTGTCTCTCTGAAGCTTGAACAGGGTTTGGGGAATTAGGGGAATGGGTGGAAAGGCATACAGGAAGTCCTGACCCCAATGGAGGAGGAAAGCATCCCTGGCCTGACAACCCTGAGCTGGAATTCTGGAACAGAACCGGGGAAGTTTGGCATTCAGCGGACTTGCGAAGAGGTCTATGTCCCGGGTTCCCCAAATTTGGAAAATTCTGGCCACCTGGTCTACATGGAGAGACCATTCGTGTGAAAGCAGAACTCGACTGAGTCTGTCTGTCCAAGAGTTTTGAATGCCTGGAAGATACACCGCAAGGAGATGAATCTGATGCTCTCTGGCGGGGGCCCATAGTCGCAAAGCTTCGTTGCAGAGCGACAGAGAGCCTGTTCCGCTCTGCTTGTTCACAAAGAACATGCTACCTGATTGTCCGTTTGAACTAGGACTGTCTTGTAGCTGGGCTGGGAGTGGAATACTCGAAGAGCAAGGAAGATTGCTCTGAGTTCCAGGAGATTGATGTGTAGGTAGGTCTCCTGTGGAGTCCAGGTACCCTGGGTAGAGAGGCCTTGCAGGTGAGCTCCCCAACCCACCTGTGAGGCATCTGTTGTCAGAGTGGCTTGGGGTGGGGGTTGTTGGAAAGGGGACCCCACCAAAAGATTTTGGGGTGACTGCCACCATTGGAGGGACAAAATAAGACGATCCGTGTTTTTTATTTTGTCTGACAGGCAACCTGATGCCTGAGTCCATTGAGTGGATAAGGTCCACTGGGCTGCCCTCATATGGAGGCGAGCATAAGGAACCACATGCACGGTGGATGCCATGTGGCCTAGCAATTGTAACATTTCCCGAGCAGTGAGGTGAGGCTCTAGCACTGCTTAGGAAGCTAACTGCACCATGTGAAGGCAGCGGGGCTGTGGAAGATAGGCCCTTGTCTGTCTGGTATCCAGCAGAGCTCCTATAAACTCTAGAGACTGAGTGGGAGCTAGGTTGGATTTTGGGACGTTTATGAAAAGTCCCAAATACTGAAGGATACGCATTGTGCGAGATAGAGAAATCCTGGCCTCTGGCTCTGACAGGGCTCGAATGAGCCAGTCGTCTAAGTAAGGGAAGACGAATATTCCCAGGGTGCAAAGAAATGCTACCACCACAGCCATGCATTTTGTAAACACCCTTGGTGCCGAGGCCAGGCCAAAAGGAAGAACTCTGTATTGGTAGTGCTTCCCTTGAAATAGAAAGCGAAGAAACGTTCGGTGAGTTGGATGGATGAGAACATGAGTGTACGCATCCTTGAGATCTAGAGAACAAAGCCAATCCTGAATCCGAAGGTATGGCAGCAGAGTTCCCAGAGAAATCATTCTGAACTTCTCTTTGAACAGGAATTTGTTCAATTCTCTGAGGTCCAAAATGGGTCTGTGTCCTCCTGTTTTCTTTGGGATAAGGAAATAGGGGGAGTAGAACCCTGTACCCTGTTGTGGAATGGGTACCTCTTCTATTGCCCCTTGGGCAAGAAGCAAAGTGACCTCTTGACCTAACTGGGCGTTGAAAGAGGTCTGAGAATTGAACTGTCTTACCATTGTAGGAGGGGGCATGCTGAGGAAGTGAAGCTTGTATCCCTCTCTCACAATGGACAGAGTCCAACTTTCTGCTGTTATCTGCTCCAATCTGGGGGCAAAATGACATAACCTTCCTGGGATGGTGGAGGGTTCTGGGCCGTTCAGGGCCAGGAAGACAAAGTTCTCTAGATAGGAGTCAAAGCCCCTGTGGAGGCTGAGTCTGCTGAGCAGGTTGAGGCTTAGCAGCTTTTGATTTTCTTTGCCTAGGCTGTTGCTGCTGTCCCTTTTGGGCAGACTGACCTTCACGATGTCCCTGTTGGGTATACGAGGGGTAAAAACTACTTCTTCTTACTGAAGAATGGTTTCTTGTAGGATTTTTTCCTTGCAGGATCAGCTGTAGATTGTCTAAATCTATCCAGGGTGATATTGTCAGCATCTATATCTCATTAGCTTTTTCCTTCCAATTCTTGCCAAAGAGATTCTCTCCTGTGCAAGGAATATTCCCCAGTTTGTCCTGTACCCAAAGTTCCAAGTCAGATGCCTGGAGTCAGACAATCCTACGTGCACCTATGGCAATAGCAGAGGTTCTGATTATGCACTCAAAGCAGTCAAAGGCTGCACTTTTTACAAACTTGGAAACATCCTGAGCATGTTTGACAAGTGCAAGGTAATCCTGCCTCTTATCAGGAAGGAGAGGGCTCATAAGCTCTAAATCTCCGGTGACCTCCTTAAGGAACATTCCCATATATAATATATAGGAACTGATCCTGGCAGAAAGCATGGAAGTCTGGAAGGTTCGAAGCCCAAAGGCATCAAGAATCCTACACTCACGTCCTGGAGGATTAGATTCATATCCTTTTGCACTCTTGATCCTTCTCATAGCTGATTCCACCACCATAGAATGGTGTGGTAGCTGAGATTTTTGAAATCCAGGACAAGGAGGAACTTGATACATGGTGTTGAGCCTTCGAGAGTGAGGAGAAGTGGTTAGAGGTGTTTCCCACATCCTTAACATGAGATCATGCAGGATCTCATGAATAGGTAAAGTAGCTGCCTCCTTGGGAGCTTTAGGGTATTGCAGGATTTCCAATTCCTTTGCCCTAGGCTCTTTTTCAAGAGCCACTGTGATGGAAAGACCTCGAGCCACATCTCGGATAAAATCTTGAAAGGACATATCCTCTGGAGGAGATATCCTACGTTGAAGAGAAGAAGAATCATCAGGAAGAAGTACTCTGGTATCGGCAGAGCTTTCAGAGTCTTCAGACTCATCCGAGGATTCAAAGTATCTCCGATCTGGGTGATCGTGCAAGGCACAATATCGGTACCGATTGAAGTCGGTGTCGGAGGGGTCCGGTACTGACTTGTCGATACCAGATGGGTAAGCTTGACTCGGTCCCGGTAGAATACCTGCCGATGTCGAAGCAGTCGGTGCCAGTACCGATTGAATTGTCTGAAGCGGTTTCAAGGGCATCGAGACTGTGAGAAGAGCCGCCAGACTGCGTTCAATAGCCAAGAATCTCTGGTCTATCGACGCTGCCGATGCTTGGGTATCGGTACCGGATGAAGCAGCCGGTACCCCAGAGCATGGCACCAGTAGTTCTGCCGAGGGTGGGGCCTCGAGAACATCCTGGAGCCCTGTTAGTGCTTTGGGAGCCGAAGCCTCCCGCCGGGGCAATTTTGCCGGTACAAGTCCCTCAAGGGCAACGCCAGAGGCATCTCGATGCTTGGAAGGAGATCTACCCTTTGAGGACCGGCCATATTTATGTTTAGTTACCTGAGATCCATGGGAGGAAGACGTCGATGCCACAGACGCTGCATCAGAGGAAAAAAGGGTGCTACGTTTAGCAGCTCGGTTTTGCCAACCCCTCTTCAACATCATCCCACAGGCAACACACTCTGAAATAGAGTGGTCAGGACCTAAACATTTCAGACACCACTCATGGGTGTCGGTGACAGAGATGGTACCGCCACACTTAAAACACTTTTTAAAACCCAAAGCGGGTTTTTCCATGTTAGAGGGAAAATTGGGCCTAGTGCCCAAAATGGCGCGTGTCACCTGAAGGAAAAAGTAGCTGGAAGAAATTCCAGAAGAAAGGTGTTTTTTTTTTTTAGAAAAGGAAAGAAACAACTGGTGGTACCGGTGTAGCGTCGAGGGAAGGCAGACGCGACCACAGAAAAGAAAAAGAAATGGGAATATTTTCTGCGGTGACAGGATGTGCGACCTGTCGGCTCTGCGGAAAACGAAGAACTGGAGAGGGACAGTTGGGAAAGGCGGGAAAGCAGCACGCAGGCGCTGTGGGATGCTCCCAAAAGCTTTCCAATTGGACGCTGGGGAGCGTTCCCGCGCAGGCTCCGTCGGTACCGACGATACCCATATGTGAAGACTACATTCCTGCTTGTTCCTGGAAATCTTATTTTTGAGAGGTGAACAGTACTCCCTTTTGTTTACCAACTTAGATTTAAAGGCCATTTCTTTCAACTCTGCCTCTTACTTCAGGTTCATAGTAACGCGTAGTGTATGTCAAATCGATGATCATCCCCAGTTCTTCCTTCTGCTCCTTAACTTTGTTGATGAGATCCAAGGGAGAAAATCGCTCCAGAGGGGAAAGCTTCCAGTCAAAACTCTGTTAAAAATATATTCAATTTACATTAAAATGCTTTCAAAAGTTAAAATGATTGAACAATGTATTTTTCTGCCAGCAAGAATAACTGTAGTCGTTAAAAATGAATACAGCCAGCATGAAAACACAAGCTAAGTCACCACAGCAGAAGAGACACACATGAAACAGAACCGTCAGTGATCAACACTATTCCCCACATTATAAAGCACCAGCAGCATTCAGAACAGCAGTATTGGATAGCATGTTCCCATTTTTTCATCCCACATAATTAATCTTCTATGGACTACAGCAAAGAGACATTCTACTGCACTGAAACAGGAGGAAATGGGGAAGGAGGGCAGGGAGTCTACAAAAGAGTAAATTAGACTTACCTGCTAATTGTTGTTCCTTGCGGAACTCTAGTCCAGTCCCGGAACCATAGAGTTGTGAACCTCCACCAGCAGCTTTGGAGACTGAACATCTTCATCTCTTTGATCATCCAGCTATATGCAGCCCCAAGGACCGCCCACACATCAGTACCTATTGACAAAGCATACTAAGCAGAGCAACAAATAAGTAGATATAACACAGTGGAAAAAAGGATCCTGACCCTAAAGTTCCCACTACTAGCAAAAACTATTTTTTTTTTCAATTGCGTATAAACAACCTCCCGCCTACGGGAAGGCGGACCAGAACGGCCGTGGTGACCCTTGTGCAAAACGCATGCAACAAGAGGCGCCACCGCTCACCCCCAAGAATTGACCCCGTACGGAAACTAAGGCATGCTGCAAGCAGAGGAGCTCTGACCGAAAGCATAGAGAACAAAAACCCTGGCAGACTCCTATAATGAATGTACCTTCTTGGCTGGCAGCGAGAACAGATAGACAGGGAGGGATCCGGGACTGGACTAGAGTTCCGCAAGGAACAATTAGCAGGTAAGTCTAATTTACTCTTCCTTAGCGTCCCTCTAGTCCAGTCCCGGAACCATAGAGGATGTAACAGAGCAGTAAATCTCAACGGGAGGGCCTCGCTAGTCCAGCCGGAAGCACCCGAGACCCAAACCGCGCATCCGACGCCGCCTGCACATCCAGATAGTGCTTAGCAAAGGTGTGCAAGGACGACCACATCGCCGCCCGACAAATATCCACCGCCGGTACCAAGCTAACTTCTGCCCAAGACGCCGCCTGCGCCCTAGTCGAATGAGCCCGAAGCCCGGCAGGAACCATCCTGCCGTGTAAAAGGTATGCCAACGAAATCGCCTCTTTCAACCAGCGGGAAATGGAAGACTTAGACGCCGCTTCCCCCTTGCGCGGACCACCAAATGCGACAAATAGGCGATCGGACTTACGGAAGGCCGCCGTTTCCCTCAAATACCGACGAAGAGCTCAACGGACATCCAACACGTGCAAGGAGTTATCCGCGTGCTTGCCCCGTTCCTTGGCAAACACCAGGAGAGACACCACCTGATTCATGTGAAACGCCGAAACTACCTTAGGCAAAAACGCGGGAACCGGTCGCAAGACCACCGTGTCGGCAGAGAAAGACAGATAGGGTTCCCTACACGAAAGAGCCTGCAACTCCGAGATCCTGCGAGCTGACGAGATCGCTACCAGAAACACCGTTTTCAACGTCAAGTCCTTCAATGAAGCTTGCGCCAAGGGTTCAAACGGCAAAGCCACCAGAGACCTCAACACCAAATTCAAGTCCCACGAGGGCACTAAAGCCCTGCACGGAGGACGCATAAGCAACACCGCTCGCAAGAAGCTCTTCACGTCCGCATGGGACCCCCAATAACTGGCCCTGAACCTTGCCTCGAAAACACGCAAGAGCTGCAAGTTGTATCCTCAACGAACTGGCCGCCAGGCCCTTGTCCACCCCTGCTTGTAAGAAGGAGAGGATCTGAGGAACGGAGGTCCGCAAAGGCCGCAATTCGCGAGCCGCACACCAGCTCTCAAAAATACGCCAGACCCGGACATACCCTAGCGACGTAGACCGACGCCGCGCCCGCAACAAGGTAGCAATGACCTCCGGAGAATAACCTTTGGCTCTCATCTGCGCCCTCTCAATAGCCATGCCGTAAGCGAGAATCGAGCCACCTGAGGCATCTGCAGCGGCCCCTGCCGAAGGAGATCCGGCCGAGGAGGAAGGAGCCACGGATCGGCCACACTCAACCGCACCAGATCTGCATACCAAGGCCGACGAGGCCAGTCCGGGGCAATCAGAACCACGGGACCCGGATGCCGCTCGATCCGCTGTACCAGGCGACCCACCAGAGCCCACGGAGGAAAGACATAGAGCAGCCCGTACCTTGGCCACCTTTGTGCCAATGCATCGAGGCCTTCCGACATGCGTTTTCGATGCCTGCTGAAGAACCTTTCGACCTGCGCGGACTCGAAGGTCGCCATGAGGTCCATTAGCGGCAGACCCCAACGACGGACCAGCAACGCAAATACCTCGGGATGTAGAGACCACTCTCCGGGGTCTACCCTGCGACGACTCAGAAAGTCCGCCTCCACATTGTGAACCCCCGCGATATGCTGGGCCGACAGACACTGAAGATGCCGCTCTGCCCAATCCAGAAGCAGATCCGCCTCCTCTTCCAACGCCGCGCTGCCTGTGCCTCCCTGGCGATTTATGTAGGCTACCGTGGAGGCATTGTCGGATAGCACCTTGACCGCCGCTCCCTGCAGCCAAAGCTGAAACGTTGTCAGAGCCAACCACACGGCTCTCATTTCCAGACGGTTGATGGACCACCGGCTCTCCCGCGAGGACCACTGGCCCTGAGCAATCTGGCCCTCGCAATGAGCCCCCCAGCCGCTCAAACTGGCATCCGTCATCAGCAGACGCCAGACGGGAGACTCCAAGGGCATACCGTTCGCCAGAGAGCGCCGACGCAACCACCAGCGAAGGCTGCGCCGAACCTCCAAGGGGCAAACTGACAAGTTAGCGAGTCGGACTGATGACACCATCGACGCAGCAGCACTCGCTGCAGAGGCCGCATGTACGCCCTTGCCCACGGAACTACCTCGATGGTCGACGCCATCGTGCCGAGAAGCTGAAGGTATTGCCAAGCCGAGGACGCCCGTATCGCTAGAAACTGCTCCACCAGCCGCCTCAGGGCCCGCGCTCTGTGCACTGGGAGAAAAACCTTCCCGTTGCCGGTCTCGAAACGCGCCCCCAAATACTCCAAGGTCTGCGAGGGAAGAAGGCTGCTCTTCGCCCGATTGACCACCCAGCCTAACGACTGCAAAACCTGTACGACCCGCGCCGTCGTCCGGAGACTCTCCTCCCTAGACTTCGCCCGGATCAACCAGTCGTCGAGATAGAGATGCACGAGCACACCCTCCTTCCGCAGGAACGCTGCTACCATCACCATGATCTTCGTGAAGACCCGTGAAGCCGTCGCTAGGCCGAAGGGCATGGCTTGAAACTGAAAATGGCCCATCGGCAGCGCAAACCGCAGAAATCTTTTGATGTTCCCGACGAATGGGAATGTGCAAATAGGCCTCCGTAAGGTCTAGGGACGTTAGGAATTCCCCCTGGCGGACCGCCGCTATGACCGAGCGCAGCGTTTCCATGCGAAAATGCGACACCCGGAGGCACCGATTCACTCTCTTTAAATTCAGGATTGGTCGAAAGGAGCCCTCCTTTTTCGGCACTATGAAGTAGATGGAGTACTGACCGGACCCCAACTGCCCCTCCGGCACGGGGGCGACCGCCCAGAGCCGAAGCAGCCGGGAAAGTGTAGCAGATACGACTCGTCGTTTCCAAGGAGCGCTGCACGGGGACATAACGAAGGAATCGAGCACTGGTCGATGTAGCTCGAGCGCATATCCCTCTCGTATCACTTCTAACACCCACCGATCGGATGTGATAGCGGCCCAGGCAGGGTAGAAATCCCGCAGTCTGCCCCCTACGGGAATCACCACCACCAGAGCCGGCCTCGCTTCATTGTGACTTTTTGGGGACCTGTGCCTGGAAGGAGCCAAAACCTCTACCTGCCCCCCGAAATCCACGGAAACTCTGCCCGCGCCCCAGATATCTGGAACACTGGGACTGACCAAAGCGGGAGACACGAAACCTCCGAAAGGACTGCTGAGACCCCCGGAAGGTGAAGGTCGGCTTACCCTGCTTGGGCTTATTCCCCGGAAGCCGACCCCCCTTAGAATCCCCGAGATCTTTTACCAACCTATCCAAGTCCTCCCCAAATAACTGTCTGCCCTTAAACGGCAGCTTACTAAGGCGAGCTTTAGAAGAGCCATCAGCCGCCCAATTGCGTAACCAAAGAGAATGACGCGCCGCTACCACCGACGCCATGCCGTTAGCTAACCCCCTAATGAGATCATAGTGGATATCCGCCAAATAAGCGGTACCCGACTCCAATCTGGACGCCGCGGCCTCTTGTTCCGCCGACTGGGGCCCCTGGAACTGTTGAGAACAGCGGAGGCAGCCGCGCGCCACCCAGGCCCCGGCCACCGCCGCTTGCATTGACAGGGCAGCAACATCAAACGCCTGTCTCAACAAGCTATCAACTTTCCGATCCTGCGGGTCCTTCAACGCCGCAGCACCTTCCACCGGGATAGTAGTCCGTTTAGTAACCGCGGAAACTGCCGCGTCCACCTTCGGCGAACGAAAGAGCTCTCTATCAGCCTCCGACAGAGGATACAACTTAGGCAACAGTCTAGCCCCACGCAAAGCGGACTCTGGACTGTTCCACTCCTCCTGGATCATAGCTTTAAAAACCCTATGGAGCGGAAAGACTCTGTGGGAAGTGCGCACCGCCTGCATCAAGGGATCCTCCAACTTGTCCTCCGCAGTGGCATCTTCCACGGGTATGTTCAATACCTTGAGGGTTTCGGCAATCAGTGCCGGAAGTTCCTCTTTACGAAATACACGCACTATTCTACTACTCTGCTCATCGTCCAACAACTCGCCGTCTTCTAAATCCTCCGCAGACTCCAGCTCGAGAGCCTCCCCCAGCCCCTCGTGGAACTCATCCCCAGGAGGTGCAGAATCCGCCACACTCGGGGGCCGGCTCTTCTTTTGTGGACCAGTGTTTCCCTCTACTGAAAGTGGACGCTTTAGCCCACGGCGGGGCAGGACCGAGCCTCCCCCCGCCGGCTGCAAGAGAGCCAGAGCCTCCTGCATGAGAGAGAAAAAGGCGGGTGGAACTCCCAGGGATCCCTCCTGGACGCCCCCCGCCAACAGGCGCTCCGGCACCGCAGAAATCCCCGGACCAAGGACCGTCTGTCTGCTCTGATGTCCCTTCTGTAGATACAGGTGGGAGATCTGCACTGGAGCCCTCCAGAGGATCCTCCATGACAGCACCCACAGCAGAACAAGTGGCACAGATTCGGGCTTCCAAATTACTACTTCTACGAATGCCACAGACCAGACACCGAGGACTAGGAGGCATGGCTATGCACACAGCCTTTTGCCAGAAAAGCAGGAACACCTTGCTGAAGCAAACAGAGCAGAAAAAAAAAATCGCGATTTTAAAAGTGCTCAAAAACGCTCCAAATTGCAGGATTAGATAGAGCTGGGGTCAATTAGCTGATATCTGACCAAGAAATGCAAAAACGAAGCTCCTATCCCTAAAAAAAACACGAAGAAAAACTTTGAAAAAAATCCAAAATGGCCGCCAGACCCGATCCCGCCAAAAAAAGGACCAGAAAAAGTACCCAAAAGGTCTAAAACACTCCCCAGAGCTGATTCCAGGCCACCCCAAGGCCTCCACCACTGCCTTTAGAAAGAAAAAACTTCAAACTCTACTCACCCACACACAGGAGTGGAGGGGGGGGGGGGGTCAAAACACAGAATGCTGTCCAGCGTGCCTGCCACAAGCTCTGAGTAGCAGTTATCAGAGTCAATAACAGAGTAATAACTGCTCAGGGCAGCTCGGGGAACCCCTAAATCAGTCAGGGGACCCTCAGAGCCTACTGCTGTATTTAATTGCTGCCTGTAATTGTCTGCAACCTTCTCCTCACCCACCAAGGGGGTTCGGTAGAAAGGAGACCTGTGTCCTGTGCAGCTCCCCTGCTTGTTTGACCTATGGGGAGACTGACAGAGAGAGACAGAGAGAAAAAAACAGATTAGAGAAAGACAGAAGGGACACAGTCAAAGATTTCGGTGCTGGGCTGCTGCTGTGGAGGAAATCTAGAAAATAATAAAACACTAAAGCTCTGCTTATTTGTTCCTAAGGAGCCCAGTTCTGGGCTCTGACTTCCAAGCTGCTTGGAGACTGAGATACTGATGTGTGGGCGGTCCTTGGGGCTGCATATAGCTGGATGATCAAAGAGATGAAGATGTTCAGTCTCCAAAGCTGCTGGTGGAGGTTCACAACTCTATGGTTCCGGGACTGGACTAGAGGGACGCTAAGGAACATGTATTTTTACAATTTAAAGAAATTGATAACAAAAGTGGTCCTCAAAAACATTTTTCACTCATGACCGACTGCACACAACTCCTCATCGACCTTTACTGTGGCACAGTATAGCAGTTATGCATTAAACATGCTCTTCATCTGTAAACATGCTCTGCATCCAAAAAAAAAAAAAAAAAACTACCTCCCTCCCCCAACAATAGGTGCAAAGCAGACAGGAAAACTTCTCCATGGAAGTTACCATTCAAAATAATATTCTGAATCTCGCAATAACTGAATAACAGCAACATAACTCTCTCCACTACCAAGAACATTGTGAAATACAAAAAAACCCATAAAAAACCCCACAACACATAGGCGGCAAATCTGCCACACTTTATTAGTACTAATTTCTATGATTCAAATAGCTAGACTGGGCCGCAGAAAACCAATACACCTACTACTGGTAAACACAGAAACATAACAGCAGAAAAAGACCACATGGCCTACAGTCTGCCCTTCCATTCGAACCACTACAACAGTCCCTTTTTTTCCTTTAGAGATGATCTGTGTTTGTCCCATGCTTTTTTGAATTAATATACTGTCCTCATCTCTACCACCTCCACTGGGAGACTATTCCACACATCTACCACTCTTTCCATAAAGAAATATTTCCGCATATTACTCCTGAATCTATCCCCTTTCACTCTCATCCTGTGTCCCCTCGTAGTAGAGCTTGCTTTCAATCGAAACAGGCTCTCCTCCTGTGCTTTTATGCCACGGAGATATTTAAACGTCTCAGTCTTATTTATCCCGCCTTTCCTCTAATGCACACATATTAAGATCCTTAAGTATGTCCTCATAAGCTTTATAACGAAGACCACTAACCATTTAAGTAGCCACCCTCTTCACCGACTCCAACCTGCTTATATCCTTTTGAAGGTGCAGTCTCCAGAATTGCACACAATACTCCAAATGAGGTCACACCAAAGACTTATACAGAGGCACTATCACCTCCTTTCTTCTGCTGGCCATTCCTCTTCCTATGCATCCAAGCATCCTTCTAGCTTTTGCCGTTGCCTTTTCTACCTGTTTAGCTACTTTAAGATCATCAGACACAATCACTCCTAGGTCCCGCTCTTCTTCTGTGGACAGAAGTTCTTCATCCCCTATACTATATCGCTTCCTTGGATTGCTGCAGCCCAAAAGCATGACCTTGCAATTTTTTAACATTACATCTCAGCTGCCAAATTCTAAACCATTCTTCAAGCTTAGCTAGATTCCTTCTCATGTTATCTACACCTTCCTAAGTGTCTACTCTATTGAAGATTTTGGTATAATCCGCAAAGAGACAAACCTTACCCAATAACCCTAACGCAATAATGTGAAATAGAACAAGTGGTACTGTTACAGGTCGGTACAAAAAACTTTATACAAAAACAGACAGGCTAACTCAGGGCTCAGCAAACCCCAGGCACCAGGTCGCCATGGTGACTGGGGGAAAAAAGAAAAAAAAATCTGACTTGGCGTCTCGGGCTGAAGGGCTTCAAATGGCTGCACGGCCAAGACCAGCACTGTCTGCCCTTGGGGATCTCATCTCTTGCAGGCAGATAGCATTAATCTCGGCTGCAATTATGGTCTTTTGCAGCACTTCTGCTCATGGGAGATGATGAGATCCCCACAAGAAGACAGCACCACTCAGCTACAATAGTGGCCCTTTTCAGCACTTCTGCAAGCAGGAACCCCATCTTCTGCAGGCAGAAGTACTGCAAACACTGGGAGCCTACAAACAAAAAAAGCGCCCCATAAAGGTCAGAGTTCACAGAGGCTGAAGAAATTTAAAGGGGCAGCAGGTTTGACTTAAAAAAGAATGGTTATGGTGGGGACAATGGAGGGCAGAGGCGAATGGAAAAGAGCCTGGGAAGAAAATGGGGGTGGGGGAGGAACAGCGGGCAGAATGGAAGAGTGCAAGCAGTTGGAGGGTGATGCAACCCACCCCACCCCCTCCCACCACCACACACACAGGTGTAGCTTAAAGATCAGTTAGAAACATAGAAAACAAAGAAAAATGACAACAGAAAGAGACCACATGGCCTATCTAGCCTGTCATTCCATATCAACAACTACAAAGTCCCCTTTTTTTTTTTTTAGAGATCCTCTGTGTTTGTCCCATGCTTTTTTTAATTCAGATACTGTCCTCATCTCTACCACCTCCACTGGGGGACTATTCCACGGATCCACCACTCTTTCCTTAAAGAAATATTTCCGCATATCACTCCTAAATCTATCCCCTTTCACCCTCATCCCATATCCCCTCGTAGCAGAACTTGCTTTCAATCGAAAGAGGCTCTCACCCTGTGCATTTATGCCAAAGAGGTATTTAAACATCTCAATCATATCACCTTTATCCCGCCTTTCTTCTATAGAAACATAGTTGGGGTGGTAGGAGAGGATGGAGGAGTGGTGCCTAATTTAAGCTTTTCCCCCATAGAAAATGGAAACACAGTCTGTCAATCAGGCCCTAAAAACATAACTGCAATAACCTTTTCGGAGGGGAGGGGGGGGGAGGGCATGCACTGTGACCTAGGTTTCTATGGCTGGCTCCTAGATTTTTAGGTTGGCTCCTAGGTTTCAAGAAAATTTGGCAAGGCCCGGACTAACTAAATACAGGATAAGGGCAACATGTTAGAAGAAGAAATTTAAAACACCTGATTATTTTCTTTCCTTGAACCTTGCTAGACCAGTATTCTCTTGACAGGAGGTAGAGGCACATTTGAGCAACTTTCAGAGATGTCATTATTTGTATATCTGCAGATGCAGCTCCAAGAGAAGCCAGTCGTCCCAGGCAGTAAGCAAGACTGAAAATCTCAGAAAAAAAAATCAGAACACTACAACATTACATAAATCAGTCATAAATTGGAACAATTTCATTGGGCAAGTCACTTTACCCTCTATTGCCTCAAAAGAAAGGTCCGGCAATCTACTTCTGGTCACACCTTGCCAAGGAAACCCAGGAGCTGCTGGTTCACCAGGAGTCAGTATTGACTTTGAGGGCACACACTGCATGTTGCTGACACTAAGATTGAAAATTCAATGCAATCAAGAGGTAGCAGGGCTCTTAATCCTGCAGGAGTAGTCCTTCCAGGTCAGGTCCTGGACTGTTCTAGCAGAATTCAGGTATATAAATCTCATCTTATCATCCTTCTAGACCAATCTAGGCAAGGGGGGAGGGGGAGGATAACTACACTCTGAACATAACCGTCCTGCCAAAGGCGCTATCACAGCAGCTCCCATAGGCCCAAAGGCAGCATTACATACAGTCTTATAGTGCTTCACAAAGATGCCAAAGACAACCAGATAGCTGCCTTACAGATATCCTCTGGAGACACCAAGACTGACTCTGTCCAAGAGGAGACCTGTGCCCTAGTGGAATCAGCTCTGGGATTTCCTCTGGCACACATTTTCCAGCAAATAGGTATACTAAACTAATATCCTCCTTAATCCAGCAGGCAATAGAGATTTAGACATTGTCTGTCATTTCCTCACACTGATGAAGAGGATAAAGATGATCTGATCAATGGAGGGATTAGTAAACTCCAGGTATTTGACCAACACCCTCCTCATGTCTGCCAGTCGTAGAGAGGGTCTGCCTAAGGTCCTCCTCAGAGGAGAGCAGGACAATGGTTTGGTGAAATTGAAAAGTAGAAAGACGCAATCAAGATGGCCAAAAAAGGTTTCCTGCAGGACAAGGCCTGCAGATCTAACATCTGCCTAGTAGACTCAATAGCCACCAGGAAAACCATCTTGAGGGTCAAATCTTTGAGAGAGGCCATACAAATAGGCTCAAAAGGGGGCCCTTTAGTGCCTTGAACACCAATCTGCTTCATTCCTTTAAGGAAACATCAGAATGTACCACCACAGTCATCCCTTGAATGCAAGCTAAAGCCACTACCTGAACCTTGAGAGAATTCAGGGCTAATCCCTGGTCAAGACTAGACTGTCAAAATAAGAACAAAACGGTGATTATGTCCACCTTGTTGGTCAACAGGGCTTGAGAGGAGCACTACCGCTTGAAAATCCTTCAAACTCATAAAAAAAAACCAAGGAAGTAGAGGCCTGCTGAGCCTTGAGAAGGGCATTCACTACTGCTCCAAAGTAACCCTTCATCTCTTCAGGGCCAAGCCATAAGCAGAAAGGAAACAAGATACTCCATCACTAGTGTCCCTTGACATAGGAGGCCTCTCTCCCCAGGCAAGAGAGTCCACTAAAAGAACCAAAAGATCTGCATACCATGGTCTGCACAGCCATTCCATGGCCACTAGAATCAGGCGGCCTGGGAAGACTAAATCCTGCACAGAAGACAGTTCATTAAGAGCCACAAGAGGGGAGGACATACAGGAGGCCACTCCTGAAGCAGAGTATCCAAAATCCACTGCCTACAGATTCCTTCTTTGGCTGAAACATTTTTTCACATTGGCATTCTTCCAAGTGGCCAACAAGTCAAATACCAGAAGGCCCAACATCTTTACTATTAGGTTGAAAACTTGAGGGCTTAACTCCCCACTTGCCCAGATCCACAGTGTTCTGACTCAAGAAGCTGGCCTGCACATTGCAATGCCTATTTGGGCTACGGACAGGACAGCTAAATGCTCCTCCACCCAAGAGCCACTCCAGTACTGCTATGCAGGTTTATATTTATGTTTATTGGGTCCATCCTGCTTGTTGATGTATGCCACAGCAGTGGCACTGTCCGAGAACACACAGACCATTTGCCTGCCAGGAGACTGGAACCTCTCCAGAGACAGACACATAGCCCTGGCTTCCAAACATCGACCAGGAGTCCTCCTGAGGGGACCAGAGTCCCTGAACAGGTTTTACCTAGACAATAGGCTCCTCAGCTTTTCAGACTGGCATCTGTGGTGACTATCACCCAATCCAATGCTTCCGGAGGCATCCCAACCAACAGCTGGTGAGACTGTTACCACCACATTAACTGTTCCTTGATCTCCCAGGAGAGAAGGGGAGAACAGCAAGACCACAGACACAGCAGATGTGTCTGAAGAGGGTGCATGTACACCCTACCCCAAAAGGACAATCTCCAGGATCAATGCCACGGACTCCCATAAGGTAGCCCCAAGCCAGAGGAGCTGATTGAGCACAACATGACCTGAAATGGCTCTGCAGCTTGAGAGACCTCTCTGGCAAAAATAAAACATGACCCAGAAGAGAGCTGAACGTCAGGTTCTGGGAGGGGATCAAGCCGCTCTTGGGATAGATGAATACCAACTCCAGCCATGAATCACCAGGAGGTCCAACTGAATCAGCCAGTCATCCACATATGGGTGAAATCAGATCCACTGCCTGCAAAGAAACTCTGCTCCCATTACCATTACCTTTGAGAAGGTATGAGGAGCCCTGGCCAGGCCAAAGGGCAGAGCCTGAAACTGGAAATGGCAGTCTAGGGGCACAGAAACAAAGAAATTGCTGGTGCTGCTGTTCCTGAATAGGAATATGGCAGATTCAGGGAGATGAAAAACTACACCTGCCAGAGTGACGCAATGACTGACCCGATGGTCTTCATGTGGAATTCTGAGCTTGGCACAGACTGCCTCTGAGTGCAGGATAGCCCAGAAGAAACATCTTTTCTTGGGCACCACAGGAGACATGGAATAGTGCCTCTGGCCTTGTGGAGGGCACAGACAGAATAGCCTCCAGTTGCAGGAGGCACTGTAGTTTATTCTATTACCACCCACTTGAGCTGCAGGAGACTCCACAGAGACATCCCCTAGAGGCTCTGCAAACTCCAACATGTAACCCAGACTGAGGATCCCGAGGACCCAGAGGTCTGACATGATGAGGGTCCATTCTGAAGGAAGAAAATGGGCCCACTCCCAATCTAAACCTTGGAAGGGATTGCCGGATCTCATTGTGGGGGGCTTACTGACTCTTGCAGAATCCACCACACCAAGTCTCTAGCACAACTACATCCCCGAAAGGATTGGCCTTTCTTGGACTTAGACCCATAAGATGAATAGGCCATACCTGGACCCTTAGCAGCCCAAGGGCAGCGCCATACTCCACTCGACCCTAGGAGAGGCACTTAGACCCCCATCTCCTCCCTCCCCCCCCCCCCCCCGGAGCCTCTGAGGGCAAGCTTCAACCAGGTCTTTCACAAACTTCTCCAGATCCTCCTCAAAGAGCAGCATGTCCTTAAAAAGGGGAGTTTGCTCAGCCATAGCTTGGAGGTAAAATCAGCTGGCCTACTACAGAACCAAAGTCACTGTCTAGTCACTACTAACACTGCCATGGATTTGGAGAAGATCTTGATCAAGTCATACAGGGCATCATCCATCAGCCATATGCGCATCTCTGGGCTATCTGGCAACTGCTGGGCCCAGTGTAAGAGGACTTGTACCATCAGGCCTGCACACAAAGCAGCTTGAGAGCTTAAGGCAGAAGCCGTAAAGGTATTCTTAAGGAGGGTCTCTACCCATTATCATGAGACTCCTTGAGTACAGGCGCCTCTTTCCGCCAGGATGGTCATGCGTTTTATCAATACTGTGACGAGGGCATCCAGTAAAGGGAACCCAAAACTCTGATCCAGCTCACCCTGGGGCAGAGAGAGGACCTTAGGGCACCCTTAAGGACCAGCTCAGGGTTCTCCTAATGGGAGATTAAGAGCTGCCGCATAGGCTCAGGTATAGAAAAAGTCACCTGGAGCCCAATACCCTCCAGAATAGGATCCGTTTGCAGTACCTACACAGAGGCAAGCTTTACACCATGTAAGGCAGCCATAGCTTCTGAATAGAAAGGTCCTCTCTGTGAAAAAAAGTGGATCTCAGAAGGATCCTTGCCTTCCACTACGAAAATATCCCCTTCCTTCTCCGACTATCTATCTGGAGAAAAGAAGTCCTCTTCTAGCTCCCATTCAACCCTCATAGAGAATAAGGCCGGGTTACCCAAGGAATAGACGGCCAATAAGCGTAAAGATGGGGAGCTTAACCTTCATGCAACTAGAGACAGGGATACTCGAGGGCCCTAGATCCTTTGTAGGAGAGGACTGGGCCTTGGACTCCCCCAAAGGGGGTTGCCAAGCAGCAAGAAAAACTGAAAACAGCCCATGAACCTTTTGAGGAGCTGCTGCTCAAAGCTGACCAAGGGAGGCTTGCTGGCTAGAGCCTGAAGCCTCCTCCACCAGTACCCCTTCTGCAGAGGCCCAGTGGGCATCTAAAATAGACACATGGCCTGCGGTCAAGAAAACCACAGGGCATTTGAATTGTTATCAGGCCACGAGTTCCCCCAGAGAAGCTACTGATAATACCAAAAGATGATGTGATCAGGGGATCCTGATCACACAAGGGGCAAGAACAGCTTGCCAGCAAGCTGACCCAATGTGAGTCACAAAAGGCACATTGCTGAGCACTTGGCACAGCTACAAGGCGCCACACAGCAAAGAAAAAAGAAATAGAGGGTGGGATAAAAGCCCAAACAAACAACACAGGCCAAAGAAAAAAGGGAGACCTGAAAAAGGAATCTCAGCACATGAATGGCCGGTTGAGTAACATAGTAACATAGTATATGGACAGCAAATAAAGACCAGTATGGTCCATCTAGTCTGCCCAGCAAGGCAGCAAGAGTAGGTGCACCTGCCACACTGTGCAGGTCACCCCTCCCTAGGCCTTTGTTTAGGGGTGTACCCACCACTATTTGTTGAGATATAAGAGATAGTTATGTTTATTTTCATTTTATCCTGTTGCTATAAAAGGGATTCACTGTGTCTGTCCCATGCCATTTTGAATTCTGTTACTGTATTTGCCCCCACCACTTCCATTGGTAGGGCATTCCAAGCATCCACCACCCTTTCGGTGAAAAAATATTTCCTGACATTGCCTTTCAGTTTATCCTCTTGCAGCTTCATGTTATGCCCTCTAATTTTACACTTTCCCAGTCTTTGGAAGAGATTTGTTTGTTCATTAATACTCTTATGTATTTAAAGGTCTGAATCATATATCTCCCCTGTCCTTCCTCTCCTCCAGAATGTACATAGTGAGGTCAAGTCTCTTCTCATACATCTTCTAACGCAGGCTCCAAATCATTTTAGTTGTCTTCCTCTGAACCATTTCCAGTCTTTTTATATCCTTTGCAAGATATGGTCTCCAAAACTGAACATACTATTCCAAGTGAGGCCTCATCAGCCCTATGACTAGGTGAAAAGCGGTATATAAGCACTGCTAAATCAATTAATAAATAAATAAAACAGCGACTTGTACAGTGGCATTAGTACCTCTTCCTTTCTGCTGGTAATTCCTCTTTGTATGCAACCCAGCATCCTTCTGGCTCTTGCCACCGCCTTGTCACACTATTTCACCACCTTGAGATTCTCAGAAACAATCACTCCAAGGTCCTTCTCCTGGTCCATACACACCAACCTCTTGTCCCCTTATTGCATACAATTCCCTTGGATTTTTGTTTCCTTCATGTCACTTCACTTCTTCACAGTAAATCTTAAGTGCAAAGCATTAGACCATTCTTCCAGCTTTTGTAGATTTTACTTCATGTCATCCACTCCCTCAGAGGATTTCACTCTGTTGCAAATTTTCGCGTCACCTGACAGAGACAGATTTTTCCATTCGGTCCTTCAGCAATATCCCTCACAAATACATTGAACAGTACCAGTCCCAGGACCGAACCCTGGGGTACACGCTAATCACCTTCCTTTCATCCGAGTGAGGTCTGTTTACCACCACCTTCTGTCAACTGTTAGTCAACCAATTTCTGATCCAGTTCACCACCTTGGGACCTATCCCCAAGCTGTTGAGTTTATTGATAAGCCTCCTATGAGGAACAGTATCAAAGGCTTTGCTGAAATCTAGGTAGATTATATCCATCGCATGCCCTTGATCTAGTTCTCTGGTCATCCAATCAAAGAAGCTAATCAGATTTGTTTGGCAAAGATCATCCTTTGGTAAAACCATGTTGCTTCGAATCATGCAACCTATTGGTTTTGAAAAAGTCCACTATTCACACTTTCAGGAATGCCTCCATTACTTTTTCCGCCACCGAGGTAAGGCTTACTGGCCTGTAGTTTGTCACTTCTTCCCTATTACCACTTTTGTGAAGAGGTACCACATCAGCCCTTCCCCAGTCCTGTGGAACTTCTCCTGTCTCCAAGGATCTATTAAAAACATCCTTTAATGGTCCCGCAAGAACATCACTGAGCTCTTTCAGTATCCTGGAATGTATCCCATCCAGTCCCATGGCCTTGTCTACTATCAGTTTTGCAAGCAGTTCCAACACATCATCTTCTGTGAATGGTTTAGTATCTACTCAACTAATTCAAAACACTGCTGCTCGTCTGATTACCAATGCTCAGAGATCGGATCATGTAACACCTCTTCTCATGCATCTTCATTGGCTCCCGCTCAGTTATAGATTCAAATACAAGCTGCTCATTTTAACTCACAAAGTCATTTACACATCCAACCCGCTCTACTTATCCAATCTTATTTCCCTTCACACCCCCTACCGACAATTATGCTCACTTCATGCAAACCGACTTTCCTTACCATCCCCCTCGCAAGCTCACCTAGAACAAACACGTCATGCCGCCTTCTTTTTTCTTGGACCATCATTCTGGAATGCTTTATCATCTTCCCTCCGGTTGGAACCCTCATACCAGCAATTCAAGATGTTGCTAAAGATACATCTATCCACCAGGCTTTCGATCGTCCTTCCCCTTCCCCCGCCTAATTTGTCTGTTCTCTGTCTGCTCTTAAGTTCTTTTGTGACAGGAAAGAGAAGAACCTCTTTCCTGTCACAAAATGGAGTTCTTTTCTTTTTCTGCAGCATATTATATTTTATTGTAAACCGCTCTCAGGCTTCGGCAAGGACGGTATATAAAGTGTGAAATAAAGATAAAGATACAAATGGGAATGGAGTATATTTGTCAATCACAGGTGGTTCTTCTCCAGGATTTTCTTTAGTAAAAACAGAAGTATTTGTTTAGCATTTTTGCTTTTACAATGTCACTTTCCACAAATCCGTTCCTGGCACTTCTGAGTCCTGCAATTCCACCTCTGATTTTCCTCCTTTCCTGAATATACCTGAAAAACGTTGTTGTCACGCTTCACATCTTTAGCCATCTTTTCTTCTGCTTTTGATTTTGCTATCCTTATTTTTTTTTGTCTCTTAGTTTTATCCTTTTCTGTGTTCCTCTGTTTGTGAACTTCGGAATTTTGTGAAAGCTGCGTTTTTTTTGCTCTTATATGTGCAGACACTTCTTTGGAGAACCAAATAGGTTTCCTTTTCCTCTTTGTTTTTATTTACTTTCCTTACCTATAAATCTGCTGCCCCTTTTATTGTCTCCTTTAGTTTAGCCCATTGAAATTCCACTTCCCTTATCCTCTCCCACCCTACCAAGACCACCTTCAGTTACTTGGCCTTTTACTAAATTCAATAATTTTGAAGAAATCTAGGATGTTGAGCTTGCTGTGATAGAGTAGTTACTCACCTGTAAAAGGTGTTCTCCAGGAGCAGCAGGAATCAGTCCTCACATATGGGTGTCATCGGCGCCGATGAAGCCCCAGCGGAGCATTTCCCCAGCTTTCCATGAAAGCCTTTGGGAATGCTGGCACGCATGCGCAGTTCCCTTCCCGCCTAAAGGTGCCGTCTTACCTCAGTCAAATGACATAGCTAAGAACAGCACACAAAAATGTAAAAACAAACTATGTACAACTGCAACTCCAAGGGGAGGAGGGAGGGTTGTGAGGACTGATTCCTGCTGCTCCTGGAGAACACCTGTTACAGGTGAGTAACTACTCTTTCTCCAGGACCAAGCAGGAAGTCAGTCCTCACATATGGGTGACTCCCTAGCTCTGGGCTACCAGGAACCCAGGCTGAACAAGAGAACTCCCTCTAGTCACAGCATCAAAGAAAGGCTTTTCAAGGACACAACCTCCACCGGTAGCCCAACAGAGGGCAGGAGGGCAGGAGTTGCCTAAACCTCAAAGAGATTCCGGAGTAGTACTGCTTGGCCAAAAGCACTGTCCCTACGGGACTCCCTCTCCAGACAGTAATGGGCTGCAAAAGTCTGGCTTGAAGACCAAGTTGCAGCCCTGCAGATGTCTACCAAGGGCACAGAGCGGAGATGAGCCACTGAGGCAGCCATTGCCCTGACACGATGGACCGTGACCCTACCCTGAAAAAGAAGGTCAGCCGCCTTGTAAGCCCAGGTGATACAGTCAGCCGCCCAGATGGACAAGGTACGCTTGGACACACCCAACCCCAACTTATTGGGGTCAAAGGAGACGAAGAGCTGAGTAGCCCTTCTATGCCCCTGCGTACGGTCAAGGTAGAAGGATAAGGCCCTCCTACAGTCCAAGGTATGCAGGACTGCTTCAGCCTGGCTAGCATGAAGCCTAGGGAAGAATGCTGGAAGAACCACCTCCTGATTGAGGTGGAAAGAGGAGACACCCTTAGGAAGGAACTTGGGATGAGTCCTGAGGACTACCCTGTTCCTATAAATCCGGGTATAAGGTCTATCACAGACCAGGGCCTGAAGCTCACTCACTCGCCTAGCTGAGGTGACAGCTATCAGGAAGAGAGTCTTCCAGGAGAGGAAGCGTAGAGGGCAAGTAGCCGAGTCAACTCGGTGGGCGAGTCAGTTGCTGCAAGACCACATTCAGCTCCCACTCAGGAGCAGGAGGACGGATGGGAGGCTTGAGCAAAAGCAAGCATCTGAGAAAGCAGGACACCAAAGGGTGACCAGACAGAGAATGTCCCTCCACCAGTGAGTGGTGAGCTGCTAGAGCTGAGAGGTGGACTCGAACAGAATTGGATTTAAGTCCCTGATTGGACAAGTGCAGTAAGTACTGAAGCACTACTGGCACAGTATAGGAGAAAGGATCCTCCGTACGTAGCTGACACCACACAGAAAACCTCTTCCATTTGAGGGCATAGGTTTTCCTAGTGGACTGTTTCCTAGAGGCTAGGACAACCTCCTCAACGTCCTGAGGTAGGCCCCAGGGAGCCAAAACTACCCTTGCAGCCTCCAGGCCATCAAATTGAGAGCTTTGAGATTGAGGTGCAGAAGGGAACCCTGTTCCTGTGAGAGAAGGTCGGGTTGCAACCCCAGAGGTAGTGGGGAATCCACTGCCAGCTGAAGCAGAAGTGGAAACCAAGGCTGCCTCGGCCACCTGGGAGCTACCAGCAGGACCGAGGCCTTGTCCTTGAAAAGAGTTCGGGCCACCAAGGGCGTGGGAGGAAATGCATACAGGAGGCCCTGAGACCAGGAGATCAGAAAAGCATCTGGTGCTATCTGCAAAGGATGCGGTTGCCTGGAGCAGAACTTGGGCAGTTGCTTGTTCAGTGGACTGGCAAAGAGATCTATCCAAGGGAGACCCCACTTCAGGAAGATCTTTTGAACGACCAAGGGATGCAGCTGCCACTCGTGGGGCTGCAGAATTCTGTTCAACCGGTCGGCCAGGCAGTTCTCCTGGCCTGGAAGGTACACCGCCTTGAGAAGCATCTTGTGCTTTAGGGCAAAGGAACAAAGGTCCTGAGTCTCTCGACAAAGGAGCTTGGACCCAGTCCCGCCCTGTTTGTTCACATAAAACATGGCTACCTGGTTGTCTGTTTGAATCAAGACTGAGCGGTGAGCCAGGGCCGGAGAAAAAGCCTTGAGAGCTAAGCGGATAGCTCGAAGTTCCAGGAGATTGATTTGTTGGGCTGCCTCCCAGGGAGACCAGAGGCCCTGAGTGCACTTGTCTAGACAATGTGCACCCCTGCCCTTCAGAGAGGCATCGGTGGCGAGGACCACCGAGTATTCTGGCATTTGGAAGGGCATCCCCTTCAGCAGATTGGGTGGATGTAGCCACCAGCTGAGGGAGGTCAAAAGGGGTCTGGACACCTTTATCCTGTCTCTTAGGCGGCCTGTGGCTTGAGACCACTGAGCCCGAAGGCACCACTGTGCAGGCCTCATATGGAGCCTGGCATTGGGAGTCACATGTACTGTCGAAGCCATGTGGCCCAGAAGTCTGAGGCAGAGTCTGGCGGAGACCTGGGACCTGTTTAGGAACTGTTTGGCCATGTCCATCAGTCTTTGAGCCCTGTCTTCTGGCAAGAATGCCTTTGCCAGTTGAGAATCCAATCTTGCCCCTATGAACTCCAAGTTCTGGGAGAGGAGCAAAGTGGACTTTGCGAAGTTTATGACAAAGCCCACGTTTTGAAGCAGAGCAATGGTTCTGAGGGTGGCTTGTCTGGCCTCCAGGGACGTCTGACCCCTGATGAGCCAGTCATCCAGATAGGGAGAGACAAAGATGCCTTGATTTCTCAGGTAGGCCGCAACCACGGCCAAGCACTTGGTAAAGACTCTGGGAGCGGAGGTCAGGCCAAAATGTAGTACTACTCTGTACCGATAATGGTTTCCCCCCACAATGAACCTGAGGTACTTTCTGCGGTCTGGATTTATGAGGATGTGAGTGTACGCATCCTTTAGATCTAAGGAGCATAGCCAGCTCCCTGCTGGAGGTAGGGCAGAAGTGTCCCAAGAGTAAGCATCTTGAACTTTTCTTTCTCTAGGAACTTGTTGAGGTTCCTGAGGTCCAGAATGGGTCGAAGGCCACCGGTTCTTTTGGGTACCAGGAAATACCTGGAGTAGAATCCATGACCTTGCAAGTGGGGAGGCACAGGCTCCACCGCCCTGTCCACCAACAGACCCTGGAGCTCTCGAAGGAGAAGGTCTGTGTGCAGGGGAGGCCTCAAAGGCTCCCCTGGGAAGTAAGGAGGAGGCAGTTGATGAAAATGCAGGGCATAGCCCCTTTGGACTATGTCCAGCACCCAACTGTCGGTGGTAATGAGAGGCCACTGGTGGGCAAAGAGTACAAGGCGACCGCCTGTGCAGGGCTGGGAAAGCAGGGACGGAGTGGCTACGCTCAAGGAGTCAAAAACCCCCACCCTGCTAAGAGGTAGCAGGGGCCTGAGGTAGCAGGGGCCTGAGGCTTGGGGGTTCTCTGCCTACGGGGCCCATTACCCTGGCCCTTGGCTTGCTGACCCTGGGGGGCAGCTTGGGCAGCCTGATACTGAGGGTACTGTTTGTAGGCAGTGCCCTTCCTCGGGTAAAAGGACTTTTTACCCGAGCCCTTCTTCTTATGTGAAGGGGCAGAGGTCTTCCTCGACAGCCTTCTCCGGGTAAGGTGCTCGGTTTCGAGCTGAGCGGTCTTCTCGGTCACGGGTTTGCCAAAAAGGTTCTCACCTCGGCAGGGGACATCGACCAACTTGTCCTGAACCCATGGCTCGAGGTCCGATGACTGCAGCCACTCCTGGCGTCGAGCCGCGATACCGGCAGCCGCTACTCGGGCCGAGGCCTTGAAGCCATCGTAGGTGGCACGGGAAATGAACTTTGAGCATTCCCGAATCCCCGAGGACAAGGTCTTAAATCTCTGCAAGGGTTCCACGGAGAGACCAGCAGAGAATCCGGCCAACTCCTTGGCCAGGTCTCGCAAGTACATGCCCATGTACAGCTGGTAAGACTGGACACGGCAAGCAAGCATAGACCCCTGGAAGCACTTCCTACCGACGCCATCGAGGTTACGGGCTTCCCTGCCGGGGGGCACCGCAAAGTGCATCTTCTGGCTCTTCAGACGATGCATGGCCGATTCCACAACCATGGAATGGTGTGGTAGCTGTGCTTTCTGGAAACCAGGACTCTTGCGGAGCCGACAGATGGAATCAACCCGCTTGCTCAGAACCGGCGCCGAGGCCGGTGCCTCCCACATCCGGAAGAGGAGCCGTTCCAGCATCGGAGGAACCGTGACAGTAAAGGCCTCCTTCGGAGGAGAGTCATACTGTAGAGCATCGAGCTCCTCGGCTCGAGGCTCTTCCTCGGGATCGGCAGGGATAGCCAAGGCAGCGGCCATATCCCGAACGAACTCCGAGAACCTAGTGTCCTCCGGAGGCGATCTACTCTGGGGCTCAGACTGCGGTGAGTCCAACAGGACGCACAGAGTCTTAAAAGTATCGGGAGGGAGTTGGAGGAAGTGACGTCACCTGGGAGATGGCAGCATAATCTTTGTGCTCCCATCGGGACGCTGAATTAAGAAGTGAAAAGTGCTTGATTTACCCCATCCTACCTGGCAGAACAGGTGTGGGTGGTGACCGTGTCCGGTGGCAATGTCGGTGAGGAAAAAATTGGCAAAATTTAAATCCTCATATGTGGAGGGAGCGGATAAGGCGGCCCGCGAGCCGCCAGACCTCATGGCGTCAGGCGAGGATTCGGATGAGGAGCCGGACAGGGCCGAGGAGAGCTGCACCCGCGGAGATATGTGGGGCTGGATGAGATCCCTGAGGAAAGAAATTATTGCCACTCGTGGAGAGCTTAAGGAGTCGCTGTCTGGCATAAAGGCTGATATACAAGAGCTGGGGCATAGAGTGGAGGCGTTGGAAGAGCAGACAGATCATCTGGCCGAACGGGACACGGACATAGAGGCGTCTATGAAGGGCCTGCAGGAGGAGCAGCTCAGCCTTAAAGATAAATTAGAAGATCTTGAGAACCGTTCCCGCCGAAATAATGTGCGCCTGAGAGGAGTTCCGGAGACGGAGGCCTTCGCGGATGCGGTAGCGGTGGTCCAAAAAGTATGTCAACATTTGCTACGGGGAGATGATGGTGAGGCCGCAGTGCCGGAGATTTCGGTGGAGAGAGCGCATCGGGCGCTGGGTCCGGTACGCAATGGGAAGCCACATGATATTGTGGCCTGTTTGACATCATTCGCTATGAAGGAGAGGATCATGAGGATGGCTGCTGCCCGCAGGAGTTTTAATTGGGAAGGCCAGTCTGTGGAACTGTATAATGACTTATCGGCTGGTACCCTACAGCGACGCCGCGACATGAGACCGGTTACCCAATACCTTCGAGAGGAGAACATGAAATACAGATGGCTCTTCCCCTTTGCGATGTTGCTGGACATTAATGGACGGAGTTTTCGGGTCCGGGGGAAGAGGAGGCCTGGAAAGTCTTGAGGCAGGAGGGGGCCCCTCGTTTACCCGACCAGGCCAAGAAACCAGTGATGGAAGGCTCTAAAGGAGGGACTTCAGATGGGAGAGGATGCCTTTGAAGGGGCAGCGTCTGCGGAGGAAGGCGGGAGAGGCCGGCCAAGGAGATATGGAGAGAGCTGCATCAGCCAGAGTTACCCGATTGTCACCCAGGACTGTGTGGGGGGACAATGTTAGTTTTAACAGTAGGCTTGTTGCTTGGTCCAGGCAGCTGCTGTTAGTAATTCAGGACTGAAAGGGTTTGGGTGGGGGTATCCATGAAGGGAATGTGTCCTTCGGTGAGAATGCATGGGGGGAGGGGGGGTTTGTTGTGGGATATATATAAGTGCCTGGTGTATTTTGTGTGAGTTATGGAGGCAAGGGGGGCGGGGGGGAATTGATGATGCTGTTAGAATGCTGGAGGGAGGGGGGGGGAAGGGGTTCTGTGCAAGGGGTTGATGCCAGGGGATGGTGGGGTATAGCGTCCACGGGTGAGTTTCTTCCTCGATGATAGGCAGAGTGGAGCTCTGTGTGAGGGGGGGTGAGGGGAAGGGAGAGGGGGAGGGGGGGAGGCTTTGCAGAGGCATGCAGGGGGTAGACTAGTGGTATGTTTGGGGTTATGGCTGCTGATGTGAGAGTGGGGTGTTTGAATGTAAGGGGATTGAATTCCCCTCAGAAAAGAAAACTGCTTTGGAAAGAGGCTCGAGAGTGGCAGGTGGTGTTTTGTGCTGGAGACCCACTTACGTAAGCATGATGAGCGATTGATGGGGGGGGAACCTTCCAGGGTTTTTTTGCAGCGGAGGAGGGGGATCGGAGGAGGGCTGGAGTTGGTATCCTGATTAGGCATGATGTGCCCTTCACTGTTGGGAGGGTGTTTCGGAAAGGGGATGGGAGAGCGGTGGGTGTAGTGGGGGAGTTGGGGGGGGGGGGAACAAGTGACTTTTCTTTCAGTTTATGGGCCAAATGTGGCGCAGGGACCGTTTTGGGAAGAATTGGGGGCGTGGTTGGTTGGGAAGGCCCAGGGCAGACTTCTGGTGGGGGGGACTTTAATCTCGCCCTGGATGGGAGGAAGGGGAAGGGGGATGGAGGGAACCTAGGGTTGAAACGGTTTCAGGAGTGGGTGCAAGAGTATGGGGGTGGAGGACTTATGGAGGTTGGCTCACCCTTCTACCAAGGATTTTACTTACTATTCGGCGGTGCATGCGTCATATAGTAAAATTGATTATCTCCTGGGGGATGGCTATTGGAAGGAGGCATTAGACGAGATCTCTATCGGGGTGGCAACCTGGTCGGATCATGCTCCGGTGGGGGCCACGCTTGGCCCTCCCAGGGAGCCAGAGCGAAGACGGTTTTGGAGATTAAATGATTATCTCTTACAGGGGGAAGGGGTGAAGCAGCGGATTGGGGCAGTGATTAAGGACTACATGGAAGTTAACGATACGGGGGAGGTGTCAACAGGGGTACTTTGGGATGGGCTGAAAGCGGTAGTGCGGGGTCATCTTGTCCAATTGGGAGCAAAGCGGAAAAGGGATCGGGAAGTTGAGGAGGACCGCCTTAAGGAGAGGTTGGAGAGCTTGGAGAGGGTTCACAAACTGAGGGGGGGTGTACGATTGCGGGGGCAGGTGGAAGAGCTCCGAAGGCAATTAAATAGTCTCCAGTTGGAGCAGATCTCTCGCCAACTTGACTGGGCTCGGCAGCGCTATTATGAGTTTGATAATAAAGCGGGGCGTCTCCTGAGTACTCGACTTGCTTCTCAGCGGCAGCGGAGGGCTATTGTTAAAATTAAAGGGCCGCAAGATAGATGGTTGTTTAAAAAAAGCGCTATTCGGGAGCGGTTTCGGTCCTACTATGAGACACTATATACCGCGGACCCCCCAGGGGATGGGGAAGGAATTCGGCAATACTTGTGGAACAAGGGGAAGGGTAGTGCGCGGTTGGAGAATTCTATGGGGGAAGGGTTGGATGGGGACATAACTCTTGATGAAGTGATGGGGGCCATCAAGGTTTTGGTGGCGGGCAAGGCACCCGGTATAGATGGGTTTTCTGGGCTCTTTTACAAAACATTTACGGATGAGTTGGGCCCCACTATGGTGAGGGTGTTTAATGCAGTTTTGAAGGGGGAGGACCTTCTGGCATCAATGCGCCAGGCGGCTATAGTTGTAATCCCTAAGCCCGGGAAAGATCCGGCTGTTTGCGGTTCGTATCGACCCATTTCACTCTTGAATATTGATGTCAAAATTCTGGCCAAGGTGTTGGCATTATGGCTGGGGCCGTGCATGCCGGGGCTCATTCACCCGGATCAGTCCGGGTTTATTATGGGGCGAGTTCTCCAATTAGGGTGGCTGGCTAGGCAGGAACATCAGAAGACTATGTTTCTTTCAATTGATGCCAAGAAGGCCTTTGATAGGGTGAACTTTGATTTTCTTATGTCGATTTTGGAGTATATTGGATTAGGCCCTAACTTTCGGGCATGGATTAGGGCGTTGTACAAAGCTCCGGAGGCGACCGTCTGTATCAATGGGGGTTACTCCGAATTCTTTTTCTTGGGTCGCGGGACCCGGCAGGGTTGCCCCTTGTCCCCGCTTCTTTTCGCATTGGTCATGGAACCTCTGGCTGCTCGGATCCGATCGGTGGAGGACATTCAAGGGATAGCGGTGGGAGATTCGCAGCATAAGATGGCCCTGTTTGCTGACGATTTGTTATTCTCGTTGACCCAGCCGCTAGTCTCCCTATCGCTCCTTATGCAGGAGCTTGGGGATTATGGGACACTTTCGGGCTTTAAGGTTAATTAGGATAAGACAGAGGCCATGTCATTGACACTGTCCTCGCAGGTTGTGGCGAGTCTGAGGGTTTCGTTCCCGTTTCGCTGGGCGAGTACCTCACTCAAATATTTGGGGGTACAGATTACGGCACACCCGCTCAGGTTGTATGGAGCAAACTACCCGCCCTTATTTGGGCAGTTGCGAAAGGATATGGGGCGCTGGAAAGGGGTGGAGTTGTCCTGGTTGGGCAGGATTGCGGTGCTGAAAATGAACTTGCTGCCTCGCCTCTTGTATGCTTTCCAAACGCTCCCAGTAGGGGTGGGGAGTAGGGACCTTCGGCTGTTGCAAAGTCAGATCTTTGCTTTTGTTTGGGGGAATGGCCACCCGCGAGTGAGCAGACGGGTGTTGTATGCAACTCGGGAGAGGGGAGGGTTGGGAGTCCCTGATGTGGGCAGATATTATGCGGCAGCCCAGCTGCGGCAGGTTTTTGAGTGGAGAGATACGGGGGCGCCTTATAAACGATTTAGGGAAGTAGAGCAATATTGGGCAGAGGCAATCCCTTTAAAACATTTGCCATGGATTTGGGATAAATTGCCCGAGGGGAGATGGTGGGATAACCCCTATATATGGCATTTGCTCATGCAATGGTGGAAGGCTCGGAGGATGTTTTGCCCTGGGGCCAATTTTTCGTTGTTGGGACCGGTGAGAGGAACTGAGGGATTTATTCCAGGTAGAGAGGGGGTTTTTCAAAGGTGGGAGCGGTTGGGATTGGAAACATTTGATAAGTTTGTAGATGAGGGAGAACTTATCTCTTTTCCGGATCTTAGAGTGAAATATCAGCTGAAGGGGGGAGACTTCTATGCACACATGCAAGTTAAACATTTTCTGTCCACTAAGTTAACACCGGAACTCCGGGAGGGGGTACAAGATGTTCGGGAAGGGTTATGGCGATGTTGGGAAAGCTCAAGGGGTTTAATAACCCAATTGTACCGGGGCTTGGGGGGGGGGGACCTGGTGAAGTTTAAGCATCATCTTGATTGGGAAAGAAACCTGGGAAGGGATCTGGATGAACAGGAGTGGAAGCGTGTGCATTTGAATATTGGCCGACAGGCGTTGTCGGTAGCGATCCGGGAAACATCCTATAAATTGCTTTACCGGTGGTACTATACTACTTCGAGGCTACATAGGATGTTTCCGGGAGTGTCTGATAGGTGCTGGCGGGAATGTGGAGAGGAGGGGGTCCTTTATTCATGTGTGGTGGGAGTGTCCCCGGGTCAGAGTATATTGGGAGAGAGTGCATGAGCAAATCATTCGTATCTTTGGGGGGAAGGTGGAGGTGGATATGGGCTTTGGGCTACTGGGGATATGGCCCGCACAGAGTGCTAGGGCTCCGGAACGCCCCATACGAGCATGTATTCAGGCTGCACGGAGCGAGATTGCTCCCGAGTCTAGCACAATGGCAGATCCGACTACGTCGGATAGTCTTGATGGAGCAGTTAACAGCGCTTAGACGCCAGCAGTACGGGAAATTTAAAGGGCTCTGGTTACCCCTATTGAAATTTTTTGAAGATGGTTAGGCCTCAGTGGGGGGAGGGGGGTTGCTAAATTGTTGGTTAAGTTTGATGTTCTTGGGGGTTGTATTGTTTTGTTGATTCCAACTTTGTATGCCACATATTCTTCAGGGAAGTTACAGGGTGGAAAAGAGGGTACACTTTGTGCGCAAGATGTCCCTCATTGGGAATGGAAGTTTGTGTTGTATACGGATTTATGATTGAGTGATTTGGACAACGTGTTGTGTATTTGGATCTGTGCCAATAAAAATTTAAATTTCAAAAAAAAAAAAAAAAAAGTATCGGGAGACTCCTCGTCACTGTTCCCTCTAAGCTGTGCGCGTGTGCGCGCGCACACACCTCGCCGAGTGAGCGCACATACTTTATAACAGAGCGCACAAAAATTACAGTTCTGATTCTGATAGAAAACAACACAGACGTCTTAAAATTTAAAAGAAGTTCTGTATTTATGGTTTTCACAAGTTCTACAATATTTTCTAGTGCAATCAATGTGGTGTACATACTGTATTCTGATGTGAGGTCAAATTTTAAAGTATATAACTCCGAGTGTTGTTATGTGGCGCACAAAAATTTAACCTTCCTTCAAAAGCCGCACAGCTGATATTTTATGCGCACACAGCCTACAGAAAATTAGAGGGAACATTGCTCCTCGTCCTCCGTCTCCCAGGCGGACTCATCCGAGGAGGAGTCAGGGTCTGACCCCACGGGGCCCCAAGGCACCCGCCCCGACGCCGGGGGCACTGGCGTCGACACCCTCGGTCCCGAACGGGAGGTCGAGGGAGACCTCGACCGAGGACGACTTCGAGCCACGAGGGTCTTGAGTATCGGCTCGGTCTCCGGGGTTGACTTCGAAGTCGACGTCCCGGTGGTCGGGGCAGATGCACCAGACAGGCTGGCCATCAGTGCCCGCTGCTGCTCCATGAAGGCAGACAATCTGCACTCCAAGGCTGTCATCCTGAGACTCAGCTCGGGAGACGCAGCAGCCACAGACTCGGGCCCCAGCGGCGCCGGGCCCGATGTCGGCTCTCTGGGAGGAGAGTCCACGAGGACAATGGGGCTTACGTGTCCAGCCGACTCCGGCTCCACACGAGGAACCTTGGCAGGCTTCTCTTGGTCCACGGGCCCGGGACGGCGGTCTTAGACCTGGCCCTCGAGGGACCAGGGACCTCCTCAGATGCCACCCTCGTGAGCCGCTTCTTCCTCTTGCGTTCCCGGTCGGGGGACCCCCTGTCCGAGGAGCTTCGATGGCGCTCGGGATCGGAATCCCGAGATGTCGAGGCCTCAGACGAGGTCCGGGCCCGGCCGGATGCAGAGTCCGAGAAAAACCATTCCTTCTGATGCTGTCAACTCTTGAATGCCTTGGAAGACATCTTCCCACATGGCCCACACGACTTGGGGTCGTGGTCAGGGCCGAGGCACCGAAGGCAGCAGTCGTGTGTGTCGGTGAGAGACATAAGTTTCTTACACCGATCACACTTTCTGAAACCACTGGAAGCCAGCCACGAAGGGCAAAAACCGAAAAAAGAAATAAACGGGCTCGATACCGGTGTACCGAACCCGGCGGGAGGGGAACCGGCGTCGAACCGGAGAAAAATAGCGAAAAATCGCCGAAGAAAAAAATCACTTTTATCCGGGAGAACAGGACACACGTCCGGTGGGCTTCTCGGAAAAAAAGAGACTGAGGTAAGATGGCACCTTTAGGCGGGAAGGGAACCGCGCATGCTTGCCAGCATGCCCAAAGGCTTTCATGGAAAGCTGGGGAAATGCTCCGCTAGAGCTTCATTGGCGCCGATGACACCCATATGTGAGGACTGACTTCCTGCTTGGACCTGGAGAATGTGAGGAAACCTGAGTAGGGCTTCCCCAGCCACCGCAGGCTCAGGAGGTCCCAATGCTAGAGAAACAAAGATGGTCTTTTTTTTTGTTTATTCTTTACAATCCAACGGAAGTTTCAAAGAACTCTTTAAAAGGATTCAAGAATATCTGTTCATCCATCCATCCAAGGACATAATAATTCTCAGGAAATTTAATGGAATGGGATGAAACTGTGCATATAGGAAAAACTGGTAGAAAAATGGGCAAACTTCGGTCCAGGGTCCAGAGAAAAGCTGCCAAAGCCCAATGTATTTCTTTGGGAGAAGGAGTTCCAGTTTCTGTAGCATAGAAACTTACATACAGTGAAGCATAGCAACTAGGGCCTTGCTCCTTTTAAACACATTCTCCCTGTTCTCTTTTCTCCCAACCCCGCCCCCTCCAAAATGCCTCACCACCTAAATATACTCCCTCCCAACCCAAATGTTGCCACTATGAAAAAAAAAACACACTCCCCAAAACTGCCTCACTACCCATCTAAAAATACACCCAACTGCCCTAGTATACCACCAACTACTACACTCCAAAAACAACCTCCTGCAACTGCCTCCCCACCCTGGCAACTGCCCCACCCCCAAAAACTATACCCCTGCAACTGCCCCACTATGTCAAAAACTGCTCCACCCCAAACACCACTGTCCACACTAGGAAAACCTAATCCCTCCTGCAACTGCCCCACTACCCAGTCAACTACCCATCCGCAAAACCTAACCCTATATAACTGCTCTGTCTCCAAAAGCTATCCTGAAAACTGCCCCACCATAAAAAAGAAACTCAAGCAATTGCCTCACCAACCTGCAAACTGCACCATCTGGAAAAAAAACCTAACCCCTCCTGCATCTGCCCCACCCCCCTGTCAACTACCCACACCCCCAAAAACTATCCCCTCCACAACTGTCCCACCACCTAACAAGATGCCCCACTCCCCACAAAACTACTCCACCCCAACTGCCTTACCACCCCACAAACTACTCCACCCCCAAATATAACCTCCCTGCAACTGCCTTTCCACCTTTCAAAAATGCCCCAACTCCAAGCAAATGTCCCACTCCCTAAAACGACCCCACTCGCAAACGTTACCGCCCTGAAACTGAAATATCACCTTCCAAACTTCATCTCAGGACAGGTGTGTGTGTATGCATACACACAAGGAAAGAATTCCATAAGTCATGATCTACATACTTTCCCCACTTGCTTTAATTTGGAACTGCTTTATTCTAATCAAAGAGACACATTTAGCCAGTATTTTCAATTGGCTGTGACAGAAAAAAATGTAGCATGGCTCAGTAAGCAGACAGAGCACAACAAGATGGAAGGACAGCCTGGGCACAAACTTACCACACCTCTCAGGGGCCCCGGGTCCTCCAGCCCAAGCAGTGCTAGGAACCCGTGGGTAGCAGCACTGGACTCAGAGCAAGCTATTGGCTCCAAGAGACAGGGGCATACCCAAGTTCCAAGCAAACAGGTCCACAGATCTCATACTGCACAGGCCACGGGAGACAGGCCTACCTGCACTGCTGCACCAGTCCAGGCACCATGCCATCTGCTGGAGGCAAATACTGGCTTCTCTCAGTGCTGCACCAGCAAATATACCAAGTGAACTTGCTCAAGTCTCTCAAGATGCTGACAAGGGAGTATAACCTACTTATCTGGGCTGGTTTAACAGGACGATAAAGAAATATGAAGACAAAAATTAAACTGGGAACCCCAAGAGGTCAAACTTAGCGGGTACTGCAAGATTGGAAAACTAAACACGGGGATACATTTGGTCTTGTACCGAACAAAAAACACAAAAACATCCATGATGTACATTTCTCAAACCTAATAGGAGTAGACACCCAGGAAGATAACATGAGGAGGAATCTAGCTAAGCTTGAAGAATGGTTTAGAATTTGGCAGCTGAGATTTAAAGTTAAAAAATGCAAGGTCATGCATTTGGACTGCAGCAATCCAAGGGAGCGATATAGTATAGGGGGTGAAGTACTTCTGTCCACAAAAGAAGAGTGGGACCTAGGAGTGATTGTGTCTGATGATCTTAAAGTAGCTAGACAGGTAGAAAAGGCAATGGTGAAAGCTAGAAGGATGCTTGGGTGCATAGGGAGAGGAATGGCCAGCAGAAGAAAGGAGGTGATAGTGCCTCTGTATAAGTCTTTGGTGCGATCTCATTTGGCGTATTGTGTGCAATTCTGGAGACCGCACCTTCAAAAAGATATAAGCAGATTGGAGTCGGTGCAGAGGGTGGCTACTAAAATGGTTAGTGGTCTTCATTGTAAAGTAACAGACTTAAAGATCTTAATATGTATACTTTAGAGGAAAGGTGGGATAGAGGTGATATGACAGACGTTTAAATACCTCTGTGGCATAAATGCACAGGAGGAAAGCCTCTTTCAATTGAAAGCAAGCTCTGCTACGAGGGGATATAGGATGAGGGTGAAAGGGGATAGACTCAGGAATAATATGTGGAAATATTTCTTTTTTTTTTAACTTTATTTATTAACCACCAATATACAACAACAATCACACTACATCTGACCTCCGAGCGAGGTTGACTCTTATCCTCGACTCAAAGGTAATCAGCAAATATAGGTGATTTATAATTTTATATGATATAAAATTTCCCCCCCTCCCTCCCATCTACCCACCGGATCGCAACCCCCTCTATGTACCCTAAAGAACTAACGAACTACCTACTTGCAATATCTCATTACGACTATGAGGTCCCAAACTTTGAATGTAGGGTTCCCAAATCAACAAAAAGGTAGACCAGTGACGGACACTGCCCTGTGGCCCCCCCATCTTTCTGTCAACATCAGCTGGTGAAAACTATTGCGCCATTCCTAAAAGGTAGGGGCGACCTGTTCTCTCCATCTTCGAAGTATTGGGCCTTTACCCACCAGACATGCCTTTTGTACCAATAACCGCCTCCCATTTCCTCCCGGGTTGGGTGGGGCCAAACCAATCCAAAGCAACAGAGAGGCCATTCCATCGAACCCTCTGGTTGAGCAACCCACTTAGAAAGGTACAGATCCACGCCCAGTAAGAGCGAATGTGTCTACAATCCCACCACATATGTATCAAATTAGCTAAAGGCTCCGAACATATGGGGCAACGGCCATCTAACGCTATATGACTACGTAGTGCTCTCCGCGGAGAAAAATACACCCGGGTTACACACTTAAATTGTACTTCTCTCCATCAGGCACCCTCCACCAGGTTGACAATTCGTCGTAGAGCACTCTGAACGGAACCGGGGGGTAACTCTTGTGCCAGTTCTACTTCCCAGGCTATCTCAACTCCCCTACAGTCTGGTACAGTCCCAAAGTGATCCAACCATGTTTTCAAGGCTGCGATCGACGGAGGGTTTTCCTCTCCTATGTCAAAAAATTCAAAAATTTGGGCCAATCTTTCAATACTAATTGCTGTCTTTGGTAGCGAGGCCACATAATGAGAGAGCTGTAGATACGCAAAGTAGTGTTTGGGGTGGAGGTCATACTCTCGGCTCAGAGATCCAAAAGATTTACATTTACCCGAGGGGTCTACCACATTCCCTACAAACCGAATTCCACATTCCCTCCACTCTCGAAATGTCGCTGTTTCCGATCCTGGGATGAAATTCCATGAACTATTCCAAAACCCATTAAGTTGCTTCCAAGTGTGCCTAGCAGAGCCGAGTAATACGCTCTTTGTAATTCTACTTGGCAGCATCGTATTTTCCAGATGCAACACCGCAAGTAATGTCTGCGGGGTTACAAAAGCCTCCTCTAAGGCCCTAGGAGTGTAAACGTCCGTCTCGCTCAGCCAATCCCCAATATGCCGTGCCTGAAAGGCTAAAGCATATAACCATAGATCCGGGAGTCCCACCCTCCCTCCCCCCGCTCTCCATTTCCCTAACAAACGGTTTAGCGGGATGCATGCTCTAGCCCCCCTCCATAAAAAAACCCATATTTCCTCTTCAAGCCGATGCCTCAACCACCACATCGGGAGAGTCTGCATCCAATACAGTATCCGCGGTAGCACCACCATCTTAACCGCTGCCACTCTCCCCAATAAGGAGAGGGGAAGGGGGCTCCATGCTCTCAGTTGGGCCTGCAAACGTGACATAATTCTGTCCAGATTCCGAACATATCTCTCACATGGCTTCTGGTCAACAAGATATCCAGATGGACAAAGTGATTCTCCGCCCACTTAAGCGGGAAGATGCCTCCCCAGTGCCCCTGGAGCTGTCCAGACACATCCAGTACTTCCGATTTATCCTTATTTATACAAAGCCCTGCAAAACTTCCAAAGTATGAAAATTCCTCCATCAACCGGGACAACAATTCCCTAGAAGAAAGAACATGTACCAGGTGGTCATCCGCAAAGGCTGACAGTTTAAAGCCCTGCAAACCAATACGTACTCCCCATATAGTCCGGGATCCTTCTACCCTCTTAATCAAAGGATCTATTGACAAGACAAACAGGAGAGGGGAAAGAGGACATCCCTGTCTGGTACCGCGCCCCAAAGCAAATGCCTCCGACAACACTCCATTACAAAGCACCTCCGCTGTTGGCCCTGCATAGAGACACTCTTCCATTTTACAAAAGGACGATCCTAACCCATAGTGGGGCAGCAAGCATTTCAAATAATGCCAGTTTACCCGATCAAATACCTTTTCTGCATCGAAACTAACCAGCAATGACTGCAATTGTTGGTCCTGCACCCACTCCAACGACGCCAAAATTTTACGCACCGCATACCGCCCCTTCACAAATCCAACTTGTGACTCATGCACTAGGTAATTCAAGACTCTGGCTAGTCGATCTGCCAGAATTTTTGCCAACAGCTTCAAAATAAAAATCTAATAATACTAATGTGGAGGTTACGTTGCCTAAGCCTGTTCAGTTGGTCGCGGCGGGCGCTTTAACTGGGCTCCCCCCGCTTCCCACTGATAGGGAGATTACCTTAAAGGATCTATGGGCCGGTTTAAAAGTTATCGATGATAAGTTGTCCTTTACATTGAGTTCCTTATGTGAATTTTCTTCTGAAGCTGTATCTACTTTACAACAGTTGGACAAAAAGATTTCTTGTGTTGATGCTGAATGTACTCGGCTAGAATCATTGGTTCTCCCGCTACATTCAGCAAATGTGGTAGGGATCAAGGATTCTCTAGTGTTACATACTAAGGTGGAAGCTTTGGAAAATGCTTCTCGTTCTTGCAATCTTCATTTTTTAAATTTTCCTGTCACTTCTCTCTTAGCGCTAAAAATTCTTTTGGACAAATATCTGAAAGAAGTTCTGCTTCTGAAGGATCCTATTGAGGTGTCCAATTTATATTATATTCCTTGTAGCGCTAAGCGCATTGATCCCGTGGAAGGAGGTCTTGATATTATAGAGCCCACAATTTCCAATCTTACAGCATTTTTGGAAGATACCTTGGAGGTGATAAATTCGCATTCCACTTTAGTGGCCACTTTGAAGTCCCTGGATAGTAAAGTCCTTATTTTGAAAGCCTTTTTTAAATTCAAGATGGCTACTTTTTGTGGACATAGAATTAACATTTTTCCTGATGTCTCTCGGAGCACCCAACTCAGGCGCAGGCTTTTTTTTATCAGTTGGGTGCTACTTTTTTCCTTCGATACCCCTGTAAGTCTATTGTAACTTTCAAAGGTTCTACTTATATTTTTACAGATGTTTCTCATTTGGAGAAGTTTATTCTGGATAGGCAGGGTGTATAGAGGAGTGTGTGACGGAGTAATTATGATTTACCTCCTAGTTTGTGGGCTGTTTTAGCCTTGTTTTCCTTTGTCTTTTTTCCTTTTCCCCATATCCAGGTTCCAATGATGTGGACTTTGTCAAATGTTTCTTCTTTTATTATTACCTTTTTATTATATTGTATTTCCTTTTTTTGATTGATTGTCCTGTATATTTTGGTTGGTTGTTATACTGATTGAAAATTTAATTAAAAAAAAAAAAATCTAATAATGATATGGGCTTATACGAAGTCGCCTGAACTGGATCTTTCCCCAGTTTGGGCATTAGTATAATGTCGGCATGATTGCTGCCCCACCGAAAGTTGCCCTGCTCAGACTGTCTATTATGAACTGCTACTAAATAAAACGCACCACAACCAGCACCCTTTCAAGGCTATTCAGCAAGGCCACAAGGCATACAACAACAGGACAAGATCGAACAGCAGCAAGTCTTCTAGGATCACCCCTTAAGAAGCATTAGATGCGACAGTAATGACTTAAAGACCAGCTAACTGCTCTTCCCTCTGCTACAGACTGCAAGTATAACCACTGTGGTCTGCTACAATTTATAAGATTTTGCTACTAGTATCACCAGTATTGTGCTACTATTGTTGCGAGTAATCTGCTACTAGTGTTGCTACTATTGTTGCTAGTAGTCTGTTACCAGTGTTGCCAATACCTTACTGCTACTGCTGCTATTGTTATCAGTAGTCTGTGCTATTGCTTACTGCAAGTACTACCTACATCACAAATCTCTCAGTGAGAAGGCCCCGCCAGCTTACACATCCCACCAAAGAACTCCTACCACTCATTAGGAAACTCTGAACCAGACCAACACTTTAATATCCATCATGGCCCTATCCAGTTTATACCTCCTTAGCATTTCTCTCCTGTACACTCTATCTTCCGCCTCCACCTATAACCCAATTCCAATAGCACAAACTCAAGGTAAGAGACAACACAGCAACACACACCATACACTAACAGAACCCCCCCAAAACCCTCACTCATACCTAATTCACATACCACTCCAGCACACCACAAAACACAAGGAGGTGCAAAACCTAAAACCACGCAACCTAAAATGCGCACTCATAAATTCCCGGTCAATCCGTAAAAAGTGGCCAGCCATTACTGACCTCATAACACAACTCAAGCCAGATATCCTGCTACTAACAGAGTCATGGCTCACTACCTCAGACTCAGTACTTATCAAATCATCCCCCCGGATTTCTCTATACTCTCATGTCACAGAATGGACCGCAGAGGAGGTGGTACCCTCATTCTAGCAAAGGCAGATCTCCAATATCAAACAATCAGCTCTAACAGCTCAACCCACCTGGATATAATCACTATATCCAACATCCACAGTACCATTAACCTTGTCTATAGATCCCCCGTCGCTTCCCCTGAAGAACTCGCAACTATAATTGACCTAGCCTCCAACCCCAAAGACGCACGTAAGCCAAACTGGGTACTAGGTGATTTCAATCTGCCAGCCCTGCAGGATAATCATGCCAATGCCCTCCTTGAAGCTTTCAACAACCTAGGATACGAACAAATAGTTGATGCCCCCACCCACCGGAAGGGAAACATGCTCGACCTCATTTTCTACCCACAACCGGATGAGAACTCAAAATATAAGTATGACATATTTATCGCACCCATCCCATGGTCGGATCACAACCTAATACAATTTCAAATGCCTATCCAGCAGGAAAATGAGTAAACAAAGAGACTAACTGAAAAACCAGCAACACCCACATGTCGATTCAGACCCCTGGACGAAGAGACAATCAAGGACGTCCTACCTAAAATCATATCTACACCTCCAGACCTCAAAGAGATGATGGCTTCATGGAACAATTGCCTGAGCTCTTTTGCCTGTAAATCTGTCCAAACCCCTGGCAAGTGTCCAAGAAGTAGAAAACCCACACACTGGTATACCGCCGAACTTAGAACTTCCTTGCTCCTGGCTAAGGAAACTGGAAAGAAAATGGCGACGTACACGGACCCCAATGGAACTAATAGCATACACCTCCCACCTTAAAAAACATCGGGAGTTAATATCAGCGACAATGAGAGAACATCACTCAAATCTCCTAAACCGTGCCTTAAACAAACCCCATGAGCTTTTCAACATTGTAAAAACCCTAACGAAGGAGCCATTGCCCCTCCATCTGGACATGATTAATTCACAGGACTATGCAGATTACTTACTGGCCAAAACCAACAATGTCAGCAAAGCCACGTTATCCACCCTAGCAGCACTCCAGCATATCCAGCCACTCACAACTATCGTAACTCCAACAACCACACAAGTTGAGGACATCATCAATACCGTCAACGCCACCACTGCACCAAATGACCCCTGTCCAGTATTCTGGATAAGAGCTCTACGAAAGGAAATCAGCCCTATACTATGTAAGATCATGGACCTATCCTTCTCTATAGGTCTATTCCCATCATGCCTCAAGCAGACATCAATCAGACCTCTTCTGAAGAACACCAAACTGGATCCACAGAAGGTTGAATCATATCGACCAATGTCAAGCACTCCACTGTTGGCAAAGTTAACTGAAAAAGTTGTGCAACGCCAAATACAGGACCATATTGACTCAACGGCTCCCCTGGACCCAGCCCAACATGGCTTTCGAGAATCACACGGCATGGAAACTCTCCTAAAAACACTAATCAATACACTAGTCACAGGAACCGATAACATCAAACAAGGATTCACACTGATTTTCCTGGACATTGCCGGCGCGTTTGATTCCGTAAACCATGATCAACTCCTGAGACGGCTTCAAGATAAGGGAATCAGCGGTTTAGCATTGAGCTGGTGTAAATCATACCTAACGGATAGATGGCAGCAAGTTTGTACAGGTTCCACAACATCTAAACCTTTCCAGCAAAAACATGGTGTACCTCAAGGCTCCTCACTCTCTGCTTTATTATTCAACATATATATGCAACCCGTATGCGAAGTAATCCGCTCCTTCAACGTCTCATGTCTAATCTACGCTGACGACGTACTACTCTTCATTCCATTCTTGACTGATAAGCCAGATTTCTCCCCTCTCATAAATTGTTTTGAGGCTGTAACAGACTGGTTCCATGCACAAGGCCTCAAGATAAACTTTAGCAAAACAGACGTACTCTTCACTACAAGAAATCAAAACTTCTCCCCTCCACCTGCGCTAAAGACAAAAGATGCTGAGCTCACAACCAGACCCACAATCCGCTACCTTGGTGTTACATTAGACCAGCAGCTAGATTTCAAAGCATACATCAGCAACGCCGTCAAGCAGATCCACCATAAAATACGAACATTGAGACATCTCCAACCTCTACTACAACCAGGCAATTTCAGGACAGTATTTCAGGCACTTGTGACCCCCCACTTTGACTATGCCAATACAATTCTTCATGGCCTAACCAAGTGCTCATTAAGTCCACTACAACTAGCTATGAATACCGCGGCTCGCTTCCTCCACGGAGCCTCCAAAGGAGACCATATCACCCCGATTCTAAAGGAATTACACTGGCTACCAATCTACTGTCGGACAACATATAAAGTAGCCTTGATAACATTTAAGGCCATCAACAACATGTCCTCCTCCTCCCTTACAGAGTTGATCCACCTTACCCCGACAAACAGAGAGGAGATCATTCGCCATCAACACCCTCCTGATCCCTAACGAAATAACCAAATGCTCATAAGCGACAAAGAGCAGAGTTTTTAAGTTCTATGCACCCATATGCTGGAATGCACTCCCACCCTCAATCCGAGCAATTACCGATATTATACAATTCAGAAAAGCTCTAAAACATCACCTCTTTCTCCTACACTATGCACAGCCCAATATTAGCCACAACACACCCAGCTAAACATCGATGACCCACAAACATTTCGTAGCTATGTTGTACAGAATTTTAGATATTGTGAATAGTTACCCAAGTTGAAATCCAAGTTGTATCCCTGTTTTCTGTAAAGACATATCTGATATATCGATATGCACAAATGTTACCTGTAAACCGCACTGATTTTAAAAAGCGTGGTATATAAAAGTAATAAATAAATAAAATAAATAAATACTAAAGGTTGGAGTTATAAAATCAAGCAATAATTTATAAAATTCAGCTCCCAGCCCATCAGGTCCAGGATTTTTATAACAACTCGCCTTCAAGATGACCTGCTGTACCCTCTTGTACTGTTATGGGTTGGCCCAATTGAGCACTTTGCTCCTCGCTCAAGCTCGGCAAATCTAATTCCCTCAGATAATCTTTCATCCTTGTGGGAGAGCCCTTCTCCGCGTCTAATTTCTGAAAAAAAAAAAAAAGGAACACTTGAACAATGGCTGTACCATCCTTATGCAGTTTGCCCTGATCGTCCCGGATCGCCGCTACTGTTTTTGTACCTCTCTGCCCCTTCAAGCAGCATGCCAACAATTTACCAGGCTTGTCCCCATGACAATACAACTGATACCGGTAATATAATACCGATTTCTTAGCTCTTCGGTGCAACAGCTCATTTAAATCTGTCTGAAGTTCCCGCAATCTCTTCCTATTTAGTGTGTTGGGCAGGTGTACCCATAAACGTCTCGCCTTAGTAACTTGTTGTTCAAGACGGATGATCTGCTCCGCTATCAGTCTACGCTTCCTTGCGTAGAACCCAATAATATAACCTCTCAATACTACCTTGGCAGTCTCCCAGACCAATTCAGGGTCATCCTGGTGACACCGATGATTAGATTCAAACTCTTGCCATTTCTGCCTGAGGAACTGGTGAAACTGTGTATTTTTATACAACTCCAATGGAAACCGCCAGATACATGTTTTTCGGGTACTCCTCCTCCCCCCCCCCCCCCCACTATAGCTCTAACCAAATCAGCACATGGTCAGAGATCTCCGTAGGACCAACTTGTGCGTCCCCGGTGGAGGCAAACAGACTCTCTGATATCAAAACAATCAATTTGTGCGCTAGAACCGTGCGCCCGCGACTGGTGCATAAAATCTTTTTCCAAAGAATGCAACCACCTCCACGGGTCCACCAATCCCAACCACACTCGAAGGCGCCTCAATACTAGGGCCGTCTGAGCTCTCTCTCATGCTCCATCACCTCTGGACGTATCTAGCTGCACATCAAAAACCCCATTGAAATCATCCCCCCCAAGATCAGCGGGATCTCTGGCAATTGATCCACCTTAGAGGCAAGGTGGATATACAGGTCCTGATCAAACACATTAGGGCTGTATATATCTCCCAATATTACTGACCTCCCCTCTAACATTCCCTGTAGTAATACAAATCTTCCGGTCGGATCGGTAACCTCCTTTTCCAAAACAAAGCGCATGCGCTTATGAATCTAAATGGCCACTCCCCCTTTTTTCCTATGGCAGGTACCTGTGACACCTGTCCCACCCAATCTCTACAGAGTATAACATGCTCTTCGGCAGTCTAGTGGGTTTCTTGCAATAGCGCAATATCGCAATGCTGTCTTGCTAATGCTTGTAATATTTTATATCGCTTTATGGGATTTCCCACTCCACAAACATTCCACGAGACTATCTCCAGAGCCTCGGGGCAATGTCCAGTCTCTTCAGCACGGTAAATATTATCCTCTCAGCAGAGGCTCCCCCAGCCTGGAGCCTCTCCTCCCAATCCTTATCTGTAAACCGCGAAGTCTTTTGTTGCAATCCTCCCTCCCCTTTGAAACCTCCCCCTTTTCCCCAACTAATCCCCCCTCCTTCTCCTCTTCTCTTCTCTCTCTCATCTCAGTCTCTCCCTTTTCCGCTAACGTCTATCTAGCTAGTTAACTAGGGTCACCTTGGATGTGTACGGTCACCCCCCCCCCCTCTATCCCGACCCAGTGTGGCTTAACTTAATGTTCACCCCCTACCTCCCTTACCAAATAACACACCCCCACATATGACAACCTATGAACTAGTCTACCTAGAACACGAACACATATGGGGGATACCATAGCACACAATTTTAACAACAATTTACATTAGATAAGTATGCATATATATCTGGCGTTCACTAAGCAACTCTCCCTCAGGGCATACAAACCCAAGCCTCCAAAGGATCGGCTCTTCTGTTCCAAAATCGCTGCCTCCCCAAGAATTCAGGGGCAGCACAGAAGTTCAGAAATAAGTAAACAGCGATTTACATTATCTGGGTATGCATACATATCTAGGAGTTACCTGAAAAATACTCTTCCCCCGGGTTTACAGACTCAAGTCTCCAAAGTGTCGGCTCCTCTGCTCCAAAATCGCTGCCTCCCCTGTCATTCAGGGGCAGCATGCAGGCAGGCCATGTCCAGCTCGTATAATGTCCCTCTGAGTATCGAGTCCCCTGATATTAATCCAGTCACTGTAGTCGCTAGATCTTTCATGTCACTAGATCTGCGACACCCGTGTCTCCATGCACGATTTTCTCTATATAAGGGCTTGCCTCCTCAGCTGCTTTGAATGTCCGGTGTGTCCCATCGTGAATCACATGTAATCTGGCTGGATACTGCACCGAAAATTTGACTTTAGCTTCTACTAGTTTTTGACAGAGGGGTGCATATGCTCTTCTCCGTTGGCTCAGCACTACAGAGTAATCCTGAGCAATGCACATCTTGAAGTTATCATGCAGTATGATCCATTTCTGTCTAGCTGCTCTCAATACAGCCTCTTTCTGTGTAAACTGAAGGAACTTGGCAAGGACCACTCTCGGCCTCTGGTCGCGCATCTGTTTGCTTCCCACGTGGTGAGCACGTTCAATAGCCAATTTACCTCGTTCCTCTAAGCCCTCGAATAGCTGTGGGAGCAATGTTTCCAGGTATGGCTTTAATTCTTTATCAAAATGAAGAATATAACCGGTGAGCACCCTCAATAAATAAAAGGAATGAAGTCCAATTCTCTAGTGCTGTGCTTTCCTTAACGTTTTTTATATGCCTTTTTTTTTATATATATTTTTTGTTAAGTTAAGCGGTGTTCAGCATTTGTAAGAACCCATGGTCTCAGACTATAACGGCAACGCTTCTGAATATACAATTTTACAGAAGACATATGCCTATGTTGCATCAACGACCATTTTCACTAACGGTTCTTTCAGGACTTTCCTTATTATTGTCTCAAATAATTAAAGAGATTGTGCTTATCTTAAAGAAGAAATGAACGGCCCCAACGCCACCTTCCCGGTACCTATCCCGCGTTTCGATTCTTCTTCAGGGGGTTGGTTCGTCTAAACAATCTCTGGATAGGAAAAATATGCACAGGATTAATTTAATCACTTTCCCATAAGCTTTTCATCATGTTCAAAGACAAGATTTTTACACAAATCGTACCAATACATTTCAAGTTGCAGAAGCCTTATAAAGAATGTGCGGGTTTATTCAACGACGAGGTTTTCTCCCTTTCTGAGACGCCGCGCATGCGAATCAGCCCCTGCGGTAGACCTTTTAACTCTATGGAATTACGTAACAGTATGATGTCATTGAATGGTTGCCTTGCTACTAAATGAAGGCGGCAGGTTTTTCACGCATGCGAATCAGCCCCTGTGGTAGACCTTTAAACTCTGTGTAATTCCATAGCTGTGTAGCATCATCAAATGGTTTCCTTGCTGCCTTCTTCATTTAGTAGCAAGGCAACCATTCAATGACATCATACTGTTACGTAATTCCATAGAGTTAAAAGGTCTACCGCAGGGGCTGATTCGCATGCGCGGCGTCTCAGAAAGGGAGAAAACCTCGTCGTTGAATAAACCCGCACATTCTTTATAAGGCTTCGGCAACTTGAAATTTATTGGTACGATTTGTGTAAAAATCTTGTCTTTGAACATGATGAAAAGCTTATGGGAAAGTGATTAAATTAATCCTGTGCATATTTTTCCTATCCAGAGATTGTTTAGACGAACCAACCCCCTGAAGAAGAATCGAAACGCGGGATAGGTACCGGGAAGGTGGCGTTGGGGCCGTTCATTTCTTCTTTAAGATAAGCACAATCTCTAATTATTTGAGACAATAATAAGGAAAGTCCTGAAAGAACCGTTAGTGAAAATGGTAGTTGATGCAACATAGGCATATGTCTTCTGTAAAATTGTATATTCAGAAGCGTTGCCGTTATAGTCTGAGACCATGGGTTCTTACAAATGCTGAACACCGCTTAACTTAACAAAAAAAATATATAAAAAAAAGGCATATAAAAAACATTAAGGAAAGCACAGCACAGCACTAGAGAATTGGACTTCATTCCTTTTATTTATTGAGGGTGCTCACCGGTTGTATTCTTCATTTTGGGAAACGGAAACCCTCGTGAAACACGACCTATTTTACTGTTTAATTCTTTATCAGCAATAGTGTCTGGTATGCCCATAAATCTCAGGTTGTTGCGACGTGAGCGATTTTCTAGGTCGTCAAGCTTGGCCTGCAGGCCCTGCACTTCCTGGTTCAACATTTCAAGGCTGCCCTCTGCTTGCTCAATGCGATCCTCCGCTTCTTGGAATCGTGTTCCAAAAGCATCCATGGAGTTATGTAAGGTGTCCATTTTAGCACGTAGGGCTTCAAACTGTGAGGACAGCGCCCCTGCTACCGCCGCCAACATTTCCTCCAGAAAAACAGGGAATGATAGTGAGCTCAGCGCTGCTGCTTCATCTGCCATCTTACTTGGGGCACCCATACGGTCTCTTCCCCTTCATGCCGATTTAGTTGCCACCACCATTTTCCGATTCACTTTCCGCCGGTATCAACAGATGCAGCAGCTCCTCCGATAAGGTTATATCCTGGTTTTATGTTGTTTTAGCCAGTTTCAACGGTGCAATTGTACCGGTTCGGGCCGAGGACGACTGGAGCACAAGCAAGTCACGTCTGCTCGTACTCACCTCATCACGTGACTCCTGAAACTATTTCTTTACGGAAAGAGTGGTAGATGTGTGGAATAGTCTCCCAGTGGAGGTGGTTGAGATGAGGACAGCATCTGAATTCAAAAAAAGAATGGGACAAACACAGAGGATCTCTAAAGGAAAAAAGGGGACTCTTGTAGTGGTTGATATGCAAGGGCAGACTAGATAGGCCTAGTGGTCTTTTTCTGCCGTGATGTTTATGTTTTTAACATATTCCAGTTAATAAATTAAAAATAAAACACTTTTTCCTATCTTTGTCTAGGTGTTTTATTTTCCCATCATGCTGGCCCCAGTCTCTCTACCTGCTTTTCTCGTCTGTCTTCTGCTAATTCTCTTTCCAGGGTCTGCTGTCCATTTGTCTTTAACACACCAATCTTTCCTTTTTATCTCTTTCTCCAACTTCTCCCCAAGCACATCTCCCCTATCTCTCCAATTTCCCCTCATTTCACTTCTTCACCAGAGTGAAATTAGACCTTGCCTGCTAATTGGCGTTCCTTGAGGAACTCCAGTCTAGTCCCACACCTCTGAGGTAGTCAACCTCCTCCAGCGGCTTGGAGATTGAGCATGTAATCTTTTGATGACATCAGAGTACTGAGGCTGCTGGTTCCTCCTTCCAGCTCCAGTAAACTGACAAAGCAGATTCACAGGAATAACAAATAAGTAGTAAACATGAAAAGAAAAAAAAACAGCTACTAGCTACCTAACAAGTCCCCCTCCCCCCTCAACTGTAGGAAGGGCCCTCTTTGCCCCCAGAACAAAAAAGGGGGCATGATCTGTATACTTTACTGTATATGTTGCTCACCATGAAAAAACAACCGACTGACAGAGGGACTGCACCACTGCAGAACTCCCCTTGTGTCACAGGAACTCTGAGTCTCCCCTACCCCCGAAACCATAACATTTTACTGATACCTTTCTTCAGGTCCGGGGTCACGCGACTGATTCCTTTAGCATCAACAGCAAAGGGGGGGGGGGGGGAGGGTCCGGACTGGAGTTCCTCAAGAAACACTAAGTAGCAGGTAAGATCTAATTTTACTTTCCTCAAGTCCAGTCCCACATCTCTGGGATGGAACAGAGCAATTTCATCAATGGGAGGGGTCCGCGATTCCAGCCTGAAGCACCGCTGGTCCAAATCTAGAGTTTCCTGCCACCTGAACATCCAATCTATAATGTTTTGCAAAGGTATAAAGAGAAGACCAGGTCGCTGCCCTGCAGATCTCAACCGGTGGTACTAAGGAAGAAGCCGCCTGAGTCTTGGTTGAATGAGCCCGAAGTCCTTTTGGTACCGACTTACACTTCAACAGGTACACCGAGGCAATAGCCTCTCTGATCCTCCTGGAAATGGATGCTTTGGCCACCACTTCAACCTTGCGCGGCCCTCCAAACACCAAAAACAACCTATCCAAGCTCCGAAACTGAGCCGTTCTCTTCAAATTATAGCGCAATACTCTCAATATATCTAAGCAACGCAAGTGCGGATCCACATCTGCTTCCTGCCTGCCTGAAAACGCTGGCAGGGAGATTGATTCATGTGAACAGACATCAAGACCACCTTTGGCAAAAAGGACAGAACTGGCCAGAGCACCACCTTCTCCTTCGAGATGGATAAGAAGGGCTCCCTGTACGAGAGAACCTGAAGCTCTGAAATTCTCCAAGACAAGCAAATCGCCACCAAAAACACTGTTTTAAGAGTCAAATCTTTCGGAGAGGTCCTGGCCAAGGGCTCAAACAGCTCCTTAGCCAGAGCTGGCAGCACCGGATTAAGATCCCAAGCAGGGATGTAAGCTCAAATCGGTGGACAGATATCCCTAACTGCTTCTAGAAATCATACTACATCTGGGTGTGCTCCCAAGGAAACTTCCTGGACCCTGCCCCTATAACACGATATGGCTGCAACCTGTACCTTCAAGGAACTTGCAGTCAGACCCTTCTGAAGGAAGGCCAACACGTCCTGTACCGAAGATGTGAACGGCGGACATTGCCTCTCTGCACACCAGGCCTCAAAAACACACCAGATCCATATATACGACAGACACATGGACCTTTTCCTGTCCCTCAGCAATGTAGCAATAACCGGCCCTGAATAGCCCTGCCTTCTCAATCGTACCCTCTCAAGAGACAGGCCATAAGCGAGAATCAATCCACCTGAGTCATGTGCAGAGGCCCCTGAGTCAATAGGTCCACTTGACTCGGCAGCCTCCACAGTCGACCTGCCTATAACCATACTAAGTCGGCATACCTTGGTCGTCTCAGCCAGTCCGAGGCAATCAGGATGACCAGCCCCATGTGAGCCTCTATCCACTACACTATCCGACCTATGAGAGCCCACGGAGGAAACACATACAGGAGGCCTTCCGCAGGCCACAGTTGCACGAGGGCATTGAGACCCTCTGACATCCGCTCTCTTCATCTGCTGAAAAATCTGTTTGCTTTTGCCAACGCATACGTTGCCATTAGGCCCCATCTGCTCGTCATCTGCAAAAAACACCTCTTGGCATAGAGACAATTCTAAGGGATCCACCTGCACTCGGCTCAGGAAATCTGCCGTCACATTGTCCATTCCCACCATGTGCGCCATTGATAGCGCTTGCAGATGCTCCTTGGACCATCGCAGCAGCTCCTCCGCATCTTCGAGGCCTAAGCTGCCTGTCCCTCCTTGTCAATTAATGTATGCCACCGTGGTCGCATTGTCCGAGAAGACCCAGATAGCCTTGCCTTGCAACTGCATCTGGAACTCTGGAGTGCTAGAGCAATCGCTCTCATCTCCAGTGGACTTATGGACTAACCAGCTTTGTGCAGAATCCACTGACCTTGAGACAATTGCCCTTCGCAGTGAGCTCCCCATCCTGACAAACTCGCATCTGTTGTTAGTGGGATCCAGCCTGGTGCCTCGAGTGGCATTTCCGCTGCCAGATTCGCTGGCTAAAGCTACTATCGGAGAGCTTCTGTGGTCTCCGCTGGACAGAGCAGCCTCTGCGACAAGGGATGCTGCTCTTGAGACCACTTGCGCAGTAGTGCTCTCTATAGCAGCTGCATGTTAGCTCTTGCCATGGCACAAGGTCAAGAATCGTTGCCACGGTCCCGAGCAGCTGAAGATAATGCCATGCAGTCAGAGCCAATCTCAGAAGAAACTGCCGCACCAGCTGTCGCAACCCCTGCGCTCTCTGTGCCGGGAGAAAATCTTTCCCCTGAGGATGTCAAAGTGCATCCTGAGGTATTTGATCTCCTGAGATTGTACCAAGTGACTCTGTTGATCACCCATCTGAGACTCTGCAACTTGGCCACCACTCTTGACGTCGCCTGCATGCTCTCGCTCTGCGACTTTGCATGTAAGAGCCAGTCGTCAAGGATGGATGAGCACTCCCTCCTAGCACAGAGCTGCTACTGCCACCATCACCATGACCTTTGTGAAGGTATGAGGGGCTGTCGCTAGACCGAACGGCAAGGCCCGAAATTGGAAATGACCCATGGGCACAGCAAAGCGCAGAAACTGCTGATGTTCTGGACAAATCAGAATATGCAAGTATGCTGCCGTGAGATCGAGAGATGTCAAAAACTCCCCGACCCTCACCGCCACAATGACGGACCGCAGCTTCTCCGTATGAAAGCAGGGAACACGCAGGCTTGAGGTCAAGAATGGGACGAAAGGAACTACAAAATAAATAGAGTACCAACCTAACCCGCACTGGTTTCTCGGTACCGGTACCATGGCTCCCAATTGCTGCAGACATAACGGGGTCTCTTACCGCTGCCGCCTTTTCCCACGCCTGGCAGGGAGACTCCACAAAGGATGGGTCCAACAGTTGGGTGAACTCCAACGCATAGCTTCCCTTATGACCTTTAGCACCTACTAGTCAGAGGTGATCTGGACCCAGGTAGTGTAAAACTCCCATAGCCCCACTACGGGCTACACAACCACCTGCCCCCCCCCCCCCAAGCTTCATTGTGACTTCTTAGGACCCGAGGATGAGGAGGCAGAGTAGCAACTCCTTGCTGCTCCTCAAAACCCTCGTCTCTTCGAGGGGAAACAGCCTCTCTGGGACGTGGTAACTCGTGAGCTGCGAAAACGCCAAGAGTTCCGTGGCTGCCCTCGCGCTGGCAATGCATTGTGGGTTATTTTAGGCTTATCTTCGGGAAGGTGGCCGCCCTTACACTTTCCCAGGTCCTTCACCATTTTCTCCAACTCTTCCCCAACAGCAGCTTCCCCTTGAACGGGAACTTACCAAGTCGGGCCTTGGAAGAGCTATCTGCCTCCCAATTTCATAGCCATAGGTAGCACCGAGCCACCACCAATCAAGGCCATACTCTTGGATAGGGCCCTAATGAGATCATAGAATGCATCCGCTAGACATGCTGCTCTCGATTCCATCTTTGCTGCTACTCCCGTCAGTTCTGAAGAGGCCTCCACTGGATCCTGCATGCCTTGAGCCCACTGCAGGCAAGCCCTGGTCACCCAAGTTCCACAAACTGAAGCCTGCAATGAAAGGGCATTAATATCAAAGGCCTGCTTCAGCAAGATGTCCAACTTCCTATCCTGGATATCCTTGAATGCTGTACTGCCCTCTACTGGAATCGTTGTTTTCTTTGTAATGGCCACGGCATTTACCTTTGAAGAGTGGAGAGTCTCCCCCTCCTGCTCTGGGAGTGGGTACAGCTGGGTCATGGTCCTTACCCCTCTCAGACCCGCTTCTGGCAGGCCCCACTCGTCTTGGATCATCTGCTTGACCACTCTGTGGACTGGAAACACTTTCTGCGTCTTACGCACCACCTGGAGCAAAGGATCCTCCAAAGACTCCTCCTCCACTGAGACCCCCATAGGCATAGAGTGTCTTCAGAGATTCCGTAATGAGTGCTGCCAATTCTTCTCGGCGGAAGACCCGGACTATGCGGTATTCGTCCTCCTGTGGAATATCTCCTTCTTCCAGCTCCCCGGCCTCAGTTTCTAAGTCCATCTCCAGACCCACCAAGTCCGGTTCCTCCAAAAGCAGACTGTTCACCCCAGTCTGCCTTCAGCCTGCACCATTTGGGCTCTTCTCCACTGGCCTCTGGCCAACATCGGCCTCTTTTTGCCTTGTTCATGCTGAGTGGTCTGGCCTTTCACCCCCTGTTGCCTCATGCAGAATGCTCTATGCTTAAGTAGGACGAATTCTGATGTAAAGACCCCCAAATTCCCCCTGCCTCCTAAGCCCTGAGACATGGAGGGGCCAGGGGAGGCTGGGTCCTTTCCATAAAGTTACAGCAGAGGAGGGTACATTCTCCCAACCCTGACCTCTGCCCCTGCTGAACCACAGTTCTCCTGGGCTGGTGGGCCTTCCCCTGAAGAGGTCCGCGCCCTGAGCACTCCTCAGTACACTCCTGGAGGTCCTGCTCCTTCGCCCCAGCCTCCTTGTCACAGCCACAGCATAGGCCGGTCTCCGATACCGACCCCCTGCGGGCCCCACAGGCCATACATTGAGGCCTTGCAGGCATAGTCTGCTGGTGCTCCTGGTCTCAGGAACTGCCCTTAAGTCCTGGCACCTGGGTTTCACCACTGCTGCCAACTGTGGAGATACTGCAGTAAGAACAACTTTCCTTACAGCTGAGATGCTCCATTGCTCACTCCCTTTATGATTTTTTTTTAACTAGCGTTTTCCTCTTTCTGCTGCGAACAGCCCCCCCACCCCCACCCCGAGGACAAAATCCTGTAGGAGCCATCCCTAATGCCCTGCCAGTCTGCCCTCAGAGAGGAGACAACCTTTATTCAAAATGGCGCCTTCCCGCTCTGCTGCAAGTGGGCCGACGCCAACCCACGTAGGTTCGGAGGAGAAAGAGCGCACAAGACCTGGGCCTAAACAGACACCTCCCTCTGGGTTGTTGGGCTGCCACCGACTGCACCCGCAGATAAAATTACTCACCAGCAAAGGAGGGAAAAGTAACATAGTAAAGGAAAAAGAATGCAAAGCTCCTCGGCTGCTGCTCTTCCCGGCCCTCACACTCAGCCACTCCTACAGGCTTCAGCATCGAGGTGGGAGAGAGGGAGGGTTATTTCAGTGCTGCAGTCCTTTGCTGAGCAGTGGCTCCTCTCTCGATCACGGGATCAGGAGCCGCTGATAGTGCCTGGCCTCCAGCACAAGCCCTGAACTCCCTACTCTCCCCTGTAGATGGGGGGGCAGAGGAGGAAGAGGTCCCTGTTGTAGCCCGTCTCTGCTCCCAAGGCACTTTATCCTTTAAACCTTCTCCTTAAAGGAATGCTGGTCCAGTCCACCAGGACTCCCCTAAATCCTACACTAAAAACACTTATTTGTCCCTACAGTGTGTCCAGCCTCTCTGGATCACTCTTCCAGCTGCTTGGAGACTGAGCTTACTGGAGCTAGCAGCCTAAGTCACAAAGTGAGCACCAAACTCGCAAGGAGACCAAACAAACCAAAGGGCGAGCAGGATAAGGGTCACTAGCACTTTATTAATGAAACACCCCAAAGCGTTTCGGTTGGTGCCTTCATCAGGGGGTAGAAAGGACTGCAAATAAATTAAAAAATATAGTCATACATCAATAAAAAACACAAGGAAAATGTCTAAGGTACACTGAAAATATAAAAGCGCATAAGCAGTATGTGACCAATAGTGCAAAAAAATTTTTTTGCACTATTGGTCACATACTGCTTATGCGCTTTTTTATGTATGACTAGAAGTTTAATAAGTAAGTATATATATTTTTTCCATATATTTTTTCCTTGTGGTCACACAATGGATTTTCACTATTTATATTTTTATATTTTCAGTGTACCTTAGACATTTTCCTTGTGTTTTTTATTGATGTATGACTATATGTTTTTTAATTTATTTGCAGTCCTTTCTACCCCCTGATGAAGGCACCAGCCGAAACGCGTTGGGGTGTTTCATTAATAAAGTGCTAGTGACCCTTATCCTGCTAGCAGCCTAAGTACTCTTCTGTCATCAAAAGATGACATGCTCAGTCTTCAAGCTGCTGGAGGAGGTTGACTACCCCCAAGGTGCGGGACTGAACTGGAAGGACGATAAGGATCTTCATATTCCTATTTATCTTTCACCCACTCACCATAACCACATTTCTATCCACTATGTTCACCATCCTCTTCTCCCTTCCCACTCTGGTAGCTTGGCAGCTCCCCTCCCTCTCCCCTATATTTTGAGCCCAGCAGCTCCGGTTCCCTCCTCCTTCCCTTCCACCTCTATGGTCTAGCATTTACCTATCCTATTTCTCTCTCTCTCTCTCCCCCCCTCTGCAGACCAGCAACTCCCCAGCCCCTCTCATTTTCTTTCCATCCCTAGAGTCCAGCACCTCTATGTCCTTCTCCCTATCCCCCCCCCCCAAAAAAAAAACAGTGCAGCATCTCCTCTTCTCCCATCCCTAACATCTGCCAGTCATCTCTATTCTTCCAACACCAACATCTGGCAGAATCACCCCCTTCACCCACCTTCAGCAGTAAACTTCTCAAAGTCAGCACCCTTCTCCCAACTCTGTCCCCAGCCGCAGAATCAACCCTCTTCTCCCATCCTTAACTTCTGCAAGTCAGCCCCCTTCTCCCAGTCCCAACAGTATCCAAACCTTCTCCAACCCTAAGCCTTCATGTCTTTCCCTCCCTTCACCCCAATCCAACAGCTCCCTTGTCTCCATATGCCCTCCTCCCCCATGTCCAGCATCTTGGCTCTCTTGTTCCTCTCCAATTCACCCCCCCCCCCCAAATGGTGTAGCCTCTTTCCTCTTCTCCTACCTGCACATTGTCCAGCATCTCTCCCTCTCTCCCCCTACTCTGATGGTCCTTCTTCCTATCCGGAACAGTATCAGCACTAGGAAAACAAAAAGATTGTAGAACTTTATGCTGAAGCGCTCTGCAAGCCCTTATCGATTCTGATCCCAAGGCAGTAAGTAAGTGTGTATCAGAGGGGGCATGACTGACAAGGACTTATGCAGCACTACAGCATAAAGCTCTGTCGCATATTCCTTTTTTTTTTTTTTAATGCTGATGCTATCACAAACAGAAGGAAGGAACCACATCAGGAAGGTTTGAAGGAGTGGACCATGTGTGTGTGTGTGGGGGGGGGGGGGGGGGTGCTGGAGAAGGAGACAAGAGAGAGGTAGATGCTAGATCACATGTGGGTTTATTTTAATTTATTTAGCTGTACTTATATACCGCCTTTCTCCAGGTCACGATGGTTTACATAGAACTGAGGAGTAACTTACATCGAACATTCGTATCAACTACTGGGGAAAGAGGCACTCCATCTTGTGGCATTTGGGGTGGGGAAATGCCCCTCCCCAAACTACATCTATGCCCAGTGCTCCACTCCTTCCTTGTGTAGCAGCAGCATGGACCACTTATTAGGGTTTCAGTTCCAGGGTCCAGCAGAAGTGAAAATTATAATAAGCACCCCTTAACTGCTACAACCTGGGGAAGAAGTGCAATTCAGGGTAAATTAGGGGAAGTGCCAGTGCTTACAAGTCTGCTCCTTCCTGTTGCTGTGTTTTAATTGTGCTGCTATCCTGTACAAGCATATGGTTTGGCTTGTGCCCACCTCCTGCTACTCTGAGGCACACCTCTCAGGCTGGTGTCACACCATTACCCTGGCTGAGAACCAGTGGTCTACAAATATTACCTCTGTAGCTATTTTGCAGGTTCACAGGTGATGCCTACAATAGCAAAAAAAAAAAATGATGGTACTAACCTTTGTGAACCAAGATAGAACAGATGACTTGAAGTGCCAGAGTTCCAGCAAACGTTATAGGAACCAAAACTGGAGCAAAATTCAAGCATCCATAAAACAGACACAAAGATAACTTAGTGATGGAAGGAGGGAAAATATATGGACAGCACAGTTGACAAGTACAAATGGGCAGACTGAGTTGATCGGTCCTTATCTGCTGACATCTTTTTCTATGTTTGCAGCTCTTGAAGAACAATATTTATATTATCTTCTTTAAAATTTAAAATGTACTTGCTCTACTCTCTAATAAGTTCTACATCATGAAGGAACCGGACTAAGGACTTCAGTCTCTGATTTGAGAGCCACATATGATACAGAACTGGGGTAAAACATTGTGTTCATTAGGAACAGATACCAGTTCTCAAGGTCCAATCAACTAGCCCACAAGAACATCTGTTATTAGACAAGGCATTATTTACAGCTACTAATATTTTAAAGCTGAAAAGCTTAAAGAATCTCTTATGTCCTTCACAACTGTATTCACGGTTGAGGATTAGTACTGAAATAATGCTTGAGAACTAGCATATTAAAAAAAGGTAATTCATTTGTTACATTTGTGATTTCCTTGGAACTTCAATTTTTTGTGGTGAACTCCCAATGTCAACTTACGTTTTTTAGTGGGACTTTGAAAGCAATGAAGCGCGTGCCAGTCATTCTCTGTCCAACTGGGAGATAGTCTGTCCATCTAGAAAGCAAAGAATCCCTCTTCATTTTATAACTGCATATCCTTGCAAGGACTTTCAGGCATTACATATTTAGTAGCCCTCGCTAATTTACTGCACTGGGTCACGTTTGTAATATTATAAATATGCAGAGAGGATGATCACTTGGACATTGACATCATTTTGCATACTTTAGAAAGCACAGGAAGTTATCAAGGACAATCAGAGAAAATTATCTGGCCCAAAACAAAAGCACTTACACATAAGTGGATTTAAGGGGTAAAATGTGGGATGACAGTATACAGTTGGAAGGACAATAGACTATAAGCAATGCATATAATAAGTGCAGTTAAGGTACTGCATGAGTGGGCAGTTTTGATGGGGAAATTTCTTGAGTTTTGGAGTGGACCTCATTCTTGGTGCATACCAAAAAAAAAAGAATCTAGTTATGAGATTCCTTACAACAGTCATAAAGACACTTTACTTTCCATTCTCCTCCCTAATCTGTCACTGTTTGGTTCCACATATTTCCCCTATTAATACAACACCTAATCTTCACTATTGATTTGCATAATTTTTTTCACAGACGTAAGTTTTATAATAGCCACTTCCTACAATTTCCTTATCTATTTTAAAATATTCTAATGAGAAAATGTGTGTTTCTGACTGTACAGGTGAGAAATGACAGAATGGCTAAATCAGTAATTAGGTTAGGTCATTTATTATCATGTTTACTAGAGCAACAGGTGTAAATTTCAACAAACTAATACAGCATTTTAAATTTTAGTAATCAGAAAAAGAGAGACAATATTAAAGGCAGGGCTCAACAAATCCTGGGTACCAAGATGCCAAGGTGATTATAAATTGAACCCTGGCGCCCGTGATTTCATTGCTCCCCTCTCCCAGCCATCATCAAATATGTTTTAGAATTCCAGCCACGCTGTTTACTGCACTACTGTGCTTGGCTGTGCATGTAGCTTGAGCCACACAGTGCGGGAAAATCTCCAGGAACAAGCAGGAATTCAGTCTTCACATACGGGTATCGTCGATACAGACGGAGCCCAAGCAGGAATGCTCCCCAATGTCCAATAGGAAAGCCTTTGGGAACACTCCACTGTGCCAGCATATCTGCCTTCCCCAGTTCTCGTCTCAGTTCTTTCTCTTCCGCGGAGCCAGCAGGTTGTTCCCTTCCTGTCACCGCCGAAAATTTTCATTTTTGTTTAAATTCTGTACTCTGCCTTTCCGTCAACGCCGGTACCTTCCCTCATACCGGCCCCAATATTTTCTTCTTTCAATTTTGTTTTTAGTTTAATATATGAACATAAGATATGTCATACTGGGTCAGACCAAGGTCCATCAAGCCCAGTATCCTGTTTCCAACAGTGGCCAATCTAGGTCATAAGTACCTAGCAGTTTCTCCAAAAGACACAGGTTCCTCAATGCTTGTATTGGGTCAAGCACTCAACTCTTTATTTTTTGGTAGCTTCACCGCCAACTTAGGCCTCGGCCTACTTTTTTCTGTCATGATGGAAAAACATGACAGTGGCTTCAAAAAATGTACCAAATACTCGGGTACAATTTTGGTCACAGACAAACATGACTGGTGTTTGAAATGTTCAGGCCGAGACCATCTACCAAATGATTGTCCTTTGTGCCAACAAATGGCAAAATGAGGTCTAAAGAACAAGGCCAGACCGTATGGGTCCCTATTTGCCCCGGACTCGATTTCAGTAGCTTCGGCATCGTTGAGGACATCGGCCTCCTCTCATGGTTCTCAGGTCTCCTCAAATGTAAACCGCACTGATGCAGAATAGCGTGGTATATAAGAGAATGTAAATAAATAAATAAAGTCCAAGCATAAATCTAAGTCTAAGTCATCGGCATCAAAACCCAATATTAATCCTTGAGGTAAGTTCCTTCAATGTCATTGTGACTCATTGAAAGGTGCGTCCAATGCGAATCGGCCTGCCAAACAGCCTCAGTGGGAGGACCAGTCCTCCAAAGCTCAACAGGGGCTCCAAGATGCTCCTGATGCCTCAACCTCCAGAGATTCTAATGGTTCCATGATCTGGTGTGGTGCTCGAAATCCTGTACGTGATTGCACCCAAGCATCGGCCTCCTCCCTCGATCAGTGCATCCTGGCTATGGAGGCAGCACTTCTAGCCTCAGTTCTGATGGCCTCAGTAGTGCAGGCATCAATCTCCGAATCAAGGTAAATACCTTTAAGGCCGATGCCAGCCCTTAAGCTTGTATCGACAGCTCCTCTCCCCCGATACCTGCTTTGGAATCGGTAGGCATCATCGATACCCAACCTCCACTCAGATCCAGTACCATACCGCCTCACCATCTGTATCAACATCGACACAAGATTGTCACTACTTTGATTTTTTGTCCGAATCGGACTCGTCCTCGCCCGATAATATGTTGGAGGAGTCCAGGGCTTCCCGAGACATTCCTTCTGAGCCCTCTCCACCTCATGAGCGACATAGATCCCTGCCAGAAGGCATGTCCTTTCAAGACTTCATTCGGGACATGTCAGTGGGCCTTCAGATTACTGTCACATCTGAAACAGAACAGAGGGCAAAGGAATTGGAGATCCTCCAATAGCTCTAGGCACCCAAAGAAGCAGCGACGTTACCGGTGCATCGAATCCTGCAGGATTTAATGCTACGTCTGTGGGAGGCCTAGTTAACGGTTCCACCTATCAGCAAACAATTTGATACCATGTACTGAGTTCCACCATGCCCTGGCTTTCATGAGCCTCAACTACCACACTACTCCATAGAAACAGAGAAATATGATGACAGAAAAAGACCACATGGCCTATCTAGTCTGTCCTTCCATATCAACAACTACAACAGTCCCCTTTTTACCTTTAGAGATCCTCTGTGTTTGTCCCATGCTTTTTTGAATTCAGTTACTGTCCTCATCTCTACCACCTCCACTGGGAGACTATATTTCCGCATATCACTCCTGAATCTATCTCCCTTCACCCTCATCCCATGTCCCCTCGTAGCAGAACTTGTTTTCAATTGAAAGAGGCTCTCTCCCTGAACATTTATGCCACGGAGGTATTTAAACATCTCAATCATATCACCTCTATCCCGCCTTTCCTCTAAAGCGTACATATTAAGATCCTTCAGTCTGTCCTCATATGCTTTATAATGAAGACCACTAATCATTTTAGTAGCCACCCTCTGCACCGACTCCATCCTGTTCACATCCTTTTGAAGGTACGGTCTCCAGAATTGCACACTATACTCCAAATGAGGTCGCACCAAAGACTTATAGAGAGGCATTATCACCTCCTTTTTTCCATGGTAGTGAAACCGGCGATGCGCCACATGAGGCGTTTTAACTCATTCTTCCATGCCTCCAGGCAAGAATTCCAGGACTCTCGATGCTTTTGGGCATTGCTGTTTTCAAGCATGTATGCTCACTTCCAGGACTACTTCTTACATGCTCTACATAGGCATGTATCTCGAGGATATCTCCAGGGATCTGGAGAATTTTGCTTCTATTGGTTCTGATGACAAATGTGATGCATTCCTGGTATTAGTTAAGCAGAATCAGAATATATCAAAGTTCCTTACCAGGGCATCTTTCGATGCCTTTGAGTCTTCCAGAACTTCAGCAGTCTGCATTAGTGCTCGCACAATGGCATGGGGCTCCAGGCTTCTGACCTTGAACAGTGGGTTCAGGATAAATTAGCCAATATTCCCTGCTCTGGAGAGAACCTCTTTGGAAAAGGTTGGAGAGAAAAGGCAGGCGGGCAGGGGGGGGGGGGGGCTTGAGGTGGATGATCTCACCCTCAAACATCTTTCCAGATCCTTCTAGAAGAAAAGCCAATCCAAAGAAGGCTTTCTATCCTAAAAAGAAGAAATATTATCCTTCTTTTCCGCCTGCAGTGGCTTACCAACCTCAGCAGCAACAGCAGAGGCAACAGGGTCCTCACCAGGCTAAGAAACCTAAGATCCCTAAGCCACAACCAGCAGCACAGCCACAGTCGGCACCTCAGTTTTGACTCCTTCCTAGAGAGCATAGCTACTCTACCTCTGTAGGGTCCACACAGCAGGCAGGACTCAGAGATTGATTACACATACAGAGCTAATACCATAGGCCTCCAGGCCTACTTGACTGCATCCTCGGATCCAAATACACAAAACGTGCTGAAATATGAGAGTAAACGTCCAGAATTTGTCTCCATCATCAAACCTGGACAAGCATTCAGACGACTAGAAGGAATGAATGAATGAAAATCCACAAGTATGCACAGGGAAGGCAATAACAGAATTTGGAAAACAAGAGAAAAACAAACTCTTCAAGGAATTAGGTCAACAAACAAGACAAGTGGCATATGCACAAATACAGTGCGAAATACAGAGTGTTACTCCAGGAATCAAGAACTGATACATGAATGGTTAAGGAGGGGTGAACTGAAACTGAAGGATGAGAGATTGATAGTTGCAGCCCAGGAAATGCAGTCAGAGACGAAGAAAATGTGACAAAAAGATACAGAAATATTTCCCATCGTGTTGGGTACCACTGGCTTGATAACGAAGAATTTCCAAGCATATTTTGACAAACTACCCATACATGTTACATCTTACGAACTCCAGCAGAAGGCTCTCTTTGGCACGATGCAAGTATTACACCGAGCGTTAGCAGTAAATTTGAGAGACTGAGATCATACTCCCCATGCCCTGGGGCTCAGAAGCGACGTTCACGCCTGCCATATGATGTGCAAATTTAACCCATTTGGAGAAACTGCCTCTAGGCAGACTTTGTTCTTATGCCCACAGGTGGCACCTCATCATTTCAGAACAATGGACTCTCATCATCATCCAAAGGGGCTATGCTTCATTTCCAAAGTTTACCCCCCCCCCTTCCCCCACCTCCACAAGAGATTATCCTGCAAATCCCTTGCAGGCCAAATCTCCTCAACCGAGGTGGCAACTCTTATCTCAGGGGGCCATAGAAAGAGTTCCTCCCACTCAAGAGGGCAGGGGCTTCTACTCTCCTTACTTTCTTATCCCCAAGAAAACAGGAGGGTTCAGACCCATTCTAGATCTAAGGGATCTCAACAAATTCCTCATCTGAGAAAAATTCAAAATGATTTCCCTCGGTACACTTCTGCCATACCTTCAGAGGAACGACTGGCTATGCTCTCTAGATCTCAAGGAGGCATACACACATTTGCTGTTTCATCCTCAACAAAGAAAGTACCTATGTTTTCGGTGCCAGCAAATACCTTACCAATACCGGGTGCTCCCCTTCGAGTTAGCTTCCGCACCACAAGTGTTCACAAAATGAATGACAGTCGTGGCTGCCTATCTTCATACTTTGGGGATCTTTGTCTTCCCCTACTTAGACGATTAGCTGATCAGGGGAGAATCCCCAGAAGAGGTAAAACTTTCTCTTTATCAGACCACTGTTGAGTTCCAAAACCTGGGAATCATCTTAAACTTTCCCAAGTCGCACCTGGTCCCATCCCAGTGACTCAAATTCATCTCTGGTTCTTCTCCATTGCACACTGAATTCATCTCAGGGCAGTGTACCTCCCAGGCAAACTTAATCTCCTGGTGGACAGACTCAGCTACCTCCTGCATCCACATGAGTAGACTCTACGGCAGAGGTTCCCAACTCCAGTCCTGGAGGGCCAAACACCATTCAGGTTTTCAGGCTGTCCCTAATGAATATGCATGAGATATATTTGAATACAATGGGGGAAGTGCATGCAAATGCATCTCATGCATATTTATTAGGGACAGCCTGAAAACCTGAATGGTGTTTGGCCCTCCAGGACTGGAGTGGGGAACCTCTGCTCTACGGCATCTTGGATCTTCTACCTTTCGGGGACCCCCTCAATAGATTTGTTCGCCTTTCAGGAGAATACACTACTGCCATTTTGCTTGAGGATTCTCTCCCTCAACAGTCAAGCAATGGATACCTTCCTTCTTCATTGGGAGAATGGTCTACTTTGTGCATTTCAACCCATCCCTTTAATATCTAAAACCCTGCTCAAACTGCAGGACAACAGGGGTTCCATGATTCTAATATCTCCTTACTGGTCCCATCAGCCATGGTTTCCTCTTCTACTTCGACTAGCATGGACTCCACCCCTCAGCCTGGGACATGCACTCAATCTCCTCTCCCAGGATCATGGGATGCTTCTCCATCCCAATCCACAAGCCCTCCGTCTCATGGCGTGGCTACTGAGAGCATATTTGCTGATCTCTATCTTCCTGAACAGGTCAAGGACATCTTACTTGCATCATGCAAAAATCTAATGCCTTCAAATGGCAAAAGTTCACCCTTTGGTGTACCCTGAAACATACTGACCCCTCTGCCTGTCCAATGGAGTTCCTTTGACAATATCTCCTCCACTTATCGACAGGTTTTAAGACTAACTCAGTCAGAGTTCATCTTAGCGCCATCTCAGGCAGGTGGACAGACACCCTATTCCATCTTACCCCTTAGTGCAACAATTTATGCATGGTCTCCTGCTGTCTAAGCCACCAAACAAACCACCACCAGTGGCTTGGGACCTCAACATGGTCCTGGAGCAACATTTAAAGCCTCCTTTTGAGCCTTTGGCCACCATTTCTTTAAAATTCCTCTCTTGGAAGGTAATCTTCCCTCATTGCTCTCATCTCAGCTCACTGCAGGTGTTGGTGTCAGATCCTCCGTACACCTGGTTCTACCACGACAAGGTGGTTCTCCGAACACATCTACACTTCTTCCCGAAGTGGTCTCGGCTTTCCATCTTAATCAATCAGTCATGCTACCGGTCTTCTTCCCCAGACCGCATGTTTCTAGGGCTGAAGCAGTATTACACACTTTAGACTGTAAGCGCGCACTGGCTTTCTACTTAGACAGAACCAGGGCTTTCAGGAAATCCTCAATTGTTCATTTCCTTTGTTCCAAGTCACTTTGGACTTCGTTTCGAAATGTACCCTTTCCAACTGGATTTCACACTGCATTTTTTTGCCTACGTTAAAGCGGGACTCTCCCTCAAGGGTCACATCACCACTCACAATGTGCGGGTCAAGGCAACCTCAGTTGCCAACCTTCATTCTGTCTCCATTGACAAGATCTGTCAAGCAGTTACCTGGTCCTCCATTCAGACTTTCACTACTGCCTAGACAGGGATTCCTGTTGGGATGCTGTCTATGGCCAGGCTGTCCTCCTGCATCTTTCTGAGACTGAACTGCAACTCCTACCCAGACTTTTTTCTGTTGATGTTCTTGCCAACTGTCTTTGATTCCAATGGGGCCGCTTTGTATCCATACCCCCTGGCTCTATCCTTTAGCCTTGGGGATACCGCTGCTACTCCAGTCTGGTACCTAGGAGCTAGTGAGTCCCATATGTGAAGACTGCATTCCTGCTTGTTCCTGAAGATAACGTAGTTACTCACTTGTAAGAGATGATCTCCGGGAACAGCAGGAATCAGTCTTCACAACCCACCCTCCTCCCCTAGGAGTTGTACGGTATTCTTTTTACATCTATCGCTCAGCTACAAACTCAACTGAGGGGAGGACTGGGGAAGGCAGGAAGACAGATGTGCAGGCTTTCCTATTGGACACTGGGGAGTGTTCCCGCACAGGGTCCGTCAGTACCGATGCTACCCGTATGTGAAGACTAATTCTTGCTGTTGCCAGAGATCACCTGTTAAAGGTGCATAACTACGCTTTCGCTGATCTTGCAGTTTCAAGTCACACAAGATCAACAAACTTCCTACACCGTGTGGCTTGAGCTACATGCAGAGCTGGGTTAATCACAATGGAACAGTAAACAGCATAGTTACAATGGTAAGATGTATAGGGTGATGGCTGAGGGAGGGGAACAAGTAGAGACAGACTGGTAGGATGATGGTGGGGGGGGGGCTCAGAGAGAGAGGGCAGGGCAGGGCCGGCCCGTCCATTGAGCAAGAATGTTTTTTGCACAGGGCCCCGCGTTTCGGGGGGCCCCGCACAAAGAACATTCTGCTTTTTTTTTCTTAATTAAATTTAAAAAAAAAAAAAAAAAGCTGGCCGCTGCGGCAGCATGGAGCGTCCAGCGGGGCTCCCTCTGCCCAGCGGAACTCTCCCAGCGCGGCTGAGCCCCTCTGCGCCGGCTTGCAGATACGCGAAGGGAGAGTACCTCCCTCGCGTCTGTTAAGCCCGCAGGGGCAGATGGGAAATTTCCCATCAGCCCCTGCGGGCTTAACAGAGACGCGAGGGAGACGCTCTCCCTTGGCATATCTGCAAGCCGGCGCAGAGGGGCTCAGCCGCACTGGTAGAGTTCCGCCGGGCAGAGGGAGCCCCGCGGGACACTCCATGCCGCCGCAGCGGCCAGCTTTTTTTCTTTTTTTAAATTGCCATGAGCCGGGGGGGGGGGGGGGTTAAGACTGGCAATGGGCTAGGGGGGGTTTGGCAATGGGCTGGGGGGGTTACAGACTGGCAATGGGCTTTAGGGGGGGTTAAGACTGGCAATGGGCTGGGGGCTGATGGAGGCTGTCTGGAAATGGGGTGATGGGTGGTTAGGACTGGTAATGGGCTATGGGGGGGTTAAAACTGGCAGTGGGCTGATGGGGGGTTAAGACTGGTAATGGGCTATGGGGGGGGTTAAGATTGGTAATGGACTGTGGGCTGATGGGGGGTTAGGACTGGTAATGGGCTATGGGGGGGTTAAGACTGATAATGGGCTATGGGGGGGTTAGGACTGATAATGGGCTATGGGGGGGGCTAGGAAAGGAAATGGGCTGATGGGGAGGGGTTAGGACTTGAGGTGGGCTGATGTGGTTAGGACTGGTAATGGGCTGTGGGCTGATGGGGGGGTTTAGGACTGGCAATGGGCTATGGGGGGCGGACAGGAAATGGGCTGATGGGGGGTTAGGACTGGAAGTGGGCTGATGGGGGGTTAGGACTGGCAATGGGTTATAGGGGGGCTTAAACTGAAAATGGGGTGATGGGGGTTAGGACTGGAAGTTGACGGGGGGCTAGGACTGGTAATGGGTTGGGGGGTTGCTAGGACTGGAAATGGGCTGAGTGGAAGGGGAGGCTTGAACTGCAAATAGCTGATGGGGAGGGGGCTTGGAATGGAAATGGGCTGTGAGGGAAGGGAGCTAGGACTGAAAATGGGCTGATGGAACAGCTAGGATAGGACTGGAAATGGGCTGTTGGGGGGAGCTAAGATTGGAAATGGGCTGTGGTGGGGGCTTGAATTGAAATGGACTCATGAGGGGCTAGAACTGGAAGTAGGCTCATGGGGGGGGCTTGGACTGGAATTGGGCTGAGTGGAGGGGAGCTATGATTTGACATGGGCTGATGGTGGGGCTAGGAAATGACTAGAAATGGGCTGATGGGGGGCTAGGATTGGAAATGAGCTGATGAAGGGACTTGGACTGGAAATGGATGGGGGAGCTAGGACTGGAAATGGGCTGATGCAGGGACTAGAAGGGAATGGATGCTTGGTGAGACTGGAACTAGAAGGGAGCTGATGTTGGGGGAGGATTAGAATGGGATGAGACTGGGAGAGTAAAATGGAGAGGGGAAAAATATTTTGTGTAGGAGGGATGAAAAATCTACAATTGGCCGGGTATTGGGAGAGTAAGTGGGGATTGAGGATGGAGGGGTAAAATTTGTGTGGATGAAATAGGAATGAGGAAAGAGCAAAAGGAGAAAGATTAGTATGTTAAAGCAGATGTAGAGAGAGAGAATGGAAAAAAACTAGAAGAGAGAAGAAAGGACAAATGGACAGCAGATGATGGAGTGTTAGCAGAAAACATGAAGAAACCAGAAGAAAGTGGCTGGACCAATTGCAACTGAAAAAAAATGCACAAAAGGTAGAAAGATATCTCTTTATTTTGAATTTATTAACTGGAATATGAAAGCTCTGGGAAATGTGCATCATAAACGTCTGTACTTTGGTACAAGAGGAAATTAATTTATAGTTTTATTTCTAGTGTTGTACATTCCAAGTTTGGCTTTTGGGGTTCCCAGTTTAATTATTGCCTTCCTGTTTCTAAACTGATTGCTTGTTTGGTGATGGTCTATGTTCTGCATGTGTAACTGAGCTGAGGTATTCTGTTTATGTAATTCCTATTTGACGTTGCCACTTGTTCTCTTTCCCCAGTATTCTCTGAAATGTATTGGTTTAATATTTGCAGTGTTGCCTTTTGATAGGTAGGGTCTGGTGCTTTGTGAGTCCTGGTAGTGCTGTTATGATACGGCGGGTTTGCTATGGGTTCTAAATGGGCAGCGTTTGTAGTAGTTCCTAATGTGCCTGGCGGTTGGCACTGGATTATAGTAATGTAGAAATCTTTTAGTCTTTCTTTATCCATACACTCATTAAGAGACATGTTTACTAAAAGTTAGTGTATGGTAACATTATGCAAATAAGGCCACTTATGCAAATGAGGCCCCACACCGAGTCTCCGCACATGGCCCCGCACCCCCCTTGGGCCGCCCCTGGGTCAGAGTATGGGGGCTATGGGAGAGAGGGGTTGGTTTTTTTTGCTTTACGTATTACCAGGCCATATGTGATGCAAAAAAGGAAGTTACCTAGTATACAGCTATAAAGGGTCACCGACATGCTGCTAACAACATTCACATTGGGGTTGATGGGAGAGGGAGAAGTGTCACTGCCTTCTATTGGCACCTCTAATGGCATGTTAAGGGCCTGATTTATTAAGTTTTCTTTTCCTATATAAAATGGGAAAACAGTAAATCACACCCCTAAAGGAACTGTGATGCATGTTTTGGGGGATAGGGGGCACTATGACTTTAGAGTCGATGACAGGCTCTTGGATGTTTAAGCTAGTTTCTAGATTCCAAGAAAATTTGTCAAAGCCCGTCTTAAGGAAAAAATAGGGACTAAAAAAAAAATCCTCCCAAACAATCACCAAAATAAGTACTGGGGTTGCTGTGTTAGTCTACTTTAATGGCCAATAAGCAAAAAACAATTAAAAACAAACCAAAAAATAGAATATAAAGTGAACCTTTTTACTGGGCTAACTTAATACATTTTTGACTAGCTTTATAAAGCTAAAGTCTTCTTCGGATCAAGACAGTATAAGGAAAAGATGACAATATCAGAATATATAAGTAATCATGTCAGCGTTCCAGTGACAGTCTCAGGGGGGAAGGTGGGTGGAAACAGTGAGAGAGATGGATGGATGATCAGAAGGTAATTAAGAAGTAGAAAAACTTTATGGTTCATAAATATAATAGGAAGTCAAGATCTTTGTTAAATCCTATTTTCTGGGTTCCCAAGTCTTATATTATTCTGACTTCAAATGCCTTACGTTCATGGTCATTTACGTGGTGGCCTGGTCCTGAGAGGTTTATTCCAATAGATGTGTCATCCTGGTTGGTCATGGGGGCAATTTCTCCAAATGGGCTAGTTTTGCGCATACCACGACAGTCATAATCCTCACTCCAAGTCACCAGGGTTGGTTTTGTGATTTCTGATGTGATGTCTGTGTGAGTTGATCTTTGTCTAACATCTGGCCTATCTCATCCACACAACACATTTTGTCACACTTTTTGCAACGAAAAATATGCATGACAGAGGAAGAGCATGAATATGATCCTCATGTTGAATAATTTTCCATGTGGATAACTGGAGTCATTGCACTGCAACTGGAGTCCTGCGATATGTGGTGGCACAATTTGCAACTTGGTATAATACTACTACTATTATTAATTATTTATATAGTGCTACAAAGCGTACGCAGCACTGCACAGATACATGTAGAAAAAGACAGTCCCTGCTAATCAGAGCTTACAATCTAATCAAGACAGACAATACAACAGCTGAGTGTACAAGGGTACAATTAGGGAAAGGTAAGGAAACACTTGGTTTGCAGCTTGTCATGCTGTGAGGGCTAAGCTATCGGTAGCTTAACTCCTGGCAGGGTGCTCCAAGATGGACAGGTCTCAGCTGAGGTTCCAGACCAAGACAAACCACCCATCTGGGCAGCAGCAGAATGGGACGGTGTTGGCAGTGGAGGATCACATTTCTGCGACAACGGCAACACCACTAGAATTAAAATGCACAGAAGAAAGGCCCGGCAATCTACTTCCGTGCCACGAAGACTCAATCGATAGTCACAACAAAACAAATTGCACTATAGTGCTGGAAGATGAGACCCCTAGGTCGGAAGGCACTCAACTGGCTCCTGGGGAGGAGCTGAAGACTTTTCAGAGTAAAGCCAGCATTTATGATGTGGTTGGATCAAAGCTCTTGGGACATCTCTGCTGAGGTAGCTGCGCATGAAATGAGTGTCAGAAGCTGCAAAGATATTACATATTGGGACATGGAATGTACGAAGCATGAACCAAGGGAAGTTGGAGATGGTCAAGAATGAAATGGAACGTGTACAACTCGATCTGTTGGGTGTCAGCGAACTGAAATGGACTGGCATCGAGCGTTTTGTATCTGATGATCACATGGTCTACTATGCTGGAAATGAAAGAAAGAAGAAATGGTGTTGCGTTTATAATTAAGAAGAAACTTGCAAGAACTGTAATGAAATACAATGCAATCAGTGAACGCTTAATTTCTATTCGTCTACAAGGAGTGCCCTTCAACACAACTATAATTCAAGTATATGCCCCAACAACAGCTGCAGAAGAGGACGAAGTTGATGAGTTCTATGAACAAGTACAAGTTGAAATTGACAGAACATGCAAACAGGATATCCTGATAGTAACTTTCGTGTTCCAGTCACCCATGACTAACAAAGAAGACAAAGTAGTTGGAAAATATGGACTTGGAAAAAGAATGATGGAATCCTGCAAGACCAATGATCTATTCATCTCAAACACCTTCCAGCAACACAAACAGCGACTGTACATATGGACGTCACCCAATGGATTGTACAAAAACCAAAATTTACTACATCTGTGGAAGTCAATGATGGAAAAGCTCTATAAACATCAACAAATACAAAACCTGGAGCTGTGATACAGATCACCAACTACTAATATGCAAACAAGCTAAAGTTAAAAAAAGAGCAAGCCACTCATGAATGTAGGAAAATATGACCTTGAGAGTATACCAACAGAATTTAAAGACTACCTGCAAAATCAATTTGCTGCTTTAGATACAAATGGCAGAGCTCCAGAATTGTTATGGGATGATATCAAGAAGGCTGAGTTGGAAAAAAGTGAGAAGCCTCTACAAAAGGTGAAAAAGCAAAAAGAACCAAAATGGATGACCGAAGAAACTCTGAAAATTGCCCAGAAACACAGAGAAGATAAAGCCAGAGGAGAAAGAGAGGCAATCACAGAAAGAGAGGCAATCACTGAAAGATTTCCAATGTAGAGCAAGACAAGACAAGGAGAAGTACTACAATGACACACGCAAGGGAATAGAAGTAGAAACTATTAGAGGAACAACAAGATCGGCTTTCCTAAAGCTATGTGAGAAAGAAAAAATTCCAGCCTCAAATTGGAATGTTATAAGATGTTGAATGATGCTGAGAAGATAAAGAAAAAGTGGATCTTAAAAAGGATATAGCGTTATTAGAAAAGGTTCAGAGAAGAGCCACCAAAATGGTAAAGGGGATGGAAGGATACCCCTATGAAGAAAGGCTAAAAAGGTTAGGGCTCTTTAACCTGGAAAAGAGACGGCTGAGGGGAGATATGATAGACGTCTATAAATTAATGAACGGAGTGGAATAGGTAAACGTTGATCGATTGTTTACGTTTATCAGAATATAGAAAGACTAGGGGACATGCAATGAAGCTACAGGGTAAACTATTTAAGACTGATAAAAGAAAATAGTTTTTCACTCAACGTGTAATCAAACTCTGGAATTTGTTACCGGAGGATGTCGTAGAGGCTGTTAGTGTAGCTGGGTTTAAAAAAGGTTTGGACAAGTTCCTAGAGGAAAGGTCCATAAACCATTATTAAGAAGGGACCCAGGATATCAATTCTTGACCCAATACAAGCATTGTGGAACCTGTGTCTTTTGGGGAAACTGCTAGGTATGTATGACCTTGATTGGCCACTGTTGGAAACAGGATACTGGGCTTGATGGACCTTGGTCTGACCCAGTATGGGCATATCTTATGTTCTTATGGAAAGAAAATACAGAGTCATTATACAATAAAGATCAAATGGACCAACAGCCATTTCAACCTGTACCTTATGATCAGGAACCTTTGGTGATGAAAGGAGTCATTGAAGCAGAATTGAAAGCCTTATCAAAGGACAAAGCACCTGGCATTCCCAATGAAGTATTACAGCAATCGGATGTAACTGTTACCATACTTAAAAGGCTCTGCCAGTAAATTTGGAAGACAACATCATGGCCCACTGACTGGAAAAGATCTGTGTTTCTATCAATGCTAAAGAAAGGATCAGAGTAACAGACAGTGAGTTTAGAGGAGGAAAGAAGAGGGGTGGTTTCCCCTTTGGAGATCTTAGAAAAAGGATGAAAGGGTAACAGAGATTGAGGGCGTTGGTATTGAAGAGGGGGGGGAAGAGAGAATGAAGCTGATCTTGTGGAGAACTGGAGTATAATCTTGTGGACTTAGTCCTGGAAATAGTCAGCTAGTGAAGGAAGGGTCTGAGGAGGAGTGCTTTGGAGGAGAGAACTGAGAGCTGAAAAGAGACGGTGAGGATCAGAGGCCAGAGAGTTAGTCAGATGAACATCATAGTTTTGCTTGATGAGTGTTATGGCTGACTGGAAAGAGGCAAGCATGAATTTGAAATGAAGAACATCAGAAAGGGTGAAGGGTTTGAGCCAAATGTGCTCAGCTGAGTGGGCACAGGAGCGTAGATAATGGGTAGTTGAAGACAGCCAGGGCTAAGGTATAGTGCATCACAAAGAACGTGGCATGGGCGGAGCAAGAGCATGCAAAGAGGAGAGGAGAGTGTGGCATTATTTATTTTATTTTGTAGACACTTGTATACCGCTGCTTCCTACGATCAGCAGCGGTTAACTTTACAGATCAGGTTGGACTGCACAGTGCAGTAATTTGTATGATTTACTTTATGATTGGTTAAGGATTTGATTAGAAACAACACAAACACAGTCTCATTTGATTTACATTTGAATTAGTGTGTGCGGGTTTGCTTACCTATATATACACATTAGGATGCGTGGGTGGGGGTGTGCTCCGTATATACATATATACAATATGACAGATCTGGTTTCTGGTTAGTTCAGTCTATTATAGAAACCTATAGCCTCAACAGACTTAAAAGACACAGTGGGGGAAAGAGGTGATGAGACAATAGTGGAGAGAGCTGATGGATCGATAGCATGAAGATTTCTAAAAAGGTAGGAGTCTGAGATGGGGAGTGATGAAGAGTGATGGCTTAGGTGATGGTCAGATAAGGGAAGAACTGAAGTATGGAAATTAGAGGGTAAACAATTAAAGAAAAAGAAAACAATGTCAAGGCAGTGACCATGCAGATGAGTGGGGACAGTACAACAAAGCTGGAGGGTGAATGAGGAGGTAAGGGAAAGGAGCTTAGAGAAGTAGGGGTCAGAAGGATTATCAACATGAATATTAAAATCACCGAGAATAAGGAAGGGGGAAGATGAATCCAGAAAGAAGGAAAGCCAAGTTAGTGAGAAAGGTAGAGGTGGATTGTCAGGGGGTCTATAAATAACTATCCGGAGAGGTAAGGGATTAAAAAGGCAGATGGAATGGACTTCAAAGGTGAGAAAGGGATGAGACTGAGGTAGGAGGAGGAGTTGAAATTGGCAGGAGAGAGTAAAAACCGCAACACCACCATCACAGTCAGTGGGATGAGGTGTGTGGGAGAATTGGTAGCTGCCGTGAAAGAGGGCAGCAACTGAAGCTGTGTGATCAGGGAAGAGTCAGGTCTCAGTAAGAGCCAGAAGATAGAAAGCGTTAGAAACAGATAGTGAGTAAAGGCAAGTTTATTACGTATGGAATGTGCAATCTATAAGGCACATGAGAAAGGGAGAGAGGAGGGGGAAGGGAGAGGGATATGAATGAGACTGGAGTAGTTGAGAGAGGAACTATCATAGGAGTGAGAGAAAAGTCTAGGGGGGGGCAGAGATGTTATTAATATCATCGGATGATAGGAGAAGAGTGTGAGGCAGAGAGGAGATGGCACAGCGGAAATGAGGATGATGTTTCAGAGAGAATGGAGAGGGATGAATGAGAGGAAGAAAAAGGTGAAGCTCAAAAGCTGAAGAAAGGGTGGAAGACACAATGGGGGAGGTAGAGAAAGAGTGATAAGGGGGTGGGTTAAGTTGATAGTATGAGAGGAGAAGGTTAGGAAGTGTCAATAAAAAGGAGGAAAAAGTGATGTGGAGTTATAAAAAAAGTGGAGAGGAGAGCAGAAGACAGAAAAAATAAATTGAAGCATTGATAGGAGAACCCGAGAGTACTGGAAGTATAAATCCAACCTAAGTGGCTGAGATGGAGGGTGAAGTTCTATCACAGAGAAAGGAGAAGAATGGAGGCAAACTAGTTAGTGAATAAGATACAATAAAGTAACTAATCTAAAATTTGGAAAGACCAAGATGGTCAGTGTCCATTAGTCCAGATCAGGCGGTGTAGCCAGTAGCAATGACAATGTCTATTAATCAGGCTAGGCAGAATGAAAAAGCCATCATATAATACAAATAGTTATGGAGCTCCAGCACTGTTAGTAGCCGGCGGGATAAGTGTGTTCTTCCCAGCCTAACATGTGCACACATGCACCGTTAGGCTGCTGTTCCTCTGCACAGACCCAGCTGTTCATACTTGCTGGATGCCAGTTGGGGCAGTCATTCCCTTCTGATATGAAAAGATCACGGTCTCCAGACAGCTAGACCACTGCAGCCAGAGGCGGTGGAATGAAGCACTTGATGGAAGGTGCAGGGAGCTGCAAAGATTGTAGAGATTTGTGCCATCTCTTCCTTTTGACTTTCCGCTGGGAGACTGACCTTCACTAATTTTGGCTTCAAATTTGTTTGTTGTCAGAAGGCCAAAATTAGTGAAGTAGGGAATCTCTCTCTCTCTCAGTAATTTATCCTTCTGGAGGGGTGCCCGAATGCAGCAGAGTGAAAGGAGTACAGTGTGCATACATGTGTATATGAATGAGTGGGTGCCGTTTGCGGAAGGGTAGAGATGAAGTTGGGTTCTTCTGGGGAACTCACATGGGGTTTTGGAAAAAAGGCCGGTAAGGTGACTGACAGAGATGAAACACAGAAACCACTTTCAGCAGGAATTTGTGATGCATGCGAAGAACAACTTGATTGTGGAGGAGTGTAGGGAGAGTAGTGAACTAATGCTTGAAACTTGCTGATGGCCAATAGGAACACTGTTTTCCAAGTGAGATGTTTGAGTGAGACTGAGCACATGGGTTTAAGGGGGTTTCTCATGAGTTCTGTGAGGACAACATTAAGGTCCTATATATGCATGGGTGGCTTGATGGAAGGTGTCATGCTCGTGAGCCCTTTCATGAATTTGGACATCATGGGGTGGACAGAGATCCACTGGTCATATAGTAGACTGCTATGGCCAGAAGGTGGTAGCGAATGGAATTAGTCTGAAGACCTGAGTTGGATAAATACAGAAGGTATGAGAGAATTAGGTTGAGAGGGCAGGACAACAGATCATGGTTTAATTTAATAACACTACTTATATTCCGCCATTACAGTCCATAGATGTACAAAGCAGAGTACGAAAAACAAATTACAAACAATGCAATCAGGTATCATTAAAAAATTTCCTCCATAATCACATCTTTAAAACGTTACAGAATTGAACATAAGCCACAAAATCCATAATCGCTGGAGGTAAGTCATGCCAGTTTTTGAAGTGCACCCAAAAAACATCTCTCTCTAATCCTCTTCTGCCAAAAAGCAGAAGCCGAGGGCAATACTAGTGTACAACGGGTCACAGAATGTATAGATCTTACCGAAGAACAGAGCATCAACCTAGTAGACAAGTAGATTGGGCCTATCTTAAATAAAAGACTTGTTAAATCTTCATTGGTTGCCAATAGAAGCACAATAAAGGGTCTCTCTCTCCTTATAATATGTCATTATGTGAAACGGGACCACTTCCAATGGTAGGAATGTAGGGTTAAAGGTTTCCCAGAGGGTAGGATGATTGCTCAAACATCATCCGAGATAGATGCATCTCCCATCAAGTGCTCTGCAATTTCCAGGCTATAAGGGAGAGACTGATGAGGATGGGGTGCAGTAGACATCCTTAATTCTGCATTAGGAGCACCGGATGTATCCAAGTGGGAGTAACAGTTGCTGTGCCATGCCCAGGAGGTGAGGGAACCATGCTTGGAGAGGCCACTGTGCAGCGATAGGATCATGAAGGCTTTGTCCCAATTTTCAGAAGAACTCCAGTGATCAGCGGGAAGGAAGGGAAAGCGTACAACAGCTGATAGCTCCAGGAGATGGCAAAGGCATCATGGGCTAAGCGATGATTGATTGGTCCGATGGAGCAGAAAAGTGGACATTTGGTGTTCTCTGGCGAGGCAAAGAGGTCTATCTCTGGAGCTCCTCTTTTCCGGAAAACCAGTTGAAGAATAGTGAGGTCTAGGGACCATTTGTGAGAGTCCAAACGTTGGCTGAGTGTATCTGCCAAGTGATTCTCTGACCCCAGAGGATACCCAGCTCTGAGGGTAGTACCGATGTTTTACAGCCAGAGGCAGGTCTCCCGGTAGAGTTGAAGGAAACCAGACCCTCCATGACTATTGATGCAGAATATGGTGACTTGATTGTCTGTCTGTACCAACATGATCTTTCCTATGATCCATTGGAACTGCTCAAAAGCTCGAGATTGATGTGAAGCTGTTGTTCTTGGAAGGACTGTTTGCCCTGTGTTAGGTGCAAGAGGTGGACCTCCCTACCCGTAGCTGGATGAAGCGGAGGCTGGCATGGACAGTCATGGAGCCTCTGTAGTTATACTCCTCTTAAGGGTACTTTCATTTGGAGGAGTTGGCAGTGTTTGTTCCAGTGTAACCAGAGGTGTCACTGCACAGGGGCATGTAGATACATGAAAGTGGGATTACTTGGACTAATGCTGCCAAGTGCACCAGTAGTTGAAGTATCACTCGAGTGGTGGAGGAACTAGTATGGGTAAGTTTGAGACAGAGTGTCCAGATGATGTCCACTCTGTCTGTGGGTAGAAATGCTTTGGCTTGCAAGGTATCTATCCGAGTGTCAAAGAAAAGGGGTCACTGCTGAGGCACAGGTTCTGACTTTTGCATATTAATAAGAAACCCCAGACCTTGGAGGATACAGGGTGTAGCTCATACTGTCTGCACCACACCTTCTAGGGAGGTGGTAGAAATGAGCCAGTCGTCCAGGAATAGAAAGACGCAGAAGCCTTGGTGGTGAGCTGCTACCACTGCTAGGTATTTTTTGAACACTTGCGGTGCTGGCGATAGGCTGAAGAGTAGCACCTTGAATTGGTAATGCTGATGAAGTGTAGATACTTCCAGTGTTGAGGGTAGACAGCAATGTGGGTGTAGGCGTCCTTCAGGTTCAGAGAGGTGAGCCAAATCATTGCAGCACAACAGTGAAGGACTATGCTGAGCGAGTTCATCTTCAATATTTCTCACTTTATGTAGTAGTTGAGAACCCAGAAATCCCATTTCAGGTAAAAGCCACATGATCCATTGGGGATGAGGAAGAATCTTGAGTAGAATCCTTGCCCCCATTTGTCGATGGATGGAGGAGGTTCAGTGGCATACCATGCAGGAGGTTGACTATCTCTTGTATAAGGATGGGAATGTGTTGAGGAGGCAGTCAAGCTATTGATCAGTGGGTGGTTGGAAGGGAGATGTAAGATTGAACTTGTAGCTTCAGCCCCCTTTACGATGTTCAGAACCTAGCAGTCTGAGGTTATGGATTGCCAAGCCTCTCTGAAGTGATGGATTCTGCTGTCTACAGGTAGGCATTCAAAAACAGGGATTTTGTTGGGAGCAGAAGCAAGGGCCGAGGGCTACTGCTTCTGCTCTCACAGCAGAAAGATCTTTGGTTTAGAGTGGAACATTTATATGTTGTGTCGAAGGTCTAGCATAAGACAGATACCTGCCCTTTTCAGGACTTCTGGGAAAGTAAACACCCTGGAGTGTTTTCTGACCCCTGCAAGAGGGGATGCATTTATAACCCCTACTCTGCCAATGCAGTATCAGATAGTCACAGGGTAGAAAAACTTGCTCAATCAACTCTGCCAGTTCCTCTTTCCAAAACAAATAAGAGAATCATCCTGGTCATCTGGCACCCCAGACTCATTCTCTTCACCCATGGAATCACCATCCAACCCCCAAAACTCAAAACAGGAATCTCTAACACAGAAGAGCTGATCAGAGTTCTCCGAATCCATCTTCTTACGGTGGTGCTTCTGTGAGGGGGGGGGGGGGGGAAGACTCTGCCTACCCTGCAACAGAGGAGGAGAAAGAGGGCCCTAAGGCTGATGGGTCTGAACTGCCAAAACAAGAAGGACCATGCTTACTGAGGAAAGGAGAATAAATTAGAGAAGATAGTTCTTAATGCCTAACCTCTCAGTCAGTCTTGGCTGTCCCCTTAGCGAGATGAAGGTCATCTGCTGCAGAACCAATCTAGGGAAGCTCTTGTGGACTGAGCTCCTACAGACAGAGGAATCCTGAACAGGGACCCTGTCTCTCTCTCCAGCCAATCCCATTTCCACCTGCAGAGACAAACAGGTGAATGAGTCTATGTTCACCAACTGCAATGACACCACCCCAAAAGGGTGGGCACAATCCTCCATGCCAAAGGCAAAGGTAGGATAGCAAGGCTGCTTTTCCTCCCAGAAATAGGTGTCTACTGCTCTGAAGCAAGTCCTCTAATTCAACCAAGGCACGCTGGAAGGTCTCACAGCACATGCAGAGATGTGGAGCACTGTGAAGATAGCACGCAGACACTCCGCACACTAATGTGCACACATGCTGCATGTGTCACTGCACTCATATACAGTGCGTACCAATGCAGATAGCAAAGGACATGGGATAACATGCTGGCAGTGTGAACCTATAACGCAAGCATGAGGTGGGAACCAGTAGTAAAGAACCATTATTATTACCAATGGCTCCAATCCTATATCTGACCAGCACTCCACTAAGCGGATGAACTCTGGGACCCCCACAGAAAACGTTTAAACCAGTAGAGAAGCATAGATTCAGTAGAGGAAATACGAACTTAGATCTGGTATTCACCTCTAAGGAGCTCAAACAGCAACAGTGCTGGGCTCAGTGCTATTCCCCTGCAGTCATCTCTCCTGAAACCTTCATCCAATCTTCGAGGGTGAGCTGGGGGAGGAGGGAAAAGGGACAATGTGAATGGGCTAGGCTTAGGGCCTCATCCAACTTGTGGTTGTTCAACCGACCCTTAGCAGGATAAGGATGGGGAACTGAATCAACACCCCATTTCCTCTGACAAACCCAGGAGGGCACCAGTGGTAAGGGTGGCCCAATGAGTGCCTCCGTGTGAAGTCATTACTAAATCAATCTTTCCTCAAACTTTTCACAGAGCTGCTCAGATGTAACCACACTCCCCTGGAGACAGAGAAATACTGAGATAGTATGCCCTATAGCCGCTGTAGATATAGTACAGGATGACTTCTTCAGAAACCTCTGGATTTTTCTATGCCTCCAACTCTGCTGTTACATAGTATATGATGGCAGATAAAGACCGGTATGGTCCATCTAGTCTGCACAGCAAAGTGGCAAGAGTAGGTGCACCTGCCGATCCATGCAGGTCACCCTTCCCCATGCCTCTGTTTAGGGATGTACCCACCGCTCAGTGTAGGTCACCCCTATTTGTTCAGATATAAGAGATAGTTATGTTTATTTTGATTTCATCCTGTTACTATAAAGGGATCAACTGTGTCTGACCCATGACATTTTGAATTATGTCACTGTATTTGCCCCCACCACTTCAATCGGGAGGGCATTTCAAGCATACACCACCCTTTCAGTGAAAAAGTATTTCCCGACATTGCCTTTCAGTTTACCCCCTTGCAGTTTCATGTTATGCCCTCTAATTTTAGTTTCCCCATCTTTGGAAGAGGTTTGTTTGTTCATTAAGTATTTAAAGGTCTGAATCATATCTCCCCTGCCCCTCCTCTCCTTCAGAGTATACATATTTAGGTCTTCAAGTCTCTTCTCATAAGTCTTCTGACGCAGGCTCCAAATCATTTTGGTTGCCTTCCTCTGAACTGTTTCTAGTCTTTTTATATCCTTTGGGAGATATGGTCTCCAAAATTGAACACAAAATAGTTCAAGTGAGGCCTCACCAGCGACTTCTACAGTGGCATTATTACCTCTTCCTTTCTGCTGGTAAATTCCTCTTTGTATGCAACCCATCATCCTTCTGGCTTTTGCCACCACCTTGTCACACTGTTTCACCACTTTGAGATCCTCAATCACTTAGAGGTCCTTCTCCTGGTCCGTGCACACCAACCTCTTGCCCCCCTATCGCATACAATTCCCTTGGATTTCTGCTTCCCAAGTGCATGACACTGCACATCTTCACATTAAATCTTAACTGCCAAGCATTAGACCATTCTTCCAGCTTTTGTAGATCTTTTCCTCATGTTATCCACTCCCTCAGGGGAGTCCACTCTGTTGCAAATTGTCACATCATCTGCAAAAAGATAGATTTTTCCATTCAGTCCTGCAGCAATATCACTCACAAATACATTGAACAGTACCGGTCCCGAACCCTGCGGCACACCACTAATCACCTTCCTTTCATCCGAGTGAGTTCCATTTACCATCACCTTCTGCCATCAGTCAACCAATTTCTGATCCAGTTCGCCACTTTGGGACCCATCCCCAAGCTGTTGAGTTTATTGATAAGCCTCCTATAAGAACATAAGATATGCTATACTGGGTCAGACCAAGGTCCATCAAGCCCAGTATTCTGTTTCCAACAGTGGCCAATCTAGGTCATATGTACCTAGCAGTTTCCCCAAGAGACACAAGTTCCACAGTGCTATAAGGAACAGTATCAAAGGCTTTGCTGAAATCTAGGTAGATTACATCCATTGCATACCCTTGATCTAGTTCTCTGGTCACCCAGTCAAAGAATTCAATCAGATTTGTTTGGCAAGATTGTCCTTTGGTAAAAAGATGTTGCCTCTGATCATACACTCTATTTGTTTTGAGAAAGTCCACTATTCACTCTTTCAGGAGCACCTCCGTTACTTTTCTCGCCACCGAGGTAAGGTTTACTGGTTTGTAGTTTGTCACTTCTTCCCTATTACCACATTTGTGAAGCAGTACATATCAGCCCTTCTCCAGGCCCGTGGAACTTCTGCTGTCTCTAAGGATCTATTAAAAACATCCTTTAAATGGCCCTGCAAGAACCTCTCTGAGCTCTTTCGTTATCCTGGGATGTATCCCATGGCCTTGTCCACTTTGTTTTGCAAGCTGTTCTAACACATCATCTTCTGTGAATGGTGTGGTATCTATTCCGTTCCCATTTGTATATTTGTCAATCACAGGTGATCCTTATTCCAGGATTTTCTTAATAAAAACAGAAGTATTTGTTTAGCATTTTCACTTTTTTTAATGTCACTTTCCACAAATCCGTTCCCGGCGCTTTTGAGTCCTGCAATTCCACCTGTGATTTTCCTCCTCTCCTGAATATACCTGAAAAAAGGTTGTCGCCACACTTCACATCTTTAGCCATCTTTTCTTCTGCTTTTGCTATCCTTATTTCTCTTTCTATCTCTCTTAGTTTTATCCTGTATTCTTTTCTGTGTTTGTAGCTTCTGAATTTTGTGAAAGCTGTGGTTTTTGCCTTTAATGTGCAGCCACTTCTTTGGGGAACCAAATAGGTTTCCTTTTCCTCTTGTTTTTATTTATTTTCCTTGCATATGTAGTTGCCCCTTTTATTGCCTCCTTTAGTTTAGCCCATTGCAATTCCATTTCCCTTATCACCTCCCACCCTGCCAACTCCTCCTTCAGATACTTGGCCATTTTACTGAAGTCAGTGATTTTGAAGACTAGGACTTTGAGCTTGCTGTGATTGGACTCTGCCTTGGCTTTTATCTTAAACCACACCATGTGATGATCGCTGCTGCTCACATGGGCACCCACACGGATATTTGACAAGCTCTCTCTGTTGGCAAGTACTAAATCCAGCATCGAGCTTTCCCTGGTCGGTTCCATCACCATTTGTCTAAGTAATGCATCTTGGAAGACATCCACATTTTTTTTTTACTTCCTTTCCAGATTTGCAGAAGGAATACTCCAATCCACATCAGGTAAATTAAAGTCACCCAATATGATCACTTCTCCCTTCATGGATATCTTTGCAATATCAATAAGCTATCCATTTCTTCGGTTTGAAATAGCGCGGTATATAAAAGATGTTAAAATAAATAAATATTTATTTTATTTATTTAATGTTTTTTCTATACCGCGCTATTTGTCATCAGTGCGGTTCACAAGTAACAAAATCGTTCAGTGTAGGTGGTCTACAATGAGCTTACAACAAACAGGGCATTTAACAGGGATACAATCGTCGGCCAAGATCGTAATTGCAGCCCGGCATTATTTACAGGTTAAGCACCAACATGATTATATACAATCTAGGTGCAAGTTGCATAGTGGGGACAATGCATCATTATATAGGTTATTGTCAGATATCAGAATTAGGTAACACATGACTAGATACATTCTAATTGCATGTCTCAAAGTAAGAGCGTTTAGGGTTACTCCTCCTCCTTTTCTACCCTCTCCATCTCTTCCAAATAGATTATAGCCAGCTATGGCTATATCCCATTCATGTGGCTCGTTAAACCATGTTTCTGAAATGGCCACAATGTCCAAGTCCATTTCCACCATTAGGGCTTCCAGGTCAGGAACTTTGTTGGCTAGGCTTCGAGCATGTGTGCTCATTGCTTTCCAGCATTTGTTGGCTGGCTTGCCTGTATTTAGCATGGATTTTGTTCTACAGGCTTCTTCCCACTTGCCATTGATGTGTGATTTAAAAGTGTGGCTGTTTCAAACGTTATTATGCTTCTGCTGGGAGTGACGTCCTGAACTTGTCCTTCTCCATCTGTCACCTCCTTTCCCTAGTTTAAATGCTTGTCCACATACTGCCTGAATTTTTCACTTAGGATCCTTTTCCCTGCGACAGAGAGATGTAGACCATCAGCACAGTATAGTCTCCTGCTGATCCATCTGTTTCCCAGTTGCCTATATATCTAAATCCTTCTTGTTTGCACCAGGTTTGGAGCCATGTATTAAAGTTGTTTATGCAATGCAACCTTTCTGCCCCCTTACCAAGAACAGGACAACACAACCCACTTGTCTGAACTGACCTAGCAGGAAGATATGGAAACCAGTGTTTGACAAATCTTAAGTGGCATGTCCTGAAATACTTGATGAACTGGAAGGGTTAGAACCTAGATACATGCTGTGTACCTAAGGACTGCATGAAGATACTGGCATCCTGTTTTGAAGAGCTGATGGGAAGGTTAGGGAGAAAGCTTTGATGAGTCATTACAGAAATTAGGATAGTAGGTCATCTCCGACTGTTTATCAGTGTGAAGCTCCTGTGGCACATCTTCCATTTTCTGGTTTACTATGACGTGTTGATTGGACCTGTCCAACTCCCAAGGCTTTAAAGAACTTGTGTGCGGTTCAGCAAAGTCAGGCAGGAGTCCCACCCTTTTTTAAAAGTGAACTGCAGAATACAGAAGAGCCCCATCCAAGTATAGAGGGTAAGAGTCTGGTAGCTTCTGTATCCCATCACAGTTGGTGAAAGCTATTGCAGAGGAGGATGCTTGCAGCAGTGCAACTATCTGTTGCAGAAATTTCTGTGTAAGCTGGAGCACTGTACTGGAACTGGCAGAGCAAGGGCCAGTGAATGCTCCTTTAGCTGTTCTCTGTATAATCGAAACTTGGTTACCTGAAGAGGATGGGATTTATGCCCAGGAGTTAGTCCCCGTGGGTTATGATTTACTGCACCAACCTAGGTTACGGGAGGGGGATGGGGGTCAGAGTGGCGATGAGGTTTGAATTATTTTTTAATAGTGAGCTAAAATTCCAGAAAGTGGACATCTGTTCTTTGGAGAAGGTTGAGACTTGTTGGTGGGGTCTGTTGTGGATAGGAATCTGGTGATTTTATTGGCATATTTCCCACTAGAGAGAATTGATATTGTTCATGACAGGTTAAATAACATTCTAAAAACTTATCAGTGAAATATAAGAGTGTGTCGGTTATTGGAGATTTTAATTATATGGATCAGGCTGATGAACCCCATGTGCGGAAAGTTCATTATTTTTATCCGTTCTTTAGATTGGAAACTGTAATAGATTTTCCTACACATATGAAGAGTCATACTTTGGACCTTTTTATGATTTCTAATAAGGTCCAAAGTATGACCCTTATGAAATTGAAGAGTTCTATGAACAAGTACAAGCTGAAATTGACAGAACATGCAAACAGGATATCCTGATAGTCATGGGTGACTGGAATGCAAAGGTTGGCAACAAAGAAGAAGGCAAAGTAGATGGAAACTATGGACTTGGCAACAGAAACGAAGCTGGAGAAAGACTGATAGAATTCTGCAAGACCAACGATCTATTCATCTCAAACACCTTCCATAAACACAAGCGGCGACTGTACACATGGACATCACCCAATGGATTGTATAAAAATCAAATTGACTACATCTGTGGAAGTCAATGATGGAAAAGCTCTATAACATCAACAAAGACAAAACCTGGAGCTAACTGTGGTACAGATCATCAACTACTAGTATGCAAACTCAAGCTAAAGCTGAAAAAGAGCAAACCACTCATGAATGCAGCAAAATATGACCTTGAGAATATACCACTGAAATTTAAAGACTGCCTGCAAAATCGATTTGCTGCTTTAGATACAAATGACAGAGCTCCAGAAGAGTTATGGAATGACATCAAGAAGGTTGTGTTGGAAGAAAGCGAGAAGTCTCTACAAAAGTTGAAAAAGCAAAAAACGGCCAAAATGGATGACGGAAGAAACTCTGAAAATTGCCCAGATACGCAGAGAAGCTAAAGCCAGAGGAGAAAGACGACAATAACAGAACTCAGAGATTTCCAACGTGCAGCAAGACAGGACAAGTACTACGACGACGCATGCAAGGAAATAGAAGCAGAAACTATTAGAGGAAGAACAAGATTGGCTTTCCTAAAGCTACGAGAGTTAAAGAAAAAGTTCCAGCCTCGAATTGGAATGTTACAAGATGCTCAAGGTTCTATGTTGAATGATGCTGAGAAGATAAAGAAAAGGTGGAAGGAATATACAGAGAGTTTTTATATGATAAAGATCAAATGCAACAACAGCCGTTTCAACCTGTACCTTATGATCGGGAACCATTGGCGATGAAAGAAGAAGTTAAAGCAGCATTGAAAGCCTTATCAAAGAACAAAGCACCAGGCATTGATAGCATTCCCATAGAAGTATTACAGCAATCTGATGCAGCTGTTACCGTATTTACAAGGCTCTGCCAAGAAATATGGAAGACAACATCATGGCCAACTGACTGGAAAAGATCTGTGTTTATACCAATACTAAAGAAAGGTGATCCAACTGACTGTGGAAATTAGCGCACAATCGATCTGATCCTACATGCCAGCAAGATTCTATTGAAGATTATTCAAAAGAGACTACAACCATATCTGGAACAAGAACTACCTGAAGTGCAAGCAGGGTTCAGGAAAGGGCGAGGAACGAGAGACATCATTGCAGATGTGAGATGGATTCTTGAAAAAGACAAAAGAATACCAAAAGGATATCTATTTGTGCTTTATCGACTATAGCAAGGCTTTTGACTGTGTAAACCATGAGAAATTCTGGGCCACATTAAGAAGCATGGGTATACCAGAACACCTGATCGTACTCTTGCACAATCTGTACATTGATCAAGAAGCAACAGTTCGAACGGATCAAGGAGAAACAGCCTGGTTTAAAATAAGCAAAAGTGTAAGACAAGGCTGCATACTTTCCCCCTACCTGTTTAATTTATATGCAGAACAAATCATCAGAGAAGCAGGATTGTATGACGACAACAGAGGTGTGAAGATTGGTGGAAGACTCATCAACAACCTTCGCTATGCTGATGATACCACATTACTGGCTGAAAGTGAAGATGATCTGAAACATTTGCTTCTCACAATCAAAGAACATAGTCTCAAAATGGGCCTGCACCTTAATGTAAAGAAGACAAAGATCATGACAACTGGCATAAATCAACAGGTTCATCGTTGAAGGAGAAGAAATTGAAATCGTGAACAACTTTAACCTACTTGCATCAACTATCAATAAAGAAGCAACAAGCAGTCAAGAAATCAGACGACGCATTGCTCTTGGCAGAATGGCTATGAAAGACCTAGATAAGATTCTCAAGAGCAGAGATGTCTCTCTCCATACAAAGATTCGACTTGTTCAAGCCATGGTATTTTCAATAACATCATATGGATGTGAAAGCTGGACAGTGAAAAAGATAGACAGGAAGAAAATTGATGCCTTTGAATTATGGTGCTGACGGCGAATACTGTGTATACCATGGACTGCCCGAAAAACAAACCAGTCGGTACTAGAGGAGATCAAACCTAAGCTTTCTTTAGAAGCTCAGATGACAAGACTTCGACTTTCATACTTTGGACACATCATGCAAAGAGAGAGATCATTAGAGAAAGACATCAAGCTTGGCAAGATAGAAGGTAAACGCAAAAGAGGAAGAGATGGATCGATACAATAACAGCAGCTACGGGTACCAGTCTGTCAACAATGAGCCGCCTGACTCAAGACCGAACACAATTTAGGATAGCTATCCAGAGGGTCGCCATGAGTCGAGTCCGACTCGACGGCACTTAACAACATGGTTTCTAATTAGTTTAGACAATCTTTTGAAGTTAAAAAAATTTCAGCTTCAACAATCTTCTGGTCAGATCATTATTTCCTTTCTTTTAATATAGAGAGGGTTAAAAAATGTCTAGAGGAGAAGGACATAGTGGTGGTAAGACCTATTAGGGAAATAAATGTGGAAAGTTTTCAGAGTTATTTGGAACTAGGGATGATTGTACAAGATAATAGGAGTTTAGAGAAGTTAGATAATTGCAATGAGGTGTTAGTTAATGCTTTGAAGGCTGTTGCTCCTAAGATTAGGAAATAGAGGAGGAAAGGCAGGAAACTGTCTTTTCCTTTCTCTGAGGAAGCTACAACAGTTACGGCTGGAAGTTCAAAGGTTAGAAAGGAAATGGCGAAGGCAGCACAGAGATGATGTAAAACAGCTGTGGAAAAATAAGTATAAGAGCTATAGACAATTATTGCGGAAGCTTATTTTACTAAATGGATTTTGGATTTGAAAGATACAAGTACAGAACTGCTCTTTAATGTTAAGAACTATCAGGTGAGAGTACCCATAATAAAATCAAATTTAAATTAACTGGTGAAGATTTTGCCCAGTTTTTTGTGGATAAAATTGAGATTTTATAGTGGGATATAGTTCAACTAATCCTTGTTTGGCACAACCTCTGCAAACCTTACCAGAGAACTGTGTTTTTTTTAAATCTACCATCAGTGGTAGCTCAGTCCTTTCAATGTTTTTTCCACTGATGCTGAAACAGGCCTTAATTTGACAGGTGTTAAAAAAATCCCTCTTTGGCAGTAGATGTAAATAGTTATAGGTTGGTGTCCAATTTGCCTTGTATTGCTAAGATTATGGAATCTATTATGACCTCTCAATTACAGATGTATATGGAAGAGATTGGAGGGTTAGATTGTCAATCTGGATTTAGGACCACTTTTAGTACCACATCAGTGGTAATGGCTTTATTGGACGAGATGCTGAGATTAGGGGAGAGAATCCAGAGGTTGTGGCTTTTTGGTTTTGTTAGATCTATCCTCAGGCCTTTGATACAATTTCACATAATTTACTTCTGGCTAGGTTGCATTTGTTGGGAGTGGAGGGTTCTGCTTTAAAATGGTGTGACTTTTTTGACCAATAGATCTTTTAAAGTGACAGACAGTTTCAAACGTTTTTCCCCGTGTGACAGGGGTGCCACAGGGATCTCCCTTATCGCCACTGTTTAGTATCTATTTTTTACCCTTAGCACGGTATATTAGGAAAGTGGGGTTTCCATATATATATATATATACATATACATACACTTCGGATGTTCAATTTTTTATACAAATGAATATATTTTCAAGATCTGCTGGACCAACTGGGATCCGGTCTGTGTTTTGAGGGCTTGGCTACAGGAAAATAAATTAAGCCTGAATTTGGGGAACGCTGAAGTTTTATGGGTGAGGAAGGCTACAATTCCAGATGATACTAAATTTGTTCAGAAAGCTAATATATCTTCTGAGGTGCGTACCTTGAGTTATTATTTGAGGGTTGCTCAGAAAGTAATGCCCCACATGTTTTTTCTCAGTCCAGAATGAAGATAGAGGCGTGAAATTGAAAGGGTAGTAACTTGGAACTTCAAAGGACACGTGTGTGTAATTTTACAGTCGTCAGACAAATAGCGAGGCGGTAGTGATCCTTCAAATGGTGTCTGAGTGACACATGGTACAAACAACGAGCTGTAATTGAATTCTTGGTGGGGGAGAAAGAAAGTGTGAGAAACATTCGCAAACGGTTGTGTGCTGTATATGGAAGTTCTGCGGTAGATAGGAGCACCGTTGGACGATGGGTGAAGAGTAAAGGTTTCAGGAAGTGGTAAAACAGAACTGGAAAAATCAGCCGCGGTGTGGGCGTCCTGCCTCAGCCACCAGTCCAGACAAGTTGCAGCATGCTGATGACATTCGTGCAGATTGGCGCATCACGAGTCGGGAATTGTCCGTACAGCTTTCCGTCAGTAGAGGTAGTGCAATGGCAATTATTGACTCTTTGGGATAAAGACCTCCCCCTCAGCTTCAAAACGCTACAACAAATCAGAGCAGATGTCTTTCTTTTGGTGTTTGTGTTCGGTTGTGAGGCTTTGCGGAACCCATCTTGCAGACACCTTTGAATATCCCAAAGAGTCAATAATTGCCATTGCACTACCTCTACTGACGGAAAGCTGTACAGACAATTCCCGACTCGTGATGCGCCAATCTGGACTGGTGGCTGAGGCAGGACTTTCTTTCTCCTCCACCAAGAATTCAATTACAGCTCGTCGTTTGTACTGTGTGTCACTCACCGACACCATTTGAAGGATCACTACCTCCTTGCTATTTGTTGGATGACTGTAAAATTACACACGTGTCCTTTGAAGTTCCAAGTTACTACCCTTTCAATTTCACACCTCTATCTTCATTCTGGACAGAGAAAAAACATGAGGGGCATTACTTTCTGAGCAACCCTCGTAGATTCCAATTTGACTCTTGAATCGTATGTACAACATAAGACATGGTAAAAATTGAAGTTGGTGGTTCAGTCAATAGTCCAGAGACATCTGGACTATTTCTAATTCTATATTTTAGAACTAAGCAATTGTTACATAAATTGCAATGGATTCAAAATATTTCTACAAAGTTGATCACACACAGTAGTTACAGGAGAGAGTTACTCCTTGTTAAATCTTCATTGGTTACCAATAGAAACATGAGTTTTGCTTAAGGCTTTATGTTTGGCTTTTAAAGCTATTCATAAAATAAGCCTGATTTATCTTTCAAATTGGTTGATGCTCCGTTCTTCAGTAAGATCTCTATGATGCACTGTACATTTGTATTGCCCTCTGCTTCTTCACTTTGGCAAAAGAGGGTTAGAGATTGATGTTTTTCAGGTGTAGTACCAAAATTGTGGAATGATTTACCTTCTGTGATTAGGGATCTTGTGGACTTATGTCCAGTTTTGTAAAGCTTTAAAGACATGATCAAAGAGGAAATTTTTTAACAGTATGTGATCTGAATTGTTTTTAATTTTTGTACTCCGCTTTGTATGTCTGTGGACCATCAAAGCAGAATACAAGCGATATTATTAAATTAAATGAGCATGGCCCTTTTTATTTGACAAGGGGTATGGCATTTAACTGGTGGTAAGTGGAGGAGAAGCCTAGTACCCAAGAAATCAGGGATCAATTCCCAGTGGCACTCCTTATGACCTTGGGCAAGTCACTTTACTCTCCATTGCCTCAGAAGAAAAGGCCTGGCAATCTACTTCCAGTCATACATTGCCTAGAAAGCCGAGGGGCTACTGGGTTGCCAGAAGTCAGCACTGACTTGATGGTACTTTCACAAGGCAACACAGAATCACATCACCCAAGAGTCTGGCTCCATTCCAGCCTGCTTATCCATGACAAATGCTTTTGTAACTTATGAACATATTGACATCCCTGTCAAGGAAGAAAGTTTTAACCTTCCAAAGCTAGTTGTATTCCCCAAGAAAGGTAGAGAGAGGCTTAGTATGTTTCCTGGTCTCATTTGGAAAGATCAAGTCAGATTTATCCCAGGGCAGAGTGAAGTAATCAATGTGGGAAAATGTAATTGCCTTGGAGGTAGCCCAGATGCAACCACTCAACTATTTTGCCTGATGTCTGGCTGCATCTTCGGTAATCACTCTGGTGCCGCTTTAAAAACTGTCTATATACTGGCCAACCTGCAGTCTTTAGCTATGGTGGCCATCGTATTTACCTTGGCTATAGGTTCAGAACCCAATTTTGTCCCAGTTTATTTACTAAAATATAAAAATGTATTAATGCAGCTTTTATATTATTTCTAGGCTTCAGCAGAAGTCTGTACTAAGACAACGTGAACAATTGTAATTGAATTTTAATGGCATCATGATTAGCTTGATTTATGAGAAAAAATTAAAAGTGGTCTATTTTAAGACTTGAGAATATCTTGGTATTATATATTTTTGTGTTTTACTGTTGCGGTTTATCTGTATTTTAATACTGTTATATCATTGTGATGTGACGTGACATAATTTAGCTAGTTCACGCCTTTTTGTGGACCAAGGCAACACGTGTTACTCCGTTTTGAACTTTATAGTTAGAACGGAATAAGAAAAATAAACAAATCTTTAAAATAAGTGTTAATTTCGTATTGTTTCTCATTTTAAAAAATTATCAGCAGCATTCCTTCCGGCCCCCCTCACCTGTCGGGCAACCGGTCTTTGCCTTTCACCATCTTCAGACCACGTTCGTCCCAGCGCCAGTGAGGCATGTGACTAGTCCCACACACGGTCCTCTCTGCCCGAGCACCCGCCCAGGCCAGCGTCCACAAACGCAAGGCCGCCACCGCGAACCCTCAGTCCGTACTGTGCTACCTTCCGTCCGCGGACGCCTCGGCCTACTATAATAACCACAAGCAACAGCTTCCTTTACCGGTGTCTTATTTCCTGTCGCGTTAGCAATATCTACGTCACCACTTACTCAATTTCCGTCCGAGTTCCTTCTGAGAGACTGACCTCATCTTCCGGCGCAATTCATTGCGCTACAGCGCCCTCTGGCGGCCCCTAAGTTCCAAACCCAGTTGTGTGGTGGCACTACGTAGACGCGATGAGACTCGTTTCCGCCGGATTCCGATTCGAATCTTGTGGCCAATCAGGCCAGACCCAACCATTTTAGGCAATAGGGGCAGTCGTCCAGGGCAGCAATCAAAAGACTCAGAGCAGGAGTAATCAAGGAAAATAGATCCTGACAGCCAAACAAACTCAAAGAGCCGTTAGCCAATTCTTTTATCAGCAGGCAGGGCCAGGTCAAGGGTATCTGCTCTGCTGCCCTCACTCCTGTGCCCCCATCCCCAGGGCAGCCCAGGTCTACTCCACCCCATACTCTAGCACCTACCCTTTCCTACTCTCCATAGTCCATCTTCCAACCCCCAAGGTGTCTAGCATCACCTCTTCCTTCCCATGCACCCAGATGTCCAATCAACTATTCCTTATCGTCCCTCCAGTCTAGTCCCGGACATCTGGGGGTCTTGCATATCTTCTAGCAGCTTTGGAGACTGAGTACGTCATCTTTTTTGATGACCCTGGTATATATAGCTGAGGGACCGCCTCCTTGTTCCAGTATCTCAGGCTCCAAGCAGCTAGGAGTGGTGAGCCCAGAGGTTCAGGACTCACTTAAGGGACAATTAAGGAGTGTTTAGGTTGTGAGATTACTTAAATTCTTTAAATTCAATAAATTCGGTTAGCTAGTTAAGGTTATTTATTTTTGTGTTGAGGTGCGTTGAAATGCCCTCCCTCCCCCCTCACTTCCTTGCCTTTCTCCGGGTGAAGTAGATTGCTGTGAGGCAGGAAGGCTCCGGCTCCTGAACCCACAACTTTGGGTGACGAGCCGGTAGCGGGAGCAGAAGCAGAGCAGTGTTAATCCGTAGCAGGATAAAGCAGGGGAATCGCTGCAGCACCTCCGCTGTAAGCACTTCGCTCCTCCATGATGCTGAAGCCGCGGACACCAGCTGAGCGCATGTAGAGTGAGCGAGACTGGATGGCGGAAGGAGATAGAAGCATCGGGGGAGCGGCTTCTTGGAGGTAAGGGGTGCATACCTGTCAGCTTTCTGGCAGATTCAGCACTCAGCGCGTCTACGTGATCACGAAGGAAGGCAGGCCCGGCCGCGTGTCTCTCGCGCAGGAAAAGCCGTTACACTGCGGTTCCTGGTTAGGAGCCGTATGGAGTCAGAGAGCTTCGTTGGGGCAAGTTTTTGTCAGATTTAGAGGGGGAAGCTACGGGGGTATCCCTCCCTAGCTTAGGTGGACAGCAGTAGGGAAAAAAAAACAAAAACAAAGAAAAGAAAGCACGGTTTGAGTTTGGTTGGTTTTCTGGAGAGCAGGCAACGGAATGCAGGCTGGAGCCTGTGGGTGTTTAACGCACATAGCAATACTGTCATTACAAGAAATGCCCTCTAAGTCTCTCTGTTTAGTATGCGGAGCCAAGAGGGGATCCGTGTCAGAGGCAGGGGTCTGTAGGGACTGTGTCCAGGAAGCCTCTCCTATGGAACAGAACTTGGAGATCGCTCCTGGGAGTCAGAGAGGGACCTCTCCGATTGGGCAGGATCCCGGGCCACCCGCTTTGGCCCCACTGGAGCCCATGGCAGGGCCGTCCTCTGTACCCGATCTTCCTCCTCCTGCTCAGGTTCCTGGGCCTGGAGGTTTAGCAGCAATTTTTTCTCCGGAGTTTATACTGTTGCTACAACAGTCCTTCACTAAAGGGTCGGGGGACAGTTTGGCGGTAGGGGCGCTGCCGGGAAAGCATCCAGGCAGTGTATTGGCTCAGGAGTGGGGGGACTTCCGGCCAAGAGATCTAAGACTGTCCGGGACCAGCATGAGCAGTTGGTGGCGTCTGAGACACCGTGCTCGGAGGATTTGGATCTGGATGTTGAAATGGAAGAGGAGCTCGAAGAAGGTGAGCTCGTGGACCGCGAGGAACAGGCTCGGGTAGTTAGAGTTCTTAGGTGGGAAGAGTTGCCAGCGCTCATTTCTGAGACGCTGAGGGCTCTTAATATGCCGGTTGCGGGTCCGGAGGAGGATGCTTCCTTGGACTCGTTGCTACAGGCAGTGCGGAAAGCCCAGAGGGTGTTTCCAATGCATAGAGTATTTCAAGAAATGATCCAGGACGAATGGGATTTGTCGGAGGCAGGGCTGAAAGAGGCCAGAGTGATGGGCCGGCTTTATCCCTTGGCGGATCAGGATCGCTAGTTATTCAAATCCTCTAAGGTAGATGCAGCGGTTTCGGCTGTTACCAAAAAGACGACCATTCCGGTGGAAGGCAGTACCGCTCTCAAAGATGCCCAGGATCAGAAGCTGGACACTGTTGAAGCAGATTTTTGAAATCAACGCGCTCTCCATGCAAGCGTCTATTTGTGGGGCATGGGTAGCGAGAGCCTGTCTGCGGTGGTCTCAGAGACTGCAAGGTGAACAGGTGGAGGACGCGACCGGAGAGGCTGCCAAATTGGAGACCGGGGCGGCTTATCTGGCAGACATTCATTATGATCTTATTCGTGGTGTAGCGAAAAGTATGGCCTCGGAGGTAGCAGCGAGGCGGTATCTGTGGCTTCGTAATTGGGCATGGTTCATCCAAAGCCAGATTGAGTAAGCTTCCCTTTAGAGGTAGGTTGCTCTTTGGAGAGGACTTGGACAAGTTAGTGAAGGACCTCGGAGAGTCTAAGGGCGGACGTCTACCAGAGGACAAACCAAAGCAGAATAAGCAAAATCCCCAGGCCAAGGGGCCACAAAGGGATTTTTGATGGTTCCGATCTCAGAGGTTCGGCCAGTTTCAAAGAGGACGGTTTCCATATAGGAATCAGGGGTTTCGAGGGGCAAATAGCGGGTTTGGAGGTTCCTCAGCCCAAACATTAGTAAGTCACAATGCAGTCAGGGGGGCCCAGGTAGGACTAGTACCCATGGGGGGTCGGTTGCGGGAGTTTCTACCTGCCTGGGTCCAGATTACCTCAGATCAGTGGGTGTTGGAGGCGATTCGAGAAGGATATGCGCTAGAGTTTCAATGCCCGCTCCGCGAGTCTTTCGTTCAGTCTCCCTGCAAGGCGAGCTTCAAGTTAAAAGCTATACAAGAGACCTTGGAAAGACCAGTGCGGCTGCGGTCGGTACTCAATATATTTTGTGGTGCCAAAAAAAGAGGGCTCTTATCGACCAATTTTGGATCTCAAAGGAGTGAATCGGTGCCTCCAAGTGTCTCATTTTCATATGGAAACTCTAAGGTCAGTTATTGTAGTGGTAAGAGAGGGAGAGTTTCTTACCTCTCTGGATCTATCGGAGGTCTATTTACATGTGCCAATTCGAGCGGAGCATCAGAAATATCTCCGATTTGCGGTTCCTATGGGCCATTTTCAGTTCCGAGCTCTGCCGTTTGGCTTGGTGACAGCTTGGTGGTAGTAGCGATGGCATTGCGAAAGGACGGAATACTGGTGCATCCTTATCTGGACGATTGGTTGATTTGGGCAAAGTCCAAGTGTGAAAGCGAGTCGGCTACGGCTCGGGTGGTCAGCTTCCTGCAAAGTTTAGGTTGGATAGTCAGTATGGCAAAGAGCAGGTTGACTCCATCGCAAACCCTGGAATACTTGGGGGCGCAATTCGACAGGAGCGTTATGAGAGTTTTTCTTCCACGGCTGAAGGCTCAGAGGTTGAGACAGCTAGTCCGCGACTTCTTGGGAAGAAAGATGCCGACAGCATGGCATTACCTGCAGTTGCTGGGAACCATGGCGGCGGCGCTCGATATGGTGCCGTGGGCGAGAGCTCACATGAGGCCATTGCAGAGAGCTCTGCTGCGGAGATGGTCGCACCAGTCGGATCCTCTGTCTCAGAAGCTTCCCTGCCCGCTGGAGACCCGCCGGGCGTTGCAGTGGTGGTTGCAGGCAGGAAATCTGGAAAAAGGGATGTCTTTAGAGCCGCCATCCTGGGTGCCACTGACAACCGATGCCAGTCTTTCGGGCTGGGGAACACACTTTGAGGGTAACTTCACCCAGGGAGCTTGGACTCCAGTAGAAAAGGAATGTGCCATCAACACCTTGGAATTGCGTGCGGTGACGCTAGCTCTAAGAGCGTTTCGTCCTTACCTTGTTTTCCGACAACACGGCCGCAGTGGCCTACATCAACCGTCAAGGGGGCACCAGCAGTGTGTCACTGGAAACAGAGGCAGATCAACTGTTATGGTGGGCCAAGTTGAATCTAGTAGCCTTGTCGGTGGAAGCCGATTTTTTGAGTCGGGTCAGGGCAGACCCAGGGGAATGGATTCTCCATCCCGCAGTGTTCAAGATGGTGGAACACCGATGGGGGACTCCGGTGATGGATTTGATGGCAACGTACAGCTCGGCAAAAAGCAGCCGTTTCTTCAGCAGGAGGCACGAGAGGATGTCAGAAGGTCTCGATGCTCTAATTCAAAGGTGGCCAGAGGATCAACTTTTGTACGTGTTTCCTCCTTGGGCACTAATAGGTCGGGTGCTACAAAGGATAGAGGTTCACAAGAGTCAAGTAATTTTGATAGCGATGGACTGGCCACGAAGGCCGTGGTACGCGGACCTGATGAGACTCTTGGTAGACCGGCCATGGTGGCTTCCGATGTGAAGGAACCTATTGTTGCAGGGCCCACTGCGCATGCCACAGGTAGATCAGTTCTCGCTTACGATTTGGCTCTTGAAAGGGCACGGGTGAGGGGTTATTCCTCAGAGGTAATTTCAACTCTGCTACAAGCTAGGAGAAGATCCACAGCAATGGCATATATCCGTGTTTGGTGTATTTTTGAGGCCTGGTGCGAAGAACGCCAGCTTTGGGCATTGAGGGCATCGGTGCCTCAAATTTTGTCCTTCCTGCAGGTAGGTTTTGAGAAGGGTTTGGCAGCCGCCTCGTTAAGAGTGCAGGTGGCAGCACTAGTCTGTTACAGAGGTAGGGTTCAAGGTAAGACACTAGGAGCTCATTCGGACATTAAGCGGTTTTTGAAGGCAGTGGCGATGCTGCGGCCGCCCTGTAGAACAGTGGTGCCGACGTGGAACCTGCAGGTGGTGTTGGAAGCGTTGGTAGGTGTCCCGTTTGAACCCTTGTCTGCAGCTTCCATAAAGGATGTTACCCTCAAGGTGGTGTTTCTGGTAGCCATTTGTTCAGCTCACAGACTCTCAGAGTTACAGGCTTTATCTTGTCGGGAGCCATTTCTGTCTTTTTTCGAGAGGAAGGTGGTATTAAGGACAGTTCATTCCTTTTTGCCCAAGGTGGTGTCGCCTTTTCATGTCAATCAGGTGGTTTCTTTACCAATATTTGCAGAAGATAGCAGAGCAGCGGCATCAGGGAACTTGCGCTTGCTAGACGTTTGCCGAGTCCTTAAGAAGTATCTGCGAGTTACAGCGGATTTCCGCAAGTCGGATAGGCTGTTTGTGTTGTTTGGAGGACCAAGAAAAGGAGAAGCGGCTTCCAAAGCAACTATTGCCAGGTGGCTCAAGGAGGCTATAGCACCAGGATACCTGTTGAAGGGTAAGCCCGTTCCGGAAGGGCTCAGGGCTCATTCGACAAGAGTGCAGGCGTCGTCGTGGGCGGAATATAGTTCGGTGCCAGCAGGGGACATTTGTAGAGAGGCTACCTGGTCGTCGCTGAATTCTTTTGTCAAGCATTATCGGCTGGATGTTTTTGCGGACAGGGATACTCGTTTCGGATCAGCGGTTCTTCAGGCTGGTCTGGCGGGTCCCTCCTGTTGAAATGTTCACTGCTCTGTTACATCCCCAGATGTCCGGGACTAGACTGGAGGGACGATAAGGAAGGTGAAATTAGACTTACCTGCTAATTGTTGTTCCTTAAGGAACTTCAGTCTAGTCCCGCTTCCCTTCCCGTTTTTTCTTCTTTGGAACTGCAGCCTGAAGCGAAGAAGACTGTGGTTTTCAGGTAAGTGGAGCAACTGCAGAGGTTGTGGTTTCAGGAGGTGGTAGGAGTGTTATGGGAATGAAGCAAGGGGTCTGGTTCTCCGTAAGGGGTGAGGGCAGACCTAGGCTAGTCCAAAAATTTGATGTAACCCCGGTAGAGGGGTACAAATGGGGGAGATTTCCTCCTTGTTAAGTTTTAGTTATGATAGTGTTTGTTATTTGTGAAGTTGCCACTTAATTGTTGCTTTGGTGAGTCTGCTTTGTTAATAGATTACTGGAGCAAGGAGGCGGTCCCTCAGCTATATATACCAGGGTCATCAAAAAAGATGACGTACTCAGTCTCCAAAGCTGCTAGAAGAGATGCAAGACCCCAGATGTCCGGGACTAGACTGGAGTTCCTTAAGGAACAACAATTAGCAGGTAAGTCTAATTTCACCTTCCCTTCCCTATCCTTCCCCTGCCCCAGGCATTCTGCATCTCCCCTTCCCTTATTTTCCCTTCTCCCTCACTCTGCAGATCTTGGGAGAAGGGATGGCATACTGTGACCCCTCCAGAGGAAGCCACTGTTGGCGCTGCAGCCGGCTTTGAAGCATCCCGCACACGTGTGCACTCATAGCCAGCCAGCTGCTTCTGCCCTTCTGACAGGAACTTTGTGTTGGAAGGGGCAGGAGTGACAGGGCATAAGAGCATTGATGCGTCAAGGCCTACTGCAGCGCTGACAGCGGCTTGCTCTGCCATTGTCTTGAAGTATGTGGAGGGGCCACAGTACTGGTCACTGAGGTCTGCCGCCCTAGGTAGACACTTAGTCCACCTAGTGGATGGCCCGGTCCTGCCTGCAGAGAGACTGCGCACTTACGTACATACTGAAGTTTAATATTTTGAAATATGATGTCTAAGTATGCATTTTTACGAGACTTGTGGAAGGGCTGGTGTTAGGATGATTATGATTTCTGAGTTCAATTATCAAAATGTCATGGTGGGGGTATAAGACTGAAGCTTCACCTAGAGCACTCAAAAGATTCTTTATCCTTCCCTGGAGATGAATAGAGAGCCTCAATGGTACTGGTTAACATGTCCAGATTGCTTCATATCCCATTCAATATTTGACATAATGCCCACTTTTTAAATTTTATATTTTTTATTATTCAACTGTTCATGGCCCAAAAATTTAAAAAATAGTCAAAAGTCCAAAACAGGCATAAAACTAGAATCCAAAACCGTATCGTAAACTGAAGAGCATCCTATCGTTACCCACTTGTACTTGCATTCATCTTCAAGAGTCCGACCTTGGCCAGTGGTTTCACCTTTCAAAAAGTTTCTTCATGGATGCATATACTGAACTACTTTTCAATTGCTCATAATCATTAAATAAAACCTTGATTTTTGCACTTCCATACTTAAAATGCCACACAAGTGCAAAATAAACTCGGAAACCACTGCCTTTCAATTTCATTATTAAGACCCTGTGGGGGACCGGGGGAGGCAGTACAGGAAGGTGTGCTCAGATTTTTTCTTAGAGGTTAGGCCACTTGGCTTTTTTTCTCTTAAGCTTGCCTCTCACGAAAGTAGTAATCAGGATCAGTGTACTGGCACTGGACTTATTACAATGTGACCTATTGGCTGCCAATATTACATCAGTCTTGTCTCATCACCTGCTTAATTGGTCTATGAGACCATCATGACAGTGTTGATCTTGATGCCTAGGAAGGATATAAGCCAAGATAGACTTGTCTTTTCCTTGTACAAAGGGATGCAGAATTCCTAAGCAGTCATAGAGAATGATTCTAGAAGAGTTTGACAAATGTTCTTGTGGGCAAGGAAGTCATCCAAATAATGTACCATGCTTTTAACTCCAAAAATTGACCAACGAACCAGTGCAGAACATATAAAAACAATAGTAAAATGATTAAATGTCAGCATAATACACAATTAGAACAATGTGGTAATTTCAAGATAGGCAACAGTAATATCAAGTGTCTATGATTATATATCTACAGTAAAACAGCACATTAGAACATTCATATAACAAACATAAGATAAAATAGCAGCAGAATACAAATGATGCACCATAGTAGGCAGCATGATAGAACATTCATTTAACACATATATAAAGGGGCATTTTAGAAAGGATATCTAGGCACTATCTGGGCTGTCCAGGTCAAAATGTCCCCAAAAATAGCTGGCATATTTAAGTTTGGAGCCGATTTCAGAAATGTAGGCATTCCCAATATGGACATCGCCTTGTGCATCTATATAGGCATCCCTGCAACTGTATCATAATGTCCCAGCATGTCATTCAAGTAGTGGAGATGTTTTGCAGCATGGCAATCACACAACAGGTATTTCCAAATCTTACCAATTCTCGTTACTGTTGTAGACCGCACTGAGGATAAGAGAGTTTCATCTCCTCTACACCCTCCTATTGCTTTTCTTTGGAAATTAGCACTTTTCAGATACCTATTTGTGCCCTGGAGCAGGTATAGACGTGGACGGGGGTGGAGACATGCTAGCCATTTCTGACATCAAGTGTGCACGTCTAAGGTTTCTGGACACGCGCCCATCTATGTGCCTTTGCAGGATAGACGGTTTTGGATCTGTTTTGCAAAATGGCTCCAGGGACATGTCCTTGATTAGACCCATTTTCAGACATCCAAATCACGATTAGAGCTTCCAAAATGACTCTCGTGATGCTCACAATGTCAGCACAATACAAAGAAATGTCTTATGAGGCAGCAGAGGGGACAAGTGCAATTAGGATATATAGACAGACAAGTGGGCGGCTAGATTGAGGATCAATTATATGTACAGTTTAATAAGGTAAATGGAACTCTCTCAGTTACAGAGTGTGTGGCAAGCTAGTCCAGATGCAGTGTGAGTGATTGGATAGTCAGGCTCTACAGCCTTTCAACGTAAATCTAAGCATATAGAAACAGTGAGTAGATACAGAGAGTATCCTAAAAGCAGATGCTATGTCTGCCTTTACCTTAAGGGCATTGTGTCTACTACTACAACTACTACTACTACTGAGCATTTGTATAGTGCTACAAGACGTACACAGCACTGCACAGACATGTAAGAGACAGTTCCTGCTCATCAGAGCTTACAGTCTAGTCAAGACAGACAACACAGTAGGTTTAGACATAGGATACATTTAGGGGGAATGGTAAGGAAACACAAAGAGATGAGTCAAAATCCAAAAGCGGCAGCGAAGAGGTGAGTTTTCAGCCTGGATTTGAAAAGTGTCAGAGAAGGCACTTGACGTACAGACTCAGGTAGTTTGTTCCAGGCATAAGGAGCAGCAAGGTGAAAGGAGCGAAGTCTGGAGTTAGCAGTAGAAGAGAAGGGCACAGATAGAAATGATTTGTTAGAAGAGCGGAGTTCCCGAGGAGGGGTGTAGGGAGAGAAGAGAGGAAAGGTAGGGAGGAGCCGCAGAATGAATGCACTTATAGGTCAGCAGGAGAAGTTTGAACTGGATGCGGAAACGGATAGGAAGCCAATGAAGAGAAGAGGGACTATGAGCATGACGAGGCTGGCGGAAGATTAGCCGCACAGTAGTGTGTTGAACAGACTGAAGGGGACAGAGATGATTGATTCAGCGGGAGACCAGCAAGGAGTAGGTTACAATAATCAAGACGGGAGGTGATTAAGGAATGGATAAGTGTTTTAGTAGTGTGTTCAGAAAGGAATGGGCGGATTTTGTTGATGTTATAGAGAAAGAAACATCAGGTCTTAGCTATCAGAGGGATATGTGTGGAGAAGGAGAGAGAGGAGTCAAAGACAAACCCAAGGTTGCAAGCTGAGGAAACAGGGAGGAGTAGAGAGTTATCCACAGAGACTGAGAAAGGAGGAAGGGGAGAGGAGGTTTTAGGGGGAAAAATAAGAAGCTCAGTTTTGGCCATGTTTAATTCAAGCAGCGGTAAGACATTCAAACAGCAATGTCAGAAAGGCCGGCAGAGATCCGGGCCTGGATTGCTGGAGAGATTTCAGGTGTAGAGAGGTAGATCTGGAAGTCATTGGCATAAAGATGGTACTGAAAGCCATGGGAAAAGATGAGCGCACCAAGGGACTGGGTATATAGAGAGAAAAGGAGTGGACCCAAGACAGATCCTTGGGGTACACCAACTGAAAGTGGGATAGCAGCAGAGGAGGATCTACAGAACAAACACTTAAAGAGCGATGGGAGAGATGAGGAGAACCAGGATAGTACAGAGCCCTTAAAACCAAGCGAGGACAGGGTTTCGAGGAGAAGATTGTGGTCAACAGTGTCAAAAGCAGCAAAGAGGTCAAGAAGGATGAGGGCTGAGTAAAGGCCCTTGGATTTTGCCAAGAACAAATCACTGGAGACTTTGGCAAGAGCCATTTCAATAGAATGTAAAGGACAACAACCAGATTGTAAAGGATCCAGGAGAGCTTGAGAGGACAGAAAGTCAAGGGCAATGGCAGTGAACCACATATTCAAGTAGTTTGGAAATGAAGAGGAGGAGGGAGATGGGTCGATAGTTAGAAGGACAGGTAGGATCAAGTGAAGGTAGAGGGGGAAAGTTGGGAGTGAAGAGGGGGAGGGGGGAAGTAGCTGACTTTGTGGAGAATTGGAGAGTGATCTTGTGGATTTTATCATGGAAATAGGGTTTGGGCAGAAAGAGAGGGAGGGGTTGGAGGCGGAGGCACCTTGAGGAGAGAGTTGAGAGTAGTAAAGAGATGGCAAGGGTGTCCCATCTTCCTTACTATATCTATGGCTTTATTAAAAGAATAGTGAATGTTGAAAACGGTATGAAGTCATTTACTGATGCTCTGTTCAGATAGGACAAATTCTGTGGGTTAGAATTTCCTGGTTTGCTCTTAGGGACCATGGCTAGGGAAGATAAATACATGCTAGGAATTCAGGATGCCTGACAGAACCAGTTGTGTAACCTAAGATCTGCTTACGGTCCAGCTTATTTCACCATATTAGCTAGCCACCGTAGTGAAGTTGGAATTTGCGGGCCATGAACACTATACAAGGACATTGAAGGATGTGGTAAATCCCAAGATGAATCCTTTGAGAATCAACTGGGCAGCACACCATTATCTTACCAGAGTCATCTCTTTGTGCATTAAAATGGGAGCTCTTAGAAAGGCATTCTTTCCACTTGCAGGGTGGACTATTACATTAGTCACTTTTTCTCCTGCCCGTCCAGGTCCAGCTGCTTGCTCTTCCTCATTTGTGGTCTACATTTTTTCCAGTTCTAGCTTGAGGCCTGCTGTGCTCTGGTCACAATCAATTTTGCCTAGCACTCAAGAGTCCTATTCCATGTTGGTGATTGGCAGTACTCTTCCTGACTTGGGAGCTGAGGACTGCTGTGCTGGCCATTACATCTCAGAAATGGCGCTCTTCTTGTCCTGCTGAGGGGAAATTTTATAAAAGCTGTTTTCTCTGTGTAAAACAACCTTTACACACAGAAAAACCTTTATATAATTACCCTTATATCTTATGGAGAACTGAGGACTTATTTATCTATTTAACACTTTTTATATACCGTCTTTCTACAATTCAAGACAGTTTACATAGAACATGAGGTAACAGTGTTGACACAGCTGTTTTACAGAGAACAATAACTTCTCAAACATAACAGTAAATTGAACTTGAATCTGTGGGGCAAAGACATGTTCAAATTTGGGAGTAATCCGCAAAAATGCCCCATCCTAAAAGGAGCTCCTATGTCTGCAGTACTTGGAAGAACACATCATGTCCTCACCAACTTCTGCTGGAGATTTAACAAAGGTGCCTGCGTTTTCAGGAATTGCAGATTTAAACACATGTTCAAACTGCTCAGCTGACCACTCAGCCCTGCACCGCAACAGAAACATGTAGACCACAAGTGAGGAAGAGCAGACAGCTTGTCCTGGACGGGCAGAAGAAAAAGTGGCTAGTGTAGGGGCTCCACCGATTACCAGCAAGAAGCAGGAGAGCTGAACCAGGAACAGCATCATCCAGTGCAGAAAGCACCAGGCCAGTGAAAGCGCCTCTGGCTGTAGCGGGTAACAGATGCATTGGGGCAGAAGTTAAGGTTATCAGATTTTTTACAGGCAAATCTGGGTCACTTATTGAAAGGGGGGGAAGAGTGAGGAAGGGACACCTTAGTTCCACATTTAAGCAGTAAAACATGGAGGAGAGAAGACAAGTATTTACCTTTCATCCCCCCCCCCCCCATCCATTCTATGACAGTGACAATATTTATTTCTTTATTTAGCTACTCTTGGGTACATTGCTCTAAAATTGGGGCAATCTCTGAAAATCAACTAACATATTCAAATCACTAAATTGATTTTTTTTTTACTTCCTCTGTCCCCATTGCTGGAATTGGGATCAGGAGGCAGCCAAACAGATGGGAGTTGGGTACATTGCTCTAAAATTGGGGCAATCTCTGAAAATCAGGGACATTTGGTAACCTTAGCAGACATAATAGCCAGCACAGAAAGCCCCAACCCCTGAGCCAGGAAGAGCATTAATTCTGAGTGAGGAGGAACAGGGCAGCTGGACCAGGGCAGGAAGAGAAGTAATGGCCAGTTAGTTCCGGCTCCAAAGTTGGTTCAAGCTGTTGGTGCCCTAGGCAAACCTTAAGTCTTACACTCCCCTGTCTGCCAAAATCTATTGTTTAGCTTTAAAGATCGCTGCTCCTCAGAAACTGTCACCCTAGGCAACTGCCTAGTTTGCCTAGTGGTAGGGCCAGCCCTGAAGTCAGCCAAGAGAAGAGAATTCATGGCAGGAGGAGAAGGAGCCACCAGGAAGAAGAGGAAGGAGTGAGGAGCGTACGAATTGAAGGAAGCCTTCAAAGTTGCTTCTGACCCCCATCCCAGAGGGTGTTGGGAGGGGGAAAGAGAGAATGCTTGGAAGGAGGGGAGGCAGGGGAAGAGGGAGAGAGTGCTTTCAAATTTGGCTCCTGATACGGCTGCAGTAATGCAGCCACAGATGTTACTAAATAATTACATGCATGCAATAACATCAGATGGCAGGTTTGTGCTATCCCAGAACCATGCTGATATATAGGAAAAAGGGCTGACTATGGAAACGGCTCCTTTGCAAATGACAGCTTTCTATAGCAGTTGATCAATGTGTTTATGCTCAGGAGAATCTGTAACAAAATATCTGTTAAAGTCCTCTTCTAAGGGACTGACAACCACAGTAGGCAGCGTGGCTGTTACTCTACCTTTTCTGTCTTCCTTTCTTTTAATTAATGAATTTTATGACTGTAAACCACTATGATATTTTGTGAATGGCAGTATAGCAAATACTGTAATAAACATAAACATAGCTGGAGGAAGGGAAAAGAATGTGAATCCCTGTAGGAAGGGAAGATGGAGGAAAGAGGGAAAGAGTGCTTGGAGGGAGGGTGAGAAGGCACAAAGAACATCTGGATGGAGAGGAGGTGGGGAAGGAGGGAGAATACCTGGCTGGAGAGTAGGAAAAGAGAAAGCTTCAAGAGAGGGAAGGAGAAGTGGAGAAGGGAAACATTTCTGTAGGGAGAGAGAAATAATGGTGCATATTAAAGATGTGCATTTGTTGATGTGTATTTGGTTTGTTCAATTTTTATGCATGAATTCTGCACTCAAATGTGCAAGTGAACACGAGTACAATCAGTTTATGTGCGTAAAAAAGTTTTAGTGTGCTCGGAAGTCACACATTTAAGACAAATATGCTAAAAACACACAAAAATCAGGAAAATTTCAGAAAATATGAGCACTAAGCAAATTATTTTTGGCCTTGCCAGAATTGCCAAGTTACTTAGCTTAAGGAGTGAGATTTTAAGCTAGTCCTTGATTTCTGACCATCTCATCCTGATGCATTATGAACCCGCAGCACTGATTCCAATGGGTAAAATCAGGGACTACAAATACAATACACTACAGCAGACATGTCCAACAGGTAGATCGCGATCTACCTGTAGATCGCGGAGGGGTCAGAGGTAGATCGCCAGCTTCATTTCTCCAGCAGCTCGCCCCATCGCTAGGAGAGAGCTCATGCCGGCAGGTCGTCTGCCGAGGGCTTGCCGCCGCTGCTGATCCTTTGCTTGTCTTTTTTTCCTGCCTGTGGGAATCTTGCCTGGTGTATTGGGGGCGCTTGTTGTTTTCGTGCCAATAGTTTGTGGGTACCCCAGGGGGGCCGCCGCCCGTGCCCCACGACGAGACGCCACAGGCCCGGCATCATACCTGGTCTCCTGCCTCTCAGAATCACCCATTCCTGCCCCCGTCCCAACACCCCTTAGAAGTGTGTTATATACCAGGCGATATCCATTCGCCCGGGCTTTACCTGAATACATTTACCGTATTAGTTGTGTCGTATGCTGGTCATTGGTCGCTTTATAGTTTGCTTTCATTAAACGTTTTCAGGCAGACACAACAAAGGGGCATGTTTACAAAGCCGCGGTAGCAATTCGCGATCGTTATCGGAGCCGCGGCCCCATTGAAATCAATGGGGCCGTGGCTCCGATAACGATCGCGAACTGCTACCGCGGCTTTGTAAACAAGCCCCAAAGTGTCAAGAATTTGGTGATTTTGGCAGGCTTTTCCAATTTTGTTCTAACTTGCCTATGCCTTGCCTTCAAATTGGTTCAAACCGCTGTGACTTTTGCTTGCCTCTGTAATTTTATTTTGCCTAACCTTTGTGTTGATGCTACACTGCAATTTTATTTCACCTTGCCTTTGCACTGATTCTACACTGTGTGCAGAATTTATTAAATTGCGTGTGGTGGTATTTGAACTTGTTTGGCGGTATTTGATTTTATCTGGTTTGCTGGACAGGTGTTTGAGTTTTTTTGATGATTGTTTGGTGGTATTTGATTATTGGTGCCAGTATGATGAATTCTTATTTTTACTTTGAGAACTGCATGTGTGGTTTTGGCATCTCCATTCCTTGTATTGTACATCATCCAGAGGTTTTCAGTTCCTGTTGATCTTTAATACTTTTGGACAGTGACAGTTTTGGACCAGATTCAGCCAGTGTTTATACTAACAGCAGATTTGGCCTTCTTACATCCAGTGACCCCAGTATAACGAAGATGAGTGTTCCAAAGAAGAGCTAAACCTACCACTTTCATGATGTATGGGAAATGGACTACTTCTTCATCATGGTGAAAGACAAGTGTTGTCTAATTTGTAATGCCCCAGTATCCTTGCCCAAAAAGGGTAATCTGGAACATCATTATAAAGCTCTGCATAGCAATAAGTTTGATGCTGATTTTCCACCCAAAAGTGAAATTCGTAAACTGAAGCTCAAAGAACTTAAATCAAAATTGGCTACTCAGCAACAGTTGATGGTGAAGCCAAGGTCACATTCGGTCAATGCAACCATAGCATCCTTCAAGGTCAGCAACCTGATCGCAAAGAAATGCAAACCTTTCACTGAAGGGGAATTTGTAAAAGATTGTTTTCTTGAAGCAGCTGACAATCTTTTTGAAGGATTTAAAAATAAGAAAGAGATCATAGCTGCTATTCAAGATGTACAATTGTCAAGAAACACCATCGTGCGCTGAATAGAAAAGATATGTGGAGACACAACTGAACAATTGTTGGAGGATATTTCAAATTGTGTTGCTTTCTCACTCCAACTGGATTAATCTACAGACATAAGAGACATAGCCCAGTTACTAGTCTTTATCTGGATGTTTTTTGAAGACTTCAGTGTTAAAGAAGAACTACTTGGAATGATTTCTTTAAAAGGGAGAACTACCGGTCAGGAAATATTCAGTTCTTTCCATTCTTTTGTGACAAAGTGTAATCTTCCATTGCATAGACTTGTTTCCATCACTACTGATGGAGTAAGAGCAATGACAGGTGAGGTTAACAGTTTCATAGCCCTCTGTAGACAGCATGACGACTTCCCAGATTTCCTTTCTTACCACTGCATCATTCACCAGCAAGTTTTGGCAAGCAAGAGACTCAATACAGAGACTGTCATGGACATCACTTTCAAAACTGTAAATTCAGTTCGTGGAAGATAACTTCAAAGACGGCTTTTTAATCTTACTCTTGATGATTGTGCAGCGGAAATCATTTTGCACACAGATGTAAGGTGGCTAAGAAGGCACAACTTTCTGCAAAGATTTTGTGATTTGCTGAATGAAATAAGAAGTTTTTTGAAGGAGAGGGGAGATGACCAAGTAGAGTTGGAAGATGAGGAGTGGTTATGTGATCTGGCATTTCTCGCTGACTTTACAGGCGAACTAAGTGATATGAACCTTGAACTACAAGGTAAAAACAAATGCATTGCCGAGATGATGAGTACAGTTTCATCCTACAAGAGCAAATTTGAGCTAATGATGACTGACCTTGCAAACAACATCATTTTCCTAATACGCAGGACCATCTGGGACAATATCCAAATTTTGTCTTTCAGAACGAGAAGTATGTGACAGAAATCTGTTCTGTTATCCAGGAATTCGAAAATAGATTCTGTGACTTCCAAAAAATTGGAACAGTTGTGGAGTACTTGTCTTACCCATTCAAAGTAGATGTGGACATTAAAGAAACTGCAGCTGCTATCAGTAAAAATTACTCATTGAACACGCCATCTCTTGAAAATGAAATACTATCCATTAAAAATGACATTTTTCTCAAGACCCATGCTGAGCAAGAATCATTTTGGAAGCTAGTGCCTAAAGACAAATTTCCCAACTTGAGAAGATGCAGTGAAGCTGTACACTCCTGTTTCGGTTCAACTTATTTGTGTGAATCTGCGTTTTCCCATCTGAAAATGACAAAGAGTACACAACGTTCCAACATGACAGATGAACATCTCCAGGATTCCCTGAGACTGACCCTCACGCAATATTCACCCAACTTCAAAAAGCTGGCGGATGAAATGCAGGCTCAGACGTCTCACTAATGAGCAAGAGCGAAATATTAAAGATTGTGCAAGATCAGCCTGGATCAATACTCAACCTAAATTTAACACAAATTACTCAATAAAAGTTAAAGAAAGTTATTAAGACAGTTAATGAAAGTTATTACTCAATAAAACTTTAAGAAAAAATGTACTTTCCATTTCCCCTCGCAGTTCTTACTGGATCTTCCTCTCTCTGTTTTGTTTTTGCTTAATTTGCTTAACAGCTGATCACATCCAAGTAAATGAGAGAAGGTTCATTTTAAAATGGGGTTGGGGAATCCTCCAACTTTATTGGGTTAACATTTAATTTGAAACTAATTTGAAACTTAATTTTCATGGTGGTAGATAACCGGCACTTTTGGCCGGAAAAAGTAGATCACGACCTGTTCAAAGTTAGACATGCCTGCACTACAGCATTAGAATGCAAATTGAAAACCAGAACTGGCAAAAAAAATCTCACTCCTGGAACTGGGTAACTTGGTAACTTTACCATGCTTATCTGTGGACAAATCATAATAAGAGCCACAAAAAGAGGTTTGATTAGCACAAATGGGAAACTTGTAAACAATAGCCAAGCCTCAAGGCTTCAGTCCTGAAAGGAGGGAGAGAAGATGGGAAGGAAAGGGCATCCTTTGCTCTGGAACTAGCCTGGCTTTCACTTTTACCATTTGAAATTAACATTCTAGTAGCATAAGAGTGGCTGCCTGTGCCTTTAAAAGTTTCAGGAAGTGCGAGAGTCGGGAGAGCTAAAGTGCAACCCTCTTCCCTACCGCTTCTCGTGTTACCAGAGCCCTGTGCCGGTCTTGCCAGTTTCAGAGACACGATGTGGGTCTTTATACCATTAGGCATTTGTTTGCTCCTTCTGGTTCTGAAAGCCTGCTTTTTCAGGAAGAAGTCCCAGAATCCGTTTGCTGTAGATTCCCGGAGACCTCCTGCACCGCTGGTGATTGACAAAGCAGAAAGGAGGAAGGTGATCAAACAAGGTAAACTTCACAGGCTGGACTGGGCACTGTCATGTCCTGGAGGGCAAAGAGGAGAACGAAACCAACCTAATCATGAATATTATACAAATTTAGATTTAAATCATTTATCCAGAAACTGCAAACTGTGTTCTGTGGGGTGGAAGGACTGTACCGACATTAATGGCTAATTAGTGTGACAGCTCTGAATAAGAAGAGAAGAGAGAGAGCAATATTAAAATTACTGTCAACCAATTAACATGGTACAGGAGGGTAAAGTGATGTGTCCCAAATCACACAGTCAGTGGCAGCTCAGGGTCACACAGAGAGTCCCTTGGTAGAGCCAAGATTAGAAATGAATCGTGGTTGGAAATGAAAAATGGTTTGCTGGCTCCCTACGTATTTGGGATGTGTTATTTTCCAGTAGAGAACATTTACAAAATAATTTAAACTACACTTCCCTTTTTTCAAATACCAATTGGAATTTGGGTAGTTGGTTCTTAGCAGTTGCATCACTTCTGCCTCTTATATGTCCCTTGAAAGCCCAGAGATATTTCAGTGGCTGAAGGAGGCTGGGATGGTGAGAATGATTATCACTAGGGAAATCTTAAAAATAACTTTCAGATTTTAAATATTCTGGTGTTTTTACTTATTCGTATTCAGTGATGACAGCTAGCGCTTGTAAAATGCTTAGCTGTTGCCACTGAAATCTAACCCAGGATACTCAATGCTGGGGCCATAGCCAGTCACCGACATTGACTATCTGGGTTGCTGCAGAGACCAGAAGCTAACTGAGCAGTGGTGATATTGAGCTGCTGCCTGGTTAGCTTCCACAGGTAAAGTTAGGCCAGACTTTGCCATGCCTTATTTTACCCACATGTCACCAGCCAGGCTGTGACTCAATATCTCTGCTGCCTGGTTAGTGACAGGTGCACCTCCACTTCACCCCAGAAAGCCCATGACACTCCCTGATTCTAACCACTTAGCATCGGAGTGCGTAGCGGTGGCACTATCCATATTAGTGCCACTGAATATCCTGTTCAGTAGCATTTACATTTTACAAGGTTTGCAGGCCTTGCTTTTTGGGGTTAGTCACAGCTCTGAGGACCTTTTACCATGGTCATGGTAGTGATGGCGCAGGCTCTGTGGAAGAAAGGAATTTTGGTACATCCATACCTCGATGATTGATTGAGTTGTGTGAAGTCGCATTTGAAAAGTCAAGAAGCTACACCACAGGTCATTGTTTCCTCCAGGAACTGGGCTAATAGTCAACTTTGCCAAGAACAGGTTAGACAGACAAACAACGTGATTACTCCACTAATATGAGAATTCTTCACAATTAGTCTTAAATTTCTCAAATCACCAGAGACATGTATTTTTTCGAAAGCAATGAACTTTTTATAAAAGAACATGGGTCTCAGACTAACAGGAGCTATGGTAATAAGAACAGGTTAGAGCCATCTTAATCCCTGGAATGCTTGGGTACATTTATCGACATCATGGGCCAAGGTCTTTCTAATGCAGCAGTGGACTTTGAAGTTGCAGGCTTAGATTTGGGATATCTTGAGAGTGAACTAACCAAAGTGCCTGGGATTATCACAAGGTTTTGGGTTTGATGGCAGCAGCCTTAGACCCCATGCCATAAGCCAGGGCCCATATGTGTCCACTGCAGAAAGCACTTCTGTCTCGTTGGTCTGGCCAGGCTTATCAGCTTTGGAAGAGACTGCCTTTCTGGGGAGAGGTCAGGGTGAGCCTAGCTTGGTGGTTGAATGGGGTGAATGGGGTCACTTGGAATGGACTTAGTCACTGGAGTGGATTTTGGTACAATGGACATAAATCTGAGCAGTTGGAGCACTCACCGTCAGTCCCAGATAGCTCAGGGACAGTGGTCCTTTGAAGAATCACAGTGGTCAATCAGTTAGCTGGTAATGAGGGCAGGTTTTTTTAGCCCTCAAGTTCTTTCTCCCTTTGAATCGCCACAGGATGGTGCGGATCCTATCAAACAATGTGATGGCAGTGACTTACATCAACTGTCAAGGCAGAACAAGAACCAGTCTGGTGGTGGCGGAAGTGGTGCCTTTTCTCGCTTGGATGGAAAATCTTCTGAAGGCATTGTCGGCTATCCATGTGGCAGGAAAGGAGAATATTCAGGCCGATTTATTTCACAAGGAACACCTTTGATCTTGGGGAATGGTTCCTGGAGGAGATAGCCTTCAACCTGACATCTTGATCCTGGGGAATGCAAGTGATGGATGTCATGACAATTCTTCATGCCAAAGTGGCTAGGTTCTTCAGTTGCCAAAAGGAACAGTTGTTGGAGAGTCTTGACACCCTAGTTCAAAGCTGGTCTCAGCATGGTCTCCTCTGTCTTTTTCCTCCGTGGCCTTTCTTAGGCAGGGTGGTTCAAAAGATAAAGTGCTACCCCAGGTCTGATGGTGTTAGTAACACTGGATTATCCTTGAAGGCCTTGGTATGTGGACTGGTTCACTTTGTGGTGGAGGGTCCATTGTCTCTTCTATAGGTGGAGGATCTCTTGAGCTAAGGCTCTATTTTGATGCCAGACATGTGGGTTGGTTCTCAGTTACAGCCTAGCTCTTGAAAGGGTGCGTTTGAGAGCAAGATATTATTGGTGGAGGTTATTGTGACATTGCTTCATGCTAGGAAGACTTTAGCCTCGCTGGCCTATGTGAGAGTTTGAAGTGTTTTTGAGAACTGGTACTCAGAACGTAAGCTATGCCCCCTCGGTACCTCTCTCTAATATTCTAGCCTTTTTGCAGCCAGGTCTGCAGAAAGTGTTAGCATTCAATACTTTAAAGGTGCATGCAGCAACATTGACTTGTTTACAGGGGGGCGGATTCATGGGCATTCACTGGCTTCCCACCTGGATGCGTGTCATTTTTTGAAGGGTGTTAAAAACATTTGCAACCCCTGCAGCGGCCTATAGTGCTTCCTTGGAATCTCAGTCTAGTGTTGTCTGCCTTTGTGTCAGCACCTTTTGCACCCTTTTGGGAGGTTACATTGAAAGACTTGACCTTAAATGTAGTATTCCTGGTTGCCATCTGTTTGGCTAGGAGGATTTCATAGTCACTGGCTCTGTCGTGCTGCGAGCCTTTCCTGGTGATATCTTAGGATAAGGTGGTTATCCGCACTGTTTCGTCTTTTCTCCCTGTTTCTGACTTTCTTGTTAAACAGGCAGTTGCTCTTCTAGTGTTCCAGGATCCAGAGAGTCAAGCAGAACCTCAGTCTTTGCACCTCCTGGATGTCTGGCAAGTTTTGCAGCTGTATTTGAAGAGGACTATGAGATTCTGCAAGTCGGATCATTTGTGTTTCGTGGTTCTAGAAAGGAAGAAATTGTATTGAAGGATTCCAATAGGCAATTTTGTCAGCCTATTTGGTAAAGAGTCACCCGGTTCTGCTGCGTCTGTGAGCTCGTTCAATGAAGGCTCAGGCTTTGTCCTGGGCGGACCATAGTCTGATTCTGCCACGTCCTAGTCAAGACAGACAACACAACAGCTGGGGACTAGGATATGTGTAGGGCAATAGTAAGGGATTTCCACAGGTTGCTTAGAAAACTGTTTGTAAACCCCCCAAGTGTCAGGAATTATCAAGACGCACATCGGCCAGATTTGGATAACAAAAGAAGTTTCTTAAATTTTGTTGCTTTGCAGATGGCAAGTGAACATTCTCTTTTCAGGAAATGTGTTAATTAGTCAGACAACCTGAGAGCTCTGTGATCACCCCAACACTCTCGCAGAACAATCCTGTAAAACTGCATAATTGGAATCATACGTTTAAATAATAAACTTTTGTTTTGTATATACAAACATAATGAAGGCAATTTGTAATGGCCAGTTACCTAGTTAAATGGGCAATTTTCACATAGCCTATCCCTCCACCCCCGGAGGGTAAAGCTGCACAGTAATGGTTCTTTGAATTTCTGTGGCTGTTTTGATTTGACTTCAGCTCTGATAGCAGCTGCTTTTTGCTGCCCCTCCAAAGATGCCACTCTCGGCGACTGCCTAGTTTGCCTAATGGTTAAGTCAGCCCTGACAGGTAGCATTGCTAAATATCATTACTGGTGGATTCAAGTACATGCATTTGTGCGGTTGAGGAGGAGGCAGCATGGAAAAGCCACAAAAACAGAGTGGAGGTTCCAAGGTAGGCAGGGGGAGGGGTAATAGTGTACTAGAAGAAGTGGGGTTTTCCCCGTTGTTTTAAATTAAAACAAACACCTGTTTTATTTTCTTTCCACCAGGGGTGTTTTATCAATTTTCTTTGATTAAATCCCTGTTTATCAGTACAGAGAAGTTATATGACATCAGGACTGGCTTTATAGTGCCAGTTGTGCCTTGTGTACTCGGGAGGGGCGGCACCTTCATGGCCAGGGGTGCAGGATGTCCTTACTGGATGCTATGAGTGGCAGAATCCATATAGCAAAGAGTTCTGCTCTCCAGGTCTGGAGCTGGCATTCCCCCAGAGTGCTGTGGGCGGCATCCATCTTTTAAAACTACTGCTGCACCATTTACTCTATGGCCAGGAGAAGGGCCCTCTGTGATCACTGGGCAGCACTCTTTCAAAGCCGCTGCAGCAGAGCCCTTGATAGGGCATCATCAGTCATACATCCTTAAAAGCCTGTCTTGTGGGTTCTCCATGCCAGCTTGGGGCCAAATGGTGCTCTCTTCCACCTAGAAACAGAGGGAATGATGACCGTCTTCTGTGCCCATCAAAGAGAGGGGGCCAGTTGTGTCTTGGGAGCTGTGCTTTGGGTTTGCCTGCATCTGCGTCTGGGGTGGGTTGGGTTGACCAGAGGCTATACAGCATTCCTGGTTCATATGTACTCAGTGTGGGTTGGATTGGTGGGGGCAGCATTCCTGATTCGCACATGTGCTAAGAGCTCTTGGAAATACTCCAGGCAACATCCCTGCTCACCCTCTAGGGACCTCCTTAGAGTTGCACACTGTGTGCAGTGGAGCGAGGACCTGAATCATCTCTGTGCTCTGACCCCCACCCAGCACCACTGGCCAAAGTCATTAGCTGTCTAGGGAAGCAGAAAGTTGCATCTTCCACAAGGCCAAAAGCTAGCACATGGTAAAATTAGGAATGACAGCACATATTGAATCACAAATAGAATAATACACTAAGCAATTATTTTTTTTTAGGGGGTACTGAGTACGGCACCTTTTTCATTGCCTGCTAAAACTGACCCTTGGTCCTTATGCACTAATGAAAGAGCCCTCTATATGAGTATCGGCACCTTTTTTTCTAGGAAAAATGCACTGGATTTATTTATTTAACAGGGTTTGTTTTATACCACCTTATCATAAAATTCAAAGTGGTTTACAACATGATCCAGAAAATGTACATTAAACAAGGGTAAACTTGGAAGATTAGATAGGGGGAAACCGAATGGCTCAAGAATTAGTTGGTATAAAGTAAAACATTGCAGAACATGTAATTACACAGTTGTATTCTATGGTAAGATAGGCCTATAATCAAATAATTGTACTAGGTGATTTGATCCAGCAGGTTTTGAGGTGAAATCGGGAAAGGTTTTACAAGACATTTAGATAATGGGGTGGGGGGCGGTAAATGTGTGAGACTTTAGTACTGACATGAGAATGAGGAATTAAGTAATTTGTTTATTATGTGTGAGTATAATATTAATTGAAGAGGAAGGTCTTTATTACTTTCCTGAACTAAGAGAGGCCACTTATTGCTCTAATTGTTTCTGGGCGTTCATTCCATACTGTTGGAGTGTAGAAGGATAGTACTCTTTTACATGTTGTTTTAGCTTTTGTCTTTTTTGTGGGGATGGCCAGTGTATTATTTATTGGAGTTCTTCTAGCTCTGTTCTTTGGAATCTTCATGATCATCAATTGGAGGACAGATGGTGAATATTGAATATTATCAGTAAAGTTTTGTATTTTGTGTGTGTGTGATAACTGGGAGCCAGTGTAGCTGGTGTAGTGTGGGAGTTATGTGACATTGTCTTTCTGTGCCCGTGATTATATGAGCAGCAGTATTTTGTACCATTTGGGGTGGATGTATTTTTTTTTCTTCAGGAGTCCATATTAAACTATATTACAGTAGTCCAATATGGGGGTTATCAAGGCCTGGCATTCAGATCTAAAGTTGCTGTTGTTGAATAAGGGCTTACGTCTATGTATTGTTCTTAGCGTGGTAGGCAGACTTAGTAGTTTTCTTGATGTGTGACTGGAAGTTGAGCTCTTGATCAAGTGTAACTCACAGATATTTCACTTCCTGTTTAACTGATATATCATGTTGTAGTATTCTTATGGATTCAGGTGGAGAGAATGTTGTGTTTCTAGTGATGAAGAGTACTTCTGATTTTTTTGAAGTTTATTGTGAGGCTTTGTTTGTTGAGTTATCTTATCATTGCCTTAAGGCATGATGTAATCTGTGTGTGATTAGGTTATTTCATTGGCATATATATCATTATATCACCAGCATACATAATGTATTAGATCTTATGTAGTTTTATGATGTTACAGAGTGGCTGCAAGTAGTTGGTGAAGAGCAGTGCTGACAGGGCTGATCCTTGCGGGATACCTCATGTTTGTGCAAATGGTCTAGAACAGGGGCGGGCTACTCCGGTCCTGGAGAGCCGCAGACCAGTCAGGTTTTCATGATGTCCCTAATGAATATACATGAGATCTATTTGCATCCACTGCCTTCCATTGTATGGAAATAGGTCCATGAATATTCATTAGGGACATCATGAAAACCTGACTGGTCTGCGGCTCTCCAGGACCGGAGTTGCCCACCCCTGGTCTAGAATATTGACTTCCAGTTTTGACATGTAGTTTTCTGTGTGTTAGGTATGATTCAAACCACTTCAAGACCGTCCCATATATCCCTATTTCTTGTAGCCTTTTTAGCAGGGTAATGTGATGAACAGAGTTGAATGCTGCAGCTACGTCAATAATATAAAGCCCTGTCGTATGTTGTCTATACTAGTTATTAGGGTGTCAAGTAGTGATCTGAAGAGTGTTTCGACACTATGATTAGGTCTGAAGCCATGTTGGTGGGGGTCCAGTGGTATGTGCTCTTCTATATGATTTTATAACTGTTGCTGGATGACATTTTCAAATTTTTTGGCTAGAAATGATAGACTTGATATTGGTCTGTATGACTTGGGGTCCTTGTTATTGACGCTTGTGCTTTTCAGGATAGGTCTTATGGAAGCTTGTTTGAGGGGAGGGGGTAGGTATCCTTGTGTGAGTGATAACCTTGTGATGTTTTGCAGGTAGGGTATTAGCTTTGACCTTGCAAGTTTGAGCCATGTGACTGGGCAAGGATCAAGCAGGGGACATGGAAGCATTACGTTTGGCTACAATGGTCTCTAGTTGGTCTTCAGTTGGTTTGTGAAATGTCTCCCATAGATTTATATTATTATGGTGTGCATGTTTCTCTTCAAGATGATTCGCCTCTGGGGGAGATGTGTTCTTTTGTTTGAGCTCTAAATAGTCTGCTATGTCTTGGGAGGTCAAAATACTTGGTTTATTTGTGCAAAGGGATCTTTAATTAGGGTGTGTACAATGTCAAAGTTCTCTTGGTTTATTGAGTGAATGCATTATGAGGTTTGTGTGGTATTGCTTCTTGAGATGATTTATTAGGTCATAGTATCTATGCTGCAAGTTGTTGTATTTTAAAATATGCTATAGTTTTTTGTTTGTTGCCATAGTCTCTCTTCTTTATTTTGGAGTTCTTTTGGTCATTTATTTTCCTTGAGAACCATAGTACATTATGTCTTCTCCTTTGGTGTACCATCTTCTTTGGTACTGCCATCACGTTGTGGATTGTGAGGTTCCAGTTCTTGATAGTTGTGTCATGGACTGCCGTGGAAGGTGCAAGCTGAGGTAGCACTTGTTTCAGGAAGTCTTCCTTGTCGAAATGTTTAAACCTTTTTGTCTCTTTCATTACACTCTCCGGGATATTTCTTATTATGGGTACTCTTATGTAGAAGTTGATCATATAGTGGTCTGACCAGGGTATTGATGTGATGGTAGGATATGTTAAGTGGTCTTGGTCTAGTAACTGATTTGGTACAAATATAAGGTCCAGAGTTCCCCCTCTCTTGTGTATTAGGGCATCTAGGATTTGTCTTTCATGGCATTTTAAGACTGTGTTTAATGAATAAATGCATTAAAAGAAGAAACATATAATGCAGTGGTTCCCAAACTTAGGGTCACAGAAACATGACCACTTCCTCTTTTCTCTGGACTTTCATTGTGACCTATGCCAAGTAGTGGCAGTCACAAGTCAGCATGTAGCCTGTGAGCCAATGAAAATTCATAGGCCTTTGGCCTCTCCTGGGTAAGCTTCCTGTTGGACTGGAAACCCATGCTGAGTACCGGGGTCTGTAAGCACACACTACACACTGACACAAGGGACCTTGTGCTAACTTCTGCTGCCGCACTACTGTTGCTGCCGCTTTCTGCTTTAGATGAGTGGAAGAAGGGGAAGGAGCTTGGAGACCTGCTATTTGCTTTCATCATCATCTGGGGTCACATGAATTTTCAGTTGTTGAAATGAGGTCATATGGGATAAAAGTTTGAAAAGCGTTGATCTAATAGCTGGCCTGGTGGCTCCTAGGCAGTGCTACTGCTGCCACGTAGCAGATCAGGGGTCAGTTCCTGAGCCTGGCTTCTGAGCCAACGGAAACTGCGGATGCCCTTGGGGGAAATATATTCCACTGTGCAACAGGACACCCAGGATGAACTAGGTTACACGCATATTGGATCCTTACAGGAGTTGTAGTTTCTAGTTCCTGTTTGAAACTGACCAGCAGGAGTGTGGAGGAGTGTTAAAATAAGGGCCCCTTCCCACCTTGGGATCAGGGCTGGCCCGTCCATTGAGCAAGAATGTTTTTTGCACAGGGCCCCGCGTTTCAGGGGGCCCCGCGTAAAAAACATCTTGCATCAGCGATCAGCCCAGCTAGATTAAAAAAAACCACAAACCGGCTGCTGCTGCTACTGCCGCAGTGGCAGCGGCAGAATTGAGCACCCCGCAGAGCCCCCCCTGCCCTGAAGAAGCCTCCTTTCAGCATCAACTCCCTCAGCGTCAGCTACTAGAGCTGCGAAGGGAGAGCTTCTCCTCTCGCAGCTCTGTTAATCTCGCTGCGGGGCTGATGGGATTAACAGAGCCGCGAGAGAAGCTCTCCCTTCGCGGCTCTGAAAAGCCCGCACTTTGGGAGCTGATGCTGAAAGGAGGCTTCTGCAGGGCAGGGGGGCCCCGCGGGGTGCTCGATTCTGCCGCTGCCACGGCGGCAGCGGCAGCAGCAGCCAGTTTGTGTTTTTTTTAAATCTAGCTGGGCTGATGGGTGGGAGGGGGGGTTAGGACTGGTAATGGGCTATGGGGGGGGGCTAAGACTGCAAGTGGGTTGATGGGGGGGTAGGACTGGTAATGGGCTATGGGGGGCTAAGACTGGAAGTGGGCTATGGGGGTTAGGACTGGAAGAGGGCTGATGGAGGGGAGTTGGACTGGTAATGGGCTGATGGGGGGGCTAGGACTGGAAATGGGCTAGAGGGGGGGCGTTAGGACTGGTAATGGACTATGTGGGGGGCTAGGACTGGAAATGGGCAGATGGGGGGTTAGGACTGGTAATGGGCTATGGGGGGGGGCTACGACTGGACGTGGGCTGAGGGGGGTTAGGACTGGTAATGGGCTATGGGGGTGGGGAGCTAAGACTGGAAATGGGCTGATGGGGGTATGACTGGAAGTGGGCTGATGGGGGTTAGGACTGGAAATGGGCTATGGGGGGCTAAAACTGAAAATGGGGTGATGGGGGTTAGGACTGGAAGTGGGCTGATGGGGGGTTAGGACTGGAATTGGGCTGATGGGGGGCGTTAGGACTGGTAATGGGCTATGTGGGGGGCTAGGACTGGAAATGGGCTGATGGGGTTAGGACTGATAATGGGCTGATGGGGGGTTAGGACTGGAAGTGGGCTGATGGGGGGTAGGACTGGTAATGGGCTGTGGGGGAGTAAGACTGAAAATGGGGTGATGGGGGTTAGGTCTGGAAGTGGGCTGATGGGGGGCTTAGGACTGGTAATGGGTTGTGGGGAGCTTAGGTCTGGTAATGGGCTATGGGGGGCTAGGACTGGTAATGGGCTGGGGGGTTTGCTAGGACTGGAAATGGGCTGAGTGGAAGGGGGGCTTGAACTGCAAATAGCTGATGGGGACGGGGGCTTGGAATGGAAATGGGTTGAGTGGAAGGGGGGCTTAAACTGCAAATAGCTGATGGGGAGGGGGCTTGGAATGGAAATGGGTTGTGAGGGGAGGGAGCTAGGACTGGAAATGGGCTGATGGAGGGGCTAGGATAGGTTTGGAAGTGGGTTGTTGGGGGGTGCTAAGATTGGAAATGGGCTGTAGTGGGGGCTTGAATTGAAATGGACTCATGGAGGGGCTAGAACTGGAAGTAGGCTCATGGGGGGCTTGGATTGGAAATGGGCTGAGTGGAGGGGAGCTAGGATTTGACATGGGCTGATGGTGGGGCTAGGAAAGGACTAGAAATGGGCTGATGGGGGCTGGGATTGGAAATGAGCTGATGGAGGGACTCGGATAGGACTGGAAATGGATGGGGGAGCTAGGACTGGAAATGGGCTGATGGTGGGGCTAGGATAGGATTGGAAATGGGCTGATGGGGGGCTAGTACTGGAAATGGGCTGATGCAGGGACTAGAAGGGAGAGGATGCTGGGTGGGGCTGGAACTAGAAGGGAGCTGATGTTGGGGGAGGATTAGAATGGGATGGAGCTGGGAGAGTGAAATGGAGAGGGAAAAATATTTTGTGTGGGAGGGAAGACAAATCTACAATTGGCCAGATATTGGGAGAGTAAGTGGGGATTGAGGATGGAGGGGTAAAATTTGAATGGATAAAATAGGAATGAGGAAAGAGCAAAAGGAGAAAGATTAGTATGTTAAAGCAGATGTAGAGAGAGGATGGAAAAAAACTAGAAGAGAGAAAAAAGGACAAATGGACAGCAGACGATGGAGAGTTAGCAGAAGACACGAAGAAACCAGAAGAAAGTAGCTGGAGCAATTGCAACTGAAAAAAAATGTGCAAAAGGTAGAAAAATATCTCTTTATTTTGAATTTATTAACTGGAATATGTCAGCTCTAGGAAATGTGCATCATTAATGTCTGCGCTTTGTTTAGTACAAGAGGAAATTAATTTATAGTTTTATTTCTACAGTGTTGTACATTCCAAGTTTGGCTTTTGGGGTTCCCAGTTTAATTATTGTCTTCCTGTTTCTAAATTGTGATTCCTTGTTTGGTGATGGTCTATGTTCTGCATGTGTAACTGAGCTGAGGTATTCTGTTTATGTAATTCCTATTTGACATTGCCACTTGTTCTCTTTCCCCAGTAGGTCATGTATTATTATTCTCTGAAATGTATTTGGTTTAATATTTGCAGTGTTGCCTTTTGATAGGTAGGGTATGGTGCTTTGTGAGTCCTGGTAGTGCTGTTAGGATACGGCGGGTTTGCTATGGGTTCTAAATGGGCAGTGTTTGTAGTAGTTCCTAATGTGCCTGGCGGTTGGCACTGGAGTATAGTAATGTAGAAATCTTTTAGTCTTTCTTTATCCATACATTCATTAAGAGGCATGTTTACTAAAAGTTAGTGTATGGTAACATTATGCAAATATTTATGCAAATGAGGCACCTTATGAAAATGAGGTCCCGCACTGAGTTTCCGCACATGGCCCCGCACCCACCTTGGGCTGCCCCTGCTTGGGATGGTTGGTATCACTGAATGGGAAGCTCAAAGGGGCAGGAAAAAATGCCTAAATCGAGAAAAACTGAGCATTTAAATGTTAGGCACATACTGCTGAAAAGCTTTCACCACTTGGATACTAACCGCATTCAAAACAGGATGGCTTGCTTTTTCTCTGACTAGGCTTTTGTATGGGTATAAGTTATTATTTGTATAATACTACCAGATGTAAGCAGTGCTGTTCAGACATGCATAATAGACAATCCCTGTTGAGAATCTCTTTTACTCTCTGCTATTATAAGCTTCTAATTAAACAGATTAAGAGACAAAACATATTGGATGGGGTCTTTGAGTTAAAACTGTGAGGCCTCTTGAGAGTCTTCAGACTAGGATAGCAGTGGAAGTTCAATACCCAACTAGATGAATCAGGAGGAAAATATTTGTCCTAGAAAAAATCCAAGCAATAAGAACAGAGCTAGGAGTGGGTGGAAGAGAGGTAAATCCTCTTAAGTGCAGCACCTTCTGTCTAGAAAGGTCGGAATATGGCCTTAAACATACTGTTGCAGTGGCTCCCAACCTTTGGTCCCTGAGATCATCACAGAAAAGAGACTGGTGAGGATTTGCTGTGGATAAGAGACTGGTAAGAACTGGCTAGGGGGAGAGAGAGAGGAAGAGACTGAGACTGGTGGGGACTGCGTGAGAAGAGAGACTGGAGGAGATAGAGAGGGGAAGGGGGATTAAAAAGCAATGGAGAGAGAAGCTTGGTGCCGAGGGGGGAGAGAGTCCAAGAGGAATGGTGGGAATGAACTGGGGGGGGGGGGGGGGCGGTCCCTGAACATTTTGGAAGTTAATAAGTGGTCCATAAAACCGAAAAGATTATAAATGTTTGCACTGGTGTGAAACTGCCTTCCTCTTCTGGATAAGTGGGAGAAAGCCTGGTTTTCTGACTACATGTGAAATGTTAGACTTTGACCTGTGGAGTGCAAAAGAACCAAACAACGAAATCACTGCCTTCCTTTGTTCAATAGCAAATGTATTTCCTCAATTAACCTTCCTAGAAGCCAAGCTGCTGTTATGCAGATACAGCCACCGAGCACTGGAAACCATAGTAACCACAAGGTTTGGTTAAATGTTACCAGAGTTTCAAAGGTGGAACAATTTTTAAGAGAGATTTCGGCACACTCGCCCCACTGCTGGAGTCCATGCTTTCCACCTTGTTGCACTGTATGCCTGTGACAAAGTCCCTGAGCTGGAGCGTCAGGCTTCCGCTCTGACCTTGTTTAAATCCGGTCCCAAATCTCACATTTTAGAGGCCCTAAGCCCTGATCACAACCTTGTTAGTTTCCCAGAGTCTTTTTCTGTCCTGTATGATTGTACAGATGGAGTGGAGGAGTAGCCTAGTGGTTAGAACACTGGCTTAGTAACCAAGCAACCAGGGTTTGATTCCCACTAGTACTCCTTGTGGCCTTGGGCAAGTCACTTAACCTTCCATTGCCTTGGAAGAAAGGCCTGGCAATCTACTTCTGGTGACACTGCCATGAAAACCCAGGAGCTTCTGGGTTGCCAGGCCAGTCCTGATGCTTTATTTCTGGTGTGGAGAGCCCCAATGTGTTCTGCTGATCCCATGGATGGCTCTAATGTGGTGCCGATAAGAGAATGGTGTTTATCGCACAGACCAGTAAGATGATTGTGTCAGGTAGGAAGTAAGTCTCTTTTTGGTGGGCTGGTTTGCTTCAGTGGGTCATAGCTTTGGTCCACACTTATGGGCCACACCAAAGGGCCCTCAGGTGCGGGCATGCCTAGAAGCGCTTTTAATTTAAAGTCCCTGTTGCATGGCCCGATTGGCCTTGGTGATGGGGAGTGGGAAGGGGCTTCACCTTCCTTCCTCAAAGCCGATCGGGGCTGGAGAGGAGAGTTTAGGTAGGACCTCTCTCCAGTGCAGTCCATCTTGGAATAAGACCACCTCCATATCAGAGGTTGGGCAAATCAGCAGGGACCAATTCCTCTCTTGTAACACAAAAAACGTAGCTGGAAATACTGAAAAAAGGGGAGGCGAATTCCACTCTCCCTAATCAATTGATCCATACTCATAAAAGAGCCATCTACCAATAGGTCGTTGAAATAATGGATGCCATGCATAATACAGCTATGTCGTAACAAACGGACGTCCACTCTATTAAAAGGATGACAATTTTCAATTTTAGCAGCCGGGAAAAGGATCCCTCTCCGATCCTTCTGCCGACGCACCCAGGCACACACCCTAACCATAGGAGTAAAAAAAAAAAATGACACTCGGCCCTATCCTCTCTTGTCCCTTCTACCTTAAAGACTGACAGGGGCGACAACTAGGCTTCTCTCCAGTGATACTGTAGCAGCAAAGCGCAGACAAACCAATGATACCAGGAGTCTGTTCAGAAGGTCCAAATCATTTATTTGTGCACAAGTCTCAAGCAAGTCAAATTCAAAATGGCTGAGCAAAGTTTTCTAGCATTACAACAACTTTTATAGACTTCTGTTCCATTCTAGGTATAGGAAAACATTTCATTGGTCCCGGTACTCTCCCGTACCTCCCGTACCCCTTCCATTGGTCCCGGTACTGATAAGATTATCCAATTATGTTCCTTCAGTGGGCCCAGCACCTGCATACCCCCCTTCTAGTCCCAATTACAATGGTCAGTTCATCAACTTGTTACTTTCATACTCTCAAGGCCATAGAGCCAATTTGTGCATGCAGGGGAGCAGGGCTCTGCAACTCATCTGTCAGCACTCCCAATTATATTCCTTGCAGATGTACTTTTCTTATCAGTAACTTTTAAACATATTTTTCTGTATTTTTCCATCTCTCAGTTTTGCTTACCTAAGTTAGTTTAGTACTCTTGCAGAGTTCTATCCTACAATAGCAGCATGTTGGGGGATGTGCAATTCCTATGAGCCTCTCCACAGGCTTCATTTACAGGTCAAGCGAGTTAGGCCTGCCTGCTTATGTCAGACACTGTGGATCACAGGCCTGCATCTGCCACATTCCCCCCTTTGATTAATCTCACCCTATTACTTAATAAGGTGTGAGGATTAAATCACCTTTAGAAGAATCACATCATGATTGAAGGATTACGACTAGGGCTGGCTCTATATAGGGCCATTATTTTAGTTGCGGTCTTCCGCTCTACTGTGCTGTCAATAGCATTATGAATAGAACGCATACAACATGGGATTAAACATGGTAATAAGAAAATAACAACAACAAGAATTAGTACTAAGACAATGAAAGTCTTAAATCCTCCCAGCCAGGAGAAAAGGTTAGCAAACCAGTTAGGGAATTTCAATGAGTGCCAAGTTTGTACTGGCACATAAGCATGTCTTTGCATATCTTTAGCAATTTCTTCAACTACTTGACCCTTATCATCTATTTTTAAACAGCAATTGGTTAAATTCAATTTACCACATACTCCTCCTTCAGCTGCTAACAAATAATCAAGTGCTAAGCGGTTCTGATATATAGCAGTGCGCATCTGAGTACTTTGTCTAGCTAAGAGCGTAAGAGCATGACTAGTTTCATTGGTTATTATTTCAACTACTGCTTGTAAGCGAATAATACGATTAATCATATAGATTGGAGTGCGATAACCATACATACCATCATCATTCCAAGTGGCAGGCCCATAATACTCAATGATCCTTTCTGGTGGCCAATCATCCCCCTGCCACTTCTCCCACTTGCCTATCTGTAAGGCTTCTCTTTTCTGTCTTAATGCTCTTTTGTGTCGGGTAGTGTAAACAGGGTATCCTAATTGTTCTCCATGTTCAGTGTTTAAAAGAAAGAAAGAAGGTCTGATGGTTCCTAAGACACATGCTCCTCCCCACTGTGGCGGGAGTTGTGCATACGCTCGGTTTCCACAGATCCAATATAGGCCAGGTGGGGCTTGCCAGGCATGGACTTTGGCAAGGTTAGTCCATAAATCTGCAAGTTCAGGAAATCTGGCTAATGGGTTAGGAGGTTCAGGGTGTCTGATTCCTGACCACCATGACGTCTTTTTGGTCGTGGCATTATAGTACTTCTGGCTAAGACAGACCAGCTGTCCTACCTTTTGGGTGAACTGGGGTCCAGTTCTGGCATAGCAAAGACGTCCAACGATTGAGTGCGCTAACACCCATTCACTAGTAGTCTTGTGTAATTCAGTCTGATTGTAAATCAAAGAATAATTCAATTCTTGGGCTTCCCATGGCCACTGGTCTCCCATTTGGGTTCCGCCACAGAAATAGCAATCTGAGATTTTGAGACTAGATACTACTGCTCCGGCTAATTCTAGAAATAAATTCTGAGAAGGATGAGGAATTTCAAACTTATTTACATGCATGGCCTCATAGAAGGTATTATGGATATGATATTTAGATGACTTGTGGGCTTGGGTATTCAATCTGATATACACAATGGTTCCTGGGTCTATTGCCCCTCCAGCAATACGTAAACCAAACTTGTATCCTTGCTTCCATGCATAGGGATTGTGTATGCGTAAGTGTAAAGGGTTACAAGCATCTTTCTGACATTTATCATTTGTGGTTGGCTTGGTTAAAGTGGCCATTCGTTTATCTATCTTCTCATCAACTATACCAGTATTCCAGGTAGCATAAAAAACACATTCCCAATATGGGCAATAGTAGTCTGCTGCTGCTGGGGCAGTACTATAGCCTGGTTCCTTTTTACCTGTACACTTCCACCATCCTGTGGCACCCTCTGGACACATGTACTTATGGTCATTCCGATACGCTTTCTCCCAAGTACCACAGGTGGAATAACTATCTCGGTTGATAACATTACATGCATCAAAATTCAAAACAGCAGGTTTAGTAATGTCCTTGAGTGGTGGTGTAGCAGCTATTATAGGTCCATCTGCATCCTTCCATCGTATTTCCAACGTGTAATAGGATGGATTCTGATGCGGATTATAGCATGCTCTAATTTTGCCATAAGTGCAAATATTTAGTTCAGTGGTGTTATAAATACACCGAGTCACTTTTCCCTTGCAGGTATAGTAAGAATGGTAAATCAAAGTCTGAGTTACTTTCAGTCCAGTTCGAGTAGAAGTAATGCAAGCAGTGCATGGAGGTAAAGCATAAGTCAGTTCAAAACCTCCAAAGAAGGCAACCAGGGCAAAGCAAAAGTAGAGATGCATGTTGATGTTGATTGGAGTTCTTCTGAATCCTCAGCTTGCTGATCTTGATCACGACGTTCTCTTTTCTTCGTCCCGTTTGCTAATGAAGCAATTTAACGGGTGCTGAGTGTTGATTGAAGATCCTCAGGTTGTCCAGTACACATTAACCAACTTTATTAGCAATTTCAGTTGGCTTGTGAAGTCTGCCTAGTCAGTGTAGTATCAAAGTAGTGTGCAAAATCGCACGCAAATTGGGTTCGTTGAAACAAAACTGTTGCTGCATGGAAAACAGCAATCCTCTTCGAAAGACTTGGCTACTGCAAGGCACTGTGATGAAGTGTCTAAGTTGCTGGTTGCCGTCTCAGAGTAACTCGCAAGGGTGCATCAAGATGCTGCTCTGCTGTCCACTGCTCGGGTTCAGGATCAGCGGCGGACTTGACTCTGCTGTGGTGGATCCAGGCGTCGATCTCGGCTACCTTTACTGCAGTTGGGGTAGACAGGATGACGGTATACGGTCCCTTCCAATGGGGTTCCAACGGTGTCTTCTTCCAATCTTTGATCCACACCGAGGTACCAGGCTGATAGGGATGCAAGGGTTCCGTCAAGTTGATAGGCAACTGGTCTTGGATCCACGCATGGAGAGTCTGCAGAACAAAACTAAGAGCTAGGAGTTCTTGTCTGGTTACTTCTGAACCAATTTGGGCTAAACTTTCTTTAATTCCCTGCACTATTGGTGGGGGTTTACCATACAAAACTTCAAAAGGGGAAAATCCTGTTGACTTTACAGGAGCTGAGCGTATTCTGAGTAAAGCTATTGGGAGCACTTGGGGCCACTTCAAGTGTGTCTCCTGGCAAAGCTTAGACATTTGGGCTTTTAGGGTACGATTCATTCGCTCAACTTTCCCTGAACTCTGGGGTCTGTATGCAGTGTGGAGTTTCCATTGTATCTGCAAAGCTTTTGCTAACTGCTGAGTAACTTGGGAGACAAATGAGGGTCCATTGTCTGACCCTATTACTGCTGGAATTCCAAACCTGGGGACAATCTCTCTCATTAGAACTTTGGTAACTTCTCGGGCTTTCTCAGTTCTGGTTGGGAAGGCTTCCACCCACCCAGAGAAAGTACAAACTAATACTAACAGGTAATGGTATCCATTGGCTCTTGGCATTTCGGTGAAATCAATTTGGAGGTTGTGCATGGGGGTTACACCTCCTGACTGAACTCGGGGTGCCGTTATAAGGCCTTGCTTGGCATTATTTTTGGCACAGGTTAGACATTGACGTGCTACTGAAGCTGATATGGTTGTCAATAGAGGGATGTAAAAATGTGGTCTGAGTGCTTTTTCCATAGCACTTTTTCCATAGTGGGTCGCTTCGTGGAAAGCTTTGATAAAAGATGGTCCTAACAGTTCAGGAATTACTATTCGTCCAGGGGGTTGACTGCCCTCTTCTGGTGGCAGCTCAATCCATCCATCCTTCAGTACTCCCTCTTCTTTGTTACAGTAGTAATCTAATTCTTTGGTGGTATATCGTGGTGTCCATAAATTCAGAGGTACTGGAAACAATGCTGCTTGCATTGGCATTGCTTGTGGTGTGATCTGTCCTGTCATAGCTGCTTGTCGTGCTGAAGCATCTGCAAATCTATTTCCTCGGGCAACTTCTCCTTTTCCTGCTTGATGTCCTCTGCAATGCATGACAGCTACACGTGTTGGGGCCCAAACTGCCTCGAGTAACATCAATATCTCGGGACCATATTTGACTGACTTCCCTCCGGACGTGATGAGCCCTCGTTCTTTATAGAGAGCTCCATGTGCATGCAGAGTGGTGAAGGCATATTTGGAATCTGTATATACATTTAACACGAGTTTTTCTCCTAACAATAATGCTCTGGTGAGTGCTATCAATTCGGCTTTTTGGGCTGATGTGCCTGAGGCTAAAGCTGATGATTCAACTACTTCGTGTTGAGTGACGACTGCATATCCGGCACAGCGTCGTCCATCGAGGATGAGACTGCTCCCATCAACATAATAGATTTGGTCAGGATTGTCTATGGGCACATCTGTCAAGTCAGGTCGACTGGAGAACACAGTTTCCATGACTTCGATACAGTCATGTTCTGGAAGTTCTTCACTGATGGGTATCAAGGTGGCTGGATTCAAGGCATGACTCACTTCTAGTTGTATCTGTGGGTTTTCACATAACATGCTCTGGTACTTCAACATCCGGGAATTGGTGAGCCAATAATTTATTTTTTGTTCCATAAGGGCAAGGACTGTATGTGGCACAGTGACTCGTATGTTCTGTCCTAGTGTGAGCTTATCTGCTTCACTCACTAATAATGCTGTAGCTGCAACGGCTCTCAGGCAAGGTGGCCATCCTTTGGCCACAGGGTCCAATTGTTTCGATAGGTACGCTACAGGTCGCTCCCAATTTCCCAATTTCTGAGTCAACATGCCTAAGGCATTTCCCTGTGCTTCATGTACAAACAAGTGGAAAGGCTTGTGGACATCTGGTAGTCCAAGTTCTGGTGATGACATCAATTCTTCCTTTAACTTCTTGAAGGCTGTATCCTGCTCAAGTCCCCACTCCAGTGGCGACTTCTCTTCTCCTTTTGTGGCTTCATACAGTGGTTTGGCGATTTGGGCAAAGTTGGGTATCCAGATTCGGCAATATCCTGCCGCTCCCAGAAAGGCTCTGACTTGCTTTCTGGTTGTTGGAGTTGGGATTCTACATACTGCTTCTTTTCTCTCTCTACCTAATCTTCGGCTTCCTTGGGTTATACGAAAACCCAAATACTTCACTTCTTTTTGGCATAGCTGTGCTTTGGTCCTGGAAACTTTGTACCCAGCTTCATCTAGTAACTGCAAGAGATCTTTGGTGGCTAGTATACATTCACTTTCTGATATGGCAGCTATCAGCAGATCGTCCACGTATTGGAGAAGCACTCTCTTCCCCGGGGCCACTGGATAGCTTGAAAGGTCTTGATTCAGTGCAGCACTAAAGATGGTAGGCGAATTCTTGAATCCTTGGGGTAATCTTGTCCAGGTGAGTTGGCCCCCTCTTCCAGAGGTGGGGTCCTGCCATTCAAATGCGAACAATATTTGACTTACAGGGGCTAATCTTATGCAAAAGAATGCATCTTTTAAATCCAGTACAGTGAAATGGGTAGCTTCAGCAGGTATCAGTCCTAGAAGAGTGTAAGGATTGGGTACAACTGGATGTATAGTTTCAACTGCATCATTTACTCTCCTTAAATCTTGTACTGGGCGGTAATCCTCCGTCCCAGGTTTCTTTACTGGCAAAAGTGGAGTGTTCCATGGGGATTGACATACTTTTAGTAGGCCATACTCGAGCAATCTTTGCAAGTGACGATGAATGCCTTCAATTGCAGCTCTTGGGAGAGGGTACTGTTTGACGTGCACTGGTGTAGCACTAGGCTTGAGGGTTACAATTACTGGAGCTATATGCTTGGCTAGGCCTGGGGGACTGCCTTCTGCCCATACTCCAGGTGGTGCATGAATGTTCTTTAAAGTTTGTTCAAAATAAGTGTCTTGGATAGAGTCATCAATGTAATACCTCCATTCTTCTTCCCGGGGAACTGTCAGCAGCATTATTCCTGCTGGTTTGGCTTGGGGATTTACTGTCATTTGCATTTCTCCTTGTTCAGAGAAGGATATTTGTGCTTGAAGTTTGGCTAGCATATCTCGTCCCAGTAGTGGCACTGGACATTCGGGCATGTAAAGGAATTGATGAGTTATTTGCTGTCCTCCTAGACTGCATATACGATTCTGAAGAAAAGACTTTGTGGCTTTGGCACCAGTTGCTCCTATAATGGTGACTGCTTTTGTAGAAAATGGGGCTATCTTTTTATCTATTACTGAATGTTGTGCTCCAGTATCAACCATAAAGTCCATAATTTGGTCTCCTATTTGTATTCCGACCATAGGCTCCTGGAGACCTAAAGCAAACTTGGAGCCCGGTCTGTCCTAATCCACGTCATTTTCATCATGGATCGCTGTGGCCAATGCTTGAATGGCTCCTCCTCTTTCTCACTGGAATTGTTTTCGATTGGCTCCTCCGCGGTTTCGGGGATAGCCTCGTCTTTCTTCTCGCCATTGATGATTGCTGTCGTCATCTTGCTGGGCGTCTTCGAGTTGCGGGCACGTATCTCTCCAATGTCCTTCTTCTCTGCAATAGGCGCATTGGTTCACGCCTAGCTTCTGGGTCCGGCCTCCGCCTTGGCCCCGCCCTCTTCCTCTGCTCCGTCGACTAGGGATACCTCCCCTTTTCTGTTCAACTATGGCCGCAGCCAAAAAATCAGCTTTCTTCTTCATCTTTCTATCACATTCTCTCTGTCTTTCATTATCACGATTCACATACACTTTATGAGCGACTTCCAGTAACTGTGTTGCATTCATGCCCGCAAATCCTTCTAATTTCTGTAATTTACGTCTAATGTCTGGTTGAGACTGGTTTACAAAAGCAGAATTCACCATACATAAACTTCCTGGTGCTTCGGGATCATAGGGGGTATACATTCTGTATGCTCCAATTAATCTTTCATGAAAGTCTGCTGGGCTCTCATCTATACCTTGGATAACTCCTGCAACTTTGGAAAGGTTCATAGCTTTCTGGCCTCCCCTTCTCAGGCCTTGTAAAAAGCCTTGGCGAAAACGGGCTAGGGCTGTGGATCCTTCCTCTGTATTTGGATCCCAATGGGGGTCTTCATTCGGGAATTCTCTCTGGGCCGCTTCCCGATAGTCTATTCTGTCCAGCCCCTGTCCCGGAGCTACAGGGTTATCTGCCATCCACTCAATAGCTGCTTTTCTAATTCGTGTTCGCTCTTCTGTCGTGAATAGAGTGGTCAGGAGCTGGCGGCAATCTGGCCAGGTGGGTTGGTGGGTTTCCATAATAGTAGTTACTAATTCCGTCAGCTCCTGGGGCTTACTAGTATAGGAGGCATAATGCGACCTCCAATTTAACAAATCAGTTGTAGAGAAAGGGATATACACATAAGTTAAGGGTCCCGCTACCACCTCCTCATTATCGTTCTTTATAGGCACTCCCGGGACTTGCCGTAAAGGCATCATTTTGGCAGTAGCTGTCTTGTGGGATCTAAGGGTTATTTTCGTAACTGTCTTTCCAGAGGTCACTTTCGCTTTCTCAACAGGTTTCACTTTGGGTGTACATTTTGCTGGCACGCTGGCACTAGCAACCACTTGTACACTGTCATCCTCGCTTTGGGCATTTTCATTTTCTTCCTCCTCTACCTCTACATCTGACTCGCTTTTTATAATATCATCTTCCTCAGCTAATTCCTCTCTCTGCCCTCCGGGAGGTGGGTCAGGGGTTGGGTCCCGCACCGGCTGTCTCTGTGGCTCTGGGGCAGGACGCCGGGCTACTCTTATCGGACCTGGGGTTCGAGGCAGTCGGGGAATCATTTCTGGGGAATCAGGATCTACCAGGATGGGCTTCTTCCTGGACTTCTTATCCTGCTCTTTCATTCTAGGCTGTTCCGTTTTCTGTCTAGAATCTGTTTTAGCTAACATTATTCTGCACTGTTCCTCATAACAGCGCTGCGCCCAGAGGGGCGGATCTTCACAAATACTTAACCAGGAATCTATATAGGGGTACTGATCGGGGTGCGCTATCCGCACTCTTCGGTGTACTAACTGAATAATCTCTACATTCAACGTTCCCTCTCGGGGCCAGGTGGGGTCTAGATCGGGCCACTCCCTAGTACACAAAATCTGCAAACGGGCTGCTGTCATTTTAATACCATAATCTCCAGAATATCCCTCTTTAAAATGTGCGATCATACATTCTAATGGAGTGTTTCTAGTAGACCCCGCCCCTCCCATTTCGACGTGTGCGCGCAACAACAGACAAAAGGGAAAAGGAGGGCGGACCGTGGGTAAGGGGTCCTCACGGCCCTGGAAATGTATAAGGAGTACAAATAACAAGACAAGACGACAATCGCTTCCCCCTTTTCGCGACCTGAACGCGGTCGCCCGGTCAGGAAATGCGCTACTCAGGGGTCCGCCTTCACTTGGTCCGTGCTGCCAGACCTCTCATTCACACTTCAGTCACACAATCATGCTAGCAACGTATCCCAGAATGCATTCGTTTCTATCTATTCTGACTAGTCTTACCAATTTCCCAATTACAAAAAGGATGGGGGTTTCACCCGGCGAATTCCCATGCGGGGTTACTCGGCCCTTCCTTGAGAGGTGATCAGGCTCTCTTACCAATTCCCAATATCTCGAGATTACAAATTCCAAATTCCAAGTTCCAATGGCAGTACTGCTCTTTCTATTTCTGTCTAGACACCAAATCAAAACTATACTCACCGGATCCGGTCCTCAAACTTCCCAAGCAGGCGCATGAGTTGGACCTCGGACTCCCCTCACTCGGGTTCGAGGCGTTGGCTCCAGCCGGGCCCGGCACCCGCCGAGGTCAGACCAGCTCCCTCCGATACAAGGGACCGGTGGCGCCAGGGAGCAGCCCTCGTCGGAAGGGCGTGATCCCGGCAGGACCAAGCCTATAGAGGCGGAAAGTTGTGGTATATTGCCCTATATACACTTTGATTCCACAACTTCCCGGCCAATGCACCAAGAATATGTAGCAGCAAAGCGCAGACAAACCAATGATACCAGGAGTCTGTTCAGAAGGTCCAAATCATTTATTTGTGCACAAGTCTCAAGCAAGTCAAATTCAAAATGGCTGAGCAAAGTTTTCTAGCATTACAACAACTTTTATAGACTTCTGTTCCATTCTAGGTATAGGAAAACATTTCATTGGTCCCGGTACTCTCCCGTACCTTCCGTACCCCTTCCATTGGTCCCGGTACTGATAAGATTATCCAATTATGTTCCTTCAGTGGGCCCAGCACCTGCATACCCCCCTTCTAGTCCCAATTACAATGGTCAGTTCATCAGCTTGTTACTTTCATACTCTCAAGGCCATAGAGCCAATTTGTGCATGCAGGGGAGCAGGGCTCTGCAACTCATCTGTCAGCACTCCCAATTATATTCCTTGCAGATGTACTTTTCTTATCAGTAACTTTTAAACATATTTTTCTGTATTTTTCCATCTCTCAGTTTTGCTTACCTAAGTTAGTTTAGTACTCTTGCAGAGTTCTATCCTACAATAGCAGCATGTTGGGGGATGTGCAATTCCTATGAGCCTCTCCACAGGCTTCATTTACAGGTCAAGCGAGTTAGGCCTGCCTGCTTATGTCAGACACTGTGGATCACAGGCCTGCACCTGCCACAATACCCACTGTACATCTGGGGGCGGATATAATGATAATGCAGGCCTATGAGAACAGCCACCTTGTAATAGAGCAACAGTTTGGGGAACCCCAGGCCTTCGCTGTCTATGGGGGCACACTAAGCACTTCCAAACAATCCTAGCCCTCGATGTACTCCAAACAAACTGACTAAAGCACTTTTCCAGCTTTCCAAAAAAAGCAGCAGGCAGCCGAATGGGCATCTGCATAAATAAGTAGAGGAGTTTAGGAAGGGCAATCATTTTTAGTGCAGCAACACGACTGAGCCATCCCAAAGTAAGATCCCCCAATTGGGCCAAGTCCTCTCAGAAAGAAGTAAGTAGTGAGGTGTAATTCAAAGAGAAAAGGTCCGCTATCCGGGCGATACCCTCACCCCCAAATACTTTACACTAGACATAGCCACCCGGATAAAGCAATTCTTTGGCAATACAACTGTAAGGTTGCCTAGAGCCAGCACTTCAGACTTATCCAAATTGAACTTAAATCTGGAGACCAATGCAAAGTCCGCCAATATCTGAACTAGGCCCACCAAGGATTTCTCTGACTCCTCCAAGAAAATCAGTATCATCAGCGTAAAGAGATACATGGTGGGGGACGGAATCAATCAGTATCAGCTTTATCTCAGATGCCCTATGCAGGAGAAACCGCAAGAGGCTCGATCGCCAAAGCAAATAACAGGGAGAGGGGGCACCCCTGCCTAGTTCCCATTTGAAGTGGGTAGAAACCTGAACAGTGACCATTGACAACTACCTGAGCCATAGGGGCTGCATAAGGTGCTCTTACCCAACCTACATAACGCTCCACCAGACCAAAGCGAGTCATCACTGCAAAAAGGTTTATTCCCATTCGACTCTGTTGAAGGCTTTCTCTGTTTACAAAAAGACACAGCAGGTGACCTTTTGTAATCTGGAGACATGTAGCATGATGTTCAAGAGTCAGCGAACATTGTCCGTAATTTGCCTACTACAAATAAAGCCATCTGATCTGGGTGCACAAGGGTCGCGATCACACTGTCCAACCTATTAGCCAGTATCTGGGCAATGATTTTGGCATCACTATTCAACAGGGAGATGGGGTGGTAATTTCCACACTCCTTTGCAGACTGACCCTCTTTAGGAATAAGGGAACTCTATGCCTCGTACATAATTGGGGGCAAACGGCTAAGGCATAGTGCATCATTAGAAACACGTTGTAGCAGTGGGGAAAGTGAATCCTTCATGGCCTTATACCGCTCCATAGGGAACCAAGCTGTTCCCATACCTTTACCACTGGCAAGCGAGTTAATTGCAAGGTTAATCTTCGACACAGTAATATCTCAGTTCAACAATGCATACTGCTGATCAGTCAACTCGGGAAGCCGAACTTCTGAAGCACCCGGTCTGGCCCGAAAACTGTACTAATAAATCTATTACGGCAAAGCTGCCATGCCAGCACTTTGCCTGCTGTCCCCCTGTATTCCACAAAGCTCCGTTTAGACAACCATAGCAGGAATTCTAAACATTCCATTTCAATTGAGTCAATCTGCATTTGGACCTTCAGTAACTGAAGGTATGTCTTAAGACCCCCAGACCTCTGGTGTTCAGACTGTAAATGCTTAAGATGGGCCCACAAACAAGCAAGTTCAGCTTCTCGCAGCCGTTTCCGTCTGGCAGATAGCTGCAAGAGCCGGCCCCTCATGTATGTCTTACCTGCCTCCCACAACAACCCAGACGGAGTAGTCCCATCGTCATTGTGGGAAAGAAACTCCTCCCACCACTCGTGCATCAACACCTTCAACCCCTCTTCCTGGATTAGGTGCATGTTGGCGCACCAATGACACGCCCCCGCAGCTGAACCTCCCCTGCCCAGATCCACATATTACTGATCTCCAAGTGCAGATAGTGATGCCCTCAACTTTCACAAGCTCCTCTTTCAGGCTGCAAATCACATCAAACTGAGAATATCCCTGTGTCTTCACAGAACAGTGCATATAGTCATGCTCCCCCATGTGCATAGCCTGCCAGACATCGGTCCACCCCTGCTTTGCAAAAGCCTTATGGTCAGCTGCACCTTCAACTACAGGATAAGCCCTACTGACCACACCAGATCCATCCAGGGAGGTCATGATGCAATTTCCATCTCCTCCCACCCAGAGAGAACCTTTAGCCTTTTGGGCAAAGACCACAAAGGTCTGCTGAAAAAAGGTCCCTTAGGGACCGTTCAGGGCATAAATATTTATTTTTTTATTTTTTTAACTTATACTTTATTAAGTTTGTCATTTAACATAGCATACAAAATAAGAATAGTAAGGGAAAAAAGACCCCAAGAGTTCCATAACTCGATACAGAAATGAAATAATAGAAACATAGACTACTAGCCCACATAGAAAGGGGGAGAACACATTACCACAGAAATCAAACAAATTGCAAGAATTCACAAGGAGCAGGCTGTTCCAATACCAAACTCCAAATTATACAAATCATCTGGGACAATTCAAGAGTTGTAAAATTTAAGAAAATTTTCAAGTTGCAAAAGATCAAAGAAACAATATTGTCTACCCTGATGTACTACCTGGCATTTACAAAGGAACTTAAGAAAGAAAGTCGCTCCCAGAGCCAAAGTTTGAGGCCGAAGCTCCAGGAAAGCTTTACGATGTAATTGTGTTAGCCGGGATACATCAGGGAAGAGTGTAATTCGCTGTCCACAAAAAATAAAATTTTTAGGAAAATAAGATTTAAGTACTGAGCCTTTATCAAGTTCAGAAACAAATGTAACTAATAAAGTAGATCGAGAAGCTATAACATCTAATGATGATTCTAAAAACTCAGAAATATTTAAGCTTTCAAGTGTCACCACCTGATCCAAATCCCCTTCAGCTGCTGAGACAATCATTTTTCCCCGAGGTATATAAAAAATATTGGAAATTTTTATTTCCTCCAGATTGGAGAATAACAAGATTTTCTTCAGATATGTATAAAATAATAAAGGAGACAAATAATGAGTAATTGGGAAATTCAAACAACATAAATTTTTTGATTGAGATACATTTTCAAGTACTTTGAACTGACGATGAGAAAAAAAGACTGTCTTTAATGGACGCAGCTGAAGCAGATTGGACATTGGCATCCTTATCTACTGTGATACCGCAAGCCCTCTGATGCAAGAAAGGAAACTTTTAAATCTTGAAAAAAACAGGATTTCCCTGCAATTACGAGAAGGGACACATAGAGGGAGCAGGAGAACAAACCTGAAAGTGGAAGAACCACACCTCTATGGGCAGGACTCAGAAGCAGCTGCTCTGGATTTAAGTAGGAACAGAGCACTGCAAGAGAGAGAGCCAAGAGAGAGAGAGCCGAGAGAGCCAAGAGAGGCCAAGGTGCCAGGAAGGCAGTCAAGAGAGCCAGAAAGGCAACAGAGAAACCCCGAAGGGAAGAACCCAGAGGAGAAGCACAGGAGGAGGCAAGGAGCTTGGCAGAGACCTTCATGTGGAGAACAGGAGGCAGTGCCAAGGGAAGCTCCAGAGGCCAGACTCAGAGACCGAGGTGAGGTTACTGACAAACCCAGCAGAGCTAAAGGAAAGGAAGCTACTGGGAGAGCAGGCCTAGAGAAAGGCCATACACAACTTCAAGGGGCAGTATCACGGACTGCAGCCAAGGAAGGAAGTGCTTATCCCTCCGGTTGGAGAAGAAACCTTCAAGAGAAAAAAGGTACTTTTAAAAGCTTTTACAAAAGTAACTTGAAAGATAAAGGAAAAGTTCATAGCCTTGAGAGAAAGGATATACCTGGAGCACAAAACTCTCAGACTAGGCCTCAAGCCTTTTTCAAGAAGCCTAGAGAGGAACAAAGGGCTAGTTTTTATCTGGACAATAAGGACTGTTTTAAACCAGATATAACTGATAAGTTTTACAGGAAAAAGTTTAATGTTGCCAGAGAATGGAAGGAGCAAACTTTTAGTCCTGAAACGACAGCAAGCCCAGGGAGATATACTAGACCTAAAAGCCGACGCCCCAAACTCCCAAGCCAGCACTGGGATACAGTATGGCATGCTTTTAGGAAACCAGGTTTTAATATCCAAGAGATCTCAGAGACCTCAGTTTCAGATCCCATAGACATGGAATGGCTGCCAGGGGAATCTGAGAGCAGTGAAGATATAGAACCAATGGAATGTGACTTTTGCACAAGAAGATATCTTTGAGTAAAAGGCAAACAAATCTAACGTGTGCAAACTGTACTGGAAAGTTTATGCTTTAAGTTGGTGAAGGAACCATGTTATTTTGAGTGTTTTGCTGACTCACGTTTTGATGCAACTGAATTTATGTTCTGTTACTCATTACCTCATATTTTGAATTTCTTCATGCGAAAAGGGGAAATAAAAGCCTTTTTGTACCCTACACTTGGCAAGAGTTACTTTTTAGGTTGTTGACCCTGAGGCTGACAATGGGACCTGCTATCCCATTGACCCTCACAACAGATCAACCCTGAACCTTTTAATTCTTATGCGCTCCCCAGCCCCTGTGGAACCACTACGCCGCCACTAGAGGGGGCTGCGGGGGACACTACTCAAGACAGAACATTATCAATTTTCAACTCATGTTACATAGTAACATAGTAAATGTTGGCAGATAAAGACCAGTATGGTCCGTCTAGTCTGCGCAGTACGATGCCAAGAGTAGGTACACCTGCCGCTCCGTGCAGGCCCCCCCTCCCCATGTCTTTGTCCAGGTGTGATCCCGCCACTCCATGTAGAATATCACTATATGTTAAGGAATTAGATGGTTCAGATTATTTTGATATTTTCTTGTTGCTGTAAAGGGATCCACTGTGTCTGTCCCATGCCCTTTTGAACTCTTTCACTGTATTTGCCCCCACCACTTCCATCGGGAGTGCATTCCAAGCATCCACCACCCTTTCAGTGAAAAAGTATTTCCTGACATTGCCTTTCAATTTACCACCTTGGAGCTTCATGTTATGCCCTCTAGTTTTGCAGCTTCTCCGTCTTTGGAAGAGGATTGTTTGTTCATTATGTCTCTTTAAGTATTTAAAGGTCTGAATCACATCTCCCCTATCTCTCTTCTCCTCCAAAGTGTACATGTTTAGGTCTTCAAGTCTCTTCTCGTAAGGCTTCTGACGCAGGCTCCAAATCATTTTGGTCACCTTTCTCTGAACAGCTTCCAGTCTTTTTACATCCTTTGCAAGATATGGTCTCCAAAACTGGACACAGTATTCCAAGTGAGACCTCACCAGTGACTTGTACAGTGGCATAAGTACCTCTTCCTTTCTGCTGGTAATTCCTCTTCGTATGCAGCCCAGCATCCTCCTGGCTTTTGCCACCGCCTTGTCGCACTGTTTTGCCACCTTGAGATCTTCAGAAATAATCACTCCAAGGTCTTTCTCCTGATCCATACACACCAATCTCTCGCCCCCTATTGCGTACATTTCCCTTGGATTTCTGCTTCCCAAGTGCATGACTCTGCACTTCTTCACATTAAATCTTAATTGCCAAGCATTAGACCATTCTTCCAGCTTTTGTAGATTATTCCTCAGGTTAACCACGCCCTCGGGGAGTCCACTCTGTTGCAAATTTTCATGTCATCTGCAAAAAGACAGACTTTTCCATGCAGTCCTTCAGCAATATCACTCACAAATACATTGAACAGTGCCGGGCCCAGCACCAACCCCTGGGGCACCCCGCTAATCACCTTCCTTTCATCTGAGTGAGCTCCTTGTACCATCACCTTCTGTCGTCTGTCAGTCAACCAATTTCTGATCCAATTTACTATCTTGGGATCTATCCCTAAGCTACTGAGTTTGTTGATAAGCCTCCTATGAGGAACAGTATCAAAGGCTTTGCTGAAGTCCAGGTAGATGACATCCATCGCATGCCCCGATCTAGTTCCCCGGTCACCCAGTCAAAGAACTCAATCAGATTTGTTTGGCAAGATCGTCCTTTGGTAAAACCATGTTGCCTCGGATCTTGCAACCTGTTGGCTTTGAGAAAGTTCACAATTCACTCTTTCAGGAGCGCCTCCATTGCTTTTCCCGCCACCGAGGTAAGGCTCACAGGCCTGTAGTTTGACACTTCTTCTCTGTCACCACTTTTGTGTAGAGGTACGACATCAGCCATTCTCCAGTCCTGAGGAACCTCTCCTGTTTCCAAGGATCTGTTGAAAACATCCTTTAACGGCCCTGCAAGAACCTCCCTGAGCTCTTTCAGTATCCTGGGATGTATCTCATCTGGTCCCATGGCCTTGTCCACTTTCAGTTTTGCAAGTTGTTCTAACACATCATCTTCTGTGAATGGTGTGGTATCTACTTCATTCCCAGTTTTATATTTAGGAGTCACAGGCGGTCCTTCTCCAGGACTTTCCTTAGTAAAAACAGAACAGAAGTATTAGTTTAGCAACTTCGCTTTTTCAAAGTCACTTTCCACGAGTGTGTTCCCAGCACTTCTGAGCCCTGCAATTCCACCTCTGATCTTCCTCATTTCCCCAATATACCTGAAGAAAGTTTTGTCGCCACACTTCACATCTTTAGCCATCTTTTCCTCTGCCTTTGATTTTGCTATCCTTATTTCTCTCTTTGTCTCTTTGAGTTTTATCCTGTATTCATTTCTGTGTTCCTCTGTTTGCAAGCTTTTGAATTTTGCGAAAGCTGTTTTTTGCCTTTATTTGAGCAGCCACTTCTTTGGAAAACCACATAGGTTTTCTTCTCCCCTTGTTTTTGCTTACTTTTCTTACATATTTATCTGTTGCCACTTTTATTGCCACCTTTAGTTTAGCCCATTGCATTTCCACTTCCCTTATCTCCTTCCACCCTGTCAGCTCTTCCTTTAGGTACTCGGCCATTTTATTGAAGTCTGTGTTTTTGAAGTTTAGGACCTTGAGCTTGCTATGATTGGCCTGTACCATGGCTTTTATCTCAAATCACACCGTGTGATGATCGCTGCTGCTTACAGGGGCACCCACGCAGACATTCGACACGCTATCACCGTTGGTGAGCACTAAATCCAGTGTTGAGCTTTCCCTAGTTGGTTCCATCACCACTTGTCTAAGTAATGCGTCTTGGAGAGCATTCACAATTTTTTTGCTTCTTTCCAGATTTGCAGAAGGAGTAATCCAATTTACATCAGGTAGATTAAAGTCACCCAATATGATTGCTTCTCCCTTTGTGGCTATCTTGGCAATATCTATAATCAATTCGTTATCTATCTCTTCAGTTTGTGTCGGAGGTCTGTATACTACAGCAGTGTGGATGACAGTGCCATCTCCTCTTTCCAACACAATCCAGAGCGCTTCTTCTTTTCCCCATGCCCCCTGCATTTCAGTAGCTTTAATATTACCCTTGACATACAAGGCTACACCTCCTCCTCTTCCATTTTCTTTGTCTCTTCTGAATAGATTATACCAGCTATGGCTATATCCCAATCATGTGATTCATTTATCCAGGTTTCTGTAATGGCCACAATGTCCAAATCCATTTCCACCATTAGGGCTTCCAGGTGTGGAACTTTGTTGGCTAAGCTTCGAGCATTAGTGCTCATTGCTTTCCAGGATTTAACTGGCTTGTGTGTATTTTGCATTGTTTTTGTTCTGCCCACATCCTCCCGCTTGTTTTTGATGTGTGGTTTAAAAGTGTGGCTGTTTCTGATGTTATTCTGCTTTTGCAGGGGGTGACGTCCAGAGCTTGACCTTCCACATCTGTATTCACTTTCTGCTTTAAGTACTTCAACAACTTGGTTTGTATTCCTGCTGGCTGAAGAGTCTGAGAGGCACTTGACTATCTTCTCTCCATTGATCTGTGTTCCTAAGTAGGTGCCTCTGATGATGGAATCCACAAGTATTAGTAGTTTGCTGTTTGGTGAGGTTTTCTTCATATTTGGTCCTCTAGCAGGAGATTGGGCATTGTCTGTCTCATTTAAGGGCTCTTCAGTTTCTTTGGATTGGGCATCCTCATTAGCCAAGGCAGAGTAGACATTATGCAGGGATGTTTCCTGATGCATAGGATGTCTTTGTGTCACAGGTCGCAATCTACCAGATCCCACTGTGATCCATTTATTCCAGGGGTGTTTGATTCTTTGTTGGAGTGATGGTGGACGCTGTTCAGTTTGTATCTTAGAAGAGGTGTGTTTCATTTCAGCCATTTCCTCCCTGAGTTCCATGTCCTCATTAGGCAAGGCAGAGGAGGCATTAAGCAGGGATATCTCTTTATGCATAGGATATCTGTGTGTTACAGGTCGCAATCTACCAGAACCCACTGTGATCCATTTGTCCCTGGGGTGTTTGATTCTTTGTGGGAACGGTGGTGGACGTTGTTCAGTTTGTATCCTAGAAGAGGTGCGCTTCATTGCAGCCAGTTCCTCCCTCAGTAGGGTCACTTCTTTATGCTTGGCAGCTAGGTCTTCCCATAGTAGTGTCAGTTGTTTATGTATGGCAGCTGACCTGAAGCACAGAGGACAAGCTCTCAGGTTCCAAATGATTTGTCTTGGAATAAATGTACCACAGTTATTGCATTGAATACACGACATGCTGAATAAGCAGTCCTAGAAGAAGAAGAAAGGAAGAAGAAGGGGAAGGCATTAACCCAAGTTCAAAGGATAGATGGCAACGAATGCGACCACTATATAGGCAATGTAGCCCCTGGGGTGGGTGGGAGGAGGGGTAGGGTGGGCGGGAACCTAAGTGTCTCTGGCCAGTAGGCTGTTCCTGAACTAGGGCACCCACAGATATCTGCTCCAAGGCTACACAGGAAAGCAGTCAGTCTGAATATCCCCAAACTTAATGTATAGTCACAGTTAACCTTATATTGGCGATATCCCCAAAAAACAAACACTTAAACTCTATATTGGTAGCTAGAAACCAGCAAAGATAATAAGAAATTTAAAGTCTTAGCTTCTGACTTTCTGAGCACTCCAGAGTTCAGGCCCCAGTAGTCTAAATATCCCCAAATGTAATGTATAGCTACAGTTAACCTTATATCACTTAACTTTGCCACAGAGTCTCTAGTAAAGTCTTGTAATTTGCTCAAGGTGTCACTCAAAGCAGCCTTAGTTCTCAAGACTACCGTCTAGATATCCTTATGTGAAATCTCCCGCTCCAGGGAGGCTTCTTGCAAGTCACCAGAAATAGAAGGCAACTGCAAAACTTTAGACATCGGAGCAGATGTAACTATCAGAGCTTGAGTCAACACCAAGGGCTGACTAGACACCAGTTGTGATCCCAAGGGGGAAACCAAATCATGGGAACCCTTCTCTTTCTCAAATACAGCTAGCCCAGGAGATAAGGGTTGGGTTAACTCCAACTACTGGAGACAAATCTAAAGGTGAACCAGTACTTACAGAAGCAGACAAGACAGACAAGGTTTCTTCACCAAGGACTTATTGAGGGGGCCATCTCCTTTTGGGGCTTTTATCGTTGATTCTACCGGGATGACTTTCTTCTTTTGCTTGTCCATCTTCCAGCCACTTCCCTTGGAATCACTCCGAGCGCCGAAGGGGTGCCAAAGCATCATGTCCTGCCTCTTTGGGCAGATGCCCGTGGCTGCGTCCTGCTGAAGGGGCCGCATTTTTATCAGGCCTCAAGGATGTCACCACTGTTTGTTAAAGCACCTGCAGAGCTGGAAACAGCTGCACCAAAGATCTCACTCCCAGGGGCATAAATATTTATTCACTTCCTGGTTCTCAATATTTATTTTATTTATTTAACATTTCTTCTATATCACTTTTTGTGCTATAAAATATGGCCCACAATCCACACAACTCGCCCCTGGCTATCCCCATCAGCTTTGTAAAGAGTGAAGGGAATCCTAGCACTAATCAAAATAGCTATCCCCCCCGCTTTTTTGTATTATAGGCAGAGTAGTAAAGCTTGCCCTAATGCTTGTCATGAGGTTTCTCTATCTCCATGGGTATGAGCTGGACCTTCTGCAAGAGAGCAATATCGCTCTCTCCTTGTGGAGGTGTGCCAACACCCGCTTACGCTTTATGGGGTTGTTAAGTCCCCCTAACATTCAAGGTAGGAATCCTGAGCCTCGTGGCCATGTATACTGTACAGTTGCATATACAAATACCCGCTTACTAACTCCGTTCATCATCCACCCCCCCCACCAGCCAGACGTGCACCTGAAAAAAAAAACAAAAACAACCAACCAACCAAAACAAATATGCATCTAACCACCGTTCCTCTTTTAAGTAATCACACATGCCCATTAGACTGCCACTTCAGTTCGCCTTGAGCCGAAACATCCATACAGTCCCCATATCCATACATTCACTGTACCACCGAGAGACAGTGACATCCATAATCTAAGTCAAAGCAAGCCCTGATCGCCCTTCCAGTATCATATTCCAAGCCTCAATTTATATGCATGGCCCAGTACGGCCCCTTCAATGGAAATAAGAGCCTACCCTCACAAATTCTCTCACGTCATGTGTAAAGCACACACACCTAATAGAGACAAAACACACAAAAAGACAAACACACAAAAAAAAACCCCACCCCCGAATCCACATCAGCCCCTTAAAACCAACAGTTCTCCCCCACAGCCAAATATGCACCTAAACCAGACAACCGTTACAGGCTGCCAGACCTAACAGGGAATGGAGAGAGAAACACTACATTTTGACACACACACACACGCTGTCTCCCCTACTCCATCCCATCCCTCTCATCCCACAGCACTAAATTACAACCAGGCCTATGATCAACGTCCACACCTCCCCCCCCCCCCAGTGATGAACTCCCTGATAATTTATTTATTTTATTTATTTAACAATTATTTCTATACCGCTCTTTCCCAAGTATCAAGTGCGGTTTACAATGAACAGTATGTAATATGGTATGGGTAATATCATACCAAGTCATTTTACATAGAACAGGTGGAACTAGATACAGGTACAATATAAAGTTTGAACATTAAACTATTAGAACAATATAAAAGTTTGAACATTAAACTATTAGAACATATTTACATTGTAGATATTTACAAATTATATCATTTATCACTTGTGGTTGTATACATTATTCTAAACTTCAAAGCACGTAGTTATAGATATTTGTAGTATGGTTGTTAACCTGTGTCTCTGTGTAGTCTGGTTAGATTCTGCTTCTTTGTAGTGTAATGAGAATAAATGGGTTTTCAGTTTTTTTCTAAATTCCTTTATGTCTGACAGTGAGCGAATGTTGTCAGGAAGGTTATTCCAGAGGATAGGTGCTGAATGTGAGAAGGCTCTCTTGTTGGTTTGTTTTCTAGCTTTTGTGTAATCTTTTGGTACTGCTATAGTGTTTGTGTTTCTACTCCTTTGTGAGCGTTTATCCATTTCTACATTTATGAGTGTATTGAGAACAGATGGTGCTAAGTTATTTATTAGCTTAAATGTGGTTAGAAGAATCTTGTATTTTATTCTGCTGTAAATAGGTAATAAGATAAATAGATAAGAAGAAAAAAGGAAAAGGGGTAAGTAAATAAAGGTAGGACCCAGAACTGAATCAGCAGAGAAACTAAGCAAGAAACAAAATTCAGATCAAATTGCAGACCAACACTCTCACCCAAATCCTGAGCACTACATGCTGCTGGGCACTCAGGCACACAATCATAAACATCTGGAGCTACACATGGTGTCATAACTTAGGACAGACTAAACTCCCTGAGCCCACCCCATCAGTCATCTCCTGTGGGTTGGCATTTCTAGGGGGCACAATTGGAACTACCCCACAATCAGAACACATATAACGCAAACTAGAATAACAGAGAACTCTACCTATGGACAGTAGTGAGCTAAGAAACAAAACGGCTATTAGAATAAGGCACTATAGTCAGTATGACATCATTCAGCACACACACCCTAATGGGAACACCACCTGTGCATGCTACCACCCACCCTCAAGATACCAGACAACCTCACTCAAAACAGAGCAGACGTAAGTGCACTCACACAACCGTACCAAACACTCACGACAACACAAAGCATTTAGGGCATGCCATATCACCAAGCCATTCATACCACACACATCAGTAAACAGCAAAGAACTCTTCCGATGAACCACTATGAGATGGGCTCAATGGCCCCTCTCAGTACTTCCCCACCTGCACCAAGGGTGCCTAGGGCAGGAAAGCCCAAACAGATACAAACAAAACAAAACAAAAAAAAGCACCCCACCAAACCTTAGCGAGGAGAGAGCAAGGTTAACAGGTACAGAGTAAAAGTGCTGCGTACGACTGGTAGCGCTATACAAATGCTCAATAGTATTAATAGTAGTAAAACTATGATAGGACTACACCAACAGTACAGCATACCAGTCACTTTAACATAAAAGTCCCTCCTGCTTGCATCTCACTCTCTGGCAGATCCTGGAGCAGAAATTTGCTCCTAGTTGCTACCATGCTCCAAGGATGAAGCAGTAGTTATAGGGCTATATGCGGTCAGCAGGGTATGGGGATCAGCAACACCTTCTGATGCCGGCCTTCCAGTCTGCTGACAATCCACGCGGTCACCCCCAGTAGTCTCTACCATGGGCTGTTCATTGCTAGGAGAGGCCCATGCAGAGGTATCTGGCGAGCTGCCCTGTACCTGCTCCAAGAGTTTCTGCATCACCTCAGGGGAATGCAGAAAGCAGCACTCTCTCTGCACACCAGAACAGTCAGCCGTGCTGGAAACCAAATGTTACTCGCAAACGGGCTTTAGCCAGAGCATCTCTGTACTGAACCAGAGTCTTCTGCTTCCTCACAATCTTCACACTCATGTCTGGGAAATTTTCCAGTTCTTCTAAGCTACTGATTTAGACTTACGTGCCTCCAAGATGACATGCTCTTTCTCCTGGTAGCAGAGGAGATGAACTATGAGGGCTCGTGGCCATTTCCAAGGTCCTGGGTGAGGTCTGATTTCTCTATGTGCCCTCTCAGTTTCATATGAGGGGGGGGGGGTGATCTGATTGGGAAAACATGCATCTAGCAGGGCTTTCACAAAGCCCCATACATTGGGTAGCTCTGCCCCTTCGGGAACACAGAAAATACGAATATGCTGACAGCGATCTCTGTTCTTGTGATCTTTGGCTTTGTCTTCAAGCCATTGCATTGCCTTTTTCAGCTGCTTCAACTCCTCCGCTGCCCGGGATTCCCGATCTTCAACTGCACTAACAAGTTCTTCAATATCTGTAATGCAGGAAACCAAAGAATCAAAGCGCTCCGTGAAACTGGCTACAATGGTAGAAATCATTTCAGCCTTAGAACTCCAGATTTCTTGTAACATAAGAGCCATATTGTTGGCCCCCTTCGGGCCAGAACCACCACCATCAGAAGGCTCGTCATCCACTTCCTTTGCAAAACTCGGCCCGGATTCAGATGGTAAGGATTTCTTTGCTTTATTGGCGTATAATTCTTTAATTGTCTTTTCAGGGTGAGCTTTGGGCATCTTCGGCATGGGGCTGGTCTGGCACTGCAAAAATAGCAGGGGAATTGAGGCAAATATAAACGGTTTTAATAATGCGATGCCTCAAAGCTAGGCAAAATCCTCCCAGTCACATCAGTGCCTGAACCGGAAGCCCTCATATTGAGATCTTTAAGTCTGTTCCTATATGCCTTATGACAAAACCCACTGCACATGTTGGTTGCCACCCTCTGCACTGACTCCATCCTGTTTATATGCTTTTGAAGGTGTGGTCTCCAGAATTGCATACAATACGCCAAATAAGGTCTCATCAAAAAATATCACAGAGGCACTATCACCTCCTTCTTCCTGCTGGACATTCCTCTCTCTATGCACCCAAGCATCCTTCTGGCTTTTGCCATTGATGTTTCTACCTGTTTAGCCCCCTTAAGTTCATTAGAAACTATCGCACCTAGGTCCTGCTCTTCTTTCAAGGACAGAAGTACTCTATCCCCTATACTGACCAATTGACCGCTTTGACCCGGTGAAAAGCGGGATATAAATACAGCTAAATAAAATAAATAAATAAAATAAAAATACTGTACTACTCCCTTGGATTTTTGCATTTTTTTAGTGTTAAATATCAGCTGCCAAATTTGCAACCATTCTTCAAGCTTCGCTAGATCTCTCCTTATGTAGTCTACTCCTTCCTGGATGTCTATCTTTTTGCAGCTTTCGGTATCTGCTGGAGAGCTTGGATGCCTCAAGAAGCAACTTGTTAGTGTACTTCTTACTACCACGGATGCTTTCTCTGGTTCACCTCCTTTTTATCAGAATGTTCTTTTTCTGTATTTAAAAATTTCTATACTTCTGCTCCTCATCTATTGGTGTGTGGGGTAGGGCCATACCAAGGGCTGTGCTTCTGCACAGGGTGCTGATACTAAAGGGGTGCCAATACCATCACTGGGCTTCCAGAAAGCCTGACAACAGCGAGTTCCTGCATGTGGCTAGTGGCTAGGTAGGCAGGGATGCACCAGGTTCCCAAGTCGCACAGGGCACATTTCTAGTTTGGTATAGTCCTGGTGTGAGGTGTCACAGGGTTCAGTGTTAGCTCCCCTTCTTTTTAACATTTTTCTCATCCTTCTGGGAATATGAATTAAAGAGGCAAGAATCAGCACATATTGCTATGTGGATGATGTCCTTCTTATAGCTTACACAACAACAAAGGATAGCAAACTCACACAACAGTGCAGATGATGGCACGACTTGGAGTGAGAAGCTAATCAATTGAGATGCCTTCTGATTGAAACAAAATAAGTTTATAGGAAGACTGAAGTGTCTTTACAGTGCTTTGATCTTTTTTTAAGGGATTGTGACTGCTGTATTTGAAAAAGTGAGATTACTGTATCCATGATGCAGGTGACCTCCATATCGTAGCTGTGTTTGGGTCCTTTTTATTGTCACTGTTCTATCAGAGTTTAGTCTTTTCTTTGGCTTCTTACTCCTGCTGTCGTCATCTTGTAGCTTATACAGACTTCTGGTCACCAGATTTAACTCCCCTAAATTGCTGCATGAGCAAAGTTGTTGCTTGGCTTAAATTGAATCCTAAAAAAACACAGCCACATGGCTCACAGAGAGTTGTAGTAGTTCTCCCACTGTCTTACCACCTCTTGATGATTCACCTACTGAGAGTACACAGACATTTAAATACTTGGGAGTGTTTCTAGACACTGAGCGTTCTTTTGAAAGCTAGGTTAGGGCTGTGGTTAAAAAAAACCTTCTATATGTTCTTTCATGGACATTACAACTCAAAAGAATCTAATTCTTAGTTTTATTATCTCTCAACTTGACTACTGTAATTCTGTCTGTTAGTCTTTATACATCTGAGTTGAAGAGCTTACAGACTATTCAAAATACAGCTGTTAGGAATTTGACCCATGCATATACATTTGATCGTGCGACTCCTTTATTAATACAGCAGCACTGACTTCCAGTGCTTTCCTGGATATACTTTAAAATTCTGGCTTTGGCCCATAAAGCACTATATTCCGGTACTCAAACTTATTTATCCTCACTAATCACTCTGCATATGCCAGCTTGTATGTTACATTTCATTATGAGAACCGATTGTCCGTGCTCCCTGTCTCTCATGCCATACTGGATGATCTGCATTTTTCTTTAAAGCCCCTGCTTTTTGGAATGACCTACCCTTACAAATTATGCTTGGAACCATCTTTATAAAAAATTCAGAGCTGCCTTAAAAACACATCATTTTGAGGAGGCGTTTGAGGACCTTTGACTGATGGGGACTGAGGGATGGCCAGTACCGCCTGGAGAATCTACCTGTTTAATAGTTTCTTTTCTATCTTATGGAGTCCTTGTTATCTTTTCCTCCTTTAGTGGATTATAAACCACTTAGTTCATATTGAAAGGTGGTATAGCATGATAATAAACCATTTCACTTCATTTTATTGATAAAAAAATGTATATACCGCCAGCCTTGAATGCGTGCCAAAGACAGTGTATCAAATCTAAATAAACTGTAAAGTTTGACTAGGAAGTCAAACAATGGTTCACAATACACAAAAACAAATTACTAGCTAAGACCACCTACCTCAGCAAGACCAAATCATAGCCAGTTACAATAACAGCAGGACCATATCATAAAACTTGGTGTGTGATGCCACTACAGCTTGAGCTCTCACAGCTGTGGCTGTTAATGTGGCTTTGCCCAAGGCCACATGGCAAGCGATCTCAGCAGAAGGAGGGCTTCAGCTCAGGGCTTCTGGTTCCCAGCTCATTCCTCTCACCATCAGGCCTCTCCAGTATGGCCATCTTGATGAGCTGCACAGTAGAATACAGCTGATGGTATTCAGAACTAGGGAATGGGAAGAAGTTAAATAGTGCTAGTTTGCCAGGTCTGATTTTATACTTCTAGCCTAACGGATGCAGGGAATCTTGAGGGAAACTGGACTTATAAGTTTCTAGGTGTAGTGAGATAAAACCAAGGTGGACTGAAATTGATCTCGAAGAACTTGGGTCATTTACTAACTCTGTTGCAAGTTCTTATTATTGATAAACCTATTAGATGGTTTTTTCAGTAGACCTGATGCTTTTAATCTCTTTGGGCTTTGTGATTTGTACTTTATTTATAAATTATTTATTATTTATTTAAAGGATTTTTATTCCACTCTGTTTAATGTTCTAGATGGATCCCAATTAGACACACATAATAAGCAAAATAATGAAATAAAATACACATGGGGCCCGATATTCAAAGCAATTAACGTGGTTAGCAGACGTGCTAACTGTGTTAATCATAGTGAATGGGATATTCGTAGTGAATGCTGGATATCCGTAGGTGCTGCTACTCAGCGGCCTGATGCAACTGGTTAGCATCGGGGCATTTTGGGGGCATTCTGTGGGTGGCTCCCGGGGACAACCTGGCAGGGGCGATATTTAGCCGCTGCTTGGTTATCCCTTGGCGGAGAAAGTTAGGACAGCCTTCAATTGTGCCTAACATTTGCTACCAAAGCTAAGCAGGCAGAGGCTGAACATCACTGGTGTAGTTGAAATTCCTCCTTTAATGATGGTTCAGAGACCTTCCATTTAAAACTAGTCACACATTTCGTTTATCGTGTTACGCAAGTGTATGAAGAAATAATGGGGACATATCTTTTAAAGTATAGATAGAATGCTAAGAGTGCAAGCTGCCAAGTGTAAAGCATGTATACCTAGGCATCCAACTAGTGGGTGGCACAGGAAATTACAAGATAAGTTTCCGAATTATTTTGAAGTTGCTTGGCATTTCCTTGTGCAATAATTGCCTTTCAAGATTATGTGGACATTTTAGATTCTTATCCATGGTAGGAGACCAGAAACACAGGGAAAGCTGCCAAGTACTCTAATACCATAGATTAGTTTGCTGGCAAAATGCAAGCTGCTCGATTGTCTTACTTCAACAAAGGCTAACACCTTGTAATGAAGACGTGCAGTTTATTTACAAACAAAGTAAGGAAACATTTAGAAAGACAAGTAATTCTCTTAGTTACACATGAGTAGTTAGAAAAGATAACTAGAATGCACACTTAATTACAGTACTGAAAGAATTATGAGAGAATGCAGCTATGTACAAAGAATATACTTCACCAAACTTGTCATAAGCCCTTTACACATCAGCTGGGAGCGCTCAGCGAGAGGAACTGATGACAGTCTAGGATACTTCATGCTTGGCCAAGCAGATCTACGCTCTGTCTGTTCTGGATATTCTCTGTACTTATATGTTGCAGCCAGCTCTCACCCATGAGCTTCTCTCCACCCCATCCACCTTTTTTGCTTCGGTTTCCGGGCAGGCTTTTGATTACCCCCCTTGGTGTTAGAAGCTCAAACTTACACAGTCAGACATGGTCAGACATCTGAGAATGCTCAAAGGACACATCCTCCATGACCTAAGTGTTCTTTTGTTATCATTAATGGGTCTCTGTCAAGGGAGACACCCAAAAGCATCTCAAAGCTTTTACATTATAATTGATGAATTCTTATCCTGTCCAAGAGAATTGTTCAAAGGCCAAGGGAAGAATTCTGTCTCCCTCTCTGATCTCTTAACACTCCCCAGGCTAGATGTGTAAAAATCTCTCATCTCTGGAGCAAGTTGGCTCAGATAAAGTACAATATCCTTTGCTGATCCAAAAATCCATATAAATCTTTAATTAGTAATACATTCCACCCTTGAATCAACAAGGATATTGTACGTAAGCAATGGCTGAATCGCATTTGTAATTCATTTAGAAATACAATAATAACAACATGGGCTTAAACATAGTGGATAGCATTAAGGCAAACGCTGGAGGGGACAAGCCTCAGTGTAATTTGGGTGATATTTTCCCATCCCCCCCCCCTCAGCATTACAATTGTCAAAGCCAAATGGCTTGTAGATCTCAGCTATCTTTATCAGTTCCCCATGCAGTGGGGGACTCATTTCACCTGCACATTCAGAACTTTTTCCCACTGTACATCTGCCCCATAGACTCTAATAACTAAAATCTGGGGAACAGGTGACATAAGCAATTGGGCACATGATGTTCAGCAGAAAAAATCTGAGATACTAAAATTACAGTTACTTTCCAAGGAAACAATAACAATACATAAGAAAAAAAAAAAATCATTCACAAAAGTCCACAAAAGTCCAATAGTCCTTTTCCTATTTTCAGATAATTTGGCCTGCTTCTCAGCAGTTTTTCAGGACTCCGTAGCGTCATTTTCACCTTTCTCTGAAGTTTAAACTTGGCCTCTCTCAACAGTTGAACCTCTCATTCTCGTAGGTGGACATCTTGGCCTTTCTTTCATTGCGACACATTGAAGTAGATAGGGACTTCCTCACACGTTTCTGCGGTGTGTAGTCCAGATCTCTCGGGATGGTCTGCTCCATCTGGACTCTGGTCAATTCCCTCCGCTAGACTCTCCGGCTTGCAGTTGGTGACATGGCTCCAGGCCTCATTCAGAAGAGCAGCGCCAATATTAAATGAAAAGACTAAAAAAATTCTAGGTTAGACTTTACAATAAGACAAACTTAATTTCATCTATATTTACTAAGATCATATCCTACAGATAATAAATATTGCTTTTATAAACTTTCAGTGATCTATTAGTAACTATCTCGTATGGTGTCAATCTTATCTCGCAGTTTGATTAACTCCTTGTCTCTCTATCACTGGAAATTCATTTTGCTTGTAGGAAATATTCCATTTTGCCCTTGAATGACCTTTACATGTTTCAGATCAGACAAGCTGCACATACGTGTTCTGCAATTTTGACAAGTTTTAGAATTATACCCAATTGTGTGAGAATTTGTCATCAAATCATCCCCCTTTGCCTCTGCATGCCTGGCCAGGACATACAGAGGAAAAGTGAGGCACAAAGCATCCAGAAGTACCACATGGCCAGTGTGGGTTTTCCAAAGCTCATCAGGGTGCAAGGTGCACCTAGCCTGTCTCCAAATATCTATTTCTTCCAATTGTTGAGTATGACTTCCTGAATTGAAGCTTCTGGAGACGGCATAGTTGAATAAAGTGCTCATAATTTTTTTTGTTTACATATTCATTAGACAGATACATCACTTCAAATTACCTTCATCAGTTTCTTGTCTATCACAGTTTCCCCTTTAATATTCCACTTCATCCCTCATAACACAACACTTTTTCATCACCTGCATCATTCCACCAACTACTTACATAGGTCCTTTTCCTGTTTCTTTTATACCACACTATTGTATCCTTATTTGGCAAGGCTGCTAAGAATATCAAACAATTGTTAATAACTTAAATTTAGATTCTTCTCAATAAGATAACAGTATGAGTAAACAGTGTCCCTTTCCCATCAACTTAATTGGTCCAGTGCTAAGTGGACATATGCTCATTCTAAAATAGGAACAATCTGGGTAAAATCCTTACAATATAAAATTATTATTTTGCAGCATTCTATAACATCAACCCCAATAGAAAGAAATATGGCTCATCTCTCACGTATAACTAGAATCTATCGTATACCCTGTCCTCAGTGAGAGTGCTGTTAGACTGATTTTAAAATTGCAGTGTTCACAAGGATTTGTATAAGCTACTCATTAATTATGGTGTCAAAAAGAGATCCTTTTGAGGTGAGAGATCCGAGAGGGTACAAGGCATTGGTGGCTAGGCCTCATCTTCAGGTCCTTCTTGGATTGCAAGGCATTCATGACTATCCTCGGGTTCTTCTCGGCCTATGCTCCCCCTGCCTATCTATGTCTCTTCAGAGGCATAAATATGCAAGGTTCCTGTTCTTCAGGCCTTGTGGGTCCTCAAGGAGTCTTAGAGCTTGGTAGCCCAGATCATCACACTGGAAGCAGCACATTTAGCCTAGGCTGTGGCCTCACCTTTCTGCCTCTCTCTCTCTCTCTTATTCTTTTTCTCAAACCTCCTGGACCATTGCTGACAAGCAAGATTTGGTTTTATCCAATCAACTCAAGTTCTCATTTTCTGGGAACTCAGTTCCATCTTTAATCTATATTTGTTCTATATAGCTTGAGAACAGAGCAATTTCATATCAGCCTCTGTCTAAAATTTCATCAAACTTATTAATATTTTAATTGCTGTGTGTGTACTGGACCTCTGCGTAATGTACTATTACCACAAGTGTCATAAGTGCAAGTGTATAAACTACCAACTTAATATCTCACAATGCTGCAACATATATCTGTTTTATATCTATTTTCTCAGGAACTGTACTGAAAATGAAATATAAACTTTTAGAACAAAGTACACTTTTTCTCTAAAATTCAAATACAGGAAAACAGGTGTCCCTCAGTCGTTAGCACAAAGCTTAAAGTAATTATCTTGAAGCTCACAGTTCAGGCTCAAGTGAGGTGAAACTTCTAAGAGGTGAAAATTGTTCTTGGTTACATTTAAATTAACATGTTATCTTCAACACAGCCAGTAGAACAAACCATTGTCTTTTGTCCTTCTGGCAGATGTGACTGAACAATTAACCTATAGTTATAGCTGTTTATGTTTAACTATGCCCCCTGGGGTGCTTGCCACAATTAAAAAAAAAATCCTCCTTTAACTTTTAGGTTTGCCTGGTAGCATATACAGTCAAAGACAAAGAACAGATGCATAACATATTAATGATAAAGATCACCCTCTCACTTACTCAGGATTCAATGCCCCACCGTCCTGTCAGGATTCTCAACCTCCACTTTGGAGGAAAAAAAAAAGTTTGCCTTGTTTATTTGAGCTAGTCACTTCAGCATTCAGGGACTATAAAATCTACTGGAATAGCCAGTAATGAAAGAAAAATAGTTTTTTACTACAAACATTTGAATACAGAACAAATCAAAGCTTACAAGTGCTTTATACCTAACAGCTTATCTGATCAGAGTTTCTCTTAACCAGGGACCTTAAAAAAAAAGGTCTTCACTTCTTCATAATCTTATAAGGATTTTCCATAACAATTAATACTAACTGTACAGGATAGGCATTTTGTTCAAAGCACTGAATTAAACATCTTTGCAGCACAAGGTTACATATTTTCCCAAACAAAACTGATCTTGTATCAGTGGGTCAGAACCAATCATACAGAACAAATCAAAGCTTACAAGTGCATTATACCTGATCTTGTATCAGTGGGTCAGAATTAATCAAACAGAATTTCTTATCACCATGATCTATCATTAATCTCTTGTTGATTAAAATCCTCCACAGTATCTTCTAGATTAACTCCTCCAGGATTTTGGGGAGTACTCAGCACTTTCCTCCTATAAATTGCTTAGCAATAGACGTGCATTTTCTTTTTCTTTCTTTTTCCCCGTCTCCTACGGTATTTATACTGAGCCACCCTCTCAGCAACTTGCTGATAAATGTCTATTTTATCTGTCCATGCAATCAAATCTAATTTGCTAGAATTTGTCTGATGCATCTTACAATATGCAGACAACAAAAGCAATCTCCTTCTCCCTAAGGTATGCAATTCTGTTCCTTTTTCAACAGGTATTTTTTGCAAGCATGTAAGGGAATTAACAGGTTTATCATCTTTTAAAACAGATTCCGAATTCTCACTTAGTCCTGACCCATAATAACACTCTCTAGCTAATATTTCATAAAAAGCCTGATACCCGCTATGAATATTTACAATATTCACAGTATTTACACTATTTTCTTTTCTTTTCAACATTGTCCAAGCCTTTTTTCCGTACCCCACTTCTGGTACCAAATGTCTTACTTCAACAAAGGCTAACACCTTGTAATGAAGACGTGCAGTTTATTTACAAACAAAGTAAGGAAACATTTAGAAAGACAAGTAATTCTCTTAGTTACACATGAGTAGTTAGAAAAGATAACTAGAATGCACACTTAATTACAGTACTGAAAGAATTATGAGAGAATGCAGCTATGTACAAAGAATATACTTCACCAAACTTGTCATAAGCCCTTTACACATCAGCTGGGAGCGCTCAGCGAGAGGAACTGATGACAGTCTAGGATACTTCATGCTTGGCCAAGCAGATCTACGCTCTGTCTGTTCTGGATATTCTCTGTACTTATATGTTGCAGCCAGCTCTCACCCATGAGCTTCTCTCCACCCCATCCACCTTTTTTGCTTCGGTTTCCGGGCAGGCTTTTGATTACCCCCCTTGGTGTTAGAAGCTCAAACTTACACAGTCAGACATGGTCAGACATCTGAGAATGCTCAAAGGACACATCCTCCATGGCCTAAGTGTTCTTTTGTTATCATTAATGGGTCTCTGTCAAGGGAGACACCCAAAAGCATCTCAAAGCTTTTACATTATAATTGATGAATTCTTATCCTGTCCAAGAGAATTGTTCAAAGGCCAAGGGAAGAATTCTGTCTCCCTCTCTGATCTCTTAACACTCCCCAGGCTAGATGTGTAAAAATCTCTCATCTCTGGAGCAAGTTGGCTCAGATAAAGTACAATATCCTTTGCTGATCCAAAAATCCATATAAATCTTTAATTAGTAATACACTCGATACAGCTACAAACAAAACAAAAATCCCCACTGACTCTTACTCATTGACTATTCAGTCCAAAACAAGAGCCCTTGAGAGAAAACTTAGGGAACAAATAAGGGTCATCTACAACATATGCACAAAATCAAAATCAATACTTAATATTAGACCCTCAAAACAGAGACAAACCAAGAATGTGTAATGAAAGACTGAGAAGCCTACATACCAGCCTGAGAAATGGAAACACGCATAAAGGATGTCTCAGACAAGGAGAACAGGATTACACTAAGGCGAACCAAACGCCTATAGCAAAGCTATCTCCGCTTGATCTCCCTCAATGTCAGTCATAGGCAATAATGTATGTTACTTTTTAATGCATTTAAAATAATTAAAAACACTTAGCTGTAGGTAGAGAACCCTCAGACAAGACGAACACACTCAGTCATGCTGGAAATGTCACAAAATGAATGTCAGTGGCGACTCGCGTTTCGCCTAAACAGTTTCAAAAGGCTGCATCAGGACAGGACAAACAGCATCTCTAATGTTCGATACAGCTAACAAAAGCAACAAAACCCAGATATTTATTTATTGATGTATTTATTTAGCAATGCTTATATACTGCTTTTCAATGAGTCAAAGCAGTGTACATTCAGGTACGGTATATATTTTCCTTGTCCCTGAAGAGCTCACAATCTATGTTTTGTATCTGAGGCAATAGAGGGTTAAGTGGTTTGCCCAAGGCCATAAGGAGCACCTGATAGAACAATACAGAATTGTTTTAAAGTGACCAACCATCCTGTATTATACTGGACAATCCCATATTTTAAGGATTTGTCTCTGGAATCGTATTACTTCAGTCGGGAAGCCTAAATATTCCCTAATTTATTTGGCCTTCTTCTCCACTTCTCCACATTTGTACCAGTGGACTTCTCTACTCCAGCTGAAATTTTCAAAGGCAAACTCTATTTATATGAGACTATTTCCATCAGAGACACAGAAACATATATACATGTATGCACTCTGTTGTACTTCCATCAAACACACATGCACATGCATTCATCCCCCCTCACCCACTAAATCAGGTACACACATGCACACTGGCACTTTTCAGACAGACCAATTCTGTCTCTGACTGTCTACTGGTGCTGTGCTGCTTCTGCAAGCCTCTACTTCAATGCCCCCAGTTCTTGCTTTTGCTACCAGTTTTTTTCTCAGTCTCCAATAGCCTCCTCACAATTTACCCCATTCCTCTTACATTTCTATTCTTTCTCAGCAACCCCACTCACCCCTATCAAGAAACCCACTTATTCCACTGACTTTCTCCCAGACCCTGTGCAGAAAATCATCCCACCCTTCCTGTGACTAGTGCAGCCTTTCCATTGGCTGGAATCTATCACTTACTCTACACAGTGAGGGGGAAGCATTGGAGAGCTGTAGAGCTAAACTCTAAAAAAAAGTACCCATACAATTTAGACATCATTCTAAGACAGCTACTTTACAAAGTTGTAGAATCACAAAGCCAGTCAGTAGGCTGCAGCAGACATAGCCAGCCAATAAGAAGCTGGGGTAGGTGAGAGCAGTAGCTAGGATACAGAAACCTTCCTTTCTCCCTTGTCCTACAGTTCTGGAGTGTGGTGTTTTTGCTACAGATATACAGACCTATAGGACAGGGGTTCTCAACCCTGTCCTCGGGACCCACCTAGCTAGTCGGGTTTTCAGGATAATCACAATGAATATGTATGAGAGAGATTTGCATAAGCTGCCTCCATTATATGCAAATGTATACATGCATATTCATTGTGGTTATCCTGAAAACCCGACTGGCTAGGTGGGTCCCGAGGACAGGGTTGAGAACCCCTGCTATAGGAGAAACTATTGGGGGTGCTCAAAAAAAGTGATTTTCCAAAAAACTCACCCCTTCAACCATGGACCATCATCATTGCCCCAGACCTCGATGCAAAGGTGGAGGAACCCTCATTCTAATGAATAAACAACTAGACTTCAAACTTACTAGTAGCCTATCAACCTCGATACTAAACATCCTAAAACTAGAAAACAAACAATTATCAGTATCCCTAATATATAGATCCCCAACCTCTGAATCAGATGACTTCTCTACCATAATAGAACAAGCATGTAAGCACTCCAACAAAGGAAAGCCTCTAATATTCCTAGGTGACTTGAACCTAAACTCAGCTTCTCCAACACAAGCTTTGGCGTTCCTTGATGCCTTAACCTCACTGGACCTCATTCAAATCATAGAGACACAGACACACAGCGGAGGGAACACCCTTGACCTCATATTTGCACCCTCAAGACTCCACTCAAATAACTCTTCCATCCCCTACCAAGTAACCCCAGTACCTTGGTCACATCATCATATGATTTCTTTTGAATTCCCACTAGAACCCCCTCTCCCTAGACAACAACACACAACCACCCAGCGCCGCTTCAATGAATTTGACAAAGACAATCTGCTAGAACATTTACATTCTAAGCTTGACAATAACACCACGGACCTTACACCCTAATAATGAACTGGAATGACACCATAGCCCCAATTGCTATTGCACCACAGCAGCTAAAACCACTACAGCGTACTAACAAAGCCCCATGGTAATCTGCTGACATAAGACAAGCCAAGCTCACGTTGAGAATGCTGGAGAGGCGATGGAGGAGAACCAGAAAGCAAACTCATCTCATGGAATACAGGACTAAACAGAGTGATTTACAACAACCTAATACAAAATAGAAAGAAACAATACCACACAAACATTATCATGAAATCCCTAAACCGTCCTAGAGAACTCTTTGCAATAGTAAAGGACCTCATGAAATCACCTCAAACCCAAACTGACGATTCAATAACTCCTGAGGCATTTCCAACTTGCCTACAGAACATAATTGTGTACCCAAATCATACAACAATCCAAACCCCTGTGTCCAAATCAAGACTATCAGAATAAAGGGACCTCATTCTTCTCAATCACCGATGAGCACTGCACCAAACTGCTGAAAGCTCTAAACACTACCAGATCACCTCTCGACTCCTGTCCAACAGCCTGGATAAAGATGAGCTCACAAGAACTAGCACCAGTGATATCCAGAATAGTCAACATATCCTTAACACAAGGATTCATGCCTCCAATATTAAAGATCTCTTCCAAAATGCCATATTTAAAGAACAAATCTGACCCAAGATCTCCAGCTTCATATCAGCCCATCTCCAGCATACCACTACTAGCAAAAATAATCAAAAAAGCAGTCCAATGGCAATTACAGGATCACATAGACACAAACGCCCCCCTTGACCCTCAATGTGGGTTCCGACAATTCTATGAGACACCCTTAACCTCCCTAATGAACACACTACTCAAAGGAATTGAAAACGCTAAAGAAGGCTTCATGCTTATTTTCATCAATATATCCTCTGCATTCAAGTTCAATAATCCACTCCATACTTTTGGACAGACTGATTGAGAAAGGAATTAGCAACACCCCTTTGACATGGTTCCGCTCATACCTCTCGGATCGAAAGTCCAAAATCAGGATAAAAAATAGAACATCCAGACCTTTCCAATTGCATTAAGGAATACCGCAGGGCTCCTCACTATCAGCCCTCCTATTCAACATATATATACAACTGGTCTGTAAAATTATAAAAGAGCACAACATACATTACCACCTCTATGCAGATGATCTGATGATCTATACCACATTCGATACAAGAAAACCTGATTATTCCATCATTACCAATTGCATGATATTAATCACAGAATGGCTAGCATGACACAATTTCATAATCAATTACAAGAAGTCTGAGGTCCTTACAATCACCAAAGACACTGCATATAACCCACCAGATAATCTCCTAATAGGAAACCGAATAATCCCCGTAAGGAATGAAGTGAAATACCTGGACCAGAGGCTTAACTTTCAAGGGCACATCAAGAAAACTACCTCCAAAGTATACTACAAAATGAAGATCCTTCAAAACCTACATCCCCTACTTGACTTTAACCACTTCTGCACCATATGCCAGGCAATAATCACCCCACAGTTGGATTATTGCAATCTGATATTTCAAGGATTACCCAAATGTACAACCCAAAATCCTACAAATTGCGCAAAGCACAGCAGCTTGACTAATTACCGGAACGAAAAAACACCATCACATCACTCCAATTTTACATTCTCTCAACTTGCTCCCTATCCAATCGAGAATAAGCTACAAATCATTAATGATGATCTTCAAAATCCTCCACAGCCAGTCTGCAGAATACCTAAATGAGTTGATACAGAGGAAGCCAGATCACGGAGGAGCCAGCATCAAACACCCTCTCAACTGCTACTATCACGTCCAGCACATATCAAATAGCACTCCATAAAGTGTTCGAATATTACATCTTGAATCTATGGAACTCACTCCCACACCATCTAAGAGCAACTACAGGTAGTCGTCGACGTACGACCACGTTTGGTTCTGACAGATCGGTTGTAAGTCGATGTGGTCGTAAGTCGGCCTATGTTAAATTACTGTAAGTATATTATGCCATGTAATGGTATTGTAATTATCTTAGTCATATTTATCACCATTTTATCACCATTTACTGTTATAACCATTGTTTAATAGACATGAAAGAAAATACAGTAAAAGAAAACACTATAATACAGTAAAATAAAGGCATTTTGCTTATTAAGGGACTGGTACTCAAAAATCGGCAAGAGAGGCAGCCATTTTACCACCATCAGCTGTTCTCCAAACCTCCCATGTGCCTTTTCTTAATCACTGCTGGCATCACTGGTGTTTGCTTGTGGGTTGTCGGTCATCAGCTGGGTGTCCGCACAGGCCATCACTCGTGCACGGCTGTGGGTTGTCGAGATCATCAGCCAGGGGAGCGCTCGGGGTGGGGGGAGGAGTTTGTCTTTTCATGAACATCGTGAGCTTTGACTGAATTGTGTGTTTCTTCTTCTCATAAATTTCACGATATGGACGAAACGTTTCATGTGCCATCCGGTCAATCCTTGCAAATCGTTCAGTGTTTGGGTCCATTGCTTCAAAATGTGCAAGAACTTTATTAAGTAGAGATAGACCTTCTGATAATCCCTTTGTCGTGATCATTCAACATCAATTGCTTAGTCTATGCTGATGATGTCCTTATGTTTTCTCCAATTTCCACCGAGCACCCAGACTTATCTCAGCTATCCTCCTGCTTTGATGCAGTCTCGGATTGGTTACATTCCCAGAAGCTAATGATAAACCTCAAAAAGACAGATGTGCTTTTCATCAGTAGAGATCAGACATTCATCCCACCTACATCATTGAAAGTACGTGGTGCGGAGCTTCCTACTAAGACGTCGTTACGATACCTCAGAGTAACCCTCGACCAACACTTGGACCTAACTGCCCATATAAGTAACCTAGTAAAAGCAATTTACCATAAAGTCCGGATGCTGCAACACATGAGACAGCTTCTAGAGCCAAAAGACTTCCGAACAGTATTTCAGGCAATGGTGATGCCTCACTTTGACTATGCCAACTCCATTTTGCATGGTCTACCAAAGAGTTCACTCCTTCCATTGCAGATAGCAATGAACACTGCAGCAAGGACCCTATACGGAGCATCCAGAAGAGACCATATTACCCCTATCCTAAAAGCTCTACACTGGCTCCCGGTTCACTGCAGGATCACTTTTAAAATACTGACAATGACATTCAAAGCCATTAACAACTGCATATCCAGCTCCCTCTCCGAGCTTATCCGTCTCATCCCCCCCATTAGACTGAGAAGATCTGCTGCCTCCAACACCTTGTGCCTCCCAAAAGTATTCACCAAATGTAATAAGACTACAGGAAACCGCGCTTTTGCACTTTATGCCCCCCACTGCTGGAACGCGCTACCAGCAAACATTCGAGCTATAAACAGCCTCTCTCAGATCAGGAAGGAGCTGAAACATCACCTCTTTCTTCAGTACTTCCTCAACTCTGATGAAATCACATAACCAACCACTGTTCACTCCTCCCTTCTCCCCCTTTTCCGTTAATCTCATACCTGTGTCCCCAGAAAATTAGCCTTTAACAAGCAAATGTTTGACGTTATCTCTCAAGCCATGTTCATGATAAATAGTGCCTAGTTGATATTTTACTATAGTTATCAACCTGTATATAGTTCCATGTTGTATATAGTTCCATGATGTACATAGTTAGCCTGTGTTCCATGTTCAATTCCCTGTTCAATGTAAAACGCAGTGTGGTTTTTTCCTGCTGTGCGAGTTTTGTTACCTGTGAACCGCACTGATGGTAAATAGTGCGGTATAGAAAAACTATAAATAATAATAATAATAATAAATAACGTTCTTTGTGGCTCCTCCTCTTCTCTCTCCGCTTCTCTTCTTTCTTCTTCCGCCACTCTGTCTTCTTCCAATTCCATCAGCTCTTCATTTGTAAGTTCTTCGGATTCATGATCTAGCAACTCCTCAACATCTTCCACTTCACACTCCAAGGAAAGTTCTTTTGCTAATTTCACTATTTTATCCCAAATCACATCTAGTTCTTGTTCACTGTCAAATCCAGCAAAAGTATTCACATACCGCTTAACACACTTTTTCCATATGCCATTCATACACTTCTCCGTCACAGCCTCCCAGGCGGTAGCAAGATTCTTGATACACATAAGAACATTGTATTGTTTCCAAAACTCACGCAGTGATGGTTCTGGGTTGGAATCTAAAGCAGCTATGGCTTGAGCGAATGTGGTTCGGAGATAGTTTGCCTTGAATGCAGCAATCGAACCTTGGTCCATAGGTTGGATCAGTGGAGTTGTGTTGGGGGGCAAAAAAACCACTTTCACATCGGGATGGAGATCAGTTAAGTGAGGTGGATGGCCAGGCGCATTATCCAGCAGCAGTAAAATCTTGAAAGGAATTCCTTTCCCCAAACAATATTCACGCGCTTGTGGAATAAAACAATTCAAAAACCAGTCTTCAAACAGTGCCTGTGTCATCCATGCCTTATGGTTTGAGCGAAAGTAGACTGGCAAAGTGTGCTTGTTGATATTCTCGAATGCCCGCGGGTTTTCCGAGTGATAAATTAAGAAAGGCTTGAGCTTGAATCCTGCGATGTTCCCGCCAAGCAGCAGAGTTAGTCTATCCTTAAATGCTTTAAATCTCGGCATGTTTTTCGCTTCTTTGTGAATGTACGTGCGTGCTTGCATTCGTTTCCAGAACAATCCAGTTTCATTAACATTAAAAATCTGCTCTGCAAGATAACCCTCATCCGTAATTATTTTATCCAAATTGTCGACAAGCTTATGAGCTCCTTCCTCATCTACACTCGCTGCTTCTCCAGTCACTCGAACATTATGCAGTTGGAATCTTGCCTTGAACCTCTTGAACCAGCCAGTACTTGCCGAAAATTCTTGACTGTAGTCTTCTCCGGCACGTTCCTTCAAAGTCTTAAACAGACTTCTAGCCTTTGTCTGGACGATATAAAGGCTTAACGGTGTCCGTTTTTTGAATGTTATCTTCTATCCAAATGGACAACAATTTCTCCATTTCATGGATGGGCCCAGTCCGTTGCTTCGTAATTACTGTCGATCGCATGGGTGCAGAACCTTTCACAGCTTCACAAATTCTTTCTTTGTCTTTTAAAATTGTTGACACGGTAGTATGGGATAACTTCATATCACGTGCGATAACATTAACTTTTTTTCCTCCTTCGTGCTGTTTAATCACCATCATTTTTGTGTTGAGATCTATGGCCTTTCTTTCCTTCTTCTTGGCTGGCTGATGAGGAGAAGACAATTTCCTCTTAGTAGACATCTTGGGGGTTGGATCTTTGAGCGACCTCTGCATTATGAATTAGAATTAGAAAGTTTAGAAGAGGGAGCATTAGAAGGTGGAGCGGAAACTGTCGTATGCCCAGCTGGGCAACACTCACTCTGCTGCCAGAAAACCGGTCGTAAAGTCGATCAGTCGTAAGTCGCATAGGATGTAAGTCGACGACTACCTGTATAGATATAGCAGACTTCCGAAAACAAACGAAGACCCATCTTTTCATAGAATACTATGAAACCACATCATTCACACAGCTGAAAAAATCAGGAATGACTCACAACCAATTACACCACAATGCCGCACAATACCCTACAACCATAAAGCTACTTGAAAATAGTTCTGAATTGTTGCACAGTTAAATGGTTATATCTCTAGTGGTTTGTTAAACTGTCTTTTGTAAAATAGTTCTGATGTAACTGTTCCCTGTAAAACTGTTGAGTTCATTGTAAAACGCTTTGATAAACCTGAAAGGCGGTATATAAGAAATATCAAGTAAATAAATAAGTAAATAAATAAAAAGCGACTTTGAGATTTTTTTGAGACTCAATTTTTAATGATAAAGGTGGCTGGAGTAATCCGAACCTTAGAAACAAGTTAGTAACTAGGAAGAATGAAGTGTTTTTGCCTCTGACAATCAGAAAGAAGATAAAGATCTTGAAGAAGAGGGCAGCATTGATGAAGCAGATTTCAAGCAATCTGTGTCATCTTTCTACACCACTTGCATTGATTACTTGAATCAGTGGACCATTCAGTTCCAGGAGATTGGGAAACAACAGTGGACTCTCCTTCAAAAACAACCAGAGTGGTGTGAGCTAGAGTCGTCTTTAGGATACATTTTGAGAGCCTAGTGTCCGGCCTTATGTTCTTATGCACCTAGGAAAGAACAACCCACACTATAGTTACACGATGCAAGGCTCCACATTAGAAACCACCACCCAGGAAAAAGATTTAGGAGTCATTGTGGATAACATGTTAAAACCCTCCGCCCAGTGTGCAGCGGCGGCCAAGAAAGCAAATAGAATGCTAGGTATCATAAGGAAAGGGATGGAGAATAAAACAAAGGATATTATAATGCCTCTGTATCGCTCCATGGTACGACCGCACCTTGAATATTGTGTGCAATTCTGGTCACCGTATCTTAAAAAGGACATAGAGTTATTAGAAAAAGTACAGAGAAGAGCCACCAAATTGGTGAAGGGGATGGAAGGCTACTCCTATGAAGAGAGGCTAAAAAGGTTAGGGCTCTTTAACCTGGAAAAGAGACGGCTGAGGGGAGATATGATAGAGGTCTATAAATTAATGAATGGAGTGGAACGGATAAACGTGGATCAATTGTTTACGCTATCAGAATATAGAAGGACTAGGGGACATGTAATGAAGCTACGGGGTAAACTATTTAGGACAAATAAGAGAAAATATTTCTTCACTCAACGTGTAATCAAACTCTGGAATCTGTTACCGGAGGATGTAGTAAGGGCTGTTAGTATAGCTGGGTTTAAAAAAGGTTTGGACAAGTTCCTGGAGGAAAGGTCCATAAACCACTATTAAAAAGGGACCCAGGATATCACTGCTTGACCTAGTACAAGCACTGCAGAACCTGTGTCTTTTGGGGAAACTGCTAGGTACGTATGACCTAGATTGGCCACTGTTGGAAACAGGATACTGGGCTTGATGGACCTCGGTCTGACCCAGTATGGCATTTCTTATGTTCTTAGAGTCAGTAATAAATGATACTGAACTGTTTGAGTTCTCTTGTCTTAAGTCATTTGTTTCTGAAGAAAACGTTCAAGGATGGGAAAAAAATCAGACACCATGCTTGACGAAAAATGGAAAGAAGTGTTTGGACACCTCAAACATAATGAGGTACCATATTAAAATTTATGCAGATTGGTTGAATTTTTTTTATGTTTGTCAGGTTCCAATGCTCCAACAGAAAGGTGCTTTTCAATCATGAACAAAGAGTGGTCTACAGAAAAAACCCAACTGCATGTAGAGACTCTCAAATGTCTAATGATTGTAAAGTACAATTTTGAGTTGAGTTGCCCAGTATATTTTAATTATCTTAGTGGAAATGTTGCTATTATGAAGAAAATTCACTCTGTAGATAAGTAAAACAAGTAGGATTGATTGGCACATTTGTAAGTAAAGTTATAAACCTAACCTACTGATTAAAATTTGGAGTTAAAATTTAAAAATATGTTTATAATTACAATTTTATTTTCCTTAACTTTGAACCCCCCGACTTGATTGAGTGTCCCATATTTGAACTTAGAAAAGATGGTCAGGTTAAGGGAGACCAACTGCCATGCTGAATTTGGTAAGTTAAAATGTAGATTGAGATCACGGAAAGAGCTAACGGAGCAGTACTCTCCTCCTTTAACAAGATGAACACCTGCTCTTACAGCAGTGCCTTTCAAACTTTTTCATTAGGGAACCCTATCTTTTGACAGTCTGCTGAACCCATATCCTTTTTTCCTGTTCTTCTCCCACTGTGCATAAAATGTTATGGAACCCTTTATGGATAATCAGTTTTATCTATTTTATGGAGTTTTAGTTGAAAAGCACTGTTTTAGGGGATGAAATATTGAGAAGCAAGGCCTTTAGCTTGCACTTGGCCTGTCACTGCCTCAATCTTGCAGTGCCTGCAGTGTGAAAGGGGAGGAGCTCAAGTCAGACTGGTACTGGAAGGCCAAGCCTTGCACTACTGCACTAGGAAAGAGGCCCACACTTCAGCTTCCTCTCATGCTTTGGGGCTTTTAGAGCTGCTTCACATGATCTCTTAAGGATTTCCCCTTGCATCCAAGGTAACATGAAAGGGTTTTTCAGTTGTAGAGCTAAATTATGGAATGCCCTGCCATGCAAGATTATTTAGACTTTCAGAAAAGCACTGACTGCTTTTAGATAATCTTTAGATATACAAATGTTTATGGCACCACTTAGAAATTCTGTGATAGGCTAGTAAAAAATGATTGAAAATAAATAAATACATCACGAGGTGAACTAGCCAGTTTCTTTCTTGCATATTTGGCAGTAGTTTGTGGCTATGGCTGGAGAAAGACTGGCATCTTCTAGACTTCTTATGGAGTTCATAGGGTTCTCTTCTCTTGCTCATTTTATTTAATCTTTTTTTTTGTAGACACTGGTTGATGTGATTTAAGAAGTACCATCTTGGCTGCCATGTATATGCTGATGATATTCAGCCTTTTGTGACACTTGGGTCAAAAGATCCAAAAGATCTAGAGCAGGTTAATAAAGGCTTAGCAGATATTATGGGCTTGGTAATTGATGATTATCTTAAATTGAACCCAGGGTAGGCTGAAGTTTTATTGGTCTGTAAATCTAAGCTGCAGGCTTTGTATCCTCACTTGCTTTTGGACGATCTTACCAGTAAGATTGGTTGTTCATAATTTGATGGGTCTTTTGAAGCGATCTTTAGAGATACAATATCATGTGGCTATTATCAGAGTGGAGGAGTAGCCTAGTGGTTTGAGCAACTGCTTAGTACCCAGAAGATCAAGGGTTCAATTCCCACTGGCACTCCTTGTGATCTTGGGCAAGTCACTGTGCCCTCCATTGCCTCAGAAGAAAAGGCATGACAATTTACTTCTAGTGATACATTGCCAAGAAACCCAGAGACACTAAAAAATATGTTGTCAGACATGCCCTCTGAATGCTGTGTAAGTTGAAATATTTTTTTGAAGAGCTCTGATCTTGCCGCACTTGCTCATGCCTTGGTGACAGCCCGATTGGACTATTATGGGGTACTTTTCATAAGGGAGCCACGTAAAGATATGTGCATGCCATTTACACATGCAAGTCACTATTTTCAAGTGCATAAATGAGCACTTGTGCACATACTACAGCTGTCTCTATTCTGTAAGTATGCTCGTAAGGGCAATTACATGTACTTTCACTGTGGACATGCACAGAGGCAGAGTTGGTGGAGCTTGGGTGGACCACAAATTTATGTGCGTTTCTGCAAAATCTATGACGTGGGCATTTACATTTGTCATAGGGCAGGTCTAAGTGCTTGTGATTGATCTGATGCTTGTGCTTACACCATTTATGGCCCTATTTTATAAAGTAAAGTACGCGTGTACTTCACTTTATAATATAAGCCTCAAGGATGCATGTACTAATGCGCTTGAACCTCAAGAATGCTTATAAATTGCTCTGTGTGTGGGGGTATCTGCAAAATTATTTTGTTGGCTGCAGTTGGTCCAGAATGCAGGTACTCAAGTGTTGATAGGCTGTTCCACACTGGAGCAGGTAACTCCTCACTGGCAGTCTTCTTTTGGCCTCCAGTTGCAAGTCATTCCAAGTTTAAGTTATTGTGATTGGCTTTCTAGACATTTCATGGTATGGTGACTGCATCACTATGATTTTCTTTTGATTGTGCCTTCAGTGTGGTATGCTAGATCAGCCAACAAGGAAGACAGCCTTTATGTGCTGTACCCTTAGCCTCTAATGTGGAATAACCACCACGTTTTTGAAGATTATTGAAGGCAAATTTCAAATGACCTATTTTTCTTAAATACTCTGTGCCTTTGGGGGGTTATAGGTTTTTATGCCTTCAGCCAGGTTTGTAGTGTGTAGAATTGTTTAGTATTATGTTCTTTTGACTGTATTTTTGGGCAGTGATTGTGCTGCCTTATGGCTTGTTCACTTCATCATCTTGGATGCTTTTGTTGGAAAGCACATAACAAATTGAAAGAATTAAAAAAAAAAATGCTATCAGCCAACAAAGGCCCCAGGCATTGCTGTTGCATTTTTAGGGGAGTTAGAATACCACAGTTGAGTAAATCCACCATGCACCTTCCAAAACTCAGGTTAGTTAATCCAGATTTGATTGCATAGAATTTCTGATTTTACAAAAGTGTATAGTAGCAGAGTACCTGGTATAGAGTACTAGTATTTTGGTGCTCACATGCCCCAGGACATGGCTATTATTGTTGTAGCCCTTCCATTCAGTGGCTTCTGTATTAGGAACAATTAACCAAAATGTTATGCTTCTGTTGTTCCTTCTTGGATAAAACCAAGCAACAACAACTGATATTTCTCGAAACTGTGATGCTAAATACTTTGCAATTCAGATGCTGTAAAATGCTACTACATTGTTTAGGGTGATAAGAGCCAGAATCAGTGGAAGTCATGCCCAATGAGAACCAGCGGTGTTTGTTATCTATGATCTCGCTGACCACTCATGCACAGACTCTGCATCGCTGCTTTAGAAAATTCCTCATCTCTCTGTCACTGCTTATGGAGGACTTGTCTGAAATATCCTCAGTTAAAAATACTGTTCCTGAAGCAAGGCTTTTTATTGCTAGTTAATTCCCTGTTTTCCAAAAACCTTTTGATAGTCTTCAATGCCAACACTGGTTAGATAAAATCTGAGGATATATGCCCACCACCACCAAAGTCTTGGTGCCCAGGGGTCATAGAGGGTCTGGAGTGGAGGAGTAGCCTAGTGGCTAGAATAGCAAACCAAAGAAACAGGGTTCAAATCTTCTAGCTGTTCCTTGTGGCCTTGGATAAGTCACAGTTTCAAACAAGGGCTGTTGCAGAAGACCTTAGTGTGTACTTTTTCTGGTGCTTTACCTGCACTAGTCTTACTCACCAATGCAGAAAGCAAGTTAGCGCTGGGAAATGCCAAAAAAACAACTGCATTAAATTGCAGCACACTGGGCATGCAAATTTAATTGCACCTGATGTAAAAAACCTCTGAAACTGTGTGCAGTTTTTTACACCATTTAACACTGGATGTTCATGCCCTCTTCGTGAAGGCATAAAATCCATCCGGGAGCAAATGATCATCTGTGGTGAAGTTTGGTACTTTACCTCAGATGATCCAGGCATCAGGGAAAGCCTCCAATGTCAGGGGGCTGGTGTCCCCCAGGACACTGACATCCCCCTTTAAATAAAATCTCTGGTGGACTGGTGAGAGTGTTGCCCACACACTCATGTCCCCGCACCACCATCTTGCAAAATTGCAGCACCTGGCCCTGCGCGATGCATCCTGGGATACACTAAGTGGGATCAGACTGCTATGTAAGACAAAAAACGACTTATATAGCTGAGTGACCCCCCTGATGTTGCTTCCTGGGATGTACAATGTGGGGCAGTTGTCCTAGCATGCAACATGTGGAGTCACTCTACCATATAAAGCATTTTTTACCTTATATGGCAGTCTGACCCTGCCCAGTGCATCCCAGGATGCACTGGGCAGGGCCAGGCACCGCAATTTTGCAAGATGGTGGTGCAGGAGTGGGAGCATGTGGGCAATGCTTCCGCCTACGACATTTAAGGTACTGGGGAGGATTTGGGGGAAGTGGGGGGATTAGGGTCCACTTGGCCACCAAGTCCTTTTTACTTGGGGGGGGGGGTGGAGGGGATCGGGGCCCACTGGGCTACTAGAGATTTTTTTCTCTTGAGGGATTGGTGTGTGGGGGGCATTGCTCCCCCCCCCAACATTGTGCCAGTGGCATCGGGGATGTCAAATTTCACAGATGACCCTGTTTGTCTGGGACAGCATGCCAAACTTACGCTGACTTCTTGGCTTGCTCCCCTAGTTTAATTCTGACTTTTTGCACATTGTTTAATTTTGTATATTGCATTGCAGCACAAACATTCAGTATTAAACTCGTGCTGTGAAACCCAGCGCTAGAGCTCTAAACACTGAGCTCTAGCACTGGGTTTCTGCAGAATTTCTGTTAATTTGTAAGTCTTTTTGGGGACAGGGAAACACTTACTATACCTGATTGCAACTCAACTTGAACTACTGGAAAGGCATGAGCGAAATAAAATAAAACAAATAGTTTAACGCTCCATTGCATGTGTTGGTTGCACATTGCTGCTGAAAATGCTAATTGGGTTCTCTATCTTATGTTTTGACAGCTTTTTCACCAGAGAAGGTTCCAGAGAATCTGGATGTCATAGTGATCGGCAGTGGCATAGGTGGCCTGGGGGTGGCAGCCCTTCTGGCCAAGGCTGGCAAACGAGTAGTAGTGCTGGAACAACTCGCCAAGACTGGAGGCTGCTGCCATACCTTTAACGAGAAGGGCTATGAGTTTGATGTTGGTAAGAACAAGAATAGAAGTAGAAGAAGGGGAGCAATGAAAAGTAGAGTCCATGGTGAAACTGAAAGTACTCTTCAGCATGTACTGTACCACCTGGCTCTAGGATAATTGATATCCCCCCAATAGCTCAATACCCCAAACAAAATGCTCAGAGTTGAGGGAGCCTGTACTGAGCTAGCTATGTCCTTTCCTTCCGTATCCAGCGTTTTTCAGAAGTCTTCCATCCAAGCACCAGTTAAGCCTGACCCTGCTTAGCTTCTGCCATCAGGGCCGGTGTTAGACATGCAGGAGCCCAAGGCAGAAATTGCAGGTGGGCTTTGGTGTCCCCTCACCAGAGTATATCTTCTTCAGCTTGAGGCAGATTTGGGGCTCCCTATGGCATGGGGCCTAGGGCAGTTGCCCTGTTGCCCACCCATAATGCCGTCCCTGTTTGCCCTCTTATATGGTCAGAGACCAGGCAGGCAGCAGCAATAACAGTAGTTCTTTCAGAAAAAACAAATTTTACTGCTACTATTTTCAAGCTAACAACTGATTAGCAAAGAGGCTATTACCATTTTGTCTAAAAATACATCATTTTTCTGCTTCTTTCCTTTCTGTCCCCTTTCAGTTTTATAAGAGATTTCAGATATTGGCTATTAGTTTTGAACAAAAATCTTTACTGCTACTTGGAATGTGAGGACGGTAATAAGGTGAGATTTGTAATTGATAGTGATTTTGTATCGTTATATTTTTTACTGATTTAAAAGATAATGTGCAGGGGGGAGTGGCTATTTCCAAGATGGCGACAGAACAGTGTTGAGCCGAAAATGCCTAAACGAAAAGGCAAGCAGAAGGTTTTTCCCGCGGAACCTCCTCTTGCTAGTGGGGGACCCATGGATTGCTTTGTTCGCTGACCGAGCATCAAGTTGGGGAGATACGAGCGGGCTCGGTCTTGCCGGCTGAGGAGGTTCCAGCATTTTCTGCCCTGGATGTTTCTCTCTCCTCTGATGGGCGCATATGTCCTTTGGCCCCGAGCCTTCCGGTGACCCCTCTTGCAGGCGCAGTCGAGTCTCCCTCCGAAGTGGTGGGAGTGGCAGCTTGCGAGTGGGGCCTGCTCAAGGTGGACTCCGGTGAGCAACTAGTTACAGCAGAAGCTGTAGGCTCTGTGGTGTTGCAAACTTCGGAAGTAGTGGTTTCTACTTGGAGATCGAGCAGATCTGGTGTGGGGAAAGTTCCTCTGTCTTCAACGATAGCGTCGGAGTCGCCGTTGGGCTTCATTTTGCCGCATCCAGATGTGATCTCTCTGGAAAGCATTTGGGAGGCGATTTCTCAGCTGGCTACCGTCGTGCATCAACAGATGGTGTTGGCCACTTCTCGGGTGCATAAGCTTGAAGATTCCTGCTCTAAACTTCAATCGGAGGTCGTGGAAATTAAAGCGAAAGTTGATGTGGCAGACCAGAAACTGTTGCAGGTTTCGGATTTATCAGGGTCCTTATTAAAGGATAATATGGCTATTAGGTTGAAGCTGGAATCACTAGAAAATGCTACCAGATCCTCTAATATCCGTTTGCTTAATTTTCCTATAGTTCCTGCGGTTTCTCCTTTGGATCTGTTTAAGAAGTATCTTCAAGAGGTGTTGAAGGTGTCAGCTGATTTAATTCCTCCAGTATCTAAAGCATACTTTTTGCCTTCGGGTAAGAAAGTGGGGGAGAAGGTAGTTGGATCATTGTATATGGATTTCCTAGATGTTTCGGCGTTGCTTCAAACTCCTAAGGACGATGAGCTATCTGTTTCCACCTTGATAGTTACCTTGGCGTTACCATCGGATAGAGATTGGATTCTCAAGCTATATTTTAAAAAACGTGCCAATTTGTTTATGGGTAAGAGAATTGCGATCTTCCCAGATGTGGCCAAGCCCGTCCCTCGTATTCCTTTGAGGCATTGATGATTGTGTCCAGGTAGGCTAACATGTGCCCCAGTTGCCTGGGGTCATTCCGACATGTAATGCTGATCATCTAGGCATAGGCCAGGGTCCAATTGGTGACATTCCAGGGGATGTGGTAGTCCAGCAGGTACAAGAGGTGGATAGCCATATGTAACAGGTTTTTCTTTTTCTAAAAGCTGGCAACCCTACCCCCAATATTTTTGCTGTCCTGTATGTTAGGAACAGCCTTCCTGAGCTGCTGCATCATGTGCCCTCTAGCCATTTTTATGTTCTGCCTAGATCCCACCTTTTTGGAGTCTGCATAAACTTTGGCTTTTCCCAATCACAGCCTAATCAGTTTTTAACATGGCCTGTTACAAGGTTTGAGGAAATTTATATTTTATATTTTCCTTGACTTTTCTTTCCTTGATTTTATGACTTTCCTTGACTTTATCTTTATGTAAGCTGCATGGAGAAAAACTGTCTGTTTGTCTCTGTCTCTTACAGTGCTGAACAAATTTATTAGACTTACGGTAATGAAAAGTAATAGAGATTATTTTTTTTTTTTTGCTGCAGTAAAAATAAAGTGAGCTTAATCTCACAAAGGGTGTTACTGCTGGGATTTAAAACAGAGAGACAAGGAAATAAAGGAGTAAAATTTTCAAAAGCTTTGTCAGGCACTTACAATATGGATTTTTCAGTTTCCTAAAACTGCACGTACCTTTATTACATCCTTAAAATTTACCCACAGAAAAATAGGTATTCCAGAGAAATGGAGGGAATGCATGGCAAAGAGTTATACAAGTTACCTGAATTTTCAGAAGTATCTGCATGTAAATAGTATAATGCTTGCATAAATAAGTGTGCTCGCATTTTGCAATAGTTTGAGTTATGCCTATATAATTAGGGGCAAAGCAGTTTGATCTTCAGTTTCAACCTGTGCCTGTGTCTTATGTTGAAAGCTGGGTTGGTTTTGTGTGTGCTTGAAATACATGCATAACTCTGAAGTTAGACACATTACCAGAAATGCACTCCAAAGCGACTTACTCAGGATAACAGAGTGTCCAATGTGAAGCACCTGAGGCAAGAACCACCGCAGTTCAAGTTTCTCATATGGAGTCCTAACTACTAGGCTTTGCTGCCTCTATATAGAATTCTGTATCAAGAGCACAGATTGATTTATACTGTTCGGTTTCAGGCATTCATTATATTGGCCAGATGTCTGAGAAGTCAGTCCTACGGCTCATGGCAGACCAGCTTACAGATGGGCAGCTGCAATGGGATAAGATGGACAGTCCATTTGATGTGGTGGTCTTGGGTGATCCCAGTACTAGCAAGCAGTATAACTTGTACAGTGGGAAAAAGGAGTATATCGAAGGATTAAAGAGAGATTTTCCAGGGGAGGTAGAAGCCATTGACAAATTCATGGACTTTGTACAGGTAAAACTTTTGACTAACTGTCTAAAATAGAATGATAAAAATATGATTATGGAACACAATTTTGTAATGAGAAAATCTTGGCAAACAAGCTTGATTAAATTCTTAAAGTATCAGGGGGCTACATTTATTTATTTAAAAGGTTTTTTATACCGCCTTATCAGTCAATCAAAGCGGTTTACAGATAACACTGTTATGATGTAATGGTTTAAGTTATGTTAACTATGTACATCAAATCAGTCAATAACTATTTATAGAGTAACTAATTGCATTTACAGTGCAACTATTTGGGTTTAATAACATTCAGTAGCTATTTACATTCGAAGGGGAGGGCAGTATGTTTGAGTCGAGTGTATGGTACTTAAGTTGGGTATGCACCTAGTTCTATTTGTTGTACATGGAAGGGTGAGCAGGGCTTTGATCCACTCAAAGGTATCTGCTACTCTAGGAAATCCCCAGGGGTCCTGCGCCCCCTCCCCAAGGGAGGCCTAGGTTTCTATACCCCCCCCCCAGGTTGCCAAGGTCCTAACCCTCCCTATACTCCAGCACCTCCCTTTCCCTTCCCTATCCCCATAGTCCAACAGCTTCCTCTCTCCCAGGATGTCCAGCCTCTCCTCTTGCCTTCCCCTTCACCCAGGTGTCCAATGAACCCCTCCCTTTCCTTCCCTTCTTCCTCATCCTAGTCAAAGACATTGTCAGACCTCAGGGATGGGCAGCACCATGGTCCTTCCACATATTTGAAGGCCTACTGCTCCTGCCCCCTCTGACAGGAAGTTTGCGTAAGAGGGAGCAGGAGCAGCAGACCATGAAGATATGTGTACATGGGTGTAACAAGGCCCTCTGCAGTGTCAACAGCAGCTTGCTCTGCTGTTATCTTGCAGTATGTAGAGGGGTCGTGGTGCTGTCCCCTGAGGTCTACCCATCTCTCTTTTGAAAGGTTGTGCTAGGAGATGCATGAAAAGGGAGAAACAAGGGGATATACACACTAACTTGTGAGGCTGCTGCCAATATTTCACTATAGCTCCCAAAAATGGGTGAACCATTCCTCTAGCTTGTGCCCCTGGATCTGTTATAAATATACGGGCAGGTGGAGGGAGAGGTTCCAACCAGCTAGCTTTCAATTTGATCCTTGTGGGGGAACCCCCCAGAGCTGGATTACAATTATAGTGCCCACAGGCAGGTACTTCAGTAATAAGTTGGACATTTGGCACTCCACCTCCTCCAGCTGTCTTAGGTATGAGCAGAGTTTGAAAAGAGATTCTTGCTCTTTCCCCCTGTTGAATATACTGAATAAAGGCTTTCCTCATCTCTTGTAAGAAGCAGTGTATGTTGTACTCTAATGGGTAACTGCGAGAAGAGAAACAATAACTGGGAAGAGACTAAAGAGGGCATATTAAAAGACATTTATACGGTTTGCAACCCGCACACTGCATAAATGCTGCTCACTGGGATATTCAGTGGCACTTGCCCAATTAGTGCCACTGAATATCTCCTACTGACCCATCTAAACACTTTGAGCCCAACATTCAAAGGCATTTATATGGTTTACAAACCTGTAAACCATGTAAATGCTCCTAAAGTGGGATATTCAGCGGCACTAACATGGTTAGTGCTTCTGGATATCCGTGGGTGCTGCCGCTGCTACACACCCCAGTGCTATGCGGTTAGCATCAGGGCATGTTGTGGGCGGAGCAGAGGAGGCACCCGTCACTAACCAGGCAGTGGCAGATCCACCCCCTCCTGCACTGGGTTTGGAAGTCTTAGATGGCCTTTTCTTTTCTGGAGGTTATCAAAGCATGATCCATTTGGGGAAGGCCCAACTCCTTAGTGAGAGGGCTAAGGGTTTACAAGAGGCTTTACAGGAGGACTGCACTGCATGGTTCAGAGTGGATGCACATGTCACATAGATTATAAAGTGGACCACCATCCTGGTGGAGGGTGGAACAACCCTAAAGGCCCCCCCTCGATCATAAGGTTGACTCTCTCCTCAGTTCACGGCTTCCGCTGTTATCCTTCAGTTGATTGTGTGTGCGAGCTTGATGGCTTGAGCTCTGCTTCAGTAGATTCAGTCTTTCACCCCAGAGAATATGATGCACCTCTTGGAGTCTGCATGATCTTGCCCACTTGGCAGCTAAGGAAATTGCTCTATTGATGGTGGTGACATTGAATATGGCTTTGCCATTGGGCAGCGAAGGCATCCTCCAAGTCCCGGTTGACTCAGCTAGCCTTTAAAGGGAAACCTTTTTATTGGGGCTGATATGAAGAAGCTGATTAAGGATTTGGGTGAGTCCATACCTCATTGCCTCCTAGAAGATAGGTCAAAGGGGCCTGGGAAGCATACAGGTGCATCCTTCTCCTTGACATACACCCATTTTTCCTCATTCATGCTACTTGGATTCTTGGGGGTCCTGGGACTCCCTTAGGTACCACCCCAAAAAAACTCCTTTCTTCCTCTTCTGGGTTTTCAGTTCTGAACTCAGTCCTTTCGTGGGTTCTCGTGAGCTCCGCCACCTTTAGAAGTGCCACCTCCTGTCCAACGCTATGATGAAATAGGGGCCCATTCCGAGGTGCCCCCAGTGGATGACAGGCTATGCCTTTCTACAAGGAGCAGGCCCGGGTTACCAAGGATTGCTGGGCACTAGACACCGTTCAACACTGCTGTGTTCTGGAATGCAGAAAGCCTATTCTGGATGCCTTTGTCATCTCCCCATGGCCAATCCAGTACCACCAGAACCATCTAGTCCTATGTGCGGCCACAGAGGCCGCTCCAGGGCCACTCCGGCACTCTTTGTGCCTCCTTGTCTATTGATATGCGGCACTGCTGTGGTATTGTCTGAGTATACCCAGACAGCTCTACCCTCGACTAGGGTCTGGAAGTGCATAAGGATCAAATGAATGGCTCTTGCCTTGCGAAGTTTGATGAACCATGCTAGCTCCCAGCTGCTCTACTGACCCTGAGCTGTTCGGTTCTCCCAATGGGCTCCCTAGCCAAGCAGGCTGGCATCCATTGACAGGAGAAGCCACAAGTGATCATCCAGTGGCATACCTTTCCTCAGATACTGTGACTGTTGCCACCAGTGCAGTCAGGACTCCATCTTAGGCTGAAGGGGCAGCTGGACTTCGAATTCCTAAGAACTTGAAAAACACCAAGACAGTAAGCACTTCTGAAGCGGCCTAGCAGGACTCAAGGAAAGGACATTATTTGATAAGTAAAATGTCACCTTCTAAATATCTACTAACTTAGGAAAATTTTTAAACTACAGGCACTGCTCCAAATCAGCTGGCATAGTCAAAAATTGGGATGAGTACAGTACAACTACCCGCAATGCCTAGTTAAGTAAGATGTCATCTGCTATGATTAAAGGAGTTCCATTTCTCTGTCATCTTTAAGTTTCTGAATTTGCTTTTTAATTCTCATCTTATTTAACTGTCATAGAAGGAACTTGTCAGCCTTATTTAAACACCAATAAAAATGCCTCATTGTAAGCTGCCTAGTTTTTACTGCATTTGAAAACCTAAGGTATAGAGTTCCTCTCGCACCGGTCATCTCCAGATCTCTTATGCAGGATTACTAATTCTGAATACAGTGCCTCGTATTAGTCTTATGTCTGTTTCCTAAGCGTGACGATAATGGAGGTAATATGCCCCTTCAACACCGCCTTTGCCATTTCCCAAGTAGATATTGAGCTTTCAGGTGTGTTATTAAAATAGATGAACTCTGCTCATACTTTAGCAATTTGTTCATAAATCAACTGAGCAGGCCCCTGTCTGGATCAGCATCCAGTAGCTCCAGGTCACCCTAGCATGGTCGGAAAGCAGTATAGGGCTAAGAGTGCATGTCTGCATCCCAGCTCTCATCATTTGAGAGAGAAGCCAAAAATCTATTCTGGAGTACTGCAGAGTAAGACGTTGTGATAAGTAAGCTTATCATAGCTCAGGAAGGAGCTATAGAAAAGGTGAAGTGACTCTGAACAAGCAACCTGTCAGTTCTGGTAGAAATAAGAAAACAGAATTTTCCCATAAAAGACTACCAGTCCCAGAATGCACCAGGTTTCCAACAGCCATTAGAGGAGCTGAAGTGGGGAAACGTGTGTTCAATCAGGAGGGCTATGAGGTAATCCCTAAGCACTCATCTCAAAGGGCAGGGCCTGATTCAGCACAGCTGCGCTGTATTAGGGGGGAGCACTCATCTAGGCAGGATAAAGGTAGAATTTATTCTACAGAGAATCAGTTTGAGCTTGATCATCTTCATCATCAGGAGGATCATCAGAAGCAGAAGCCAAACCGGACGGACAGAGAGGGAAAGAAACCCTTTGGAAGAAAGAGGAGAAAAGCCTTTGAGAGGTCTAGAAGAGTCCAGAGTAGTACGTATACTGGGAGGCATTCCAAGGGCCAGCATACACCATTGGACTGGGGAAAGCCAGAGGAATGGTGCTGCAGAGCTAGGAATCTCCAGACGGTACCTGTGAGGGAGACGGCTGCACGTGGAAGGGACCCTAAGACCCGTACCAGAAGGTATGTGAAGAGAGATCCAGTGTCCAGGGATCTGGATTGGAAGGCTGGACATAAGAACTGGACTACATACTGGCCAGGCTATATAGAGAGGAACTCTAACAGCAATGGAAGCTCAGGTATGAACACTGATCTATGCCCTAGCTATAACCTTGAAAGACAGCAGGGAAACAAGTATTCTCCTGAAAGTGCTCCATTGGGAGATTCATCTGTGCCAATCCATGATATTGAACCCATGCTTGTTGAAGAAGAGGGGGTGATAGCAGATGAAGAATCTGTTTACATGGACTGCTCTCTGTCTAAACTCCTTTGGTGATTTTCTGTTATAAAGTACAGCAACCATCACAAAGAAATACAAACTTGTTCTTTAATCTACTCAGAAAAGCTCATGAGTAGGATTTTTAGCCACGCAGTAGAAAGCAAGCCAGCTAAGGGGTTTCAGCTGGATAACTGCTAGCAATTGAGCCTTACCTAATTGCTTGTGAGCTCTAAGAGAATCACTTCTGAATCTATGTGGGAAGATATAAGAAGTTTACCTGAAAAGAACAGTTTTTTTCCTTCTTTGTGGCTTTTGGTTTGTTGTTTGATACATGCTAAGAAAATATTAGCTAAGCCTACAGAAAAGACCAGTTTGTTATCAACCAGGTCTTATTTCTTTTGCTTTGATTGCCTGATACGTTAAAATGTTGTTTTCCTGATTTTGTTTTTTCAAGTTTAACACTGAAAGCAAGTAACCTGGTTTATGTGCTACCAAGCATATCTGTGTTGGGAGAAATAACCCCATAAATAAATATCTTATTGGCTTTACCCAAAAGTACAACTAATTATTGTGAGCAGCTGTGTCTGGTGTGAATGAACTGCATTGCCCACAATCCCTTGCAAATTATATAGATATATGCACTTGCCAAGACTGTGAAGATTCTCACCCAGGCAGCCGTCTGACAACGTATAATCACACTCTCCTGGCTGCAAACAGTGCGTAGTGTTCATGAGACCTAATAGGGCCATATAAGAGTGCAACAGATAGGTGCCAGCTTTACTATTTAACCTGTTCTCTGATCTATTTGAGGGTAGCAGTTAAAATCACCTGCAGGGTAAACCATCTCCTCCAAGTGGCATTTCAGCTCTTCAAAGAAAACTTGGATAAAGGCAGCTTCTGTACATTCGTGTCTAGGATATAAACATATGCCAAAGTGATGTTAACATTGTTAATAGTACCAACAAAAACAGGGGCAAACAAACAACCATTAAGGCTCTTTTGAAAAAAAACTCAAGGAGAAATCAAATCCTGAACAGCTGGGAGACGTTATTTTTCATGTCCTGCTGTTTTCCCATTCATCTGTCTCCTGTGCAAAGCAGTATCTTATCAAGTTGTATAAATTGTTTTATATTTTTAACCTTTCTTCTCAAAGATGTAGTTCAGCTGAAAGACCATAAATATGGTCCAATGAAGCAAAGGCAGTCTTTAAAACAGCATTCCAGCACACGAACGGTTAAAACACAAATCAAGCACAGAACATATAGTGCGAAGAAACAGTGTTACTTATCTGGGCTCTTCTCTCAAATCTCCTCGTTTCTTATAGCTGCGTTTCTCTCTGCTAAAGTGGCCAGTCCAGGTCACAAATACCTGTCAGGTTCCCAAAAGGTGGACAGATTCCATGCCGCTTATCCAAGAGTAAGCAGTGGATTTTCCCAGTTTACTTTTATAATGATTTATGGACTTTTCCTACAGGAATTTGTTCAAACCTCTTTTGAACCCAGCTACACTAACAGCTTTTACTACATCTTCCAGCAATGAATTCCAGAGTTTGATTCCGCGTTGAGTGAAAGAAAAATGTCTTCTATTTGTTTTAAATGGGCTACATTGTAGCTTCATTGCATGCCCCTAGTCTTTCTACTTTGTGAAGGCAAAAACAACCAATCTACGTTTGTCACTCTATTCCACACCATTCATTATTTTAGAGACCTCTATTAAATCTCCCCACGGCTGCCTTTTTTTTCCAAGTTGAAGAATCCTAGCCTTTTAGCCTTTCCTCATAGGTGTATCCTTCCATCCTCTTTATCATTTTGGTTGCTCTTCCCGGTACCTTTTCTAATTCCACTATATCCTTTTTTAGGTATGATGACCAGAATTGCACACAGTATTCAAGTTATGGTCGCACCATGGAACATTCTAATATCCCTGGTTTTATTCTCCATTCCTTCCTTTATGATTCCTAGCATTCTATTTGCTTTCTTGACTGCTACTGCAGACTGAGCAGAGGTTTCAACGTATTATCCATAATGACACCTAGATGCTTTTTCTGGGTGGCAAATCTTAATATGGAACCCAAAGCAACTCCATTTTCTCTAAATTTAATTTCAGTCTGTTCATCTTTATCCCTCCCTGAACATGTCAAAACACTCCATCCATTCTAAGTTTCTGCCAAGGACTCCTCCCATTGGGATCAACACCTATATATCATCAGTATAACTGTAATTATGCAGCCCAAATCACAATGACTTTAGAAAGACGCTGAACAAAGTGGATAACTGGAGGAACCCTTGGGGGGGATCCCAACCCTGATCCCCCAACCACTTAATTCCTTTTCACCCATTTTTCCTATTGGCTATCTATCAGAGAAAGAAGGAAAATCACTGCATGTCAGTGCCCTCAATTCCTAAACTCTGCAACTGGGGATAATATAGTTTTGTCCATGTTCAATTTAGTGGATCAAAGATCTAATTGCATCAGGAAAACAGACCTTCCCTTACCAAGCAATTGACAGAGGTTTTCTAACAATGTCACTAAACTGGTCTCGGTGCTGAAACCTGAGTCCTGACAGTACAGACTCAAGTAGGCTATATTCCAAAATTATGCAGAATCATGCATTTGAGATGCAGAAATCCAAGGACCGAATACCATTTGTGAGTGGAAGAACTAGAAGTCACCAAACGGGAATGAGACCTGGAAGTTGTCATCAATGAAGACTTCAAAGCAGCCAGTCAGTGTGATAGAGCAGTTGGGAAAGCTAATCATATATTTCACATGAATGAGGAGAAAGACCTTGAGGTAATCATGTCTGAGGACCTCAAATCAGCAAATCAATGTGACAACCTAGTGGCCAAGCCACAGGGATGCTAGACTTCAGAAAGAGAGGCATAATTAGCAGAAAAAGGAGGCAATAATTCTGGAGGCAGATCTCAGTAAGGATATAAAAAGGTGGTCCAGAGGAAAGCAATCAAAATGGTACAGGGTCTACACCCAGAAGGCATATAAGAAGAGATTCAATAATCTACTGGACAACCAAAGATTTTGCTTCCTGAACACTTTTTGGTGTATATTATGGATTTTGGGTTGCTGATCAGGAAAATCACCTTGAAATTTTCCTATTACGCACCATGTTTTTGCAATCACCTATTTTTGTGATTTCCTCGCATATTTTAAGTCCACTCATATGTTGCCTAGAAAGTAAGCTGTTTTGTTTGGTCCAGGCATGCCTGGGCATACACTCAGTGCAGGCTCACAACATGCAATGGAAATGCTACTGCTCAGGAATGCGTGGGCATGCTTAGTCAGAATGGATGCTGACAGTACAGGCTATAAAAGCAGCTTTCATACACAGATGCTATGCATGACGTAGATATCAGTTTGTTTACTTAACAATAGCATTTACATGTAAGCTTCTTCTCTAAATGACTGTTACAGCAGAAATGTCTCACTGATGTTGCAACAGCCATGATACATTCTGTTACATTTGTGGTGAGTATACACTTAACCCTCAAAGATGCATCATGACTGTACTTATTAAGAAAGCATATGAGCTCTACTTTGGTTGTAAAGTTGGCGATCAAGACCAATCCTGAGCTCCTCACATTTGCTGTGCAACATGTGCTGTCCATCTCAGAGTTTGGCTCAGAGGTATTCCGAAGTCGATGCTGTTTGCAGTCCTGATGATATGGCGAGAACAGAAGGATCATGTGATGGACTTTTACTTCTGTCTGACCAATGTATCCGGCTTCTCTGCTAAAAAAAAAGAAATCTACTGAATACCCCAGTCTGCCTTCAGCCATGAAACCAGTGCTGCATGATGACAGTATGCCAGTACTGAAGCCACCCAAGACAGGGAGCCTAGATGAGGCAGATGAAGATGCCATAATACATGGGCCAGACGTGGAAAATTACATGGATCCAAATTTTGGACCATTTATGTCCGGTGTTCCTCATCTAATAACATAGTCAGAATTGAATGACTTGGTGAGGGACTTAAGTTTGTCAAAAACAAAAACTGAACTGCTTAGTTCAAAATTGCAAGGATGGGGTTTGCTGTCAAAGGTACAAAAATGTCTTTCGGATCCACCAGGACGATGTGAAACATTTCTTTGCACAGGTTGACAACTTCTGTTTCTGCACTGACATTGAAGGGTTGTTCTAGGCTTTGGGTTGTGAGCATGACCCACAACAATGGCGCCTTTTTATTGATTCATCATTGTTAAGCCTGAAAGCTGTCTTGTTACACAATGGCAATGTCCACCCTTCAATACCTATTGCCTATGCAGCAGACATGAAAGAAACCTACGAAAACATGGAACTATTGCTGAAACACATAAACATCTGTGGTGATCTAAAAGTAGTGGCACTGCTATTAGCAATGCAGCTCGGGTATACCAAGTACTGTTGTTTCACTTGTGAATGGGACTCTCATGCTAGAGAGTCTCATTACATTAAAAAGAACTGTTCACTCCATAAGCATTTGGTTCCAGGACAGAAAAATGTGACACATGAACCACTAGTCAACACAAGTAAGATATTTCTGCCTCCTCTTCATATAAAACTTGGACAGATGAAAAACCTTGTGAAAGTGATGAACAAGGAAGGTGAGAAATTTTGATGTTTGAGACAGATGTTTCCAAGAATAACTGATGCCAAGATTAAGAAAGGCATTTTTATGGGTCCACAAGTCAGACACATCATCAATGATAAGCGGTTCAAAGATCTGCTAGCGGGGCCCGAGAAAATTGCAGGGATGTTGTTGAGAATTTTCTTGGCAATTACAGGGCACCAAACTACGTCCAGCTGGTTGATAAAATGTTTCAACCATACAAAACCATCAAATGCAACATGTTGCCAAAGATTAATTTTCTGCATTCACACTTGGACTTCTTCCCTGCTTATCTTGGTGCAGACAGCGACAAACAGTGAAATGTTTCACCAGGACATTGTGACGATGGAAAAGTGGTCCCAGGGCAACTGGAACCCATCAATGCTGGCCAATTATTGTTGGACACTGAGACAAGAAGCATCAGATGTTGAGTACAAATGAAAATTAGGAGCAAATCATTTTTAGCTCAGGTAAACTAGTGCAATATGTCAGCATCATTGTGTGATTAAATATGCTAAATTCAGTCAAAATGTAATTTTATGTTCCATCGAATTCCTACACAATACAGTCAATCTGAAATTGTATTTGTGTTCAGCTTGAAGCTGTTTATCATAATCACCAAAAACTTTCAGGAAGCAAAATTTCTGAACAAATATTTTGTCCAGTGATGTTATACTGTACCTTAGAGGGGAGAGGGGACAAGGAAGATGTGGTATAAATATTTAAATACTCGAACGGTGCTAATAAATCCCTAATTGACAAAAGGATGGAAGCTAAGTGTTGAGTACTTAAAACAACAGTAATATGATCTTTTGTATTTCTAGGAAGACATGGGGGTGCACGGCAGTCCTAACCACATTCCTGGGAGCCTGGATAGGCCACTTTGGTTGTTATTTGCCATCATTTACTATGGAGGGAGGGGATATTCAAAGCCATTTACACAGTTTGCAGACCAGTGGCACTCACACGGTTAGTGATGCTGGATATCCTCAGGTGCCATTGCTACATGCCCCAATGTTAAGCGGTTAGCACTGGGGCATGTCATTGGCATTCTGGGGCAGAATAGAGGCGGCACCTGTCGCTAACCAGGCAGTAGCGATAGTGAGCCGCTGCCCAGTTAGCGACATGCGAGTAAAGTAAGGCATCGTGAAGGATGACCCAACTTTACCCTTGAATGCTAACTGGACAGCAGCTCAATAGTGCCACTGCCCTGTTAGCTTCCGGGCTCTGCGGCCACCTGGATATTCAATGCTGATGGCTGGATATGGGGCTGGCATTGACTATCTGGGGATAGATTCAGTGGTAACAGCTGGGTGCTCCATCTCGATTACTCTGCTCATTTCTGGTGGAGGCAGCTCAAAAGGAAGATCACCAACATGGTGCATGACGTGCACTCATATGTCCTACACAGAGAGGCTGAGGGAGCTAAAGATGGACTATTAGACGAAAGAAGGGAAAGGGGACATATAAGAACAGCTTGCGCTGAAATTTTGAACTGATCCTTGAGTCTTATCCTGTTCTGAGTGTACGGCTTTCACGTGTCCCTTTGCGCTTTAGCCCTTTCGCGTCTCTGTTGCTGTTCTTCTGCTTTGCATTTGGCTGGTACAGAAGTAGGATCCTTGTTTCAGACGTTTCTCCCTGTAGATGTAAAATTGGTTGATTTTACTCATGAACTGGTGCCCAAGATTTGCATTAAGGACCGGGTGTTTTTTTTCCCCCCATTTTATTTCTATAGGGAAAACATGTAGCACATCTGATTCTAAGTAACGAGTGAAAATACGACTTGTTTTCTCTGCTGTGAACAATCCACATTTTTGGATGAGGCAGAGGGGCTTACCAAATATTTAAAATAAATCAGCTTGATGAAGGTTGGAGAATCAGTTGGCAGTGACTGAACTGAAAAAAAAAGACATCTTCATCATTCACAGAGATTGAGTAAAGAGAGAGGGAGAATGAGTTTTTATCTAGAGCCATTTCTCTCATAAGAGGAAGAGTTCATAGTTCTACTACCGGTAGCATAATATGGCTGTTGGCAGGCAGAATGCTGGTCTTACTAATATTCTTGTAGCTAGTGCATGTTGTTGTATTTTTTTCTTTCTACTAACCTCTGTTTCATTGCAGACTGTCTGTAACAGAGTGACGGACATGGTCATTTTGAAAATGATTCCTTTGTCCTTGGCCAGGTTCCTCATTCGTATAGGTCTTGTGAACTGGCTATCCCCTTTCTTCAAAATGTCATCCAAAAGTGTCACTGAAGTGGTCAATGAGCTGACTCAAAATGAAGAACTCAGAGGAATATTTGGGTACATTTTTCTCACTTATGGTAAGCCTTCATCTTTTGGAAATCAAATAGCTTTTCTGTGTTTCTTCCATATCACTAACCACACTTCATCAACATCCTGAATGTAGCTTTTCTTTATTACATGTCACATATTTTGAACTAGTTTATGTTAATTAAAAACCTTGCAAATATTTTTGATAATTTGGGTGAAATGTTTGTTACCACTCGTGATAAATTCTGCATTCGTTTTTAGAGTTGCCAATCGACTCCAGGTCATTGGGGGCAGGCTGATCCAAGCCTGGTTTTGCCACATATGCATCTTTTGGATTTGTAGGTTCAGTTTCTCCAGGGCATGGTTAATATCCTTTCTCTGTTTTGTATGATCTGCTGCACTTGCTCCCCTTGCTATTTTCTTAATGGTGAGAGGATTAAACTTGACACTAGAGCACTGCTGTACCACAGTTTGTGTATCCTGTTAGCCAAGAATCCATCCAGCTGATTTTTATGTTAATTTTTTTTTATATCGAGACTTATGTAGGTATGTCACATTTGTGCCAGTGTAGTTTCAAACTTGGTAATTTGCAATAAAATGATTTCTGCCTCCAATCCTGTTGCCTTTGACTTTTACTCTGGCGATGCTCTATTCATGTTTTTCTCTTTCTCTCGCCATCTATCCATTTTTTTCCTGTAGGAGTGTTCCCAAGACATGCCAGCTTCTCTCTGCATGCCATACTCATTGAACACTACCTGGAGGGTGGATGGTACCCGAGAGGAGGTGCCAGTGAAATTGCCTTCCACCTCATTCCAGTCATACAGAGATCAGGCGGTGCTGTTTTTGCCCGAGCCCCTGTGAAAAGCATCTTTGTCAATGAGGAAGGAAAAGCATATGGTGAGTGTGGTTGGGTGATGTAAACCAAAATAGATATGGACACTCAGAATCTGTGATTTCAACAGGATTGCTACTATAGCTGGATCTAAAAATGATTTAGACAAGCTCCTGGAGGAAAAGTTCATAAACCATTATTCAATCTATATCATCCTTCTAAACCAGTCCAGACAAGTGGGTTGTGTTCCCCTACCAGTAGATTGGCTTTCTGTCTCCACCAATGAAATGCCCAGGTTTCAATGACATCACACCATGCCCCTATCAGCCTGAGTCACTAGAGGGCACCTCAGTATTCTTCTGTCTCCAGCAGATGGTGGCTGAATTTTCTCAACTCTGAAGAAAATCTGAACAATTCAGAGGAAAAAGATCGATTTTGCTTGTGAACGACCACCTTGAGGGTGACTCTCTCACTTGAGTGTGATGTGGGAGGCTCCACTAGCTTAAGGTTTTTTCGTTAGCCATAGGAGGAGGGAAAATTGGTTCAGATCACACTCTTATCCTGATAAGGACCCATTGAGCAGCCGGGATATTGCAAGGATTTGGATTTGGTAGAATTCAGCAGCCTCACACAACCTCAACACTCTGTCCTTCCTCCTCTGTCCCCCCCCCCCCCTGCTTTCCCCTGAACACTGAAGACAGCTCAGAGGTATGTGACAACCTGTTTTTAAAAATTTCAAGGCACAAAAAAAAACAGCATCTGGGTAGTAGTCCTGAGTCTGGCATGGTTTACCTTGCCTAAGGCTCCCAAGGGGTGAGTACCAAGGCTTGACTTCATCATTTTTCTTGTTGGGGGCTCCTGAACCCATCTGCTGTGGGGTTGGCCACGGACGACTGTTGGCTCAGCATCTGCGCTTCCTGCTGTTTTCCAAATGCACTGTTAACATTTTCTGTATTTGTGTGTCTTGTGCCCATGTGGTCCCAGTGCACATTCTGCCTGAACGGCTTCAATACATGTTCCTGCCTAAGTGCCCATAATGCATGCTCTGTTAGGCTGCAAAGGCGCAAAAGCGTACACTTAGTATGTGCAAATGTTTGCCTTGCCTTAACTCTTTCTTCTTCTAGGAAGCGTTGTTTAATCTGTGAGAAGTGAAGAACCTTCTCAATGGATTAATCCTGCACGACAGCCTTTGACTTCTCACTGGTGGGCCATCTCCCTTCTTCCAATGAAGGGATTTGGTTGGCCCAGCATTTTCCACCTTGATAGGAGGCGACTGATGGCTCTGCAGGTAAGAATAATAGCCTGGCCTTGAGTTCTGGTGTTCCTGTGGTGGTGGCTGGCATTTTCCGCCTGTCCCGAAAAGCATTGATTACTCGCATTTCCTCCTGGGTATGTGGCTGATGTTCCAGCAACGGAGCAGGGGCTGCAGGTTCCCCGCTTCTACAGGTGGTGCAGATATTCATGATAGTCTTCCCGTTTCTGGAAGTAATCAAGAACATGTTCTGATCAGAATGGGATTAAGGTGAAAAGAAGTGCTGCATGGGGGGGGGGGGGTAGTTCGGTTACAGGGACACACAGGGCCATACAGCAGGGGAAGGGAAAAGATAATGGAGCTGCAGGACACAGAGGGAGAATATGGAGACGAAGGGGAGATATTGGACATGGGAGAGGTCATAAGTAGAGGGATGAGGATACTGGACACAGGAAGGGGAAAAGGGAGAAGAGATGCTGGACATGGGGGGAGTTAAAGGGAGATGGACTGAAGAGGGTTGGTAAATAGAGAAGAGAATGATGTTGGACACAGGGGAGGCGAGAATAGGGAGATGGAGGGAGATGCTGGACATGGGGCGTGCTGAGAGGGAAGGAAAACTGGACACAGGGAAATGGTGGACATGGATAGTGCATAGAGGCACAGATGGGAGAACTGAATTTGACAGGATATAAGGAGATTGTAGACATGGGAGGAAATAGGGAGAAGGGCAGGAATGCTGGACACAGAAAGATAGTTTTGGATATGGTGGGGGGATATGGAGTTAGAGGTGGAGATGCTGGATGAGGAGAGAGAAGGGGGCAGATAGTGTATGAGGAAATGTATTGTGGAGATAGAGGGAGGGGAAGATACTGGACACAGCAGGGAAGAGAGGGGAGAATTAGTGATAGTGATAGACTGGGGAAAGAGAGAGAGATAGAGATGGGGAATGGAAGGGTTGTGATTAAGATTTATTTAGCTGTTTATTTATTTAGCTGTATTTATATCCCGCTTTTCACCGGGTCAAAGCGGTCAATTGGGGGATACATTTAAAACGAGGGGATATGACACACATACGCTAATACGTACAGGGAACATGGGCAATGGAGGGTTAAGGGGTGCCTATAGGACTAGAAATCCCAGTCCCTCCGGCCTGAGATTGCTGTCCCCAGGTGGGACTTGAACCCCCGGCCCTCCGGCCTAAAGTACCTTGTCCTAACCACTAGGCCACTCCTCCCAAGATTAAAGAATAGTAGATTGAGGACAAGATGGTAAGAAGAAGGAAAAAATTTGAGTCCACAGAGAGACAAAAAATACATGGAGGAAAGCTGAAAAGAAAAAGATCAATGTCAGAGATGGATGTAGAGGAGAGAAGTAGCAGATGGACTTTAGTCCCTGGAAAAAATTGAGAAGATGTAGGAAAGCAGAAACCAGAGACTGGAACCAACATAATTAGAACAATAAAACTGCCAGACTACAAAGATAGAAAACAGTATTTTATTTTCAATTTAGGAGCATGTTTGCTGAGCAGGGCTAACAGCATGCACTATTTGTAACTAGGATCCATTGAATAATATTGGTCCTAGTTCAAACAGGACGTGCTAACCGTTAGCCCAGCTTAGTAAACATGTCCCTTAGTGACTGGAATGTATCAGTTTTTGTAATTTACATGTGCTTTCTTCATATGCATCTTTCGATTTCTCTGGTGTTGTGCTACATGCAGAGTGTGGCTTCTTGGCGTTTCATTTTAATTTTTGTCAACATATTTCTATTTTTAGTTTGTACTTTGTGAGGGTCTATCTACGTTCTAAGCAGGGACAACTCTATCATTAGGCAGAGTGAGGCAGCCACCTCTGGGAGCAAAGTATTGAGAGGCTGCCTCACTCTGACTTTTCTTTTTAAAACCCCCAACATTTTCTTGAAATGATTCATTGCCATGTCTTCTGGGTCTGTGGCAGTGGCAGCATTATTCCCCCTCCCAATGCCACTGATTCAGAGCTGACTAGAAGCAGCAACAGTGGCAGCTCAAACCTCCCCCCCCCCAACAAACAAAAGTTCAAGAACTTCACGCCTTCAGCATGCTTGAAGCATGCTTTTTGTCAGAGGGGGCGGGGCCAGCATGGCCTTTCTAGTGTGCACCAGACCCAGATTCTGCGCTTTTGGTTGACTGAGAGGGGCAAGGGTCTGAGAGGTGCACAACAGGTGCTGGACATGGGGAAGGGGACATAGAGAGGGATGGAGAGCAATAAAACATGGGATGGAGGTGAGGGACAGATGCTGGACATGGGGTGAGTGGAGGTTAGAGGGTAGATGGCAGCCACAGGGAAGGGGAGGGTAGATGCTGACTATGGGGTGAAGGGGCAGATGCAGGGCATGGGGAGGGGGGATAAGGGAGAAAAGGCAGATGCTGGGTATAGAGGACAGATGCTGGACATGGTGGGAGATGGGGAGAAAGAGCAGATGCTGGGCAAGGGATATGGAGGGCAGATGCCGGGCATGGAGAAGGTCAGGGAGGAAGAGCAGATGCTGGGCAAGGGATATGGAGGGCAGATGCCGGGCATGGAGAAGGTCAGGGAGGAAGAGCAGATGCTGGGCAAGGGATATGGAGGGCAGATGCCGGGCATGGAGAAGGTCAGGGAGGAAGAGCAGATGCTGGGCAAGGGATATGGAGGGCAGATGCCGGGCATGGAGAAGGTCAGGGAGGAAGAGCAGATGCTGGGCAAGGGATATGGAGGGCAGATGCTGGGCATGGAGAAGGTCAGGGAGGAAGGGCAGATGTTGGGCATTGGTGGGTGAGAAAAAATGAGAGAGGAGAGATGCTGGGTACAAAGAGAGAGAGAGGGAGAAGAGGGATGCTGGGCACATGGGGAGGGAGAGAGGAGAGATGGTGGAAATGGGGAGGGGGATAGGAGATGCTGGGCATGAGGTAGAGAACTAGGAGGAAATGCTAGATAGGAAGGAAGGGAGAAGGAGAGGAAGATGTGAAATGCTAGACATGGGGTGTGAGGAGAAGCAGAGGGTGATGCTGAACACAGGAAGGGTGTCAACAAGGGATGCACACAAGGGGAGGCATAGCGAGAGGGGGAATAGTATATATGGTAGGATGAGGTGAGAAAAAAAGGGATGAGAAGCTAGGTGGAGGAGAGAGAAGGGAGGGACAATGGACAGGAGAGGAGAAAGGGGGAGAGATGGATACAGGATGAGGAAGAGAGAAAAGGAAGCGTTAAAGACCGGGGAAGGATAGAGAGATGGGGAATGAGAAGACTGTGTTAAGGGTTGAAGCAGTAACGAAGGGGGATTGAGGACTGGATGGTAAAGAGGGGGTGTAAAATCTGAGCTGATAGAGATAAAGTGAAAAGTAAATGGAAGGAAGCTGAAAGGAAAAGATAAATGCCAGCTATAAAAGGCAACTGAAGATGACAGGAGGGGAGAGAAATGGCAGAATGTCCAGAGACCCTAGAAAGTGTGTTAAAAGAAAACAGAAGAAAGCAGAAACCAGAGACTGATATCAACAAGATTAGAGAGTAAAATGGCCAATCAACAATGGTAGAAAAATACATTTTATTTTTACTTTAGTGATTGGAATATGTCAGTCTTTGGAATTTGCATGTTCTATCTTTATATTTTGCACTGTACAGGGGCATATGCATCTCTTTCTTTCCCTGGTACTGTACTGTAAGCAGGGATGTAGCCAAGGATTAGCCTAGGTGAGTGATGGCCTCTCCACTTTGGCATCAGACCCACCCAGACAGTGGCAGAAAAAACGTCGAATGAGAGGATAACTGGAGGCAGTGATAACATTTGCACTGTTTTATGTCCATGATTGTTAATCTCAGGCCTCACCAAAAAATGAGTCCTGGCTACGGCTACTGATGCAGGGTCTGGCTTCTTGGGGTTTTAATTTAATTTTTGTCTATATATGTCTTATTTTAGTTTGTAGTAATTTATTCCCTACTCGGTGAGGTTTTTTTCTATATTCTGAGTGTGTGACCAAGGCCAGGTGTTCCATTAGCATGGAGTTTCTATGTAGAAATTGGTAGTAATCTGGTGTGTTCGGTTTTCTGAATAGGTGTATCAATGTTCTAGGGTCTACTGCAATATTTATGGTGTTGCATTTTCTGGGTAGGCCTCCTGTGTAAGTTTTGGATGTCGATGCTGTTATGGTGCGCTAGATTTTTCTCTCTAGGTCCTGAGTAATTTTTGTAAGGTTTTATATTACTTCACAATATGCCCAGTACTAGAGAGGATTTCTATCGCTGTTCCTGAAATGACAGCAGATTCAGAAATTATTTTTGGTTTGTTGAGTTCTGTTGGAAATGTTCTAGTTCTGCTCTGCACCCATTTTTGGAAGAGGGCTTTCTTTGGGTGTAGAATATATGTTCAAAAAGAAAAAGCGGGTAGTTATAATAATTTTATTTTGATATTTTAAACTGTGTCGTGGTTCTTTTTGCTTTTGTTCCTTTGATACGTGATCACCTTGTATCTCCATTGTCTTTTGCAAAATATATATTTACATTTAATACTATAGTTGTGCAGTGTCAGGAGTCGATGTGTTTTATATATTAGATTCCCAGGCTACATAATTAAACTGCTACAATTTTTGCTGCATGTGGTGTGCAGGAGTGGCCCTAGGGATGGCTCTCTGGTTTGTCTGGGTGGAAATGAGCCTCCTAGCTATGTCAGCTTGGCACATTGTGGAAGCAGTCTTCTTCCATCGTCACTTTCTCGATCCTGGAGAGTGAGAGATAAGAGGTGTATTAGATGCTTCTCCGCCATTGGGGTCGCCTCATGATGGAATTGATGTTGTCCCACTCTAATGACAAAGTGTGCCATTTCTTCACTCACCACAAGGAAACTGGGTTCAAGGGCACTATCACCCTGGTTCAGTTCTGGGTATGGCAATGCCTGCTGTATGTGCCTCTTCCATGGCTGCTGTTGGGGTATGCGCTTTGGCACATAGAGTGTCATCCAGGCTGGAATGATCTGGTGGTTCTAGATGGGATGAGGACAGCATGGTTCGGTAACCTGAAGTGGTTCCTGAAGGTTCCTCCTCTTCATCTGTCTCATTTCAGGTCCGGTTGCATCAAGGGCCATTTGTCCTGTATGTCCTGGCTCTCTTCTCGCTTACGGCTCGGCCCTTGCAGGGAGTCAGCTGATGCATAAGCACTATTCTTTTACAGTGGTTTCTGCACTGCTCAAGCCCAGAATGTTCAACCAGCCTGGCATATGTGTGAGTCTGGTACCTCTTTGAGCATGGGTGTGGCACACGACAGCTTGTTTCTAAGTCTGCCAAGGTGCCAGCTCTGTTGCCTTCTGCAGGACAGTCTGGAAAGGGTTTTCCCTTACCTCCCTGAGAGTCCAAGTGGCAGTTTTGTCCTGTTTCAGATGTCTAGTGGCTGGAAGTCTTCAGCCTTGCACCCAGATGTTTTGCGTTTTCTTCAAGGAGTTTGGCAACTGCGTCCTCCTGTTTGGTGATCTGTTCCTTTCCTGGAATCTCTGTCACAACTCTTTTGAGCCTCTGAAGCATGCTACTCTGAAGGGTTTAACCCTCAAGACTATATTCTTGGTTGCAATTTGTTCGGCAAGGCAGATTTCCAGGCCACAGGCTCTGTCTTGTTGGGATCCATATTTATCCTTTTCAGAATGGGCCTTTCCATTCAGCCTGTGTGTTCCTTTTTGCCCAAGGTGAAATCTCCCTTTCATGTGAACCAAGTAGTTTGCTTGCCGTCCTTTGTAAGGAGCAGTGTAGAGGGAAGATAAGGATCTTCGCCTTGTGGGTGTCTGGAGGTTGCTTTTCCGGTACTTACTGTAGAGGTTATGAATTCCTTTTGTAAGTCCATTCATCTTTTTGTGTTGTTTATTGGCTCACGCAAGGTTGTTGTGGCAGCCACGTTTGCCGAGGAGCAGTAGATCAAAGAGGCAATTGCCTTGGTGTATCTGTTACGGAACCAGCCTGTTCTAGAGGTTTGCGTGTCCATTCTATTTGGGTGCAAACGTCCTCATGGGCACAGCGTAGCTCGGCAGCCCTTTCAGACTTTGTCGGGTGGCAACATGGGCATCGCTTTCCACTTTTTTGTCAAGCATTTCTGCTTGGATGTCCATGCTTGGGCAGACATGCCTTTGGCTCAAGCATCTACAAACTGCTGTGTCTTCTTCCTGCCCAGTGAAGGCTTAGCTTTGGTGCTTTCCACTTGTCTGGACTGGTCTAGCAGGATGATATGGAAGGAGACATTTTACTTTACTTACCAAATAATGTCCTTTCCTTGAGTCCTGCTAAACCAGTCCAGGACCCACCCCTGGAACTCTGTTTGGTCTACTACATTGCAGCGATACCTTGGTCCACTATGATTTATATGCTTGACTCTGCAGGTCCATATCCTACTGACAACCTGCTGTTCAATTTCTCCTGTGCATAGTTTCTCTAGAGTGTTATTCATCATTATTGCCCACATTGAGGTGGTGTGAGGGTTTGCAATGCTTTCTCATATGCTTTGGGACATATACTGAGGTGCGCTCTAATGGCTCAGGCTGATAGGGGCATGGGAGTGATGTCATTGAAACCTGGGCATTTCATTAGCTCTCTGTGTCTATCAATCTGCTGGTAGGGGAACACAACTCACTTGTCTGAACAGGTCTAGCAGGACTCAAGGAAAGTGCATTATCTGGTAATAAGATGTCACCTTAAAATGGACAGGGGAAATCCACTACTTATCCCTGGGATAAACAGAAAGGAATCTCTCTACCTTTTGGGAGCTTGCCAGATATTTGTGACTTGGATTGGCCATTGTTGGAAAGAGAATACTAGGCTTGATGGACCATTGATCTGACCCAGTATGGCAAATTGTATGTTCTTATGTACTGAGTTGTCAAACTTTGCTCATATTTGTCAAAAAACAATTTACTGTTTTTCTACGTTTTCCCTCTTAAATGTCCCCGACTCTGATGAATTTGTAGTTGTTGAAAGGGAATTCTCCTGTTCCTCTCCATGCACGTCATTGAAAATCCAGTCAGGGGCGGTTCTATCATGAGGCAGGATGAGGTGGCTGCCTCAGGTGGCAGATTTTTTGGGGCTGCAAAAATTGCCCCAAATCAAGCCACTGACAGCTGCCTCTCTCTGCCTAAAGAAAAACCAGAAGATCACCAATTGCGCTTTTTTTTTCTGTTCCATGTTGGCAGCAGCAAGCTCCCGAAGTGAAAACTAAAAAGAAAAAAGCACAAGTTGGTGCTTTATTCTGCTCCTGTGTGTGGCCCAGCCAGTCCCGCCCCCTCTGATATCATGTCAAGGGGACGGGATTGTACTTTTGAGCAGAATAATGCAGAGACCCATCTCCTCAGCAGCAGCTGCAGCAGCAATAACACAGTCCTTCAGCATAGCGCAGGGCCTCTAAGATGTGTGCGCACCTCCTAAAGTCCTTCTGATCACACCCCCTCTGACGAATATGTTTCACTCCAGAGAGACAGTGAACAGCAGGCAGGGCTTTAGGCGCGATGCACACAGCTTTACTGGTTCCACAGCAGCTCCTACTACCAAAGCAGATTCTAAGGCGAGCAACTTGGTGTTGGTGAAGGAGGTCAGATGAAGCATGTCACTTAAGTCTGATGGTACGCATGGGCTCTATTTCCTCTATTGACTTCACTTCCACTTGTCCAGGTGAGCAACACCGGCACAGCATGGTAGGCAAGACAGCAACAAGCACATAGAAACCTACTGCTGCAACCTGCCCCCCAGGCCTATAAATGATGCACACACAGCACTCCACACTGCACAGTACATAAACTATTTTATATGATGCCATGCCCTGCAGATTCCCCTCTGCTACCCCAAATCTGATGCCCAGGCCATTCTCCCCCTCCCCCCAAGACCCAGCTTTGATTACAGGACCCAGTACCTAAACGGATTTCCACAGCTAGCTCAGTCTTCAGTTTTAGTATTTTGGTGAAGTTCGTCAAATTGGCAATGCTTTAAATAGAGCCTGTCTTGTTTTTTGTTTTTTATTTGTTTTTAGTATGTATCATTTGCACTAACTTTTAATTTTTATTGTTTTTTTTTATTTGTGCTGTTTTACTTATTGTAGATCACTTAATGCCTAGCAAAGAAATGGAATGAATCAAATGAATAAATTATATTACAAATTACACTGCATGTTCACTGTCACTTCTTAGGGGCATGTTTATTAAAAGTTAACGCGTTTTAAGTGCCACTGCGCCCATAGAAATAAAAGGGCTGTGGGCATTTAACGCACGTTAATTTCATTAACTCACATTAAAACCTTTAGTAAACATGTCCCTTGGTGTTTCTTTGCTATGGGTTTTATGGGCCAGCTCTAGCAGATATTTTAATAGGATTAGAGAAAATCTTTGCACAACGTTTGGCTGTGGTATTACATGTAATACATTATTTTTGTGGAAACTGGCATTTGGAAGAATTTTGTTTGATGTTACATTTAAATGCTGTCATATTTCTGTAGGCCTCAAATTGTGGGTATGCTTTTCTAGGTAGACGGTCATCCCCTTTTGCCTGAAGGGCTTTTACTGGTGATGGAACCACAGCATTCGTCAATCATAAAAATAGCACTATGAGAAGACTATCTCTGGTGATCCTGCTGCCATGTCAGCTCTGCTGTCTGCTTTGCCTATAGGCACAATTAATAGGGCTGTGGGCACTAACAGGGCAATTGCTGGACACAATACCCTGGGTGAGGATTGCTTTTGGTGTCCCTTCACATTTCAGATTCATCTGCTTGCAGACTCGCAGACTAACTCAAAAGGGGGACATGGAACTCCTCCCTTGGCTTGGCACGCAAGGTGGTCGCCGTTCTTGCCTAATCCTTGTGACAACCCGGGGTACAAATGTAGAAACATCAAAACATATAATTCAGTGACAGACAAGGACCATAAGGCCATCCAGGCTGCTTCCTGTTGCAAGGCTGCAGACCGCTGTTGATCTTTGTCTTCCCCTTCACTTTATTCATGGCCACTGGAGACACTGGAAAGTTAAGAGACAATGGAGGAAAGACAAAACTAGAGACTGGAGCTAACCAGAGCCGTATTTACCTTGAGTGAGGCCCTACGCCAACAAAAATTGTGGGCCCCCAGCAGGGGCGGCCCAAGGGGGGTGCGGGACCTCATTTCCATAAGGGGCCTCATTTGCATAAATATTTGCATAATGTTACCATATACTAACTTTTAGTAAACGTGCCTCTTAATGAGTGTATGGATAAAGAAAGACTAAAAGATTTCTACATTACTATAATCCAGTGCCAACTGCCAGACACATTAGGAACTACTACAAACACTGCCCATTTAGAACCCATAGCAAACCCGCCGTATCCTAACAGCACTACCAGGACTCACAAAGCACCATACTCTACCAATCAAAAGGCAACACTGCAAATATTAAACCAATACATTTCAGAGAACAACAATACATGACCTACTGGGGAAAGAGAACAAGTGGCAATGTCAAATAGGAATTATATAAACAGAACACCTCAGCTCAGTTACACATGCAGAACATAGACCATCACCAAACAAGTAATCACAATTTAGAAACAGGAAGACAATAATTAAACTGGGAATCCCAAAAGCCAAACTAGGAATGTACAACATTGTAGAAATAAAACTATACATTAATTTGCTCTTGTACTAAACAAAGCGCAGAGTTAATGATGCACATTTACCAGAGCTGACATATTCCAATTAATAAATTCAAAATAAGGAGATATTTTTCTACCTTTTGTGCATTTTTTTCAGCTGCAATTGCTCCAGCCACTTTCTTCTGGTTTCTTCGTGTCTTCTGCTAACTCTTCATCATCTGCTGTCCATTTGTCCTTTCTTCTCTCTTCTAGTTTTTTCCATTCTTTCTCTACATCTGCTTTAACATACTAATCTTTCTCCTTTTGCTCTTTCCTCATTCCTATTTCATCCACTCAAATTTTACCCCTCCATCCTCAATCCCCACTTACTCTCCCAATACCTGGCCAATTGTAGATTTTTTTATCCCTCCCACACAAAATATTTTTCCCTTCTCCATTTTACTCTTCCAGCCCCATCCCATTCTAATCCTCCCCCAACATCAGCTCCCTTCTAGTTCCAGCCTCATCCAGCATCCATTCCCTTCTAGTCCCTGCATCAGCCCATTTCCAGTCCTAGCAACCCCCCAACCCAATATCAGTCCTAGCCCCCCATCAGCTCACAGCCCATTACCAGTCTTAACCCCCCCAAAGCCCATTACCAGTTCTAACCCCCCCAACAGCCCACAGCCCATTACCAGTCCTAACCCCATCAGCCCACCTCCAGTCTTAACCCCCCCAGCCCATTTCCAGTCCTAGCCCCCCATAGCCCATTACCAGACAGCCCCCATCAGCCCACAGCCCATTACCAGTCTTAACCCCCCCATAGCCCATTACCAGTTCTAACCCCCCCCAACAGCCCATTACCAGTCCTAACCCCATCAGCCCACCTCCAGCCTTAGCCCCCCAGCCCATTTCCAGTCCTAGCCCCCCCATAGCCCATTACCAGACAGCCCCCATCAGCCCACAGCCCATTACCAGTCTTAACCCCCCCATAGCCCATTACCAGTTCTAAACCCCCCCCAACAGCCCACAGCCCATTACCAGTCCTAACCCCATCAGCCCACCTCCAGCCTTAACCCCCCCAGCCCATTTCCAGTCCTAGCCCCCCCATAGCCCATTACCAGACAGCCCCCATCAGCCCACAGCCCATTACCAGTCTTAACCCCCCATAGCCCATTACCAGTTCTAAACCCCCCCTCTACAGCCCACAGCCCATTACCAGTCCTAACCCCATTATCCCACCTCCAGCCTTAACCCCCCCCAGCCCATTTCCAGTCCTAGCCCCCCCATAGCCCATTTCCAGACAGCCCCCATCAGCCCACAGCCCATTACCAGTCTTAACCCCCCCATAGCCCATTACCAGTTCTAAACCCCCCCCAACAGCCCACAGCCCATTACCAGTCCTAACCCCATCAGCCCACCTCCAGCCTTAACTCCCAGCCCATTTCCAGTCCTAGCCCCCCATAGCCCATTACCAGACAGCCCCCATCAGCCCACAGCCCATTACCAGTCTTAACCCCCCCAAAGCCCATTACCAGTTCTAAACCCCCCCCAACAGCCCACAGCCCATTACCAGTCCTAACCCCATCAGCCCACCTCCAGCCTTAACCCCCCCAACCCATTTCCAGTCCCAGCCCCAGCCCCCCCAATAGCCCATTACCAGTCCTACTCCCCCCCCATCAGCCTAAAGTAAAATTTAATTTTAAAAAAAAACTGCTGGCTGCCGCCGTGGGGCCCCCTCTGCTGCCGCAGCAGCATGGAATGACCCGCGGGGCCCCCTCTGCACGGAGGGAGGGAGGGACGGACCGACCGACCAACCAATTCACCTTGCAGAGGGGGCCCCGCGGGTCAGTCCATGCTGCCGCGGCAGCAGAGGGGGCCCCGCGGCAGCAGCCAACAGTTTTTTTTTAAAAAATTTATTTTTAAAAAAAGCTAATTAGTTCGATTTTTGTGGGCCCTTGCCAGCTGTGGGCCCTACGCCACGGCGTAATGGGCGTATAGGTAAATCTGGCCCTGGAGCTAACACTTCTGATTAGAAAAATAAAAAGGCCAAACAACAAAGGTAGAAAAACGTATTTTGTTTTCAATTTAGTGATTGGAATTTGTCACTTTCTTGTAATTTAGCTGTGCTGTCTCTGTTTATAGGCATCTTTCTATTTTTCTGGTTTTTCATTACATGCAGAGTCTGATTTCTTGAGTTTCAAGCTAATTTTTGTCTACATCTTTCTATTTTTCATTTGTGGTCACTCATTCTGTACTTGGTGAGGGTCTATCTATGCTTTAATTATGTGACTGGGGCCAGGTATTCTGTTAGTATGGAGTTTCTCTATAGGAATCTGGCTTGTTCGGTTTTCTCAGTAGGTGTATGAATGCTCTAGGTTCCACTGCACTATTTATGGAGCTGCCCTTTCTGGGTAGGCTCCTTGTATGAATTTTGGAAGTTAGTGCTGTTGTGGAATGGTAGATTTGCTATACTGATACTGTTCTGTGGTTCTTGCTTTTTTTTCCCTGTTTCTTGTGTGGAATCAGGTGCAGGGTAGTGAAATATGAATTGTGTTTGAGATTTGCAATTTTGTGTTCTTAATGCTGCCAGTCCAAATTTAAAATATTTTGACAGTTCAGATTCAAGGAACATCTCAGTTTATTTTTGTCCAGTGGCCTGATAATTTGTAAACTGCATTGAATGTGTGACATAATTGCGGTATATAAATGTTTTTAAATAAATATCATAAATAGCTTCATTACTGCTTATTTCTGGGCTTTTCCAGCTCTAACATTGTCCAATTCAGCCTGGTCACCAAGATCTTGATGTCATAGTTACCAAGATTAGTTTATTTCATGTTATATCTTCCTTCCTCATCAATAACCTGGTCATGGCACTGACCAAATAAATCCAGTATGCAAATATTTATAATGATTTAATTTTTGTGGATGTATGAAAGTGGTTTTAATTTTTTTGTTATATGATTATTATATTTTTTTTATTTTTATGTCTGGAGTGGAGGAGTAGCCTAGTGGTTAGAGCAACAGCCTACCACCCAGGAGATCTGGATTTGATTCTCACTGGTGCTCCCTGTGGCCTTGGACAAGTCACTTTACCCTCCATTGCCTTGGAAGATAAGGCTTGGCAATCTACTTCCAGTCATAGAAAACCCAGGGGGTGTGTTTGGAAGCCAACTAGGATTTTAGATGGATGGCATGTACATTTTAAAATACATTAAACTGATGCAAATGAGGCCCAGCAGACATGAAAATATTTATGCAAATGAGGCCCACACAATGAGTCTCCACACATGGCCAGACATCACCCTCAGGCTGCCCCTGCTTGGAGGCCTGCTGTGCTGCTGCTGACCCAGGAGACGTAGCGGCAGCTGGGGCTAAAAGGGAGATGGTAGACAGGTGTGGAGGGGGAGGACAGATGTGGGCACAGATTGAGAGCATAACTGGGGGAGCAGAGAGCAGACGTTGGAAAGAATGGGGATGCAGACGGTAGATGTTGGATGTGTAAAGCAGATTCTGGACACAAATGGGAGGGGTGGAAGGAAGATACTGGACACAAGTTGGGGGGAGATATTGGCCACAAGTGGGGGGATAGAGGGAAGATGCTGGACACAAATGTGGGGTGGAGAGCTGATGCTGGATATGGAGTGAAGGGCGTAGTGGGATGAAATGCAGGTGGGGGAGTGAGGGGTAGATGCTGGACAGGGAGTAGAGGATGGAGGGCAGATACTGGGCATACGGTAGAAGTTGTGGGGGTGGAAGGCACATGCTGGACATGAGGTGGGGTATAGGTTGATGAAGGGCAGATGCTGGACACAAAGTGGGGGGTGTAGAGGGCAGATACTTTATACAGGATGGGAAGAGAGAGGAGATGCTGTAAACGGAGTGGGGGAAGAAGGGGAGATGTTGGACATAGGGCAATGGAGCGGGAAAGAGGAGGAATGCTGGACATGGTGGGGGAGTAGGATGAGAAAATGAGGGGAAGCGCTGGATGGTAAAGAGAGGGAGAGACACAGGATAGGGTAGGAGAGAAGAGAAGTGATGCTGGGCATGGGGAGGATGGAAGAGAAAGAGAAGAGTTAGTTAAAGATTGGGGAATAAGTGGCACGGAAGGATAGAGAGATGGGGAGTCAGAGGGCTGTGTTAAAAGTTGAAAAATGGCAGGTTGATGCAGTAAAAAGAGGGAGATTGAAGAATGGATGGTAAGAAGGGGACGCGAAATCTAAGTTGATAAAGAAAAATAAATGGAAGAAAGCTGAAAGGAGACGATCAGTGTCAGAGTTGGAAGGAAGGAAGTTAACAAGACAGGAGGGGAGAGAAGTGACAGATGGACTAAAGACCCTAGAGAGTGAGTTAAAAGAAGATTGAGGAAGATAAACTAGAGGCTGGGATCTGCAGGATTAGAGCGTAAAATGTCCAGACAGACAACAAAGGTAGAACAATTAATTTTAAATTTAGTGATTGAAATATGTCTGTTTGGATTTTATAGGCCCAAAATTCAATGGTCAGCATTTTTAAAACACCTAACACAAGCGGCGACTGTACACATGGACTTCACCCAATGGATTGTCTAAAAATCAAATTGACTACATCTGTGGAAGTCAACGATGGAAAAGCTCTATAACATCAACAAAGACAAAACCTGGAGCTGACTGTGGTACAGATCATTAACTACTAGTATGCAAACTCAAGCTAAAGCTGAAAAAGAGCAAACCACTCATGAATGCAGCAAAATATGACCTTGAGAATATACCACTGGAATTTAAAGACTGCCTGCAAAATCGATTTGCTGCTTTAGATACAAATGATAGAGTTCCAGAAGAGTTATGGAATGACATCAAGAAGGTTGTGTTGGAAGAAAGCGAGAAGTCTCTACAAAAGGTAAAAAAGAAAAAAACGGCCAAAATGGATGACGGAAGAAACTCTGAAAATTGCCCAGAAACGCAGAGAAGCTAAAGCCAGAGGAGAAAGAAAGACAATCACAGAACTCAACAGAGATTTCCAACGTGCAGCAAGACAGGACAAGGAAAAGTACTACAATGATGCATGCAAGGAAATAGAAGCAGAAACTATTAGAGGAAGAACAAGATCAGCTTTCCTAAAGCTACGAGAGTTAAAGAAAAAGTTCCAGCCTCGAATTGGAATGTTATAAGATGCTCAAGGTTCTATGTTGAATGATGCTGAGAAGATCAAGAAAAGATGGAAGGAATATACAGAGTTTTTATATGATAAAGATCAAGTGGACCAACAGCCGTTTCAACCTGTACCTTATGATCTGGAACCATTGGTGATGAAAGAAGAAGTTGAAGCAGCATTGAAAGCCTTATCAAAGCACCAGGCATTGATTGCATTCCCATAGAAGTATTACAGCAATCTGATGCAGCTGTTACCATACTTACAAGGCTCTGCCAAGAAATATGGAAGACAGCATCATGGCCAACTGACTGGAAAAGATCTGTGTTTATACCAATACTAAAGAAAGGTGATCCAACTGACTGTGGAAATTATCGCACAATCGCTCTGATCCCACATGCCGGCAAGATTCTACTGAAGATTATTCAAAAGAGACTACAATCATACCTGGAACAAGAACTACCTGAAGTGCAAGCAGGGTTCAGAAAAGGACGAGGAATGAGAAACATCATTGCAGATGTGAGATGGATCCTTGAAAAGACTAAAGAATACCAAAAGGATATCTATTTGTGCTTTATCGACTATAGCAAAGCTTTTGACTGTGTAAACCATGAGAAACTCTGGGCCACATTAAGAAGCATGGGTATACCAGAACACCTGATCGTTCTCTTGCACAATCTGTACATTGATCAAGAAGCAACAGTTCGAACAGAACAAGGAGAAACAGAATGGTTTAAAATAAGCAAAGGTGTAAGACAAGGCTGCATACTTTCCCCCTACCTGTTTAATTTATATGCAGAACAAATCATCAGAGAAGCAGGATTGTATGAAGACAACAGAGGTGTGAAGATTGGTGGAAGACTCATCAACAACCTTCGCTATGCTGATGATACCACATTACTGGCGGAAAGTGAAGATGATCTGAAACATTTGCTTCTCACAATCAAAGAACATAGTCTCAAAATGGGCCTGCACCTTAATGTAAAGAAGACAAAGATCATGACAACTGGCATAATCAACAGGTTCATCGTCGAAGGAGAAGAAATTGAAATCGTGAATAACTTTAACCTATTTACATGCAACCCCTCAGTGGAATATTCAGGAAACATGGCATTAACTACCACATATATGCAGACGATATCATGCTGTACACCCAATTAGAGGCCGCAGACCCGAATTACGCTCAGCTTGAAACCTGCATGGGAGAGATGTTGGGATGGCTAAAGCAAAACAATATGTCGATTAATCACAAGAAAACGGAAGTAATGTTTATATCCAGTAAACCTGACTTCGAACCACCTCCAACAATCACATTGTGCAACAATACTTACAACACTAAAAATGAAATTAAATATCTAGGAGTCACAATCGACAGCAAACTAAAAATGGAAAAACACCTCAGCAACACCAACAAAGCCATCTTTCACAAGCTTAGAGTACTACGACCCCTGCGGAATATACTTGATCCATGTGACTTCCGGTCGGTTGCACAAGCGCTCATCATGCCTCACCTAGACTACTGTAACGCCATCCTACAGGGTCTACCAAAGAAAACGACCAATATATTACAATTGGCACAAAACGTCGCAGCAAGGATCATCATGCGATCAAGCGTCACTGAACATATCACACCTGTATTGATGGAACTGCACTGGCTACCAGTCATTGCCAGGATTCAATACAAAACATTGGTAACTACGTTCAAACTAATACACAACCTGGCCCCCTCATTCCTCTCCACCCTTATCTCCGAGCAACCAACCACCAGAAGCAGGAGAACCATCAACTCAGACACACTAATAGTTCCAAACAGCATCAGACATGTAAAAGTCAGTACTAGCCGCAGAGCATTCTCCTTCTCTGCCCCCACTTTATGGAACCACCTACCACACGAGCTGAGAGCAATTAAAGACATAATTGACTTCAGGAAGAAATTGAAAACGCATCTGTTCAATTGTCACTACGACCAGATGTAAATCCAAGAAGATAAAAGAGGAAGAGAATAGCTGTATGTAAAAATGTAAATAGATGAAGGATAATCTCTTTTGTAAATGTATGTTAGTACATTAAGGTCTATATTTAGACCCTACTATGTGTGCTGTGTATTACCCCTGTTCTCTCTATCTATGCCCCAACGTTTCTGTCTTGATTTTTGACAAATCCCAAAATTATAATCAAACCGCTTCTGATCGCTGGAAGTAGCGGTATATAAGTGTTTACTAAATAAAATAAATAAATAAATAAATAAATACTTGGATCAACTATCAATAAAGAAGCACAAGCAGTCAAGAAATCAGACGACGCATTGCTCTTGGCAGAATGGCTATGAAAGACCTAGATAAGATTCTCAAGAGCAGAGATGTCTCTCTCCATACAAAGATTCGACTTGTTCAAGCCATGATATTTTCAATAACATCATATGGATGTGAAAGCTGGACAGTGAAAAAGACAGACAGGAAGAAAATTGATGCCTTTGAATTATGGTGCTGGCGGCAAATACTGTGTATACCATGGACTGCCCGAAGAACAAACCAGTCTGTACTAGAGGAGATCAAACCTAAGCTTTCTTTAGAAGCTCAGATGACAAGACTTCGACTTTCATACTTTGGACACATCATGCGGAGAGAGAGATCATTAGAGAAAGAAGACATGCTTGGCAAGATAGAAGGTCAACGCAAAAGAGGAAGGCCAGCAATGAGATGGATCGATACAATAACAGCAGCTACGGGTACCAGTCTGTCAACAATAAGCCGCCTGACTGAAGACCGAACACAATTTAGGATAGCTATCCAGAGGGTCGCCATGAGTCGACTCCGACTCGACGGCACTTAACAACAACAACCACTGTGGGCAAAAGTGAAACCAGCTATTCAGCACTGGAATCCAGTTATCGTCTGGCACTAAAGATCTGGTTTCAGTACTGTCCAATGCAGCTATCCAGACAGTGGCAATATTCAGCTGCTCTCTGGATAGTTAAATTCCATAAAGTTAGGACAGTTATTGAAATATAAGGGCACTTAGCTGGTTAGCACGCTGAATGTCACTGCTAACCATCTAAGTGCTGGGACTCCTTTGCCCTGCCCATGGACTGCCCTGGCATTGTCCAGACAGTGGCCCCAGAGCTGGTTCAAAGTGTTGGCACCATAGACATACTTTAAGCCTTATGCCTCCCCTCCCCCCAGTTGTCAGACTCTATTGTTTAACTTGGAATGCCCGGCTCTTTGCTGCCCTCAAGAAGTTGCTGCACTAGGCGGCTCTCTAGTTTGGCTAGTGGTTGGGCCGGCCCTGCTGCTAACCAGATAAACCTCTTTGAATATTGGGCCGTAGATGTTTTGTCATTACACTTTGCACAGTACAGGGGCATCTGCAGATCTGTCTGTCTGATGTTGTATTGGATGTAGTCTGGTATTTTTTTGGAATTTCAATTAATTTTTGTCTACATAATTTTATTTTTAGTTTGTGGTAATTTAGTTTATACTTGGCTAGGATTTATCTGTACTCTGAGTGTGTGACTGATGCCAGGTATTCAGTTAGCATGGAGTTTCTATGTACGGATCTGTAGCAATCTGGCTTGTTCAGTTTCCAAATAGGTTTATGGATGTTCTATTGCCCACTGCATTATTTACAGTGCTGCTATTTTCTCGGTAGGTGCCTTGTGTGAGTTTTACAAGTTGATGCTGTTATGATATGATAGATGTTCTCTTTTGGTCCTGAATGATTGTTACCGAGTTTTGTATTACTTCACAATATGCTCAGTACTAGTGGGGATTTACTGTATATTGCTGTTACTGTGATGACATCAGAATCAAAAATTTATTTTTTGTATGTTGAGTTCAAAGGGGAAATATCCTTTGCACCCACTGTGGTAGATGGGTTTCTTTGGATGTAGAATATGGGGGTTATTTTAGAAGCCCTATTCATGCTTTGGATGTCTGAAAATGGACATGGAGATGTCCCTAGAGACATTTTAGAAGCTGACTCTGTGGACGCCCAATAGGCAAGGATGTCCAAGTCTGAACAGAGGCATAGAGTAGACATGTCCAGGGTGTTCCCAGAGCTTGGATATTTCAGAAACGCCCTTGACATCCTGAGCCGAGTCCAAGTTATAACTCTTCCAGGCAAGAATAGGCATGGGAAAAGTGCTCATTTTGTCAGACCGACATTTAGAGGGTATGGAGAAGATGGTCTGTTCATGTCTCCTAAATTTTCCATTTTGACAATAAACACATACAGAAAATGAGGGCTCATGTATTTGTTTTGCTACAGGCTACATAATTAAGCTGCTACAATTTTGGCTGCATTAAAAACAGCATTGCAAAGTATTTAAAAAAATTATATGGCCTGGGAATATATTGTTTTCTTTATTCTTGGGACAACTACCTGATTTGGTGTTATGAGTGAGGGGACCCTTTGGTTCCTAGTTGGAGCTCAGAGGAGGCCCCTTCATTATGGCTGCTGGGAGGGGGGAGGTGCCAGCTCATCTCTTGCCTCAGGTCTTCCCGACTCCAGCACATCTTATTTTCAGAGATGCTCAGTATCTGTTAAGTTCTTTAGATCTGAGTTTCCTTTGCCTCTGTTTCTTGGTCAGAGTGTTTGTCCATCTTGACTGGCATCCTGCAGTCAATCACAGAGATGATGGATGCACTTGGGTCCTGGAGAGTGGGAGAAAGCAGTTGCTGCAGTATGAGTCCTGTGGCAACAAAGAGTCTCATTTTGGAGAAGACTTCTCTTGCAATGTTCATCCGTCCTGGAAAATTAGGAAAGCAAATGGTGATAAATAGTGCAAACAACCCCCAAATAAATAAAAGCCATTCATCTGCTTTACAGTCTGCATTGGAAGTGTAAGAACAAAGTCAAAATGACATCCTAACCAATGTAATGAGGAAGATCTGTCCCTTGCCTTGAAAGCACAGGAATCTGTTAGATTCAGATCAGATTCTGACAGGCAGGCAAGCCACGTGATCCCTAGTTGCCAGGAGCAACGTAAACAGACCCAGACACGAGGTCTACAGCCCCGCCCAACTAGCAAACATTTCCCAGCTCTTGATTCAAATAGCTTTCACCTGAGCAAGGGAACGCCTAATCAGCAGTATAAGAAGTACTCAGAACAGTTAGAGAGAACAGAACTGCAAGGAGGTTCAACAGAAGTGCAGGGAGTTTTACCCAGAGCACTGCAGCGAGACTCACAGGGAGGACGTCAGAGAGCTGTTGGGAAAACCCATGATAGAGTCCACGAGAGAGCCTGTGAGAATTCCACTTCAAGTTGGAGGAACAGGAAAGAACCAAGGGAGAGATTCAGAGGAGAAATCAGCTGTGAGAGTCAGTCACCTGTGACGCAGTTTGATTCTCAGAAGCTATGTGCTGTGCAGAGTGAATGGAAGGAAGAGAGAGAGAAACCGTATGTATCTGATGAGTGTGACACTTGGGAACAGTTGCAAGCCCTAGAGAGGGAGAAATACTTTGTGGAGGATATCTGTATGTCGGAAGGGGAAGAGTTTGAAGAAGTCAAACCCCGAAGGAAACTTCCCAGGGAAAAATCCTTCCATAGCAGAGCAGAGCAGTTCCACTGTCCACAACAAAGTATAAAAGGTAGGACACAAAGAGGCTTTAAAAGGAAAAGCTATTCTAAGAAGTGTGTCTCTCCTCTCTTCTACTCTGAGCTAGACGGTAGCAGTTTGCCTTACTTTGGAGAGGGCATGTCAGATAAGCCTGGTGAGGGCACGGCACTGAAAAGTCTACAAACATTTTGTTATAAGGAAGATGTTTGTCCAGATAAAGCACAGCCGGAACCAATGCTAATAGATGCTGCTAGTGAATTGTCTACTGAGGAAGCAATGGATTGTACATTAATAATATCTGATAAAATTACTTCTTTGTGCTGAAGCCAGAGTTAGAGCACTGCTTAAAAGAAGCTGTGAAAAGCACAGAAGTGACATATGAGAAAAGGAACTGTATGCTGAATAATATAGTTGCCTGTGATTCTAAAGAAGCAAGAAGCTGTATTTAATTTCTTCTATTTACCTGCCAGAGTGTATGGCTTTTGTCCTTATGTTTGTTATATTATACTTTTGAAAATCCAACCCCAGGAGGGGAATAAATCCTTATTTGAATACCTGACCCATTCGTGTCACAACTACTCCTTTCAACGAAGAGGGTCATCCGGCAGTCTAGCTGCTCGCCTAGGCACAGTCTAGTCTAAGCCGTGACACCAAGATAGCAATGCTATAAATTTGTTCCATTAAGGCTTGAATAGCCAGACATCTGCTGCTACCTGCTGACCTGTGGTTACTTGGCCCCAAAAAAAACAGGATGGGCTAGAGCTGAAAAGAGGCAGGGAGAAATCCTGCTCTTACACCCAGAAAGCTGAAACAGGCCAGGAATCAGGTATAGGCACCATAGCAACTACCTTTGGTGCCAAAGTTTTATAGGTCTTGAGCATTGCTGCTGCTGTTATGTCTCTATCCATCCATCCATCCATCCATGCTGTTTGTCTTCTGGTGCTGGCACCACAACAATAGCAGCAAGTTGGAAAAGAAAATTCAGTGTGGGGCTGCCATCCTCATGCTCTGACATGTCCTGCAGCACCTTGTCTTTCGCGTGGGCTTTCATAGTGATGGGAAACCCATGTTGGAGGAGCGGGTGAGTACCACAGGACCTGCTAAAGAACAAGGGTTGTCAGACCCCATACTGAATTTTCTCTTCCAACTTGCTTCAACTGCTATGTGCCGGTGCTAGAAGATAAATAGCACAGAACCATAAAGATGAGGTGAGACCGGAGAGAGGATCTAGACGTTGCAATAAGGGGAGAGAAATGGGAGTTTTCCCCTTGTAGGGACAAAATTATATAAACCAAATTATCTGATAAACTCTAGGTGGTCTTTTATCACAGTTCATAAGAATTTTATTGTGACTAAATTACAGTGCATAGTGTCAGTGTATGCAATAAGGAATATTAGCCATTTTACTGGGAATTGAAACTAACTTTATGATAAAAAAAAATATATATATATATGAGAGAGAGAGAGAGAAAAAGATCATTATTGGCATTATGTCACTCTGTAAGACTTGTATATTATAGAGCGCATGGCATAGAATTAACTATCCTCAAAGCAAAAGAATCAAAGAGACCAGTTTTACATCATTTAAGATATTCCTGTCATTGAGAAATCTCTCATTAAGGTTGGTCAGCTGCTCAGAGGGTCAGGTGGTGGAAGATGCTTAGTTGGCAAGGCTTCCGCTAGAGGATATTTGACACCTTAGCTCCAGTGTCATAATTTAGTCCAGGAACAATGAATGGGACACAGTTGAGAATGGACCTAGGGCAGATGGCATGCAAGAGTCATTTAGAGAAGAGAACTCGGGGCTCAATAGACAGCATACCAAGAGGAGTGTTCATAGTGGAACCCTCTTGTTGTTCTTAGGACCTTTTTAATGACATTATCCCCATCCTATTTATTTATATATTTATTTAGCAGTGTTTATATACCGCTTTTCGCCATGTCAAAGCGGTTTACATAGAAGAATAATACACCAGCTGGTTTACATAGAACATGCAAACTATACAGTATAGATAAATTTGAACAGTTAACTATGTACAATGGGTATCAATTCTTGGTTATTTATATATGCTTGCATCGTCTTCAGTAAGTACAGAAGATGGGGGAGAGGGGGTTATATCATAGGGCTGAAATGTTCTGGAAAAAAGGTGCATTTTTAGTTGTTTGCGAAAGGCGAGGAGATCAGTGGTGTTTCTTAATGAGGTCGAGTGTTCCAAATGGAGGGCTCATCTGAAAAATACTTCTACTATTGACCTATAAGTGCCTTCATTCAGCTGCTCCTCACTTATCTCTCCCTACACCCCTCCTCGGGAACTCTGCTCTTTTGGCAGATCCCTTCTATCTGTGCTTCTCTTCCTCTGCCAACTCCAGACTTCAATCTTTTTACCTTGCTGCTCCTTGCACCGACTTGGGTAATTTGTTCCAGGCATGTAAGCCTTGAACTCTGGCCCTTTTCAAATCCAGGCTAAGAATTCACCTCTTCGAGGTAGCTTTTGGATCCTGATCCACATAGTCTCCTGCTCTCCAACTATCTGTTTCCTTACCATTCCTCTAGATATATCCTAGTCCTCAGTTGTGTTGTCTGTCTTGACTAGACTGTAACCTCTTAAGAGCAGGGACTGTCTCTTATATGTCTCTGTGCAGTGCTGCAAACGCTTTGTAGCACTATACAAATGATTAATAATAGTAGTAAAACGAAACATCTCTGAAAGAGGTACATTTTTTTTAAATACAATGCAGTTGTGTTTATGGTGGGGGAGAGTACAGCACTACACCACACCAGCAGGCCAGTCCTGCATATTCCAATAACTACCAACTGCCTTTATTATGAAAGGTCTTTTTCATCATAATGTTTAGCAATCTCGCCTCTTGTCTTTCCTCTAATCCTATTCCTGGTTTTATTTGATCCTATCATCACCTCCTTTGTGTTTCACTCCCCCATATTCCCACATCTTGCCCGAACTCTCATCTCGCTTCTCATTTTACTCTTTTGCATCTCGTTTTCTTTCCTACACTTCTCCCTACTTCAGCTGTCTTGTCTTCAATCTTATACCCTTCCATTCTTGAAATTTGCTTTTCCCACCTCTTCTACTCTTTGGCTCTCAAATACATCTGTCACAAGCACAACGCCAAAACCACTAGTCTTCTAGTTGTTGAGGGCGTGGTGGTTGAGAACCTTCTTCTATCAGCTGTTATATTTATGCTTTAAGTAGAAGGATTGTAGTCGTGTTAAACCAAGGGTAAGGCTCATGACAGAAAAAGAATTTATTTTGAACACAATAGAACAGATCATGTTCCTGGTACCATTTACAGAATTTTAAATTATAGGATTTTTGCTTAAGGTTCAGCAAGTTGGTGGCAAAACAAACAGAACTCAGCATTGGCTTTTAAAGTCCTCTTCACTGCAGAAGCTTAGCCTTTCCACATATAACAAGATGCCACTTTTCTTATTGTCCTTTGTCAATAAGAGCAATAGAAAAACAAACTTTACTTCTTCTATGGCAAATTTATCTTCACTCAGCCATAATTCTCTCCAGGCTGCACTTCCAGGTGAAGAACCAAACTTAGGTTATGAAATAAGCATTCACAGTGTCCTCAAGACTCTTATAGCAGGCTTTTTCATATAAGACAGGAGCAAAGCACAAACACTTCTAGCAGCCAATTAACTTTCTCTCCGTTGTAGAGTTTCAACACAGCTGACCCAGAAGCATGAATCACAGCCTTACTTCACTAGCTTATGCTGCAGTAAATTCCTCCTTTCAAAACACACAGGAATTTACATTCTCACTGCTTAGCTCTGAGGTTACTTCAGCAAGAGGAACAGTTCTTTCAAGGCTGGCCTTTCTTCAGACACTTTAAGTCTAGAGCTTGGCATAAAGAACAATCCATCAACATATCTTCTTCTGCTACTAGCTCTGACCCCGGTTCTCCCAATTGCATAGGTTCTGACTCACCCATTTGATCAGAGGCCCTTTGATTAAGGTGAATTCCTTATGCTGTTCACTTCCCCCATGCTCAAAATGGTTGACTTTGCCACACATCTAAGCCCTTTTACCATTCCCTTTCAATCTTCCAGTCTTTTGAGCTCCCCTAGCCTCACTTATCCTCCCCTCAGTGCAGCACACTCACCCGAGTGATGGATCCTGAGCCTCCTTCACTAACTGGTAGTATGGGTCTTTTTTACAGCAGAATCAAATCCCATTGCTCCATCCTACTGGTCCTTCATACAAATGTCCAGATTACAAAAGTAGTCCCTCTGATTGACTGTACCAGAAGATACTGGTACCGAATGTGAAGTCAGAAGTTGTCCTTTATTGAGCAGTCAGGTGTGCGACAGAGCCAGGTTGTGAGGCATGGAAACTGGGGAGGTGATCTATTTACTGGTTTAGGCCTTTAACTGGATATAGTTTCTTCCAAGGCCGCAAAACATTTCCACAGGATCAGCAGTTTTAAACAAAGTATGTATTTCTTCTTAAAAAGCAGTCTCTGTCTTTCTGTAGCATAACAAGTCTAGAATACTTTGCTTTTAAAGAAATACCTCCTTGTTTCATGGTCCATGCAGATTACAGCTCCATAAAAGATAGCTTCGGCTGTGGCTCCCTCATTCTCCACCCCACCCCCTTTATCCTATTGGCACTTAAAATTTAAATCCAGCCCTGGGCTGAAATACTGCAGACCAGTAATCTGTCCCATGCTTTCTATGTTATGTTATTTTAATCTCAGTATTCCAATTTAACATTTTCATATTAAATCTAGCACCCAAACAAAGCTAATAACATAAAATTGGTAAGCTAAATCAGGACCCTACATAGCATTAATATTAAAAAAAAAAAAAAGTAGCCAGAGATTCAGAAAATGCAGGCCCTGCCTCTTACCTTTCTACATTATCTCACAGAGAAGCCTGAGGATTCACAAAAGAACTTCCAATGTTAAGAGCAGAAAACAAGTGAGAACCACTGACAGTGAAAACAAACTCTGTTTTTCTTACAGACTTTTAAAGACACCCCCACATATCTTCCAGTTTCGTCTCTCCATTTTCTGGGACACAGAAATCAGGACTTAACCCCTCTAGTGTTGTATAACATCCAGTTAATTACATAACAAAATCCAACAGAACTTGGTAGAACTCTTTTTGCATTTCACTTGTTTATTATATGTACCGTAGCCTTGATCTGCAGTGTACTTCTTTTGAGTCTGATATGCCATGGGGGTGGGGGGGGGGAGAGAACTTTGATTTAACGAAGGGCTTTTCTCACTTTTTCTCCCTCTCTACAAGGACAAAATGTTTAGGCCTAAGGGTTGAAGGTGTTTACCCTCAACCAGGGCCGGATTTACCTTGAGTGAGGCCCTACGCCAACAAAAATTGTGGGCCCCCAGCAGGGGCGGCCCAAGGGGGGTGCGGGGCCTCATTTGCATAAGGGACCTCATTTGCATAAATATTTGCATAATGTTACCATATACTAACTTTTAGTAAACGTGCCACTTAATGAGTGTATGGATAAAGAAAGACTAAAAGATTTCTACATTACTATAATCCAGTGCCAACTGCCAGACACATTAGGAACTACTACAAACACTGCCCATTTAGAACCCATAGTAAACCCGCCGTATCCTAACAGCACTACCAGGACTCACAAAGCACCATACTCTACCAATCAAAAGGCAACACTGCAAATATTAAACCAATACATTTCAGAGAACAACAATACATGACCTACTGGGGAAAGAGAACAAGTGGCAATGTCAAATAGGAATTATATAAACAGAACACCTCAGCTCAGTTACACATGCAGAACATAGACCATCACCAAACAAGTAATCACAATTTAGAAACAGGAAGACAATAATTAAACTGGGAATCCCAAAAGCCAAACTTGGAATGTACAACACTGTAGAAATAAAACTATACATTAATTTGCTCTTGTACTAAACAAAGCGCAGACGTTAATGATGCACATTTACCAGAGCTGACATATTCCAATTAATAAATTCAAAATAAAGAGATATTTTTCTACCTTTTGTGCATTTTTTTCAGCTGCAATTGCTCCAGCCACTTTCTTCTGGTTTCTTCGTGTCTTCTGCTAACTCTCCATCGTCTGCTGTCCATTTGTCCTTTCTTCTCTCTTCTAGATTTTTTTCCATTCTCTCTCTACATCTGCTTTAACATACTAATCTTTCTCCTTTTGCTCTTTCCTCATTCCTATTTCATCCACTCAAATTTTACCCCTCCATCCTCAATCCCCACTTACTCTCCCAATACCCGGCCAATTGTAGATTTTTTATCCCTCCCACACAAAATATTTTTCCCTTCTCCATTTTACTCTTCCAGCCCCATCCCATTCTAATCCTCCCCCAACATCAGCTCCCTTCTAGTTCCAGCCTCACCCAGCATCCATTCCCTTCTAGTCCCTGCATCAGCCCATTTCCAGTCCTAGCCATCCATCAGCCCATTTCCAGTCCTAGCAACCCCCCAACCCAATACCAGTCCTAGCCCCCCATCAACCCACTTACAGTCCTTAACCCCCATCACCCCATTTTCAGTTTAAGCCCCCCCTATAACCCATTACCAGTCCTAACCTCCCATCAGCCCACTTCCAGTCCTAACCCCATCAACCCATTTCCAGTCAGCCCCCCATAGCCCATTGCCAGTCCTACCCCCCCATCAGCCCACAGCCCATTACCAGTCCTAACCACATCATCCCACCTCCAGTTTTAACCCCCCAGCCCATTTCCAGTCCTAGCCCCCCATAGCCCATTACCAGACAACCCCCATCAGCCCACAGCCCATTACCAGTCTTAACCCCCCCCCAAGCCCATTACCAGTTCTAACCCCCCCCCAACAGCCCATTACCAGTCCTAACCCCATCAGCCCACCTCCAGTCTTAACCCCCCAGCCCATTTCCAGTCCTAGCTCCCCCATAGCCCATTACCAGACAGCTCCCATCAGCCCACAGCCCATTACCAGTCTTAACCCCCGCCAAAGCCCATTGCCAGTTCTAAGCCCTCCCAACAGCCCACAGTCCATTACCAGTCCTAACCCCATCAGCCCACCTCTAGCCTTAACCCCCCCAGCCCATTTCCAGCCCCAGCCCCCCCAATAGCCCATTACCAGTCCTACCCCCCCCATAGCCCATTACCAGCCCTACCCCCCCAGCCCATTTCCAGCCCCAGCCCCCCCAATAGCCCATTACCAGTCCTACCCCCCCCCATAGCCCATTACCAGTCCTACCCCCCCGGCCTAAAGTAAAATTTAATTAAAAAAAAAAACTGGTGGCTGCCGCCGCGGGGCCCCCTCTGCTGCCGCGGCAGCACGGACTGACCCGCGGGGGCCCCGTCTACAAGCTGAAGCCGTCGGTTCGGTTCGGTTCGTTCCTCCCTCCCTCCCTCCGTGCAGGCTGCAGGCTGTAGGCTGTGAGAGACGCGAAGAGAGTGCGTCTCCTCGCGTCTCTGTTAAGCCCGCAGGGGCTGATGGGAAATTTCCCATCAGCCCCTGCGGGCTTAACAGAGACGCGAGGAGACACTCTCCTTTCGCGTCTCTCACAGCCTGCAGCCTGCAGCCTGCACGGAGGGAGGGAGGGAGGGAGGAACGAACTGAACCGACGGCTTCAGCTTGTAGACGGGGACCCCGCGGGTCAGTTGGTGCTGCCGCGGCAGCAGAGGGGGCCCCGCGGCGGCAGCCACCAGGTTTTTTTTTAAATTGTATTAAAAAAAAAAGAACTTGTTCTTTTTTTGTGGGCCCCTGCCGGCTGTGGGCCCTACGCCATGGCGTACATGGCGTATAGGTAAATCCGGCCCTGCCCTCAACACTGATCGTTGGCCAAAAGAAGCTCCCACACTCTGTCTACCCTTTCTGGGCCTAAATACACCACCTCTATGCTGCCACATCTAGGCCCGGCTAGCCACACTGACTCATAATGAATATTGTTTTTTAACTTATTTTATTCTGAACATAACAATAACCAGTTTCTGCTTCCTGCCTCATAATTTCTTTTCTACTGTAAAAAGCATTACCAGCTTGCTAATACAAAACTCCTTAAACAATAAAAATCATTTGAATACATTAAACATATCCCTCCCCCCCCCGGCATAACAATCTACTACATATTGTTAATTGAAACCATCTCAAACAATACCTATAATTTACCCATATCTTCACCTCCTTCAGAGCTCCCCTCCTCCCATAATGAATCTTTTAATGAAAATTTGAAACATTTTCTATAAAATAGATGTATTCCTTTTGTTGACTTAGCAGTCTCCACCTGCTTCCTTGAACTTCTGGTTCATTAGTATTTAGATCATGCCTTTTCAGGAGAAGACCAAGGCAAGTTACATTTAGGTACAGTATGCATTTCTTTACAGTATGCAGTTCATTCAGAATGAGGCCTGGGATCTGGTGCCATGAGCCTTTATTCATAACTGCCTGGGAATTCCACTCCAACATTTCCAGTCTTGCATTGCAATAATAGTTCTGGGCTGAGAACCATGCACCAGGGCATCTTACCAAACCTGCAATTATGGATCCATAGTTTGACTGCAGGTACTACTACTTGTCATTTCTATAATGTTACAAGGCACATGCAGGGCTGTACATATGGTTTGTTTTGCTTGATATACCTACTGCCTTTTGCACACAGTTAAAACAGTTTAAAATAAAAAAAGATATTAAGAGATAGAAAGGAACTCCTTACTCTTTAAAAGGAAAGGGAAAGGGAAAAAAGAGATCAGATAGACATGGCCACATCAGCCCAGGGCCGTATCCTGAGACCTCAAAAACATGCTGAAAGTTGTAAGTATTTAGGGAGGTTTAAAATCTCTTATAGATTGGCTTGAGACGAAGAAGAGGGGCTAGGCTATTCAAAAGCATGGAAGCAACAAAAAATAATATAGATTGTCTGATGGGTTTGTGTTTAGCTTTTGATGGCAGTTACCATGCAGTGAACGAAGAGAGCGAGCAGGGGCATATAAGGTGATAAGCGAGGAAAGGTAGTCAGGAGCCTCATTACGAAGGGTTTTGTGAGTCAGAGTTATAATCTTTTGGCAGATACAGAACATTACTGGGAGCCAATGGTGATGAATCAATGGGGGAATGACATGATCAAATTTATGGGTATAAGATAGTATGCAAACATTGGTATTTTGGATTGATTGGAGACATTTCAATTCGTAAGAGGGAAGACTGGGGTAGATGAAGTTGCAGTTGTCGAGATGAGCAACTACCATACTAAGGACTGTGGCCTGGACAGTGGGGTCCAGAAGGGATGGATAGTAAACAAACCACAGAGTGCGAGGAATGAGGACTTCATTATTTGGCTAATCTGTGGGGAAAATGTGGACTCTGAATCCAATAGTACGCCTAGGTATTTAAATGAAAGCTTAAGTGTTATGTGGGAGTCATCCGAGAGAGGAGCAACTGTAAGGGTAATTGGGCTTCCAGTCAGCCATATGGCCAGTGATTTTTTTGGGACTGAGTTTGATAGAAGTGGCTTGAAGCCATTTAGTGATCTTAACCAAGCAGGAATTTACCAGAGATAAGTCTGGATGGTGGCTATCTATGTAGGTGATAAGGAGGATGTCATCCACGTAGTGCGACACCCACCGGCTGGGACAAGAGGCTGACAGCTGATAGGCAGCCTTACTGTCCTTTAGAATAGAAGTTCTTTACTCTGTAGGAATGAATTGTAGTTGAGGCAGGTGGTAAGGCTTTGCAAGATTTTTATTATTTATACAATGGGGATTTTCAAAGGCACGCGGAGGTTCAAAACACAACAAATGCACTAGGATAACTTCTCCAAATGAAAGGATGAACACAGGAAAAACCAGGAGAAATGAAAAACAAAACTTTTCTTCTCTGCTGTTCTCTGCACTGCTCCGTGTGGTCACACACTATACTGCAGCAGAACTAAACACAGCTGGTTTCACTTTCACCAAACAACGTCTTCCCAAACTCCGTTACTCTCAACACTGAATACAGCACAGCACTGCTTTCTTCTGAGTCACAGGTACAAGCTACCTTATTAAAAGGCTTTTAAAACTCTCTCCTGTTTCACTTTCTTACTGTGGTATTCTTGTGAGTCAAACAACAGTCCATTGGTATAGGAAAATCATCACATTCAGGCACAGTGGTTTCTATCTGCATTTCCTCAATGCCATTAGAATTACCAAAGTCTTTCTCATATGTGGGGACTTCTTTTAGCTTTTCTCTCTTTAGAAACTGGTGGAAGTGATCCCACAGCAAGTCAGCCTTTTCAGGTGTTTTGGTACTAGGGGTTTGAATCCTCTCACTAGAGAATAGTCTCTGCAGTGCCCCTAATTTAGAAGCTTCACAAATGTCAGAGTTATCTGGTCTGGAGTTTGCAGCAGGTACTAGGCTTTCAATCCAACGTTTCACAGTAGAGGGGGAGGGTTCCAGCTCCTGCTCAATAAAACTAGCCTTTATCTCTTTTGCCAATTTATCAGATATAAAATGGCCCATTTTACCTTGAAGCTGTTTCTCTGTGTCAGCACTGGTGCTCTTTCCACCTCTCCAATCCTCCCAGCTGTAGCCACTGTTCGACTGGCCTGCACGGCTTTTCCAATTGTCTGTGCTTTTACCTTTGAATGCTGGCTTTGTCTGAGTGCGTGCCTTTCCTTTGGCACCTTTTCTCACACAGGCTGTTCTGCCTGGACTCTCTGGTCTCAGACTCTGGTCTTGGCTTTCTCTTGCCTTCCAACTGGCTCTCTGGATATTTCCCTGACAAACTTCTTTGTGGGTTCTCCAATCGGTTCTGTCTCCAGATCTGTCCTCGGGTCCGTCCTCAGGTCCTCCTTCAGGTCTTTCCTCAGGTCTCCCTTCCTTCCCTCTGCAAGTGGTTTTTAACCCTGGTTTCCTGCTTCCTTGTGACCAATCAGAACGGGGGTTAGTCTCCACCCTTGCACTAGGGCGTGGTTTGCTTCCTACAGGGAACTGCCTATTTCTCTGACGTAGGCTGAGTTTTCCTTGTAGCTGTGCATTGTCATCCATTTCCATGGGGATTTCTGGATTCTCTTCTGTGTCCATGCTTTCCACCAGGCTTTCCCCATCACAGTAGATATATGTGGAAGTGCCAGTGGTCTGGATAAGAGTTGCCAGGGATCTTAGGAAGATTTTAAAAAGAAGGGGGGGGGGAGAGGATTGAGCCCTGTGGGATTCCACAAGACAGCAAGTTAATGTTAGAGATGGAGTTGCAAATGGTTACTTGGAAGGAACAGTCATGGAAAAAGGAGAGCACATTTTCTTGGAGACCAATGCTATAGAGATGAGAAAGTAAGATATTATGATCAACCAGGTCAAAAGCAGAAGACAGATCCAGAGAAATGGCTAATGATGTTTTTCCACGGTCGAAGGTGCTGTGGACTTGGCTAAGACAGAAAGTGACAATAGTCTCGATGCAGTGGTCAGTGCATGCTCAAAGTGGTTGGAGAATTGAGAGAACCAAATGCTCAGTGAGTTTAGAGAGAAACTACAGGTTGGAAATGGGATGGTAATTGGCCAGATCAGAAGGATCTGATTGGGAGCTCTTCAGAAGGGGACGTATCATTGCTTTTTCCAGGAGTCTGGAACCTGGCCAGAGCAGAGGCTATTATTTATGATTGTATGCCATAATAGGGAATAGTCCTAAAGAGTATTCTGCTAGCAAGGGGGATGGAATAGGATCCAACAGACGAGTGTTTTTTCCAGATAAATTAAACTAATCTACTTATGGTGGCATCTGAGATAGAGGTAAAAATGGACCAAGGATACATTAGACTTAAAGGAGAAGATTCAGGGGATCTTGAGAGCATGAAAAGAAGGGAAGGGGTAGACCAAGCTGTATGTTTAACATTTTATCATGATAGACAATTGCCAGTGTATCCAGGGAAGACCCGAGCCAAGGGAGAACCTGAGGTGCCGTATTGAGAGAAGAGAGTTGGGAGACAACAGAAAAAACAGTCTTTGGGCAATGTGAAGCGTTCTTTATCAAAGTAGAATAATAATCCCTTTGTGTTGAAAGAACTTGCAAGCGACAGTGAGAGAGATGATCTTTGAACAGAGCAAGAGTAGAGGGTGATTTGGACTTCCTCAAGCACCTTTCAGTTGCCCTAGTTTGCTGTTTCAGTCTCTGTTCAATAGAGCTTAAAATCTATGCAAAACAGAAGCTTCTTGGAGCAGCTGGTTCATGAACCGACTAGAGGGGAAGGCATTTTGGACTTAGTCCTTAGTGGAACACCAGATATGGTGCAAGAGATAAGGGTGTTGGGGCCACTTGCCAATAGTGATCATAGCATGATCTCGTTTGATTTAATTAATGGATGAGAGATGGTAAGGAAATCCACAGTACAACCTTTTAACTTTCAAAAGGGAGACTATGATAAAATGAGGAAAATAGTTAAGAAAAAAACTAAAAGGAGCAGTTACAAAGGTTAAAGACTTACATCAAGCTTGCGTGTTGTTTAAAAATACTATCTTTGGAAGCCCAGACCAGCTGTATAACACACTTTAAGAAAAGTGGAAGGAAGTCCAAAAAACTGCCAGCATGGTTTAAAGATGAGGTCAGAGAGGCTGTTGTTGCCAAAAAAAGTATCTTTCAGTAAATGGAAAAAAGAGCTAAATGATGAAAACTGGAAACAGCACAAGCACTGGCAAGTTAAATGAAAGGCATTGATAAGGCAGGCAAAGACAGAATTTGAGAAGAAACTTGCTGTGGAAGAGCAAAAACATGTAATAAAGACGTTTTCAAGTACATTCGTAGCAAAAAACCTATGAGAGAGTCAGTTGGACCATTAGATGATAGAGGGGTAAAAGGGGCAGTAAGAGGGGACAAGGCTATAGCGGAGAGATGGAATGAATTCTTTGCTTTGGTCTTTACTGAGGAAAATGTAGGGATGTTACCCATGACTGAATTGGTATTTAAAGGTGATACTGTGGAAGAATTGAAAGAAATATCGATACATTGGGAAAATGTATTACAACTATTTGATAAACTGAAGAGTAGCAAATCACCTGGACCGGATGGTATACATCCAAGGGTGTTGAAAGAACTGAAATATGAGATTGCAGACCTGCTATTAGTAATCTGTGAACTATCATTAAAATCATCTGTAATACCTGAAGATTGGAGGATGGCCAATGTAACGCCAATTTTTAAAAAGGGTTCCAGGGGTGATCCGGGAAACTACAGACTGGTGAGCCTGACGTCAGTACAGGGAAAAATGGTAGAAACCATCATAAAGTACAAAATTACTGAACATGTAGATAGTCATGGCTTAATGGGAGATAGCCAACATGGCTTTAGACAAGGAAGATCTTGTCTTACTAATCTGTTATGTTTTTTTGAAGGTGTGAATAAACAGGTAGACAAAGGTGAGTTGGTTGATACAGTATATCTGAACTTTCAGAAAGCCTTTGACAAGGTCCCTCATCAGAGATTTTTGTCAAAACTAAAAAGTCATGGGATGTGGATCAGGAACTGGTTAAAAGATAGAAAGCAGAGGGTAGGGCTAAATGGCCAATTTTCCCAATGGAAAAAGGTGAATAGTGGAGTACCGCAGGGATCTGTGCTGGGTGCGCTGCTTTTTAACATATTCATAAATGACCTGGAAAAGGGAATAACGAGTAAGCTTATCAAATTTGCAGATGACATAAAACTATTTAAAGTTGTTAAAACCCAAGAGGATTGTGGAAAATTGCAAAAGGATCTTGATAAATTGGAAGACTGGGCATCCAAATGGCAGATGAAATTTAATGTGGACAAGTGCAAAGTTATGCACCTAGGAAAGAACAACCCAAACTATGGTTCACGATGCAAGGTTCCACATTGGGAATCACCACCCAGGAAAAAGATTTAGGTGTCATCGTGGATAACATGTTAAAAACCTCCGCCCACTATGCAGCGGTGGCCAAGAGAGCAAATAGAATACTAGGTATCATAAGGAAAGGAATGGAAAATAAAACAAAGGATATTATAATGCCTCTGTATCGTTCCATGGTGCGACCGCACCTTGAATATTGTGTGCAATTCCGGTCACCGTATCTTAAAAAGGATATAGCGTTTTTAGAAAAGGTACAGAGAATAGCCACCAAAATGGTAAAGGGGATGGAAGGATGCTCCTATGAAGAGAGGCTAAAAAGATTAGGGCTCTTCAATCTGGAAAAGAGACGGCTGAGGGGAGATATGATAGAGGTCCATAAATTAATGAATGGAGTGGAACGGGTAAACGTAGATCGATTGTTTACATCATCAGAATATAAAAAGACTAGGGGACATGCAATGAAGCTACAGGGTAACCTATTTAAGACTAATAAGAGAAAATATTTTTTCACTCAACGTGTAATCAAACTCTGGAATTTGTTGCCAGAGGATATAGTAAAAGCTGTTAGTGTAGCTGGGCTTAAAAAAGGTTTGGACAAGTTCCTAGAGGAAAGGTCCATAAACCATTATTAAAAGGGACCCAGGATATCACCGCTTGACCCAATACAAGCATTGAGGAACCTGTGTCTTTTGGGGAGACTGCTAGGTACTTATGACTTAGATTGGCCACTGCTGGAAACAGGATACTGAGCTTGATGGACCTTGGTCTGACCCAGTATGGCATATCTTATGTTCTTACAACAAACAAGGATCTAGAGATGGTTTTAACACGAGTGATAAATCATTGAATAAAAGGTCAGGATCCAAAAACAGCCTTGAAGAGGCGTTTCTGGCTGGATTTGAGTAGGACCAGAGATGGAGTCTGATGCATTGACTCAGGTAGTCTGTTCTAAACATACGATGTAGCAGGATGGATTGAATGAAGTCTGGAATTGGCAGTGGAAGAAAAGAACCCAGATAAAAGTGTTTTGCCTGATAGGTGACTAGGGAATGGATAAAGGTCATGGTAGTGTGTTAAGAAAGGAAGAGATGAATTTTGCTGATGTTATAAAGAATGATGGCCTGGAGAAGGGCCTTTCCCTTAGCTCTCTGAAAGTTCAGGTAGTCTCTTTGGCCTGTTTCCAAAGTCCGGTGGCTAGAGTCTCTAGCCTTGCACCCGGACGTCTTGCGCTTTCTCCAAGGGGTTTGGAATCTGTGTTTTCCCCTCTGGTCTGTGATTCCTTCCTGGGAGTTGTGTCTGGTGCTCAGGGTCCTGATGACTGCACCCTTTGAGTCATTGAAGCATGCTGCTTTAAAAGATTTGATGCTCAAGATGGTCTTCTTGGTTGCAATTTGTTCCACAAAGTGGATTTATGAGCTACAGACTCTGTCTTGCTGAGATTCTTATTTGTCTTTTTGAGGAGGCCGTTTCCATTCAGCCTGTGCCTTCCTTCTTGTCTAAGGTGCCTTTTCCCTTTCCTATGGACCAGGTGGTATGCCTGTCCTCCTCCTCTATGGAGTTGTGTCGGGGGATGGATAAGGGTCTTCGCCTTGTGAATGTCCGAAGGGTGCTTCTCCAGTATTTGGAGGTTATGAATTCCTTTCATAAGTTCGACCATCCTTGTTTGGTGCTGTTTGTTGGCCCATGCAAGGGTGATGAAGCAGCTAAGTCTACTTTGGGGAGTTGGATTAAGGAGGCCATGCCTCTGCGTATCTGTTACAGAACCAGTCAGTTCCGAAGGGTTTGTGTGCCCATTCTATCTGAGCACAAGCATCCTCGTGGGCGGAGTGGAGCTCAGTATCCCCTGCAGACATGGGCTTACTGAATGTCATTACTGTAAATACAGTAGCACCTCAGAGCTTGATTGAATTGAACAAAGATTGGATATTTTATGTATAACTAAAGCATGGATGAGAAAGGGAGATGAAGTGATTTTGTCAGCATGCTCTCTCTCTGGTGGTACTTACTGGCAACAAGTGAGAACCAGGGGGAAAAGGGGGAGGGGTGGCATTGTTTAATAGGAAGGAGAAATAAATGGAAGGCTTTAGCTACATGTTGGATATATACAGAGAAAGAGGTAGAAGAGTCAAATATGACCCCCAAGGCTGTGAGTCAAGGACATGGGGATGATGATAGTGTTATCCACGGAAACAGCAAAAGGAGGAAAGGGGGAGGTGGGTTTAGGGGAAAGATAATGAGCTCTATTTTGGCCATTTTTCTATTTTAGAAAGTAGTAGGACATCCAGGCACAATGTCAGATGAGCAGGTCTGGATTCTGGAGAAATTTCAGGTGCAAAGAGTTAAATCTGAGAGCCATCAGCATAAAGATGGTACTGGAAACCATGAGAGCAGATCAGGGTACCAAGAGAATTAGTACAGAGAGAGAAAAGAAGAGGTCTCAAGACAGATCCCTGAGTTACACAGACTGAAAGGGAGATAGCAGTAGAGTAAGATCTGCCAGAACATACACTAAGAGTGAAATGGAAGAGATAAGAACAAAACCAAGATGGAACAAAGCTCTTCAACTCAAGAGAAGGTGATGGTGATAGTGATCAACAGTGTCAAATGCAGGAGATAGATCAAGAAGGATGAGGACTGAGTAAAGGCCCTTGGATTTGGCCAAGAAGAGGTCACTGGAGACTTTGGGAAGGGCAGTTTCAAAAGAATGAAGAGTAGGGCTTGACATACCCCAGGCATCAGGTCACCATAGCAATTATAAAATTGGACCTGGTGCTGAGGTCCCAGAGCACCTTGCAGCAAGCAGCATGGAGACCCCAAATCGCGGAGGACACAGACATGTTTCCTGCAATGATCTGATGCCCTGCGGGCATAACTGCTGAGAAGGCCAACACAAATGTTGGCTGGTTACCCACAGGGACCCATATCTGTGGACAGAACTGCTGAGAGAGGCCATGATCGTGATCAAAACCAACGCTGTCTGTCTGCGGGCATCCCATCCCCTGTGGGCAGAAATGTTGCGGCTGACACTAGCTGACTGCCCGCGGGGATCCGATCCCCACGTGCAGAAGAACTGAGAAAAGCCACAGTCTTGGCCTTTTGCAGTAATTCTGCCCAGCAGGGGATGCGATTCCTGTGGGCAAAAGGGCTGCATCTGCCGGAGCCTGCAATTAAAGGAAGTTTGTGTGCATAGAGTTTATAGAAATTTAAAGGGGCAGCAGGGAGATTTAATAAAGAATGGTTGGGGGGAACGGAGGCATCATCAGCCAAAGTCCCCCCTCCCTCCCCCTGCAAGGCATGGAGAAGAAGGAGCTGTAAGAGAGTAAGCTTACAGGCAGTGGTAGACTTCAGTATGAATGTGCAGGGCTCAGTTAGAGTGGCAGTGATGGCAGAAACGTCTTTCTTTATGGAGCACAACTTCTTACGTGGCTGTGCAAGGGGAGATGGGATGAGGAAGGCCACCAACAATTAGGCACAGATTCCTCTGGTTACCAAGCAATCAGTCAGTGTACTACAGCTCCCACCCTGCCCTGCTTTGACCATGTGACTGGAACTGGAGGAGGAGGAGGGGGGAGGATTGAGGGATATGTAAACAGTATAAGGTGAGGCAAAGCAGAACAACAGATGGCAGATTACTCCAGCATGAGTTATTGCAGATCAGGGTGATGTCATTTCGATGACATGAATTTGAGGGTTTATCTGTTATAACTGGAAAAGTCAATTTCAGCATCAGGGGTGTTCTGTCGATGTTGAAAATCAGAAGCCTTAACTATAAATCACTGAGTTTCCTGGCTTGTGATCTGGGGTGTCTTCTTCCTCCTATGTCACTCTGCCCTCGGCTGAGTAAGTACCGAGTCCTGAAACCACAGAGAATGGCAGGCTGTGTCTGCTCTTGCCCCTATCCTGTTGATAAACAAGGGATGGAGTATGACTGAAACAGCCACTACAGAGCAGAAAACTTTGCTCTTCTCCTTTTTTCCAGCCCCTCTCCTTCTTCAAGTTCCCTGCATACTGCCTGAAACTTAGGGGCCCTTTCCCTGAGCCGTCAAGTGTTTTTCCCCTGAGACCAGGCAATTTATCCAAATTACAAGTCTCTTCAGCTGAAATCTAGAGAGTTTCCAGATACACGTGTCATCCTTGAAATATGACTATAACTCCCCTTCCACCCCAGTGCTGTAAAGGCTGTCATCACAATGTTCCCAGTCCCAGTAAACCCAGTTAGCCATAGCACTCGCCAAACAGGACTATTATGTCCGTCTGACTAACTCTTTCCTCTGACCCTCACTGTCTCTTTACAATGCTCAACTCTCTCCTCAAGGTGCCTCCGCCTCCCTTTCTGCCCAAACCCTGGCTGACTATTTTTGTGACAAAATCCACAGGATCACACTCCAATTCCCCACAAGGTCAGCTATTTCCCCTCCTCCCCCTCTTCACTCCCAACTTATTCATACATTCACTTAACATATTCATAAATGACCTGAAAATGAGTGAGGTGATCAGATTTGCAGATGACACAAAATTATTCAAATTTCTTAAAACACAAGAGGATTCTCCTGCTGACCTATAAGTGCATTCACTCTGCAGCTCCTCACTACATTTCCTCTGTTATACCTCCCTACACCCCTCCTCGGGAACTCCGCTGTTCTGGCAGATTGCTTCTATCTGTGCCCTTCTCTTCTACTGCTAACTCCAGACTTCGCTCCTTTCACCTTGCTGCTCCTTATGCCTGGAACAAACTACTGGAGTCTGTACATCAGGCGCCTTCTCTGACCCTTTTCAAATCCAGGCTGAAAACTCAACTCTTTGCTGCTGCTTTCTGATCTTGACTCACCTGATCTCCTTTGTGCTTCCTTCTCATTCCCCTTAGAATGTATCCTGTGTCTACAGCTACTGTGCTGTCTGTCTTGACTAGATTGTAAGCTCTGATGAGCAGGGACCATCTTTTACATGCGTCTGTGCAGCGCTGTGTACGTCTTATAGTGCTATACAAATGTTCAGTAGTAGTAGTAAAGAGCAGAAGGACCTGTCTTGAACCAGGGACTTTATACATACTGCTCCCAGGCAGGCCCAAATAGATGCATTCTAAGTAATAACCTTTGTCTTTCCTTAACTCAGTCTGATGTGGTGCTGTTTTAATTCTAGGTGTTAGTGTTCTTCCAAAAAAGTATACAGAGCCAGTGAATGTGTTTGCTCCTGTGGTGATTTCGGATGCTGGCATATTTAACACTTACAAGCACCTTTTATCTCCAAAACTGCAGCTCCTACCAGGTAAACATTGTTTTCTTGTTAAACTAATAAGACCCTTTTCCCACTTTGGTTCCAAGGGTAGTCTCATATTAGCAGCAACTGCACAACAGCCTCCAATGTGAGCTGCAGCTGCAGCAGTGCAGTGCCTACATGGAGATACTGTATGTGGCTGTCGACCATCTGTTTGGGAAACAGGAAGGATGATTTTATTATTCACCTTTCCAAACCCAAGCTAAAGGTACAGTAGGTATTTTCCCTGCCTCAGAGGACTTATGATCTACAAGCTCTGTTAACTAAAGTGATTTAACCGATTAATATGTGTTAATGCGATTCAACAAGCTGCATTCCATATCGTCCTGCTAGACCAATCCAGACAAGTGAGTTGTGTTCCCCTACATGAAGATTAGTGGAGACAAAGAACCAATGAAAAGCCCAGATTTCAATGACGACATCATCAGAAAAATCCATGTTATCAATGTCCCTGTCCCAAGTTTGTTACAATGTAAACCGCTTTGACTGAAATGATAAAGCGGTATAAAAAAACCCCAACCTGTTAAATAAATAAGTCATTCCCATGCCTCTATTTGCCTCACACCAGAGGTCCCTTCAGTATTTCTTTGTCTCCAGCAGATGGTGATGGATTTTCTCCTCTGCAGAAAATTCTAAGGATTTGAGAGGTAAAGATTGATTTGAAACACTTGTGAGCAACATGTGGGTTGATCTCTCACTGGAGCGTGACACGGGATGCTCCACTAGAATGTAGTCTTGTTGGTAGCCATAGGAAGAGGGAAAATTGATTCAGCTCCGCGCTCTTACCCTGGAGAAGAGTCTGCTGAGCAGCCAGAAATTGGAAGGATCTGGGAGAGTACAACTATCTCACATAACATCAGCGCCCCCTCCCTCCTCCTCTGTACCCCTGCTCTCTCCCAAAGATTTCAGAAGGCTCTCAGAGGGATCTGTCTGCCAGTCACCTTAAACGTTCTGCTGTAAGCCAGAGAAACAGTCACTGGGGAGTAGAGCTGAGTCCAGCACGGATTTCGGCCTGGGCACTGTTGTGATACTTGCCTTAACTCTCTATCAGGTCAATGCAGAAAGCTGGTATTATCATGTCGTACGCTATTAGCTATTTATGCATTTTCATAGTGTGAGACGTCAGCACCAGTATGAAGCAAAGGGTGTGTATGCAAATGAGCTATGTGCAAAACAGCGTAAAGTTGAAAGGAGAGAGTCAATGTATGTGCAAACGAGATGCGCTACACTTGGCCGTATATGCATGCGCATAAATGTTAAAAGCTCACATTATAGGCACAGAATATGCAGGTTTTTTTGGTGCTCACCCCATAACCAATACTATTTTGCCCAAAATTTTTTTTTTATGAAATCACAAGAAAGACACCTAAAATAAAAAATGAATAATGTAAATGAGTGCAAAAAACACACAAGGATAAGAAGCAAAGGACATTTGGAGTGGAGGAGTAGCCTAATGGTTAAGAACACTGGCTTGGGAACCCAGAGACCAGGGTTCAATTCCCACTAGCACTCCTTGTGGCCTTGGGCAAGTCACTTAACCCTCCATTGCCTCAGAAAAATCCAAGTTATCAATGTCCCTGTTTAATGTACATTACCAAGTTTAAGTTTCACTATAAACCACTTTGATTGAAATGATAAAGCAGTATATAAAACCTATAAAATAAATAAATTTGTTCTTGAATGCCAAACGTTTGCTTATATGCTGAAAAGATATATGTAGAAAATGTTCATTTTGAAGGGAACTGTTCATCAGTACATACCCTGAAACAGTCTTTCCTTACACCCACAAGATGTTTAAGCTGTCTTAGATCAGGCATAGAGATATTGGCGTTCCTGCTAGTTATGTAATCCTCTGCGTTTCTCTGCATTGTGCGCAGACCTTATTAGCATGCTATTTTAATAGATGCAGCTCATTTGCATATAATTTATTATGCTTAGTGTTACTGTGTGTGCATACTTTTCCTTTGCTGTCTATGTGCGCGTCTTTTCGGCATCAGGCATGGCGGAAGTTGTGTGTATAAGTTACATTATCTGTGCACAAAGGATGCGTTAAACTTTCTGCATCAGCTCGTATGTCTTGTTTCAGGAAACATTGTCTGACCTGTGGCAAGTGAGGTGCCTCATCTCTGGATTCTGGACTCTGCTCTTCTTGCATGGAGGCTATGAATTCCTTTCGTAAGCTCAACCATCCTTTTTTGGTACTGTTTGCTGGTCCGTGCAAGGATGATGCATCAGTTAAGTCGACTTTGGATTGCTGGATTAAGGAAGCCATGCCCCGGCATGTCTGTTGCAGAACTGGCGAGTTCTGGAGGGTTTGTGTGCCCATTCTATTTGAGCACAAGCGTCCTCGTGGGCAGAGCAGAGCTCAGTAGCTCCTGCAGACATTTGTCAGGCAGCAACGTGGGCATCACTTTCAACTTTTGTCAAGCACTACCGCTTGGATATCCATGCATGATCGGACATGGCCCTTGTCTCAAGGGTTTTATGAACTGCTGTCTTCTTCCCATCCAGTGGAACTGCAGCTTTGGTACATCCCACTTGTCTGGACTGATCTATCAGGATGATATGGAAGGTGGCATTTTACTTACCAGTTAATGTCCTTTCAATGAGTCCTGCTAGACCAGTCCAGGGCCCTCCCCTGAAATTGTATTTGCTCTCTTTTGAGTCGTCCCTGGGTAACATGCTTTCCCTCTTTCAGCTGGGTTATGCGATTAGCATGGCTTTGCCTGCTTCAGGGCTGGAGGTGATGGATGGAATCATGAGTAATGATATCCTGCTGGCTGGAGAATCTGACGACTGTACTGTGAGCTGCTCATTGTCCTCTAGGGGGTTTGTGGCGGCTGTGTTGCCTGGTGCTGAGGGGTCATTTCTGAGAGAAGAGCTTCCAGACTCTGGGCGGTCCTCCCTGAAATTCTTTCTTTTTTGCAGCAGGCCTGGTGTGGGGTAGGCGGAGAATGGAAACCCTGTTTGATTGCCTTTGATTAAGCTTCTCCGGCGTGAGGTGCCCCCTGGAGATGGAGAACAGCTGGGAGCTGTCTGAGATTTTGACTCTGACTTGGATTCAGATGGTTCGGTACTGGGTTCTGATGTGGATGCAGAAGTACTCTCATCTTCAGAGGTTTGCGAGGAGGCTAATGTGATTCGCCTGTGCCGGAAGGAGGAACTGGAGGCATTGACTGTCAGAGTCTCATCCATCTTGAACTTGAGGTTTCTTCCAGCACGGAGCAGGAGTCGAAGGTACACCCGCTCCTTCAAAGGGTGTGAAAATATACTACTGTCTTCCCATTTCCAGATGTGATCAAGGATATAATCCGCTCAGAGTGGGACTCTCTTGACTCCTTGCCTAAAAGGTTAAGGGTATATAAGAAGATCTTCACTCTCCTGGAGGAGTAGTGGGTTGAGTGGTTTTGCATTCCCAAGGTGGATGCACAGGTCACGGCGGTTACCAGATGGACTACCGTTCCTGAAAGGCCTTAAAGGATTTTCTGGATCCATAAGGTGGATTCATGGTTGAGGAGCCAGTTTTGCCATGGTGGTGGCCATTCTTCAGCTGGTGGTATGTACCCGGCTGGCATTTCAAGTTCTGCTCCAGTGGATTCAGTCTCTTGCACCTTTCTTTCTGATGCCATGTATGACCTAGTGGAGTGGCCTAGTGGTTGGGGCAAGGGTACCACAGGCCGGAAAGTCGGTGGTTCAAATCCCACTAGAGGACAGCATCCTTGGGCCAGAAGGACTGGGGTTTCTAGTTCCACAGGTGCTCCTTGTGGTCTTGGGCAAACCACTTAATCCTCCATTGCCCATGTTCCCTGTAAGTATTAGTGTATGTGTCTCATATCCCCTTTGTGTTAAATGTATCCCCCAACCGCTTTGACCCGGTGAAAAGCGGGATATAAATGCAGCTCAATAATAAACAATAATAATAATAAACATTTGGCAGCAACGGATGGTGATCTGATGACTGTGTCATGGCATTGGATTTGGCTCCAGCACTGGTCAGCAGACACATCTTCCAGAGTCTGGTTGGCCCAACTGATTTTTAAGGGGAAGCTTCTGTTTAGAGCCAATTTGGAGAAGCTAGTGAAGTACCTGGATGAGACAAAACCTGTGGCCTTCCAGAAGACTGGTCCAAGGGGCCTGTGAAGGGGGCTGGTGCCCCTTCTTATCAGCCTCCACTAGTCCACTGAGGGCACGCTGGCCAGATTCCCAGAGGACTCAGGACTCTTGTTTTTACCAACCTGAAAAACCTTTCTTCCCCTATACTTCTGGGCTTTGGGTTTGTTCTCAGTCCTTTCATAGAGCTCCTTGGCCCAGGGACTCAGGCCCCTCCAGAGGAGGACCCTTCTGGGCCATGCAATGAAAGTATGGGGCCCATTTCCTGATTCCTTCAGTTGGAGGCAGGCTTTCCTTTTCTTTCAGGAATGCGGTCCAGGTTACCAAGGATCGCAGGGTGCTAGATACCATTCAGTTTGGCTATGTCCTGGAATGCAAAGAGCCAATTCCAGATGCCTTCGTCATCTCCCCTTGTGGGTCTGCGATCAAAAGTGCCACTGTGCCACTTGGACAAGTTGCTGTATCTAAAGGTGGTGATGCCCTTCCCATCAGAAGAGTGGGGATAGGGCAGATACTTCATCTATTTCATGGTGCCCAAAAGAATGGTTCCTTCCGGCCCATTATAGACCTCAAGGGGGTCTACAAGTGTGGCCAGCATGTAAGGGTTACTCTACAACAGTGAGCTCCATTTTCTCAGAGTCCAGAGGTCTACCAAGCTAGCATACATGCAGATCTGGTGCCTCCTTTGAGCGATGGTGATGCACTTGGCAGTTAGCTCCTGAGGTGGCCAAGTTGCCACTTCTGTTGGCCTCTCTACATGATGGCCTGGAGAAGGGCCTTTCCCTTAGCTCTCTGAAAGTTCAGGTAGCCTCTTTGGCCTGTTTCCAAAGTCCAGTGGCTAGAGTCTCTAGCCTTGCACCCGGACGTCTTGCGCTTTCTCCAAGGGGTTTGGAATCTGTGTTTTCCCCTCTGGTCTGTGATTCCTTCCTGGGAGCTGTGTCTGGTGCTCAGGGTCCTGATGACTGCACCCTTTGAGTCATTGAAGCGTGCTGCTTTAAAGGATTTGATGCTCAAGATGGTCTTCTTGGTTGCAATTTGTTCCACAAAGTGGATTTATGAGATACAGACTCTGTCTTGCTGAGATTCTTATTTGTCTTTTTGAGGAGGCCGTTTCCATTCAGCCTGTGCCTTCCTTCTTGTCTAAGGTGCCTTTTCCCTTTCCTATGAACCAGGTGGTATGCCTGTCCTCCTCCTCTAAGGAGTTGTGTCGGGGGATGGATAAGGGTCTTCGCCTTGTGAATGTCCGAAGGGTGCTTCTCCAGTATTTGGAGGTTATGAATTCCTTTCATAAGTTCGACCATCCTTTTTTGGTGCTGTTTGTTGGCCCATGCAAGGGTGATGAAGCAGCTAAGTCTACTTTGGGGAGCTGGATTAAGGAGGCCATGCCTCGGCGTATCTGTTACAGAACCAGACAGTTCCGAAGGGTTTGTGTGCCCATTCTATCTGAGCACAAGCATCCTCGTGGGCGGAGTGGAGCTCAGTATCCCCTGCAGACATTTGTCACCCAGTTAATGTTCTTTCCTTGAGTCCTGCTAGACCAGTCCAGGGCCCTCCCTTGAAACTGTATTTGCTCTGTTCTTTACTGCAGTACCCCCTTGGGTTCGCTATGATTTTTATATTTGGCTCTGCAAGTTCGTCTACTGACAGCCTTATGTTTATGCTTTTCTATACATAGTTCTCTTATGTTGATCACTCATTGCTGCTCATGTTTGAGGTTGTGTGAGACTTGCCATATTTCTTCCATATGCTTTGGGGTGAATACTGAAGAGACCTCTGATGGCTGAGGCAAATAGATGCATAAAAGTGATGTCATTGAAACCTGGGCTTTTCATTGGTTCTTTGTCTCCACCAATCTGCTGGAAGTGGAACACAACCCACTTGTCTGGACTGATCTAGCAGTCTCAAGGAAAGGACCTTAAGTGGAAAGAACCACCAAGCTGGATGAGCTTGTAGACATGGAACAACATCTTAAGCAAAACTGCTTTCTTACCACAGTCCACGAAACCCTCCAAGAAGAATCATACAGCCATATGGTTCACAGCTGACCTACATGAGTCCTTACTACAACTCGGGAAGCTTGAGCAGAAATGGTGGCACATTAGATTCCCCCCAAGATTGTGACACATACGTGAAGACCCTGCAAGACAATGCAATCAACCAGAGACAAAAAGAAAACCACACCAATATTATAATGCACTCTCTTAACAAGCCCTGATAGCTTTTCAGAATCATTAAGTCCCTCATAAAAGATACAACTAAGCAATATACTGCAGGCACCCCCCACCTGCAGGAATTTGTTACCCACTTCCATACCAAAAAGAATGGGAATTCCCTTAATCCAGGAAATCCTCTCTCAGATAATCCTCCTATTGAAAACACTGCTATTCCCAATCTAGATTCCTTCCACCCACTGAGCAGATCGAGAACATCATAAGGGGGCTCAACACCACCACTTCCCCAACCAATCCATGCCTTGCAACCTGGATCAAGTCAGCCTGATCTGACCTAAGCGCATTCATTACCAGAATAGTACACCTTTCCTTTACCTTGGGTCTGGTACCATCACCCCTGAAAACCACCACTATCAGACCAATACTAAAAAATGATAAACTGGACCCACTTGACATAAATTCCTATAGGCCCATATCTAGCCTCCTATAACTGGCTAAAATAACTGAGAAGAGAGTCCAGCAACAAATCCAAGATCACACTAACTCCTTCACTCCCCTCAATCAACAACAGCATGGGTTCCATCAACAACACGGTGTCGAGACCCTCCTGGCCACTCTCCTGGACAGTCTCATTAGGGGAATGAACAAAGTGAAGCAGGGATTCATCCTAATATTCCTGGATATCGCATTGACCTTTGACACAGTCAGTCTCAATCACCTACTTTCCTGCCTACAACAGAAAGGTATACAGAACTTAGCCCTAGACTAGTGCAGATCCTACTTATCAGGTCGCCAACAACTGGTGCGCATAGGCGCTCAGGCATCATCCACATACCAGCAGACGCAAGGAGTCCCGTAGGGTTCATCTCTGTCTGCCTTGCTCTTCAACATCTACATCCAGTCAATCTGCTCTGTAATCCAGTCATACAACATACTATACCACATCTATGCCAATCATGTGCTGTTATACACCCCATTCTCCACGGACAGTCCCAATTACATCAAGATTACGGAATACTGTACAGACAACCTGAGAGTGAACTGAAGAAAACTGAAGTGGTGTTTATCACAAAAGACCCAACCTTCATCCCACCATCTTCTCTATGGGTAAAAGATGCTGAACTGATGACGAAGCAAGAAGTTAGTTACCTAGGAGTCACCCTGGATCAACGACTAAGTATGGAAACACATATAAATAATGTTACTGAGGCAGTATACCACAAAATAAGGACCCTCTGTCATCTATGTCCACTGCTGGAGGCTGCCAACTTCCTCACTGTATTCCAGGCACTTATCTTTCCACACTTTGATTATGCAAATATCGTTCTCCATGGCCTGCCAGGCTACGCACTTCATCCTCTTCAAATAGCTTTGAACACTGTGGTCCGAACCCTCTATGGAGCCTCCAGATTTGAACATGTCACTCCTACCCTAGGCAATTGCATTGGCTCCCAATAGCAAGCTGCCTAAATTACAAAGCTCTATTGATGATATTTAAAGTACTTCATAACCTCTCTGCAGTTTCCCTTGCGGAAATCATACAATGGATGCTGAACAACAGAATGAGAAGAACAAATATGACAAACACACTCACCACCCCTTCAGCAATAAGAAAGAGTTCCCAAGATGCTAAGAACAGAGCTTTCTCATTATATGTACCGACTCTTTGGAACATCCCTTCCCTGATCCAATCCATCTCCAACCTGTCATCTTTCAGGAAAGCAATAAAGACTCATTTGTTCTGACTATACTATGACCATATACCATAGCTACGCTATAGACTCTGCCTGCCAGCCCTAGCTCTGACCACCTTAACTGCTTATGGACCACATACCAGCTTGTAACTTCGTTCTCCCTGTTACTACTGAAGTTGCCGCCCTTGTTCAATAGAATATGTTTGTTTATTATGCATGCTAGATGTTTATTGTATTATTCTGTGATGCCATTTATTCTTGTTCTCTGTAAACCGTGCTGATTTTGAAATAGTGTGGTAAATAAAATCAATCAAATAAATAAATAAAAGTAAAATGTCATCTCAAATGGGCCTTATTTACTAATTACAAACTTAACTCAGTGTGTGTTAATATGCATTAAGGTGCTATAGTAAAAAGAGCATTAATGGGTCAGTTTCCATAAACATTTATTGAGACAGCAGAACCTGCTATCCGGAGAGTGCCATTGAATATCCTGACGGAGTACCTTAGCACTATCTGGATAGTGTTGGGTCAGTCAATGGACAGTGCCAGAAATGATCTGTTTAATATGGATAACTATCTGGATAACGTAGGATAGGAAAAAGCTGTCCTTATGACAGTCCAGACAGCCTTTTCATGTAGTGACACAGAGTATTGCTGCTTTACGGATAGTGCTGGCACTGGCCGCTTTAGACATTTAGTGCCAGCCACAATCCAGATACTAATGCTGAATATCTGATTTATATTTGGTCATAGTAGCTGTCGTTCAGAAATGCTGTCATACTCTGACACCCTGGGTTACATCCCACTACTCTGCACTCTATTGATATTTTACTGACTGGTTACACTTTAATGCTAGATTAATGATAGCTAGAATCCATTAATGTTCTCATGCCATGTTGATGTTCTCAACCAACAAAGTGGTTTGGTTGCTGGATAGTGCAGTGACTTTCTTTTATTTGTCCCTGTGCTCCAGGGATACAGTCCCAGCTCAACTTGGCTCGGCATGGGCTTGCTGGATTCAGCCTCTTTGTTGGCCTCAGAGGAACGAAGGAAGAACTAGGACTGAAGGCCACAAACTATTACATTTACCTTGATAAAAACCTGGATAACCTGTAAGCAGAACCCTTTTTTATACTATTTTTGATGAATTCCTCTTTTCTTGGAATAGCTGTGTAGGAACTTAGAGTAAGCAAGTCAATAATACTTTTGAGTGAACTATTGAAAGATAGAGCGGAACCAATGGTGATACTGGGCCCTGGATGTTGCTGATGACTGCTCTAATGGGTATGGAAACATTCATGACCTGGATGGAAGGAAAAATAATTTAGACAGTGGGTTACTATTTGGTCTTTTGTTGGTTTGATCTGCTATGAACCTTTTGGAAAATACCAAACCAAGCAAAAATACCCCAAAACAGTAAGAATGTTTCTTTCTTTCTTTCAATGTTGTTGGTGAGCTCAGCAAAAATCATTGACTTTTTTAAAACAAAAAATAGGAAAGCTCATGTTTTTAATTGTATTCTTGGCCATCTCGTGTGGCTGTAGTCTCTCTCCGCTCCTTCCTTTTGGCATTCTTGTTTGCGGAGGTCACTTTTCTCTTTTGTTTTCATATATTATGGGGTGCAACTCTTCTGTTCCTGCAGAAGTAATGTTCAGAGATACTTTATTATCTGCATCCATAGTGATTAAGAATTTAGGGAGATTGTTTGATCCTCAACCATTTTGCAAGTACAAGTAAAGTCTGTGATTGCTTTACTGAAGTTGTTGTAGAAACTATGGCATTTATTGACTCTAGACCAGTTTAGAGAGATTTTGCCGTCTTTATTGTTTTCAAGTCTGAATTGGTGTAATATACTATATTTGGGCCTTCGAGTGTATATGTTATGGTCTTCACAAATTCTGAAAAATTATGCTGCTTGTTGATTATCTGAATGTCCTATGCATGCATATCACACCCTTTCTAAATTAACTTCACTGGCTCCTTATTCAAAGGATCCAATTTAAAGTGTGGATATTAATTTTTAAAATGTTGGCGGGGGGGGGGGGGGGATCCAAGATGGTGGAGTAGAACATGGTAGGTGGCTGCTCCTCAATTTCCTTGTGTTTTTCACTTTCCTCATGCCTAAATGCAAGGTGAAAGGCAAGGGGGTGGGGGGAGTGTGTGTGTGTGGGGGGGATTCTGCGGTTGCTAGACCCGGGCAGCGCACCATGGACACCTATGCTACAGTGAAGTCAACGGCGATCTGGCTGCCGGGGCTGGGGAAAGCCCTGGCTTGGACAGCGATGTCTCGCTGAGCCTGGCAGGCCTTTCCATCCCTCCTGCTCCTGACATGACAGAGTGAGGCGTGTGGTGTGAGGACTGCTGTTTCTTTCCCGATGGCCTTGACTGCGAAGCTTGTGAAGCCGCTGCCTGATGGGGCTTTGGATACCATCGCCCAGGTGAATACAGCTTCTTTGGGAGTGAGCATGGTATCTCCGGGGTTTTCAGTTTCCACTAAGACTTTATTTGCTCCAATGGTGTATCCTCAAGAGGTGACTCTGGACTCGATCTGGAATGCCCTGCAGTCCATGTACCAGGTATGTGTAGGGGCTTTCCAGGTCTTGGCTTCGCTCTCACTGCATTTGGAGACTGTTGTTTCTGGGCTTGAAGCTAAGTTTCTACAGATGCAAGAGCAACAAGGAGCTGTGATTCAGGATAGGTGTGTGTTTCATCATAAGACTGAAAATTTGGAGAATGGTCAGAGGACTTTAAATCTAAGAGTTTTAAACTTTCCACGGGTTTCTGTTTCTACAGTAAGGGACCCGATTAACAGGTTCCTTAAAGAAGTGTTTGGCTATCCTGATTCTGGATGTCCTCCTCTCTAGAAAATCTACTTTCTTCCCCCTGGTATATCTAAGGATGCTTCTCAGAAAGCCAATGCCCCCTTGGTGGATATTTCGTCCGACTCTTTGGACTTGGGGAACCTGTCTGAATTGTTGGAGCAATCAACCGAGGTGATTGAGACTAGAGCTATGCTTTTGGTTTCTTTTGTATTTCTTCAAGATCAGAATGTGTTACTTCATCTTTTTCTCAAGAAAAATAATGTTTCCTTTATGGGTGGTAGAATTCAGATCTTCCCAGATGTGTTCAAGTGGACACAGGTTAGGAGGAAGAAGCTTTTGGAGCTTCACATTGAGGCCTTGGCTTTGGGTGCATATCATTTCTTCGAGCCCTGTCAATTACGTTTCTTTCTGGATGCTCGGAGCCTGCAGGGATAATTACTGCCTCAGTTCTCATTAATAGGGTATATTCCTGTCATTTCCTTCTTGTTGTCTTATAAAGCCTTCCAACCCTTCCTACTCCTCTGTCATTAAATTTGTTGTTACGTAAATCCATAAACTTCTCCAATCTCCCTATTAAAGTCACTCTAGCAAGCCATTCACTCTTCATGAGAGCCTCACTCTACTTTCAATAAGCTGCAGTTTGCACTTAACCACTATAATCCCCATTTTAATTAGCCTCTTCTTATCCCTCTCCATTCCTCTCGAAACTAACCCAAACAATAACACCTTGGGGTCCCCTTTAACCCAACCCTTGATAGGGCCTTCATTCTTGCACCCATCTTCCTCCAAAAAACTGCCATTTTCCCATGGGAATACAAAATGCGCAAAAGAGATCCTACTTCCCCACACCTCCTCTAACAATTATCCAAGTCCCCAAAAACATTTTTTGCAGCCTCTCCAGTGTCATATACCATTACTAAATAATTTTAAAGACAATCTCTTTAATAAGCTTACTAACTGAACATTTATTCACAGTCTCCGTTATCCTTAAATGTAACAACGTTTGAGCCCTTGAAATACTTACAAACATGAGTGATAGCCCCCATCAAATATGCCTTTCACTCCCAGGAGCTTTCTAGTTGTACTTCCCTCCCACACAGATGCCCCAATCTTTCTTTATGTGCTGAATCTGAAGAATTGGTAAAAATAAATCTCCAACTATAAGCTTATATTCCCTCAACTCATTAAATGACAAGAACCTACCTAGCTGCCCCCAAAATACTGCCAAATAAATTCCCTCCCTACTCATCTATACTCATCCCTCCACTCAACACCCTCCCCACACATTCCCCATAATCCCATTCACAGATTCCCAGTCATCACAACATTCCAACAGTAGAGTCAGACTTTGACACTAACCATAAGTTCTCCATAAAAAACAGTAACAAGACCATCCTCAGCTGCTCTCAGCCTTTAACTGCTGCTGCTTCTTTCTTAGGTTGATCCACAGTCTTCACAAATGCCGTCCTTCTCTTTGCAAATGCAATGTGTGCCTTTGAGTCAGTCCTGACTCCTGGTGACCCAGAAGCTCCTGGGTTTTCTTGGCAGTGTCACCGGAAGTAGATTGCCAGGCCTTTCTTCCGAGGCAATGGAGGGTTAAGTGACTTGCCCAAGGCCACAAGGAGTGCTAGTGGGAATTGAACCCTGGTTGCTTGGTTACCAAGCCAGTGTTCTAACCACTAGGCTACTCCTCCACTTCTCTTTAGTAGATTCTTAATCCTCTTGACACTGCTCCAGCAGCTCCACTCCAGTAAATCCTACCTTCTTTGGCCCTTTTGCTGCAAAATGTCCTGCCTTCAAAGGAAAATGCTATCCCAAAGGGGAACATCCATCTGTATTACCTTGCTCTGTTCTTCCCTTGCTCTGGCCCTGGATCCCGCAGTCCCTGTATTTGCAGGCAGCGCCCAAATAGCCATGGTTCCTGACAGTGCAGGAATCATGGGTCATTGTGGTAAGTGCAACTCCTCCATGATATCTGTGGGGCTGGAGCTGGACACTCCCCCTGCGGATATGACACAGTTTTTACAACTACCACATGGCATTTTTACATGTGCTATGCAGTAGTTGCAAAAGCACTTACCATGGTTTAGTAAACATGCCCCTAGGTGTAGCTGTTGCATGATAACTGAGATTCACCTCTTCTTCCTTCCGCTGCCCCCACCAGGGACTGTGAACACTGCTTTCACAGCATTCCCATGTCGAAAAAACCCAAGGATTGGAAGATCTGATTTGAAAATTGAGGACCTCTACATAGCATCATTATCCCAAGTCACTAGGCTAGCCCTTTAGTTGATATTTTAAATGATATGTGATGTCTGAGCACACACCGCAGGGTTACAATATGTCTGTGGGTATTGTGCAATTATGTTAAAATTCTATTTGTCAAAGGAGGGGGGGGGGGACAGGGAAGGGGAAGGGAGCGGAGCGGGGGGGGGGGGGAGGAGAAAAAGTGGGGTACTATGATGGTCCTGCTATTTTGCCATGGTTTTTATATTCTTTGCTCCAATTGGATATTTGTAGTTCTTGTCCATAACCTAATGTGCAATACAATGTATCGATATTGCTTGTTCCAATAAAGAAAGTTGAACATAAAATTCTATTTATCAAACATGTACTAATGGGGAGGCATTCATCTATCTTAAGAGTCCTACGTTTGGTATAACCTGTGTGCAAGGATGCATTGCAATCCAAAATTTGCTGATAAAAAAATTTTGGAGAGGAGGAAACCTTATGAAGGTTGTCGCCTTACATAGATCATTGTGAAGAGGCTGCAGTACCTGTTTTATCCCATGTCATGCATGGCGTTGCAGTTCTGCTTGTAGCTGCAGGCATATATCTGTGGGTGGGTGGGTATAGAGGGGCAGAGGCCCTTCCACTTTCACCTCAGCCCCTTCCAATTCTTGTGGCCCGGTCAGCATTGGTTACTTTGACTGGTAGGGATACCAGAGCTCCGCCAGCAAAATAGATTAATGAGCCTCTGTCTTCTCTTCCCCAGTGTTCAGGCGGCACCACACACAAGTTAAAACCTCATAGGCAGCACAAGACACCACTGGTGAGACTTGAGCGATATGACTTTGAAACATTATGGAATGGTTTATGGGGGATTTGGCCAATTTGTTCTAGTTTTTAGATAAGATTCAGGAACTACACAGTGGAGAAGCATGAACATGAATTAGGACTTCTTAAAGTAGTGACTTTGATTAAAGATTTTGTGATACGTAGTAAGTTAGAACCTTGGGAAAATTCCTTGAGGACAAGGATTCTCCACTTGATGAATTTTCCCCATGTTACATCATTTGCATCACTGTAAATGCTTAGGAAGTATGCAGTCTCTGCCATGAATCAGTGCCTCCAAAGACAGGGCATTTTACCTTCCCAGTGGAAAGGAGGAGGAAACTGAGGGGCAGGTTTTGTCCCCTCGACTATCCTTCGATTCATTAGATCCAACGGATTTTTTTGAAACTTCTGATGGGCAGCAAGTGGGACAGTTACCATGCTTATAATAGTTGCTGTAGAACTGGACTGAGATTGGATCCTGAAGATGTTTTTTAGGGTGAAGAATGTATTGTTCATGAGCTGCCGCATTAGAATTTTCCCAGATGTCTCCAAAACCACTCAGAAGCATAGAAAGCAATTGCTGTTATGGAAGTCAAAGGTCACCCAGATGGTCAGCCTTTTTTTCTTTGTTTCCCATGTGAATGTTTAATCAAGCTTCAAGAGATTAACTATGTTTTTCATTGAGCCTCAACAGCTCACTGTGTTTCTTACTGTAAGATTACTACGACATCGAGTGTTGAATTTCAAGAGTCTGCTTCTGCTCCTGCTCCATAGCAGATTTCTGAGGAGCAATAAATCTGCTGATGGCTATAAGATGCAAGCCATCTATGCTAATTTCCTTGGGCTCGTCTCCATCTCAGACTTGAGGATATCGGCCTCCTATTTTGACATTTATGTTGCCTGTTTAGTTTATTTTGTATAGTTTATATTTTGCTTTGGAGGATTCTCCCTTTCCACAGCAAGGTGGTATTGCTGTGTCTATTTTTTGCAATGGATAAATAAAAAATAAACAAAACAAAACTCATAGGCAGTGTGTCTTGTTCATGATCTTGCAAGATGTTGACTGAGATGTGCTGCCTGCAAGGGTTCAGTGTGTGTAAGGTGCTGACTGACTCAGGGAAGGATCAGCAGAGTGATGGGCTCCTTCTGTCAGGAGGAGCAGATGTTGAAGCTGAGTAGAAAATGCTGTCAGCTAGCTGGAGAGAGGACGAGTGGTCAGGGAAAAGGGATAGGCAGGCAGGTGGAGGTGGCAGTGGTGGCCTCAGATCAACATGCCTAGTGCCCCCCCGTGTTAACCCTTGGCCCCACTTGTAACGTCAATTCTGCAGCATCATTGGCTGACTGGCATCCTGGTCAGTGAGAGGGTAGCTGGCGAGTTGGGGTGGTGGCTGAAGGATTGATTGTGGGATGGGGGATTGAGATTGGATGATTGTCAAGATGAGCGGAATAAGAGTGAGAGGCATAGGTGGTAGTGGTGGTGGAGATTGTTGTCAGTGTACTTTCACAAGTGCCCTGCCAGTAGTGCATTAAGGGCCTACGTAGGCATGTTGCTGATCCAATCAAACTGGAACAAGTACACAGAGAAGTTCATCAGTCTCTTTTTCTGGTGGGGATTTAGCATCCCCACCAGCCAAAGTAACCACTGCTGACCGGGCCACAGGACTTGGAGGATCCTGAGGTGAAAGTAAAGGGGCCTGTGCTCTATGCCCACCTATGGCTATGCTCCTTCAGTCAGCCACCATGGTCCTTCCCCAGTTAGCCACTCACTGCCCTATCTAGACAGCCAGCCAGGTACTCCCCATCTAACCAGGCACTCCTCTCAGCCAGTGCTATTGACCTCTTTCCTCACCTACTGTGTGCTAAATGTTCCGGCTTGAGTTAGCAGCACTAAATTCCCTAAGGAAGCATTATTTCTGCAAAATCATGTTTGAGGGTTTGAAATGAGTTCTTTTTGGCACTTAGTCTGCATATATTTCCACATAAAAGGAATGGGGTTCGTTGCTCTCTCATTGTTCTGTGAGACGAATTGAGCAAGACCAGTTCATGAACTGCTTGTACTGCTTAGCTTTAATTTACTAAGTTTAGAACAAAGATGTCATTTTTGTTGTTAGTTTAAGTATGCAGGTCTGCAGGAGCTGACAAGCGCATGTACAGGAAGATAAGTATTGAAAAGAGTTTTTTCTTTGGCTATCCACTTTTTATACAAATTTCTTTGGAAACTTAGCAGCTAAATTATGTAATGGACTGGAAAGTAATAAATTACTGGTGCCTGGTATTTTCATTGCCTTTGACATCATTTCTTTGCGTTCATTTTCCCCCCACTTATTTATTACTTTAGTATTTTTCAATTAAATTTGGAAAGTATGATTAATGCAGATTATTTTCAATTTTATTTAAATATAGATTAATTGGGTCTTTAGTAATAATTTATTTAAATGAAAAGAAATTAGATATTTAAGAGTAATTTGTGTTTATATAGATTTTGATGAGTAGGTTTTGATAAAGATTTTGTTGGCTTATATTCTTTGGTGATTTTATAGGATACAATCTGGGTCTTAGCAGGCAGTATATAAATCCACTTAGCCATACTGGGTTGATTTAGGTGGGCTTATGTGCACAGAAGGCATGCGAGTCTTTGAAAATTTACTCCTAAATATAAAAGTTCTGAACCAGTGGGAAAACCATGCAGAGTAGAGCTCATGGAATTCTTTTAAACCCCCTCTGCGTGCATATGTGTGTGTGTTTCCATATCATTCTGCTACAGTCTAGCCAAGTAGGGGTTGTGTTCCCCTACCAGCAGATTGGTGGAGACAGAGAACCAATGAAAAGCCCAGGTTTCAATGACATCACTCCCATGCATCTATATACCTCAGCCACCAAAGGTCTCTTCATTATTTCTTTGTCTCCAGCAGATGGTGGATGGATTGTCCTTACCTATCATTTTCTGAGGAGGCCGTTCCCATTCGGCCTGTACCTTCCTTCTTCCCTGAAGTGGTTTCTCTCTTCATGTGAACCAAGTGGTTTGCCTGCCCTCCTTCTCTAAGGAGCAGTGTTGGGCAAATGGTAGGATCTTCACCTTGTGGATGTCCAGAGGATGCTTCTCTGGTACTTGGAGGTTATGAATTATTTTTGTAAATCAGACCATTTTTTGTGCTTTCTGCTGGCCTGCGCAAGGTGATGCAGCAGCTCAGTCTGCATTGGGATGCTGGGTTAAGGAGGCCATTGCCTTGGCAGATCTGTTGCAGAACCAGTCGGTTTCAGAGGGTTTGTGTGTCCATTCTACCTGAGCGCAAGCAACCTCATGGGTGGAAAGGAGCACAGTAGCCCCTACAGACATTTGTTAGGCAGCAATATGGGCATCACCTCTTTTGTCAAGAATTTCCACTTGGATGTCCATCTCAGGTGGACACTGCCTTTGGCTCTAAGATTTTGTGAGCTACTATGTCTTCTTCCTGCCTAGTTGAGGCGTAACTTTGGCACATCCCATTTGTTTGGCCTTGCCTAGCAAGGCGATATGAAAGGTGACATTTTGCTTACCAGATAATGTCCTTTCCTTAAGTCCTGCAAGAACAGTCCAGGACCCGCTCCTGGAACTGTTTTTGCTCTTTTTTTCTGAGGTGGTACCCTTGGGTCTGCTGTGATTCCTATATTTGGTTCATCTTCTACGAACAGCCTTTTCTGAATGCTTTCCTGCACATAGCTCTCTAGTGTTTAATTGCTCATTATTGCTCATGTTGAAGTTGTGTTAGGACTGCCATGTTCTCCTATATGCTTTGGGATGGATACTGAAGAGACCTTGGCGTATAGAAGCATGGGAGTAATGTCATTGAAACTTGGGCTTTTCATTGGTTCTTTGTCTCCACCAATCTGCTGGTAATGGAACACAACCTCCACTTGTCTGGTCTGATCTAGCAGGATTGAAGGAAAGGACATTATCTGGAAAGTAAAATGTCACCTTTGTATTGCCTGTGTGTGTATATACAGTATCTGTGTTGCATTTGACCTGGAGAGAGGGGAGAAGTTATTTTAATGAGGCAGTATCCACACATTCTGTTGGTTTAAAACCATGTGTAGTGACATATTAAACCATTAGATATTACTGCCAACAGATTTCAAGGGATGAATTTTATAGTTTATTCATGGGTGCCATTGTCATAAGACAGTAGAGATTGGCATACTTTTCCACCCCTAGTCATGATTCAGTCATTAGGTGTTACCATACATAACAATCATTGGGAAAGCAATCTAGGGTTCATGATAGAATTTATATGAAAGAAAATGGAATACATATTTGAATCACTAAGAGACACCCCAGTAGAGAGATGGATGTGGAAACGACAGGGGGAAGAGGTGTTGGTTGTGTGTGTGTGTGGGGGGGGGATGTATGATGGGGAAAACATGTTTATACCTCATGGAAATATTTCCAACCTTGCTGCGTGTATGCATATGCATAGACTGTGTATGTCTGCGGCTCTGTGTGCATCTGTGACTGGAAGAGAGAGGGGAGGAACAATTCCTTAACGGCTGTCTTCAGTACATCAGTGTTTCTAAGCTGCAGCAGCTGGCATTGCCTCTTTAATAAAACTTCCTGTGATCTACTTGCTGCTGCAGATTGAATCTCAGACAACAGAAGGTTTGGAAGGATATAGAAAATAGTGCATCATATCTCCTGTCTAAAACACTGATGGTTTCTTGTGAGCAATTCATGAGATGTGCTGTCTGCATCTGCTTCTAGGGAAGTGCCATATTTTACTGCCTCCAGAGATGAAGCGCCCGAGCGTATTCCCATAGTATACATTTCCTTCCCATCAGCCAAAGACTCTGCACATGAGGAGAGGTGCCCAGGTATGTGTACATTAATTAGACTTTGCAACAGCATCCATTTCCTACAGGACCATTTTTTAGCTAAGCCCACAAATTTGGGGAGCCATACAAAATTTCTACCACAACTTTTAAAATTAGGGAAACTGGTATTGAATATTTTGGCTGGATTGGGCTGAGTGGGTTGCTAATCAATAGGTTTGTGGAGATTATTTTTCAAATTCCCAGTTGGCATTGGTGATTTCTCCTATATCTACTCTCCAAACAATTAGGGCATATTTTGTTTATCTCTCTTGGTAGAAGAATAATCAGTTCAGCATGGTATTCTCTTAGCGTATAGGAAGGAGGATAAATTGAAGAGATTTGGGAACCTTTTTATTAACACTTAGCATGCGCCAACTGACACAGAGCCCATAGGTATAAAATGGGCCATGCAGCAGATAGCATGTGCCAAGTGTTTAGTAAAAGGGGCCCTTAGTTTCTTGATTTTGGTTAACTTTGCTATATACAGTGCCTTGAAAAATTCTTCACACCCTTGTAAATTTTCCCGGTATACTGTCTAAAGCATGCAATTCAAAATGCATTAAAGCAGGATTTTGTTTTTCACCGAGCTTCACTTTTCACCATGAAAAAGCAATTATAAAAATATTCAAAAAATAATTAAGAATAAGAAATCAAAGAGTAGGGATTGCATTTTGGATTCATTTGGGCATTCGTTTGGATGCTGAAAAATTAATATGTGCCCAAATCACTTATGCATGCACATACCTACAAATTAATATGCATACAGTTGATTTGCATGTGCAAAAAAACTGTAGCACGCATAGAAAGCTTGCAATTAAAATAAATAAGTGCAAAACCATGAAAAAACACACAAAACTCCGCTACAGCATTGTTTTAAATGAAGATTAATAGAACATCTTTTTTGACCCTGTACTATCATAAAGTCTTGATTGCATAAGTCAGGACAAACCAGAGCGAGGTGTAGAAGAAACGTTTTTTAATAGCAAAAAATGGCCCCCGACACAGCCTTGTTTCTGTGGATTGCCTTTGTCGGGGGGAGGGCAAACCTCAAAAATAAAAACAAATGCATAAATATTAAATTATAATAGCACATCATATCAATAGAATGTTAGAAAACATCTAATAAAAATAATAACCATTAAAAACAATATATAGAAATAATATAACAAAAAATAAAAACAAGAAGTGCTCTTTGGACTACATAACTGCAAAAGATATATTATAAGAAACATCAATAAAATGAAAATGTATACATTGTCAATAGACTGATATAAAATGGATGGCAATATGAACATATTATAAAAAATAATACAATGCATATATATTGTGATGATGAGAGTGGCCAGGAAAGAATGGAAATAGAAGAAAATGGTACTTGTGCCTTTAAAACTGCTGACAGCCAAGCTTTGCACAGAGGGAGAAAAACTACTTTGAAAAAAAGTCAAGCCAAGCCACGCCCTAGCTCTGACGAGGAGGCAGGCTTGCTTACTGATTACGAGCACACGTGCAAAGAGAAAGGTGTGGCAGGAAAGAAACAGGTTTTTAAACCCGTCTCCAAACAGAGCAGAGGGAAGAAGAGGAGAGAGAGCACACGGAGCTTACAGAGTTCACAGAGGAGTTCTCAGTGTGCACGAAGGAGTTCCCAGGGGGAAGAAAGTTCCCAGGAGGAAGGAGCTCAGAGAGTCAGGAGAGCTGAGAGCCATGAGGAGGCTGACTTCCAGTTGCTGAAGGCTGAAAGCAGAGAAGGAAGCACTCCATATCTGAGAAAGACTCCCAGACCTAAAGCCAGCAGACGGTTAGTTGGAAAGGCTACAAACCCGCTGGAACAGGTACCTCTGTCCAATATCCAGGACCCTATGCTAAAAGGTCCAACTGCTAGAAGGTGGGTGGATACGTTCCTTTGGGGAAAGAACCATAACCCAGCCACAAGCAGGGCAGTAGATGTGGACACAGTAGAGACTTTAAAGCAAGCATTAGAGGGAGGGAAAGCTCACTCCTCGAATGTAAATGTTCATGACCAGAAACAGAAGTTATGGAATGAGTTTTATGAATTCCTACAAGCCAGAAAGTTTGAAGAAGCTGTTGAGTCCTGAGATAAGCCAGCCATAGTATCAGAACCCATGCAGATTGATTGCTGTGAGTCACAATCCATTCCAGAGGACTCTGTAATGGATTGCTCTCTTTGTTTCAAAGAAGCTTGAAAAACCTGTAAGCAGGTTTAAAAGAAGGTTTTGAAAAAGAAGAAAATTACCTTTGCTGAAATTGCTTATAAGGCTGTGCCGTGTTTTGCTTTATTGAAGATAACAGTTTTTGTTTGAATATTTTTATTAATTTTGCAAAAATACAACAGGACAGGGCATAAAACATGGCAAGGTAACATCACAAAACTCTAGTACAAACCAACAACCTCCATAGACATAGTCCATAGCATAATTAGAAGCATGAATACAGAGGCAAAGTATAGGAAAAGGAGGAAAGAAGAAGGCGGCAGGGCCTACCTCCCCAATCCAGGCACTCGCCGCGAACTGAGCCCAGCCTGTTCAAGAAATAAATATTTTAAGCGCCAGAAGGTTTCTCCCCCCGGGCAGGTCCCCCCCCGTACCCCCCTTCCCCCCCCCCCAGCCCCCCCCCCCCCACCCCCCTTGCCCCCCCCCCCCCCCCACACCCACTGCAGCTAGCTACCGATCCCTCCTCCAGGAGGAGGAGGAGCAAGAGGAAGAGGGATAAAAGAAAGAGATAGCAACAAAGACAAATTACCCCAAAACACAACGAAGAGTGAGAGGAGGTAGAGAAGGAGATGAAAGATAAAGAAAAGAAAAGCACGGAAAAGAAAAAAGGGGAGAGAAGAAAGAAAGAGGAAAGAAGATGGCAGAGGAAGCCAACCCCCAAGGGACCACTAACCATCACTCAATATCCGAGTACGGGTACCACTAGGTAGGAATTGGAGATGTGGCCCCCCACCCCTCCAGGAATCTCTGCCACTTCCGGGGATGACCACTCGCTCGCCGTTTCTCCATCACCAGCACCGCATGCAGACTGCCCCTCCAAAGCCCATAAGCAGGTCCCCGGGCATCCATCCATCTCTGCAGAATAGACACCGAGCGATTCACTAGCACCAATCTCATCCACTGCCACACCGCCTCCACCCCCCCCACCCCCCCCCCCTCCTGGGATCGTCCCCAAATATCCAGCACCAAGTTTTTGTGCCGTGAGGGCCAGACCCGAGGGTACGCAACCCCCTAAATAAGTTTGAACCCTCCCCCAGAATGCCTGAACCCGCACACAGAGCCAGAACATATGCCCGAGTGTGGCTCTGCCTTCCCCACACCAGGGGGCAAACAGTGAGAGGTACTTACGCCAGCCCTCCAGGCCCGCACCGGTGCAAAGTATAAGCGACGCAGCAGCTTATAGTGCATATCTCTATGCAGCACCAATATACTCAACTTCGGGGTGCCAGCCAAACTACGCAGGAGCCCCTCCCCTGTGACCACTACCCCCAGTTCTCGGGCCCAGGCCTCAGCAAGAGCATCCAACGAAGGCGGCGGCACCAGCTCCCCCAGCATGTTATGTAGCCAAGCCACGCCCGTTCCCGGGTCTCCCCCCATCAGTCCCTCCTCAATCCCAGAACTAACGGACCCTCGCAGTGCATCGGAAGGTATGCTACGGACGTAGCTGCAGATCTGAGCATAGGGGAACATATCTCGACCACTCAAAGAGTAACGTTGAGTTTAAAAGAGCAAAGGGATCCAAATGGCCTTCCTCGGAAAGCAAATGCTCCAAGTTAACTACACCAAGCTGCCGCCATCGAGCAAAGCTGCCCCCCAAAATGCCAGGAAGAAAAAAATCCCCGTTCCCAGTAACGGTAGATAAGGAGAGTAATTAACCGCGGAGGCCTTTAGCTTTACAGAAGTACCGCCAGGCCTTACGAATAGGCTCCACCAGCAAACCTCGGGTATCAGACTGCAACCCCTTAAGCACTTTTGCATGCAGCAGATAGCGCGGATTCCAGGGCCGCACCACCTCCCGAAGCATTTCCGTCGGAGTGTACACCCCCAGCTCCCATATCCAATCCCGCACATGTCGCAAGAGACAGGCAAACATTGTATTGCCGTGGATCAGGGAGTGCCATACCCCCTCTGTCCCACGGCTGCCTCAGAACTGCTAGGGAGATCCGAGGGCCTCCTCCCCTTCCATAGCAACTGATTAACCACGCGGTTCCAATTTTCGAAGGTCTGAGCGTGTAAGCCACAACGGGAGAGTCTGGAGCACGTACAGCATTTTGGGGAACAAGGCCATCTTATAGAGTGCAATACGACCTCCCAGGGACAAGGGCAGATCCGCCATTTATCCACGCAAAAAGTTAACTCTGTCAAGATCTTTTTAACATTCAACTGGTAGAGATCCTCCAGCTTGGCAGGCAGGTGGATACCCAAATATTTGAACTTTCCCGCCGCCCATTTCAGAGGGAAGTCCCCCCACCCAGCCAGATGACGCCGCCTCCCCAAGCAACAAAGCCTCAGATTTATCCAGATTGAGGCGAAAGCCCGAGGGCACCCCGTAGGTTTGCAATCAATTCCAATAGCCGAGGCAGGCCGAGCTGAGGATCCACAATATGCAAAAGCAAATCATCGGCAAAGGCCGCCACTCCTCGAAACTCGGTCCTACCACCGCCACCCCCTGAAACCGTACACTGGATCTAATTTGTATCAATAACGGCTCCAGTGTTAGAACAAAGAGCAGGGGGGACAAAGGGCACCCCTGTCGAGTCCCTTTCCCAATGTGGAATTCAGGGCGACATAGTGCCATTAACCAAAATGGCCCCGCGGGGGTCAGCATACAGGAGCCGTACCACATCCACGAAAAAACCTGAGAAAACCCATGCCTCCCAGCACCTGATACAGGAACCCCAGTCAGTCAACCCTATCAAAACGCTTTCTCAGCGTCGAAACTGATTAGCATCGACCCCCCGACAAGCTGAACGCCCTGCACACATGGACATCAGCACACGGTGATGAAGACTGTACGCCGCATGCCGCCCCCTCACGAAGCCTACCTGATCCTTATGCACCAATGCAGGCAAGAACTCCGCCAGTCGATCAGCCATTATTTTAGCCAGGATTTTAATATCGACATTTAGTTAGGAAATTGGCCGATAAGAGCTGGGTAGTAACGGGTCCCTCCCCGGTTTTGTGGCAAGATAGTGACCAGGGCTTTATTGGCCTCATAGGGAAAGCAACCCCTTTTTGCACCAGATCGTCAAAATATTCCACCAGGTGGACCCCCCACCTTGTCTCCCAAGATCTTGTAAAACTCACCCCTTAACCCGTCCAATCCCGGAGCCCGGCCTCTCTTCAGAGCTTTGATGCCTGGCGTGACCTCGCGCGGGGAAAATGGGTCGATTCAACACCTGTAAGTGTTCCGCAGTCAAGGTGGGCAATGAACAGCCCTCCAAAAATGCCCGACCCTCCGCCGCCTTCCCCTCCTCCCCCTCCATACAGCTGCTGAAAATAATCAGTAAAAACCGCAGCGATTTCCTCCTCTTTCCTCCGCAAGGTCCCATTAGGGTGCCGAATAACCCCTATATGTCTAGGGCCCCCCTCCGGCCTGATCAGAGAGGATAACAATCTGCCCGCCCGATTCCCATGTTGGTAAAGTTGAAATCGGTAATACATCAGCGACTTTCCTAGCTCGCTGATGCAGCAGCGCCTCCAACTCTGTTTGCAGCTCCCCGCATTCGGGCCCTATCTCCTGCTTTCCCAGTCACCCCCAGTCTCCCGGCGCACCCTTCCAAGGTCACGCTCCAGCGTGACAATGCGCTGGTTCACCCGTTTACGTTTTGCACTGAGGTAGCTAATGATCTCTCCCCGGAGCACCGCCTTACGGCTCCCCCAAAATAAAGTTGGGTTAACCTCCGGCCCTCATTCAGATTTTTGTATACCTCCCATCTGTCACGCAAGTAGCCCTCAAACTGAACATCCCCACACAACTCCAAGGGGTAGCGCCACATCTTGGTCCGGTGGGGAGTTCTCCGATACAACTCCAAAATGACCATGGGCATGATCCGAGATAACGGCTGGCCCCCACAGCCACCCTGAAAACCTGCCCAAACAGGGAGTCAGAGATCAGAAAATAATCAATTCTAGACCACGTGCCATGACTCCTGGACAGGTGAGTGTACTCGCGGTCCCCCGGGTGCATAACCCGCCAGACATCGATTAAGTCGTGCGCCTCGCATAACCCCAGAATTCTCCGCGCGCATCCGCGAATCCCTGCTTCCCGACCTCCCCGACCTGTCCAAAGAGTCATCCAAAACATTATTGAAGTCACCCCCCCATGATAACTTGATAGCCCCCCAGTGTCGGCTAGCAAATGGATCAGCCGTTGATAAAACTGGGCTTCATATACGTTAGGTGCGTAAATATTACACAGCACCACTTTGATACCCTCTAAGGCCCCCCAAAGCACAACAAACCTACCCTCCGCGTCCGTTTCCACTCTATCCTCCACCCACCCCACAGACTTAGAAATCAGTGTTGCCACCCCACGTCTCTTACCCCACGGCGGAGCTCCGTAGACTTTAGCTATATGTCCCTTACCGAGCTTAGTATGTTTCCTTCTCCGTTAGATGGGTTTCCTGTAAGAGGATGACCCTGTGCACTTACGCTGTAGTTGTTGCAATACCTGTACCGTTTAACGGGATCCCAGACCACAAACATTCCAAGAGGCAATTTTAGTAGTACTAGCCATTATTCTTCACAGTCTGGCCCGCCAATCAATGGTATGCAGCGCCAAAAGTCGACGGGGCCCCCCCCCAGCCTAGGGGCCCCACCTTTGCCAACCATGGAACCCGCACCCAGTCCCGGACACAGTCACTCACCCCAGACATCCACTCAACCAAAGCACATGATCCCACCTTCGCAAGTAGTTGGCAAATCCCAGCTGCAGCCCACCCACAACCCCCCCCCCTCCCCCCCTCCCCCACCCCTCATCAAGCCTCAACCCCACTCCCCTCTATCAACTCTCACCTCCCAGTTCTGAAACGGAGGCCCCTCCATGACATCCGGTGCCTGCAGAGCCCCGCCCCCTCCCCCCTCACCCCGGGCCATCAAGCAGTACCCCTCCACCCCAGAGCTGTCCCCGAGTTGTCCTCCCGCCTTTCCTCCCCACCACAGCCGGAAGGCCTCCTTGGCAAACTCCGGGCTCCTGAGGTTGAAGCTCCCGGGCCCCCCCCAGTTACATCTTCCCTCTAATGCTCGGGGAGCACCCCACCATCTTCCACCGGGGACCCCTTCCCAATATGCCGAAGGAGCTAAACAGGCCCTGTACTGAGCCATTGGCAACAGACGAGAAAATGTAAACATTTGAGACATTGGAAACTTTTGAAACTAGTGAAAATTTGTAACAATCGAAACATTGGAAACATTGGAACCCTCTGAGACTTTGAGAACAGTGAAAAAAATTGGAAACACTGAGAGCATGCAAAACAATTGGGACACTGAGAACACCGGGAATGTAGGAGACATTGAAAGCATGTGAAGTACTTGAGACACTCTATCAGTTACGACCCGAAATGTACACAAGGACCCCACAAAGGGTCATCAGTGGTTTCGCTATTGAGCCTTCCCGGAGGGATCCCCCCCTTCCGTCAGTGCCGGCTCGCAAAGCTCGCCACCGGATTGAGAAAAAGGGAAGAGAGAGAAAGAAAAAGAAAAAAAAAAAAAGGAAGGGGGTCCCCCGCTCCCCCACCCCCAATAGCCTCCCCTCTCAAGTCCGGCAGTGAGACCCAGCGAGTCCCCATCTGACAGGTGCAAGCCCTGAGACACAAGCCACATGCGGAGACTGCACACGACGCTGACATACACTAAATACAGATACAACAGAGCTTGCAGGCAGTAACAGTATAACGTATGCAGATACCCGACATGTGGCAGTCCAAGGGGCCACGTTAATCCAAGCAGACAAGGACATCAGACGTAATCCCTTATCTAGGCCTCGAGTCGTCTCTTGTGCGGGGGTTCCAGCAAAATCTGGCCGCCGAGCCCCAGAGTCTCACCGTCCAGCTGCCAGTTCAGTGCTAGCCTAGCCGGAGTCACCCGCGTTGTTCACAAAAGGCCATAGCCTCCCGGTGAAGCAAAGGAACGCTGGCGCCCTCATAATCCACCCCGCAGGCGCGCCGGGTAGGCAGCGTAAAACGCAAACCTTTTTCTACAGCTTGCTGCAGACATCCTTATAGGCTCTTCGGCGCTGTGAGACACCGGCAGAATAATCTTGGAAAATAAGGATTCTGCAATTATTCCCTCCGCTGCGCCGCTGTTGGCGCGATGCACGCAGAATGGCCTCCTTTGGGCAGCATTTAAAAAACGGGCAATGACCGCCCGGGGACGGTTGTCACCAGCCCGGAGGGGTCCTAGCCGGTGTACTCTCTCCAGAGTAATAGGACCCAGCCCCTCCTCCAGCGGTAAGTTGTCCGGCATCCAGCGCTCTAGGTGTCTGAGCAGATCCTTTTCCAACACTGACTCTGGGATCCCGATGAAACGTAAGTTGTTTCTCCGGCTCCGATTTTCAAGATCCTCGAGCTTGTCAGTTTGTTTTAGCAAGGCCTCCTCCAGCTTCTGAATCCTGGTCTCGGCCCTGGCTTGTACATCCTCCAGCGAGCTAATCCTCTGCTCTGCTCTGTCAACGCGGCTGTTAAATTCCGTAACCGCTTGCACCACTGTGGCCATCTGAGTGGCCAGGCCCCCCAGGCGGTCCTCCAGTGCGAGAACCACGGCCTTTGATACATCCTCCACCATCGTGCCCGCGGCAACGTGGTCCCCATCCGCCATCTTAGCTTCCGTTCCGCGGGGCTTTTCGCGCTTGGATGATTTCGCCGCCATAAACTTCCCGGGCGAACCTGTGCCAAGCCGGGGCTCTCCCTGCCGGCAGTATGAGGACTCCCCAACGAGACCAGGTAAAATCAGGCTGAACCAGCAAATTAGGAAGGCAGGGGGGAGGGTGGGCTCCGGAGCCAAGAAAGACACGTCTTCCCTAGCCCACCATGTCACCGGAAGTCACAGTTTTTGTTAAAGAGACTTGTGCTCAGTTTACCTTCAGTTCCAGTTTCCTTACTTTACTCTTGTGTTATTGGAGAAGTATCCATTGTGTTTGTGTGCCTGAACTTTAATGCGTTTGGAAATCCACAAAATAAATATTCTTGTTTGCCTCAACCAACGGTTGCACAACTACAGTTTGTCTTTGAATGTGAATTATCAACTACAAGTCCCAGGGTGCATTGCTGACGACAAAGAATAAAGTTGCATTTAAGGACAGACAAAAGGCAGCCAATAGCTGTAAGCCTTAGCCCAGGCTAGGGTCCCACAATATGCATAAGCAAAACACCTAAAAGGGTGAAAAGAAGAGGGAGGGGAAGAGAAAGGTGGAAGAGGGAGAGGGAGGAAGAGGAGGGGTGAATGGGGGCGGAGAGAGAAAGGGATGTAGGAGAGTGTAAGAGGGGAAAAGGAAAGGGAGGAAAGAAAGGAAGAGGAAGGAAGATACAAGGACAAATGAAAACATGTTTATACTGAGAGGTTGATTCAGATATGTGCACGTCTGGGCCGTCCAGACACCCAAAAGATGGATGGGGCCAATTTGTATCTGATTCTGCAACCACAGGAGCTGGATGTTCAAACAGTTGTGGAATCGGGCACTTAGACAGCCTGGTGTCACTCAATTCAGAGCAGGGAGACTTCCTGTTCATTGCCCGACCAGCCCTCCCAACGCTCCAGCTGGTGTGTCGATGCAGCGGCATCCCGTCACCATGGCACCAACACATCAAGCTGGAGTCTTACAGTGCCCAGACGCCGAAGAGCCCCTTCACCCCGCTGTCTGGCCTTTGGGGGTCCCGCAAGGTCTGGATCTGGCGGCAGATTCATCCCCACGGCCGCATGATGGGGTAGGGGTTGGAATAAGCTGAGTGTCAAAGTCGATGCCAGGGGATGTACAGAGGCCTGACCTGAATGGCATCTGTATGTCCTCATGCCGGGCCACACCTCCACTCCGTCACTGCTCTCCCTCAATGTCGCCCCCTCCCGCCCTGTCCAGCACTCCCTGCACAATGGCTCTGTACGTGTGGGGAGCCAACTTCTCAGAATACGGTCCTGGCAATGAGCGCGGGATGGACGTCCAACCCCACTATTCGCCTATCGGAATGACCCCCTAAGGGTATACGAGGGCAGCAAAGGACTTAGGGGTATGTTTACTAAACCGTCTTAATGTTACCGGCGCTAGTTGTAGCGCTAACGTGAAGAATCCCATATAAGGAAGTGGGCGTTCTGGTGTTAAGCCGTGTATCGCGCGATAGAGGGCGCCTTGCCATTTTCGTGCGATAGTGTGCGGCGCTGCACGTTTGCGCGCCATAAGCCTAAGTACGTAGAAGTGCTGTGACAATAGCTACAGAGGTACATTGGTTAATACAATGCTTGCCAAGACAGCGGTCATAAATTCGACCCCTCTGGGTGCATACATTATGGCAATCCGAGACAATTCCTTTTAATGCGTGTAACGGACATATCTGAACAGTGTGTGCTGCCAATCAAAAAACCCACGCTGCAGAGCAGTAAACTGATGTGCATATTAGAGCGCCCACCCTAAGGCACCTTATGATGCGCCGTAGTTTGTCACCCTCCATGGCACCATATAAGGCGCTCCATGAGCTGGTGCAAACTAAGGTGCATCTAAAGATGCCCAAAGGAGGGCAAGGTGACGCCTGAAAAGGTGGCCATTGGCAGTAAGGAGTCCCAAGTTGAATAGCACAAAATGTATGGCCCAAACACAGATGTAACCCTACCACTGCACAGAGTACCAAGGAAAGCCAAACAACAACTTCTGGAGGGTATCACATGGCGGAGCTGATGGGCCTATCAAATCTGCGTGCAGCTCATGTGGCAGCTGGAAAGTGCAGAAACATATCGGAGGCAGCTGTACCGATGCATAGGGTGATGGTGATGTAAAGTGCCAACATGAGAGTGTGTGGCAGAGGATGTGAATACGTGTCCACCAGAGCAGGTAGATGTGGCAGCATGACAGGAGGACACAGGAGTAGCAGTGCCATGCTGAGCATACACACGAGAGGCAATCATGAAGAGTCGCAATGCAGAAAAGGGTCCCAGCGCAGGACATGGGGCAGTAGTCTGCACATTAGGGCAGGACGCCACACAGCTGGCAGAGACAGATAAACGGACAGAAGGATGCCTGGCAACTGTGATGAGGCTATAATGTGCCGCCGCACACATCTGCACAGATATGACTGTTAGAGGAAGGAAAAACAGTTGTGTAGGACAGGCAGAAAAACTCAAGAACACACAGGAATCAAACCCATGACCACTGGCTGGGAAATCAGTGTACTAACCACTGTGCTATGCTTCTATGGTATCCATCATAGCAATGGCTGGCCACACAACAACTGCACGTCACCGCATCAACAATCTGCTGTGCTTACTGGGGCAGGGTGAAAGCACAGGCAAGGCACTGTATAGGGCACCAAGGGTCACACAAATGAGGTGAGGGTGGTCTGTGTGCTAAACACTGATCTTCGATATATGTCTCCCTGTCATAGCCACAAAAGGGAGTTGTGCTGCACATTATGACTAAAGGAGGCTCTCTGTGGGATTGAACCCATGACAGCACATACGTTAATGCAAAAACTGGTACGCCTACCCCACCAACGTGAGTCAAACAGGAAAGGCTGCATACAGCAACACTGCATGGCACCACACCAAAAGCCTGTAGTGGGCCAGGAAAAGGCAACCTCAACAGTAACCATGATGTAATGCACATGTAGAAGAACTGTGTACAGTGCATATCACAGTCTGCAATTGGGACAAGAGCCACATATACAGAAATGCACACACACTGTCGCCCCCACCTGGCCGGGCAGATAACCTGGTACCAGGAAGGGTCGCCTTTTTACCTTTCAATAAGTTCTCCCTCAAAATGGCCGCCAGGAGGGCTGCTGGGAGTTGTAGTCTTATTTACTTAGGCAAAGGAGTTGTAGTCAAGTGGTTAGGCGCAAAACAGAGAAAATTTATTTGTTTGTAATCAGGGATTCCATCATACACAGGATATAAGTGGAAAACAAAAATACAGGATTTTTACTCCAACGCAAAAGCTTTAACTTTTCAAAAGAAACAGTCACAACGTTGCCTGTGTTCAGTAAATGCAGCTTATTCCAAAACTTAAGCTTTACAAAAACTTCTCTTTTATAGGAACCTTATTTCTTGAAGCAAAACAGCTTTTAGAATGTCCTCTGATTATTCCCTTCAGCTTCCGGCTTCACAATATCATTTGCATATAACATTCAGCTGTTTTCCTTCTGCTGTGCCTTTCACACAAGTCAAGATTCTCTTATAGCATTCACACTTTAAAAGGCTCTACCGTTTAGCATTCTTCCAAGCTAGAGGCTTGGCAATAAGCACACTGCATTTCACATGAGTTATCTTCCATGTCTCCTATTTCCATTTCTTCAACACTGTCCCTTTCACACTTATCCAAGGGTACCTGTAGGGAGAGCTGACTATTTTCCTTCTGGATCAAATCATTCAGCTTTTTGAGAAGGACTTGCTTCTGCCCTAACTCTTCTGCAAGGTGAGCCAAGTGATAGTCAGTTAAATCTTCCCTCTTTATTCTGGGGTTTAGCTGGCAACTAGAATTAGCTTTTATCTCAGATGCTAATTCTCCTAAGCCTTTTATAGAGATGAACTGAGGAAGACATACTTGCCTTAAATCAGGAGTATTCAGCAATTCTCTTTGTCCTGTATGCAAGTCATGCTGTCTTCCGTCTGCAGAGAATTCCCTTGATTGAAACAGCCTTCCTTTCAGCTGGGACTGCCTTGGAACTTTCCCAATCAGTTTCCCCTGTTCTCTTGGAAGCTTAAACTCAGCAGCCTTTCTATCTCTCAAGGTTCCTTGCTGGCTTTCTCCCTGGCTGTAACACTTCTTAGAGCTGCCTTCTCTTAAAGGTTCAACAATACCTTCTTCAGCTCCACCTTTCCTTATTCTCTCAGGCGTTCTCTCCTCCCTTTTGGCTGTACTTGGCACGCTTCTGCCTGCTCCTGGGCTCTCCGTGCTTGTACTCGTTCTCCTCCCTGAATTCCTAAAAGTCAGCTTTTTAAACTGCTCTTCTTCCTGTGCCACGCCTTGCTCCCAGCACATGTGAGCAGAGTCAGGCTTCTCTCTACCCCTGACGTGCTGCTGTGGGCGGGGCTTAAGGGTGACTATGTTGTGAGTCAGAGACTCCTGGTTACCGGGGAAACCCTGGATGCTTTCAGATTTAAAGGTGCAGGGCTCATTTCCCTGTGTATCCATAGGCTCAGTAGTGCTTTCCTCACCACACATTCCCCTTCTTAAGATATTACGGGCTGGGGTTCCCATAAAATCACAGCACGTAATTCTCCTATAGGAATCTTTGTCGTCATCTCTGGTAGTGCCTCTAGATAACGCGTCGGCGTTTTGGTGGAGTTTCCCTGCTCGATGGACAATCTGAAAGTCAAACGCCTGAAGCGCCATATACCACCGGGTCAGTCAGGCGTTGTGATCTTTCATCTGACCCAACCATTTTAATGGGGCATGATCGGTCATGAGCAGGAATTTCCTACCTGCCAGATAAAACTTTAGAGACTCCACTGCCCACTTCACCGCTAGGCACTCTCTTTCGATGGTAGAATAATTCTTCTCAGCGGGTGACAACTTCCGACTGAGAAAGAGTACCGGATGCTCCACACTGATAACATGCAGGCTTCACTTGCATCCTTCTACTGGTGGGAACACAAACATTCTTCACATTTTTCCTATCATCATCCAACCTAGCTATAGACATCTTAGTACAAGCTACAGACTTATCCTTAGCTAGGGCATCAGCTTCTAGGAATCGCTCTGACATTACGATAGCCTCTTGTGTGTTTTTACAGCCTTGCAACATAAGAAAATTTTGCATTCTTTCTGGTACCGCTGCAAAATATTGCTCTAGAACGAGCTCATCAATCAGCGTCTCTACTGATTTATGCTCTGGCTCTAGCCACTTAACTACCAGCGTTTTTAAGCGATGATAGAGCGCTCGTGGTGTCTCATCTACACGTAATTTTGCATTTCTTAGCTGGCGGCGATAGACTATGGGTGTTAGGCCTAGCCTATCTTTTATAGCCTTCTTGACCTCCAAATAGTCATTGGCCAAAGTAGCGGGAATGGTTTAGTAGGCGGCCAACGCTTCACCAGTTAGCGAGACAGCCAACCTCACCGCCCACTGTTCTAGTGGCCACTTGGCTATTTGTGCCACCTTTTCAAATGCGTCTAAGAAAATATCTACACCTTCCCCATCCTTTAGCTGTCCAAAGCTAAGGGCCTCTCTGGACCCGAGTCCAAAGGTATGGGCTAATCCCAGTCCTGAGAAACCCATGGCAACCGGATCAGGCTCTGGTGGTTTCTTACTCTCCTTCAGCCAGGCCTCCATTAGGTCTACCAACGGTTTCTGTTGGGCTTGCAGTTGAAGGGCCGCTTGCTCCTGAAGCTCCAATGACAACTCTTTTTGCCGATTGAATTCCGCTGCCATCCACGCAAGGATATCCTTCGTCTCCATCGTCATCGTCTTCCTGGTACTGGTGGTGCGTCTCGCTCAGCAACAGGGTAGGGTCTCAGCAGGACCTTGGACTCTCCGGTTTGCAGGAGCTCTGGACTCTCCGTCTCAGCCGCTTGCCACGCTCACCGACGTCCTCCCGTCGAGTTCTGGAACCAGTTGTATACTTGTCTTCTTCTGCGCAGACGTATTCCACTCTCTATCCGAAGAACTACGCCACTCTGTCGCCCCCACCTGGCCGGGCAGATAACCTGGTACCAGGAAGGGTTGCCTTTTTACCTTTCAATAAGTTCTCCCTCAAAATGGCCGCCAGGAGGGCTGCTGGGAGTTGTAGTCTTATTTACTTAGGCAAAGGAGTTGTAGTCAAGTGGTTAGGCGCAAAACAGAGAAAATTTATTTGTTTGTAATCAGGGATTCCATCATACACAGGATATAAGTGGAAAACAAAAATACAGGATTTTTACTCCAATGCAAAAGCTTTAACTTTTCAAAAGAAACAGTCACAACGTTGCCTGTGTTCAGTAAATGCAGCTTATTCCAAAACTTAAGCTTTACAAAAACTTCTCTTTTATAGGAACCTTATTTCTTGAAGCAAAACAGCTTTTAGAATGTCCTCTGATTATTCCCTTCAGCTTCCGGCTTCACAATATCATTTGCATATAACATTCAGCTGTTTTCCTTCTGCTGTGCCTTTCACACAAGTCAAGATTCTCTTATAGCATTCACACTTTAAAAGGCTCTACCGTTTAGCATTCTTCCAAGCTAGAGGCTTGGCAATAAGCACACTGCATTTCACATGAGTTATCTTCCATGTCTCCTATTTCCATTTCTTCAACACTGTCCCTTTCACACTTATCCAAGGGTACCTGTAGGGAGAGCTGACTATTTTCCTTCTGGATCAAATCATTCAGCTTTTTGAAAAGGACTTGCTTCTGCCCTAACTCTTCTGCAAGGTGAGCCAAGTGATAGTCAGTTAAATCTTCCCTCTTTATTCTGGGGTTTAGCTGGCAACTAGAATTAGCTTTTATCTCAGATGCTAATTCTCCTAAGCCTTTTATAGAGATGAACTGAGGAGGACACACTTGCCTTAAATCAGGAGTATTCAGCAATTCTCTTTGTCCTGTATGCAAGTCATGCTGTCTTCCGTCTGCAGAGAATTCCCTTGATTGAAACAGCCTTCCTTTCAGCTGGGACTGCCTTGGAACTTTCCCAATCAGTTTCCCCTGTTCTCTTGGAAGCTTAAACTCAGCAGCCTTTCTATCTCTCAAGGTTCCTTGCTGGCTTTCTCCCTGGCTGTAACACTTCTTAGAGCTGCCTTCTCTTAAAGGTTCAACAATACCTTCTTCAGCTCCACCTTTCCTTATTCTCTCAGGCGTTCTCTCCTCCCTTTTGGCTGTACTTGGCACGCTTCTGCCTGCTCCTGGGCTCTCCGTGCTTGTACTCGTTCTCCTCCCTGAATTCCTAAAAGTCAGCTTTTTAAACTGCTCTTCTTCCTGTGCCACGCCTTGCTCCCAGCACATGTGAGCAGAGTCAGGCTTCTCTCTACCCCTGACGTGCTGCTGTGGACGGGGCTTAAGGGTGACTATGTTGTGAGTCAGAGACTCCTGGTTACCAGGGAAACCCTGGATGCTTTCAGATTTAAAGGTGCAGGGCTCATTTCCCTGTGTATCCATAGGCTCAGTAGTGCTTTCCTCACCACAACACACACAATAAAGTGTTAGGCAGTCCAAACAGCATGCAAAAGAGCAAGGAAAAGGAACCCAATGGGCGGCAGGGGATGCTGTATGTAGCAGGGCAAAATGGGGAATAGTACTGAAAAGGAGCATGTGAGAATTGAACCTGCAAACACAAGCGGGGACAGATCAGCTCAACAACAGCAATAACAGTCACCCAAGCATACTAGGCACATGGACAGTACAAAGGAACAGCTATATGTAATAGCTAATATGCTGCACATAGGCTGCATAAAGGGCACACTGTGCTGTACAAAGAAGTGATGGAAGGGTGTAAAGGAGAGCTGACGAAGCTGCAGCTAGCTCAAGGTCAGGTTAGCACAGAACAAGGTAAAAGGAAAAGCATGTGGGAATCAAACCTGCAACCTATGGTGCTCCAATGCACGTCTCTAACCACTATCCCAAAGCACCACTACAGGGACCATGCAAATATGTTCCATAAAGGGAACATGTGTGTGGGAGCCCATAACACCCTGACGTGGCAGACAGCTGCCACTGTACAAGGATGTGAGCACAGGTGGGCCATGTACATCACCAGTAAATCAAGAAATACGTGCGTCAGTGTGTTGAATCAGCAGCAGAGGCAAATGTGCGTTAAAGACACATTTTATTTTGGAAAGTTACTGGGCATACCATATATACAGTGTGTCATGACATGAAGCTAGTTGTTTTACAGTGAACAAACTGAAACCACATTGAGTAGGCCAGCTACCCACATGTCGCGTACAAGTCACTAGCTCCCCACAGATGAGCAGTACAGATAATATGCAGTAGGTGGATGATGTGTACTATGCAGTATCACCACACCCCCCACATGCTGCTGCATGCCCCAAATGCCTTATTCACATATGAGTGCATGTAGACTGTAGGTAGGGCATGATGACAGCCCAACGCACACCAGTCATTAAGGTATAAACCAAACATATCTGCCTTCAAAAAGCAGGTGGCACAAACCTGCAAAAGCATACGTATCAGAATCTCTGCAACTGCACACACACATACATAAATACACGTCAGAAATGTCGCATAATACATAATATAGCAAATCAAGTGCCACATACTTCCAAAACAACACTGTGCAAATGCCAAATCCGGATATGGTAGCAGGTACAAGAGGAACATGATCCCAGATAATAAAGAAAATGCAAACTATCACATATACAGAGATAGCACTATGCAGAAGGTCTGCTGCAATGGGTGTTGTGAATACAGTATGCGTATTGTCGTGACCCCAGCGCCGGCCAAGGGCCTAGAGGCATAGGGCTGCCAATTTTAGTCCTCTAATAAAGGAATTAAACACTATTCTTGTCCACAGTGAGGCATTCTGGGACTTGTAGTTTTTCCTCGTTCAAGGATAGTCGTGTAAGCCAAGGGTTAAAGGCAAAGACAAAAGTTTATTTTCCCCCAAAAAGCACTAAGGTTCAAACACACAACATCAGGATATTCTTCTCCAAACAATACTTCAGAAATTATACATAAGCTGGAACTGAGGAAGCTTCATAAGCTTTTAAAACATGTGCAGTTGTTTTCATAAGGTAATCAGCAAAACAAAATACAGCTTCTCTGTTTAAGCAAAGTTAAATGTCCTCATTTACCTTCTGCTTCTTTAAACACATAAAATGTAGAAGCTGGCAATGTTCTCTTGAGTTAGTAGGTATTTCTTAGCAAAACAAAACTAGGTTCATTCACACTGCTTCTCAAGACCTTTCTTTATCAAGCATTTCTTATCAACAGACTTTCATAGCTTCTGTCTGGCATAATGTACAATCCATTGGCAAGTCACCTGATATGGAGTTTTGCTCCACACAGTCCACTTGCATATCCTCTTGTTCTAAAGCATATATGTCTGGCTCTGCACTCCCACAATCTGCTCCTCGGTGAATGCTCTGGGGAAATCCCTGGACATCCCTCCAGCACTGTTTTCCCCGGTAAGGAATGTCTATACCTCAAGTATGGGATATCTCTCCCTGGTTCAGTTGCCTTGGTTCCTCTCCGCTGTTCAGCCACGGTTCCTTGCTCCAGACTGGGTTCTGGTTACTTCTAGCTATAGCCTTGTTCACCCACCTTTAAGCAGCTTGAAACCTTCGGTCCAAGACCCGAGGTAGAAGACTTCCCTGCTTTCTTTCTCTAAGCAAAGCACATGTGGTTTCTTGGCTCTCAGGCTCCTTCCACGTCCTTCTCCTTCCCCTGATGTTTCCTCCTCTGAGTTCCTCTCTCTGAACTCCTGGAATAGCTGAAACACGCTGAACTCTCTGAACTTGCCCACGATTCTGGACTGGAACTGGAACACAAACAGTTTGAACCACAACCTGATCCTGAACCCCCTTCTCCCCTTCTGAGCAGGGTTTATAAGGCTGCTTCTTAGCTAGCCTTTCTCTGTCTCTGCACAGGTGTTTGCCATTACCCCCTAAGCTTGCACTTACATCAGCAGAGCTTGGGTGTGGCAAACTGGATCTATCAACTCCGTTCTTTCTTTCTTTGACTGCAGTCTGGAACCTGTGAATTTCAGGAATGTCTCTTTCCTTAAAGGTATATTCACTATCTTTTCCTATTTCCATCAGTTCAGCAGGGCTCTCCTCATCACATATCCCCCCCCCTTAAGATATTACGGGCTGGCGAGATTTTACTTGCACAGCTCGTAATTCTTGCTAGGGTGTCTGTATTTCTCTGTACTTCAGCCAGATGAGCGAATGCTATTCGTTCATGCCAGGGCCTCAAAACATTTATGTGGTACACCTGTTGGTGGCCCCTCCCGTTTTTTACCGCGTAAGATACGGGACCCACCTGTTTGACCACTTTATATGGCCCTTTCCACCGGCTCTCAAATTTTGGGCTGGCGCCCGCCACCATTACTACTACTTTCTCACCTACAACTAGTTGGCGGGGTTTTGTACCCCGATCGTAGTAATTTTTCTGGCGCAACTGACTGGTTCTTAAATTTTCCTCCGCCACTTGAGAGGTTTGGTGCAACCGTCCCCTTAATTCCTTCAAAAAATGGGGTACTCTTGTTTCCTCCACCTCAGGCTCAACCCACTGCTCTCGCAATATATCCAAAACTCCTCGTGGAGCCCGCCCATACATTAATTCATAAGGGGTGGCTCCCAAGGATGCCTGTATTCGCTCTCAGCAGGCATACAATACAAAGGGAAGCATCGTATCCCACTCTGCCATGTTACCATCCAAGCCTCGCCTTAACATTTGCTTCAATGTCTGGTTTTGTCTTTCTACCAGGCCATTTGACTGCGGGTGATACGCGGCAGTTTTAACATGTTGGATCCCGAAGGCGTCCCACACCTGGGCCAAATACTTAGACATGAAATTACTGCCTCAGTCTGTGAGCACCTCCTGTGGGAAACCTACCTCGCAGAATAATTTTATCACCTCGGAAGCTACCGTTTTGGCGGATATATTACACAGGGGAATGGCCCAGGGAAACCTGGTGGCTTGATCCACTATGACTAACATGTATTGGAACCCTCGGGGTGTCTTTACCAGAGGGCCCACTATATCCATTGACATTCTGCGAATGGGCTCTGATATTACGGGCATGGGGAGCATGGGTATCTCTGATGGACGAACAGAGGTGACTCGTTGGCAAGAAGGGCAGGACTCACAAAATCGTGAGGTCTCTTTGAAAACGCCCAGCCAGTAAAAACGAGCTAATATCTGGTCCAGAGTCCCCTGTACTCCTTTATGACCTCCTACTGGGTGGTTGTGAGCTAATCTCAAAACCACCGTTTTAAACGCCGTAGGCACCACCAGCTGCTTACAGATGGTCCCAGAGCGGGGATCCAGACTTTTCCTGTATAACACTCCCTGATCTAATAGGAACCTTGGAAAGGTATCCCTTTCCACCTGGGCATATTCAAATGCCCGCGTAAGAGCGGGATCAGCTTGCTGGTCCTTGGGAAAGGATGGGAACGTTTCCACTAGCTCAGCCGGGACCCAAGGCAACCCTTGTCCCTCTTCTAACTCAGCTGTGTTTTGGACCCTGCACCGCCTTTCCCGGCGCTTCTCCCCTTTTCTTTTCTTATTCTTATCTGACGGGGGAGTTACTAGGTCCTCATGAGAGGGAAGATTACATACTGACTCATCAGGCGGTTCTTCCTCTCTATCTAAAGCCTCTGACTGGGCGTGTGTAGATACCAAACCTGCCTGTGGATGCAGACCCTTCTCTAATCCCCTCTTGAATTGGGGCCAATCTCTACCCAGCACCAGGTCATATGGTAACCTTGGGACTACTGCTATCAGATTTCCTTTCTCACCCCTAAGCCTTTTACTATCACTTTATGTACGGGATAAAAGGACGATGCCCCATGAATGCACCTAATCTTAACCTTTCCTTCAGGTTGGCTCGGGACTGCCTCACCCTGGGTTTCTATCACTTGCCAGAGTTTTCTAGAAATCATACTCTGGTCTGCTCCGGAGTCTAGTAAAGCATCAGTAGCAATGCCCTGCACTTCTACAGACAGAAGAAAACCTTCCCTAATTCCTTTTCCATTGGCAGTTATCAGTGCTGTTCGTGCTTTGCAATCCTTTTGCAAATGCCCCTCAACACCACACCGAAAACCTTTTCTCTTTATACAGTGGCTTCTTTGCATAGGCATACACACTTTCATACCATCCTCTTTTGACCCTACCTTCCTTTCTGATAATTCAAAACCTGCACTTGCGGTCCGGCAGTTTTGCAATATCAGGAAGGCTTGTATGTCCCTCGGGACTGCGGCCATGAATTGTTCTAACACAATATTATCTATAACAGATTCTATGGTTTTACCCTCTGGTGTCAACCACTTTTCTACTGATCCTCTGGCAGAGAGCTTTTGGCGTGTCACCAGGTTTTAATTTTGTACTTCTTAGCAAGCAATGATAGACCATCGGGGTTAATCCTAGGTGATCCCTTATGGCTTTTCTTAGCTCATCATAGTCGTTAGCAAATGCCGCGGGCATGGCCTTATATGCCACCAATGCCTCACCAGTGAGAGATGTGGCCAGGCGAACAGCCCATTGCTCCTTTGGCCAGCCTACTGTGTGTGCAACCCTATCAAACGATTCCAAGAAATCGTCTATGTTATCATTTGCAGACAACTGTTCCCTGTAAAATAGTTATCTCCAAAGTTAGAATGCCCTGTTGAATGTAATTTCAGTTTGTTCAATGTAAACCGCACTGATGCAAAATAGCGCAGTATATAAGAGAATGTAAATAAATAAATAAATAACTGTCCAAAAGTAAATGTCCCACAAGACTGTGGTCCTACCCCACAGGTATGTACTGTCCCTGCAAAGCCTGGAGGGGTCTGTGCCGCTTCTGCCGTCTTCTTCTGGCTAGCCAGCCACGCCTCCATGTCCAATACAGGTTTTTGTTGTGCTTGCATCACCGCTGCGGCCTGCTCCTGGGCCTGATATGACATCTTCCTCTGTTTCTCAAATTGAGCTGCCATCCATTGCAGTACGTCCTTGCACTCCATAGCCGTAGTTTTCTGTAAGGAAGAAAAGTAAGAAAAACACCACCAAGTGCGGTACGACACCACTTCAGCTAGTCTCTTGGCTTAAGCTGTTTGGGATTCCTGCACTTTTTGCACTTGAATCCTTTACTAGCCCAATTATCTACAGGTTACCTGAGAACAGGCGTAGATTCAAGCCTCTCAAAAGTGAAGGTCTCAGCTGTCCTCTGTGACTCAGTTGACCTGCCTGCGTTTTCCAACTGTAATCCTCTGCGCAGCTCAGCCATGCGTTTGTCTTCTATGCAAATCCTGAGGTGTTTGAAAAATCCTGGCGCATGCGTAAAAAAAATCCAAGAACTACGCCACTTGTCGTGACCCCAGCCCCGGACGAGGGCCTAGAGGCATAGGGCTGCCAATTTTAGTCCTCTAATAAAGGAATTAAACACTATTCTTGTCCACAGTGAGGCATTCTGGGACTTGTAGTTTTTCCTCGTTCAAGGATAGTCGTGTAAGCCAAGGGTTAAAGGCAAAGACAAAAGTTTATTTTTCCCCAAAAAACACTAAGGTTCAAACACACAACGTCAGGATATTCTTCTCCAAGCAATACTTCAGAAATTATACATAAGCTGGAACTGAGGAAACTTCATAAGCTTTTAAAACATGTGCAGTTGTTTTCATAAGGTAATCAGCAAAACAAAATACAGCTTCTCTGTTTAAGCAAAGTTAAATGTCCTCATTTACCTTCTGCTTCTTTAAACACAAAAAATGTAGAAGCTGGCAACGTTCTCTTGAGTAAGTAGGTATTTCTTAGCAAAACAAAACTAGGTTCATTCACACTGCTTCTCAAGACCTTTCTTTATCAAGCATTTCTTATCAACAGACTTTCATAGCTTCTATCTGGCATAATATACCTGTAATTGGCAATTCACATGATATGGAGTTTTGCTCCGCACAGTCCACTTGCATATCCTCTTGTTCTAAAGCATATACGTCTGGCTCTGCACTCCCACAATCTGCTTCTCGGTGAATGCTCTGGGAAAATCCCTGGACATCCCTCCAGCACTGTTTTCCCCGGTAAGGAATGTCTGTACCTCAAGTATGGGATATCTCTCCCTGGTTCAGTTGCCTTGGTTCCTCTCCGCTGTTCAGCCACGGTTCCTTGCTCCATGCTGGGTTCTGGTTACTCCTAGCTATAGCCTTGTTCACCCATTTTTAAGCAGCTTGAAACCTTCGGTCCGAGACCCGAGGTAGAAGACTTCCCTGCTTTCTTTCTCTAAGCAAAGCACACGTGGTTTCTTGGACCTCAGGTTCCTTCCACGTCCTTCTCCTTCCCCTGATGTTTCCTCCTCTGAGTTCCTCTCTCTGAACTCCTGGAATAGCTGAAACACGCTGAACTCTCTGAACTTGCCCACGATTCTGGACTGGAACTGGAACACAAACAGTTTAAACCACAACCTGATCCTGAACCCCCTTCTCCCCTTCTGAGCAGGGTTTATAAGGCTGCTTCTTAGCTAGCCTTTCTCTGTCTCTGCACAGGTGTTTGCCATTACCCCCTAAGCTTGCACTTATGTCAGCAGAGCTTGGGTGTGGCAAACTGGATCTATCAACTCCGTTCTTTCTTTCTTTGACTGCAATCTGGAACCTGTGAATTTCAGGAATGTCTCTTTCCTTAAAGGTATATTCACTATCTTTTCCTATTTCCATCGGTTCAGCAGGGCTCTCCTCATCACAGTATACATATGACACGGCACATGGAATGCACCCATGAAGGACGAACACGCACACCCACACTGCCAAATCATTGGTGCAATGTGAGTCCCGGAATGTCAGGTGATAAAGAGGACTGTGCAGAAATGCATTGCTATGTCTGTAAATCTATGTAGAGCGGCACGTCTGTACACTAATCAAACACACTAATCTGTACATAGAGGTCGAAAGAAAGGTCAAACATGGCCCCGTAACCGGCACAGAAGCCACACTGCCACATGCCCTGGTGTACCAACATATTCAGTCACATGCAACTGGAACGTGTATGTTAAACAATGACACAGTGATGCCCCACATGCACTGTAGCACACGTGATGATGGCAAATACTGACCGAAGATGGCGCACATCAAAGCGGTGAGGTGGTAAATACCTTGTCATGTTCAAGTGCAGGGTAGCCCCACAAATACCAGAGGACCTATACAATGTCACCCCTGTGCCACACGCTTGGCTGTATGCTCTTGGTGAACTAAACAGATTAGGATATCCTGCGGTGCAGGTCACACACATAGGCAACATACAGTAACACAATGTCAGATGGATGTACAACATCCAGCAAGTATGTCAGTCCCTGCTGCACACGTAGGGGCCTGTACACAGTGTCCATAGCGCAAATAGCCTCTGCAAACCAACATGTCTTGTGAAGACTGTCCGTGAATTCCTGGGCCTGCATACTCAAGTGGTACATCCCAATCTGCCACAGTACACAAAAGGTCATGTATGACCCCTGCGATGAACCACATACCCAGCCAGAGCAAGGTAGCAACGTTGTGTAGGACAGGCCGTCTATGCCCAATGTAGCAGTCCAACATCAATGCCCATCATAGGCATGTGGGCCACATGCAAAGGTCAGCCATCCTATGCCACCATATCCCAGGGATAGCTGCATGGTCTTGTTGTGATTTCAGACACATGGGTAATGGTGCCTGCATGATGCAGAGTAGTCGATGTGCAATGTGTGTGCTCTGCCCTGTATCAGAAGGAGAAACATTGTCATGGTATAGAAACATAGAAACAAAGAAATATGATGACAGAAAAAAGACCACATGACCTATCTAGTCTGTCTTCCATAACAACTACAATAGTCCCCTTTTTACCTTTAGAGATCCTCTGTGTTTGTCCCATGCTTTTTTGAATTCAGTTACTGTCCTCATCTCTACCACCTCCACTCTGAGACTATTCCACGGATCCACTAATCTTTCCGTAAAGAAATATTTCCGCATATCACTCCTGAATCTATCTCCCTTCACCCTCATCCCATGTCCCCTCGTAGAATGTCAGACGGCTGCCTAGGGTGAGAACTTACACAATCTTGACGATGCATATATTCATATGATTCTTGCAAGGTATTGTGGGTAATGTAGTTCATTCACTCCCAAACACAGCTGAAGACAATAATTGAGTTGTGAAACCAAGTGGTAAAGCCAATAAAATTCTTCTTTTATTGATGGGGTTTAATTCACCCAGCACAAGTATGCTTGTTAGCAATATAAATGAGGTTACTTGCTTGCAGTGTTTAAATCAGAAAACAACCTTCAGCTTGTCAGGCAATTAGCTAATGTTTTCTTAGCAAATAATTACCAAATAAAAAGGCACAAAGAAATGAATAAACTTTGCTGGTTAGGTTAACTTCTGCTTAATTTCCACACAGATCCTGCAGTGATTCTCTCTTGCTCACACACACAATCAGGTGCAGCTTTAATTACTATCAATTGACCAGCTGAAACCCTTTAGCTGGCTGGCTGCTACTGTGTGAACCCAAATCCTGCTTTAAGAGCTGTTTGCAGTGGAAATAAAGAACAAAGTTAGGTTTCTTTGTGATGGCTGATGTGTTTGCTCACAGAAAGCTAGCAATAGCATTTAGATAGAGAACAGTCCACGTAATTAATAGTTTCATCTGCTGTATCTCCCCCTTCATCAATCAGCATAGGGTCACTATCATACATTGGCACAGACGAGTCTTTCAATAAGGCACTATCATAAGAATGCTTATTCCCTTGCTGCCATTCACTATTATAGATAGGGTCTGGATCAGTGTTCATACCTGAGCCTCTCCTGCTATCATAATTCCTCTCTGTATAGCTTGGCCAGTATGTAATCCAGTTCTGATGTCCAGCCTTCCAAGCTTGATCCCTGGACACTGGATCTTCTCTCACATACCTTCTGGCATAGGTCTGAAAGTCCTTTCCACGTGCAGTCTTCTCTCTTCCAGGTAGCCACTGGTGATTCCTATCTCTGCCATTCCATTCCTCTGGCTGACTCCAGTCCAATGGACTCTGCTGGCATTTGGAATACCTCCCAGTATGGGTACTGCCTTGGACTCTCCCAGACCTTCCAATGGCCCTTCTTCTCTTCCTTCCAGAGAGTTTCCTTCTCTCTCTATCCGCTTGGCTTGGCTTCTGCTTCTCGAGATGATGTTGGTGCTTGAGCTTGAAGCTGTTGCTGTATCTTTTCCTGAAGCTGTCTCTGTAGCTGGTATCTGTAGAATAAGTTCTATTCTTATTCTGTCCTAATGTGTGCTCCTCCCTAACACAGCGCAGCTGTGTTGAATCAGGCCCTGCCCTTTGAGATGAGAGCTTAGGGATTACCTCATAGCTCTCTTGATTGCACACACGTTTTCTCACTTCAGCCTACCTCATGGCTGCTGGAAACCTGGTGCATTCTGGGACTGGTAGTCTTTTATGTGAAAACTCTGTTTTCTTGCTTCTACCAGAACTGACAGGTTGCTTGTTCAGAGTCACATCATCTTTTCTATAGCTCCTACCTGAGCTATGATAAGCTTCCTTATCACAAGAAGAACTTGCTTTCAATTGAAAGAGGCTCTCTCCCTGAACATTTATGCCACGGAGGTATTTAAACATCTCAATCATATCACCTCTATCCCGCCTTTCCTCTAAGGTGTACATATTGAGATCCTTCAGTCTGTCCTCATATGCTTTATAATGAAGACCACTAATCATTTTAGTAGCCACCCTCTGCACCGACTCCATCCTGTTCACATCCTTTTGAAGGTGCGGCCTCCAGAATTGCACACTATACTCCAAATGAGGTCGCAACAAAGACTTATACAGAGGCATTATCACCTCCTTTTTTCTACTAGCCATTCCTCTCCGTATGCACCCAAGCATCCTTCTAGCTTTTGGCGTCGTATTTTCTACCTTTTTAGCTACTTTAAGATCATCAGACACAACCACGCCTAGGTCCCGCTCTTCTTTAGTGGACAAAAGTACTTCACCCCCTATACTATATTGCTCCCTTGGATTGCTGCAGCCCAAATGCATGACCTTACATTTTTTAACATTAAATCCCAGCTGCAAAATTCTAGACCATTCTTCAAGCTTAGCTAGATCCCTCCTCTTGTTATCTACCCCTTCCTGGATGTCTACTCTATTGCAGATTTTGGTATCATCCACAAAGAGGCAAACCTTACCTGAAAGCCCTTCCGCTATATCACTAACAAAGATGTTAAAAAGAATCGGACCAAGGACAGATCCCTGGGGTACACCACTGATAACATCCTTCTCCTCAGAGTGAGCTCCATTTGTACTCTTTGTCGCCTCCCACCCAACCAATTTCTAACCCAAGCAGTAACTTTAGGGTCCATCCCTAGGGTGCTCAGTTTGTTTATAAGTCGCCTGTGAGGAACAGTGTCAAAGGCTTTACTGAAATCTAAATACACCACATCTAGGGCTCTCCCTCAGTCCTACTCCCTGGTCACCCAGTCAAAGAAATCAATCAGATTTGTCTGACAAGACCTGCCTCTGGTGAATCCATGCTGCCTCAGATCCTGTAATCCGCTGGACTCCAGAAACCTCACTATTTTCTCTTTCAGCAGCGTTTCCAATAATTTACTCACCACCGAAGTTAAACTAACCGGCCTGTAGTTTTCAACCACATCCTTACTTCCGCTTTTGTGTAAAGGCAGCACATGAGCCTCTCTCCAGTCCTTTGGCACCACTCCCGACTCCAATGAGGCATTGAATATTTTTGGGTGTATCCCATCCGGTCCCATTGCTTTGTCTACTTTAAGTTGAGATAGTTTCTCATGAACACAGTCTTTTGAAAATTGTTCAAGATGTCCTTTGCTTCTGTTCCTATATGTGGGTGTTTTCTGAGGTCCTGCTCCTGGTTCTTCATCTGTGAACACAGAACAAACATATTTGTTAAGCAATTCCGCTTTATCCTTATCAGCTTCTACATATTCCTCCCTGCACCCTTGAGTCTGACAATACCACTCTTGCCCTTCCTCTTCTCACTAATATATCTGAAAAATGTCTTATCCCCCCATTTTATTGCATTGGCTATTTCCTCCTCCTTTTGAATCTTTGCCTTCTTGACTACTTTGCTAGCTTCTCTAAGTTTTTCCAAATACAGATGCCTGTCTTCCTCTCTCTGTGATCTCTTGTATTTCATGAAGGCCTCCCTCTTTTTCTTCACTTTTTCAGCTACTTCTTTCGAAAACCATAGCAGTCTCCTTTTCCTTTTACCTTTATTTACCATTTTAACAAAAAGGTTGGTTGCCCTTAAAATATCCCCTTTCAGTTTTTCCCACTGTTTTTCTACATCCCTCAGCTGTTCCCATCCAACTAACGACTCCCTGAGGTATTGGCCCATCTTCGCAAAGTTAGTCTTCCTAAAGTCTAAGATCCTCGCCTTTGAATGGATTCTAACAGCCCTAGTCCTAATACTGAACCACACCATCTGGTGATCACTGGATGCAAAATGATCTCCCACTACAACATCAGAAACACTTTCACCATTGGTAAGCACCAAGTCCAGTATGTCCCCTTCACATGTGGGGTCTGTTACCAATTGCTTGAATAGTTCTCCCTGTAGAGAATCCAGGATCTCCTTACTTCTAGATGATACTGCAGCAGGAATGTGCCAATCAACATCTGGCATATTGAAATCTCCTATTAGTAGCACTTCCCCTTTCCTAGCAATGCTGCACATGTCTTCAATTAACTCTCTGTCCACCTCTTCCTCTTGTGAGGGAGGTCTGTATATCACACCAATGTAAATAGATTTCTCTTTCCCTCTTTCTAGTTTAACCCACAATGCCTCCCCTCTCCCTTTTAAGCTCTGTAATTCCAAAGCTTTAATAGTAGTTTTTACATGTAGTGCCACTCCTCCTCCCCTACTTCCTACCCTGTCCTTTCTGAATAAAGTATAGCCAGGTATAGTTACATCCCAATCATGGTTTTCTGTGAACCATGTTTCTGTAACTGCCACTAAATCCAAGTCAGCCACTCCCACCAAAGCTTCAACATCAGGGATCTTATTTCCCATGCTACGGGCATTTATACACACTGCTTTCCATATGTTACCCCTGTTACCCATTTCCATAAAGTTATTTAATGTATCACCTATCTGGGGGCTTTCTTCACCCATCCCCAACGAATCTAGTTTAAAGCCCTCTTCAGTAGATTAGCCAGTCTACTACTGAAGACGCGTTGACCTTTCTTGGACAGATGGATGCCATCTCTGCTCTGCAACCCTTGGAACAGCATCCCATGGTCTAGGAAACCAAAACGCTTTCAATGACACCATCCACGCAGCCATGCATTCATCTCCAGGATGCGAGCCTCTATGCCTTGGCCTTTACCCTCAACAGGGAGGATTGAAGAGAACACCACCTGTGCACCTAACTGCTTCACCCTCTGTCCCAGAGCCATGAAGTCACTTTTGATACGTTCCGAGGTATACCTGGCAGTATCATTTGTTCCAACATGGATTAGCAACATTGGGTACTAGTCAGTGGGCTTGATGAGTCTCGGCAAACTCTCCGTAACATCTTGGATTTTGGCACCAGGCAGACAGCATTCCTCTCTGGACATCAAGTCTGGTCGGCAGATGGACGCCTCAGTACCCCTCAGAAGAGAGTCTCCAACCACCACTACCCTTCGTTTCCCTGTGGTTACTGATTCTGCAACTTTGGGGTACTTGAGCTCTGGCTCTTCCCTTTCCAGGGATGCTTTCACCTCCTCCACTTCCAGGGCTGCATAATGGTTCTTCAATTCAAGGGCTGGAGAAGTTGGATTGGTGATTTTGCAGGCCCTGGTGACTTGTGTGCAACCATCGACATTCTGTTTGCACTCATCTTCTCCTCTGCTGGAGAGCTTGGTTGCTGCAAGAAGCATCTTATCAATGTACTTCTCACTGTCTTGAATGCTCCTCAGCCTCGCCACCTCCTCTCTGAGTTCCTCCACTTGTTTCCTCAGAGCTTCAGCATGCAGGCACCCTGCACATGGAACCGGTCCTTCAACTGGCATTAGGACCTCTGTCTGGACTGAGGCAGAAGCTGTAACGGGGGCAACAGCTTTAGCGATACGATTCTTCCCAGCCATTGTTCTATTCGTGGAGCTTAGGTATCTGTTAAAGCAAAAGAGAGAGATCTACCAAGTACCAGCCAGTTTCCCAGCTGTCCTTTCAGAGAAAAAGTAGTTAAATCTCCTTAATTATATTCAAAATGTGCTGGTCCAATTCTCTGTGCTTTGTCAAATGGGGAGGTGCCCTATAAAGCAAGACTTAGGGGTGGGTGGGAGTCGGGGTGGGTAGGGAGGGAACTAACACCTGATTAGGTGTTAGCAGTTCCCAAAGCTGAGGAGGTTACTGGAGTTCAACCACCTACTGTGCTCAAGGAAAGTCCCACTAAAGCACCAAAAAAAGTAACCTTGCTTTAAAAATGTACAAAAAAACCTTTTAAGAGCTCCTAGTCAGAGAGCTAACAACTTAATATAATAAAACAAACCCTTAACTCCTTACTTTTGGTTGATCTGGAGAGCTTCTGTAGGAAAGCCTGAACAGGGCAGGGCACTGGAGCCTTTTATGCAGCCCCTCAGCTGCTCTCAGGAAATCAGGCCCACTAACTTCTGATTAGGTGTTAGCAGTTCCCAAAGCTGAGGAGGTTACTGGAGTTCAACCACCTACTGTGCTCAAGGAAAGTTGCACAGAACACCAGGGAACATTGCAGGTAGGCAAAGAGCAATATGTATAGAATGCAACGCCAGACATGCAAACATGAAATTAGCACAACACATAACACAGTGCATGTTGTGGAAATGTGGCCATTGAACCATACACGAGGGTGTCCTATGGATATAGTCATGTCCATGCACATGTTACACAGGCGCCTCACTGCTCCACCCCATGTCCATCAGTGTTGGTGCATAGTGACCCCACAGGATAACTCCCTAAAAAACACAACAAAACTCAAGCATAGAACGGCAGATGTCATCTCCAAAAGATCCTAGATGCAACCTACCGTCTGTCTGCAGAAAGTGTCTGCTAGGGACTGTCTGAGGCAGGAAAAGGCAACATCACATCACAGTGAATACAGAAGATGTCAGAGGAATGTATAGAATCACCATATCCCCATCTCCAGCTGCCATTGGTGCATGTCCAAAGTAGGGTGTCATCTGTGATACTGAAATGCTGATGGATAGTATTCTGACAGCACACAAGAGATAGGTCAGGTCACAACATAAAACAGATGCACACAGTGTATACATGGTCCACAGCAGTAGGTTACAGATAGCAGAGTCCCCAACCCTCCACAGGTATTAAAACACCACCCACCACATGATAATACAAACTGTATGCACACTGTACCCTTACACACCCATGCTAGAAAAATACACACACACAGTATGTTAGAGTGAGCATGCTACCAGTAGCATACGGGCTGTCTGTGGACAATGTGAGATCAGTGGAGATAGCTCTTGGCCAAAGCAATGCTACACAGCATTTGGCTGATGTTACAATGTCACGGAAGGGTGTACGTGCGGCCCACCACCAGAACACCTAGGACATGTGGACACACGCAGCTCTCTGGCATGTTTCCCAGAAACAGTGCTGGAGCAGATGAGCTGGGCAGGAACACATGTGCCTGTGTGTGACAACAGTAACTTATGGGGTATGGGGTTGCAGACCAAAGAGGTGAAGCACAACATATGTGCATTGGACAGATGACCCCAGACATGATCTGTGGCTGACTGTCCCCACACACCATGTACCTGTATGTCCTGCGATGCTTCCGCTTGGGCCCAAGAGCTTACAAGCAGGAAACAGCCTTATGTTGTCCACTTTTGAATAAAGCTTCCCTTGTTGTCACCAGAGGTATTCTGGGACTTGTAGTTAGTTTATTCTTTAAGGACAAATTGTAGTTGTGAGTCGGTGGTTCAAGGCAGCAAGAACATTTATTTTGTGGGGATTTCCAGGGCATTTAAGCTCAATACACAAACAAGGCAAAAAGGATGCTTCTCCAACATAAAGGATAAATCAGGTAACAGAGAATGACGTAACAAAACCTCTTTTCACTGTTCAGCTGTTCTTATTCCCACAAGCTTACACCGAGGACTGCCTCGTGTGGTCATTCAACAGAAATATAGATAAACTTGCAACAGCTGTGATTTTCTTTTCTCAAAGCAAACTTCTTCCAAGCACTGCTTCTTAGCTTCAGAAGGCAATTAAGCTTAGTAAAACACAGTAGTTGCTTTCCTTAATTCTAAGCAGGTACTGTACTTATTCTCTATATTGTTTCACAGTCTCTCAGCTCAGTTCAATAATGCAGACTCTTCTTTTAAACACAATGAGCAATCCATTGGTACCGGTTCACACTCAGAGCTTGGCAAACAGGAATCTATTTGCATTCCTTCTATGGCATCAGGATATAAGGTATCTCTATCAAAGTTACAAACTCTCCCAGACTTTCTCTCCTTTAGAAATTCCAGTCCGGGCCGCGAATCAACGCGGCACGGCACAGGCGCGCGATGGCTCGCCGAGAGTTCGGTGAGGGGGCGGGGAGGGGGGGGCGGGCAGGGAGCCGAGTACAAAAGGCGCGCTCAGCGCGTGCTCGGCCTCTTTGCCGCTCGCCCCCCCTCTCCTTTCCAAGAGGAAGCCGGACACGCGAGGCGAATTGGAGGCCTCCGTCTAACAACCGCTCCAGCAGCTGAGACCGCAACCAGAGGCCCCCCCCTCTCCCTCCCCGGTAGCTCCGGCCATCGATCGGAGACTGGAGGTTGCAGCATAGGGGGGTACAAGCAGGCGCTGGCGGCTCACCTCGGCACTGCTTAGAGCAGGGGTCTCAAATTCAAATTGCTTTGAGGGCCAAATGAGGACTTGTAAAGTAACCCGAGGGCCGCATAAGACGTGGGGCCTCATTTGCATAAGGGGCCTCATTTGCATAAATATTTGCATAATGTTACCATACACTAACTTTTAGTAAACATGCCTCTTTAATGAGTATGGATAAAGAAAGACTAAAAGATTTAGAAACAAGAAGACAATAATTAAACTGGGAACCCCAAAAGCCAAACTTGGAATGTACAACAACACTGTAGAAATAAAACTATAAATTAATTTCCTCTTGTACTAAACAAAGCGCAAACATTAATGATGCACATTTCCCAGAGCTGACATATTCCAGTTAATAAATTCAAAATAAAGAGATATTTTTCTACCTTTTGTGCATTTTTTTCAGTTGCAATTGTTCCAGCCACTTTCTTCTGGTTTCTTCATGTCTTCTGCTAACTCTCCATCGTCTGCTGTCCATTTGCCCTTTCTTCTCTCCTAGTTTTTTTTCCATTCTCTCTCTACATCTGCTTTAACATACTAATCTTTCTCCTTTTTCTCTTTCCTCATTCCTATTTCATCCACTCAAATTTTACCCCTCCATCCTCAATCCCCACTTACTCTCCCAATACCTGGCCAATTGTAGATTTGTCTTCTCTCCCAGACAAAATATTTTTCCCCTCTCCATTTCACTTTCTCAGCTCCATCCCATTCTAATCCTCCCCCAACATCAGCTCCCTTCTAGTTCCAGCCCCACCCAGCATCCGCTCCCTTCTAGTCCCCCCATAGCCCATTACCAGTCCTAACCTCCCCATAGCGCACTTCCAGTTTTACCCCCCATCACCCCATTTTCAGTCTTACCCCCCCCATAGCCCATTACCAGTCATAACCCCCCCTGCCAATAGCCCACTTCCAGCCCTAACCCCCATTACCCCATTTCAGTCAGCCCCTCCATAGCTCATTACCAGTCCTAACTCCCCCCATCAGCCCACCTCCAGTCCTTCCTAACCCCCACCTGCCCATTTCCAGTCCTAGCCCCCACCATAGCCCATTACCAGTCATAACCCCCCTGCCAATAGCCCATCTCCAGTCATAACCCCCCCCTGCCAATAGCCCATCTCCAGTAATAACCCCCCCTGCCAATAGCCCATTTCCAGTCATACCCCCCCTGCCAATAGCCCATTTCCAGTCATACCCCCCCTGCCAATAGCCCATTTCCAGTCATAACCCCCCTGCCAATAGCCCATCTCCAGTCATAACCCCCCCTGCCAATAGCCCATCTCCAGTCATAACCCCCCCTGCCAATAGCCCATTTCCAGTCATACCCCCCCCTGCCAATAGCCCATTTCCAGTCATACCCCCCTGCCAATAGCCCATTTCCAGTCATAACCCCCCTGCCAATAGCCCATCTCCAGTCATAACCCCCCCTGCCAATAGCCCATTTCCAGTCATAACCCCCCTGCCAATAGCCCATTTCCAGTCATAACCCCCCCTGCCAATAGCCCATTTCCCGTCATACACCCCCCCCAGGTAAATTAAAAAAAAACCTGGCTTCTGCTGCTGCAGCAGAAAATCAGCTGTCCCGCGGCCCCTTCCCCTCTGCGCGGAGAGCCCTGAGTGTGCTTCATCTGCGGCGTGCTTTTTAAGCCGCGAAGAGAGTATTTCCCTCTCGCGCGGCTTAAACCTAGTCACTTTTCAAGCCTCGCGAGAGGGAAATACTCTCTTCGCGGCTTGAAAAGCACCCGCTGATGGAGCACTCTCGGGGATCTCCGGGCAGAGAGGAAGGGGCCGCAGGACAGCTGATTTTGCTGCTTGAGCAGCAGAAGCCAGTTTTTTTTTTTTTAAAAATTGACCGTCGATTCTGCCGTTGCCACGGCGGCAACGGCAGCAGCAGCAGAAGCCGTCGCGGGCCGCACAACGTTGTCTCCCGGGCCGCATGTTTGAGACCCCTGGCTTAGAGCGTGGTCTCACGGAAGTGATCGCAGGCGACGAGAGGAAGCACCGGAGCAAAAACCGCAAGTATGACTGCATATATAAAACCAGGAGGAATAGCTCGGGCAGGGAGAGAGACAGGAAGCGGCGGCAGATGAGTCGGGGGGGGGGGGGGTTGAAAAGGAGAGCAGCGGCAGCACGGCGAGGTACTACCTAACAAAATGCATTTAAAAACGAATCAGCCCTACCGGTGATGGGGGACAAGAAGGAGGGGGCCCTGAAAACAGAGTGCTGGGCCATTGGGGGCTACGCTGACCCAAAAAAAATAAAAATAAAAAATGGAGGTGCCCGACAAGTACACGTGGGGACAAGGAAGTCAAACGGGAAGCCCAAACAGAGCCCAAGCAAACACAGGGAGGGCAGCCGGTTAAAAGAGGGATAGGAGGACACAAGCTGGTGCTGATTATATTAAAAGTAAAATAATAAGAATACATAAATAAAGGAGTAAAAAGAATCAATAAATAAATGCCTCAACTGGACATCAAACGGGACAGAGCAAGGATACATAGAGGCAGAAAGCAATGGAGATAGGGAAAGATAGGGTAAGGCTGCCATCTCATGGACAAAAGGGGTAAGGCAGACTGTGTAAAATTTCTTTGTATTACGTGCTGATATGAAAACTCACAAAGGAGAGAGTGTATATAAGCTGTGCCAGGTAAGGTAGGGGAGGTATGTTAGTATGTATATGGATAGACAGTAAGGGGATAGAGATAGGCCTAAAGTATATATGTAAAGTCATAAGAAATGTGTGGAGCATGGGATTATAGCTGGCATACTGAAAGATAGTAATGTAGACTTTCCATTGCCTCTGCATAGTAACTCTATCCTAGGGAGACATGCCGAGGAGGGAGACAGTAAAGGCGTCCAGGCAGCAAGGCGCAAAGGCGGCACCGAAGGCGGCAACGGCATCAAAGACACGGGCAGCGGTCGGCCCAAATACGAGATGACAGAAGGCTAGCCGTGAAGCACCCGCCCCCGCAGCAGCAGTGAAACCTCGGCACAGTACAAGGAGGAAGGCGCCGCAGCAATCAGGGAACGCGGCCCCGCCACAGAACCAAGACCTAGACGACCTGCTACAGATGGTGAGGGATCAGGTTACGCAGCACTGTCTGAACTCAGTCAAACAACGGCTCGGAGCAACGGGCTCTACGAGCTATGAAGGGCCATCAACGAGCGCCAGTGTGACCGCACCCAACGCAGCACAGGGTAAGTCGGTGGGCGAGAAGGGGGCATCAGAGATAGCAACGTCCTCATCGGACGAATCCAGTTCAGACAGCGAAAAAGACATAGAATGGGCAGAAGTGATGCGCTACGCGTTAAAGAAAGTTAAGCGAAAGAAGAGCTCAAAACGCTCCAATCCCCTCAGACAGGCTTGGTCTGGGCAAACCCAGAGAGGCGGGGACAGCACATGCACAATGGCGGGAGAGGCCCAGAGAATGCGGATGGATTGGCATGACGCCAGTCGTGACCCACGCTGCGGGGTGAGCTCACTGGCCGTGTCAGTGCCAAAAAAGATGAAAAAGAGAATCTGGAAGAGAGAATATATTGACATATTCTCTCTCCTGCTCAGGGATCATGAGGATGAGTCCACCAGTGGACGGGATAGAGAAAAAAGAAACGAGAGGGATAGGAAACCTAAAATTACCAAATCTATCAGCAATTGGGTAGCAGCATTCCACCTTTTTATGAGCGTGGTGATGGAAAAAGAACCAGAAACGGGGCCATACCTGACCAAGTACCTGGACACGATCACCCGTGCGCATAAGCAATACGGTGGATGGGCATGGCTAAATTATGATGTCAAGTTCAGGAGAAACATGGCTGACGATCCCACGCTGGCATGGCATCATAGAGTGCTGGACATGTGGTCCGAGGAAATGGCACACAATAGGCCATTGCCTCAAGATGGGCTTCAGCAGCCACTCCCGAACACTCAGTGGCAACAGCCATTTCCGATCAGCCAAGGGAGGCAGGCCAATCAGTGGCCAGGGAGAAGGGCATGTAGGCAGTACAACGCAGGGAGTTGTACTTGGCAGCCGTGTAAATTCAAGCACGCCTGCTCGGGATGCGGCGGAGGGCATCCAGCTGTCACTTGCAGGACGGCAAGAGAGGCGAGGCCTTTCAGAGCAGTACATCAGCGAGCCACAGAAGGGGTTGGCACCAACACCCATCAGCCTTGAGCGTATGAGGCCATGGCTAAGAGCATACCCTAAGCGAGAGTTGGCTAACAGTATTGAAAATGGCTTCGCGCAGGGTTTCCGCATTCCATCCCTAATCTTAATGAACAAAACACGAACCCGCTTACTGGACAACCCACCATCTGTCCGTAAACATAACGAGATCGCCCGCAGCAAAATAGTAAAAGAATTAGGTATGGGGAGAATAGCAGGTCCTTTTCAGTCACCCCCATTCAAGGACCTCGTAGTCTCCCCATTGGGGGTCATTCCCAAAAAGGAGCCGGGACAATTCAGGTTAATCCATAACCTATCATACCCTGAGGGGCAGTCTGTCAACGATTACATCGACCCGGCATTATGCTCGGTCAAATATGCAACCATGGACCAGGCAATTACACTCATACGAAACAAGGGGCCAAGAGCACAATTAGCAAAGGCGGATATTGAGTCCGCGTTCCGCTTATTGCCGGTTCACCCTGAATCTTTTCCACTGTTGGGCTTCTCATTAAATGGAGAGTTCTTCTATGACAAATGTTTGCCCATGGGATGCGCGGTATCATGTGCATACTTTGAACAATTCAGTTCATTCTTACACTGGGTGGTCGAAGACCTCGCCGGTCCCAATACGGTAGTGCACTATCTGGACGATTTCCTATTCGTGGGAAAAGACCATGATGACTGCAAAAGGATATTAGATATCTTCGAGCAGACGGCACGGGCGTTTGGGATCCCGTTAGCAAAGGAAAAAACCGAGGGCCCAAAGGGGATCATCACTTTCCTGGGCATACAATTAGATGTGCCAGCACACAGGTCGCGCCTGCCAGCGGAAAAAGTGCTAAAGTTGAGGAAAGATATGCAACTATTGCATAGCCGGCGAAAAGCGACACTACAACAATTCCAGTCCATGATGGGCCTCCTGTGCTTTGCTTGCAGGGTGATACCCATGGGGAGGGTGTTCTGCCGTCGTATGGCATGGGCAACAAAAGGCATAGCAAAAAAATACCACCGCATCAGAGTCACCAGGGAGATAAGAGAAGACATGCAGGTCTGGTTACTATTCCTGCGCGACTTCAACGGCCTTGCCTTCTGGCAAGCGCGCCCAGTATCTAATGCGGAACTTGAATTCTTCACCGATGCCTCGGGAGGGATTGGTTTCGGCATATACTATAAGGGCGCGTGGTGCGCCGAGACATGGCCCAGAGAGTGGCACACGGAGGGGATCACCAGGGACATCACGTTCCTGGAGCTGTTCCCTATAATGGTGGCCCTGGACATCTGGGCACATGAGCTCGCCAATAGAGCTATCACCTTCCATACCGATAACCTAGCGGTGGTATGGGCGGTGAACAGTATGAGAGCCAAGACGCCAAGGGTGGTTGCGCTATTAAGGCAAATAGTGTTCCTATGCCTGGCGCATAACATAACCCTTAGTGCCAAGCACATCGAGGGCGAGAATAATAACATTGCAGATGCTCTTTCTCGTTCTAAGATCGGGCTTTTTCATCAACTGGCACCCGAAGCCGACAAAGTCAAGACATCGGTCCCATATCAAGTCTGGGAGTTTGGTCCACAGAGATCTGGGGGCTTCTGTTAGGAGCGTTAGCAGAGAATACCCGGCGCAGATACATAGCAGCGTGGGAACAATATCAAACATTTTGCAGAGAGGCCTTAATAAAGCAGGAAGACACATTGGAAGTACCGACGATTTTGCGATGGATTATGCACTGCAAAACCAATGGCCACACAAAGGCCGCGGTACAAGCCCGCTTAGCAGCGGTATCATTTTTTGCTAAGGCAATGGGAAGGAAGAGCCCCACGGCTGAGTTTATTGTACAGAAAGTGATGAGAGGCTGGTCCCGGGAACAGCCCCGAATAATGGACAAACGCCGCCCGATCACTCATCGGATGCTCCAACAACTGATGGTGCTGACCAGCCTAGTGTGTTACGACGACTACGAGACGAGGTTGTTTCGATGCGCCTTTTCCTGGGCCTTCTACGGGGCATTTCGAGTAGGGGAGCTCGTGGCTTCCGCATCCGCGGAGCAGAGGACAGCCCGTGGAGGTCTGGAAAAGGGAGATGTGAACATACGCACTATGGCCGTAGAGCTACAATTGCGCAGATCCAAGACCGACACGGAGGGAAAAGGGGAAAAAGTGGTGCTGTCGGCAGTGCACAACGACCCTTCCTGCCCGCTGAGGAATGCCTTGGCCTACCAACAGTTACGGGCGTACTCAGAAAAACAATGGTCCGTGCATGCGAACGGGGCACCCCTATCACGTTTCCAATTCACCAGAGTACTCAAGTTAATAATTGAACGTATGGGACGGGATGCAAGCTTATACGGCTCGCACTCCTTTCGCATTGGGGCTGCTTCTACGGCAGCCAGCCTCGGGATGTCCAGAGAGCAGATAATGAGGATAGGCAGGTGGCGCTCGGATAGATACAAACTGTATATACGCCCGGCGCAATGAAGAACGATGTACTACGTAAGATAAATATAATAAAATAAAAAAAAAACAACACACAGACAAAGAGAAACAAGCTAATAATACTAACCTGTTGTAAGAGGATGGAGCTGGAATGGGGGCGATGGTAATGTAGAGTTGCATGTTCTGTAGAGAAAAAGTGATGGATAAGTGGGTATGTATACTGCCATAACCATATCTTTGATTGTGATCCATGCAGGAGGGAGTTGCCACCTATGGCCGCGGGAAGTGTGGATATGTGGCCATTCATACGTTCACTGGGCCCAAAAGCGGACTCAATGCAGACCGCAAGGGGTGAATTTGGGATTTCAGAGTACAGAGGTGTCGGTGGTGTGGTTGGGACGACGGGGTATGGTGTGGGACCAGCTAATGCCGTCCTTGATCCAGCAGAAGAGATCGACCGGGAACCCGTGGATGATTGTGATCCATTTGGGGGGCAACGACCTGGCGTCTACGCGCAGCGTTGAGCTCACCAAAAAGATGCAAAGCGACATGCTAATGTTGGCTAAGACATATCCCGGGACGGTATTGGCATGGTCACACATCATACCGCGGCGTGTTTGGAGGGGAGAGAACTCGCACAGAGCACTAGAGAGGACAAGAAGAAAAGTGAACAGATGGATGGCCCGCTTCATGGGGGCCATAGGGGGGTACAACATCACGCACGACCTCATAGAGGAGAGATGCCCGGGGATGTATCGCGCAGATGGAGTGCATTTGTCCGACATAGGAATGGACATTTTTCTCTGCGCAGTACAGGAGACGATTGAACGATTATGGCAGAAGCAGAGGTTGGCCACAGCGGCGCGTTGAGAGATGGGGCCCCGTCAACAAGCGAGGAGTCGCGGTTGGCGGGGTTGGCCGGAAGAAACGCACCCGGTGAGAGAGAACACAGCCTAGGCCTTAAGTAAAGGGGGCAAGGTACAGGAGCGAAACATGGACCTGTCCCCGGAGAGAGTAAGATGGTGACCAGAACATCGCTCAGAGGGCCCCCTGCCTGGCTTCGACGGCGGGCAAAGGGGGGGTAATGATGAAAAGGTTGCCAAGTCTGCTTGAACGGCAGGCGTAACAGCTTTTGCATGAAGGACATGACAGACTGAGGGACGGAGAGTAATGCTTTTACGGCATAACTTCGCCGCCAGACATTTGCAAAGTACGTGGGATATTGGCTGTGTCTCTCGAAGGGGCAAAAGGAAGAAGTTGTATACTGTGTGGTGTGGATTGTTACGTGCATGCTGTGGCCAACAGTTTTGGTGCTGTTAATAACCATTGTTTGTAAATAAATAGAATTAGTTGGTGAAAGAAAACCCTGGTGTAACGTGGTGAATTATTAAGGGGGAGGGTCTCGGGGGGTGGGGGGAGGGCCGGGGGGGGTGCGGGGAGGGGAGAGGGCAAAGGGAGGGGAACCCGAGGCGGTCATGCCAGTTGCGTGGCTGAGTCCGGGCCGCGAATCAACGCAGCACGGCACAGGCGCGCGATGGCTCGCCGAGAGTTCGGTGAGGGGGCGGAGAGGGGGGGGGGGCGGGCAGGGAGCCGAGTACAAAAGGCGCGCTCAGCGCGTGCTCGGCCTCTTTGCCGCTCGCCCCCCCTCTCCTTTCCAAGAGGAAGCCGGACACCCGCCCGACCCGCCCAATTAACAATGGGGGGGGGGGAAGAGTCGCAGCATGCCTGATGGCCGGAAGAAACGCACCCGGTGAGAGAGAACACAGCCTAGGCCTTAAGTAAAGGGGGCAAGGTACAGGAGCGAAACATGGACCTGTCCCCGGAGAGAGTAAGATGGTGACCAGAACATCGCTCAGAGGGCCCCCTGCCTGGCTTCGACGGCGGGCAAAGGGGGGTAATGATGAAAAGGTTGCCAAGTCTGCTTGAACGGCAGGCGTAACAGCTTTTGCATGAAGGACATGACAGACTGAGGGACGGAGAGTAATGCTTTTACGGCATAACTTCGCCGCCAGACATTTGCAAAGTACGTGGGATATTGGCTGTGTCTCTTGAAGGTGCGAAAGGAAGAAGTTGTATACTGTGTGGTGTGGATTGTTACGTGCATGCTGTGGCCAACAGTTTTGGTGCTGTTAATAACCATTGTTTGTAAATAAATAGAATTAGTTGGTGAAAGAAAACCCTGGTGTAACGTGGTGAATTATTAAGGGGGAGGGTCTCGGGGGGTGGGGGGAGGGCCGGGGGGGTGCGGGGAGGGGAGAGGGCAAAGGGAGGGGAACCCGAGGCGGTCATGCCAGTTGCGTGGCTGTGGAACTGATTCCACAGCAATTCAGCTTGTAAAGGCACAGTTGTATTAGGGGAGTGAACTTTTCCCTCAGCAAACAACTCTCTCAGTGCTTCTAGCTTTGAAGACTCAGCTGTTCTGCTTTTATCAGGGCTATGACTTTTCCCATACGTAAAACCTTCCACCCACCTCTTAGCAGTAGACGGTGAGGGCTCTGCTTCCTGGACCTTAGCAATAGCAAACTGTTTCTCTGTTGATTTCTCAGCTCTGAAACTGCTGGCTTTACCTTGGGGATGGTTCCTCAGACAAGCGCTGATTTCTTTCTCCCTGGGATCCTCCAGGCTCTGAAATTCAGCCTCCTTATGTCCTTCTCCAGTCCCTCTTAGGTAGCTGCTTTCCTGGGAGTTTTCTTCTTTCTTTCTCCTCCAGCTATGCTCAGCCTTGCTCTCTCTGTTGTCCTTTGCCTTCCTCCTTCCCTCCTCTTTCTGCTCTGCTCGTGGTTTTAAGAACCGTTGGCTGCTAGGCACTCCCTGTTCTCTGCACCTGTGTGACCAATCATCAGGCAAGCTTGTCTCCACCCCTGAGCTAGGGCGTGGCCTGACCTTAGCAGGGAGCTGGGTTTTTTTTCTGATCTGGCTTGCAAGTCTTATGCACAAGTGAACTGTCATTCATTTCAAAGGGGAAACTAGGATTTTCTTCCACTTCCATGTCTTCCTGGGAGCTTTCATCACTACAGTCCATCTACCCCATTCTCCTGCACGTTGAGTGGGGTACAGACAGCTGCCAGTGAACCACAGCACCAGGGAGGTCACACAACATATCCTATCGAGGGATAAACACACCAGATACATACATATGTCATGTTTGAGCTGTGTAACACATACAGCACCATTACTTCATCACCCCTCATGCCCCCCAAATCCATTTCAGCCTGGCTTTTGTCCATTACACTGTACAGAATTGCCCCTGCCAAAGTCCCCAATGACGTGTTAATGGTAAAATTAAAGGGCCTGTACCCCATACACCCCAGTTCATCACCTCTCTGCTTCCCCAGACACTGCTGACCACACCCATCACCCTGATATACTGTTCTCGCCATGTCCACACTGCCTCCGTACTAACCCCCTGCACCTCATATCTCGCCCGTCACACCTTCAGTGTGTGTTGTGATGGTCCCACCTCCCCTGCGTGCCTGCACCCATATGCTGGAACACAGGGATATGTCCTGTGTTTGCATGTTCCAGAGCTCCATATCAAATGCTGTGTTGGGGCAATCTGATCCCCTGCCGCTCAGTGCCAACTGTATGCTGATGAGTAACAAATATATCCCAACATCCCTGAACAGCCCCTGCCAATCCAGACCCTGAGCTATGTTTGCGTGTCTGACAATGCTGGCCTGATGTATCCACACTGCCTGAAATGGAACCTGGCCATGACCCAACATCTAAGCCCCACAGTAAACACTGCCTCCATATTAGGCGTCTGTGTATAGGTTGCAACACATTGCCGCACGTTGATACACAATGTAGGGTGTCATGGTGGCAGCCCCTAGTGGCCAAGGGCGGTAAGGGCACGCTCCACAATGTATTTATTTTCAAGGAGCGTGGTGTAATGTAAGGCCAAAAATGGAGTTTGGTCTTATCTATTTTCAGCTTCTTGTGTGCACATAATAATTCAGCCAAGAGTGTAGGGAAACAAGGCTTTTATTTCCCCTCTGTGCAAGGGTTCAATTAAGACAGTGGAAATCAAAGAATGTCCTTTGTTTGAAAAGGTTCCAGTAATAAACAGGTGGGCTAACTATTAGTAGCTTCACAATTAGTGCCAAGGAAAATTGGAGGAATTCAGTTCATTCCAAACAAAACAATTAAACAAGTTTTCTTCTTATTTACACGGTGGCTATAGACTCTAGGCTAGTTGCCATACACAACCCACAATCCATATCTTCTTCCTGAGGCATGGGAATAGCATTTAAATCTTCTACGTCCATAGATTCTGCCTCACTACTTTCCCCCGTGGAGTAAATACTGTCCCTGGCTGTCACAGCTTTACATGGACTGTCTCCACTGACCTGCCTCCAATAAGACTGGGTTTTAAGTTCTCTTGGTAATTCTTGAAACCACTCTGGTTTCTTCCTTCTTCTTACAAAGGGAGTATTTGCTTTAGCAGTGCTTCTAGGAGTTAAGCATTCTTTAGTAGGAATAAAGCTTTCATACCTTGAGTTTATGTAGCTGGACTCCCTGGAGCCTTCTCTCCCAAGAACGTCTCTTTTGCAACAGTTTTTCTGCCGGTAGCTTTGGGGCAGTGCTGTACTTCCTGGCAGCTTAGCAAAACCTGGTATGGATTCAGCTCTATGCTTCAGTGGTAAAGTAGCTTTGCTAGAAACTCCTTTTCCTCGAGTACCTGGTAAAACTTGTCCAGCAGGTTCCAGTGACTGCAGGTCTTCCTCCAAACCTGGTTCTCTGGTTACGTCTCTCAGCTTTGGACTCAGGAACGTTGCTTGAGCAGGGAGTGGCACACTCTCCAGCCTGACTGCTTTCCCCAGCAGATTCCCTCTGAACAGCTGCTCTGGTAGCTTGGCCCCTCTGAACTCCACCTCTGTGAATTCCGTTCCCTTGGGCTTGCTGAAGGAGGATTCCTTCCTTCAGGTCTCTCCTCCTTTCCTTAGCCGTGCTCCTTGTTCCTTCTCCAAGTCCTTCTGCTCCTTGTTCTGCTGCTTCCCTTTCTGCAGCCTTACTCCTTACTGCTTGGCTTTTTCTCTCCCACTCTGCTTTGCTAGAATTAAACTTCTGCTTATTTATTTATTTAACGTTCTTATATACCGCACTCTTTCTCATCAGCGCGGTTTACAGTAAACATAAAGTGCTCACAGATAGCAACAGGCTGTCGTGAATTTACATGTAACAGGAGATCTAACAGGATTCAACTTAGGAAATTTATAAAGGGATCTTCTCTTTGAATTTCCCGGGCTCATTCCCAGGTGCAACTGGTTAGATCTCCTAGCCTCATTAGCTTCTGTATGATCACTTCTGCCCCCTCTAGCTGTGCTTTGAGGTAATTGCACATCTAGATCTCTGTGAGAAACAGGGTTTCTTTTCAACTTTGCATCTTTATTAGTACCAGCCTCATGACACATCCCCCCTCTTAAAATATTACGGGCTGAATATTTATCACTATTACAGCACGTAATCCTAGACATCGCATCGGCGTTGTAATGCAGCTTCCCTGCTCTGTGTTCTACTTTGAATTCATATGGCTGCAACGCCATGTACCACCTGGTGAAACGGCTATTATTGTTCCGCATCTGACTCAACCACTTGAGTGGGGCATGGTCGGTAATGAGGATAAACTTCCTTCCCATTAGGTAGAACTTTAAAGATTCCACTGCCCATTTTATTGCTAAGCACTCCCGCTCGATTGAGTACTTTTTCTCTGCCTGAGACAGCTTCCTGCTCAGGAACATGATGGGGTGTTCAGCGCCCTCCTGCATCTGGGAAAGGACGGCACCTAGGCCGACTTCCGATGCGTCTGTCTGGAGCAAAAATTGTTGGTGAAAATCCACCCCTCGCAGTATGGGAGCTTTGCATAGCTTCTCTTTCAGCTTCTTGAAGGCAGCCTCTGCATCTGATGTCCAAGATAGCGTGTTCGGGGCGTTTTTCCACAACATTTCCGTGAACAGGGCGCTTTCTTCTGCGAAGTGTGGAATGAAGCGTCTGTAGTATCCAATGAGCCCCAAAAAGCTTCTTAGTTGCTTCTTGTTCTGGGGTGCGGGAAAACTTTGCACGCTTTCTATTTTATCTAACAAAGGACGGACCGTACCCCGGCCTACCACATGTCCTAAGTACTTGACTTCGCAGGCAGCAAATAGGCATTTTCCTGGGTTTAAAGTTAAACCAGCCTGTCACATTGCGGTCAATACTGCTCTTACTTGAAGCAAATGTTGGTTCCAAGTAGCGCTATGAATGACTGTGTCATCCATATATGCCGTGGCATAGTTTTGGTGAGGACGTAAAACTATGTCCATTAATCTTTGGCAGGTCGCGGCTGCTCCGTGTAAACCAAAAGGCATGCGCCTAAACTGAAACAGCCCGACTGGCGTGCTGAAGGCTGTTTTAGGTCGTGCTACTCTGGTCAGGGGCACCTGCCAATATCCTTTGGTCATGTCTAAGGTCGTGAGATATTTGGCTTGGCCTAGCCGGTCCAGGAGTTCTTCTATGTGCGGCATAGGATATGCGTTGAAAGTGGATATGTCGTTGACCTGGCGAAAGTCAATACAAAAACGCATTGTACCGTCCGGCTTGGGGACCAGTACAATCGGGCTGGACCAGGGGCTCCGGGACTCTTCTATCACTCCCATGTGCATCATGTCTTGTACTTGCGCTATGACTTCTTGTCTTTTCGCCTCCGGCAACCGATATGGTCTTTGCCTGATAATTCTTCCAGGAGGAGTGATGATTTTGTGCGCAACCAAATTCATTTCACCTGGAATGGGCGTCAACACATCCCCAAACTTCTCCAACATGCTGATCCATGGCGGAGTCTTCCTAGGAAACAAAGACAAACAAGAAAACCCAAGTGCGGCTATACCAGAATCAGCCCTACACTAGTTTCTTTTTCTTTTTAATATCCCCTTTTCTTTAACTTGTATCCAAATTAAATCAAGCCCTTCTACCGTTTACCTGACAGAAGTGTTGACTCCAACTTTCAGCAAGGGTGGTGCTGCTCTGCGTTGTAGCACTCTGCCACTGTAGTCAGCAACCTCGCCTTCCCTTCCGAATTTCCTTTGAGTCCGGTCCGCGTTTTCCTCTCCGATCTGGGTTTCTTCTCTTCCGGTCCGGGTTTTCTTCTCCTCCGGTCCGGGTTTTCTTCTCCTCCGGTCCGGGTTTTCCTTTTTTTTTTTTTTTTCCAGCTTAATACTGGTTATCTTCTCTTTCCAGTATGTCTTAGGTTGATAACCAAATCCAAACAACTATGCCATTATGTCATGGTGGCAGCCCCTAGTGGCCAAGGGTGGTAAGGGCATGCTCCACGATGTATTTATTTTCAAGGAGCGTGGTGTAATGTAAGGCCAAAAATGGAGTTTGGTCTTATCTATTTTCAGCTCCTTGTGTGCACATAATAATTCAGCCAAGAGTGTAGGGAAACAAGGCTTTTATTTCCCCTCTGTGCAAGGGTTCAATTAAGACAGTGTAAATCAAAGAATGTCCTTTGTTTGAAAAGGTTCCAGTAATAAACAGGTGGGCTAACTGTTAGTAGCTTCACAATTAGTGCCAAGGAAAATTGGAGGAATTCAGTTCATTCCAAACAAAACAATTAAACAAGTTTTCTTCTTATTTACATGGTGGCTATAGACTCTAGGCTAGTAGCCATACACAACCCACAATCCATATCTTCTTCCTGAGGCATGGGAATAGCATTTATATCTTCTACGTCCATAGATTCTGCCTCACTACTTTCCCCCGTGGAGTAAATACTGTCCCTGGCTGTCACAGCTTTACATGGACTGTCTCCACTGACCTGCCTCCAATAAGACTGGGTTTTAAGTTCTCTTGGTAATTCTTGAAACCACTCTGGTTTCTTCCTTCTTCTTACAAAGGGAGTATTTGCTTTAGCAGTGCTTCTAGGAATTAAGCATTCTTTAGCAGGAATAAAGCTTTCATACCTTGAGTTTTTGTAGCTGGACTCCCTGGAGCCTTCTCTCCCAAGAACGTCTCTTTTGCAACAGTTTTTCTGCCGGTAGCTTCGGGGCAGTGCTGTGCTTCCTGGCAGCTTAGCAAAACCTGGTATGGATTCAGCTCTATGCTTCAGTGGTAAAGTAGCTTTGCTAGAAACTCCTTTTCCTCGAGTACCTGGTAAAACTTGTCCAGCAGGTTCCAGTGACTGCAGGTCTTCCTCCAAACCTGGTTCTCTGGTTCTCTGGATACGTCTCTCAGCTTTGGACTCAGGAACGTTGCTTGAGCAGGGAGTGGCACACTCTCCAGCCTGACTGCTTTCCCCAGCAGACTCCCTCTGAACAGCTGCTCTGGTAGCTTGGCCCCTCTGAACTCCACCTCTGTGAATTCCGTTCCCTTGGGCTTGCTGAAGGAGGATTCCTTCCTTCAGGTCTCTCCTTCTTTCCTTAGCCGTGCTCCTTGTTCCTTCTCCAAGTCCTTCTGCTCCTTGTTCTGCTGCTTCCCTTTCTGCAGCCGTACTCCTTACTGCTTGGCTTTTTCTCTCCCACTCTGCTTTGCTAGAATTAAACTTCTGCTTATAAAGGGATCTTCTCTTTGAATCTCCCGGGCTCATTCCCAGGTGCAACTGGTTAGATCTCCTAGCCTCATTAGCTTCTGTATGATCACTTCTGCCCCCTCTAGCTGTGCTTTGAGGTAATTGCACATCTAGATCTCTGTGAGAGACAGGGTTTCTTTTCAACTTTGCATCTTTATTAGTACCAGCCTCATGACAAGGGGTTGTCTGTGACCCCTCGCTCTCCTCCCCCACACATACGCATCATGTAGCTAAGACATGCAGTGTCAGTCCAGATAACATGAGCAATATCCCCCCCATCCCCCTTAACACACAAGTAAAACGTGAATGCACCCCTCAGTCACCTCCCGATTTGCTAACTGTAACCTATACCTTGCTGTTATCCCCATGAATCAGCTGTGTCTGCCGCAAACAAACCAACACGCTGCTGCATGGCTCATCTGCCAGCCTCGCCATGACCATAATACTGCTTTTGTCAAATCACCTCACTGGCTCACAATCCGTGTATGCATCCAGGTGTAGGTTACCCGGCTGAATAAATGATGTAGTACCTGTGTGTGTACTCTGTATCTTCCCTCCAGAATACTAACTTCTGCCAATACTACTACCACTGAGCATGTACATATTGTTGCCACTCGTACACAGCGCTATACACAAACATGTAACGCACAGTCTGTGTGCCAATCAGTGTATGTAATGTGACCAATGCGCCAATATCCCCCATCGTGGCATCCACACGTCTAGGCAAATGGTGCCACCCACGTCCCGCTTTCCTACTGCTGACCACACACCACACTCCATTTACCATGCTGCACCCACAGCTGGAACCAACAACCTGTGTGTGATCGCCAGCCACCGTCCCCAATCCCCGACCACGTTCCTGTGTACGGTAATGTACCCACCTAGGACAAGTAATCCAGTCTCATCTGACCCCCGTGCATCCGCAGTTATCCCCTACACACCCTGCTTGGGTTCCCCCTGGACTATCCTGAATGCTCTGATGGGCAGGGAATGTTCCCCAAATGTCTGTGTAGTGTTGCGTATGACTGGTACGGCTATACGAATGTCCAACAGTAGTAGTAGTACATATGTCTAGATACCAATGAATGTCCAACATATGCAGTACTTACATGAGAAGACCGCCACAATTAGCTGGCGCTTGGCTGCCGTGCCCTCACGTGTGTCACCACGGCCACGTACAGGACAGCACATAGGATCATCTTTCAGATCCTCATTAATTTGGACTGGGAGATCGTGCCTGAGAGCAATGTTGTGCAGTATGCAACAGGCCAGAATTATCTTTGCCACAGTCATGGGTTTGTATTGTAAGGCCCCGCCGGTTCTATCCAGACACCTGAAGAGACTTTTCAAAATGCCAAAGGTGCACTCGATGACTGAGCGGCTGGAGGCATGGGCCTTATTGTACCGCCTCTCTGCATGTGTCCGCGGCAGACACACAGGGGTCAGCAACCAGGGATGACACCCATATCCTGCATCACCTGTAGAGAAATAGTAGAAAGATAAAGCAGAGTCTGAGCCATACACACACATGCACACAAGCATGTACATGCAAATAAACAGCACAGACAGGTCTCCCATGAACATGTTACAGCACATGCTGACACACAACATGTATGTGGCAGCATCTGGAGGTGTGAGACAGGGACCAGGGGGTGGGGGTATGGTGTACAAACCACCTCAGCTGTAACCCACAATAACACATGCCCAAACACCCGTAGCCGAAAGGTAGTAGTGCCGGCTGCAAAGACATCAGCCACACACATGGCATGCACCCTTGACAAGGTTAATGATGCACACATATGCAAGCGTGTGATAGCCATGAGACTGCCCACACACATGGGGTGAAACGGGAAAAGGTCCCTGAGTTGCCCCGAGAGGATGTATGACTCAACAATATAATGTTGAATATACGTGGAACATACATGTGCCCTGTACTATGCCCACACAAAACACACAATGTGAAATGGCCAGATATGTCAGAGATGAAGGTGCCACCAACACAAAACACCGTACCAAAGACGACCGTGAAGGGAAGTGCCCCCCCCCCCGAACACACACACACACAACTAGGGACACCTTGCAAACACAGACATGTGTGCCTACGCGTACCCAGAGGAACATCATGTGCACGTCAGAGCAGAGAAATACCCACCCAGCAGTATACAGTCCTCATATTGCCCAGCCTCAAACTGTCTGAATAGTGCTGAGTGATGAAGGATAAAGGAGTCATGGGTGGACCCTGCAAACCTAGGGACCACATTCAGAATGCGCATATTTGCATCACATACAGCCTGAACATTCAGGGAATGGTAATGTTTGTGGTTGCGGAGCACTGCCTCCCCGTCTCCGGGTGGGACCAGGGCAACATGTGTGCAATCAATAGCTCCCATCACGTGTGGTATCCCCGCAACCTCTTCGAAGGCCTGGTTCAGGGTCCCCCACTGTTGCCTAGTGTTGGGAATTTATTTATTTATTTATTTTATTTAGTATACATTTGTATACCGCTACTTCCAGCGATCAGCAGCGGTTTGATTACAGATTGGAAATTGTCAAATCATGACAGGAAATTTTTGAGGTATAAACACATTGATTAGACAGGAAAGCACAGCACACAGAGAACATGGGCTATGGAGGGTTAAGTGGCTTGCCCAAGACCACAAGGAGCACCTGTGGGACTAGAAACCCCAGTCCTTCCGGCCCAAGGTTGCTGTCCTCTAGTGGGATTTGAACCCCCGACCTTCCGGCCCGAAGTACCTTGCCCCAACCACTAGGCCACTCCTCCACCCGGCTGACCATGGTACGCAGTACCTGTTGGAGACAGCGTGAGAAGGTGGGGCAGCTCATGCCACCCACTGCGGCCACTGATGACTGGAAACAGCCAGAGGCAAAGAAATGTAGGGCAGCCAGGAGCTTGACCAAACCTGGTATGGCATGTGACCAACCGGTCATGGGCTCGAGGTCAGGTCTGAGATCCTCAAAGAGCTCCCTAATAGCCACTGTGTCCAGACGGTATAGGGAGATGACCTGGTCCTCACTCTGTCCTGGAGCTGGGCTCTGGGCCTGTAGAGGCGAGCCTGGCGAGGGCGCAGCTCGGCACGCCTCCTGTGCTGTGCCGGCTCAGCCCTAGCATGCATGGTCTCCACAGCTGCAAGTCGGATTTGCAGTGAGTCTGCACCCATGCCCTGTGCCGCAGCACCATGGACACCATCTCCCACGTCAGGCAACCGTGGTTCCTGAGCACCTCCCAACGCACCTGCAGCCACCACAAAGGCAGCCATTAGCCAAACAGATATACCACAGACAGAGGGTTTTTCGTGCCTCTCTCTCGCCCCACTAACACCACCCTCTACCTGTCCCTCACCCCCTGTACTCTACGCCTGCTCACCACCTCTCCTCCCCCACCCCCCGCCCGCTCGTCACCTCAATTTCCCCCCACCACCCCAACACCAGCTCTCGCCTGCTGCTCACCTCACCCCACCGCACTGCACCTCACCTCATCTCACCCCACCGCACCTCATTTCACCTCACCTCACCTGCTGTACACCTGATAAATACGTCACCTCGCCTGCTCTTCACCTCACCTACACAAAACCCTCGGCGTGTACCACGTATGCATGACAGGTAAGTACCTTTCTTCTCGTGCGTGTCGGTGCGTGCGTTGCGCATGCGCATAAGATCTGACTGTGAACCATGCACATGTGTTGCGTGGGGCTCCGCGCATGCATACGGCATATGCGGCATGCAGGCATGGCGCCACGCGCACGTGACATTTGTGGGCACCGTCTGCTGCGTGGGCGCCTAATCACAGGCGTCATGCGCAGAGCCCCCCCTCATACAGCAGCCCCCTAGCCCGACCTCTTGGAGTTAGGGTACCTGACAGCTCTGCCCTAACTCCAGGAGGCCCTGGACCTGATTACAGAGGTCTAGTATAGATCCTGGTGTTAGGGTACCTGCATCTGTTGGGGTTTCACAGCTCTGCCCCATCCCCAGGAGGCCCTGGACCTGATTTCAGAGGCCTATTATAGATCCTGGTGTCAGGGTACCTGCATCTGTTGGGGCTTCACAGCTCTGCCCTAACTCTAGGAGGCCCTGGACCTGATTACAGAGACCTATTATAGATCCTGGTGTCAGGGTACCTGCATCTGTTGGGGTTTCACAGCTCTGCCCCATCCCTAGGAGGCCCTGGACCTGATTACAGAGGCCTATTATAGATCCTGGTGTTAGGGTACCTGCATCTGTTGGGGTTTTACAGCTCTGCCCTAAACCCAGGAGGCCCTGGACCTGATTACAGAGGTCCATTAAAGATCCTGGTGTTAGGGCAGAGCTGTGAAAATGAAACAGATGCAGGTACCCTAACACCAGGATCTATACTATACCTCTGTAATCAGGTCCAGGGCCTCCTGGAGTTAGGGCAGAGCTGTGAAACCCCAACAGATGCAGATACCCTGACACCAGGATCTATAATAGGCCTCTGTAACCATGTGTGACGCCTCCTGGGGATAGGGCAGACATTTGAGACCGCAACACACGTAGGTAACGTAACACCAGGATGTATAATAGACCCGTGTAATCAGGTCTGGGGGCCTTCTGGGGATAGGGCAGACCTGCAATCAACACCATACGCATCTACATTGGCAACAGGTTGGCCCACAGACTGGTATTTCCACCATGTTCTGCATGTATGATATGTGATGCTTGCTGTATATTGTGTTGCACAACTGCCATTGTGTGACCTGTCCCCATACACTTACTTCACGTGGGTAGTCGGCACATCGGTTGAAGCGCCTGGTGAGGCGCCCCCATGCCCTCCTCACTCGTGCAAGGTCCTGCCATTTTGATGCGCCAGGGAACAGACGCCTCTGCCTTGTGCATATCAGTTTGCTGAGTATCCTGAGCTCCCTCCGTGTGAATGCTGGCTTCCGGGATCGCCTGTCCATTTTTCCTCTCTCGCACTACCACATGCTACATGGCGCTAATACGGCACACAACACACGTGGCATTGTGACGCCCGGAACATTTCAAAGTATTCTTAGCAGAATAGTGAAACGCACCACAAACGGTATGAGCTGCTTTTACAGTCCCCATACACCCGATCTCGTCGCCATGCCCCCATTTGTTAGTTTAATTGTTGACTAGCTGTTTACGTTACGGCGGTGAGGCTCCCCGGCATTGGGCAGCGGGCGCATCATAGGGCGCCTTAGCTTGCAGCGCCCTGTGACGTGCCTTCTGCGGCCCATGCTCAGCGCCACCGTAGAGTACAGGACTAGGGTGAGTGTGTATGTTGGCTTTACCACACACTACAGTGATGTGTCAAACTGTTACAGCCATGCAAAAGGGTGGTGCCTCAGACACTCTTCCTGTTGTTGTAGCACTGGGTATTTGAACCCATGAGAGTTGGCTGCATATTCATTGTAATAACCAGTGTGCTATGCCTCTATGGCCATCATCATAGCTAGGGCTGGCTACACAACAACTGCACGTCAACGCACATACATTCTGCTGTGCTTACTGGGATAGGGGAAACCCACAGTTAAGGCAGTTTCCAGGCCACATTACCCTAGGCAAATGAGGTGAGGGTGTTGTTTTCATTAACACATTAAAACTATTTTCCCATTAAAACATGTTTAACGCCATATGTGTGTCCGTTACAGGCCTACAAGGGAGTTGCCTCAGACAATCTTACTAAAGGCAGCCCACTGAGGGATTGGACCCATGACATCTGCCACTGAATACATCGACTTAACCATTATGCTACATCAACATGTGTTTATCCCACAAATGGCTGGCTGCAGGAGGAGTGCAGGTCATCCCACAAACCTTATGAGGTGCTGCATGGGATAGGGGAGACCCAAACATACAGGGGGCCCACTGTGGGATTGAGACCATGACGTATGCCACTGAGGTCATCCTATTAACCATTGTACTACATCACTATGGGGTTTTTTATACCAATGGCTGGCCACAGACAGGATGCAGGTCACCGGACATACTGTCTGCTGTGGTAACCAGTATAGGATAGAGACAACAGTACCCATAATGCAATTCACATGCAGAACAGCAGTCTGCATCTGCTCCCCAGATGGGGTATGCACCTCTACAGCACGTCAGCTTGGTAGGGGGGACTGACCGTGCGTGTTACTGCCACTGACTACCTACAGGCCCTGCCATTGTGCATGTATTGTGATCACCCTCCAGGTCCGCAGTACCTGAATTGGCTGGGATGGCTTTGCTGCAGGTCTCCATCAGTGCTAGTGTGCGACAGGTATTTGCAGAGATGCCTGCAAATGCCCTGTTTCTGTTTGAATTTGACAGTCATGTCTGCCCCTTGTAGACCGTGATGCAACCAAACTGGTGCATAGCCAGTGTGCTTGCCATGGTCACTTGTTCTCGGAGCAGGGGTGTGTGTGGACTCACATGATGATGATGTACATATCAAACCAGCCTCTCTGGGCCAGGGTAAGGTACATGATCTGCCCCCAACATACCCACATTCTGAACATTTCCACAAGGGGCAGTACTGCAACATGATGACAGCTGTGGGACCAGCAAACACCTTCCGTTGGGGAACACAACAGTTGATGCAGGTTGGTACCTGTACCAGGGCCCTTGCCAGACACGTAATAGGCATGATCAGCTCAGCTGCCCCCCACCACAATCCGCTATTCACCAGCATAGGCCACAATCAGTATGCACCTGCTGCACCCTGCAAGGTGTTGCAGCCAGACACATGCTGACTGCACACAGTGTGCTAACCCATACTTAGTGCATGTTCCCAGAGGGACAGTGTGCACCCAGATGTGGGATATTCACACCAACACCACGCAGGTATGTCAGTGATTGGGCCCCAGGAATGGGAACTCACATATATCACTATTGAATACACTGGATGGCACTATGTGGGAAGGTTGACATGCCATGGTCACTGCTCAATCAGAGTGAGAGTGCCCTCACAGCATGACCTGCTGTGACCACCCTGTCCGTGCAGATGGCGTTTGCCCACTACAATATCCCAGCCATTGCCCTATGCCCTATGCAGATGCATCATGCATAAACCGCCCTGTAGGGACCATACCCACAATACCTTGCTCATCATTATGCACATTGGAGGTGGAACAGTGGAACCAGTGCATATATTGGGGGCTCAGTGGGGTGTGGGTGGCAACAAAACAATGGACACACATACACAGATTACCACACCTATTTGAGCATTGTGCAAAGACAGTGGTGGTTGGCAGCCCTGCCCGCAACACCAGTCATGGGCTTCATGCAGGCATTAGTAGAATAATCAATACTGTTAGGGACACTCTCCAGAGTGGTAAACATTGTCAGAAATGGATGAGGGGGCACACACCACATAAATCAGTAAGGTTGCTATGATGGATCTCTGTTAGAAAGATGTGTTTAAGTTAAGATTTGTTATCTGACATTGGTCATAGTTACCTTTTGATGTATATGGGATGTGTTTCCATGTTTATGATGGCATTGCTAAGGTATGCAGGTGCTAGTAGTGGGGGCTGGCGCTCTGCACAGGACACAACAGCCTGCCTTTTCATTAGACTTTGGATGGTGGAGCTTGTGGGTGTGGGTGTTTGTGCCCCTGTTGGCTGATGCTCTAGGGCAGAGGTTCACAAATCCGGTCCTGGTGGTTCTGACAGGATTCAGGTTCTCAGGCTGTCCCTACTGAATATGCATGTGGTACATTTGCATACAATGAGGGCAGTTCCTTCAAATGCATCTCATGCATATTTATTATGGACAGCCTGACAACCTGAATGGTGTTTGCCCTCCGGAACTGGGGTTGCCACCATCTGCTGTGGGGAGTGCACATTATTATTGTGTATGTGCTCTGTAGGGTAAAATATAGGGACATGGTCTTCAGGAGGCACAGCTGGGACTTGAACCTGTGACCTTATGCCCCTGTACACACTGACTGTGTGTACTGCACCAAACTGTTGCCACATAGGTAGTTCCTTCCCAGGGGATACCATTAGTGTTCGTCAGACAGACCTTGTCTGTTGGACTGCACACCACCCACCTGGACAGGGCTTGGCCTTGGTCTGCTGTGGGCAGATAACACTGCCCCCTCCACTGCCAGCACCCCTACGCCACCATGCTGACATGCTGTTCTGCCAGTTGTGCTGGTGGTGCGCAGGCCCAGCTCATCCAGTGTGCCGTTAGGCGTCTGCCCATGGTGTGGGATCTTGGGTAGGGGTGCCTACATGGACATGCATGCTTCCTCACAGCGCTGCCTTCCAATGTTCTGTGGCCTTTGGGGTACTTGCTGGTTGATGTCCATTGGGGCAATGTATGACACACACTCGTGGGCATGTTTGCCCTTGGTCAGTTGCTGTCTTGCTGATTTTCTGTTTCTGCGTTCCTATGTGCCACCTAGGCAACTGCCTAGTCCACCCTGTGCCCCAGCTTCCCCACTGCATGTCTCGCCTGCAGCCCCCTGTACCCCATTTGCAGCCTCACCGTAGTGCCCTTTCGTACTTGGGCACTATGCTGTTGCTGCACATGTATCACTACTATCACGTTTCTTGGTTTCCCTGCCTTTGCTGTACATTGCTGACTGAACTGGTTTCTCTCTCCTGCAATTGTGCCTCTAGCGCAAGGTTTTCACTGGCGCTAATTTTCAGACCTTCATTTCACACCCTTAGTGTGCATGGAGCCTCTTCCCGCCCATTGACCCCTTCTTTCTGCCCTCTGGGGAGCCTTACTCCACCCTCTGTGTGCCTTAACACCGCAGGAGACGTGTTCACGTGAAACCGCACACTATCGTGCGATAATGTTACTTTGTCGGGCGATAACGTTACGTACCGCACGCAAACTGCGCCGCTGCAATGTTATCGCTGTTTAATAAAACATACCCCTTAGTGTGTGCCAAACTGTAGAACTGAAATGTCACACTGCAAACTGGGTGGGCCACTAGAAACTAGAAGTAGCTGTTCATGCATAAACAATAAAAATATAAAAAAGGGGAGGGGACAAATATTAGTCAAAAAATATATCTTTATCTTTTATCTTTATTTTTATTGCAACGCTCGATATACCACTCAAGCAGAGCATCAGGGTGGCGTACAATCAATATGGGCTGCGAGTGAAAATAAAGAGAGAAAGGAACGCCATTGACAGGAAAGCAGCAGGTGGAGAGACGGACAGAAAGTGAAGGGATAGATGTGCCAACACACATGGGAGGTGGGGTGGGGATAGGGGATCACCACCAAGGAGGGGAGGAAAACCTAGGGGTCGGAGGAAGGAAGGTCAAAGGCAAGGTGGTAGAGATGGGTTTTTAATATGGCCTTGAATTGAGGAAATGACACCTCGGTGTGGAGGGCATGTGGTAGTGAGTTCCAAAGTGTGGGGCCTAGGAAAGAATGCGGAGTGGCGGGTAAGTTTGAGGCGGACATGGGAAGGGTAGGGGAGAAAGAGACTGTTCCCATGAGCGGACAGGAAAGGGTGGGGGGAGGGCTGTTGATGGATAAGATCTGCTAGGTATTTGGGGGTGCCAGTATGCAGTACTTTGTGTGCGATCGTGAGTATCTTTTATGTGAACCAGAATTTGATTGGGAACCAGTGGAGCTGCAAGAGGAGGGGGGTGACATGGCTGAACGGAGAGGAGTGGGTAAGAAGGCGAGCCGTGGTGTTCTGGATAAGTTGTAGGCGATGCAGCTGGTATAGGGGGAGGCCTGCAAGAATGATGTTACAGTAATCTAATCTGGAGATGATAAGCGATAGCACGAGGGTGGTAAGGGAAGATAGGAAGAGAAAGGGGCAACAGGCACGGATTTGACGCAGTGAAATGAATGAGTGGTGGATAAGCAGGGAAATGTGTGGGTGAAAGTTGAGTGATGAGTCCAGCGTGACGCTGAGGTATTAAAATGTTGACATGAGTTTTACCGGAATGGCGCACAGCGATAGGGATAGAGTAGGGGGGGGGGAGCTCCGAAAGAAAACCAAAGGGCTGTGGACGGAGGGGTTGAGGTGGAAATAATTGCCGCTCAGCCAGGAGGAGACATGAGAGAGGCAGGAATTGAGGAGGGAGAGATCAGGGGAGCGGGAATTGGTATGATACAGGAGGAGAATATCATCAGCGTAATAGTACCCAGAAATCCCGGATTGCTGAATGATGAGGGCACGTACAGCGAGAAAGGCTTTGAAGAGGAGGGAGGCAAGTACTGAACCCTGAGGAATACCACAATGAAGGGGGGTGATTGAGAGATAACAGAGCCAGTTTGGACTGAGAAGGTGCGGGACGAAAAGAAAGAACGAAACCAGTGATGAACTGTTCCATGGATCCCAAAATCGTGCAGACGAGCGAGAAGCGTGCGATGATCGACTTGATCAAAAGCGGAGGAGAGGTCCAGGAAGACAGCAAGAGAGAGGTCACCTCATTTGTGAGACTGATGGACTTCATTCAGGAGTGCAAGCAGGACAGTCTCTGTGCCATGACCGTTTCTGAATCCGGATTGACAGGAGTGAAGGGAGAGGGTGAAATCGAGATGAGCGGAGAGTTGTAGGAAAACCAGTTTTTCCAGGACCTTTGAGAGGAAGGGGAGATTAGAGACATGATGCCAGTTGGCCAAGATGGTGGGGTCAAGAGACAGCTTCTTCAGAAGAGGTCAGATAAGGACGTGTTTCCAGGCAGTGGGAAAAAGGCCGGAGGAGAGACTTGAATTGACCATGTGTAGACTATATGGCAGCAACGTGAGGGAAGGTTCTAGGAGCCTGGAAGAGGAAAGGGGGTCAAGTGGTCCGATGTGAGGAAGTGATGGCCTTGTTAAGTTTGATAATCGTGATATGCCAGAAGGTACGCCAAATATGGGGGAAGGCTGGGGAGGAAAACGTAGTTACTCACCTGTAATAAGTGATCTCTGAGAACAGCAGGAATCAGTCTTTAAATATAGGTAAACATCACCAATGGAGTCCATGCGGGAACACTCCACAGTATCCAATAGGAAAGCCTTTAGGAGCATTCAACTGAGCCTGCATGCCTGCCTTCCCAACTCCTCTCCTCAGTTGAGTTTGTAGCTGAGAAGAAGAAGAAGAAGAAAATAAAAAGAACCGTACACTCCTAGGGGAAAAGGGCGGGTTGTGAAGACTGATTCCTGCTGTTCCAAGAGATCATCTGTTACAAGTGAGCAACTATCTTATCTTCAGGAAGAAGCAGGAATGCAGTCTTCACATATGAGACTCACTAGCTCCCAGGTACCAGACTGGTATAGGGGGGAGAGTAGTGCAATCCCTGAAGCCAAAAACATAGCCAAAGAGTCTGGAAGAGTTGTGGGCCACTGGACTCTATTCCAGGAGGTGATACTCCCCCAATGATAGTCTGGTATCTTGTAGAAATCCAGGACAGGGGGTAGGAGTTGAGTTTAAGGTCCAAAGAGGTGCTGGAGTACAGCTTGGCCAAAGACAGCATCCCAATGGGAGTCTCTGTCCAGACAGTAGTGTGCAGCAAAAGTATGAATGGAGGACCAGTTGCCTGGCAGATCTCATCATGGATACTGGAGACTGGCTATGGAGGTTGCCATAGCCCACACATTGTGAGCAGTGACATGACCCACCAAAGAGTCCTGCTTATGCATAAGCAAAAGAAATGCAATCTGCTATCCATCTGGATAGAATATGTTTCATCACCCATAGACCCAGATGAATAGGATCAAAGGAAATGAATAGTTGAGAGGATCTCCTGTGATCTTTAATTCTATCCAAGTAGTAGGCCAGCGCTCGTTTGCAGTCTAAGGTATGTAGTGCTGCTTTAGCCCGAAACATGTGGTCTAAGGAAGAAAATCGGGAGGATTACCGACTGGTTTAGATGGAAAGAGGAAACCACTTTCAGGAGGAAGTGTGGATAGGTACGGAGAACCACCTTGTTATGGTGGAACAGAATATAGGGGTAGAAACCACCATGAGAGCTTGCAGCTCACTCTGATGCGGCGAGCTAAAGTGAGGGCAATAAGGAATATGACCTTCCAAGATAGGAACTTCAGTGAAGCAATGGCTAAGGGTTTGAAAGGTGGCTTTAGAAGTTGTTCCAGAAATGTTCAGATCTCAGGTCACATGAAGTGGCTTAATGGGTGGCTTGGACAACAGGAGACCCCGCATGAAGCATGCTACAGGGGTGTGAGGAGACAGGATGTCCATCTACTGGTCTGTGAGAGGCCGCAATGGCACTAAGGTGAACTCTAACTTAGTTAGTTTTAAGACCAGTCAAGATAAGTGGAGGAGATATTGTAGAAGCAACTCCACCAAGCAAGAAAAGGGTTAATGTCCCTTGGGGAGCAGCATAGGGCAAACCTATGCCATTTGAAGGCATAAGAGCTCCTGGTGGAATCTTTTATGAGATGCAAGGAGGAAGTCCTTGACCGCCTGTGATAGGTTGAAATCAGCAAGCACTAAGCGCTCAGCAGCCAAGCTGTCGGGCATAGGGAGTGAAGATTGGGATAGAGGAGAGTCCCGTGGTCCTGAGAGAGGGGGTAGAGTGTGCATCCCAGGTTGAGTGACTGAGTCTGTGCAAGGCAAAGAAGTAGAAGAAACCACAGTTGACGGGGCCAGATGGGGGCTATGAGAATCATTGAGCCCCTGTCGGTCTGTAGCTTGAACAGCTTTTTAGGTATCTAGGGTATGGGAGGGAATGCGTAGAGCAGTCCTTGTCCCCAGTGGAGAAGGAAGGTGTCCAGAGCCTGTCGGTGTAGTGACAGAACCCAGGAGCAGAAGTGTGGAAGCTCTGTGTTTTGTGGAGTGGCAAAAAGATCTATGAGTGGGGTTTCCCATGTCTAGAAGATCCGAGCAGCTGTCTCCTGATGCAAGGTCCATTCTTGTGGAAGAAGGATACAGCTTAGCTTGTCCACAAGGACATTGAGTTTGCCCGGGAGGTATACCACTCTGAGGTTAATGAAGTATGAGATGGCAAAGGACCACAGATGAATCGCTTCCTTGCAGAGAAGACGGGACCCTGTTACCCCTGTTTTTGTTCACATAGAACATGGCAACTTGGTTGTCTGTCCTGACTAGAACAGGTTGCCCCAAAAGTTGGGGTTGAAAAACCCAAAGAGCATTTGTCAGTGCCTATAGTTCTATCAGATTGATCTTCAGGGCAAATTCCTGTTGTGTCCACAATCTCTGTGTGGTCAGGTCTTTTAGATGTGCCCCCCAACCCAGCTTGGAAGCATCTGTTGTCGGGATGAATCAAGGTGGAGGCATCTGAAAAGGTGACCCAATGAGTAGGTTCTGTGAGAGACACCACCACTGAAGGGACTTGATCAGTTGAGGAGTATTGTATAGACATGCAAGCAAAGAGTGACCCCCAGGAACCACAGCCTGTAAGTTGTAAGTGCATGGAGCTGAACCAATTTTCCCTCCTCCTATGGCTACTAAAAAGACTGCAGACTAGTGGAGCCTCCCACATCAAGCTCAAGTGAGTCATCCTTAAGGAGGCTGCCTGGCCCCTTCTCTGGACCTTAGTGCAGTTACAAACAGTATTTCAAAGGCACAAAACAGCTCCACAGTTTCCCCACTCTGGCCAGCAGAACTCAATCTATATACTTGTTAGTTTCTCAGCAGCAAGGCAACATACACAGTTATAAAAACAGCAACTTTGGCCAATACTCTTCCCACCTTCGCAGAAATACATTGTCAGCCTGTAACCCATAGAACCCTGGGCTTCTTTCTCTCTCTCCCCCCAGATCTCTTGCTTCTCAGGATAAAGCCTGAAGCTGGGCCACACCCTCCCCGGGCATTCTCCAGCCTTTTCCCTTAAAGGGACAGGGTTTAAATTCATTCCAAAGCAATACCTCACTTGTGCTAGGCTTGACTGGGGAGTTTCCCTGTGGGGGATGGGAAGTTTGTTATACACTCCATCACAAGGGGTGATGTGGATCTTGTCCCTGAGTTGACCCTTCACTTGTGTCCATCAGGAAGATGGAGCCATTATGCTTGTTGCATGTGTAATGGAGAGTAGGGATGACATGGACCGTGGAGGCCATGTGTCCTAATAGTCGTAGCATCTCCAGCTATTACGCAACTTTGCTGTTGTATCTCTTTTGCCAGATCGATGAGGCGGGCACAGTGATCCTGTGGGAGGAAGACTTGATCCCGTTGAGTGTCTAAGAGTGTTCCAATGAACTCCAGTCATTGGGTTGGAGCGAGGTGAGACTTTGGGAAGTTTATGACAAATCCCAGATGTTGGAGCACCGTGATGATGCGATGAAGGGAGAGTCTTACCTCCTGAGGGGAGTCTCCTCTGATCAGCCAATCATCTAAGTAAGGGAAAATGAATATCCCCAAGGTGTGTAGGTAGGCAGCGATTACTACTATGCATTTTATGAAGACTCTTGGGACAGAAGCTAAACCAAAGGGGAGAACCCAGTATTGATAATGGTTTTCTTGCAACATGAAGCACAGATAATGTCTGTGCAAGGGATGGATCAATAAATGTGTGTACGCCTCTTTTAGGTCTAGAGAACCTAGCCAATCATGTCTCTGGAGGTATGGTAGAAGAGTTCCTAGAGAAATCATTTTGAATTTTTCTCAGGCCATGAACCTGTTTAGGTCTCTGAGGTCCAAGATGGGTCTGAATCCTCTTGTTTTCTTTGAAATGAGAAAATATGGAGAGTAGAAGCCCATCTTTTCTTGAGGAGAAGGAACTCTTTCTAGGGTACCCTGGGACAATACAGTGGTCACCTCTTCTTTTAAGAGAATGCTGTGAAGGGATTGCATGGCATAATCCCCTATGAAGCTGGTGGGGAGTAGATTTCAAAGTGAAGCTGATAACCCCTTTGGACAGTCTGGAGTGCTCTGATTTATTTATTTATTTATTTATTTTATTTAGACAGATTTGTATACCACCTTATCCTTCGATCAAAGTGGTCACATCACAATTGGAGGGTTACACTTAACATGAGGGTACTTAACAACATTTAGACAGCACAATTGGGGTTAAATTTAACATTGTACAATGAACTCGTATGTCTAGTTGATGTGAGTGTATATTGAGTTGGCAGAGGGAGTTGCATTAACATTCAGGTTGAGACCATTGTCTGTCTGCTCATAGGTTTCTGTAAAGAGCAGAGTTTTAAGGGCCTTGTGGAAGTTTATGATGTCATTTAATGCCCTCAGGCTCATTGGGGCGAGTTCCAAATTGTGTATGCCAGTAGTGAAGGAGCTCTTCTTGAAGTTGTTTGTTTAGTTTTGTGATAACCTGAAGGTGTGCCGATCATGTTGTCATTATTGGACTTTCTTGGTCTATCATTGATATCCGTTGTTATGATGATGTCTTGGAGTGCGTCTGCCGAGAGATGGTGGATGATTTTAAAGATGATTAGAACTGTTTTAAATTTTGCTCTGGCTATCTCAAAGGCACACATTGCATTGCATTTGCATCATTGGGAGCCAGTGCAGTTGCTCTAAGACGGGGGTGATGTGCTGTGTTCTTGGAGTGTCCGTAATGATGCGTGCTGCAGTGTGTTGCACCATTTGGGTGTAAGGCCTGCTGAGGTAGGCCTTGATATAACAAGTTTCAGTAATTAAGCAGAGGTGTGATGAGTGCTTGGCACACTGTGCGGAAGTGGTCCTGTCGGAGCATTGGCTTGATTTTTCTGATGGTCCTCAATCTTTGATAGGCCTTATTTGCGGTTTTGGTGATGTGTGATTTCATGTTCAAAGCTCTGTCCATTGTGATGCCCAGGTACTTAACTTCATCTTTGACTACTATGAGTTTGTCTAGAATGCTGATAGTTTGTGGTGGAATGAAGGTGGGGTTCCTGGTGACAAACATTGCCTCAGTTTTATGTAGTTGACCGTCAGGTTATTGGCTGTGAGCCAGGCATTCATGTCTTCAAGGCATCTGGTTATTGTTGTGGTATTAAGTGTTAGTAGGTTGACTGGAACGTACACCATGATGTCGTCAGCATATATGTGATAGTGCAGTTTATGGCGTTTGATGTTGTATATGGGTTGGATGTAAATATTAAAGAGCATTGATGACAAGGCTGAACCCTATGGTATTCCCAGTGTGACGGGGAACTGTAGCGATTTCTTTTGGGCGCATTTGACTTGTTGCGTTTGACCTTCCAAGTAGGAAATAAACCACTTCAGAGTGTTCTTACATACTCCTATCTGCCGCAGGCGTTGCAGTAACCTGGCGTGTGATACAGTATCGAATGCTGCCGAAATGTCCATGAACACTAGCAGGAATCCGTTCTTTATGTTATCCATGCCTCTTAGGAGATTGTCAAAGAGGGAAGTGAGCAGTGTTTCCACACCGTGTTGGGGTTTAAAGCCATGCTGATGGATGTCCAGTGGGGCATTCATATCAATAATGGTCCTGAAGTTGTTTTTGCACTGTCTTTTCAACGATTTTCGCAAGGAATGGTAGGCTGAAGATGGGACAGTATGATTTTGGTTCAGAGGGGCTTAGGTTGTTGCTTTTGAGTATCGGTCATATCATGTCATGTTTCAGGGACTGTGGCATGTATCCTTGTTGGAGTGAATCTTTGATGATTTTGTGAATGTGACGAGAGCGCTGGCTTTTTGTGGCTTTGAGCCAAGATACTGGGCATGGGTCTGACGGTGAGGTTGTTGTACTGAGTCCATTTATTATGTCCTCTATTTGATGTGTTGATGGTATGCTGAAGTTCTCCCAGGTTTGATGCTACTCTTTTATCTCAAGGTCATCTGTCTGTGGTGTGATGGAGCGTGTCTGGATGGTGTTTTTTGATTTCATATAGTCTGCAAATTCCTGTGGATCAAAATGGTGGGTACAGTGCTGCGTGGTGTCCTTAGTTAGCTTTTGGACAATGCTAAAAGGTTCTCTCTGTCTGTTGACAGATTTCATAATTAGGTTGGTATGGTGTTGCCGTTTATGCTCATTTATCAAGTTATTATATTCCAGTTGCTTGGTTCTGTATTGAGTCAGTGAGTTATGTGACTTCTTCCATCTCCATGTTCTCTCAAGTCTTCTGAGAGTGCGCTTTGCATCTCTGATATCACTTGAGTACCAGGGGGCGTTGGACCTCTTGCGTGCTTGTGGTTCTGTACTCCTGTGTGCTTGTGGTTCTGTACTCGTAGGGGCTGATGCTGCATTAGATATTATGGAGTTCCATTTCTCTATGTTTAGGTCAAGGGTGTCGTATTCCTGCTGGAGTTGTGGCATGATTTAGTTTATGAATGATTCTTTGTTGAATGCTCTAAAACACCTTGCTAAGTTCTCATCTTCTATGCGTTGGGTAGGGTTATTCAGGGTCAAGGTGAAGTTAATCACATGATGATCTGACCAAGGAACTGGCGTAATTGTTGATGTTGTGGCCTTACCCTGTTCCACCAAGTGCATTGGTATAAAGACCATATCCGGAGTTGTACCATGCTGGTGCGTTGGGGCGTTGATTGTCTGGCAATATTTTAGTGACTCCATGGCTTTTAGGAATGCTGCTGATTCTTAGGTAGGTGCGGAGATTAGGTTGTAGTCTCCAAGTACAATGAGGGGTTTGTGTTTTCTACCGTGTGCACATATTGCTTCTAGTATTCTGATGTTATGAAGTGCCACCTGTGGGCATAATGACAGTCTGCCTGCTATGTGGAGGGGCTGGGGACCCTCCAGGGGCATATTGGCAATTCTCTCTAGGAAGGAGTCAAAAACCAGGTGCAGGTTGTGACTGTATAGCTGTTTGAGGATTAGGACCCTTGGGCTTCTTGGGTTGGCAAGGGCCTTGCTGTTTCTGCTGAGGATGTTGAGGCTGATAGGCAGCAGAAGGCGGGTAAGAAGGATAGTATCTCTTCTTTTTAGAATAGAAAGATTTCTTGGGAAGAGTTTTCCTCTTGGATGGGTCAGCTATTTTCCTGAAAAGGCGTTTTAGGGTGAGATAATCTGTCTCAATCTCCCCTGCTTTTTCCCTCCAATCTTTGCCAAAAAGGTTTTCTCCAGTAAATGGGATATTAGCCCATTGCTCAAGATCTGATGCCTGTAACCAGGCCATTTTGCATGCCTATACAACACCCCTCAACTGATCGAGTCCCTTCAGTGGTGGTGTCTCTCACAGAACCTACTCGTTGGGTTACCTTTTCAGATGCCTCTGTCTCGATGTACCCCAACAATGGATGCTTTCAAGCTGGGTTGGGGAGCACATCTAAATGACCTGGCCACACAGGGATTGTGGACACAACAGGAATTTGCCCTGCAGATCAACCTGATAGAACTATGGGCACTGACAAATACTCTTTGGGTTTTTCAAGCCCAACGTTTCTATGGCTGTCCTATTCTAATCAGGACGGACAACCAAGTTGCCATGTTCTATGTGAACAAAACAGACTGCTGAAGCCCTGCTTATTGATTCAAAGGCATCAAAAGAGGCCCAGGTAAGAAACTTAAAAGCGCCCTGGCACTGTTTGAGTGTGGAATGCACTCTGCTTTTCCTCAGGAAGTAGGGGGGATGAAAGTCTCCAGATCCCTGGTGATATCCTTCAGAAACATGCCCATGTACAACATATGAGTTTATTCTGGAGTCTAACATGCATGCTTGGAGGCACTGATGCCCAAAGTCATTGAGTGTCCTCTAGTCTTTGCCAGATGGTTCATAGAGCTCTTTATTTGGCGTATCACTGATTCCACCACCATTGAGTGTTGGAGGAGCTGAGCATTTTGGAAACCTGGGCACTCCAGTACTCGGTACATGGTATTGAGCCTCTTGCTGACAGGCAGAACAGTGAGCAGGGCCTCCCACATTCAGAGCATAAGATCCTGCAAGATCTGATGCACCGGTAATGTAGCCGCCTCCCTAGGTGTGGGAGAGTACTGGAAGATCTCCAATTCCCCTGCCTTCAGTTCCTTTTCTGAGGCTACTGTGCTGGCGAGCCCTGCTGCCATTTCACGTATGAAGTCCTGAAAGGACATATATTCTGGTGGGGACCGATGCTGTTCCTGAGGCGACGAAGGGTCTGAAGGGATGTCTGGAAGTTCTTGAGAATCGAATGATCCCTTGTCAGATTCTGAAGAAGTAGAAACAGAGTCTAGTAAGAAGTCAAAGTATCTGCGGTCTTGGATTCGATCTCGATGCTTCATGGACATCAAAGGTCGACGCCGATACCAATGCTCGGAGATATTGGAACCGAGAGCCATGGCAGTTTGAGTCTGTTGGATACTGGGGGTATCTGTCAGTTCCAATGAAGGTATGGATCTCGGGGGTTCTGACGATGCCAGTTTGAGGGCTGGCTGTAGCTCGGTGCCAAAGCCTGCATTCCTGAAGTTCTCAATGCTATCAGTACTGAGGCTGCCAGGAGTGCTGCCAAACTCCTCTCAAGAGCCAGCATGCTCTGGTCTAGGGAAATGGCCAATGTCTGGATGGAATCACCAATATGATTTTACTCAACCAACTTTGCCCTTCCTCATACAATTTTCACATCCATAAAAGGAAAAATAGCCAAGGTGAGGATATCTGCATTTTAGCCAAAACCAATCTCAGCCTTCTGACAACAGACTCCATGTCATCAGATAACTTAGACATCCTCACGATGTCAAATAGTGACTTTTCTATATGCTTAATTTACAGACCTCCACAAGGAAACACCTCTGAGATAGCTACTATTCTAGAGACAGCCTGTACAACACCAACCCCCCACTGACCCCTCATCATCCTGGGAGACTTAAATCTTACATCCCTTCCTAGCCTAGCCACTTCATTCTTGGAAGCCATGGATTCCCTCCATTACACACAAATTATCTCCAAACCAACGCACAGTAAAGGTAACATATTTGACCTTATATTCTTATCCAACAACATCCACATTACCAACAATCAGAGCCCACTCATAATCCAGCTTGTACCTTTGTCTGACTATGCAGCAATTCTTTTCCGGTTCCCCAGCAAATTTTATTGGTCCACCAACAACAATTCACCTCGCCCAAACCACAGATTCTGTGAACTAGACACTGAAGCATTCATCAACACAATGGTCCCACAACTGAAGCTAGCGATTTCTCAAGAACATCTTGAGACACAAATCAATCATTGGAATACAATAATAGAATCTGCAGCCAGAGCCACCACAAGAAAAAAACTTCCCAAGAGAAGTAATATTGCTCCTTGGTACTTGACTACATTACAAAAACAAAAAGTGATCTATGGTGACTAGAACGCAAATGGCGATGCTCACAAGACCAGTACACCAAGAACATATACACTGGAAAACACAGGGCATACTGTGAAGAACCTTTACGAAGAAAGAAAGAATACTACACTAGGTCCATTATGAATTCCCTAAACAAACCCTGAGAACCTTCCCTCATCACAAGGAACCTACTAAGAGATCCCAGTGACCAAAACTCACCACAAAAGATATGCCCCCAGGAAATGGCTAACTACCTTTGCACTAAACAAAAGACTAACCTTATCAGTAATCCTACCCAAACCCCTCTCCTCTTATGATCCTCCCCAAAGCAAGTGGACCTTCCATCTCAGAAGAATATAGAAGATATTATAATGAACCTTAATACAGCCATGTCAACCCTCGATCCCTGGTGATATTATGTTCTATACACCATTCAATACCAGCTTTTGAATGCCTTGGGGAGGGCGTCCCTCTGCTGACATCACTGAAAGGTGGCCGCGTTGATGCCTGCAGTGGCATAGGCTGACTCAGCAGCACAAGATCTTCTCTTTTCGAGTTTCGGAAATCCTTAGCCCAAGGTGCAGCACAGCTCAACACAGGAAACTCAGGTCTTCCTGTCATTACATGTTTTACCCTGCAAGCAGGGGTGGCCCTTGGGAAATGCGGAGGAATGTAGGGCCATGTGCAGACTAATTGCAGGGCCTCATCTGCATAAGTCAATGAGGGCTGAAAAGTGGGGCCATGTGCGAAAAACACAGTTGCTCAGTGGTAGGGCTGGCCATGCTTGGAGATATAGTCATGTGAAATCAAAAATGCATGTGTTAAAGTAAAACCAGAACAAGATTAGCTTGTCACTTAGGACAGACTTATTTGCACCCATAGCAATCTTCCTAAAATTAGTGGTGCAAACCATTTTTTTGTTTATTTATTATAGGGAAATCGGCATTATAGAGAAAGTTTTATAAGGGATTTTAGCATGTAGAAGAGCATTTTACACGTTCAAACATATTTTTATAAAATTGCCAATGTATATATATAAAAAAAGTTTTGTTGTTGTTAAGTGCTGTCGAGTCGATGTCAACACATGGCGACCCTTTGGCTATTTGTCCTGAACTGTGTTTGATCTTTAATTAGATAGAGTGGCATCTATAGCTGCCGCTATTGTATCGATCCATCACATTGCCAATCTTCTTCTTTTGCATCGATCTTCACCCTTGCAAACATGATGTCTTTCACTAATGATGTCTCTTTGCATAATGTGTCCAAAGTATGAAAGTTGAAGTTTTGTCTTTTGAACCCCCAAGAAAGGTTTGATTTCCTCCCATAACTGATCAATTTGTTGTTTGGGTAGTATAAAAAGCAGGGGTACAGAAACATAGCACCTACTTTTACACGATACAGGCATGGGTGTTTCTGGGGTGGAGAATAGGTGGATAAGGGGTGGGATTGGCACTTACATGCTTATTCGTAACAGTATATACACATACACACACAATTATATCTGCCTTGAAACAGGTGTAAATATATGCAGCAATATTCCCTGAGTTAATTTTAGAAAAGCACATAGGTGCATATGTTACCTTTTCAAATAGGTGTAGCATATACAGTACATATACCTTCACAGCCTAGAATCTCTGTTATAAAATTATCCTCCACAGGATCGCCATATCTGTCTCTGTCTATGCCCTACACCCCAACACTTAGAATCCCTTTTTCACGTTATTTCCTCTAGGAGAAATAGGCATGTTCAGTTCAGCTGGAATCTCAGAAAGAGAGAGAAAAATACTTTGTGATGTCATCAAGCATTTTTAAAGCTGCCCTGCTATTGGTTCATCACCTGTTGATTCCAATTCTTGCCTAATTTCTTATAGGGGAAAAACTATCTTATATTGCAATACATTTTTAAATTCTCGCTGCTGAAATCTGCAGTAGGAGGATAATTTTTATAGCAGGTCACCTAGGTGGGAAGTCAAGTAGGCACCTATTTTAAGCCTATTTTAGAAAGACACATAAGGCCCAATATTCAAAGGCATCGGCAGTAACATGGTTCGTGCCGCTGAATATCCATGGCTACTGCCGCTACACATCCTGATGCTAACCGGTTAGCATGGGGGCATTCTGTGGGCAGTACCCAGGGATAACCAGTCAACAGCGATATTCAGCTGCTTCCTGGTATCCCTCGGCGGCAAAAGTTAGGCATATTAAAGGCTGTCCTAACTTTCGCTGCCGAATCTAACTGGAAAGTGACTGAATATTCCTGCTGCCCAGGTAACTTCCTGCTTAGCTGGCCGACCCAGATATTCAATGTCAATGGCCAGATATGGTGCTGACATTGAATATCCAGGTTTAGCGTTAAGTGGCTATGGCTAGCTGCTGCCGCTGAATATTGGGCCCATAGGCAGCAGTCATTCACAGTGTTTTTAAATATCATCCCGATATTCAGCATTGGCTGGCACTAAATATCCAGATCTAGGGCTGGATATTCAAAGGCATTTACACAATTTACAGACCTGTAAACTGTGTAAATGCCGCTTAGAGGGATATTCAGTGGTAGCAGCACTGTTAGTGCCACTGAATATCCCCGAGTAATGCTGCTGTACGCCCCGATGCTAACCTTGTAATATTGGGGTGTGTCGTGGGTGTTCCGTAGTGGAGCCTGTTGCTAACCGGGCAGCGGTGATATTGAACCACTGCCCAGTTAACATCCCACAGGTAAAGATAGGCCAGATTTTGTCTCGCCTGGAAGCTAACTGGGCAGCAATGATATTGAGCCGCTGCCCAGTTAGCTTCTTTGCCATGCAGCAGACCCAGATATTCAATGCCGGTGCCAGATATGGCTCCGGCATTGAATATTTGGGGTTAGGTCCAGCGGCGATGGCGGTGCACTGTAGAAGCGCATCGCCATTGCTGCTGAAAATCAGGCCACTGTGACTAGCGCCAGCCACTGTCTAGATAGCAGCCATATTCAGCGCTATCCAGATAGCACTTAGAACAGGGTTTTCTTGCTGTCTTAAGCTGTACAGATAGTCTATCCACATAAAAGTGGAGATTATCTAGGCAGCAGCTGAATATTGCCACTATCCAGATAATAGCCAGGACTGCCCTCATTCTGCCCAAGCACTGCTGCCACACTATCTGTATAGTGCCAAGGCAATCTCTGAAGATATTCAGCAGCACTATCAAAATAGTGCTGCTGAATATCTTCCTCTAATGCCCTTAGTTGGATAACCTCTTTTCTACTACTACTTTATTAATCATTTATATAGCACTGCAAGGTATATGCAGCACTGTACAAACACATAAAGAAGACAGTCCCTGCTCATACAGCTTACAATCTAATCAAGACAGACACTACAATACAAGAGAAGCAAGGGATTCAAATAGGGAAAGGAGACACAAGGATAACAATGGATTAGAATCCAAATGTAGCCTCAAAAAGGTAAGCGTTAAGCATGGATTTGAAGAGGAGGAGAGAAGAGAACTGACAAAGATTCAGGAAGTTTGTTCCAGGCATAAGGAGCAGCAAGATGAAAAGATCAAAGTCTGGAGTTGGCAGTGGAAGAAAAGGGTATAGAGAGAAGAAAGCCAGAGGAAGAACAGAGTTTATTAGGCAGGGTGCAGGGAGAGAGAATACAGGAAAGGTAGTGAGGGGCAGTAGAGTGAATGCATTTATAGGTCAGAAGGAGAAGTTTGAACTGAATATGGAAATGGAAAGGAAGCCAATGAAGTGATTTGAGAAGAAATGAGTGTATTGGGGCTTGCGAAAGATTAGCTGCACAGCAGAGTTCTGAACAGATTGAAGAGGAAAAAGATGACTATTGCAAGGAGGAAGTTGCAGTAGTCAAGAAGGGAGGTTACTAAAGAGTGGATAAGAGTTTACTAGTGTGTTCAGAGAGGAAGGGGTGAATTTTGTTAATGTTACAGAGAAAGAAACGACGGGTTTTAGCTATCTGTTGAATATGTATGGAGAAGGAGGAGTCAAAGAAGATCCCAAGGTTGCAGATTTGAGAGTCATTAGCATAAAAATGGTATTGAAAGCCATGAGAAGAGATGAGGGCATCCAGGGACTAGGTATAAAGAGAGAAAAGGAGAGGGCCTAGAACAGACCCTTGGGGTACACCAACTGAGAGGGGGATGGCAGTAGAGGAGGTACCACCAGAACAAACACTGAAAGAGTGGTTGGAGAGATAAGAAGAGAACCAGGACAGCACAGAGTCCTTAAAACCAAGAGAGGATAATGTGTTGAGGAGGAAGAGGTGGTCAACAGTATCAAAAGCAGCAGAAAGGTTGAGAAGAATGAGAACCGAATAAAGGCTGTTGGACTTAGACAGGAACAAGTCACTGGAGACTTTGGCAAGAGCTGTTTCTGTAGAATGAAAGAGACAAAAATCAGACTGAAGTGGATCAAGGACAGCTTGAGAGGAGAAAGGTTTGAGGCAGCAGCAGAGAACTGCACATCCAAGAAGTTTGGAAATGAATGGAAGAAGGGAGATGGGTTGATTAATTAGAAGGAAAGTAGGGTCAAGTGAAGGTTTCTTGAGGAGAGGTGTGATCATAGCATGCTTGAAGGTCACAAGGAAAGTTGCAGTGGAGAGCAATAGGTTGAGAATATGTGAGATAGAAGGGATGACAGAGGAGGAGTTGGAGTTGAGAAGACGGGTGGGGGATAGGATCAGAGGATCAGGTAGTAAATTTAGAGGAGGAAAGAAGAGAGGTTTCCTTTTCAGAGATCTTAGAAGAGGATGAAAGGGTGAGAGGTTGAGGTGAAAAGTTGGTACTGAAGTGGGGGAAAAGGGGGTGAGGGAAAACAGTGATATCAGTCCATTAATCACAAGAATGATAAACCTATCGTTTACAACAGGATCCTTCCCCTCAACACTCAAACAAACTTCAATTAGACCTCTTCTAAAAAAAACCAAACTTGACCCTAGCAAAGTGGAATCATACAGACCCATAGCTAGCATACCATTCCTAGCTAAGATATTTGAAAAGGAAGCACAACGACAAATACAAGACCACATCGATACTGCAGCCCCACTAGATCCCCATCAACACGGCTTCAGAGAATACCATGACGTGGAAACCCTTCTCATCTCCCTTCTCAACGATATTATCACCTTGATTGACAACATCCACCAAGGCTGTGTACTTATCTTCATCGACATAGCTGCAGCATTCGACTCTGTTCACCACGGCCTGCTCATTGAACGCCTAAAAGAAAAGGGCATTATCGGCCTCGCCCTTGATTGGTGCAGATCATACCTTGAGGGAAGAGGTCAGCAAGTAAGATCAAGATCAACAAAATCAAAGCCCTTCCACCAAAACCAGGGCGTCCCACAAGGATCATCATTATCATCTCTCATGTTTAACATTTACGTACAGCCCGTCTGTAACATCATAAGATCCTTCAATGTGCAATATCAGATATACGCTGATGACATCCTTCTCTACATGCCATTCTTCACAAAGCAAATGGACCTCTCACCTCTTATTGATTGTTTTGACGCAGTATCCGAATGGTTCCTATCTCAAAACCTCCATATTCAACATAAGAAAATGGAGGTACTCTTCATCACAAAAAATCCAAATTTTACCCCGCCACCTCATATAAAAGTAAGAGAAGCCGAACTCCAAACAAAACCAACAATTCGTTACTTAGGAATCACATTGTATCAACGTTTGGACATGAAAGTACACATCTCCCACATTGTCAAAGCCGTATATTTCAAGATCCGGTCACTCAAACACCTCCGAACCTTATTGGACCCAAGTGATTTCCGAACTGTATATCAAGCCCTTATCCTACCCCATTTTGATTTCGCCAATGCCATTCTCCAAGGGCTACCACAGTCTTCATTGACACCCTTGCCATGAACGCCGCTGCTAGAGTTCTATTTGGAGCAGCGAGGTATGACCACATCACACCCATCTTATTGCAGCTCCACTGGCTCCCAACACACGGAAGAATACTATTCAAGACCCTAGTACTTACCTTTAAAGCCATCCACGGCATAACTGCTGCAACATTAGGCAATCTACTTCAGCCCACTCCGCCCAACAGATCCACAGCAGCAAACACCCTAATTATACCAAGTGCATCAACAAAATGCACATTAACAACATCCAACAGAGCTTTCAGTTTTTATGCCCCCAAGTGTTGGAATACACTGCCTCCAGAAATCCGAGCCATTACCGATCTCATGCAATTCAGGAAGGCACTCAAGCACCACTTATTTATACAATACTACAAGATAAATCATAATCCACCATAGCCGCACTTAGTGCCTACTCTTAATACCTATCCGTAGATTGTTCATAAGCCATTCCTCAAAGCTTACTGTTACACATGTAAATAGTTGTGTTGCATGGCTCCCTAAGTTATCCAAGTTGTACTTCCCTGTTCTATGTAAAAACTGAAATTTGTTATTATGGTTCCTTGTTCCATGTAAACCGCGCTGATGCTAAAAAGTGCGGTATATAAGAAAGTTAAATAAATAAATAAACAGAGCAGAGAAAGTCTCTGGGAGTAAATCAACACTACTTTGCTGGTAAATTTGTTGACTTAAAGCTTGGGATAGAGGAGAAATTGCGGGTTTATTTGGAAAAATCTGTTTTTTTAATTTCATTAAAAAAACAAAAATAGTTCTCAACTTGCTTTAGAAGTTTAAAATATATTTCTGTTAGATTTAGGTAGGCTCTTATAGCCTTAAACGAGAGAAAACAATTAGTAGTTGCTTTAAAGATCTAAAATTAATTTGTTAGATTTTGGTAGGCCCTTATACTCTTAAAAGAAAGCAGATAGTTAATTTGTTCCCTCTCAACCCCCACATACTCCAGGCACATCCCTTAATTTATAGTTAGTTATCCTAATTAAGAGAGAGGCTGACATTTGATATCAGCAAGTAATTTATCCTTAAGAGATTATTAGCAGTTCATTGAGAAGCAAACATAAAATAATAGCATAAAAATATAACAAATAGTCCTTAAGGCCTTTATATTACTTTAGGCATCCCTTACTGCTTTAGCAGCTCTAAACATTTAAACTCACAAATACAAAGATGCACAAAGCAGTCCATTAGTGAGATGGAAGCTATCTAGTCTTTTACATCAAGTGCTACATATATGATTATCTCCCAAGTGATGAGAAGCCGTATGTGTGCACCTGATGCAAAGAGTCTCTGGCTCTCAGAGAATGAGTCCAATCTCTGGAGACTAGAGTAGCAGACTTGGAGGAGCTGAGGCAGACACAGAGGTATACAGAAGAGACCTACAGGGACATAGTAGAAAAGTCTTACCTCCAGTCTAGCAGCCTCAGTGTTGCCTTGGAAGAGAGAGATTACCTGGTATGGGAGGAAATGATCCTGTAGCCAAGGCTGGCCCTTGAGTTGGTTCCAAGTGTTGCTGCCTTAGGTGGTCCTCAAGCTTTACACCCCTTCTTGCTGTCAAAATCTATTTAGTTTTTAATGCCCTGCTTCTGCTGCCCTCTGGAAGTTGCTGCCTTAGTCTACTGCCTAGTTTGCCTAGTGATTGGGCCGGCCTTACCTGTAGCCAGGACCTATGCAGGGGATGTAATATCTTCTTGTACCAAAGATGTTTCTTCAGGGGCTTTTGCTGAGGAAGGAAGAGTTGGGTTAGCTGTTATAGTCTGGGATGTGATCATTAGGCATGTAGCTACCTGGGAGGCTGGTAGGTGTGAAGATCACTTGGTCACTTGTCTGTTTGCTGTAAAGATGTCCGGCCTGACATGTCGCCCAGATAGGATTCTAGACAGTACTGGAGAGGAGCGGGCTGTCTTGGTATATGTGGGTACCAATTACCTAGGAAAAGCCAAATTTAGGATTTTAGTTAGAAAGTTGAAATCTAGGACTTCCAGGGTAGTATTCTCAGAAGTGCTCCTTGTTCCATGCTCAGACCAAGAAGCAGGCAGAGCTCCATTCTCAATGCAACGATAAGACAGTGATGTAGAGAGGACTTTAGGTTTGTTAGGTACTGGACAACATTCTGGAGAAGAGGGGGCCTTGTCTGAAAGAAATGGACTCCATCTTACCAGGGTGCTGGCACTAATCTTTAAAAAGGAGACAGAGCAGCTTTTAAACTAGATGTCGGGGGAAAACTGACAATCACCCAGGAATGCATGGTTCAGAATAATGTATCTTCAAAAGATACTATCAAAACTAGTACTACTACTACTGATCATTTATTTAGCGCTACGAGACATATGCAGCGCTGCACAGAACATGTTAAAAAGAGACAGTCCCTGTTAGCGCTTACAATCTAATCAGACAGACAATACAACAGTTGAAAACAAGGATACAACTAGGAAAAGGTAAGGAGACATAGGAGATTAAGTGGATCAGTATCTAAAAGCAGCCTCAAAGAGGAGAGTTTTTAGCATGGATTTGAAAGGGCGCAGAGAAGAAGCCTGACGTGTAGACACAGGTAGTTTGTTCCAAGCATAAGGAGCAGCAAAGTGAAAGGATCGAAGTCTGGAGTTGGCAGTAGAAGAAAAGGGCACAGAGAGAAGCGATCCACCGGAAGAGCGGAGTTCCCGAGGAGGGGTGTAAGGAGAGTAAGAGAGAAAAGGTAGTTAGGAGCAGCAGAATGAATGCATTTATAGGTCAGAAGGAGAAGTTTTAACTGGATGCAGAAACAGATAGGAAGCCATTGAAGTGATTTGAGAAGAGGGGTGATATGAACATATCGGGGCTGGTGGAAGATTAGCCATGCAGATGAGTTTTGAACAGATTAAGGAGAGAGAGAAGATTCAGAGGGAGACCAGCAAGGAGGAGGTAGCAATAGTTTAGATGGGAGGTGACTAAAGAGTGGATGAGTGTCTTAGTAGTGTGTTCAGAAAGGAAGGGACAAATTTTGCTGATGCTTTAGAGAAAGAAACAACAGTCTTAGCTATCAGTTGGATGTGTGTGGAAAAGGAGAGGGAGGAGTCAAAGATGACCGACCCCAAGGTTGTGAGCTGAGGAGACAGGGATGAGTAGAGAGTTATGCACAGAGACTGAGAGGAGGAAGGGGAGAGAGGAGGGTTTAGGGAGAAAAATAAGAAGCTCAGTTTTGGCCATGTTCATTTTCAAGCGGCAGTGAGGCATCCAAGCAGCAATGTCATAAAGGCAGTATACACAAGTATGTATTTTATAACCTATGCATCACAAATTTATGACTCCGCCCATGTTCCATCCAAACTCCTCCATAATTCTGCTACAGTGAATCACATAACTATGTACCTACTTGTCATTGAGGGTCATTTTAAATAGCTTAGACATGATTTGGACATCCAAAAATGTGCACACAGAAGTCCAAATCACAGAGAGTCCCTAGAACAATTACAGACACAAGTTTTTTAGATGTCTCCACTGTGAGGACATCTAAATAGGCAGAGAGTGTGACGGAGGCGTGTCCAGTGCGGAGCTATGGACATAGACTTCCCCGATCGATCTTAGAACACTCGGGGACCTCTATGCCAGCGTCCAAACCTAGACCTGCTCCAGGCATGAATAGGTATTGGAAAGGTGCTTGTTTCAGCACTAAAACCTTTGAAGTGTGTAGAGGAGGTGGCACATCACTATCCTCAGTAATCTCCAGGAACAAGCAGGAATGAGTCTTCACATATGGGTACGTCGGTACTGACGGAGTCTGCGTGGGAACGCTTCCCAGCTTCCAATCAGAAAGCTTTTGGAAGCATCCCACCACGCCTGCGTGCTGCCTTCCCGCCCTTCCCAACTGTCTCTCCTCAGTTTTCGTTTTTCTGCGGAGCCGGCAGGACGTCCTCCTGTCACCGCAGAAAATTCTTCTTTAATTCTTTTGTTTTCTTGTGGTCGCGGCTGTCTCCCCGACTCCACCGGTACCGCCGGTGTTTCTTTTTCTGAAATTCAGGGAATATTTTCCCTCAGTTTTTTGTACTTAAATTTTTTAGGCCTTCTAGGCCTCTCCATATCCCTCATGGAACCGCCAACCTCTTTCTCTAAGAAATGTCTAAGCTGTGGCGGTACAGTTTTATTTTTAGACTCCAAAAACTGGTGTCTAACCTGTTTGGGTCCTGAAAGTTTTCCTCCGGAGCCCTTGGGCTACAGTATTGTGAGAAGAGATTTTCAACATTGAGTTTCCCTCGATACCGGGTTCCCTTCCAGTGTAAGGCACCGACCGTTTCTTCTTCTACACAGGATCAGGTAACCCACAAACAGTCTGTTAAGACTAGCCAACCCTCGAGTGGTAGGTCTCATGCACAGCATGATGACGGCTCCGGCCTTGCCCTTGAGGGTCCATTGGCTTCAAAACCCCAGCGGGAGTCTTCGGCCTCTAAAGCCTATGAGGGGTTTCAGGTTGTTCCTGGGGCTCACCCCTCACAGAACATACCTGAGCCATGCTCGGTGGTGGCATCCGCTTCGAGCGGTACCAATACCCCGGCATCGGCACTGGTGTTGGACGGTTCACTCCTCACCAGGGATCGTCATCTGGCTTTCTCGGTACCTTCAGGACCGGTGGATACGCTCCAGATTGACTTTCCAGTATCGGCATCAACGCCGATACTACCACCGACGTCGGTACCCTCTAGACATGCATCGATAGACTCGCTTCCTTCGATGCCGAGTCTGGAATCGATCTCTAGTCTGGAAGACTGGGTACCGACACGTCTCGGTACCGATACTTACCGGTACCTGATGCTCGGTACCGAGGGTGATTACCAAAGGCGTTCGGTTACCTCGGTACCGATTGAGCAGCCACCGATGACTGCTCCGATGTCGGTGTCGCCTTCGATTCCGACAGTACTACCGGTATCGGTATCGGTACCGGTATCCGCAGTAACATCGGGGCCAGCTCCTTCCATGCTTTTTTCACCAGGGTCGCTCCTTTCTATACCAAGTCTGGAGTCGATACCTGGCATGGACGATGCAGTACTGACTGTCACAGGTCCTGACCTCCAGTACCAGCATCCATCCCTTAAGGTTCCTTCTTTGCACCGTGCAGAATCTTATATTCCTATATACTCGGGTAGATCCTACGGTGCCCGGGCTAGTTCTTCAGGTCTAGCCTGTCCAGGGAAGGTTCTCTTTGGAGATCCTTCTTTTCAGAATTTCCTCCTGGATATGGCAAGATCTCTTGCCATTCCTATCCCTGGCCATGATCCTACACAAGACTCTGTTTCCACTGAAGCAAAGGAAGACGTAATGCTTCCTTTGCATCATTCCTTGCAGGATCTTCTTCTAAGAATGTGGGAAGCACCTTTAAAGGTACCCTCACCTTCTAGAGCAACTGATCTTCTGTATCAGGTGCCCCCCTCTCCAGGGTTTCAAAAGACTCAACTTCCCCATCACTCCATTGTAGTGGAATCAGCAATGAGGAAGGTGAAGAGTAAGAAGAAGCACTCTTCTTACCCACCAGGTCGTGAGTCTAGGACACTAGATGCCTTTGTTCGTCAAACCTTCCAGACATCCATGCTATCAGTAAGGATTCTCTCTTATATTTTTTATATAAGTCTATCTCTTCAGGAGGTCACAAAGAAATTATGTCTTTTGACTCCTTTTCTTTCAGAGCCCAAGACTGCAGACTATTCCTTACTACTTAGTCATATTCAAAATATCTCTTGGTTTCTTACTCGTGCTTCCCTAGACTCTTTTGAGTCTGTTAGCAGAACTTCTGCTATAGCCATAGGGGCACGACGTAGAGCCTGGCTCCAAGCTTCAGACTTAGACAAATGGGCACAACAAAGACTGGGTAATACTCCTTGTAATGGAGAAAATCTCTTCAATAAGGAGTCTTTACATCAGGTTGCTCAGTGGTCCACTGACTTCCCTGTTTCTGAAGGCTATCCTAAGCCTTCTCCTTCCCCAGTAGGTAGGAAATGCCCTGTCAAACCTTCTTTCCCTAGGAGAAGGTTTTACTCTTCTTCTGCCCATCATGCAGATGTTCCCAAGCAGGGGAACCATCGCCCTGGTCTGAAGAATCCAAACTCTCGCCAGGCTAAACAAACCCAGCAACCATAGGGTTCTGATTAATCTTTTTTCTGCCTCTTGGAGTTTAGAACCTACAGTTCACTTCTTCTCAGCAGAAGTTTTCACTGTTTTCATTCTAAACTTTACACATGGCATCCAGTTCTCCTAGATATACTGAGCTGTCAGGATATTCATGTCTATGGGTCACAGCTTTCTCCTCTTCTTCCTGCTAAGAAGAGGGATTTAACAACTATCACATGATAGTTTTCTGTACCAACATGAATTCTTTCCTTCTACAGACTTACCACATGGTAAGTCACTTTTCAGCTCTTGTTTCTCTACCCTCTTATCCAGTTTTTCCCCTGTAAGAGTGGTACCTTTGCACTGGAGGGCATCTTCTTCAGCCTTTCTAGTCTTTCCATTCCAGTGTGGAGTTTTTTCTCTCGAATAAACTCCCTTCTTTTTTGCTTGGGCAGCTCATCAGACAGGGACAGACCTTTCTTACTCTTGTTCTGTCTATTCTTCCTGTTTTACACAAAAAGATTCTCACTGCTGTCTTATCAGCAGTTGCCCATGCAGGAGTTTTAGTGATTGGACCACTGGTACTTTTCCAAAAGTATACACAGTTGTCCTCCACCACTTTCTGTCTGGCCTTAGTAGTGATTCCAAGACAGTGCATACATCTTTCTTGGGCAATCCTTATCACTACAGGCTTATCACACTATCTTCTATCCTTGCCATCTCCAATTCCTTTGGCTTTGGCAGCATAGTTGACGTGGCTGCTGGCTTTTTCTACAGCCAGTTCTATCTCCCAATTCTCCTGCATAATGCTCTCTGCAATTTTACAGAGAAGCTTTCCACTATGGGCCCTTGCTAGAGAGCATGGGGTTTTTTCTCGAATAGCTATCCTACATGGTTGAAAAAAGGCTTCCTCAGTCATGCCCCCCATGACTGTGAGGGTTCTTCATACCCTACTATTTCTTTTTAAAACAAAGGACATAAGCCTTATCTACGTGAAAGCCTAAAGAGTGGTCAATTCCTACAGGGAATATGCTCCTTTTTCCTTGCAGCACATATTTAACTAAAGAACGCATGATACCCTTTTTGTCCCTCAAGTGGGTCAATCTGGTATCTCTTTCTATGCGTTCTCTGTCCCTTTACCATGCTAGAGTTCTACAAGACTCAGGGCTTGCTGCTTACTGACAGTTTTTTCACGTAACCATCCTGCTTATTTCACTGGACAGCATTCCCATTATAACCAGGGGGAATAGATTCTCTTTATATCTTCTCAAGTAGGTTCTTCCTTCTTGTTATCAGATGAATCTTTCCTCTTCACATCTCTCATGTGAATATACTTATAGGCATATCTCTGTCTGCTTAATTGCAGGCATTTATCTTCGACCTATATATATATATATATATACACATACACATCTCTATAGATATATATGTCTGTCAGCTGTGTGTGCATATGTTATGCCCTTCTAGATCTCACTATAGATATATATATCCTGTATATCTATCTATATCCATATATCTATATCTATATCTATATCCATATATCCATATCTATATCTATATCTATATCTGGAGTGGAGGAGTGGCCTAGTGGTTGGGGCAAGGTACTTCAGGCCGGAAGGTCAGGGGTTCAAATCCCACTAGAGGACAGCAACCTTGGGCCGGAAGGACTGGGGTTTCTAGTCCCACAGGTGCTCCTTGTGGTCTTGGGCAAGCCACTTAACCCTCCATTGCCCATGTTCCCTGTAAAATAGTTATCTCCAAGTTATAATGCCCTGTTCAATGTAATTTCAATTTGTTCAATGTAAACCGCACTGATGCAGAATAGCACGGTATATAAGAGAATGTAAATAAGTAAATAAAATATGTGTGTATCTGCCGAGATACTTTTTATAGGTAGATATGTATTTACATACTTATCTATCTGACTGTCTATGCTCATATAGATTTTACCTTCCTATATGTTCCAAACAGTGGGCTACCCATGTCCATGCTGTTCCATAGCATGTTTGGGGTGCTACACACACAACCACTCCTGTGGTACTGACAGCCCTATCATAACCCTAAGGGTTAGGTATTCCTGAAGCTCCATGCTCCAATATCTTTCCTACCTCTCACCAGTTCGGAAAGACATGGCGGATCTTCAGTAGATCTGAGGCTCCAAATCCTCAGACACCTATCCTCTTTGGGAATACGGGGTTTTTTCCATACCCCTTCTTCCTTCAAGGACTAGGCCAGTTTGTCCAAATCGGTCAGTCTTCCTCTTTTGCTCCTAAGTGTGAATAACTCTGCGGCCAAAAGAGTTTGCAGCTTTTTCCATAAAGCTTCCCACTGAAGGCCTACCGTTTTTGTACTACCCCAGTTGAATCCTGGGGTCACCTTTTTCTTCCACGTTTTGACCTTCACCTTCACTTCAGTGAGGTCACCTTGGAGATTCTTCTACTGGATTCCCAGTAGCTTCCATGAGCCTCTCTACTTCCTGCAATCCAGTAGGTGAGGTCCATATTGCAATTGTTCATTTCAATATATATATTCATGATAATTATCATACATAGAAGGACTCCTTGCTTGTAGTCCTATCTTAGGTTAGCTGTTTTCTATAGCTCCTTTCTATTTCAACTCCTACCCTCCATCCTCAGGATGCCTGGCCATATGAGGTGTAGCATGTTTTCAATCCCAACATGCTAGGACTCCAGGCATCTTAGCGTGGGAGTCCCCATATGTGAAGACTCATTCCTGCTTGTTCCTGGAGATAGCACAGTTACTTACCTGTAACAGGTGATCTCTCGGAACAGCAGGAATAAGTCTTCACAACCCACCCACCTCCCCTAGGAGTTGTATCTCTCTATCTATCTTTCCTTTCCTCTCTCTCTCTCTTTGTCTCAGCTTTAAAACTTAACTGAGGAGAGACAGTTGGGAAGGGCGGGAAGGCAGCACGCAGGCGTGGTGGGATGCTTCCAAAAGCTTTCTGATTGGAAGCTGGGAAGCGTTCCCGCGCAGACTCCGTCGGTACCGACGTACCCATATGTGAAGACTTATTCCTGCTGTTTCCAGAGATCACCTGTTACAGGTAAGTAACTGTGCTTTCTCCAGAATCAGTGATATGTTGTGTGTTTGCACCATTGTTGCCTATCTAATAGATGTTCCCGATATTGATGCCTGGGATGTCTATGTAGATGTTCTCACAGACGTCCATATTGGGCATGTCCTTGTTTGGAAATCATGCCCAAACTTGGACAGGGATGTTCTGGCCTGTAAAATGTAACTCATGGTGTGTACTTGTATGTGTGGAGCAATTTTTATAATACGCATTTTACATGCATATAAAGTTATTCCCTAGCTAAAAACCTTCCCTCCCTCTCCATGCATCCCAGAAATGCCTCTGAGCTTCTTGTGGTTTTCAGCAGCTAAGTTTAAATGCTCCCCCTCCTTGGATCCAGTAAGGAAGCTAGATCCTATTGAGAACCTCCCCCCCCCCCACAATACTATCATAACCATGTACAAAGTTCTGTATCAGCTAAAGGACAGAGGCATCATAAGGTCACACGTCTTGTTCTCATGACAAGCTGACCCATTCTTGGATTTTAACCCCATTGCATGGATGAACACTGACTCAATAATGGCACCTTTCTTCTCCTTCCAGGCAAGTCCACTATGTGTGCTCTGACCTTTGCAAAATATGAGTGGTTTGAGGAGTGGAAGGAAGCGAAGGCAACAAAGAGAGGAGCAGAATACGAGGGTGTGAAAAGCACTTTTGCAGAGGCCATGCTGGAAAGCATCCTGAAAGTCTTCCCCCATTTAAGGGATAAGGTGGGATCTCTTTTCACTTCTCTTAGGAGTTCAGGATGTGCAAATTAAAAACAAACCAACCTTTTTTCATTGTATATATACACCTCTACAGAATTTTACTGTATGAAAGTTTTATCATAACACATTATTAAAGAGGACCCGGGAAATTTACTGCTTGCCTCAGGACAAGCATTGTGGAACCTGTTGTGCCTTTTTGGGAACCTGCCAGGTACTTTGACCTGGATTGGTCACTGTTGAAAATAGGATACTGGGCTTGATGGATCTTGGTCTGACCCAGTATGGCATTTCTTATGTTCTAAAGCTATTCACTATATTATGGAATATGATTTTCACCAAAAAGGAGACAAAATCCCATATTTCTGCAGCTTTTTGCCCTTTTTAAAAATGGAAAAGAGGTGGTTTTGTAAATTTAGTCAAGAGGGCATTTTTCTCAAGTCATCAAGAATGTTCATTTTTGTATTTGAGACGGTAAAATTTGTTAAAAGATCTTTCCATAAAGGTTTTTCAGAAAAATGAAAAGCCCTGAGGTGTTTTTTTTTTGTTTGGGGGGGGGGGGGGCTGAGGAGGAAAATGCAAAACCTTTCACCTATTTGTGGTTTTACTGGAAGTCCTGATATCATGATTCTCTTTAGACATAGCATGCTCTTCCACTATAGTCTCTGGTGCGTAAACCCTCTTATAGTGAAGCACTGGGTTGCAGGGGGGAGGAAACAACAGAATGTGCTTTATTAGTAGGAGGAGAATTGATAACATCTTTTTTTTCAGTTTTCCTGCCGGATTTCAAGTAGGGGAAGGAACATAATTCAGAGTTGCTTTCTATCTAAGGCAGAAGTTCTCAACCCAGTCCTTGGGATGCACCTAGCCAGCCATTTTTTTCAAGATAGCCACAATGAATAAGCATGAGAGAGATTTGTATGCACTGCCTCCATTGTATGCAGATCTCTCCATGCATATTTATAGTGGTTATCCTGAAAACTTACTGGCTAGGTGTGTCCTGAGGACTGGGTTGAGAGCCCTGATCTAAGGTAAAGCAGAAGTGATAGCAGTCTTTGTGGGCTGTCCATGGACTTCATGTGTCTCTCCCATGTTACTGGGAACATTTCTTCAAACAGGCCCAGTGAATTTATTTGGAAAGGCACAAATTCATGATTTAACAGAAAGTAGGATTGCAGAAAAAATGTATGTAGTCTTTAGGGTCTAGATTAAGATAGACTTTAGAATACGTAAAGTGGGTTACAAGGATCAAGCAGCGTGATGGGGTGGAGCTGGGGTTAGTGGCGGGAATGGGAAGTCTGTTTTGAGGTTGTGCAGGAGGAACGGGCAGTATATTTTCAGGACTGAGTGAGAATCCCTTTTATATGCCTTTCTTTGTGTTCCCATTTAATACATGCCTCAGTTGTTTATTTGAACTATTCTCTTGGCTTCTGACAGATCGACTGCATGACGAGCGGTTCTCCGCTCTCTAACCAGCATTACATTGCTTCTCCCCGGGGGGAATTCTATGGGACAAGTCATGATATACAAAGACTGAGCCCTGAAAGTGTAGCGTTATTCCGGGCTGAGACCACTATCAAGAATTTGTACTTGACAGGTATTGGCCTTACTTGAAATGAGCTTGTCTTTCTGCCAGATTTTCTGTTTCTCTTCTTTTGTGCTTATGACTGTTGTTCTCTCCTGCTCCTTTGGTTGTCTTGCTCGATTAGAACTGGCCTTACTGGCCATGATCCCTTCTTTACAACTATCCAAGTGCCCCCTCTATTTTCTTCCCACCCCAAAATCCAGCTAATGCAGAAGACAGAACCATAGAATGTGACCGTCTAGGGCTCATCCTGTAGCTGAATTGTGTTCCTAGTGCATTACCACAATCCTACTACTACTACTACTACTACCACCATTTAGCATTTATATAGCGCTACGCACGGAGCACTGTGCAGAAATATAAGCAAAGAGACAGTCCCTGCTCGTCAGAGCTTACAATCTAGTCAAGACAACACAGAGCAATAGTCAGTTCGGGGGAAGACAATTATGGCGACACAGAGCAATAGTTGATTCGGGGCAAAACGAAGTATGGCATTTACAATTCAGGCAAAACCAAGTATGGCATTTACAGTTTTAAGTCATGGCAAAGGATAGAAGTCAGGATCTGAAAGCAACAGTAAAGAGGTGGGTTTTCAACTTGGACTTGAAGAGGGCCAGGGAGGGTGCCTGGTGCATAGACACAGGCAGGTTGTTCCAGGCATAAGGTGAAGCAAGGTGAAAGGAGTGAAGTCAGGAGTTAGAGGTGCGAGTGGAGGGCCTAGATAGAAGTAATTTGTTAGAAGAGCGAAGTTCCTGAGAGGGGGTGTAGAGAGAGATGAGATGAAAGGTATAGAGGGGCTGTAGAGTGAATGCATTTGTAGGTCAGGAGGAGAAGTTTGAATTGGATGCAGAATTAGACAGGGAGCCAGTGAAGCGACTTGAGAAGAGGAGTAATGTGGGCATGGTGAGGCTGGCAGAAGATTAGTCGAGCAGCATAATTTTGAATAGATTGAAGGGGAAAGAGATGGCTCACAGGGAGACCAGCAAGGAGTAGGTTGCAGTAGTTGAGGCGAGAGGAGATTAAGGAGTGGACAAGCGTTTTAATAGTGTGTTCAGAAAGGAAGGGGCGGATTTTGCTAATGTTGTAGAGAAAGATCCCCAGCTGATCTGACTTCCTCCTCACTTCTTCACAACTAGGGACTGTCTCAGCTATTCATTTTAACCCTTCTCTTGGCTTCCAAGTGACAGCCCTGGGAAAGGGGCTACAGCCTGTGTTTCCCTCAGGAACCTTGTACTTGGTATCCTAAATCCAGTCAGCAGGTATCGCTTTCAGTAGCTGAGACTCTCTTCCTTACAAGGCTTTTGAATGCTGCTTTTAGGGCATCCTCAGCCAGCCAGCCCAGGGGACGAAAGCCAGGCCCAGAAACTGAACCGGGGCGGTCTTTCAAGCCATTGGACTTGCCTAGCCTTTCTTTTCTAAAGATGCGTAGTACAGTGAAACATAATTGGTTTATTAAATTTGCATGAAGTTGTCAATTGGGCAATGACAGAGATGGCGAATGAAGAGTACACAGACGGGGGAAAGCATTGTTACATTTGGATACGTGCTGGCTTTCTATGCCAGCAGCAACTCATGCACAACTGGCTAAGGAGATCATAGTGAGATAGAACGAAGATGAAAGTCTGATGCACTGCTAGCAAATTCTTTAAATAACCTGTTGGTTTGATGAGGAATTGAGGACGGTATAGACACAATTCAGCTTTTGATGGGCATAATATATGCTTGACAGCTTTTTGGCTTTCAAGAGTCTGGCATGAGATTTTAATGTGTTTGTTTCCCTGAGGAAGGCATATGTGGAAACATGGCCGTGTAGTGAATATTTTATGTGTACATTTTGTACATTTCATTATATTAGTTATAATATTAAATATTTATAACACACTTTTGTCTTTTGCCTTTGTTCTACCTTGCTATTGATCTCCTGATCTTGGATGCAAGTGCAACGCCTCGTTCAACCACCATCATCCTGGTCCCTTGTTTGTTTTTTCTCTGTTGAATAGATTGTAAGCTCTGTTGAACAGGGACAGTCTCTTTTACAAGAATATGTTCAGCGTTGCATATGCCTAGTAGCGGTATAGAAATATAGTAGCGTAATTTTATGAAAGGCCCTTTACGCCTCTATGTCACCCCCTCCCCCCTCGTCCCCTGATATTCAACCATTGTGATTTGTAGTTTGTTACTTTTTTGTTATTCCTTTTCTCCTCTGTCCTATCAGTTTATTGGCGTTCCTTTTCTTTTTCCTCTCAGCCATTTTTAAGTTGTTTTTAAGTTGTTTTAACCATTTTGTAAACCGCTCAGGTGCTACCAGTGTTGGGCGGTATAAAAAGTTTTAATAAACATAAACATACGCACAGAACTGCTTTTATAAAATTACTTCCTTTGTCTAAAAAGGGATAATTGCTCTCATACATAGCATAATGAGATGGTGCGTGTGCTCCATAATTCTGAGGCAGGCAGAGCTCTAGCATTTCATTTATCACTTAATTTAACACACTTCCAAAAATTTGATGGAATAGGACTTGCCTTTCCATACTATTATCCTGGTTCACTCTGAGTAATTTTATGGTATTGTGTTCAATTAGAAAGTGCACACACAGCTTTAGATGTGATCATTGTGGTAATATGGCAACAGAATTATTGCCTATTCCACTGCAATCTCTTATGCAGCCTCCACTTCAGCTTTGAATAGCAAACATACTTTTTAAACGAAATCCATCAGCTTTCTTGAATATCTAGCTATTCGTTATGATTGCCATTCTGGCCTTAAATTTGGTAACTCAAGATTGTATGTTGACGTGGCGGGGTTAATTTGATCCATTCCTGCAGCTGAAACACAACTCTTGTAATCTGCTTGACTGATTCTGCATTTTCTAGAGTGGAATGTGAAAATGACTTGTGTGCCATGTAAATGCGTATGATCTTGAAACAGAAGCTGGAGACCTTAATGATATGAGCAGTACACTCTCTAATTTCCTCTTCCCTGGGTTGCAGGTCAAGATGTTTTCATGTGTGGATTTGGCGGTGCCCTTAATGGAGCCATGGTGTGTGCTTCAGCTGTCCTAGGACGGAACCTGTACCTAGATCTGATGCGGCTCAAGAAACAAATTAAACAAGCCAGATCCAAAAAGAGCAACTGACACCACATTTCCCCTGCAAACGGTTCATGTCTGATATGTCAAGAACTCTGAAATGCTGCATAAAGATGTTTTTGCTCATGAGATTTCAAATCCCTACTGCTGGTGTCACTTGTGGGCTCAAAACCTCATGTACAAAGTAATCCTTGGCTTATTCTTATGGTAGTTTTGTGAAAAATATTAGCTTTAAAAAGACCAGTATTCTCCAGGCCCAGTTTTATCACCGATACTCTGCACTGAGCCCTGCACTTGGGTTCATTGGATTGGCAGAATCTTCTCACCCCAGTAAGAGCCAGGGCAAGACCATGGATAAATACTGATGTTTTCTTTACACTGTAAGTTCTTTGGTGCACTGAACTCCTTTACCCAGAGGCAGGCTTTGGAGAGGGCTGGACTCCCATCCCCTCTCCCCTGGTTTTGGTTCAGACTCTTCCAGCTCACACATGCATGACCTGGAGAAGCCTTTAGGAAAACTGTGTAGCCTGGCAGAGATCCTGAAGCCACACCAGCTGAAAAAATTCAGAGCCAGTGCTGTCACTACTAAGAAGGGCAGCAGAAACATAGAAACATGATGACAGAAAAAGACCACATGGCCTATCCAGTCTGTCCTTCCATAACAACAACTACAACAGTCCCCTTTTTACCTTTAGAGATCCTCTGTGTTGGTCCCATGCTTTTTTGAATTCAGTTACTGTCCTCATCTCTACCACCTCCCAGCTGCTCACGGCTCCATCTTTGCTCTTACAGGGCTGGCCTGCCAGCACATTCTGTATTTGCAGGAACATCTCCTGATGCTGCCGTTGTAAGAGATCAGGAGGAGATGCTGCCCGTAAATACTGAAGATGCTTGCAGCGTGAATCCTGAAAGAAGATGGAATAGTGGGCAGCACAGAGACAGAGGTGAGAGTGCCTAAGCAAGTACATTAGCCTTGCCTCATTTATCTCCATAGTGTGGTTTGGAGAGGGGACAGGATGAAGTTGGGGAGAGGGAAAAGTGAAACTTTATCTGGGGGCCAAATGGAAATCTAGCCAGTAGTTTGGGGACCCCTGTTTTAAAGCAATAGTTCACAATCAAACCACCCAGTTACAGTATATCTATTTAAAGATTCCTCCTGTGATTAGAGTTGCTGTCAAATGCACCCCACTTCATTCCCTGTTAGACTAGGGTTTGGGCAACTGGGAGACCTGTCAGTATAACCTAGGGGCACAGTACTGCTATAGCTACTAAGGTCTTGGAAAGACTACTTTAGAAGTATAGGATAACAGCCCATAACCTTTGCTTGGTCTTTATCCTGTTAATTAGTGCCTTATAATTCATCTGATCTATTTTACCTATTTGATTATGACCAATATATATCTACTTATAGATTGTCTGTCTTTATTTGGTTTGTAATGTCTGATTTTTCTTAGAAAGATTTGTAAAATGTGTCTGAAATTTTATTATAGTTTGTATAATATAATATTTCTACTTGCTATGGTTTATACTATGGCTTTGTCACCCTGAATGAGCCTGATCTCATCTGATCTCAGAAGGTAAGCAGGGTCAGGCCTGGTTAGTGCTTGGATGGGAGACCACTTTAGACTAGCAGGTGCTGCAGACTTACTGCATGAAGAAGGGCAATCTACTTCCGGTTGCACCTTGCTAAGAAAACCAGGGGCTGTGTCACCAGGAGTCAGCATTGACTTGATAACATAAGAACATAAGATATGCCATACTGGGTCAGACCAAGGTCCATCAAGCCCAGTATTCTGTTTCCAACAGTGGCCAATCTAGGTCATATGTTGATGGCACACAACATACTTGCTATGGTTTATATCTACAACAATAAAATGGATGACAAGAAAAACTGAAATATGTTTTCTCTTTATGCTTGTGGGAAATGCAGCACTAGTACGTTACAAAATGCAAAAGTCTAGAAAACCAACCAGCAGAATGAGAAGGCTGTAAGTCCACTCAAGGGTCCACTGACTTACTACTACTACTAATCATTTGTATAGAGCTACAAGGCATATGCAGCGCTGTACATATAGAAGTAAGAGACAGTCCTTGCTCATCAGAGCTTGCAATCTAGTCAAGACGAACAACATCACAAAACTGGGAACTAGAGTATGGTAAGAGACACTTAAGTGGTGGACAAGAGTGAGGGGCATCAGGATCCAAAAGCAGTCTCGAAGAGGTATGTTTTTAGCTTGGATTTGAATAGGGCTAGAGAAGGAGCTTGCTATACTGGCTCAGGTAGTTTGTTCTAGGCATATCGAGCAGCAGGGTGGAAAGAATGAAGTCTGTAGTTCACCGTAGCAAAGAAGGGCACACATAAGCCTACAAGGACAAACATCAACCAAAATGGCAAAGTAACAAGGAGGATAAAGCTGCAGAACCTCCTAGGACTGTGATTCTGAATGCCAACCTCCTCAGCCATTTCATTCATAATACTGACCCAATATTATGGTTTATTAAAATCTTCATATATCAGAATTCTTAAAATACTTATAATATACCTATAAAAGAAAAGAACTCCATGTGACAGAACAAACAGCAAAAAAAAAAAAAAAAAAAAGGAACAGGAAGGGGTAAGAGGATTAAGTGAAACTGTGATATACCAAAGAGCAAATCATTAATGGAAGTCAAATGCATTTTGATAAAGGTGTGTTTCTAAAGCAGTTTTAACATGATGTCTCAAGTCGCAGTGCAAGTAGAAGAGCATTCCAAAGAAGTGGACCTAGCAAGAAGATTGACGGGCTTTTAAAGGGGGTGGGATAGGTCTGCCTATGACCTTCAATCTCCTCACTCCTGATTCCTTCCTCTGGCTCCGCTCCTCTTGCCATTCTCTTTTCTCTACCTCTGTGTCATTGTGCTGTGCTGTCCTGTTGACCATTGTAGTTCTTTTCTATTTCTCGGCCTCGCCATTCTCTGTTCCTTCTTGTCCCTCCAGTCCAGTCCTGACCTCTAGGTAGTCAACCCCCACCGGCAGCTTGGAGACTGAGCATGTCATCTTTTGATGACATTAGAGTACTTTGATAGCTGGCACCACCTACCAGCCTTAGTAAGTTAGTCTCCAAGCAGATGGAGTGGGTGATCCCAAGGGTTTGGACTCACTATAGGGACAACCAAGAGGCTTTTCGTTATCTTTTTGGGGATATTCTGCTTTGAACTGGCAGTGTTTTGGCAGCATAAGTAGCTCTTTTTCCTTGATATATGTGGAGACTCTAAGCTGCAGTGTCAATAAATCTACAGTTTCTTAAAAAAACCCTAAAAGTGTATTGAAACAGCATTAGAGGCAAGGGGCCCTCTCTGCTAGAAAGAAAAGGCTCACCTTTGACTCTGGGATGTCTGCTGTGGCTTCCAAACCTGTCAGCGGGTGAGAAGCCATGTGGGGAAACAAGGGCAGACAGTGTGTGGCTCTCTGTCGGGCTCCCGCCTCACCACTGAAGCCGGTAAGTGAGGGCTGAGCAGGAGGCGGGAGCAGGTGAGCACAAGATAAAGGATGGGGCCGCATGTGCAGGACTCCCTCCTTCAGGTGGTTTTGGGTCTGAGCCAGCATTCTCCCTCCTCACGTTCACGGCATGGGTTAGGTGCTGTGAACCGCATGGTGTCCGTACCATTTTTGCTGTTAGCATGAGAAGCAGTGCTGTCATTTCCTCAGCCAGAGGGACTGCCAGGAGGAGTTCAGGGGGGGAGGCCTGCTCAGATGCTGGGGCAGCTCCTTCGCGTTTATTTATTTTTTACTTTCTTCCTCTGAGCAAAGCCAGCTATTGCTTGCTTGTAACTTAGTAAAAAAAAAAAAAGCACAGACAAAGGGAGAGTAGTGCACCCTTCACCTGGAAGGGCATGGGGTATGGGTACTGTCTTTTCTGCAACTGCGCCAGCAGGGAGAAGAGGCACTCGTTCCAGTTCCTTCCCCAAGCTGTGCCATGCCAGCAAGGGCCACATGTGTCGCCTGTGGGCTTCCAAACCTGTCAGCGGGCACGGCAGGGCACGGTATCAGCCTCAAGGATATGTCAAGGTTGTGAAACTGATTTACGCACAGCAGGACAGCACAGGTAATTCTGGTCATGCGGGACCCTCTGGGGCCTCTGAGAGCTCGGTACAAACCATGGGAGGACAGGCTTTGCCTCCTATTGGGGTGATGGCATAAACTCAGCTCGAGGGAAAAGTGGTATCCATGCCACCAGTGTTAGAGCGCTGTGCTGGGGAGTGCTCTTCTCCCAGGCCCTCCACATCACAGGAACACTTGGAGGAGAGAGCTCTGGGAAGATTTTCCCCAGAATTCATACTTCTCATGCACAAGGCGTTCTGCCTGAGACAGAGGGATAAGGGCAGCTCTCTTTCAGTGTCAAAATGTGGGAATAAGCGGGCAGCGGCAGCTGAATGGATGCCGGGGGATGAGCCAGTCACCAGCAGGAGCTGCCTGGAGGAGGATTTGGGGGACGATAGAGGCTCCCTTCATTCCAAGGATCAAGAAGATATGGGAGAACTGGAGGAGTTGGAAGAAGGCGAGATCCAGCAAGAGGATGAGTCCTGAATCATACGAGTCTTCCTCCATGAGGCACCAGCATTGCTAATAGCCCTAATAGTCACGTAAAACTCTTAATATGTCTACCGGGAGACCCCTGGAGGAGGACACGCTGGAAGACCCACTGTTTCAGGCTGTCAGGAAGTCACAAAAAGTTTTTCCCTTGCAATGAGTGATTAAGCAGATGATCTGGGATGAGTGGGGCCTCCTAGAGGCTGGCCTGAAAGGAATAAGGACCATGGCTCGCCTTTACCCTTTGCCGGAACATGAGAAAGAGCTCCTCCGTTCTCCCAAGGTGGATGCTGTGGGGTCGGCAGTAACCAAGAAGACTACTATCCCTGTGGAGGGTAGTTCGGCCCTCACGGATGTTCAGGACAGAAAGTTGGAAATTTTGTTGCAGCAGGCATTTGACATCATGCCCTCTCTTAGCAAGCATCTGTTTGTGGCCAGAACCTGCCTTAGGTGGGCACAAGGCATTCTGGAGCCAGTGGAGGAGTCCCAGGGGCCAGATGTGGCTGTAGCAAAGCTGGAGTCTGGGACTGCTTACCTGGCAGACGCCTTTTACGATCTTATCCAAGGGCTCTCAAAGAATATGGCCTCTGTGGTAGTGATGCGCTGCTACCTCTGGTTGTGGAAGTGGTTGCGGATGTCTCATCTAAGATGCGGTTGAGTAGCTACCATTTAAGGGCAAGCTCCTGTTTGGTGAAGCATTGGAGATGTTGGTAAAGGATTTAGGAGAGTCTCAAGGGGGAAGCCTGCCCGAGGACAAGCAGAAACAGGGGCACTTTCTGACACCAATTCATCAATTCCACATGGTACGTTTTGCATCATACCAGAGGGAACTATTTCCCTCTTGGGGACTTTGAGGAATGGGGCAAGGATACTACTCTGCCTCCTCCTCCTTGACCCCCAAAAAAAGACACAATGAAGCGAGGTGGGTCCAGGCGGAGGTGGAGCCTGTAGGAGGTTGGTTGTGGGACTTCTACCCTGTCTGGGTCCAGATCACATCAGAGCAATGAGTCCTAGAAGTTATTCGAGAGGGCTACACGCTGGAGTTTGCAAGGCCTCTAGGTCCCTCCTTTGTACAATCCTCATGCAAGGCCAGGGGCAAAGCAAAGGTAGTGTAGGACACACTCGAATGGTTGCTGCAGTTAGGGGCTGTAGTTCCCATTCCCCAGGACCAGTGCGGCAGAGGTCAATACTCCATTTATTTTGACGTACTGAAAAAAAAGAGGGCAGTTTTTGGCCCATTCTGGACCTCAAGCAAGTAAACCAATGTCTCCGGGTGCCTAGGTTTCACATGGAAACACTCCGGTCTGTTATCATAGCCATTCGGAAGGGGGAGTTTCTTAGCTTCCTCAACCTCATGGAAGCTTATTTACAAATTCTGATCTGGCCAGAGCAACATCAGTTCCTGCGCTTTGCGGTGCCCATGGGACATTTTCAGTTCCAAGCATTGCCGTTTGGCCTGTTGACAGCCCTATGCACCTTCACCAAGGTCATGGTGGTAATTGCAGCAGCACTGCGTCAAGAGTGAATACTGGTTCCCCTTACCTCGATGATTGGCTCATTCAGGCAAAGTCCCGCGAGGAGAGCGAGCAGGCGAGCTACGGCCAGGGTTGTGGAGTTTCTGCAAAGCCTCATATAGGTCATCAATTTTGCAAAGAGTCAGCTAATCCAGTTGCAGGATCAAGAGTACCTTGGAGTGTGCTTCAACACATGCAACGGCAGGGTTTTCCTGCTAGGGCAGAGGGCACAGATGCTACAGCAGTTGGTGTAGCAGTTCCTCAAAATGCAGTTGTGTGGCATTATCTTCAGGGCCTGGCAACCATGGTGGCTACTATCAAGTTGGTCCCTTGGGCATGCGCCCAAATGTGGCCATTGCAGAGGGTGCTGCTATGATGATGGTCTCCACATTAACATCTGCTGAGCCAACCCTTGCCCTGCCGGGGGGGGGGGGGGGGGAGGGGCGACCCAGAGGGCGTTCAGGTGGTGGCTACACCTGGAACAGCTAGTGGCCGAGATACCCCTGGAGTGACCACACTGGTTAACCCTCACAATGGATGCCAGTCTCCTCAGCTGGGGAGCACATTGCAAGGGCTGGGTCACCCCAAGGACGGTGGATGCCAGGAGGAGAGTGGATGGATGATCAACTGGCTCAAGATGAGGGTGGTATTCCTTGCATTGCAGGAGTTTCTCCCCTTCCTAAAGGGTAAACCAGTTTGGGTTTTCTCCAACAATGCTAACACAGTGGCCTACATTAATTGGCAAAGGGGCATGGAAGTGTATGCCTGGAAAGCAAAGCCAGCATCCTACTGGATTGGGTGGAGACCCATCTGCAAGCCATCTTGGCGGCCCATGTCGCTGGCACCGAGAATGTGACAGCCAACTACCTGAGTCGCGTGCATCTGGACTCAGGAGAGTGGATGCTCAATGACAGACTTCTCACAGATAACGCGGAAGTGGAGCACACCGTTCATGGATCTCATGGCAACCTTTGCGACGGTCAAGGCGAACAGATTCTTCAGCAGGTGATGGGAGAGAATGTTGGAAGGCCTAGATTCTCTCGTGCAGCACTGGCCTATGAGGGGTCTGTTCTATGTCTTCCCTCCCTGGGCGCTCATCGGACATGGTCATACAGCAAATCGAAGCGCATAGAGGAAGCATAATTCTCATTGCCCCTGACTGACCAAGGAGGCCGTAGTATGCGGACCTCATCCAAATGATGGTGGATTGGTCATTGCACCTGTTGGTCTGAACTGACCTCCTGGTACAGGGGCCAGTATGGATGCCTCAAGTGGATCGATTCTCACTTACGGCCTGGCTCTTGAAAGGGCTCAGTTGAGCAGACGAGGCTACTCGGCCCCGGTAATTTCCACCTTGTTGAAAGTGTGAAAGCGATCTACTTTGTTGTCGTATAGCCGTGTGTGATGCATTTTTGAGGCCTGGTGTATGGAGCGACAGTGCCAATCTCTATCAGCATCAATGCCCAAAGTTTTAACCTTCTTTCAGGTTGGCCTGGACAAAAAGCTGGCCTGCGATTGCATGTGGTGGCGATTACATGCTACCATGGCAGAATCCAGAGGATGTCCTTGGGGTTGTTCTCGGACGTGGTACGGTTTCTCAGAGCGGTCAAGCAGCTTTGCCCAGCTCCTTCCTGGGAAGAGCAGTTTGTGCTATTGGACTCCTGTACCCTGAAGGACTTGACACTTAAGATGGTGTTCCTAGTGACTATCTGCTCAGCCTGTAGAAATTCAGAGCTCTAAGCACTGTCCTGTCGGGAACCTTTTCTTTCCATCTCCAAGGAGACGGTAATCTTGTGGCCAGTTCCATCATTTTTGCCTAAGGTACTCTCAGCCTTTCATGTTAACCAATCAATCACCCTGCCGGTGTTCACGGGGGCGTCGGATGGGGTCTTGGACCTGCAATTGTGCCAGTTGGACGTGCATAGAGCCTTACTGTGCTATTTGAAAAAGACAGTGCCATTCAGAAAGTTGGACCGCTTGTCTTGTTTGGGGGTCCCTGGAAAGAGGAGGCGGCCTCAAAGGCATCCATTTCTCGGTGGCTTAAGGAAATTATCACCTCTGCATATCTGGTGTGGCAGAGAGCGAGCCCATTCAACCAGAGCACAGGCTGCTTCATGGGCGGAAGCTAGTTTAGTGCCACCAGCAGAGATTTGTAGGGTGGCTATTTTTGTCATCTCTTCATACCTTTGTGAAGCATTATCACCTGGATGTGCAGGCAAGAGGGGACATGAGGTTCGGGGTGGCAGTCATTCAGGCCGGGCTCATGGGTCCCTCCCATAGGTAGTATTGCTACGGTACATCCCAGAGGTCGGGACTGGATTGGAGGGATGATAAGGTAGGTAAAAATTAGGCCTTACCTGCTAATTGGCTTTCCTTGAGTAACGCCAGTCCAGTCCCAGTTCTCTCCCTGATTTAGTAATTTTGACAGCATGGTGATCCCAGGCCAGAGGTTCACGGGGTAAGGGTGGTCTAGGGTTGTTGGTTTTTTTCACGTGTTGGCGGTGTTCCGGGGCTGGAGGGCCCTTTGGGCAGGGTTTCACATTGCGTGAAAGAATCTATATGTGCAATGAGATATTTCTGCATTGTAGGACTAGGAGGCCCGTCAGGGCTCATGACTGGTGGGCATTTAGAGGATTGACAGGTAAGCCTTTTTCTTCCTTGTCATGGAGGATCCCTGGAAGGGTGGAGGGGACTGTTTCATGTGTTCTTTTGGGAATCTTGTTAATGTAGTTTATAGTTTGACTGCTTATTTGTTGCTCCTGTGAGTCTGCTTTATCAATAGGTTACTGGGGCTGGTAGGTGGTGCCAACTGCCTAAGTACTCTGATGTCATCAAAAGATGATATGCTCAGTCTCCAAGCTGCTAGTGGGGGTTGACTACTCAGAGGTCTGGAATGGACTGGAGTTACTCAAGGAAAGCCAGTTAGCAGGTAAATTGTAACTTTTTTTTCAAATTGTAAACCGCCCTGATGTCATTAACAATGGTATATTAAGTGCCTCAATAAAGATAGAGACTATAAACAGGTCGAGACATGTAGTAGAAGATAAGCGGTATGAAGGAGTGTTTGTATATATAGTTTTATGAACCAATCAAACTTTTATAGATAAATCATGAGTGGTATAACACGATCAAACCGGTGGGTGAAGGATAAAATGTGGATTACGGTATTATGAAGGGATTGGAGTAGTTTTAATTCAGATAGGGGCAAACCTGCATAAATTACAGTAGTTGAGTCGTGATATCACCAAAGATAGGAGAACAGTTGTTAAAGAAGAGGTGTCCAGAAAGGAAGGAAGAGAACGGATTTGACAAAGAGTTAAAACAGAACTACGTACCAGAAAATTGATTTGATCATGAAAAGATAAAGCGGTGTCATCAAGAACCCCAAGATAATGATAAGGGGGGGAGGGGATAGTTTGATAGAAGTACTATCTAGACAAGGAGCAAGAGTGCTGAGGTCTTATCTAGGTTCAGTGTTATGCTGGAGGTTTTTCCTTCTCCACCCAGTATTTTAAAAACCATCTTCTTGACTAACAAAATTACCACGCGGGTGAATTTACTTTCTGCCTTCAGCAATTTCCTCCAGGAGCAGCAAACTATAGGGCCATTCTACATTCCTATTAACAGTTTTCCTAATAGCTTCCCTTGCCCTGTCCCACTACTCAATTAGCCCAGAGCATTCCAGAAAAGTGTGCCTATAGGTCCCTGGGTACATTTTGCATTAGGTGTGCCTATAGGTCCCTATGTGCACTTAGCATTCCTCACTCATGCCATCTGGCCGCATTATATATGCTCCCTGCATGATTTTATATTGCATTGCCTGCAGGCCTGTGTTCATATTTATTTTACTGATGTTCTCAAACATTGTCTCCAACTGCTTCAGATCCATTTCTTCTGTAATCTCTGCCATCCATGCTGCAGCCAAAGTTCCCAAGTACGTATAAGCAAACTTTTCCCTCACAATCCTATACTATATAGTCAACCTATTCCAGATTTTTCACCCAGGGGTCAGACTCCGTTTGGGTGTTCCCCACCATGTTCCCCAGTGGGTTCAAGAAATGTGATCGCTGCAGTCAAACCATGTCAGTGGCCAACGTCCATGACTGCTGCCTGCGCTGCCTGGGCCTGGACCATGACAGCACTCCTGCAACCGGTGCCAGGCCATAATGCCTAAGACCAATAAAAAGAGGGCGGAGTTGCAGGAAAAACTGTTCCCCAGATCCGACTCGGCCCCGGCCTCCCTGATGCTGAGCTTCAAGCCCAGCACTTCCCGTGAGACCCGAGTGTCCTCAGAGTCCTGTGGTGGTGGCTCCTCCGAGAAGACCTCGGACCCAGAGAAGAAAAAGAAAGTCATCGAAGTCCGCTGAGGTTACACCAGAGAAATCCAGTAAAACTGCCAGGAGAGACTCAGGTGACTCCGAGAAGCACCCTACTGAGGTCCTCAAGAAGGATTCCTTGGCTGGCGGAGACTGTGTGAGGTTCCTCGAGGCTGTAGTCCTCATCAAGGACGTAATCGTGAGACTGCCAACACTGGGCCTGAGATCCTTTGTGCCCATGCTGAAAGTTGCAGAGCCTTCTGGCTTGGAAAGCAGAATGGCGGCCCTGAAGCAGAAAGCATTTTAGATAGCTGCGGGGCTCTTCGGGAGGGGAGGGGGGTGCTTGGACTGAAATGGGCTGTGGGGGGAGCTAGGACTGGAAATGGGCTGAGTGGAGGGGGCTTGGACTGAAAATAGCTGATGGGGAGGGGTCCTTGGACTAGAAATGGGTTGAGTGGGGGGGGGGGCTTGGACTGGAAATTGGGGGAGGGGAGCTAGAAATGGAAATGGGATGTGGGGGGGGGGGGCTTGGACTGGAAATAACTGATGGGGAGGGAGGCTTGGATTGGAAATGGGCTGAGTGGGGGGGGGGGAGCTAGTACTGGATATGGGCTGATGGAGGGGCTAGGATAGGACTGGAAATGGGGAGGGGGCTTGGACTAGAAATGGCTGAGTGGGGGGCTTGGAATGGAAATTGGGGGGAAGCTAGGACTGGAAATGGGCTGATGATGGGGCTAGGAAAGAATTGGAAATGGGCTGATGGAGGGACTAGGATAGGACTGGAAATGGGATGATGGAGGGGCTAGGATAGAACTGATGGGGGGCTAGGATTGGAAATGGGCTGATGGGAGGCTAGGATTGGAAATGAACTGATGGGGGGGGGGGCTAGAATAAGACCTGAAATGGATGGGGGAGCTAGGACTGGAAATAGGCTCACAGGGATGGGGGGGGGGGGGCTTGGATTGGAAATGGGCTGATTGTGGGAGGAGCTAGGATTAGAAATGGGCTGATGGAGGGGCTAAGATAGGAAAGGAAATGGGCTGATGGAGGGCTAGGATTGGAAATGGGCTGATGGGAGGCTAGGATTGGAAATGGGCTGATGGGGGGGGGGCTTGTATTGGACTGATGGAAGTGCTAGGATAGGACTACAAATGGACTGTTGGGGGAGCTAGGACTGGAAATGGGCTGATGGGGGTACTAGAATGGAGCAGATGCTGGGTGGGGCTGGAACTAGAAGGGAGCTGATGTTGGGGAGGACTAAAATGGGATGGGGCTGGGAGAGTGAAATGGAGAGGGGAAAAATATTTTGTGTGGGAGGGAAGAAAAATCTACTGTTGGCCGGTATTGGGAGAGTAAGTGAGGATTAAGGACAGGGCCAGCCCATCCATTGAGCGATAATGTTGTTCGCACAGGGCCCCGTGCTTCAGGGGGCCCCACGCAAACTCCATTATCGCACACCGGACGGCTTCAGAGGGAGCCGGGGAAGCCCTCGTGAGGGCCCCGGCTCCCTCTGCACGGCCGCTAGCGTGAAGAGCCTTTTCCTTCACGCTGGCGGCTGTTTCTGTGAAGCCACGAGTGCCAGGAAAGGTTAAAGGCGGCTGTGCAGAGGGAGCCGGGGGCCTCGCGCGGGCTTCCCCGGCTCCCTCTGAAGCCCCTTAGACAGCCGTGGAGCTGTTCAGAGGAGGGGGCGGGCGCTAGGACTGCAAATGGGCTGTGATGGGGGGCTAGGACTGGATGGGCTGTGATCGGGGGGGGGGAACTTGGACTGGAAATGGATTGTGATGGGGAGGCCTAGGACTGCAAATGGGCTGTGATGGTGGGGCGGGGGGGGGGGCTAGGACTGGAAATAGGCTGTGATGGGGAAACATGGACTGGAAATGGACTGTGATTGGGGGGCTATGACTGGAAACGGGCTGACAAGGGGGCTGGAAATGGGCTGATGGGAGAACTTGGAGTGGAAATGGGCTGATGGGGGGCTGGAATAGAACTGGAAAGCACAGTTACTTACCTGTAACAGGTGATCTCTGGGAACAGCAGGAATTAGTCCTCACATATGGGTACGTCGGCACCGACGGAGCCTGCGCGGGAATGCTCCCCAGCTTCCCAGAATGAAAGCTTTTGGGGCATCCCACAGCGCATGCGCGCTGCCTTCCCGCCTTTCCTACCAACTCTCCTCAGTTCAAGTTTAAAGCTGAGACAATAGAGAGAGAGAGGAAAGGAAAGACAAAGAGAGATACAACTCCTAGGGGAGGTGGGAGGGTTGTGAGGACTAATTCCTGCTGTTCCCAGAGATCACCTGTTACAGGTTAGTAACTGTGCTATCTCCAGGAACAAGCAGGAATAAGTCCTCACATATGGGGACTCCCTAGCTAAGATGCCTGGGAGATCCCCAAGGGTATGAGACCCTGAGGGTTCCTCGTCTTCCTATGGATCTCAGGCATCCATTCAGGGAAGGAGGGTAGGAGTTGTTCAAGAATGGAACAGGTGTCTGAGGACAGCCTGACCAAACAAGGCATCCCGGCGGGAGTCCTTGTCCAAACAGTAATGGGCTGTAAAGGTATGAACCGAGGCCCAGGTGGCTGCTCGACAGATCTGGTCGATGGACACAGAATGAAGATGAGCCATAGAGGTGGCCATGGCCCTCACATTGTGAGCTGTGACATGGCCCTCCAGAGAAAGGTTCTTACTCTGGTAAGCAAAAGAAATACACTGAGCAATCCAGTTGGACAGTGTTCTTTTAGAGACTGGAAGTCCTAAATGAGAAGGATCAAAAGCAACAAAAAGTTGGGAAGACTTTCTATGTTGCTGTGTCCTGTGTAAGTAAAAAGCAAGAGCTCTTTTACAATCTAGAGTATGAAGGTTCCTCTCTGCAGTGGATGCATGAGGAGCTGGAAAAAAATACAGGTAAATATACCTCTTGATTAAGATGAAAAGGTGAGACCACTTTAGGCATAAAGTGAGGATTTGTCCTAAGGACTACCTTATCATGATGGAACCTTGTATAAGGTGGATTAGCCACTAAGGCTTGCAGTTCACTGATGCGGCGAGCAGAAGTGATTGCAATAAGGAAAATAACCTTCCATGAAAGAAATTTCAAGGAGGTAGTGGCTAAGGGTTCAAAAGGTGGCTTCATAAGCTGACCAAGAACCAAATTTAAGTCCCATGCCACCGGAGGAGGTTGAATGGGAGGTTTAGTTAAAGTTAGGCCTCTCATAAATCTTGCAATAAGAGGATGAGAGGAAATAGGTTGTCCATTGATAGGCTTAAGGGATGCTGCAATAGCACTTAAATGGACCCTTACTGAATTCGTCTTAAGGCCTGCATTGGAAAGATGCAGGAGATATTCTAATAGAGAATTCACAGGGAGTGCCAGAGGGTCAAGACCCTGTTGAGCACACCAAATGGAAAATCTTTTCCATTTAAAAGCATAGGAACACCTAGTGGAAGGTTTCCTGGAAGCATGGAGGATATCTCTCACTTGCTGCGAAAGATTGAAGTCTTGAAGGTCTAACGCAGCTCCCAAGTCCAGGGAGGGGGCTTGGGAGAGATGCAGAAGTAGAGGGTACCACACTTGGCGTGGCCAGCGTGGAGCTATGAGGATCATAGATCCTTGATCCCTCTGAAGTTTGAACAGAGTCTTGGGAATCCAAGGAATGGGTGGAAAGGCATACAGGAAGTCCTGACCCCAATGAAGGAGGAAGGCATCCTTGGCCTGAACTCCCTGACACGGAATTCTGGAACAGAACCGGGGAAGTTTGGCATTCCACGGACTTGCAAATAGGTCTATGTCCGGGGTTCCCCATTCCTGGAAGATTCTGAGTACCTGATCCATGTGCAGGGACCATTCGTGTGGAAGCAGAACTCGACTGAGTCTGTCTGCCCAAGAGTTTTGAATTCCTGGGAGGTATACTGCCAGGAGATGGATTTGATGCTCTCTGGTGAAGGCCCATAATCTTAGAGCTTCATTGCAAAGCGACAGAGAGCCAGTTCCTCCTTGCTTGTTTATGTAAAACATGGCTACCTGATTGTCCGTTTGAATGAGGACTGTCTGGTAGCTGAGGAGGGTATGAAAGACCTTGAGAGCTAGGAACACTGCTCGAAGTTCCAAGAGGTTGATATGAAGAGAGGTCTCTTGTGGGGACCAAGTGCCTTGGGTGGAGAGGACCTGTAGATGAGCTCCCCAACCTGTTTGGGAGGCATCTGTTGTGAGGATTGCTTGGGGCAACAAAGGTTGGAAGGGGGACCCCAGCAACAGATTTTGAGTGGACATCCACCATTGGAGAGACCAGAAGAGACGTTTGGAGTTTGCTATTTGGTCTGAGAGAGCTCCTGAAGCTTGAGTCCACTGGGTGGACAAAGTCCATTGAGCTGCTCTCATGTGTAGGCGAGCATAGGGCACCACATGTACTGTGGAAGCCATGTGGCCTAGTAGTTGTAGCATCTCCCGGGCAGTTAAGTGGCTCTTTGACTGAATCTGGGAGGCTAACTGCACTAGACGTTGGCAACGAGCCTGGGGAAGATAGGCTCTTGCAGTAGTAGTGTCCAACCAGGCCCCTTTGAATTCTAGGGACTGAGTAGGGGTGAGCTGAGACTTTGGGAGGTTTACCACAAGTCCCAGGTATTGCAGAATGCGCCTGGTGCGGTCTAGGGAGATCTGAGCCTCTGACTGGGTTGGAGCTCGGATGAGCCAGTCGTCCAGGTATGGGAAGACAAATATTCCAAGAGTGCGTAGAAATGCAGCAACTATTGCCATGCATTTGGTGAACACTCTTGGAGCAGAGGCTAGACCGAAAGGAAGCACTCTGTATTGGTAATGTTTTCCCTGGAACAGAAAACAGGAATTGTGATGGATGGACATGAGTGTACGCATCCTTGAGATCTAAAGAACAAAGCCAATCCTGACTCTGTAGGTATGGAAGGAGAGTGCCTAGAGAAAGCATCTTGAACTTCTCCTTGCATAGAAATTTGTTCAATTCTCTGAGATCTAGAATGGGTCTGTATCCCCCCGTTTTCTTTGGAATGAGAAAGTAGGGGGAGTAAAACCCTTACCTCTGTTGAAGAAGAGGAACTTCTTCTATGGCCCTCTGGGCCAGAAGGGTGGTTACCTCCTGATCCAGAAGGTCGAGGAGAGATGTGGGAGAATTGAAATGTCTCACCATGGTGAAGGGAGGAAGGTCTGAGAAATGAAGTTTGTAGCCCTCTCTGATGATGGAGAGGGTCCACTGCTCTGATGTGATTTGCTCCCATCTGGGAGCAAAATGAGCTAACCTTCCTGGAATGGTGAGAGGTTCTGGCTGTTGTAGAGCCAGAAAGGTTAAGTTCTCTAGTATCAAGTCAAAAACCCTGAGGGGCTTGGGACTACTGGGTTGCAGCAGCCCCTGCAGGTTTAGGCCTGGCCTGTTTAGGTTGCTGACGCTTAGTAGCAAAGCGACCTGTAGAAGATTGTTGACCAGAAATGGAAGGAAATCTGCCCTTCTTGTAAAAAGACTTTTTAAAAGATTTCTTCTTGGCCGGAGTGGAGGTAGACTTAGAAAGTCTATCCAGAGCAGCATTTTCTGCGTCCATTTGAGTGGCTTTAATTTGCCACTCTTTGCCAAATAGATTTTCACCTGTACAGGGCAGATTTCCTAAACCATCTTGAACCCAGGGTTCTAGATCAGAAGCCTGGAGCCAAGCAATTCTACGAGCAGCTATAGCAATGCCTGAGGCTCTACTGGCACCTTCAAAAGAATCAAAGGCTGCCCTGTTGGAAAACTTTGAAATGTCTTGAGTATGTTTAAGCCAAAGAAGGAACTCATCCCTTTTATCCTCTGGAATAAAAGGGAGAAAGTTGTGCAGTTTTTCTGCAACCTCCTTCAGAAACATACCCATATAAAGGCTGTATGAATTGATTCTGGCAATAAGAATGCTAGCTTGGAAGATTTTCCTACCAAAAGCATCCAAAGTCCTGCATTCTCTTCCTGGGGGAGTAGAAGAGTGTCTTTTGGTACTCTTTATCCTTTTCATAGCTGACTGCACCACAATGGAGTGGTGAGGAAGCTGAGTTTTTTGAAATTCAGGAGAAGGAGGGACACGGTACATAGTGTCCAATCTACGAGAATGAGGAGAAAGGGTGAGAGAAGTCTCCCACAATTCAATCAAATGTTCTTGAAGAATTTCATGAATTGGCAAGGTGACTGCCTCTCTGGGAACCTTAGAGTATCCCAAAATATCTAATTTTTTTGCTCTAGGTTCTTTTTCAGAGGTTACTGAAATAGAGAGTCCTTTAGCTACTTCTATTATGAAGTCTTGAAAGGACAAATCCTCTGGAGGAGACATTCTCCTTTTTGGAGAAGAAGGCTCCTCAGGAAGGGTGAGAGATACTTCAGGGGACTCATCCGATGACTCAGAATCATCAGAAGAATCGAAGTATTGTCTGCTCGATTCTAAAGATCGATAGGCGTATCGATCGGTACTGACATCGGGTGTCCCCGGTACCGGGTCGATACCGAGAAAGAGCCCAGGACAGGGAGCCGGAATCGGTATCCTGGCCGATGTCGATACAGCCTGTACCGGTATTGAAGTTGGTACCGGTACCGGCGCCGGTACCGACAACAGAGCTTGTTGTTGTACCGACGGCATCGCAGTCTTGATGAAAGCCAATATAGCTTGCTGCATGGATTGCACAGTGTGATCCATGGACGCCACAACTGCCTGGATGTCGGTACCGGGAGATTGTGCCGGTACCCCAGAGCAGTCTAACAGGTGATCGGTCGAGGCCGTGCCATCGATGTCAACCTGTAACCCCATAGGAGGAGCTTTGGAAGCCGGAGCTTCCCGCTGGGGTTGTTTGGCTGGGGCAGGATCCTCAAGGGCAAGCCCGGAGGCATCTCGATGCTTAGAGGGAGATTTGCCCTTTGAGGACCTGCTAAAAGTATGTTTGGTTACTCGAGATCCATCAGGAGAGGAAGACCTGGAAGATGTCGATGCTACCGCTGGTGCATCCGTGGGAAACAGCACATGGAGCTTGGCTGCCCGGTTCTGTAACCCTTGTTTAGACATTAGAGAACAGGACTGGCAATCCGGGATGGAGTGTTCAGGCCCCAAACATTTAAGACACCATTCATGGGTATCTGTAACAGAAATTGTACCGCTACACTTAGTGCATTTTTTGAAGCCGGAGGCTGGTTTTTCCATGAGGGAAAGATTCTTGTGGGCCTGGAGGCCTAAGAAGAAAATACACCAAGTGAGGAAAAAAGATAGTAGGTTTTGTTTTTTTTTTTTAAGAAAAGAAAAGAAAAGACCGGCGGTACCGGTCCGGCGTCGGGGAAGGCAGACACACGACCAAAGAAATAAATTAAAATAAAGAACTTCTTCAGCGGTGACAGGAACACGACCTGCTGGCTCCGCAGAAAAGAAGAACTGAGGAGAGTTGGTAGGAAAGGCGGGAAGGCAGCAGGCATGCGCTGTGGGATGCCCCAATGCTTTCATTCTGGGAAGCTGGGGAGCATTCCCGCGCAGGTTCCATCGGTGCCGACGTACCCATATGTGAGGACTTATTCCTTCTTGTTCCTGGAGATAAGAGCATATGGGGGGCTAGGACTAGAAATGGGCTGATGGGGGGGGCTTGGTCTGCAAATGGGTGATGGGCTGGAATAGGACTGGAAATGGGCTGATGGGGGCTGGAATAGGACTGGAAATGGCTAATGGGGGAATAGGACTGGAAATGGGCTGATGGGGGCTAGAATAGGACTGGAAGCAGGCTGAGGGGAGTTGGAATAGGGCTGGGAATGGGCTGACAAGGGGACTAGGATTGGAAATTGGCTGATGGAGGAGTTTGGAGTGGAAATTGGCTGATGGGGGCTGGAATAGAACTGGAAAAAAGCATATGGGGGGGCTAGGACTGGAAATGGGCTGATGTGGGGGCTTGGGAGAATGGGACTAGAAGGAAGCAGATGCTGGGTGGGTCTAGAACTATAAGGGAGCTGATTTTGGAGGAGGACTAGAAAGGGTTGGTGATGGGGAATGAGAATGGAGAGGGGAAAAGATATTTTGTGTGGGAGGGAAGAAAAGTCTACAATGGGCTGGGTATTGGGAGAGTAAGTGGGGATTGAGAATGGAAGGGTGAAATTTGAGTGGATGATAAAGGAATAAGGAAAGAAATGGGGGAAAAAGCAAAAGGGGAAAGATCAGTTTGTTAAAGCAGATATAGAGAGAGAATAGAAAAAAATCTAAAAGAGAAGAAAGGACAAATGGACAGCTCACAGAAGACACAAAGAAACCAGAAGAAAGTGACTGGAGCAATTGCAGCTGAAAAATAAAATCCCAAATAGAAGGTAGAAAAATACTTTTTATTTTGAATTTATTAACTGGACTATGTCAGGTCTGGGAAGTGTTTATTGCTAACATCTTTGCGTTTTTGTTTAGTGCAAGCGGAAATTAATTTATAGTTTTATTTCTCCAGTGTTGTACATTTCAAGTTTGGCTTTTGGGGTTCCCAGTTTAATTATTATCTTCCTATTTCTAAATTGTGATCCCTTGTTCTTTGTGTGGTGACAATCTATGTTCTGCATGTGTAACCAAGTTGAGGTATTCTGTTCATCTTGTTTTTATTTGACAGTCCCACTTGTTCTCTTTCCCCCAGTGAGATGTATTGGTATTCTCTGAGATGTACTGGTTTAATATCTGCAGTGTTGCCTTTTGATAGGTAGGGTTTGGTGCTTTGTGAGTCCTGGCAGTACTGTTATGATACGGTGGATTTGCTATGGTCAGTGTTTATAGTACTTCCTAATGGGCCTGGTGGTTGTCACTGCAATATAGTAATGTAGAAACCTGTTAGTCTTTCTTTATCCAGACACTCATTAAGAGGCATGTTTACTCAAAGCGCATGTTAACATTATGTAAATATTTATGCAAATGAGGTTCCTTATGCAAATGAGGCCCCGCAATTAATCTCTGCACATGGCTCTGCACCCCCCTTGGGCCACCCCTGATTGAGGATGGAGGGGTAAAATTTGAGTGGATGAAAGGAATAAAGAAAGAGATGAAGAAATGAGCAAAAGGGGAAAGATCAGTATGTTAAAGCAGATGTAGAGAGAGAATGGGAAAAAACTAGAAGGACAGACAAATGGACAGCAGACAATGGAGAGCTAGCAGAAGACAAGAAGAAACCAAAAGAAAGTGACTGGAGCATTTGCAACTGAAAAATAAAATGCACAAACAAAAGGTAGAATAATAATTTTTTATTTTGAATTTATTAACTGGAATATGTCAGCTCTGGGAAATGTGCATCTTTAAAGTCTGCATTTTGTTTAGTACAAGAGGAAATCAATTTATAGTTTTATTTCTGCAGTGTTATTGTACATTCCAAGTTTGGCTTTTGGAGTTCCCAATTTAATTATTGTCTTCCTATTTATAAATGGTAATCCCATGTTCTTTGTTTGTTGATGGTCTGTTCTGCATGTGTAACTGAGCTGAGGTATTCTGTTCATTTGGTTTCTATTTGACAGTGCCACTTATTCTCCTTCCCCAGTAGATGATGTATTGGTATTCTCTGAGATGTATTGGTTTAATATTTGCAGTGTTTCCTTTTGATAGGTAGGGTTTGGTGCTTTGTGAGTCCTGGTAGTGCTGTTACGATACGGCGGGTTTGCTCTGGGTTCTAAATGGGCAGTGTTTGTAGTACTTCCTAATGTGCCTGGCAGTTGGCACTGGAGTATAGTAATGCAGAAATCTGATAGTCTTTCTTTATCCATACACTCATTAAGAGGCATGTTTACTAAAAGTTAGTGCATGTTAACATTATGCAAATATTTATGCAAATGAGACCTATTATGCAAATGACACCCCGCACCGAGTCTCCACACATGGCCCTGCACCCCCCTTGGGCCACCTCTGTATCCCTCCACCACTGCCGCTCCCTCCTAAATGGCACTTCCTCCTTTATCGGGGCTGTTTCTCGTATATGCAAAAGATTGAGAAAACTTTAAGGTTCACCCTAATTTGCCCATATGTTTTCCAGAGCAAATTTGCTCTACCATATAAGCTTTATGAATCCACCTCATGATATAGAATGTGGTGGCTAACCTCAAATCTGGCAGCCCTAGGCCTCCCTTGTCCTTTTTCCAATATCAACATGGATCAAATTTGTGGACTTTTGGGGCCCATATAAATTGCTTAATTATGCTTCTGTAATGAAGCACATATTTGTGCTTAAGTGAGATGCTCAGCTGCAAAGGATATAATAATTTGGGCAGCATCACCATTTTACGGGAAGAGGGGCAACTCTTTCCAGTTCTCACCCAAGCTCTTAACCTGAGCTAAATTCTTCTCAAAATCTTCTTATACATAATGGGGTTTGTACTTAGATGTCCTCCAAAATGTTTTAAACACCCCGGGCCCACTTTAGGGGGATAATCACTCCAGCATTCCTCCAGCCTCCTACCTCCTATTGGCAGGGCCTCTGACTTATAATTTACCTTTAGCTCAGAGAAACTATCAAATTCTTCCATAACTTGCATGGTATGTCCCACGCTTTCTCTGACTGTGCTCATGAACAGGAGCATGTCATCTGCAAAGAGATTTATGTGGTACTCTTTCTACGCCCCCCCCCCACCCCCACTCTATCCCTTTAAATTCTGCTGTGCCCGATTTTAATAGCTAGTGATTACAATGCCTGGGTTTAAAAAAGGTTTGTTGGGTTTAAAAAAGTTTTGGACAAGTTCCTGGAGGAAAGGTCCATAAACCATTATTAAAGGAGACCCAGGAAATGTACTGCTTGTCCCAATACAAGCATTGTGGAACCTGTGTTTTCTGGGGAAACTGCTAGGTACTTGTGACCTAGATTGGCTACAGTTGGAAACAGTATATTGGGCTTGATGGACCTTAGTCTGATCCAGTATGGCAAATCTTATGTTCCTATGTACAATGCCAATATAAACAGAAGAGGTGAGAGTGGAGAAGCTTTGCCAAGTCCTTTTCTCTAGCACTGTGCCCTCTGTAAGCTTTCCATTGAGAAATATTTGCACTGTACATGCTCTATAAAAAAACATCCATACCCATTCCATAAATCAATCAAGAGTGGAGGAGTAGCCTAGTGGTTGGGGCAAGGTACTTCAGGCCAGAAGGTCGGGGGTTCAAATCCCACTAGAGGACAGCAACCTTGGGCCGGAAGGACTGGGGATTCTAGTCCCACAGGTGCTCCTTGTGGTCTTGGGCAAGCCACTTAACCCTCCATTGCCCATGTTCCCTGTAAAATAGTTATCTCCAAGTTATAATGCCCTGTTCAATGTAATTTCAGTTTGTTCAATGTAAACCGCACTGATGCAGAATAGCGCGGTATATAAGATAATGTAAATAAATAAATAAATAAACCCCCTATGCCAAATTTAGGCAAAACCCAGAATAAATACTCCCAAATGATTTTATCAATATTTTTTGGCATCTAGGCTAGCTATGATCTTCTCTTTTGCCCAGTCCCGTTTAATCTTATTACCCACAGAGCCTTGAACAGATTTGCAGATATATATCAACGCAAAAGAGGAAGGCCAGCAACGAGACGGATCGATGCAATAACAGCAGCTACTGGTGCCAGTCTGTCAACAATGAGCTGCCTAACTGAAAACTGAACACAATTTAGGACAACTATCCAGAGGGTCGCCATGAGTCGACACCAACTCGATGGCACTTAACAACAACAAACATCTCCCCTGAACAAAACCAACTTGATTTTCATGTATTGAGCTAGGAATTATCCCATTCAACCTACTGGCTAGCACTGAGGCCAAGATCTTAATATTCTGATTTAATAAGGAAATCAGCCTATAGACCACCAATTGTTCCCTGTCCCGCCCCAGCTTGAGCAATATCACTATGTGGGCCCTGTTCTACCAATCCCCAAAGCCCTGAGCCTCCACTGTTTCCTACCCAATTTGTTACAGAAAAGCTACAATTAAGACTTCTAAGACCCAATATGCAGCGGCAGTGACTAGCAGATCGTTATAGCATAGGTAGCCGCCATTGCTGAATGTTAAACCTGGACATTCAATGCTGGGGTCATATCAGGCCTCAGCATTGAATATCCGGGTTGCTCGGATTTGCAGGAAGCTAACCGGGCAGTGGCAATATTCAGCCACTGCCTGGTTAGTTCCTGCAGTGAAAGTAAAGCCAGCCTTTGCTGTGCCTTACTTTCGCCATGTAGCCATAACCAAGCAGCAACCGAATATTGCCACTGCTGGTTATGGCCTACTGCTGCCCTGGAACGGCTCGATGTTAACCAATTAGCATCGGGGCATGCATCAGCAGCGCTCATGAATATTCAGTGGCACTAACCATGTCAGTGCTACTGAATATCCCAGATAAAGGGAGTACCATGGTCTGCTAACTGTGTTACTCCCTTTGAATATTGGGCCCCATCTGCCAAGCTTAAGTTTCTTTATTGTCCTTATTTTTCTGTGGTCAAGAGTTGGCTTAAATATTCTGCCCGTTCTGGTGTCACCATTCATAAGGGCTGGTCAATAGAAAAGCTCTCCTGACTCTTCCTGGATTGGTCTTGGGTGTACAATTTCTTGTAGTAGTCCACAAATTGTCGGGCTACTCCCTTGGCTTCTTTATGGAGCAGTCCCTGATCATCTTTAATTTTAGTAATCACATACTTCACATTGCTTCTGCTTGGTTCTCTGATCCCCCTGCCTCCCTGCTTCAACCCCTGCTGACCATCATTAATTCCAGTTTGTCCTCGGGTTCTTTCCCTACTCCTTGGAAACATGCCACAGTTCGTCCTCTCCTAAAACAACCTACCCTGGATCCCTCCGTCCCTGCTCACTATCGCCCAGTATCCAATCTCCCTTTCTCTTCCAAACTCTTAGAAAAGGTGGTCTTTTCACAACTTTCTCACTATCTTGCTTCCACACTGTTCTTGCATCCTAGACAATCCGGCTTCAGACCTGGTTTTAGTGTCGAGTCCACAATCACTGCTGTCTTGAATGAAATCCATACTTCTCACGATCAGGGTCACATTACCCTAGCAGTATCACTTGATCTTTCGGCGGCTTTTGATCTGGTGGATCACGCTCTTCTTCTTTCTCGTCTTCGGGATGCGGGTATTCGTGGTTCAGTCTATCACTGGTTTCATTCATTTCTCTGTCATCGGTCTTTTGCTGTCTCCTCCTCCCACTCACTTTCTAGTCGTCTTTCACTCCCTTGTGGTGTCCCTCAGGGCTCCATCCTGGCTCCTTTACTATTTAACATTTTCCTTGCCCCACTGGCGCTAATCATTCAGCAAGCCGGGATCTCTAGCTACTTCTATGCAGACGATATTCTTCTGTTGCATCATACTTCCTCGTCCCACCCCGAAATATCACCTCTGGAAAACTGTTTATCTACTATCTCTTCTTGGCTTTCTTCTAACTGTTTGGTGCTTAATGTTAGTAAAACAGCTGCAATCTGGTTCCCACATGCCTCTCCTGCCCCGTCTCTTGCTCCATCCCTTGCAGGTGCCACCATTACTGTAGTACCTAAGCTTCGCTACCTTGGGGTGTTTCTTGACAGCGCTCTTAGCTTTCACGATCACATTTCTCACGTTTCTCGGTGTTCTTTTCTTTGTCTTCGGCAAATTCGTGCCGTTCGTCCCTTTCTGTCCACCCAGGCCCTCACTACTCTTCTCCTTTCCTTGGTTATCACAAGATTAGACTTTTGTAACACTATTTTCGCTGGTCTTCCTCAATCCCAAAAACATCGTCTTCAATTGATCCAAAACACGGCTGCTCGCATGATTCTCCACGCTTCCCCACGTGACCATGTTACCCCCTTACTTTATCATCTCCACTGGTTGCCACTAGACTATCGGATACCATTTAAACTTCTCACTCTAACTCACAAAGCCATTTATCACTCAACTCCTGCTTACCTTTCAGATTTATTGACTTACCACAACCCCTCCCGTAGTCTTCGGTCTATCCACATTAACCGTCTTCACCTTCCAGCACCTTCCAAAGCTCATTTACAATCCACCAGAAAATCTGCATTTTATTATTTAGGACCCTCCCTATGGAACTCTCTCCCTACCCACCTCCGTACAGAAGAATCCTATCCCAAGTTCCGTTCCCTTCTCAAAACTCATTTTTTTTCACTAGCTTTCCCCCCCTGATAACCTCTTCTCTGTTTTTCTGTCTGTGTGTTCTCTGCCTTGACTCTTCTCTGTGCTATTAATTATTGTAATTTCTTTTCCTTCTGTTAAACCTTGATTTTATTTGTAAACCGCCTCGATGTTATGGGAGGCGGTATAGTAAATGCAATGTAAACAATAAACAATTGTGTGGCTTCACCAGGTTCCCTAACAATTTTCCCTCCTAATTCCCCCCACTTATGGAGTTTGTATTTATAAAACTCTTTGCTGCATTAATTCATCCACCCTCTTCTATGCCACAATTATTGTTTGTCTTCTATCCTCTATCATGCATGTGATATATTCCCTTCAAATCTTGAATTGCTTGCAACAACTCCTTTTTCTAATCCCCACTGTGTAGGTTATAATTTAGCCTTGCAGTACTGCTTTTGTTTCCTCCCACTAGACCATAGCGCTAACATTTTCTATCCTATTTTTTTCCTTCTCAAGGAAGGCATGGACGTTTGTCTTGTTACCATGTGGAGCTTGAATTTCATAACCTCTCCTTCCCTAAGTACAGCATTCTCAGGCTTATTACTACTGCGGAGTGATTTGAAAGCATAGGTGCATCTATCCATGCCATTTCCAACTGTTCTGATATTAAAAAGTAGTCTAGGCATGTATATGCTATTACCACTATTTATCATTTGTAATTTATGGGTCCCTAGATAACGGGTAAACTCCACGCATCTATTAACTCTAATTTAGAACTCAGAAAATTGACGCCCCTCTTAGCATGATCTTTTCTTGGCACCTTTATCTGTTTGCATTCCACTAAGGGGTCTGCTGTCATCTTGAAATCCCCTCCAGTAAATAACTTATTTTCTCTGTGAACAAGCAGGAAGAAGTCTTCACGTATGGGTGACATCCCCCAATGGAGCCCCTGTGCGGGAACGCTCCCCAGCTTCCACCAGAAGTTTTAGGGAGCCTTCATCATGCAAGCATACCTGCCTTCCTGCCCACCACGGCGCTATCTTATCCCCAGTTCACTTTTTCTGCGGAGTCCCATGGATGTGCTCCAGTGCAATCCAGAAAAAGCTGTTTTTTCCCTTCAGGGTGCTGTTTTCTTTCTGCATTTTTTTTGCTGCCTTTCATTGCTCCCTTGCTTTTTTTTCTTCGCTTTCCTGGGCTTTTTTCTTTCACCGCTGCCGGTATTGAACTCTCTGACCTTGCAGAGGCTGTTTTTCTGGCAATGTCGAAACCGACCAATGGTTTAAAAAAATGCACTTATTGTGCATGCACCATCTCTGTGATGGACCGTCACAGCTGCTGCCTTCAATGTCTTGGCCCTGACCATGAGCCCTCGATGTGCATTCTGTGTTTACAGATGACTAAGATGGGTCTCAAGGGCCGTGAGAAGCAGTACGAGTCCATTTTTGGACCCTCAGACTCGGCATCATTAGCGTTGGCATCGACGTCCACGAGGGGCTCTGCCGAGGCATCGGCTTTGTAGGGTGCTCATGCTCACTTGGAGCCAAGGGGCTGTGGTGGCCTGGAGTGAAGGATCTCCCTATCAGAGCTGCAGAAGGATTTGTCATCTGCCTCATCAACCAAAGGGGGTGGCCAGAGACCATGCTAAGCATCGGCATCGGCATCAGAACCCCTCTCGGCATGATACCAGGGACAGTGGATGGGAGCAGCCTGCCAAGGTGCTCCAGTGGGAGGATGAGAATCCCAAGGCCCCAGAGGGCTACTGGCTATCTCCCAATTTTCTGACCATCGTGGAGCCCCTGTGCGGTGCCAGAGTTGGCAGCCAAGGTTGCTGTACTGGCCTCGACGTCCTCAGAGACTGCAGCACTTGTTGAGTGCCTTTGGGCCCTCCAGGCACACATGACGGCTCTCTTGGCTGCACCGGTGCCAGTGGCATCGGCACTCCCCCCCCGTGGCATCATCACAGGCCATGTAGCTGATCCTTGAGACATCAGATTGGCAGTCAGAGTCTACCCCAGTCCCAACTGCAATGTCCTTGTCAAGTGTCTCTGGTTCCGTTGTCCTGCTGGAGGCCGGAGTCACTGCTGGAGCAGAGCCAACGCCAGGCAGAGACAAGAAGGTATTCTGACGTCCTCTCGGAGTCTGACTGATGGTTGGGAGATGGAGGAGTCGTCCCTGGTCACTGAAAGGGAGTCTGACATCCCCTCGGAGCTATCCCTCCATATGAGCACCAGAAGTCACCCCTGGAGGATATGTACTTCCAAGATTTTGTCTGAGATATGGCCAAGGACATTTCCCTCTTGCTGGAGGTGGAGGACGAACCGAGGGCTGACGAACTGGAGATCCTCCAGTACCTCTTGGCCCCGAAGGAGGCCATGCTCCTTGGATCTGAAGGATGCATACACATACATCCTGATCCACCCCTCACACAGAAGATACCTGTGTTTCATGCTGGGTGGTTAGCGCTTTCAGTAACAGATGCTACCCTTTTGCTGCCCTAGCAATAATTGCCGCTTACCTCCAGACCTTGGGGGTTCTTCATCTTTCCTTATTTAGAAGACTGGCTGATAAAGGCTTCCACACCTGACGGCATGCAGCACTCAGTGCACCTGACGACAGAGGTGCTCGAGTGACTCGGGTCTGTGGTCAGCTACCCAAAGTCTCACCTGCAGCCATTGCAGCAGCTAGAATTCATCGTGGTCCTCCAGGAAACCATTCGGGCCTGAACCTTCTTCCCAAAAGACTACTTGCAGTATCTCATGGAAGTGGTCTCCGCCATCCACTAAAAGTGTTACACAACGGCAAGAGGGATGCTGCATATGTTAGGCCACATGGCCTCCACAGTGCATGTGACCCCCTTGGCCCAGCTCCAGATGTGCCAGGCTCAGTGGACTCTGTCTGCTCAGTGCAAGCAGGCCATGGAACAAATGGTGATGGAACCGATCAGGGAAAATTCAATGCTGGATTTAGTACTCACCAACGGAGATAGTGTGTCAAATGTCTGGGTCGGTGCCCATGTGAGAAGCAGCGATCATCATATGGTGTGGTCTGAGATAAAAACCAAGGCAGAGTCCAATCTCAGCAAGTTCAAAGTCCTAGACTACAAAAACACTGACTAGTAAAATGGCCAAATGCCTGAAGGAGAAGTTGGCAGGGTGGGAGGAGGCAAGGGAAGTGGAATTGCAGTGGGCTAAACTAAAGGAGGCAATAAAAGGAGCAACAGATAGATATGCAAGGAAAGTAAATAAAAACAAGAGGAAAAAGAAACCTATTTGGTTCTCCAAAGAAGTGACTGCACAAATAAAGGCAAAAAACACAGCTTTCACGAAATTCATAAGTTCACAAACAGAGGAACACAGAAAAGAATACAGGATAAAGCTAAAAGAGACAAAAAGAGAAATAAGGATAGCAAAATCAAAGGCAGAAGAAAAGATGGCTAAAGATCTGAAGCGTGGAGACAAAACTTTTCTCAGGTATACTCGGGGGAAGATGAAGATCAGAGGTGGAATCACAAGACTCAAAAGTACTGAGAACAGATTTGTGGAAGTGACATTGAAAAAGCGAACATGCTAAACAAATACTTCTGTTCTGTTTTTATTAAAGAAAATCCTGGAGAAGGACTACCTGTGACTGACAAATATACCAATAGGAATGGAAGAGATACTACACCATTCACAAAAGATGATGTGTTTGAACAGCTTGCAAAACTGAAAGTGGACAAGGCCATGGGACTGGATGGGATACATCCCAGGATAACGAAAGAGCTCAGAGAGGTTCCTGCAGGGCCTTTAAAGAATGTTTTTAATAGATCCTTGGAGACAGGAGAAATTTCACAGGACTGGAGAAGGGCTGATTTGGTATTTCTTCACAAAAGTGGTGATAGGGAAGAAGTGACAAACTACAGGCCAGTAAGCCTTACCTCGGTGGCGGGAAAAGCAATGGAGGTGCTCCTGAAAGAGAATAATTGACTGTCTCGAAACAAATAGGTTGCAAGATCCAAAGCAACATGGTTTTACTAAAGGAAGATTATGCCAAACACATCTGATTGAGTTCTTTTACCTGGGTGACCACAGAACTACAGTAGATCAAGGGCATGTGATGGATGTGATATACCTAGGTTTCAGCAAAGCCTTTGATACTGTTCCTCATAGGAGGCTTATCAATAAACAGAACAGCCTGAGGATGAGTCCCGAGATGGTGAACTGGACCAGAAATTGGTTGACTGACGGATGACAGAAAGTGATGGTAAATGGAACTCACTCAGATGAAAGGAAGGTGATTAGTGGCGTGCCCGAGGGATCGGTCCTGGGACCAGTACTAGTCAATGTATTTGTGCATGATATTGCTGAAGGACTGAATGGAAAAGTCTGTCTTTTTGCAACTGACATGAAAATTTGCAACAGAGTGGACACACCTGAGGGAGTGGATAACATGAGGAAAGATCTACAAAAAGCTGGACGAATGGTCTAATGCTTGGCAGTTAAGATTTCATGTGAAGAAGTGTAGTGTCATGCACTTGAGATGCAGAAATCCAAGGGAATTGTATACGATAGGGAGTGAGAGGTTGGTGTGCACGGACCAGGAGAAGGACCTTGGAGTGATTTTTTTCTTCTTCTGAGGATCAGTGTGACAGAACAGTGTGACAAGGCGGTGGCCAAAGCCAGAAGGATGCTGGGTTGCATTCAGAGAGGAATTATCAGCAGAAAGGAGGAGGTACTAATGCCACTGTACAAGTCGCTTGTGAGGCCTCACTTGGAATATTCTGTTGGGTTTTGGAGACCATATCTCACAAAGGATATAAAAAGACTGGAAATGGTTCAGAGGAAGGTGACCAAAATGATTTGTAGCCTGTGCTAGAAAACATATGAGAAAAGACTTCTCATACAGACCTTTAAATACTTAAAGGGCATTAATGAACGAACAAATCTTTTTCCAAGACAGCGAAGCTGTAAAGCTAGAGGGCATAACATGAAACTGCAAGGGGGTAAACTGAAAGGGTGGTGGATGCTTGGAATGCCCTGCTGATGGAAGTGGTGGGAGAAAATACAGTGACAGAATTCAAAATGGCATGGGACAGACACAGTGGATCCCTTTATAGCAACAGGATGAAATCAAAATAAACATAACTATCTCTTATTTCTCAACAAATAGGGGTGACCTGCATGTAGCAGTGGATACACCCCTAAACAAAGGCATGGGGAGGGGTGACCCGCATGGAGCGGCAGGTGCACCTACTCTTGCCACCTTGCTGGGCAGACTAAATGGACCATGCTGAACTTTATCTGCCATCATATACTGTACTATGTTACCTTAGGGATCGTGTGGCAGTTACTGCACCCCTGGTGGAGTCTCTGAGGTGGTGGCTAGAGCCACAGCACCTGCTCCGAGGCCTCCCCTTCCAGTTGATGCCACCCCACCAGATGCTTACCTAGACTGGGACATGCCCCTGAATGGCCTGCGAATGCAGGGCCTCTGGTCCGAGCAGGAGAGCTTGCACCAGATCAACTTTCTGGAACTGTGGGTGATTGTGAATGTCCTCAGGGCCTTCCAGCAAATCAAGTAGTCCTCATTCAGATGGACAACCAGGTGGCAATGTTCTACATCCACAAGCAGGGGGACATGGGCTCCTACCTCCTGTGCTGGGAGGTGGTACGCCTTTGGAAATTCGCAGTGGCCCATGGCATGGAACTATGGGCGATGCCTTCCTCCTGAACTGGAGGGAGTGTCTGCTTTACACATACCCCCTGATTCTGCTGATAGCAAAGACGCTTCTCAAGTTCCAAGCAGACAAGGGGACCATGATCCTCATTGCCCCGTACTGGCCCAGGCAGCTGTGATTCTCCCTGCTGCTCCGGCTCTCCTGTTGGGAGCAGATCCAGCTGTGTTGGGATCCTGACCTCGTCTCTCAGAGGGTGGGACCCTGCTGCACCCACACATTCAGCCTCTGGCCCTCATGGCTTGGATGCTGAGCGTGTCTGTGCTCAATTTGCCGGGAGAGATGATGAATGTCCTCCTGGCCTCCCCACAGGGATTCCACCCGCTACTCCTATGCCTTCAAGTGGCACAGGTTCTTGCTGTGGTGTGCAGAAAGGGCACTGGACCCTTTCTCATGCTCGATGGATTACCTCCTGCATCTCTCCAATTCGGGCCTCAAGTCCAAATCTGTTTGAGTGCATGAGTACAAATGGGGCTGACCATTGGGGTTTAGAAGGGAGGCCCATCTGGCTCTTTTCATGCGGGGTTTGCTCCTATCGAAGCCTCCCATCAAGCCCCCACCAGTGGCATAGGACATGAATGTGGTCCTGGGACAGTTACTGTCGGCACCCTTTAAGCCACTCGCTACCTGTCCGCTGAAATTTCTGACCTGGAAGGTTTTCTTTCTTGTGGCGCATACCTTGGCTTGCCGAAACAGTGAGGTTCAGGCTTTGGTGGCTCACTCGCTGTACACTATGTTCCACCATAACCAGGTTGTGCTCCACATCCTCCCGCACTTCTTGCCTAAGGTAGTATCGGCTTTCTACCTCTACCAGTTGGTGGTACTGCCCACATACTTTCCTCAACCTCATGCCAACAGGGAGGAGGCCCAACTGCACATGTTGGATTGTAGGCATGTGCTGGCCTTCTACCTTGAGTGGACCAGTTTTCACTGTCGCTCTTCGCAGCTATTCATTTATTATCATCCTAACAGGTTGGGCATGGTCATCTCCAAATGCACACTGTCCATCTGGGTAGTGGATTGCATATCCTTTGCCTATGCTTAGACAGGACTGAGCCTTGAGGGTCATGTCAGGGCCCAGAATGTCCAGGCCATGGATACATCCGTGGCCAATCTGCACTCAGTCTCAGAGGAGATCTACAGGGCTGCCATATGGTCTGTCCACACCTTCACAGCCCACTACTGCCTGGATGGGTATTCCCGGCGAGAAAGTAACTTTGGCCAAACTGTACTCTGGCATCTCTTTGGGACTTAAGTTCAACTCTTTCCCACTGGCCCTTCTGTCTGTTCAGGCTAAGGAAAGAGTCGTCCTGATGCTGATGTCCTCTATGGACTGAGTCGGTCAAGTCCCGAAGGGAGACTACATCTGCTGCTTTTCTTGGCCCTTGTTGCCCCTGTTGAGCTAGTTTTTCGTGTTTGGTAGCTTATAGCTTGGGAGTCCCATATGTGAGGACTTCTTCCTGCTTGTTCTTGGAGAAAGTGTAGTTACTCATCTGTAGCAGGTGTTCTCCGTGAACAGCAGGAATAAGTCTTCACAACCCTCCCACCTCTCCGTGGAGTTGTTTGGCTACTAGCTTTTGTATTATACGGAGGATAATATGGCACCATGGTGGGTGGGAAGTAGGCAGGCAGGCAGGCATGCGCGATGGAGGATCCCAGAAGCTTCCAGCAGAAGCTGGGGAGCGTTCCTGCAAGAGGGCTCCATTGGAGGATGCCACCCATACATGCAGACGTATTCCTGCTGTTCACAAAGAACACCCGCTATAAGTTAATAACTATGCTTTGTGTATGCCACTACTTTCGCTATTGGGGTTAAAAAAAACCCCTCATGGTTATAAACATTGGGGATATACACATTATACAGCAATACCCTCTGACCATTCAAACACCCCAGCAGAGGCACATACTGACCCTCTGGATCCTGTATTATTTTATAAACCTCGAATGCAGTGCCCTTGTCTTGTTAATAAACTCCCCCCCCCCCTCCCTTTGCCTACTTATATAGGCTGAAAATGCTATTTTGCCTACCCATCCTCTTTTTTAAGTTTCCTGTGTTCCGCATTAGTTAAGTGGATTTCTTGAAAGAATACAATATGTGCTTCTGTCTTCTTACAATAATTTAGTTCCTTGGTCCTTTTAAGGGGGGGAATGCAGCCCCGCATACATTTAGAGTTATCAAAAGTGTATCAGCCGCTAACATCGCTCCCTCACGCTATCTCAACCATGCATTTTCCTCCACACACCCTCCAGAGGCCTCCCAGCCAAGCCTCCATTGCCTCTAATATCTTATGGTCTAAATTCATTAGTATCCTTTCCAGTGACACCTCCCTTACATTCTCCATTCCCTCCCCCTCTGTTCATTTCTTTATCCTTCTGGCTGCTCGTTCTTCCTTCACTCTCTGTCTTGTCCCCTTCCCCTCTCTTCTTAGCCCCCCTTCTTCCAATCAGTCACTCACATCTCACTCAGCCTATTTATTCATGCTCCAGTGGGCTTCCCTGTGGTCTCCTTTCTTTAATGAAACCACAAGAGCCCAAATCCCTCATTTATACCCATGCCACCCTTATACTTTCCCTCCATGCTTATTCCCCTAACTCTTAATTCTTGCCAGACCACTATCCTCCCCCCTCTCTTCCTCTCCCCCCATCAAGTTCAGTCCTGCTGCACAAGTTGGGTCCTCCAACCAGGGCTGGTCCAACCAGCAAACAAACTAGGCAGTTGCTTAGGGCAGCAACCTCTGGCAGGGGGGAAGAGCAGGACGTTCAAAGCTAAACAATAGGTTTTGACAGATGGGGGGGGGGGGGTGTAAAGCTTAATGTTTTCCTAGATTGACAAGGCCTTGAACCAACTCTGGGTCCAGCCCTGCCTCCAACTCTGCAAATTTACTCACCCATGACCACTTCCTTCCTTCTAAGAACACAGGTAAAGGCTTCCATATGGGCTCTAATTGTGGTCTTCCTGCATGCCTATCCTTTCTCACTGACTCCAAGCCGAGACTTATGATCTGCTCAAATTGCTACAATTTAACCTGGATCTTAGATCAAATGTATCTGAACAGGAATATTCACAGGGGACAGCCTGACCACCAACATTATGTATGGGCCATGAAGTCTGGGCTTGAGAAGCATTAGGTGGACTTGCAGGTCTGTTGCATGGTTTCTCTTTTTTCTCTAATGTAGCATGCTTATAATGATCTACATCTGTATACATGTCAATACGTGATTGCCAATGTTCCTGCAAAGCTGTGTGGGACTTCTCCACATGTGCTGCTGTCAGTGGGGGGAGGTGCTGTGATATCACGTTTTCAGTCACAATGAGCAGGCAATGACTATTTCTCAGAACTAAAAAAAGTAATAGCACAGTACCTTCCCTCACTGACAAACTGCGTGGGAGTCCTCTGCCCACACAGCTATCGGACACATTGATGATGGTTTTGTGTCTCTCTCTTTTCTCACACTTTTTTCCAACAATTTTATAATTCCCATACAGAAAAAGCAAAGGAACTTTGCCACAGTAAAATGTATAAAATAAGCACGCTAAATCGAGAAAAGTCACTAAACTTGCAAAAACATTCTGTAGTCCAGACATAAGATAGGGAGAGCCAAAAACAAAACGAATCATTATCAAGAAAAAAAGTGTAATATCAGTAGGACACCATCATTATTAATTAAGTGCCTCCTTATTCCTTAAAAAGCCAGGTAATATAAAAAACAAAAAAAACTTCAAGCAGATTCTGTATTCAGCAAAAATGATTTAAACTGAGAAGGATCAAATAAGGCGTAGATGTTCGCCTGATACCGAACTACGCATTTACAAGGGAATCATTTAAAAAAAAAAAAAAAAGATGCTCCAGTCCACCCAGCCTAGGTTTAAGCTTGAGAAAAGGTTTTCTCCGAACTTGCATACCCTTAGCCACGTCAAGGAACATTGTCACCGTCTGCCTACAAAAGGCAATCACTCTAAAACATATAATAACTCACAAACAAATTACAGTAGTTTTATCAAACTCTGAGCTCAATAGCACCACCAGTGTTGGTCTGCTGTATCTATATATTATCTGATGAGGACTCTAGAAACGCTGAAAGATCTAGACTATCTGTCGATAAAATGCTATCCCCCAGCTCCTCCTTCAGCTTCTTGCCTTTTGTCCTTAGTCATATAATACACTGAGAGACCACAATCTCTTTAGGCTTGAATATCTTTTTCTTGGCCCCCATTAAGAAATAAACCAAAGGCAGAAAACTGAAGGAAATAACTCCAAAAGGGGCCAGAGAACAGAAAGCAGTTAGGAGCAACTTAACAAGCATCCAGTTGCAACACTCTCTAGCACCCCTCCCCCATCCGAACTAAAAAGATTTCAGACCATTCAAAATACTGCAGTCTGCATCCTCTGCCATGCCAGTAAATTTGACAATGTCACACCACTTCTGTTTCAACAACCCTGGCTACCCATTCACTACCACATCAACTACAAACTTCTTACCCTGACCCACAAGGTCCTGTATACAGATACTCCATCTTACCTATCTTCTATGATCACTTTTCATGCCTCAGCTAGAGCCCTCTGCTCAGTCGATGACAACTGGCTAGACGTTCCCCCAGCTTCTCGTGCTAGACTGCAAAGCGCCAGATGCACAGTATTTGTTTTCGTAGCTCCTACCCTTTGGAATTCCCTTCCCTTTGCCTTGCTTACAGAACTATCTTACAAAGCCTTCAAAGTCACTTTAAAAACATCATTTTAATAAGGCGTTTCATGACAGATCCAGGGCTGGCCCGTCCACCAGGCAGTTGCCTAGGATGGCCAACCCGGGTGGGTGGCTTTGTGCTGCCGTGTTGTTGCCTGTGGCAGGCCATGGTCTTTGGCACACTTGACCTGTCACTTCTCATCTCCCTCCAACGCAACTTGCTGTTGGAGGGGAGCCAGAAGCAGCAAACCATATTAAACTGCTGCCACCATCCCCCCTCCCCTCCAAGACAGAATTGGCAGCAGCAGGGTGACTCAGTGGAGGTGGCACGGCCAGGGTTTCTGCCTGGGGCAACAGAAACCCTTGGGCTGGCTCTGGACGGATCACACACAGTGCGACAGTGGGCCAGTACCTGCAACTCACAACCTGCAATCTCTCACCTATAGCTCACAATTGCAGTTTGTACTACATGTTTATTGCCTCTCTAGTCTCTACTTTCTCTTTTCTCTCTATCTCTTTCCTTTACGATTTGTAGTTTCTTTCTGGTACTTTTCTAATTACAGAACTTTTATCGTAAACCGCCCTGCTGTTCCTTCAAAGGGCGGTATATTAAGAAAAACAATAAACCACTCTTTTCTATTCTAAAATTTTAAACTATTCTTTTTGAATGATCACTTGTATAGCATGTGCTGCTGAAGTAATATATTAAATCAATTTTCCAACTGGCCAGATTTACTTTAACCGTTGAGGGTAACTGAATAAAAAATTCTTATGAAAAATGCACAAATAAACAATCAGGGACAGTGAAGCCTTGATGCTTACAAGTTTGGTGTGTGCTAATTCAGTCTCTGCGTGTATACCAAACTCAAACATAAAATATTAGCCTGGCATGGCACATGCCATACTGCATGCAGTTCTGGTGCCCTCTCCCATTTCTAGAAAGGGCACCTAGGAAAGGTCAAAAGAGGGCAACAAAGATGAACAGGAGCATGTAATAACCTCAATATGATGATGAGAAATTTTAAAACTAGGGTCCTGATATTCAAAGACATTTACACGGTTTACAGACTTGCAAACCATCAAATGGTGCTTTAAAGGGACATTCAGCAGTACTTACACAGTTACTGCTGCTGAATATCCACCAGTTCCACCGCTACACGGCCCAGTGCTAACCGTATAGAAAGGGGGCATGATGTGGGTAGTCTGGAGCAGCGTGGAGGTGGCAGCGGTGATACTGAACCGCTGTCCGGTTAGCGACAGGTGAGGAAAGATAGGCATGGGAAAAGCTGACCTCTCTTTACCTGTGGGAGCTAACCAGGCAGCGATTCAATATTGCTGCTGCTGCCCGGTTAGCTTCTGTGCCATATGGCGTGTTGTGGCAGACCCGGATATTCAATTCCGGTAGCTGGATATGGCCCTGGCATTGAATATCTGCGGTTAAAGTTCAGCGGCGATGGCTATGTGCTTTAGAGGCGCAAAGCCATCATGATGAATAGTGAGCTCTAGGCTTCTAGCTTTAAAAAGCAATGGCTCAGGGGAAATATGATAGAGGTAGTAAAGATGAGAAGAATGTAAACAGGGAACTCTTACGGTGAAATAGCGAATACTACAAGAACTAAAGTGCACCTAATGCAACCAGATCTAGAACAAACAAGGAAATGCTTCTGAACCCACATTGTAAAACTCATTAGTACAGGACACTATGTAGGTGGACAACATAACTGGGTTCCAAAAGAAATTAGATACATTAGTAGAAGACAAATCAAACAGATTATTCAATATAAATGTCAAGGTTGTCACTGTGAGTTCAATGCATGGCTGATAGAAAAGAAGGATAGAACTGGGGATGGACAACTCTACAAATGTTCTGCTCCTTAAACAATTCCTATAAGTACTGGCTGCTTTTCATTTCTGGAGACAGGACAGTGGTACTGGATCAACCCTTGACTTGACCTAGTTTGGCAATTCTTTCCATAGAGTGTCCAACATTCTGTAGCAACAACTTTTTCCAAATTGCACAACAGTATCCAGTAGGTGGAAGAAACAAGACAATTTGATGACCTATGGTTACCTCATTACCTTTCCCCTAGTCTGGAGCTATTATCACTTAGCAAGAAAGCCCTACCCTCATCGATATGCACAGATAGCAAATGGCTCTCGTGCCATATCATCACCATCACTGCTTTAAATCCTGGATTTTGCTGCCAGCTCTTCTATTGAGACACAAACAAGCTTAATCACATTCTGTGAACCATGATCATGCTCCCTCTATAATGGGCCAGGAGCCAACACATCTCTCTGGTAAGGAAGATTTTTTCCAGCAAATCTGACTGCTCTCACTATCGACAAGAGATTTCTCAAAGCAAGTCTTCTAGTTCTTCTAAGTAGCATTTGTCAGATATTTCACTGGTTCCTATATTCGGTGCAGAATAGAGCACATGAGATAACTAGTTATGTTTCAGCTGGCCACCTTAGGCTCAGTTTCAGCTAACACCTGGGATGACTAGGTGATTACGACCAAAATTAGGCCTTAACCTAGCTGTCTACAACACAGGCAGCCAGAGCTGTGCATGCCACAGCAGTGCCAAGGTTAGCATTAAATAACTTTAGTTCCACAGCCAAACCCTTCCTGCCAGGGAAATTTCATCCAGGAGATCTAGCTGCTTAAATCTGTAGCTAGGTGGCTAGATACCTTTGAATATAGGTCCTTATATTACTACAGAAAGATATATACTATAATAAAATAAACATAGAAAAGTGTGTGTTATTAGTTATCATATTTCCCAATGCACCACATGGTTTCCCAGAATAGTACCCTGGTTGCCCTAACCTAAAGACTGGAAGACTCAAGAAATTGGCATAGGAAAACAGGGTAATTGGCCATTAACCTGCTCATAATTTCAGAACTAGAGCAGGCTAATGACGATTAATCCCCTTTTTCTTCTGATAACTAGCATTATAAATCCATAGCCCATAGGGGCCCACGTGGCTGTGCCCTGCTATTATATTTCATGCAGTGCTCTGTTTGACCTGCTCTTTTGTCATTGAATGAATGTTTTATCTGCTTCCAATGGACACTTCATATAATTATGGTAATAAAGTGGGTCTTCATAGGGATCCTGATAAATTCATTTATCAGAGACAATATTGTAGCAGTGTTTATATAAATGACTCTTGGAGCATTTAGCCTCAGAGCGAAGTTTTGCAACAGGAAGGAAGATACAGAGATAGGTATGAGCTCTGCGATAAGAAATTACACAATAAGGGCAAAGGGAACATAGAAGATTAGTTATGCAGTCTTTCATTTTTAGTGACAAGTCAAACTCTAAAACATGGTCATAAAATGGAGTAGAAATATCTTGCTTCCAGGGAAATACCTACTGTACTTGAATGGAATTTGCCTTGAGCTCTACCAATGAAAAAAGTGTGAACTAAATATAATTAAAAGTTTAGTAACTGTTTTACAGCCTGGTACTTTACTTCTCCTGTACTGATATAGAGCACTTCATTATTTCATATGGAAGCACATGGTGCTGATTGGCAGAGTGAAGCAATATATTTGAACGCCTCAATAAAAAGCTGAAGAAGATATTAAGGGATGTGATGGTCCTAGAAATCCAGAGGACAGGACCTTGTGTGGGAAAATAGTGTTTACAAATATTACATCCACAGACACAGCTATAATGTGGGGATAATCTTATAAGGAGCTGTGTACAGACACATGCCATCTACATGCGCAATAATACATTTTCAATGATTTATGTGCGTAGATGGGCCTTTGTCTGCATACTTTAGCTGAGTTCTCTTCTGTAAGTATACATGTAAGACTGATGGTTCGTATTTTCACTGTGGGTGTTCAGATAGGAAGAACTTGGCCAGAGCACACAGTTACAAGAGTATTTTATAAAATATAGATGATGCCCATGTTACATATGTACAAAAATTTACACCTGCCATAGGGCTAGGGTAAGTGCTTGGGCCAAGATTTTATGTAGGGTTTTGGTCATTTACAGCTCAATTTTATAAAAGTAAAGTATGTGTATACTTGACTTTATAAAATAGATGCAAAATATGTGGTTTTAATGTAGATGCACCTTCTAAAATTATACTCTGAAGGTGTGTAAAAAAATAGGGGTAAATTGCATGGAGCAGCAGGTACAACCATGAATAAATGCACAGAGGGAAATAACCTGCACAGAGCGGCGCAGTACATAAGATATGTTATCATGGGTCAGGTCAAAGGTCCATCAAGCCCAGTATCATGTTTCCAATAGCGGCCAATCCAGGCTATAAGTACCTGTCAGATTCTCTAAAAGGTACACAGATTCCATGCTGCTTATCCCAGGGGTAAGCTGTGGATTTCCCTAGTACTCTTTAATAATGGTTTATGGACTTTTCCTCCAGGAACATGTCCAAATCTCTTTTAAACCCAGCTAAAACTAACAGTTTTGACCATATCCTCTGGTAATGAATTCCAGAGTTTGATTATGCGTTGAGTGAAAAATTATTTCTCCAATTAGTCTTAAATGTGCTACAATATAGCTTCATTGTGTATTCCCTAGTCTTGCTACTTTTTCAAGGAGTAAGCAACCAATCTACTTTTACTCATTCCATGAAATTCATTATTTTATAGACCTCTTTCATATCTCCCCTAAGCCGTATTTCTTCCAAGTTGAAGAGTACTAACTTTTTAAGCCTTTCCTCATAGGCCTATACTTACATCCTCTTTATCATTTTGGTAGTTCTTCTCTGTACCACTCCTAATTCTCTATATCCTTTTTAAGATTTGTACACAAATATTCAAGTTGCAGAAACACCATGGAGTGATACAGAGGCATTGTAATATCCTTGTATTCTCCATTCCTTTCCTTATGATTCATAACATTCTATTTTCTTTCTTGGCCACCACTGCACACTAGGCAGAGGATTTCAATGTATTATCCACGATGACTCCTAGATCCACTCATGACCTCACTGGGAAGACTAGATAGACAATGCAGGTCTTTATCTACCGCCATTGACTACGTTATTATGTGAAAGCACATTTTAGAAAGGCCATTTATGCGGTAACATGGAAGTGAGAACTTCTCAACTAGATGTCAATTTTAGGGATGGATGAGTGAGGTCGATGTAAAATTGATATATTTCCACCCCTCAAAGCAAGAATATGCAGTATTATGCATATGTATGCATTGTGAAATCATGAATCGTACCTGCTTGGATCAATAATCAATAAAGAAATGACAAGCAGTCAAGAAATTCAGTGATGCATTGCTTTTGGCAGTATGACTATGAAGGACCTAGACAAGATTCTCAAGAGCAGAGATGTATCTCTCCATGTAAAGATTTGACTTGTCTAAGCCATGGTATTTTCAATAACATCATATGGATATGAAAGTTGAATGATGAAAGATTGACAAAAAAGAAAATTGATGCTTTTCAATTATGGTGCTGGTGAAGAATATTGTGTATACCATGGACTGCCCGAAGAACAAACCAGTTGGTACTAGAGGAGATTAACCCTAAGCTTTCTTTAGAAGCTTAACTTTCATTCTTTGGACACATCATGTGACGACAGAGATCATTAGACAAAGACATCATGCTTGGCAAGGGTGAAGGTCAATGAAAAAGAGGAAGTTCAGCAAAGAGATGGACTGATACAATAGCAGCAGCTATGGATGCAACTCTATCAACTATGAGCCACCTGACTGAAGACCAAACACAGTTTAGGACAACTATCCAGAGGGTCGCCATGAGTTGGCACCGACTCTACAGCATTTAACACCACCACCACCACCACATGTAGAAAATTGCCAAGGCAGTCAGGGCAGCGAACACATGCATTTCAAATGGTGAGTCAATGGATATTTCTACCAGCAGGGTAAGATACATATAGAAAACATGGTTTGCACCAATGGGGCTGATGCATGGGCAAACCTGCATATTTCTGAGTGATCCACATGTATCTCACACATGCATGTTCCATTTTGGCAGCAAAATGCATGTGCCTGCCTGCAGTCCACATGCACATGGCATGTATTCTCCTGCGGAACCATGTCAAAATGTTACTGGCCCTGCATATGCCCATGCCTAATAGTATGCCTTATTATGAGAGCACCATTGGGTGGCCAGGAAGCAGCTCCTGATCTACCTGGTCCTGGCTAATGAAGACATGCTGCACGGCACCCCATCCTGCAGAACAGAGGGTCTGGGAGAGGATCTTCATGGCCCAGGCCAGGTAAGAAACCCGTGTTAACACTTTTACCTACATCTCACAGGACACCATCAAGCTGAAGGCTGAGACCCAGTGGGTAAGCAGGGAAACAAGGAAAGCAAGGCCTGCCCAACATTAAACCATATTAAACATAAATCATATTAATGTGATAGTATTGATGACTCTAGCACCTTGGCTACACACATGGCATAAAACCGGAATCTTACCTAGATTAACTTAGAGGGCTTTTTTGTATACGTCAACATTAAACCAGACAAGGCAGTCGCCTAGTGTAGCAGCTTTTGAGGGCCTGCCAAGAGCAGCAACAGTCAAAACAAAACCATAGATCCTTGCAGCCACAGAAATTCAGAGTCAGCAGCACAGTATCACATTGCATGGAGAACGGGCACACACATGCATACCAAGCAATGTAACTTGGACAGTCTGATGTCCAAACATGCAGTGTCACATGACTGTTGGGGAAGGGGTGGTGTTTCCATGACCATGATAGTTTGGTTGTTTATTTATTTATTTAAAACATTTATAGCCCACGCTAAAATCCTAGGTGGGTTACAACCTTACCTACACAAAATATTGCAAAAACACACACATAAAATCATTAAAACAAATCAAAACAAACAAAACGAATCTGCAAAACTTAAGAGCCAGCCCATCTCATTCAAAGCCAGCAAAAAAAGTAAGCTTTTAGACTCTTCTGAAATAAAAGAGCATCAGAAATCATCCTTAACTGAGGATCAGCAATAGAAAATGCATGACAGAGAGTTACACAAAGATGGTTAAAATGCAAAGAAGAGACATATGAAAGCAACTGATCGACCAAGTGCAGACTACGAGCTGGAACATAGTGTTTCAACTGAGAAGAACTATAAGAAGCTTTCCCAGCCGACACCTAAACACTAACACCAAAATTTTAAATTTCATCCTCTACAATGGAAGACAATGAAAGGAATAGATGATCAAAATGACTTACACCAGTCTGTAACCACAATGCAGCATTTTGAACTCTTTGCATGGCATGAATTAATCTAGCAGGCAGTACCAGAACAACCCCATTACAATAATCAAGGCACGTTAACACCAAAAACTGCAGCACAGTACAAAGTTCTGCACAATCTAAAAATGGCTTAAGTCATTCTAAGCTTGAGAAAAGTAACTTTATTAATAGAGTCAATTTGGGGTCTCAATGTCTATCAAAACTCCAAAGTCACGAACCTGCGTTGACACTGGAATAGACAACCTATTGAGGGACATAGCACTCAACACAGGACCCACCTAAGACTGACACAAAAATAAAAGCTCAGTTTTCACAACATTCAAAATCAATTTGGACTAGCCTAGTGGTGAGGACTAGCCTAATGGTTAGAGCAATGGCCTAGTACCCAAGAGACCTGGGTTCAATTCCCACTGGTACTCCTTGTGACCTTGGGCACTTAACCCTCCTTTGCCTCAGGAACAACATAGTTTGGAAGTCCTCTGGGGATAAAGAAATACCTATGCTGCTCTCTTTGAACTATCATTGGAAAGGTGCGAGCTAAATCCTAATAAGTAAGTACTCAACCAACTGTACAGCATTCTTAGCCTGATTTAGATCACTAGAAAAGGGGATAAGAATTCAAACATCAGCATAAATAAAATAATGCACTCTGAATCCAGTCAGCATCTTACATAAAGGCAACATATATAAATTAAACAATGGAACTGACAAAGCTGAACCCCTTGGAACACCAGTCTTAAGGTCATACCATGGCAAACAATCCCCTTAATACCCCAACTGCTGATGTCTCCCAGACAAAAATGATAGAAAGCACACAAGCACACTCCCAGATACTCCAACTACCTGCAGATGTTGACACAAAATATCATGATCCAATGTGTCAAAAGCTGCAGCAACATCCCATAAAACCAAAAAGAAATGGGTTCGACTATCAAAAACCCTCAAAATAACATCAGAACAGATTGTTGCAGTGAAGCATCAAAATCTCAGAGGGGCAGTATAAGGCTGAAGAGTTGCCAGAGGCATCCAATGCCCTTGCCCAAGCTCTCATGAAAATGGCATAATTGGTCTTGCTGCCTGTCAAAACAAAGCCCCCCGCCACAGCAAAAGACCTGCCAGATACACTCAAACAAACCCATTGTCACACAAATCCATACCTCAATCACATTCTCCACATACCACACACATAACCATAGGCCTGATAAACACAAGATTGATATGCAACAAAAAAAACACCATTACCAACTACATCCATGAAAACAACATTGACATCCTATGCATTACTGAATCATGGCTCAAGAATACCGACCAGGTAATACTGAATCAAATAACACCACCAGCATTCACAGCATACAACTGTCCCAGAACCCACAAACGAGTAGGGGGAGTATTAATCCTTGCCAGAACAGAATTAAGGTTCAAGACGTCAACCTCCAAAAGCTCCGAACACTGCAAATTCATCAACAATGAAAACAAGCATCTATCCATCTGCCTGATCTACCGACCCCCCAACACCCCAACTGGGGACACATCCAACATCCTGGATATGATATATACAGCTAGCTCCCCACACAAGACCCTCATTGTACTAGGAGACCTAAACCTCACATCTGCATCAACAATTGAAATGGCTTTTCACAAAGCAATGGAATCCATTCAACTCAAGCAAGTACTAATCGGGCCCATCCCACCACTCTGGCTCTACACCAGATCGCATATACGTACCAACTAACACCCTAGAACATGGTCTCATGTCATCACCTAAAACTACACCAATACCATGGTCAGATCACCATGCCATATTATTTGAGCTCCACCACAATACCCAACAGTCAGCTTGGAAAACTGAACAGCCAACAAGACGCTTCAAAGCCTTTAACAAAGAGGACTTCCTCAAAGAAACCATGCAGTCCCTACCCCAAGATTTCACTGACCTGGATGAAGCCGTTGACACATGGAATACTACCATACTTGCCGCATCTCAACTCACACCTAGAAAGAATCCACACCACAACAAAAACCCAGATCCACCCCATGGTATTCTAACACAATAAGAGAATCCAAAAGAAAACTACGACAACTTAAACGTCGCTGGAGACGGAACAAAGCAGAAACTACTCTGAAACAATACCAAGAGAAACAAAAAGAATACAATAACCTAACAAACAAACAACAATACCACACAAACCTCGTACTAAAAGCCTGTAAGAAACCTAAAGAACTCTTCAACATCGTTCAGACCCTACAAAATGACCAGACCATGAAAGACGAAAGCAAGATGCACCCACAAACCTTTGCCGAATTATCTAATAACCAAGAATAGTACTACCACACCCCAAAAGAACATCTCTCTTATGGGCACAGCAACTGAAGATGACTCTACAGCCACCAATCAATGGAAGAACTTCTGCATCCCATCAAAAAAACAAATAGAACACCACCACCTCTCCATCAGACCCCTGCCCGGTGACTTGGATTAAATCCACCAAAGAAGAATTCAACAAATTCATCCAAAAGATAGTAAGCACCTCTCTCACTCAAGGCTAAATGTCCAAAGCACTCAAGCAATCTACTATCCGCCCCATCCCCAAAACCACTTCATCAAATAGCACCGACCCTTCAACCTACCACCCAATAACCAGCCTCCCATTCCTGGCAAAAATAACCAAAAAAATTGTACCGAGACAACTCCAAGATCATATTGACGAATTTGCCCCACTTGATCCCCACCAGCACGGATTTCGTCCACAACATGTATGAGAAGTGTCTCAACACCATCTACTTGACAACTTAATCAAAGGAATAGACAAGGCTTCTTACTAATATTTATTGACATATCAGCCACCTTCGACACAGTTTCCCATCACATCCTTTTGAAGCGACTAATGGAGATTGGTCTACAAGATACCACCATCAAATGGTTCCAATCATACCTCAGAGACAGACAACAGAAAGTAAAATATGGGAACCTCACTTCAGCACCCTTCAGTACCACTCAAGGAGTTCCCCAAGACTCATCACTATCAGCTCTTCTCTTCAACATATATATTCAGCCTAAATGCAAGATATTCAACAAATACAAGATACTATATGCCATATATGCTGATGATATCATGGCATATACCCCTATTCAACTGGACTCCCCAGACTACACCACTATATCAACCTGCATCCATGAAATAACAACCTGGCTTACTAACAACAACTTAAACATCAACATAAAAAAATCTGAAGCAACCATCATTACGAGAGACTCCACATTCATTCCTCCTACTTCTATCAACATATCCAATACACCGATTATAATAAAAGATGAAGTCCGATACCTTGGAGTGATTCTAGACAAGCAGCTTACCCTCCAACCACATATCAACAAGACGTCAAAAACAGCATTCTTCAAACTCGCAATGCTCCGGAGACTAAAACCCCTCCTCAATAAGTAACATTTCCGCACAGTATGCCAGGCCATCATTACACCTGTACTGGACTACTGTAATATCCTATTCCAAGGCCTACCTAAACAAACCACCCGTCCACTACAAATAGTCCAGAACACCGCTGCCCGCATTATTGCAAGCGCTTCAATACAAGACCACATAACTCCAATACTACATGATCTGCACTGGCTACCAATCTCCTCACGGGCAAAATATAAATCAGCACTCACCATGTTCAAAATTAAAAACAATATGTCAGCAGGAATACTACAGGAACTCATCGGAACCAAAGCAAGCAAAAGACCAGACAGAAACAGCACCAAACAACACACCAACACTCACACTATTCACAAGAACCAACAAATCCACATCCATGCAAGCCTTCTCTCTTGCTGCACCCGCTATTTGGAATGCCCTACCAGATATTCTAAGATCAACAACTGATATAAAGGAATTCAGAAAGCTGCTCAAAACCACCCTAGTCATTGAACAATTCAACGAAGACCACCAAGCACCAATCACCCCACAAGCCGATGTACACAAGCCATGAATACGATGAAGACTTCACATGAACCAGCTACCAGCCTTCTCCAACCTTTAAATGACCCCTGCATCCCCCCTGCTACTTGTATACAGCCCCAGTTTGTAGTTCACAATATATATAGCTCCCTGCTACCTGTATATAGCCCGTTCATAATTCACAATGTATATAGCTCACCAGTTAATCAATCACACTGCTCACCCACACCACACAAGTCAATGTATCCACTGCATGTATTCACCCTCCCACTCTTGATTGCTTGATGTGCTAACTGCTTTGATTTAAAGATAAAACGGTATATTAAATCCTTTTAAATAAATAAAAAAATAAAATAAATAAAAATACCTGCATTAGCCCATAATATAGCAGAGTCAGCAACTCTGTGATATAGAAAAGCTGCACAGGGCTGCAATATGGTGAGAGGGTAAGGTATTCCAGATGTTTCACATGGAGATGTGTGGAAGCGCCAGGAGCCAGGGGAAAATACCGGCAAACCAACGCATGCAAGCATACATCTAGGCAGCCAGGTCCCAACCCCTCTACTGGGCAAATGTAGGTCACACACAGCTCAAAAAGCATAGGTATTGCAAGTGCACAGAAGGATCCTTATCTTACAGGGCCTACATAGCGCACACCCACAGAGGCAGGGCCGGCCCATCCATTGAGCGAGAATGTTTTTTGCACAGGGCCCCGCGTTTCAGGGGGCCCCGCGCAAAAAACATTCTGATCTAAAAGTAAAATTTAAAATTAAAAAAAAAAAACTGTCTGCTGCCGCTGCCGCGGGCTTAACAGAGCCGCGAGGGAGAAACTCTCCCTTCGCGCTCTGAAAGCCGGTGTGTGTGACTGCAGCTGCAAAGAGGGAGCTGAGGCAGGGGAGGGCAGGCTCTGCCGGGCAGGGGGGCCCCGTGGCACACTCGATTCTGCCGCGGCGGCCGCAGCCCCGGCCCCGGCAGCAGACAGTTTTTCTTATTTTAAATTTTCCCTGGGCTGGGGGGTGGGGGTTAGGAGTGGTGATGGGCTATGGGGGAGCTAAGTCTGGATATGGGCTGATGGGATTAGGACTGGTAATGGGCTATGGGGGGCTTAAACTGAAAATTGGGTGATGGGGGGTTAGGACTAGAAATGGGCTGATGGGATTAGGACTGGGAGTGGGCTGATGGGGAGGTTAGGACTGGTAATGGGCTATGGGGGGGCTTAAACTGAAAATTGGGTGATGGGGGGTTAGGACTGGGAGTGGGCTGATGGGATTAGGACTGGGAGTGGGCTGATGGGGAGGTTAGGACTGGTAATGGGTTGGGGGGTTGCTAGGACTGGAAATGGGCTGAGTGGAAGGGAAGGCTTGAACTGCAAATAGCTGATGGGGACGGGGCTTGGAATGGAAATGGGCTGAGGGGAAGTGGGGGGCTTGAACTCCAAATAGCTGATGGGGAGGGGGGCTTGGAATGGAAATGGGCTGAGTGGAAGGGGGCTTGAACTGCAAATAGCTGATGGGAAGGGGGGCTTGGAATGGGCACTTATGGGAGGGAGCTAGGACAGGAAATGGGCTGATGGAGGGGCTAGGATAGGACTGGGAATTGGGTGTTGGGGGGAGCTAAGATTGGAAATGGGCTGTGGTGGGGGCTTGGATTGAAATGGACTCATGGAGGGGCTAGAACTGGAAGTAGGCTCATGGGGGGCTTGGATTGGAAATGGGCTGAGTGGAGGGGAGCTAGGATTTGACATGGGCTGATGGTGGGGCTAGGAAAGGACTAGAAATGGGCTGATGGGAGGCTGGTATTGGAAATGAGCTGATGAAGGGACTCGTATAGGACTGGAAATGGATAGGGGAGCTAGGACTGGAAATGGGCTGATGGGGGGACTAGAAGGGAGCAAATACTGGGTGGGGCTGGAACTAGAAGGGAGCTGATGTTGGGGGAGATTTCAAGGGGATGGGGCTGGGAGAGTGAAATGGAGAGGGGAAAAATATTTTGTGTGGGAGGGAAGAAAAATCTACAATTGGCTGGGTGTTGTGAGAGTAAGTGGGGATTGAGGATGGAGGGGTAAAATTTGAGTGGATGAAATAGGAATGAGGAAAGAGCAAAAGGAGAAAGATTAGTATGTTAAAACAGATGTAGAGGTAGAATGGAAAAAAACTAGAAGAGCGAAGATAGGACAAATGGACAGCAGACGATGGAGAGTTAGCAGAAGACACAAATAAACCAGAAGAAAGTGGCTGGAACAATTGCAACTGAAAAAAAATGCACAAAAGGAACAAAGATATCTCTTCATTTTGAATTTATTAACTGGAATATGTCAGCTCTGGGAAATGTGCATCATTAACGTTGGTGCTTTGTTTAGTACAAGAGGAAATTAATTTATAGTTTTATTTCTACAGTGTTGTACATTCCAAGTTTGGCTTTTGGGGTTCCCAGTTTAATTATTGTCTTCCTGTTTCTAAATTGTGATTCCTTGTTTTATTTATTTATTTTATTTAGACAGTTTTGTATACTGCCTTATCCTTCAATCAAAGTGGTCACAACACAATTGGGGGATACATTTAACATGTGGGGATATGAGACACATACACTAATACTTACAGGGAACATGGGCAATGGAGGGTTAAGTGGCTTGCCCAAGACCACAAGGAGCATTTGTGGGACTAGAAACCCCAGTCCTTCTGGCCCAAGGTTGCTGTCCTCTAGTGGGATTTGAACCCCTGACCTTCTGGCCTGAGGTACCTTGCCCCAACCACTAGGCTACTCCTCCCTCCCTTGTTTGGTGATGGTCTATGTCAGTGATGGCTAACCTTTTTGAGCCCGAGTGCCCAAACTGCCGCACAAAACCAAAGAATTTCCTCAAAGTGCCAGCACGTCATTTGCATAAGTGGTCTTATTTGCATAAATATTTGCATAATGTTACCATACACTAACTTTTAGTAAACATGTCTCTTAATGAGTGTATGGATAAAGAAAGACTAAAAGATTTCTACATTACTATAATCCAGTGGCAACCGCCAGGCACATTAGGAACTACTACAAACGCTGCCCATTTAGAACCCATAGCAAACCCGCCGTATCCTGACAGCATTACCAGGACTCACAAAGCACCATACCCTACCTATCAAAAGGCAACACTGCAAATATTAAACCAATACATTTCAGAGAATACTGGGGAAAGAGAACAAGTGGCAACGTCAAATAGGAATTTCCTCTTGTACCAAACAAAGCGCAGATGTTAATGATGCACATTTCCCAGAGCTGACATATTCCAGTTAATAAATTCAAAATAAAGAGATATCTTTCTACCTTTTGTGCATTTTTTTTTCAGTTGCAATTGGTCCAGCCACCTTCTTCTGGTTTCTTCATGTTTTCTGCTAACTCTCCATCGTCTGCTGTCCATTTGTCCTTTCTTCTCTCTTCTAGTTTTTTTTCCATTCTCTCTCTCTCTCTACATCTGCTTTAACATACTAATCTTTCTCCTTTTGCTCTTTCCTCATTCCTATTTCATCCACACAAATTTTACCCCTCCATCCTCAATCCCCAATTACTCTCCCAATACCTGGCCAATTGTAGATTTTTCATCCCTCCTACACAAAATATTTTTTCCCTCTCCATTTTACTCTCCCAGCCCCATCCCATTCTAATCCTCCCCCAACATCAGCTCCCTTCTAGTTCCAGTCTCACCCAGCATCCATTCCCTTCTAGTCCCTGCATCAGCCCATTTCCAGTCCAAGTCCCTTCATCAGCTCATTTTCAATCCTAGCCCCCCCATCAGCCCATTTCTACTCATTTCCTAGCCCCACCATCAGCCCATGTCAAATCATAGCTCCCCTCCACTCAGCCCAATTCCAGTCCAAGCCCCCCCATGAGCCTACTTCCAGTTCTAGCCCCTCCATGAGTCCATTTCAATTCAAGCCCCCACCACAGCCCATTTCCAATCTTAGCTCCCCCCAACAGCCCATTTCCAGTCCTATCCTAGCTGTTCCATCAGCCCATTTTCAGTCCTAGCTCCCTTCCCTCACAGCCCATTTCCATTCCAAGCCCCTCCCCATCAGCTATTTGCAGTTCAAGCCTCCCCTTCCACTCAGCCCATTTCCAGTCCTAGCAACACCCCAACCCATTACCAGTCCTAGCCCCCCGTCAATCAACTTCCAGTCCTAACCCCCATCACCCCATTTTCAGTTTAAGCCCCCCCCCTATAACCCTTTACCAGTCCTAACCCCCCATCAGCCCATTTCCAGTCAGCCCCCCATAGCCCATTGCCAGTCCTAAACCCCCCCATCAGCCCACAGCCCATTACCAGTCCTAACCACATCAGCCCACCTCAAGTCCTAACCCCTCCCCATCAGCCCATTTCCTGTCCTAGCCCCCCATAACCCATTATCAGTCCTACACCCCCATCAGCCCACTACCAGTCTTAACCCCCCCATAGCCCATTACCAGTCCTAACCCCCCCCATCAGCCCACTACCAGTCTTAACCCCCCCATAGCCCATTACCAGTCCTAACCCCCCCATCACCCCATTTCCAGACAGCCCTCATCAGCTCATAGCCCATTGCCAGCCCTCATCAGCCCACAGCCCATTGCTAGTCTTAACTCCCCCCCATAGCCCACTGCGTCTTAACCCCCCTCCCCAGCCCACTGCCAGTCTTAACCCCCCCTCCCTAGCCCATTGCCAGTCTCAACCCCCCTCCCTCCCTCCCTCCCTCCCTAGCCCATTGCCAGTCTCAACCCCCCTCCCTCCCTAGCCCATTGCCAGTCTCAACCCCCCTCCCCCCCTCCCTAGCCCATTGCCAGTCTTAACCTCCCTCCCTCCCTAGCCCATTGCCAGTCTTAACCTCCCTCCCTCCCTCCCTAGCCCCTTGCCAGTCTCACCCCCCCTCCCTCCCTACCCCATGGCCAGTCTCAACCCCCTCCCTCCCTCCCAAGCCCAGTGCCAGTCTCCACCCCCCTCCCTCCCTAGCCCATTGCCAGTCTTAACCTCCCTCCCTCCCTAGCCCATTGCCAGTCTTAACCCCCCTCCCTCCCTCCCTCCCTAGCCCATTGCCAGTCTTAACCCCCCTCTCTCCCTCCCTAGCCCATTGCCAGTCTTAACCCCCCTCCCTCGGCTCATGGCAATAAAAAAAAAAAAAAGCTGCCCGCTGCCGCCGCGGCGGCATGGAGTGTCCCGCGGGGCTCCCTCTGCCCGGCGGGACTCTCCCGGCGCTGCTCAGCCCCTCTCTGCCGGCTTGCAGAGACGCGAAGGGAGAGAGAGTCTCCCTCGCGTCTCTCTTAAGCCCGCAGGGGCAGATGGGAAATTTCCCATCAGCCCCTGCGGGCTTAACAGAGACGCGAGGGAGACTCTCCCTTCGCGTCTCTGCAAGCCGGCAGAGAGGGGCTGAGCAGCGCCGGGAGAGTCCCGCCGGGCAGAGGGAGCCCCGCGGGACACTCCATGCCGCCGCGGCGGCAGCGGGCAGCTTTTTTTTTTTTTTTAATGTGCGACCTTCCCGCGTGCCAGCTGCAAGGCCTTCGCGTGTCACAGCTGGCACGCGTGCCATAGGTTCGCCATCGCTGGCCTATGTTCTGCATGTGTAACTGAGCTGAGGTATTCTGTTTATGTAATTCCTATTTGACATTGCCACTTGTTCTCTTTCCCCAGTAGGTCATGTATTGTTATTCTCTGAAATGTATTGGTTTAATATTTGCAGTGTTGCCTTTTGATAGGTATGGTATGGTGTTTTATGAGTCCTGGTAGTGCTGTTAGGATACGGCGGGTTTGCTATGGGTTTAAATGGGCAGTGTTTGTAGTAGTTCCTAATGTGCCTGGCGGTTGGCACTGTATTATAGTAATGTAGAAATCTTTTAGTCTTTCTTTATCCATACACTCATGAAGAAGCATATTTACTAAAAGTTAGTGTATGGTAACATAATGCAAATATTTATGCAAATGAGGCCCCGCACCGAGTCTCCGCACATGGTCCCGCACCCCCCTTGGGCCGCCCCTGCACAGAGGAGAGATGCTATGAGACACACAAGTAGTGCTGGACACTGAAACATGGCAAATGAGGGTTTTCTGTTTTGCAAGGTAAATGCCACAGCTCCTACTCACCCAGCCAGCTCCAACTAACCAGATGAAGGCCCTTCACTCCAGTAGTCTAACAGAAATCAGATGTCAGGGGCTAAACCAACAAAGTGAGCAGATTGCTAATCATGTGCAGCCTGTTCTGTTTCTATAAACACTTTTGCATAATGAGAGTCCTGGAGGCCATCAATGCACGGTTCTGGGCATTGCAGAAGACATAGCTTGAACTGCTCTGGCTTATCAGAGAGTTGCTGCATGCGCAAGAAGATATGTTACAGCAGCAGAGGCCAGAACCGGGTCAACCAACAGGACTAGGTGGGCAACTAGGGCAGCAACATCTGAGGGGGTGCAAAAAGCAGCAGCAATCAAAGCAAAGCAATGGATTCTGACAGCCCCACAAACTCAAAAGAGCCATTAACACATTTTTTTTACCTGCAAAGTGTTTCAAAGTATGATATCTACTTATGCATTTCTATAGGATTGTTGTGGGAGGGTTGGTGTTGGGATGGTCATGATAGTTGAGTTTAATTATCAAAACTCCAGGGAGTTGGGGGGGGGGGGGCACAGTAAGCCTGAAGGTTTTCCTGGAGTGCCCAATACCTTTGCACCGGTCCTGCTAGAGGCAGACATTACATAAACAGGGAGGGTCTCATAGATGAGCATCTTTACCTGGCCAGGCTACGAGCAGCATTTTAGCCCCATGCATCCACAGTATAGAACGCAAAAGTGCAGCGCCAGCCTCACTAGCACTTCAGACAAGGGGATGGCAGAATGCTACAGTATGACCAGCTTTTGGCCAATGGGCCCGATACTCATTGCCGGCGTCTAGCGCTGCAAACACAACTAGCCACCGGCACTAAACATTAAACCCAGATATCCAACGCTAGGGTCATATCCAGCCCTACCACTGCATATCCAGCTTCGCCGCATAGGCCAATCGCTAACTAGGCAGCAGTGATATTTAGCCACTTCCGATTAGTGATATGTGGCAAACGTTAGGCCAGGGTTACCTGCGACTGGCTTTCACCGCATATCGCTAACCGGGCAGCTGCTCAATATCGTTGCTGCTCAGTTAGCGATTGGTGCTGCCTCTGCTCCTCCCTGGAATGCCCCAACACGTCCTGATGCTATGTGGTTAGTATCCAGGCATGTAGAGCCGGCAGCCATATAGATATTCAGTGGCAGTTAACTGCATTAATGCTGTTGAATATCCTGTTCACCGCGATTAATGTGATTAACAGCTCAATATCGGGCTCAAGGTGTGTAAGAGCCCCAGAAGTGTGGAAAATTTGATAAGGCAGCCCAGTACTCAGCAAGAGAAATCCAGAGGCAAAGAAGAGGTTACCCTGGGATGGACTACAGGGAAAGGGAGGTTGGGGGGAATCCTCAGGATGGGCCCAATATTCAGTGGTGGTAGCTAGCACAATTAAAGTAGCTGTTTGGTTTCTTCAATATTGATCTAATGACAGCCCTTTTCTGATGTTCCAGTGAGTGCAACAGGTTAAAGTCCAAGAGATGGTTCAGCAACCAGCCAGATGAGAGGGGGGTCAAACATACACATAGGGGTATGTTTACTAAAGCAGCAGTAGCAGCTTCTGTGCAATATCGGAGCCGTGGCCCCGATACTGCACGGAAGCCGCTACCGCTGATTAGTAAACATACCTCACAGTCTTATATATTGAAGAAATAATTTTTGAAAAAGTTAGTAGCAGTGAAAAAGGAATCTTGTATATGTGATAAGTTACAGTAGGATCAGAAGGTGAGTTAGGGTCCATTGGAGCTGATGTGGTATAGGGCCCAGACCTTGGGTAATAGGTAATAGACCTTGCCGAATATATAACACCTTATCAGAAAGGTATCAAGCCAGATCTTCAGAAGAAGGACCCAACCATTGATCCAAACGGCATCAATGGTTGGGATATTACAGAAAAGAGCTTCTTTGGGCAGTTAGTCAATGAATTAACTAGAAAAGTAAAATACACTTACTCAAGCAAAGAAAAATTATGTCAATAGAAATGATAGCTTTCTCTAAAATGAGCTAAGGATTATGGGACTTGTTTTTCAGCCAAAGTCTTTCAGTTTTCCTTGTCTGGTATTTGAGAAGACCATGGTTGACGGTTCTTAATGTTGTTGTTAAGTGCCATCGAGTCGGAGTCGACTCATGGCGACCCTCTGGATAGCTATCCTAAATTGTTCTTAATATGTGATTAAAATGTTTTCAAAGGGAAAATGCTATCTAAAGCAGCTTGCAAATTTCTATCCCAGATGTTGGTCTGACGGGATAATGAACGGGTATGGAAATCTTAGGAAAAGAGAGTGTTTGAAGAAGGAAACAGTATCGTGGGTGAAATTCCTTTGCAACAAATATCCACTACCTGACCCAAGGTAAAATGCTATTAAAAAAGAGGAATCAATTAAAAAAGTAAATGTAATAAGGTAATGATCCATACATGGGACAGTAGGATATTGCAGGTCAGTAGCATGAGGTAAGAAGTTAGGGTCAGCGAGAGTAAGATTTGAAGTATTCCCAGCTATATGTGTGGGAAATGAACATACTGTAAAAAGTTAAGATCTGCCAAGAATGTGATAACAGATCTGTATGTTGGCCTAGATGGAGCATCATAATGAATATTAAAGTCTCCCAAAAGAATTAGATTAGGAAAAGAGCAGATCAGGCAACTCATGGCAAAGTGGAAGGATCTTCCCTTGTCATTGCTGGGTAGAAATGCATTGCTTAAAATGGTGATTCTCCCCAAGATTTTATATAACCACAAATGAGTGGAGTGGAGTGGCCTAGTGGTTGGGGTAATTACCTCAGGCTGGAAGGTCAGGGGTTCAAATCCCACTAGAGGACAGCAACCTTGGGCCAGAAAGACTGGGGTTTCTAGTCCCACAGGTGCTCCTTGTGGTCTTGGGCAAGCCACTTAACCCTCCTTTGCCCATGTTCCCTGTAAGTATTAGTGCATGTGTCTTGTATCCCCCAATTGTGATATGACCACTTTGATTGAAGGATAAGGTGGCATACAAAACTGTCTAAATAAAATAAATGCTGCCTTATTGGTTGCTCAAGTGGGACTTGCAGGAGCTTCAACAGGTGGCTATTTACACAGACCTGGTGGCGACCACTTTACAGCAGAGGAAGGCATGACACGATTTCACTCCCTGGTTGCGGGAGGAAAACATCTGTTATAAGTGACTGTACCTGGCTAGCTTGCCATTTACTACTAATGGAGTCACATGTAGGGCCGCCACATTGGGAGAACTGGCTACAGCAATGATGGAGGCAGGCATAACATTGGTTCCAGAGCTTGTGGAGACTCAGAAGCGCTGCACGGGGAGGAGCAGCAAGTGGCAGTGAAGAGGAGAAGAGGAGAGCCAAATGCAGGGAAATGAAGAAGATGCCAGACTGCTGAAGGACTGAAAAGTGACTTTGATTTTACCTTTGCCTATCGGCTGAATAGCAGCTGGGGAGGAGTTGCCAAATATTGGGGCGAGTGATGGAAATTTGAGTGAATTTGGAGTGGGAAAGTGCAGTATGGATTTAGAACATAAGAAATGCCATACTGGGTCAGACCAAGGTCCATCAGGCCCAGTATCCTGTTTCCAACAGTGGCCAATCTAGGTCATACGTACCTAGCAGTATCCCCAAAAGACACAGGTTCCACAATGCTTGTACTGGGTCAAGCATTGATATCCTGGGTCCCTTTTTAATAATGGTTTATGGACCTTTCCTCCAGGAACTTGTCCAAACCTTTTTTAAACCCAGCTACACTAACAGCCTTTACTACATCCTCCGGTAACAAATTCCAGAGTTTGATTACACGTTGAGTGAAAAAATATTTTCTCTTATTAGTCTTAAATAGTTTACCCTGTAGCTTCATTGCATGTCCCCTAGTCTTTCTATATTCTGATAACGTAAACAATTGATCTACGTTTACCCGTTCCACTCCATTCATTAATTTATAGACTTCTATCATATCTCCCCTCAGCTGTCTCTTTTCCAGGTTAAAGAGCCCTAACCTTTTTAGCCTTTCTTCATAGGGGTATCCTTCCATTCCCTTTACCATTTTGGTGGCTCTTCTCTGAACCTTTTCTAATAACGCTTTATCCTTTTTAAGATACGACAACCAGAATTGCACACAATATTCAAGGTGCGGCCTCACCATGGAACGATATGGAGGCATTATAATATCCTTTGTTTTATTTTCCGTTCCTTTCCTTATGATTCCTAGCATTCTATTTGCTCTCTTGGCTGCCGCTGCATACTGGGCCTAGGGTTTTAACATGTTATCCACAATGAAGCCTAGATCTTTTTCCTGGGTCGTGGTTCCTAATGTGGAACCTTGCATCGTGTAACCATAGTTTGGGTTGTTCTCCCCTAGGTACATAACTTTGCACTTGTCCACATTAAATTTCATCTGCCATTTTGATGCCCAGTCTTCCAATTTATCAAGATCCTCTTGCAATTTTCCACAATCCTCATGGGTTTTAACAACTTTAAATAGTTTTGTGTCATCTGTAAATTTGATAACCTTACTTGTTATTCCCTTTTCCAGGTCATTTATGAATATGTCAAAAAGCAGCAGACCCAGCACAGACCCTGGGGTACACCGCTATTCACCTTTCTCCATTGGGAAAATTGGCCATTTAGCCCTACCCTCTGCTTTTTATCTTTTAACCAGTTCCTGATCCACAATAGTACACTGCCTCCTATCTCATGACTCTTTAGTTTTGCCAAAAGTCTCTGATGAGGGACCTTGTCAAAGGCTTTCTGAAAGTCCAAATACACTATATCAACCGACTCACCTTTGTCTACCTGTTTATTCACACCTTAAAAAACATAATAGATTAGTAAGACAAGATCTTCCTTGTCTAAAGCCATGTTGGCTGTCTCCCATTAAACCATTACTATCTACATGTTCAGCAATTTTGTTCTTTATGATGGTTTCTACCATTTTTCCCGGTACTGACATCAGTTGATAAGTGTAAGTAATGGGTATGGTTGGTGGGAAGGGGTTGATATGCAATAGAGGCAGTCCGAGTAGGGGAACTTGATGGGGGGGTGGTGGTGGATAGGGCCACTCCCAAATCGGAGGAGGCGTGGAGGGTGCTCTGGATGAGGGACAGGACAGAAAGAGGTGGGTATAGGGAAAGAGAGACTAGGGGGAATGGAGGGGAGAGGGACTGGGTCATATGCTAGTATGGGGAACAGTGTAGTTGAACTTGGTGATGGGGATAAAAAGGGTGCAGATAAGGGGGGGAGGGTGTTAATATCAAAGGTCTTAATGCATGGCCAAAACGACAGTCCTTGCTAAGGAAGGGTAGCCGGCTGACTGCAGATATCTTATTAGTACAAGAAACCCATTTAAAGCAAATCCAGGAACATTGGCTTAGGAGGGGTAGATATGATGATGCCTATCTGGCGACTAATCGGGACCATCCCAAGAAGGGGCGGGGGTGGGGATAGTGTTCTCCAGGGCCTTGATGTTAGAGGAGAGGGGTCTGGGATTTGGAGGGCCACTTTATTTTGTGGAAGGACATGGTGGAGGGGAAGCCCTTGATGTTGGGATGTGTGTATGCCCGCAATGCCCAGCAAGGGGTCTTTTTTGAGTGGCTTCTTGTAAAGTTGGAAGGACATATGGGAGATCCTGTAATACTGGGGGAAGGGGGGATTTCAATATCACAATCTCTAAGTAGATACTTCAAAGGGGGGAGGATGGAAGTCGGGGAGGGAGAATTAAGTTAAAAAAACTAAATGATGCGGCTGGGGTAGTTGATACCTGGAGACATTTGATGGGAAATGGGAAGAAATATACGTTTTACTCACTCTCCCACAGTACCTATAGCAGGATTGATATGATTTGGGTAGATGGGATGCTAGTGGCTAAAGTGAAGCAGGTGGAGATAGGATCAATTACATGATCTGATCATGCCCCCGTAGTGGTGGAGGTCAACCTCCGGCATCATCAAGATGGCTTGAGATTCTGGCAGCTCAACAAGATCCTGCTGAATGATCAAGGTGGGGCTGAATGCACGCAGGAGGTGATTAAGGAGTATTTTCATCATAATGGGACTGGAGAAATTTCACAGGCTAACGTGTGGAATGTGCTTAAGGCGGTCCTGAGAGGACACTATTTCCCTGGCAACACAGAAGAAGCGTTAGAAAGAAATGCAGGAGAGGGAGATATTGAGCCAACTGAGGCAATTGGTAGATACCCACAAGCAGAGAGGTGGGAAGCAATTGCTAAGAAGGATTGAGCATCTTCAGGGGGTGGGGGCTTGACAAGTTGAAGGCTGAGTAGTGGGCCTTTGGACAAGCCAACAAGCCCGCAAGTTTAGGGAGAGGAAGTTGCAGCAACAAATTTTCAAAATGTGCAATGCCCATGGGCAGTGGGAATATGGGACTGACCGGATCCAGAAGGTCTTCTATGACTTTTACGAGCAATTATATCAGTCAGAACAACAAAGTATGGGTAATGAGATTGAGCGTTATTTGAAAGTGGTGGGCCACATGAGGTTAGGGGAAGAGGAGAGTCAATGGGTGGACTGGGAAATAGAGGGGGTGGAGGTACTACAGGCCATTAAGCGCCTCAAAGAAGGGAAGGTCCCAGGACTTGACTGTCAAATTTTATAAAAAATTTCAGGGAGAGCTGGATCCTGTCTTGATGGGGTTATTTAATGGTGTGTTGAAGGCGGGAAGCCTCCCTGGCTCTATGGCAGTGGCAGGAATCATTGTACTGCCCAAACCGGGAAAGGATGCAGGGGTGTGCGGATCAGCCTAGTTCTCTTATTAACCTAGATGCTAAGATTTTTGCAACAATTTTTGCCAATAGACTACAGTGGTTTCTCCCTAAGCTGATCCGGGAGGATCAATCGGGCTTTATCCCTGGGTAACAAGCCTGCAATAATATTTGAAAGCTCCTCAACCTGATCTGGGTGGTCCGGCTGGAGAAAATGGCATCCTTACTGATACCTGTTGATGCTGAAAATGCATTCAATAAGATGGAATGGAATTTTATGTTTGAGGTGCTCAAGGGAAAGGGTCTTGGGGACAACTTTAGGAACTAGCTTCAGGTCCTCTATAAAGGACCCCAAAGCCCAGATCAAGGTTAACGGTTCATACTCTGCGGAGTTCTCTTTAGGGAGGGGTAGCCATCAGGGGTGTCCATTATCCCCAATGCTCTTTGCTCTGTCATCGAGCAGTTGGCAGGACGGATTCGGCAACAACAGGACATTAAGGGGATCTCGGTGGGATTGCATAAGTATAAAATATCATTATTCATGGATGATGTGATATATATGCTTGGTTAACAGCTCATCTAACTGCCCAATTTGTTAAAAGAGATCCAGCACTACAGTAGGGTATCAGGATATAAAATGAACATGGGTAAGACTGAGATCCTTAAGCTTCATTTGGAATCCCAGTTAGAAGAGAGCCTACAAGAGGTTTTCCCCTTCCGGTGGGCAAAGAACCAGATTAAATATCGCAGGGTGCAGGAGAGCCGAGATTGAAGGGACTTGCAGAAACTTAATTATGGCCCACTGGTTAAGCGGGTGTTAAATGATCTGGTTCGCCAGGATAAACCATATTTTTCATGGTTTGGCAGGATAACCATATTGAAAATGAATATTCTGCCCTGACTACTTTTTTTGTTTCTCTCCCTACCAATAGAAGTGCTGTCTCATCTGAGTGGACTCCTACAAAGGCGTATTTTCTCCTTTATCTGTAGGTGCCACCCCCCCCCCCCTCAAAGGTAAGGAGGGGAATTTTATTCAAGGGGAGGAGAGAAGGAGGCTTGGTGGTCTTGGACCTGGGGAGATACTACCAGGCAGCCCAGCTGCGGGCCATTTTAGGGTGGAGATTGAGATTGGAGGGGCGCCAGTGGTGTTGGATAGAGAATGATATGGTGGGAAAGAGACCCTTGATGGATCTACTGTGGAAGTAAGGAGAGTTGAAGAGGGGACAGCGAGGGGGGTAACCCATATGTGGACTTGACTCTTAGAATGTGAAAAAAGGAGCGCTCCCAAATAATGGGAGTGAGAGGTGGTATCAGATTGCAGAGTATCCTAGCCTGTGAGGGGTTTAGGGAGGGGGGGGGGTCATCTGCACAATTTCAATGGTGGGCAGCCCAGGGGCTACGATATGTAGAACAAGTACTTATGGAAGGGGGCAGTGAAGGCCATTTGTAGAGCTTCGACAAGAGTATGCTTTGGAGAAAGGGGATTGGTATGGCTACTTTCGGTTGGTGCACTTTTTGGGACAAAGAGGGCTGGATGCAGAGTTAGGTACGGGGAAAATTGGTGTTTGAAAAGTTATATAGGACCTGCCACCATATGAAGGGGCTGGTCTCTACGATCTACTAGTATAAGGGATTGTCAGGCTAGGCAGATCGAGCTTCATATATGGGAGAGGGATTGGAATGAGGCTTGCTGGGAGAGGATTCATGAGGGCACCAGGGTTTCCTTCGATGTCTGCAATTATTCAGGATCACTGCTATAAAGTGCTTTATCACGTGTATGTTGCTCCTGCAAAGCTAAGCAGAATGCGGGGCGTGAGTAGCCCCGTGTTGGAAGGGGTGTGGGAAGTAGGGGATTTTTTACATGTGTGGTGGACCTGCTCCTCAAATAACAAAACGCAACAACACCTTGTAAACTTAAAGCACTATGCACAGTAACAGCAGTTGTGGGACCCTTTGTTGTCTCCTTTGCCATTCCCTGTTTTTCTAGTGTCCAACTCTTATGTTTAACTCATGGTGGTGAGGGGAGGTGGTGATGGTCATATTTAGGTAGGGTGATTAAGTGATAAAGGCTGAGCTAGTTCTGATTTTGTCCATGACTACATCTCTTTGCAAGCAGTGGAGCAACACTTGGACTGACTTAGCTTGTCCCTCTAGACTTAGAGCTATATGGTCGTCTATCTTAAAGTGTACATGTCTGGGGAAAAAGCTGTAATGAAAGGGTTTTCTCAGAGTTGATGTTAATCGCTGATTTAGGTGGCCCTAGCAAGTTTAACCTAAACACCTCCAGTTAATTTGCTAATCCTCCCCCATGTGAAAAATACAAAATCTACAGGTACTCATTTCATATGTTGACTTCCTATGGCTCTGATGTAATAAAATGTTAATAAAAATCTGTTAATTTTTAGCACAGAATTTCATTCACTCACACTTTAAAAGAACTTGATGCTTACTGCATTAAACTTATGATGTGCTAGTACATTGTGCATTAAAGTGCACTTACAAAAAAGCTGCCTTAAATCACAAATAAATGTGTATGCTAGATGTGGTGGACATTTTCACATCAATGTAGTAAAGTTAAAAACTTTATTAGCTTAAAAAATCCAGAAGGCTAGAGCACCTAATGGAGAGGGTGCCCCCTGGAGGCTCTCGACTCCCTGGTGGACCAGTGGTTCCCATTGTGAGCCCCTCTTCCTAGCTCTCTTGCTTAGGGACCCCAGCTGACCCAGTCCTGGGACCCTAACTGGGTTCCCTCATGTCCAGAAGCTCCCAACTTCAGGTCTCAGGATGTTAACATTTTAAAATATCCTTTACTTCCGTGGAAGCAAAAAAACCTTTACTTCCCCTTTAAGGATGGCATAAAAATTAGTGCTGAGAGGGGGAATGACAAGAGCACTTGCCTGCACGCAAGGTAATTCTATATACAGGTCTCTTCCATGCATTTCATAGGACTGACTATCCCGGCCATACTCCATCCTTGAATGGTGATTTGGGTGAGCAGCAGTTTGTCTCTTTTCCTCTTCTTTCAGGGCTTTCCCCAGTACTTTTTAATGTTTATCTGTACTCTTTAATAGATAGTATCAGTGGCTATAATGAAAGGGTTTTCTGAAATTCTGAGGGGGTCCCCTTGCAGCTGCTCCCCTATCTTCTGAAATGGAGGTCCCCTGTTCTGGGGGCCCTTTAAAGATTGTTGCTTGTGGGCTCATAATTTGAATTTCTGCCACTGGATAATATCATCAAGAGGTTTAGTGGTGTTGGTTTGTTTTTGTACTGCTGATGTACAACTTTGTGGGTTCTGACCAAGCTGTTGCTATTGGCAATATGAATGCTTCTCTTGAGGCTATAGTTACCTGGTTGGGAAACCTTAGTGTTAAACTTTTCTGGTTTAGCAGGTGGGACCAGCTATTACTGGTACTCCCCCTGATGAGGGAAGCTGTTTGACCCCTGGGGAAAGAGTGGGAGTCCATAGCTTGGGCTCACAAATGTGCTATGTGGTAAAGACTTCCTTTTATGCGTAGAAAATCGTGTGCGTTCTAGACAAAAAAAGATCTGGCAGCTATTACTCATTCAGCAATCACCACTGAAATGGGTTACTACAGCATCTGTTTCAGGGTTTTACTGTGAGCCTCTGGCAGGGAAGAAACAGGACTGTGCCTTTTCAGGTCTGGAGGAGCTTCACTGGTTGCCTATTCAGTGGCAGATAAAATTGAAGATCTTGGTTCCGGTCAATAAGCTTGGCTGTCCCCAGGTTTTGTCAGATCTCTTGGTTAATTACAAGCCCAGCTTAGTCTTGCGGCCTTTCAACAGGCTGTCCTTGAAAGTGGCTAGGCTGAGAGGTACTGCAAGTAGGGTTTTCACGGCATTGACCCTTCATTATAGAACTCTGTTTCCTTGATTTAAGCAAGTTTTCTGATTTTTATGAAAATGGTTAAAGCTTAGCTTTTGGCCCAAACCTTCAGTACTCCAAGTGATCCTTAGCTGGAAGACTCATGCAGCACCTTGCTTGGTCCTGGGGTTTTGCCTGGCTCTATTTATGATTTGTTTTGTGTGGGGAATTACATGATGATGCACCCACAGAATTTTGTGTATAATTTAAAGAGCGTGCACCTACCTACATAATTAGATATTGTCCTTGTAGAAGACAACCTCTTAGGAAACATGCTGAAGGGAACTCCCCCAGGGCACAGAATTTACAGATGGTAAGGCTGGGGCAGCAGTCCATGGGTGGAGGAGCTGGTGCATTCTTCCTTCTGCGTCCTGTGACTTGAGATGCACACTCGGAGAGCAGGAGGAGGAAGATGGTGCCACAAGGAGGGGTGCTTGTGGGCTTTAGGTGTTGAGGGAAAGAGAGTCTGCAGGATACACAGTGTGGCGCGAGACGAACTGGAGGGACTTGTTGGGGGAAATAGAGTTGCAGGGGGGATGGTGAGCTGAGAGTGTTTGGCCCTATTCAAATCCAGGCTAAAAACCCATCTCTCCAAGGCTGCTTTTGGATCCTCTTCCTCTTATTCTCCTGCTCATCACCTATCTGAATCCTGCCATTCCCCTTGATTTACCCTAGTCCCCAGTTGTTGTGTGGTCTGTCTTGATTAGACTGTAAGCTCTGATGAGAAGAGACTGTCTCTTAGTTGTATATATGCAGCAGTGCATATGCCTTGTAGCACTTTATAAATGATTAGTAATGGGGGGGGGGAGAATAGTGTTGTGAGAGGGAAACAGTCATAAATAGGGGAGACACAGAGCAAGTACTTTCTATATTTCCTGTGCGACGCTGGTGGCTAGAAGCTCAAGGCAGACAGAACAGCAGAAGTGAAGGAGCAAACCTCTGCCACTGTGCAGAGAATGGCGGTGCTTGGAAATAAGAAGTAGGATAAGGGGCTGACGTTGGCAGCAGGTGGGGCTGAGAAGAGGGCTGAGGATATGGATGGGAGAAGGAAGCTGACGTTTGTAAATGGTGGGAGGGGGAGGATGGGGCTGATGCTGGGATTGGAAGAAGGTGGGATTGGGGTTGGGGCTGATACTTGCAGATGTTGGGTTGGAGTTGGGAGAAAAGGGCTGATGCTGGGGGAGTGAGAAGGAATAAAAGTACAGGTCTCGTAGGTGGGAAGGGGAGGAGCAGGGGAAAGGATGGAAGGCAAGGTAAATGCTTGAGAAATAGGTAGGTGAGCGGATACTGGGGAAGAGGAGCACGAGATATGGAGGAAAGCATAAACAGGAAGCATGATTGGTAAAATCATATATCAGGGATACTTCCCATTTTTTGCAACTTTTATCAAGGTATTCTGGACCGGTTGATGATGTGATTTTGGTAACCCTGGAAGTGACTGCCTTATATACCAATATTAACCAACAGCAGAAAAATGGATTTGTTGGATTCCACATTCAAATCCTTTTTGTTAGACCTTATTTGTTTGGTGTTGATAAAAAATTATTTTTTGCTTGATGGTGAGTTTTATTTACAGATTTGCGGCATAGCCATGGGTGCCACAGTAGCCCCCTCGATAGCTATGTTATGTTATATATAGCAGATATGGAGGATAGGTACATTTATCCCTCTGAGGGTTTTAAACCTGTAACCTTATGGCTGAGGTTTCTTGATGATATAATTTTTCTATGGTCTTCAACTTGTGATCAGTTACACATTTTTATATCTTGGCTCAACACTGTGAAACGTAATATTACATTTACCACACATATTCACGACCAGAGAATAGATTTCTTGGATGTTACTGTATATAAACATTGTGGATCATTATTGACTACTCTATTGAGGAAACCAACCCAGCACAACAGCTTCTTGAGGTTTCATAGTCATCATCCAGCACCATTACAGAGGGGGCTCTCCTTTGGACAATTTCTTAGACTCCGCCATATTTGTTCCACAATGGAGGATTTTTGCAATCAGGCCTGTCTTTTATGTAATCAGTTACGTTCTAGGGGGCACTGTTCCCTCTAAGCTGTGTGCGTGTGCGCGCACACACACCTCGCCGAGTGAGCGCACATACTTTACAACAGAGCGCACAAAAATTACGGTTCTGATTCTGATAGAAAACAACACAGACGTCTTAAAATTTAAAAGTTGTGATTGTAATTACTAGAAATTTTCCGCTTCATTTAGTAATCATCTATTTTCATTTAATTTAATTAAAATCAATGTGGTGTGCATACTGTATTCTGATGTATAGTCAAATTTTAAAGTATATAACTCCGAGTGTCATTATGTGGCGCACAAAAATTTAACCTTCCTTCAAAAGCTGCACAGCTGATATTTTATGCGCACACAGCCTACAGAAAATTAGAGGGAACATTGCTAGGGGGTATCCTTCACGCGTTATTAAATGTGCTTACGCACAGATCAGATTTGTTCATCGGGAATGGCTATTGACTGAGCTTGACACATCCACCTCTGATCAGTTGTCTGATACAGTGGTGGGCATTCTACCATTTATGGAACACGCTTCTGAAGTCATCCATCTATTGAGGAAACACTGGTCTGTGTGCCATCTTCACCCCTGTTTTTGTAAGTCATTAACTTTTGCTTACACTCGTAGTTCTAATCTACGTGATCTTTTAGTTAGGTCTGCTTTACCATCTGATTGCTTAGAAACTCGTCCAGCTGGGCTTGCTGGTCACTTTGTGTGCAGATCCTGTAGTTATTGTCATGGTACCATGGAAAGAGACACTTGGGATGACCCTGCTTCGGGCCACAGATACAATTTTATTTGACGGAGTTCTTGTCTCATCAGTTTTGTTGTCTATTTGCTGTGATGCCCTTGTGACCTCTTGAACATCGGTTGCACTACTCGCCCGGTCAAGGTAAGACTCTGTGAACATGCATCCCGAATCAGAACATCCACTGTCACTGCTCCCATTGTTGATCACTGTTTGACACACGGTCACACATTTATTGACTTGAGGTGGAGAGTTATTGATTAATGTTCCTAATGATCCTTGTGGTGATGATCGCGCACACAAACTTCAGTGGCTGGAACAGCGATGGATTTTTGTTTTAAAAACTATTTATCCTGGAGGTCTGAATTTTGAACAAGACTGGTTGAATCTGATCTAATTTTCCTACATATCATCTGCCTCTTTGACGTCAGGGCTTCCCCGTTTCATGGAGAATCCCCTGCCCTACAATTGATTGGCTGGCAAAATGACATCATTAGCAAACTTCAATCAGCTTCTACGCAGGCACTTCAAAGCTTTTAGCATATCACTGATGGTTATCTTAGCTATGGCTAAGGATAGAGCTCTTTAGTCACACTTGATGCAGAGCCTGAAGTTGGCCCGAAACATGCATGTCTGGGATTGAAGGCTTTTGAAGGATCGTTTTGCAACACTGCCTGGCACTGGACCGCTTATTTCAGATAAGTGATTTAAAACAAATAAGAATTAAAAAAAAAAAAGGACATTACAGTCATTCGAGCGGAGTGATTTCAACTCCCTTCCTGATTGTTTGGTCTGACAAAAAAATATATCATTACTAAGTTTGGTGAACTGCTTTGAACATTGGATGATCTTTTATCTTTTGGTATAATTTTGAGGTCATTCCAAATTTCTTTGGGGTTTGTTGGTTCCTACTCTCTTGGAAAATGGCAGCATGTGACCCCTTTTGGTGCATCAGGAGTGCTTCCTGATACACTGCTTAGGGTGGCCTGGCTTGGGGTATCTTGGACTAGATAGCCCTGAGGAGGGTGTTGCGGGAGTCTGGGGGACGGAGGTGGTGGGGGACCACAAAAGTTGGCAGTGGGCTGCAGGAGTCCAAGGAGAGCACCATGGGAGTGTCCTGGGGAGGTGGGCTACCACTTCAGCCACAAGTTTTTCTTGGATCACCTGCAGTAAAATTCCAAACTTCACCTTACATAACTCTTTTGTTCTTGCGCTGCATCTTTACACCAGACCTGAGCTGGTGTAAAGATTCATCACTACAGTAGAAGCAAAAAACTGAACTAAATTTTAGTTCATTCTTATACATCAGGAGCAATTTGTTACTCAGCGATTTGCATATGCATTGAGTTACTCTTGAATGCAGTGGCTTTACCTCCGATTTTTCCTGTGCTAAAGACTCTTACTGATTTGGAAGTAAGATTAATGTGGGAAAATGCTGAGTAAACAGCAGTGCTAAAGGACAGCGCAGATTACTAGAGGTAAAGAGTGAAGATACAGCCATTACGTCATCCTCTGCCACCACGGACCAGTAACATGTAAATGCATGTTAAATCAATAGCTTCTTTCTAGTTAGAATGTTATTGTATTTGCAGACGTGTAACATGCATTTAAAAGAAAAGAACAATTTAAAATGTTAGAGAGGCAGCGGGTAAGAACCAATGTCTGTATATCTGTGGGGAAGGGGAAAGTTAGCGAGGCCAAATGCCAACCCTTCTTTGCCAAACACCACAAATTTATTTATTTTAATTCTCTTATATACCATGCTATTCTGCATCAGTGTGGTTTACATTGAACAGGGCATTATAACTTGGAGATAACTATTTTACAGGGAACATGGGCTATGGAGGGTTAAGTGGCTTGCCCAAGACCACAAGGAGCACCTGTGGGACTAGAAACCCCAGTCCTTCTGGCCCAAGGTTGCTGTCCTCTAGTGGGATTTGAACCTCTGACCTTCTGGCCTGAAGTACCTTGCCCCAACCACTAGGCCACTCCGCCACTCCAAATGTCAGAGCGAGCATATCTGAAAAATTCCCAGACAACACGATAGGAGCAATGATACCAGCCAAGTTCTCTTAGGACTGAATGGTTCATATATAGCACCTTTTCTCTCGAGGACTGGGCGTCTCAGTAGGCTGGCACAAGTAAACCGGATGTCTGACTTTTCACCTACTAATCCGTGCAGATTTGGATCTGGTTAATCTTCTGACAGCCAGCATTTCCAGTGCACTGCCTGAATAGACCCACGTGATTTTACAGCACAATTTCATTTCATAGATTGCTGCTGCCTTTGCCCTGCTCTTTTGTTTTTTTAATAGTGATTACCTTACAGTGAGCGGCATCCATTTCAGGTGGGCAATGTTATTAAATAACTTTTAAAGAAATACAAAAAAATTTCAATAAAGCGCATGTGACCTCCACATCTGCTCACTTTTTGTGTTTCTTGAGAAGACTTTGCGAGCAGTTGCTCCTGTTGTGTTTTCTTCATTAAATAACTTTTATCCAGAGGGTTTTGTTAAGACAGTTATCAGAAACCTGTCACATGCTGGGTTTTGTTACACTTGGCTTCAAAATTGGAGTCTTACAACACAGAGATAAATATGTGATGTTGGGGAGGATCTCTGGAGCCACTGAGAAATTAAAGAACAGGGACAAGGGGCACAAGGATGGGCTTTTTTTTTAAATTTTACTGAAAAATTAGATTTCAAGCACTGACACAGTAGAGTAAAAATATCTCTTTCCTGTGTTTTAATATCTGTTCCAGGGTAGGTGCTAGTCCCCCCGCAGTTACAAGCAATGTCCCCACCAAGCTGCATGGATGTCCTCTGGATGCACTATTGCTGGGAGGAATGGGTGCTGAGATATTGTGCTTTTAGTTCCTCTCAGAGGGCCTGTAGACAATTTGTTTATGTTCATGAGTGCATATTACTGGGTCCAATTATTGGTATAAATATGACTCATGAAGATACAAAGTCCATGTCCTGATCGTATTGCTCTAAGGGCAAAGTACCGCTGAAAGCCAGTTTGCTCTGTAGATATCTGTCTGTTGTGAATCCTTTTTGTCCTCTTCTCTTACTGAAGCCTAAGTTATTGAAATAGTAAAAGTTGCCTTGTTTTACTCTGGTGTCTTCATTGACTCACCAGTAAAGTGGTCAGGTGCTCTAGTAGAAGTCACATTTTAGGGATCTCTACTTAAAATTAAAAAAAACAAATAAATTAAGAAAACTATTCACAGAGAGGGGAAACCATCATTCTATAGACCTTGCTCCTGGGTAGGGCTAACTAACTATTTTGCATTTGTCACATAACCCTGGTGCAGTGACCTAGAAGCAGTAAAATTCTGCATGTACCTTTGTGACTCAGACGCGCTGAGATCCAGCCCACTACTGGAAGACAGCTTAGAGGCGGAGCCATGAGTGACCCACCACACCATAAAGCCCTCCTGAAACACTTTCAGCCTCATTCACTAGGCAGCATCCCAGAGACACAATGTGGCTCTACCTAGCAGCCGGGCTTCTCTTGTTCCTGGTGGTTTTGAAAACATTGTTCAGAAAGAAACCTCCAAATCCATTTGCTGTTGATTCTCGGAGATCTCCTGCTCCACTCGTAACTGACAAAGAGCTTCGGAAGAAGGTTTTGAAACAAGGTAAAGGAAGCAAAGTGAATGGATGGATAAAGTAAATACCCAATGGGAGTCTCATGGGGCGTGATGGGGGTGTCAGTAGGTAAGAGAGAAAAGTCTTTGGAGAATCATGAGTAAAACTATACATTTTAAATTTTTGAAAAATCACATTGTCCATGCAGTGTTTTTCTTGACAGATTACATTGGGTCCGATCCACAAATGATTTTCATGACTTTGGTGCATCTCCAGAACTCAGATATGTTGCATAAAACATTTAGAGCAGTAGTTGCTGAGGTGCACTCCCACTACTGCACATGCTTTTACCATTATTGGTAACTAGGTCTCATTAAATAAAATGGGGAAAGCAGTAAAACAGCATACATTAGCAGTAGCATACCTTGGTAACTATGACCATAAGCGGGCTCCCTAGGAAGCTCTAGAGAAGATGGATATCCGACACTCCAGCCACTGAGCTTATTCCACTGAAGCACAAAACTCCAAGGTTGAGAAGGAGGAATGGAAGAAGTAGCTCTCATCTAGCCAAAACTGACCAATAATTAAATGAAATAATATTAAAAGGGCAGGTCACTGATTGGCTGCACGTCATCTGATCAGGCCAATCCAGTCCTGGTTTTACCCCAATGCAGCTAGGGGCTTGTAGACCAAGTTATCTTAAAAAATGTGCACATGCAAGACTAACTTTGCACTGTGGTAAAACCATGTCTGGCTCAGCCTGCCCACCAATGGATGTAACTTGGTTAGTGCATTGTTTGCTAGTATGCCTTACTTTTTAAAAATCAGTTTAGTGCAGGTTAGCTTATGAATTAATGCATATTTATTCAACTAATGCACATTAACAAAATATGTATTAATAAAAATGTGTGAAGCGAACAAAACAAATCTGAAAATTGGGGCAAAAAGCTCAAAATTATGGAAACATGAAAACAAACTGCCTTTTTTTTCCATGCACATCCCTGGCTCACATCACATGTGGCCGTCTGGCAGCTCTGTGCAGTGAAGAAACTAGGGTGTCAACCTTGAAGAATAGAAAAAATGGGCAGAACTCGGAGACCTCCTTGGCCTTTCTCATGAAGCATGAACGGGTCCTGGTCTTGATGGTGGTGGCAGGTAGTAAAGGAGCCAGACTGAGATGCAGGGAGCAGGCACTCTGCTTCCAGGCCATGCTCCTTCCTGGCTTCCAAGTGGGAGATGGGGTTTGAGGAAGAGAGCAGACGCTTCCTCTGATATTGCCACTGCAGCTGGACATAGGACTGGCCTCTGCTTCATAAGAGAAGGTCTGTGGGAGTCAAGAGAACAGCACGGAGTGAGGTGAAAGAGTAAGGAGCACTGAGGATGTGGTGTGGTGTGGCAGGGGGGGGGGCAGGGGCCCATGGGAGGATAAGTAAACAGAGAGAAGAAGCAGTATCTGCCCTGTAGGTTTGGGGCCAAAAGAATACTGGAAATTAAATTGCTAATTTACAGATCCTGCTGGTTGCTGGCATACCAAGTTACCCATTTCCAGGAGTGAGACTTATTGGCTAGTTCTGTTTTTACATTTGTATTGCAATGCAGTATAGTATTTGTGTTATTATTGTTAAGTGCTGTTGAGTCGGTGTTGACTCATGGCAACCCTCTAGATAGCTGTCCTAAACTGTGTTCGGCCTTCACTCAGGCAGCTGATTGTTGATAAAGTGGCATCTACAGCTGCTGTTATTGTATCTCATTGCTGACCTTCCTCATTTGCGATGACCTTCAATCCTGCCTAAGCATGATGACTTTCTCTAATGATCTCTCTCTTTGCATGATATGTCCAAAGTATGAAAGTCGAAGTGTTGTCATCTGAGCTTCTAAAGAAAGCTTTGGTTTGATCTCCTCTAGTACTGACTGGTTCGTTCTACCGGCAGACCATGGTATACACAATATTTTTTGCCAGCACCATAATTCAAAGGCATTGATTTTTTTTCTATCTTTTTCACTGTCCAACCTTTGCATCCATAAGATGTTATTGAAAATACCATGGGTTGGACAAGTCAAATCTTTGTATGAAGAGAGATCTCTCTGCTCTTGAGAATCTTATCTAGGTCCTTCATAGCCATTCTGCCAAGAGCAATGTGTCATCTGATTGCTTGACTGCTTGTCATTTCTTTGATTATTGATCCAAGAAGATTAAAGTTGTCCACTATTTCCATTTCTTCTCCATCAACAATGAACTTACTGATTTTTGCCACTTATCTTCTTTACGTTAAGTTTCAGACTCATTTTAAGATTATGCTCCTCGATCATGAGAAGCACATTTTTCAGATCGTCTTCACTTTCAGTCAGTCATCAGCATAGGACCTCTGTCATCATATAATCCTGCTTCACGATATGTATGTATATGGAGAAAGGTGAATAGTGGTGTACCCCAGGGATCTGTGCTGGGTCCGCTGCTTTTTGACATATTCATAAATGACCTGGAAAGTGGAATAACGAGTGAGGTTATCAAATTTGCAGATGACACAAAACTATTTAAAGTTGTTAAAACCCAAGAGGATTGTGAAAAATTGCAAGAGGATCTTGATAAATTGGAAGACTGGGCATCAAAATGGCAGATGAAATTTAATGTGGACAAGTGCAAGGTTATGCACCTAGGGAAGAACAACCCAAACTATGGTTACACGATGCAAGGTTCCACATTAGGAACCACCACCCAGGAAAAAGATTTAGGCGTCATTGTGCATACCATGTTAAAACCCTCGGCCCAGTGTGCAGCGGCGGCCAAGAGAGCAAATAGAATGCTAGGTATGATAAGGAAAGGAATGGAAAATAAAACAAAAGATATTATAATGCCTCTATATCGTTCCATGGTGAGACCGCACCTTGAATATTGTGTGCAATTCTGGTCGCCGTATCTTAAAAAGGATATAGCGATTTTAGAAAAGGTACAGAGAAGAGCCACCAAAATGGTAAAGGGGATGGAAGGATACTCCTATGAAGAAAGGCTAAAAAGGTTAGGGCTCTTTAACCTGGAAAAGAGATGGCTGAGGGGAGATATGATAGAAGTCTATAAATTAATGAACGGAGTGGAACGGGTAAACGTAGATCGATTGTTTACCTTATCAGAATATAGAAAGACTAGGGGACATGCAATGAAGCTACAGGGTAAACTATTTAAGACTAATAAAAGAAAATATTTTTTCACTCAACGTGTAATCAAACTCTGGAATTTGTTACCGGAGGATGTAGTAAAGGCTGTTAGTGTAGCTGGGTTTAAAAAAGGTTTGGACAAGTTCCTGGAGGAAAGGTCCATAAACCATTATTAAGAAGTGACCGAAAATATCAATGCTTGACCCAGTACAAGCATTGTGGAACTTGTGTCTCTTGGGGAAACTGCTAGGTACATATGACCTAGATTGGCCACTGTTGGAAACAGAATACTGGGCTTGATGGACCTTGGTCTGACCCAGTATGGCATATCTTATGTTCTTATGGCTGACACTAAGATCCTTTTTTCTCCTTGATGAATGGTGTTAGTTTCAAAGTCTAGTTTTGTATGAGGTTCTGCTTATAAATTAAATGGATAGGGGAAAGTATGCAACCTTGTATACACCTTTGCTGATTTTAAACCATTCTGTTTCTCCTTGTTTATTATTTTATTTTTATTTATTTTATTTTTTTATACCGCGCTCTTTAGAATCAGTGCGGTTTACATGTATACTAACAGGCACTTTTTATTCCCTTGACCCCGAAGGGCTCACAATCTAAGTGTACCTGAGGCAATGGAGGGTTAAGTGGCTTGCCCAAGGCCACAAGGAGTGGCCATGGGACTAGAGACCCCAGTCCCTCCGGCCTGAGGTAACATGTCCCAACCACTGAACCACTCCTCCCTCTTCTGTTCGAACTGTTGCTTCTTGGTCATTGTAGAGGTTGTGCAAGAGAATTATCAGGTGTTCTGGTATACCCATATTTCTTAATGTGGCCCAGAGTTTCTCATGGTTTACACAGTCAAAAGCCTTGCTTTAGTCAATAAAATACATATAGATATCCTTTTGGTATTCTTTAGTCTTTTCAAGAATCCATCTCACATCCGCAATGATGTCTCTCGGTTCTTGTTCTTTCGTGAACTCTGCTTGCACTTCAGGCAGTTCTCGTTCTCGTCAGGTATGGTTGTAGTCTCTGCTCAATGATCTTGAGTAGAATTTTGCTGGCATGTGGGATCAGAGCTGTTGTGTGATAATTTTCACAATCAATCAGATCACTTTTCTTTAGTACTGTTATAAACACAGATCTTTTCCAGTTAGTTGGCCATGATGTTGTAGTATTTGTAGACCCTGATTTTACCCATTGAAATTAGTACTGCAGGTCCCATAATTCATCTGGATGAAATTGTCAAATCCAGGGCTGGCTTAAAATGTCACTCCTGGAGCTGGGTAACTTTGCAATTCTACGCTGGTCTGCCTGAATGAAAACTAGGCTGACTGCCATTCCTAGAGGAAGGATATTTGGCTATCCTGACAATTCATTGGCTGTAAGTACACTGTCATGGGGGGAGACCTGGCTTTGATTTCTAAGCTTGTTTTTTGTTTCTTGTGCAAACAAAGATGAGGGAAGTTTGGATTTTGGAAAGGCAAATAATTTAATCTAAAATTCAAGTCCAAACCATTGCACAAAGGTGACATCTAGTGGCCAAATTCAGGATGCACAAATACTGATTTCCAGATGCAATCTATGGTATTTGGCCTCCAGGTACTACTACTACTGATAACTTATATAGCGCTACTAGCCATATGCAGCGCTGTACACCCACATAAAAATGACTGTCCCTGCTTGTCAGAGCTTACAATCTAATCAAAACAGACAAAGATAAGAATAAGGGTATAATAAGGAAGGGTAAAGGAGACACAAGGAAAACAAGGCATCAGGATCCAAAGGCAGCCTCAAAGAGGTGAGCCTTTAGCATGGATTTGAAAAGGGGGAGAGATGAAGCCTGACGTACAGACTCAGGAAGTTTCTTCCAGGTATAAGCAGCAGCAAGATGAAAGGACTGAAGTCTGGAGTAATGAATATTGTAGTGATGGCTGGGCTATACAGAAGAAATGGAAGGCTAAAAACTGGAAAAACTATGTACTTTCCAACAATGTCTTATGGTGACACAACCCCAGTGGCATAAAGTTTCAGTTGAGTTGGAATCCAAAGAGAAAGGGGGAAATCGAAGGGCCACAGAAAAAAGAAGGTACCTGAGGGGTACTGAGGCGTCCATCAGGTAAATGACCACTTAAAGCGCAGACCTCCCACCTAAATGGACAACACTCGGCTCTGACGAATTGACGATCCTGTCTCTTGTGCCCTGGTGTATACGCATGTATATAGTTGTGTCGGTTGTGTACTGTCTTACGTATATAGATACTCCACCTTGTTAGTTAACTGTTTTTACACGGTCCCAGTTCAAAAACTCACCTTGTTTATTTTTGATATGTTAAGATGTTCTATGTAAAATTAAGATGTTCTATGTAAAACAAACTTAGCTTTGTTGAATGTTGTTGTTTGTGCACCGCAACTGATCTCTGGAAGATGCGGTATAGAAATGAGTGTTAAATAAAATAAATAAATAAATCTGCCGACCAGACTTGATGTCCAGAGAAGTATGCTGTCTGCCTGGTGCCAAGATCCAAGATGTTACGGAGAGTTTGCCGAGACTCATCAAGCCCACTGACTATTACCCAATGTTGCTAATCCATGTTGGAACAAATGATACTGCCAGGTATACCTCGGAACGTATCAAAAGTGACTTCATGGCTCTGGGACAGAGGGTGAAGCAGGTAGGTGCACAGGTGGTGTTCTCTTCAATCCTCCCTGTTGAGGGTAAAGGCCAAGGCAGAGAGGCTCGCATCCTGGAGATGAATACATGGCTGCGTGGATGGTGTCTTCGAGAGCGTTTTGGTTTCCTAGACCATGGGATGCTCTTCCAAGGGTTGCAGAGCAGAGATGGCATCCATCTGTCCAAGAAAGGTCAACGCATCTTTGGTAGTAGACTGGCTAATCTACTGAAGAGGGCTTTAAACTAGATTCGTTGGGGATGGGTGAAGAAAGCCCCCAGGTAAGTGAAAGCCCCCAGGTAGGTGATACATTAAATACCTTTATGGAAATGGGTAACGGGTAATATATGGAAAGCAGTGTGTATTAATGCCCGTAGCATGGGAAATAAGATCCCTGAAGTTGAAGCTTTGGTGGGAGTGGCTGACTTGGATTTAGTGGCAGTTACAGAAACATGTTTCACAGAAAACCATGACTGGGATGTAACTATACCTGGCTATACTTTATTCAGAAAGGACAGGGTAGGAAGAAGGGGAGGAGGAGTGGCACTATATGTAAAAACTACTATTAAAGCTTTGGAATTACAGAGCTTAAAAGGGAGAGAGGAGGCATTGTGGGTTAAACTAGAAAGAGGGAAAGAGAAATCTTTTTGCATTGGTGTGATATACAGACCTCCCTCACAAGAGGAAGAGGTGGACAGAGAGTTAATTGAAGACATACGCAGCATTGCTAGGAAAGGGGAAGTGCTACTGCTTGGAGATTTCAATATGCCAGATGTTGATTGGCACATTCCTGCTGCAGTATCATCTAGAAGTAAGGAGATCCTGGATTCTCTACAGGGAGAACTATTCAGGCAATTGGTAACAGACCCCACACGTGAAGGGGCCATACTGGACTTGGTGCTTACCAATGGTGAAAGTGCTTCTGATGTTGTAGTGGGAGATCATTTTGCATCCAGTGATCACCAGATGGTGTGGTTCAGTATTAGGACTAGGGCTGTTAGAATCCATTCCAAGGTGAAGATCTTAGACTTTAGGAAGACTAACTTTGCAAAGATGGGCCAATACCTCAGGGAGTCGTTAGTGGGATGGGAACAGCTGGGGGATGTAGAAAAACAGTGGGCAAAACTGAAAGGGGGTATTTTAAAGGCAACCAACCTTTTTGTTAAAATGGTAAATAAATGCAAAAGGAACAGGAGACCGCTATGGTTTTTGAAGGAAGTAGCTGAAAAAGTGAAGAAAAAGAGGGAGGCCTTCATGAAATACAAGAGATCACAGAGAGAGGAAGACAGGCATCTGTATTTGGAAAAACTTAGAGAAGCTAGCAAAGTAGTCAAGAAGGCAAAGATTCAAAAGGAGGAGGAAATAGCCAATGCAATAAAATGGGGGGATAAGACATTTTTCAGATATATTAGTGAGAAGAGGAAGAGCAAAAGTGGTATTGTCAGACTCAAGGTTGCAGGGGGGGAATATGTAGAAGCTGATAAGGATAAAGCGGAATTGCTTAACAAATATTTTTGTTCTGTGTTCACAGATGAAGAACCAGGAGCAGGACCTCAGAAAACACCCACAAATAGGAACAGAAGCGAGGGACATCTTGAACAATTTTCAAAAGACTGTGTTCGTGAGAAACTAGCTCAACTTAAAGTAGACAAAGCGATGGGACCGGATGGGATACACCCTAGAATACTGAGGGAACTTGGGGACGTTCTAGCAACTCCACTGACTGACCTTTTCAATGCCTCGTTGGAGTCGGGAGTGGTGCCAAAGGACTGGAGAGAGGCTCATGTTGTGCCTTTACACAAAAGCGGAAGTAAGGATGTGGTTGAAAACTACAGGCCGGTTAGTTTAACTTCAGTGGTGAGTAAATTATTGGAAACGCTGCTGAAAGAGAAAATAGTGAGGTTTCTGGAGTCCGGCGGATTACAGGATCCGAGGCAGCATGGATTCACCAGAGGCAGGTCTTGTCAGACAAATCTGATCGATTTCTTTGACTGGGTGACCAGGGAGTTGGACCGAGGGAGAGCTCTAGATGTGGTGTATTTAGATTTCAGTAAAGCCTTTGACACTGTTCCTCACAGGCGACTTATAAACAAACTGAGCACCCTAGGGATGGACCCTAAAGTTACTGCTTGGGTTAGAAATTGGTTGGGTGGGAGGCGACAAAGAGTACAAGTAAATGGAGCTCACTCTGAGGAGAAGGATGTTACCAGTGGTGTGCCCCAGGGATCTGTCCTTGGTCCGATTCTTTTTAACATCTTTGTTAGTGATATAGCGGAAGGGCTGTCGGGTAAGGTTTGCCTCTTTGCGGATGATACCAAAATCTGCAATAGAGTAGACACCCAGGAAGGTGTAGATAACATTAGGAGGGATCTAGCTAAGCTTGAAGAATGGTCTAGAATTTGGCAGCTGGGATTTAATGTTAAAAAATGTAAGGTCATGCATTTGGGCTGCAGCAATCCAAGGGAGCAATACAGTATAGGAGGTGAAGTACTTTTGTCCACTAAAGAAGAGCGGGACCTAGGCGTGGTTGTGTCTGATGATCTTAAAGTAGCTAAACAGGTAGAAAAGGCGACGGCAAAGCTAGAAGGATGCTTGGGTGCATACGGAGAGGAATGGCTAGCAGAAAAAAGGAGGTGATAATGCCTCTGTATAAGTCTTTGGTGCGACCTCATTTGGAGTATGGTGTGCAATTCTGGAGACCGCACCTTCAAAAGGATGTGAACAGGATGGAGTCGGTGCAGAGGGTTGCTACTAAAATGATTAATGGGCTTCATTATAAAGCATATGAGGACAGAATTAAGGATCTTAATATGTACACCTTAGAGGAAAGGCGGGATAGAGGTGATATGATTGAGATGTTTAAATACCTCCGTGGCATAAATGTTCAGGCAGAGAGCCTCTTTCAATTGAAAGCAAGTTCTGCTACGAGGGGACATGGGATGAGGGTGAAGGGAGATAGATTCAGGAATGATATGCGGAAATATTTCTTTATGGAAAGAGTAGTGGATCCATGGAATAGTCTCCCAGTGGAGGTGGTGGAGATGAGGACAGTAACTGAATTCAAAAAAGCATGGGACCAACACAGAGGATCTCTAAAGGTAAAAAGTGGACTGTTGTAGTTGTTGTTATGGAAGGACAGACTAGATGGGCCTTGTGGTCTTTTTCTGTCGTCATGTTTCTATGTTTCTATGTTTTTGGTTAGGTAAATTCTTAGACATATGTTGATCATGAGATTAGCCGACTCTTTGAAGGGAGATCCCAACTGCTGCTGAGAGGGTCCTTTCTGTGTCGGCAACTGCAAGCAGGGAATGCTGTCAATACATCCCCTATCTCTCAGAACTGGGTAAATCCTATAGAGATCAGTGCTAAATTCTCCAAGAAGCGATACAGAAGCTAGCTCATTAACCACTTTGGTCCAATATGGAGCCCAGTTACAACTCAAAATAGCAAGATATCACTAGGGGTAACCTGCACGGAGTGATGGTTAGAACCCAAAAAGGCAGCGAGTGGTACTACTTTAAAAGGTTAGATGGGGGAAGGGGCAGTGGGTATTGAATTCCATGTGGAAATTTGCAAGTGCATCTATCTAAAGTGGACAAATCATTGATAGGCAAACAGGACAGGCCATTTTGGTTTTAGCCTGCCATCATTTACTGTGATATACTGCTTTATCTCCTAGTCAAAACTGTGTACATGGAACATTATGCAGAACATTTACATAAAAAATAATTAACTGAGCAGTGTTAACATAAGTTACTTATTTTACCCCGGTAGAAAGGAAATTACATCTGACGGTATGATGAAGTGCCTTAATTTGAGTAGCTACATGTTTATTGAGATCTAGAGCAGACACCTAACACATTTGTTTACAACTTTTAGAATGATAAATTTGTGTGATATTGCAATAGATCTAATATTCCTATTAGCATAGCAGTTTTAAATTTTTGACAAAACAGAGCAGTACCACCCTGCATTTAGGGATAAACTACGTAATCTTTATTTAAAGGTTGGGAAATGGATACTTGTCAGCTTTGTTAGGGCCGCCTTTTAGCCATCAGAGGCAGCGCTGTAATAGAAGATGTTTCTCCTTTTCCAGCTTTCTCGGCAGACAAGGTTCCAGAGAATCTGGATGCCATAGTGATTGGCAGTGGCATTGGTGGCCTGGGAGTGGCAGCCCTCCTGGCAAAGGCTGGTAAACGTGTGCTGGTTCTGGAGCAGCACAGCAGAGTTGGAGGTTGCTGCCACACCTTTAACGATAAAGGCTATGAGTTTGATGTTGGTAAGTTGGGCATGGGTTTGCCTACCCTATGTAGCACTCGGTAAGAGTTTTTAATTTTCTCTTTCTTTTCTTTTTTTTTGTGTTTTTTAAAAAAATATGTTTTTATCTTTTGTTGTAAACTACCTTGAATGGCTATTGTTTAGAAAGGATGGCATATACATTTCTATAAATAAATAAATGTCTGATCTATAATAAAGACCAGTGTAATAAGCTGTGCGTTAGAATGGTGCACTGAGCTTCAGCACACAGTGTTCTAATGCATGCCCTAAAAAAAGATTTCTACTCCCGATCCAGTAAATAACATGCAAATTACTGCAGCATTAAAAAATATGTGCCGACAGAAGAAAACAGCACATACCATCGTGGTAAGATGCCATCGCTGCTGCTGCTACTACTACTAAACAATGAACATTTATATAGCACTATAAGACGTATGCAGCGCTGCACAGACACATGTAAAAGATGGTCCCTGCTCATCAGAGCTTACAATCGAGTCAAGACAGACAACAAGAGTAGCTGTAGACATGGGATACAGCTAGGGGGAATTGTAAGGAAACACAAAGAAGACCAGGTGAGTCAAGATCCGAAAGTGGCAGTGAAGAGGTGAGTTTTCAGCCTGGATCTGAAGAGAAGGTGCCTGACGTACAGATTCAGGTAGTTTGTTCCAGGCATAAGGAGCAGCAAGGTGAAAGGTGTGAAGTCTGGAGTTAGCAATAGAAGTGATTTGCCAGAAGAGTGGAGTTCCCAAGAAGGGATTATGGTTATATTTTATTTGATATACCGCAACATTGCATAGCAGTCTATATGGTGTAGAGAAAGAGAAGAAAGGAAAGATAGTGAGGAGCTGCAGAGTAAATGCACTTGTAGGCCAGCAGGAGAAGTTTGAATAGGATGCAGAAATGGATAGGGAGCAAATGAAGTGACCTGAGAAGTGGTAATATGAGTATGACGAGGCTGGTGGAAAATTAGCCGTGCAGCAGAGTGTTGAACAGATTGAAGGGGAGAGAGATGACTCAGAGGGAGACCAGCAAGGAGCAGGTTACAATAGTCTAAATGGGTGATTAAGGAGTGGATAAGTGTCTTAGTAGCATGTTCAGAAAGGAATGGGTGAACTTTGATGATGTTGTAAAGAAAGAAATGGCCGGTTTTAGCTCAGTTGGATGTATGTGGAGAAGGAGAGAGAGGAGTCAAAGATGACCCCAAGGATGCGAGCTAAGTAAAAAGGAAGTGGAGGGTTATGCATAGAGACTGAGAAAGGAGGAAGGAGAGAGAGAGGAGGGTGTAGGAGGAAAAAAATAAGCAGCTCAGTTTTGGCCATATTCAATTTCAAGCAGCAGTGAGACATCCAAGCAACAATGTCAGAAAGGCAGGCAAAGATCCTAGCCTGGATTGCTGGAGAGATGTCGGGTGTAGAGAGGTAGATTTGGGAATCATCAGAGGAGGGAGGAGAAGCCTAGTGGTTGGGGCAAGTTACCTCAGACTGGAGGGCCAGGGGTTTGAATCCTGCTAGAGGACAGCAACCTTGGGCTGGAAGGACTGGGGTTTCTAGTCCCACAGGTGCTCCTTATGGCCTTGGGCAAGCCACTTAACCCTCCTTTGCCTCAGTACAAAAAACAGATTGTGAGCCCTTCGGGGACAAGGGAAATATATATACTTTACCTTAATGTACATCGCTTTGACTGATAGAAAAGCAGTATATAAGCCCAGTTAAATAAATAAAGATGGTACTGAAAGCCATGGGAAGAGATGAGACATGATTATTGGCACACTGCAAATCAATATGAACCAGAACCCTTCCCCCCTTCTTTCCTCTAGAGTGGTGGGAGGGTGGTAATCCACATCCAGACTTTGTCTCTTCATTATTTATGGTCCAAAAACTCTCAAAAGAAAAGTTTCAGTTGCACCTTCTGGTAGGCCCTAGGCTGTGGCAGCAACCACCTCCCTTAGTGGCCCTTCACACTGGCCCTCCCGCACTGCCCAAAAGCAAACTACACAAAACTCAACATAACCAGTCGACTCTTCTTTCCTCATAGCAGTTGCCGAAGAATTTCAAAACCAAAAAGGTTTTTTTCGCTTAACTTACCTGCATCTTGCTGTTACCATCCAGTAGGTTCGGTTCCATGACCTCTATTTCCATGGGCTCTACAAGGCCCTCAGTTTCCAACTCCCAAGGCTCTATCTCCATATACTCCACTTGATCCTTTGCCTCTTCCTCTCTCCTCCAGTCTCTCCCTTTGTATTTCCTGTTTCCTGTCCCCCACAAACTCCTCCCTTTTTCCTGTCCTTTGGCGTTTTAAAGGGATCTTCCCATTTCCCAGGGTTCCTTGTCTTTCACTCCGGTACACACACATGCACACATACAGAGGCACCCCAGTCCTGCACCATATATATATTATATATACACACACACACTCTCATATCTATCTATCTATCTATCTATATATATACACACACACACTCTAACATATCTATCTATATATACACACACACACACACACACACTCTCATATCTATCTATATCTATACACACACGAGGCACCCCAGTCCCGCATGATCTCTCTATCTATCATATATATATATATATATATATATATATACACACACTCACCCCAGTCCCACACCACATATATACACACATACACGCACACACACCTGAGTCACGCAGCACGTTCACACTCAGGCACTCCACTATACACACAAACACAGGCAGACACCCCACCCCTATACTGCACCACAGCACTCACATACACACACGTGTGTATGTAACCTCCAGCAGCTCCATGATACCTAAAAAACAAACACACTTAGGTGTGCAGACCGCTCCCCCCCCAATCAACATTTCCTATGAAGCTGCTGAATGTCAGATCCTGTGAGTGAGGGAAATCCATCTTTTGGTCACACTATGAAGCGTGCACTTTTCAACTTGTTTCAGCTTCGCTGGAGGGCATCAAACACACTGAACCTCCCTCTTTCCCTCTTGTGGCACACTATTAGAGTGATATTTCCCTTTATGTCCCAGCCAGGCAGCCAGCCACAGAGAACAGAGAGCGTGCGGGATGGGGGGGGGGGGGGGTTCTGGTGTAGTGAGTTGGTCTGTCGGAGTCAGAAACATGGGTGCCATAGCACAGGGCTTGAAGCATGTGGTTAGCATCACTGTCAGTCAATTACAAGGGGCACCACCGCTGGCTCTCATGGGAGGCTACAGAGTGATCTTTCCACTTTCGGCCTGCCCGGCTGCAATGCCAGCAAAGTCTCTGCATGTCTCACAGTTGCAGCAGCTCTAACAGGCAGCAGCAAAGCAGCGCTCTTGAAGAAATCTCAACATCCAGCCAGGTGGTGGTTCTCACATTAATGTTACCACCGGGACTGCTGACATCAGTTTAGGGATTGAGTCCTGCCTCTTAGTGCTCACCACAGTTTCCATGCTGCTTACACCCAGGGATAGCAGTGGCTCTCTCCAGATCTGTTTTAATAACAGTTTATTGACTCTTGAGAAACTTGTCCAAACCTTTTTTTAAACCCAGCTACACTAACTGCTTTTATCACCTCATCCTTATTTGTTGGATTTATAAAAGATCTGTGCAACTGTACATGCAGAAAGAGAGCGGCTTTTGCTGTGCTTATCTTTACCCGTGGGAGCTAACCAGGCAGCAGTTCAATATAGTCTCTACCTGGTTAGCTTCTGCGGTGTCTTTGACTGTGCAGTGATCCCGGATGTTCTATGCCGGGGCTGCAGATGACCCCAGCATTGAATAGCCAGGGTTAAAGTTCAGTAGTGATGGCTATGCACCGTAGAGGCGCCTAACTATCACAAATAAATATCGGACCCTTACTCCTCAGTACTTGTTTTTATTCCAGCTCGGCATTTGCCGCCTCACTGCAATATTCTTCTTATAACATTTGATTTGAAGGAGAAATACTAGCATCACATGAACAGAGCTCACAAAGGAGTTTTGGGAGGTGGGTGCAGCCTATCATTATTAGTAATGAGGGAGGGAGCGCCAATTGTATAGGTTTCAGAGGTGTGCCAGAGACCCTAGCACCAGCCCTGCCTAGATGTATCTTATGCCTGGTTTTGCTTCTTTAGCTCTCTTCCTGAGGATATTTTAGCCTGGCATATGCCTTCAGGACTTCGGTTGCCACAGCTGACACGGATCTGGAGGTCTCCACTTGTTTCTTCCTAGGGCTTCCATGAGCTTTTGCCTCCACACTGCCTTTATGCTGACGGCAGACGGACTGGGCTGTCCAATCCCCCTGCTTTAAGGTAGCTGCATCATTTGTCTGCTCATTCTGGCCAGGTAGATGCCAGATTCAAAACTGCACCAAAAACTTAATACTTTGAACAAGCATTCACGAGCCCTAAAGGTCAACATGGTAGCTCAGAGGGGACTGTGACGTAGAGGCAGAGTGCCAATATAGCTACCATTCTTTGCTTTCGGGACACTATTCCTAATTGAAATTGTAACTTTTATTTTCTAATGATGTTTGTACTGTGTTTTATGACATGTAAACTGCTTTGACGTTATCTATGAAAGGTGGTATAGCAAATGCAAATCTTGAACATAGGGTACCACCCCCACTAATCTCTTCCCCTTCACACATAGAATGTCTGTCCATGATTCTACAATGCATTTTGTTTCCTACAGAAATTTTATTCTATGTGAGTCAATGCTGTCTAATATATAGCATCACCCCTCCACCAATTTGATTCATCTTACTGTGATATAATTTCTACTCTGATATCACAGTGTCCCATTGGTTATCCTCCTTCCACCAGGTTTCCAAACTGCCTGTTATATCTATCTCTTCATTCAGTGCTATGTATTATAACTCTCCCATCTCTTATTTTTTAGGCTTCTAGCATTTGTATAGAGCAGGAGTTTTCAACCCAGTCCTCAGGACAAACTTAGCCAATCAGGTTTTCAGGATAATAGAAACATAGAAGTATGATGACAGAAAAAGACCACATGGCCTATCTAGTCTGTCCTTCCATATCAACAACTACAACAGTCCCCTTTTTTCCTTTAGAGATCCTCTGTGTTTGTCCCATGCTTTTTTGAATTCAGTTACTGTCCTCATCTCTACCACCTCCACTGGGAGACTATTCCATGGATTCACCACTCTTTCCATAAAGAAATAGTTCTGCATATCACTCCTGAATCTATCCCCCTTCACCCTCATCCCATTTCCCCTCAGAGCAGAACTTGCTTTCAATCGAAAGAGGCTCTCCCCCTGAACATTTATGCCACGGAGGTATTTAAACATAATCACAATGAATATGCATAGGAGACATTTGCATGCAATGCTTCTATTGAATGCAACTCTCTCTCATGCATATTTATTGTGGTTATCCTGAAAACCTGACTGGCTGGGTTGAGAACCCGTGGTGTAAAGACATTTCAAAGTGTGTTTTTTTGTGTGAATTTATCAGCTGCTTAGCAGGTGACGCGGATAATGATGCCATGTTGCAGGCTTTCCTAGAGAAGGAACTAAGATAAAATATTACTTACTGAGAGTGGATTTATGAGCCATGGTCACTTCCCCACATCTCAAATTTGTCCTCTGAACAAAGTGGAATAAAACAAAAATAGCAGGGTCAATCCTTTTTTTCAAATTTTTCACTTTAAATACACTCCATAAATATGCTATGCAATGTGTGCCATCGAGTCAATGCTGATCCTGGCAACCCTGGGATTTCTTGGCAAGGTGCGACCAGAAGTAGATTACCAGGCCTTATCCAAATACTAGCTAGGCCCAAACCTGCTTAGATTCAGAGATCAGCCAAAGCAATCATATTAAAACTTTTTTTTCCAGGGATTCACTACATTGGACAGATGTATGAGAATTCACTAATGCGGATAATAATGGATCAGCTAACTGACGGGCAGTTGCAGTGGTCCAAGATGGACAGTCCTTTTGATGTGGTGATTCTGGGAGATCCCACAGCTAACAAGAGGTATAATTTGTACAGTGGTAAGAAGGCATATATCGAAGGGTTAAAGAAATATTTTCCGGAAGAGACACGAGCCATCGACAAATACATGGAACTTGTAAAGGTAAAACTTTGAACATTATTTATTTTTCATTTATTGTAGAAAAAAATGTGAATGAGATAATATCTAAGGGCAAGAGTGGATGTGTAAACAGAGGCCAAAGACTGAGCTACAATACTAGAGGTGTAAGATCCACGAGGTCCTTACCAACAACAAGGGATCTTCTTGATATCAAGAGCATACACCAACACATTTTTGTTTCATTGCTTTGTTTTAGCATTTTTTATTTTTTAAATTTATTTTAAAGAAAGAGAAACAAAAAAATAAAAAGAATATATAAAGTAAAAAAAATGATTGGGACATCACGTGATGTGGTGATCTGAACATGATGCATTTTGTTCGGCTCTGTGGCTCCCCACCTCGCTCTCTATACTTGGCACTTTCATAGCTGGACACCCCGAAAGTGAATGGAGTCATCCCCCTTACCATTTGGGAAGTTTGGACGAGCTTTGGAATTTTCCTTGCTTCCCATGGCTTCTAAACAGGTATGCAGGGAGAAGCCGTGTGTCCCGGACTCCAAGATGGCCGGCAGTGCGCTGTTGAGTCTGATTGCTGACCGGCAGGTAAATTTAATTGAGGAGGTGTTAGCGATTGTGGTAAAGGCACTCGACAGTCGATTTCAGGGATTAACAGATTGTATGGAGAAGATCTCCAACTCAATTGCCGAATTCACCCACCGCCTCAGTGCACTCGAAGCGGTTTTCTGCGCTCGAAGACATAAATCAGACTCAAGCTGCCACCATTCAAAAACTGCAACGGCAATTAGCCTACTATAAGGAAAAAATAGATGATCTGGAAAACCGTGGAAAGCAGAAAAATGTCCGGATTGTGGGCATAGCAGAGACTTACTGGAATCTGAGCTGAGGGGATTTTTGGAATCGTGGCTCCCTCTAAATCTACATCTGGAGGCGCTGAATGGCTAAATAACTATTGAGTGAGAGAGTGCACTGCTTGGGCCTATGGCGGGAATATGAGTGCAGACCACGTGTTATTGCTTGTTTCCACAACTGCCTCCATAAAGAGGCCTTGCATGCTGCCTGGGCACAGCGGAACTTGGAACGCGATGGCCAGCAGATATTACTTTTCCAAGACTATTCTCAGGCCGTCTTGAAACAGCAAAAAAGCTTTGCGGAGACATGTGGTCAATTTGGTCCAGCAGGGGATTCGCTTCACATCGATCCACCCTGAACAGTTACAAGTGCTTTACCAAGGGAAGTCCTTCTACTTCTCCAACCCAACGGAGGCAGCAACGTTTATGAATACATTACCTGCTAACTGATTCTGGCCTCTGCGATGAGCAAAGTACCTTTTTGGACCTCTCTACACTAAAATGCCCTTGCCTGGTGGGGCGGGCGGGCGGCCCACGGTATGATCATGGGAAAGTCCCAGCCTGGGAGCTGACTTGTGAGATGGGGTGACTATATGAACTGGACCCGGCTTGTGGCTGAACTGTATCTTGATGTGAGACCTCATTGGCAGGCTTATTAGGCCGGGCACTTTATGATCTGCCGCCATGATGGATGAGCGGCTCCTATGGGGGCCAAACTGGGATGCCTGCTGGGCTGTTTTAACCACTATATAAACTGCCATAAAAATGGGGGCCTATTGTCAATAGATGTGGGAGGATGAGAGAAAAAGGAAAATGATTGTCATTGTAAAGCTGAAAACGATATATTGTGCTATTTCATACTTGCTGTAATATGTATGTTAAAGGGGAACAGCATAGTAAACACTGTACTTGGAGCTTGAGATCTGCCATTATAATCTGGATTCTACCCTCTAAAAAGAGGGCTAGCTCAAATGTTCTTATGGAGTAGCTTGCTTTCTCTTGCTCCTCCCTATCCTAACTTTCTGATTTTGCCATCCTGTTGCATTCCCCCCCTCCCCCCCAGGTTTCTTTATCGTGGATGAGCCTCCACCACCTGATACAGGTGATGGGATGTGTGTGAGATATGAATGAAGGGGGGCTGGGGTGTTGGTTGGAATTTACATGAGAGTGGGACGATGGATATATATGAAATTTGCCTGGAGGGATCATGATGATAATTACTTGGGGAATATGGAACAGCAATGTGTAAAGGGTGACTGCGAATATCACAAAGGAGTAGGGTGGGACATGTCTGAGACTATATGTTTGTGAGTTACTGGATGGGGCCGACATAGTACTATGTGAGTCTGCTGAGGGCTGTACTTTGGAGCACAAAGGGGGATTCTTATCCTGCTTAAGGACATAATTCCAAGATGAAAAGGATTTCTTTTGAGGCATGATCTTTCACCCTGTGGTAGGTGTGCGACTGATAAGTATGAATGTGGCCGAGAGCGAGGGGTGTGGAATAGTTTGGTTGGGAGATTTTGGCGGGGTGGGGAGTCCTCACATGTTGCATGCTCTACATGGAGGGCTCCTAGGTTGGAACGTGGATGTGATTGGGAGGGTCAGAAGATTGGGGGGGGGGAGGGGCTGGGGAGAGGGGCAGGGATGCTATGTGAGTAAGTGAATATTATATGTGCTGGTGGCTAGGTGGGGAGGAGAGGATAGCTGGGGACCCTAGGCTGGGGAGGTGCTTGGCACTGCAAATATTATGGGTAATAAGATTCTATTAAGGCACTTCTTGGATTAGACCTGGCTAGACCTTTTAGGATAGCATCCTGGAATGTATGTGGAATTGGTAACCCAGTAAAGCAATACAAATTACTGCAGCTGTTGCAAGACCAACATGTGGATGTGGTGCTCCTGCAGGAGATGCACCTTACCAAAATAGAATACCACAAGTTGAAGCATTGCTGGGTAGGAGAGGTGTATACAGATCCTCTTCAGGAGACTATAAGGTGGGCGTCGCCATCTTGGTAGGGAAGCATGTGAGTGTGGTGGTGATTGAGGTGTGTGCTGATCCCCAGGGGCGTTTCATCTTCCTGTAGGGGAATCTGTAGGGCCAGCAGATCTCTTTGGGCACCGTTTATGCTCCAAATTTGCATGAGGCCAGCTTTTACAGGGAGGTAATACGCTGCATTGCTGATATGACCACGACCCATTTGATGCTCGGGGAGGGTGAACTTTAATTGTGTCCTCGATGGGACCCTGGACTGCTCCTCACAGGGTAGTGGAGGGGATGCGAGAAGGGCCTGGAGGTTCTGTGGCTTCTGTGAAGGCTATGACCTAGTCCATGTGTAGAGAATGTTGCACCTGACCGAGTGTGATTATACCCATGTCTCCCGGGCGCACGGCATGGGCTCTTGCATAGACTACTTCCTTGTAGCTGGAGAAATGTTAGATCACGTCCATAGGGCGGAAATTGGCCCCACTGTAGTGTCGGACCACACGCTGGTATGAGTGGATTTGGATTGGGGAGGGGTATCAGGGGGCGAACCTTGGAGATTCCCCCTACACATAATGGGAGCTCCTGACTTCTTGTTCTATATTAAGACTCAGTGGGCAGAATATGAAACCTATAATGCTGCACATAAAGCTAACCCGGCTCTATTTTGCGAAGAGGCCAAAGTTGTCCTTCGTGGCTATATTATGGGTTATTGTAAGATGAAGCGGAAGATACAAGGCAAACGTCTGCTTCAACTAGAGAAGGACTTACGAGTGACACGGCACCGATTTTTCTTCACATCCTACAGGTGCACACTGAATGGATATGTTGGCTATCCAAAATGAGCTCAAAGACCTCTTGCATCAATGGGCGCACAAGTCCCTGTTTTACTACTGGTACCACCTATACCGCCACGGGAATAAGACGGGGAAACATCTTTCTTCACTGGTTTAGGCGAAGGATGGGCTGCGATCTGTGTGGGCCATTCAGGATTGGACGGGACAACTGCAGACCACCCAAGCTATTCTTGAGAGAGCCTTTCGTGAATTTTATCAGGGACTATATGGAGCAGAACCATGTGATGTGGAACGGGCACAGACATACCTATAAGAAGTCGTACTGCCCCATTTAGCAGTAGACCAAATAGAAAAGTTGAATGCCCAGCTGACAGTGCAGGAAGTTCAAAAGTGTATTCGGGAGCTATGAAAGTGTCGGGCCCCAGGCCCAGATGGTATTTGCGCAGAATTCTATCAGTTGCTACAGGATAAGGTTGCGATGCCTCTGGTGGAATATTTTTCGGACTTAATCCAATGGAGGGACTTTCCGTATGAATTCAACAAAGCATTTTATCACTGTGCTGCTAAAGTCGGATAAGGACCCGTTACTGCCTGGATCTTACTGGCCTATCTCCCTACTTAATGTCGACATTAGGATTCTAAACCTAAAAATTATTCCACCCTTCACTCACTTCAACTAATTTATACCCAACCACTGAGTGATTCTATAGTGACTGATATGAACTACTAAATACCGTGTATTGTTTTTTTGTCGGAAGTTATTGCCTTGAGAGATTTCTCCCTCCTGAAGTGTGACTTCCCTTTTAATTACCTTTGTGGTAACCAAACCACCGTATAAAACCTGTGAAGTAATTGCATTACCTAATGCTACAACACAACCAACTTAAAAGTTCTTGATTGCTATACTTCAACCCTTAAAACTCATTAATTGCAGATCTTCAACGAACACAGTACTGCGTTTGGAACCGCACTCGTTCTTCGGCTCTGTTTCAACACTTAAATATCTGCTCCGTATACTCATCTGAACTAGTATCTTCTTTGGTTCAAATAAGTTCCTTCCTGCAGCTCTGATGCAATGATGCACTTCTCCAGCACAGACCGGATCTCTCCGTTGTTACAGTCTTACTTAGGAACTAGTATCTTCTTTGGTTCAAATAAGTTCCTTCCTGCAGCTCTGATGCAATGATGCACTTCTCCAGCACAGACCGGATCTCTCCGTTGTTACAGAAGTGCATCATTGTGTATCTGGTTGTCATTGCAGATGGCGTTATGATTCTCTCTATTTTCTTATGGCATGTGACATGTACACTGCATGTTTTGTTGTTCGTTAATAAAGATTGGGTCTTCGCTGCCACAAAAATAAGTAAGATAAACCCTCATGAAAGTCTCCTGTGTTGACCCTAACTCCTTCTACCCCTTTATCATAGTGATTTCTCTTCAGAAGGGAGAAGCAATTCCTATGGCTCGCACCCATTGAAAATGGTATCGGCCTTGGTCTGTAATTTGCAATAGACATACCTATACTGTCATTGTAATATATATTCACTGTACTGCTAGATAGAAAACCAGATCAATATTCATGTCAGAAGACTGTTTTTTTTTAAATCTCCAATGCTTTTATTACAAAGAGGCAAACAAGGAGCTTACTGTAAATAGTTGAAACTAAGGGGCCCTTTTACTAAAGCCTATTAGAGTTTTGCACTTAATGCATTTTGAGTGTAAAAACTAATACATGATAAGCGCAAAACCTCTTCGATAACTTTCAGAGGCATGGTCAGCATCTCTCCGGCAGTTATTGCAAAGACAGGTACCTAACATGCATCGCAGTTAATGCACTGCACCAATACCACCCACAGAGGTATCGTTAAGTGCAGCCATGCTAATTGCCACATTGACAGCATGCAGCAGTTGCTCACGTGCTTTCCATGTCTTGCTCCACTCCTAACCCACCTATTCCCCATCCCATTACCGTGGGCATTAGCGTGCCGTAACTGTCATGCCCACGCAGCAATAACTACCATGGGCTATTACCACATGCTAAAATGCACATCAGCCTCTTTGTGGGCTTTAGTAAAAGGGCCTCTAAGAGTGCTGCATTGATTCTGGATCAGTACAGGTATGAGGAGTCTTTCCGTGGCTACTTCAGTTGGTTAGCGATAACTGAACGAATGGATGCTTGAATAATCGTGACTGGCAGAATGGATTGTTGAATAATTGGTAAAAAGGAGGTGTATTGGTATTCAAGAGCTTAATGTAAATCTTTGTAGTATTCTTTGAGTTCTGATTTGGTATGGTACATGCTATGTATTTTTTTTGTAGCATTTTTATATTTCACAAACTGCTTGGCAGTGGAGGGAATTTACTTGCTGCTACTGAGGTGACTCTAGAGGGCATGCTTAGGTGCCCACAGCCTTTTTATTTCCATGGGTGCAGTGGCACTTAATGAGCATTAATTTAGTTAACGCACAGTAACCTTTAGTAAACATGCCCCTAGAATCTGAATACTTTTTATGGTGAGTTGTAATGGGAAACATATAGTTCTTTACTCTCGTCAAGAATTTGACCCAGTGTTTTATGGTTCAGCAATGATATAGTGTTTGCATGGCTTTCAGACTGCTGATATCAGCATGTCTCATCTAATCATGAGATGGGTAAACATTTATTGATGTAGACTGGGGGGCTTTGGGATCTGTATCATTTGATACCTCATAGGCAGGTATCAGAGCTGGTGTAAAGAGGCACCCTAGGTGAATCTCATCCCTTGTGCTCCCCCCCCTGCGTGGCACACACCCCCACGGTGCCCATTGTCACTACTACCATCCCTCTCCGGGACCAACAGCAGCAGCAATATCTTTGGCGCCATGGGGTTGTTTGCTTCCACCACTCTCCAATGCCCGATGCCAACTTCACGTGCAAACAGAAAGCTGGCATTGAATGTAAACTCCGTAGCGCTGTTTGTGGCTGTTGCCACCACTGTCCGTCCTGGAGAGGGGCGACAGCAGTGGCAATGGGTGCCCGTGGAGGGACGGTGCTCTGGGTGACTGCCTATATTGCATAATGATGGTGCCGGCCCTGGCTGGTATGAAACAAAAAAATCCCCCAGGTCAATATTTTCATGCAGTCCAACACTGGACCTACATGGAGGGCTGCTTTTACCTATGGGCAAAAGGGACAGCTGCACCAGGCCTCTGCATAATGGCGGGCCAGCTGCCATAGGTAGCCTTAGCCCTGCATGTAAGCTGCTGAAAATATCCTTGTTTGCATGTCTTCCTTGCAATGTTTTTGCATGGGAGTATTAGCCAATAGGCATATGAGAAGCTGGACATACTAACTGAACAAAGTACTAAACACACAACTGATAAAATCTGATATGTCATAATGCAGGGAGGTGATAGGTTTGCGAGTCACACAAGGTACAGTTATAGCTTGGTACAATGCTGTTCAATGGTAATATCTGGATAGTGCTGTTGAATATCCACTGACAGTCCTGGCCAGATATCTGGATAACCTCTGAAGTTACCTGGATATTTGTGTTTTAATACTGACCACAAAGATTACATTGTAGCAGCAAAGCGCAGACAAACCAATGATACCAGGAGTCTGTTCAGAAGGTCCAAATCATTTATTTGTGCACAAGTCTCAAGCAAGTCAATTTCAAAATGGCTGAGCAAAGTTTTCTAGCATTACAACAACTTTTATAGACTTCTGTTCCATTCTAGGTATAGAAAAACATTTCATTGGTCCCGGTACTCTCCCGTACCTCCCGTACCCCTTCCATTGGTCCCGGTACTGATAAGATTATCCAATTATGTTCCTTCAGTGGGCATGGCACCTGCATACCCCCCTTCCAGTCCCAATTACAATGGTCAGTTCATCAACTTGTTACTTTCACACTCTCAAGGCCATAGAGCCAATTTGTGCATGCAGGGGAGCAGGGCTCTGCAACTCATCTGTCAGCACTCCCAATTATATTCCTCGCAGATGTACTTTTTCTTATCAGTAACTTTTAAACATGTTTTTCTGTATTTTTCCATCTCTCAGTTTTGCTTACCTAAGTTAGTTTAGTTCTCTTACAGAGTTCTATCCTACAATAGCAGCATCTTGGGGGATGTGCAATTCCTATGTGCCTCTCCACAGGCTTCATTTACAGGTCAAGCTAGTTAGGCCTGCCTGCTTATGTCAGACACCGTGGATCACAGGCCTGCACCTGCCACATTCCCCCCTTTGATTAATCTCACCCTATTACTTAATAAGGTGTGAGAATTAAATCACCTTTTGAAGAATCACATCATGATTGAAGGATTACGACTAGGGCTGGCTTTATGCAAAGCCATTATTTTAGTTGCGGTCTTCCGCTCTACTGTGCTGTCGATAGCATTATGAATGGAACGCATACAACATGGGATTAAACATGGCAATAAGAAAATAACAGCAACAAGAATTAGTACTAAGACAATGAAAGTCTTAAATCCTCCCAGCCAGGAGAAAAGGTTAGCAAACCAGTTAGGGAATTTCAATGAGTGCCAAGTCTGTACTGGCACATAAGCATGTCTTTGCATATCTTTAGCAATTTCTTCAACTACTTGACCTTTATCATCTATTTTTAAACAACAATTAGTTAAATTCAATTTACCACATACTCCTCCTTCAGCTGCTAACAAATAATCAAGTGCTAAGCGGTTCTGATATATTGCAGTGCGCATCTGAGTACTTTGTCTAGCTAAGAGCGTAAGAGCATGACTAGTTTCATTGGTTATTATTTCAACTACTGCTTGTAAACGAATAATACGATTAATCATATAAATTGGAGTTCGATAACCATACATACCATCATCATTCCAAGTGGCAGGCCCATAATACTCAATGATTCTTTCTGGTGGCCAATCATCACCTTGCCACTTCTTCCACTTGCCTATCTGTAAGGCTTCTCTTTTCTGTCTTAGTGCTCGTTTGTGTCGGTGGGTAGTGTATACAGGGTATCCTAATTGTTCTCCATGTTCAGTGTTGTGGCGGGAGTTGTGCATACGCTCGGTTTCCACAGATCCAATATAGGCCAGGTGGGGCTTGCCAGGCATGGACTTTGGCAAGGTTAGTCCATAAATCTGCAAGTTCAGGAAATCTAGCTAATGGGTTAGGAGGTTCAGGGTGTCTGATTCCTGACCACCATGCTGTCTTTTTGGTCGTGGCATTATAGTACTTCTGGCTAAGACAGACCAGCTGTCCTACCTTTTGGGTGAACTGGGGTCCAGTTCTGGCATAGCAAAGACGTCCAACGATTGAGTGCGCCAACACCCATTCACTGGTAGTCTTGTGTAATTCAGTCTGATTGTAAATCAAAGAATAATTCAATTCTTGGGCTTCCCATGGCCATTGGTCTCCCATTTGGGTTCCGCCACAGAAATAGCAATCTGAGATCTTAAGACTAGATACTACTGCTCCGGCTAATTCTAGAAATAAATTCTGTGAGGGATGAGGGATCTCAAACGTATTTACATGCATGGCTTCATAGAAGGTATTATGGATATGATATTTAGATGACTTGTGAGCTTGGGTATTCAATCTAATATACACAATGGTTCCTGGATCTACTGCCCCTCCAGCAATACGCAAACCAAACTTGTATCCTTGTTTCCAAGCATAGGGATTGTGTATACGTAAGTGTAAGGGGTTACAAGCATCCTTCTGACATTTATCATTTGTGGTTGGCTTGGTTAAGGTAGCCATTCGTTTATCTATCTTCTCATCAACTATACCATTATTCCAGGTAGCATAAAAAACACATCCCCAATACGGGCAATAGTAATCTGCTGCTGGTGCAGTACTATAGCCTGATCCCGTTTTACCTGTACACTTCCACCATCCTGTGGCACCTTCCGGACACATGTACTTATGGTCATTTCTATACGCTTTCTCCCAAGTACCACAGGTGGAATAACTACCTCTGTTAATGGCATTGCATGCATCAAAATTCAAAACAGCAGGTTTAGTAATGTCCTTAAGTGGTGGCGTAGCAGCTAGTATAGGTCCATCTGCATCCTTCCATCGTATTTCCAACGTGTAATAGGATGGATTCTGATGCGGATTATAGCATGCTCTAATTTTGCCATAAGTGCAAATATTTAGTTCAGTGGTGTTATAAATACACCGAGTCACTTTTCCCTTGCAGGCATAGTATGAGTGGTAAATCAAAGTCTGAGTTACTTTCAGTCCAGTTCGAGTAGAAGTAATGCAAGCAGTGCATGGAGGTAAAGCATAAGTCTGTTCAAAACCTCCAAATAAGGCAACCAAGGCAAAGCAAAAGTAAAGATGCATGTTGATGTTGATTGGAGTTCTTCTGAATCCTCAGCTTGCTGATCTTGATCACGACGTTCTCTTATTCTTCGTCCCGTTTGCTAATGAAGCAATTAACGGGTGCTGAGTGTTGATTGAAGATCCTCAGGTTGTCCAGTACACATTAACCAACTTATTAGCAATTTCAGTTGGCTTGTGAAGTCTGGCTAGTCAATGTAGTGTCAAAGTAGTGTGTCAAATCACACGCAAATTGGGTTCGTTGAAACAAAACTGTTGCTGCATGGAAAACAGCAATCCTCTTCGAAAGACTTGGCTACTGCAAAGCACTGTGATGAAGTGTCTAAGCTGCTGGTTGCCGTCTCAGAGTAACTCGCAAGGGTGCATCAAGATGCTGTTCTGCTGTCCACTGCTCAGGTTCAGGATCAGCGGCGGGCTTGACTCTGCTGTGGTGGATCCAGGCGTCGATCTCGGCTACCTTTACTGCAGTTGGGGTAGACAGGATGACGGTGTACGGTCCCTTCCAATGGGGTTCCAACGGTGTCTTCTTCCAATCTTTGATCCACACCGAGGTACCAGGCTGATAGGGATGCAAGGGTTCCGTCAAGTTGATAGGCAACTGGTCTTGGATCCACGCATGGAGAGTCTGCAGAACAAAACTAAGAGCTAGGAGTTCTTGTCTGGTTACTTCTGAACCAATTTGGGCTAAACTTCCTTTAATTCCCTGCACTATTGGTGGGGGTTTACCATACAGGACTTCAAAAGGGGAAAATCCTGTTGATTTTACAGGAGCTGAGCGTATTCTGAGTAAAGCTATCGGGAGCACTTGGGGCCACTTCAAGTGTGTCTCCTGACAAAGCTTGGACATTTGGGCTTTTAGGGTACGATTCATTCGCTCAACTTTCCCTGAACTCTGGGGTCTGTATGCAGTGTGGAGTTTCCATTGTATCTGCAAAGCTTTTGCTAACTGTTGAGTGACCTGGGAGACAAATGAGGGTCCATTGTCTGACCCTATTACTGCTGGAATTCCGAACCTAGGGACAATCTCTCTCATTAAAACTTTGGTAACTTCTCGGGCTTTCTCAGTTCTGGTTGGGAAGGCTTCTATCCACCCAGAGAAAGTACAAACTAATACTAATAGATAATGGTATCCATTGGCTCTTGGCATTTCGGTAAAATCAACTTGGAGATTGTGCATGGGGGTTACACCTCCTGACTGAACTCGGGGTGCCGTTATAAGGCCTTGCTTGGCATTATTTTTGGCACAGGTTAGACATTGACGTGCTACTGAAGCTGATATGGTTGTCAATAGAGGGATGTAAAAATGTGGTCTGAGTGCTTTTTCCATAGCACTTTTCCCATAGTGGGTCGCTTCGTGAAAGGCTTTGACAAAAGATGGTCCTAATAGTTCAGGAATTACTATTCGTCCAGGGGGTTGACTGCCCTCTTCTGGTGGCAGCTCAATCCATCCATCTTTCAGTACTCCATCTTCCTTGTTACAGTAGTAATCTAATTCTTTGGTGGTATATCGTGGTGTCCATAAATTCAGAGGTACTGGAAACAATGCTGCTTGCATTGGCATAGCTTGTGGTGTAATCTGTCCTGTCATAGCTGCTTGTCGTGCTGAAGCATCTGCAAATCTATTTCCTCGGGCAACTTCTCCTTTTCCTGCTTGATGTCCTCTGCAATGCATGACAGCTACACGTGTTGGGGCCCAAACTGCATCAAGTAACATCAATATCTCGGGACCATATTTGACTGACTTTCCTCCGGAGGTGATGAGCCCTCGTTCTTTATAGAGAGCTCCATGGGCATGCAGAGTGGTAAAGGCATATTTGGAATCTGTATATACATTTAGCACAAGTTTTTCTCCTAACAATAATGCTCTGGTGAGTGCTATCAATTCAGCTTTCTGGGCTGATGTGCCTGAGGCTAGAGCTGATGATTCAACTACTTCGTGTTGAGTGACGACTGCATATCCGGCACAGCGTCGTCCATCGAGGATGAGACTGCTCCCATCAACATAATAGATTTGGTCAGGATTGTCTATGGGCACATCTGTCAAGTCGGGTCGACTGGAGAACACAGTTTCCATGACTTCGATACAGTCATGTTCTGGGAGTTCTTCACTGATGGGTATCAAGGTGGCTGGGTTCAAGGCATGACTCACTTCCAGTTGTATCTGTGGGTTTTCACATAACATGCTCTGGTACTTCAACATTCGGGAATTGGTGAGCCAATAATTTGCTTTTTGTTCCATAAGGGCAAGGACTGCATGTGGCACAGTGACTCGTATGTTCTGTCCTAGTGTGAGCTTGTCTGCTTCACTCACTAATAGTGCTGTAGCTGCAACGGCTCTCAGGCAAGGTGGCCATCCTTTGGCCACAGTGTCCAACTGTTTCGATAGGTATGCTACAGGTCGTTCCCAATTTCCCAATTTCTGAGTCAACATGCCTAAGGCATTTCCCTGTGCTTCATGTACAAACAAGTGGAAAGGCTTGTGGACATCTGGTAGTCCAAGTGCTGGTGATGACATTAATTCTTCCTTTAACTTCTTGAAGGCTGTATCCTGCTCAAGTCCCCACTCCAGTGGTGACTTCTCTTCTCCTTTTGTAGCTTCATACAGTGGTTTGGCAATTTGGGCAAAGTTGGGTATCCAGATTTGGCAATATCCTGCCGCCCCCAGAAAGGCTCTGACTTGCTTTCTGGTTGTTGGAGTTGGAATTCTGCATACTGCTTCTTTTCTTTCTCTGCCTAATCTTCGGCTTCCTTGGGTTATACGAAAACCCAAGTATTTCACTTCTTTTTGGCATAGCTGTGCTTTTGCTCTGGAAACTTTGTATCCAGCTTCATCTAGTAACTGCAAGAGATCTTTGGTGGCTAGTATACATTCACTTTCTGATATGGCAGCTATCAACAAATCATCCACGTATTGGAGAAGCACTCTCTTCCTAAAGATGGTAGGCGAATTTTTGAATCCTTGGGGTAATCTTGTCCAGGTAAGTTGGCCCCCTCTTCCAGAGATGGGGTCCTGCCATTCAAATGCAAACAATATTTGACTTACAGGGGCTAATCTTATGCAAAAGAATGCATCCTTTAAATCCAGTACAGTGAAATGGGTAGCTTCAGCAGGTATCAGTCCTAGAAGAGTGTAAGGATTGGGTACAACTGGATGTATAGTTTCAACTGCATCATTTACTCTCCTTAAGTCTTGTACTGGGCGGTAATCATCCGTTCCAGGCTTCTTTACTGGCAAAAGTGGAGTGTTCCAGGGGGATTGACATACTTTCAGTAGGCCATACTCGAGCAATCTTTGCAAGTGGCGATGAATGCCTTCAATTGCAGCTCTTGGGAGAGGGTACTGTTTGACGTGCACTGGTGTAGCACTAGGCTTGAGGGTTACAATCACTGGAGCTATATGCTTGGCTAGGCCTGGGGGACTGCCTTCTGCCCATACTCCAGGTGGTGCATGGATGTTCTTTAAAGTTTGTTCAAAATAGGTGTCTTGGATAGAGTCATCAATGTAATACCTCCATTCTTCTTCCCGGGGAACTGTCAGCAGCATTATTCCTGCTGGTTTGGCTTGGGGATTTACTGTCATTTGCATTTCTCCTTCTTCAGAGAAAGATATTTGCGCTTGGAGTTTGGCTAACATATCTCGTCCCAGTAGTGGCACTGGACATTCGGGCATGTAAAGGAATTGATGAGTTATTTGCTGTCCTCCTAGACTGCATATACGATTCTGAAGAAAAGATTTTGTAGCTTTGGCACCAGTTGCTCCTATAATGGTGACTGCTTTTGTAGAAAATGGGGCTATCTTCTTGTCTATTACTGAATGTTGTGCTCCAGTATCAACCATAAAGTCCATAATTTGGTCTCCTATTTGTATTCCGACCATAGGCTCCTGGAGACCTAAAGCAAACTTGGAGCCCGGTCTGTCCTAATCCACGTCATTTTCATCATGGATCGTTGTGGCCAATGCTTGAATGGCTCCTCCTCTTTCTCGTTGGAATTGTTCTCGATTGGCTCCTCCGTGGTTTCATGGATAGCCTCGTCTTTCTTCTCGCCACTGATGATTGCTGTCGTCATCTTGCTGGGCGTCTTCGAGTTGCGGGCACGTATCTCTCCAATGTCCTTCCTCTCTACAGTAGGCGCATTGGTTCACGCCTAGCTTCTGGGTCCGGCCTCCGCCTTGACCCCGCCCTCTTCCTCTGCTCCGTCGACTAGGGACACCTCCCCTTTTCTGTTCAACTATGGCCGCAGCCAAAAAATCAGCTTTCTTCTTCATCTTTCTATCACATTCTCTCTGTCTTTCATTATCCCGATTCACATACACTTTATGAGCGACTTCCAGTAACTGTGTTGCATTCATGCCCGCAAACCCTTCTCACTTCTGTAATTTACGTCTAATGTCTGGTTGAGACTGGTTTACAAAAGCAGAATTCACCATACATAAACTTCCTGGTGCCTCGGGATCATAGGGGGTATACATTCTGTATGCTTCAGTTAGTCTTTCATGAAAATCTGCTGGGCTCTCATCTACATCTTGGATAACTCCTGCAACTTTGGAAAGGTTCATAGCTTTTTGGCCCCCCCTTTTCAGGCCTTGTAAAAAGCCTTGGCGAAAACGGGCTAGGGCTGTGGATCCTTCATCTGTATTTGGATCCCAATGGGGGTCTTCATTCGGGAATTCTCTCTGGGCTGCTTCCCGATAATCTATTCTGCTCAGTCCCTGTCCTGGAGCTACAGGGTTATCTGCCATCCACTCAATAGCTGCTTTTCTAATTCGTGCTCGCTCTTCTGTCGTGAATAGGGTGGACAGGAGCTGGCGGCAATCTGCCCAGGTGGGTTGATGGGTTTCCATTAGAGTAGTTACTAATTCTGTCAGTTCCTGGGGCTTGCTAGTATAGGAGGCATAATGCGACCTCCAATTTAACAGATCAGTTGTAGAGAAAGGGATATACACATAAGTTAAGGGTCCCGCTACCACCTCCTCATTATCGTTCTTTATGGGCACTCCCGGGACTTGCCGTAAAGGTAGCATCTTGGCGGGAGCTGTCTCCTGGATCTAAGGACTGTTTTCTTAACTATCTTTCCAGGGATTACTTTCGCTTTCTCAACAGGTTTTACTTTGGGCGTATCTTTTATTGGCTCGCTGGCACTAACAACCACTTGTACGCTATCTTCCTCGCTTTGGGCATTCTCTTTTTCTTCCTCTTCTCCCTCTGCTTCTGACTCGCTTTTTATAGCATCCTCTTCTTCCGCTAATTCCTCTCTCTGCCCTCCAGGAGGGGGTTCAGGGGTTGGGTCCCGCTCCAGCCGTCTCTGGGGTTCTGGGGCAGGACACCGGGCTACTCTTATCGGACCTGGGGTTCGGGGCTGCCTGAGAATTATCTCCGGGGAATCAGGATCTACCAGGATGGGTTTCTTCCTGGACTTCTTATCCTGCTCTTTCATTCTAGGCTGTTCCGTTTTCTGTCTAGAATCTGTTTTCGCTAACATTATCCTGCACTGTTCCTCATAACAGCGCTGCGCCCAGGGGGGCGGATCTTCACAAATACTTAACCAAGAATCTATATAGGGGTACTGATCAGGGTGCGCTATCCGCACTCTACGGTGTACTGACTGAATAATCTCTACATTAAACGTTCCCTCTCGGGGCCAGATGGGGTCTAGATCGGGCCACTCCCTAGTACACAAAATCTGCAAACGGGCTGCTGTCATTTTAATACCATAATCTCCAGAATATCCCTCTTTAAAATGTGCGATCATACATTCTAATGGAGTGTTTCTAGTAGACCCCGCCCCTCCCATTTCGATGTGTGCGCGCAACAACAGACAAAAGGGAAAAGGAGGGCGGACCATGGGTAAGGGGTCCTCACGGCCCTGGAAACGTATAAGGAGTACAAATAACAAGACAAGACGACAATCGCTTCCCCCTTTTTGCGACCTGAACGCGGTCGCCCGGTCAGGAAATGCGCTACTCAGGGGTCCGCCTTCACTTGGTCCGTGCTGCCAGACCTCTCATTCACACTTCGTTCACACAATCATGCTAGCAACGTATCCCAGAATGCATTCGTTTCTATCTATTCTGACTAGTCTTTTTCCCAATTACAAAAAGGATGAGGGTTTCACCCGGCGAATTCCCATGCGGGGTTACTCGGCCCTTCCTTGAGAGGTGATCATGTTCTCTTACCAATTCCCAATATCTCGAGATTACAAATTCCAAATTCCAAGTTCCAATTTATTTATTTATTTATTTATTTACATTTTTTATATACCGCACTATTCGGCATCAGCGCGGTTTACAGAGAACAAAACAAAAACCAGAACAACAAGCTGTTCGGTGTTACATATAACAGGAGCATAACTTGGAAAAAACAAATTTAAAATGGGAGAACTATCTACATGGAGTATGGCAGTACTGCTCTTTCTATTTCTGTCTAGACACCAAATGAAAACTATACTCACCGGATCCGGTCCTCAAACTTCCCAAGCAGGCGCATGAGTTGGACCTCGGACTCCCCTCACTCGGGTTCGAGGCGTTGGCTCCAGCCGGGCCCGGCACCCGCCGAGGTCCGACCAGCTCCCTCCGATACAAGGGACCGGCGGCGCCAGGGAGCAGCCCTCGTCGGAAGGGCGCGATCCCGGCAGGACCAAGCCTATAGAGGCGGAAAGTCGTGGTATATTGCCCTATATACACTTTGATTCCACAACTTCCCGGCCAACGCACCAAGAATATGTAGCAGCAAAGCGCAGACAAACCAATGATACCAGGAGTCTGTTCAGAAGGTCCAAATCATTTATTTGTGCACAAGTCTCAAGCAAGTCAATTTCAAAATGGCTGAGCAAAGTTTTCTAGCATTACAACAACTTTTATAGACTTCTGTTCCATTCTAGGTATAGAAAAACATTTCATTGGTCCCGGTACTCTCCCGTACCTCCCGTACCCCTTCCATTGGTCCCGGTACTGATAAGATTATCCAATTATGTTCCTTCAGTGGGCATGGCACCTGCATACCCCCCTTCCAGTCCCAATTACAATGGTCAGTTCATCAATTTGTTACTTTCACACTCTCAAGGCCATAGAGCCAATTTGTGCATGCAGGGGAGCAGGGCTCTGCAACTCATCTGTCAGCACTCCCAATTATATTCCTCGCAGATGTACTTTTTCTTATCAGTAACTTTTAAACATGTTTTTCTGTATTTTTCCATCTCTCAGTTTTGCTTACCTAAGTTAGTTTAGTTCTCTTACAGAGTTCTATCCTACAATAGCAGCATCTTGGGGGATGTGCAATTCCTATGTGCCTCTCCACAGGCTTCATTTACAGGTCAAGCTAGTTAGGCCTGCCTGCTTATGTCAGACACCGTGGATCACAGGCCTGCACCTGCCACAACATGATCCTTGTAGGAAACTGCTTGCTTTTGAGCACATAGCCCACAGAAACATTATGTAAACATGCAGACGCAACTGTGTAGGCAGAACAATACCAATGGGACAGAGGCCACTGAGGATTGTTCCTGCCTTGTGGAGGGAAATCACCATGGCAAGAGGGGACTGGGAGAGGGCCTGCGAGTGTTGCTTTTTTTGTGGCAAGGGGTCTACCTGTTCTTTTTAATTCATGAAAATTAACACAAAAACATTTTTTTCCATTCATTTCAAGAAAGTTTATCAAAATGTTTATTCAAATTTCCCATTTCATTTCAAATGAAAGCATATACCTACTTGAAACTATAGATATAGAAGTACACACTCAGAGTCACTAGGGGGAGTTTGCAGCTTAGGAGTCAAGGGAATTTAAGTGGAAGATACAGTTTGTCTGATGGTCTGCTCTCTGGAGAGGAGCCAGAGAGGAAGGTAAGGTTGAATTCCCTCTCAGCGTTGAAGAACAGGATACGATTCTGCTTGGCCTGTGACTAAGGGGAAATTGGTATGTGCATATTGGCTGAGAGGTTAAGAACTGCTGGAATTGCATGAGTTTGCGGGATTCATCAATATCTGAGGATAGCTGCTTCTGAAACAAATGAAAGACTCTAAAAGAAAATGTTGCATAGGTGTACATATTATTAGAAACAGAGGGTGGAACAGACATGGCAGGCGTGCAAGGCTCCAGCATAATGCTGAAGGAGGATGGTAGGTCTGTGCGATTTCCAAGATCATGGACTTCAATTTTAATTTTTTATTTTCTCCCAGACTTCCTCAAGAAGAATTACAGACATGGTCATTTTGAAAATGATACCTCTGTCCATTGCCAAGTTTCTTAGTCGCATGGGTCTTGTCAACTGGGCATCGCCTTTCTTCAAGATGGCTTCCAAAACTGTTAGCGAGGTGATTAACAATCTGACTGAAAATGAAGACCTCAGAGCAGTTCTTGCTTACATCTTTGGCTGTTATGGTATGCCTGTTGTCTTTTGGATGACTCACCCCTGTATGGTGCCAGTTTTGGTTCTTTGATGCCAGTTTTCTTTGACTGCTGTTTTCATTTAATGATGAATTTTTATGCTTGTAACAGCAGGTTTACAAACTTTTTTTGATCTGAGGTTGACAACAACAAGAGTGAAAGATGTTCATGCCAACCTGTCAAGACTAAATTAGATGTAAACTAATGTCAAGCATTGTAATTTCCCTATCACTTGTCCCCCCTGGGAATTTAGGGGTGATTTTATAAAGCTTATGCTCCAAGTATGCATGTAGGACTGACACATGCACATATACTGAAGCTTACTGTATGCGTCTGGCACTAATTTATAAAGGGATTAGTGTGCATATGTTGGTCATAACACAGAAATGGGTGTGCTTTGGGCAAGGAATAGGTGTGTACTGGGCAGGATGAGTAACTAGGTGTATACTACATATTTTATAATGTCAGGATCCACCTAAGTCAGAAAATATGGGCACGTGCATTTACATCAGGACATTTAAACCTCAAATAACTTGTCTTTCAGGATCTGGTGCAAGGATTATTGGTTGGTGCTGGAAATTAGTTTTATAGTCATGGTTCATAGTTTTATTAGGAAGTTTGATATACCATCGTTTTTTTATTAATCAAAGCAGTTTACGATAAAATAAGATTAGAATGGATAGTGGTCAGTCAGGGCTCCTCTTTGCCTCTGTCTCCTCCTAACCTTCTATATCCCTTTACTAATTCATTTTTGCCCTCTTGTCTGCTCACTTAATCTCTCTTTCTTCCCTTCTTCTCTACCTGGTTTTTCTGTCTCCCAGTCAGGGCTGGCACTGCCATTAGGTGAACTAGGTGGTTGCCTACAGCACCAGGCTTTGGAGGGTGGCCCATTCCTACCCACCTCTTACCATTGTAGTCGCCGCTGCCATGTCGTATTTCCCAGACCCAGTGGTGGCAGCAGTAAAACTGGCGCGTGATGTGAAGGGAAGCCTCAACCCCTTTGTGCTGCACTCTGAAACTGCAGGAGGTCCCACCCCAATACAAACAGTCTGCGCTGGAGGGGACAGGACTGGTTGTGCACAAGGGTTGAGGCCTTACTCTGCGGTGTTCTGGCTTGTTTACTACTGTTGCTGCTGGGCTTGGGAAATATGGCAGGGCAGCAGCAGTAGTAAGGGAGGAGTGGTGGAAGAGGCAGGAAGACTAATCTTTGCTGAGGAGTGGAGTGGCGGGCAGACTGATTGCCTAGGGCGGACAATGCCCCTGCACCGGCCCTGGTCCCAGTCTCACAGCTTATCCTTGTTGTGCCAGTTTCTCTGTATCTACCTGGTCCTTTCTCAAGTCTGCAGGTAAGAACACAAAGGTATATAAATTGATGGCACTCCTATACTATAACTGTGCACATGGGATCCCCCTGTAGAAGGCCTGGATTTCTGTAGAATGGTAGCCTGCTAAGGATACCTAAGCAGCTGTACATACACAGCAGATCCCTTGGACTCTTGTATCTCAAGCCCTCAGGCCAGAGCCTCCACCAGATACTTCCTTCCATCAAGAGTGACATAGCAGCTCTGGCCTACTAAAGCACCCTTACAGTCAAGTGTCAGAGGTCTTAAGGCTGGTACCCTGGAAGCTCTCAAACAGAGGCCTTCATACAGGGATGGGGAAACTATGCACAACCACAAGCTAATAGGCTTGTTAGAAAACATCAAGGCATGGTAGGAGAACTCTCCTAGGAGAGACGATATATACTAGTACTTAGTGCAGAGTGGAAACTATCCAACTGGATGAATCCAGAAATGTCCTGTCTGTTTTGGATGCTGCTGCCTTGGGGTCAGTGGTGGACCTACATTTTTGGAGTCCCAAAACTTGAATTGTTATGGGGGCCCCTTCATAACCAGTAACGAGGTCTGGGTAACCACTGTTATCTTCTTCAATGGGGTTGTTCCACGACAGATCACCACAAATCTTTTAAAAAATGTAACACTATATCTCAAAACATTTTTTCGTTTACGGCTAGGCTACATGATACTTTAATAACCTTTTAATTTTTATTTTAACTATTATTTTGTACTGAATTATACTACATTATAGAAACATGACGGCAGAAAAAGACCACATGACCTATCTATTCTGCATAATATTATTTTTTAAAAACTCCTTCTCATACAGTAGACCCAAAATTCAGGGCCCCTCCAGGATTAGGGGCCCTGAAGCTTAAGCTTCATTAGTTTCACAGTAGATGTGCCCCTGCCTGGGGTTCAGTCAGAGACAGAATAACCTGACCTGTCCTCTCTCACTCTGGCTGCCTGTTTAACCTTATTTTCCTTCCTAAGGTCTCTCCGTTTCTTCCGGAGGTTCTCAGTATCATCACAGTTACTGTGGAAGTTGGCATTCAGCTTGGTACAAATACCCTGCCACACTCATTTTTGTGTTATGCCATGACTTAGGTGAAGGTGGGCCTGTAAAGGACTTTGAAATGTTTAATCACCAGGAGGGCAACTTCCTCTGGTGCAAAACCGGCCATCTTGAAAAGCGCTCCTCTCCTGGCAGCCACTGTGTGTGCACTTGGTAGCAAGTATGTGCACACGTGTAAAACAGGTGTGAATGTACCAACTGGATTTAAAGAGGGCAACTATGTGCCCGGTCAAATGCTGCTTAGTTTTCCTGTATCCTAATTTATAAAATAGCAGTATCTTTTATCTAGGATATCTGTCTGCACCTGCTTTGGTGCCGTTGTGGGTGTCTGCCTACTCTAGCCAGCTCTGTTCCTAACTGCATGTTTTTTGCTAAACACTATCCACCCTGACGCTTCAGCAAACTCCACCTTTTTAAAGCTGAACTGCTTGTCTGTTTCCATGGCGTTTCCATGCCTTCTAGAGAGGGTTTGTTCCCCCCAGGAGTTTAAATTCTATTTATTCATTTAACATAGTGCTCACTACATAACACTCAGTGAGGGGAAGGTCAGTGGGGTTTCTTGTGCCTCCTTATTAATTCTTTTCTGCTGCTGTGCATTGCTGCCGTCCATGAGTATGACTCTTACTGTCCCTTTCTACAGTGATGATGCAGCCTTCTGAGTAGGTGAAGAACAATATTCTGTAGAGGTTCTGAGTTTGGGAACTCTTCCTTTCTTTTACCTCGCAGCCCTGTGTCTAAGACAAGCTAATGTTATGTACAGTACTGGCAAGCTTTCCCTAAGTCTGTCTAGCGCAGTGGCTATATACAACAAGTCTCCTAGGTGAAGACAGAAATCTGGTATATAAGAATTACTTTTAGCAAAGATTATCAAAATCCCTTGGTCTGGGTGGTTGAGATGCACCTCGGAGTCACGTCCCTATACCTCAGTACTTGGGTACCCAGTGGTAGAGCTGGGATGCATCTCTCGGGATCCCCCTTACTGGATTGGAGTGGAGGAGTGGCCTAGTGGCTGGGGCAAGGTACTTCAGGCCGGAAGGTCGGGTTCAAATCCCACTAGAGGACAGCAACCTTGGGCCAGAAGGACTGGGGTTTCTAGTCCCACAGGTGCACCTTGTGGTCTTGGGCAAGCCACTCAACCCTCCATAGCCCATGTTCCCTGTAAAATAGTTATCTCCAAGTTATATAATGCCCTGTTCAATGTAAACTGCACTGATGCAGAATAGCGCGGTATATAAGAGAATGTAAATAAATAATAAATTAATAAATTGAGCAAAATACTTGTGGGACAGCTGGACTGAGGTACTCCTGCACAGAGTCTTCAGTACCAGGCTATTCCAGACTCTTTCAGACTGTCTCATAGCGTAGACCCACAAAGGATCCTCTTTCTCCTTCAGTACTTAGTTGGAGTTAAGCCTGACTGGCTTACAGATCGTAGCACTCACTGGACAGTATGGCTTAGTTGGCCATCAGGAAGGCCACTGCCCTGATTGTGTCTGAGCCCCCAGTGAACCCGTGCATGCTCTCCTCATCCTGTGGAGGAAGACATCAGGCCTGAAGAGATGGGACCTTTTATTCTTCTCTCCAAAAGCAGTGGAGGTGACAGCCTCTTGATCACTGTGGTAGACTGGCCTGGTCTCCATTATCTCATTACGTCTAGGGTCATATCAGAAGCAGGGGCTCCAGAATGATGTTCTGCTCAGCAATAGAGGTACAGTATGGTGTTCTGCTATTTATCTAGTTCCCTAAGAGTTCAGAAAAGCACATGTTTATTCAGAATGAACTTTTGGGACCTCTTTCTACTTTCCAGGTTAGTTGATGCCTTTTGAAGAGCTATAAGAACCAACAAGCAGCAGCGGTGGCTGAAGCTTTACTGGTCCTGCTCTATGGGCCATGTTCAGTACCTATGGCATGGGGCTTTCAAGGCTGCCCGGTTTTCCCAAGAAGAGTCCTAAGCTAGAATCTACAATATATAAGGCACATTGTAGATAGGGTGTGGGGAGGGGAATTGATGTGCTTGGTCAGGCTCTGCCCAACCTCCACATGATGATTTATTTCCATGTATTCCTCAATGCTTCCTATGATATCTTGTACTATCTCTTTATCTCTCAATAGTGCCTCATTAAGTTTTTTTTAAAACATCCTTCCCCTCTCCCCATTAAGTTGTGGTCAACATTATTGGCACCCTTGCGGTTCAACACCTTAATGTCTAATATCTCCTAAAACAAAAAAAAAGTGGTCAGTGTAATGGCTTTGGACTATATATGCATACATATTTGACACATAAAAGATTCAAATAAAACAAGACCAATTAAAAAGGAAATAGTATAAAAACTAGGACATTGCCAGGACATGATTATTCAGGCTTAAAAGAGCTAACCATCAAAGTAGAAAATTAGATTTTTTTTTTAGTCGGATTGTTTGTAATGGGAGGGGGGGGGGGGAGGAGGTAAACCCTCAAGAAACCTTCCTTTTACTCTAATTATTTATATAAACATTTGTAAAAAATGGTGAAAGACTGAACTTTGTGTACAAAGAAGCAGGAACTCCAGGGAGCAGAAACTCCAGGGAGTTTCGAACCCACTAAACTTTGATTCAGCCAGGGTTCTGCATCAGGGTCAGCCAACAAGACTAGTTCACTCCAAGGATAAAGCCGCAGCTCATAGAGCATCCCTGCTGGATGAACGTTTTGTGGGTTCGAAACGCAGTGCTGTGTCGATGGCTAATATTATCAGCTCTCCATGAAGCTCGCTGGAGTTCTTGCTTGTTTGTACACAAAGCTAAGTCTTTCACCATTTCTAACAAATGTTTATATAAATAATTTGAGTGAAAGGAAGGTTTTGTACCCCCTCCTCCCCATATCAAATAAGCTGACAAAAAAAATCTAATTTTCTGCCTTTGGTGTTAGGTTTAAAAGAGTTAAACTTATTATATAGATCTTTGATTTTGTCAGTGCTTTCGACATTTGTGTATTGGACATGCTTATTGGCACCTTTTATAAACGATTCAAATCAGTTTGAACAGAAGAACCACATTCCCACTGCAGTAAAATTAGACTCGCCTATGATCAGTTGTCAGTACTCACATGACTTGAATCAACCAATGAATGATGGCTCTAATGTTTAAAATGGCCACATTCATGCCCTGTTCTGTTTCAACAATGTGAAGGCAAGAGCTGCCCGAGACCAACAAAAAAGCCAGTATCACCAAATATCAAACTTCAAAGGGGTAAAGGCCATCTCCAAAGACCTTAGGATTCCTATGACTACAGTTTGCAATGTTATTAAGACGTTTTCTGCTGAAGGAACTGTAAAGAACCTCCCAGGACGTTTTGGGAAGAGGAAAAGTAATCCAAGGTTAGTGTGAACTATTGGAAAAACACCATGTACAAAATCCAGGCTGACCTGGAGCAATATGGAGTGGTGGTTTCAACTCACACCATACGCCGTGCACTAAACAAAGAAGGATTTCATGGGCGAAGACCAAGGAGGACCCTACTGCTCAAAGACAGACATAAAAAGGCATGCCTGATTTTTGCCCAAACCCACCTTGAGAAACCACAATCCTTCTGGGAAAATATTCTGTGGACAGATAAAACCAAACTTGAGCTCTCTGGCAATGCAGACCAGTAATACATTTTCAGGCAAAGAAATTAAGCTTATAAGGAAAAAAAACCCACCATTCCTACAGTTAAATCTGGTGGAGGTTCAATAATGTTCTGGGGCTGTCCTGCTACCTCAGAAACTGGAGGCCTGGAATGTATTAAAGGAATCATGAAGTCAGTTGACTACCAAGGTATTTTGGAGCAAATTGTGCTATATAGTGTCAGAAAATTAGGTCTGGGTTGAAGGTCATGGGTCCTCCAGCAGGACAATGACCGAAAACATACATCCAATAGTATAAAAGAATGGCTAAAAAAAAAATGGACTGTTTTAAACTGGCCAGCAATAAAGTCCTGATCTCAGTCCAATCAAGAACTTTTGGAAAGAGCTGAAATCTGCATTGGTAAAAGGAATCCTGGAAACATTCATGAGCTGGAGCAAACTGCAATTTAAGAGTGGGAGAAACTACCAGCAAATACATGTACGAAACCTATAGATGGCTACAAGAAATGTTTAGAAGCGGTCATCACTGCCAAGGGTTGTGCAGCCAAATATTAGTGAAGTGTGCCATTAATCCTGTCCAGGTCATATTTTTTTTTTTCAGAAATAACTACATCTAAGCAATGTCTAACACACGCCGCAGCACTCTCACAATCTTCTCTTTAATCTGTGCTGGGTCCTCCGCTGGCATTGCTGCCGGTGGGGGGAGAGGCAGAGCGTCGATCGCTCTGCACCTCCCCCACCGTCAGGAATGTTGGCAGCGGACCCAGCGCAGGTTAGCAGGAACATTGCATCTAAGTTGCACAGACATCATTTTTTTTGTTGTATACTTTTGAGCATGCTATTAAAATAATATGACGACATACAGTTGGAATATTTCCAATTATTTCTCAAGGTATTGTACACAACATTACTAAAATGCAAAGGTGCCAATAATGTTGACCACAACTGTAAGTCTCTTTGAAGGTCAACCTATACTGGGGAATGATCAGAAAGCAATATGTGTATTACTTACTTCCAACCCCTCCACCTTAGGAAACGGATTTCTATTCACAATTACAGAATCAATCTGGCTATAGCTTCTACGCACACATGAGTGAGAGGAGTAATTCCTTTGCACTGGACACTGAGCCCTGCATAGATGTAACAGGCTAAAACCATTTAATAATGCTTCCAACCCTTTCTATGCCACATGTCGTATTTCAACGCCTCTTCTCCCCACTACCACTCTCCAGAACAGCCATATTAGGATATAACACCACATTAAAGCCCTCGTCCATAATTATTTCCCTCTGTATAAATGGCAACTGATCCTCTTCTAGCTGCTTACAGAACTCATTCAGATTCAAAAGGAAAAAAACCACATGCACTATATATTTTTTCTCAAATACTGCACCAGCACTCTCGTTTCTTTGCTCCTTTGCCGTATAGTAGCAGACGTCTCATTGAAGAGTTTCTTTCACAGTCTCCCACTGAAATGCACTCCTTCTCCTTGCCTTGCACATGACCTCGTTCTGTGAGAAATCCATTAGATATGCTCTATGATCTGAGACCCCCTCCTCTCCTAGACCCCAGACTTCTCCGGGACTAGTTGATTTTTATGGGCACCAGTTCATCACTCTCCTCTTCCTCTGCCGACATCTTTTGGCATAGTTGCCGCACCACATTCTTATAGTTTAGCCTGCCCTCAAATTCTAATGTTCTACTTTTTCTGTCCAAATTGAAATTGCCATATTGACTTCTCTTGCTTGTCTTTGTAAGTCCTCCAGAATGTCTGCCTGCTGATCTTGGTGACATTCCAGCTCAACTCCTTCTTCCATCTCTGCAAGGTCTTTCTTAATTTTTGCAAGTGTGACCCCCTCGGGGTTCCGCCGCTGGCCCGGGGCTCTGCTGGCGGCGGCCGACCGGGGCGTCGGCTGCCGATCACGGTAGCGGGCCGGTTGTTATTCCCCAAGAGCCGGACCACACATCCCCCCTAGTATTCACAGCAGGGCGCATAAAAGTCGGGGTTTGTACGGTTCTGACACATTGACATACAAATTTGTGTTACTTAAGGCACTCAAGTCGGTTGTGAAGTAAGGGAAAATGCATTTATTCAACATTAAAACTTTTATAAACAAAACATTTCCTATAAACTGTTTCTATACTCTAGCATGAGAATACAAAGTCCACCACAACAGTCTTTACTTAGCTGAATCCTTTTCTTCCTGGTTGGTGAGAGTTGAGGTCGGCGTGTTCAGCGCTTCTTCTTCTTTGTCCGGAGTTGGGGCCCTTGTAGAGAAGTTCCTAGGTCTTCTCCCTCACCTGACTTTAAGAAATTAAAGTAAGGAAAACCCTATCTATCCCGGTGTACATTGGTGAACTTGTGGATTCTAACTACAAGTAAAACAAAAGATAATTTTGTTTCCCTGCTAATTCTTCTTTTGCTTTGTCTCTTGTCTATTTGCATTTATCTGGACACACTAAAACAGCTTGGTTCAGTGCTGGTTTCATACCTTTCTTTAGCACTTCTCTTATAAGCACTTCTCTTATAAGCACTTTATCAGGTCAGAATCAGGGTCAGCATTAAGCTTTCTCACTTACAAGAATTATGTTACAAGACTTTACAAGACAAGCAACAACATTTAAACAACATCACTTCAGAATTCTCTGCTCTGCTCAGCTGGTTTTACTTATACAGAACCAGTTAAGAGTATCTCAACTTTAGGCAAATACTCATCTGCTTCAGTAAGTTTCCTTGCATCAATCTGCAATTGCATTCAGAAAGACTACAGAGCAAAACTTCTTTTTTTTTAATAATTAGCCAGATTCACTTAATCTGCATCCTTACAAGGTGGCTTAAACCTACAACTTATCTTTAAATTTCTTTCTGGAGAACAATATTATACCAGTGCTCCACTTTTCTACTTATCTCAGCCTCTCACTGGACAAATAGTAATAACAGCTTCTTCAAGCAAGGCTCTCTCATGTCTGTACTAGTGCTCCTATTCTACTTATCTCAGCCTTTCACTGGACAAGTAATAAAACAGCACCTTCCTCCAAGCAAGGCTCCCTGATGTCTGTACTAGTGCTCCTATTCTACTTATCTCAGCCTTTCACTGGACAAGTAATAAAACAGCACCTTCCTCCAAGCAAGGCTCTCTGATGTCTGTACTAGTGCTCCTATTCTACTTATCTCAGCCTTTCACTGGACAAGTAATAAAACAGCACCTTCCTCCAAGCAAGGCTCCCTGATGTCTGTACCAGTGCTCCACTATTTCACTTATCTCAGCCTCTCACTGGACAAATAGTAAAAAAACACCTTCTTCAAGCAAGGCTTCCTGATGTCTGTTCAACAGAAAACTTATGGTTTCCTAGGAGACCAGGATTCTATTCAGTACAGATGACCGGCTCCAACCTATCATATGCTGTGTTCTGGGGATTCTACAAATTGTTTACCACTGGAATGTCCCCTGGATCTCCATTTTAAACTACTGTTTTTGTATTATTTTCTATGAGGATTCCCTATTTCTACTCTAAACTATATTAATATATTTTATTAACACCAAAACACTATCATTTCCTTAATCAGGGTCTCAATAGCTTCCTTACAGTGATTTTAAAATTTAAATTGAGACAAAGACAAATGTACTGTAGATTTCTCATAAATATAAAACAAAGTAATTTTCCAAACCTGTCCTAAGCTATTTCAAAAATTAGATTGTGCTTTGAGGTATGCTTCACGTCGAATGTAACTCACTAATCAATGTTGTTAGCCCTCCATAACACAAAGTTCATTTACTCTTACAAAATGTATTTTCTAAAACTTAAAACCCACTTACTTCTTTTATTTAAAACCCCCAATTTAATTAAAACCCAAATTTAAACCCTTCTAATAATTTTAACCCCTTCATTATCTAACCCTGCTAAATTAAATCCTTTAACAATAAATTTTCCCAATTTTAACCCCAGAATCAATGGTTTTAGACCCCTCTTACATGAAGCAGACCCTTTTCCTAAGCTTACAGGAGCTCTAAATCTCGCTGGGTCTCACAAATGTTTGGGTTGTTTGCTATCTAAACCCCTGGAACTCTTTCCTGGCTGAGCTAAAATCTAGGTCCCGGCTTCTTCTTCCTTGGCCTGCTGAAACCCTTGCAGCCAATCAGAATCTTTCTCTATCTCCACCAATCAAAAGGTTCCTATCACAAACTAAAGAAGTAAATAGCACATTGCTCTAACAAGCTGCATCTTTTTAACCCTCTGGTTACACTCACCCTTGCTAAGTGAAATGTCGTCCCGACATTTGCAACATCTATTTTATTTTTTTAACAAACAAAAATAACTTAAAACATTACAAATTCTGCTAAATAGGTAGGCTTTTGTCCTTTATTTGGCCTTTCAGAGCGTCTTAAGCATGGCACTTCACCTTTTTCCAATATTTCTATCTCAGGTTCTATACATTCATTAGTGTGTACTAATATTGGATCAATTTCAGGGTTACCCTCAGGACTAGGTTCCAAAAACCACACAGTTTCTACGGGCTCTGGCGTCGCACAATTTTGCTCTGCAGCTTCTCCTGCTGCCACACTTGCTTCAGATACCTTTGCTTCAGATACATTTAAAACTTTACAGGCATTCCATAAGGGATTTGGCAATAATCTAATATTGTTCCGATGTACTACTTTACAATTCCCAAATTTGTCTTTAATTTTATACGTGCTTCCCCCTGGCTCAAACGCATATAACACTTCATACGGTGAAATTTCCCATTTATCTTTGAGTTTGCGCTTTCCCCTACTCTTGTTGTTTCTAAGTAACACTCTATCCCCTTCAGAGATGAGTGCACCTCTGGAACAACGGTCGAAGCGTCGCTTCCTCACTGCTGCCCTTCGCGCAGACTCTTGTTGTGCCACAAGGAAGGTTTTACGGAGTCTCTGATGATGCTGTTCCACCCAATCATCAAGTTTTTCCGCACTGTTTTCCAAAGTCTTTGTTTGTAAATCATATGGCAATCTGGAATCTCTACCAAATAACAGGTAAAACGGTGAATATCCGGTCGAGCTATGTATGCTGCTGTTGTAAGCCAATACCAATTCCGGTACAAATTCAGCCCATCTTTTCTTTTTCTCAACTGTCAGGGTTCTCAGCATGTTCAACAAGGTGCGATTAAATCTCTCACATTGTGCATTACCTTGTGGGTGATAAGGAGTGGTATGACTTTTCCTCATATTATAAACATTGCAAAGTTCACGGATAGTAGCAGACTCAAAATTTCTACCTTGATCTGAGTGTATTTGCGCTGGACACCCATAATAATTTATCCAGTGATGCACTATTACTTTAGCCGTTGTCTGAGCCGTTTGATTCCTCGTAGGCACAGCCACTGCATATCGAGTAAACATGTCTGTTAACACTAGCACATGTTCCATCCCATTAGCACTAGCTTCTAAAGTTATATAGTCCATAGCCAAAATTTCCAGCGGGTAACTTGCTTGAAAGTCTTTATATTGAGCTCTCTCTTTAGGAACATTTTCTTCATTGTCCTTGCATCATAGCGACCATTTGGAGGAGAAAAATGATCACTTGAAGCCGAGTGGGTGAACTATTTGAAAGCTTTTAGTTACTGGCCTTCCTAGAGCTAACTGGTCAGGTCTCCAACTCCCTTGGCTGATGTCACTGCCTTCTCTGCCAGATCTATTTTCTAATACTACACTTGACAGGTCTGTTGTGGATCTGATGGTTCCCTATCCCAGGATCTTATTTGCAGGAGAAAAATGTTCACCTTGATTTGCAGCAAAGGTCCTGCTCTAAGGATGCATTCTGTCTCTTTTAGGAGTATTCCCGAAAAATGCCAGCTTCTCTCTGCATGCCGTTCTCATTGACCATTACATGGAGGGTGCATGGTACCCAACGGGAGGTGCCAGTGAAATTGCCTTCCACCTGTGTCCAGTCATAGAAAGAGCAGGTGGTGCTGTCCTTGCCCGAGCCCCTGTGGAGAACATCTTAATAAATGATGAAAGAAAAGCTTATGGTAAGTGTTTTTGGTTGAATTGTATAAGGCAGCGTTCGTTGATACTCTTTTACACCCCTCAAAAAGATAAAATACACTCACAGCTTCACTAGGAAGTATTTCCAGAAGAGGTTGTACTGTTGGCTGAGTTGCTAGACAGCAAGCTGAACCCAACAATATCCATATTAGAAGACTCGTTCTTAATTCCAAACAATTTTATTACAATTGGAACTTACTGTGGATAATTGAAATAAAATGTGCTGCACAGATTATGGGTCCGTGTAGGCATGCTGAGTCTTTCTTAAGGTGTTGAATATAGATTAGAAGACAATGCTGATTACAGAGGTACACAGAGACAAGTTGCAGTGACCTAGCTTAGAGAGAACATGTCGAAAATGTAGATCGGTGACAGTAGCTTACCTAGAATGATGAGAGGTCTCTAGAAATGACTAAATACGGTTAAAATGAACATTCTGACATCCTGAGCTGGGGAATCTCAACAGAGACTCCACTGGGACAAGGGGGAATGAATCACATGCAGTATTTGACCTACCAGATCAAAGGTTATATGACCCTTGGAGATACTTGAGTTACTTTGGGCAGCACAGGTCACAGAGTGTCAGCATAACAACACAAAATTTATAAACCCAAACTGTGTAATAGTGTAGATGTATAAAAACTCCCAAAAATTAAGGAATGGAAGTATCCGGCTTCTAAAATATGCCTTTTGATCATTTTTTAAAAATATTTAAGATTTGTCTTGTTAATTAGATGACAAAAAACATAACAATACATTTTTACATTTTTATTCCTGGAAATGTTTGACTCCTAAATTTTAAAATGTAACTAAACCTATAGCCTAGAACAGACGCACTTTGGATGTGATAGGTATTCAATCAGTATTGTATTTACGTATGCTTTCCATGTAATACACTATTTATTATAAGCACATGGAATCTGACTGAAGCAAGAAGCTGGTTAGTGCACTGTGTATAGAGACAGTTTGGGAGCTCAGTGTCAAGTGCTGTATGTACACGGCCATACAGAAGACCTGTTTGATTCCTGGAGCTTGGCTTCTGCATTCCTGGTTGGATGCTGTGTTCACAATCCCTAACAATGACAACGGATGGTCAGAGCAGTGTGGTGGATGGTGGCTGAGGCCTGGGGCAGATGCCAAATACAAGAAGGGTAACAACGTCCGTAGAGACTATAGGTCACGAGACGCTGTGGTGCTGATGCACATGCATGCCTGCCCCCGAATAGCAACAGCTTGCAGGAGAGAAGGTACATCATCTTCAGGCCAGTGGCCGAAATGAGGCCATGATATTGCTGCAGAGTTGAGGCGGTATGTGGATGCAAACAGCTTTGGGGATGAGCAAGCTCAGTGCAGCAAGGTGGCGCTACCTGCGATGGAAGAGGTGGTGAGCTCTGATCAAGGCCATATCAAGACAAAAATAAGCCCTGTACGACTTGCAAATCTGGTGTGCCCCACCCCCCATCTGTCATTTGCCCCATGCCCAGCATCTCCCCATCTTACCCCACACCCCCATGTCCAGTCAGCTCCCCCCCCCCACCCTGGCAGCCTGGCCTGCTCTTGCCCCGCTGCTGCCACTTTTCATGTTCCCTTAGCGGCAGCAGCGAAGCGGACCTCCAAATGAAAAAAAAACCACACCTTGTGAAAGTTTTAGAAGTTGATACTGTTATAGTATGAACGATTTTTTTCTATAGGTCCTGAGTGATTGTTAACAATGTTTTGTATTACTTCACAATGTGCCCAGTACTGATGAGGGTTTATATTGCTGTAACTGAGATGAGATCAGAATCGATAATTAGTTTTTGTATGTTGAGCTCAATGGCGAAATGCCCTCTGCACCCATTCTGAGAGATGGGTTTCTTTGGATGTAGAATATGGAGTTATTTTAGAAGTCCTATTGGTGCTCTGGATATCTGAAAATGGGCATGGAGATGTCCCCAGAGTCATTTTAGAAGTTGGCTCTGTGGACGTCTCTGGAGCGAGGACATCCAAGTCTGAAAAGAGGCGTGGAGTAGACATGTCCTGGGTGTTCCCAGAACTTGGATGTGCTTCCCCAATTTCAGAAACACCCTTTACATCCTGAGTCATTTCCAAGTTTATACCTGCTCCAGGCAACAGCAGGCATTGGAAAAGTGATGGTTTTGTCAGACAGACATTTGGAGGGTGCAGAGGAGGTGGTCTGCTCATGTCTCCTATATTTTCTAGGTTAACAACGAACACTTACGGAAAATGAGGGCTCATGTATTCGTTTTTCTACAGGCTACATAATTAAACTGCTATAATTTTTGCTGCATTTAAAAATTTTGCAATGCTGTTTTTAAAAATTATATGGCCTGGGAATATATCGCTTTCTTTATTCTTGGGGCAGCTACCTAATCTGTTCAAGTGAGGGGACCCCCTGGTTCCTAACAGGAGCTCTGAGGAGGCCCCTCCATTTTGGCTGCTGGGGGATGGGCACCAACTCATCTCTCACCTCAAGCATCAGATTGTCTTGAGCTGCCCCTGGTGGATATTATGAATCCAGACTTATCATAGGCCGGTGAGGACCAGAAAGACCTAGCTCATAGCAGGGCTTAGATGAAAGACTCTCTCTAGTCTGGACTATGAATGTAACACTGGCACATATGATGCAGAATGAGACATCCATATTTCTCCTCTGACATTCGCTGCTTTTTTCCAGGAGTTTCTGTAAGGAGAGGGAAGGACCTGGTGAACATCTTTGCTCCTATGGTAATTTCAGATGCTGGGATATTTAACACCTACGAGTACCTTATCTCTCCAAAACTGCAGCTTCTCCCAGGTAAAAGCCTTTCTCTGCTGACAGCCTTCGTCTCCTGCTCCAGGTACAGAGTATAGTAGTCATATAGGCTCATCAAGCACATTTACAGGGGCTGCCACAGGCATCAACCCATCAACTTACAACAAACATGAAACATTACTACTACTAGTGAGCATTTGTATAGCGCTACAAGATATACGCAGCCCTGTACAAACATGTAAGAGACAATCCCTGCTCATAGGAGCTTACAATCTGATAGTCAAGACAGACAACACAGTAGGTGTAGACAGGGATATATCTAGGAGGAATGGTAAGGAAACACAAAGGAGATCAGGTGAGTCAAGATCCGAAAGTGGCAGCGAAGAGAGGTGAGTTTTCAGCCAAGATTAGAAAAGGGCCAGAGATGAAGCCAGATGTACAGACTCAGGTATTATGTTCCAGGCATAAGGAGCAGCAAGGTGAAAGGAGCAAAGTCTGGAGCTGGTAATAGAAGAGAAGGGCACAGACAGAAGCAATTTGCCAGAAGAGTGGAGTTCGTGAGGGGGGGGGGGAGGGTGTAGGGAGATAAGAGAGGAAAGGTAGTGAGGAGCTGCAGAGTGAATGCATTTATAGATCAGCAGGAGAAGTTTGAACTGGATGTGGAAATGGATAGGGAGCCAATGAAGTGACTTGAGAAGAGGAGTAATGTATGACCATGATGAGGCCGGCGGAAGATTAGCCGAGCAGCAGAGTGTTGAATAGATTGAAGGGGAGAGAGATGATTCAGAAGGAGACCAGCAAAGAGTAGGTTACAATAGTCAAGACGGGAGGTGATTAAGGAGTGGATAAGTGTCTTAGTAGTGTGTTCAGAAAGGAAAGGGCGGATTTGAAAGAAACAACAGTCTTAGCTATCAGATGGATGTGTGTGGAGAAGGAGTAAAAGACCACCCCAAGGTTGCGGGCTGAGGCGACAGAGAGGAGTAGAGAGTTATCCACAGAGACTGAGAAAGGAGGAAGGGGAGAGGGAAGGGGGAAAAATAAGAAGCTCAGTTTTGGCCATGTTCAATTTTAAGCGGTGGTGAGACATCCAAGCAGCAATGTCGGAAAGGCCGGCAGAGATCCGGGTCTGGATTGCCGGAGAGATTTCAGGTGCAGAGAGGTAGATCTGGGAACACGGCAATGGCCTCAGATAATTGGATGCTATTCTGAAATAGGCACTTGCAGAGAAGGAGCAACTGGAGATCACTCCTGACCGCCCATCCCACTAGAGATGGCTCATAGCAGCTCCTAGAACACAGGTGTTTTCTTTGTTGATTTTTATGGTGGAGTCCAGACCAGATTCTTATTTAAATTCCATTTGTTGTTTTCTTTTTTAATTTTTATTTTATATATATGAAAAAATTCCCAAATAGAATAGAAGACGAAGGGTTTATCAAGCCACGATGCTCAGTAATACACATGTTCAGGGGTTAGACTACAGGAAAAAATCAGCCTGAGTGTTTGTTTGTTTTTTCTCCTACCAGCCCACAGGGTATCAAATGATGCCGAGATCCCCGCCCCCCCCCCCCCCCCGTTTACATCAATAAACCTTTTCCTATCTCATGGTTAGATGAGACGGGTGCATGTCAGCAGGCCTGAATATAAAAGGACACAATAACTTAGCACAGCATAAACAAACTTGTTCCATTGCATGCACATTTTGAAATATAAAACTCCGCAATGTCCCCCCCAACCCCCATACACTCAACATATATGTAACAAAACTATCCTATCAAATCATGACTAACACCCAGAACTGAAATAGCAACAATCCTCCAACCTTAATATGAAAAAGCAGCACTGCAAATAATGCACCAAAACACCTACTGGAAAGACCAGCTAAGTGAGACTGTTACAGAGCCTTACATACATTAGCAGAATCCCTTATGTCGCCGTAGCAGAACACTCTTGACCAATACGGAATAAACGACCACAGATTTGAAATGGACAGAGGAAAAACTAAAATAGGAACTTAAGATAGTAGAATTTGCATTTCATACAAAGTTGAATAAACGCAAACAGAAATGCATTCTCTCCCCCTAATGAGCAAAATACAATGATGTAAGAGGTGCACATTGCCAAAGTGAAAACAAAAAGATGTCATCCAGACATTGTTTCTCTAATCCCTTTGGTCCTGAACTGTCTTTTTCTTTGTCTGTCCTTTTTAAACTCCTTTTCCAGGGTTTACTGTTCATTTTCTGCTTTTTATTTTTCTTTCCCTATATCTGACATTGATCTTTCACTTTTCATCTCATTTTGCTCTATTTCTCTTTTCTATCTGCTCTTAGCCCCCATTCTCCCCTTCCATCATCTCCTCTCATTCACAGTCACTATCTATCTTTCCAGCCTCGCCAGTTCTGTCAATCTTTCCCATCTTTGATTTTATGTCTCCATCTCTCTCATCCAACCTCATTGTATTTTACCCCCATTATTCCCTCCCACTTCTTAGTATCTACTGGCTTTCCATTTTCCATTGTGTTCTCTACTCACCCCTTCTTCCCTTTCTGTCTCCATTTTCTCCTCCCTCTTAATTGTGAGTAGTCCACTCTCTGCATTCCCACTGCAGTCCCCAAGTCCCTTCTCTAGCCCCCACCCAAAAGCTGCTAAGTTTCCCCATCCTCCCAGGCACTCAATAGTAAATTCCTACTCCCCACTCTCCCCATCACAGCTATTTTCAGCTTATGCTCTCCCAAATTCTCTCAGTCCACATTCCTGCTCATTTCCCCTCCAAATACCTAACTTTTTGCTATTCTCCAATCCCCAGTCAAAATTGCAAGAACCTGCTCTCTCTTTACCCCTCCAGCATCTGCCCTCTCCATTCCCCCCCCCCCTGCATCCAACATCTACTCTTTCTCTTTCTTTTCCCTAATTAATCCAACATCTGCCCTCACTTTTTTCTATCTTCCCTGTCCAGTATCCGCCCTGTCACTCTTTCCTTCCTTTCCCTATCTATAAGAACTAAGATATGCCATACTGGGTCAGACCAAGGATCCATCAAGCCCAATATCCTTTTTCCAACAATGACCAATCCAGGTCACAAGTACCTGTCAAGATCCTAAAAAGGTACACAAATTTCATAATGCTTCTCCAGTGGATAAACAGTGGATTTCCCAGTCCTCTTTAATAATGGTTTATGCACTTTTCCTCCAGAAACTTGTTCAAACCTCTTTTATCCAGCTGCACTAACAGCTTTTACTACATCCTCTGGTAACGAAGTCTACAGTTTGATTATGCATTGAGTAAAAAAATATTTTCTTCAATTAGTCTTAAATAGGTTACATTGTAGATTCATTACATGTCCCCTAGTCTTTCTATATTTTGATGGTGTAAACAATCGATCTATGTTTACCCGTTCCACTCCAATCATTAATTTATAGACCTCTATCAAATCTCCCTTCAGCCCTCTCTTTTCCAAGTTGAAGAGCCCTAACCTTTAAGCCTTTCCTCATAGGGATATCCTTCCATCCCCTTTCCATTTTTATCGCTCTTCTCTGTATCTTTTCTAATTCTGCACTATCCTTTTTAAGATATGATGACCAGAACTGCACACAATAGTCAAGATATGGTTGCACTATGGAGCGATACAAAGGCATTATAATATGACTTTGTTTTATTTTCCATTCCTTGCTCTATGATTCCTAGAATTCTATTTGCTTTCTTGGCTGCTTCTGCACACTGGGCAGAGGGTTTCCATGTACTATCCCACGCTAATACCTAAATCCTTTTCCTGGGTGGTAGTTCCTAATGTGGAACCTTGCATCATGTAACTATAGTTTAGGTTGTTCTTCCCTAAGTGCATAACGTTGCACTTGTCCACATTACATGTTACCTGCCATCTGGACACCCAGTTTCCCAATTTATCAAGGTCCTCTTGCAATTTTTTACAATCCTCTTGTGTTTTAACAACTTTGAATAATTCTATATCATCTGCAGATTTGATCATCTCACTCATTTTTCCAGGTCATTCATAAATGTTAAAAAGCAGCGGACCTAGCACAGGTCCCTGGGGTACTCCACTATTCACCTTTCTCCATAGAGAAAATTGGCCATTCAGCCCTATTCTGTTTTCTATCTTCTTATCCAGTTCCTAATCCACACTCAGCACATTGCCTCTTATCCCATGGCTTTTTAATTTCCCCAAGAGTCTCTCTCATGAGGGACCTTGTCCAAGGCTATTTGAAAATCGAGATACAGTGTATCAACTGGCTTACTGTTTATTCACACCTTCAAAAAATATAAGAGATTAGTAAGACAAGACCTTCCTTGGCTAAATCCATGTTGGCTTTCTGCCATTAAACAAGGACTATCTCCATATTCAGTAATTTTGTTTTTCATAATGGTTTCTACCATTTTTCCTGGTACTGATGTCGGGCTCACTAGTCTATAGCTTCCCTGCTTGCCCCGAACCCTTTTTAAAACTTGACGTAACACTGACCACTCTCCAATCGTTGGGTACTACAGATGATTTTAATGATAGATCATAGATTACTAATAGTAATTCTACAATCTCATATTTCAGTTCTTTCAGCACCCTGGGATGCATGCCATCCAGTCCAGGTGATTTGCTGCTCTTTATATCAATTAGTTGTATTACAACTTCCCGATTTATCAAAATTTGTTTCAATTCCTCTGATACATCACCTTTAAATATCATTTCTGGCATGGGTAAGTTTCCTATATCATCTTCATTAAAGACTGAAGCAAAAAATTCATTCAGTCTGTTATGATATTGTCTTTTCTCAGTGCACATTTTACCCCTCCATCATCTAATGGTCCAACTGACTCCCTCACAGGTGTTTTGTTATGAATATACTTGAAAACGTTTTTATTATATGCTTTTGTTTCCACACAAGCTTCTTTTAAAATTTTCTCTTTGCCTGCCTTATCAATATCTTGTATTTAACTTAGCAGTATTTATGTCAGTATTATTTGAGTCAGTTTGTGCTTGGTTGTGATTATTGTCTTGTCTTTTGATGCAGCGGTTCATTGTTGTCTTGTCTCAGTTGAATCTTGGTCTTGTTTTCCCCTGTCTGTCAGTATTATTTGAGTCAATCTGTGCTTGGTTGTGATTATTGTTTTGTCTTTTGCTTTGCACTATCCTTTCTCTTTCTCTCCTGTTAATTTTGGCGTTCTTTTCCGTAGTTTGCAGTGTTGACCTTTTATTTTCTTTGTACACCGCTTTAATGTTTCGGCCTAAGCGGTTTATCAAATTTTAAATAAAGATAAAGATGTTTTCTGTTTTCATCATTTGTCTCTTTTATCCATTTTCTGAAAGATTCTCTCTTAGCTATATCTGACCTCACCTTTAAGCCTTACTGGCAGTCAATTGGCCTTCCTTCCACTTTTTTTTTTAAAGAATGGAATACATCGTCTGGGCTTCCAAGATAGTATTTTTAAATAATGCCCAGGCCTGATATAAACTCTTGATCTTTGCTGTTGCTCCTTTTAGTTTTTTCTTAACCATTGTCCACATTTAATTCTAATCTCCTTTTTGAAAGTTAAATACTAGCGCAGTCAATTTCCTTACTATCCTCTCTCCATTTACTAAATCAAATGTGATCATGTTATGATCGCTATTGCCAAGTGGCTCCAAAACAGTTACCTCTTCCACTAGATCCTGCATTCCATTAATGGACTAGGTCTAAAATAGCATCCCCGCATGTTGGTTCCTTAACCAGCTGCTTCATGAAGTAGTCATTTACTTCATCTAGAAACTTTATCTCCATAGCATGTCCTGGTGTGACATTGACCTAATCAGTACCAGGGTAATTGAAATCTCCGCTTATTACTGTGTTGTAAACTTTGCTAGCTTCCCTAATTTCTGTTAGCATTTCTTAATCTGTCCATTCTGTCCAGGTGGACAGTAGTGCGCCTCCACTGTCATTACCTTCCCCTTTTTACATGGAATTTCTATCCATAGAGATGCTACATGTATGTTGTTTCCTGCAAAACCTTTATCCTGTTTGACTCCATACCCTCTTTAACATAGGGTAGATCATATTGGTGGAGGAGTGACTATTGCAATATAGTTTGTAGTCTAATATAAGTGTCCCATTGGTTGTCCTCCCTCCACCAGGTCTCTGAAATTTATTTAACTGGTTTTAATATACCATTATCTACCAGGCAAACAGTTTACATGGAACATAAGGAACAATTTATATTGAACAATTGAAACGTATAATTATACAGACAAACTTATTAATGTGAAACAGCAAATAATGGGGAAGGGGGAAGTGCAGGAACAATATAACTTTAGAACTTATATTATAATGATCTTAAGAAGCAACAGGGGCATGAGGTATGGTAGGATTAATTTGTATTGGTTCTTATACAGGTGGGCATATGATGACGTGAAGATGAGGAATGTCTAATAGTGAAGAGATGGATGTCAATAAATGTTTGGGGGGGAGTGGGGAGGATCAGTGTGAGTGGAGGAAAATTCTTGCTGGGGGTCAGTTGTAGGAGATGCACCATAGTGTTCTTCAGAGGTGTGTCTTGAGGTGCTTTTTGAATACATTGTGAGATTGAATGCTCTGTAATATAGGAGGTAGTTGGTTCCAAAGGGTGGGAGCATAGAATTCAAAGGCTCTGGTGCATATGTGTTGTGAGCTCTTGCGCATCTGGGGTGGAAGGAGAAGAAGATTAAACATACTCTGTCTACATGGTGTGTTGGTGTTTGGACATCTGATGACTGCTTGGAGATGCGCAGAGTTGATGAGTGCTTTATGGGTGATAGTAGGACCTTGAACTTTATTCTGGATGTGACAGGGAGCCAGTGGAGGGATTTCAGTATAGGAGTGATATGGAAGTTTCTGGAAACTCTGGCTAAGGTGCATGCTGCTGTGTTTTGAGCAAGCTGTAGAAGGGCAATGGTAGTCTTAGGAAGTCCTTGAAGGATGGAGTTGCAGTAGTCGAGCAAGGGTGTAATGGAGGGCTGGCATAGTGCGCGGAAGCTATCAGGTGAGAGGAGGGGGCGTAAATTGCGGTGGGTTCAGAGTTTGAAGTAAATGCTCTTGGTGGTATTCTTTATGTGAGGTTGGAAACCGATTTGGCGATCCAGGATGATGCCGAGGTATTTGACCTGAGACTTTACTTGAATTTCGGAGTCATCGATTTTGATGATGGGAGATGGTATGAAGTTGGTGTCTCTGGTCACGTGGAGAATTTCAGTCTTACTGAAGTTGACTACTAGACTATGAAGCTGTCAGGAGCCAGGAGATGATCTCTTTGAAACAGGTGGTTGGTTGGAGTAATCGGGAGCGGTGGTTTGAAATGGAGTGAAACTCATTATGTCGTCCCCATAAAGATGGTAGCCGATGTTAAACTTCTGTATGACATAGCAAAGGGGCCTGATGTAAATGTTAAAAAGTAGGAAGGAGAGGGCAGAACCCTGTGGGACTCCTTGGGGAAGGGCGTAAGGTGTTGAGGATTGTTGTCCAATTCTTATCAGATGGATGCGATGGGAAAGGTAGGAGTGGATCCATTTGAGTGGATTATCTTGAACTCCAATATTGTTGAGCTGGTCAAATAGGATCTGGTGGGAAACAGTGTCAAAAGCTGAAGAGATGTCTAGGAAGAGTAATACATAACCAGAGGAAGCTTTTAGGAACTATATCTAAGCTTTCATTCATTGCTATATATTCTAACTCTTCTAGAATTTGCATATTGGCATTTCAAAGTTTATTTTTTGCTAATATTAGCGGTCTGGCTATTTGACAGGATTAATTTTGAATCTTTCACTTCTGTCTTATTTTTACTTATAAGCACCTGGGCTACTTTTACCTTTATTGGAACCTCTCTGTCGGGGTGCCCTGACTTCCCTGTTTTGGTAGTATCCTTCAAGGAAACATCATTTCGAACTATGCGCTCCTGGGTGACTGTCATCTTTCCCGATTTATCTAGTTTAAAAGCTGCTCTATTTCTTTTTTAAAGCTTAATGCTAGCAGCCTGGTTCCATCCTAGTTAAGGTAGAGCCCATTCTTTCAGAACTCCCCCCCCCCTTCCCCAGAATGCTGCTTAGTTCCTAACAAATGCAAAACCCTTTTCCTTGCACCATCGTCTCATCCACGCCTTGAGACTCTGGCGCTCTGCCTACCTCTTGGGTCCTGTGCATGGAATGGAAAGCATTTCTGAGAATGCTATCCTGGAAGTTCTGGATTTCAACTTTCTACCTAAAAGCCTAAATTTTGTTTCCAGAACCTCCCTCCCACATTTTCTTATATCATAGGTACCAACATGTACCAAGACAGCAGGCTCCTTCCCAGCACTATAGAAAACCTTGCCCAGGTGGTGTGTGAGGTCTGCTACCTTTGTACCAGGCAGGCATGTTATTAGGTGATCCTCATATCCACCTGCCACCCAGCTATCTACATGCCTGATGATCAAGTCACCAACTATACTGGCCATCATAGCCCTTCACTCATGGGCACATGGTCTTGGAGACACATCCTCATTGTGAGAGGGTATTACACCATCTAGAGGAGAGGTCCTAGCTACAGAATCACTTCCTTCCACACCAAGGTGATGCTCTCCTTTCACATGACCTCTCTCCTTCATGGCAGCAGAAAAGCTGCCAGATTGGAGGTAGGACTTCTCTACTATATCCCTGTAGGTCTCATCTATATAAATCTGTCTGCCTCAGCTCCTCCAAGTGTGCTACTGTAGGCTCCAGAGATCAGACTCATTCCCTGAGAGCAAAGAGCTCTTTGCACTTAGTGCACACATAAGATCTCTCACCAACTGGGAGAAAATCATATGTGTAACACTTGGTACAAGAGACTGGATAGCCCCCATCTCGCTGCTGGACTGCTGTCTGCATCTTAGATTTAAAGATTTCTTTTGGCTATTTAAAGTTGTTAAGTTATGTATAGTTACTAGAGGAATAGGGTTATTTGAACCAATACAATTATACCTAATTAGTATAAAAGACTTTTAGTGGTTACCTCAAGGTGAACTGCAAGGACTTACTTCTAATGCTTAATAACATGCTGATGAAGATAATCAGTTAAACCTGAAATTGAGTAAGGTCACTCCCTTCCCCTTAACTGGTTTAGGAAGCTGTAAATCAAGTATTATGCCTGGGGTGGGTGGGAGGGAGGGATGACCTATTTATATCTGTGCCTCTAAGACATCTCTTAATTTCCTGGATAATTCATATTGTCCTTGGTTTGATAGAGGGAGTCTTTCAAGTTGCCCCTTTGATCTGTCACTTGACTTTAGCAGTCCTCTTGTCTCCTAATTGGAAGGCCTCTTTGTAAAATGTCTCTAGAAAGCAATTTCTCTCTATATACTCAAAGAATATTTACCCAATTCTATTTTCTTTGTTAAGATATACCCTAACTGGCTTTAATTTAATTGAAGGCTGGCTTGTTATACCACTAAACCCTAGCTGGCTGTAATTTAGATTTCTTTGCAGCAGCAGCAGCAGCCCTCTTGGTAGTCCTTCAAGACTAGCATCAGTCCCCTTACTTTCGTTCCTTCTCTCCCACAGTCAGGAGGACCCCAGGCCAGTCATGCCATGAAGCAGCAATAAATTAAAAAAAAAAAAAAAAAAGACAGAGCCTCTGAATGAATGCAGCCGTTCAGTGCCCTGTTGGGTCCTGCTGCCTCCTTCAGCACAGGCTTCTTGTTAGTAAAAGTTCCCCTATGACGAAGGAGGCTCTGCCTGCCCTGTCATTTTCATTTGTGATTCTTTGGCCGCAGCACAGAGGTGGCAAGTGAAAACATACTATTGCTGTGTTTGCTGTCTGCTCCTGCAGTCCGCTTCCGATTTCCTGGCTGCATCCACATGATAAACTAATGTGGCCCATCGAGACATGCCCAAATGCTTGATAGGGCAGTCTGTCCCTGCACGTGTTGAGGGGTGATAAATAGTTATAAACTAGAAAGTAAGGAGCCTATCCCATGACTCACAGAAATGACGAGTGAGATGGTGCTGGAAATGTGGCAGGCACTGTACTTGGAGGGAAGATAGTCAGGGATGAGGATGAGAATTTTGATTTATACCCCACAGAAGGCAGAAAGGATGGATAATGGAATGCAAAAGGGCTCTAAAGGCAGAGAATGGAAATGAAATAGAGTAAGCGCACCTTGCAGAGAGCAAAGGAGAATCACTAGTGCTTCTGCCACCCGATTCAGATCAACTCTGACAGCTAGCTTATTTTGTTTTGGGGTGGGGAGGGGGGAGTGCCAAAATAGATTCTGTGGTTGGTACAAATAGCTTATTTTTGCATTTGGTGATAACAGTGCAAGCATATCTATGACATTGATTAACTACCCAAGGCTCCTCCTAGGTTTTCTTACATCTGCACAGCAGAAAGATTTAAGGGAAGAAAGGTTACAGGTCAGTTTGCTTGTGCAATTATTATATAGACCATTTTTTTCCCCTCAGACTTTCTTTCCCTGCAACTTCTGGAGGGGAAAAATCATGCTAACATGTGAGAAAAAGTGGTCATATAGTAGTTTTTCCTCACTCTTAAATTTAGCCCGGAAATCCCCCAAGCAACATTTGAGGCTGGATGGAGCAGAGGTATTCCGGGGTTCCAGATTTGGTTATTGATGCTGTAATTTTTTCTTTCATACAGAAATTCAGTCTCAGCTCAACTTGGTTCAGCATGGAACAGCTGGAATCAGCCTTTTTGTAGGCCTTAAAGGCACGAAGGAAGAACTGGGACTGAAAGCCTCAAACTACTACATTTTTCCCAGTAAGCAACTGGATAAAGTGTAAGTAGGAAGCTTTGCAACATTACCATAACAGAAACACTCTTTTCTTTTTTTTCCTCTTTAGAAATATATCTTTATACATTTGTAAAATAAATGTTCAATTATGAGACTAGAGCAGCATCTCCAAGTCCTGACTCTTAAAACAGAGTAAGCTACCTTTTTAGCTTATGATATATTCTCTAATTTGCCCATAGGAATGATGAGGACTGGCAGATGACGCGACAAGATCAGGATGAGCCAGTCCTGATTTTCCTCATTAAATTTGTTAATTTGCAATCATTCTGTTTAGAGAAATTGGAAGTATCAAACCATATGCACAGTGGCGATAAGCCCAGGACTGGTTCACCAGTGCTCGAAGACCTGAAACCAGCCGGTAACCATAAAGAAGCCGCAGACAAGCTAATGTGGCAGACTGCTGCAAAGTCAGTGTTAAGGGCGTTATACAAACTGGGAAACTCGGAAAGTCAGCTATGCTGAAATATTACCCAATATGCACAACTCTAGCAGAGGGGATCTGGTCATCAGAGGCCACAGACAGGTTGTCTGCTCAGCAGATGCACAATAAATATTCAGCTGATATATTTGCACGGATTTGATCTGAGAACCAGGTTTATTTGCACACCTTGGTTACTTAGAAAACCAGATCTGTTTGAGGCCCCTTTTGCTATAGTGTGGTTGGGATTTTGTAACCCTTCTCTCAAAGAACATTGTGATTTGTAGGTTCACCATATGCATTGACACAAGAAGGGTTGCAAATCCCAGAATGCTTAACAAGATCTGTCTAAAAGCCAGGTGTGACATGAAGGTTTTGGCTTGGGTCAGCAATTTGGAAGGAGAAGTGGGTAGAGAACTTAGGACTGGAACCACAGAACTCTAAGGGAAATTCTGTAGACAGACCTTGCAATTGTTACCCATTATCACAGCCAATATTTTGAATACAGCCTGAAAAAATCCTCTGAGCAGCCTGTGATGATTTCTGTTATTATTTCCAGGGAATTATCATATGCTGCTGCTCCCAGAGATGAAGCACCAGAACACATTCCCACATTATATGTAGCATTCCCATCAGCCAAAGATCCCACGTGGGAAGAGAGATACCCAGGTACTGCATATCTTAGCATAAAGCAAAACTGCTTGTCTGTAACAGGTGTTCTCCAAGGCCAGGATAACACAGTATGTCCTGCACATGCTCAATGGAGCATGCTTGAGAGCTCTAGAAGCATCATCCAGGCGTCATCTGTTGACATCACCCGTGCGTGAGGACTGTTGTTTTGCTTGTCCTCGGAGAAAGATGGGTGTGGGGATATTCAGCGCGGCGGCCAGCGCTCTTCAAGAAACTGGCCATCATTGCTTTAAGTTAAAAATGGATATCCGGAGATCGGCACTGAATATCCGGTATGCCTGGTTAGCACTCTTTCTATCCGGTCAGCAGTGACATTCAGCTGCTGGAGGGATAGCAAAAGTGCCTAAAGTTAGGACAGCCTTTCACCTGTTATAATTTTAGGAATTTTAGCTGGCTGGTTAGCGGCACAATATCACTGCTGACCGGCTAGCTGAAGTTGTCATCTCCTCTCTGCCCCTGGGAGCGGCAGCATTATGTTATTGCTGCTAAATATCCCGCTGACCACATTTTAGCCAGATAGCCTGCAAAAACAAATTGAATGTGCTCCCCATAATGTTTAGCTCTATTCCAAGCAGTCCAGTAGGCAGGGGCACAGGGCATTAATCCCCCAGATCTGCTGCTGTTACAGGCATTACTACTGAGATAATTACTGGGCTAGCGATGCCCAAGAGCAAAGCAAATGACTTCCATTAATGCGCACTGTGCCCCTTGAGAGCCTCCATATTGTTTCTGAGTTCACAAGGGTTAGCCAAACTGCTTACACTCCTACTCATACAGCATTTTAAACCTTTGTATTACTGTTACCAAGCTTTTGCCATTTTTCCTTCCAGACAGGTCTACCTTAACTGTTTTAACTGGTGCACAGTATGCGTGGTTTGAAGAGTGGAAAAATGAAAGAGTAAAAAAGAGAGGAGCAGATTACGAGAGCCTGAAGAATACTTTTGCAGAAGCTATGCTGGAGCTAGTCCTGAAGCACTTTCCTCAACTAGTAGATAAAGTGAGAACAATTTTTACTCCTTTCAACCCTATGGAATTTGGAAAGGGTTGTATAAAAGTGGTCAGGAATGATTCATTGCTTGTCCATCTGTCTGTCTATCTGGGGGCAAAATAACTGAAAATTTTACAGAATTTGACGAAACCATGGCAAGTGGGAAAAACCTGGTAAAAAGACACATTGAGTTTGAAAATGGGCCAAATCAGTCTGGGGGCTCCAGAGAAATTAGCCACCGCAAAAAAATGGCCCAATGTATTTCCATGGGAGAAGTTTCATCTTCTGTAGCATAGAAACTTACTTAAAATGAAACATAGCATTTAGGGAACTGCTTCTCTCAAATCTCTGTTCGCTACTCTCCCAAATGCCCAATTCTCCCAAACTGCCCCCACAGTACAAAACTACCCAACAAATGCTCCACCACTCCCAAAATGCCTACGCAACAGAACTACCCCCTGCAGCTGCCCTGTTATCTCATCTCACAAACTGCCCCACCTCCAAAATCTACCCCACAACTGCCCACCACCTCAAACAGCCCAATCCTCAATATCTACCTCCTTACATGCTCCACCATCTTCACCTTTCCTTGCAATATTCCTTTGCTTTTCCTCCCCCTGTACTGTGTCCTGGCCCTCTAGGGAAGTATACATCACAGATACAGCAGAGGTTCAACAGTGCAGGGCTGGAAGCTCTGCAACAGTCATATGCCTTACGGATTAAAAAAAAATATTGCTATCTTCAGCTTCATTTTAGTAGGATGCAAGAGGCTTGATCAGGGAGGGGGAGGTGAGACCACCAGGAGCAGCAGGTTGGTAGTGCACAGCACACTGTGGTTCAGGTTTGTGGTGCCTGTGCACAACTGTGAACTAATGATGCTATGCCCCCGGTGATACTGGATTGGGCTTTTATACCAGGACCGCAGGTTAAGGGTCTTTTGAAGAACTTATTCTTTCAGCTGCATTTGTTGTGGAGTCAAAAACCTTTTCCTGCTCTCACTAATTTTTGAGCAGTTGTGCAATCAATGTTATACCTATGTTATACTGCAATGCAGTCTATTCAGGACTTCCAGGTATGGTTTTGAGATCTTTGTGATTAGTATTATTATGAGTTGTTCAATGATAGAGCATATTACCATAGTGGAATTCCATTGTTTTCTGGTGAAATCCCATATTCAATTTAGGATAATTGACTCTGACCTTCTTAGTTTTAAGTTAAGATCTATTTGTCTAATAAGGCATTTGCTGTTTGATTTTACTGGGTGGGATAGGATCAGTTAGAGAGATTTTTGAAATTGTAGAATGTGATTTTTAATGTTGGAATTGTAATTTTTGTTTTCCATGGACAAGCGGGCAGTAAGCCCTCATGTATGGGTGACGCCCCCAACAGAGCCCCATGCAGGAATGCTCCCCAGTTTCTTTTGGAAGCTTTCAGGAGACTCCACCATGCTTGTGTGCCTCCTTTCCTGCCTGCTGCTAAGGCACCATCTTCTTTGGTCTTTCGTTTTTTGCGGAGCTCCTCGGACACGTCCCACAGACCTCTGCTGGTAAACTTCTTTTTCCCTATGGGATCCTTATTAGCATCGATTTTCAGCAACTTATTTGTCTGCCATTGCGGTTCTTTGCCTTTTTCTTTAAAATTAGTTTTTCAGTCTTTTGCTGCCGGCTTTGCTTTTGGCGCGTGCCTTGGTCAGGCCCCCATTTATCTTGAGCCATTCAATTTGGCCGTGGCTGTTTTTCATGAAATGTCCCAAAAACTGGTGAGCGTGTTCAAGAAATGCTCCAACTGCATCAGGACCATATCCATCTCAGATAAGCACAACTGGTGCTTTATGTCTGCAGAAGACAAAGAAAGACCTCAAGGGTCAGGAGAACCAGTGCGAGCCCCTTTCCAGTACTCAGAGTTTTGATCCATCCCTTTTGACACCGATGACATCAGCCTCTATGGAATCCAAGATGGCCCTGGATGGTGCATTGACATTGAGGAACTCTGTCACCCTTACACCCACTCCCTAACCTTGAGGGTTAAGGAGGGATGGGCCTTGTGTAGTTGTGGGGGCCAATTAAAGTCGGGAACAAGAAAATTTATATTCATAAGGATTTTATTTTCCCCGCTCCTTGGTGGTCAGGAACAGGTGAGAAGGTTAAGCAATCAGGAATTATACAAAACAAAGGCTTTCAATGTTGTGCTTCAACTTATGCTTCTCTGAGGAAACACATTACCTCATGTGTCTTCTCTGTGCTGTTTTCACCAAAAATGCTTTGGTAAGAAATAATGTTGTTTCTCTTGCAATTAGGATACAGTCCAGCTTATTTCAAACTTCAATAAGCTTCCCTTTCAATTGCTCAGAACAGAATTTCTTTTCATATGCTTTTCACATATTCTGGGTTAGCATAACCAGAATCAACTGTCAGGTATAAACATTCAAGCTTTGCATTTATCAGTTTTCTCAATTAGCCCAATTGAGCAGTCCATCGGCTGGTTAATTTCAAGCATGGGCCGTGGAGCCGATGTGGGAATTCCTATTCCAGGATTACTTCCTGCTTGAATGCTAGCTTCTTCTGAAACAGCTCTTTTATTCAAGAATTGTCTAAATTCACTCAGGAGTTGCTCTGCCTGTCTCCTAGCAGGACTATTGGGTAAATCTTCTCCTGGCTTGGGCAGGTAATTATCTGCTCCAGGTAAGCAAACACTGCTCTCCCTCTTTAGACACTCTGTGCCCGTGGTGGAGTTACCCCTCCCCCACTTATCTCCGTTAGTGAGTGGTGTAATCAGAGGTTCCTTTGCACAAGCTCTGCTTTTAAGAAAAGCTTCAAAGGTAGGACCTTCAGTATCAATATAGCCTAATCTCTTTGTAAACAATTTGGCTGGGTTTCTTTCGTCAGCTTGCTTGTTAAAAGCAGGAATTACTGGCTGAGAAAAGCTTGGCTTATTTAGAGAGCTTTCAGGCTGTAACCAACGTCTTTCACATTGCCTGGAACTATCCTGTATTCTAAAATCAGGATTCCCTCTTTCTGACTGGTAAAACTTATGAAAGGAATTAAGTGCAGCAGGTACCTTAAAATGAGACCGGTCAGAAAATGCCTTGCCAGCGTGCCTTTCTCTCCAAGGGTAAAAACTGTTTCCCCACAACGTAGGCTTTACTCCTGGTTCAAAATCAGTTTCCCTTCTGTTGCAGCTGGGCAGTGTTTCTGTAGCAGGGTCAAAGGGTTCTGCAATCAAAAGAGCTTCTTGCCTTCCCAATGCCTTTTGCCTTCTTTCTTGTGGATTCAAACCACCATTTCTTCTCAATCCGTTTGTAGTGCTCACTTCTCCATTCCTTCTCATTCCCTTTCCTCTTCCTGTTCTGATTCTCCATCTATCTGTGTCTTCACTCTCTCTACTTAACAAGGGGTCCCTGTTCTGGGAAGCCCGCCTCCTACTAGGGCGTGCCCAATCCACAGCTCTGCTTCTCTCCTCCCCTGAGGTGAGCTGATTGGTTGCCTGTAAGTTATGCTGAGAGTGGAAAACTCTGTCTTTTCTTGCAGTACCTGAACTAACCAGAGGGTCAGTATCAGTTTCCATGGCTTCTGCATTTGCCACTGTGTCACAACTCTCAAGCTCAGTCAGAGCCGAGCACCTGTAGTATCCCAGAGCATCAGACATCGACTAGTCCCCACCCAGGATTAGGGAGAGACTCTGCCTCGGTGTCATCACTGTTGAGAGGTGATCGTACCAAGCACCGGGTAAAGGCCCTGGTGCATCAGCTTTGCGGCCCATCGAAACATGGCATCAAGAGCAATGGGGACCAGCATGAGCACCCACTGAAGGTGCCCTGAAGGGAGGACTGCTCATCCTCCAGAGCATTGGAAGGGCGTTGACAGCCTTCTGACAGCTGAGACCAAGCTGCCGATTACCCCCACTCAGATGCCGGGTGCATCAGTCGAAGTTGCTCAGGCCCTGCAGCCTTCAAAATCGGCCGCCTTAGAGAAGTGCCTACTGCTAGTGCTCGAGGATAATTTTTCAGCATTGTTAGTGATTCTCGAGGTGCATGCTCTGCCAGTGGAAGAGGCATCGACCGAAGGACCTCGACCCTGATTCTGAACCAGTCAATTTCTCTCTCTAGTATTTCTGGGTCTGAAGCACCCTCAAAATAGAGAAGAGCACTGAGGCATCATCGCTCCTGAAGGAGCACTCCTCGAAGCAGGAGGGAGATCAGTCAGAGACTTGGAGGCATTTTGACTTTCTCTCAGAGTCTGACTCGGAGGGATGGGTAACCAATGTGGAATCAGAAGACCTGTCTGAAGACAGATCTCCTAAATTCCCATCAGACTCTTCTCCACCTCATGAACGGCGTAAGTCTCTCCTCTTAAGAAGGTGCTGGGAGGACTACACTTTCAGTACTGTGCTGCCCTTTTGGCCTGGCTTTGGCACCCTGCGTCTTCATGAAATGCCTTGCAGTAGTAGCAGCCTACCTTAGGACTCTGGGAGTGTTTGTCTTCCTTTATCTGGATGATTGGCTGATACAAATTGCCACCCAAGAAGGAGTTTGAGAATCAATGCAGGTAACCATTCAGGTGGTGGAGCTCCTAGGGTTTGTAATCAATTACCTCAAGTCCCACCTTCAACCCACCCAATGGCTAGAATTGATAGGAGCCCTGCTGGACACAAGTGAGGGCTTTCTTCCTGCATGACCATCTCTAGAGGCTGACCGTCTTAGCACGGGAAACTTGACTGAGTCAGCAAGTCACCGCTTGTAAGATGCTGACTGTTCTAGGCCATATGGCCTCTACAGTACATGTCATGCCCTTGGCATGCCTCCAGATAAGACAGGCTCAATGGACTCTGTGGATGCAGTGGATCCAGGCCACCGGTCACCTCTGGGATTGACTGTATATCACCAATCCTCTGGTTTAGTTATTGCATTGGTGGTTAGTTCCTCAGAAACTGCTCAAAGGTCTACCTTTTCAGAATGCTTCACACCAAAAGATTTTGACAACAGATGCATCCAAACTGGGCTAGGGCGCTTATCTGAATGGATTTCACACTCTGGGCAACTGGTCCATCTAAGGAAGTCTTCACCAGATTAACTTCCTGGAACTGAGAGCCATAGCAAATGCTTTAAGGGCTTTCCGGGATTAGCTGGCCAACCAAATTGTCCTAGTGCAGACTGGCAATCAGGTCGCCATGTTTTATATAAACTAGCAGGGAAGCACTGGCTCATATTTCTTGTGCTGGGAGACAGATTGTGGAAGTTCGCCATTGCTCACGGGTTGGAACTGAGGGCTTCATATCTCCCGGGAGAGCACAACATTTTGGCAAACAGACTGAGTCGGGTCCTCCAACCACATGAATGGACGCTGAACAGGGAGGTGGTGGCCCATATCTTTCGGGAGTGGGGCATCCCCTCACTGAACTTCTTAGCCACCCTGCATAATGCCCAGGTGGTGCAGCTCTGCTCCAGAATGGAGTCACATGACCGACTAGCATCATATGCTTTTCTCCTACGTTGGGGAAGGTCCTTCTGTATGCTTGTCCTCCAATTCCTCTCATAGTAAAACTCTCCTGAAGCTCAGGGCAGACGGAGGCTTGATGATCCTCATCACACCCTACTGGCCCAGGCAGCTGTGGTTTCCTCTTCTGCTATAACTCTCCGGTCTGGAACCCCTCCGGCTGGGCCATGCTCCAGATTAATATCGCAGGATGATGGGAAATTGCAGCATTTCAGCATCTGGTCCTTGGCCCTCATGGCATGGATATTGAAAGGCTAGTCCTGTCAAAGCTCAGCTTGCCTGATGGCATTACTAAGGTCCTTCTAGCTTCCAGGAGGTCCTCGACGAGGAAGTCTTAGACTCCACTTGCAGGCATATTATGTCATCTGGTGTGCCGGCCAGGCCCAGGATCCCTTCCTCTGTCCCACACACAAGCTGCTTGAGTATCTTCTGCACCTCTCCGAACCTGTCCTGAAGTCCAACTCTGTGAGGGGCCACCTAAGTGTGACTGTAGCATACCTTGGTGGCATAGAAGGGAAGTCCATTTCAGTACAGCCTTTGGTTATTCAATTTATGAGGGAATTGCTTCTTCTGAAGCCTCCTTACAAGTCCCCTGCCATGGCATGGGACCTCAATGTGATTCTTGCACAGCTCATGAAGGCTTACTTTGAGCCACTCGATTCCTGTCCGCTGAAATTCATGACTTGATGGTCTTGTTTCTGGAGGCGGTCACTTCGGCCTGCAGGGACAGTGAGATTCAGGCGCTAGTAGTACATTCGCCTTATACCAAATTCCACCATAATAGGGTGGTCCTCTTCATGCATCCTGAATTTCTTCTGAAAGTGTCTTCGAATTTCCACCTTAATCAGATGATTGTTCTACCAACCTTTTTTCCCAGGTCTCATGCACACAAAGGAGAAGCTGCATTGCACATGTTGGACTACAAGCGAGCCTTGGCCTTTTACTTGGAGCAGACAACAGCCAATAGGAAGTCCATCTCTTTCAATTTGGTTAGCAGACTGCAGTTCTTTCACTTATGCTCAGGCAGGCCTGAGACTTGATGGTCATGTCACAATGTCAGAGCTATGGCGGCACTGGCATTCAGCTTCTGCTCAGTCTCCATGGAAGAGATCTACAGAGCTGCAACATGGTCTTCGGTCCAAACCTTTGCATCTCACTATTGCCTGGTTGGGGATTCCCAATGGGACAGCAACTTTGGCATCTGTTTGGAGATTAGAATACAACTCCATCCCACCTTGGCCCTTTCTGTCAGTCTAGGCTAACAAAGAAAATAAAAAAAAAAATAAGAAAATGAAAGGGAAAAAGCAAGCAGAATGAAGAGAAGGGACTCTTGCCACTACTGTACATAATTGTTTTTTTGAATTCTCTAAGGCCAGCATTCTGTCCCATGAATAGTGGGGTTGGACATGCGGGTTGCAAGTCCAACCCGTGCCTAGCTTCCAAACCCTATTCTGCCAGTAGCACTCTCTGCACGTATATGGTGTTTGAGCAGGGAGTGCTGTTCGTGGGTGGGAGGGGGCAGAATGGAGGCAGAGCAGGAGTGTGGTAGCTGCTGGGACGTACAGGGCCTATTCAGGACAGGCCCCTGTATGTCTACCAGCACACAGCTGCACGCCTGGCTTATTGCACCCTGAAGGTAGAATAAGTCTCAGGTGCCCCACATTGCGGGCCACACACCCCAGCATCACAGTGCTATGGTCATGCTGTGCCCCTGCTGCCACGATTTGGCCCACAGTAGCCACTGGTGAAGGCCGGACAGTGGTCTGCAAGGGCAGACGTATGCCATGGCATTATGAGCCATCCTATGGTGCCAGCATGCCACTGCTCCCTCACCCTAGCAGTAATGTTCTGGCATTGGGATGGGCAGCTTCCCGTATGCCGATCTGCTCTGCATATGGGGAGCACCCAGACATCTATGTCTCTGATTTTGCCATGGCGGGAATGTCTGGGCCCCATGACAGCAGTTTTTTTTACCACGACAACAAATGCAGCTTTTTTGCTGTCCTATGATACGCAGACAGTTTTCCAAATGGCACTGAAAATTGCTGCTATATGGATAATTTTCAGCTGCATCTTGACTCCTTCCCCGGACTGCCCTGGCACAATCCAGATAATGCCAAGGTGGTCTGTGGAGGTACTCAGCTGCACAAAATTCAAAAACTCCAAATCCAAAATTTGCTCTCCAGATTGTGCTGCTAAATATCACAGTCAGTGGGACTTATCTGATTAGCAGATGCTGCTAACCAGATGCACCCTGCTGAATTTCGGGCCATTTATTAAACCAGTGCTGGAAACTCCACACTGGTTACCAGTTAATCAACATATTGAGTTTAACATTTTGTTTGATTCATAAGCTCCGTCGGGGGAAGGCCCCTGTTTATCTAGGAACACAAGCTCCGGACTTGAGTTTCTTCTTCTGTGCAAGTCTGCAGCACTTTCTTTTTGAGACTGTCCCTGTTTATGTTCGCACACCCAACTATTATGTTCCCTCACAGAATTTGTGTTCTGCCAAGCAGGCGTTACTAGAGATACCTACTGGTAATTAGCAGCCATAGGGCATTTTCTTGCAGAGGCCCATCCCTCAGGAGTCGTTACCTTTAACAGTGAAGATGTTAGCAGAAGCACATATATACCATAAGCATTGCAAAGCATGGTTATTATACTATGTTGCTGTGTTTTTATGTAGGTACATTTTATTGCTGAAGAATTCTTTATAATCTTCAGAGAAAGGCAGCATAGAAATTTAGGAAATAAATAAATACTAATACTGCTACTACTAATATATCAAACTTTCAATGGGCTACATCGATGTGCTTCTTTTATTGCACGATGACAAATAATTTGTTGCAAAATGGCTTCTTCCATGTCTCCTTATGGGTGCTTCTTGTAATACACCCTGACTGTAAAATAATTCATTCAGTAAATGTAATTGGGCTGTGGGCTTTCTTCTTCCATTTACTGGGTTACAGAAGAAAATCAGATTCTGATTGTAGAATGGTTCTGGTTGGTTGTTTTTGTTGTGCGGATGTTGGCTGCTGAAACTGAGGTACTGTGTTTTTTACTTTGTACAGATTGACTGCATATCAACTGGGACACCCCTAACTAATCAGCATTACATTGCTGCCCCAAAGGGTGAATGGTATGGAGCAGACCATAATGTCAACCGTTTGACTGCCGAGACCACTGCTTCAATCCGAGCAAAGACTCCCATCAAGAATCTTTACCTGACAGGTACCAACATAGGGACCATGTTTCAGAAGAGTCTTCTGTTCAGTGCTTACATCTGCAATTTCTATTGTCTTGACCTACATCCAGATACTTGAGTGCCTTCATTATTTTCACACAGAAACCCCGTAAATTCTACATTGCTTATTTCAGTCGTTCTCAATCTGGGTGTACATTCAACCTGGGAGAAATAAAATGGAGACGTATGCCACATGGGAAAGGGAGCCCAAGGCTACCCCCACTAGCATGGGACAATCAAGAAAGGCAACAGGCCAGAAAACTAAAGCAGAGGCAGCAAGCACAACAGAAGGCATTGAAGGTGCTCTTTCCTGTTGCCATAGTTGTAGTCTCCTCCTCCTGTCTCCCTGCTATGTGGCTTTCCGTTACAACTGAAGCCTGCACAGGGACAGAACAAAGAGGAGACATGAAGCAAAGTGCTTTCACTGGAAGATGTGAGGAAAGAGAGAGGGAGATGGAGGGTTTGGAGGTGGAGGACAGACAGAGAGAGCGAGGGAGGCGAAGGGCTAGTTGGTGTGGTAGGACTAAGAACGTTGAAGATAGGGATTGATCACAGGGCTCAGTAAGAGATAGAGAACTGGAGGAAGAAAAATGAAGAGAAAAAAAGAGGAACAAAGGATGAAAAATGCAGACAAACATAGAAGGAAAGACCCAGGAAATATTGCAGTCAAAATGAAAACAGAGAAGAAACTAATAACATCCAGGTAGAGAAAACCCCCCAAAACAAATGAAACTATAATATTTGCTATAAATTGTAAATATTTGCAAACCCGGAGATACACAAGACATCTCAAATCTTAATATATGTAGTGATTTATGTAAGATTGAGAAGCAGTTACTGGATTGGTTAATCTAACTTCCCAGCATCTTCTATTCACAACAGAGAACCAGTTCAGGATTAGATGCAGGTAAGAGTGAATACAAATGGTAACTTGATATTCAGGGCTGGATGAAGACTACATTGGGACCTAGACAAATATACAGTTGTGGGACCCTTCTCCCATTCACACTTTTCTCCTCCCACACCCCATAGCCACATATACTCTTATCCTGTGCTCTCCCCCTGAGGATATCCGTTCATGGACTATCCTCCCTGGCTCATCTTTCTTAGGGAGGCTTGGAATGGCACCAACAGGTTCCAGGAATCTTAGAGGCTGGGGAGAGTGTTTGCTGTGTTCTGGAGCTATTTTAAAATCTTCATATTAATGTGACGTTATCAGATGTAGAGGCTAATATGCTGGTGTTCACACATTTATGGGGGTTTAAAAATGTATTTATGGGGGAGGAAGTGACGTCACCTGGGAGATGGCGGCCTGATTTTGGAGCTCCCGTTGGGACGCAGCTTTAAAGGAGAAAAGTAGCGGCCAGCCTTCCCACCAGTCTGCTACAGCAGTGTGAAGGGTTTGGGAAGTTGTAGCGATGTCGGTCAGCAAAAAATTAGCCAGATTTCAGTCCTCCTATGCTACGAAGACGGAGCGTACAGGCCGGGAGGGCCCAGAGCACATGGCGTCCGATGAAGAGATGGAGGAGGAGTTGGAGTGTGCTGATGAAAGTTGTACTCGAGGTGACATATGGGGCTGGATGCGCTCACTTAAACGAGATATCAGAGCCATGCGGAGTGAGCTGAAGGAAACCCTGGTAGCTATAAAAGACGACATCAGGGATCTCGGTAACAGGGTTGAAACCCTTGAGGAACAGACGGAGAGGCATGCTGAGAAGGAAACAGAGATGGAGACCCTAATGCAGCAATACCAACTCAAGCAAGGGCTGTTCAGAGATAAAATTGAGGACCTTGAGAATTGCTCCAGGCGAAGCAATCTGAGAGTGCGGGGCCTACCAGAGACAGCGGAGTTTGGAGATGCTTCAGAGGTGGTGAAAAGAGTGTGCCGTTTCCTGTTGCACCGTGGGGACGAAGCAGAAGAGTGCAAGGTAGCAGTGGAGCGGGCGCATCGGGCCCTGGGTCCAGCACGACGGGGCCAGCCGCGGGACATCATGGCCTGCTTAGGCTCCTACGCGGTGAAAGAAAAGGTGATGAAGGTAGCGGCGGCCAGAAGGAGCTTCCAGTGGGAGGGCAAGAAAGTAGAGGTGTTCCACGACCTTTCCGCGGCAACATTACAGAGGCGGAGGGAGTTGAAACCAGTAACAGCATATTTGCAGACCGAGCAGAAGCGGTACCGGTGGCTGTTCCCCTTTGCTTTACTAATGGACATTAACGGCCGGGGATTTCGGGTGCGGACTGTAGATGAGGCCTGGACCATCTTGAAAAGGGAGGGGGCACCCCGGCTCCCGGAGCTGAGTGCGGCTCCCGACCCCGGAGCGAGCAAGGAGAGGAGATCTGTTTGGGAGAGAGTCCCGGTGCAGGGGCAGCGACTGTGGAGGAGGACCGGCGTAGCGGAGCACGAGGAGCAGCTTTCTGGACAATCTGGAGGGTCCATAAGTGGGACTGTGTGAATAAGTCTGTCTGAGATAGAGGACTTTTCATTTTCGGGTACTGTTTTCTGCATGGGTTAAGTGGTGATTGTGGAAGCAGGGACAGTGATGGGAGGTGGGGAGGTGGGGGACTGGAGGGAGGAGTGGGAGAGACATGTATTAATATTTACAAATGCTAGTGTAACAAGTTATAGTTGTTGGGGAAAATGTATAAAACCCTTTGGAGGTGGGAGGGGGTTGATGGCTGGGGAGGAGGGGGGCTGGGGAGGGAGAGAGTGGGGCGTGTCCAAGGGGGTGCCACTTCCTCTGTGGAGGTCGGAATAGAGGTCCGTAGAAATGGGGGGGGGAGGGGGGAGGGGGGCGGGGGCCGAGGAGCAGAGCTTAGATAGGCTGTATGGAGGGTGGGGGGCGGGGTGAGCAATGGCCATGGCGGCGGGACTGATAGTAGGGAGCCTTAATGTGCGGGGCCTAAACTCTCCGCAAAAGAGAAGATTGCTGTGGAAAGAGCTCAGGTCCCGGAATTGGGGTGTGGCATTTTTACAGGAGACCCACCTATATAAGGTGGATGAGCGTTTGATGCGCTCTGGTGCTTACCAGGGATACTTTGCAGCTGAGGGGGGGGGGAAGGAAAAAGATGGGAGTTGCAATTCTTGTTGGGCATGGGGTTCCCCTCATCGTTGACCAAATACATCAGAAGGCGGATGGGAGGGCTGCGGTGGTGGGGGGGAGTTGGGAGGCGAAAGAGTGTCTTTGATTTCGGTGTATGGACCTAACTCGGGGCAGAGGGAATTCTGGAGGGAGTTGGGTTCTTGGCTGGTAGGGCGCATTCAGGGGAGGGTGTTGGTGGGAGGTGATTGCAATATCGAGTTGGAAGATAGGCAAGGGGGGTCGGGAGGAGGGGGGGTAGAAAGGAGCTGAGGCAGTGGATGAAGGAGTTGGGGGTGGAGGACCTTTGGAGGATGGCAAATCCATCTACTAGGGATTTCACCTTTTTCTCGGCCGTTCACGGAACCTATAGCCGCATAGACTATGTGATGGGAGATAGCTATTGGTGGGAGAGCCTGGAGAAGGCCAGCATTGGTCCGGTGACATGGTCCGATCACGCTCCAGTGCAGGTGGGCTTTGGGGGATTTGGGGACAGGGGGAGGAGAACTTTTTGGAGGTTGAATGAATACTTGTTGCGGGAGGGGGAGTAGAACAGACGATCAAGCAGGTGATTAAGGACTATATGGCCACTAATGATAATGCTGAAGTGTCGACGGGCATTCTTTGGGATGGGCTGAAGGCGGTAGTGAGGGGACATCTGGTCCAGCTGGGGGCTCGGTGGAAGAGGAGAAGGGAGGAGGAGGAACTCCTCCTTTTGGGGCAATTGGCGGAGTTGGAGCGGGCACATAAGATGAGGGGGGGCGGATGTTGCAGAGCAAAGTGGAGGAGGTGCGTAAGCAATTGAATGCCCTCCAGATGGAAAGGATATCTGGACAGATGGATAGGGTGGGGCAACGGTACTACGAATTCGATAATAAATCGGGACGGCTGTTGGCTAATAAGCTACGAGCCCAGAGGCAGAAGCGTACAGTTGTCAAACTTAAAGGTCCCCGCAATAAAATGCTTTACAAAGCGGGGGACATTCGTGAAAGTTTCAAGGAGTATTACCAGCATTTGTACGCAGCGGATCCCTGGGGTGTTGGGGCAGATATTCAGCGATAATTGTACAATGAGGGGAGTGGTAGTGCTCAGTTGAGAGACAGGGAGGGGGAGGGGCTGGAGGTCAACATTACCCTTGAAGAAGTGCAGGGGGTGATCAGGGCTTTGGTTCCTGGGAAGGACCCGGGCCTTGATGGGTTCACGGGGTCGTTCTACAAGGTCATGTTAGAGACGGTGGCCCCTTTATTGGTGCGAGTGTTTAATGCGGTGTTGAGTGGGGAAGCCTTGCCGCCTTCTATGAGCCAGGCCGCCATTGCGGTGATCCCTAAGCCTGGCCGGGATCTGGCGGTGTGCGGGTCCTATCGCCCCATTTCATTGCTAAATATTGATGTTAAGATTTTGGCCAAAGTTTTGGCCATACGATTGAGCCCGCTCATGCCAGATTTGGTGCACCCGGACCAGTCGGGATTTATCACAGGAGGGCAACTGGCTGATGGGATCCGGAGGGTGATCCAGCTTGGGTGGCTAGTGAGACAGGAGAAGCAATCAGCCATGTTCCTCTCTATAGACGCTGAAAAGGCCTTTGATAGGGTCAGTTTTTATTTCTTGCCGGAGGTGTTGACTTATGTTGGCTTGGGTCCCCGTTTTCGGGTGTGGATACGGGCGCTGTACACTGCCCCGGTAGCAGCGGTGAACGTCAATGGAGGTTTTTCTGACTTCTTTCCATTGGGAAGAGGGACCCGTCAGGGGTGCCCGCTTTCCCCATTACTGTTTGCACTGGTTATGGAACCTTTGGCAGCTAAGATACGGTCGAATTCTGATATAAAGGGTATAGTGGTCGGGACTGTGCAACATAAAATGGCTCTCTTCGCTGATGATGTGCTGTTTGCTCTGACCCAGCCAATTGTCTCGCTTCCAATACTGATGAAAGAGCTTCAGGAGTATGGTGGTCTTTCGGGGTTCAAGGTCAATTGGGACAAGACGGAGACTATGTCTATCTCATTGGAAACACGAGTGGTTGATAGTTTGAAGGGTTCATTTCCCTTTAGGTGGGCCACTAGGTCCATAAAGTATTTGGGGGTACAAGTTACAGCTCATCCGCTGGAATTATACCGAGCTAACTATCCTCCACTGCTCGGGCAGCTGAGGAAGGACCTCTCCAAATGGCGAATGGTGGAGCTCTCCTGGCTGGGATGGGTGGCAGTCTTGAAGATGAATCTCTTGCCGCGGATGTTATATTTGTTTCAGACGCTACCCGTTGGAGTTCCCTCCAGGGAGTTACGGGCATTACAAAATCAGATTTTTGCCTTTGTATGTGGGGGGGGGGGGGGGGGTGTCGACCGCGAGTGAGTAGGCGGGTATTTTACGCAGCCCGGGAGGCAGGGGGGTTGGGGGTCCCTGATATTGCACGATACTATAGGGCTGCTCAATTGCGGCAGGTGTTTGAGTGGCGAAATGTAGGAGGGGTAGTGAAGAGGTTTTGGGAGATTGAACAGTACTGGGCTGAGGGGCTTCAATTGAGGCATTTGCCATGGATACTAGGCAAATTGCCACTGGGTAGATGGAAGGCCAACCCCTTCCTGTGGCACTTAACTATGCAGTGGCGTAAGGCAAGGCGGCGATGGGTGCCTGAAGGGGGGGGGGTTCTCGCTGTTGGCACCGGTGCGGGGGACTGGTGAGTTTACACCGGGTAGGGAGGGGGTGTTCTGTAGGTGGGAGGGGGTGGGTTGGATACCTTTGGGAAACTTATTAGGGATGGAAGGTTGATCCCCTTTCCGGACCTTAGAGTGCAATACCAGTTGAGGGGGGGGGGTGATTTCTTCCCCTACCTCCAGGTGAAGCACTTTCTGATGTAATGCCCAATTCGGGAAGCTTGGGAGGGGGTTCAGGACTCTAGTGCGGAGTTGTGGCAGCGTTGGGAGGGTTCTAGGGGTTTGATTTCCCAATTGTATTGGGAGTTGGGGGTGTTGGAGGAGGGGAAGTTCCCACATCAGGTGGAATGGGAAAAGGATTTGGGTAGGGAGCTAGGGCTTCAGGAATAGAGGAAGGTACATGTGAATATTGGTCGACAGGCACTTTCGGTGGCTATCCGGGAGACATCGTATAAGCTTCTCTACCGTTGGTATTATACTCCGGAGCATCTGCACTGGATGTTCCCCGGATCTTCCGACCAGTGTTGGAGGGAGTGCGGTGAACGGGGGACCTTTGTGCATGTGTGGTGGACCTGCCCTATGGTACGAGCTTATTGGGATATGGTGGGGTGACAGCTTCAGACCCTTATGGGACAGACAGTGGTATTAGATATGGGCTTGGGGTTGCTGGGGCTATGGCCTAGTGCTCTGCCCCGTAGCTTCGAAGTCCTGTACGAGCTTGTATTCAGGCGGCCCGGAGCAAAATAGCTCGGGCATGGAAACAAACTCAGCTCCCGGGGGTGGAAGTCTGGAAAAATCGGCTTAGACGGATCACCCTGATGGAGCACCTGACCGCTATTCGGTGCCAGGCAGAGGAAACATTTCGGGAACAGTGGCTCCCGATATTTTTATTTTTATTTATTTATTTATGCTTTTCTTCTATACCGCCCCTTCCAGAGATCAAGTGCGGTTTACAGGGAACAATTCAACAATTTTACATAGAACAGAAATTATAACTATTTACAGATAACTTGTCTTATTTGAAGGGGTGATTGCCCATAATGAACCAGCTAGGGAGGGGCGGTGGTGGGGTGGTTGGGTGGGAGAGGGTTGTTAGCGGGAGGGGTGGGGGGTGTGGCTTGCGGTGGGAGGGAGGGGTGGGGCTCGGGGGGGGAGGGTTGGAGTAGGGGAAGGTTAGTGGGAAGGCTGGAGTGAGGGGGAGGGTGCGGGCAGAGTTCTGGGGAGGCGGAGCGACTATGGGGGCCTGGGCCCAGGGGTGAGGGGGGCTTGGAGATAGCGGGGTCATCGGGGGTGGCTCTGGGGGGGTGCACTATTGGGTGGGGAGGACTTTTGCTATGGGAGACCCACCCTGGGCTTACATGGTTGTTTTGATTCTTTTTTGTTGTGTTTACTTGAATGTTTTGGTTGCGCACTTGCAGGCGCGCTCTCTGGTTCTGATTTCATGTGTGGAAAGTAGTTCTTTAATGTAACATTTAATAAAAAGAAATATACAAAAAAAAATGTATTTATATTATGATGGGGGACCCAACATGCGAGTTTGCCTATAGCCCACTATGAGCCCGATTCAGCAAGGTGATTTGCGGGGCTGTATGTCCAGGTGGGACATACAGCCCTCAAGCTGTCCTGCCTGTATTATGCAACACCCCCTCCCCACCCGGCCAGAGCAGCAGTGAGGGGAAAGCCGGAAGGGGGCAGGAGGAGTGGAGTGTGGGCAAGCCAAGGTGGCAGGACATACAGGGTTGATTCAGGTCACGGCCCTGTATGTCCTGTAGGTAAGAGGTGGACGTGCTGCTTATTCCACCTCAGAGGTGGAATAAGCAGTGGGGATTGGGTATGGAACCCTCCCAGGCCAGGATCCAGTGAAGATAAGTCCCGGCTGCCCAATCCGAACCCTGGCCAGCCCCACAGAGGGTCGGGCAGTGGGGAACGGGGGTCGTCACCACGGTGGGCCCCATACAGGGAGGACGTCCTGCTGGGATGCAGAGGCATGCTGTGCCATCTCTGGGCCTGAACCTGCACCCATGGGTACGCCTGGCTCCCATGATGCGGAATTGGGTTCCAGTGGGCCCATCCTGCTCGGGGTCATCCAGATGACCCATGCATGCCCATATGGAATCAGGCTCCATAGGGTTAATTTTGCCCTGCTGCAACCACTGGCCTCCCTTAATTAAAAGTGCTGGTTGGCAGTCTCATTCTGGCCCCAATTTTCCTTCATCGGTCAGGCATTTACTATTCTCATGCAGGGGACTTCGCAGGTCTGTGGGCCCCTTCTTGGTTTTGAACCCTAGGGACGTGCCTTGTTTATCTATTCATTAATCCTGCCCTGTCTTCAAAACTGTATTCACATTTCCTTGAATCCAGTAGTAGTTAGATCTGAAGCCATCAATAATAAATTGAGTTGTGATATAAGAGTGGGATATTCAGCGGCGGCGGCGGTGGCGAGACGTTCTAATGCAGCTAGCCGCCGCCGCAGAACTTTAAGCGGATTCCCAGGAAACTAAATGGGCAGCGGCAGCACTCAGCTTCCACAGTGAGCGCTAGGACGGCATTTACTGCACCTGACTTTCAGTGCAAGTCAGTAGCCGAGCAGTGGCTCAATATCACTGCTGCCCGGTTATTGCTGGGTCCCACCTCCGAACACCCTGATGCTAACTGGGGAGTGCAGCGGCAGCTCCAACGGAAATACAACAGCACTAACCATGCCAGTGCCACTACATATCCCGGATAAGCGGATTAACACGCTGCTCATATTACTGCTGGCGCTTGCGCTTCAATACATGGCCACATAACGCCTATACTACATGATCTACACTGGCTACCACTCTCTTCAAGGGCAAAGTACAAATCAGCACTCACCATCTTCAAAATTAAAAACATGTCAGCAGGAATTCTACAAGAACTCATCGGAACTAAAGCAAACACAAGACCAGACAGAAACAGCACCAAACACACCATAACAACCCCCAGTCTATTCACAGGAACCAACAAATCCACTTCCATGTGAGCTTTCTCTCTTGCTGCCCCAGCTATCTGCAATGTCCTCCCAGAACATATAAAATCAACAACCGATCTTAAAGACTTCCGGAAGTTGCTCAAAACCACACTATTCATAGAACAATTCAACGAAGACACACAATCACACTAACCACTCAACAAACAGATTCACACAAACCATACAATTTATAATCAGTCATCTCTTTCACTGCAATCTCATGATGTTTTTTAAGTTTAGTCGTTGTTACTGTTAAGTTGTTACTGTTTAATTTGCCCCCACTCCTTATATATAACCTACTGTAGATAGCTCAAACATGTATATATTGCACTCCAATCAAGATATACCTACCCACACACCCACATACACTACCTTCACAACCACTGCATGCCGACACCCCCGCACCATCCCAATTGATTTGTTGCAGTGTAAACCGCTTTGATTCAAGGATAAGGCAGGATATAAATCCTTTTAAATAAATAAATAAAATATCCCCCCTAACTTTTTTTCTTTTGTCATCTTTGTTTTCAAAATGGTCGTACAGATCAGAGAGCAGGATTTTCATGCTATCTTATGCTTGCGTGGACCCCGTTTTAAGACCCTGTCAGACTGAATGCCTTTACAGACTTGACTTACAAGCATTATTATATTGAAAGGCTGCTGGAATACTACAGTATCTTTACCGCAGTGGTTCTCAACCCAGTTCCCCAGACACATCCTGATTTTCAGGATGAATATGTATGAGAGATTTGTACTCTATGTGCTGCCTGCGGTGTATGTAAATCTACCTCATGCATATTCATTATGGATATCCTGAAAACTAGACTAGCCAAGTGTATCCCAAGGGCCAGGTTGAGAACCACTGGCTTACTATAAGCTGTCCCAGGCACTGACATGGGATATGATGTTTCCTGGCTGGTTTGCAGGTCAGGATGCTTTTCTATGCGGATTCGCTGGAGCTCTGCAAGGAGCAATTGTCTGTGCCTCAACCATCCTTGGACGGAACCTGTATATAGATGTTTGGCGTCTCCGAAAACAGATCAAAGGAACCAACTCCAAGAAGCAAAACTGACCTCCTGCAATGACCTTGCAACTGACATGTTGAGACACCTCCTGTATTGTAGTTATAAACAGATATATTTTTTTAAAATAAAATAAGTGTTCTGTCCTTACTTCATGTTTTTACTGTGTAGTTAGGCGAATTGCTAAACTCTGTTTCAATTTTGTATATAAGATCAACCTGCTTAACTTCTGAAACAGTTTATTGCAGTATAGTAAGTTTCATGTTTTCTCAGTTATTGTAAATTATAACAGAGGATTAGAAAAACTCGCCTGGATCTCTGGATTGTTGCAGTTGAATGCAGTATAAGAAGACAGTGTTTTCTTTTTGGAGAGACACAATAGTTGTAAGTTTAAGTTAGAACCCTTCGCCTCCAGTGGAGGTTTTATACTATGTAATATTAATATTAAACTTCCCCATGATGCCCTGAATTGTGAAATGGAAAATAGGGAATATCCACAATCCAAATCTCATGACCTTTTGGATCAAAGGTTAGGTATCTTTACAGAGTCTCTGAGTTAAACAATATAAACATAGGTCACAGGATAGCAGTATTTTAGAAAATCTTACAAACTTAGATTGTAAGGCTTCTGGAGAAAGGGAAGTAACTATTGTATCTGAATGTAACTCACCTTGATCAACTACTAGAAATGTGTGAGCTAAATAATAATAATTAAATAAAAGGCTGGGCTAAACGTGGAATACTAAATATGGAGGTGCAGGCGTGTACATGTATGTGCCAATATGTGGAGCCTGAGGAGCCATGTTGCAAATCCTACCCATTGGAAAAGGCAACTGGGAAACATGGGCAACATATGCGTATATGTGCCAGATTTCACAACTTACATGTGTCAGCCATCCCCACACATATTTATACCACCAATTAGCAACAGATGTCACTATCTCTATTTTCATTTTTGAGGGTGTAATAAACAAGGGGGGGGGATTAAGGAGGATAAACCCCTTACTCGCTCCTGTAAAGGGGAGGCCAAACTGAGCATGTTTTTAAAAAAACTAATTAATCCAGAAAGCAGGTGCAAATCCCAACATGGACGATTTTGGTCGTACACAGGTATTCTCTATCTGAAATGGGAAACACACATGTAGATTTTTACCCCACTTAGACCATTCCTTAACTGTGCCTCCAACATACTCCCTTGCAATATTGATGTAGGAAGGACATCCCCTGTAACTTCTGCCCTTTCTAAAATCGCCATTTACTTGGGGTTGCCATCTACTTGGGTAAATGCCGGTATTTAAATGTGTAAATCATGCATACTGCTTCCAAAATAACCTCCATCCTTGTTATCATAAAGATCAATCCCTACTTGACCGGAAGCTTCAAAGGAGGAGGATAGTTGGCTATGTCATAAAAATCCAAAAATTAGGAGAGTGTTCAAAGAGTTTATTATTTACTTTATGGTGACCCTTACCCCAAGAATCCATTATCAAGAGAAAGTGTACTGTGCAGAAAATTCCAAAATGTAAAATTGTTAAGTTCTGAGAAGTCATAGCTTTATTAAACTGAGATTTGATAAGTATTGATAACTAAAAAAGGCATTACCCCTTGCAAAGGTCAGAGGAGTGCATGTCAGAGGGACACGAGATCTGAAACAGTCGAAGAGGTAGAAAAGTTGGAGATCTACTGTACTTAAGCCAGTATTGACTGAAGGGACAAAAGATCAAAGGCAATAGAATGGAGGAGATCACAGAGGTCCTGACAAATTCAAATTTTGGACCGCACTCCACCACTGCTATATCCCATTGGGCCCACAGCAATTAAAACACACTAAGCACCTGCTGTGGAGTCTTTGAGTCCATGCACTCTTATATTAACAGTTTCGGGGGGGGGGGGGGGACAGTGCTAGCATGAGGGGCATTCTAGGCGAGCCCTCTATCCTACCACCCTATCTGCTGCCGCCCTTCTCCAGGGCCTGCGGTGACAGCAATGGATTTAAAACCATGATGCAGTGCTTACCTAACCTTGCCGGCAAGGTCACAGTTCCCAGCTTGTATGAGCTACCATTTCCACCCCCCTCCAATGCAGACATCTTGTTTATGGCATGTGCTGCCGCTAATTAATTTAAAGTGTACTGTATCTTGTTTTCTTTTCTTTTTGTCTTGTTCAATCTTCTCTTGTATTTAAATAAGCCTCTGTAGTATTACTAACGTAGGTACAGTAGCTATTATGAATAACACCACAGAGCCTGTATTTATCAAATCATATAGGCAGAGTAAAGGGCTATTAAAATGGTGCAGGGTATCTGCCATTATCTGTGTGGTCAGGGTCTGAATTTGTATGTTCTAGAGGGGAAGAGAGAGAGAGAGAGAGGGAGAGAGAGAGAGAGAGAGAGAGAGAGAGAGAGGGAGAGAGAGAGAGAGAGAGGGATTATGAAAAAGCAATTTAAATGCCTTAACAGTATATGTAATTTATAAGAACAGGAAAGGTTTATGCTATGAGGCTAATGGTGGAAGACTCAGGAGTGACAAAATTATAAATGGCTCTGTTTACTCAGACAAAAAGATATCATTTTAATAGACTGAAAAAATGTTTTTCAGATTTTTTGCAGACAAATCTGAGACACTTATTGGGGGGAGGGCGGGAAGGGTTAACTTGTAACGAGGTTTGAGTAACAAGATGTGGAGAAGGGAAGAGGAATAATTACCCTGCCCTCCCACAAATCCATCCCATGACAGCAACAGTATCATGTCCAAGCAAATAAGGTTTCTCCTTAATTTATCTTCTTGTTTCTCTTATTAAACTACCATTTAAGTGGACTAAAATGACTATCACACTCCTTTTAAGCAGACAAATGGACAGAGAACCATACGCATGTCTCCCAATAAGATGGGAGAGTTAGAATATATAGCACTAAATGAGAGGTTAGATGTGATTGGAATATCAGAGACATGGTGTAACGAGGACAACCAGTGGGGACACTGTGATACCTGGGTACAAACTATATCATAATGATAGAGCTGATCAAATTGGTGGAGGGTTTGCGTCCTATGTTAGAGAGGGCATTGAGTCAGAAAGGATTAAAGTTTTGCAGGAAACAAAATTTGCTGTAGAATCTCTATGGATTGAAATTCTATGTAAAAAGGGGAAGGCGATGGCAGTGGGGGTGTACTATCGACCACCTGGCCAGAATGAACAAATGGATGATGAAATGCTCAAAGAAATCAAGGAAGCTAACAAAAGTTACAGCACAGTAATAATAATGGGTGATTTCAATTACCCCAGTATCGACTGGGTCAGTGTCACGGCAGGACATGCTAGGGAGATAAAGTTCCTAGATGAAATAAATGACTACTTCTTGGAGCAGCTGGTTCATGAACCAACCAGAGGGGAAGCCATATTAGACCTAGTCCTTAGTAGAACACCAGATCTGGTGCAAGAGATAAGGGTGTTGGGGCCACTTGGCAATAGTGATCATAGTATGATCACATTTGATTTAATTAGTGGAGGAGGGATAGTAAGGAAATCCACAGTACTACCTTTTAACTTTCGAAAGGCAGACTATGATAAAATGAGGAAAATAGTTAAGAAAAAACTAAAAGGAGCAGTTGCAAAGGTTAAAGACTTACATCAAGCTTGGGTGTTGTTGAAAAATACTATCTTGGAAGCCCAGAACAACTGTATTCCACGCTTTTAAGAAAAGTGGAAGGAAGTCCAAAAAACTGACAGCATGGTTTAAAGGCGAGATCAGAGAGGCTGTTGTTGCCAAAAAAGCATCTTTCAGGAAATGGGAAAAAAGAGCCAAACGACGAAACCTGGAAACACCACAAGCACTGTCAAGTCAAATGCAAGGCATTGATAAGGCAGGCAAAGGGAGAATTTGAGAAGAAGCTTGCTGCGGAAGCAAAAACACAAAATAAAGACTTTTTCAAGTACATTTGTAGCAAAAAACCTGTGAGAGAGTCAGTTGGTCCATTAGATGATAGAAGGGTTCAAGGGGCACTAAGGGGCGACAAGGCGATAGCAGAGAGACTGAATGAATTCTTTGCTTCAGTCTTTACTGAGGAAGATGTAGGAATGTTACCCATGACTGAAGTGATATTTAAAGGTGCGGAAGAATTGAAGGAAATATCGATACATCGGGAAGATGTATTACAACTATTATATAAACTGAAGAGTAGCAAATCACCTGGGCCGAATGGTATACATCCAAGGGTGTTGAAAGAACTGAAATATGAGATTGCAGACCTGCTATTAGTAATCTGTGAATTTTCATTAAAATCATCTGTAATACCTGAAGATTGGAGGATCGTCAATGTAACACCAATTTTTAAAAAGGGTTCCAGGGGTGATCCGGGAAATTACAGGCCGGTAAGCCTGATGTCAGTACCGGGAAAAATGGTAGAAACCATCATAAAGAACAAAATTACACAGCATGAAGATAGTCATGGCCTAATGGGAGACAGCCAACATGGCTTTAGACAAGGAAGATCTTGTCTTACTAATCTGTTAAGTTTTTTTGAAGGTGTAAATAAACAGGTGGACAAAGGTGAGTCAGTTGATATAGTGTATCTGGACTTTCAGAAAGCCTTTGACAAGGTCCCTCATCAGAGACTTTTGGCAAAACTAAAGAGTCATGGGATAGGAGGCAGTGTACTATTGTGGATCAGTAACTGGTTAAAAGATAGAAAGCAGAGGGTAGGGCTAAATGGCCAATTTTCCCAATGGAGAAAGGTGAATAGTGGTGTACCTCAGGGATTTGTGCTGGGTCCGCTGCTTTTTGACATATTCATAAATGACCTGGAAAAGGGAATAACGAGTGAGGTTATCAAATTTGCAGATGACACAAAACTATTTAAAGTTGTTAAAACCCAAGAGGATTGTGGAAAATTGCAAGAGGATCTTGATAAATTGGAAGACTGGGCATCAAAGTGGCAGATGAAATTTAATGTGGACAAATGCAAAGTTATGCACCTAGGGAAGAACAACCCAAACTATGGTTACACGATGCAAGGTTCCACATTAGGAACCACCACCCAGGAAAAAGATTTAGGCGTCATTGTGGATAACATGTTAAAACCCTCGGCCCAGCGTGCAGTGGTGGCCAAGAGAACAAATAGAATGCTAGGTATGGAAAATAAAACAAAAGATATTATAATGCACTCTATATTGTTCCATGGTGAGACCGCACCTTGAATATTGTGTGCAATTCTGGTCGCCGTATCTTAAAAAGGATATAGAGTTATTAGAAAAGGTTCAGAGAAGAGCCACCAAAATGGTAAAGGGGATGGAAGGATACTCCTATGAAGAAAGGCTAAAAAGGTTAGGGCTCTTTAACCTGGAAAAGAGACGGCTGAGGGGAGATATGATAGAAGTCTATAAATTAATGAACAGAGTGGAACGGGGTAAACGTAGATCGATTGTTTACGTTATCAGAATATAGAAAGACTAGGGGACATGCAATGAAGCTACAGGGTAAACTATTTAAGACTAATAAAAGAAAATATTTTTTCACTCAACGTGTAACCAAACTCTGGAATTTGTTACTGGAGGATGTAGTAAAGGCTGTTAGTGTAGTTGGGTTTAAAAAAGGTTTGGACAAGTTCCTGGAGGAAAGGTCCATAAACCATTATTAAGAAGGGACCCAGGATATCAATGCTTGACCCAGTACAAGCACTGTGGAACCTGTGTCTTTTGGGGAAACTGCTATGTACATATGACCTAGATTGGCCACTGTTGGAAACCGGATACTGGGCTTGATGGACCTTCGTCTGACCCAGTATGCCATATCTTATGTTCTTATGTTCTCATACTGTGCAGAATATAAAGAAAGATAATGGATGTAAATTCTAAAAACTGACATATTCAAATCACTAAATTGAAACTAAAAGTTTTTTCCACCCTCTCTGTCCTCATTGCTGAAATGGGAAAGGAGGCTGTCAAACAAGTGGGAGCTGGGGACACAGCTCTAAAAGCAGGGACATTTGGTTACCTTACTGAAAATAATTTGAACTTCCATGCAGATTAGTATTGGCAAAATTCTTTAAAATGTTCTTAGGTAGTTGAGGTATCCTATCACCACAAGCCCTATTTTGCAATGGATACTGAATTGGAACGTCCAGATTCAGAGATTCACAATTTTCCAAGTATTTTACAAAAGGCTCTGACAAATGCAGAACCTATTGTAAAATACATCTAAGGACCCTGACAGCTACATGTGTATTTGGAGGCATATACAATGGGAGCAGCGATTTCAAAACCACAAGCCCAGAAAAAGCTGCATTAGTCACAGGGCCACTACAAGCCCTTATAGAGCCCTGGGCAAGATTCAAGAATGCCTCCCCCCTCCCATGTACGCTCCCAGTCAGCGGCCCTGTTCCTACCTTCTGCCACTCTCAGGCCCTTGCAAGAGAGGCAAGTGGTGCTTTAGTAAACAGCAGGAAATGATCAGTCTGTTCACTTCTTTTGTAAGCAGCCCACGGAAGCAGAAGGGAGGCGGCGCACCTCTGCAGCACACTTTTCTTTGTTCCACCTCCCCTCACAATTGTCCATCTTTCCAATCCTCGAAATTCATTAGTTTCCTCCCGTTGAAGCTTCATTAGCACCTCAGAAATCAACCAGAGTGCAGAATGAAGGCAGAAAAACGAATGGGAGCTTTAACTTTGGAATGGTCTGTTGGGTCACCTTCCCTTTCCCTCTCGGGCGAGCCGAAGCAACTGACATGTTTGTTTAAATATTTTTATTTCAATCTTAATTTTTTTAAAGATACTATTATTGTTCAAAGGTTCTTATTCTCTGCAATACAGAGGGGATTCATGTCAATGGAATAATCTAATTTTGTTTGTTTTATGAAATCCACAAAGTAGAAAGCACAGTTACTTACCTGTAACAGGTGATCTCTGGGAACAGCAGGAATTAGTCATCACATATGGGTACGTCGGTACCGACGGAGCCCGCGCGGGAAAGCTCCCCAGCTTTTCAGATTAAAAGCTTTTGGGGCCTCCCACTGCACATGCGCGCTGCCTTCCCGCCTTCCTGACCAGCTCTCGTCAGTTCGAGTTTAAAGCTGAGACAATAGAGAGAGAGGACAGGAAGATAGATAGAGATACAACTCCTAGGGGAGGTGGGTGGGTTGTGATGACTAATTCCTGCTGTTCCCAGAGATCACCTGTTACAGGTAAGTAACTGTGCTATCTCCAGGAACAAGCAGGAATACGTCATCACATATGGGGACTCCCTAGCTAAGATGCCTGGGAGATCCCCCTCCAAGGGTAAACCATCTTCGCATGGATCTCAGGCATCCATCCAGGGAAGGTGGGCAGGAGTTGTTTAAGTATGGAACAGGTGTTTGAGGACAGCCTGACCAAACAAGGCATCCCGGCGGGAGTCCTTGTCCAAGCAGTAATGGGCTGTGAAGGTATGAACCGAGGCCCAAGTGGCTGCTCGACAGATCTGATCTATGGACACAGAGTGAAGATGAGCCATAGAAGTGGCCATGGCCCTCACATTGTGAGCTGTGACATGGCCCTCCATAGAAATGTTCTTACTCTGGTAAGCAAAAGAAATACACTGAGCGATCCAATTGGAAAGTGTACGCTTGGTGACTGGAAGTCCCAAATGAGAAGGATCAAAAGCCACGAAAAGTTGGGAAGACTTTCGATGTGGTTGAGTCCTGTTGAGGTAAAAGGCAAGAGCTCTTTTACAATCCAGAGTATGAAGGTTCCTCTCTGCACTGGATGCATGAGGAGCCGGGAAAAAAGACAGGTAGATATACCTCTTGATTAAGATGAAAAGGCGAGACCACTTTGGGCATAAAGTGGGGATTCGTCCTAAGGACCACCTTATCATGATGAAACCTAGTATAAGGTGGATGAGCCACTAAAGCCTGCAGTTCACTGATGCGGCGAGCCGAAGTGACTGCAATAAGGAAAACAACCTTCCAGGAAAGAAATTTGAAGGAGGTAGAGTCCAAAGGCTCAAAAGGTGGCTTCATAAGCTGACCTAGAACTAGGTTCAAATCCCATGCTACCGGAGGAGGTCGGATGGGAGGTTTAGTTAGAGTCAGGCCTCTCATGAAACGTGAAACAAGAGGATGAGAGGAGACAGGTTGTCCATTTATAGGTTTTAAGGATGCTGCAATAGCACTCAAATGGACCCTTACTGAATTCGTCTTAAGGCCTGCATTTGAAAGATGCAGGAGATAGTCCAAGAGGGAATTCAAAGGAAGTGCTAGAGGGTCAAGACCCTGCTGAGCACACCAAATGGAAAAACGTTTCCATTTGAAAGCATAAGAACGCCTCGTGGAAGGTTTCCTAGAGGCATGAAGGATATCTGTCACAGGTTGAGAAAGATTAAAGTCTTGAAGACTTAGGCCTTCAGTAACCAAGCTCTGAGATGTAGGGATTTGGGGTTTGGGTGCCACAAAGTCCCCTCCTCCTGAGACAGAAGGTCTGGCGCAGCTCCCAGGTCCAGGGAGGATCCCTGGGAGAGATGCAGAAGTAGAGGGAACCACACCTGGCGTGGCCAGCGGGGAGCTATGAGGATCATAGTCCCGTGATCCCTCTGGAGCTTGAACAGAGTCTTGGATATTAGAGGAATGGGTGGAAAGGCATAGAGGAATTCCTGACCCCAATGCAGGAGGAAGGCATCGTGGGCCTGAGCTCCCTGACACTGAGTTCTGGAACAGAACCGGGGAAGTTTGGCATTCCACGGACTTGCAAAGAGGTCTATGTCCGGGGTCCCCCATTCCTGAAAAATTCTGTGTATCTGGTCCATACATAGGGACCATTCGTGTGGAAGCAGAACTCGACTGAGTCTGTCTGCACGAGAGTTTTGAACTCCTGGAAGATACACTGCAAGAAGGTGAATTTGATGCTCTCTGGCGAAGGCCCATATTCTGAGAGCTTCGTTGCAAAGCGACAGAGAGCCTGTCCCTCCTTGTTTGTTTATATAGAACATGGCTATCTGATTGTCTGTCTGAACTAGGACAGTCAGGTTGACAAGGAGGGTATAGAAGACCTTGAGGGCAAGGTAAATTGCTCGCAGTTCCAGGAGGTTGATATGAAGGGTGGCCTCCTGTGGAGACCAAGTGCCCTGAGTGGAGAGGTTCTGAAGATGAGCTCCCCACCCTGTCTGGGAGGCATCTGTTGTGAGGGTTGCTTGGGGCAACAAAGGTTGGAAGGGGGCCCCCAACAACAGATTCTTGGTGGATGTCCACCATTGGAGGGACCAAAATAGACGGCTTGAGGTGAGTATTTGGTCGGAGAGCGCTCCAGATGCTTGAGTCCACTGGGTGGCCAAGGTCCATTGAGCTGCTCTCCTATGCAGACGAGCGTAGGGCACCACATGTACCGTGGAGGCCATGTGACCCAGAAGTCGCAGCATTTCCCGGGCTGTCAAATGACTGCTGGACTGAGCTTGGGAGGCCAAACTCAGCAGGCGTTGGGCCCTGACCTGAGGCAGGTAGGCCCTTGCAGTGATGGTGTCTAACTGGGCCCCTATGAACTCGAGAGACTGAGTAGGGATTAGTTGAGACTTGGGAAGGTTTACTACCAGTCCTAGATACTGCAGAAGACGCCTTGTGCGGTCCAGGGAAATTTGGGCCTGGGACTGAGAGGGAGCTCGGATGAGCCAGTCGTCCAGGTATGGGAATATGAAAATTCCCAGGCCTCTTAGAAAGGCAGCTACGACTGCCATGCATTTGGTGAACACTCTTGGAGCAGAGGCTAGACCGAAGGAGTACTCTGTACTGGAAATGTTTTCCCTGAAACAGAAATCGAAGGTATTTTCTGTGGGATGGGTGGATGAGTATGTGTGTATACGCATCCTTTAGATCTAGAGAACAAAGCCAATCCTGACTCTGAAGGTATGGAAGGAGAATGCCCAGAGAAAGCATTTTGAATTTCTCCTTGAAAAGAAATTTGTTCAATTCTCTCAGATCCAGAATTGGTCTGAAGCCCTCTGTCTTCTTTGGTATTAGAAAATAAGGGGAGTAGAATCCCGTCCCCTGTTGAAGAAGAGGGACCTCCTCTATTGCCCCCTGGGCAAGGAGGGAGGAGACTTCCTGACCCAAGAGGGCCAGGAGAGATGGGGGAGAATTGAACTGCCTCACCATAGTATAAGGAGGAAGGTCGGAAAAATGGAGTTTGTAACCCTCTCTGATGATAGAGAGGGTCCATTGCTCTGATGTAATTTGCTCCCATCTGGGAGCAAAGTGAGCTAACCTTCCGGGTATGGTGAGGGGCTCTGGTTGTTCTAGAGCCAGAAAAGTTAAGTTCTCTAGGGGCAAGTCAAAACCCCTGAGGGGGTGGAGCCTGCTGAGGCGTAGCAGACGCCGCAGGCTTTGACCTTGCCTGTTTAGGTTGCTGACGTTTAGCAGCAAAACGAGGCTGAGAGGATTGTTGGCCAGTATTTGTAGAAAATCTGGACTTCTTGTAATAAGGCCTCTTAAAAGACTTCTTCTTGGCAGGAGTGGAGGTAGACTTAGAAAGTCTATCTAAGGTGGCATTTTCTGCATCCATTTGAGTGGCCTTAATTTGCCACTCCTCACCAAATAAGTTCTCACCTGTACAGGGCAGATTTCGTAAGCCATCTAGGACCCAAGGTTCTAGATCAGAAGCCTGGAGCCAAGCAAGACGTCGGGCTGCTATAGCAATGCCCGAAGCCCTACCAGCACCCTCAAAGGAATCAAAAGCTGCCCTGTTGGAGAACTTTGAAATATCCAAAAGGTGTTTCACCAAGGAAATGAACTGCTCCCTCTTATCCTCAGGGAGAAAGGGGGCAAAATGCCGAACTTTTAGAGCGATTTCACTGAGAAACATGCCCATGTAAAGACTATAGGAATTAATCCTGGCTATAAGCATAGTAGCCTGGAAAATTTTCCTGCCAAAAGAGTCTAGAGTCTTACATTCTCGCCCTGGAGGAGTAGAAGAGTGCCTTTTGGTACTCTTTATCTTCTTCATTGCAGACTTCACCACAATAGAATGGTGAGGCAACTGGGTTTTTTGGAAACCAGGAGAAGGGGGGACACGGTACATGGTGTCCAACCTGCGAGAAGAAGGAGACAATGTTAGAGGAGCCTCCCATAAGTCCATCAAGTGTTCTTGAAGGATATCATGGATAGGCAGGGTGACTGCCTCTTTAGGAGACTTAGAGTATCCTAAAATATCCAGTTTCTTTGATCTGGGTTCCTTTTCAGAGGATGAAGCAATAGAAAGACCTTTAGCCATTTCTATGATGAAGTCCTGAAAGGACAAATCCTCTGGTGGAGACATTCTCCTGTTAGGAGAAGAAGGCTCCTCAGGAAGATCAAGGGAGAACTCATCAGAATCATCAGAGGAGTTAAAATCCTCTGAAGAAGCAGAGTATCCTCTATGTGCTTCCAACGCACGATATGCATACCGTTCGGTATCGACATCGGGCGTACCGGGTATGGGATCGGTACCGGGCAAAAGCCCGGATCCGGCATGCGGAACCGATCTGCGTTTGGAAGACGATGGCCTCGGTTCCGGTATGGAAGCCATTACCGGAACCGGACCCGGTACCGCTGGCTGCGGTACCGAGGGCGTAGCAGCATTAATAAAAGCCAGAATGGCCTGCTGCATGACTTGGACAGTATTGCCCATAGACGCCACTGCTGCCTGGATGTCGGTACCGGTATGGGCCGGTACCCCAGAGAAGTACAACAGGTGATCTGTCGAGGCCGCGCCATCGATGTCAACCTGTGACCCCATGATTGCTTTGGAGGCCGGAGCCTCCCGCCGGGGTTTTTTGGCCTGGGCAGAATCCTCGAACTCAGAATTGAGAGCCTCTCGATCTTTAGAAAGAGATTTGCTTTTAGAGGATTTGCCCACTGGAGTTTTGGTTACCTGAGATCCATCCGGAGAGGAAGACCTGGATGACTGTGATGCTTCTGAAGGAAACAGCACATGGAACTTGTTGGCCCGGTTCTGCAATCCACGTTTCGACATCTGGGAGCAGGATGGGCAGTCCGGTATGGAATGGTCAGGTCCTAAACATTTAAGACACCATTCATGGGTGTCTGTAAGAGGAATGACAGCACTGCACTTGGTACACTTTTTAAAACCAGGAACTGGCTTCTCCATGAGGAGAAATTGTGTAGGCCTGAAGGCCTAACAAAGTACCAAGCTGTGCTGAAGAAAAGAAAAATATATATTTTTTTTTTTTTTAAAAGAAAGAAAGAGAGACCGGCAGTACCGGTTTCAGAATGGGGAAGGCAGGTACGCGGTCTAAAGAAAACAATAAAATTAACAATTTCTTCAGCGGTGACAGGAACACGACCTGCTGGCTCCGCGGAAAAAAAGAAACTGACGAGAGCTGGTCAGGAAGGCGGGAAGGCAGCGCGCATGTGCAGTGGGAGGCCCCAAAAGCTTTTAATCTGAAAAGCTGGGGAGCTTTCCCGCGCGGGCTCCGTCGGTACCGACGTACCCATATGTGATGACGTATTCCTGCTTGTTCCTGGAGATTAATCTTATTGGATAGCTGGTTTAATAGACAGATTCTAAACTTTGAGAAGAAAAAAAGAATATACAAAAAGATAGAGGCTCAAAGCAGTAAGTGAATAAAATAGGCAGCACGGGGTCCCTTAATATGAACTAGTACAGCCATGCCCCTTAGAGTTTCTTTTTGCAGGCAGAAAGCATCCATCATTCAATTCAACAGAGTTTGTGCTGGTGCGTTTGCTGCATTGGTAGCGCATTACCCCTTCTGGCAGTGAGATCTTATGTTGAATGCATGCACTGCCTCGCTGACGGTGTGTGGGGAAGCAGCAGCAGAGCGACGATAACACAGGCAGTGTGCGACCTTGTCGCTTTCCACCCGAGGTTCTGACGGTGGGGCCTGGACATGAGCTATGACCACATGATCACCATAGTCTCCCTGGCTAGACACCTCTTCCAGGGCCACTTTTACCTATGGGTGGCTGGACTCCCGTTGTGCAGGGTCTTGGGGCAGCTGCCCTTTTTGGCCATAGGTAAAAGAGGCCCTGCTTACTCATTAGCTTCCTAGTATAGGTGCCAGCAATTATACGTGGAACTGCTGATTTTTGACAGCGCCACATATAAGTGTGATAAATATGGATGTAAGGACCTTGTTTTAGAACACTAGTGGGGTTATTTTAGAAGCCCTATTTGTGCTTTGGACATCTGAAAACAGGCACGCAGATTACAGAGATGCCCACAGAGGCATTGTAGAAGCTGGTTCTATAGATATCCCCAGGCCAATGAAAATACCATGATCAGACAAAGGGACAAATATTTATTTTTAGTTTTTAGAGAATGAAATCTGTCTGCTTTGAAAATGTGGATAACTTTTGTCTTATACGGGAAGAAATGGATTTTCCATTTCATTTTTTATCAACTGCTTATTTTTTTTTAAATGTGTAGTTTCTTATTCTCTACGAGGTGATGGTCTGTGTGTTCTATGTATAACTAAAGTGAGGGATTCTGTTACCATGTGGGTTCTGTGTAGCAATTTGAATGAAGCTGGCTTGTTCTCTTTCCCAAATGGAGGTGTACTGGTGTTCCAAAATATTTGCAGTGCTGAGTTTTCATAGGTAAGGTTGGTGGAGTTTGAATTCATGAACTTGGTGCTGGTATGGTAAGCTTCTGAGAATCCGTTTGCAGGGTTTTGTGTTCACAGAGTTTGTGGCAATGGAGAGAAAAAGAAATTGTTGGGAGAGGGGAAGGGAGGGAGGCAGAATGCTAGGTGGAGGGAAGGAATGCCATCAGGAAGGAGAAGTGGGAAAAAGAAAGGATGTACAAAGAGAGGTTGGAGGGTGAGTGGAGTGCCAGGAAGGATGGAAGGAGAAAGTGTTCCAAGAGGAGGAAGGGAAAGGAGAGCAAGAGAGAGTGCTGGGGAGGAGGAAGTGGGGAGGGGTAAGGAGAGGAAGGGGAAGGCAAGAAATGGGAGGGGTGAGAAGGTAGTGGGCAATACAATGCGTGCCTTCAACTCATTGCTGGCTCCTAGCAACCCAGCAACTCCTGGGGTTTCTTGACAATGTGACCGGAAGTAGATTGTCAAGCCTTTCTTCCGATGGTAGAGGGAAGAGATGGAGAAAGGTGAAGGAGGAGGAGAAGGAGGGTGAGGAAGAGAGAAAGTGGAGGAAAGGAGAAAGTGCTGAGAGAAAGGTGAGGAGGGACAATGAGTGGAAAGGGGCAGAAGGAAGGAGGGAGAAGGTGGTGTGTAGGAGAAAAGCGAGGAGGTTGGGCTGGAGGAAGAGAAGGGAAAGAGATGAAGGATGAGGGAATTATGGAGAGATAGGGGGAAGAATGCATGTGGAGAGGTGAGGAATGAGGGGTAGTGTGAGAGGGAGAGGAGAATAGAAGAATATGGGTGGGATAAAAGGAAATACAAGGAAAAAGTTAAAACAAAAGAAATGGAACCTATAACATAAGCGAAAACAAGATGATAGCAGGATGGAAAAATCTAGATGAAATACTCAGGGAATAAAATGGACAACAGACAAAGAAAACTTAGAAATCAGAGAGGAGCAGAAACATGGAAAAAAGGGGAAATAAATTAATAAGGAAAGGCTTGAGAAATGAAAATAAATATAGATAAAAATTAAAAAAAAACAAAGAAATGCAAAGGGTTGAAAATATTTTATTTGCTGTAGTTACAACTGAACAGCTAGGAAGGTGGAAGATGGAGATGGCAGGTGAAGGAGGAGGGCATAGGGGCTGAGAGAATGAGAAAAAAAAGTGTCCGTGTATGCGTGTAAAAAATGTGTTGGGGAGGGGAGGAAAGCGAAAGCTAGTCAATGACTATCTGAGGGGGAGGGGGAAGAAATCCACTCTCTCCCCATCTCCCCCCTCACCAATATGATCTCCCTACCGTTGCTTCCCCAAACAAAGTAGACAAACTATGACTATGATCAACTGCCCGATGACTGAAGAAGTTGAGAGGAGGACCCAGGTGAGGTAATAATCCATTTACCCCTGGAGGCTCAGGGAGCCCGAGAGATGAGTAGGGGAACGTGGGAAAAGTGCTCATTTAGAAGTTCCCCTTGGCTTCAAGAAACCTGAAAATAAGGTTTGAGCAGGAGGATGCAGTCTGGCATGTGCAAAAGCTATGAGATGTCTGGCAGGCCAGAGGAGAGGATTCCTGGATGTAAGCTGGGAGATGGAGTATCTTGCCAGTCAGAGAAGCATGTTCCTGACTACAGAAAATTAAACTGTGGCCTCCGGGGTTATGTCAACTGTACTTTCCCTTTGCTAAAAATATGTCACGATGGGTGGTTATTACCTCAAATTGACATTCCTCAGGGAGCGGCTTGCAAGTAATATACTAAGTTCCTCTGGAATACCCTTTTCTTGCAAAAAAAAAGAGGGAACAACAGCAGGAAAAATAAATAAAACTAAATAGGAATAAGGACCTCGGATCAATAGGCGTTACAATGATGGAATTTTATTCAGATCCAAATTAATGATTGTCCATAAGATGGTATATGAACAAAGTTTTTCATCAACTTGCAGAATATAAATAAATTATTTTCTCACAAACAGAGTTAACTACAAGTTTAGTTCTAAATAGTCAATAAAGTTATATTAAATTACTAATAAACTGCGTATGTCTGAGTTCTTTATGCCATTAGAAACCTGTTTAGAGTGTGCAACCTGTACAAAGGCTGAGAGAGCTTACTCAATTCACATCCCTTTATAAAGCTGTATTAAAATAAGTGATATCAATATCTGAGCTCAAATAAAATGTATGCCCAGTTCAGTATAGGGTTGGTAGAGCTACTTATGCTTCTGCGTCTTCTCTTGTTGGGGCCCGGAATCAAGTAAGCAATCTTCGGAACACAGGAATTCTTTCTTGAACAAATTTTTTTACCCTTATAATACTAACGTTTATTAACTTTCCACTTCTGTCCTAACTCTCCTCCCTCCCCTCTTAAGGAATTTCTTGTAAAATTTGGTAAATTTAGCAAGCTTGCTAGGACTGGTAAGTCCTTAGTTAAAAATTCCTTGTATCTCCCTCAGTCACTGCCTTCTAGCTCACACGCAGTATCTCAGATCCCAACTTCCACTTCCATACATACTCCTGTCTTAATACACTCACACCTCCAATTTTACCAGTTAATCCCTTTCAGTACAACACACACAAGGGTTTCTCTCTACAACTGTCACCCAAACTTCCAAACTGTACTTGCTCCTCACCCTCAGCCTGCAACCAAGTCACACCTTATGGGTTACACTCTAAGAATCTTATATAAGAGTGTCACTAACTTCTTAGGAATAATTTCTTTTGAACTCAACCCTACCTTTAGCCTCACCTTTGAGCTAAGCTTCTCCTTCTGAACTCAGCTTTCTAAAAAACACAACAGAGCCCAACTCAGTTTTTATCCTACAAATCCTTACCTTACTTTTTTATTATAAATTGTCAACCTCTTCTATTTCCTTCTAACCTGAACCTTCTTTATCTCAACCTTTATTTCAGAAAAGGAAGTAAAAAAAAACCAATTTCAGTTCTGACAGCTGATTTGATAGCTAGGGAATAAACAGTCTACTGTCCTATCCCTGATGTCCAATCTGGAATTTCTGCCAAATCTACAGTTTACTTCCAAAACAACCCCTCAAACCACTCAGAATCACTTACACAATATTCCTTACTCTCTAGAACAGTGGTTCTCAACCTATGGGTTGCGGCCCCCATGGAGGTCGCCACAGGATTCAGCAGGAGTCGTCTCACTCCGCTTTTAAAAAAAAAAAAAGTTTCTGCCGCTGCCGAGTCCGCTTCTCGGCAACAGCAAACTGACAGACTCCAATCTTCTGCAGCCGCGGCTCCCTGCCTCTTAGGAAACCGCGGCTGTGCCTGTGAGTGAAGCCGTTGCGGAGCCTTTCTGTCTCTCTACGGGCTCCGTGCAGCATTGTCCCGCCTCCAAAGGAAGTTGTTTACCACTTCCTTTGGAGGCAGGACAATGGCATGCTGCAAGGAGCCCATCGAGAGACAGAAAGGCTCCGCAATGGCTTCACTCACAGCAGGCACAGCCGCGGTTCCCTAAGAGACAGGGAGTCATGGCTGCAGAAGAACAGGGCAGTAGCAGGCAGACAGGGAGAGGGGAGGAGGGGGCAGGGAACCTGCAACGGGGCTGACATGAGGGAGGGAGGGGGCTGACATGGAGGGAGGGGAGAGCTGATTGTTGGATGGAGGGAGGGAGGGAGGGGGCTGACATGGAGGGAGGGGGACAGCTGATGGATGGATGGATGGATGGATGGATGGAGGGAGGGGGCTGACATGGACGGGGGGGGGGGGCTGACATGGAGGGAGGGGGCTGACATGGACAGAGGGGGGCTGACATGGACAAAGGGAAGAGACAGGGGGACATACTGGACAGATGGGGATAAATGCTGGACAGAGGGGAGAGACAGTGCGGGTTAGGATTATAATGGGCAGATGGGGGAGCTAGGACTGGTAATGGGTTGATTAGGGAAGGCTAGGACTGGGAATGGACTGATCAAGGTGGGTTGGGACTGGTAATGTGCTGATAGGGGGTAGGGCTAGTAATGGACTGATGGGGGGCTAGCATTGGTAATGAGCTGATCGGGGAGGCTAGGACTGTTAATGGGCTGATGGGGGGGTAGGACTGGTAATGGGCTGATGGGGGGGTAGGACTGGTAATGGGCTGATTAGGGGAGGCTAGCACTGGTAATGGGGTTGAGGAGGGACTAGCACTGGAATGAGCTGATGGGGGAGGTTAGGCCTGGAAATGGGCTAATTAGAGGAGGCTAGGACTGGTAACGGGCTGATGGGGGGGTGGGGTAGGACTGGTAATGAGCTGATTAGGGGAGTCTAGCACTGGTAATGGGGTTGAGGAGGGACTAGCACTGGAAATAAGCTGATTAGGGGAGGCTAGGACTGGTAATGAGCTGATGGGGGGGGGTAGGATTGGTATTGGGCTGATTAGGGGAGGCTAGTACTGGTAATGGGGTTGAGGGGAGACTAGCACTGGAAGCGAGCTGATTGGGGGCTTCGACTGGGAATGGGCTGATTGTGTGGAGGGGAGGATAGAGCTGCTGGCCCTGGAAGAAAACTGGGGGCTAAGGCTACAAATGGGCTGATACGAGGGGATGGGAGAATGGAACTGGAAGGGAGTGGATCTGAGAGGGGCTGCCATGGTATTTGTACTAGAAGGGACTGGTCAGTGGGGAAGGAGGGGGACTGGAAGGGAATGGACACCAGTGGCAGTCATGGGAATGCAAGTTGACATTGGAAGGTACTGGGATTGAGAACTGGAAAGGGGCTGATACTGGGGAGGGTTACTGGGACTGGAAATAGGCTGATGGAAAGAAGTGAAGAAAACGAAAGAAGAGATAAGAAATGGCAGATGGACCATAGACCACAGAAAGAGAGCTAAGAGAAGACAGGAAAGCAGAAGCCTCAGATCAGGAGAAGCATGATCAGAGAATAAATTGGTCAGACAATAAGGGTAAAAAAAAATAATTTTATTTCATATTAGTGATTTGACTACAAAATCATCATAATTTTGAAATCAAATATTGTTACTTGTTATTGTGGTTTAAATAAGCAAATTTTATAAATAAAAACATATTGCAAAGGCCTAAAATATATTAATAATTCAACAAATGATTACAGCGACAATGCATTAATGGTAAAGGAAGAGAGACACATTTGATTTTATCATTGGGGGTCACCACAAGTTGACCAATGGTAAAAGGGGTCACGGTACAAAAAAGGTTGAGAACCACTGCTCTAGAATCACACAAAACATCCAAACTTCTCACTTTACCAGGCCTCAGCCACCAAACATACCAACACACATTCAATTATTTTAACAAATAGTCTCCAACTCCGGCATCACACTCACTCACATTCTAAACCCCTAAAAAAAGGGTCCTTCACTAGTCTATGTCATCAAATAGTCCCTTGTACTTTTTAATTTGATACTTATATCCCCAAAATCCTGAACACTGCCAGTATAATTCAGATACATGTGACATTTGGAAATTTTTCAGCCTGTTTCTTTAACACTGAAGCCTAATGGAACTCTTGACAAAACGTGTACTATACGTTTCTCTGTCAGCTGAGCCACATTGTTAAAATGTGTCTAAGAGAATCTCTCCCCTTTCCTTACATCCTGATACTTTCCACTCACTTAAAGCTCAATTTTAAACACTAAATTTATTTATTTATTTATTTAGCTGTATTTATATCCCGCTTTTCACCGGGTCAAAGCGGTCAATTGGGGGATACATTTAACACGAGGGGATATGACACACATACGCTAATACTTACAGGGAACATGGGCAATGGAGGGTTAAGTGGTTTGCCCAAGACCACAAGGAGTGCCTATAGGACTAGAAATCCCAGACCCTCCGGCCTGAGATTGCTGTCCCCAGGTGGGACTTGAACCCCCGGCCCTCCGGCCTGAAGTACCTTGTCCTAAATTAAACGTCTAATAGTCAATTGAAACATATTTCATCTTTATTTTCCTTTATCAAACCTTTAATGAGCTTCCAACCCCTTGAGAGAGCAGCCCACCTCACTTTCCAAGCTTTGCAAATTGCTGCCAAAATCCACTCCAAAGCCCCATGAAAATCATTTTCCAAGCCTTATCAGTCCTCACTCACTTCTCTGAAACCCCCTCCCCTTTTACCCCGGGAGTCACTTCCTTCCGGCACAAACCGCGTCCAGAAAAACTCCATTAAAATAAATAAATGAAACCCTCACCAAAGGCTCCTGCCCCCTCTTCCCACTTCTCTGGACCCCCCACCCTCCTTTAAATATTAAATGTTATTAATTCTACCAGTTTCAGTTGTATTACAGGGGCCAGGCCCCTTTAAGGCTGGCTCCGTCCCCATTACAGCAGTCTCTGGCAGGTCCAAAGCCTTCCTAGAGCTGCCCTGGGCTTCCAATAGCCCAATTCATTGTACTAGGCCATTCAGCCTACCAGCTAACACTCAGGCTCTGGATCCCCCCCTCAGCAACCTGTTCCCATTTCTGGACCAAGCACTACTACTCCAGCCCGCTCCTTGCATCAGGGATAGCTATGACACTTGCGACCTCTCTGATGCCACAGATTCACTGTGATGGGGGGACAGCTACTGCATTTGCAGTTCCTCCCCCCCCCCCCCCCGAGAACAGTCCCAGCACCTCCCAATGCTGCCCCAGGCGCCCACAGGCATGCAGAGCAGTCCTGGTAACTGTCACAATCCACAGCTCACTGTAGGCCCGTGCCTGTGGCCCACCTCAGTCTTCCATTTATTTTTTTTAACAAAAGTGGCTGCCTCCAGCTCTCCAGAGCAATCCCAAAGGCCCACATTTAAAAAAAAAAAAGTCATCTTTCTCCAGCTGCCACAGCAGCCTGCATGGAGGGCCGCCATTTTGCCTGCGGCTTTCCAATGGCTTCCCCAGCACCTGGTAAACTTTTAATTTCTTTCTTTTATATATCTTTACATCTGGTTACAAAAAGAAGTGGATTCCTGGCAGCGAAAGTGGGGAGAGTCCTGGATTGGAGGCTGTGATGAGGAGCCCTCAGATGAGGATAGAAGAAAAAGACTTTTCAAAATTTTCTATATATTTTTGAGTCAATATTAAAAAGGGGCTTTTCTGGTTAAGAGGACCTGTTAACTGGATAAGCTCTGGTGAGTCCAATATTCAGCAGAACTATCCAGATAGTGCCGCAACGGTCAGAGGAAATATTCAGTGGCACTATCCGGACAGTGCCAGGGTGGTCCATGAGGGGAGCTGGAAGGAGCTTGCACTTCTCTGGATAGCGGCAGTTTTCAGTGATGCCATTTGGGTAAGTAGCCACATAATCCAGAATAGGAAAAAAGCTCTTCTAAGTGTACTGTATGTGCACTGGCTATCTTGATAAAAGCTGCTGCTGACTGCAAAATCCAGATAGTCAGCAGGAGCCACTGGCCAGATACTACCACTGGATATCCAAATTTACTTTACTCATGGCGGTTGGCATTTAAAAAAAAAAAACATACTGGGTCCAATATTGACCATTTGTCTTTTCATTTTTGATGTGAAGAGTACTTGATTATTAAAAGATTTCACAAAATATGTAAATACTTTTGTTCTTTATTATGAAAAAAGGTCTCATTTACCTCTAGGGTGTGGGTTAATGCAATATAGCCAAAACCTGGCCTGGATCCGACTTCACTTGGGTGAGTGAAGAGTGTCCGAAGAAGCCTACAAGAAGCCACCACTGAACATAAGGCTTTTGAATGAACCTTCCCCCATCACCCCACATGAGCCCAGAAGGTATAGTGGGTTTTCCCCTTCACCTGTGGCAGCCCTTGGATACCTAAGTTAAAGAAGGAGCCAGTGCTTATTATCTAATTCCCAGCAGCTCTAATATATGCACCACATGCTTCAGTGTGACTTTACATTACCATTATTAACGCTAGCCTTTTAGTACTCTAAGAATGGCTATTTTTAGTTACTACTATCTCTTTAAGATGGGTCGCTAATATACTTAAGCTTATGCAGTGCTGACTTGGGGCACCAAAAAAAAAAAGAAAATGTAGTGGGTGTTTACAGGTGCTTTCAGTAGTGCATTTATCAGAAAACATATTTCTTAACCACAGCTGCACTCGGGGTCTGCAGAACATCTGGCATCTGCCTGGGGCCTTGTAAGAGGCATGGAGAAAGGATGATCAGGAAGGATTATCACAGGCATTCAGGAAGGGCAACACTGTCAATGGGAATATCGAAGGGGTTTTGATAGTAGTTCTTTTCAGCTTTAAGAGAGATCAGATTCTAAGCATGGATACAAAAGAAAAGGAAAATATAGCTGGATTCTAGCTGTAATCTTTATGACTGCTTTACAGCTCGGTGCTGTACTTCCCCCATATAATAGTAAGAATGCGCTGTTGTCTGATGCAGATGCAGAACTTGGACTCTGGTAATTCACAGGGTGAAGCAATATGCCCAGAAAGCAAAAGAGGAGAGTCAGAAAGGATTTTATTGTCAAGCTATGCTTGGGATGTGACTATCAGAGCTTTAGAGCAGTGCTTCTCAACCAGTGTGCCTTGGGAAAGTCCTAACATAAGAACATAAGAAATGCCTTACTGGGTCAGACCAAGGGTCCATCAAGCCCAGTATCCTGTTTCCAACAGTGACCAACCCAGGTCACAAGTACCTGGCAGGCTCCCAAAAAGGCACACAGGTTCCACAACGCTTGTCCTGAGACAAGCAGTAGCTTTCCGGGAATTCTCTTTATAAGAACATAAGAGCTGCCATACTGGGTCAGACCAAGGGTCCATCAAGCCCAGTATCCTGTTTCCAACAGTGGCCAATCTAGGTCATACGTACCTAGCAGTTTCCCCAAAAGACACAGGTTCCACAATGCTTGTACTGGGTCAAGCATTGATATCCTGGGTCCCTTCTTAATAATGGTTTATGGACCTTTCCTCCAGGAACTTGTCTAAACCTTTTTTTAAACCCATCTACACTAACAGCCTTTACTACATCCTCCGGTAACAAATTCCAGAGTTTGATTACACGTTGAGTGAAAAAATATTTTCTTTTATTAGTCTTAAATAGTTTACCCTGTAGCTTCATTGCATGTCCCCTAGTCTTTCTATATTCTGATAACATAAACAATCGATCTATGTTTACCTGTTCCACTCCGTTCATTAATTTATAGACTATTTATAAATAATTTATAAACCCAGCTACACTAACAGTTTTTACTACATTCTCCGGTAATGAATTCTAGTTTGATTATGTATTGAGTGAAAAAATATTTTCTCTTATTAGTCTTAAATGGGTTATATTGTAGCTTCATTGCATGTCCCCTTTCTACTTTTTGATGGAGTAAACAACTTATCTATGTTTACCCATTCTACTCCATTCATTAATTTATAGGCCTGTTTCATATCTCCCTTCAGCTGTCTTTTTCCAAGTTGAAGAGCCCTAACCTTTTAAGCCTTACCTCATAGGGGTATCCTTCCATCCCCTCTACCATTTTGGTAGCTTTTCTCTGTACCTTTTCTAATCCCGCTATATCCTTTTTAAGATATGGCGACCAGAACTGCACACAACATTTAAGGTGCAATCGCACCATGGAATGATACAGAGGTATTATAGTATCCTTGGGTTTATTCTCCATTCCTTCCCTTATGATTCCTAGCATTCGATTTGCTTTCTTGCCGCTGCTGCACACTGGATGGTGGTTTTCAATATATTATCCATGATGACTCCTAAGTCCTTTTCCTGGGTGGTGGTCCCTAATGTGGAACCTTGCATCGCAACAGACTCACCTTGGTCTACCTGTTTATTCACACTTAGGCCATTCTAACCATCTTCAAGGCATCCCTAAACCTATCAGCAGAATACCTACAATCACTCCTACACAGAGCACCAAGCAACAGTCAGAAGAACTAGCTTGCATAACACTTTCACCGTCCCCTCCTTCAAAATAAAGAGCACTCAATCCACTGCCAACTGGGCCTTCTCCCTATTTGCCCAACATCTGGAACAATCTCCCTAACAATGTGTGCAATAACAGAGCTCAAGGAGTTCCGTAAGGATCTTAAAACCCATCTCTTCAAGGAACAACATTCAATGAGCAAAAACATGAATCATCGGTTCCCCCCCCCCCCCTTTGTACATACTCCTTCGTCCCTGCTGTAAGAATTTTAAGGCTCAATGTAGAGGATAATCTCAATCTTCCAAGTTCAGACTCCGGGTCCTATGTATCTGTTTGTTACCAGTTCATTATAAATGGCTTTGACGCTGCGATAAAGCAGTACATAAAAATTGCTAAATAAAATAAATAAATACATAAAAAATAACACAGATTAGTAAGACTAAATCCATGTTGGCTTTCTCCCATTAAACCATGACTATCTACATGTTGAGTAATTTTATTCTTTATAATGTTTCTACCATTTTGCTACTGACATCAGGCTTACTAGTCTGCAGTTTCTTGGATCACCCCTGGAACCCTTTTTAAAAATTGGCATTACATGGGCCATTCTCCAATCTTCCAGTACTACAGTACAGATGATTTTAATGATAGTTCACAGACTACTAATAGTAGGTCTGCAATCTCGTTTTTCAGTTCTTTCAAAATCCTCTGACATATACCATCTGGTCCAGGTGATTTGCTACTCTTCAGTTTATCAAATAGTTGCAATACATCTTCCTGGTTTATCAATGTTTCTTTCAATTCTTTTGATACATTACCTTTAAATATTATTTCAGGCATGGGTAACTTCCCTCCATCTTATGCAATAAAGACTGAAGCAAAGAATTCATTCAGTTGCTCCGCTATGGCCTTCTCATCCCTTAGTGTCCCTTTTACCCCTCTATCATCTAATGGTGGAACTGACTCTCACAGGTTTTTTGCTACAAGTGTACTTGAAAAAGTTTTTATTATGTGTTATGCTTCCACACCAAGATTTTTCTCAAATTCTCTCTTTGCCTGCCTTATCAATGCCTTGCATCTAACTTACTAGTGCTTATGTTGTTTCCTGTTTTTTGTCATTTGGCTCCTTTTTCCATTTCCTGAAAGATGCTTTTTTGGTTACAACAGCCTCTCTAACCTCACCTTTAAACCAGGCTGGCAGTCTTTTGGCCTTCCTTCCACTTTTCTTAAACCATGAAATACATCTGGTCTGGGCTTCCAAGATAGTATTTTTAACAACGCCATGCTTGATGTAAATCTTTTACCTTTGAAACTGCTCCTTTTTGTTTTTTCTTAACTACTTTCTTCATTTTATCATAGTCTCCCTTTTGAAAGTTGAAAGGTAGTACTGTGGATTTCCTTGCCACCATGCTTCCATTTATTAAATCAAATGCAATCATACTATGATCACTACTGTCAAGGGCCCCCAACAACCTTATCTCTTTCACCAGATCCTGTATGCCACTAAGGACTATGCCCAAAATAGCTTCTTCTTTTGTCGTTCCAAGATGCAGTAATTTATTTAATCTAGAAACTTTATCTTCCTAGCATTCTGCTGCGACACTGGGGTAATTGAAATCACCCATTTATTACTGTGTTGTAACTTTTGTTAGCTTCCCTGATTTCTTTTAGCATTTCATCATCCGTCTTTTCATTCTGGCCAGGCAGTTGATAGTACACCCCCAATTGTCATCACCTTCTCCTTTTTACATGGGATTTCTATCCATAGAGATTCTACAGTGCATTTTATTTTCTGCAAAATTTGAATCCTGTGTGACTCAATGCCCTCTCTCACATAGGACAGATCAAATTGGTGGAGGGGTTCCACTCTATCATTGTGATATAATTTGTACCCAGGTATCACAGTGTCCCATTGGTTGTCCTCTTTCCACCAGGTCTCTGAGATGTCAATGTCATCTAAATTTTAATTTAGTGCCATGTATTCTAGCTTTCCCCATCTTATTTTCTTAGAGATCAGTTTTGCATTGGGCAAAACTAAGCACCGTAGCCACGTAACCTTGTTTGCCGACCCCTTAACCCCGGATTTTCACTTCTGCAGTGACGAAAGTGAAAATTCAGGGTTACACCTAGCCTAGCCCAGCTTAACCGGGCAGCAACAACTTTGGATACTGCCCAGTTAGTCCCGGTGCCTTAATGATAAGAGAGGGTTTCCCCCGCCTATCTTTAAGGCACAGAGCGCTAACCGGGCAGCATCCAAAAATTGCTGCTACCCAGTTAGTGCCATTTCCCACCTCTGCTCTGTCCTGGAACACCCCCAACATGCCCTGATGCTAACCAGATAGCATTGAGCACATAGGGGACTTAAAATCGGGGGTGCCTTTGAAAATCCCCAATTAAGGCATTACATGGTTAACATGGGCTGTTAACCATGTAAAGACCTTCAAAAATCGGGCCCTTGGACTTCTAGCATTTGCATACAGGTATTTGAGAGATTGTATTTTATTCAAATTAATCTGGCTATCAGTTGATAGGGGTAATTTTGAATCTTTCAGCTCTATACTTAAGGGCATCTGGGTTACTTTTATCTTTATTGGAACTTCCCTATTAGGATGCCCTAACTTTCCTCTTTTGTTAGTATCCTTCAAGGATACATCCTTCTGAACCATGCGCTCTTGGGCAACTGTCAGCTTTTCCCTATTATCTGGTTTAAAAGCTGCTCTATTCCCTTTTTTGAATAATGCCAGTAGCCTGGTTACATCCCAGTTAAGGTAGAGCCCATCCCTTCAGAAAAGTCCCTCTCTTCCCCAGAATGTTACCCAGTTGCTAATGAATCCAAAACCCTGTTCTTTGCTCTATCGTCTCATCAACGCATTAAGACTCTGGAGCTCTGCCTGCCTTTTGGGTCCTGTGCATGGAACGGGAAGCATTTTGGAGAACGCTGCCCTGGAAGCTCTGGATTTCAAATTTGCTACCTAAAGGCCTAAAGTACAATGGGAAATGGCTCCCAGTACAATGGGAAATATTTCTGTATCTTTCTGTCACATTTTCTTGGTCTCTGATTGCATTTCTTGATACTTTAAGATCTTTTCCCTCTCCACGTGATTCACAGAATAATCCCTCGGTACCAACACTTCTGTCAATGCCATTCTGGTGTTCTTCTCCTTTAGCACTATGTCAGGTTTCCTGGCATCCAGTTTCTTATTAGTCAGTATGGGAATGTCCCAGGTGATCATAACCTCTTAATTTTCTGTTATTCTCTTAGGGTCATGATCCCAGTGCTTTTCAGGGACAGTGATGTTGTAGTGTTTTCAGAGTTTCCAGTGGAGGAGTCGTGCTACTTTGTTGTGCCTTTCTATATAGAAATTTTCTGCCATCAGAACTTCACAGCCTGTTATTAGGTGAGTCACTGTTTCCAGCTCTTTCTTACAGAAACGGCGTATTTCTGTTGTGCCAGTTTTTTCAATACTCACCATAAACCATCTCGTCCGTAATACACTGTCCTGGGCTGCAACTATCAATCTTTCATCCTTCGGTTTCAGTCTACCTCTCCTCAACCATTTGTATGTCTGTTCTTGATCGACAAAAGGTTCTTGGAGTAACACTCTGTATTTCCACTGTATTTGTGCATTTGCCACTTGTTTTTCCTCACCCGCTGATCTAATTATTTGAAGAGTTTTTTCTCATTTTGCAAATTCTGTTACTTCCTTTCCCATGCACACCTGTGGATTCTCGCTCATTCCTTCTAACCGTCGGAATGCTTGTCCAAGTTTGATGATGGAGACAGATTCTGGACGTTTACTTTCATATTTCAGCACTTTATGTGTATTTAAATCTGATGATGCTGTCAGATAGGCTTGGAGGCCTATGACAGTAGCTCTGTAGGTGTAGTCAATCTTCTTAAGTCCTAACCCTCTTTCAGCTCTAGGGATGTACAATCTTGGCATACACTGATTCTTCTAAATTACTTCATGAGCATGGAGTTGTTTTCTTGTTCGCACATCCAGTTTTTCAAGCTCTTTATGAGGCCAATCCACAATCCCAAAACTGTATGAGTGTACAGGAATTGCTAGCTGATTGATGGCTTGTATCTTATTTTGTGATGTTAAAGCACTTTTCAATAACAGTTTTAATCTCCTGCAATATTCTTTACTGATCTTCTCTCTCAATAGCTTCTGCTCGAGTGTCATTCCTTCCTCTATTCCAGGTGTAAGCTTCAGTGCTGCAGAAGGTGAAATAGCTTATCCCTTAGAAATGCATTGGGCCATTTTTTGGGGGGAGCTTACTTTTCTGGAACGCCCCCAGTCCATTCTGGCTCATTTTCTAACCTAATGTGTCTTTTCACTGGTTTTTCCCTCATGGTAAATTGATTTTCAGAGTTATTTTGCCTCAAGACAGACAAACATTCTTTACATCTTAATTATGTAAAATGTTACCTGTTACTTGTACAACATATGTTCACTGTAAAATGTTCTGTTCTCTGGAAACCGCTTTGACTTGGTGAAAAGTGGTATATAGACATAGCTAAATAAAATAAATAAAATGTATAATTCTTTCCAACTTCAGATGGATGAGAGTAAAACCCATATCTAACATTAGGAATCAGGGCCATCCCTACCACTAAGCATCTACCTAGAGTGTCAGAATTGTTTTTGGGAGGGGAGGGGACGGCAGCAGCAAAGCTTGACAATGGCAAAAGTATACCCACCTCTTCTTTCTGACACTGCCACCCTGCTATCCCCTTACTACAGTCTCCTGTTGGGTCAAGTGAGGCTTTAAAAAAAACAAAAAAAACAAACAGTGTGGCAGCAGGCCTTACAGCACCATGCTGTCAGAGGGGGTGGGTTGGATTGAGATCCACTGCTGTACACATGAGAACATGTAGCCCAGTCACTGCTATGCATTGCAGACTGCTGTTTTTTTTTTTACCAAGTTTGAAATGTTTCCAGATAATCAACATTTCATACATTCACCTCTCTACTGCATATATCTACAATAGGCACAAAATAAAATTGCATACCCTGAGTTTCCAATGCACGGAAATGTGTCTCATGCATATTCATTGTGGATACCCTGCAACTCTGTCTAGCTTTGGGGTCAACAGGAGAGGTTTGGGAAATCCTGACCTATGTACTTTTCTTGTGAGAGATGAGATTAAATATATATATATATACATATATATATATATATCTGCACTAAGACACGCCAAAATTAGTCACCGCACTTTTGTGGCCTACCATCCCTGTCTCTACCACTTCAAAAGAAAAATATAGGGGTCAACCACCACCTCCAATCCTACCACCTACTGTGTACAGCTCTGTATCCTGCCTAAACACTACCATCTTGAGGCAGGTCCACCAAATGTGAAAAAAAAGAGCTCCCCCCCCCAGCATGTCCCTGATATTGATGGAAACATCTTACGAAGAAAGAAAGGCATATAATACCCCTGTATTATCAACTTGTACCAATTTTCCAGGATAGCAGTAGACAAAGGAGCCCTCCACACTTGGTCCTTCTCCCAAATCCCTCTTCCAGTCCACCATATAAATGATGCTTTACCCAATCTGTAAATAGTTCTAAATATACTTACATTCAATGTTTATAGTTCTGATTACCGTTCATTGTACCAGTTTTATTATTGAGCTGTTCTATGTATTTCTTATTGTTTGATGTAAACCGCCACTGATCTTGGGAAGTGGCGGTATATAAAAGACTTACAAATAAATAAAAAAATAAAAAGAAGAGCCCCCCACTGCCTTGTAAGGCACTGAAGTCAGTCCCATAGACCCCTTCTTCCCATACCAGATAACCTCTAGCCCCGTGAAATCTCTACCCAACCATGCCCTCCCCAATTTATGCAGGAGATAATGTGCAAGGTGCCCGTACTGTGGAGGAACTCAGAGAGGAGGTGGCGAGGCTGAAGAGCATTCAAGACAGTGAGAAGTACATTGATGAGATGCTTCTTGAAACATCCAAGCTCTCTAGCAGAGGAGAACATGGGTGCCAACAAAATGACGAAGGTTGGACACAAGTCACCAGGGCCTGCAGAATCACCCATCCAACTTCTCCAGCCCTTGAATTGGTGAACCATTGTGCAGCCCTGGAAGTGGAGGAGGTGAAAGTATCCCTGGAAAGGGAAGAACCAGAGCTCAAGTACCCCAAAGTTGCAGAATCAGTGACCACAAGGAAGTGAAGGGTAGTGGTGGTTGGTGACTCTCTTCTGAGGGGTACTGAGGCATCCATCTGCCGACCAGACTTGATGTTCAGAGAGCTATGCTATCTGCCTGGTGCCAAAATCCAAGATGTTACAGAGAGTTTGCCAAGACTCATCAAGCCCACTGACTATTACCCAATGTTGCTAATCCATGTCGGAACAAATAATACTGCCAGGTATCCCTCTGAGTGTATCAAAAGTGACTTCATGGCTCTTGGACAGAGGGTGAAGCAGTTAGGTGCACAGGTGGTGTTCTCTTCAATCCTCTCTGTTGAGGGTAAAGGCCAAGGCAGAGAGTCAGGCATCCTGGAGAAGAATGCATGGCTGCATGGATGGTGTCATCGAGAACGTTTTGTTTTCCTATACCATGGGATGCTGTTCCAAGGGTTGCAGAGCAGAGACGGCATCCATCTGTCCAAGAAAGGTCAATGCGTCTTCAGTAGTAGACTGGCTAATCTACTGAAGAGGGCTTTAAACTAGATTCGTTGGAGATGGGTCAAAAAAGCCCCCAGGTAAGTGATGCATTAAATACCCTTATGGAAATGGGTAACAGGGGTAACATATGGAAAGCAGTGTGTATAAATGCCCGTAGCATGGGGAATAAGATCCCTGATGTTGAAGCTTTGGTGGGAGTGGCCGACTTGAATTTAGTGGCAGTTACAGGAACATGGTTCACAAAAAACCATGATTAGGATGTAACTATACCTGGCTATACTTTATTCAGAAAGGACAGGGTAGGAAGAAGGGGAGGAGGAGTGGTGCGACAGTATATGTAAAAAATACTATTAAAGCTTTGGAATTACAGACCTTAAAAGGGAGAGAGGGGGCATTGTGGGTTAAACTAGAAAGAGGGAAAGAGAATCTATATGCATTGGCATGACAGACAGACCTCCCTCACAAGAGGAAGAGGTGGACAGACAGTTAACTGAAGACATACGCAGCATTGCTAGGAAAGGGGAAGAGCTTCTGATAGGGGATTTCAATATGCCAGATGTTGATTGGCACATTCCTGCTGCAGTATCATCTAGAAGTAAAGAGATCCTGGATTCTCTACAGGGAGAACTATTCAAGCAATTGGTAACAGACCCCACACGTGAAGGGGCCATACTGGACTTGGTGCTTACCAATGCTGAAAGTGTTTCTGATGTTATAGTAAGAGATCATTTTGCATCCAGTGATCACCAGATGGTGTGGTTCAGTATTAGGACTAGGGCTGTTAGAATCCATTTAAAGGTGAGGGTCTTAGACTTTAGGAAGACTAACTTTGCCAAGATGGGCCAATACCTCAGGGAGTCGTTAGCGGGATGGGAACAGCTGGGGGATGTAGAAAAACAGTGAACAAAACTGAAAGGAGATATTTTAAGGGCAACCAAACTTTTTGTTGAAATGGTAAATAAAGGTAAAAGAAAACGGAGACTGCTATGGCTTTCGAAAGAGGTAGCTGAAAAAGTGAAGAAAAAGAGGGAGGCCTTCATGTAATACAAGAGATCACAGAGAGAGGAAGACAGGCATCTATATCTGGAAAAACTTAGAGAAGCTAGCAAAGTAGTCAGGAAAGCAAAGATTCAAAAAGAGGAGGAAATAGCCAATGCAATAAAATGGGGGAATAAGACGTTTTTCATATATATTAGTGAGAAGAGGAAGGGCAAAAGTGGTATTGTCAGACTCAAGGGTGAAGGGGTGGAATATGTAGAAGCTGATGAGGATAAAGCGGAATTGCTTAACAAATATTTCTGTTCTGTGTTCACAGATGAAGAACCAGGAGCAGGACCTCATAAAACACCCACAAGCAGGAACAGAAGCGAGGGACATCTTGAACAATTTTTAGAAGACTGTGTTCATGAGAAACTAGCTCAACTTAAAGTAGACAAAGCGATGGGACCGGATGGGATACACCCTAGAATACTGAGGGAACTTGGGGACGTTCTAGCAGCTCCACTGACTGACCTTTTCAATGCCTCGTTGGAGTCGGGAGTGGTGCCAAAGGACTGGAGAGAGGCTCATGTGGTGCCTTTACACAAAAGCGGAAGTAAGGATGTGGTTGAAAACTACAGGCCGGTTAGTTTAACTTCGGTGGTGAGTAAATTATTGGAAACGCTGCTGAAAGAGAAAATAATGAGGTTTCTGGAGTCCAGCGGATTACAGGATCTGAGGCAGCATGGATTCACCAGAGCCAGGTCTTGTCAGACAAATCTGATTGATTTCTTTGACTGGGAGACCAGGGAGAGCCCTAGATGTGGTGTATTTAGATTTCAGTAAAGCCTTTGACACTGTTCCTCACAGGCAACTTATAAACAAACTGAGCACCCTAGGTATGGACACTAAAGTTACTGCTTGGGTTCGAAATTGGTTGGGTGCGAGGAGACACAGAGTACAGGTAAATGGGGCTCACTCTGAGGAGAAGGATGTTACCAGTGGTGTGCCCAGGGATCTGTCCTTGGTCCAATTCTTTTTAACATCTTTGTTAGTGATATAGTGGAAGGGCTGTCAGGTAACATTTGCCTTTTTGCGGATGATACCAAAATCTGCAATAGAGTAGACACCCAGGAAGGTGTAGATAACATGAGCAGGGATCTAGCTAAGCTTGAAGAATGGTCTAGAATCTGGCAGCTGGGATTTAATGTTAAAAAATGTAAGGTCGTGTATTTGGGCTGCAGCAATCCAAGGGAGCAATATAGTATAGGGAGTGAAGTACTTTTGCCCACTAAAGAAGAGCGGGACCTGGGCGTGGTTGTGTCTGAAAATCTTAAAGTAGGTAAACAGGTAGAAAAGGTGATGGCAAAAGCTAGAAGGATGCTTGTGTGCATACGGAGAGGAATGGCTAGCAGAAAAAAGGAGGTGATAGTGCCTCTGTATAAGTCTTTGGTGCCACCTCATTTGGAGTATAGTGTGCAATTCTGGAGACCGCACCTTCAAAAGGATGTGAACAGGATAGAGTCGGTGCAGAGGGTGGCTACTAAAATGGTTAGTGGTCTTTATTATAAAGCATATGAGGACAGACTTAAGGATCTTAATATGTACACCTTAGAGGAAAGGCGGGATAGAGGTGATATGATTGAGATGTTTAAATACCTCCGTGGCATAAATGTTCAGGGGGAGAGCCTCTTTCAGTTGAAAGCAAGTTCTGCTATGAGGGGACATGGGATGAGGGTGAAGGGAGATAGATTCAGGAGTGATATGCGGAAATATTTCTTTACGGAAAGAGTGGTGGATCCGTGGAATAGTCTCCCAGTGGAGGTGGTAGAAATGAAGACAGTAAATAAATTCAAAAAAGCATGGGACAAACACAGAGGATCTCTAAAGGAAAAAAGGGGACTGTCGTAGTTGTTGATATGGAAGGACAGACTAGATAGGCCATGTGGTCTTTTTCTGTCGTCATATTTCTATGTTTCTATGTAATCTCCGCCCCTTCTATCTAAAATCTCCTCTAAGAATCAGTCATCCTCCAACAGCGCCTGCACCCCCTTCCAATAAGACACTTGCACCCCACTGGGGGCATACACCGTTATCACTGTGATAGTCTCCCCCATGTAATCCCCCTTAGAGTAATACTCTAACCTCCCCATCCCTAAACATATCCCTCACCTGCAGCTGGCAACCCCTATGTATTAATATAGCTTCCCCTTCTCCCCTCCGAGCTCCAAAATACTGCTGTGGAAATTGGTTCCATCTCAGAAGCCTCTCGTCCTTCTTCCTCGAGTGTCTCTTGCACACACACTATATCCCATTGCAGCCTCTCTACCTCCCTAAATAGCTGCTGCCACTTAGTTAGCAAAGCCCCTTAACATTTATTGATTCTACCCGCACCATCGAATCAGTCCTTCCCCTTATACAACCTTTGCAGTCCCATCCCTACCCTCCCACCCCTTAAGTAGACACTCCCTTCTCAGGAATACTGCAACAATCCCTCTCTCCTCAAGATGGCTCCTTACCTCCTATCCCACAGCCCTACAACCCCTCAACACAAAAACACACAACCAGCCCAATAACATTCAAAGAATCCCAACAAACCCTGACCCCCTCCCCCCACTCCCTCCTCTAAGAAGGCCCCAAACCTGTTCTCCAGTCTCATGGAAGTCCACTTGCAACCATTAACCAACTTTCCAGTCGCTGCCGCTTCAGCCGCCACAGCACAGCACCTCTCCCAAAGACTCTCAGTCCACGTCCTCACTGCAGCTCAGTTCCAGTATCCAGCCGCCTCTCCATGGCTGATCCTTTCTGCCACATGTTGCCACTTCAACATAGAGGGGCTAGCACCTACACTGGCCCCACCTATGCCCCAGAGTCTGTCCAAAGTGGGTACGCCATCAAACCCCAGCTCCTTGATTGCTGCCCATGATTCTTCAGCTGTCTTATCAGCCAAGACAATTGTAGCGCATTCCCTTTTGTGCAGGGAGTGGCCACCTCCCCTAGTGCTCTCTGCAGCTGCCGTGTACCACTGAGCCACCTTCCCACTTGAAAGGCCGATGTCACCTAGATGCTGCCAAGTTTCTCCTTCACCGCATAATAGCACAGGCAGACCAACACGTCCCGCGGCTTATTTCCTCTCGCTCTATGTGGAACACGTTGTCCTCCTCTTCCCCCGCCACAGCCATCAGAGCTTTGAATAATCGTTGCAACACCTTATCACAGTTCTTATATTGAGCTGCCTCCGCTATGCCCCAAACCCGAAGGTTGCTCTAGTTTTTCTTATTACTGCTCCTGCTCCTTTCTCAATTCTTCCCAGCTCGCATTCAGCTTTGCCAACGAGTCCTCATCATGCTGCTCCACGTGGCTTTCAGTCTCCTCCATATGGGTCCCCAGCTCTGCCATACCTTGATGAATCGCAGCCAAAGCTTCTTAGAAATCTGCCTTGACTGAGGCTATGTCTGTCCTTAAGTCATCTCTGAGCTCCCAGCCAGGTTTTCAAGGTCCATCTCACGGGAGTTCCCGGCAGTCATCTTGCCCTCTTTCCCCGGAGCGTGGGAAGACTTGCTGCGGGCATATGGGGACTGAAAGCCAGTCAGTCGCTTCTGCACAGACATCTCTGCTGCTATTCCTCTCTTCTACAACTTCGCAGTAGAGAGAAAGGGGAGCTCAATGCTTTATTTAATATAGCACGGATCGCCCCACAGCTCTCGGATTGCTTCCATTCATCCACGGCGACGTCACTTCCTTTTATTTTATATTTCATTTTGAAGTCAAAATATTTATCTTAGTCTAGTTTTTACATCCATAATTTTTTTAAATATGGCTGTGTGTTTAATTCATGTTACAGGATTTGTTTTAGTGCCCAAGTCTTCCAAAAATAGCTTAAAGACTTTTTCCCCACACATAGGATTTATAGGGCCAGATTTTGGTGTTTGTTGTCCCTAGGCACTTGCACTATGGACTTTGAGACTATTATTAAAGACTTTGCTAGAAAGAGAAATCGAAGTAAAAAAAAAACCCTTCTTGAGAAATGCCTAAAAAGTCTGGAATTATGTTTTTGAAATGTAATTTTGAAGTTTTACTGTAGTTGCATTAAATTTCTGTTTTGCAATCTTTTTTCCTTATTTTTTTTTTTCGGCCTCTTAAATTTTTACCTCCTCCACAAGGTCCTAACTATTTCTTAGATCTTAGACACTGTGCCTTCAGTACTTAATGGGAAATCCCAGTACTGCACAAGAAGGCTAGTGGATGCATAGAACAAACTATAGGGTTGTCAATTGGCTCTGGATTTTCATGTCAGTTGATCCAGTCCTGGGTTTATTGCATTGCATGCAGGAACTTGCAATTCTGATTTCCATATTGCATTCCTTAAGGAAAGGAAAACCACAAGTCCCTGCTTGCAGTGAGGGAAACTGGGACCTGATCGGCTTGCCCTGAACATCTGGAGCCAGTTAACAAGGAGGCAAAGACTGAAGCATAATTCAATAAATCATGGGATAAACAGAACATTCTTAGATGCCAAGATGTGGGGGGAAAATCCAGAGACTGAAAAGACTAGTCTTACTCCCAATGCAGTAAGAAATGTTAGTGTGGGAAAATCAATGGTAAAGCCACAGCTCTAAAGGGTAGCTCAGTGGCATGCAAAATGCTGAATACAGGATTGCTTCTGATGTAAAAAAAACCTTCCTAAAATCTAGTATCTTTTTTACTCTTCTTGTAGCACTAAATATTTTCTCCAGCTCAGGGCTGGAGTAAAGATGCAGCATCAGAGCAAAAGAGTCATCTGAAGTGTAGCACTTCATTTCAGATCACCCAAGATCCCTTGTGGGCTAAGTGGGTCCCTGGCACCCCATCCCTCTCTACTGACCCCACAAAAAACCCTGGTGGCCCAAGGGGCCCCCTTGTACCTCCTACTCCTCCCCTTCCCCCACGAAAAAAATCTTGGTGGCCCTAGTGGACTCCCCAGACCTCTCCCAGACTCCCCCTCCCCCCACCAAGTCACTTCATTGGCTCCCTATCAGTTTCTGCATATAATCCAAACTTCTACTGACCTATAAATGCGTTCGTTCTGTGGCGCTTCACTACTTCTCCTCTCGTACTCTATATCTCCCTTCATCCCTCCACTCATCAAGAAAATTACTTTTATCTATGCTCTTCTCTTCTAACGCCAGTTCCAGGCTTCATTCTTTCAACCTTGCTGCACCAAATGCCTGGAATAAACAACCTGAGGCTCATTTCTAGTTCTATTCAAATCCAGGCTAAAAGCTCATCTGCTTTTGTATCCTAAGCCTCTTATTGTCCTGTCTACACCCACGTGTGTTTTAATAATTTTCCTTAAGAATTCCCTAGTCCCCTGGCTTTTCTGTCTGTCTTAGCAGATTGCAAGCTCTGTAGAGCAGGGGCTCTCTCTCATGTGCACATCTGCAGCGCTGTGTATGCCTAGTAGTGCTATGTAAATGATAAGTAATAGTAGTGTCGAAGCCCCCCTGGGATTGTTTCAAGAACAGGTAGACTAGACAGGCTTTGCAGTCCTTATCTGCCAGTACTTTCTCTATTTTATATGAAAGCAGTTGTAAAGTAAAAGCTCGATAAGATACTATGGGGCATGTTTACTAAGTCCATGCTAGAAACATGGGTTTGGGCTGTATTGCTAGTGCAGGGGCACTGCGTTAGATGCAGGGGGGGGGGGGGACACGGCCTTCTCTCTGTATTTAGAGCAACTTACCCCGTTAATACTGCTGCGGGAAGCAACTACCACCATCCACTATGGTGGCAGTAGTTGCTTCCTGCCAAGGCCCGGTAGCATGGGATTTCAAGGCCTGTGCTAGCGACGCTGTGGTGGGAATGCTCACACCACGCTCTGCCCAGGCACCACCCAGATGGGTGCTGCATGGGTTTTATAGCACAGGGCTTCATGCTATTTTTTAGTGTGGTGCCAAAAACCCCTGCCTTACTTGGGTCATGAGATTTAGTAAACATGCCCCATTCTTAAAGAAAATAGTTATGGGCCACAGAGAATGGGTATGCTCTACGTAGGTGGATGGATGTCTGCAGACAAAAAATTATTTCTTAATACAGGGTCAGGGTATTTAGCAGTAATCATTGCTTCAGCTGCGTTTCCAGTCCTGGGCTGCCTGAGGAGCAGGAGTTGGGAGTCAATCTGGGATCAGATCCATAGAAGAAAATAACACCAGCTGTCTAGAATATATTGCAGACATTGTGGATACAGATGCCAATCCTGAAGTGGAAGTACAATTATCTTTATACACCCTTCACCTGGAAGGCTGAGGTGTGCTGATGACAGAATCAGCAGGATTTCCTGGACCAGCCCCTCTAAGGTTGTACAATGCACTTGACTCACGCCCAGCTTGGGTTGGCCTGCTGAGTCAGGCACAATATAAAAAGGGCTGGGAGGAAATGATAGTGTTATAGTGAGAGGGAGAGACTGAGCTCCACCTATATCCTGAAACATGGTAAGTGCATTGCAGAAAGCTCTCCCCGCAGGGTCTCTCCTGTGCAGCTTGAGCACTTAGATGGCTTTATAAGTATCTATCTCATTTAATATATTTCTTTTAACCTGCAGAATTCTAACTCCCTGATAAAGAACCGGGCCCTTATTATCGTCAATAGTAGCTTCCATCCTCGCAGCAATCTCTCCAGTCGGAAAGGAGCAAATAGAGATGCCAACAGACTGTTCAAGGTCCTTTCCAGGCTGAATTATGAAGTCAAACTCTATACTGATAAAACAGCACAAGAAGTTAAACAGATTTATGAACAAGGTATTTCTGAAAGTTATTTGGCCATTTTGTGACATGAATAACGTAACATAGTAACATAATAAATGATGGCAGATAAAGACCAGCATGGTCCATCTAGTCTGCTCAGTGAGGTGGTGAGAGCTGTACCCCCTCCATGCCTTTGTTTATGGTTATAATTTTATAAGTTATATATACATTTATGTGTGTGTGCACACGCTAATGATGGTAGTTTAGTGATTTACGTGCATACTTTATTTTGTAAAATAGGTGTGAAATATGTGCATTGGAATGTATGTTAACCTAGGCACCTTTATAAAGTTACCCTCTGACTGCATAGTGCTTAATGGACCAGAACTCTAGAAGCTATTGTTGTGTTAGAGTAAAACACAAACATTATAGGAGGAGTAGCCTAGTGGTTGGGGCAAGGTACTTCAGGCCGGAAGGTCGGGGGTTCAAATCCCACTAGAGGACAACAACTTTGGGCCGGAAGGACTGGGGTTTCTAGTCCCACAGGTGCTCCTTGTGGTCTTGGGCAAGCCACTTAACCCTCCATAGCCCATGTTCCCTGTAAAATAGTTATCTCCAAGTTATAATACCCTGTTCAATGTAATTTCAGTTTGTTCAATGTAAACCGCACTGATGCAGAATAGCGCGGTATATAAGAGAATATAAATAAATAAATTTAAAAAAAAAATAAATAAATAAAAAAAAAAAATATATATATATATATATAATATATGTGGGCTAATAATCATAAATTATTAAAATGTTGCATTATCAGATACACTGAATACTGTAATGGAAAAACTACATCATGTACAGAAATCCAGATTAGAATTTATTTGGTTCAGATTGATATTCTGTTGCCTTATTTAGACTGCAAAAAAGATTACAATGTAAAACTTGCATAATAGAAAAAATATAAAATAAAACACAAAACAAAACAAAAAAAAACAATTTAAAATACAAGAAGATAATATTTATAACCAGACAATTCCCTCCCTCATACTTACTTATCTACCACTTAGGAGCATGTTTACAAAGTTGTATCGTTAATGCATGATTTAGCATGTACAAGCCAGTTTACATGGAGCAATGCTAACAGCGAGTGGTGCACCCAAACAGATGGTGTATGGTTAACTCCATGCTATCTGCTTAGCGTTTGATGGGGAGGAAAATGGGTGGGGGAGGGGGCAGACAGTGGGAATTGACTGCCATGCTGTACACACCCCCAACAGGTAGCGCACGACTGTTGCAGATATCATTCATTAATTTTTGCACTCAGCGAGTGATACCTGTCAAAACATAGTACAGCTTAGTAAACATACCCCTTAGCTATCTATAAACCGAATTAACAAAAAATTCTCCATGACATGAAATCAAGCCCGCCCATTGGTGCAAAAGATCTTCCATGATAGTGAGAACTGAACAGCTATAAACACTTACTTGGACTCATGTTATAAAAACTCACAGCATAAATCATATCCCAAGAGCTTCTTTTTTTTGGGGGGGGGGGGGGGGGGGGGTCATGCAAAGTAAGCATTTCTTCTGGGAGAATTGAGTTTATTGTTCAGAGCCCCAAAAAAATGAATATTTTTACCCTCAAAGTTAAAAATACATATAAATAGAAATCTTAGAAAAAATCTTCACTCCAATACTCACAACCTGTTGTTGTTGATAAAATTCTGTTTACAAGCATTAAATACGTTTCCATGAATCAGTACAAGAAATGATTTGTTTTTGGAATTGTAAATATCGCTTTGGAATTGGAATGAAGGATTTGATTAACAAGGCCAGATAGCTGGTATGAGTTTGAAATGGTGCATCTCTTGCCGGGGCTGGTACAACCATATTAGGTGCCCCAGTTCCATTAACTTTTAGGTTGATAAGATTCTACTTTTGATAATTTAAACTCACTGCTAGCAATGCACGCAAGTGGTTTTGCTTGGACTGCAGCTGCTCTTTTCTGTCCTTAGAAGCTACTGCCCTAGACAGCCACTTGAATTCAATGGGGCCATGGCTCCAATATCGAGCGGAAGCCGCTACCGCAGCTTTGTAAACAAGCCCCTTAGTCTGCCTAATGGTTACACTGGCCCTGTATCCTGCCCAATATTTTAACTTCCTGCACCATCTCTGTGGGAAAATAAAAGCTCATATACAAAAAATATATAATGAGGTGCTTTTTTAATTAGACTAATTATCCATTTCTTGACTGGCTTTCAGGAGCTCCAACTGCAAGTTCTGCAAAGGGAAAATATATCCAGACAAAAAGTCATACAGGCTAAATCTTTCACTTCTTGTTGAAAGTTAGCCACAGGGCCATTGGCTTGCAGTTTTTATAACTTGCAGGATTTTGTTTTTCTGTAGATCTTTTTCTTCCCTTTCTTTGGTTGTGGGAAATTTTAAATCGTTAGCCACAAGTTGTGTTTTCCCAAAGCTTTGCATGCAAACTGATCTGCAGAGTTTTGACACTTTTTCCCATAAAACTTAAATCTGGCCTAAATGTTGATCCTCTGGACAATCGGAGATAAACAATGTCAGACTCTGTTGCTTTCATAGTGGCTGATGACATCACAAAGGCATTCTTACAAGTCCAACTACAATCAAACAGAAACAGTTTCTTTTTAGTGTTGCCTCTGAAACATCCCAGGCCAGCCTGAAGAACTGAGCACAGGCCCTCCTTATGGCTACACTCAACCATGAGCTTGACTTTTGCATATTACCCTTCTAGCACTAATGCTGCAATATTTACTCTGGTCTAGCAATCAGATACTGGTTTAAAATTTGTAGAAATAACCTTTTTTATATCTGAGTATGGCAGGGCAGCTCAAAATGTGTAAGCAGATACATATTCTAGGGCCTCCAAGTAACTGATCAGCACCCTGCATAACTGCAGACTTCAAAAATGTTTTTCTAAGATGTTCTTCTGTTTGCAGAGAGTCAGGAGGAGCATGGTGATTGCTTTCTGAACATTCTTTCCAGCCACGGGGAAGAAGGGGCAATATTTGACTTTCATGGACGTCCAATAAAACTAATGCAGATTTTCAACATGCTGTCGCCAGAGAAGTGCCCAGCACTTGCTGGAAAACCCAAACTCTTCTTCATTCAGGTAGGAGGAAAGGAAACACAGAGACCCCAAATGACAGAATCCTGTTTGCCTACCGGGATCTGACTGCAGGGTACTTCCAGGTGCTCAGAAGGGGCAGATTTATAAAAGAGCACTTGTTCTGTTTATCAATGCAAATATCTTACTATTTTCAATGGGGGGAAGATTAGTGTAAACGTTTTCTATATCTGTCCCTTTGTGAGGTGATATGTGACACTTTTGGGATGGCTTCTTGCAAGCACATAAAAATGGCAGAGGAACTGACTAAAGACAGTCACTGAAAGCCTGCACATTTTCAATCAGGAGTATCTCTCCTTGCCAACTGGAGCTTTGATATTCTGCACAGTTTAGGGTGTGTACAGTTTACTTTTAGGAAAATGAATAATGTATAGGTTGTTGCCAAATGACTGCAAATTACAGGATGACAAAATTATCTAGTGCTGGTTCTCCCTCTTCGAACACGCAAACTTGTAGTGCTGTTCTTTATGCGTAAGGAAATCAGAATTATATATGTAATATGGGAAACCAGGACTAATTTAGTCTGTCCCTAAAATTCCAAACACCTATGATCAGAAGCCCCACTAATGACCTAGATTCATTAGGCAATCCATAACATAATGACTTAGTCAGGGAACCTGACTGGATTCACCTTATGGCTAGTGAAACAAGAGGCAGCCCTTATCAATGACGTCAGATGCCTCTGATTTCTTAATGTTGAATGAGCTGGAAACATTTGCAATGTGGATGATTAGGAAAATGCCACTCTGTAACATGAGAGAAGGAGAAGGAGGGGTATTTGTGTCTTGTCTCATCCAGCTCTGCCTCTTGGAGAAGCACAGTGTAATCTCCAGCATTCACACTATAGAAGTATCAGCAATAAAATGTCCAGTTTGTACATTAATTTTGCAAGGACTTAGACACAGTAAAGGCTTATATCAAATGAATTAGCTTCCCATTGGAAAGTAACGTTGTGAAATAACAAGTTGGAATCTTTGAATCTATGGAGTCAGCATTTCTTGAAGAAAATACATTGATCTCAACATCTGAGAGTCATTCAGAGCTGTGCAAACCCACTATGCCAGTGGTATTTACCCTCGGTCCTCAAAAGCTATAAACGGGTTGCATTTCCAGGCTTTCTGGAATTAATATACTTGAGACAGATTTCTAGATAATAGGTCTGTATGTGTATTGTCCATCTCATGCATTATGAGTGTGGTGAAAACGTGACCTGTTTGTGGAGGATTGTCAGGGGATGTCACTAGTGACATTATTCTCACTACTGGGCTGCTTTCACTTGAGCTGCTGGACGCCTGATCTAGCCTTTAGCTATTATTCTTCTAGCCCTACTGAATTTATAAAGATCAACAATAATCCCTCATTAGTTATATCTTTGCCCAGAAACTCCTAGAGAATTCATTTATTTAGATAAGGTAAACATTCTACTTTCATATTTTCAGAGATTTTTCAGGTCTGTTTCACTAAAAAATAAACAAGCTTATTGCCTTCATTCTCTGTGTGTCTGCTTGAGTGGCTGGACACATAGACAGGAGGTTGTTCTGTGTTCTCAGTGGAAAGGGGAATGGCAGGCATTTGCCTCCTTTTTCCATCACAGATCTCCTGGTTAGCTTTGGTGGCTCCATGAGGACCTGAAAGGCTGGAACTGAGCTTTGTTTGTTGCCATAGGTACTTGGAGAACATCTGATTCACCCCAAACTGCATGCAAAAGAAGGTGTGTGAACACACAAAATAACTCGTACTCCTTTACTAAAATTCAATATGTGTACATTGGTGACGAATAAAAAAAGGGACCTCAGTAGAGCACAGTTTTGCAGCAGCAAAGGTATGTTCATTGCTGCTAGCGCATACTCCAGTGTCAACCACTAGTTCCAAAAAGGTTTTTAATAAAATCCTTTGTATATGTTTTCTTTTACAACTCTTTATTAATATGTCAATATTAAACACAACCCATCAAATAAATAGCTCAAAAACACGTGTCTGTGTCATGCTAAACTCCAAAAAGAAACTATGTCAATGGCTTCTTAGGCTTAGCATTGATCACAGCAAAGTGTCCCAAGCAGCAAATGCAGCCACCAGCTGCTCCATCAATTCCTCTTCTTTTTTTTTTTTGGGGGGGGGGGGGGGAGTGGGGTGTTAATATTACTGAAGCAGTTAGTTGTATCTGTGTCATGCTATATTGTGCTAGCTCAAGCGCTCCATCATCCCAATTCGAATTTCATTGGCTTCAACTAACTGCTTCAGTGATATTAACACCCTACTCCCCCCCCCCCCCAAAAAAAAGAGAAGAGGAATTGATGGAGCAGCTGGTGGCTGTGTCTGCTGCTTGGGACACTTTGCTGTGATCAATGCTAAGCCTAAGAAGCCATTGAAATAGTTTCTTTTTGGAGTTTAGCATGACACTGATAAGTGTTTGTTTTTGAGCTATTTATTTGATGGGTCGTGTTTTAATATTGAGGTATTATTAACAAAAGTTGCAAAAGAAAAGATTTATAAAATACATTTTTTAGGGCCGGCGATTGATATTTGAGTATGCACTAGCAGCAATGAACATAATGTTCTGCTGCAAAGCTGTGCTCTACTGGGGTCCCTTCTTTTATTCATTACCAGTATACACGTATATTGAATCTTTGTAAAGGAACGTGTTTTGGTGAGAGTTAAGAGGTACTTGGAGAGCAGATTGGGAGGCAAAGACAGTTTGGCCAGGAAGTGTGGGAAGATGGGGAAGGGGATGGTGAAAGATTATAGATTTAGATTTTAGATACAGTTAGTTGCCTTTCTAAATCTGTGTTCAAGGGAAGATACAAGTCAAGCACAGTAGGTAGCATGCGCTTTTCAAACTTCGGAAATGTTGTTTTGCCAGTTTTTAGTGCTGCTGAATGTGGATTTGCCAATAAAGATAAGAGTTTTCCAAAGCTCAGATGAATACATCTTGTACTGGATGTAGAGAAAGCTAATGAACCTATTTGCTTGTCATCTTTCCACAGGCTTGCCGGGGAGAAATGTTAGATGAAGGCATTCAGGTGGAAATGGACAGTGCAGTGTCACAGGAAGACGGCTTTGCACATTACTTATCCATTCCAGATGATACAACTGTCATGTTTGCAAGCAGCCCAGGTAAGCGAGCAAGCAGAATCAGAGGCCCATCTTCCCACCAGGCCAGTACAGCAGTGAAGGCATCCAAGCGAGCTGTGGGCCCTCACACAAGCAAAGGGCAACTCCTTGCACAGAACTGAAAATGTCAGTAAGAGCAAGAAGTCCAAACAAACCAGAATCCTCAATTCAATAAAATTTAATAAGATAAACTAATAAAACACATCAAAGGACCTAGTTTTGGTGATGGCCTCAGGGAGTCTCTTGACATATATAAGTGTATTTAATAACCAGTGGTTGTTATACACACCTCTCCCAAAACACATACTTTTGGCTTTATAGTGACTTATACAGCCAAAGGTTTGACAGTTTGGCAGGCAAAGTCAAATAGAAGGACTTGTTAAATCAGTACCTACTGCCAAAATCATAAGTCCTTTTCAATATTGACCTAGATATTTCTGCTTATAAAAGAGGTACATTTTAAAGGTTTGCCCTAGCTACTATGAATAAGTAAATGATTACTAGACCAGACTGGAGTTATAAAAGGAGATTTTGACAGTTCTTGCAGTGGAGGACAAGAATTTCAGAACTATAGGAAGGCACTGAAACCATGAAGGTTGTCAACAGGACTAACTGTTTCTATAAAGGTAAAAAATGGACTGTTGTAGTTATGGAAGGACAGACTAGATGGGCCTTGTGGTCTTTTTCTGTCATCATGTTTCTATGTTTCTATGTTTCTAACTGAGGGAGGGGATCCTTTGAGTAATGTGATAAGGAATTAACAGTTTACCTAGTTGGAAATGTGGGGATTTTTTGCCCCAGAATTAATCTATATAAGAAAAGCAGGACATGGAGAGGATGAATTGGGGAGGCAAGGGACTAGAACAGATTCAGGTTTCAAAGGAGTGCTTTGAATTATTTTCCTTCACTTGAGCAAACATCAAGCTTTCTTTCCCTTCATAAATCAGAGAAAAGGTTTTAAAAACAACTCCCCATTTCTACCACTATCAAAACTGAGAAACCTATGAAGGGTTGTAATTACTAATGTGCGTTAAGGGAATAATGCACCATATTTGGCTTTTAACGCACGTTAAAAGGCAAAATTATGCATTTATTTTATTGTAATGTGCATTAGTTTAAGGAAATGCACATTAGCAAATAATGAGATGCAAATACACGCAAATCATATTATTATTATGCAAATCGAATAAAGCAGCTTGCATTAAACTTTGGAAAAATTATTCCAGCTCAAAGTTACCATTTAGTTTTCTTCCCTGGGAGTATTATGCTGTTAACATGTGGCCTGGTGCTCCCGAGTCCCGAAGAGTCTTCTTAAAGGGGCTGGTACATTTAGAAGGCAGTTCAACCCCCCTCCCCCACTCCCTTATAGGCCCCACCCAGGGCCTACCTCGAAAATCCCTAGTGGTCTAGGGGTATGGGGCAGATGTGAATCCCAGGTTCAAAATGGCATCTCTTGACCCCTAGCAGTAGTACTGAGAGACTACCACTATGGGTTGAGAGGTGCTTACTTGCATCACACATACTTTTAGTGTGACATAATTTAATTAGAAGCTTTTTATGTACATAAATCAGCATTTTATGTGTGAAAAGGGTTTATAAAATTATGTCCTTGATGTATAGTTTGATTAAAAAGAAGCCATGTTAGCTCTAACTGCAGGTGCTGAGTTCCTGAGGAACAATTTCCTTTTAGTGATATATTTTAAAATCATCTCTGAAATTATTTCATTCATTTCAATTTATAACCTGCTTTTCCCCAGAGGATCCAAGCAATCAATACATAAAAATATTACAATATATCACAACAAATCCCCACAGCCAAAATTCTCTCTAGCTCATTCCAGTCCCCTCGCCTTCAAAATCTGTAGCAATGAAAAACTAAATTACAGTTTTACAGTTGTACATTGCATTCATCTGCAGGATGACTACTTCCACAGATTTTCTAAAACTGCTAAGAACATTTATCCTGGTCAACAGTAGTGGGAAGAAAGCTCATAGCCTGTCTTTTTGACTTCCTCTCTCTCAGGTTATGCTGCTTTCCTAAACTTAGCAGGATCTGTGTTCCTGCAGACATTATGTAACCTGCTGGAAGCAGAGGAACGGCACCTGGAACTGAACCATCTGATGACCCGCATTAACTACAGAGTGGCATATGAGTTCCAGGCACGCGGGCAACACCAGGGCATGAAGGAAATGCCCTGCTTCATCACTAACATGACACGAGACCTCTATCCTTTTTCCACGTGCAGCAAAGAGAGCAAGAGGCAAGGTGACGGACATATAGATTCAATTTTGTCTCCAGACTTGACCTGTGAGTACTTGGGAAAGGCACAGCTGCCAAAAATGCAAGAGCGCGCTGAAGAGTACTTGTAAGAAGGGAGCCCGTAGGAGGACAAAGGTTCTAGATGTATTATTAATACTCACACCTGCTGGGAGGAAATGACACACAGCACTCTAGAGTATGAATTGTGCCGAAGAAACTGTTGAACCCCAAAACATACTAAGGGGGTTATTTTGCACGCTTTATTTGTGCTTTGAACATCTGGAAATGGCCCTAATGGCGTCCAAAGCAAGGAGACTTCTCCAGAGCCATTTTAGAAGCTGAACACGAGGACTTCAAGTCTGAACAAGGGCATGGCGGAAGTGTGGCTGGGCCATCCCCAAGAACTTGGACGTCCCCATATGATCTCCAAAATGACCTGTACATCCAGCTTTGCATATAAGGTTATATCTGCTCCAGTCACAAACAGGCATCTGAGCAGTGATCATTTTGTCAGGAGGGTATGGAGAAGGAGTTGCACTAATACCCCTTGATTTTACAGTATGACGGCAAACACTGATGGGGAATAACGGCTCATATTTACCCTTATCTTAGCTTGCCTGAGATGAATGTCCCTTCCCCATGTTTTCTTAAGGGGGGCATCTATTTTGGCCGCCGGCATGGATGTCCATGTTGAGGACATCCATGTTAAGAAAATCAGGCACAGACATAGACGTCCCTGATGGTTTTTCTGCACATTTTGCCTTTAGCGTTCAAGATTTGACTTGGGCATCCTTTGTAAATGCCACTTTAAATCCAAATTCCTGATAAGACGGATTGCATAACATAGTTGAATTTCTTGTTTTCCAAAACATCAATTACCTTTGGTAACAACGATGGTTCAATCTGAGCACAAACCTCCCCGTCAGCAGTGTAGGTGTGGTATTTTATTTTGACCACAGAAGTTGTGCCAATGTAACCTTTCAATTTTGTTTTTGCACCTGGTGCACAGGTCAGCACAAGGGATGGGTAAGCAGGATGACTGCTCTGGGTGAGGGCTATGCTGCCTTTTTGAATCAGTTTGTGACCACATGAACCAAAGAGGGAAGCTGGTGCCAAAAGCAACTCTTGGCCTGGGCACCAGTTTGTCTTGCGACTATCCTGCAGCTGCATTAGCATCCAGCTTGTTTAGAATTTCATTCTCATTTAAATTTCTCTTAACCCTCGTCTTCCCATAATGACTTGACATTTTCAAATAGTGACTATTGACCTTGGCCACCCACTGCAGTATTGTCTCAAAAATATGAATCTGATAAAAACAATCTTTGGTTCAAAATGTAAAAACATTTATGTAATTGGCAGTGAGCACCAAGAACATAAGTGCTTTTTAAAGAATTTTTGTGTCCATGGAATTGCTATGATTTTGGCCATATAAATCACTGTATGGCCAATGATAACTGTTTTAAATTTGAGCAGGGCTGGGACAGGCTGGAGGCAATCCAGAAACGTATATGGATAATGGGATATTTAGTCACTATTTGTATAAGTTATATGTATAAATGCTGCCACAAAAATAGAAAGTATAACTCTATACAGATAACCTATCCATAGAAAGCCATAGGTGCATATTCAGCAGAGGCACTTCTTAGCTTATCATCCCCGAATATACCTATGACTTTATATGTAAACCTTCTCTGTATAAAGCTATACAGCTGTACAGTGGCAGAAAGTCAAGCAAAATATTTGAAAGGGCCCCAGAGCCGAGGGCAATCCACCACAGAAGACATGGGAATGGCTGTAAATGGGCCCTCTTTCTCTGGGCTTCCCTGGATTTACACCACTGCAGCTGTGTCTTGCTAAATATTGAACTTTTTTATTTGTGAAATACAAAGGATATACTAGTAATACCAGCCGCAGCATTCCTAGGAGTTGAATCCATTGTAATTTGGTTTTAGAGAACACCTCTCATTGCTCTGAGTATCTATGTAGTTTAGTAGTATTATTATACTGAGCACTTGAGACAGAAAGACAGAAAGACAGAAAGATGTTACTTCTGGAATGGGTGGGCCACAGCCTATTATTTATGCCACAGTTTTAACTGGTGTGAGGCCTGAGGAAGTTCAGTTAGTTTCTACTCTGATCTGGCTCAGGATTTCCAGATCAGGGAGATTCTACCCTGCCATTGCCTAGAATAGATTGTGTGTGAATGGGTTTAACTTTGATTCTACTTCTTAATGTGGGTTATCCAGTTAGAAAGGAATTATCCGGTTCATGGCCACCCTCGCCTATCTCACTGCTGTAAGATTACTGACAAAAGTCATAGGTTTGCTCCATAGCTCATGAGAAATCTTTTGGGTCATTATCCTTCCCTCCACCTAACATGCCAAGCAAAGTTGAACTGACTGGCGAACATGGAACATCCAACAGTTAGGAAACTGGGACCTGACAAATTTGGGGTTCTGATCAGAAATGTGTTAACTGCTTCCTCAAATGCTTGGACATAAATCCATCCTAGCTGGCCAAGTTGTAAAACACTGGATCAGCCCTAATGTTTCCCCATTCAAAGCTGAGTAAACTGAGATACATGAAGAGCAAGCGGATTACCTACAGTCATGCAAAGTCAATTGAATACACCTTAGAGGTCAACAGTTTGTCCTCCTGATTACATGGAAGGGAAATGGATAGAAAGACAGAGTGACCTCTTTGTCTCTGTGTTTGGTTTCTCACGGGAACGGTTTGCTAAGGAATTAGAACAGCAGAGGCAAACACTCAGTTGGAACCACTGGGACTCGGGGCAGATACTGTTACCAGCCTTCTCCTTATATCCTCTAGCATTTCTGTCCAAACCCTACTTCTTCATACTCATGCTACCTGTGTCTCTGTTGTCAGCCAGCAAGATTCAGCCTCCATGTAGTGCTGTCCTCAACTATCTTGACTAAAAGTGCAATATTGCAGCTCTTCCCCCTGCTGGCCGCAGCACGGGCAGAGGACTCCCAAGCAGCTTTGTAGGAACATTGCCCATAAGACTCCCTTCACTCCCAACTGAAACTGCTTTTTGACAGATTTGCCAGCTCAATGACTCTTCTAAAATCTACACAACTATTGATATCTCAAAACCAACAAAAAAATTGCAGTTTAATCCATGTGATGCTTGTACAGTATTGCAGTGCAGACTCTTATACCTTTTTATTAATCCAACATAAGAATTTACCAGAAATGATGATGGGCTATAAGAGCTTCAGATGTAACTATAGTTCAAGCCTCATACCAGTGAGGATGGCACCAGTCAGAAAAATGTTTTTCTCTTTCAACCAGGCTAACTAAAACAAGAGAGAATTTAGGCTGTCCTTGTCATGACCATTCATTGCAATCTCAGGACTTAACAATTGTCTTCGGAAACTTCTTACTTGACTAGATGCTAAAAAGACACAAGTATGTCTTACTGTAGTAAGAGAAAATTGTAATATATATAATTTAAAAATGTTATTTATATTTTTATATAGTTTTCTATGTTGCATCCTCTATATGTTCTCATGGCTATTGTCCAAAAACAATAAAGAAAACTGTGTTAAATCTATATTTGCTTGTGCCCTGTTCTGTTGTCTTATTGTGCTGCTGGAAAAGATGGGAATCAGCGTGTGTCCAGGATTCCAATTTACACAGTCCATCAAGATATGATCAGCCCCAGATCCTACTCCTCTTGGGTACATGTCAGTATCTCATCATCTATCATGCATGGTTCCCTTGGATTTTTACACCTTCACAAATGCACAGTTATCCATTTTTTTCTGTATTAAATCTTAGCTGCCAAATTCTCAGCTATGCCTAAAGTTGCCACTTCACCCAGCTCTGTCTGGAGAAGCTGATCTAGGCCTGATTTTGCTCCTTTTCATGGATGGAGTTGTAGTTCAGATTTTCTTTAAAAAAGTAGTACTACACCTCCTTGCATACTGAGGACCCAGTCGGGACTGGATCAACCTCTCTGATTTCTCCTGGATGATGTGGCAACTCTAGCCATGCTATGACCTTTTGTAGATCAATTATTTTTTGAGGACTTTTTTGAGGTGGTACGGAGTCCTAGCACTGTTTTCATTGCCTTCTAAAATTGACCCATGTTTCTCATGTATTAATGAAAAAGCCCTGCATATGAGTACCGCCACCTTTTTGCTAGCACTTATTATTTTTTATTACTCCATCTGTTTTTAAAGCCCTTTGCAACAGATCACCGCAGTAAGATGGGCTAGTGGTTTCATCAATGAATACCTGCTCAGTTCAGCATGACCAATCATGGTTGAATATGTTTTTTTCTGCCACAAGAGTCTACACATGCCCATAAAAAAAATCAGCAAAATCTGAATCTCCAGCATTCAGCATTATTTCCATAGCACCTCCCATGTGGTCCCAATTTCTGGCAATAGAGACAGTAAATTCTTATTTTTTTATATATATATTTTATTACATTTTAACAATACACTCCAGAAACAAATCTGAATAAGAATCAGAATGGACAAGAGACGTAACACCGTAACATCTCAGCAGGAAAAAGAAAAAAAAAATAACAGGTACTTATACAATCCCTAGAATAGACCACAACCCCCCCCCCACCCCACAATAAGATCCAAGAAAAAAGAAATCAAAAACTAGGTACAACAACCCATCATATAAAAAAAAGAGAAATCATAGGAGCAGTGATATTATTATATGGCAGCAGATATGGGACTCACACCCCCGGCCCCGACCTTCCCTAATTTGCAGAAATTGTAATAATTATTGGGACTCAAAAAATGAATAATTTTTAGCTTGATAATTAACCACACATTTACATGGATATCTTAACTTAAATTGTGATCCCAGGGAGATCGTTCTCTGGTGCAAAGCCAGAAAATCCCTTCTCCGTTTCTGGGTATCCCTAGCAAGATCAGCAAAAATTAGTATTTTTGAACCCATAAATTGAGATACAGACATTTTACAGAAATGTGAATTCTTATTTGAGCAAATGCCTACTCTGTTGACAATGTGCAGGTACTTACTGTATGTTAAAGGCACCTGCTACTGATGTACGCAATGGATAGTTTGCATGATATAAGGTTTCTGATAAACTAGCAGGGATTATAATGATATCCTTTGCCCAAATTTTTCTATAATTATATTCAGTACTTTCAGCTTCCTGGGTAACAAGTTGATAGGGAATAGTTTCAGATAGTACTAGTGTGGCACAGGTACCCTGTCTTCTAGCACACTGGCAGCCAGAATTGGTTGTTTTATCTTATTATAAAAATATTTTTAAGGGAACCTTGAGATGTGCCCTCCAGTACAGAGGTTCTCAACCCAATCTTCAGGATACACCTAGCCAGACAGGCTTTCAGAATAACCACAATGAATATATTGGGGCCATAGTGCATCCCTGTATAGCAAGAGGATAAAATCAAAATATGCATAACTATCTCTTACATCTGAACAAATAGGGGTGACCTACACGGAGCGATGGGTACATCCTTAAACAAAGGCATGGGGAGGGGTGACCTGCACGGAGCGGCAAGTGCACTTACTCTTGCCGCCTTGCTGAGCAGACTAGATGGACCATACTGGTCTTTATCTGCCGTCATGTACTATCTTACTATGAATATGCACAAGACAGATTTGCATACAATGGTGGCGGTACATGCAAATCGCTCTAATGCATAGTCATAATGGTTATCCTGAAAACCTGACTGGCTAGGTGTGTCCCAAAGACTGGGTTAAGAACCTCTGTTGTAGAAGTAAGTCCAAAGCTCTTATTGTTTTAAACAGAACATGTAGAATTCCACAGGTTACTTGAGGGTGACCTGAATCTTATTTAATTCTTCTGAACATTTACACATATCTCTGCATTGATACTTAAACCCTTTGTTCTTAATCTCTACTCATATTGACTCTGATTACTTTTCCGTATCACTGTACTCGCACATTAGCTAATATAGTTCAGTACCCTAACAATGGAGTTCCAATGATAGCTTCTTCTATGACTCTTCTTAGGAGTCTTGCAATGCTATCCTTAGGTGCTATTACAGGTAGCATAAATAGCAATACTATGATAACAGTTATTGGAGGAAAGTTTTCTGTTTGATGTCGAGGCCTGGTGTAACTTTATATGGCCAGATCCCAATCTCTGTACAGCTGCTTCCACATCCTTGCCTACTATCTCATACACACACTACTTAGTGACTCAACACAGGCTCATGTTCAGATCATCCAGGCCCTACTAAATAAAACTGAGCTCAGGGGGTGACCAGAACATTGTACTTTAGTGAGTATTGGGTTACACTAGAGCTAGGGATACACCACAGAACTACCTGGAAGCAAATTTGAAACTAATTTAAGAACATAAGGCCCAATTTGCGAAGCCCTAGGCACATGCTACATATGTAAAAACCGGCCTTACCCATGTAAAACTACCATAACCGTGTAAACCAGATATTCAACAAGGCAGCTTGAATCTTTGAGGCCCAACTACCCACCCAGCACCAGCTGCCAAGTCCAGGGGGTGGAATGGGGGCATTCCGCTGTGAAACCTGCGTAAAGTGGATTTCCGAAACCCGTATGTGCTGACATTGGACGTCACATAAAACTAAATGACATTTCCCGGTGCATACGACTGCTCATCACACCCGTGCATAGTAAAAGGAACAGTACATAGTAGAGCAAGGGGAGCGTGTGCAGGCCTGTACCCAAACCGTGCAGATGTAAAGCGATGCAGGACCAGCAGAGAAGTTATGTGGGCCATGCACATGGCATTCCAGAGGTGGAGATGCACCTGTCGTGCCCTGACACATTGGAGGATGCGGCAGGCAGTGTATACCCATCAGCAGGCTGTAGTCCAGCACCCGAGATGCAGGTGCTGTGCCCCAAATGTACGCAGGCCCAGGGTGAGCTACCTGCAATTGACGGAGGAGGAGGTCTACCAGAGATACAGACTGGATGGGGCAACGATAACTGAGTTTTGTAGCATTCTTAGTGTGGACTGGAGTCCTTCACTTCCAGAAGCCAGGCCCTGCCAGTGGCCATGATGGTGACCACTACCCTGGGATATCTTGCAACCGGCAGCTTCCAGCATAAGATGGGGGCGACTGTTGGAATCACGCAATCTACTGCCAGCCACTGCAAAAGTACCTTCACTAAGGCCCTGCTTTGGAGGATGCCCCATTTCATAGCCTTCCCCTAGACAGGCTACCAGGTGGCTGTGCTGGTATGCTGGCAGCCCCAGCACCCACACCTTGTGCCCACATGAGGCCCACCAAACTGTGCAGGGAACCAGCAATCAATGCCTGGTATGCTGCCATCTTATCAGTCGCAAGTGCCCTTCCATGTGGTGTCCATGCACAATCTGTGGTCCCACCACTTCTCATGGTTTGCCTCCTATGCCTGTTTCGTGGTCTGCAGGTTCTGCAAGATACTGTCCAGCTTGGACAGTATGCCCTCTGTGCCAGCCATTGGATGTGCACCCTCCTGCAGTAATTCCAGGTCCAGATTTGTGCCCCCTGCATCCACAGTCATCCGGGATGGCGAATTGTAGCTCAGCTAGTGGGGCGTCATCCATCTCCAGCACCCCAGTACTGGCAGACACACTGGCCTACTTCTCTACCCTGGTTGGCACACTAAACTGCTCCTCTGCCCTGGATGGTGCCCTGGACTGTTCCTCTGCTCTGGTTGGCACACTGGACCGCTCCTCTGCCCTGGCTGGTGCACTGGCCCCTATGGCTGTGCTGCATCCTGGCTGCGCACCGACATCATCTGCAGTGCTGGGTGAGGCTCCCCCTGATGCATCTGTCCCAGGCTGGAAGGTAGAGTCCCTAATAGGTCTGTGGGAAATCATAGGTGGCAGAGGATAGTGACATGGGTTGCCAGGTCGACCTATGGGGTGGTACCAGGCTGACTATGGAACTGGCAGGTGGTGTATGGTCCACACCGTCTCCAACCTATGCAGCACCCAAGGTCCAACAGGCAGGCCTTGGGTGGATGGAACCATGGTGGGGACACACATGGCTGTCATGATGCTACCCAGGCCATGGGGCACTCCTACTCACCCTCCTGCGTGCCTGTGGTGGAGCTGTCAAAGCCTGCAACCCCTGAGATGGCAACCTCCTCCACGAACGGCAGCACCTATTCTTCCAGAGGGGTGAGTCTGCGCTACGGCACAGGCAGCAGCCTGCTTTTGCTGGCCCTCTTCTCCTTTGCTGCCTGCCGTACCATCTTTCACTTCTTCTTTATATCCTCCATGTCCCTGTTGTGGTGGTGGATGGCATTGATTCTCCTGATTTTACACCATGCTGTCAGCTGGATGCTGGCATCCTCTGCCATGAAGAGGGCAGCGTGATGCTTCAGAACGAGCCCCAGGGCCATAGTGATCTCAGAAGCCATGAAGTTCACCTTCCATGATCGCTTTGCCGTGCTTGGCGCCGTGTCTGCTATTGTGTAGTTCACACGCTATGGCGGTAAAAGTCCTTTTACATACATGGTTACGATGTGCATCAGCACCATGCCTCATCCAAAGGCATATCAGTTACCCACGTAGGCTCCTGACCTCCAATGTTTAAAAAATCTAGGTGACAGCTAGCTTCTGTAGGATGCCATAGCCGCACAGCATTGCGTGACAGCAACATATGCGTGCATGAATGCCAGAGTAGATTACCCAGGTAGGTCAGATAGCACAGTATGCAGACATGGCAATCGCAGCATGTGGACAGGTGCACGGCATCCCTCCAACTATGTTCCTCCACAGGGCATCCTATGTGTGTAGCTCTGCTGTGCCATACCAGTGCTTCCCACAGCCTGTTCTGTGTAAGTACAGCACAGAGGCACTACCCATGCAGAGCTGTGCCTACACCCTTCACAGGTATGGCACAGAGGCACCACCCATGCAGAGCTGTGCCCGTGCCCTTCTGCACATGTGGTGCCTCAGTGCCATACCTGCATACATAGACACGCCCACAGGGCTCACAACCCGTGCCCATAAACCCCAGTGCCCCATACCACCCATGCAGACATGCCATCCTGACCCCGCAATATGGACAACACAGCATGTTTACAAAATGGGAACTGTTTATTAACAAACCTGTTACAACTGTTACATTGGTGGCAACAGCAGAATACAATCAACAGCACCCTATTATGGCCCATTGTAAGACTTACACTGGCATGGAGATGGCCTATGGTGCAGGGGAGCCCTGCTTGTGCCTTTGTACTGCATCAGTAAGGGCATTCATGTGCTCCGTAATGGTCCATACCACGGTGCACACCTCCTTCCTGAGGAACCGCACCTCTGCCACCAGAGGAGCCTGGTGCGGCATGGTCATAGCATGCCCATGAGTGCGGGGGTGGCTCTGGGGGCCATCAGCTGTGCAGAGTGGACCACCCCTCCACTGCCTGTTGCACTTGGCCTGTGCCAAGGTAGCAAGCACATGGCCCCCTGATAGGGATGTCTGTGGGCATGGCTGTGGGCTGTGGGGTACAGCCAGGGGTGCAGCTCCTCCTCTGGGCTGCCCACCAGATGCCTGCTGGCAGTGTGCTGCACTGCACCACCATACCTGGGGTGCTTGGAGGGTGGTTTCCGCATCCCCCCTGCTACCCTCTCCATTCCCTTCCCCTCCTCCTCTGACTCCCCACCCTCCCCCTGGCCTCCAATCCCTCCCCCTCTTCCTCCTCCTCCTCTGACTCTCCACCCTCCCCCTGACCCTCTGATCCCTCCTCCTCTGACTCCACATCCTGCTGCTGTACCATGGCCTCCTCGTGCCCTCCCCCTCTGTTGTGCTGTCCTCTGATACAGTGTCGCCGGACTCCTCCCCATCACAGCTGGAGGTACTGCTGGTCTCTGTACCCCTGGTTGGCTTTTCTAGTGCTGCACTGCTGCTCCTAGGTGGTAGACATGGTGGGCCATCAGTGTCTGGGGCCTCCCTGGAGCTGGCTGTGGGGCAATAGGAGGGGGGTTATTGGTCTGCAGAGGCATGGCCCTGGGGTGGGTCTGGCACACCTCTCGGGGGCCACACATGCAGCGCACAACCCACAGGCCACAGGGGTATGCCACCCCCACAGTGTACACTGCATACCCTCCCTTTTGCCCAATTCCAGCCAGCTCTGTTCTCCCCTGCACATGCCCAGCTGTGGCTTGCCAGTCCCTCTGGGTGATGGGCAAGCACAGGGGGCAGTGTGGGCAGTTGGCAATGTGCACCTGGAGCCATTTCTAGGGGTGTGTGCCCATGTATCGCCCATCCGTGCCATTCCCAATCCATATGTGTGCACACCTGCACATATTGTGTGCTGGCTAGTACACACATGGGATAGTGGCACTGGGGGATGGCACGGCTGCCCAGAGCACATTCCCATCATTGCATACAGAGAGTCCACCACCAGATGATCTGCCTGCACCTGTCCGGCAGCCATAGTTGCCACCCCCTACATCTGCTGGGCTCTGCTGTGTACCCCACTGGCCTTCCTCGGCCATCAGTCACTCCCTGATGCACTACAGTTGGTTTGGTCCCTTCCGGTGCAGTGTGTGGTAGTGGTGCTTCAGGCCTCCAGGGTGTGTCACATGCCATATTCACTGTGGGAGGGGGGACACACATGGGCTCAGTTGGGTGCTTCCATATCACCTGTTGCACATACCTGTATCCTTCCTCAGTCTGGTGACACTCTTTTAAAACGTTCAAGGCCAACTTAAAAACCCAACTCTTTTGCTCAACTTTTGACCTTCCCCTACCTTCATCTCCTCTTTCTTCACCCCTCCCCCACTGATGCTCAATAGCCTGTCTTTTCCTCTGCTCTCCACCTGTCCCCTTCCTAGCTCTTATTCTATCCTTTCCTACTTAAAACATATTGGCATTACTTTCTTTTTCTAGCAGCATTTTGATATATTTTGTAAACCGCTCAGACGCTGTTGTGATGGGCGGTATATTAAGCAATTTAATAAACAATAAACATAAACAAAGACCTGCCCATCCTGGGTGCAGGGGCATACCCATGGGTAGCAGGTGTGGGGTGCATGTGATGGTACACTTCTGGCATCTGCTACTGTATTCCTGCCCACCACTCCCCTGGCTCTTTGACACATGCCCTGTGTCATCTGGGTCACTGCTTCACCTGTGTCACCCCTCTGGACCCTTCAGCCACCTCTGCAGTCCTCCCCCCTTCTCTTGCTCCTTTCTGTTGCACACAGTCTTTCTTTGGCACCATGGTACTTGGTTGTGGGCTTGCGTGACTGTGACTCTGGGCAAGTGTCATGCCAGGGGGCATCCACTACTTCAGGCCCACATCAATGCATGGTTTGTCATGTGCTGTGAAGGACAGGATGCCACGGTTTGTGCATGCTCGCCATTACACATCTGCCATGTTCTGTGGCATCACATCATTGATATGCTGCCACAGCCAGACAGGGGGTGGCAGGCAGTGGTGGCAGATCCACTTGCAGGGACAAATGGGTGACACATATGTGGATTCTGCCATGGCCCCCTTGGATCCTTGTGCCAGGGTCACAGGGGCTGAGGGGGTGGGGCAGGTGTCCAGGGCATCCACACTGACTGGCAGGATATGCTGGGGTAGGAAGCCTGACCACAGCTCCCCCTGCACCAGGCATGTCCATTGCTGTGCATGCCCTGTGGTGTTGCAGCCAACTTCCACTAGTAGGTGTAGTGGCCTCCCCACCTGCTGTGTTGGCATGCTTCCTGCTGTGAGCAACCAGGGCTTGCACCTGTACCAATGTATGCCCCCCCCCCCACTAATGCCTGTTTGGCATACATTGGGGCTGCCACCAGCATATGGCTTGGTACTACAGCCCTGTCTCCCTGTGCAGACACACAGCTGTGCCTTTCAGGGTGTGTGTGGCCTAGCATGGTGCACAGCTGGAGTTGGATGCCCCTCCATATGGCTGTAGACAGCCGCCAGTTCGGCCACTGCCCCCCCCCCTCCAGGATATAGCACCCCCTCGTGCTGGAGCACGGATTGGGCAAAGGTCTCACTCTCATCGGGGCTGAAATTCACAGTTCTCCTCACCACCATGCTGCTGGTGTCTATCCGCCCAGCCACAGGGGGCTCTTGCATAGGCAGCCCATGGGGCTTGCGTGATGGTGTCATCTATGCATTGGTACACCGGACAGGTGATGCATGGGTTCATGCATACTTGCTGTTCCACTTCTCTGGTCACTGGTTTGGTCACATACATGGCTATCATGGATCAACCGTAGGCGCAGAGCCCAGGTTCCGTGCCCTGCGCCTACCTGTCTGTGCTGTGATGGGTACCTGCCGCTGTGCTCGGTTTGTGCTCTATTTTTGTTGCTTGCCCATTTTGGAGGTGCATAACTCACGATTCAAGCACTTTTCCTAAACGGCTAACTTTCTGCAGGTATGGTAGGCCTCGGCACCTTGTTGAAAATTGGGCCACAGTTTTTCAGTCTGGGAATTTTTTTTTTTTTACCAGAGAATGTGATCAAAGATAGTAGTATAGCTGAGTTTATAAAGGCTTGGGACAAGTTGCTGTAGTATAGATTCATTAACAATTATTAGCCAGGTTGACTGGGAAATGTTCTCTCTTCAAAGGGTAGGGCGGTACCATGTACTTCTAAAGGTTTTGAAATGGTCAATGTAGGGAGACAGGACACTGGGCTTGATTAACTAAATGGTCTGACTCAGCATAGAATATCATATGTTTTTATGATTCTGATTTGGTTTAATTGGGAGGAAGAGAAGAGGACTTCCCCCTATGTGTCATGTGCTGATGATATCGCACCAACATACAGAGTATAGGAGACTGCATTGACATTAGAATTGTAGACTGGGCACCGAAAAGGAAGTGCTTCTAGTGGGTGCTTATTGAGTCTGCTCTGCCTCAGCCTGATAATTAATGATAAATTACTAACATATACTACATCTACAGACAGATTGGGTTGCAGTAACATCATTGTCTTATGATATTATGAACAGTGGAGGAGTGGTAAAGGGGAAGGCATGGCCCCTCAGCCACTAACCTTGGGAGAGGTTGCTGTTGTGCTAAAGATGGGGGGAAAGTTGGAGAAGCAGTCAGGATGGCAGGGGTGCTAACAGTGCCTTGAGTCTCAGCTGCTGCATTGTGACAGCACCTGAGCATGTCCCACAAAAAAATGCATGTACAGCTGGCCTTGTGAGGGTAACAGACACAAACTCAATGCCAGCAATCCCCCCCCCCCAATTTAATGGATGTTGGAAAGAAATTATACAGAATGGGTCAAGAATGTCTGTTCATCTATCTGTCTGGGGCAAAATGACACTACTACCATCAAACACTGAATATTCAATTATTCTGTCAATTCACATCAGGATTTTAACAAATTCCAGTCATGCAATCTTTTAAACAATCTTCACTAAAGGCACAAAATATATCACAGATATAGTATACCTCAGGACTAACACGCTGTGCATGTGCAATGAGTGAATCTTAAATATTCAGGTACACCAATCACAAGACATCTGCATCAGAGAATCCTAAAAACACCTAAACCGCTCAATCTCAGCGTTGAGTCATTAGGTTCCTCTGTGCGCCACCAAACTACATATTCCTTAGCCCGGCACAGCTTGGCAGTACGCCACTTTGTGGTATGCTTTGTGCCTTTAGTGAAGATTGTTTAAAAGAAGAATTAATAGAAACCTGGAGGTTTTACATTTTGTTTTCATAGATACTCACTGATGAAACTCAAAATGAGTGAATCCAGTTTGAGTGTGGTCTGAGTATATGAACCCTATGACGGTATTGCAGAGGAGAGGCATTCATGTAGTCTGCAGAAGATAAGTAGTTGCTTAATTCACTTTAGATAATGGTTGTGATATACATAGCAACACTGTTTTTAGTTTTACTGGCAATGAAATAACAGATATTGAACCAGTGAAATGATACTGAAGCCTATGAGGCCGATTCCATACTGGCCGTCCAGCCCTTGTACAGCTGATCAGAATCAGGTCATACAGAGGTAGACCAGATTCTGATTGCGTGGGGGCTAAATGTGCCCACAGGATCAGAATCAGATCTACAGCCTGGACGTGCAGGCTGTGCCCCAATTCTGATCGGCCACACGTCCAGCCCACATACCTGGCTAACTCAGCCAGGTTCCTGAATGGAGCCGCAGTGCCCTGGCGTCCTATTGCCATGGCACTGCGGCTCCATTCAGGAGCACAATTCCCAGCCGCAGACAAGACCCTTCATTCCCTGCAGCCCAACCCCTGATCTGGCCTCCTATGGCCAGGGTCAGACTGCGGGGAACCCCCTGCACCCCCTTGCCCTCCTTACCGGGCCTGGCCGCATCGTTTGGCTATGTCCAGGGGGACTTATTCCACCTCTGAGGTGGAATACGTCCCCCATCTCTGTGGCGACCCCAGATGTAGAGGGCTGACCTCAGAATCGACCCGGTATGTCCGGGGTCACTCTCCGTCCACTGCCCGCCTTCGCTCTGTCTCTGTCCTGCCCCCTCCCTCCCATGAACAGAGCTCCCCATAAATTGCCTATTTGTACAAGGAGCTCTGTCCTCAGCAGGCTGCCTGGACATTTAGCGTGTCTGTACGTCCAGACTGGTCATCCAGACCCGCCGAACAGTCTTCAGGATGACCCCATATATGCAATGAACTGAAAGTCAGACAATGGACTAATTTTGAAAAATAAGAAAAAGGACAATGGAGCAGTAATGAAAGACTATTGAGTGATTGAAATTGAAGTGGTGCTGGAGATTCCAAATATAAAGTTGATTATATTTGAGTCTTCTTAGTTGAGCTCCTTTAGCCCACTATAAAAAAAAAAAAGATTTTTCTAGCTTGTTTGTGGGGGGGGGGGGGGGGGAGGGGGGGGGGAATAACAGAGCATCATGTAAGCCTCTGGGCTCATCAATTGTAAGCTGTCAAAAATATTGCTAGAGATGGTATACATGAGGATGAAAGTAGAAATTCTGTTTTGTTCTGCATGACTGGATTTTTTTTGACATCCTGATGTGAATTGACAGAATAATTGAATATTCGGTGTTTGATGGTGGCAGTTTTTTGATTGATGATTGTGGACACCTTTTGCTGATCTGAGTGGGTGATTTTAGATATTGTGCATAGAAACATTGATACAGTGAAACAGAGAATTGCTCCTTTCAGACTGCCTCTCCCTTCTTCTCTGCTTTCTCAACCATAGACAGACATCATGCACACACAGATACATACACAAAAGAACACAGACAATGCAGATAGACACATACATGCACTCCAAACACACAGACATCCACCCACACACACATATAGAGACTGAAAATACTTCCATGGGGCATCTGCATACTTTCCCCTGCTTGCACACCACTCAGTGCTGCCACACCCCTATCGCTTAGTGATTCAGATTCACATTTCATATACATTTTACTGTGAAAGCTAGTGATCATGGACAGACTGAAGATGCTGGCATCCAGAGAGTGGGGAAATCATACAGTGTGATTCCAACGTAAGCAAAATCAGACTCCTGTTTAGCACAGGTATTTGGTGTCGTCCAAATTTGGCATCCTAGGCAGAAGCCTGCATTACCTCTGTCTAAATCTGGGCCTGCTAGTGGCTGAATTATATAGCTTTCATAATGATTGTCAAGTGCTGGGGCAGCTGGTGATTGTACCATGTAGTTTGCTACAGGGTGCTGTGTGTGAAGCTTCCTAGTGGTACAGAAGCATGGCAATAATTCTTGCCTTGGGATAATGGCACCTTGTGGGTAATCTGTAAAATCCATCCTCTGAAATCTGTGACCTAGAATGGTCAGCTAGATTATCATACTTGGTTTCTGCCATTGCTAATCCTTGTGACCTTGGGCAAGTCACTTGATCTTCCATTGTCTCATGTACCAATTTAGATTATAAGCTCTCTGGGGAAGGAACATCCTGTACCTGACTCACCACTACACAGCGCAGCATACATTCAGCAGCACTTATACATGTAAATATTGTTATTACATTTGATTATTCTTTCCAAACTGATGACATATTTGGGAACTTCTGCATTCTAACCACTGTACCTCCTCCCTTCCAGGAACGAGACAAACACAGAAAATAGCACAGATAAACATACACATAATGGCACAGATGAGTTGGAAAGAATCTCATTAGCCATGCACTTGTTTCATATGAGTCACTTTGCTTGCTTTAAATTGCATAAAATCATAAGAACATAAGATTTGTCACACAGAGTCAGACTAAAGATCCATTGAGTCAAATATTCTTTCTACAACAGTGGCTAATCCAGGTCACAGGCACCTGGCAGGATCCCAAAAGGTATGCAGATTCTATGCTACTTATCCCAGGGATAACCAGTGGATTGCCCCAGTCCATTTATGGTTTATGGACTTTACCTCTAGGAACTTGCCCAAACATTTTTTAAAATCCAGCTACACTCAGCTTTTACTGTATCCTCAAGGCAACAAATTCGAGAGCTCAATGACACATTAAGAGGAAAAATAATTTCTCCAATTAATCTTAAATTAATTACTTTGTAGCTTCAATAAATGTCGCCTGGTCTTTGTCTACAGTTTGCAATGTTATTAAGAAGTTTTCTGCTCATGGAACTATCAAGAACCTCCCAGGACATGGTGGAAAGAGGACAATGAGTCCAGGAAGTCTTTGAAAGTTAGTGCAAACTGCTGGAAAAACATCATGTACATTCAAAGAGGTGAAGGCTGACCTGGAGCAATCTGGAGTGATTGTTTCAACCACACCATACACCACCCACTAAAGAAAGAACTTATGAGTGAAAGCCAAGGAGGACCCCATTGCTCAAAGATGGACATAAAAAGGCATGACTAATCTTTGTCCAAGCCCACCTTGAGAAATTACAATCCTTCTGGGAAATGTTCTGTGGACAGATGAAACCAAACTTGAGCTCTTTGGCAATACAGATCAGCAAAATACATTTACAGACAAAGAAATGAAGCTTATAAGGAAAAAAAACCACCCTTCTTACAATTAAATATGATGGAGGTTCCATAATGTTGTGGGGCTGTTTTGCTGCCTCAGGAACTGGAGGCCTGGAACGTATTAAAGGAATCATGCAGTCAGAGGACTACCAAGGTATTTTAGAGTGAAATGTGTTACCTAGTGTCAGAAAGCTAGGTCTGGGTCAATGGTCATGGGTCTTCCAGCAGGACAATGACTCAAAACATACATCCAAAAGTACAAAAGAATGGTTAGAAAGAAAAAAATGGACTGTTTTAAACTGACCAGCAATGAGTCCTGAACTCAATCCAACTGAGAAGCTTTGGAAAGAGCTGAAATCTGCCATTGGCAAAAGGAATTCTGGAAACATTCATGAGCAGGAACAAATCACAGTTGAAGAGTGGGAGAACTACTAGCAGACAGATGGATGAAATTTATCGATGGTTACAAGAAACATTTGAAGGCTGTCATCACTGCCAAGGGTTGTGCAATCAAATATTAGTGAAGGGTGCCATTAATCCTGTCCAGGTCATATTTTGGGGTTTTTTTCTCAGAAATTACAATGCTAAGTTGCACAGACATCTTTTATTTCCTTGCGTACCTTTGAACATGCTATTAAAATATTATGACATACAGTTTGAAAATTTACAATTATTTCTCAAGATATTGTACACAACATACCTAAAATTTAAGGTTGCCAATAATGTTGACCACAACTGTAGGTGCTGTCTATCATTCGTCTCTCCAGCCTCCCTGGTTTCTTTTCAAATTCTGCAGCCCTATTTGAGCTGAAAGAAAGAAGCGAATGGTGTAGTGGGCCAGGCAGGGGGTCCAATGTGATATGTCAGCAGAGGAAGGCACACATGGAAGCACTGACCCCTGAACATTGGAAACTCATTCTACACCGCTGCTATGGAGTAACTTCACATTTGTTGATAATGAAAACTGACCTTAAACAATGGCAATGCTATGTCCCCTTTTCTACTGGGCATGAGTTAACAAATTCACCCAGACCTCATCAATATCTGTGTACAGGAAAGGATGCAATCGTGCTTGAAAAAAAGAGCTCTCAATTGCTTTGTATCCCATGCCATCTGACTGGCTCGCAAGGGCACTACCGATAGTTGTACCCTCCATGAAATGCAGAGAGGAGGTAACTTGTTCTCTTTTGTAATCTGCAATAAAGGCAGTTTACCTCTCCATGGGCATGTCACACAACAGAGATTAATCTGGGTTTCACTTCTGCATGCCTGAGAATAACACGCAAGCCCGGGGAATCTTGTCATGTATTCATGAATAATGTTATTTTGAAGCCGGTACAAAGGTGACTAATTCTTGCTTTGTGTTTAAATCCCTTTAGATTAATTTCTGGTCATTTAGACAAGGCTGTGTACCACATCTGACCTTTGCACAGTAATTACGAAAGGTTTGAGTCTTAATAATGTCAAAGTAATGAAATGTGCCCAAGATAAAGACTGTGTCATTCAGTGAACTCCCAAGGTTTGTCATTTTCTGCCTCCCACTGTACTTCTGGGAAGAAGGACTCAGATTCCTCTATAAGCCTAAGCTATGCTCCTGCGATCACACCTACCATCAGTGGCATAAAAATAGAAAACAGTTCATCATGTCTTAATTCTCACTGGGAATACAAGCCCCAGAGGTACGTACCTTTAAGGCAAATCTGTGAGCAAATCAAACACCTTAGTGAAACAAAAACAGACGATTTGAAGAGGCACCACTGAGACACCCTCTCCAAATTCCTGCTCTGTTTCTTTGCTTCTTGTTTTTTTTCTTCACTTCTTTAATAGTTTTTGTCAAGTGATAATCAAACAAAAACTGAAGAGAATTTTGGTTGTCCTTCTGTATTGGCCATCTGTCAACTCCTCAAAGATACCTTTTGGGTTTGTTATAAAAATTCTATGTTGTAAGATGGAGGGTCCAGAAATGCCACATAAGGATTCTGAGTCTTAGCTCGAGTAACAGTATAGTAATTTGCTCAGGAAACAGATATGGTCTAAAATGTGTTTTCTTAATCTGAGGAGTCCAGGGATATACTGGTCTGAGGGTGCAGTGATGGTATTTACATCATAAGCTCTGTTTGGTTTGCTGCACCCGATGGATGACTCGTCATAACATTGGCCAACATAACCCTACTTTGAGATAGCTCATGAAAATCCCTGGGCTTTGCCACAATATTACAATGCCTCAAGATAATAGAAACTTGCATGGGATGAGAGAGGGCATCTGATCTTTGTACCTGTCTTACCAACATCCCACCTTGAATGTCTTTTCTGTAAAATCATAAGTGGATTGGAACAGGTAATTAGTGAATACTTTATTTACCCTTTAAAATAATGCTAAGACTAGAGGACACTCCATGAAACTAATAGGTAGCAGATTTAAACCAAATTAGAAAATATTTTTTCACTCATAAACAAGCTGTGAAATATGTTGCCAGAGGACGGTAAGGCACCTAGCATAGTTGGGTTCAAAAAGTGTTTAGACAAGTTCCTGGAGGAAAAGTCCATAAACCATAATTAGCCAAGTAGGCTGGGAAAGCCACTGGTTATCCGTGGCTGTGAGCAATAAGGAATGGACCTCCTTACTGGGGCCCTATGGTACTTGTGACATGGAATAGTGACTGTCAGAGACAAGATGCGGAGCTTCATGGACTTTTTGTCTGACTCAGCTTTGTACAGTTTATGTTCTTATGTGGGTAAGTGATGCTTCTTAAATGTAAGCTACATGTTTTTAATACTCCCAAAGTCCATTATAAGCCACATTGGAAGAACAGAATCAACAGTAACTGGTTACATTTCTATCCTATATGTTCCCTCCTGCAGGGGAGTGATGGTAGCTAAAATGATCAGACAGAGAAAGGAGGCGTAAAGGGAGTAAATAAAACAGCTGTGCTTCAAACAGCTCAAGCGCATAGTCCTTTACTGATTATGTGGACAGTGGTTTGCATGGCCAGTCCTCACGGCTCTCAAAGGCACTGGTATTCAGATTATCTATAATAAACATGCAGGAAGCAGAGTGGCACACGAGTCCAAAAAACCAGTTAATTGGCACATTCAGCTTGAAAAAACAGAGTTGAGCAGTGACTGCAAAGTGGAGATCAGAACCCCTTGTATAGGAGTACAGCCAATGATAAAACCAGGTAGGGAAATCAGTTCAGTAGCTTTTAAATCCCTGCTCAAACCTAAAACCTTCCAAAGGTTATCTCGGTTTCTTTTGAATCTTCCATTGCATGCCATGATATTGCTGTTGCTAAGGAAGCTGTTTTTCAGTCACCAGAGTTTTCCTGTACCTGCGGGTTATGAATATACACTGTGGTATTCCACTCCAGCACACCTCTGTGATTAGTTCTTAATTATGCCTCTGATTTCCCTATATAGTATGCTTGGTTTCAGTTGTTGATTACATAAAGGATGCGAATAGTTTAGCAGGTTTTGCTTCTCCAGTGGTGTGCACATTGGCTGAGAAACATCCCTGGTATCTCCAAAACCAGGTTTATTCCCTAAAATGTATAGCTCAGAAATCAGTGTGCACAGCAGTCTGTCCTTCTAACACAGCGATTCCTAGTATTATGTGTACCTGCTATGAATCCACCTCATCAGTTTTATTTTTGGAGGGCTTTTTCGCAATGATTCTACAACAGTTTTCTGCTATGAATCCTTCTGATGTTTTTACAAGATTTCTACTTTTGACATTTCTTTACAACTACGTTTTGTTTTGTTTGGTGCCACAAGCCTTCATTCAGTTCCTAGGGTTTTTCTCCACTTTCCACCCCCTTCTTCTCTCCCATCTAACTCAGGCATGATGGTGGCTATCCTTGGGCACGAGCCACAGATGGCAGCTCCCTCCACAACTCGGCAAATGTGCACCCAAAGCTTGGCAAGTAGGTGTCACTATTCTGCAACAGCTGAGACACTCTCTCTCTGAGGGCTGTCCCAACCTCTTGCCAACTCAGATAGCTGAAGCCAGGCCCTGGAATCCAGCCCAGATTTCTCACACACCAATCCACAGCACTGCCATTGAACCATCAAGCTGGTTCCACTGTTTTTCTTTTTTGTTGTTTTTTTTTGTAAATTACTGATACTGAAGCATCAGCCCCAACACAGTGTATTTAAAATGGGGTCACATTGCACTTCAGAAAATAACTTTCAAGGGGACTCAGCTTGTTATCAGTTTCTGCTAGAGAGAATGGAAGTTGATAAAAAGACGATATGCTTCTCTTTTTTCAGTCATAAAACTAGAACAAAGTCAACTGATACATTGGACACCTGTGTTTATCTTACTTTCATCATCGGTTTATAGGACTGTAAGTCAGATGATTTCTTCTCACTTGCCGTATGCCATTATCCATGAAAAACACTTTTGCTTTACAGAAAATAGCCATCATTGAGACAATGCTGCTCCTCAAAAGTAAATAGATTTATCATTCTATCCTGATTTCCTCTAGACAGGAGGGGACAAGGGAAGGTGAGAGATTAGAAATTAAAAGCAATAAGCAAATTATTGCAGAAGGCGGCATTCATGTATACAGGGGTGGCTCAAGACAATCTGCTGCCTGAGAGGAGAAATGAGTTGGTGCCCCCCCCCCTAGCAGCCAAAATGGAAGGGCCTGCTCAGAGCTCTAGGCAGGGAACAGGACACTGGTTGAGTGAAAAAATATTTTCTTTTATTAGTCTTAAATAGTTTACCCTGTAGCTTCATTGCATGTCCCCTAGTCATTCTATGTTCTGATAACATAAACAATCCATCTTCGTTTACCTGTTCCACTCCGTTCATTAATTTATAGACCTCTATCATATCTCCCCTCAGCCATCACTTTTCCAGGTTTAAGAGCCCTAACCTTTTTAGCCTTTCTTCATATGAGTATCCTTCCATTCCCTTTACCATTTTGGTGGCTGTTCTCTGAATCTTTTCTAATAACGCTATATCCTTTTTAAGATACGGCGACCAGAATTGCACACAATATTCAAGGTGCAGTCTCACCATGGACCGATATAGAGGCATTATAATATCTTTTGTTTTATTTTCCATTCCTTTCCTTATGATATCTAGCATTCTATTTGCTCTCTTGGCCGCCGCTGCACACTGGGCCGAGGGTTTTAACATGTTATCCACAATGACGCCTAAATCTTTTTCCTGGGTGGTGGTTCCCAATGTGGAACCTTGCATCGTGTAACCATAGTTTGGGTTGTTCTTCCCTAGGTGCATAACTTTGCACTTGTCCACATTAAATTTCATCTGCCACTTTGATGTCCAGTCTTCCAATTTATCAAGATCCTCTTGCAATTTTCCACAATCCTCTTGGGTTTTAACAACTTTAAATAGTTTTGTGTCATCTGCAAATTTGATAACCTCACTCGTTATTCCCCTTTCCAGGTCATTTATGAATATGTCAAAAAGCAGCGGACCCAGCACAGATCCCTGGGGTAAACCACTATTCACCTTTCTCCATTGGGAAAATTGGCCATTTAGCCCTACCCTCTGCTTTCTATCTTTTAACCAGTTCCTGATCCACAATAGTACACTGCCTCCTATCCCATGACTCTTTAGTTTTGCCAAAAGTCTCTGATGAGGGACCTTGTCAAAGGCTTTCTGAAAGTCCAGATACACTGTATCAAATGACTCACCTTTGTCCACCTGTTTATTCGCACCTTCAAAAAAACATAACAGATTAGTAAGACAAGATCTTCCTTGTCTAAAGCCATGTTGGCTATCTCCCATTAGGCCATGACTATCTACATGCTGAGTAATTTTGTTCTTTATGATGGTTTCTACAATTTTTCCTGGTACTGACGTCAGGCTCACTGGTCTGTAGTTTCCTGGATCACCCCTGGAACCATTTTTAAAAATTGGCGTTACATTGGCGATCCGCCAATCTTCAGGTATTACAGATGATTTTAATGAAAATTCACAAATTACTAATAACAGGTCTGCAATCTCATATTTCAGTTCTTTCAACACCCTTGGATGTATACCATCCAGCCCAGGTGATTTGCTACTCTTCAGTTTATCTAAGAGTTGTAAGACATCTTCCCAATGTATCGATATTTCCTTTAATTCTTCCGCACCTTTAAATACCACTTCACTTATGGTATTTCTGAACATGGAGCAGTTTCTAAAATACATATCAATATGCAGTAGGAGAAACCATTTTACAAATGTACATGTGAGAAAATGTGACGGAGGAAAACTGCCAATATACGTGGGCACGTGGCAGCATTTCACAGCTTGCATGTGTAAATGTCGCAGCTACGCGTGCAGATGAGCCATGCTGTAAACACAAATGTGAAGCTACTGCTATGGAACTGTAGAGGCCTCTATTTTTATCTAAATACAATTTGGAGTGAGGAATAAACCAGGGGGGATTAAAGGGGATAACCCCCCTCCCTTCTATGATAGACGGAACAAAATGAGCACTTTAAAAAAAATAGCTAGTTCTTAGTTTTTTTTTAACATTTATATTTATTGAGTTTTTCCTGACAATACAATCATCAGAATAAAGAACCATAGAAACAAAATATAACAACAATAATTAACAATACAAGAATCCCTGCATAAAGCGTAGTTACTCACCTGTAACAGGTGTTCTCCAGGAGCAGCAGGAATCAGTCCTCACTTATGGGTGACGTCGGCGCCGACGGAGCCCTCGCGGAGCAATTTTCCCCAGCTTTCAAAGAAAGCCTTTGGGAATTGCAGCGCGCATGCGCGGCGTCTTCCCGCCCGAGGGTGCCATCTTAGCCAGTCAGATGACATAGCTAAAAAAGACAGCATAAAATTATTTGCAAAAAACATAAGCAGACGATTGCAACTCCAAGGGGAGGAGGGAGGGTAGTGAGGACTGATTCCTGCTGCTCCTGGAGAACACCTGTTACAGGTGAGTAACTACGCTTTCTCCAGGACCAAGCAGGAAGTCAGTCCTCACTTATGGGACTCCCAAGCTCAAGGCTACCGGAGACCCTAAGCACAAAAATGAGCTCCCTCTAGCTCAGCAGCACAGAAGGATAGAATCTTCGCTGAATTATCACCCACCGGTAGCCCACATCCGGGATGGAGGGTAGGAGTTGCTCAGACCTCAAAGAGATTACGGAGGACTGCCTGTCCGAAAGCACTGTCCCTACGGGACTCCCTCTCGAGACAGTAATGGACTGCAAAAGTCTGGCTCGAAGACCAAGTAGCGGCCCGGCAGATGTCTGCCAGCGGAACAGAGCGGAGGTAAGCCACTGACGTGGCCTTTGCTCGAACGCAATGAGCCGTGACTCGACTTTCTAAGGAGAGTCCGGCTGCCCCATAAGCCCAAGAGATACAGTCCGCAACCCAGATGGACAGAGTACGCTTGGAGACCGGGAGCCCCAATTTATTGGGGTCAAAAGATACAAAAAGCTGAGCAGCTTTACGGTGCTCCCGCGTACGGTCAAGGTAGAAGTTAAATGCCCTTCTACAGTCCAGGGTATGGAGGACCGTCTCAGCTCGGCAGGAGTGGGGTCTGGGAAAGAAGGTTGGAAGTACCACCTCCTGATTGATGTGAAAAGGGGAGACCACTTTAGGCAGAAATTTTGGGTGAGTCCGTAGGACTACCCTATTCTTGTAGAACCTAGTGTAAGGGGGATCAGACACGAGGGCCTGCAATTCACTTACGCGTCTGGCGGAAGTGAGGGCTATCAAGAACAGTGTTTTCCAAGACAGAAAACGGAGAGAACAGGTAGCCATAGGTTCAAAAGGCAGACAGGTGATCCGCTGCAAAACCACATTCAGGTCCCAGTCAGGCGCTGGCGGGCGCAGAGGTGGTTTAAGTAGAAGGAGACCTCGGAGAAACCTCGCTACAAGAGGGTCATTGGAGAGAGGTCTGCCGTCCACCGGCACATGATGTGCTGAAAGAGCACTGAGGTGAACTTTGACGGAGTTGGACTTAAGTCCCAGATTAGAGAGGTGGAGCAAGTACTGCAAGATCACCGACACCGGGCAGGAGAAGGGATCCTGAGACTGTTGGGTACACCCGACTGCAAAGCGACGCCATTTAAGGGCGTAGCATTTGCGGGTAGAAGGCCGTCGCGAAGCCAAGACGACCTCCTCCACCTCCGCCGGCAGGAGAAGGGGAGCAAGGACTACCCTCTCAGCAGCCAGGCCATGAGGTTGAGAGACCTGAGGTTGGGGTGCAGGAGGGACCCCTGATCCTGAGTGAGGAGATCCGGTTGCACCCCCAGAGGGATTGGATCCTCCACCGCCAGTTGCAGCAGGAGCGGAAACCACGGCTGCCTGGGCCAGCGAGGGGCCACCAGGATCATGAAGGCTTTGTCTCGGAGAACCTTGAAAAGAGTCCGAGAGACCAGCGGAATGGGAGGGAAAGCGTACAGAAGGCTCCCCGACCACGAGATCAGAAAGGCGTCCGCCGCCCCCCGAAGGGGGTGTGGCCGACGAGAGCAGAAGCGAGGAAGCTGCCGGTTGTGAGGACTGGCAAAGAGATCCACCGTGGGGAGACCCCACTTGAGGAAGAGCTTCTGAACTACCAAGGGATCCAGACGCCACTCGTGCGGCTGGAGGACCCTGCTGAGTTTGTCTGCAAGGCAATTTTCTTGGCCCGGGAGATAAACTGCCTTGAGGAGAATGCCGTGACTGACGGCCCAAGAGCAGAGCCTCTGTGCCTCCCGGCAGAGGAGGAAGGAGCCCGTGCCCCCCTGCTTGTTCACGTAGAACATGGCAACTTGATTGTCCGTCTGGACAAGGACGGACTGTTGGGAAGTCAGGTGGGAGAAGGCCTTGAGAGCCAGGCGGATCGCCCTGAGCTCCAGGAAGTTGATCTGCTGAGCAGACTCCCACGTGTTCCAGAGGCCCTGAGTACGTGCCTCTTGGCAATGTGCTCCCCAGCCCAGGAGGGATGCATCGGTGGTCAGCACCCGGGTCGGCTGAGGTGACTGGAAAGGCATTCCGAATATCAGGTTCGGCTGCCGGAGCCACCACCGGAGAGACGAGACCAGCGGCTCGGAAACGCGCACTAGGTCTGCAAGGCCGCCCGTGGCTTGTCGCCACTGCCGGCGGAGACACCATTGAGCAGACCGCATATTCAGGCGGGCATTGGGGGTCACATGGACGGTGGAAGCCATATGGCCGAGCAGTCTCAGGAAGCGCCTGGCGGAGACCAGGGGCTGGCTGCGAAAGCGGTCGGCTAGGTCCATGAGCCGTTGAGCCCTGTCGAGCGGCAGGTATGCTCGCGCCTGAGGAGTGTGCAGCCTTGCGCCGATGAACTCGAGATCCTGTGAGGGGAGCAAAGTGGACTTTGCGAAGTTTATGACAAAGCCCAAGTGCTGCAGCAGAGTCACCGTGCGGCACGTGGCGTTGGTGACCTCCGGAGCGGACGCTGCTCTGATGAGCCAGTCGTCGAGGTACGGAAAGACATAGAGGCCGTGAAGCCGGAGATGGGCCGCCACGACCGCGAGACATTTTGTGAAGACTCGCGGTGCGGAGGACAGGCCAAAGGGCAGTACTCGGTACTGGTAATGATTTCCTGCCACCACAAACCTTAGGTATTGGCGGTGGCTTGGGTGGATGAGGATGTGCGTGTAGGCATCCTTTAGATCCAAGGAGCATAGCCAATCTCCCTGCTGGAGGTAGGGCAGAAGGATTCCAAGGGTAAGCATTTTGAACTTCTCCCGCACAAGGAACTTGTTGAGGTTGCGCAAGTCCAGGATGGGTCTGAGGCCCCCTGTTCTCTTTGGTATCAGAAAATACCTTGAATAAAAGCCTTGACCTCTCAGGTGGTGTGGCACCGGTTCCACCGCCTGTTCCTGCAGAAGACCTGCTAACTCCTGAAGGAGCAACTCCCTGTGCAGAGGGGGGCGCGGAGGCTCTCCCGGAAAATAGGAGGGAGGGACCTGATGGAAGTGGAGAAGATAGCCTTCTCGCACGACCTGAAGCACCCAGGCATCTGCGGTGATGCTGGACCACCTGTGGGCGAAGTGAACCAGCCGGCCTCCGGTGCTGGGAGGAACCAGCGGGGGGGGGAGAGGCTATGCTTAGCGAGTCAAAAGCCCCCACCCTGCTGAGCAGGGGCTGGTGGTGCAGGCTTGGGGGCTTGCTGCCTACGGGACCCGTTACCCCGTCCCTTGGCCTGCTGGCCCTGTTGGGGAGCTGCAGGGGCCTGATAATGGGGGTATTGTTTGTAGGCAGCCGCCTTCCTCGGGTAAAAGGACTTTTTCCCCGAGCCCTTCTTTTTCTGGGAAGGGGCGGAGGTCTTCCTAGAAAGCCTGGTCCGGGTGAGAGTCTCAGTCTCAATTTGCGCAGCCTTTTCCGCCATGGGCTTGCCAAAGAGGTTTTCGCCTCGGCAGGGGACATCGACCAACTTGTCCTGCACCCAGGGCTCAAGGTCTGACGACTGAAGCCAAGCCTGTCGGCGGGCACCGATGCCGGCTGCGGCCACTCGAGCCGAGGCTTCAAAGCCATCATAGGCTGCTCGGGACATGAACTTTGAGCATTCCCGAATGCCAGTGGACAAGGCTAGGAACCTCCGCAAGGGCTCCTCGGAGAGACCAGCGGAGAATCCGGCTAGCTCTTTAGCCAGATCCCGGAGATACATGCCCATGTATAGCTGGTAAGTCTGGACACGACAAGCGAGCATAGAGCCCTGGAAGCACTTCTTGCCAAGGCCATCCAGGTTACGGGCCTCCCTGCCAGGAGGCACCGAGGAGTGCATCTTCTGGCTCTTAAGACGATGCATGGCCGATTCCACTACCATGGAATGGTGTGGCAGCTGTGCCTTTTGAAAGCCAGGGCTCTTGCGGACTCGATAGATAGAATCGACCCGCTTGCTCAGGACCGGCGAGGAGGCCGGACTCTCCCACATGCGGAAGAGTAGTCGTTCCAGCATAGGAGGAACCGGCACAGTAAAGTGTTCCCTCGCGGGAGAGTCATACTGGAGGGCGTCGAGCTCTTCGGCTCGAGGCTCCTCCTCGGGATCCGCAGGGAAGGCCAAAGCCTTGGCCATATCCCTAACGAAGTCCGAGAACCGGGCATCCTCCGGGGGGGACTGCTTCCGAGGCTCGGACTCCGGTGAGTCCGATGGGACACACCGAGTCCGGAAAGAATCAGGTGACTCTTCCTCCTCAGACTCCCAGACCGACTCCGACGAGGACTCGGTGGGGTCGGCCCAGGCAGGGTGCGGCGCCAGCCGCCCCGACGCCGAGGGAGTCGGCGTCGGCGACCTCGGTCCCGAACGGGAGGCCGAGGGCGACCTCGACCGAGGATCGACTCGAGTTCTCATCGACTCGAGGATCGGCTCGGTCTCCGGGGTCGACTTGGACGTCGACGTCCCGGCGGTCGGGGCAGCGACGCCAGTGAAGCCAGCGAGCAGTGCCCTCTGCTGGTCCATGAAGGCAGACAGTCTGCTCTCCAAGGCCGTCAACCTGAGTCCGAGCTCAGGTGACCCAGCAGTCCCCGACTCGGGCCCCGACGGCGTCGGGCCCGACGTCGGCTGTCGCGGAGGCGAGTCCAGAAGGACCACAGGACTTACCCGGGCAGGCATCTCCGACTCCAGGCGAGGTCGCTTCGGGACGTGTTCCTTCTCCAAGGACCCGGGGCGGCTGTCGGGGCTATGCGACCTGGCCCTCGCGGAGCCAGGAGCGTCCACCGACGCCGCCCTCGCGGGTTTTTCCTTCCGACGATGGTCCCCGGAGGGAGAACCCCGGTCGGAGGAGCTCCGGCGACGGTCCGAGCTGGAGCCTTTTGACACGGAGGCCTCCGACGAGGTCCGGGTACGGCTGGGGTCAGCGAAGATTCTCTCACGCTGATGCCGCCGACTTCTCAACGCCTTTGAGGACAGTTTGCTGCAGGGCCCACAGATCAGTTCCTCATGATCCGGGCCCAGGCAGCGGAGGCAAAAGTCGTGTGTGTCGGTTAGTGACATATTTCGGTCACACCGACCACACCGCTTAAACCCACTGGCAGCCATCGGGGGAAAAAGGGCCCCTGCGAGGTCAAAGGACCGGGCTGCCAGGGAAAACGAAAACGAAAGCTGACTAAGTCAGAAAAACCGAAAAAGGTAAGAGGACTCGAGACCGGCGTCGCGAGTCCGGGCGGGAAAACGATCGGCGTCGAACCGAAAGAAAACAAGGATAAAATAAAGAAGAAAATCAACTTTTTCGCGGGGACAAGACGGGGACGTCTGTAGGGCTCCGCGGAAAAAAGAAGACTGGCTAAGATGGCACCCTCGGGCGGGAAGACGACCGCGCATGCGCGCTGCAATTCCCAAAGGCTTTCTTTGAAAGCTGGGGAAAATTGCTCCGCGAGGGCTCCGTCGGCGCCGACGTCACCCATAAGTGAGGACTGACTTCCTGCTTGGTCCTGGAGAAAGTACTTTAGCCCACATCTCGGGGTATCCAAACCACATTAATAACAACGAAAACCTAACCAGACAGCCCACAAAGGCGAGTCTGGCTAACACAATTCCTCAGCCCTATACCCTCCTATGCTCCCGGGAAGAAAAAAAAACAAAAAAAAGAAATCATCAGCCATAACAAGGAACCACTCATGCCTCCTCCCTGGCAAGAAGCCATTTCTCCAAATCTTAGGAAGACAAAAAGACAAATTTATCCTGCCCCGAAGTAATCAAACATTTACATGGATAGCGTAGGAAAAAGGTAGCACCTAGGGCTAACACTCTAGGCTTATAAACTAGATAAGATTTTCTACGGATTTGAGTCGAACGAGATACGTCTGGAAAAATAGAAACCCTGTCTCCACAGAACAGGGTCTCTTTTCTCCGGAAGTATGCTTTAAGGATGGTTATCTTATCGTTTTCAGAGGATAAAGTAACTAGCAAGGTAGCCCTAGAAGAAATAAAGTCTTGTGTATCCTCCAAAAAGGCTGTCAGATCAAAAGGATGCTGATCTTCCAAAACCGCCAAATCTGCATCAGCATTAGCATTAGGTAAAGCAACTTTAGTAGGAATATAATAACATTTGATAAATGGGAATGTATCAGCATCAGGTAAAAGCAGAACCTCCTTCAGAAATTTCCAAAAAAGGATTAAAGGGGACAACAACGATATACAAGGAAAATTAAGCAAAGATTTTTACATCTAAACAAATTCGCCAAATTTTCTACCTTCTGATGCAAAGCTACATGATCTTTAATTACAGTAGTATAAGATGAGGAAATCAATTGAACCTGAGTATCAACATTTGAGAGACCTGAGGTTAAATTGGCTATTTGCGAATCTAAACACTGAAATCTCACAAGCACATCACTGGTAAAATGGCACAGAGAGGGAACCGTTTCAGTAAGAATTTGCTCAGTCCGCTTAACAACCTGCCAAATATCAAGTAATGAGATCGGAGAAGTTTGAGACTTATCTGCAAGAGGAACTGGCTCCTTCCAAGCAACAGCTTTAGGAAGGTCGCCGGTGTCTGCGAGACTAGGAGATAAGCAGGATACAGCAGGAAGTTCCAAAAATCCCGGAGGAAGAGGAGGGGTACGCTCAACTGAGCTAAGGCTAGCCCCCTCAACGGAGGGAACAGGGAGAACAGTACCTGGTTTTGATGCCACTGGTGTGGAGATCACGTGTTTATCCATTGGGCCTGCTGCAGGCTCCGCAGTGGTAGAAGACTTCTTTTTTCTTTTCCCACCAGGCATATGGATTCACTCAAAAGCCTTCCGCTCCTAATTGGCTCCTAAGGGGCTCACAAGGGGCCAGTTTCTCCCCTTTCGATACGCCCCTTAGGAGACGCCCACAGCAGACGCCAACGGCAGACGCCGTACTATAGGAAGATCACTTTTATCAGGGCCTTGGGTGATGTCAGGGTAGCTGCCCCATGCAAGCCGGCAAACTCCAGGAAACCAGCTGCTCTCAACCCTCCGCGGGAGAATCAAGGTATCAGGTAAAATCCCCAGTTCTTAGTTTTAATAACAATACATCAAGCAAAATACATATACTTGAACAATGAAAGGAATAACACAAAGAAATATTCCAACAATTCAGTAATAAATAATATTAAACAGAATGTATTCAATAATTTTACACTATACACTAATAGCCCTCGAGAATGGACAGGGGGATCCTGGAAGGAGGCTTGGTCACATATCTTATATGTTTAACATAAAGTAATAATATTATCCTAAAGGAAAAAGCAAGCCCCATGGCCCGAAAAACATATTTTCAAAAATTAAGCGTTAAATATAACAAAATGGGAAATACATCCAAAAGTCAATCGCTGTTTGGGAAAAAATTTTTTTTTGTTATCTTAACTGTATCAAACTTCTACCGGATGGTCTCAGAACTCTAGAGCTTCTATCCTGAAGACTCAAAGGTCAAACTGAAAGGGACAGAAACCAGATAACATCAACGACCTCCATCGGTAGTTAGCAGTGATCAAGTTAAATAACCTGCTCTATGTAAAATAGTATAGCTCTTTTTTCGTTTTTTATATATATCTTTTTTTTGATCGTTACACTTGAGCAGATATAGAGCATTCTTCTTAATACTGCTAGAAACACAGCACTCCCAAACAAATTCTTAAACTGATCCACACTCCACAAACATCCCGACGCCTCCCCCCAGCGCCTTCGGAGCGTTTCTCCTCAAAGGGTTCTTCAGGGGATTTATTCAAGGAATATATTGGGATCACAAAAACCGCTGCCCACGTCAAGCCTCACAGAACCTTATCCGCTTCCAATCCTTCACCATTCATTGAAAGCCTAAACATTATATTTAACGCTTAATTTTTGAAAGTTTTGTACAGCGTTTACGAGCTGACCAATAGATACGTGTGTTCCCGAAAAATATATTAGCATCCTAGAGGGAACTGATCTTAAGCCAATGCGACTGTGACCACCATTGAACTTGCAGCCTTACGACAATCCAGAAAAGAACATAATTGCTTAGGATCATAGAAGACATACCTAAGAGAAGAGGATTTAATCCAACATTTACATGGAAAGCTAAGCATAAAGGAATGACCTAATGAAACAACGTCAGGATGCTTTGAAAGGAACTGTCACATGTTAGACTGAGCCTTAAAGGAATTATCTGGGAAAACCCAGACGTTTTGTCCATAGAAAAGCTTCTCTCTGTTCAAAAATAAAGCTTGAGTCCAAGCCCTGTCTGGTTCAAGTACATAGGTGACCAACAGTGTAACTTTCTGAACCCTCTCAACAGTTGACGATTTAGTGTGTCAAGAGAAGCCACCATCAGAAGCCAGACTGCTAGGCTGTTTCTTAGAGGGAAGATAATAAACCTTGGAGGTAGGGGGTAAAGCATTATCTGGCATCCTCAGAATATTCAGCAAATATCTTTTAAAAGGTTCAGCAGGAAAGGTGACAGCAGACTTAGGAAAATTCACGAATTGTTAGTTCAATTTTTTAAAGAAATTCTCTAATTTTTCCAACTTAACATGAATTACAGAGCTGTCCCAGATAAAGGGCACACTCTGCATATGCAAAGATTGTACCCGCGAAGACAAAGTTTCCACCGTAGCACTAGTCCGAGAGCAGGCTTCCTCTTGTACTTCAATTCTATTCTGAAGTGCCTGGGTTGCCCCTTCGACAACATTCAAACAGCTGGATGACGATTTCTCCAAAGAAACAATTGCAGTCCAAATCACATCAAGCATTACCACTGGAGGTTTCACCAGGACGCTAGTACCCAGCAGGGGGATGGGGGCTTTCCTCTGGCCGTAATGCTGACAGATCTTCCAGGTCCAGCTCCACTCCAGACACCATAGGGCTCACACTCGCACCAGTCACAGATAAAGGAAACTCCCCTTGGGATTCCCAGCAATCCTGGACCTGTCAGCTTCCCCGATGTTGGCAATACTCCCCTGGACCCGGGCAGGGAGGGGGGGGGGCGGAGCAACACAGTTTCTTGCAGCGGGAGAAGCAGTCTCAGAGGGACACATTGCTCCAGGCTGAAGCTGAAAGGACTCATTGCTGCAGCATTAACCCCAGCAGAATCTTTCATAGCTCCAGGGGTTGGTAATAGGGTAATGGGCTGCTTCACTGGCGAAGGTCCAACCTCAGGATAAGTTTCAATCTTCTCCTTTTTTTTTCCCCATAGGCAAAGTCCCTGATAGAAACCGAGAAGCTTGAGCCTAGCAGGGGCGGCCCAAGGGGGTGTTGGGGCCATGTGTGGAGACTCATTGTGGTGGTCTCATTTGCATAAGGGATTCATTTGCATAAATATTTGTATAACGTTAACATGCGCTAACTTTTAGTAAACATGCCTTTTAATGAGTGTTTGGATAAAGAAGGACTACCAGATTTCTATATTACACTACTCCAGTGCCAACCACCAGGCACATTAGGAAGTACTATAAACACTGCCCATTTAGAACCCATAGCAAACCCACCTTATCATAACAACACTATCAGGACTCACAAAGCATCATATCCTACCTATCAAAAGGCAAGACTGCAAATATTAAACTAATACATCTCAGGGAATACCAATACATCTCCTATTGGGGAAAGAGAACAAGTGGCACTGTCAAATAGAAACTACATGAACAGAATACCTCTGCTCGGTTACACATGCAGAACACAGACCGTCACCAAACAAAGAACAGGGGATCATAATTTATAAATAGGAAGACAATAATTAAATTGGGAATCCCAAAAGCCAAACTTGGAATGTACAACAACACTGGAGAAATACAACTATAAATTAATTTCCTCTTGTACTAAACAAAATGCAAAGACATTAGCGATGCACATTTCCCAGAGCTGACATATTCCAGTTAATAAATTCAAAATTTAAAGTATTTTTCTATCTTTTGTTGTTTGGGCACTTTATTTTTCATTTGCAGTTGCTCCAGCCACTTTCTTCTGGTTTCTTCGTGTCTTCTGCTAACTCTCCATTGTCTGCTGTCCGTTTGTCCCTTTTTCTCTCTTCTAGTTTTTTTCCATTCTCTCTCTACATCTGCTTTAACATACTGATCTTTCCCTTTGTGCTCTTTCCTCCATTTCTTTCTTTATTCCTTTTTCATCCACCCAAATTTCACCCTTCCATCCTCAATCCCCTCTTACTCTCCCAATACCCGGCCAATCGTAGATTTTTCTTCCCTCCCATACTTCCCTTCCCTTCCATCCTCACTCCCCCAGCCCGATGCCCTTCTAGTCTTCCCCCAACATCAGCTCTTTTCTAGTTCCAGCCCCACCCAGCATCCGCTTCTTTCTAGTCCCATTCTCCCATCCCCTGCATCATCCCATTTCCAGTCCTAGCCCCCATCAGCCATTTCTAGTTTTATTCTAGCTCCCCATCAGCACTTTCCAGTTCAAGCCCTCCTCCGCCATTTCCAGTCCTATTCTAGCCCATCAGCCCATTTCCAGTCTTAGCCCTGCCATCAACCCATTTCCAGTCCAAGCCCCCCCAATCATTCCATTTCCAGTCCTAGCCCCCCATCAGCCCATTTCCAGTCCTAGCCCCTTCAGCCATTTCTAGTCTTATCCTAGCCCCCCATCAGCCCATTTCAAGTCTTAGCCCCCCATCAGCCCATTTCCAGTCGTACCCCCTCATCAGCCATTTTGAGTCTTATCCTAGCCCCCCATCAGCCCATTTCCAGTCCTAGCCCCATCCCCAATCAGTCCATTTCCAGTTCTACCCTCCCACAATCAGTCTTTTTCCAGTCCTACCCCCCTACAACCATTTCCAGTCCTAGCCCCCCATCAGTCATTTCCAGTCCTATCCTAGCCCCCAATCAGCCCATTTCAAGTCCTAGACCCCCCATCAGCCCATTTCCAATCTAAGCCCCCCAATCAGCCCATTTCCTGTCTTAGCCCTCCATCAGCCATTTCCAGTACAAGCCCCCCCATGTCCATTTCCAGTCCTAGCCTCTCCATTAGCCATTTCCAGTCCTATCCTAGGTTCTCCCATCAGTCCATTTCAAATCCTAGCCCCACCCCAATCAGCCCATTTCCAGTCCTAGTCCCACAGCCATTTCCAGTCCTAGCCCCTCTCTCAACCTATTTCTAGTCCTATCCTAGCCCCCGCCCAGAGAGCTCCATGCCTGTCTGACCATCTTCAGAGCGAGTTGGGGACACCCGAAGCCCCGACTCACCTCTACACAGCTGCGAGAGTGAAGAGCAGCATATTCCTTCTCTCTGGCAGCGATGTTCTCGTGAAGCGCGCTGAGTGCCGGGAAAGGTTATAGGGCATTTCCTGTTTCACGGCACTCAGCACACTTCATGAGAACACAGCTTCCAGAGAGAAGGAACATGCCGTTCTTCACTCTGGTGCTGTGCAGAGGTGAGCAGGGGCCTCGGGCCTCCCTGGCTCCCTCTGAAGCTGGCCCTTTAAACCGAACACCATGTGTAGAATGAGGTTCACATGGGGCGCCCTGAAGTGCAGGACACTGTGTGAAAAACATTCTCACACAATGGACAGGCCGGCCCTGGAGCCTATTAACAAGCAGACCAGCCGGAACGGGCTAACCTGTGGCCGCCATCTTATGAGCACTTTTTAAAAACCTGCATGTGACAGGGAGCAGGTGTACGTCATAATGTGCTGTTTCAGTCATGACGTGCATTTCCTATCTGAAATGGAGAATACATGTGTAGATATTTGACCTGTCCTGGCCACTCTCTAGCCACACCACTGATATGCCCCCATGAAACTTACACACAATCAGGACATCCACGTGCAAATTGAACCCTTTCTAGGATGGCTATTTAGACTTGGTAGTATCAAATTTTTAGAAGCACTGCACTATTTTTTGTTCTTTTGCCTCTCTAGCAATAACATTTGCATACAATTACAAGTTATTAGTTGTTTCACATTATATTACTAATATATAAGGTCTCCAGCAGTGTTGTTCTGAGGTTTTAACTGGCAAGAGTTCAGTCCATAGAAAATACTGACAGAAATAATGATTTGACACTGGGGGTTTTCTTCTTTTAGGTACACACTCCTTGGAGCAGCCAGCGCGAAACACTGTTGGAGGACTGAATATCCACATGACAAATTAAATTTAACATGGACAAATGCAAAGTGATGCACATAGGGAAGAATAACCCAAATTATAGTTACATGATGCTAGGTTCCACATTAGGAATCACCATTGAGGAAAAAGATCTAGGAGTCATCATGGAAAATACATAAATCTTCTGTTTAGGGTGCAGTGATGGCCAAAAAGGCAAACAGAATGTTAGGAGTTAATAGAAAAGGAATAGAAAATAACACAAAAGAACAAAGGACATCAAAATGCCTCTGTGTCATTCCATAGTGCAATCTCAAAAAAGAGGAAAGGTACAGGGAAGGGCAACCAAAATGATAAAGGGAATGGAACAACTCTCCTATAAGGAAATGCTAAAAAGGTTAGAGTCTTCATCTTGGAGAAGAGAAGGCTGGGGGGGAATATAAAATTCTGAGGTCTATAAAATCCTGACTGGAGTGGAATGGGTAAACGCAAATCAATTGTTTTTAGTGTAGCTGGGTTTAAAAAAGGTTTGAATAAATTCCTGGGAAAAAGCCAATAGACTGTTATTAATGGAGATCTGGGGAAAAAATGCTTATTGCTGAGGGTAAGTAGCATAGAAATCTAGTCAGATACTTGTGATCTGGATTGGCTACTGATGGAAACAGGATACTGGGCTTGATGGGCCTGTCTACAGGAGGATAGATTTCACTGTCAGTCACTGGTCAGAGGGTGTCTCCTACCTGACTTTTGAAGGGAAGGATAAAAGACCCTGTATCTAGGGGTCAATCATCTTGTACCTTCCACAGGAGTCTCGGGAAGGAGGAGGAGCTGCAGGAGCTCAAGGGGGATCAGGCACAGTTTAGGAGGTAGCCTCTTGATGGCCGGCTAGGTCATCCAATACAGGGTGTGCTGTTACTCTTAAGCTAGGTAAGCTTGAACTCACAGCTGATGCTGAGCTGAAGTAGAGGAAATGGAGATTGGAAACATGGAAGAGATCCAGAAGAGTCTGTAGCCTGAAGGAGCAGCAAGGAATGGTTTTCCTCAGTGAGGGGAGTGGGACCATCATATTGCATCCCATTTCTACTCAAGAATCCCAAAGCTGAGGTGCCAGCAACTGATCACCCTAGTGCATCCCAAACACCCGGTCTAGGGAATGTTTTGAGATGTTTGCTGTCTTTGGATTTTTGCACCTTTATTTTCATAGGGATGAGAGTAATGATCCCTAAAATGTTTGATATTTCCAATTAGGAGATATTTTGCTAGAGGAGTTTGACTTTTGTACAAATGTTCACAGCGCAAGCCACTGATAGTGCCTGCTGAGGGTACAGAGAGATGGGAGGTTGCACTTTTCCACTTTGGAGTAAGGGGAAGAGAGAAGATGAGAGACCTAGAAGAAATGCTTCATGTCTAAGGACTTGAGCTAATGATTCTTTGGCGTGCTGAGTGATTTTACCAACTTTAGTTTTTCTTATTTGCTTTTGTCTTGTTTTCTTTATGTTTATTATGTAATTCGTTTAACCGCCTTTCTGAAATCAAAGTGATTTACAAAATAAAAATCCTATTAAAATAGAAATAAAAGAAGACCACCATATCAAAGTAAAGAGAGATAACAGTCAAAAGCAAAGAGAACAGAGAGGTTATTTCCGCAGACATGCGCTATACAATTGATAAGTCATAGTAACAGTAGTAGACGCCCAGGCACAGCAGCCAGGAGTCACACCTCGGTCTCAAATGCCAAAGAGAATAGAAGGGTTTTAAGTGCCACACAAAATTTCTTATGAGAGGATTCACTACATTGGAAGGGGGAGGGGAGGGGTAGCAAATTATTCCACAGATTGGGAACTCTAAAGAAGAAAGGCACACCTTGTAGATTCCAACTTAGAGCGATGTGTAGAAGGCACAGCCAGGCGATCTATGTGAATGGAATGCAAATGAAGGGCTCAAGATGGGGGGTGACCAGAGATGAAAGATAGATGGGGATGCCAGTGTAAAAACTCTTATCCGTAAGACATCAAATGTTAAACTGAATACGGGATCTGATTGGCAACCACTGATGCTGGATCAAAGGTGGGGTTACACGGTCATCATGTCATACCAGTGAGAGGATGCGAGTAACAGTGTTTTGATCTCCCTGTAATCATTTCAGCTCAGTAGAGCAGAGGCCTGCATATGCTGAGTTTCAGTAATCAAACTGAGGTGTGAGGAAAGTATCTATGAAACCGTGTTGTGCAGAGGTGTCAAGGAAAAGCTGAATTCTGTAGAACTGGTACAGATCAGCAAAGATGGGTTCAACCACTGCAGAAACCTGCTTTTCTAAGGTGAATTCCGAATCCAGAATAACGCCTAGGTACTTGAAACCATCAATAAGAATAGCAGCAGAACCTACAAGACCAGGTGAAAGAGAGGGCCAAACTGAGTGACCACTAAATCAAGTAGCAGTCGTTTTTGCCGGATTTAGCTTGAGATGGTTGTGAATAGCCAGTGTACTGTAGATACCTGTGTAAGACAATGATTCTTGCAGGATATTGTAGATTGGGAGCTGATGGATCCATGTAATTAAGTAGGAAAATATTATCCGCATAGAAATATGTACAAATACCTAAATCTTGTATCAAGTAAGCTAATGGACTTAAGAAAATATTAAACAAAAATGGAGACAGCATGGATAGCAGGGTGTAGGATGCTGATTATTGAGAACCAGTGATAAGCTAAAATGATCGTTGAAACAAAAAAGATGAAAGTTCCCAGAGACCAATATCATGCAAATGAGAAGGAAGAAGGCCTTGTAGATATTTGATTTTTGGGGATCACCAATAAATGTGTTTTATGCGCTAGTACCTTTGATGTCCCCATGCATTTTTGTACAATTTTTGCATTTTATTTACTTCACCTTAGGCAATGAGACTTTGGGGCATGTCTATTAAACCATCATAAATCAAAAGCCCCTGCATTATCTGCAGGGAGCATTCCCGAGTTAGCCCCTGCAGATACCGTGGTGGTTTAGGATTTCCCACGGAGACCCATGTTATCTGCCTCGGTACCCACAGTAAATTCAAGGGGAGAGATGATAGCGATCTGGTGCACAGAGCTGTCAGTAGCTCTGTTGCCAGATCACTACCACAGCCCCCTCAAATGCAGCGATCAGGCTTCCCCCAACCGTATTGTTGGTACTGCGGTATAATGATCCATGGCATTGACAATATGAATCAAGAATGACCTGACCCCCTGGGTAATTCCTATTGAAAACTGCCCAGGGTGGGGGGGGGGGGGGGGAAGGATTGCTGCACCCTCTGGCCAAACTAAGACCCTGGCTATGCAGCTGGATAAATCCCCCTATTTCCCAAACCCCCCTCCAATCCAGTAAAAAAATGTCCCGCCTAGTCAGTAGGTGCTCCCCCTTCCTCCCTCCTCTATTAAAGTAACTACCTGGCTCACCAGCCAGCAAAAGGGAGGGCCCGTGGCCACCCAACTCCCCTGATCCCCTCCCAGGACCTATCTTCATCCTTGCTGGTCCACTGGCAAGAGGGAACAGGAACGGTCCTCCCTGCTCCTGCCCCATCATTTGACTATTCCAAAATAGCCATGATCACAGACTGCATGTTTTGAAAGAATATTTCAATAATATATGTTTCTTTTGGAGTATAAGGTTCCTTTTGATTCACCTGATGCAGAGCTCAAAAAATGGATATATGAGCTCGAAATGGGGCCCTCGTCGGCTTTGCGGTTACCTTTTTGTTGGCTCCTTGAGAGTTTTACAAAATAAGTGATTTTAACTTTTGTTAAGATTTTTGTTAATTTATCTGTCTCCTTGCCTTAAAAATATAGGGTCTGATTTTTGAAAGCCTTTACACAGGTAACTTCCCTAGTCACCCGTGCAAAGGCCTTATCTGGGATTTTTGAAGGGCACCTACATGGGTAGTGCCCTTCAAAAATCCTGGATATGTCCCTAACGTGCCCAGATGCTATCTGCATAGCATTGGGGCATGTTGAGGGTGTTCCGGGGCAGAGTGGAGGCAGGCCATGGCGCTACCCATGTAGCACAGATTTTCGATGCTACACGGTTAGTGCTCTGCGCCTTAAAGATAAACGTGAGAAAACCTTGCCTATCTTAAGACGCTGGGGCTGACCATGTAGCATCGAAAATTGGTGTTACACGGATAGCTCCTGTGGCTACCTGGCTGTGCGGCGACACCCGGATTTTCGATGCCAGGACCGCATATGGCCCCGGCGTGGAATATCTGGGTTGGGCGGGCTATGAGCTAACGCAGTGCATAGCACCGTCCAACTGAGATTCAAGCCCATAATAAAAAGGAAAGCTTGCCGCTTGGGAGTGCTTTCCTTCCCTTGACACATGGTCCGACAAAAAGAAAAAGGAAAGAAAGAAAATAAGAAAATGAACAAGATCTGCTCTTTTCCCCTCAACCTTTCATTAGTTGCAGATTTGTGGTGGTTGATTTGTTGGGCTTCTTTTCCTAATGGTTCATACTAGGGGGCAGCACTGTGATATCACAGCCATCTCGACTAATACTACTGAGGAGGTCAGGCGCACTCTTCTTCTCTCCCCTCTGTTAAAGTAACTACCTGGCTAGTCAGCTGGAAAGAGGGACTATGTGGCACCCCCAGCCCCCCATTGCTCCACTGGCAAGATGGGTTAGGAGCAGTCCTCCTTGCTCCTGCCCTCCTCAATAGTACTAACTAATATGGCCATGAACTAGCGTGAGACTAGAGGGCAGCACCCTGTGATCATGGCCATTTTGGAAAGGCCTGATGACAGGGGCAGGAGCAGGAAGGACTGCTCTCTTCTCTCCTGCCCTTTCTTGCCCCTAGAAGAAGGTGGGATCTAGGGGAGAGGGGGCACCATGGGGTCTCCCCCTTTGTTGGCTGCCTAGCACAGGGATGGTGAACTCCAGTCCTGGAGTGCCACAATCCAGCCTGGTTTTCAAGATGCCCCTAATGAGTATTCATGAGATATATTTGCATACAGTGGGAGGCAGTGGATGTAAATATATCTCATTTATTTAACAAATTCAGCCTTATTATTCAACCTCTTCCTGCAATCATTATGTAACATAATCAAGTCTTTCAACATCCTCTACTACATAAATGCAGATGATGTAATGATATACACACCTATTAGCACAACAAGCATCAACATCACACCCATAACAAGCTGCTTTTCCAAACTCTGAAATTGGCTCACAAGTCAGAACCCGAACATAAATCGTAAGAAGACCTAGGCTGTTTTTATCACTAGAGGCACTACCTTCATGCTGCCACCTGCCATACCTATCGACGGAACACATATTCAAGTAAAACAAAGCATCTGGTACCTTGGAGTTACCCTGGACCAATACCTTACTTTCAAAACACACATATGAAACATAACACAGAGCATATACTTTAAGCTAAAATTCATCAAGAATCTCAAGCCACGCCTATCAGAACATGACTTCCGCACTCTCCTCCAAGCAACTATATTCCCCCACTTCAATTACTGTAATATCATCTTCCAGGGTATACCAAACTCAACCATCCACCTTTTCCAACTTGCACTGAACACGGCTGCAAGAATCCTCCTCAGTGCAAAATGGTCAGAGCACATCACTCCTTTCCTCAAGCAATTACATTAGCTCCCCATAAAAGAATGTATAAAATTCAAATCCATCCTCATAACATTCAAAATCCTCAATGACTCTGCACCACCACACCTACAAACTCTGATCAAGATCACACCTGACAACAGATGGCGACAATCCAGTTCAAGGAACACACTACAGACATTACTACATCTAAGAGAGCATTCTCTCTCTATGCACCGCTCCTACGGAACTCTATCCCAGAAAGCCTAAGAACTACAACCGATGCAGCCTCCTTCTGAAAATGTCTTTCTTTCTTCATTTGCAAAGTTTTTATATACCGCCCCTTCCTAAGATCAAGGGAGGATTACACAGAACTCAATAGTATACCCCCCCCTGTTATATGTTCCACCGCTTTGACCCGGTGAAACGCGGGATATAAATACAGATAAATAAAATAAAAATAAATAAATAAAATAAATAAACATTGGTGGGTTTACATTAAACCGGGAATGAGAGGGTAAAACATGGATAGAATTATTTACATTTAAAACTATATACAAATTTAACTATTTACAGAGTTGATTTACAGAACTATTTACAGAGTTGATTTTGCCTTGTGGTTGGTAGGGAGAAAAGCCCTTAAAACCCATATCTTCAGAGAATGCTACCCTCTAACATAACCTTGATCTGTTCCCTCCTCTCCCCTCAAACTTCCCACTCCTAACCCCCCCCCCATCTCCTTTGCCTCACATCAAAGCTGTATATTGTATATATATATATTGTATAGAGTTTAACCACAATTATATATCTCAAAGTGAACCCAAATTGACTCCCCTGTTCATTGTAAATATTCTGTTTCAATGTAAATCGCTTTGACTGAAGCATAAAACAGTATAAAAAAAGCTGTTAAATAAACAACAATAAATATACTGTTTTTCTACAAGTCATGAATATTCATTAGGTACATCCTGAAAACCAGGCTGGATTGTGGCACTGCAGGACTGGAGTTTGGCATCCCTGGCCTAGCAGGCAGCTACTTTAACAGAGGAGGAAGGAGGGAGGCCACAACTGACTAGCCGGGGCTTCTTTCATTGGATCGGGGGGTTTATTCGACTGCCTACCTGGGATCTTAGCATGACTGAAGGGTGCACTGATTCCCTCAGATAGTTCCTGATCGGGAGCTATCCATGGGGTATTGGTGCTGCAGGGGGGCCAGATCATTCTTGATTCATATTGTTGGTGCCATGGATTGCAGCACTGACAGTATTGTTGAGGGGGGGGGGGGCATATCCTATCGCTGCTTTGGAGGCCTGATTGCATCCAGGGCAGACTGTTGCTGCTGCAGCCGATCTGCTGCATTCTCAGGCCTTCAGGAAGATACTGCCACCTCTTGAAGTGGCATTATCTGCCACAGCAATTGGTCCAGATTTTGGCAACTATCATGTGAAAACTTATCGCAAGGTGGCTACCAATCATTACCACCCCCACTCCGATCCCGCCCTTAAAGCCCTGCACTACAAGAAAGTGTAGTTACTCACCTGTAACAGGTGTTCTCCAGGGACAACAGGAATTAATCCTCACATATGGGTGACGTGTTTTATTCTGTACTCTCAAGTACCATTGAGTATATGTCCATTTCAACTCATCTGTTGATAAGTGGTCACAGTCCCCTGAAGAAGGCCGGTGTGGCTGAAACACGTGTAGGGATGACCCCCTCAATAAACTTTGTTCCTTCCAAGGGTTCCTTGTTGCCTGCTTTCTTTGTGTGCATAGAAACTTATATACAGTGAAAGACTGCAGTTAGGGAATTGCTCAATTCAACTTCCCCACCTTCAAAACTTACATCCTACACAACTACAGAGTTGCAAAGTTACCCAGTTCCAGGAGTGAGATTTGTTTGCCAGTTATGGTTTTAAATTTGCATTGCAATGCAGTATGGTATTTGAAGTCCCTGATTTTGCCCATTGGAATCAGTGCTGTAGGTCCTATGATACATCAGAATGAGATTGTCAGAAACTGATTACTGGCTTCAACATCTCACTCCTGGGCTGGATAACTTGGCAACTCTGCAACTATCCTGTCCCACCACATACTGTCCCCACAACAAAAAACAACCTCAAAATCCTACAAATTGCCCCACTCCCAAAAACTATACTTCTGCAACTGCAACACCATACGGCAAATAGCTCCACCCCAATAAACAACCTCCTTCAAATGCCCCATTGTCTAAAAATACCTCCTTACAACTGTCCCACCACCCCACAAACTGCCTCACTCTAAAATCCTACCCCCTGCAATTCCCCTACCATTTTACAAACTGCCCTTACTCCCAAACAATACCCCTCGCAAATGCCCCACCCCAAAAACTACAACACACAACTGCCCCACCAAATTGCAGCCTATCCCTACCCCTAAAAAATGCTCCTTCGCAACTGTCCTATCACCCCCTAAAACTACCTCTCCAACTGCTTTGCCCTCCTGCAAATTACCATCACCTCCAAAAAATATCCCATAACATTCTCATCACCTCGCCAACTGCCCCGACATCTGCACTATCACAGCATAAACTGCCCCACTCCCAAAATCTACTGACCCACAATTGCCCCATCTACAATTACTACCTCCTCATAAATGCTCCACCAATCTGTATACTTCCCCTACCCTTGAAAAACACTCCCTCGCAAATACAATGCCAAACCACAAAATAAGGTGGCACTGAGGGCACCCTTGCAGCCAAGTGGCACCAAACCGAAACTATAGTCAGCAGAACTCATGCCATCCTTTGGACTTTTCACACACATTGCAGCATATGTGGATGTACTCATAAGCCTGAATTTCAGACGGTGAAAACAAATCAGAAACCATTGCTGTTTGGGCCAAAATATGAATGCTTTTGCTCAATCAGTTCACTATTCCTGCGGAGACGAATCAGATATAGAAACACAGAAACATAGAAAACAGCAGCAGATAAAGACCACAGGGCCTGTCCATAAGAAATATTAAGTTCTACAATCTCTTCCTCAGATATCCTCTGTATTCATCCTGTGCTTTTTTAAAATATTCAAATATATAAGGGAAAGTGTGATGCCTGGGATTGGGGGCGTTCAAAGATGGCAGATGCAGGCTGTTGAGCGGAGTTTTGAATGGGGAAACACAAGGAGAAGCCCAAGACGAAAGCTCCCTCGCAGCCGTGGGCCTTCTCCCGCTGCAGCTTCTATTAAGCCTAATATGCTAAGGCATGTAAGGTGTCTCCGGAGAGCAACAACCATTAAAGTCTTTGACTGAAGCAAGATGCTCCGGTCTGCCTTCTGGCTCAGACATCTCTTTCAGCCCGGAGCTACAGGACCCCCCTGCACAGCTGCAGGCTTCTCTGGCATTCTCAGCCCAGAATGGTGAGCTGAGCACCGAAGTAGCATTTGATTCACTACCTCGAGGGGGAGGGGCCGTGTTTGCCAATATGGGAACAACCTATCTAGTCAAGTGTGCAGCTGCTGGATCAACAGAGGGGAAATTGGAGCAGAACATGGCTGTGTTGGGGTCTGAAATCAAGGATTCTATTTTTTTTTCTTTTGCGAAGCCCCGGTCTCACGCCAGGTCAGTCAGTGGAAACTGTGTCCCTGGCTGGCTTTTTTCTTAAGCGTCTAGAAGTGTTTTCCTTGGACATTATTTGGCAAGCGATCTCTGATTTGGGCAAGGTCCTGATACTGAACATTGACACTCATTCTGTTAATCACCTGGACCGGATGGTATACATCCAAGGGTGTTGAAAGAACTGAAATATGAGATTGCAGACCTACTATTAATAATCTGTGAACTATCATTAAAATCATCTGTAATACCTGAAGATTGGAGGATGGCCAATGTAACGCCAATTTTTAAAAAGGGTTCCAGGGATGATCCGGGAAACTACAGACCTATGAGCCTGATATCAGTACTGGGAAAAATGGTAGAAACCATCATAAAGAACAAAATTACTAAACATGTAGATAGTTATGGCTTAATGGGAGACAGCCAACATGGCTTTAGACAAGGAAGATCTTATCTTACTAAACTGTTATGTCTTTTTAAAGGCGTGAATAAATAGGTAGACAAAGCTGAGTCAGTTGATTAGTGTATCTGGACTTTCAGAAAGCCTTTGACAATGTCCTTCATGAAAGACTTTTGGCAAAATAAAAAAGCCATGGGATAGGAGGCAGTGTACTATTGTGGATCAGAAACTGTTTACAAGACAGAAAGCAGAGGGTAGGGCTAAATAGCCAATTTTCCCACTGGAGAAAGGTGAACAGTGGAGCAACCCAGAGATCTGTGCTGGGTCTGCTGCTTTTTAACATATTCATAAATGACCTGGAAATGGGAATAACAAGTGAGGTTATCAAATTTGCAGACGACACAAAACTATTCAAAGTTGTTAAAACCCAAGAGAATTGTGGAAAATTGCAAGAGGATCTTGATAAATTGGAAAACTGGGCATCCAAATGGCAGATGAAATGTAATGTGGACAAGTGCAAAGTTATGCACCTAGTAAAGAACAACCCAAATTATGGTTACATGATGCCAGGTTCTACACTAGGAATGACCACCCAGGAAAAAGATTTAGACGTTGTCATGGATAATATGTTAAAGCCCTCCACCCAGTGTGCAGCGGTGGCCAAGAAAACAAATAGAATGTTAGGTATCATAAGGAAAGGAATGGAGAATAAAACAAAGGATATTATCTGTATCGTTCCATGGTGCGACCGCACCTTGAATATTGTGTGCAATTCTAGTCACTGCATCTTAAAAAGGATATAGCATTATTAGAAAAGGTACAGAGAAGAGCCACCAAAATGGTAAAGGGGATGGAAGGATACTCCTATGAAGAAAGGCTAAAAAGGTTAGGGCTCTTCAATCTTGAAAAGAGACGGCTGAGGGGAGATATGATAGAGGTCTATAAATTAATGAACGGAGTGGAACGGGTAAACATAGATCGATTGTTTACACCATCAAATTATAGAAAGACTAGGGGGCATGCAATGAAGCTACAGGGTAACCTATTTAAGACTAATAAGAGAAAATATTTTTTCACTCAACGTCTAATCAAACTCTGGAATTTGCTACCGGAGGATGTAGTAAAAGCTGTTAGCGTAGCTGGGTTTAAAAAAGGTTTGGACAAGTTCCTGGAGGAAAGGTCCATAAACCAACATTAAAAGGGTCCCGGGATATCACTGCTTGCCCCAATACAAGCATTGTGGAACCTTTATCTTTTGGGGAAAATGCTAGGTACTTGTGACCTAGATTGGGCAATGTTGGAAAAAGGATACTGGGCTTGATGGACCTTGGTCTGACCCAGTATGACATATCTTATGTTCTTAAGTGTTATAAAGATGGAGGAAGAGGTACATGGATTAAAGCAGCGTATTCCTAGTTATGAAGGATGGTTGGCTAGGTTTTCCAGTTCTGAGGCACTCTTAGTGAAAGATAGTATCCTCTTGCGTAATAAGGTGAAAATCTTGGAAAACACTGTTAGGCAATCCATCTTTAGGATAATTAACTTTCCTAAAGTGCCTCTAACTTCTCCTCGGGATATGTTTACAAGGTATTTGGTGGAAATTCTTAAAGTCTCCCCTGATGCCATTCCACCCATTTCCAAGCTATATTATTTACCTATTGGTAAATTCCATCAGGAACAGTCTCAGGGTCTTAATATATCTATGGATGTTTTAGATATTTCTGCTGTTTTAGAGAACTCGGACTCTGAAACTGCTAGACCTGCGACCCTGAGAGTGACTTAAGAACATAAGATATGCCATACTGGGTCAGACCAAGGTCCATCAAGCCCAGTATCCTGTTTCCAACAGTGGCCAATCTAGGTCATACGTACCTAGCAGTTTCCCCAAAAGACACAGGTTCCGCAATGCTTGTACTGGGTCAAGCATTGATATCCTGGGTCCCTTCTTAATAATGGTTTATGGACCTTTCCTCCAGGAACTTGTCCAAATCTTTTTTAAACCCAGCTACACTAACAGCCTTTACTACATTCTCTGGTAACAAATTCCAGAGTTTGATTACACGTTGAGTGAAAAAATATTTTCTTTTATTAGTCTTAAATAGTTTACCCTGTAGCTTCATTGCATGTCCTCTAGTCTAGACTTTTGCTTTACCATCAGACCGGGACTGACTTATGTGGCTTTTCTTCAGGCATAAAGATGATCTATTTCTTGCTAATAAAATAAGAATATATCCAGATGTCCCGAGAGAAACCCAGAGGCAGATGATGAAATTTCTACTGCTGAGATCTGGGGGTTTGCAGCTCGGAGATCTGTTCTTTTTGAAGTTTCCTTGGAAATGTATAGTTAAGTATAAATCTGCTAGGTATATATTTACGGATCCTGTTCAATTGACCTCTTTTGTTTCAGCTGAGTGGGCTCTATCTACCTCAGTTCAATGATTACTATTCTGAAAATCCGTATTGTAAGTTCTCTTGCTGCCTATAGCCTTCTTTCTCCTTTTTCCAATGATTTTGATTCAATTTTTCCTTGGCTATATTCGTTTGGTTCGCCCCTCCAAACAGTGGGCTTGTGACCTTCTTGGTGTATTATTATTACTTCTTGTATTTATGTTTTTTGCTTTCGTGCCATGATGGACTTCGCTGTACAAGTATTGTTAATTGATAAGTTGTGAAATTCATTAAAGATAAAATAAAAAACAAAATTCAAATATAGGTCTCACCTTCACTATTCTGTACCGCTCTCTTGGGCTTTTGCAGCCCAAATGTATGAATTTGCATTTTTTAGCATTTAATCTTAGTTGCCAGATTCTCTACCATTGCCCAAGCTTCACTAGATCCCTCATCATGCTCCAGACCGTTGTCAAGACAACAGCCAGTTTGTGCCTATGACAATATTTTTCATGGCACGGTGGAGTTTGTTTCAGAGGTTTCGGGGGGGCTGATGGCACGTACTTTCACTGTGGATGTGTACAGGGGCAGAGTTTGCGTGGAACTTGGGCAGAAGTATAAAATACTATGATTTATGCATATTCTTGAAAAACCTAGGCATCGGCATTTCTACTAGTCAAAGGGCTGGCGTAAGCGCACACAGCTTAAATTAACACACATTTTTGACAATTTGCACCCCTATTGTATAAAGTATACACATACCTTACTTTATAAAATAGGAGTGAAAAACTCACATTAATCTAGGTGTGCCTTATAAATGTACCCTCAAAATTACTTGCTAAGATCACTTAGGGGTATATTTACTAAACAGTGGTAGTGTCTTCCATGCGATATCAGATATCAGTGGGGCCACGGCTCCAATATTGCACGGAAGCTGCTACCGCTGTTTAGTAAACATACCCCTTAGACACAATGGTGAATCTTGAAATCATATCCCTGGATATCTCCTGCTCACAGAATAGGTGCCTTTAACCATTAGTCCTGGAGCTTTGGATTCTCAGAGGCATCTATTTCATAGGCTCCTTCTTCCCTAGTAGCCTAATGGTTAAAAACACTGGCTTGGGAACCCAGAAACCAGGGTTCGATTCCCACTAGCACTCCTTGTGGCCTTAGGCAAGTCACTTAACCCTCCATTGCCTCAGAAAAATCCAAGTTATCAATGTCCCTGTTTAATGTACATTACCAAGTTTAAGTTTCAATGTAAACCACTTTGATTGAAATGATAAAGCAGTATATAAAACCTGTTAAATCAATAAATCAATGCTGCAATCATATTTTTGTAGCTAATATCCACAACTGCTTCATAATTAGGACCATACCACCTCCCAATAAAGCCCATTTAGAACCTACGCTTGGCATTTTATTTGTGTGTAGCCAATTTATGGAATTCCTTACCCTAAAACCCCTTCAACTCAAACCCACCTTTACTTTCTTTAAGGCCCAACTCAAGACATCTTTTTTCTCGGGCATATGGAGCCTAGTTGTCTGGGATCTAAGCTAACTTCCTGCTCTCTGTCCCCTCTCCCCTACCTCATCTATCTGTCCTCTTTATCTGGTTTTCTCTATCCTACTAGTTTATGGCTTTCTTTTCCTTTTCTTTACTTGTATTTATATATAGTCTCAAATAAACAATAAGCTAGCAAAGCACCCTGTGCGACTGATGAATCTGGTGCCCACCCACCCAGCTGCATGCGGGAACTTGCTTTTGCTGGGCTTCCTGGAAGCACCTCTTCTGTACTTGCGTCCCGCTCATAATATCAGTTAGGATAACTGTACACCAGCTATACCTGGAGCAGTTGCCAGCCTATGGAAGTGGTTAGGAAACAACAGATCATAAGACCCTTCCACTTTTAGGCTTTCTGTGGCAACCACAGCCCCAGAAGGCAGTAGCAGCACACATCACTTAGAGATGGGATGCAAGAACTGCTTCATCCATACAAGGGCACTGCAAAGCCCTCACTGGCAGGAAGCAGGCACCAGCCTGACACACTCACACACACTCTCTCTCTCTTCCCAGCCCCATTCAAATTAGTTCAAGAAGGAAGCCAGAATATGAGACAATACTGAGACACTTGTGTGCATTATACCCAAGAGATCAATGGTGCAGATTCAGAGCTGCTCAGCTACAGCTTGCTTTGGGCTATTATTGGAAAATCCTATCACCTGATATGGTTCACACACTGTTCACAGAAACCTGTGGCTTTTATATGACTAACACCATATTTCTTGAAATCTCTGCATTCTACTGAAACAAAGATAATTTACATACCTCTGCAATTGATCATGACAAGTTTATTCCAAATACATGAAACGTACCCTTAATGCCCTGCAAGCAGGGACGGCCCGTCCCGTCCATTGAGCGAGAATGTTGTTCGCACAGGGCCCCGCGCGAACCACATTCTCGCTCAATGGACTGCTACAGAGGGAGCCGGGGAAGCCCGCGCGAAGCCCCGGCTCCCTCTGCACAGCCCACCAGTGTGAAGAGCCTTTACCTTCACACTGGCGGCTGTTTCAATGAAGCCGCGAATGCCGGGAGAGGTTAAAGGGCATTGCCTTTAACCTTTCCCGGCATTCGCGGCTTCATTGAAACAGCCGCCAGCGGGAAGGTAAAGGTTCTTCACGCTGGCGGGCTGTGCAGAGGGAGCCGGGGCCTCGCGCGGGCTTCCCCAGCTCCCTCTGCAGCCCCTTAGACGGCGCGGGGCTCTTCCGGGGGGCGGCTAGGACTGGATGGGCTGTGATGGGGGGGGGAAACGGACTGGAAATGGGCTATGATGGGGGGGGACACGGACGGGAAATGGGCTGTGATGGGGGGGGGAGACTGAAAATGGGCTGGGATGGGGGAAACAGACTGGAAATGGGCTGGGATGGGGGGGGAATGGACTGGAAATGGGCTGTGATGGGGGGGGGAAACAGACTGGAAATGGGCTGTGATGGGGGGGGAGAACAGAATGGAAATGGGCTGTGATGGGGGGAACGGACTACAATTGGGCTGTGATGGGGGGAGGACTGCAAATGGGCTGTGATGGTGGGGGGAATAGGACTGGAAATGGGCTGTGATGGTGGGGGGAATGGACGAAATGGGCTGTGATGGGGGAGAACTTGGACTGGAAATGGGCTGATGAAGAGCTGGATTAGGACTGCAAATGGTCTGTGATGGTGGGGGGGGATAGGACTGGAAATGGGCTGTGATGGGGGGAGGACTGCAAATGGGCTGTGATGGTGGGGGGGATAGGACTGGAAATGGGCTGTGATGGTGGGGGGAATGGACGAAATGGGCTGTGATGGGGGAGAACTTGGACTGGAAATGGGCTGGTGAAGAGCTGGATTAGGACTGCAAATGGTCTGTGATGGTGGGGGGGGATAGGACTGGAAATGGGCTGTGATGGGGGGAGGACTGCAAATGGGCTGTGATGGTGGGGGGGATAGGACTGGAAATGGGCTGTGATGGTGGGGGGAATGGACGAAATGGGCTGTGATGGGGGGGAACTTGGACTGGAAATGGGCTGATGAAGAGCTGGATTAGGACTGCAAATGGGCTGTGTTGGGGCGGTGATAGGACTGGAAATGGGCTGTGATGGGGGGAGGACTGCAAATGGTCTGGGATGGAGGGGGAGATAGGACTGGAAATGGGCTGTGATGGTGGGGACGAACGGACTGAAAATGGGCTGGGATGGGGGAAACAGACTGGAAATGGGCTGTGGTGGGGGGGGAGAACAGACTGAAAATGGGCTGTGATGGGGGGAACGGACTACAATTGGGCTGTGATGGGGGGAGGACTGCAAATGGGCTGTGATGGTGGGGGGGATAGGACTGCAAATGGGCTGTGATGGTGGGGGGAATGGACGAAATGGGCTGTGATGGGGGGAACTTGGACTGGAAATGGGCTGATGAAGAGCTAGATTAGGACTGGAAATGGGTTTATGGGGACTGGAATAGGGCGAAGTGGGCTGACGAGGGGGCTAGGATTGGAAATTAGCTGATGGGGGAGCGTGGAGGAAATGGGCTGATGAGGGACTGGAATGGAACTGGAAAAGAGCATATGGGAGCTAGGACTGGAAATGGGCTGATGAGGAGCTAGGATAGGACTAGAAATGGGCTGATGGGGGGAATGTAGACTGCAAATGGGTGATGGGCTGGAATAGGACACTGGAAATGGGCTGATGGGGGCTGGAATAGGACTGGAAGTGAGCTGATGGGAGTTGGAAAAGGGCTGGAAATGGGCTGATGGGACGCTTGGAGTGGAAATGGGCTGATGGGGGGGCTGGAAAGGAACTGGAAAACAGCATATGGGAGGCTAGGACTGGAAATGGGCTGATGTGGAAGCTTGGGAGACTGGGACTAGAAGGGGGCAGATGCTGGGTGGGTCTAGAACTATAAAGGAGCTGATTTTGGGGGAGGACTAGAAAGGGATGGGAAATGAGAATGGAGAGGGGAAAAGATATTTTGTGTGGGAGGGAAGAAAAGTCTACGAAGGGCCGGGTATTGGAAGAGTAAGTGTAGATTGAGAATGGAAGGGTGAAATTTGAGTGGATGATAAAGCAATAAGGAAAGAAATGGAGGAAAGAGCAAAAGGGGAAAGATCAGTATGTTAAAGCAGATATAGAGAAAAAAATTGGAAAAAAATCTAAAAGAGAAGAAAGGAAAATGGATAGCTCGCAGAAGACACAAAGAAACCAGAAGAAAGTGACTGGAGCAATTGCAACTGAAAAGAAAATGCACAAGCAACAAAAGGTAGAAAAATACTTTTTTATTTTGAATTTATTAACTGGAATATATCAGCTCTGGGAAATGTGCATTGTTAACATCTGTTGTGTTTTGTTTAGTACAAGAGGAAATTAATTTATAGTTTTATTTCTCCAGTGTTGTTGTACATCCCAAGTTTGGCTTTTGGGGTTCCCAGTTTAATTATTGTCTTCCTATTTCTAAATTGTGATCCCTTGTTCTTTGGTGACGGTCTATATTCTGCATTTTAACCAAGCTGAGGTATTCTGTTCATGTAGTTTCTATTTGACCATGTCACTTGTTCTCTTTCCCCAGTAGGAGATGCATTGGTATTCTCTGAGATGTATTGGTTTAATATTTGCAGTGTTGCCTTTTGATAGGTAGGGTTTGGTGCTTTGTGAGTCCTGGCAGAGCTGTTATGATATGGTGGATTTGCTATGAGTTCTAAAAGGTCAGTGTTTATAGTACTTCCTAATGGGCCTGGCGGTTGGCACTGGACTATAGTAATGTAGAAATCTGTTAGTCTTTCTTTATCCAGACACTCATTAAGAAGCATGTTTACTAAAAATGCATGTTAACATTATGCAAGTATTTATGCAAATGAGGCTCCCTATGCAAATGAGGCCCCGCAATTAATCTCCATACATGGCCCCGCACCCCCCTTGGGCCGCCCCTGCCTGCAAGTCTAGCCAAATAGTTGGAGCATGAATCTGTCAACTTTTGAAATCCAGGTTCAGATACTATTGCCATCACTCACTTTTGTCTTAAGCAAGTCATTAAAGTCCCTGCCTTCTGACAGCTCTTTCAGAAAGAGTTTCTGCAGGTCATGCAGCTTCTTTCAAAGCGCACCAACAGGCCAGTGCAGAAAGCTGGTGCTGAGCTCACATGCTATTAGCTCCATACACATCTATGTAGTGTGCGACTTCAGTGCTGGCCTGTAGAAAGGGATAAATATGCAAATGAGACATGCATAAAACCTTGGCATAAAGTAGGATACACACATAGAAAGTTGGCATAAATCAGCAGAGACAATGCATGCGCAAAGAGTGGAAATGCTACAAGCAGTCGTCTGAGCATGCGCATTCATTTCAGACGCTCATGTGTTATGCGTATAAAGATGCCATCACGGCACATATGCCCTTTGGCATGCATATCGGTGCATAAACATAGATGTAAAGCATTGCGACACTGCTGTAAAAGGAAGATAAATGTAAAACTGTTGTGCTTGTACTGGGGGAGTTTAAAGGGAACTTGCAAGCAAGATGGCCCTTTTAGCTGTCCATCTGTTGTGGTTGTGTTTCTCTGTATTGCATTGGAGAGATGGAGATGGAGCATGATTCAAGTTCAGGCAGTGAGATAGAGCAAACTGACAGGCAGCAGCCAAAGCGCATCTGCTCGGCACTCTTTTCTCAGGAGGAGAAGGACCTGCTGCACCACTGTGTATCTGCTGACTATCACATCTTATATGTGGCAAAGATTACGGCAGGGCAAAGGGATAAATTGTGGGGGGAAATAACTGCAGAGGTGAGCTCAATGGGGTGAGAGTGTGTACAGTCAAGCAGTTAAAACACCGGTGGCAGAAATAATCAATGGTAAGTCTGGTGGTACGGACTCCGCAGAGTATGCTGCTCCCACCCCAGGGTCAGAAGTGCAAGCTGGTGAGTACATATCTAGTATATTTGGATGGACGGATTGTGAAGTTGGCTCAATTAATATCTGTCCCTTTGCCATTTCTTATTGCAATGTCTGCCTCTTCGACGGTGTCCTCCTCTGCTGATGGTGAGTACATCTCCAGCATTATCTTGGGAGTTGGGGCCTGTGAGACTGGCTCTGTTAATTAGCAGTCCCCCTTCTCTATTTCTTATTGTTGCTTTTCCCTCTGCAAGCTGTGCCTCTGGGGGCTCTTCAACGGTGCTCTCCTCTTCTGCCGGTGAGTACATCCCCAGCATTACTTTGAGAATCTCTGGGAGATGGGGCCTGTGAGGATTGTGCTGAGGCCGTTAAGTGTAACAAATCAGTTATTCTCACCTGTCCTATTTTATTCCAGTGACACATATCAGTGATAGTGAGGCCGCAGACACAGACCTGTTCACTATGGTAGTGAGCCGAGAAGACACAAACACAGATCTCCCACTACCACCCCTCAACCAAGAGCCAAGGTGGTCACAAGCAGCTCAAGAGATGGCAGCTCAAGTGCTGACACAGCAGGAGCAGGCAAATGTTGCATTCCTGGGGGAAGCACAACATATAGGGCAGGAGCTACACAGTATAAGGCAGGAGCTATATGGTATAGGGCAGGCACTAAACAGTTTAGTGGCCTTGCCTTCTGCTAGTCAGACCCAAGGGTTGCCTCTCTGGGCAACTAAAGACTTGTGTAGATGTGCCCATCAATGAGTGCCTATGCCTGGTAAGTAGATGCAAGCTTTTGGAGGCCTCATCATACTCTGCTCATTGCTTTTTAACAAGTCTCTTCTTTTCTTTCCTTTCCGCAGGCTGTTCTTCCCTCCTCACCAGATCCAGTCATCGATCCATCGCAATTCCAGTGTTGGTTATTGTTGTGCAGAATTGCAGGGGGGGGGGGGGGGGGGTTTTTTTTAAAGTTGCTTTATAGTTTCAGCTCTGCATGAAAAACAAATTTTGAATGTATATTTTGGTTCTAGGGTGTATATATGTTTTGGTTGCCTTTGTTGTATTAAATATTTGTTGTTGATCTAGCATTCTGTTGCATTTTGCATCCACAAGGGAGATAGCAGTAGCTGGATTGCTCCCACACACAACCCCCCCCCCCCTTACCCCGGTGCCCATGCCCACCCGCTTACTGTAGACCAGGGACGGCACTGAGAAATAGGTAGTACAAATTTGTAACAGTAGAAAAAGAGAAATTAGACTTACCTGCTAATTGTTGTTCCTTGAGGAACTCCAGTTCAGTCCCTCACCACTGGGTAGTGCACCTCTTCCCGCGGCATGCAGACTGGGCATGTCAGAAGTCTGGCACATATACAGGTGGCACCTCCCACCAGCTTCCAGTGATCTATTGACAAAGCAGACACTAAGGAGCAACACATAAGTAGTTATAATAAACTTGAAATATAAACTTAAGGCTTCATAGCCACTCAACTGACCCCCGTGAAATTAGAGGATAACTTCTCCACCTCCCCTCCAAGGAGAGAGCATAAAAGAAATGAAAGAATGCAGAACAGAGCAGAAAGGTAAACCAGAAATTTATCCTAAACAAAAGGTAAATACTTTCTGTAATGTTTCTCTTCCTCTGAATGGGCTTCCTCTAACAACCAGGAGCCCCTGACCAAAAAACAAACCCGGGTGGGAAACGGGACTGAACTGGAGTTCCTCAAGGAACAACAATTAGCAGGTAAGTCTAATTTCTCTTTCCTTATCATCCCTCCAGTTCAGTCCCTCACTGATGGGACGTAACAGAGCAGTACACTAATGGGAGGGACCTGCCAAACCGGATCGCAAAACCGCTGACCCGAAACAGGCATCCCCGGCCACTTGAACATCAAGCCGGTAATGTCTACTGAAAGTGTGCAAGGAGGACCACGTAGCCGCCTTACAGATTTCAACTGATGGAACCAAACCATGTTCCGCCCAAGACGTCGCTTGAGCCCTTGTCGAATGAGCTCGCATGCCCACTGGCACTTGCCAGCCTAGCAAAATATAAACTGATGCTATTGCTTCTCTAACCCACCTAGAAATAGAAGCCTTGGATGCCACTTCACCTTTCCATAGACCTCCAAAAAGAACAAACAAGTGCTCAGATTTACGAAAAGACTCTGAAACCTTCAAATAATGACTGAGCACTCTCTTCACATCAAGCAACCAGAAACTACGGCCATCCACACTGTCATCTGCACCCTCAAGGAGCTGGCTGCCAACCCCTTATCGAAACCATCCTGAAGGAAATTCAAAACCAAAGGAACTGACACCGAGGAGGGCCACACCTGCTTAGCTGCACATCAGTCTTCAAAAATACACCAGATACGAAAATAAGCCAAGGAAGTTGAACGTTTTCTGGCCAAGAGCAACGTAGCAATTACCACTGACAAGTAACCTTTCTTCCGTAACTGAGCCCTTTCAATGGCCAAGCCGTAAGCGAGAACCAAGCTACCTGCGGCATATGCAGGGGACCCTGCAAAAGGAGATCCTCTTGAATCGGTAATTGCCAAGGTTGCTCGTCGAGAAGTCTCACTAGATCCGCGTACCACGGACATCACGGCCAATCCAGAGCAATCAATATGACGGCACCCTGGTGTGCCTCGATGCACTGAACCACCCTGCCTATAAGTGCCCAGGGAAGAAACGCATACAGAAGCCCCTGAGATGGCCACTGTTGAATCAAAGCATCAATCCCTTCGGACATCCTTCTCCTGCTGAAAAAATGACTGACCTTGGCTGTCTGGTAAGTTGCCATGAGATCTATTATGGGCATCCCCACCTGGCTACCAAATGCCCAAATACTTCCGGATAGAGCTCCCATTCTCCGGGGTCCACTCAAACTTGGCTGAGGTAATCCACCAACACATTGTCTGCTCCCGCTATGTGTGCCGCCTCCTTTTCCAGTGCTACGCTGCCTGTGCTGCCTTGATGATTGAGATACGCTACTGCGGAAGCATTGTCTGATAGAACTCGAACCGCGCGGCCAGCAATACGGACTCGAACGCCTTTAGAGCCAGAGCTACTGCCCGCAACTCCAGGCGATTTATTGACCACTGAGCTTCTTACACACTCCATACACCCTGCGTGAAAAGACCCTCGCAATGAGCTCCCCAGCCCGCCAGACTGGTGTCTGTCAACACCGGAACCCACTGTGGCTGTTCCAATGGCATTCCTGCCGTTAGCTTTTCCGGACGTAGCCACCAGTGGAGAGATGCTCGGACCCTCCCCGGACAAGGCAAATGCTTGTTCAGCGAGTCTCTCTGGTGAGACCAGTGCCGGAGTAGAGACCTCTGCAAGGGTCGCATGTGTGCAATGGCCCAAGGCATGACCTCCAAGGTCGCCGCCATGGTTCCTAGTACTCGAAGATAATGCCAAGCCAATGGCACTGGCTGTCTGAGGAAGTCATGCACCATGAACCCAAGGACTCTGGTAGAAACACCGCCCCGACCTGTGTGTTGAACCGGACTCCCAGATACTTCAAGGTCTGAGAAGGCACCAACTGGCTCTTGGAGGCATTGACCACCTAACCGAGGCTCTGCAATAACTGCACCACTCTGGCCATGGCTCTTATGCTCTCGGCCTGGGACTTTGCACGAATCAACCAATCGTTGAGGTAAGGATGAACGAGCACCTCCTCTCTGCACAGAAATGCCTCTGCTACCACCATTACTTTGGTGAACGTACGTGGAGCCGTTGCTAGTCAAAACAGTAAGGCCTGGAACTGAAAATGACACCATGGTACTGCAAACCACAAAAACCTTTGATGATCTGGCCTGATTGGAATATGCAAATAAGCCTCGGTGAGATTGAGTGACGTGAGGAACTCCCCCTTGTGAACTGCTACAATTACTGACCTTAGAGTTTCCATGCGGAAATGGGCCACTCGAAGACAGCGGTTCACGCCTTTGAAGTCTAGGATCAGGCGAAAAGCCCCATCTTTCTTTGGAACTACGAAATAAATAGAGTATCGTCCAGACCCGCATTGATCTAGAGGTACCGGGACCACGGCCCCTAGCTGCCTGAGGTGCGACAATGTCGCCCGAACCGCCAGCTCTTTGCTCCATCCCCTGCACGGAGAGAGAACAAATGAGTCTTGGACCGGTCAAGCAAATTGGAGGGCATAGCCTTCTCGAATAACCTCCAACACTCACTGATCGGATGTTATCTGAACCCAGGCAGGCAAAAACTCCCGAAGCCGACCCCCTCTGAGTTGAACTCCTGCCTGAGTTTCCCTCGCTTCATTGTGCCTTTTTGAAACCGGACGGTGGAGGGCTAGCTAACCCCCTGCCTGTTCCTTGGAAACCTCGAAAACCTTGACCCCAAAAAGGATATCACCCTCTTTGAAAGGATCCCAAACGCGATATCCGAAAACGCCTAAAATCCCGAGACTGGCCCCTTATGACCGTCCCAGGCCTTCCCGGCTTTGGCTTGTCCTCCGATAACCGGCCGCCTTTTGACTCTCCCAAATCCTTGACGAACTTGTCAAGATCCTCACCAAACAGCAGCTTTCCCTTAAAGGGGAGCTTACTGAGCCTGGGTTTGGAGGAGCTGTCTGCTGCCCAATTCCGAAACCAAATATAGTGACGCGCCGCCACCAGTGAAGACATACTATTTGCCAAGCTCCTGATAAGGTCATAATAATATCCTAATCCGTAGCACAAAGTATACTGTACATATGTAAATAGTTCCAGTTCATATTTCCCTATGTTATCCAAGTTGCCTTTCTTGTTCTCTGTAAAACCAAACAGCTTGATGTTATGGTCCTTTGTTTTATGTAAACCGCGCTGATGCTAAATAGTGCGGTATATAAGAGATTGTAATAAATAAATAAATAATAAATAAATAATAATGCACATCTGCCAAGTAGGCAGCCCTGGACTCCAATCTGGTCAGGTCTGCTACCTGATCTTGCAAACGCTCTGCTGCCTGTTGCAAACACTGAGACCATTGAAGACAAGCCCTCGCCACCCATGCTCCACAAATCGAGGCTTGCAACAAAAGTGCATTGGCTTGTCCACCTTCCTGTCCTTACCATCCTTTAAGGCTGCGCTACCTTCCACTGGAATTGTAGTCTTTTTTTTTGAATGCCGAAACTGCAGCATCTATCCGAACAAAACATCTCCTGTTCCTGTTCCGGTAATGGATAGAGACGAGGCATAGTCCTCACGCCCCTGAGAGCTGCCTCCGGCAAGTCCCACTCGTCTTGAATCATTTGCTTAACTACCTTGTGGATCGGAAAGACTGCCTGAGCCTTCCGCACTGCCTGAATGAGAGGATCCTCTACACACTCTTCCTCTACCGCTGTGACGACCGAGAGGTTAAGCGCTTGCAGCGACTCCGTGATCAGAGCTGTAAGCTCCTCTCTCCTAAACACCTGTATAATTTCGGGCCTGATCCTCCGGTTCTTGGATCTCACCTTCCTCTAGATCTTCCACCGGACCTTCCAGCTCCATCTCCAACTCATCCCCTTCTAACCAATCTGAAGCAAGTGGATTCTCATCCAGAGTGTGCGGTCTCTTACTTGGCTTCACCTCTGTACCTACAGCTGTCTCTGCCGTTGCTCGAACCACCCCAGGACCCAAATCCGAGATGTCCGGTACAGTTCCCTGCTGACGAAGGCAATAAGCCTGATTCAACAGCAGCACAAAATCTTCGGAAAAATACCCCATAACCGAGGCACTCGCCCCTTGAGGGACGCTCGGGCTTGGTCATGACGAGGTTGACGCCTGTGGCGAAGAAGGAACCTCCGGTACAAGATCCCCCACCGATACCCTGAGGCTTGGAGGGAGGCCCTTCCTTAAGCTTGTCTTGTAACTCCTCCATATTAAACGTCTCTGCCGCACAACCACGACACACACCGTTGACCGACACTGTCTCCCGACGGGTACCACACACCAAGCACTGCGGCCACGCAGGCATTAGCCTCTGCAATCCCCCAACAAAGATACAGAGGCCGCCCAACCAATCACCACTTGAAACACAGGACCACCACTGCAGTTCCCTCCATAACTGACATAAGAGTTCCCTCCATAAGGACATAAGAGTTTCTGAACTGTTCAGAAACTCTTATGTCCTTTTTACCCCTTTTTTTTTTTTTTTAACTCTAAGAGCCTCAACAAAGGCTATCAAGTGTCCCAAAGCAAGAAAAAAAGGCATTTCTCGCACTCTTTTACCTCCTAGCCCCTTTCAGGGACCTCCTGTCAATGCAAAGGAATTGCACCCAAAACTGTGGGAAAAAATGGCAGCGCTAAGAAAATGGTACGTCAAAATCTAGCCGCCGGTTCCACACACAGTGACAGGCCTCACCGGAGAGAAATCGAGATCGGGCATTCACCTGTTTAAAAATGCTTCCCCCAAAGCTCCAGAGCAATTTTAAACTAAATTACTGGGATTTCTGTCAGACAGCCTCTAACCGATCGTGTGGAAAGGCTCAGAGACAGAGGAAATGCTGCTGACAGCTCTCCCCCCGCTCAAACACTGCAGGACCAATCGGCAGCCAGAGTAGAAAATGACAGGCAACTCCTCACCGTTCCGACAAGGCAAGGAGTGCAGCAGGGCACTGCAAAAGCCAGAATAGAGGGAAGGTAGAACAGGAATCCTCTCCAACTGCCCTCTTCCCTGCCCTGATCTGCTGTGTCTTTTTTTTTAACTTAATTAAATCTCTACAAAAGAAATACAAAGGAAATAAAGGTACAGTGTACCCAAAAGGAAAACCCCCCAAATCAGTAACCTAACACCACTTATATGCTCCTCTTAGTGAGCCCTGCACCTAGGATCACAACCTCCTGCTGCATGGAGACTGAGTAAACTGGAAGCTGGTGGGAGGTGCCACTGGTATATGTGCCAGACTTCTGACATGCCCAGTCTCCATGCTGCGAGAAGAGGTGCAATACCCAGCGGTGAGGGACTGAACTAGAGGGATGATAAGGAATAGTTTATTTTATGTAATACAAAAAAATATTTTTTAACCAGTAACTATATACAGTGCAGGGGGGGGGGGAGGTAATAAAAATGGAGAAAAAAAGCAATGGCAAAAGAAAAATAATCCGGGGGGGGGGGGGGAAGAAGAGGATCACTGGGGGAAGGGAAAGGATCACTGGAGGGGGGGGGATGGTAAGCTCTGGGCAATGTGCTCAACATCCTCGATGAGGCTCTTCAGCATATTGCCCATTGCAACTAACTGCCCCAGGAGGCCCGCCATCATGCTGTGGATCCCCTCCTGTGCAGCAACGGCCAGTTGCAGCCCAGAAGGGGGTGATGCAACATGCGGCTCCCTGTGATCCTCTTCCTCCTGGATTGTGGGGTCAGGGATGCATAATGAATAACACCTAGCCATGGGAGTGGGGTGGAGGCAGGGGGGCATACTTTATAACCCACGGCCATGGGGGTGGGGTGCAGAAGGGAAATCAGGGGCATGGATGTCAGGGGTTAGGGATCAGAGGGTGGGACATTGGGTTGGGCATCAGGAGGTGGCTGCATCCACCATGCTGGCTGTGGGTGTGGGCAACTCGGGGGTCTTGGATCCTCTTCCTCCTCATCTGGGCTCTGCCAGAAGAAAAGAAAAGCATATATCATCCAGGCAAAGCAGTGTGCAAGGTAGAAACTGGACCAAGTGCAACAGCCTCTCCAACTTATGATGCCTATCTAACAAGATCCGCCATGAACGCCGGTCCCTCCTCAGCTCATGGGTCTTTTTTTGAAAGAATAAGAACATGACATTTCTATCAGCAGCAGCACATGCAGACCAACCCAACCCCTAGACTGGTCTAGTAACTCCCCCCCACCCCTAAAAAAAAGCCTACACCCCTGCTCCACTCACTTCCTGTGGAAGATCACCTCTTCATTGAAAGTAGTGCAGAGTCTCCTCCATGCACCTCTCATTAGTTTGTAATTCCACCTCCTCCCTCACCGGGAGAAGAGTTGTTCCTCATTGGCCACTATCAATACAGCCAGTATAGCTCTATATCTTCTCGGGGGAAGTTTAGATTCCTCTCGGGATTTGGTGTTGCCGCTGTTGCTGGTCCTCCTCCTGCTGCTGTATTTTGAGCTGCCACCATTTTTTTCTAGAAGTAGTTCAGTGTTCATGCATGCAAAACCTACGCGTACAGTGTGCATGCGCATGGGTCTGCCCATGTGGGTGCCTGTGCATCTAGGTCGTGTGCATATGAAGGCGCAGAGACAGGGGGGAGTGGCTGGTGGTGCATCCGAATGCACAGGGCAAACATGCTCCCCCTGCCACATATCGTCAGCGTGCACATGTACTTGCGGAACAAAACCCAGGTTAATAACAGCCTGATGGCACCCATCCCAATAATAATCAACACTGTTCTCACCAAAAAACATTTAATAACCTCTTAACAGGGGAAGCAGAGTTAACTTGTTCCCCACAGTGATCTGTCAGTTACCGTGGTGGAACAAACTCTGCAGTCAGCATTTCATTCCCCACCGTGATCACTGCTGCTCCCGCTGATCACCGATCTCCATGCTTCGCTCTGCACAGTCTGTCAGTTACTACGGTGATGACTTTCAGACTGTGTAGAGAGAAGCAGGGAGATCAGTGATCAGTGGAAGCAGTGCTTGATCAGCGATCACTGTGAGGAACGAACTATGCAGTTGGATACTTAATTCCCTGGGCAGTGGTTGGCTAGGTGGTATGCTTTTTGCCCAATTAAGGGGTTAAAGAACAACAAGTAGGCATAACAAGAAATGCAAAAGTCTGCTCAAATTCCAGATACCTATTAACACCTACAACCGAAATTCCAACAAGACCAACGCTGCCCACGAAACATCGTTGAAGCGCTTCCGCCCCTTTGACAAAGAAGAAATTTGAGAGAAGATCCTCCCACTCCTCAACAATGCAGCACACGACCTAGATGCTTTGGTATCCACCTGGGACGATAGCCTCAAGTCTATCGCATGCATACCAGCCACAAACAAAAAAACAAAGAAACGAGAGCACGCACCATGGTATACTAAAGAGCTCCGAGCATCACTCCTGTACCTGCGCAAGCTCGAGAGAAGATGGCGTCGGGCACGCTCCACTGAAGCACAAAGTACTTACAACGCTCACCTAAGAGTACACCGAGATGAATTAACGAAGAAGCGGAAACAATATCATTCAGACATCTTGAAGCGGTCGTTAAACAAGCCTCACGACCTGTTCAATATAGTGAAATCTCTTATAAGAGAACCTCCTGCAGACCAATCACATATGCCACAGCCCCAGGCATACTCCAACTACCTACAATCAAAAATGATCCAGACTGGTGCAACCTCAAGCCCCGCAGACAACACCCTACAGCATAATTTGTCCCAACCATCGCCACTATCCAAATTTGACAAAATATCACGCAGAGAGATTGAAGACACTATTGCTGCAATCAACCCCACCACCGCGCCCAATGACCCATGCCCAGCTCTATGGATAAAAGAGTTACGCTGCGACTTAAGCCAATATCTGAGCGAATTAGTAAACCAATCCCTCACAACCGGATCATTCCCACAGAGTCTGAAACCACTGCTGAAGAATAACAGGCTGGACCCAACGAAAGTCGAATCATACAGACCAATTTCAAGTATTTCCATGCTCGCCAAAGTAATCGAAAAGTTAGTAAAGAGCCAAATTCAACAGCATATTGACACTGAAGCCCCACTGGATCCATCCCAACATGGGTTCAGAGAAGCACACGGGGTGGAAACCCTCCTCACCACCCTATTTGACAACCTAGTCTCTGGAACCGACAATTCACCAAGGATTCGCCCTCATCTTCCTCGACATCGCAGCGGCCTTCGACTCGGTGAGCCACGAGATCCTCCTACAACGCCTCAGCGAGAAAGGAATACAAGGAACTGCTCTAGACTGGTGCAAGTCATACTTGACTAATAGATGGCAACATGTAAGGTCTGGCTCCACGACCTCAGAATCGTTTTTGCAAAACCAGGGTGTGCCACAGGGTTTGTCACTATCTGCATTGATGTTTAACATCTTCATGCAGCCCATATGCACCCTAGTACGCTCGTTCAAGGTCAACTGTCTGGCCTACGCAGACGATATCCTGCTATACATCCCATTCAGGACCGACCAACCAGACAACTCCCCTCTAACAAGATGTTTTGAGGCAGTAGCAGACTGGCTCAACACGCAAAATTTGCGAATCAACTACAGCAAAACAGATGTTCTTTTCATCTCCAGGAACCAGGACTTCACCCCTCCACCCTCTTTAAAAATCGGCAACACAGAACTGAAAACTAAGCCCCCAATCCGCTACCTTGGCGTTGCACTGGACCAACAGCTGGACTTGAAAACCCACATAAAAAACACTGTAAAAACAGTATACCTGAAAATAAGGACCTTAAAACACCTACGACCACTACTCGACTTCAGCGACTATCGATCAATCTATCAAGCATTAATATTACCACATTTCGACTACGCCAACGTAATTCTACATGGTCTCCCTCAAGCAACACTAGCACCGCTCCAGCTCGCAATGAACACTGCCGCGAGAGTACTAACAGGAGCCTCACGGAGAGAGCATATAACGCCAATCTTGATGAACCTCCACTGGTTACCTGTTCAAGCAAGAACCCTCTACAAAGTACTAACCCTGACCTTCAAAGCCTTAAACACCCCGACCCCCACAGCTATCAGCAAGATGTTACACAATGTACCACATAACAGAAACAGAAGACCCACGATGCAAAACACCCTAGAGGTCCCAAAAGCAATGACGAAATGTACAAAAGCAACAACGAATAGGGCCTTTACGATTTACGCACCTAGAGCATGGAATGCCCTCCCCACTTATATTCGAAACATCACCAACCTAACCCACTTCAGGAAGGCATTAAAGCATCACCTGTTCACTACATACTACCCCAAACCCAGCCTTAGTAAACATGCATGGTGCCCCTCAGACAATCACCCACTGCACCTAACTAATCAGACCCAGCATGAAAAAGGATAATCAGCTCTGTCTCCCAACAGTACTCCCTGAAACAGAATTTAGACACCCAATGTAAATAAGATGTAGATAGACCCTGCCTGAAAGTAGGTACCAGTGTAAATACAATGTAGATAGTTTCCCCAGTTATTTCCAAGTTGATCTCCCCGTTCATTGTAAATACAACTCAGAGTGCCTGCGTTGTATAGTTGATGTTGAATGTAAACCGCACTGATCTAAAATAGCGCGGTATAGAAGAAATGTAAAATAAATAAATAAATGAAAAGTAGTCCTCTATAAGTCTCCGTATCTCTTTCCCCCTTATGCTATCCATTGAGCAGAGGCACAGATGAGAGATTCCCATGGCAAATCAGGAGCTACAGTATTTTGCATGCCATTCTGTGTTTCAAGGCTATGTTGTGTAGCATGCAGCACACTGCAACAATGTCCCCAACCTTTTCGGGCGCATATTGCAATGCCTCCCCCCCAGAATGGTCCAGACAATGGAAGCAGCTCTTGAGGACCCCAAAGGTGCGCTCTATCACACACCACATAGCAATGCGTGCCTCACTGTAGCACATCTCAGCAAGTGTGTGTGGTGAAAGCAGAGGCATCAGCAACCAGGACTTACACCCGTATCTGGCATTGCTATGTATTAAAATGAAACAAAACAGCTTATATGAGGGTACATTATATAACAGTATAACAGCATAATAATTAATGGCTTATATGCAGAAACATACAGCTGTTCGCCCCCCCCCCCCCAAAGTTTCAATAGAACTATGCGACACCCAGCATCCCCTATGCATAGAACTGAAACAAAACAGCTTAAATAGTAGAGTAGTATGATATCATATACAATAGCTTATATAATATGCAGAAATGTACAACTGTTCCTCCTCAAAGTTTCAATACGCCTATGGACACTTACCCAGGAGTCAGCCTTCACTGTACTTTCCCTCTTTAAAGTTATGGCCAAGTGCCGAGTTGGAGAGGATATAGGAATTGTGACAGCTGCCTGGAAACTTGGAGACCACATTCAGGATCTTCATGTGCGCGTCACACACCACTTGGACATTTATTGAGTGGAAGGTTTTCCTGTTCTGGAATGCCATTTTTCTGTCTGTGGGGGATATTAGAGTTACATGGGTGCAGTCTATTGCTCCGATCATGTTTGGTACTGCAGCAATATTAAAAATGGTCACCTTTCAATACCTGCCTTTCAGCCTCCTGCTCTGGGTACCGGATATGCTCCCCAATCCAATTTTTCAAGACATGCAATATCTGCTTTAAATGCCTGGAAAATGATGACTGATCCTATTCCACAGGCCACCCGACAACATTTTGGAATGATCCGATGCCAAAAAAATGTAAGGTGGCAAGTAACTTTGCCAGTCCTGTATGGTGTGCCCACGAGCAGTGGCTGGATCAATATTATCTTTAATTTCCTCATACAAAGACAAAATGGTTTGTGTGCATAAATGGTAGTTATGCATGACATTCCTCTGTGGAAGACCATCCAGTACTGCCCTTGTTTGGAATAGGTGCCGCCTGCAGGGCCTCCTGATGAGGGGTTCAGTCAGGGCTGGCCTGTCCACTAGATGAGCTAAGCAGCTGCCTAGCAAGGCCAGCCTGTGTGGGCGGCAGCCACAGCACCCTCCCCCTCCCCTGCTACTGCTGATTCTGTTTGGGGGGGAGGCAGGAAGCAGTAGTATTTTCAAAAGCGGCAGCTTTTTGCTGCCACTTTTGTAAATACTGCTGCTGCCAGCCTCCCCTTCCCAAGATGGAATTGGCAGCAGTGGGGGTGGGGGAGGGGGGGGGGGTGGGGAGCGGCATAAGTGGCAACTGCTGGGGGAGTGGCAGCAGCTGGGGGGGTGGTGACAGCAGTGGGGGCAACGTGGTATCTTCAGGGGGCGGCGGCGAGGCAGGGGCTTCTGCCTAGGACAGCAGAAACTCTTGGGTTGCCCCTGGGTTCAGCACGTACCTCCTCATCTTTGGGTCTCCATTTTTCTCCCTATTTCTTTGGCGAACTCTTGCAAGCAGCAAAGCCACTACAGGATAAGCACAAAAAACATTTCTTCTTGAACACCAAAGTTTATATGCTGAAGAATACATGCCAAAGCTGCCCTAGCCAACGGTAGCAGTTCAGAGAATGCTGAAACAGTATGCCTTGAGATGCACAAGAATTTAATGTGATCTCCTAATCAGTCGTAGATTAGCGCTCTTGAACTTTGCGCCTGATTGGGCAATCCTCTATATGTTTCTCTGCATTGGGCGCAGAACTTATTACCATGCCATTTGAATACATGCAACTCATTTGCATATCATTTAAATACGCACAGCATTCCATGTGTGCTTTTTTCTTTTTTGCTGCTTATGCACGCGTCCATCTCTTTTCTGATTTGACGTAGTGATAATTATGTGCATAAGTTGCATTATCTGCGCATAAAGGCCGCGCTCATTTTCTGCATTGGCCTGCAAGCATGCTCGCAATGTGATATAAGGGATAAATATTAACCATCTCTTCCAGCTAAATGAGAGCAATCCTGACAAAAAGATAAAACCCAACAGTACACTACACACAGCTGACCTTACGTAGTCTTGTTTTGGGGGATGGGGGCCCTGTGGAAGAAATTACATTATAAAACTTCATTGGCCAAATATGGTCTAAGAATTCTTGTAAGAAAAGCACGAGTCTGTTAGATTCCTAAGAGCATAGGTGATGAAATACTCATTGCTACACTACCGCCTTCTTTCCTGAGATCATAACATTCCCCTTTTTAGCTCTAGAAGCAATACAGCTGCTGTTCTGTCTGTAGCACCCTAAACGCTTTGTTTAACATACCGAAAATGCATGATTTCAATGTCAAAGCAGAGAGCTGGTCAATATCAAAGGATGAAGACACCTTCACTTTTCTGTAGCAAATTGAGAAATGCAAGTAACAGAAGAATAAGGTATCTAAAATATAAGCTTTCATTGGACCACTGATGAAAATGGAAAAACTAAGGCGTTTGTTTAAATGAATCAATCGTAAGTCTATCTGGGTCTTCTTGAGAGGAGCAAGACAGAAATGGACATTTAGGCTGCTGCCATAGACGAGCTTCCCAGTTTGGTTCAGGCTGGGGTCCATTCCTAATAGATGACTCTCTTTTTTGTAACTGTTTATAAAGACTCTCATAAAACATACAGTTACACATGCTATGGAGTGTAAATATCCAGAGGATCGATTAGAGCTCCAGTAAACTTATTTCTTCTATTTTACTACAAATAACGAAAGCAATGAATGGCAGCAGCGCAGTAAGCTTTCTAGACTGTAATATATCCCTCCGTTTTCCCCTTAAGTCCATGCGTAATCTATTCTCTGGCTGTTATGCCTGCCACATCACTTCTTTATTAAAAGATTTGCTTCCAGTAATAAGCAATTGTTATTCTAACTGCATCGAAGCGTGTGAGCAATTGTTTAACCTTCCTAGGAAATCTTTACAACTCCCATCTACCTAACAAGCATAGCTACAATTACTACTGCTTAGCATTTGTATAGTGGTACAAGGCATATGCAGCGCTATACGCGTACATATGAGACAGTCCCTGCTCAAAAGAGCTCACAATCTATCCAAGGAAGAAAAATACATCAAACAGGGAACAAGGGTAAATAGTTATAGCACACATGGTTAATACACAAGAGAATAATGTTCTACCTCAACAAACAGGGCAGCATGGGCTCGTACCTCTGCTGGGAGGCAGTCTGCCTCCTGAGGTTTACAGTCTTGCACGGTATACTCCTCAGAGCGGTATACCTACCAGGGGAGCTCAGCATCCTCGCAGATCACCTCAGCAGGGTTCTTCAGCCACGAGTGGACTCTGAACAGGCTGATCGCATCTTCCACATGTGGAACATGCTGTCTATAGACCTCTTTGCCACTCCCAGCAACACCCAGCTCCTGCTGATTTGCTCCAGAATGCCATGCCCAAATCGCTTGGTTCCCAATACTTTTCTCCTGGACTGGAGTGAGGGCTCTGTCTACCCACCAGCTCCTCTGATGGCCAAAACCCTTTTCAAGTTGCAGACAGATGGCACTGCCATGGTCCTCATTACGCCACACTGGCCCAGACAACCCTGGTTTCCACTTCTCCTCTGCTTGTCTCAATGGCAACTTCTCAGACTGTGCTGTGCTCTGGACTAATCTTGCAGAAAAATGGGACTTTGCTTCATGCCAGCTTGTCATACCTAGCACTAACGGCTTGGCTGCTGAGCAGCTAGTACTTGAAGAGCTCCACTTGCTGAAGAATGTGGAGAACATGCTACTTGCATTGCGCAAGGACTCGACGAGACGTGCTTACGCCTTCAAGTGGCGCAGGTTCTCCGTATGGTGTGAGAATGCCACTGGACCCCTTTTCCTGCTCTGTGGAGTCAGTTTTGTCATCTTCTGCACCTGTTAGACACTGGCCTGAAGTCCAGCTGCTAGAGTGCACCTCAGTGCTGTAGCCGATAACTGATAGCCCATAGCTGATAAGCTGATCTCTGCTCACCCCTTAGTGAATCACCCTACTTTCTCGCCCCCCCCCCATTAAACCACTCCCAGTGATGTGGGACCTTAATGTGGTGCTCAGACAGCTCCTCGCACTCCACTTTAAGCTGCTTAGCTCCTGCCCACTCAAATTCTTTACCTAGAAGGTCATTTTTCTGGTGGTGCTTTGGTGCAGAGAGTCAACGAATTGCAAGTGCTGGTGGCGCACCCACCATACACTAGGTTTCATGAGAACAGGGTCGTTCTCTGAACTCACCCAAAATTCCTACTTAAGGTAGTCTCTGCTTTTCATCTTAATCAATCTTCCCAAGGCCTCATGCCAACAGAGCTGAGGCTTTGTTTCACACCTTGGGCTGTAAGAGAGCACTGGCTTTCTACCTGGAGAGGACAAAAGCCCATTGCCGATCATCCCAGCTCTTTGTCTCCTTTGACTCCCTTTGGAGTGGAGGAGTGGCCTAGTGGTTGGGGTAAGGTACTTCAGGCTGGAAGGTCAGGGGTTCAAATCCCACTAGAGGACAGCAACCTTGGGCCAGAAGGACTGGGGTTTCTAGTCCCACAGGTGCTCCTTGTGGTCTTGGACAAGCCACTTAACCCTCCATAGCCCATGTTCCCTGTAAAATAGTTATCTCCAAGTTATAATGCCCTGTTCAATGTAAACCGCACTGATGCAGAATAACGCAGTATATAAGAGAATGTAAATAAATAAAATAAATAAATAAGGGCGGGGGGGGGGGGGAGTCAGGATCCAATAGCAGCTTCAAAGAGGTGGGTTTTTAGTTTAGATTTGAAGATAACCAGAGATAGAGCCTGAGGAGCAGAGTTCCTAAGGAGGGGTGTTGTGAGGAGACAAGAGAGGAGAAGTAATGAGGAGCCACAGAATTTATGCACTTGTAGATCAGTTGGAGAAGTTTGAACTGGATACGGAAATGGATAGGGTGAAATGACTTGAGAAGAGGGGTTAGGTGAGTGTAGCAATACCAGTACAGTGTCAAGGATGCCCTAGCCCCTGGGAAGTTCCCAACCAGGATGGGCTGTAAAGTAGCTATTTTACAAAACAGAAACCATGGGGGGAGGGAAACCAGAGGGGGCAACCAGTTACCTTATTCCTTTCCTTTTCCTGTATTTATCTATACATTTTATCTAACCACTTAAGAAGCTAAGCCTGGAGGTCAAAGGATCTGCTCTTTCCAGTGTAAAGCTTCCTTTGAAAAGGCCTAGAAGGGAGGCGCTGCCCATGATCTTACTGCCTAGATATGAACTGATGGGAGCGATGTCATATGCATAGCATCCAATCTACCCCAGTGAGCAATGGACTTTGACAGCTCCAGGAGATCTTGCCCTGCCCTACGAAGGGCATCCATCGGTTGACAATGAGCACCGGAGACTACCACATCCTGTCCTAGTGAGCACTTCATCCATGCAGGTAGCACTTATATATGCTGCTTTTGAGCTGTTAAATCCATGGAGTTTCTTATCATTGAGCTTATGTCCTTAACATACCTCATTTCAAAATTTTCTCACTGTATCACACTCCCATCACTTATTAATATAAAAAAACCCTTGAATTTCATGCTCTCTCTAACACAGTGGACTTGAATTATTAAATCTGGAGTATAGTTGGTATCAATATATGTGATATAACAACTTGTACATTAATTCATGGATTAATTGCACATGTAAAATTGCTCCAATTTCTAATTTTCAGATTGAAAAATAAATTATACATAAAGGTTTCTTCCTCTCTCCTCCATTCCATCTTCAGGTACACGGTTGCTATGAAGTCAACAAGACTGCAGGAGAAGGGGAGGTGACAAATCCTACCAGTCAGTGGCATAAATTCAGCCCAAGCAATGCAGGGGACCCAGGCAGAAAGGGGGCTCACACAGTGGTGGTGGCAGCAGTGCGGCAAAGTTACTTTATCGTGTTTGCCACACTGCTCCGTTCTTGTAAGTCTACCGTTAGCCCAGCGGCTGTTTCTTGCTGGACTGTAGTCTCACGATAACAAGCACACCATGAGACTTCAGCCCAGTGGGGAACAATCGCTGGGTCCGTGATGAACTTACAAGAGCAGAGCAGCGCGACAAGCATAATGATGTGAGTTTGCTGCCACTGCCGCATGGGGGGAACGCCGCTGCTGTGACAATGGAGGGCCCTCAGCAAACTTTTGCCTGAAGGCCCCTCATTGAAACTTATGCCACTGCCACCAGCAAAAAGGGTCATAAAATCACTGTCATGGATATGTTAAGGATGAACCCAATGAATGAATACTTCTTCCATCTCAAATTACCTACTGTCCATTGTTTATGTCCATAGCAATTTGTATTTCAGCAATAGAAACATAAAAACATGATGGCAGAAAAAGACCACCTGGCCTATCTGGTCTGTCCTTCCTTATCAACTACAATAGTCTTCTTTTTACCTTTAGAGATCCTCTGTGTTTGTCCCATGCTTTCTTGAATTCAGATACTGTCCTTGTCTCTACTACCTCCACTGGAAGACTACCACATCTACCACTCTTTTTGTAAAGAAATATTTCTGCATATTACTCCTGAGTCTATCCCCTTTCACCCTTATCCTATGACCCCTCATTGCAGAGCTTACTTTTAATTGAAAGAGGTTCTTCTCCTGTGTATTTATACCATGGAGGTATTTAAATGTCTTTATCATATCTCCTCTATCCCGCCTTTCCTCTAAAATATACATAATGGGATCTTTAAGTCTGTCTCCATATGGTTTATAACACTGACCAATTTGGTAGCCACCCTCTGCATCGACTCCATCTTGTTTATCTCCTTTTGAAGATGTGGTCTCCAGAATTGCATGCAGTGATTGTCCACCAGTTTAACAGATTCCCACAGCCATGGAAGTGTGGATGCTGAGTCCATTCCTAGTAAAACATGGAGAAACCCATTATTCCTCTGTAGAGAAAAAATTCCAAAGATTTTCCTTAATCCAGCATATTTCTTATTTTTTTTTTTTTCAAATGTACAGTTCCCTATTGCTTATCTGTACTTACAGCACAGTTCAAACTAGAGTTGGATCTGGCATCATGATCTGCCAAGGGATTTTTTTCCTCCATCTTATATCCCCCTAAACATCTACTCAGGTCACTGGAGTGACAGTCTGGAACCTTGCTATCCTGGAACCTAGATGTTCCCCTTAAGCAATAACCACACTTCTCTCTCCCTAGGGGCTGTGAACACGGCCTCCGCAGCATCCCCAACTAATCTGGAGAGTGGAGGATCAGAATCTGGAGGATTTCAATGGAAGATTAAACATTGCCCCTCTAGAGCAGGGGTTCTCAACCCAGTCATCTAGCCAATCAGGTTTTCATAAGGACATAAGATATGCCATACTGTGTCAGACCAAGGGTCGATGAAAAACAGTATCCCGTTTCCAACAGCAGCCAATCCAGGTCACAAGTACCTGTCAGGTTTCCAAAAAGGTACACGGATTCCATGTTGCTTCTTTCAGAGTAAGCAGTGGATTTCCCTGGTCCTCTTTAATAATGGTTTATGGACTTTTCCCTCCAGGAACTTGTTAAAACCATTTTTAAATCCAGCTATGCTAACTGCTTTTACTACATCCTCTGATAAGGAAGTCCAGAGTTTGATTACATGTTGAGAGAAAAAGTATTTGCATATAATAGAGGCAATGCATGCAAATCTATTCGAGAAGGTAATTTTATAACATGGTGCCTAGACAGGGAAGTCACAAGGATACATTTCTTGCACCTATTTTATAAAGGCAATATATTCACCTATGCGCCTTCGTGAGTTTAACTCAGGTGGAGGAGTAGCCCTTTATGCAAGAACCAATATTAAAGCGACTGAAATGCAAGGGGCTTGGGGGCAGGAGAAAGTAATATGAATCATCTTTGAAAGAGAAGATGGAACTTCCATCCACACCCGTGTCATCTACAAACCTGCAACTCAAACAGGTGCTGGTACCATAGGAGGCATGGGCAGTTTTGAGAATGCCATGTTCGGTCATACACTGTGCACAACTGGACAAGAAGGGATATCTTAGGTAGAATGTGTATACAATGTTTTTGTCCCAGTAAGAAAAGGTATGGCTTGCACATAGTGGAGGAGTTTAATTTGCTTTCCTACCTACAGGTGAGGCCACAGCTGATGATCTTCATGAGGGAAGTACCACCAAAACTGAGGACGAGACTCTTAGGGAGGGACTTTTTTCACAGACTGTGGCATCCAAGGCAGAGGGCGGTGTACTACCAAGGTGGAAGACCAAGTGGCCAGCCAGGAGGGATGTCAGGATGTGGGGGAGAAGGAAGAGGTAGCTGACATCCCCATCTCCCTTCCATGATGACCAGGAGGTTGTGGAAGGAGCACCAGCAACATTGGAAGAGAAAGAATCTTGTGCCAGTCAGAGAAGCCATCAGTTGCTGTGGTGTAAGGAGTGTCTGCTGCAGCAGAACCAGCAGCTCCTGACTCAGTGGTCAGAGAAGATCAAGTTGTTGAAGAAATTGGTAGCTATCAGCGAGTATCAGCTTCATGTGGAGGAAGAGTGGCTGGCATAGGAAAAGAGACAGCTGGAGATGTCAGTGGCCCTACTAGCTAAGGTATGGGTCCTGTCCTGTATCTCTGCCTACTTATCCGACATTGCTGCCTGGATGTCTCACTACCATCTGAAATTGAACATGGCCAAAACTGAGCTCCTTATCTTTCCCCCTAAACCCACCTTCCCCCTTCTTTATTTCTGTGGATGACACTACACTCCTCCTCGTTTCCTCAGCTCACAACCTTGGGGTCATCTTTGACTCTACCGTCTCTTTCTCTGGGCACATCCAACAGATGGCTTAAACCTGCCGCTTCTTTCTCTATAACATCAGCAAAATTTGTCCCTTCCTTTCTACTCACACTACTAAGACCCCTACCTACCCGTTAGTCAATTCCTGCCTTACTATTGCAACCTGCTCCTCACTGGTATCCCTATGAAATCATCTCTCTCCCCTTCAACCTGTTCAAACCTCAGCTGCATGACTTATTTTCCACCAGTGTCACTATGCTGATGTAACCCCTCTTCTCAAGTCAATTCACTGACTCCCTATCAGTTTCCACATCCAGTTCAAACTTCTCCTATTGAACTGTAAGTACATTCGTTCTGCAGCTCCTCACTACCTTTCCTCTCTGATCACTGCCTATACCCCTCCTCGGAAACTCCACTCCTCTGGCAGATCCCTTTTATCTGTGCCCTTCTCTGCCACTGCCAACGCCAGACTTCGTTCATTCCATCTTGCTGCTCCATATGCCTGGAACAAACTACTTGTGCGTTGGGCCCCTTTCTCTAGCCCTATTGAAATCCAGGCTAAAAACCTACTTTGAAGCCGCTTTTGGATCCTGATGTTTATTTATTTATTTATTTAACAAGTTTTCTATACCGCCTTTTCCTTCAATCAAAGCGGTCACAAGAAATACAAAGGTTATAGGCAAGGGAAACAAACACAGTATAAACATAACAGTACAATGGTAATATAGGAAAAATAACAAGGGTTAACAATAAGGCAAATTAGTTAAAATAATTAAAATAAATATAATATATTTAGTCAATTGTTGATCCATATTGTTCAATGAAAAGTGTAGTTTTCAATTGTTTACGAAAGTCTTTTAAATCATCCAGTGAGCGTAAATCAGGAGGGAGAGAGTTCCAAATTAAAGGGGCGGCCAAAGCAATTGCTCTTTGTGAGGTACATTTGCATGATTTAGAGTAGTTTTTTGGGGTGCTGAGGGTGTTAGAAGTGGATAACCTTCTTGGTCTTTTGTTGATATCATGGAGTAAGAGGGCATGAAGGCTGATTGCAGAACTGTTGTGTTTCATTTTGAATATATTTATGATTAATTTATACTTTATGCGAAGGATTATTGGGAGCCAGTGGAGTTCTTTAAGGATGGGGGTAATGTGTTCATAATTTGAGGATCCATTGATGATTCTAGCTGCTGTATTTTGTGCCATTTGAAGTGGCTTGAGAGCATGCTTAGGCAGTCCATTGTAAATAGGGTTGCAGAAATCCAGAATGGGAGTAATGAGTGCCTGACAGACTGTTCGAAAGTGATCATAAGAGATAAGAGGCTTAAGTCGTCTAATTATCTTCATTTTGTAATACGCGTTTTTAACAGTTTTTCTTATATGAGAACGCAGGTTTAGCTTCTTATCGAGGGTTATTCCGAGGTATCTTACTTCGTCCTTAACTGGAATCTTTGTGTTGTTGCATGTAATGTAAGGTGGAGGGATAAAGCTGGTGTTTCTAGTTACAATAAGTGCTTCCGTTTTGTTCAGGTTTATTGCAAGGTTATTATTTGTTAGCCAATTTGAAATGCTGGTAATACAGTTTGAAATTTTGCTGTAATCTGGGCAGTTGATATCAATTGGAGTGTAAATCATGATATCATCCGCATAAATCGTGTAATCTATTTGATGATCTGCTATTATGTTCCTTGCTCTCTTGTCCACTACTTATGTCCATCTTACCATTCTCTAGTCCCCAGTTTCAGATGGAGGCCAATTCTTATCGGGGGATGTCTGACCAGTCCAGATGTCCAAAATCTGGATGGGCTGGATTTGCACCCAATTCTGCACCCGCAAGAGATAGACATTCCCAAGGGAGCAGAATCGGGGCACTTGGACGATCCAGATATGCCCCAGTTCTGTAGGCCCAGACATGCTGCACCTACCCCTGCTAACCCTCCCAATGCTCCTGCTGGAACCGTGGTGCGGCAGTGTCCCATCGCCATGGCACTGGGACGCCATGCAGGAGCCCCGATTCCCCACACCGCACATCAAAGTCCTTTCCCTGCTGCCCGACCTCCGGAGGGGCCTGCCAAGACCGGGATTGGGTGACAAGGCTCCTCCTGCATCAGCTCACCTGTTCCGGGGGTTCCTCCATTGCTTGCCATCAATGTTGGGGGGACATATTCCACCTCTGAGGTGGAATAAGCTCCCTGGCCATCCTTCATTCACCAGATGTACAGGTCATGACCTGGATAGGCCCTCTACGTCTGGGATCGTGGGCTCACCTCTGACCTGCCCACTCTCTGCCCTGTCTCTCCCCCTGCCAAGAGCTCCCCGCACATCAGCCCAGGAGCTTTGTGATCAGAACAGGTCTGCAGCGAATAGCAGCGGATGTATGTCCAAATCGGACATACATCTCCACTTTTCACAGTTCTGGGTGACCCCGTATGGCTCCGATTCACCAAGGTGACTTGTGGGGCTGCCTCCCTCCACTCAATCACGTTCAGTAGGTCCCTCTTTTATGAGTTTTCTGAAAGCCCAATGATGACTTTGGTGCCCCCTTCTGTGCCTGTGCCCTGTGCGGCAGCACCGCTCGCACAGCCCTGCTTTGCACCAAGGGCTGTTTTCCAGGTGGGCCATCCTTTGCCAAGTACATTTCTTTTACTCTCTTAGTGCTTCCTATTTTTGCTCGTTTGGACCTTATCTATCAACTGAAAGTTCTGGAATTTTATTGTGGCAATGGGTGGGAGGCAGGAGTAGCTCTGTTCTAACAAAGCTGTTGTCCTTGCCCGTCAGACTGGAAGTCGGCAACTGGATTCTTGAAATCACTGCAGAAGAAGGTAGAAGCAACTTCCAACAAGGAGGATCTGCTAGAGTCTGTAAAATCAGCTGGTCTCTGTGCAGACAATAGCCTCCTCTGCAAGCAGCTGTCTCTTCAGAGCTTCATAATGATTGCAGAGCTGGTTCGGGTGATCTTTCTGGGCTTCCGGAGTCACACCGACTGCAAGCATTATGGAAGTATATCAGCTTGATTAGGGTCTGAGCCCAAATTAGGCATCTAGAGTGAGTGTCAAAGTTCCTGATATTTTTCTCATACTGGAGACAAGGGCCAAACACTTCATTTTGGTCATTTCAACTGAGAAAACCCCAACAACATATTTATTTATTTGAGGAGAAAGACAATGAAACATCACCCCAGCCCCCCAAATCATCATCAGATACAAGCAGAGGTGAAACACCTCTTGAAGACAGGACAGCTTAGTTTTCATGTCTGCTTGGCAAAGTGGAAGAAAGAAAACTGAAGGACTAAGGAGACTGTTGTGGATTGGAAGGATCACCTATGCGGAGAACTTTAGCCTAGCTCTGAGCTCTAGGAGCACCATTCAGTACTGGCTCTGTCTGATGACACCACACACTTTTGTGCCTGACTCAAGGCTGCTTGTAGACAGTAAAAAAAATAATTCCATATAGCAAATATCAATTTTCAAACAAGTCAGTGCTAGAAAACTCAACAAAATGCATAATGTCTGAGCAAATGTCACAAGCAAACAAGAAAACGGCAACCCTGGGTTGGCAGAAAGATCAGGGTTCAATTCTTGGATAGGTCTTCTGCTTCCATGGCTGACTGGAGCTGGAGGACAGGGAAGCTAGGGATATTGAGAGGACAGCATTCCCAACAGTGGGGGAGGGGAGGAAGCTGAAGTCATTAAAAGACAATAACGCTGAGTTTCTGCATTTGTTGTTGTTAAATACCTTTGAGTTGGTGCCGACTCATGGCGACCCTCTTGGTAGTTGTCCTAAACTTTGTTTGGCCTTCAGTCAGGCAGGTCATTGTTGATAGAGTGACACCCATAGCCAGGGGCGGCCCAAGGGGGGTGCGGGGCCATGTGCGGAGACTCGATGCGGGGCCTCATTTGCATAAGGTGCCTCATTTGCATAAATATTTGCATAATGTTACCATACACTATCTTTTAGTAAACATGCCTCTTAATGAGTGTATGGATAAAGAAAGACTAAAAGATTTCTACATTACTATAATCCAGTGCCAACCGCCAGGCACATTAGGAACTACTACAAACACTGCCCATTTAAAACCCTTAGCAAACCCGCCGTATCCTAACAGCACTACCAGGACTCACAAAGCACCATACCCTACCTATCAAAAGGCAACACTGCAAATATTACACCAATACATTTCAGAGAATAAAAATACATGACCTACTGGGGAAAGAGAACAAGTGGCAATGTCAAATAGGAATTACATAAACAGAATACCTCAGCTCAGTTACACATGCAGAACATAGACCATCACCAAACAAGGAATCATAATTTAGAAACAGGAAGACAATAATTAAACTGGGAACCCCAAAAGCCAAACTTGGAATGTATAACAACACTGTAGAAATAAAACTATAAATTAATTTCCTCTTGTACTAAACAAAGCGCAGACGTTAATGATGCACATTTCCTAGAGCTGACATTTCAGTTAATAAATTCAAAATAAAGAGATATTTTTCTACCTTTTGTGCATTTTTTTTCAGTTGCAATTGTTCCAGCTACTTTCTTCTGGTTTCTTCGTGTCTTCTGCTAACTCTCCATCGTCTGCTGTCCATTTGTCCTTTCTTCTCTCTTCTAGTTTTTTTCCATCCTCTCTCTACATCTGCTTTAACATATTAATCTTTCTCCTTTTGCTCTTTCCTTCTTCCTATTTCATCCACTCAAATTTTACCCCTTCATCCTCAATCCCCACTTACTCTCCCAATATCTGGCCAATTGTAGATTTGTCTTCCCTCCCACACAAAATATTTTTTCCCTCTCCATTTCACTCTCCCAGCTCCATCCCATTCTAATCCTCCCCCAACATCAGCTCCCTTCTAGTTCCAGCCCCACCCAGCATCCGCTCTCTTCTAGTCCCTGCATCAGCCCATTTCCAGTCCTAGCCCCCCATCAGCCCATTTCCAATCCTATCCTAGCCCCACCATCAGCCCATTTCCAGTCCTAGCTCCCCCATCCATTTCCAGTCCTATCCGAGTCCCTCCATCAGCTCATTTCCAATCCCAGCCCCCCATCAGCCCATTTCTAGTCCTTTCCTAGCCCCACCATCAGCCCATGTCAAATCCTAGCTCCCCTCCATTCAGCCCATTTCCAATCCAAGCCCCCCATGAGCCTACTTCCAGTTCTAGCCCCTCCATGAGTCCATTTCAATTCAAGCACCCCCAACAGCCCATTTCCAAACCTATCCTAGCCCCCATCAGCCCATTTCCTGTCCTAGCCCCCCCCCCCACTCAGCCCATTTCCAGTCCTAGCTCCCTCCCCTCACAGCCCATTTCCATTCCAAGCCCCCTCCCCATCAGCTATTTGCAGTTCAAGCCACCCTTCCACTCAGCCCATTTCCAGTCCTAGCAACCCCCCGCCCATTACCAGTCCTAGCCCCCCCATAGCCCATTTTCAGTCTTAGCCCCCCATAGCCCATTACCAGTCCTAACCCCCACATAGCCCATTACCAGTCCTAATGCCCCCCATCATCCCATTTTCAGTCTTAGCCCCCCATAGCCCATTACCAGTCCTAACCCCCACATAGCCCATTACCAGTCCTAATGCCCCCCATCAGCCCATTTCCAGTCCTAGCCCATTACCAGTCCAAGCTCCCCCCATAGCCCATTACCAGTCCAAATCCCCACCATCAGCCCACTTCCAGTCCTAACCCCATCACCCCATTACCAGTCCAAGCCCCCCCATAGCCCTTTACCAGTCCAAATCCCCTCCATCAGCCCACTTCCAGTCCTAACCCCATCAACCCATTTTCAGTCTTAGCCCCCCCATAGCCCATTACCAATCCTAACCCATCAGCCCACTTCCAGTCCTACCCCCCTACCAGCCCATTTCCAGTCTTAGCCCCCCGCCCCCATAGCCCATTACCAGTCTTAACCCCCATCAGCCCACGTCGTCCTAAACCCCCCCATAACCCCATTTCCAGTCCTAGCCCCCCATAGCCCATTACCTGTCCTAACCCCCCCATAGCCCATTACCAGTCCTAACCCCCCTCCCCCCCCATCAGCCCATTTCCAGTCCTAGCCCCCCACATAGCCCATTACCAGTCCTAACGCCCCCCCATCAGCCCATTTCCAGTCCAAATCCCCCCATCACCCCATTTTCAGTCTTAGCCCCCCCATAGCCCATTACCAATCCTAACCCCCATCAGCCCACTTCCAGTCCTACCCCCCCATCAGCCTATTTCCAGTCTTAGCCCCCCTGCCCCCATAGCCCATTACCAGTCCTAGCCCCACACATAGCCGATTGCAAGTCCTAACGCCCTCATCAGCCCATTTCCAGTCCTAACCCCCCACATAGCCCATTACCAGTCCTAGCCCCCCCATCAGCCCACTTCCAGTCTTAACCCCCCATAGCCCATTACCAGTCCTAACCCCCCTCCCCCCCCATCAGCCCAGCTAGATAAAAAAAATAAACACAAACTGGCTGCTGCTGCCGCTGCCACGGTGGCAGCGGCAGAATCGAGCACCCCGCAGGGCTCCCCTCTACCCTGTAGAATCCTCCTTTCAGCATCAGCTCCCAAAGCGTGGGCTTTTCAGAGCCGCGAAGGGAGAGCTTCTCCTCTCATAGCTCTGTTAATCCCGCCACGGGGCTGATGGGAAATCCCGGGATTAACAGAGCCGCGAGAGGAGCAGCTCTCCCTTCACGACTCTGGCAGCTGATGCTGAGGGAGTTGATGCTGAAAGGAGGATTCTGCAGGGTAGGGGGGGGCCCTGAGGGGTGTTCTATTCTGCCACTGCCACGGCGGCAGCGGCAGCGGCAGCCGGTTTGTGGTTGTTGTTTTTTTTTAATCTAGCTGGGCTGATCGCTGATGCAAGATGTTTTTTGCGCGGGGCCCCCTGAAACACGGGGCCCTGTGCAAAAAACATTCTTGCTCAATGGACGGGCCGGCCGGCCCTGCCCATAGCTACTGTTACTGTATTGATCATCTGTATTTAGGGCCTGTGATTACAGCATCCTGCTAATAGTTCTGAACAGCAACAATGTAGAACCTCAGCTGGCCAGAAGATGGCAGTATATGAACATTTGTTGGGTGCAATGGGTGGATGTTGCAGGCATTATAGCAACAAAAGGTGGTAGTATATCAAGATTCAAATAAACCATAAACCACAAACCACAAATAAACCATCAATGCCAGCCCTAGTCAGTTAAAGGTGCAGGAACCAGATTAACTTAAAGCAGATTCCTTACTCAGTAAGATTCTATACTATTGTATTATCAAATTATTCTACAATATCTCTTTTCCATTTCTGTTCTATGTGAGCTAAGTCATTCTGATCTTGTTTTAAGAATGACACGATGTTTACTGAGATGGCTGCTTACTGGAATAAATGAATAAAAGTATGTAATAATCCCATTTGACAATTTCAGGGAAATGCATTTAAAGCAGCAGTAGTTTACTCAAAAGAAAATTAAAATCAGTAATAGAAACGTAGAATGTCAGGGATTTTTCAATCATCATATACAGGGTAGCACAAAAAAAGTGAGAACATCTCGTAAATTAAAAGATTAGTTTACTTATTTACCTTTTTTAGCTATATGACATCTTTATTTCGACAATTTCCGATCCCCGTCTTTTTTTAAAATTTGTCAATCGTTTACATCTGTCTTTTTGAATTTTTAAATAACTTACATGTTACGAGATGTTCTCACTTTTTTTGGGCCACCCTGTATAATCTGAATTTACTGGACCTGAGCGCTTCCCTTCTTCTCTCCCAACTATCACAATCCAACTGATAACTAGATGCCACCTCACATTCCTCACAAGTGCTCAAAGGAGAGCTGGAGCAAAGTGACAACCAGGTTTCATTCTGGGTTCCAGCACCTGCTTCTTGGGCTGACAGCACTACACTTGTGGAATTCACACGACCCAGGAAAGAGGAAGTCTGGGTTCACATAACAGTCAGTAATACTTACCTGAGCACTCTTGTACTGAATTCCCATTGGCTGTCATGACCGTGATTCTTTGAATGGAGGGACTGCTAGAACTTTAAGGGTAAGAGGAACGGGATACATAAAAAGGCACCACCACCACCCCACCCCTCTCCTATAAATAGCAAATTGAACTGGAAGAGTTACAGGATGACCAGAAACCACCTCAACTGGTAGCCAGGGACTTAAAGACTAGGAAAGTCAGATGGCGGTAATATCTGGAGATGGAGAGGATTTAATACTCTGCAGCAATTATTCAATGTTATATTTGCTGTATGGCTATTATTTCTTACCTTGCTTGCTAATGTTTTAGAAATTTAGACTGTAAGATGTTAAAAAATAAATAAATACATAAAATGCTTATAGCACTTGAACAACAAAAACTCTGTTTAATAGCTTAAATATATGCTTTCCTCATATCTACAATTACATTATGCTCTGGGTGCTGCATTTGAAGCAGAGAGCAATTTGCCATAATACTTTCTGTGGAGAAAGTGATGCTGAAATGCCCTCTGCCATAATATTCTAAGGAACGATGAACAGCTGCTGTTGCAGGTTTTAAGACAGCAATGGACCCACAACAGTGCGACCTCTTCGGATGAATCCTGGGGTGTCTCTATTAATGCTAGTTTATTTTAATTGGAGTGGAATAGTTATACAAATAAATTAAGACCGACTCTGCTACACAAAGTACGTAAATTAAAAAATAGCAGAAGAATAAGGATCACCACCTGGGGACCTAGGTCAGTAAAAACACCTTTATTATGGCATACTTAATTTAAACGAAAGACCAGTGAAAAATATGAAACATTATTTTTTAAAAAACAACATTTTTTAAAGGCATTTTTTTTAAAGTGACATTTAAAACAGCTGTTTTAACGTTTAATGAGTGGAGGGGTAGCCTAGTGGTTACAGCAACAGCATTGTACCCAAGAGATCAGGGTTCAGTTCCCACTGGCACTCCTTGGGCAAGTCACTTTACCCTCCATTGCCTTGGAAGAAAAGGCCTGGCAATCTACTTGTACATTGCCAAGAAACCCCAGGGGCTGCTGGGTCATCAGGAGTCAGCATTGACTTGAAGGCACTTAAAAACAACCCCCCCCCCCTCCTTTTTTGAATAAAGTTTGATATTTTGATCTCTCGGGTCTGCCTGTGAATCATTTGGTGGGAAAGCTGCCACCTAAAGACAGCCCCCCTGCCCAACGAGCTAGAAATCATTGTTTATATGCTGAGTAATTTTTCAGGGAGATGGATTGTTGTAATTGCCTGAGTATGAGGGTTAATTTGACTAGCCGATTAAGCCATTTTATTACTACTAATCATTTGTATAGCACTACAAGGCATACACAGCTCTGTACATAAAGAAATGGGCTTCAGATAGACGCTTTATAACAGTAAAATTAGAACTTCCATATAGATTTTATACTTCCATGTGTATGTTTCCATGTGTACTCGGCATCATCTGCTGATTTGTAAAATTATAGAACTTTTGGATATGATTGTAATTATTGCTGATGGTTCATACGGGGTATATTTTGTAAGTGCTGGAGAGGGATATATGCCTTTAGATATTTGCATTTGACTTTGTGTTGTGGATTCTTTACTTAATAACGATTTATCCACCCTTGTGTACTTTTATTTTCATCCTCATCCTATTTTAGTTTGTTCTGAGACCATTGTAGATACCTTTTGCGTCTTCTGATCAATGAGTGGATCTGGGTATAGAAGAATGTGTACAGTCCCTTTGGTGTGGAACAAGGTAAAAAAATCTTTGACACTTGTCAGACGGCTGCCTAGGGTGAGAACTTACACAATCTTGACGATGCATATATTCATATGATTCTTGCAAGGTATTGTGGGTATTGTAGTTCATTCACTCCCAAACACAGCTGATGACAATAATTTGAGTTGTGAAACCAAGTGGTAAGATCAATAAAATACTTCTTTTATTGATGGGGTTTAATTCACCCAGCACATGTATGCTTGATAGCACTATAAATGAGGTTACTTGCTTGCAGTGTTTAAAATGGATAACAAAAAGTCACAAAGTAAACCAGAAAACAACCTTCAGCTTGTCAGGCAATTAGCTAATGTTTTCTTAGCAAGTAATTACCAAATACAAAGGCACAAAGTAAAGAATAAACTTTGCTGGTTAGGTTAACTTCTGCTTATTTTCCACGCCGATCTCAGCAGTGATTCTCCCTTGCTCACACACACAATCAGGTGCAGCCCTAATTACTATCAATGGACCAGCTGAAAGCCTTTAGCTGGCTGGCTGCTACTGTGTGAGCCCAAATCCTGCTTTAAGAGCTGTTTGCAGTGGAAATAAAGAACAAAGTTAGGTTTCTTTGTGATGGCTGATGTGTTTGCTCATAGAAAACTAGCAATAGCATTTAGATAAAGAACAGTCCATGTAAATAGTTTCATCTGCTGTATTTCCCCCTGCATCAACAATCATAGGGTCAATATCATACATTGGCACAGATGAGTCTTTCATTAAGGCACTATCATGAGAATGCTTATTCCCTTGCTGCCATTCTCTATTATAGATAGGGTCTGGATCAGTGTTCATACCTGAGCCTCTCCTGCTATCATTATTCCTCTCTGTATAGCCTGGCCAATATGTAATCCAATTCTGATGTCCAGCCTTCCAATCTTGATCCCTGGACGCTGGATCTTCTCTCACATACCTTCTGGCCTTGGTCTGAAAGTCCCTTCCACATGCAGTCTTCTCTCTTCCAGGTAGCCACTGGTGATTCCTATCTCTGCCACTCCATTCCTCTGGCTGAATCCAGTCCAATGGACTCTGCTGGCTTTTGGAATACCTCCCAGTATGAGTACTGCCTTGGAATCTCCCAGACCTTCCAATGGCCTTTCTTCTCTTCCTTCCAGAGAGTTTCCTTCTCTCTCTATCTGCTTGGCTTGGCTTCTGTTTCTCCAGGTGATACTGGTGCTTGTAGCCGTTGCTGTCTCTGTATCTCTTCCTCCCTCTGTAGCTTTTGCTGAAGCTCTCCCTGAAGCTGTTATCTGAAGAATAAGCTCTATTCTTATCCTTTCCTAATGTGTGCTGCTCCCTAACACAGTGCAGCTGTCTTGAATCAGGCCCTGTCCTTTGAGATGAGTGCTTAGGGATTACCTCATAGCTCTCTTGATTGCACACACATTTTCTCTCTTCAGCCTCCCTCATGGCTGCTGGAAACCTGGTGCATTCTGGGACTGGTAGTCTTTTATGTGAAAACTCTGTTTTCTTGCTTCTACCAGAACTGACAGGTTGCTTGTTCAGAGTCACATCATCTTTTCTATAGCTCCTACCTGAGCTATGATAAGCTTCCTTATCACACACTATATATGTATGTATGTATATATGTATGTATGTATATATATTTTTTAATTTTCACTTTCATATTTACAAAAGTTTTTCCCCTGTCCGATAACCACTTTCTTCTGAGTGCATAAGTGGTTCGCCCTTTTTCCTTACACTCCCATATTTCCATCCTTTGTTTTCCTTTCCTGTAGGCTTTTCCTTCTACTTTTTGATATTTTTCACCGTTCTCTGTTCTGCATTAGCTTTGGTGAAATCAAACCCACTGATGCAAGCTTTCACTGAAACATGTCAAGCTGTTAATTGACTGATGTGTAATTGCACATACTGTAGACTTCTTTACCTTTGCTGATGCTTTGTTTTGTTTGTCATAATAAAGACATTTTTAACTGTTCTGGCCCTTCAGGTGTTGTTTGCAAGCCCTCGGCTGATACTTGTATACAGTTGTGGTCAATATTATTAGCACCTTTACAATTAAAACCTTTAATGTCCAATATCTCCTAAAAGAAAAGTGGCCAGTGAAATGGCTTTGGACTATATATGCACACATATTTGACACATAAAAAGAATCAAATAAAACAAGACCAATTAAAAATGAAAATAGTAGGAAATAGTATAAAAACTGGGACAGGTTAGTTTTACCCTACTGCTGATGGGTCGTTGCAATAGTAATCCTGCTCAGTATGAGCAGAACCGCAGGTTCAGACATTTGGTGTATGTGCTTGGCTGAGGAGCCAATGGGGCGAAGCTACCATCTGTGGGATTATGACTGAATGCCTCTAAGTCAGAATCCCCCCCTAAACGGAACAATACTACAGTGCCAAGGAGCCTCGGTGGGCCACGGATAGCCGGCTGTCCGGCTGGTGAGGAGAGCCGCTCGCCTCGGGACCAGAGCAAGGGCAGAAGGGGACTGCCTTTCTCCCGTCATGCAACGCACATTCGTGGGGCACCCGGTGCTAAATTATTCGTAGACGACCCGATGCAGTACCCAACGGATTGTCGCTGCCCTAATTACATTTGTACATTGGATGAGTATCATGGGAGCATCTATTTTTCAGCTGATTAGCCGGTTTGAAGATTAATTGTTATTATGTACTGTCTTTTGAGCAGGCTTTCAAGTTTCTGGGCAATTTAAATTATGCTGTGAATTACATCATGAATGCATTCCATCTCTAAATGATTTTTCAAGAGGATCAGCATTCTTATCTTCATTAGGAGGGATTCGTTCTTGTGAATGTTTATCCCTTATTTTGTGGTCAGTTTGACTGCTTTTTAAACTTGATTAAAATGGAGGACCTACCTCAAGGAAGGGTTGATCCACTCCCATAGTAGGTGATTCGACAAAAAAGTTTATTTTCACTGTTCAGAGGAATGAGGGGTTTATTAATGTGGTGTAAGAGATCAGTATATGTTGATATTTTTATTAGAATTTCATGTGGTGACATAATTTTGGCTTGTTGATTAGAATAGGACATGATTATTGGCACCTTTATAAACAATTCAAATCAGTTTTAACAGAAGAACCACATTCCTATTGCAATAAAATTAGATGTATCTGTGATCAATTGCCAGTACTCGCATGACTTGAATCAAGCAATGAAAGATGGCTCTAATGTTTAAAATGGCCACATTCACTCGCTGCTCCGTTTTCACAATGGTGAAGACAAGAGAACTGCTTGAAGCCATCAGAAAAGCCATTATCATCAAATTTCAAAGGGGTACAAGGCCATCTTCAAAGACCTTGGGATTCTTGTGTCTACAGTCTGCAAGGTTATTAAGAAGTTTTCTACACATGGAAATGTCAAGAACCTCCCAAGACATGATAGGAAGAGGAAAATTAATCCAAGAAGTCGTCAAAGATTAGTGCAAACTGTTGGAAAAATACCCTGTACAACATCCAAAGAGCTTAAGGCTGATCAAGAGCAATATGGAGTGGTAGTTTCAACCCGCACTATACACCGCACACTAAACAAAGAAGATCTTAATGGGCAAAGGGCAAAGGCCAAAGACAGACATAAAAAGGCACGCCTGATCTTTGCCAAGACCCATCTTGAGAAACCACAGTTCTACTGGGAAAACCTCTGTGAACAGATGAAAACAAACGAGCTGTTTGACAATGCAGACCAGCAATACATTTACAGGTGGAGAAGTGGAACTTGAAAGGAAAAAAATCTCACCCTTTCTATAATTAAACATGGTGGAGATTCCATAATGGTGGGCTGTTTTGCAGCTTCAGGAACTGGAAGTCTGGAACATATTAAAGGAATCATGAAGTCAGAGGACTACCAAGGTATTTTGGAGTAAAATGTGCTATCTAGTGTTGGAAAGCTAGGTCTGGGTCGAAAGTCATAAGTCCTCCAGCAGGACAATGATCCAAAACCTACATCCAAAAGTACAAAAGAACATGGACTGTTTTAAGCTGGCCAGCAGCGAGTCCTGATCTCAGTTCACTCGAGAACCTTTGGAAAGAGCTGAAATCTGCCACTGGTAAAAGGAATCCTGGAAACATTCATGAGCTGGAACAAATCGCAGTTGAAGAGTACAAAACTTATAGAGGGCTAAAAGAAATGTTTAGAGGCTGCCATCACTGACAAGGATTGTGCTATTAATCCTGTCCAGGCCATACTTTGTTTTTTTCTCAGAAATTACTGTCTAAGTTGCACAGATTACTTTTTTTTTTATTTCTGCTTTGTCTTTTTTTTTCTTATATTCAGTTGTATTATGCTGTATTGCCTTTTCAGATGGGCTTTTGTCTGGATTGTAATGTATACTGTTAATAAAATATAAATTTAAAAAAAAAAGTTGGTGTTGGTGAAATATTTAGACGACGGATGCTAGTTCTTTCTGCTGGAGACTTTGTAAATAGTTTCCACTCTCCAGTGTTGTGTTGCAAGGAGAGACATGGCAGGGATATATCTGCTTTTGCCCAGACACTCAACTTCTATTGAGGGGTAAAAAAAAAAATCCACAGCAAGGGAGTGCCCTCGTATTTGGCAGCCTAAAGCCCCCTAGTGGTAATACAAGAATACTACACTAGGGGTCTGAGGTGGCCAGTTTTGATTCTGGGAGCTGTAGTGACAGAAGTACCCAAGGAGCACTGCCGTCTCACCATTAATCTCTAGGGATAGATGTTAGAGGAGGGGGTGATGAGGGTACTTGGTGCTGCAGGGGGCATTGAAAGGGGTACTTGGTACTTAAAACGCAAGCTGCATTATTCATTTTGCATAATAATGAGCTGTTTTGCGTGAAGTAATAGTCCAGTGGTTAGAGCAGAGGCCTGGTGACCAAGGAAAGCAGGGATCAATCCCACTGGCATCCCTTATGGTCTTGGGCAAGTCACATAACCCTCCATTACCTCAGGTACAAACTTAGATTATAAGCCCTCCAGGGACAGGGAAATACCTACTGTACCCGATTCTAGCTTGTCATGGAACCACTGAGCTAAATACTAATACTAAATCTGCATGCTTTACAGCTTATCATTATTTACCATTGCTGCCCTAAAAAAATCATGCATTAAGGGCAAACGACATACAATTTTGCCATTTAATGCACATTTGTCAATGCATGTTATTCCTTTAATGCACATTAGTAACTTTCCTTCTTAATGTAACAAGTATCAGAGAATGTCAGGTAGAAGGCACTTAAATAAATATGTTATGGTCTTGCCAATGAATTCAACAATTTTGGCAAAAAGGTTATGCTATCAGTGTCTGAAATTTGATACCTTAGTCACCAGATTCAGCTTTATTAGAACTTCTTTTGAAGAACTAATTAAATAGAAATAGAAATACAGAAGCATGACGACAGAAAAAGACCACATGGCCTATCTAGTCTGCCCTTCCATATCAACCACTACAACAGTCCCCTATTTTCCTTTAGAGATCCTCTGTGTTGGTCCCATGCTTTTTTGAATTCAGATACTGTCCTCATCTCTACCACCTCCACTGGGAGACTATTCCACGCATCTACCACTCTTTCCGTAAAGAAATATTTCCACATGGTACTCCTGAGTCTATCCCCTTTCAATCTCATCCTATGTCCCCTCGTAGCAGAGCTTGCTTTCAATTAAAAGAGGCTCTCCTCCTGTGCATTTATGCCATGGAGGTATTTAAAAATCTCAGTCATATCACCTCTATCCTGCCTTCCCTCTAAAGTATACATATTAAGATCCTACGTCTGTCCTCATATGCTTTATAATGAAGACCACTAACCATTTTAGTACCCACCCTCTGTACCAACTCCAACCTGTTTATATCCTTTTGAAGGTGCGGTCTCCAGAATTGCACACAATACTCCATATGAGGTCACACCAAAGACTTATACAGAGGTACTATCATCTCTTTTCTTCTGCTGGCCATTCCTCACTATGCACCTAAGCATCCTTCTAGCTTTCACCATCGCCTTTTCTACCTGTTTAGCTACTTTAAGATTATCAGACACAATCACGCCTAAGTCCCGCTCTTCTTTTGTGGACAGAGGTACTTCATCCCCTTATCGCTCCCTTGGATTGCTGCAACCCAAATGCATGATCCTGCATTTTTTAACATTAAATCTGAGCTGCCAAATTCTAGACCATTCTTCAAGCTTAACTAGATCCCTCCTCATGTTATGTACACCTTCCTAAGTGTCTACTCTACTGCAGATTTTGATATCATCCGCAAAGAGGCAAACCTTACCTGAAAGCCCTTCCACTGAAAGATGTTAAAAAGAATCAAAGAACAGATCCCTGTGGCACTCCACTGTTAACCTCCTCCTCCTTAGAATGATCTCCATTTATCTGTACCCTGTCGCCTCTCATGCAACCAATTTCTTACCCAAGCAGTAACTTTGACACTGTTCAGCACAGGCGACTTATAAAGGCTTTACTGAAATCTAAATATACACCACATCTGGGACTCTCCCTCGGTCCAACTCACTGGTCACCCAATCAGATTTGTCTGACATGACCTGGCTCTGGTGAATCCATGCTGCCTCAGATCCAGTAATCCACTGTACTCCAGAAAACTCACTATTTTCTCTTTCTGCAGCACTTCCAATAATTTACTCACCACAGAGGTTAAACGAACTAGTCTGTAGTTTTCAACAACATCCTTACTTCCACTTTTGTGTAAAGGGAGCACATATGCCTCTCTCCAGTCCTCTGGCACCACTCCTGACTCCAAAGAGGCATTGAAAAGGTCGGTCAGGGGAACTGCTAAAATGTCCCCAAGTACCCTCAGTATTCTCAGATGTATCCCATTCTGGTCCCAACACTGTCTACTTTTAGTTTAGCTAGTTCCTCATGAACAGGCGCAAAACCCAAACTAGAAGCAAGTCCAACACCCATGCACACTCAAAGGAAGCACACAGAACTACAAGCACCCCATTAACAATATCCATAGAGCTCAAATGCCAGATCCATACGAAACAAAATCAACACAATAGCAGACCACATAGAAGAGCAACAACCCGACATACTTTGTATAACAGAGACCTGGCTCACCCCCACTGACAATGTGCCACTCAACCAATTAGTACCCAACTCATACGCAGCATACAGCTGCCCACGAGCCCACCGGCGAGGAGGGGGGGCTCTGATCATTACAAAGAATAGCCTAAACTTCAAATCTCGAAGTGCCACAGATACCCAACAATGCAACACCATCACGATTGAGAACAAACGGATGGCTCTATGCCTCATCTACAGAGCCCCCAATACTCCACCCGACGAACTAGCCTCCACAATTGAAGCAGTCTGTGCAATCAGCTCAAAACACAAACCCACGCTACTACTAGGAGACTTCAACCTCAAATCATCCAACACCAAAGATGCAGAAGCTTTCCTACAAGCAATGAGCTCCCTACAATACACACAAATAATTAACACCCCGACACACAGACTCGGATCTTCACCTGACCTCATCTTCACACCTAACCACCTAATCAACAGAGGACTCATCTCAACCCCCTCCATCACACCAGTACCGTGGTCAGACCACCACATGATCAAAATAAATATAACGACACAAGGACAAGAACAAAATGGAAACCCGGACAACCAACCCACAGAAAGAAGATTCAAGAGTTTCGACAGGGATCAATTCCTTCAGGACACTATACCACACCTGCACTCAGAAGCAGAGGATCTAGAAACTCAAATCACAACCTGGAACAACATCATCAATAACGCCGCCAAAGTCACTGAATATAGACAAAAGAAAACTCGCTGCAACAAATTACATCACAAGCCATGGTACTCAAAAAGCATACGGGCACTAATCATCACTCGAAACACCGACTTCACCCCTCCACCCAAAATCAAGATAAAAATCACAAACATACCCATAAAAACAGAAGTAAAATACCTCGGAGTAACTAGTAACTCTGGAAAACGAATTGAATCTACAATCTCACATAAGCAAAACCACCAAGAAAGCTTACCACAGGATGAGCCTAATCCAACGTCTCAAGCCCCTCCTCGCCCTGGAACACTTCCGCACTGTCTGCCAGGCTCTAATAACCCCACTACTAGACTTCTGCAACCCAATCTATCTTGGCCTCCCAAAACAAACCCTCAGACCACTACAACTGGCACAAAACACAGCGGCATGCATAATAGCTGGCACATCAAGACAGGACCACATCACACCAATACTGAAAGACCTACACTGGCTTCCAATCACCTCACGCATCAAAAGAAGACAATCATAAACATATTCAAAATCAAGCAACAATCATCGGCCCTCAGCTTACAGACACTCATACAACCTGACAACAGTACACGACCGAGGAGAAGGGGAACGTCCAACCGCGTCAACACACCAAAAGAGATCACCAAGGTCCGAAAGGACACCTCTGAACGAGCCCTTTCCCTGGCTGCACCAACAATTTGGAACAACCTACCAGATGAACTTCGACTAACTACAGACAGCAAAGACTTCCGGAAGCTACTAAAGACAACACTATTCATTGAACACTATGGGGATGTCACATGACCTACCCACCAATCAGACCAAACCCCCTCCCCACCACTTGTATACAGGAAAGTATAATAGTACACATTGTAACCAGATCACCGGAAACAAACCCCCTCCACCCCCACAGTCATCGGAATGTATAATAGCGCACAATGTAAATAGCTCAACATGAATCTAATACACCGTAACTCACACACACACACCCTGGACCACTGCATGACCACCCCTAAAACACTATTGTGATTGTTTGCTGTGAAAACCGCCTTGATTCAAGGAAAAGGCGGTATAGAAATCTTTTAAATAAATAAATAAATTGAAAAGGTCGGTCAGGGGAACTGCTAAAATGTCCCCAAGTTCCCTCAGTATTCTCAGATGTATCCCATTCTGGTCCCAACACTGTCTACTTTTAGTTTAGCTAGTTCCTCACGAACACAGTCTTCTAAAAATCGTTCAAGATCCCTGTCATTTCCATTCCTGTTTGTGGATATTTTCTAAGGTCTTGCTCCTGGTCCTTTATCTGTGAATATAGAACACAAGTATTTGTTAAGCAATTCTGCTTTATCCTCATCAGCTTCTACATTTTCCTCCGCTTCACCCTCGAGTCTGACAATACCACTTTTGCCCTTCCTCCTCTCCCTAACATATCTGAAAAATGTCTTATCCTCCCATTTTATTGCATTGGCTATTTCTTCCTCTTTTTGAATCTTTGCTTTCTTGACTACTTTGTCAGCCTCTCTAAGATTTTCCAAATATAGATGCCTGTCTTCCTCTCTCTGTGATCTCTTACATTTCATGAAGGCATCCCTCTTATTCTTCACCTTTTCAGCTACTTCTTTTGAGAACCATAGTGGCCTCCTTTTCCTTTTACCTTTATTTACCATTCCAAAAAAAAGGTTAGCTGTTCTTAAAATATCCCCTTTCAGTTTTGCCCACAGTTTTTCTACATCTCCCAGCTGTTCCCATCCTGTTAACGATTCCTTGAGGTACTGTCCCATCTTGGCAGTTATTTTTCCTAAAGTCTAAGGCCCTCGCTTTTGAATGGATTATATCAAACCTAGTCCTAATCCTGAACCACACCATCTGGTGATCACTAGATTCGAGATGATCTCCCATATATAACATCAGAAACTCTTTCACCATCGGTAAGTACCAAGTCCAGTATGGCACCTTCACGTCTGGGTTTTGTTACCAGTTGCCTGAATAGCTCTTCCTGTAAAGAATGCAGGATCTGCTTACTTCTAAATGATATTGCAGCAGGGATGCACCAGTCAGCATCTGGCATATTGAAATCCCCTATCAGTAACACTTCCCCTTTCCTGGCAATGCTGCGTATATCTTCTATTAAATCTCCGTCCACTTCTTCTCCCTGTGAGGGAGGTCTGTATATCATGCCAATGCAAATGGATTTCTCTTTCCCTCTTTCTTGTTTAACCCACAGTGCCTTCTCTTTCCCCTTTAAGCCTTGTATTTCCAAAGCTTTAATATTTTTTTTACATATAATGCCACTCCTCCTCCCCTTCTTCCTACGCTGTCCTTTCTGAATAAAGTATAGCCTGGTATAGTTATATCCTAGTCATAGTTGTCCGTGAACCATGTCTCTGTTACCACCACTAAATTCAAGTCAGCCTCTCCCATTAAAGCCTCAACATCTGGGATCTTATTTCCCATGCTACAGGCATTTATACACACCGCTTTTACCATTTCTGTAAAGTTGTTTAATGTTTCACTTACCTGGGGGCTTTTCTTCATCCATCCCCAACAAATCTAGTTTAAAGCTCTCTTCAGTAGGTTAGCCAGTCTGCTATTGAAGACACATCGACCCTTCTTGGACAGATGGATGACATCTCTGCTCTGCAACCTTTGGAACAGCATCCCATGGTCCAGGAAACCAAAATGATCTCAATGCCACCATCCACACAGCCATGCATTTATCTCCAGGATGCAAGCTTCTCTGCCTTGGCCTTTACTCTCAACATGAGGCATTTTCTTAATTTAACTTTATTCATAGGATTTATTATACCCCAAAAAGTATTTTCAAAATAGGGCAGAAAGTATTTTTGAATTGAATGAGATGCAGGGATGTTTAAGGAACTTTTTTTTTCATCTGCCCTGTTTTTTAAAATCCAACACTGGATAAGACCCTACCATCCAACTACAGACCTGTATCTAATCTATCTTATCCAAAATTCTGAAGAGACTTTTTTTTTCTCAACTTGTTACCTCAATATTCCTCATTCCCATCAGTCTGGTTTTCGGCCTGGTCATAGTACAGAAACCATCTTGCTCTTTCCTCAGTGAAGTTCAAACCTCTCTTAATAAAAGGTATAACATCTCTCTTGCAGTATCTCTTGATTTATTAACTGCTTTCAATTTGGTTGACCACACAATCCTGCTCTCATACCTACATGACATTGCTTTATGCGGTACAATTTTCCAATAGTTCTTTTTTGATTGATTGTTCCTTCTCTAATTTCTAATGTTGCAGTTTCAACCTCCTATCCTCTCAACTGCAGTGTACCTCAGGGGTTGGTGTTGTCCCCGCTTCTGTTTAATATTTTTGTCTCCTCTTATTCTTCTTAAACAACAATTTGGGATTTCTGCATACCAGCCCTCTCTCTCCTGACCTTACACCCAATGGTGGGATCTGATCAGAACAGGAAGCAGTTTGACTTGATCCTGACACTGACAGGCATGAGCGGACAGCAACATGGCATGCATTTGCGTTGCCAGCGCCACACGCTCAGGCCACTGGCATTCACCAGCAGGTAGCAACTTCCTGATGGCCAAGCAGCCCAATCCCCCTGCTCACAAGTGGTTTGACGGCATTGGGGGCCTCCCCCAATCCGTCAAACCACAGGCAGATGAGGGGAGTTCCACCATCACAGCGCTGGCATCTGGATGCCATTTTTGGCCCGGTTCACCAAACGTGGCCAGTGGCAGGAACCGGTTCACGTGAACTGGCCGGATCCCACCACTACTTACACCCCTCAACAACTGCTTACTCAGGTAGCCCGCTTGCTGAAGGAGAATCAGCTTGACCATACTGCAAAGATGACCACAGCAATCTGGCTGACAGGTTCTACAGCACCACCATCATCTATTTCTCCTTCTCTCTCTGGGCCTCCCTAGTCCCTTGGTGTCTTCCGTCTGCTACCTTGGTGTTATCCTTGACTCTGCCTTGTCTTTTCATGACCACATCAGTTCTGGTATATGCAGTTCATTCTTCTCCCTCTGAAAGATCAGAGCGGTTCACACATTCCTCTCCTCCTCAGCTTTAACTACTTTGGTTCTATCACTTGTTATTGCATCCGTAGACTATTGCAACGTCATCCTCACTGGCCTTCCAAACTACATATTGCAACAATTACAACTCATACAGAATACTGCTTTGAGAGCTTCCTAGGAAACAGTTCCTGGCTTTAGGTATTAGCTTTGGGGGCAACCTGTCTGAGGTTCTCCTGTAAGCGTATTGTCACTTTTCAGGGAGCCACTTTTCTGTTGATGTTTCTCATTTAGAGAAGTTTCTGTTAGATAAGAAGGGATAATTGGATAGTCAGGAATTGGAGTTCAGTGTGATAATTATTCCACCCGTTTCATTGGCTACTGCCCCTTTTCTTAATTTGGTTTTGTATTTCATTAGGCGTTGTTTCTCCCATAATGTGGGCTATACCAATTGTTCTTTCTTTACTAAGGTGTGGTATTATGAATATGTGGTTTCTTTTTTTTTTTTCTATGTGTTGTGGAATGTAGTTTCACACTACTGCTGTGAGACTGTTAGCTCATGCTTCCCGTTACAACATCACTCCTCTGTTAATTCATTTCCACTGGCTCCCCATGTTTCATTGCATTCATTATAAACTACTTACTTTGGTTCACAAAATCCTACATACTGGAATCCCATCCTACCTCTCTGCCCCCATCATTCTCTACATTCCACACCGTATACTGCATTCAGTTCATTCCAAGTGCCTTCATCTTCCCACCACTTCTTAGGCCAAACTTAAAATCATCCGCCACGCAGCACTCTACTTCCTCAGTCCCAGTCTTTGGAATAACTTGCCTTCCGACTTCCAACTAGAGCCATCACACACAGTCCTTTAAAGCCAAACTAAAAACACATTTATCCCACAAAGCCTTTGAGCTTCCCATTACTTGATTCTACCAAGAAATATCCTAGGTGCTACTCCTCCCACTCTAACTAACCTTGTCCATTCCCTCCCAGGTATGATTGTTTGTGCCTTTCCTATTATGAAGTTGTACTACCTTTCTTCTATCCTGTCTTTTGAGTTTTATTGTAAACCACCCTGCTGCTACTGTGAAGGACGGTATATCAAGTTTTAATGAACATAATAATCATCAATAATATGGTTTACAATATAATTCCTATAAACCCTTTAGGTCTTCTATTGGGTAGCACGAAAGAAGTTGAAGGTGTGGGTTTATTATACATTAAGCCGATGGTGGTTTTGGCATGAAGGAGGATAGAAATCTATTGGGAAGATCAAAGGATGCCATCTAAGGAAGATGGGCTAACAGACATTTTAATCAAGAGCCTGAAATGTAGTTTATTTGGATGGAGCTATAGACAGGGAAATACCTACAGTACCTGAATAATCTCACCTTGAGCTACTACAGAAAAAGCTTGAGCTAAATCTAAGTGGATAAATTTATGAAAGATAAAAATAGTAACTTAATTTTTACAAAACTTAATATAATGTCTCACATAATCAGTTGAGAGTCATTAAATCAGTGATCTTGTGTTAGAACTGTATCCTTAGTGTAAACAAAAAAAAATCAGATGCCTTATTTTGTTCTGTTTGTATTGCTTTATTGTGATACAAGTAGAGAAAGCATGCAGAGCATGGTTCATGGAGTTCTTTTCAAGCCACATGTGTCTGACCTGAAGCTGAGTCAGGTGGTTAGAATGAAGAAGTTCTCAAACATTTTGCTGGTTTGGAAGGAATAATAAAATGAAACTAAGACGGTTAGTTTAGAAGCCTTACTAGCAATAGGTTTTTACCCATAGAAATGACATCCGCATGTAGATGGTAATTGACATGTGCATGTCTTTACCATGCAGAAAGCAACATGGCAGATATGTAGTCAGGGACTGGCCTGGGTAAGTCAAAAATCTACATGCATATTCCCCATGTCATATAGAGAAGGAACATGTATGACTGTAGTTAGCCTTATCAACTACTCCCTGACTTGTACAGGTTTTCAAAAAGTGCTCATTTTCAGCTATCCCTTTACAGGTTATCCTTCTTAATCTTCTGTTCTCTCTTTCCCCCTTCAAATTGTACCACCATTGTATTTAGTTTCCCCTATTTCGCCAAGTTATACCTCCTGTTAAATGTAATGACCAGACAGATGTAAACTGTTGGATGTTTTCTGTTTTAATGTAAACCGCGCTGATGTCTAATAGTGCGGTATATAAGAATTGTTAATAAATAAAATAAATAAATAAATAAATAAATTAAAATCAGATAAAGACAGCAGCATCTGTAGTTTATTTGGCAGCATATATAGGTGTAGCTTTGCAAAATGGATGAGATATATGTAAGTGCTGGCATCTACACCTGGAAGTTACCACTGTTGATTTTTCCATATGTAAATTTGCAAAAGGGTTTTCCAGTGCAATTCAAATACACATGAATTCATGCACTATTTTAGAAGAGGCTCCACGTTTCACAAAGCCTTTCTACATATTGCCAGAATGGTGGATGTTGCAACTCCAAAGTCTCAGTTCCTATCTCCACATACTATCTATCTTTAATCTGTTTATTGAAATAAAGAACAGCCCAGGATGTAGGACTCTTTGACTCTTTTTTATGATGTTTTGTTCTTTGCCCCTTTTGTGGTTAATTTTTATGTTATTTCTTCCTTACTACGTATAATTCTCCCTTTTTATTTTTTTTTACCAACAAGCCTTCTTTACATAACAATAAAAACAATCTCCTATAGACTAAAAAATGTGGGATCAGATGTGTAGAGACATCTATCTCCAAATGAATATAACCCAATGGTAAAATGAAAAAGAAAAAAAAAGACACATACATGGGGGTCCAGGACTGCGGGAAGCAGCTAAGTGGCTTCGGGCTCTGGCTATGCACGGTCACAGTGAGCCAGCAGCCACGTGTTTAAAAAAAAAAATGAATGTGAGCTGTCTTTCTGTGGCTGATGGGGGGCCAACCTGTGAGCTCTGAGGTCTTAGAGGACATGACCGAGGTGGTTGGGGGGAGTCACAGGTGCCCACAGTTTTCCCCAATTAGATAGAGGGGACCAGAGGTATCTCTGATGCACCCTGATCACTTGTGGAGAGTGCCTTCGAGCATCAGGGAGAGACGCAAAGGCCACAGCTGCCCCCGGTACTGGAAAGGAAGGCTAGTAAGCTCAAATAGGCAAGGGGGTCTTTGAATTTGAGGCCTAGACTGGCACAAGAAGAATCAACATAAATATGAACGGGACCCTTGGATGAAGCCAAGCTGAGAGAAGCTGTGTGGTTTCATGCTTAATGAGGAAGGCGGAGCCCCTTAAAGGGAATGTGCTCCCTATAAATGGCCTGAAATTGGGCAAAAATTAAAATGAAAGAATTCAGGTTTTAGGTGTTGGGGAGCTCTGTCAGACAATTTTTGCAATTTTTAAAGTTATATTTGCTGCATTTGAATAAAAAGGTGTGTGGTCTTGCGCCAAAAATGGCCAAGATTATAAACGTTTATTTTAAAGTTTAAAAGTTGCAAAGAAGAGAGGAGTTGGAGAGCCTCATCAAGTGGTTTCCTGAATTTTAAAACATTTATTTTAGCTTTATCAGTAGTGTTAAGATGGAGATAGGACCTGGAGGCATGGCCTACATCAGAAGTAACCCAATTTTAAAAAACCCTTAATTTTAAAATTTTAACCATTAAAAATGGCCCAGTGAGTGTGTATGGAAGGCAAGGAACAAATAAAAATGGCTTCATTAAAGATGAAAGCATATTTAAAATAGCAATTTGTATATGCTGAATAAGTGAAAGTATTGGAAAGGGTCAAAAATGGTATAAAAGTGGTGCTAATGTATTTATTATGTGATTCTGTAATAAAGGGTATGGAAAAATGCTTTATTTAATGGAAAAATGAGTGAAAACTTGTTCAAGGACTAGGATGTAGAGAGGGAGAGCAGTGATATCTCCTAGCAACAATGTAGCTAAGAGAAGCAGTTACATGCAGCTTGTATAAGAGTCTGACTGCTGTCAGAGGGAAGGAAAGAACAGCCCATAAAATCCTCAAATGACCCCTACAGAAGTACGTAAAAATGGTTTAGGGGGGTTAGCAGGATTATTTAATGGTATCAGCTGTGGTAGGAACATGAATAGAATGTTGATCGGAATGTGTGGTGTGGTGTGTCAGTTGGAGCTTGGATGTTGTGTGGATGCATGTGGGTGTGTCTGTCAGTAGGGCTCTGTTTTGAGCTGGTTTTGAATGTTTTAATGAAATAATTGGATATATGAGTGAAAGAGTGAATGAGAAGGGTATGAGTGAGAAAAAGTAATTGCGGTTATGTTTAGAGTGCTTTTCTGTGGGGTGACTGAAAAGATTGTATGACAGGGAGGATGGAAGGTGAGGAAGCTAAAGGGACTAGGATGTTTATGAATGAGAGTGGGAAACTGGGAAATGCAACAGAGTGACTGAGGCTGAAATGTGAAAAAAGAAAGGGAGAAGGTGAGAAGACTAGAGATAAAAAACAGCAAGCTTGTTTATTCTTTTTTTTTTTTTTTTTAGGAGTTTTACCTTTGGGAAAAAAAGTTAGGGAAAGATTTTTTGCTTTTTTTTTTTTTTTAGTGTAGGGAAGGAGTACACTTAAGGTTTCAGTTTGAGATAGTACCAAGTGGCACCAAAGATCATTATATATCCAGAAGATTGAACTTCTGCAACTACATAGCTGAGGATACCAGAAGAAACCTGAAGTCAAGGAGACCGATGGGCCCCAATGTGGAAAAATCTAAGAACTTTATGCACTCAGAATACCAGTATTTTAGCTCAAATATACTAATACATATACAGAGTCAACTGAGAGACTATGATGTAAGAGACTTTCATTTGAAAGCCACACTATTTGTAGATGGTAGAGAAAGACACTTTTAAAAAAAAAAACAATTATTGTAAAATATCATTTTATGAGAGTAACACATTTATATATGAACTGCAACATCTATAATACTTACCTGAGAGATAATTTTTTTAAAAATTTTAGGAGAACAATAAAAATGTATTGGTAATATTTAACTACTTTATTTATCCTGTGTGTTGTTCCCTATACTCCTAAAGGGGGAAAAGGGGTAATGCAGCAGGACTCAGTGTCTATGCACCATCTGCCCTCTATTTTATTTAACAGTGTTTATATATGTCTTTCTACAAATCAAGACCATCTACATATAACAATTTGAAAGAAACAAAGAAAATGGTAACTACTGTGCTCTTTACATTGAACAATAGTGAAAGGGGATGGAGGCTGGGGGTGCAGGTTAACTATGTACAACATGCTGTGTTACTAATAGAGTCAGTGTATGGACTGTGGGTGAATTAATGAGGATCATCTCCATAATATTCCACAAAAGGTTGAGTCTTTAGTTTCCTAAGGAATTCTCCCTTGTCTTCAATAGCTCTTATGTGAAGTGGGATAGAGTTCCATGTAGTTGGTGAATAGAGGGAGAAGGCCTTGTTGCATGTCCTTTGGCTTTATTTACTTTTGTGCATTGGTATTTCCAGAAGATTGGCTGTGTGTTGTCGTCTTGGTCTATTTTTTGGTGTTTTTATTAGTGGTCAGATACAGATTGCTGATTGGTCATTTATGATTTTGTGTATGTTAATGACGACTTTATATTTCATTCTAGAGGCAATTGGTAGCTAGTGCAGTTGTTTAAGGATTGGGGTGATGTGGGTGTACCAGAAGGTGCATGCATAAGTCTTACAGCAGTGTTTTGTGCTAGTTGTAGTGAGTATATGGTGTGTCTTGGTAGACTCTGGTAGAAACCTGATACAGAGGCATTTAACAATCTAATCTCGGCTACAAGTCTCTCTAAATCTAGCCACCTACCCCAAAGCAAATTATTGCTTCATACAACCCCATCACATATCCTTGAAGGCCGCAGAACAAACATCTTACCAAATAGCAGATATGAAGTGGATTCAAGCTGCCAATCTTCTTCCCTCCTAGCAGTTCTCTTATTAGGACTAACAGAGGCAGCACAAATCTGGAACAATTCAAATCCAATCCTATATAAACCCAGACAGTCACTGGCACCACATCCCTTCTTCGCCTACCCACATAAAAGAACACAGAGAGTCATCCGGATAAATGCAAATATGATCACAAAGGAGCACACAACAGCTAATCAACAACCCAAAACCATCAAGTGCTCCCTAATTAACACCCTATCCATCCACAACAAAATTCACACCATAAAGGACTACCTACACGATCAGGAAGTGGAGATTGTGTGTATAATGGAGTCATGGCTGACTGACTCGGACAACATTCTATTAAATCAACTCACCCCAGCTCACATGGACATCCACCACTGCTACAGAACACAACGCAGAGGAGGAGGTACTCTCATACTAGCAAACAAGCAACTAAACCTCAAGACCACCAGCACTCTCTCCACATCTACCCTAAACTCTATAAGCCTTGAAAGCAAGGACCTAGCAATATGCCTAATTTACAGGGCCCCAACCTCCAACCCAGATAAGCTCTCAATTATAATTGAGATAGCCTCCAGCCTCATCAACAAACTGCCAATAATCCTGGGCAATTTTAATTTAAGCTCCTACCTTTGGCTCAAGCCACCGCATTCATCAATGCTTTAACTTCCCTAGATCTCACCCAAAATTATCAAATTTTAAACATACTCTGGTGGAAACACTCTCAACCTATTTTTTGTTCCAACCACCTTCCACTCTCTCGAATCTCCTATCACGTAACTCCCGTACCATGATCAGATCACTACATGATATCCTTTAACCTCCCTATCAACTCCCCTCTGACCAGACAGCATAACTAACTTCCTCCACTGCTTTAAAGAATTCAATAAGAAAGCACTACTAGATCAAATACTCCCAAAGCTTGAAACTAATGCCACAGATCTCCCCGCTTTAATAGAGAACTGGAACAAGACCTTATCACTAGCAGCCATTGCTGCACCTAAACCAAAGACAGCTAAACGTGAAAACAAAGCCCCATGGTATTCTTCAGAAATCAGACAGGCAAAGATCACCTTAAGAAGACTCGAGAGACGATGGAGGAGATTCAAAGGTCATTCAGATCACCAGGAATACTTAAAGCAGCGAGAATACAACAAGCTAATTCATAAATACAAGAAACAGTATCATACAAACCTCATCACAAGTTTGCTAAACCACCCTAGAGAACTATTTTCCATTGTGAAAGAGCTGTCAAAATCCCCACAGAGCCAAGACATTGATGCTGAAGCCTATGCAACCTATCTCCGGAGCAAGCTAAATAATTCACCAAACCAATCCATCACATCTTCTCCTATACTAGATTACCCAAATATTTGGACTGCCTTCTACTCAGTAAACGATGGTCTTTGCACCAACCTCTTAAAGTCCTTAAACACTACCACTTCCTCACTTGATCCCTGAAGGCAGTTGCACAAAATATAGCACCAGCAATCATTAAAATAATAAACTTATATCTATCACAAGGAAACATGCCACCGCCACTGAAAACCTCTTCCATAAGACCTCTACTAAAGAGCAATGCACTTGACCCAACATCTCCCACCTCATACCTCCCAATATCTAGTATCCCGCTCCTAGCTAAACTAATTGAAAAGATGGTCCGTCAACTTCAAGACCATGTAGACTCAGCGTTCCCACTTGAACCTCAACAGCACGGATTCTGAGAGCTCCACAGAGCAGAAACTTTATTAACATCTCTACTGAACACATTACTCAAAGGAATCAAAGACAAAGAGGGGCTTCATATTAATAATCGACATAACATCTGCTTTCGACTCCATAATCCACTCTATTCTCCTGGACAGATTGAGAAATAGGAATAGGTGACACTCCATTGTCATGGTTTCATTCCTACCTATCAGATAGAACATCCCAAGTCAAGATAAAAAAATAACACTTCAAGACCCTTCCCACTAAAGATAGGTCTTCCCCAGGGTTCAGCTCTCTCTGCGCTCCTCTTCAACATTTACATCCAACCAGTTTGCAAGATCTTACAAGACTATAATATAGTCTGGCACCTTTACGCAGATGACCTAATGATATATTCCATCCTAGAAATAAAGAATCCTCACTACTCCGCCATCTCATCATGCTTATCAGAAGTCACAGAATGGCTGGCTCAAAGAAACTTATCAATTACACCAAATCAGAGGCTCTCAATCACCAGGGATACCTCATTTGACCCACCTCTTAGCCTATTAATAGGAACACAAACAATCCCAGTGAAGAGTGAAGTAAAATACTTAGGAAAACACCTGGACCAGAGACTCAATTTCCAGTCCCACATTAACAGAACAACTTCCAAAGTCTACTATAAAATGAAAATCCTGCAAAACCTTCGACCTCTACTCAATCAAAACCACTTCAGATCTGTTTGCCAAGCACTGATCACCCCGCAGCTTGATTATTATAACCTGATCCTACATGGACTACCCAGATGCGCAACCCAAACTTTACAAATGGCGCAAAACACAGCAGCCCAGCTGATCACAGGAACAAACAAGCAAGCTCATATCACCTCTATACTGGAATCCCTCTACTGGCTCCCCATTCACTCCAGAATAAAATATAAGGCAATAATGATAACTTTCAAAATACTACACAACCAATCTTCTGGATGTCTAACCAACTTAATCAGAAAAGTCCCAAACACTCGATCAAGAAGGAAGCTGCACATAAATACCCTTATAAGTACCACAATCTCTACAGGCACCTCCCAGAACACGCTCTGTACAGTATTTGAGCATTATGTCCTTCCACTATAGAATTCGTTACCACACCACCTGAGAGCAATTACTGATGCTGCAGACTTCAGAAAGTTCCTAAAAACTCATCTATTTAAGAACACTTTGAAACCACAGGAGTCACATAACTTCACCGATACAACTCACCTGCAAAAGGACATGACATGTAAGTTATCAATACCCTGTAAATAGTTCAAAATGTTTCTTCTGTAAAAAGCTACAAATGTTGTAAGATTGTCACTGTTATCTGTACTGTAGACTGTTACCAATGAATCATTCTATGTAAACAAAGTTATGTTCTTTGTAAATCGCTTTGAGAAACTGAAAAGCGGTATATAAAAAAATGTAAAATAAATAAATAGTCCAGAATAGGTGTGATAATGGCTTGGCAAACTGTGTGAAGTCCGGTGGGTTTAGTAAGGGTCACAAGTTCTTTAGAATTTGGAGTGTGTGATATACTGATTTTGGTGCTTGTAGGTTCCTCTCTTGATCTAGGATTACTCCCAGGTATTTGATTTTGGTTTTGATTGATAATTCTTTGTTGTTCATTTTAATTGTTGTGGGCAGTTTGAAAATTGGATCTCTTGTGACATGCAGGATTTCGGTTTTGTTATAGTTGGTGAGATTGTGTTCTTGTAGCCATTTAGTCATCACTGTGAAGCAGTGGTTTATGGTTGAATAGTTTGGTGCAGTTGTACAGAAGGGGGTGTAAATCATGTCATCTGCATACATTTGATATTTGACATTGATGCCTTGTATGATATTGCATTGAGGTTGGATGTATATAATGAATAGGATTGATGAGAGGGCCGAACTGTGGTAATCCTTGGTACAGGGTGTGTGGTTGTGATTTCTGTGGTCTGATTTTTACTCACTGCTTTCTGTCTGATAGGTAAGACTGGAACCAGTCATATAGATTGTTGAAGAGCAGTTGGTGGGAGACTGTGCTGAAAGCTGCCGATATGTCAAGGGATAGGAGTATAAATCTTTGTGTGCTCTGTTCGGTGCCTGTGATTAGGGTGCTGAGTAGGGAGGTGAGTGGGGTTTCTACCCTCTGCTTTGGTCGGAATCTAGGCTGGTGTATGTCCAGGGGGCATGTTTGTTAAGGTGATTTTGCAATTGTGCCTGTATTGTCTTTTCTATAATCTTTACTAGGAAAGGGATGCTGAATATTGGTCTGTATGAGGTTGGGATGCATGGGTCAAGGTTCAGGTTTTTTAAGATGGGGCAGATTGAGAATTGCTCAAGTGGGGCTGGGAAGAAACCTTGTAGTGATTTGTTGATTATGTTTGCGATAAAGGGGATGAGGTGTGATCTTGTGACCTTTATCCAGGATACTGGGCATGGGTCTAAGCAGGAGGTAGTAGTATTTATAGAGGTGACGATGTCATTCAGCTGCTCATGGCTAACAGGCTTGAATATGGTCCAAGGGACTATATTGTTGTCTGGCGTGTATGTGGGTAGATCTATTTTGTTGAAGCTGTTGGAGATGTATTTTGATTGTAGATATGTTGCCATCAAAGTTCTATGTATACAAAGTTATGTATGTTCCCTGTAAACTGCCTTGAGAATTTGAAAGGTGGTATATAAAAAAAAATGTCAAATAAATAAATCTGTTGGGGAGTGAGGGTGCACTTGCTGTGGATGGTGGGATTGTTTTTTGTTAGTGTCTTTATGATAATCGGAAGAGCTCCCTGGGTTTGTTGATGGCAGCTTTTATAAGGTTGGTGTAGTACTCCTGTTTGGCCTTATTGGCGAGTGGTTGGTATGTTTTTTATTCTTCTAGATATGTTGCTTTTATGTTTTGGTCCATGTTTTTTCTTCATTTGTGTTCAAGCTGTCTTAGTTTGCACTTTAGGTCCTTTAATTTGGGTAGAGTACCAGGGTGCCTTTTTCTGTCGGGTGCTAGTGCTGGCATTTGGAGGCACTTGGGCTAGTTCTGTTATTGTGGTGTGCCATTTGTTTAGCCAGATTTAAATACGATCTCTTTCTATGAGTATTCCTAGGCTAGGGAGTATTTTCTTGATGAATGCTCGACTATCGAATGATTGAAAATTTCTGAAAATGTTGTGGCCATCTGATATGTGGTTGTATTTGTTAGGATATGGTAGTGAGAATTCTAATAGGTAGTGATCAGAAAATGGTGCAGGTTGGATTGAAAGTGGTCATAGGTTAGTGTCATTTAATAGGTAGGTTGGGAAGAAATGAGGTCTAGTATACTTCCTTGTTGTGGGTAGGACAATTGATGATTTGAGTGGATTAGAGGTTGTGCATGGCTTCTGTAGAGATGGACAGATAAAAGGGATACCAGAATCCCCAATATGTAATTGAAGATGGATGAATTTCTTGATACAAAATGTGTTTAGAAGTTTGACTTCTCACCTACTTCCTTTTAAATAGAATAGGATGTCATGATCATGAGTTCTGTGTAACCGTCTTTAAAATAGATGGAACAGTGTTAACTAAGCATAAAGGCTATGAACTGTGCAACCATAGTTCATTGTACAGTCACTGCTGACAAAACATAATTTTTGCAACTTTTGCAATTATAAATTTCATCTAATATACTGTAATCAGATCTTACTCTGTAAGATCCATGGTGAGACCGCACCTTGAATATTGTGTGCAATTCTGGTCGCCGTATCTTAAAAAGGATATAGCGATTTTAGAAAAGGTTCAGAGAAGAGCCACCAAAATGGTAAAGGGGATGGAAGGCTACTCCTATGAAGAAAGGCTAAAAAGGTTGGGGCTCTTTAACCTGGAAAAGAGACGGCTGAGGGGAGATATGATAGAAGTCTATAAATTAATGAACGGAGTGGAACGGGTAAACGTAGATCGATTGTTTACCTTATCAGAATATAGAAAGACTAGGGGACATGCAATGAAGCTACAGGGTAAACTATTTAAGACTAATAAAAGAAAATATTTTTTCACTCAACGTGTAATCAAACTCTGGAATTTGTTACCGGAGGATGTAGTAAAGGCTGTTAGTGTAGCTGGGTTTAAAAAAGGTTTGGACAAGTTCCTGGAGGAAAGGTCCATAAACCATTATTAAGAAGGGACCCAGGATATCAATGCTTGAACCAATACAAGCATTGTGGAACCTGTGTCCCTTGGGGAAACTGCTAGGTACGTATGACCTAGATTGGCCACTGTTGGAAACAGAATACTGGGCTTGATGGACCTTGGTCTGACCCAGTATGGCATATCTTATGTTCTTATGTTCTTATGTAAAAAGAACTTTGGCGACACCTTGTGTTTTTTCATGGTTATAATAAATGACTGTTACTTCCTCTTTTTCTCTAATAAAAGGAGCTTTTTAGGAGGAGGACTTTGAATTCAATAAGCGTGGAATTATGCCTGTTCATAGACCGCTTATTGTCTTCCCTCTGAGCTCAAAGACTAGTAACACGTGTGTGTGTGATTGTGTTCTGTATTACTCTCTGTCTGTTTCTCACTGCTTGAGGACCAGAGACCTAAAGAGTCGTGGTATTGTGGCCAGATCATGGAGTTTTCTTCAGCTTCAGTGAAGGAAGCAGTTTGCTTTTTAGGTATTGATGGGAGATTGAGATCTCCAAAGAGTATGAAATTGCTTTGCTTGGAGGAGTGTGTGTATACTGTAACAAGTATGGTGTCTATTTTGTTTGTGGTGGCTGAAGGGGCTCTGAAGGTTAGGCATATTGTGTAGTGCTTGTTGGTGAAGTAATCATGTCCAGGATGGGTGTAAAAGATAACTCTAGAGTGTTGAATTTTAGCTGTTTCTTAGATAGGATACATACTCTTTCCCCTCTGCTGGTGGTTCTTGAGTTGTGCATTTTGTGGGTGGTAGAGTTGAGATGGTTTGTAAGTACACTGAATCAGTCAGCCATGTTTCCGTTATGCATAGTATGTCAATTTCATGATCCTCAATATAGTCATATCTGGTTTGGATTTTGTTACGTGTTGAGCGTGTGTTGATGAGGATGCATTTTATGGTTGTTTTCATGTGCAGGTTGTTGGGAAGAATTTGTGGATAGACATACAATAGTAGTCCAAAGAGAGCAGTCTCCTGAACACTCTCCAAGACAGGGCCTTCCTCTCCCTGGACAGGGCGGATTGCCTCAGGGCCCTAACGACCGAGGTGCAGCATTGTTATACTGTGTCAGCACGGTCCATGCTCTGCTCTTCTTTTGTTGGCTCTTGCTATGTCATCTGAGTAAGATGTGTGATGGCATCTCCAAAAGGCTTTCTTTGAAAGCTGGAGAGATGCTTCCGCAGTGCTCCATCGGCACTGATGTCACCCATATGTGAGGACTGACTTCCTGCTTTGTTCCTGGAGAAACCTACAATCTTGGTAACATGGATTGATCTCTCAGACAGTATGTCAATGAAAGACATAATGCTGATCTAGAAAATAAGCAAAGGTATGAAGAGAAAACCAAGTATTTATTTATCATTTCTCAAAATGTTACCTCCATAATCTATAACGCCTAAGCGGTGTATAGTAAAGCAACCCAAGTGGGGTAGTACTGCTTTACCTGTAGTATTCTGAGGTAGACTTCAAGAGAGTCGCTGTTGTTGCAGCATCTCTAATCTGGCATGACTTGACTTTGGAGCTGAGAGAAATATGTGATTATGCATATTGAAATTGTATGTATGTTGCAATACAGTGTGCCAAAGTTCTTTTTTTGCATCTGCTATGGCAGATATATTAGGATCAAAGGAGACAAAAAGTTGAGTAGTCTTTTGAAAAGGTTCAGTCCTTTTCAAATAGCATGTCAAAGGCTGTCTCTATTCCAGAATATGGACGGCTATTTTCCCCCCAAGAGCTCAAATGAGGCTTCAGACAGTAAGTGGGGAGTAGTTTCCTCATTGAGATGGCAGTGGGGGTAGGGGTTAGCAGGGCAGGAACGTAAGAGGAATACAGTAGAAAGGAAATGTGGCCTGGTGAATTCAATCACATTCAGTCTCCTCCCTGTACTTACTATTCTCAGAATACTAATAATGGCATGTTGACATTTCCCTCCTTTTTATTTTTAAAGAATCATCCAAGCATTATGGAATTTTTATGCCAATGAACTAGAATTTGGTATACTGAATAAAAAAAATACTTCATACGATCTGATTTAAAATCAGAGCTATTGACCAATTAAAATTAAGTATTGTGAACACCATGTATTATGCACATGCTGCAAAATTAGAAGCATCAGAGGTCTGAGCATTAGTGCATAAATGAAAGACAGAATTTAATATAAACAGATAACAAAATTCATAATAAATTTTCTAGCAACACTGAAAATACTTTTTGAAAAGTATAACCGAAAAGAAAGAGCGCAATTCTTAACTAGGAAGGGACTGACTTTTCTCTTGTTTCCTTTTATGGCAAGCCAACACTCCCCATGTCAACTGTGTTATTTTTTCTGCACAAGTGTTGACTAAGCAGTAGAGTATCATTACTCATGAAAGGTACCACAGGTTGCTGCGTTGAGTAAGTGTTATATCATAAGCACACTGTAGAGCTTCTGGTAATGCACAATATGCACAGGAGAGTGGGTAAAAGATAGGAATCAGCAGATGCTGTTGTGAAAGCACAGTTACTTACCTGTAACAGGTGATCTCTGGGAACAGCAGGAATAAGTCTTCACATATGGGTACGTCGGTACCGACAGAGTCTGCGCGGGAACGCTTCCCAGCTTCCAATCAGAAAGCTTTTGGAAGCATCCCACCACGCCTGCGTGCTGCCTTCCCAACTGTCTCTCCTCGGTTAAGTTTTAAAGCTGAGAAAAAGAGAGAGAGAGGAAAGGAAAGATAGATAGAGAGATACAACTCCTAGGGGAGGTGGGTGGGTTGTGAAGACTTATTCTTGCTGTTCCCAGAGATCACCTGTTACAGGTAAGTAACTGTGCTATCTCCAGAAACAAGCAGGAATGAGTCTTCACATATGGGGACTCCCAAGCTAAGATGCCTGGGGCCCTAGCATGTTGGGAATTGAAAACATGCTACCCCTCATATGGCCAGGCATCCTGAGGATGGAGGGTAGGAGTTGAAAGAGAAAGGAGCTGTAAAAAACAGATAACCTAAAACAGGACTACAGGCAAGGAGTCCTTGTATGTATGATAATTATCATGAATATTATATTGAAATGAACAATTGCAATATGGACCTCACCTACTGGATTGCAGGAAGTAGAGAGGCTCATGGAATCTACTGGGGATCCAGTAGAGGAATCTCCAAGGTGACCTCACTGAGTGAAGGTGAAGGTCAAAATCTGGAAGAGAAAGCTGACCCCAGGATTCGACTGGGGTAGTACAAAAATGGTAGGCCTTCAGTGGGAAAAAGCTGTAAACTCTTTTGGCTGCAGTTATTCGCACTTAGGAGCAAAAGAGGAAGACTGACCGATTTGGACAAACTGGCCTAGTCCTTGAGGGAAGAAGGGGTATGGAACCTCAGATCTACTGAAGATCCGCCATGTCTTTCCGAACTGGTGAAAGGTAGGAAAGATATTGGAGCATGGAGCTTCAGGGATACCTAACCCTTAGGGTTATGATAGGAGCTGTCAGTACCATAGGAGTGGTTGTGTGTGTAGTACCCCATACTGTGGAACAGCATGGACATGGGTAAAGCCCACTGTTCGGAACATATAGGAAGGTAAAACCTATATGAGCATAGACAGTTAGATATGTATTTACATACTTATCTATCTACCTATGATAAAGTATCTCGGCAGATACATATATATATGGATATATGTGTATGTATATATATATATATATATATATATATATATATATATACACATATAGATATACAGGATATACATATCTATAGTGAGATCTAGAAGGGCATAACATATGCACACACAGCTGACATATATATCTATTGAGATGTGTATATAGGTCGAAAGATAAATGTCTGCAATTAAGTAGACAGAGATATGCCTATAAGTACATTCACATGAGAGATGTGAAGAGGAAAGATTCATCTGATAACAAGAAGGAAGAACCTACTTGAGAAGATATAAAGAGAATCTATTCCCCCTGGTTATGATGGGAATGCTATCCAGTGAAATAAGCAGGATGGTTACGTGAAAAAACAGTCAGTAAGCAGCAAGTCCTGAGTCTTGTAGAACTCTAGCATGGTAAAGGGACAGAGAACGCATAAGAATGAGATACCAGGTTGACCCACTTGAGGGACAAAAAGGGTATCATGTGTTCTTTAGTTAAATATGTGCTGTCCCTGAAGGATTAGGATACCATGAGGACAAGCTGCAAGGAAAAAAGAGCATATTCCCTGTAGGAATTGACCACTCTTTAGGCTTTCACGTAGAGAAGGCTTATGTCCTTTGTTTTAAAAGGAAACAGTAGGGTATGAAGAACCCTCACAGTCATGGGGGGCATGACTGAGGAAGCCTTTTTTCAACCATGTAGAAGAGTCATTAGAGAAAAAACCCCATGCTCTCTAGCAAGGGCCCATAGTGGAAAGCTTCTCTGTAAAATTGCAGAGAGCATTATGCAGGAGAATTGGGAGATAGAACTGGCTGTTGGAAAAGCCAGCAGCCACGTCAACTATGCTGCCAAACCCAAAGGAATTGGAGATGGCAAGAATAGAAGATAGTGTGATAAGCCTGTAGTGATAAGGATTGTCCAAGAAAGATGTATGCACTGTCTTGGAATCACTACTAAGGCCAGACAGAAAGTGGTGGAGGACAACTGTGTATACTTGTGGAAAAGTACCAGTGGTCCAATCACTAAAGCTGCTGGGCAGCTGCTGAAAAGACAGCAGAGAGAATCTTTCTGTGTAAAACAGAAAGGAGAGAACAAGAGTAAGAAATCTCTGTCCCTGTCTGATGAGCTGCCCAAGCAAAAAGAAGGGAGTTTATTTGAGAGAAAAGACTCCACACTGGAATGGAAAGACTAGAAAGCTGAAGAAGACGCCCTCCAGTGCAAAGGTACCACTCTTACAGGGGAAAAACTGGATAAGAGGGTAAAGGAACAAGAGCTGAAAAGTGACTTACCATGTGGTAAGTCTGTAGAAGGAAAGAATTCATGTTGGTACAGAAAACTATCATGTGATAGTTGTTAAACCCCTCTTCTTAGCAGGAAGAAGAGGAGAAAGCTGTGACCCATAGACATGAATATTCTGACAGCTCAGTATATCTAGGAGAACTGGATGCCATGTGTAAAGTTTAGAATGAAAACAGTGAAAAACCTCTGCTGAGAAGAAGTCAACTGTAGGTTCTAAACTCCAAGAGGCAGAAAAAAGATTAATCAGAACCCTATGGTTGCTGGGTTTGTTTAGCCTGGCGAGAGTTTGGATTCTTCAGACCAGGGCGATGTTTCCCCTGCTTGGGAACATCTGTATGATGGGCAGGAGAAGAGTAAAACCTTCTCCTCCTAGGGAAAGAAGGTTTGGCAGGGCATTTCCTACCTACTGGGGAAGGAGAAGGCTTAGGATAGCCTTCAGAAACAGGGAAGTCAGTGGACCACTGAGCAACCTGATGTAAAGACTCCTTATTGAAGAGATTTTCTCCAGTGCAAGGAGTATTACCCAATCTTTGTTGTGCCCATTTGTTTAAGTCTGAAGCTTGGAGCCAGGCTCTACGTCGTGCCCCTATGGCTATAGCAGAAGTTCTGCTAACAGATTCAAAAGGGAATCATGAGTAAGAAGCATGAGTAAGAAACCATGAGATACTTTGAATATGACCAAGTAGTAAGGAACAGTCTGCAGTCTTGGGCTCTGAAAGAAAAGGAGTCAAAAGATATAATTTCTTTGTGACCTCCTGAAGAGATAGACTCATATAGAAAATATATGAGAGAATCCTTGCTGACAGCATGGATGTCTGGAAGGTTTGACGTCCAAAGGCATCTAGTGTCCTAGACTCACGACCTGGTGGGTAAGAAGAGTGCTTTTTCTTACTTTTCACCTTCCTCATTGCTGATTCCACCACAATGGAATGATGAGGAAGTTGAGTCTTTTGAAACCCTGGAGAGGGGGGCACCTGATACAGAAGATCAGTTGCTCTAGAAGGTGAGGGTACCCTTAAAGGTGCTTCCCACATTCTTAGAAGAAGATCCCGCAAGGAATGATGCAAAGGAAGCATTATGTTTTCCTTTGCTGCAGTAGAAATAGAGCCTTGTGTAGGATCATGGCCAGGGATAGAAATGGCAAGAGATCTTGCCATATCCAGGAGGAAATCCTGAAAAGAAGGATCTCCAAAGAGAACCTTCCCTGGACATTCTAGACCTGAAGAGCTAGCCTGAGCACCGGAGGATCTACCTGAGTATATAGGAATATAAGATCCTGTACAGTGCAAAAAAGGATCCTTAAGGGATGGATGCTGGTACTGGAGGTCAGGACCTGTGACAGTCAGTACTACATCGTCCATGCCAGGTATCGACTCCAGACTTGGTATAGAAAGGAGCGACCCTGGGGAAGGAGCTGGCCCCGATGCTACTGCGGATACCGGTACCAATACCGATACTGGTAGCGCTGTCGGAATCGAAGGTGACACCGACATCGGAGTAGTCATCGGTGGCAGCTCAATCGGTACCGAGGTAACTGAATGCCTTCGGTAATCAGCCTCGGTACCGAGCATCCGGTACTGATAAGAGTCGGTACCGAGACATGTTGGTACCCAGTCTTTCAGACTAGAGATCGATTCCAGACTCGGCATCGAAGGAAGCGAGTCTATCGATGCATGTCTAGAGGGTACCGACGTCGGTGGTAGTATCGGCGTCGATGCCGATACTGGAAAGTCAATCTGGAGCGTATCCACCGGTCCCGAAGGTACCGAGAAAGCCAGATGACGATCCCTGGTGAGGAGTGCAACGTCCAACACCAGTGCCGATGCCAGGGTATCGGTACCACTCGAAGCGGATGCCACCACCGAGCATGGCTCAGGTATGTTCTGTGAGGGGTGAGCCCCAGGAACAACCTGAAACCCCTCATAGGCTTTAGAGGCCGAAGACTCCCGCCGGGGTTTTGAAGCCAATGGACCCTCGAGGGCAAGGCCGGAGCCGTCTTCATGCTGTGCATGAGACTTACCACTCGAGGGTTGGCTAGTCTTAACAGACTGTTTGTGGGTTACCTGATCCTGTGTAGAAGAAGAAACGGTCGGTGCCCTGACACTGGAAGGGAACCTGGTATCGAGGGAAACTCGCTGTTGAAAATCTCTTCTCACAATACTGTAGCCCGAGGGCTCCGGAGGAAAATAGTCAGGACCCAAACAGGTTAGACACCAGTTTTTGGAATCTAAAAATAAAGCTGTACCGCCACAGCTTAAACATTTCTTAGAGAAAATGGCTGGCGGTTCCATGAGGGACATGGACAGGCCTAGAAGGCCTAAAAATTTAAGACAAAAAACTGAGGAAAAAAATATTCCCTGAAGGGAAAAAAGTACTGAAAAAGAAAAAAGAAAACACCGGCGGTACCGGTGGAGTCGGGGAGATAGCCGCGACCACAAGAAAACAAAAGAATTAAAAAAGAATTTTCTGCGGTGACAGGAGGACGTCCTGCCGGCTCCGCGGAAAAACGAAAACTGAGGAGACAGTTGGGAAGGGTGGGAAGGCAGCACGCAGGCGTGGTGGGATGCTTCCAAAAGCTTTCTGATTGGAAGCTGGGAAGCGTTCCCGCGCAGACTCCGTCAGTACCGACGTACCCATATGTGAAGACTCATTCCTGCTTGTTCCTGGAGATAAAGAATGACATGCTCTCTGCACAAGCTAGGATCATCTGTGATCTTCTGAAGACTATGCTGATTGTGCTGACAAAAGGTTATTGGAACAATTGAGTACCACAGGTTGTTGCTTAGTCAATGTCAGGTGAGGCATGCACCACCAGGGTACCCTGAGAGCATGAGGAACCAGGCACTCCATTCATGTCCTGCTCTTCAGCACCTGGAGACCTCAGGCTACCACACATGAGGGAGATGCCAGTGCCACATTGTGCAGAAACATAGCTCTTGCAATGGCGTCAGCACCAGCTGAGTTGTAGGGTGAACTATGGCAATATCTTAAAATTCATCCTGCATTGAGGGCAACAAAATTCTGCCATCTTTTCTTGACAAGACACAATGAATTGCTTATACAGAAAACACAGGACTTGCGAGTCCTGGTCAGGATGCAGACAAGCGCAGCATACTAGATAGTTGTTAGTGTAGCTGGGTTTAAAAAAGGTTTGGTCAAGTTCCTGGAGGAATGGTCCATAAATCATTATTAAAGGGGACCTGGGAAATCCACTGTTTGCCCCAATACAAGCATTGCGGAACCTGTGTCTTTTGGGGAAACTTCTAGGTACTTGTGACCTAGATTGGCCACTGTTGGAAACAGGATACTGGGCTTGATGGACCTTAGTCTGACCCAGTATAGCATATCTTATGTTTATATGATAATCTTCTCTGTGGAAGCTTAGGAACATTGGGGACATGGTCAAATATCAGACATAATAGCAAGAAACCTATCCACTTCCACCTTGAAACTAGGGATAATACTTCTGTAAGGACCTGGGAACCCCTAACCTAATTCTGAGTTGAGCCTATTCACCTGCTACCATTTCTTTGATGGAACAATGAACTGTGGATGCTTTTGGTGGTTTCTTGAGCCTCCTCAAGATAGGATCACCTGCTGAACCTTCTTGAGCCCGAGAAGTGTCAGAAATCTTTAGAACCTCCATGATCTGGAGATGACTCACAGAGCTCATGTTAAAGACACAGGGCACCATAGTTCTTCAGTGTCCAACTAGGGGTCCTCCAAGTCTCAATCATCGCTGTCATTCTCAGAGGACTCTGGATCCAGCAGGGAGACCTCTGAACTAGGACTACATGGAGCCCACTTCTGTTTTAGAGGCAGTGCCAGTTGGAACAGCTCATGGGAACCTGGCCAAGAGTGGGAATCTGAACTTAGGAAAGAATCCCCTGACCCATGCTCAAAGATACTGCATTCATAACAAAGACCAATTATGGCATAAATCCATGAGCAGTAGGACCTGCCTGTGGGAGAAGTGTTGGTCTACTGCCCAGGTGGCTCTGGCTAAGATAGGGCAGGCAAATCGTGGGACTAAGAGGGACCCCCATGATTTTGGTGCCAAGGAAGACTCATCACAGGGCACCATTATAATTCCTGCAGAAGGAACATTCCATATAAGGATGCCTCCTTTCTCTGCAGGAAGCACAGTGGGGGGATTCATCCCCCCCTATTTTTTTTCTTTATAACACAAGCTAAAAAAAAAATGGATCTGTGATGTAACAGGGTTAAATGTACCAAATGTAGAGTTTTTTTCTTCATATAAAGAATGCCCAAGGCACCTGGCTGGACAAACCAGGAACTACTGTGCAATACAGGACTTCAACTCTCATAAGTAAACAAACCATATATCAACTTCATATTCATAGACCCTGGGACCCAGGTTCTGAGGAGATAAAGAGCACGTACACACAAAGCATGTGCTGCAGGGGAGCCACTCCCAGAGCTGGTGCCTGCCCCTGCACTCAGCAGCATGGATGACAAAAAAAAAAACAGCTGCAGGGAAGCTGCTCATAGAGCCGGTGCCTGACCCCTGCTTCAAAACAGTTGGGTCCACATCCCATTAAGCTTGAGATCTGAGGTGGGCCAAATTCACCAGTGGAGGTAGGCTGGAGGAAAGTAGGCTCCAAAGAAATCTCAGGCAAGTCTGGCACAGGTCAGGGATTGCTGCTGCTGTTCAGAGACATGGGTATGCCCCACTTCATAATTTTCTTTTTTTAAATGTTGCTTGCCATACCAGTCCTCCATCCACAGCTGGAGACAGAGCAAATACAAGGACCTGAGGGCCGCACCAGCTGATATGGAAGAAACCATATGGTTTTGTTGTGCTTCTGGCTGATGACTTGAGTGGATCCCATAGGTGATAGGCTGGTCTGGCAAGGATGAGGAAGAAACACAGATCTGAATCACCAGCAGGATAGGAGTGTGAAGTAGGAGATGGTTTCTGGTGGGGAAAGCATGCAAAGCATCTCTCTCAAAATAATATCCAACTCCTCTCTGAGTCTCTGTATGTGTACTTTCAATTTGTGTAGAGAGACCCCCCTTGGATTTCACTACTTTAACAACAGAGACCTCCACTGGCCCTACTAGACTATTACAATGTAACCTGAATTTGGCCTGGCATTTTCAAGAACTGAGGAGGTTACTTCTGCCTAGAGACAATCCTGGAAGGGGACTCCTTTGGGAGGGGAAAATCCAACCAAAATAAACCACACCCAGAGGCAGCCACTGTACCATGAGGTGTGAGTGAACAGTCTGCCCTAGAAGACAGGTAGTGGTAGCCAGTCCCCAGTCCTTAATACCATCCAGAGGGAGCCACTGGACAAGGAGCAGCAGAGAGAGCAAAGGGATTGGAAAATGTATTGGGCTCAAGCCTACATTAAAGGGGCATGTTTACTAAAGGTTAATGCTTATTACTGCTGCAATGGCCCATAGAAAGGAATGAGCAGCACTTAACATGCATTAACCTTTAGTAAACATGCGCTCACATTTCCTCTACGACTATGTAAACCCTGCCAAAACCTTCCCTAGCTCAGGAGGAGAGCAGCTCTTAACTGTGGAAAGGAGTAGTCATCAAGAAGTAAAGAGAGGGGAGTTACAATACTGTACTCCAGGAGAGAAGAGAGGATCCAGAGAGGTACATCAGCTTCTCAGTAACCAGCATCACCAGAGCCAGGAGTGCCAGCAGTGTAGTATCAGGGACCTGCATCTACAGAAACCACCAGCCAAAGGCGCACTGTGAAAGTAAATAGTGCAGGAGGAAAAGATTTCCCTCCCAGGGTGGAGAGGAATGGAATACTCTCTCCTTGTTACTGGAGATGTAACAGGAGTTAAACTGCTTGAAATATAGTTCTGAGAAAGAGGCGTGTAACTGCTTGTACATAGTTGCCTTTGGCAATTATTATTGTTGTATTAGTGACCCTTTGGTTCAGAACACAATAGTCTGGCCTGGAATCTGTTTTTTGGGAGAAAGGGAAAATGAGTGGAGTTTTAAGTGCCAAGACCTCCCAGTGTATACTGCTCCTGTTCAAAGAACCCACGAGATTTTCCCTAAGAGTACAGACAGTGGTCACAGCCACCTAAGAACAGTGCTGTGTCTGTCTGCCACGCAGAAATCCTAGCCACTGCAACTACCCAGGCAGGGGGTTATGTGTGTGTGTGTGTTATCTATGCAAAAGTTTGGGTGTGCATGTTTATGACCAGGAGAGGGAAGGAAAGGTGACAAGGTATAATTTGAATGGAGCAATTGCCTAATAGCTACATTTCAATCTAGCAATGTGTATCCTGTAGCTGAGCAGACTCCCTTCCCCCATAGAAATGCAGGGCCTTTTTTTTGGAGACCGTATTTCTCTGGAACCCACTGTCTGTTCTGGCTCATTTTAAGACTTGTGTATTTTTACCCATGACAAATTTGGTCCCATTCAGTTTTTTCATAGAGTTATTTTGCCAACAGACTTTTTTTTTGTTTTTTACTCCTTAATGTATAATTTCTTTCTAACATTTCATTGGGTTAGAAAAAATAAAAAATGGTTACAAAATGAAACCATGAATAAATATCACTTTGGGGGTCAAAAACTGCTTTCTGTATCTCAACATCTCAGATTAAGTTCTTCTTAGATAGAAGATGGTGAAACTTGTTTATCTGCTAGAGAAACCCAGTCATTGACATGACTAAGCTTGAATGGAGTTTCTCAGCAAGCAGTTTATTTTATTGTACACCGCTCTATGCTTCGGCAGTAGCGGTTTATCAAATGTTTTAATAAAGATAAAGGAGGATTGCCAGGCATTGCATAACCTGTATAAGAACTTTCCTGTCAGATCCTGTAAGATGGCAAGATACAAGCAACAGGCCTTTTCTTCTCCAATTATAAGGAAGTGAAAAGCACACCTTTGCGACCTCATCAGAATCCCTATAATACCATGGAATCTGACAGTACTCAAGATACAAACAGCCTTGAACTTTTGTTCTAAGATGATAGCTCTCTCCACCTTAAAGCTGCTAAAAATGCTTCTACGGAGCTGTTAAGATGACCATAGTGGTACAGTTGCCTCAGAATTAGGCTACATGGTAAATTTCTGTTGACCCTAGCAAGTCAGTGTTTTTATCTCCCTCTTACTGGTCAGTGGCTACTACATCTATTATACCCCAAAATTATTGGATTTCCACTGCAAAGTGTGGTACTATAGCACAATTAGTAAAAGGGTTTCAGGGTGACTGTAGCTTAAGGCTTTTGTGGCCAGCATAGACGGTATAAGCAGACTTCATATCAGAGCTCATAATAAAAATGATCACACCCCAAAGGCCATGTTCAAATAAAAGACCAAAAATCACATACAGCTTTCACGAGACACAATTGTAGCAGTTCTTGTGACTGGAGGATTACACAAACACGCTTTGTTTTTTATGATTTTCCCCATTTTACTGATTGCAGCAGAAATAAAACAATGACATTAAAACAGTACAAAAGTGTGTTCTACCTGTTGCTGAAGCCGAACATGTGGACATAAAGCAAATCCATTCACAGAGTAATTAAATTCATCAGCAACCCCACTGGTTTCTCATATATGGGAAATTAGCCGAGTCAGCACATACTACATTAATGTCATTCAATATCTTACAGAAAAGAAAGATCAATATGGTGGGCAGTGAAGCTGTGGGCAGCTCAGGGATGCCTTTCTGGGCCAAAGGTGCAGCCCTTTCTCTCTGTGCTGTTGGATATCAGGAGGAGCTATCACAGTAGTAGTGGCTTTTCTTTCTTTCCCAAAGCTAGACTGCAGCATCCTCTTTTGTATTAGCCTCTGGCAGATACAGGGAGTTCAAGATAAGGGATCTGAGCCCAGGTTCGCTGCATGGCACAGCACGGCCTGACTTCAAATTAGGGCATCTATGAGTTTGCTTACGGTTCCCTTATCAGAAAGTAAAGATGAAAGACCAGGGCTGGCCCCAGAGTTGCTTCAAGGTGGTTGTCAAAATCTATTGTTTAGCTTTGAATGCCCTGCTCTTTGCCACCCCAGGAGACCACTTAGTTTGTCTGGTGGTTGGGCCAGCCCTGTGAATGGACCATAAAAAACCCCGGAGATAAAGAGCAGTGAGGAATTCAGCTATGGGTATATAATGGAAAACATTTAATAAATGGAATTTTTTTCCAAACAGTAGTATATGTTATGGACAGGAAATCCAACATTTTTACTTGGCACAAAAATTTGGCAATTTTAATGATATTGCAAAGATTCTGAAAATATTTAACTTTATTACTAATGTGTGTCGGTAAGATTTTGTAGTGGCTTTGTGATCTGCTGACTACAGATACTGGGGACATGTTCCCATATATGCTGTTAGAAAAAATATTGAATGAAGACCTAAAGTGGGTAGGTTCCACTGAAGGAAAATAGTGGTATCACATTAAACAAAATGTTTTATATGCACAAACATTCCATATCAACATTCCTTTGAGCCCCAAACAGTGGCATATTTCACCTTAAAAGATCACGAGGTTCTGCAGCAGTATGATTGTGTTGGGGAAACTGGGATGGAAAAAAAGGGAGAGATGGGACTGACTAGTGTCCAGCTCTTCTTTTTTTTTTTAACACTTGGTGACGCTGGAGCTTACATGAATTTTGCAACTAAAGAAATTTCATGCACACATAGGGCTCAAAAAAGAATCCTCCCTCCATGCACTAGACAGTATTTTTAAAGCCTGAGAGATAAGCAGCGACCTTGTATTAAAAAAAAACAAAAAAACTTTTTTTGGGGGGAATGTCTTTGTGTGTCTCCCCATACCACTGATGCCACTATGTCAGAGGGACCCCATGATTGGTCTATATAGGGTTCCTGCTATAGATCAATCAAAGAGCAAAAAGTGTCTGAGCACAGGTTGCCAGCTGGGGATCTGGTAGCCTTCCAGAGACCATGCAGATACCGAGTTTGCCATGTGGATGACAGACAGGAGTTTGTTTTTATCATCATATACACAACTCACAGAATAGATTTGACTGCATGAGTTGCCACATGGCCAAAAGACACATCTGCTGTGCTTTTCTGCTGTGGGAGATGTCCCACTCTAATACTCCCCATGCCCCATAAAATACATATCCTCTACCCCTCCTCCCCACTTGTCATGGGGGAAGTCAATCACAAGGCACCCCCCTCCACAGATACAGTGATTCCCTCTTTCTCCTGCTTAAGTGCAAATCAAGCCATTAAAAGAATTAAATATTACAGGACATTTATAAACATTTTAAAGCAATTTGTTCAAACACAATTTCATTATACAACTATCCTCTTGCCCTAAACAAAAGAGTCAAGAAAATAACACATTTTTTCATCAGAACTGGCAGCTATAAATGCACAGGTCTCCAAAATATTTTTAAAAATCTGAATAAACTCTGTTATTTTTCTACTACCACATATATACAATTATGAAATCACTAGGGATAACCCCTTTAAATACTCAGAACAGAGGACATGTACCTTAAACGGCAGCAGCTATGTAGTCCTCAATGCTTCCTCTTAAAAAATAAGCAATCCATTACATAGATATTCACAGGATAAAGCTTTTATTCTCAGCAATGTGTTAGGGGGGAGTGTTCCTGACTCTCATATAGGAATGTCACAAATTATAGAACATCCTGTTCCCTTACAAATAACGAGGATAAGCAGTGTGAAGACATGACCTTACATACAAGGTGCTTCCACGAATGCAGGCTTCCTCAGCACAGTACGCATTCCCCAAGGCTACACTGCATGTATCTTTTCCGTTTGCTCTCAAAAGCAAACAGTACCGCTCTCTCACAGCTGATGAAAAATTAAGATGTATAGTTGGTCTTTGCTAATCTGAAATTCAATTCCAGCCATCCAATAGAAGCCTTTGGAAGAGGCAATGATGTGAAAAGTTGCTCAGTTTTCTAATGGAAAGTATAAAAAAGGGACTAGATTCTGCATTATAGCTAACATGTAGACTATTCCCAAGTCTCCAATACAAGTGACGCAGACTTCCCTCAGCAGACAAACTTTTTCTTTCAAAGCTTCTTGCTGGAGGTTCTAGTAATCCTACCACTTATTACCACAAAAGGTTCTAGGCAGTAGCATTCAAATAAGGGCACAGACAGGAAAGAGAAACAGAGATAGCTAGAGAAGAGCTGACCAGCCACATAGCCGGCACTAAGGGCTCTGCAAGCAAAGACTCCCAAGTTTAAAAACAAAAAAAAGAAAAAGACCATGTATTTTATACCCCAGAACATGACCTTCTGGTTCTACATTTTCGCAATAGAAAAAAAGTGTGCTTCTCTCACTCATTACCAAGTGCTATGAGATAATTACTCTCCTAAGACTGACCAACCAACCTGCTCTCCCTTCTCATTCCTAGACAAAAGGCTGAGGAGCTGGGGCGGTAACTTACAAACTCAATTTACACAAGATCAACTCAAGGGGTCTTGTCTCTTTCCAATGAACTGGTTCTGGGGAATCAGTATTTCTTTATCACGCATGGCTTGTTTCAGAGATGGCTGCTCAATACTTTTCAGATCCAAAGCTGTCATTTTTAAAGTGAACACTGTCTACTTTAATCAGAGCCTCTAATACTTATAAAGAACAACAAATACAATATTGGGAAATGGTGGGGCAAGGAGAATGGTTCACAAAGCATTTTTATAAGCAAGATCTGACACAGGTTTTGATGGTTTCTGCTTATAGTTCTCAGCTTTTCTCTCAAGACTCACTCCAGTAGCTATTTATTTATTTAACCAGTTTTATATACCACCTTATCCTTCAATTTAGCTATAATCACTAGAGCTAATTAATCTAAACTCCTGATATCTGATACTTTTAGAGAGGCCCTAATTCAAGGACATAAAATCTGACAGGTGTGTTTTTTTTTTAAAATGATCAGAAGAGCCAATCCAGGTCCTAAGTCTAAAATTATTAGACACAAATCAGTGATTTGCAATCATGTCTACCATTGAAAAATTAAGGTATAATCCTATAATTAAATTTTAAGGAATAAGAGGGGAATTGCACAATGAGAGGTCCTATTCCTGAGTATCAGATGAAATGTATAAAAAAGAAAAGCGATAGGATGGTACGTGATGAGCCATCTAAGAGTTTAATTGATGTTTTTTGGAATTGTACTGGCCCTGGTTCCTAAGCTTATGTCATATTATAATGCACCCCATATTATAAAAGAAACTGTCACTCTTAACCATATTATAAAGGTGTGACAGTCTTGGAAGCTGAAAAAAAAAAGCAACTCTCAACTGAGAATGACATAAAGAAAGACTCCCCCCCCAAATGCACATGAGATGTGACAAGCACAATGCTAAGGAGGGGAAAGGAGAATAGGCGCAGAATCTTTTGTTGCTCTAGCGGAATTTTATATCCTGTTTTCATTAGATTAAACCAGGCCTTATTGTCCAAGCATCACCTAGCTTTCTCACATAAACACAAGATATTTTGAATTTAAGCAGGCACTGAATTCTGGGACAGCACAAACCCTTGCCACTGCCGTGACGTATGCTGTGTTTCCAAGGTACATTGCAAGGAGACTGCTAAGCAGACACGAGTATTTCAGCTCAATTTTCTAAAGACTTATCAAAATCAAGCAAAATAAAAAAAGCACAACAAAAAACAAATATCAAATTATTTTGAAGAGACCGGAAAGAAAAACCTTAAATTAATTTTCATAGCACTGCAAAACTCCTAGTGCAAAAACAAAAAAGATAAAACACTTTCCCACCCCTCCCACTAACAAGTTAGCAGAAGAACATGATGCCCCTTGGCTTCTGTGCAACCTTCTTCACAGGCCTCTAAGTCCAGCCTCACCAGTGGTATCATGCACTGGAGCCCAGGAACTTCCTGTGCAGATTTCAAATCTGAAACAAAGACGACATATATCAACAATCTGCAGGCCATGATACTCTATCAAGCCAACACAACCATAACCCAAGAGGATGTAGTACATGAGCTGTTCTATCTTCATGTGTCTTGACGTTTCAGGTATAGAATCACCTTTGGATACTACTAATGCAAATACAATACAAGGCATAACAGTCTGGAAAACACTGAAAAATACCAGCATTTCAAAATGTTTTACAATGCTTTAATCGACTGGAAAGTACCACCGCCTTTTGTGTGCTATTGACAGGCTGGATTGTCCATTTGTGTAATTTATTTATTTTCACATTTATAGACTGTGATCCCAGTCAGTAGGACTGCACAGTGTAGTGTGCAGAAATAAAACAACTTTGTATTTGGACTGAAAATACAACTAACTCAGATCATTTTAACATTCTGGTTAGGCATTGCATGTGCTCAGATACACACACATGCAGATAAATCAATCACATGTTAAGCAGATTCATTACTCTGTCTTTCCGCTTGACTCTTGAATGCCTCAAATCCACTGTTCTGGATTGAAAACTGAAATGAGTTAAAGTGGACACCCTAATGCACTGCTCCAAAGGCATTCTACTAAACACAATTCTAGAATGACTGGCATGCGACCTTCTCCTTTTCTGGGATACTAGCTACATAAGACAGGCATAGAAAGGATTGTATTAGCACAAGTAGCAAGTTACTTCAGCCTCTGGGCACCTGGTAACACATACACATGGACAATTATTACACATGACGTTTTCTGCATAAATCTCACAAAAGGCAGCTGAAGAATAACGGTGTGAGGCAAGATTAGCAGAAGGGGGAAACAAGAGAGAAAGATTTTAATTCAAAGCATGGATTGTAGTGTGGGATTTATGTTTAATTGGTAGGATAATAAAGGTACCACAGCTCAGAGCTCAATCCTACTGCTCTGTTCCTCCTATGACTCTCCACTGAAATGATCCCATGCCTTCACAGGAGTGCTCTCTCCTCTACTCTCTTAATTTTAAAGTATGGGTCAAACTAATATCTGAAGTCCAACAAAACAAAAAACATGTATATAGGGATATCTGCCAAACTGTCCAATCTAAAAGGAAGAGCTACTGCTGTAAAATTGAGGCTGTCTCTACACACCAGACTGCCAGAGGAAAATACTGCTGAGTTGATTAAGCACCGTCTTCTTCATATTGCTTTTTACTGAGAATTGGGAATTCCTTACCTTTGACTTTGTGAGAAACTAGTAATTATCTCTCTTTTAGAAGATATTTGAAAGCTTGGGTGTTTTCTCAGACTTTCACTTAGTTGATTTTGACTGAATTGTTAGCTCTTCTTTTTGCAGAAGATTGTATAGTTAACTAACAAATTGATTTTATTGTGTCTTTTGTTGTATAATTGCATAAATGTGTTCAAAATTGTATTATATTTTCTGTAAATCACTTTTATACTTTGTAAAAAGCAATATATTAAGTCAATAAATCAAAGCTAGCAAAAGCAGCATATTCCTATGCTACAAGCAATCCTGTCATATCTGATGTATGAATACAGCATGAACAATTGACCTGACCTTAGACGAGGCAGCTATTTAGCAAAAAGAAGTCAAAACACAATGTGTATCCTTTTGAAAAAGACAATAAAACATGGGAGAAATGAAGCAAGAGGGAAGTCACAGGAAGGTCTGTGAGCTCATTTACCTTATGATCCAAGCGCTGATAGTCACCAGAATTTGGTCGACGACTACCCTTTAATTTCTTTCCTTCCAGGACAAAGGCAATGATCTTTCAGAAAAGAAAGAGACATTTAATACCTGAGAAGTTAAACACTGTATGGCCAGTCTGGACACAGCTTCAATCCTCAGAAATATTTGTGGAAATGACTGTATTTTCCATAACATTCAGATTTATTTTTAAGAGAGACAAGAAAAAAACAAACAAACCCCAAAGCCTTGTGTGTGTGAATGAAGTGGTGTCCTACGAGAAACCCTCCGACAGTCTGAACAAAGGACTGAATAATTTCCAAAGCAGAGATGGAGTCAGAGAACAAGGTTATTAACCTGCTAGCTCCCATGTGAGCTCCCTTCCACGATTACACACTGGAAGTAAGGGATTAACACAGTTTTTTCATGTTAATTCTTATATCTTGCACTCACTTTAAAAGTCTGATGATCTTGCTAAGCTTCAGATCAACATAACTGGAACCCCTACTGTGTTAAAAAAAAAGTCTTTCTTCCACTCCACAGCTCTGAACATGCAATTATTTTTAAATTAAACTTTTCTAGGTGTACAACACAAATGTGGGTATGTCTGTCTGTCCATTTAAATGTTGAGTGCGCAGAGCAGCTCTGTACATCACAGAAGACTATGGGAGAAGCCGCACCAACAGGATAAATCTATGTCATTGCTCCAAATGAACAGCAGAAGTGGGAATCTGCAATACTGCTCTCCTCAGAGCCTTGGAAGAAGAGTGGGAGTTTTGGTGTCTGCTGCTGCAAATTTCTACCAACACCACTAAGCTTTGGTAATGGGAGGGGGGAGGGAGGCAATAATGAACAAGGCAAAAGGAGAAATTTATGTACTTGCTAATTTCCTTTCCTTGACTTCTGCTAAACCACTCCAGACAAATGTTATATACTCCAACCAGCAGATGGAAGCTGAACAGAGCAACTTTCAGTGAAATCATCACCTGGTATAATTGGTGGTGCAGCACTGGAATCTGCCAGTAGCTGTCAGCCTACATAACTCAGACTAATTTGGAACAATAGCAAGTAGCAAAACTGTCAAATCTTTCCAAACAGCAAATAGTCTGCCAAAAAGAGCAAACTACTACAATGTGATAACTAGAAAACAGCAGAACTGGTTTACCAGCACCTCATCCAGGTGGGTCCTGGACTAATTTAGCAGAGATCAAGAAAAAGAAATTAGCAGGTACATACATTTCTCCATGGACCAGCAGGATTGCGTCAGCCACACCTGGTGACGTCCTCCGGGCGGCGCCATGCATACGGAAGTGCTCTCTAGAGCTCAGAAAGTGAACCTTTTTGAGCATGCCCAGGTAGCCCACCTTACCGGTCCGCCCCCTAGCCTGGGCAGTATTCTTCCTTCCGCCTTGCCAGCAAGACGGACCCTGCTCTCATCAAACACAATCTCCATTCAACAAGAAAATTCTACGACTCTGATCTCATCACCAGATCCCCAGCAATGCCAAAGCCTGGCTTTAAGAAATGCTCGCACTGCAAGCGCAAGATGAGCAGCGCTGACAACCACGAGTTCTGCCTGCACTGCCTGGGGCCAAACCACATCGTGCAGGACTGTACTCATTGTGGCAGAATGTCTCCCAGGGCGCTAAGAGTTAGAGGCTACACTCTACAGGACTTCATTGCAGAAAACGCAAGTAACTCAGCTGTGCTGCCTGTGTTGCCGGCTTTGGATGTGCCCGCTGCGGCCTCCATCCCCTGCAGTGCCATTGATGCATCTTCTGGGCCTCCGACGCGCTTCCTGCGGTCCCCGGCACGCCACCCGGGGCTTGTTGTCTCCCAGCCCGGGATTCCCGATGACCACAGCTATGCTGCTCAAGATGGCGACGGGGCTCAGTCCTCCCAGCTTCAGCTTCAGTCCTCCAACTCCGCCCCCTCTAGCAAGCCTTCAACTTCTGCGAGCTCAGTACTAGGCTGCATTAAAGAAACCAGCTCCCAGCGTCATCGCTCTAACACCGCCCCCTCCGGGGGCGGAGCCTCCGCCTCTGGCCATTCGGAGCTCTGCAGCATCGGGGGAAGCAGTTCTCAGCGCCGTGCTTCAAGCAGCGCCGTGAGCCCGCGCCAGCAACGAAACACCCCAGTCAGCCCTGTCGGCGCCGACGAGTCCAGCGGCGCTGATTCTCCCGAGCCCTATAGCTTACAGGCACTCCAGGACCAAGCGAAGCAGGAGCATCTCGGCACACAGAGATGGCAGAAACAAACGGTCCAGGGCTCACAGAGACAGCGGATCCAGCAGCAGCAACAGCAGCTACAGCCGCAGCGCAAAGGGAAAACGCCACCATCACTCTCATTCTCACAGGGGCCATCGGAGAGACCACCGCAGCCGCAAAAGCAGGCACAGGAGTCACCGGAGTTCCACCAGCTCCTCCTCCATTTACAGTCACCACCACAGCTGCTCCAGGAAATCCAGTAGCCGCAATAGCTCTTCTGAGATTATCAACTTGTTAACTCAACTGCTAAACCAACCCGCCTCCATGGTGCCCACGGTGCACCCTTCTCCTCCCGCCGAGCCAGCTCCCATTCAGTGCACGGCATCCACTCCGGACAAGGGAACTAGAGTACCCTCCCGTAGGCCATCGCCTCATTCACAACGGGAGAACCCATCCCCGGACAGCACCGCGGAGGAACATGACATCAAGGCAGCGGTGGTGGGGTCAGCATCGCAAGGACACGAACACACCAACTCTGAGCCGAGGCAATCCCCAGAGCGGGAAGAACCCCCCCTCCGGAGGATCTCACTTACCCCAAATTCTTGGGGCCTCCACCTTGGCTTTAAAAGTTTCAGAAGAGGGGGGAGAACCAGTTCCCGAGGTTCTGAAGTACCTGGCGACCCCAAAACCAGCATTTGCGCTGCCCATCCACCAGACGCTGTTGGACAACCACTTGCGGCTGTGGCAGACGCCGGCTTCCGGCCGGCCCTTTCCCAGACGCCTGGACTCCAAGTACCAAGTAAAACCGGCCCGGGGTTCTCGCAACGGCAGCTACCGCACCATTCCATCGTGGTGTCTTCGGCTCTCAAGCACGTAAAGTCCTCACGTACTCACGCCAATAGCCCCCCGGGCCGAGACCACAAGCTACTCGATGACATTGGGAAAAAGGTGTTCCAACGATCTATGCTCAACGCTAGGATTGCGGCACACCAATTCCAGCAAGTTCTATACCTCGACGCCAGCACAGCGTCCTTCAGAGCCGGCATTGCATCCCTTCCTAAGGAGTCCCAGGCACTGCTCTCCAGTGCCCTCCTGGATCTGTCAGAGTGCAGCAAGCACCTGGCTAGCACCACCTTTGACTCTTTCGACACAGTGATGCGCACTGCGGGCACTGCCATCTCAGCGAGAAGATGGGCGTGGTTAAGAGCCTCCGGCCTGCGTGACGACACTCATGATGGGATCGCCGATGCACCCTGCACGGGTGAATCACTCTTTGGTGACAAGGTAAAGGACGCAGTAAACAATATGAAAGAACATTGCACCACGCTACAAACTCTAGCGGACGACGGCTTCGAGCGCCACAGCGGATCTCATAAAGGTAGCTTCCAGAGGAAGTCCTACTACACCTCCAACAAAAAATACCCCTCCAACAGAAGATGGCAATACAACAAATACAAGAATAACTCCTACCATGCCCCTTCGCACCAGCGCAACTCCCAGCGGGACCATACGCAGAAGAGCAACAACACGCCCACCACCAAAGGTGCGCCCTCCTTTTGACAACGATCCAAGGGTGACCACCCGGATCGGGGGTCGCCTGACTCACTTCCTTCCAGAGTGGCAACGGATCTCCTCAGACTCCTGGGTTCTACAGATCATCCGAGAAGGCTACCGCATGCGCTTTGCTGCGACGCCCCGCCAGAGCACTCATCCCATCAGCGACACACCCCCACACTTACGCGTGGCCATGGCGGCAGAGCTGCTACATCTTCTGGTCTCCAGGGCAATAGAGCAGGTACTCTCTGCCGAAAGAAACTCTGGCTTCTACTCAAGATATTTTCTCATTCCCAAAAGAACTGGAGGTGTTCGCCCTATCCTCGACCTCCTCAAGCTGAACACTTTCATCATCAAAGAGAAGTTCCGGATGTACTCTCTCAACTCCATCCTGCCTCTGATACAATCCGGCAACTGGATGGCATCCCTCGATCTGCAGGACGCTTATACCCACATCCGCATCCACAAGTCTCACAGGAAGTACCTCCGCTTCCAAGTTCTAGGGCAGCACTACCAATACAGAGTACTTCCCTTCGGTCTGTCACCAGCGCCACGGGTGTTCACGAAGTGCGTGGCCGTGGCAGCAGCACATCTCCGCAAGCTGAACATCTCGGTTTTTCCATACCTGGACGATTGGCTCCTCACAGCCCCCTCCGCAACGGAGCTGCAGGAATCCCTGCGGGTAGCCAAAACCCTGATCTCCTCCTTGGGGTTTGTCGTCAACCTCAGCAAGTCACACCTCACTCCCTCCCAGAGACTGGAGTTCATCGGAGCCGTGATCGACACCAAACTCTCGAAGGCCTACCTCCCCGAGCGCAGATTGGTCGCAATCACCTCACTTGCGTCCAGCTTGGCCTCAAAAGGGATCCCTTCGGCAAGCTCCATCCTATGTCTTCTGGGCCACATGTCCCCCACGACATCAGTCCTTCCAGTTGTGAGGCTAAAGATGCGCGTCCTCCAGTGGCATCTACGTACCCATTGGAGTCAATATTCGCAACCACTCTCCACTCACATCCCGATGACCCCCCAAGATCAGAGCTCAACTCCACTGGTGGACGGTTCCGGGGAATCTTTCGGGAGGAAGGACATGCATCCACCCAAGCACCAAGTAACCCTCACCACGGACGCTTCCAATTCAGGCTGGGGTGCTCACATCTCGATATTCAACACATAAGGAGCCTGGTCACAACAGGAGAGGCTCCTCCACATAAACCTCCTCGAGCTAAAGGCCATCAAATACGCTCTCAAAGCGTTCCTAACACACGTGCGCAGGAAATCTGTCCTTATCCAGACGGACAACCAAGTTGCCATGTTTTACATCAACAAGCAAGGGGGCACCGCCTCTCGCTCCCTCTGCAAGGAAGCGATTCAGATCTGGTCCCTGGTCCTGAAGAACGAGTGCAGCCTCCGTGCTTCCTATCTCCCGGGAGACCAGAACACATTGGCGGACAAACTCAGCAGACAGCTGCAACCGCACGAATGGACACTCCTCCCAGAGGTAGCCGACAGTCTCTTCCAAATTTGGGGCATCCCGAATATCGACCTATTCGCCACGGAACGGAATGCGAAATGCCCCCTATTCTGCTCCAGGCACCCGTCAGCAAACAGGTTAGCAGCGGATGCATTCGATGTGTGATGGGGGGAGTGGTCTCTGGTGTATGCCTTCCCGCCGACCCCCCTCATCCCTGCAACACTTCAACGGATCATTCGCGACAAAGCCCGAGCCATCCTGGTGGTTCCCCACTGGCCCCGCCAGATGTGGTTTGCGCTTCTCCAGCGCTTAGCACAAGAGGCTCCGAAGCGCCTGCCCCTCAGGCTGGACCTATGACGCAGGACAAGGGCAGAATACGACACCCCAACCTCAAAGCCCTGGCTCTCACTGCCTGGAGGTTGAGCGGTTAAACCTAGCTACGCTACAGCTACCTACAGAGGTACAGGACGTGGTCCTGGCAGCCAGAAGACCCTCGACCCGGAAGTCCTACGGTCTCAAATGGAAGCGTTTCAGCGCCTGGTGCACAGCTCAAGGCCTTGAGCCCACTACGTGTCCCCTCTCCAATGTCCTGCAATACCTTAGCTCTCTGTCTCACCTTGGTCTGCAGACACAATCCGTCAGAGTGCACCTCTTGGCGATCGCGGCCTTTCACGCACCTCCGGAGGGAGCTACCACGATTGCGGCACTGCCTCTCACATCCCACTTCATGAAGGGACTGACAAACCTAAAACCCCCAATCAGACATCTGGTCCCACTCTGGGACCTCAACATTGTATTGCTACGCTTGACACAGGAACCCTTCGAGCCGATGCAGTCCGCAGACATGAAGTACGTCTCCTGGAAAACACTGTTTCTAGTAACCATTACGTCCGCCAGAAGGATCAGCGAGCTGCAAGCGCTGGTAGCACATCCTCCATATACGCAGTTACATTCAAACCGCGTATCCTTGCGAACCAACCCCAGGTTCGTTCCCAAAGTAGTGTCAGCTTTCCACATCAGTCTATCGAGCTCCCCTCTTTCTTCCGGAGACTCATGCATCAGACGAGGAGAGGAGCCTGCACACTCTGGACTGTCTCCGGGCCCTCCGGATCTATCTACACAGGACACAACCCACCCGCAAAGGTGAGCAGCTGTTCGTGTCTTTCAATCCAAGCAAGCCGGGCAGACCAGTCAACAAGAGGACTCTCTCCCACTGGGTCGCCTCCTGCATCTCCTATTGCTTTGACCCTTCAGGCTCCCAGCAACAGCCGAGAGTGGGCCCTCACAAACTCAGAGCGCTGGCCACCTCCATTGCCAACCTTCGCTCTATTCCATTAATTGCATCTGCAGAGCGGCCACCTGGTCCTCCCCACACACGTTCCTCATACACTACTGCCTCGACCTCAAGGCACAAGAGGACTTCGCCCTCGGCACGGCCGTCCTCTCCACGGCATCCGAGGGAAGTGAGGCCACAAGGCGCACCTGATTATGGACTCCCTTTTCATACTATGCCTGCTTATGTTGCTGTCCTTTGACAATCCTGTACTGCACTGTTTGCACCTTGATTACGTACATTATTGCACTGTTCGCACAGTTAAATGTGTTGCACTGTTGCACCTGAATTCTGTTGCACTGTTTGCACTATTGCTCTGTATGCCAGCACCATTGTATATCTCTTGCACATCCTATCCACGTTTTGCACATCGCCTCTGGCGACCCTAATGCTGCTAATAAAGCTGTGTTGCATTGTTTTAATACACCCTAGCGGTATACTGCGTGTCTTGTATGCTTGCCTCCTCCACCTCAGCGTGCACAGGCAGCTAGGGAGGCACCAGGTGTGGCTGACGCAATCCTGCTGGTCCATGGAGAAAACGGGGTTACTTACCTGTTTATTTATTTATTTATTTAGTGTACACTTATATCCCGCTACTTCCAGCGATCAGCAGCGGTTTTCCAATACAGAAAAAGAGTGGCTGTACTGGCCATAATTTACAATACACAGGATGATTAGTGGAAAAGGTACAGTTCACAGCACACAGTATGATTAGTGGGAATAGTACAGTTCACAGCACACAGGGATAAGGTTTAGACACATTGATAAGGGGATATTTACAATTAGTATTTACAAAAGAAGTTACAATTTACACAAGCAGATACATATTCACACATCAGTGAGTCTATTGGTGGCGATCTCATTGCTGACATGGTTCATACAATTTGCTTTGTGGATTGAGATTATGTAGTGTTGAAGTGTGACTGGAATAGGTACGTCTTGAGTTGTTTTCTGAAGACCATTAAGTCACTGCACGCTCTTAGATCTACTGGTAGCTTGTTCCAGAGTTGAGGTGCTATGAACGAGAATGCTCGGTTGCTGGTCTGGACATTGACGTGCCTCAGGCGGCCGGGGACCAGTAGGGTGTTGAGGCTCGGGGAACGTCTGCTCCTGTTATTTGTTTGGGCTGACACAAGTGAGCCGAGGTAAGAGGGCGCGATGTTATGGAGGAGCTTGAATGTGGTGACTATGATTTTATACTGTATTCGGGCACTGATTGGGAGCCAATGCAGCTTCATTGCACGTCCCCTAGTCTTATTACTTTTTCATGACTTAAAGAATCGATCTACATTTACCCGTTCCACTCCATTCATTAGTTTATAGACCTCTGTCATATCTCCCCTCAGCCGTCTCTTTTCCAGGTTGAAAAGATCTAACCTTTTAGGCCTCTCCTCAAAGGGGTGTCTTTCATCCCCTTTACCATTTTGGTGGCTCTTCTCTGTACCTTTTCTAATAACGCTATATCCTTTTTAAGATATGGCAACCAGAACTGCACACAATATTCAATGTGCAGTTGTACCATGGAATGAAACAGAGGCATCATAATATTCTTTGTTTTATTCTCCATTCCTTTTCTTATGATTCCTAGCATTTTATTTGCCTTTTTGGCCGCTGCCACGATGACTCCTAAATCCTTTTCCTGGGTGATGGCTCCTAATGTGGAACCTTGCATTGTGTAACTTTAGTTTGGGTTGATCTTTCCTAACCTCATAACTTTGCACTTGTACATATGAAATTTCATCTGCCATTTGAATGTCCAGTCTTCCAGTTTATCAAGGTCCTCTTGCAATTTTTCACAATCCTCTTGGGTTTTAACAACTTTGAATAATTTTGTGTCATCTGCAAATTTGACATCATCATTCGTTATTTCTATTTCCAGGTCATTTACGAATATGTTAAAAAGCAGCAGACCCAGCACAGAGCCCTGGGGGTACTCCACTATTCACCTTTCTCCACTGTGAAAATTGGCTATTCAGCCCTACCCTCTGCTTTCTTTTAAGCAGTTCCTGACCCACAGTATTACACTGCCTCCTATCCCATTACTTTTTAACTTTACTAAGAGTCTCTCATGAGGGACCTTGTCAAAGGCTTTCTGAAAATCCAGATACACTATATCGACCGGCTCACCTTTGTCTATCTGTTTATTCACTTCAAAAGAATGTAACAGATTAGTAAGACAAGACCTTCCTTGGTTAAAGACATGTTGATTTTTTCCCATTAAACCATGACTATCTACATTTCGGTAATTTTGTTCTTAATAATGGTTTCTACCATTTTGCCCAGTACTGATGTCAATCCCACTGGTCTGTAGTTTCCCGGATCACTCCTGAAATCCTTTTTAAAAATTGGTGTTACCATTGGCCATTCACCAATCTTCAGGTACTACAGATGATTTTAATGATAGTTCACAGATTACCAATAGTAGGTCTGCCATCTCATATTTTAGTTATTTCAACACCCTTGGGTATATACCATCCGGTTCAGGTGATTTGCTACTGTTTAGTTTAACAAATAGTTGTAATATGTCTTCCCAGTTTATCCATGGCTCGAGCACACCGGAAGTGCACTAGGACCCAAAGACCCTCCAAACCCTGACATAGGCCAAGAATACAAAAGAATGACAGGCCCTGAGCAGAGTGTCCACAACCACCTGAGAACAGCCCTTTTGCGTCAGTTTGTGCCTTTCAACGGCCAAGCCATAAGCGAGAATGGGGCAGGACCCTCCATCAGAAGGCTGCGATACTGAGGAAGTAGAAGTGGCACATTAGGAGATCTGCATACCAATACTATCATGGCCAATCTGTAGCCTGGATCCTGTGTAAGACAAGTCAGAGGCTTTGAGAGAAAGATGTATAACTCCTCCTCTAGAGGGCAAGGCTGAATCAGGGTGTCCAAACCCATCACTCAAAGATCCTTTTTTTGACTGAAAAAGCACTCTGCTTTGGGATTCAAGTGAGGTGTCATCAAGTTATCACTGAAGGATCACTTATCTAGCCCTTTTCTTCTACTGTCAACTCCAGACTCCGTTCCTTCCACCTTGCCGCACCATATGCCTGGAATTGACTACCTGAATTAGTACCACAAGCTTCATCGTCCCTGGTTCTATTCAAATCCATCTCTTCGAGGCTGTCTTTGGATCCCAACTCTTCATTTATCTGTCTACACTCATATGTATTGTTAATCATTTCCCTTAAGAATTTCCTAGTCTCATGTTCTGTTTGTCTTTCTTAGCAGACTGTAAGCTCTGTGAATAAGGGACTGTCTAATATGTATTTGTACAGCACTGCATATGCCTAGTAGCACTATATAAATGATTGGGTCCTACTGCTACTACTATTAACTAACACTAAACAATGAGATGACATTCCTGATGATCAATCTGCCACTCCTGGGGTGAAGCATATTCAAATTCAAGAAGTCTGCCTGCACATTTTGGACTACTGCAATGTGGACTGCCAAGAGCACAAGGAGATAAAACTCTATATAGGCACACCAAGCAGTTACCTCCTTGGCAACTGCCTTGTTCCGAGTGTCACTCTGTTCGTTGACATATGCCACTGTCATCACATTGCTAAGAACAACCTGACCACCTTGCTCTGCAGGATGCCCTGAAATTGCAACAAGTCTAGACAGATGGCTCTGGCCTTCAACCTGTTGATGGACTAAGCTGCTTCCTGCTTTGCCCATCATCTCTGAACATTCTGCCCCCGAGACAGTGGATTCCCCAGCCAAGGGGACCGACATCCATGGTCGTCACCACTCACGTGGGGTATTCCAGCAGCATCTCCTGTAGCAGGGGATTTGGATCGAGTCACCAACCCAGAGGGGAGGTGAAGACAAATTGTTGTGAATACGGAAACCAGTGAGACTGAAGCAATCTCTGCAGAGGAAACATGTGCACCCTCATCCAAAGCACAAGCTCCAAGGTTGATGCCATTGAACCGAGGACCTTTAGATAATTCCAGGCCCTGGGAATCAATTGGGAGCAAAGGCATGTATTTTCTTCAGAAGAGCTTCAACCTTTCGGTCGTGGTGATCCTTTAAAGCAGAACTACCTTCTATGGGAATGCTAGTCTTCTTGGTCATCACTGTGACTAGGGCATCAATCCTGGATCTTCTTGGTAACCACCGTGCTCCATATTTCTCTGAGACAAGGGGTATAAGCAAGCCAAATGCCTGGTGCCCTTAAGCACCAGCTCTGGATTGTGCCACTCTGCCACTACCAGCTTCTGAACTGGCTCTTGGATAGGAAACAATCCCAACAGCAGTCTGATTCCTTCCAAAGTGGAGTCCATATTCTGAGGGAGGCACCAAAATGTGCAGATCTGCAAATGAGTCCACAATCAGGGAAGGCAAATCCCCCTGCAAAAAAGATGACTCAGAGCAGATTTCCACCTTCGAGGGAAGGGAAACTCTTCCCCCCTCCTCAAGCAAAAAGAACTCCCCCAAGAGAGGGTATCCTCCTCCTTGCCCCAGGCAGGAGACCCTTACCCTGTGAGCAAGTCCTTTCTTCAGCCGCCAAATCCACCCTTGCACCCTCTGGTCGAGGGCCAGCAGGGACTAGCCTGGGCATGGTGGGCTGGCATGCAACTAGCAGACTGAAAGCAGGCTATTGCTGCTCAAACCTATGGAATACAGCACAGGAGTTCCCTGGGGAGCCTCCTGTGACAAGCTAATGAGGTCTGAAGTGGTCCGATGGTCACGCCTGTCTTCCTACTAGCCAGCAAGGACCATGCAACCATCAAAGATAGCTGCTGTTCTCCTAGGACAAGCAGAATGAGTCGGCCACACTTGGTGACGTCATCCAACGGCGCCGAGACGGAAGTACTCTCTATAGCTCAGAAGGGCTTTTCGCCCTTCTGATCATGGGCCAACTGGCCCCACCCCCCTATCCGCCCCTAGCTAGCCAGTTTTCAACTTCTTCTGCCTTGCCAGCAAGACGTTTTTTCTACTCTCTACCGAAATGTAACCTCTAAAACAAATCTCATCTCACAGCGTATGTATATATCTATTTTAACTCACTATTAATGCTTGTCCAGTAATCCTTGTTGTAGATTGCCTGCACAACTGAGGATCCATGGGTTGCATATGCCCCAGCAGAGGACAGGAAATACCTAGGAGCATGCGATTCACTTGCCATCAAGGGGTACCATCGCCAGCTCTGCCGCCGCTCAGGGTGTGCCTAAGGGCCTCCACCCCCCAGCCGCAGGCTTAAATGATGGACGCAGCTGACTTCAATGATCACCCAAGATGCGACACAGGAGCCCTGGATATTGAAGCCCAGCGGCAGCCCGGGACGTGCCTACGGCGGCCTCCGTCCCTGGCCTCCGCTCCCCAGTTGCCCCGGATACCGCCTGCACACATGGGGAGGACACGGGGGCGGCCACCTTGCTCCTCCATGCTTCCAAAACGCTCCAGGTCAGAACGAGGATGGCTAAATATCTTCTCTTGCTGCTTCCAGCATCCCGATCCGGCCGTCCACGAGGCCCCCATGGCAGCGGCCATCTTGCCTATGACATCATGACCCAAGCTCCTCCCCCGACAGCGCTGATCCAAGCATCATGGAAGGAGGAGCCGCCAACACAGGCGACACTCCTATTGCTGATGGTCCCCGTTCGGCGCGGGCATCTGGCCCCAGCCCTAGGACCAGATGTAAATGTCTGCACCTTAACTTTACTTAAGGCGCAGCTCCTACGTGCATATAAAAGGGCATCTTGAAGCTCCAGGTCAGTCTTAACAGCCTGTACCCCTTAGGTCTGTCAGTTTCTTCAGACCCTGAACCTGTCCCCATTGGCTGGTGCCTTGATGATGGGGAAGCCAGGGGCGGTCCATGTCAGCGCAGAAGGCGCCGTCCATCACGCCTGCGGACCTGCCTTGGCGCCGATTGCACCTGCCTCGGAGCTGATGAGAAGCGAATGACCATCAGAGCCCTCCCAGTCCAGCTCTCAGCACCAAAACCCTGATGCAACGCCAGAGCACTTCTTCTCATGCCGAATTCCCTCAGTCAGCATCGATGGACCTCCCCCCACTCCAGCACACTCCCGCTCTCTGTGCAGACGCCGGAGCAGCCAGGGAGCTTCTTCTCATGCCGTTCTTGGCACCATGATCCGGAAGCAGCTTCTGGGAGACGCATGGATGGCGGGAAATAGTAAGAGTAGGCTTGCTCTCCACGCCGCTAGACAGATCGGCGCATTCGGTGCCCACCATAAATGGCGACACCGGCACCACCCGAGGCTTAGCACCTCCACTTTGTCACACGGCTTGCAGATGTGTGCAGCTTACACGAGAACATAAAATAAGATATGCCATACTGGGTCAGACCAAGGTCCATCAAGCCCAGTACCCTGTTTCCAACAGTGGCCAATCTAGGTCAAACGCACCTAGCAGTTTCCCCAAGAGACACAGGTTCCACAATACTTGTACTGGGTCAAGCATTGGTATCCTGGGTCCATTCTTATAATGGTTTATGGACCTTTCCTCCAGGAACTTGTCCAAACCCTCTTTAAACCCAGCTAAACTAACAGCCCTTACTACAGCTTCCCCATTGATCAGCCATAAGGAGTATGTCCAGTGCATCTTACACAGCCCCAGCACTGGCTAATAGAGATGGTACCGGCTCTGATCTTATGTCACCAGCAACACGCGGAAGGGCACGAGAACCTGATAATTGCTAAAAAAAACAGCCTGGGAATCTAGGGGTCTGGAAATCTTCCCATCGTCCTCCACAGTCTCACAACGGTGTGGCGATATTGACCTCATATTGTCCATAGGACGAGGACCTGTGCCTGATTCCCAAAACAGAGAAGGAGTCCCCTTAGACTTCTAAGGCGAATGCCTGGGTTACAGCGGGACAAAGACGACCATGAGCAGGAAGGAAGCGACGCCTGCATACAACCTCACGGATAAGATACACTGAGTAGCTGCCCTGTGACTCCTCCTCCTAAGGACTCCAAAGACCCCAACCTAATGGTTAGAGCAGTGAACTAGTATCAGGGAAAGCAGTGTTCAGACCCCCCTGACGCTAGCACATACGGCACTTCCGTGCCTATCCGACTGAGGCACTGCCCCGGTATCCAAGCGCACGATCCCTAAAACAGTGGGCAATTGGCCCAGTGGTTTGGTAGTGGTGTCGACGAGCTGTGCCTGGGTCCTTCAGTGCACCGGTTCGATCCCAGCACTTCTAGTGTCCTCCAAGGAATCGTGTCTCCCATCTCCAGCCACATGGCTCCGACCGTGACAAATGTACTTAATACAGTACAACCTGCAACCGCCTCACGCTTCAGCCTGTAACTGCTTGACACGGCACCTCTGCGCTTCATGTCACGGCCTGCTTCTGCGTACAGCTCCCCTTCGGACAGGGTTCTGGTCTCCCTAGGGACCCAGGATAGAAGCAAGGGCCACAGGGGCACAACCAGCCCCGAGGGAGTGCCACGACACAAAGCTACAGCATGTCAGTAGCCTACCAGCGCCTCATATGCACCCAATCTCTACTTGCCCCCTAAAGAAAGGCTCATGGCCTCTCACCCAGCCGCATTCTGGATCTCCCCCACTAACGCTAAGCTGACCGTAGCCTCAACTAAGTAAGGGGCAGTACCCCAGGTCAGACCCCGTATGGATATTGTGCACATACCAGTTCACAGCCTGTGTGGAAGATTAATATCCAAAAAAGGCAGGGGGCTTCACGTCTGTAACAAGAATGCACAGGTCACTCGGTCCAATGTAGCACGTCGGTACCTACCCGAAGATTAGTCCAAGAACCAAGGGGTCAACTCCCTACCAAGAGACGTGGTGAGCTGCCCCCCTTGTAGCCTCTAAAGAACTGCCTACAAGGGAAGACTTGGCAGTCCACAAGATGTGGATGAGACGCACCTCTCATGGCCAAAGTTAGCCCTGACAATCCACCACTGTGTGCAGTGGCTACAGTGTGGTGCAGCATAAATAGTCAATGTGCCCTCTCCACACCGGTTGCAGCGGCAACAGTGGGGTGCAGTATAAATAGTCTATTGTCCTCGAGCAGAAGGTCGCAGACTCAAATCCCAGCTGGGGATCCTGCAGCACATGTCCCTACTTCCAGCCTAGGAGATTAATAACTGCGCACCACCTGCAGGCATGACAATTCATGACACCTGCACCTGTGCACTCCTGAAAAAAACCACGAGATCCCCCCCCCCCCCTTTCCAGACTCCATATGGGCAGAAGGGACCATGCTGTGCCCGTGAAACCATGTGACGCAGCCCACCGGTAGAAAAGGTATCGGTCTTCTCACACCTTATAGACGAGCCCCCTCTACCCACCTCTGCCTGACCGCCGTGATTCAGCAAACCATGCCCGCCCGTTACCCTTGAGCCTTTCGGTGAACCATCTTAATGCCCAGGCCATCCCCGTAACTGTCATCATTGCATGACATGGGTCTTCTTCTCCTCGCCCTGCAGAGAGCACCCGGCTCCAGCAAGCTCTGTGGCACTAATCCTAACGTCACGGGGCGCATGGAGGCAGAGTGACAGGCCCATGGCCAGTCTGGGACCTCCAGTCTGGACCGTCCTTATGATCAACTCGAAGGCAACACTCATCCGACCTGCGGGTCACAGGTTCAAACTTGGCTGAGAGCCATATCAGGGAATTATGGATGCTCCAGGCACTCCCTCCTCTCAGAATCGTGTAGTAGTTCAACCCTTAGGCACCACAAATTGATCCGCTCGCCACGGGGAGATCAGGAAGTGTGATTATTAAAATGGACAATGCCCCTTAGCATGCTCAATGCCCGGTACCCACACCAGTGCCTTCCGCCCCAAGAGCCTGACCCTTTCGACAGGTTGTAATCCATACACCACATCTGAAGGCGACTGTGGCTCCCAGTGGCAACAGTTTGGTGCAAGACACACAGCCAGTGTGTTCAGGGGCAGAAGATCACAGGATCATGTCCCAGCTGTGGCTCCTGCAGACCATGTTCCTATATTCCAGCACGCAGCCCCCAACAGTGAGTGGGAGCCGCCTCGAAGCCATTGCTCTCGGCAGCCTGTTGCCAGTGATGACTTAATGATCTGAAATAGATCTCCAGGGAAGTTTTCTCGTACATGCTCTGGGAAGCTTCACGACCCTGCGTTATCGTGCACCCAGGACATACACTGCACGAGCCTGCTGCCCAGTACCAGCGGATACGCCCCTGGGGACTCCACCAGCATCTCCATCTGCCCAGATACAAGCAGAGGCGTCCTGCCCGTGTAGCACACGTCTGCAAGGCCACGAGGACCTCGCAACAGGGACTATCACATCACCTAGGCTCTGGTACACAACGTCCAAGAACACCAGCGGTAGTTGTGCACCTCATGCTGTTACCGTACCAAGATGCATAAGGTCGGGAGTTCTTGGCGACCAGGCATAAAGAGATGCCTGGTTGTCTGCCAATCCTCCATGCTGGATTTGTCTGCCAGCACTCCATGCTCGATTTGACCAAGCAGACCATGCCCAGAATTCTTTAAGCAGACAAACTTCTTCTGCACTGCTTTAGTTGTTTGGGGACATTAACTTCAAACAATACCACAGACTCACAAACAGAAGCCATGGTGGACTCAATGTCTTTCTCCTTATGCCTTGTCAAACAGGCTACCCGAACAGTCTGGACTGCCACCTCCGCAGGCCTCTGGGCCCGGGACTGACGTATGGACTCGGCGGCCCTAAGAATCAACCTCATATCACTCTTGTAGCACAGTCGAGGCTGCCTCGCTATCCCTGCGTGCAGCAATCACCTCGCCGTTACCATATACCGTAAGATATGCAAAACTGGGTCAGAACCAGGCCCATCAAGCCCAGTAATTCTGCTCCCTGCAATGGCCAACCTAGGTCATGTCTCCTCCGAGACACAGGTTCCCAAGGCTCGTATTGGGCCAAGCGGCGATTTTCCAATCCTCGCTATGCTAAAGGCTTTACTACCTCATCCAGTAACAAGTCCCACAGCTGACTACACTTTTTTTTTTAAATAATTCAAAGAGAGAAGCCTCTCTTACTAGTGATGCAATACTTGCACCACTCTCGTGTTCAGCGTTATGGCTGCCGTCACTCCTTCAGTACATTGACTCATGCACCACTCGATGGCCTACATCCCTTACCGCACAAGTGTGCCCTACAAATACACTCTCGACACATGCGTGCATCGCGACTCCCATCCATCTTACGGTGCCTGATAGATGCACCCCTCGCAGCACTGCTACCGCACCTACGTGCATCGCCACCACAGGTATACAGGTTCATGCCTACAGGCTCTGGTTGCAACATGTGGTACGCATGCTAGCCCTAAAGAACTGTCTCGGCCTTCCCCCATCCACCACAGCACATGGCAGCTTGGGAGGCACCAAGTGTGGCTGACTTATCCTGCTGTCCATGTAGAACTCCTGTTACAGGTAAGTAACTCAGTTTTCTCTTAACAGGAGTTCTACGTGGACAGCAGGATAAGTCAGCCACACATTCCCACCCACCTCCCCTGGGAAGGGGTCGGCCTCCGTCCTGGTGCCCGCCTCCTAGTGGCAAAAGACTCAGCTAGTGACGTACTGGCTAGCTAGGGGCGGGCAGGGGGGTGGGGCCAGTTGGCCCATGCACAGAAGGGCGAAAAGCCCTTCTGAGCTATAGAGAGTACCTCCGTCTCGGTGCCGTCGGATGATGTCACCAAGTGTGGCTGACTTATCCTGCTGTCCACGGAGAACTCCTGTTACAGGTAAGTAACTCTGTTTTCCCACAGGCGGTAAATCCAGGGCGACCATGAAGGAAGAAGCAGAAATTGATCTCTAGTTCAGAGGCTCCTACTGCCATGAGGCTTTTCCCTCTACCACTCAGGGCAGAAGGAGCTGGCTGCAGTGATAATTCAGCCCAGCATTGTAAACTGTGGGCGGCCACTGAAAACAACAACAAAAAAAATAAAAGCAGAGAAAAAGAAATCTGTCAAGTTGGGAACCTCCCTCCCCCTACTCCTGCCTGGGGAATCCCTCAGCAACTGCACTAAGCCCCTGTAGAGCTGGGGACAGTCACTTAATTACATAGCTTAGCTTTTTTTCATCTTTTACGTTAAAGCATGCTTTATTTAAAAAACAGGCTGTTTTCCATAACCAAAAATAAAGTATTTTAACATCTAAGACAAAATGCCCTGTCTGCCACAACCCAAGGGGAGAGGGAATTTGGGGGGGTGGGGGGGAATTGGCATGAGCTCGCTCTTACCAGCCCCATCAGGGGCCCTAAGGGGTCTACATGACTGTCTCTCCTCATCCACCAGAGCTAGAGACTTGTGGCTAACAGCTCTGGAACCAGGGCATCCTCAGATTCAATGAGGCAAGGGTTCACAAACCATGCCCTCAAGACAAAACAAGGGGCCTAGGAGCTCAATACAAGAGCCACAAAGCGGCAGCCTGGACTTGTCTGTTAGAAGCAGACAATGCTGGCAAATTCCAGTGCCGCTTCATAAAGTTCTATCAGATGATGACATTATTGAAAGTTGCTCTAGTCTACCTCCATCTGCTGCCTCGTGTGTGCAAGCCACTTGTCTGGACTGGTTTAGCAAGATGAAAAGGAATGCACCTTTAACTTGTTTTTCAGTGGGGCGATTCCTTCTCTTGGAGCACAAAGCCTCACAAGAATGGACCAGGATAACTAATCTGACATAGTTGATGCTACCAGAATACCAAAGGAACAGCATGGCAAACCCACCACCCACCTTTCTTTTATTGTGATAGGCAACATATAAAGCTGCAACAATAAGAGCAGTGGTCACAAGGTAGGCAAAGAAGTGGCTGCTCTCTGGCTCCTGCTTAGCTGCCATATTTTGATTCTGTGAAGCGTCATCTTTGTCCTTGTTAATGGTGTCATCTCTGCCACCTTGGCCAGGATTCTCACCCCTTTCTTCGTTTTCTGCGGTAGAAACAAACATTGATGTTTTAGTTCTGATGGCTGGATCAGCTGCACTTAACTGCATACATCATCTCCATCAACTGATTTATTTAGCTCACATCTTTCCAGTAGTAGTTCAAAAGGAGTAACATGCAGACACAGAGGAAATTAGACTTACCTGCTAATTGTTGTTCCTTAAGGAACTCTAGTCCAGTCCCGGAACCATAGAGTTTAGAATCTCCTCCAGCAGCTTTGGAGACTGAAAGACATCACCGCTTTGATGACACTGGTATAAATAGGTAAGGACCGCCCCCTTCCACCAGTACCTATTGACAAAGCAGACTCAGCAGAGCAACAAATAAGTAGTTAAAAAGGCAATGCAATAAACAGAACCACCACTAATCCTTAGCAACTAAAGCCAATTTCGTTCTTCTTTTGTCTTTTCTTTTTTTTTTTTTTTTTTACAATGCGTGAATATCCCATTGTAAAAATCCCAGGGAAGAAGGTATCTTCTCTAAGACAGAAACCCACCCCCGAGCTATCCCAGTACTGCTGCGAAAGGGATCCCACAGCGTTTGCACTCTGCGCCACCCCTAGAACCCCTTTCTGAGTTACACCCCCCAAACCTCAGGCTGAACAGCTCCACAACCTACTGGGAGGGATCCGGGACTGGACTAGAGTTCCTTAAGGAACAACAATTAGAATGTAAGTCTAATTTCCTCTTCCTTTGCATCCCTCTAGTCCAGTCCTGGAACCATAGAGGATGTAACAGAGCAGTGAATATCAACAGGAGGGACCTGCAAACCCAGCCTGAAGCACCGCTGAGCCAAAACGCCCATCCCCTGCTGCCTGCACATCTAACCTATAGTGCTTTGCAAAGGAATGCAATGACGACCAAGTCGCCGCCCTACAAATGTCCGCTACCAGAACCAAACTGACTTCAGTCCAAGACGCCGCTTGCGCCCTAGTTGAATGAGCCCGGAGGCCCTCCGGAACCACCTTTCCCTTCAGGAGGTTCACTGTCGCGATCGCCTCTTTCACCAACCGCGAAATAGACGACTTAGCCGCAGCCTCCTCTTTTCACGGACCACCAAATGACACAAACAACCTGTCCGACCTCCAGAACGGCACGGTGCTGCGGAGATACTTAAGCACGCGACGAACATCCAGCAGATGCAACCTGCCTTCCGACTTATCCTTCTGCTCCTCAGAAAACACCGGAAGCGACACCACCTGGTTAACATGAAACACCGAAACCACCTTTGGCAAGAACGCCGGCACAGTACGCAACACAACCTTGTGATTGAAAAACGACAAATATGGCTCCTTACAAGATAAGGCTTGCAACTCGGAAATCCGTTTCGCGGAGCAAATAGCCACCAAAAAGACTGTCTTCAATGTCAGATCCTTCAGCGAGGCCTTGCCCAACAGCTCAAACGGCGCTCTGATCAAGGCCTCCAACAATAAATTCAGATCCCACGCTGGCACCAAACCTCGCCTGAGGCCGCATGAGTAACACGGCCCGCAAAAATTGGTGAATATCGCCGTGAGCTCCTAACAGTTGACCCTGAATCTTACCCCGATAACAGGAAATCGCCGCCAACTGCACACGCAAGGAACTAGCCGCCAGGCCCTTTTCTACCCCATCCTGTAAAAGCGAAAGGACCTGCGACACCGAAGCTCCCAAAGGCCGTAGATTCCGCTCCGCACACCAGGCCTGAAAAATGCAACAAACTCGAATATACGCCAACGAAGTGGAGCGTCTTCGCGCCTTCAGCAATGTAGAAATGACCGCTGCGGAATAACCCTTGGCAGTCATCCTAGCCCTTTCAAGAGCCATGCCGTAAGCGAGAATCGATTCATCTGGGGCATGCGCAGCGGCCCCTGCCGCAACAGATCCGCCCGCTGCGGAAGTCTCCACGGCTTGTCCACCAGAAGCCGAATCAAATCCGCATACCAAGGCCTTCTGGGCCAATCGGGCGCTATCAGAATCACCAGGCCGCGGTGCCTTTCTATCCGCTGCACTACCCGGCCTATGAGAGCCCAAGGCGGAAACACATATAGAAGCCCCTCCTCCGGCCATCTCTGTGCCAATGCATCGAGCCCCTCTGACATTCTTTCTCACCGCCTGATGAAAAACCGCTCTACCCTCGCGGACTCGAAGTTGGCCATCAGATCCATTTGCGGAATCCCCCAGCACCACATCACTAACACAAAGACGTCCGGGTGTAGCACCCACTCCCCCGGATCCACTCTGCGGCGACTCAGGAAATCCGCTTCGACATTGTCTACGCCGGCTACATACTGCGCCGAAAGAGCCGACAGGTTCTGTTTGGCCCAATCTAACAGCTGACTTGCCTCTGCCTCCAGCGTCGCACTGCCCGTGCCGCCTTGTCGATTTATGTAGGCCACGGTTGTCGCATTGTCGAATAGCACTCGGACCGCCGCCCGACGCAAACAGTCCTGAAACTTCTGAAGAGCCAAAAACACCGCTCGCATCTCCAATCTATTGATGGACCATTCCTTCTCCTCCAGAGACCACTGTCCCTGGGCAAAATTTCCTTCGCAATGTGCTCCCCACCCTACGAGACTTGCATCCGTCATTAACAGTCTCCAGGACGGAGGCTCCAGGGGCACGCCTGCTTCCAGACTTTCCGTCCGCAACCACCAAAGAAGATCCTGCCGCACCCCTAGGGGACAAACTAGCCACTGAAACAATGCATCCCTCTGATGAGACCAACGCCGGAGCAGAGCGCTTTGCAATGGCCGCATGTGAGCCCTGGCCCACGGCACCACCTCGATCGTGGCTGCCATCGTTCCGAGCAACGGCAGATACTGCCACGCTGTCGGAGCCTGCCAAGCGAGAAACCTTCTCACCAGATGCCGCAACCCTTGCGCTCTTTGGACCGGGAGAAATACCGCTGCCAGCTTCGTCTCGAAGCGTGCCCCCAAATACTCCAGGGACTGCGAGGGAACCAACCTGCTCTTTGCAAAGTTGACCACCCAGCCGAGGCTTTCCAACATCCGCACCACCCGGGCCGTGGCGCGGAACTCTCCTCCCTTGACTTCGCCCGAATCAACCAATCGTCCAAGTATGGATGTACCAGCACTCCCTCCTTGCGGAGCGCCGCCGCCACTACCACCATAATCTTGGTGAACGTTCGAGGCGCCGTCGCCAGCCCGAAGGGCATCGCCTGGAACTGAAAATGCCCCATGGGCACCGCAAACCGCAAAAACCTTTGATGCTCTTGGCGAACCGGAATATGGAGATAAGCCTCTGTGAGATCCAATGACATCAGGAACTCTCCTGCCCTGACCGCCGCAATGACGGAGCGCAACGTTTCCATCCGGAAATGGGTAACTCGAAGGCACCTGTTCACCCTCTTCAAATCCAAAATCGTCCAAAACGTACCCTCCTTTTTGGGGACCACAAAATAGATGGAGTATCGACCGCAACCGGACTGTTCTGCCGGAACGGGCACCACCGCCCTGAGCTGCAGCAGGCGCTGGAGCGTTTCCGAAACCGCCCTTAGCTTCTGTGGAGCTCTGCATGGAGATTGGACAAAGGAATCTAACACGGGTCGCTGGAGTTCTAGAGCATACCCCTCTCGAATGACCTCCAATACCCACTGGTCTGATGTAAGCTGGACCCAGGCAGGGTAAAACTCCCGCAACCTTCCTCCCACGGGCACCACCGCCACCTGAGTCCGCCTCATCTCATTGGGACTTTAACATTCAAGGACTGGAAAGGCGCAAAACCTCTGCCCGCCCCCCGGAAACCTCGAAACCCCTGTCCATGTACCTGAAACCTTCCCCTCTGGGTTTGGCCAAAACGAAAGGAGCGAAACCTACGGAACTCCCTCGGAGCCCCCCGGGATCCCGTAGTACCTCGTCCCGGCTTTGGCTTGTCCTCCAGTAGCCAACCCCCCTTGGACTCCCCGAGATCCTTGACCAACTTTTCCAAATCCTCTCCAAACAAAAGCTTTCCTCTAAACGGGAGCTTGCTGAGACGAGCCTTAGACGACCCGTCAGACGACCAGTTTCGCAACCAGAGATACCATTGGGCCGCCACTACCGACGCCATACTCTTCGCCAGCCCACGGATGAGGTCATAATGAATATCCGCCAAATAAGCGGTGCCAGATTCCAATCGCGCTAACTCATCCACCTGCCCGTCTACACATCCCCCTGCAACTTCTGGGACCATCTCAGGCAGCCTCTCGCCACCCACGCCCCCGCTATCGAGGCCTGCAAGGAAAGGGCACAAATATCGAACACTTGCTTCAGTAACGTATCCAATCTCCTGTCCTGCACATCCTTTAACACCACGGCGCCTTCAACCGGAATCGTAGTCTTCTTAGTCACCGCCGATACCGCCGCATCCACCTTAGATGAGTGAAAAAGCTCCCTATCCTAGTCCGATAGTGGATACAGCTGAGCCAGGGCCCTCGAACCCCTCAGAGCTGACTCAGGCACGTCCCACTCCTCCTGAATCATGTTTTTAAAGACTCTATGAACCGGGAAAACTCGATGGGACGTCCGCACCGCCTGCAACAGCGGATCCTCCAACTCCTCCTCTGTTACTTGCCCTGCTGAGGGCATATTAAGCGTTTTGAGCATCTCGGCAATCAAAGCCGGCAGCTCCTCTCGCCGAAACACCCTGACTACCCTACTTTGCTGCTCCGAGTCAGGTAACTCCTCCTCCTCTAACTCATCCTTGGAGGCCTCCTCTCCATCTGCGTCCACCACTCCCAACTCCTCCGCAAGCCGAGACGGCGGACTGTCTTCCACTGCCCCCTTACTCCTCCTCCTCAGGAAGGCCGCCAGCCCCAGGCCATTTCTGCCCCCCGGACCCCTGAGGAGGAGCCCTCAGCACGGGCTGCAATAAGGCAAAGGCCTATTGCATGAGCGAGAAGAAAACCGGTGGAATCAGTGGAGTACTACCCCCCTGATACTCCAGCGGCTGAGTAGCACCTTCCGCAGAGGACGGCCTGCCACCGGCTCTGCCGGCGCCAAGGCAGGAGGGATGGACCCCCTGCCTCTAAGGGTGGCTCCACTCGCTCCCCCGAGGAACCCCCCAATGCCTTATCCATGACCACTGCTTCCAAAGTGCAGGCTCTACACACACTGGAGTCCAACACTTCGCCCCGCCTCGTGCCACAGACTAAACAGCGAGGCTTGGAAGGCATAGTCCACAGGGCCAAGCTACCCCCTCTCTCTATTACCGAAGTTACAGAATTCCCCCAAAATGAAACAGCTTTGCTACCTACATGCAAGCCCTGCCCAGATGCCAGAACAAAATGTTATCACAAAAACTTCTCCTAGGTTTTTTTTTTTTTTTTTCTGTTCAAAAAACGTGCCCAGCCAGCTGCCAATCTCTTTCTGACTGAGCAACCCCCAAAACGAAGCTTCAAACCCTGGCAATTACACCGATGAAGCTGAAAAGTTTTAAACTCGCGGCTGCCAAAATGGCCGCCGCTGCGCTTCCTGCGCCGAGACACGCGGCTCCCTCAGCAGCCCGTTAAATAAGAAATTGCAGCCGCATGTCCCCCGTTCAGCCCCCCTTCTGCAGCGGCAAGCCGCTCAAGGAACTCACCACTGCCACCGAGAACCGTGGGGGGATGTCCACCGGCACCGGAGCTCAGCCGTTCCGCGGCTTCAGCTCCGGCGTTAGCCAGCACTCACACAAGAGCGTCACGATGCTGCTGGTTTTGCCTTCGCCTTTCACCTGCTCCTCACCCTTTGTTGTGGGTTCGGGAGCAGGGAGGCAGATCTCCTAAATTAAGCCCCCCACTGCTCGTCTAAATCGATGGGGAAATTACTGAGGGGGGGGGGAGGGAGTAGGAGAGAGGGAGGTGGCCAGCAGAAGAAAGATGAAATTAGACTTACCTGCTAATTGTTGTTCCTTTAGGAACTCCAGGCTAGTCCTGAACCTTTGGGGGTCTTCTACCTCCTTCAGCAGCTTTGGAGACTGAGAAACGTCACTTCTTTTGAGGTCACCGGTATAAGTACCTCGGATCTGCCTCCTGACATCAGTAACCTATTGACAAAGCAAACTCACCAGAGCAACAATTAAGTAGTAACTCAATCCAACTATCTACAACTGAATCACTAAGAAAACTGAAAAGGGGGCACCACTATACAGAAACCTTGCGCCCACCATACCTATCATCTTCAGTGCTGAGATCCCCATTGTCTGATAGCAAAATAAATAGAGTTTCTGTAGCTTTACCTACCCAACAAACACCTCCCCTTATGGACTCCATCCGGGGACACCCCCCGAGTAGCTTACCTGTCACCTCCACTGCTTCAGGCGCTTGTCCACGTAACAATCTGGGAGGCATACAGGACTAGCCTGGAGTTCCTAAAGGAACAACAATTAGCAGGTAAGTCTAATTTCATCTTCCTTAGCGTCCCTCCAGGCTAGTCCTGAACCTTTGGGGATGTAACAGAGCAGTGCCAAGAATCAACGGGAGGGACCTGTCAAACCCGCCTGAAGCACTGACGAACCAAAACAGGCATCTCCCTGGGCCTGCAAATCGAGCCGGTAATGCTTGATAAAGGAATGCAAGGAAGACCAAGTAGCCGCCCGACAAATCTCTACCGCCGGAACCAAACTACGCTCCGCCCAAGACGTGGCCTGCACTCTAGTCGAATGCGCTCGCAAACCAGCCGGAACTGGCCTACCCTTTAACAGATAAGCTGATGCAATCGCCTCCTTAAGCCACCGAGCAATGGAAGCTTTTGAGGCCGCCTGACCTTTGTTGGGACCCCCAAACAGCACAAACAGCCTATCGGAATGCCGAAACGAAGCGGTAGCTTTCAAATACCTCTTCAGGGCTCTCCTAATGTCCAATCTATGCAACTGTTGGCCAGCGGTAGCACCCCCGCTTTCCGCAAACACCAGCAGGGACACCACCTGATTTACATGAAACGGCGACACCACCTTAGGCAAAAAGGATGGCACCGTCCGCAACACCACTTTGGATTCACTGAAAACCAGAAAAGGCTCTCTACAGGACAACGCTTGCAGCTCCGAAATTCTCCTGGCGGAAGCAATCGCTACAAGAAACACCACTTTCAAGGTCAGATCTTTCAACGATGCCCTCGCTAAAGGCTCAAACGGCGCTTGCACCAAAACCTCTAGAACCAAATGCAAATCCCACTTTGGAATTAGCTGCCGACAAGGTGGGCGCAAAAACACCACCGCTCTCAAAAACCTCTTGACATCTGGGTGTACGCCAATCGCCTGACCTCGTATCTTGCCGCGGTAACAAGACAAAGCCGTCAACTGCACCTTCAGAGAAGCAGCCACTAATCCCTTCTCATAGCCATCCTGCAGAAACGCTAGTACCTGCGGAATTGAAGCCTGTAAGGCCGCAACCTTGTGGACCGCACACCAAGCCTCGAATATTCGCCAAACACAAACATACACCAAAGAAGTTGATCTCCTCCGAGCCTTCAGCAACGTGGCCACCACCGCTGCCGAATAGCCTCTCGCTGTCAACCTTGCCCTTTCAATAGCCAAGCCGTAAGCGAGAACTGATCCACCTGAGGCATCAACAGAGGACCTTGTAGCAATAGGTCCCTCCGAACCGGCAGTCTCCAAGGCCTGTCCCCCAGGAGTCTGACCAGATCTGCATACTACGGTCTCATCGGCCAATCCGGCGCGATTAAAACCACTGGACCCCTGTGAAGCTTGATGCGTTGTAGGACCCGGCCTATTAAGACCCACGGCGGGAACACATAGAGCAGACGGCCCTCCGGCCACGGCTGAACTAAGGCATCCAGACCCTCTGACATTCTCTCCCGCCTTCTGCTGAAGAATCGACCGACCTTTGCATTTTGAAAGGTTGCCATGAGATCCATGACCGGGGAGCCCCACCGCTGAACTAACATCTCGAACACCTGCGGGTGAAGGGCCCATTCCACCGGATCTACTCTTACCCGACTGAGAAAGTCGGCCTCTACATTCTCTACTCCTGCCACATGCGCCGCTGACACCGCCAACAGATGCCTCTCTGCTCACACGAACAACTGGTCGGCTTCGGCTTCCAGAGGCTGACTGCTGGTGCCCCCTTGTCAGTTGATATAGGCCACCACTGTCGCATTGTCGGAGAACACTCTTACGGCCTTCCCGTGCAGACACTCCCTGAACGCCCTCAGCGCCAGAAAAACCGCTCGCAATTCCAACCGGTTGATGGACCACGTCCTTTCCTGAGCGGACCACACCCCCTGAGCGAACTTTCCTTGGACGTGCGCCCCCCAACCCGAGAGACTGGCATCCGTCGTCAGGGGGACCCAATCCGGCACCTCCAATGGCAACCCATTCTCCAATGACTCTGCCCTTAACCACCATAGCAGAGATAGGCGCGCCTCCTGCGGACAGTGTAACCGCTGAGAAAGACTGTTGTTCTGATGGGACCACCGTCGGAGTAACGCCCTCTGTAGAGGTCTCATGTGCGCCCTTGCCCAGGGCATCTCCTCGATCGTTGCCGCCATGGTGCCTAACAGCTGTAGGTAGTCCCAGGCCGTCGGGCACCTGCTGCGGAGAAACTTGCGGATCAGACGCCTCAAACCTTGCGCACGGCTCAGTGGAAGAAACACCTTCCCAACCCTCATATCAAACCGTGCTCCTAGATATTCCAGGACCTGAGAAGGCGTTAACTTGCTCTTGGCCCGATTGACTACCCAACCGAGGCTCTCCAAGAACGCCACCACTCTGCCCGTGGTCGCCTTGCTTTCCTCTATGGACTATGCCCAAATCAACCAATCGTTCAGATAAGGATGTACTAGGACTCCCTGCCTTCTCAAGGCCGCGGCCACCACCACCATCACCTTGGTGAAGACCCGCGGCACTGTCGCCAAGCCAAACGGCAAGGCCTGAAACTGGAAGTGCCCCATCGGAACCGCGAATCTCAAAAACTTCTGATGTTCCTGCCGAATGGGAATGTGTAGATACGCTTCCGACAGATCGAGCGACGTAAGGAACTCGCCCTTGGGCACGGCTACTATGACTGATCGCAATGTCTCCATCTGAAAATGAGACACCCTTAGACAGCGATTTACGCGTTTTGAGATCCAAAATCAGCCGAAAACTTCCTTCCTTCTTTGGGACCACAAAATAAATGGAGTACCGACCGCAGTCGCATTGGTCTGGGGGCACTGGGACCACCGCCTCTAGGGCAAGCAGACGGTTCAGAGTCTCTTCCACTGCAGCGTGCTTGTGCAGGGGCACAAAAGAATCGGTCACTGGACGCCACAGTTCCAAGGCATAACCGTCTCGGATAACCTCCAGTACCCACTGATTGGACGTGATCTGGGTCCAGGCAGCATAAAACCTCCGCAGGCACCCCCCTATCGGCTCCTGCTCCGCCTGGACCCCCCTGGCATCATTGCGACTTTCGGGAACTGGAGGCTGACGAGGAAGCAAACCCTCTGCTCGCTCCTCTAAAACCTCGAAACCCCTGGCTACGATAGGGAAACCGCCCCCTCTGTGCCTGGCCAAATCTAGGGGAACGAAAACGCCAAAAGTCCCTTTGTTGCCCTCTAGCTGGCGGCCTCGAGCGACCTTGTTTCGGCCTATCCACAGGAAGCTTTCCTCCTTTCGACTCCCCCAAATCCTTCACTAGCTTCTCCAGGTCTTCCCCAAACAGAAGCTTACCTCTAAACGGCAGCTTGCTAAGCCTAGATTTTGAAGAAGTATCCGCCGTCCAATTCCGCAACCACAGATACCTCCTGGCCGCTACCGCCGAAGCCATGCTATTGGACAAACTTCGAACGAGATCATAATGAATATCTGCCAGATAAGCTGCCCCCGTCTCTATCCTGGCTGCCTCAGCCGTCAAATCTACCGCTTGTCCAGACTGCAGCCCCTGAGCCCAACGCAGACAAGCTCTGGCTACCCAAGCTCCACAAATGGACGCCCGGAGGGACAGCGCATTCACATCAAAGACCTGCTTCAGCAAGGTGTCCAATTTCCTGTCCTGCATATCCTTTAGCGCAGCACTCCCTTCAACCGGAATAGTAGTTTTCTTCGTAACTGCCGAAACCGTGGCATCCACCTTAAGAGACTTGAACAACTCCTGATCTTGCTCTGCTAAAGGATAGAGCCCTTTAGCCCAGCTTCCGGCATATCCCATTCACCTTGTATCATTTCCTTAAATACTCTGTGCACAGGAAAAACCTTTTGCGACTTACGAAAGGCCTGCAACAAGGGATCTTCCAACTCCGACTCCTCAGCAGGACCGCCTGTGGGCATATTAAGCACCTTAAGCGTCTCAGCTATGAGCGCCGGCAACTCATCCCTTCTAAAAATTCGAACCACACGGGCCTGGTCCTCCTGCTTGGTAAGCTCTCCTTCCTCCAAATCCTCCTCGAACTCTAAGTCCTGTCCTAGGTCTTCCAAATCCACCCCCTCGGACGACACGGACTGACCCGACGGCTCCTTTCTGGACCGTAGCCTCGTCGCTGGAATACCCAAACCCGCTAAGCCTAGCGGGGTACGTGGGCCTTTCCCCCCCCGACTCCCCTCTGCCAAACTAGGGGACGGCTTACATTGCGCCCCAGCCAACGCTTGCTGAAGGAGAGAAACAAATTGCAGGGAGAAAATTGCTTCCAAGCCCCCCGGGACCTGACCCTGCGACACCCGGCTCCCCGGAAGGGAAGACGGCTCCCCCACCGGCTCCAGGGATGACTCAGCCAATACCTTTGGTTCAGAGAGGCCTGAAGGCCCTTCCCCGGGGTTCTCACCACTCTCCGGGAGGCCCTGCTCCATGGAGACTGCTTCCCTAAAACAGTTTCTGCAGACTCCTGTTTTGGATACAGCCCCTCTCTTGGACCCACACAACAAACAGAGGGATTTAGACGGCATGCCGCCTGAACAGAATAAAAGTCAAACCTTCCACTGCTGTCTCAAATCACCTGCAGCCTGTCTCTTATTATGCTTATTATTTATTTTTTTTTTTTTTTACAGAGTGGGCTCTCTCTCACTGTCTACAGCCCATGCTCACAAGGCAAAATTCAAATCGAGGCCTCCGTGACTGAAATAGCCCGAGAAAAAACTCTGCCGTTGCCAGCTTAAACTTTCCCACGCGCGCGCGATTTCCCCGAAGCGCCTACTTATAACAAAAACACAAAAAGCCAAATAAAATCCCCAGCCTAGACAGATAAGTAAATTTACAAAAAGAAAGTCTAGCTCTGCTTATTTGTGTCCACTGAGCCCCGACACAGGCTCAGAACTTTCTCCAGCTGCTTGGAGACTGAAAGTACTGGTGGAAGGGAGCGGTCCTTGCCTATTTATACCAGTGTCATCAAAGCGGCGATGTCTTTCAGTCTCCAAAGCTGCTGGAGGAGATTCTAAACTCTATGGTTCCGGGACTGGACTAGAGGGACGCAAAGGAAGTAGGTATTTCACTGTCTGCAGAGGGTTTACAATCCAAATTTGTATCTTAAACAATGGAAGGTTAAGTGACTTGCACAAAGCCACAAGGAGCTGCAGTTGCATTTGAACCCTGGCTTCCCTGGTTCCAATCCACTACTCTAATCACTAGGCTAGATCTAGTGTAAGGTACTCCTAATGGAGTGTGCTAGCAGTGGGACGATATCTACCAGATATCAGACTAAAATTATACAACACTCCTCTCAGACCCTGTAGAACTTTAAGCTCTATGAGCATAGCCTACAGATGGTATATAACCCAGCACAAAACTATGTCTTACGGCATCGCTTCTAAAACATGCTACAAATCATAAAATTCTCATCCTATAAACATCTTTGTTCCTCCTATCAGACTAAACTCGATATAATATGCACAGGATTCTCTTGCGCTGGTATCTGTGCAAGCTCACCTCTTTCCCATACCCATGCCACCTCCATCCTGAGGCACGCTGACTTGCCCACCAACACTGTGATCTTTGTTGAGGATCCAGGGAGTTACTTTCATGATGGCATTCTAGGATTTAGAGCACTGGGGCAAGCCCCCGGCCCAGAGGAGAATCAGTTATTCAGTTTTCTGTCTCTAGAACTCAGAAACCTTTGGGGCCATTTATTCAGTTATATTTTAGTTAGAGTAAGGTCAAAAACATGACAACGTATAATATAGCTAGAACAAAGGCAAAATCATACCGAATATATGGATTTTGCAGCATATAGGGAGCATACAGGGGACGTTATAGAATTGTCATCCTCTTTAAGGAGTTCAGGCCAAAAGAGTATCTTCCGATCCGTGAGGTGACTGGAGGTGCCAGCATTATGCAGGATTGGTTCTATCTAGTAAATTTATAAGCAGTATGAGCTCTTTGCAAGCAACGCCAAAACTATCTCTGAACATCTCACAAACCTCAACTGGGGCACAGGACAAGAGTGATAAGAAGCACTGCACGTACCCAATGAGAAAACTCTGAAGTGATGCATGACCCTGTAAAATCCAGGATCATCTATAGGAACATACAAATCACTCTGTATTCAAATTACTTTTCTTATAACCACAAAGTCCAAGTGGGGCCACTCCTTTTCCTTCACTGCTTCTACCATTGCACAAAATATGAATGTCTTCCTTAGACAAGTAGCAGATAACAGGTAAAACATGAGGCATGAGAAATCAAATCTAAGTGTCTACAGCTACAAAGGCAAGGAACTAATCTGCAGAATCCAGATTCCAGGTGTCCTGACTAAAACAGATCATCATAGCTCACCCGCTCCACCTTCTCCACCCTCCATTTCTTCATTGTCATCATCACCTATCATGTCAAAAATAAACACAGATGAATATTTTCAACCTATTTATTTGGAGAACATAGTAAATGAAGGCAGATAAAGAACAGCATGGTTCACCTACATTATGAAGACATGATCTATATGGAGTGGAAGGGGGCAGAAGCAAGAAATGGAAATTTACTGAAAAGTGTAACAATTCCATTACTCATTTATCACATATGCTGCAAAGATTGACAGCGCAACATGGGGGCAAGGGGGGGGGGGGGGCAGAGCTATAAAACAGTACTGCAAGCTTCGAGATCTGGCTTCCATTATCTATGAGCTATTCACTGCATGATTGAAGAAATCCTAACTTTCCTGCAATTAAATTTATCCTGAACACTCTCTGGGGTACAGAAATTTTAACTATGTGATGTCGTTTGTAAATTACTATGTATATTGATGGCATCATATGCAAAAATTATTACAGTTTCTAAACTGTACATAAAGGACACTGGGGAAATTGATGCCACTTCTAAAGGTGAAAGTTGCTGACAGCCTGAAGAACTCCTAAGCACTATGTTCAATTAACGTTCCCTTTATCATTCTGGCTTACTCTGTTCGGCAGGAAGTCCAATACGGCCCAACTTGCAACTGCTGTTTTAGTTTAATGTTAACCAAATACTGATCTATCCCTTGTTTTGAATCTAAAGAGGATCACCCTTATCTTGTATCCATCACAGCAATTTTATTCAGTGATAATCATCTGTTTTCAGAGACTGTCATATGGCTTCAACCAGCAACTATATACACACCGCTAACATGGAGCAGGTAAAGTATCATTTGTCATACAAAGAGAAGATACCAAGGGCTATATTCTTAGTTACTATCCACCTTTTTCAACAAAAAATACACCTTACCTTCATTTTCTGCATCTGCCGGCACTAGCTTCACGCCAGATTCGTCTGCATCTGCCGGCGCTTGCTTCACGCCAGATTCGGCTGCATCTGCCGGCGCTTGCTTCACGCCAGATTCGGCTGCATCTGCCGGCGCTTGCTTCACGCCAGATTCGGCTGCATCTGCCGGCGCTTGCTTCACGCCAGATTCGGCTGCATCTGCCGGCGCTTGCTTCACGCCAGATTCGGCTGCATCTGCCGGCGCTTGCTTCACGCCAGATTCAGATCCCGCTACCGGCGCTTGCTTCACACCAGATTCGGCTGCATCTGCCGGCGCTTGCTTCGCACCAGATTCAGATCCCGCTACCGGCGCTTGCTTCACACCAGATTCAGATCCTGCTACCGGCGCTTGCTTCACACCAGATTCGGCTGCATCTGCTGGCGCTTGCTTCGCGCCAGATTCAGATCCCGCTACCGGCGCTTGCTTCACACCAGATTCGGCTGCATCTGCTGGCACTTGCTTCGCGCCAGATTCAGATCCCGCTACCGGCGCTTGCTTCACGCCAGATTCAGATCCCGCTACCGGCTCTTGCTTCACGCCAGATTTGGCTCCTGCTGCCGGCACTTGCTTGTCGACAGGCTCAACTCCTGCTGCTGGCGCTTGCTTGTCGCCAGGATCAGCTCCCACTGCTGGCACTTCGTTTGCACCAGGTTTGGCTTCCACAAGCGACGCATCCTTCTGGTTGACTACCATCTTCTCATCTGACCCCTTCTTATTAGTTCTTGCATCTGGTTCTTTGTTTCCTGCATTTGTGGGATCAAAAAAAAATGTTCAATTACAGAAGAAAAGGGTTAAAAAAAGGTTAAGTCCAAAAACGTTTTGGTAAAACACACAATTGGAAAAAATATTGTTTACAGCATACTAATATTTGAATATCATCAATCAAAAGAAATATTTTAATCAATGTGAATGCTTTACTGTCATCAATATGGACAATCAATATTTCATGATTAGAGCATAAAAAGTAGAACAAAACAGTGGAATAATTTATATTATCTTAAAGACCTCTGTTTTATGATCTCTCTCTAAACTAACAGCAATCTGAAGAAAAAATTTCCATCCCATGCTTGACTTCCACACCTTATTCACTGCTGCTCTGAGCACGCTTAGCATGAAGTGCTTCACAGTAACAATAAAAATAAAAATATAGAAATACAAATACACAGTGCCAAACAATTCGGGAAAGCATGCAGAGCATGGCTTGTAGAACTTTTTCCAACTCCTCAGTTTTGCGCATGTGCACATTTCTGTTTTGCATGTTATCTGTTTTGTGTGTTTGTGTATACCTTTGTGGGATTTATTTATTTATTAACATTTTTTATATACCGCACTATTCGTTATCAGCGCGGTTTACATGGAACAAGAAACTTCAGACAAGTTACATTTATCTGATTATTACAGTTAACAGGAAAATCAACTTGGATAACAGGAGCAACTATTTACACAACAACTATTTACATAACGGTGTCATAGAGTCTGAATAGTGTATTGTTAATCTGTTGAAGTAGTGTAATGTGCTGTTAAGACAGGGAAGTTTACGTGGTTGGAATGTAGTTATTGATAATTGGGTGTGACTGTGTTTCTTTGTTCTCTGGGAGGTATTTGAGGAACAGGTGATGTTTCAGGGCCTTCCTGAACTGGCTGAGATCAGAGATGGCCCTAATGTGTGATGGAAGGGTGTTCCAAAGTTTTGGGGCACATAGACTGAAGGCTCTGCTCGATGTTGTGGAGTTGTATCTTATGACTTCCTCTGGTACAATTAGCATATTTAGTTCTGTGGTTCTTCTTAGTCTGTTGGGTATGATTGGTTGTATCATCTCCGATAATGAGGTGGATGTGAGACCTTTGTGCGCTTTAAAGGTCAGGAGCAGTGTCTTGAAAGTGATTCTCGCTTGAATAGGAAGCCAGTGTAGTTGTTTTAGGAGGGGTGTTACATGGTCTCTTTTTGATGCTCCAAAAAGCACTCTCGCTGCACTGTTCAAGGCAAGTTGAAGAGGAATTAATGTAGATTGAGGAAGCCCTTGTAGAATAGAGTTTACGTAATCGAAATGAGGAATGATAAGAGCCTGGTAAACAGTATGGAAATCGTCTGGCTCAATCAGTTGGCGAAGATGTCTGAGGGAGCGGATTTTGAAGTAAATTGCTCTTACTGTGTTGGATATGTGAGTCTTCATGTCAAGGTTTTGATCAAGAGTCACTCCTAGGTATCGGATATGGGGTTTTACTTGCAACTTAGCATCTTGAACCTCCAGGCATGTAGGTGGTATGAAATTCAAGTTCCTTGAGATAAAGAGAACCTCCGTTTTTTTATGTTGGATTCTGAGATTTTGTGTCAGTAGCCAGTTTGATATGGCGTTGAAACAGTTGGTTAAGAGAGTGAGGTCTATCTTATCTAAGCAGATCGGCATGTATAATAACACGTCATCAGCATATATCATACAATTGACATTAAAAGATCTGATGATGTCACATATAGGTTGCATGTATATGTTAAATAGTAATGATGATAGATCTGATATTGCCCCATCTGATCGCACATGCTGCCATCTACCTGACAAGTATGAGTTACACCATTCGAGTGCTATTCCACAAAGGCCCTTTTCTTTTAGACGGATAATAAGAAGCTCATGACATACCGAGTCAAAGGCTGCCGCAATGTCCAAAAAGATGAGTACGAAGCCATTCCGGATGTTGTCAATGCCGGAGTTTAGGTTATTGAGGAGGGTGGTGAGGAGAGTCTCGACACCATGTGATTCTCTGAAGCCATGTTGGCATGTATCCAACGGAGCTGCAGAGTCAATGTGGTCTTGTAGCTGCCTATAAACCACTTTTTCAATTATTTTTGCAAGCGTAGGTATGCTGGAAATGGGTCTATATGAGTCTGCTTTTTGTGGGTCCAACTTGAAGTTTTTTAGTAAAGGTCTGATGGAGGTCTGTTTGAGAGCAGCAGGGAATGAGCCGGTGTCAAATGATAGCCTTATAATCTTGGATATTATTGGAGCGAGATCATTGCGGAGATCCTTTATCCAGAAGGCTGGGCAGGGATCAGTGTGAGCTGTGGAAGTGTTGAGAGTTGAGATAATGTTTTCAATCTGTTTCAATGAGGGAGTAGTGAAGGACGTTAGAGGTGTTGGGTGCCCTTGAATTGTAGGAGGAGAGGGTATTGCAATTTTATTTGTCCGGCACATCTTAGATTGTATGTAAGTAGCAAATTCTTGCGGGCTGATTTCGCACTGATGCTCGGGTGACGGTTCCTTAGCTAATCTCTTGACTAAACTAAACAGATCATGAGGTTTATTTAGAGCACGTTTCAGGGTGTCAGTGTGGTACTGTTTCATCTTTTCTGCAATGGACTTACGGTGAGTAGCAAGATGCTGCATGTATGCAGTCTGATTGCTATTAGTGTGTAACCTTCGCCATCGCTTCTCAAGCTTTCTTAGTAGTTTTAGTGATTCTTTCAGCTCGGTTGTGAACCATGGGGCTGTCGCTTTTTTCCTTGAAGACCTGCTCCTTGGTGGGCGTGAAGCAATGGAGTTGAGTCTGTTGTTCCAACCAGTGATCATCTCATCCAAGTTTAGGGTAGTGTCTTTGAAGAGTGCATCCGTTTCGGCCAGGATACGTTCCCTGTTAAAAGGTTGGAAGAATCTGGCTGTAGCGTTTGTGTGTTTGTTTAGAACCGTGTCACTTGTAGGTTGTTTGATTTGAGTAGGAATCTGGAAAATAATAAGCTTGTGGTCTGACCATGGGACCTCTGAGATTGATAACAGTATGTTTTGAAGCTGATTATGAGCTGGTTGTGGGACAAATATGAGGTCAAGAATATTGCCTTTTACATGCGTGGATTCTTGCACTGCTTGCTTGTATCCTAGGATTTCCAGGGCATCTATAAAGGCGGATGATTGGTTGTCTTGTAGGGATGGTAAGTTAATGTCTCCTAGAATCCAGTTGGGTCTATTTGAGTTTGGTGTGTTGGAGGCGAGGTTTATTATAGCTGATAATTCGTCTGGAGAGGATGATGGAGCTCTGTATAGTAAGTTTATAGAACATAGGTTGTTAGAGATAGAGACGGTTTCAAGGTAGTTGTTGCTAGTGGCGTCATCCATTTTGAACTGGAGTTCCGTCTTAGTGAGGATAAGTACCCCTCCTCCTCTTCTGTTTTGTCTGTTGCTAGTGAAAACTACAAAGTTATTGGGGAGGAGCTGGTTGAGAATTATATTATCTTCAGGGGACAACCATGTTTCGGTGACCATAAGGATGTCTAGGTTGTGAGAAGTTATTACGTCTGTGATAACTGGCCATTTTTTACAAAGTGAGCGAGCATTAATGAGGGCGCACTTTAGGCTTCGAGGGTGATAGTGGTTTTGTTGTCTCAACTTTGTAGTGTGTTGAAGAGGTATATGTAATAGATAGTGGTGATGAGATCGGTGGGTCCAATTTGAGTTGTGATAATTTGTGCCTGACCATTTTCTCCAGTTGTTATGTAAGATAGGTATAGGGAGGAGTGGCCTAGTGGTTAGGACAAGGTACTTCAGGCCGGAGGGCCGGGGGTTCAAGTCCCACCTGGGGACAGCAATCTCAGGCCGGAGGGACTGGGATTTCTAGTCCTATAGGCACTCCTTGTGGTCTTGGGCAAGCCACTTAACCCTCCATTGCCCATGTTCCCTGTAAGTATTAGCGTATGTGTGTCATATCCCCTCGTGTTAAATGTATCTCCCAATTGACCCGGTGAAAAGCGGGATATAAATACAGCTAAATAAATAAATAAATAAATGAAGGTATATAATTGTGTGATGAGGTTAGTGCTAGGGATGATATGTCTGCATATTTTGTAAGTCACCGCATGTGTGCTTGTATGTGTGCCTGTGCCTATTTGTCTCCTTTAATTCACTAAAGAAGAAATACCCTCCTGACAGTGTATCACTAAACCTGATAGTCAGCAGGTCAAAAGGAAGCTATTTCCCACCCATTTCCCCCCCCCCCACCTCTATACTTCTTGTATAGCCTTCCTCTGTCATGGAGGTTCTCTTTTCTCCCATATACCTCACCTGATTGACACCTCCACCACAGCCAGTCTTCTACTCTCTATTTCCTGAGGGTTCAACTCCTCCTACCTCGTTCTCACTCCTTTTCTTCCTTTGAAGTCTACTCCATCACTCTATTTATGCCACTACCTTTCTGGGTAGCTATCATTTATAGACCCTCTAACAAATCCATTTCTTTTCTCACTGACTTGACTACTGGCTTTCCTTTCTTGATTCATCCTTTCCTTCCTTCCTTTCTGGAGATTTTAACATTCATGATGATGACCCCTCCGACTCTTATACCTCAAAGCTTCTTGCTTCATTCAAACTCCAGCTGTGTTTAACCACTCTGACTTGCCAACATGGCTACTGCCTCAGCCTGGTATTTTTCTCCTACAGCTCTCTCTCAAATGTTTCCAACTTGGTTCTTCCCCTGGCTGACCATCATCTGTTAATCTTTACACTAAATCACTCCTCTCCACCAACATATTAGGAATCTTCAGGCTATTGAGACAGTGATGGAGAAAGCAGAAGGGTCATCTCCTCTCTCTCAACTACTATGTTATTTGAGCCTGTTGATGAGGCAGCCTCTTCTGACAGCACTATACTCTCTTCTTCTTTGGATACTCTTGCTCCTCCCATTCCACATCCTGTAAGGCGTATCAAACCTTAGCCTTGGCTGACCTCCAGAATCTGTTGCCTATGTTTGCATGTCTGCTCTGTTGAGCGCCTTTGGTTAAAATCCCATAATCATGCTACATTCCAAGTCCATGCTAACCTCCTTTCAGTCCACTACTGCACTTGCCAAGCAAGAATACTATGTCCATCTGACACTCTCTTACCTCCAACCCTCACCAGCTCTTTGCCATGCTCAACTCTCTCCTCAAAGTGCCTCCTCCTCAGACCCCTCCCTTCATTTTCCATCCAGATCATGGCTATTTCCATGATATGGTTCACAAGATTAGTCTCACATTCTCCACTGGGTCACCACCTTCTACCCCTTCATTTCACATCCTCCATTTTTCCTTTTCTAAAATCACAAAGAATGAGATTATACAGCTTCTCTCCTCCTCCAAGCTCATTAGCTGTTCCTCCGATTCCATGCCTACCTGGCTACTCAGCTCTCTGCTGTCATCCCTTCAATCTGTCATATCCTCAACCTATTGCTTTCTGATGCAACGGTTCTACTGCCTTTAAGTAGGCTATGGTTATACACTGCTCCTCAAAAAGCCTTCACTGGACCCTACAATCATCATCCACGCCTGCTCCCCACCACCAAAGGACCAATCAGGACTGCACCAGCTATTTGAGCTGCAGCGCGCCACCTTCTTCAGTACCCGATCGCCATTGGCAGCAGAAGGAGAACCCCTCCTGCTCACCACCACCAAGGGCCAATCAGGGCTGCATTGGTGATTTCAACTGCGGCACGCAGCAGGCGGACCCTCAGGCGAGGACCATGGGCAAAGACAGCAACATGTAAGTAATTACAATAATAAAAGCACCAAAATACCGCCACTACATCATTAACAAGGACATTCACTCAGGGAACAGACAAATCCTTCTAAAGACCCAACGTGCTCTCATACTACTATACAATTCCACCAAGCTCTCATTATATTTAGCAGTGTACAAAGTGCTTGCCCTCATACTCTTGACAACAGCACACAATACCCTCCTCACCCCCAATGCCTCCCTCACACCCTTCACAAGAACCATCCAGCACTCACTCTCCTCAATCGATCCCAACACTCATCCAGACACCTCATAACCATACAAACCTCTTCCTACATTACTAACATCTCCACCGCCCTTGATAGAACATCATAGTTACTCCGATATGCACTGATGAATGCCAGGTCAGTGAGAAATAAAACCCACACTATCAATCACCTGCTCACAGAATACCAATTAGACATTCTATGCATAACTGAGACTTGGCTCTCAGGCACAGATAATGTCCTCCTCAACCAGCTAAAAGTAGAAGGCTACTCGCTGTTCTACTGTCCAAGAAACAACAGGAGAGGGGGAGGGGTATTGCTGCTAATCAAAACACATTTGCACGTCTGTCCTCTATCATCGAAGAGCACCGATGAAATGGATTCAATTACCATCACGAATAGCCATATGACCAACATCCTCAGCTACCGAACTCCCACTCTCACCTCCAACAACCTATCCGGCATAATAGAATATATCAATGAAAACTCCAAAACCAAGAACAACCTTCTCGTCCTGGGAGACTTCAACCTCCCTTCCCTATCTACCAACATGGCAGACACCTTCCTCTCAGTCAATCGATGGACCTCACCCAAAATGTAATATTCCCCACGCACAAAGGCAACACGCGCGACCTAAGCTTTACTCCTCCTCCCAAACTATACCAGCCCCTCCCACACACTACAAACCTATCCGATGCCATGGACCGACCAGTCTCATCACCTTCTCTCTATCCCTAAAATCTCCAATAACCCAGAGAGAACAGGCAACACAACGTTTCAGACCATTCAACAAGGACGCCTTCCTGGACTACACCATTCCAAACAAAGATGGATACATCAGACACAACAATACTGACAGACAACTGGAACAAAGTGCTTGAAGACACAGCTAGACTACCACCCAATCAACACAACCTACCCAAAAAGCAACATATCCATGAAACCACCTAGTACTCCTATACCCTGTGCCAATTAAAACCAAATTAAGACAGCTAGAGCAGAAATGGCAAAAGACCACCCAGATCAAAGGCTTCAACAACTACCGAGCACTACTTCAAAATTACCATGCAATCACAGATAAAGCCAAGGAGGACTATCATACAAAGATCATCTGTACCTCTATCAATCGCCCGTGATAACTATTTGACCTAGTCAGACGCCCTCGCAGAACCACCCACCAATCACATCCCCAACACCTGCCATCAGCCATCAACAATTAGTTGCAAACTACAAACAGCTACACCCCCGCTTGGATCTCACCATCTTCTGTCCCCCATCACTATTCTTCCAAACACCACTTGCTGGTCCATCTTTCGTATGATCACTAGCGAAGAGTTCAAAAGTATTCCAACAATGCTTAACACCTCCACCTCACCACTTGACCCATGCCCAGCCAACTGGATCAAGAGGCTGCAAAGATTGAACTCAGTCCAATCCTCACCAAAACAAATGAAACACTGCAACAGGGAATAATACCAAATTGTCTCAAGCTATCTTCTATCCACCCCACCTTAAAGAAACCAAACCTTGATCCTACAGACCCCACATCATACTGACCCATTGCCAGCCTTCTCTTCCTGGCCAAAGTCATTCAAGAAAAGCGGACAGCTTCAGCTTCAAGATAACATTGATGAAAACTGTTTACCTGATCCACACAGCATGGTTTATGCTTACTGCATTGAGCAGAAACCCTGATGACCTGTCTCATCAAAACATTGACCCAAGGAATACAAGACTGCTCACAAGCCTACCTTTTGCTATCTTTACAGCATTCGATACAGTCAACCATAGCAAGCTCCTACAGAGACTACAATCGTACGGAATCCAAGATGCCATTTGAAAATGGTTTCAGTCCTACCTCACTGACAGATGACAGCAGGTAAAATTGGGTATGAGCACCTCCAAATCATACCAAACGCAAGGAGTACCCAAGGTTCCACACTATCTGCACCCCTTTTCAACTTATATCTCCAAACCTTCTGCATGTTCATTAAAAAGCACAACATCCACTTCCAGTTATATGCAGAGGACATCATGCTATATTGTCCACTCCACAAAAAACAACCGACATATACATGAATTCAGGACTGCTTCACGGATGTCTCCCACTAACTTACAGCAAATAACCTATCACCTACAAAAAACTGAAGCTCTGCCTCTCACAACGGACTCCTCATCCATCCCTCCAACCACAACACCACTAAACAACATTCAGATAAATGTTAAACCGGTGCTGAAATACCTTGGGATCACTCTTGACCAACAACTTTCCTTCAAAGCTCAAGTAACATGACAGCCAAAACAATCTATTTTAAAATGAATACCCTGCAATGACTCTGTCCCCTCTTCGAGCCAGCAGACTTCCGATCAGCACTTCAAGCCCTCACTTTCCCTCATGCAGACTAATGCAACAGTATCTACCAGGGCCTGCCACACACCGCCCTTCTTCCCCTTCAAACTGCTCTATACACTGCTGCACATACAATCCAAGTTGCTGCTAAACACGACCACATTATCCCCATCCTAAAGCAGCTCCACTGGCTGCCCCTCCCCAGCAGAATCCAATATAAATCCTTACTCCTTACGCACAAAATACTACACTCCCACCTGGACATCCCTCTCCAATCCCTCCTTCAGAAACTCACTACAAACACCACGAAGAGCTGAAACAATCAAAGTTACCATACCGCAATCCAAAACAAAATTCAACCAACAAATTTGCTGAGGGGTTTTGAACTCTGCATACTGTCCCTTTGGAACTCTCTGCTAGACACAATGAGGACTATCACCAACCTCCTCCTTCTGCAAACACCTAAAAATCCTAATTCTCTGAACACTTTGGAACTACCACCTAACACCCCCTTCGACATGACACTGAATCTGCACTTGTAAATAGTTAAAGAATATACCATCTGTGTATAGCTCTTCTATTGTAAATAGTTCAATGACTGCAAATAGTTTGCTGTTATATATAACTAAGGTGTTATTTGTTCCATGCAACTGTGTTAACTGTGCTACTTGCTACCTAACGTGTTATTTGTTCTATGTAACTGATATTCTGTTCACTGTAAACCACTTTGACCAGGTGAAAAGTGGTATATAAGCCTAATAAAATAAATAAATAAATCCCATCTTCCTCTTTCCCTTTTGCATCCAAACTACTCAAACATACTGTTCACTGTTGCTGTCTTGACTTTTTCATCTCAGGCCATCCTGGATCTATTCCAATCTGGCTTTTGTCTTCTAAATTCTACAGAAACGACTCTTGCCAAAGTCTCCAGTGGTCTGTTCCTGACCAAAGCCAAGAATATCTACCAGATCCTCATCCTTCTTGACTTTACTGCTTTTGGCACTGTCGATCACCACCTTCTCCTTGATACGCTGTCCTTGCTTGGATTTCAGGGCTCTGACCTGTCTTGGTTTTCTTCTCATCTCTCCCATTGCACTTTTAGTGTATGCTCTGATCGATCCTCCTCCACTGCTACCCCATTATCGGTTGATGTACCTTCAGGACTCTGTCTTAGGCACCCTGATCTCCTCCCATGGTTTTCTGTACCATCTTTATGCTGATAATGCTCAGATATATCTCTGCATCAGAAATTTCTCCAGACCCACATTTCAGCCTGCTTGCTTGACATGGCAGTGAGACATCTAGGCAGCAATCTAAAACTAAACACGGTCAAGATGGAGCTTATCATCTTTCCCCCACCTCTGTTTCTGTAGATAACAGTCATCCTCCCTGTCTCCTTGGTGGTATCTTTGACCTCGCTCTCTCTTTTCACATATCTGACAGGTAAAACCTGTTGCTTCCTTTTCCATAACATCAGCAAAATCCATCCCTTCCTCTTTGAATATGCTACCAAGACCCTTTACCACTCTCTCATCACCTTGCAGAGACTGCTGCAATCTGCTCCTCGCTGGTCTCCTGCTGACCTCTCTCTCTTGTATTCAATCTATTCAAAACCCAGCTGCCTCAGTATTCTTCCACCAGTGCCAATATGCTCACATAACCTCTCTTCTCAAGTTACTTCATTGGCTCCCTATTCATTTCCGCATACAGATCAAACATTTACTGATCTACAAGTGCATTTATTCTGTGGCTCAATTACCTCTCCTCAGACACTTCCTCAGGAACCTCCATTGATGAGGTGAATCGCTTTTATCTGAATTCTTCTCCTCCACTGCTAACTCCAGATTCCGTTCTTTCCACTGTGCTGAACTGTATGCCTGAAACAGACTTAAGTTATAAGTCAGGCTCTGTCTCTAGCCCTGTTCAAATCCAGGCTAAACATACACCGTTTAAAGGCAGCTTTCGGATCTTGGCCTCTTCCTCCTACTTAGTATCCTTGTATTTTTATTTATTTTCTTATAATGAACTCCTTACAACCTATTCAACAGAGGGCAACAAAACAAGAGATTAGGGAGTTTCATTACAAGAAATGAGCAAAAAGCGTAGTTACTCACCTCCGGAAACAGCAGGAATCAATCTTCACATATAGGTGATGTCGCCGACTGAGACCATGTGGAAATGCTTCCCAGCTTCCAAAGAAAGCTTTTGGAAGGTACTCTATGCATGCATGCATGCATGCCAGTCTTCCCGCCCGAAGGAGCCATCTTACCTAAGTATGATGACATAGCTTAAGTAAGCCCAAAAATAAAACTGCACGGGGATGGAGAGTTTGATTCCTGCTGTTCCCAGAGAGCACTTGCTACAGGTGAGTAACTACACTTTCTCCGGAACCAAGCAGGACATAAGTCTTCACATATGGGACTCCCTTAGCTATAGGCTACTGAAAAACCATGTAGACAGCCCAACGAGGCAACCAGAAAAATGAACCAAGAAAACAGTGGGAAACACTGAGGTTCCAAGAGTCAACATCAGCCTCAGGCATTAACCAATAGTCAACTCTCCAGTAGTATGAACAGACAGAAGGGCTGGAGGGAAGGAGCTGTATTAATTCCAAAAGAGGTGCCAGAGTACAGCTTAGCTGAAGGTGCTGTCACGCCGGGAATCCTTATCCAGGCAGTAGTGGGCTGCAAAGATGTGGATGGACGATCACGTAGCAGCCCTACAAATCTCCATTGTGGAGATGGAGTGCAAGTGAGCCACAGAGGCTGCCATAGCACGAGCATTATGTGCTGTGATGTGGTGCTTTAAGGTAAGTCCAGTCTGGGCATAAGCAAAAGGGATGCAGTCAGCCACCCAGATAGATAGGGTGTGCTTGGAGTCGTAAAAAACAAAGAGCCGAGTGGAAAGGTGATAGGGGCCATGTCCGTTCAAGATAAAAAGCGAGTGCTCTCTTACAGTCCAAAATATAGAGAGGCCTCCTCCCTGGAAGCGTGAGGTAGTGGGAAAAAGGTGGGCAGTACCACTGACTGGGTTACATGGAATACTGAAACTACCTTAGGGAGAAACGTACAACGAGTGCATAACACCACTATTTTTGTAGAACCTGGTATAAGGCGAGTGCACTATGAGTGCCCGCAGCTCACCGATTCTGCGTGCTGAAGTAAGCGCCACCAAAAAAGATGACTTTCCAGGTGAGGAACTTAAGAGGATAGGTGGCCAGTTGCTCAAAGGATGCCGAGAGCAGCTGTCCCAGGACGACACTGAGATCCCATGTTACTGGTGGTGGTCAAATAGGGGGATGAGAAAGCAGGTGGCCTCACAAAGTGTCCTATGAGTGGATGAGCAGAAAAGGGCCAGTCATGAATGCTGTGGTGATAAGCTGCAAGAGAACTCAGGTGCACCCTGACAGAGTTAGACTTCAGTCCAGAGTTGGAGAGGTGAAGCAAGTCAGTCAACACTATCTCCACCAAGCAAGTAAAGGGGTCAAGGGCCCAGTCCGCACGCCAGTCTGAAAATGTGCGCCACTTTGAAGGCATATGCCCTCCGGGTGGAATCCTTACAAGATGCCAGGAGAAGGTTTTCAACATCTATGGGCAGATGGAACTCTGCCAGAGCTTCCTGCTAAGCAGCTAAGCCATGAGAGAGAGTGGAGGTTGGGGTGTAGCAAGGTGCCCTCATCCTGCGAGAGTAGATCAGGGGCACAGCCCAGGGGAAGGAGCAGTGCCTGAGACAGCTGCAGTAACAAGGGGTACCACGGTTGCCGTGGCCACTGTGGGGCAGTGAGCATTAAGGAAACCTGTCCGCTTAGACCTTGAAGAGGGTCTTGGCCATCAGGAGAGTCGGTAGGTAAGCATAGAAACATGATGACAGAAAGAGACCACATGGTCTATACGTTGGCACCGACAGAGCCAGCATGGGAACGCTCCCCAGCGTCCTATAGGAAAGCCTTTGGGAGCATCCCACTGCGCCTGCGCTGCTGCCTTCCCAATTCTCCCCCCTCAATTTTTCGTTTTCCGCTGAGCCGACAGGAAGCAATTCCTGTCAATGCAGAAAATCTTTTCTTTTGTGGTGCGTCTGCCTTCTCCTTGACACCAGCACTGGTATCATCGGTGTTCTTTTCTTCTATTTTCTTGCCTAAAAAAAAAAAAAAATTCTTGGAGGGTCTTTGCTCTCTAGGTGCTTAGGTGACATTTTGGGCCATAGGCCCCTTTGTTCCTCAAAATGGAGAAACCAACTAGTGGTTTCAAAAAGTTTCCAAATGTAGCAGTACCATTTCTGCTACCGACACTCATGACTGGTGTCTTAAATGTTTGGGACCAGATCATTCACCGTCAGAATATCTCCTTTGCAGAAAGATGACAAAGAGGGGCCTGCAGAATAGAGCTGCGAAACTTGACACCCTCTTTGCCTCGGATGCAATGTCTGTGGCATCGACGTCGTCCAGGGCTCCATCTTCCGCCCATGGATCTCAGGTAACGAAACCCAGATCTTCGAAGACCGGTCGGTCCTCAAAGGGTAGATCTCCTTCTAAGCATCAAGATGCTTTAAGCGTTGCCCTAGAGGAGAATATGCCGGCCAAACAACCCCAGCGGGAGGTCCTTGCCTCCAAAGCATTATCGGAGTCCCAAGATGTTCCTGAGGCGTCTACCTCTGGAGAGCTCTTGGTGCCGTGTTCTGGGGGTTATGGCCCGCTGTTCAGGTACCGATACCCAGGCATCGGCTGGCTCCATGGATCAATGTATCCTAGCCATTGAGCGGAGTCTTGCTGCATTGCTGGCGGCCTCGGTACCACTAAAGCCTCTGCAATTGGTTCTGCAGCCATTGGTACCGGTACCAGAGGTATCGGCATCGACCATTGCACCGCTCTCCACGTTACCACCCATGCTGGCCCTGGAATCAGTGTCCGGCACCAAGGGTCCGATACTGAGGTATTCCAATGCTGATTTTGACGGTACCGTTGTCGGGCAGGCGGGAGCACCCGGCCCGTTGATACTTTGAGTCGTCCAATTCCAATTCTTCCAATGAATCAATCGGTAATGGAGAGGCTCTTCCGGAAGATCCTGCTCCTTCCCCACAACGCTGAATGTCTCCACCGGAAGACATGTCTTTTCAAGACTTTATACGGGATGTGGCTCGGGGCCTCTCGATTACGGTGACCTCCGAGAAGGAACTGAGAGCTGAAGAACTTGAAATTCTTCAGTATCCGGCAGCCTCTAAGGAGGCCGCAACCTTACCCATTCATCGGATATTGCATGAACTCATGCTTAGGATGTGAGAAACACCTTTAACGGTGTCTCCACATTTTCAAAGACTCGATACCATGTACCGGGTACTGCAGTGTCCCAGTTTTCAGAAGACGCAGTTACACCACTCCATGGTTGTGGAATCGGCAGTGCGTCAAATTAAAAGTGCTAAGACACATTCACCTAATCCCCCAGGCCGTGAGACAAGAACTTTCGATGCCTTTAGCCATCGATGCTTTCAGGTCTCCATGTTGTCGGCCAGAATAAGTTCATACATACTGTACATGGGTATGTTTCTTCAAGAGGTGACTAAAGATTTGGAACTCATGGCTCCTCTTCTCCCAAACAGCAAGAGGGCTGATTTCCTGACACTTGTTAAACATTCCCAGAATGTTTCCAAGTTCATGAACAGAGCAACCTTTGATTGTTTTGAGTGTATTAGCAGGACTTCTGCTATTTCCATCGGTGCAAGTCAGATTGTTTGGTTACAAGCATCTGATTTAGAAGAGTGGGTGCAAGATAAGCTGGGGAACATACGAACATAAGATATGCCATACTGGGTCAGACCAAGGTCCATCAAGCCCAGTATCCTGTTTCCAACAGTGGCCAATCTAGGTCATACGTACCTAGCAGTTTCCCCAAACGACACAGGTTCTGCAATGCTTGTACTAGGTCAAGCATTGATATCCTGGGTCCCTTCTTAATAATGGTTTATGGACCTTTCCTCCAGGAACTTGTCCAAACCTTTTTTAAACCCAGCTACACTAACAGCCTTTATTACATCCTCCGGTAACAAATTCCAGAGTTTGATTACACGTTGAGTGAAAAAATATTTTCTTTTATTAGTCTTAAATAGTTTACCCTGTAGCTTCATTGCATGTCCCCTAGTCTTTCTATATTCTGATAACGTAAACAGTCGATCTACGTTTACCTGTTTCACTCCGTTCATTAATTTATAGACTTCTATCATATCTCCCCTCAGCCGTCTCTTTTCCAGGTTAAAGAGCCCTAACCTTTTTAGCCTTTCTTCATAGGAGTATCCTTCCATCCCCTTTACCATTTTGGTGGCTCTTCTCTGAACCTTTTCTAATAACACTATACCCTTTTTAAGATACGCCGACCAGAATTGCACACAATATTCAAGGTGCGGTCTCACCACAGAACGGTATAGAGGCATTATAATATCTTTTGTTTTATTTTCCATTCCTTTCCTTATGATACCTAGCTTTCTATTTGCTCTCTTGGCTGCCACTGCACAATGGGCCGAGGGTTTTAACATGTTATCCACAATGACGCCTAAATCTTTTTCCTGGGTGGTGGTTCCTAATGTGGAACCTTGCATTGTGTAACCATAGTTTGGGTTGTTCTTCCCTAGGTGCATAACTTTGCACTTGTCCACATTAAATTTCATCTGCCATTTTGATGCCCAGTCTTCCAATTTATCAAGATCCTCTTGGGTTTTAACAACTTTAAATAGTTTTGTGTCATCTGCGAATTTGATAACCTCACTCGTTATTCCACTTTCCAGGTCATTTTATGAATATGTCAAAAAGCAGCGGACCCAGCACAGATCCCTGGGGTACACCACTATTCACCTTTCTCCATTGGGAAAATTGGCCATTTAGCCCAACCCTCTGCTTTCTATCTTTTAACCAGTTCCTGATCCACAGTAGTACACTGCCTCCTAATCCCATGACTCTTTAGTTTTGCCAAAGGTCTCTGATGAGGGACCTTGTCAAAGGTTTTCTGAAAGTCCAGATACACTATATCAACTGACTCACCTTTGTCCACCTGTTTATTCACACTTTAAAAAAAGCATAACAGATTAGTAAGACAAGATCTTCCTTGTCTAAAGCCATGTTGGCTGTCTCCCATTAGGCCATGACTATCTACATGCTGAGTAATTTTATTCTTTATGATGGTTTCTACCATTTTTCCCGGTACTGACGTGAGGCTCACCGGTCTGTAGTTTCCCGGATCACCCCTCGAACCCTTTTTAAAAATTGGTGTTCCTTGGAATTGGAATATTCCTTGCACGGGAGAAAACCTCTTTGGCAAGGATTGGCAAGATAAAGCTTCTCAGCTTGAGTCCGAGAATACCACTCTAATCAGGCTCTCTAGGAGCACTGCCAACCCAGCTAAGAAAAAGACGGCTAAGAAACCCTTTTTCAACAAGTAGTAGTTTTATCCTTCTTACACCCATGTGGTCCACTGTCCGGTCCATGCCTCCCAAAAAGGACAGCAATAGCTGAAGCAACAAAGGAAGGCTCATGCTTCCAGAGCTCAACCAGCTCAGCAGACCCAGCCCCCACAAGGTCTTTGACTTCCTGCTAGAGAACGTAGCTATAGTGCCCCTGGAAATTCCAGAGCCAGTCAACATCCCAGGCAGACTGTGTCACTTTGCCAAAAGATGGCACCAGATAACATCAGAACACTGGACTCTCTCCATAGTGACAGAGGGGTACAAACTTTACTTCCAAAGTATGCCCACTCTCTCCACTCCAAGAGAGTTCAGCTCCCGGCCCCCTCTTACCACTCTCTTGTGCCAGGAGATTACCACCCTTCTCGCTCAGGGTGCGATAGAGAAAGTGCCACTTTCCCAACAAGGCCTGGGCTTCTACTCCCCTTACTTCCTTATACCAAAGAAAACAGGAGGATACAGGCCCATTCTGGACCTCCGAGAATTAAACAAGTATCTATTCCTAGAGAAATTCAAAATGATCTCTCTCGGAACACTTCTCCCTTACATCTAGAGTCAGGATTGGCTATAGAAACACAGAAAAATGACGACAGAAAAAGACCACATGGCCTATCTAGTCTGATCTTCCATATCACCCACTACAACAGTCCCCTTTTTTGCTTTAGAGATCCTCTGTGTTTGTCCCATGCTTTTTTGAATTCAGATATTGTCCTCATCTCTACCACCTCCACTGGGAGACTATTCCACGGATCCACCACACTTTCCGTAAAGAAATATTTCCGCATATCACTCCTGAATCTATCCCCTTTTACTCTCATCCCATGTTCCCTCGTAGCAGAACTTGCTTTCAATCGAAAGAGGCTCTCCCCCCCTCTGCATTTATGCCACGGAGGTATTTAAATGTCTCAATCATATCACCTCTATCCTGCCTTTCCTCTAAGGTGTACATATTAAGATCCTTAAGTCTGTCCTCATATGCTTTATAACGAAGACCATAACCATTTTAGTAGCCACCCTCTGTACTGACTCCATCCTGTTTATATCCTTTTGAAGGTGCAGTCTCCAGAATTGTACACATTACTCCAAATGAGGTCGCACCAAAGACTTATACAGAGCCACTATCACCTCCTTTTTTCTGCTAGCCATTCCTCTCCGTATGCACCCAAATATCCTTTTAGTTTTTGCCGTCGCCTTTTCTACCTATTGAACTACTTTAAGATCAGACACAACCACGCCTAGGGTCCCGCTCTTCTTTAGTGGACAAAAATACTTCACCCCCTATACTATATCACTCACTTGGATTGCCTCAGCCCAAATGTATGACCTTGCATTTTTTAACATTAAATCCCAGCTGCCAAATTCTAGACCATTCTTCAAGCTTAGCTAGATCCCTCCTCATGTTATCTACACCTTCCTGGGTGTCTACTCTATTGCAGATTTTGGTATCATCCGTAAAGAGGCAAACAAGAAATAAGAGCAACGCTGGATTTTCCGATTGGACACTTTGGAGCCTAAAGGACTTAATGACAAGACTGAGTGGAACTTATTCTTCTGAGAATCTCTTTTGAAAGTTTTTGTAGACTTGTTCGGCCTTGGTTGTGCTGTGGAACTCCAACGTTTTGTTTTAAGTCCATATTTGGATAGTGTTAGTAGTAAATTAGGTATATGTTTTTGCCCACGTTATTTTTCCACACTCCCTAAGGTATGAGGCCTGTGACGTAGGGATTTCCGACAGGCTAATGAATGTTTAAAGTGATTGACGTCAGACGCCAGAATATTCCTGTGCTGTTGTAGTCTGTGATCAAAGAGAACCCCTGTTGGAGCCTTTAAGGAGAAACAAGGATCTTGTTGGGTTAATGTATGGAGTACAGGCGACGATGTTTGAAGAATTTGGGAGTGAAGCTTTGAGATAAGTAGAATCGATGCTTAAAGCTTTGAATTTAAATGGCTGAGTGCAACTGGAATTTCTTGGTTTTTTGCAGAATTTTGCTGAAGAATCTTGTCGATTGTAGAGATTGCAACACAGTTTGAGGAAGAGCCTAGAGAATCAGAGGCTTGAAACGGATGCAACGTTGAGTTACGGTGTCGAGAGGAGGATCTTGTGTGGTTGCCATTACAATTAGTTTAAAAAGTCCTTATGGATAGCCTTTCCTATTACTACCTGACATATGATCTGTGAGGTGGTCCAGGGCGGCTTGTTGATTGCCCCATTGCATATGGGTTGTAAGTCCTAGGGCCACGCCTGCCTTGGAAAATGATTTACCGGATGTCATGAGGATGCCTGCTTTGGAAAATAGTTACCGGATGTCATGAGGACGGAGAAAGCGGTGCTGGTTTTCATTTAGGAAGGGCTCCCAGCAGATAAATGATAATTACACTTACCTGGTAATTGTAGTTCCTTTAGTGACGACAGTTCAGTCCTCTACCTCTGGGTTGTCAATCTCTTCCTGCAGCTAGGAGACTGGTTTGTCAGAATGATGACATCACGGGATATAGCCTGCTGCCCTTCCATCTGCATCCCAGTGTAAACTATAACAAAGCAGACTTAAAGGAGCAATCAATAAGTAGCCAAACAGCAATACAATGGTACTAGCATGGAGTTCCCCCCCCCACGGGCAGGCCTTCTTACCTCCTGCTCTGTCATAGGGGGAGCCCCCGAATAAGAGCTAGTAATGAAAACAGACTCACCTGAAACTCTCTTCTGTGCGACACTAAAGCCGAAACTGCAAAAAATATCCGGGCGGGAAGGAGGACTGAACTGTCGTCACTAAAGGAACTACAATTACCAGGTAAGTGTAATTATCATTTCCTTAGCGTTCCTCCAGTTCAGTCCTCTACCTCTGGGAAGTACCAGAGCAGTAATTAATGGGAGGGACCCTTCCAGCCGGCCGACAACACGGCCGAGCCGAAACGAGCATCCGAAGCCGCCGCCACATCCAACCGGTAGTGCTTACTGAACGTATGCAGAGACGACCAAGTCGCCGCCCTACAAATGTCCCCCGGAGGGACCAAACAGTGCTCCGCCCAAGAGGACGCTTGCGCTCGAGTGGAATGCGCTCTCAAACCCACCGGGACCGCGCGCCCCCGGAGCAAATACGCGGAAGCAATGGCTTCCTTGAGCCAGCGGGCGATAGACGCCTTAGCCGCCGCCTCGCCCCGACGAATACCGCCGAAGAGAACAAACAGTCGCTCTGACTTGCGGAAGGACTCTGTGGCCTTCAAATACTGACGTAGAGCCCTCTTCACATCGAGCCGCCGAAGACCCCGATCCGCGGAACCGCCCCCCAAATCCTCTAGAACAGGCAAGCAAACCACCTGATTCAGATGGAAAGGGGACACAACCTTAGGAAGAAAGGACGGAACCGGACGCAAAATCACTCGTTCCCGGGAAAAAGAAAGGTAGGGTTCACGGCAAGACAGCGCCTGCAGTTCCGAAATCCGTCGCGCGGAACAAATGGCCACCAGAAACACCGTCTTGAGCGTGAGATCTTTCAGAGACGCCCGACGCAAGGGCTCAAAGGGCGACTCGGCCAGCGCCGTGAGCACCAGATTCAGATCCCACGGGGGAACAGTCACCCTGCGCACCGGACGCAGTCGGACCACCGCCGTGAGAAAACGACGCATGTCGGGATGAGAACCTAACGGGCGGCCATTGATCTTGCCCCGATAACAGGACAAAGCTGCCAACTGAACCCGCAAGGAACTGGCAGCAAGCCCCTTGTCAAAACCGTCCTGGAGGAACTCCAAGATGGAAGGAATGGAGGCCGAGTTCGGCCGAACCCGACGCTGGGAACACCAATCCTCAAATACACGCCAGACCCGCACATACGCCAAGGACGTGGAGTGTTTACGCGCCCGCAGCAGGGTAGAAACCACCGCCGAAGAATAGCCCTTCTTCAAGAGCTTAGCCCTTTCAATGGCCAAACCGTAAGCGAGAACCGATCCACCTGCGGCATGAACAGGGGCCCTTGAAGCAACAGGTCCGACCTGGCCGGCAACCGCCACGGCACCCCGTCCAGCAAGCGAAGCATGTCCGCGTACCAGGGACGCCGGGGCCAGTCGGGAGCCACCAACAACACCCGTCCTGCATGTGCCCCGATCTTCTGAACCACCCGGCCGATCAGGGCCCAGGGCGGGAAGACATAGAGGAGGCCCTCCTCCGGCCACCGGCGAAGGAGGGCGTCGATGCCCTCCGACATCCGTTCGCGCCTTCTGCTGAAGAATCGACCGACCTTTGCCGACTGGAAGGTCGCCATAAGATCCATGACCGGCATTCCCCAGCGCCTGACTATCTGCCGAAAGACCGCGGGATGGAGTTCCCACTCCCCGGCATCCACGTGGACTCTGCTGAGGAAGTCCGCGTGACATTGTCCTTGCCGGCGATGTGCGCCGCTGAAAGCGCAGTCAAGCGGATCTCGACCCACTCGAAGAGCCGGTCGGCCTCCGCCTCCATCGCTGCACTGCCGGTGCCGCCCTGGCGGTTTATATACGCGACCGTCGCCGAGTTGTCGGAGAGAACCCTTACGGCATTGTCGCGCACCAAGGCCTCGAACGCCTGAAGGGCCCGAAACACTGCGCGAAGTTCCAGACGATTGATCGTCCACGAGGCCTCCAGAGGGGACCAAACCCCCTGCGCAAAGTGACCCTCGCAGTGAGCCCCCCAGCCCACCAGGCTGGCGTCCGTCAGCAATGGCAGCCACTCCGGCTGATCCAGCGACAAGCCCCTCGCTAACGACGAGGGACAAAGCCACCACTGAAGGGACTTCCGAGCCGGTTCCGGACAAGGAAGCTGGGCACTCAGCGAATGCTTTTGATGCGACCAACGACGAAGGAGCGCTCGTTGGAGAGGTCGCATATGAAACCGTGCCCAAGGTACCGCCTCCAGCGTCGCCGCCATTGTGCCCAGCACTCGGAGATAGTCCCATGCCGAAGGAGCCGACCCCGACAGGAACTGTTGCACCAGGGCCCGCAACCCCTCGGCCCGGTGGTCCGGCAGAAACACTAGACCCTGGAGCGTATCGAAGCGGACCCCCAGATATTCGAGAACCTGAGTGGGCACTAACCGACTCTTGACCGGGTTGACCACCCAACCCAGATCCTGTAAGAAACGCACCACCCTGTCCGTCACCCGGAGGCTTTCCGCCGCCGATTTGGCACGAATCAGCCAATCGTCCAGGTATGGATGGACCAGGATGCCTTCCTTGCGCAACGCCGCCGCGACCACAACCATTATTTTGGTGAAAGTCCGAGGCGCCGTCGCCAAGCCGAACGGCAGGGCCCGAAACTGGTAGTGGCCCCAGGGCAGGGCAAACCGCAGAAAGCGCTGGTGAGCCTCTCGAATCGGAATGTGCAAGTACGCTTCCGAGAGGTCTAGCGACGTCAAGAACTCTCCTCGGCGTACGGCCACGATGACGGACCGCAAGGTTTCCATCCGAAAATGCGGCACCCGCAAGCACCGGTTGACCCCTTTCAGGTCTAGAATAGGTCGCAATTGTCCGCCCTTTTTTGGCACCACGAAATAGATGGAATAGCGACCCAATCCGTAATCGGCCTTGGGAACCTCCACGACGGCTCCCAGATGAAGGAGCCTGTCCAGGGTCTCGCGAACTGCCGCCACCTTTGCGGGACCCCGACAGGGTGACAGGACAAAGGCGTCTCGCACGGGCCGGGCCAACTCCAAGGCATAACCGTGTTGGATGATTTCCAACACCCACTGATCTGAGGTGATGAGGGTCCAGGCAGGTAGAAACTCCCGCAGCCGACCTCCAATGGGCGGCTCCACCGCCGGGACCCGCCTCGCTTCATTGGGGCTTTCGGGCCGCGGGCGCCGGGAGAGAGGAGAATCCTCGACTCGCTCCCCGGAAGCCTCGAAACCCCTGACCCCTCGAGGGGAATCTCCCCCTCTGGGAGCCAACCGGTCGCGGGGAACGGAACCTCCTGAAGTCCCGAAAGGATCCCCGACCGCTCGCCGCAGACTTAGGCTGCTTGGGCTTGTCCTCGGGCAGACGGCCCCCTTTAGACTCACCGAGGTCCTTTACCAACTTTTCCAAATCTTCCCCAAACAGTAAACCCCCTTAAAGGGAAGCTTACCGAGACGGGATTTAGAAGGGCCGTCCGCGGCCCAATTACGCAGCCACAACGAGCGACGGGCAGCCACTACGGAACCCGTGCTGTTGGCCAGCGCTCGAATCAAATCATAATGAACATCAGCCAGATAGGCCGCACCCGACTCCATACGATCCAGGTCTTTGATCTCCTCGAGATCAACATGCGGTGATTGGCGCAACCGTTGGGCCCAGCGCAAGCATGCCCTGGCCACCCAGGCCCCGCAAATAGAGGCTTGGAGCGAAAGAGAAACCAAAGTAACTGAAACAACTAAAATAACTAAACCAAATTAAGTAAACCCAAAGCAGGCAGCAACCCTCCGTTGCTGAAAACGGGAGGGGATGCTCTGCCACGCGGCTGCCGCGCGGCTTTTAAAATGGCCGCCGCGGGCAACAGCCGCGAAGGAAAAAGGCGCCAAGCACAGCGACGAAGGAGTCCTGTCGCGAAAACGTGGCGGGACCGAAGAACGGCAGCCTGATACCGGCGAAACACTTACCGGTCAGGTCTGCTCAGCACTGCTCGGAACGCGGCGATTCCCCCGGGCTCTACAATACCGGAGGCAGTCAGAGGTGAAGAGACCGCCCGACAGCAGCACCGGGACACCGGCAGACTAGAAAGGCTCACCCCCGTAGTGTCCGGGGGGTGAGACTCCTGGGCCAAGCAGAGGAAGGAAGGAGGGGTACGGCAAACTGAGCCAAAGGACCCCCCCCCCCACCAGAAAGAACACTGCCGCAGTGCCACAGGCAGGAAGCAAGAAGGCTGTAGCCCAATGCTGTCCCACCGAGATTCTTTTTTTTTCTTTTTTCTTTTTTTTTTTCTTTTTTAAAGTGGTACACACTAACTAAGCAAACCCCTTTAACTACACTCAATTAGCCATGCTCCTTATCCACAACTCCTCTAAGAGCCTCTCCTTAAGGCTCGTCAAACTCCTCCTGCTGCAAAGGAGACTGGTTACACTGGGATGCAGATGGAAGGGCAGCAGGCTATATCCCGTGATGTCATCATTCTGACAAACCAGTCTCCTAGCTGCAGGAAGAGATTGACAACCCAGAGGTAGAGGACTGAACTGGAGGAACGCTAAGGAAGTGACTTTTATGGGTTTTCACCTTAATTAATGAAAATTTACCGGTTGGTATTGAGGGGTTGAAGTCCCCTTTCAATGCTGTGTTAGGGTTGCGTCCCTAAAAAAAGAATAAAAACGGAACATTTCACCACGAGAGGGTTTTCCTTCACGGTGTACATTCCAACAAAAACGTTTGTGTCTATATATGTTTCTCTTGTTTGTGGAGTATATTTGTGGGAAACATAGTGGGTTAATGACTGTGGATTGTAGAGAAGCATAATAGCTTTCCACATATAAAGCATTAGCACTTTTATATAAATGATATAGAAAATAAATACGAGGGTCATTTTTAAAGTAAGAACCGATTGCGCATCGTGTCCGCGCGATGTCAAGTGACATCCGTTCAAGGTCAGCCACTCTTGGGCAGTCTCTCACTACGCCGCCATTACGTTTCACGTCTTTGCCAGTGTTGGTTGTATGGTTATACTGCTTCGTTTGTCGCCATGTCAATCAGTAATCCCTCAGATTTTGAAGTGCGCTCGGTTATCCGTTTTTTAAATGCAAAACAAGTTCGCCCAACTGAAATTCACTGGCAGCTTGTTGAAGTGTATGGGGAAGGTGTAATGAATGATGTTTAAGGAAGGAAGGACAAATGTTCATGATGAAGAACGATCTGGACGGCCTACTGTCATGAATGAAGACCTGACACAAGAGGTTGATGAGGAAATTCGCCAAAACAGGTGCTTCACTATAGGCGAGCTGCATCAGACATTTCCACAAGTTTCAAGATCAGTAGTTTATCACATTGTTACTGACAAACTGCACTACAAAAAAGTGTGCGCAAGATGGGTGCCGAAAATGCTGGACGAACTTGTTTTGCATTAAAACCGGATAACCGAGCGCACTTCACAATCAGAGGAATTACTGACTGACATGGCGACAAACGAAGCAGTATAACCATACAACCAACACTGGCAGAGACGTGAAACGTAATGGCGGCATAGTGAGAGACTGGCCAAGAGTGGCTGACCTTGAACGGACGTCACTTGACAGATCGCGCGGACACGATGCGCAATCGGTTCTTACTTTAAAAATGACCCTCGTAAATAAGAAAAAAAGTTAATTAAAATAAAAAAAATGTACTTTTTTTGTGAAATAAATTGATGAATGGTTTCATTGTTTAATGAAGAAAGTTTTCTGAGACTGGTGATGTGTGAGGTCGTATTCCCTTATGGTGATTAAGTTCGCCTCATAGTGGGATTTTGTGAGTTATCCTGAGGTCTCTTTCTCCCATATAAATGATTGTGAAGTAGGTGCATTAATTGTAGTCATAGTGGAGTGTGTGTAAACACAGGTTTAGATTATAATTTAGGCTTATTGATCTAAGGGTGTGGCTGTGTATATTTATTTCCCTTAGTGAAGTGCTATAACAATCTATATAATGGTTTGCCATTAATATCACACTACCTCCTACAACTTGTAGGAAACACAGTAATATGGCTTCTTACTGGGGCAAACACTATGACAAGGTCTCTCCTCTTTTGAAAGCTTATCACTGATTGCCAATAACATATCAGATAAAGTTTAAACTCCTGGTGTCAACATACAAACAGGACGATGCAGAAAAGCTTAGCGTGGAATTTTCTGGGGCTTTTCCTGCGCTAGACTTGCTCTCTGATGCTGAAAGAAAACCAGTGCTGGAAAAACACCAAAAAAACTCCTGTGCTCAACTGCAGCGCACTTGGCATGCAAATCGCTGAATAAGTAATTGCACCCAATGTAAAAAAACTGAGCTAAAAGTTTAGCGTAGTCTTTTACGCTGTTTTTTTTAATGCTGGATCTCCATGCCAGCTTTAGGCAGGCATAATGATCCAGCTGGGAGCAAAAGTAACTTCACCTCAGATGATTCGGTCATTGGTGGAATGCGCCCGATGCCATCAGAATACTGTAGGAGGGCCAGTGCCTCCAACACTGACCCTTGACAGAAACCAAATCCCCAGCAATCACTATCCCGGCCCAACAATCAGATAAATTCCCTGGTGGCCCAGCGGCCCCCATTCACCCACCTGCACACAACCCCCTAAAAAAAGAATTTCTGGTAGACTAGCAGCCCCAATCCCCCCGCCCAATAACAAAAATCCCTAGTGGCCGGGTGATCACCGAACCCCCCCCCCCCCATTCCCCTTCCGGTACCTTTAGTGTGAAGCAGGAGCGCTGCCCATATGCTCTCACCCCTGCACTGCCATCTTGAAAAAGTATGGCGCCTGGTCCCACGTAGTGCATTCTGTGATGCACTGTGTGGGGTCAGACTGCCGCTTAAAGCATTTTTTTGCCTAGAATAGCAGTCTGACCCTGCCTGGTGTATCTCAGAGTGCATGACGTGGGGCCAGGCACTGCCATTTTTCAAGATGGCGGTGCACGGGCAAGAGCATGTGGGCAATGCTCCTGCTCCAGATTAAAGGTGTCAGAAGGGGGGTTGGGGATTTGGGGGCCACCAAGGAGTTTTGTTACTGGGTGTGTGGGATTGGGGCTTTTTTTGTTGTTGTTTTTTTATTGGGGGGGGGGGGGAGGAAATTGGGGCCTCTGGGCACTTTTGTTTCTGCAGGAGATCGGTGTCTGGGGGAGGGGGGCATCAGACCCCCGACAGTATGCTGATGGCATTAGGGGCTTTCCCTGATGCCTAGGTCACCCAAGATGAAGTATCAAACTTACTCTCAGATGACTATTTCCCCCATGACAGCATGCCAAACTTGCGCCAACTTCTGTGTGCATGTGTTTGGGCTTGCTCTCTCAGTTTAATGCTGACATTTGGCATGCTGGGTAATTCGAATATTGCATTCCAGCGCAGAGTCAGCGTTAAAGTCACGCTATGAAAACTTGCACTAAACCCTGGGCTTTAGCGCAGGGTTTCTGCATCGGTATGAAAGCCTTTCTTGTGGAACACCCTTTATACTTACCAAATTTCTCATGCTACATATCCCTGTTTGCAAGCTCTGATCCTTGCAGACAGTTCTTCTGACTCTCCCCCTTCCCTCTCAGATCCATTTAGAACATGCTCATCACCCTGCATTTGCACACTTAGCTCCTGCATTATGGAACAGTTTACCAAGAGATTTAGGATTAAAATCCTCTGACAAAATTTTAAAAATAACTTTTTTCTTGCAGTTGAGCGGTAGGGGTGGGGAGCCTGCGACAACCTACTCACATACCACTTTATGTTTTTCAAGTTATTTTATTAATTTTTACTGTACTGATTGAAATAGCAAATTCACAACACATTAAATAATGTACTATTTTTTTTGTTTTAGATATTGGCGTCTATAGTTTAATCTCTAGACTTCCAGATTATAAACTGTCTAGATCAAGGAGTCTCAACGCAGTCCTCAGGATACACCTAACCAGTTAGATTTGCATATAGTAGATGCAATGCATGCAAATCTATCATGCATTTTCATTGTGGTTATCCTAAAAATCTGACTGGCCAGGTGTCTCGAGGACAGAGTTGAGAACCCTTGGCCTAGATGAATCATTACAATTGGTGTTATAGTATATTACTATAATAAATAAATGAGAATAATTTAAAATGCAGTGCATCACAGCTAGGGAATTGTATGTAATCCCTGTGACAGTATGATGTATGTTCTATGTGTGCTGTGCATGTGTTGTGTTTGTGGGGAGGTAACTGCAGGTGGTGAGGCAGTAGTTGGAGGTTGTTTATTGGGATGGGGCAGTTTGCCATGTGGTGGAGCAGTGGTGGAAGAGTGTATAGTTTTGGGGGTAGGGTAGTTTGCGGGGTGGTGGGACAGTTTTGAAGGGGCAGTTTGGAAGGTGGGGAGAGTAGAAAACAAGGAGAGGCAGTTTGAAAGGAGGAATTCTCTAATGTCTACGTTTCACTGTAAGAAAGTTTTTATGGGAAGAACAAAGGTTCTGTTTGGTACTTATGGCATTAATTTCTGTTTCAGATATTATGGAGCACTACAAAACAGAATTTGTGCATACACACCTGGCATGAGCAGCCAGTCAACTTAACATAGGGTCTTATGAATCGTTTATTCCCATTTTATGGGCTCAGTGAAAGACAGCTTCATTTCCAATGCTCACTAGCAGAAAACATAAAATATCCTTGTTATTGTCCCATCCTCCTCCAGAAATCTCTACAAGACAAAATATTTCCCAGAGTTTTAAGATTACTTATTCAGCTCTCTAAACACGCCAGTGATTGATAGTTCACTCGCTTCCTAGAAACCTTGCAACCAGGGCTGGAAAAACTCTGGGTGCTGTTGTGAGCGAGACTAGAGGGCAGAAGCAGCAGAAGAAACCAGGAGGAAAAGGGAGAACAGTTAAAAATAAGCAAAAAGAAAAAGACAAAAAAAACCCCCTCTGGCTTCCAAAACCTCTTAGCTGGCACTAAGATTTCTAGGTACATTTCACTTCCTTTTGAACTTCCTATATGAACTACTTTACACAGCACTGAATGGAAAGTTATGCAGAAATATAAAATGTTATCTATAAAGTCTATAAAATGTTATCTATAAAGTCGAGTACAAATGATAATTACACTTACCTGGTAATTGTAGTTCCTTGAGTGATGACAGTTCAGTCCTCCACCTCTGGGTTGTGCACCTCTTCCTGCAGCCTGGGGACTGGACTTGTCAAAACTCCTGACGCCACTGGGTGTAGTCTGGTGCACACCCCCATCTTCTCCAGTGAACTATTGACAAAGCAGACTCAAAGGAGCAACAAATAAGTAGCCAATCAGACAAATGTAGCTTCCGCTACCTCAACTAACTAAATATGTAAATCATTAAACCAAAGAACCAATCTTTGCTTAGTACCACTCCCCCCTGATCCCCCAAGCAAGAGAGACCAGAGAAGAAAGAATCAATGGCGAGAAAGGCCATCAGAGAGATCAGCAGAGCCTCTAAGGAGCGCACCGACCTGTTACTTCGACTCTTCCAAGAAACGCTCCTACTCTTTCAGCACCGGGCGGGATTGAGGACTGAACTGTCATCACTCAAGGAACTACAATTACCAGGTAAGTGTAATTATCATTTATCGTTCCTACAGTTCAGTCCTCCACCTCTGGGATGTAACAGTGGGTGGGACCCCCCAATCCGGCTCGCAAAACCGCAGGAAACGTCTCTCGCCGCCAGCACGTCCAGACGATAATGCCTGCTGAACATGTGCAGAGACGACCAAGTCGCCGCCCTGCAGATATCCCCCGGCGGAACCAAGCCGTGCTCGGCCCAAGAGGCAGCATGTGCTCTAGTAGAGTGCGCACGCAATCCCGGAGGCACCACACGACCCTGTAGAAGGTACGCTGACGCTATTGCCTCCCGAATCCACATAGCGACGGAGGCCTTCGCGGCCGCTTCACCCTTGCGAGGCCCCTTGAATAACACGAAAAGCCGATCTGATTTCCGAAAGGCCTCAGAAACCTGTAAATAACGCCGCAACGCCCTCTTAATATCCAACCGTCTAAGAGTGCCCTCCTCCGCCGAGTCCCTCCCTGAAGAGAGAACCGGGAGAGAGACCGACTGGTTCAGATGAAACGGAGAGACGACCTTTGGCAAAAAGGACGGCACCGGGCGCAAAACCACCTTTTCCTTAGAAAAGACTAGGAACGGTTCTCTGCACGACAGCGCCTGCAACTCCGAGATCCTCCGCGCTGAACAAATAGCCACTAAAAATACAGTCTTCAACATCAAATCTTTTACCGTAGCCTTATGCAGGGGTTCAAAGGGCTCCCTACCCAATGCCCCCAAAAGCAGGTTGAGATCCCACGGCGGGACGACGACCCGACGGCAGGGCCTCAGCCTCGATACGGCCTTAAGAAAGCGGACCACATCTGCATGAGCACCTAACGACACATTATTCACCTTGCCCCTATAGCAGGCCAGGGCTGCCAGTTGCACTCTCAATGAACTGGCTGCCAAACCCTTGTCGAAACCATCCTGAAGAAAACTCAGCACCACTGGCACTGAAGCCGTAGCCGCTCGCACCCGACGTCGTGAGCACCAGTCCTCGAAAAGGCGCCAAACGCGCACATAGGCCAGAGAAGTGGACCGCTTCCTAGCTTGTAACAGTGTCGAAACCACTGAACCCAAATATCCTTTCTTCCTCAACCTAGCTCTTTCAATGGCCAGACCGTAAGCGAGAATCGATCCACCTGAGCCATTCGCAGCGGATCTTGAACGAGCAGATCTATCGAGTCCGGCAGCCACCAAGGTTCCCCGTCGAGCAGACGAACCAGATCCGTGTACCACGGACGCCTCGGCCAGTCCGGAGCCACCAATAACACTCTGCCCTGATGACACTCGATCCTCTGCACCACGCGCCCGATCAACGCCCACAGCGGAAACACGTACAGCAGACCGCCCCTCGGCCATGGTTGCATCAAGGCTTCGAGACCCTCCGACAGCCTCTCTTGCCTTCTGCTGAAGAAACGAGCCATCTTTGCGTACTGGAAGGTCACCATGAGATCCATAATCGGCGGCCCCCATCTGCGAACTATCTGAGCGAACACCTGCGGATGGAGCTCCCACTCTCCCGCATCCACCTGTACCCTGCTGAGATAATCCGCCGTCACATTGTCCTTCCCTGCAATGTGTGCCACCGAGAGCGCTGTCAGTCGCTTCTCCACCCAGGAGAACAGGAGCTCCGCCTCCTCTTCCATGGCTGTGCTGCCTGTGCTCCCCTGCCGGTTGATGTAGGCCACCGTCGCCGAGTTGTCCGACAGCACCCTGACCGCCCGACCGGACACTGTCTCCTCGAAGGACTGGAGGGCCAGCCATACAGCTCTCAGCTCCAGCCGGTTGATGGACCAACTGCACTGCTGGGTGGACCACACGCCCTGCGCATACCGGTCCCCGCAGTGTGCCCCCCATCCTGCGAGACTCGCATCCGTCATCAGCGGGAGCCAGGCCGGCTGTTCCAGGGGCATGCCCGCTTGCAGGGAACCGGGCAGCAGCCACCACCGTAACGCCTTCCAGACGCGCGGAGGGCAAGGGAGACGCTTGCTTAACGGGTCGGACTGGTGAGACCAGCGGAGAAGAAGCAAACGCTGTAAGGGCCGCATATGAAACCTGCCCCAAGGCACCACCTCGAGTCGCTGCCATAGTCTCGAGCACGCGCAGATCTCCCATGCCGATGGCGCCGGCGTCACTCAGAACCGGTTGAGCAGGCGTCGCAAACCGAGAGCCCGATGATGCGGCAGGAACACCTCCCCCGACCGAGTGTCGAACCGCACCCCGAGATATTCGAGCTCCTGGGTGGGCACCAGCCGGCTTTTGGCCGGGTTGACCACTGTGATAAGGAAGCTTATCATAGTTCAGGAAGGAGCTACAATAGAGGTGAATTGGCTCTTAACAAGCAACCTGTCTTTGCTGGTAGAAATAATAAAACAGAATGTTTCCATAAAAGACGACCAGTCCCAGAATGCACCAGATTTCAAACAGCCACTAGAAGAGCTGAAGTGGGGAAACGTGTGTTCAATCAGGAGAACTATGAGGTAATCCCCAATCCCTCATCTCCAAGGGCAGGGCTTGATTCAGCACAGCTGAGCTGTGCTAGGGTGGAGTATCCCTCTAAGCAAGTTAAAAGTAAAGCCTATTCTACACAGAATCAGCAGAAGCATGAGCAGTGGCATGAGCAGAGGAACCCAGAGCCCAAGGACAGAGAGAGCAAGAAGCAGCGTGGAAGAAAGAAGAGGAAAGCATCTTGGAGGTCTAAAGGAGTCCATAGCAGTACGTGTGCTGGGAGTCATTCCAGAGGCAAGCATACTCCATTGGACTGGGGAAAGCCAGAGGAGTGGGGTTACAGAGCCAGGAATCCCCGGACGGCACCTGTGAGGGAGACAGCTGCATTTGGAAGGGGCCCTAAGACCAGTGCAAGAAGGTATGTGAAGAGAGACCCAGTGTCCAGGGATCTTGATTGGAAGGCTGGACATAAAAACTGGACTACATACTGGCCAAGATATCTGGAGAGGGACTCTAACAACAATGGAAGCTCAGGTATGAACACTGATCTATGCCCTAGCTCTTCACTTGGAAGACAGCAGGGAAACAAGTATTGTCCTGAGAGTGCTCCATTAAGAAATTCCCCTGAACCAGTCCATGATATTGATTCTATGATAGTTGAAGAAGGAGATATTTTAAAATGATCAGAGTGAATACATGGATTGCTCTCTATCTAGGCTTCTGTGGTAATATACTTTCACAAATGCAACAACCATCAAAAAGAAATATATCTTGTTCTTTTATCTACCGAGAAAAGTTTACAAGAAAGCCTTTGAGTAGGATTTGAGCCACGTATAGAAAGTAAACCAGCCAAGAGGTTTGCAGCTGGTTAATTGTTAGCAATTAAGCCTTGCATAATTGCACGTGGGCTCTGAAAAGGACACTTCTGGGTGTGTGTGGAAATACAAGAAGTTATCCTTGAAAAAGAACAGTTTTTGATTACTTTTTGAGTTTTGTTTTTGTTTTTGGAGCACTGCTAAAAGGTATTAGCAGGAGCCCACAGAAAGACCTTTCTGTTCCCATCAAGGTCTTTATTGTTTGATTTGATTGCTTAAGAAGTTCAGTTGTTGTTCCTGATTTGTTTTCCTAAGTATAATACTGAAAGCAAGTATTCTTTTTGTGCTACCAAGTATATCTGTGTGGGAGAAATAACCCCATAAATAAAATATATTTTCTTTACTTAACACTTGAGCAAGCACAACTCATTTATTTGTGAACGGCTGATTCTGGTATGAATGGACTACATTTCCCACAATCCTTTGCAAGTCATACTAATATTTGCCTTTGCCAAGACTGTGGACATTCTCACCCAGCGCCCCCGTTTACACCACCCAACCGAGACGCTGCAAGAACTGTACCACCCTGCTCGTCATGCGCACGCTCTCCTCCTTGGACTTCGCCCGAATCAGCCAGTCGTCGAGATAGGGATGGACCAATATTCCTTCTTTGCGTAACGCCGCCGCCGCCACCACCACCATGATTTTGGTAAATGTGCGCGGTGCTGTGGCCAGCCCGAAAGGTAAGGCTTGGAACTGAAAGTGTCCCCAGGGAAGGGCGAAGCGAATAAACCTTTGGTGGGCCTCTCTGATTGGAATATGAATATAGGCCTCCGTGAGATCCAGAGCGGTCAAATACTCTCCTTTGCGCACCGCCACAATAACGGAGCGCAAGGTCTCCATCCTGAAGTGAGGTACCCGCAGGCACTGATTTACCCCCTTCAAATCCAAAATGGGGCGAAAAGAACCTTCCTTCTTGGGCACCACAAAATAGATTGAGTATCGACCCAACCCGCAATCCTCTAAAGGTACCGGGCGAATAGCATGCAAAAGCAGTAGGCGCTCGAGGGTCCTGCGAATCGCCAGGGCCTTTTGTGGATTTCTGCAGGGCGACATCACAAAGGAATCTCGAACCGGGGTCGCGAATTCCAGGGCGTACCCCTCGCGAATGACCTCTAACACCCACTGATCTGTGGTTATCTGGGTCCAAGCAGAAAGAAACTCCCGTAGCCTCCCCCCTACCTGAGTGCCTTCCACCGGGACCCGCAAACCTTCATTGTGGCTTTCTACCGGCCGAGGGAGTGACCCCTGAGAAACCTTTACCTGCTCCCCTGAAGCCACGAAACCCCTGACCTTTGTAGGGAAACCTGCCTCTCTGAGGCCCGCCCAACCGAGACGTACGGAATCTACGAAAGTCCCGGGACTGGCCCAGAAAGGCTGGTGTGGATTTCCCCTGTTTGGGCTTGTCTTCCGGAAGCCTGCCTCCCTTAGACTCCCCCAAATCCTTGACCAACTTATCGAGATCCTCGCCAAACAGCAGCTTACCCTTAAAGGGCAGTTTGCTGAGGCGCGATTTTGACGATCCATCCGCCGCCCAATTCCGCAACCACAAGGAACGGCGAGCCACCACCAAGGAAGCCATGCTGTTAGAAAACGCTCTGATCAAATCATAATGGACGTCCGCCAAGTACGCAGTATCGGACTCCAACCGATCCAGCTCCGCAGTCCCCTCTTGATCCAACTGTGCAGACTGCCGGAGACGCTGAGACCACCGAAGACAGGCCCTTGCCACCCAAGCTCCACAAATAGAAGCTTGCAAGGACAAGGCGTCAGCCTCAAAGGACTGCTTCAAAAGACCATCCACTTTCCTATCCTGTGCATCCTTTAATGCGGCGCTACCTTCCACCGGGATAGTGGTCTTCTTGGTAACCGCCGAGACTGCCGCATCAATGCGGGGGGACTTAAAGCATTCCTTGTCCTTATCCGCTAGAGGATAGAGCCTGTTCATTGTTCTCACCCCCCGGAGGCCCGCCTCTGGCTGGTCCCATTCATCCTGTATCATCTTATCCACCACCCGGTGGAATGGGAACACCACTTGCGGCTGCCTCTCCGCCTGGATGATGGGATCCTCAACCCCCACCTCCTCAGCCAGAGAGACCGCCGCCAGGTTCAACATTTGGAGGGATTCCGTGATGAGCGCCGAGAGCTCCTCTCTCCAGAACACCCGGATTATCTTAGCCTGATCCTCCGGTTCCTGAATCTCCCCTTCTTCCAAATCCTCCATATGTACTTCCAAATCTAGGTCAGCCTCCTCGGAGTCATTCCCCTCCCCGACGGAGGGCGAACACTCGCGAGGCTGGGCCCCCTTTGAAGGCCTAGGAGAAATAGCCCCACCGCTTGCCACCCCGGCACGTGGAGAGGCCGTAGCCCTAGGTAGGGCCTCCAGTAATAATCCTTGGCGCTGCCTACAGAAAGCTTGATGCATAAGTAACACAAAATCTGGGCAGAAATCTCCAAACTGGGCAGCGACCTCCCTGCCCGGAGAGGAGGCCGGAAGGGCAGCTACCGCCTCCTGGGAACCCCCAGGGGTGGGAGCCACAACTACCCCCTCGTCCGGGTCCGCTGCCCCCATCTGCGGGTCCTGACCGGGCTTCGCTTCCATCTGCCGTTCCATGCTGGCAGAACCCGAAGCGCAAGCCCTGCAGACCCCTGATTCTGCTATCGCACCCCTGCGGGAACCGCAGAGGACACATTGGGGCCGGGACGCCATCTGGGACCTTCCACCCAACTAGGGAAACTCTGGTACCCCTTACTCCACCCCAATAAGACTGGAAACCTGCAGAATCCTTATGAATGGGACTGTCTTATTTTTTCCTTTTTTTTTTTTTTTTTTTAAACTAAACTAAACTACTGCCCCGGGGCTGATTCCCGAAGAAAAAACCACTTCAGCGCTGCACCCTAAGACGCAGCGCCCCAAGATGCCCAAGTCTAGCCAATGCAATAAAATGGGGGGATAAGACATTTTTCAGATATATTAGTGAGAAGAGGAAGGGCAAAAGTGGTATTGTCAGACTCAAGGGTGCAGGGGGGGAATATGTAGAAGCTGATAAGGATAAAGCGGAATTGCTTAACAAATATTTTTGTTCTGTGTTCACAGATGAAGAACCAGGAGCAGGACCTCAGAAAACACCCACAAATAAGAACAGAAGCGAGGGACATCTTGAACAATTTTCAGAAGACTGTGTTCGTGAGAAACTAGCTCAACTTACCGGATGGGATACACCCTAGAATACTGAGGGAACTTGGGGACGTTCTAGCAACTCCACTGACTGACCTTTTCAATGCCTCGTTGGAGTCGGGAGTGGTGCCAAAGGACTGGAGAGAGGCTCATGTGGTGCCTTTACACAAAAGCGGAAGTAAGGATGTGGTTGAAAACTACAGGCCGGTTAGTTTAACTTCAGTGGTGAGTAAATTATTGGAAACGCTGCTGAAAGAGAAAATAGTGAGGTTTCTGGAGTCCGGCGGATTACAGGATCCGAGGCAGCATGGATTCACCAGAGGCAGGTCTTGTCAGACAAATCTGATCGATTTCTTTGACTGGGTGACCAGGGAGTTGGACCGAGGGAGAGCTCTAGATGTGGTGTATTTAGATTTCAGTAAAGCCTTTGACACTGTTCCTCACAGGCGACTTATAAACAAACTGAGCACCCTAGGGATGGACCCTAAAGTTACTGCTTGGGTTAGAAATTGGTTGGGTGGGAGGCGACAAAGAGTACAAGTAAATGGAGCTCACTCTGAGGAGAAGGATGTTACCAGTGGTGTGCCCCAGGGATCTGTCCTTGGTCCGATTCTTTTTAACATCTTTGTTAGTGATATAGCGGAAGGGCTGTCGGGTAAGGTTTGCCTCTTTGCGGATGATACCAAAATCTGTAATAGAGTAGACACCCAGGAAGGTGTAGATAACATGAGGAGGGATCTAGCTAAGCTTGAAGAATGGTCTAGAATTTGGCAGCTGGGATTTAATGTTAAAAAATGTAAGGTCATGCATTTGGGCTGCAGCAATCCAAGGGAGCAATACAGTATAGGAGGTGAAGTACTTTTGTCCACTAAAGAAGAGCGGGATCTAGGCGTGGTTGTGTCTGATGATCTTAAAGTAGCTAAACAGGTAGAAAAGGCGATGGCAAAAGCTAGAAGGATGCTTGGGTGCATACGGAGAGGAATGGCTAGCAGAAAAAAGGAGGTGATAATGCCTCTGTATAAGTCTTTGGTGCGACCTCATTTGGAGTATGGTGTGCAATTCTGGAGACCGCACCTTCAAAAGGATGTGAACAGGATGGAGTCGGTGCAGAGGGTTGCTACTAAAATGATTAATGGGCTTCATTATAAAGCATATGAGGACAGACTTAAGGATCTTAATATGTACACCTTAGAGGAAAGGCGGGATAGAGGTGATATGACTGAGATGTTTAAATACCTCCGTGGCATAAATGTTCAGGGAGAGAGCCTCTTTCAATTGAAAGCAAGTTCTGCTACGAGGGGACATGGGATGAGGGTGAAGGGAGATTGATTCAGGAGTGATATGCGGAAATATTTCTTTACGGAAAGAGTAGTGGATCCGTGGAATAGTCTCCCAGTGGAGGTGGTAGAGATGAGGACAGTAACTGAATTCAAAAAAGCATGGGACCAACACAGAGGATCTCTAAAGGTAAAAAGTGGACTGTTGTAGTTGTTGTTATGGAAGGACAGACTAGAGGGGCCTTGTGGTCTTTTTCTGTCATCATGTTTCTATGTTTCTATGTTTATTCGAAAAACGCCATCTAAAGCTGTGCTGCACTATGCCCCGGAACTTAAAATGGCCGCCATCGCACGGCTAAAAAGCGTGCCAAAATCTACCATGCGAGCCCCGAAATGTCGGAGGCTTCCCCCGCGGCTGTCGAGGCAAAGGAAACTGCTCCCAGACCACGCTTAGCGTGTCCAATGTCCCCCGACTTACGTGCCTTCGACGGGGCTCAAGCCTGCGGGATTGCTTTCTCAGCTGAGCAGTCTACCGCCGGCGAGCCTCCCGTCCGACTGCTGCTACTGCTTAGGGCAACGCGTTTCCTCACCGCAGCAGAGGATAACGCCACGGTCCTGTACAAGGGCTCTCCCCCGTCCAGTCCAGGAGGAGAGACCAAATTAGGAGCCAACAGCCCCGGAAATCAGAGGCAGGCAGGACCGGTACTATAGGCACAGCTTGATCCTTGCTTTTATTTTATTTTATTTGTTAAAGAGACAGTACCCCCCAAAATAAATACAAATTTAGACGAAATGAAAGGGAAAAATGTTAACAGCTAACTACTCTAAGGCTCCTTATGAGTTCCTCAAGTGAGCCCAGCACTTAGGCTCACTAAGTCCTCCTGCTGCATGGAGACTGGACACACTGGAGAAGATGGGGGCGTGCACCAGACTACATCCAGTGGCGTCAGGAGTTTTGACAAATCCAGTCTCCAGGCTGCAGGAGGAGGTGCACAACCCAGAGGTGGAGGACTGAACTGTAGGAACTATAAGGAACATTGGTTTTTTTCATGATTACTCTGGTTTTATTGTATAATAAAACTATTTGCTGCCCAAAAGAGAATACGGTGACAATTTAACTTGACTTACCACATAACGTCCTTTTCTTCAGTCCTGCTAGACCAGTCGAGACAAGTGGGTTGTGTTCCCATACCAGCAGATTGGTGGAGACAAAAAAAACAATGAAATGCCCAGGTCTCAATGGCATCACTCGAATGCCTCTATCTGCCTCACTCACCAGAGGTCTCTTCAGTATTCTTCCCAAAGCATTTGGGAGAAAACAGCAAGCCTCACACAACCTCAACGTGGGCATAACATAAGATATGCCCATACTGGGTCAGACCAAGGTCCATCAAGCTCAGTATCCTGTATCCAACAGTGGCCAGTCTAGTTCACAAGTACCTAGCAGTTTCCCAAAAGACACAGGTTTCGCAATGCTTGTACTGGGGCAAGCAGTGGATATACCGGGTCCACTTTAATAATGGTTTATGGACCTTTCCTCCAGGAACTTGTCCAATCCATTTTTAAAAACCCGGCTACACTAGCAGCTTTTACTACATCCTCCGGTAGCAAATTTCAGAGTTTGATTACACGTTGAGTGAAAAAATATTTTCTCTTATCTTAAATAGGTTACCCTGTAGCTTCATTGCATGTCCCCTAGCCTTTCTATATTTTGATGACGTTAAAAAAAAAAAAAAAAAAAAAAAATAAAAAATAAAAAATAAATCTACATTTACCCGTTCAACTCCATTCATTAATTTATAGACCTCTATCCTATCTCCCCTCAACCGTCTCTTTTCCAGGTTAAAGAGCCCTAACCTTTTTAGCCTCTCTTCATTGGGGTATCGTTCCATCCCCTTTACCATTTTGGTGGCTATACCTTTTCTAATAATGTTATATCATTTTTAAGATACGGTGACCAGAATTGCACACAATATTCAAGGTGCAGTCGCACCATGGAATGATACAGAGGCATTATAATATCCTTGGTTTTATTCTCCATTCCTTTCCTTATGATACCTAGCACAGGTCACAAGTATCTGTCAGGTTCTCAAAAGGTATACAGATTACCGTTGCTTGTCCCAAGAGTGTAAAGCAGTGGATTTCCCCAATCCACTTTAATAATTGTTTAAGAACTCTTCTTCCAGGAACTCATCCAAAACTCTTGGAAATCCAGCTACACTAACAACTTTTATTACATCCTCTGGTAACAAATTCCAGAGTTTGATTAAGCGTCGAGTGAAAATTTATTTTTTCAATTAGTCTTAAATGTGCTATATTGTAGCTTCATTGCATGTCCCCAAGTCTTTCTAATTTTTGAACGAATAAACCACCAAGCTATGCTTAGCTATTCTGCTCCACTCAGAATTGTATAGACCTCTAACATATATCCTCTCAGCTGTCTCTTTTCCAAGTTGAAGAGCCCTAACCTTTTAAGGCTTTCCTCATGGGGATATCCTTCCATCCCCTTTATCATTTTGGTTGCTCTTCTCTGTACCTTTCCAATTCTGCTATATATCTCTTAAGATATGGCAACCTGGGGGACTGGTAATTCCATGATGGCTGTGTGAGGGTTGAGCTCTTTCCTGTGCTATGCCAAAGAGGAAGGGGAAGGCCAAGGTTTAACCCTGCTGAGCCTCAGCCTCCTGGTTATATTTTATTTATTTATTTTATTTTACAATTTTTCTATACCGCACTATTCGGCATCAGCGCGGTTTACATGGAACAACAAAAAAAAATCAGACAGGGTAAATAAGTCTGAGTTTACAATTAACAGGGCAACAAAACTTTGATAACAAAAGGTAACTATTTACACATTGGTGTCATAGAACAGCATAGCGTGTGTTTCATATTCATAGGCCAAGGACCACTTGTTGGGAGTGTTCGCCTGGCTGACTAGGTGTGTTGGTGTCATTGTAAATATTTGAGTGGGGATGTGGAACGGTGAACTCAGGGAAGTATTTAAGGAAAAGGTAGTGTTTAAGGGCCTTCCTAAACTGGGATATGTTAGTGATTGCCCTGATGTTTGGTGGTAAGACGTTCCAAATTCTAGGGGCACAAAGTCTGAAGGCCCTATTTGCTGTTGTCGAGGTGCAACTTGTTAATTCCCTCGGCATTTTTAGCATATTCATTGCTGTAGATCTTCTTGATTTATTAGGGGCTATGGTTTGGATGAGGTCGGTTAGTGAGGAGGAGGAGAGACTATTGACCGCTTTGAAGGTCAGCAGCACTGTCTTGAAGATGATCCTGGCTTGTATAGGAAGCCAGTGTAACTGTTCCAGAATGGGCGTCATATGGTCTCTCCTGGATGCACCGCTACACTATTCATAGCAAGCTGTAGGGGGTTCATGGTGAATTGAGGGAGCCCTTGCAATATGGCATTGGCGTAATCAAAATGCAGTATAATCAGGGCCTGGTAAATTGTCCTGAAATCCTCTGGTTCAGGCAATGGGCGTAGATGTCTGAGTGAACGGATCTTGTAATAGATTGCTCTTACAGTGTTAGCTATGTGTGCTTTCATGTCAAGGTTTTGATCCAATGTAACACCCAGGTACCGTATTGTGGGTTTGGCAAGTAGATCAGCTTCTTTCATCTTCAAATATTGGGGTGGTATGAAATTTGGGTTCCTCGTGAGGAAGGGTACCTCGGTCTTCTTATGTTGAATTCGAAGGTTTTGTGACAGGAGCCATTCCGATATGGCATTGAAGCAATTGGTCAAAGGGGAGAGATCCAATTTGTCTATGGCGAATGGCATATAGAGCAGGACATCATCAGCGTATATCATGCAACTGACATTGAAAGACCGGATGATTTTACAGATGGGTTGCATGTATATGTTGAACAAATGTTGTATGTGTTGAACATATGTTGTATATGGTTCTGGTCTTATGGACCATTTTTGTCACAGTCACCGAGGCAGAAAAAGGAGATTCGAGCAGGCATTGCGATTGGACTTTTGGAGGAGTCTGCTCACCTGCTTGGCCTGGCAGTCACCCTTTCTCCCGAGGCGTGGAGCCCGAGCCCGCCTCCTAGTGGAACTGCTCCCCAGCTGCTGGCTAGTACTTCTGAAGTGTCGGAAGGTGGCGTTCAGTTAGCACTGGAGCAGGGAGTACTGGCAGAGAGGAGTGGAGTGGTTGTACCTCAATCATCTGGTATCTTTCCTGGGAGTGCAATGGTCCAACTGACTCTTTCGCAGATGTTTTGCTACGAATGTACTTGAAAAAGTTTTTATTAAGCACTTTTGCTTCCATGGCAAACTTCTTTTCAAATTCTCTGACTGCCTTATTAATGCTTTGCATTTAACTTACCAGTAATTTATGTCATTTCCCGTTTTCATCATTTGGCTCCTTTTTCCTTTTTTTTTCTGAAAGATTCTCTTAGCTATAACAGCTTCTCTGACCTCACCTTTAAGGCATACTGGCTGTCATTTGGCCTTCCTTACACCTTTCTTAAAGCAGAGAATACATCTAGTCTAGTTTCCAAGATGGTATTTTTAAGTAATGCCCTGGTCTGATGTAAACTATTAACCTTTTCAGTTGCTCCTTTTAGTTTTTCTTAACCATTTTCCTCATTTTATCAGTCTCCTTTTTTAAAGTTAGATGCTAGCGTAGTGAATCTCCTTGCTATCCTTCCTGCATTTATTAAATCAAATCTGATCATGTTATGATCACTATTGCCAAGCGGCCCCAACACCATTACCTCTCTCATCAGATCCTGTGTTCCACTAAGGACTAGATCTAAAATAGCTTCCCCACATGTTGGTTTTTTCAACCTGCTGCTCCATGAAGCAGTCATGAGAAATCGTATCTCCTTAGCATGTCCTGATGAGACACTGACCCAGTCAATACTGGGGTAACTGAAATCTCCCATCTGTGTTGTAAACTTTGCTAGCTTTCCTAATTTCTGTTAGCATTTCATCATCTGTATTTTCTATGGTCAGACATATGGTAGTACACTGCCACTGTCTTCCCCTTTTTAAATGGAATTTCTATCCATAGAGATTCCACAGTGCATTTTGTTTCCTGCAAAACCTTTATCCTGTTTGACTCAATGCCCTCTTTAACATAGAGAGCCAACTTTCCACCAATGTGATCTGCCGTATCACTAAGATTCAGTTTGCAGCCTGATATCGGTGTGTCCCATTGGTTATCCTAATTCCACCAGGTCTCTGAGATGCCAATTATATCTAACTTTTATTCAGTGCTATATATTCTAAACGCTCCCATCTTAATTTTTAGATGTCTAGAATTTGCATACATGCATTTCAAAGTTTGTTTTCTGTTCATATTAACAGTCTGGCTATTGGATGAAAGGAGTAATTTGTAATCTTTTAACTCTGTCCGATTTCTACTTAAAAGGCACTTGGGTTACCTTTTCCTTTATTGGAACCTCTCTATTGGGATGCCCTAACTTACCTGCTTTGCTAGTATCCTTCAAAGATACATCATTCTCAATTATGCGCTCTTGGGCAACCGTCAGCTTCCCCCATTATCTAAATTTGAAAACTGCTCTATCTCCTTTTAAAAGTAAATGCCAGCTGTTTGGTTGCACTCTGGTTAAGGTGGAAACCATCCTTTCGGAAAGGCCCCACTTCCTAACAAATCTAAAACTCTCTTCCTTGCATTATCGTCTCATCCACTCATTGAGACTCTACAGCTCTGCCTGACTCCTCAGTCCTTTGCACGGAATGGGAAGCATTTCTGAGAATGGAACCAGGGTATCTTTTTGGGAAAACTGCTAGGTACTTGTGACCTGGATTGGCCACTGTTGGAAAAATAGCAGACTAGGCCTGATAGACCTTGGTCTGACTCAGTATGGCATTTCTTATTTTCTTAATGCTATCTGGGAAGTTCAGGATTTCAACCTTCTAACTAAAAGTCTAAATCTGGCTTCCAGAACTTCCCCCCCACACTTTCCTATGTCATTTGGATGATAGAGAGGTAAAAGGGGGCACTAAGGGAGGTCAAAACCATTGCGGAGAGACTAAATGAATTCTTTGATTCGGTCTTTACTAAAAATGATGTTGGGAAGTTGCCTGTGGCTGAAATGGTATATAAATGTGATGTAGGGGAAGAATTGAAAGACATATCGATAAACTAGGAGGATGTATTACAAATGTTTGATAAACGAAATAGTAGCAAATCATCTAGACTGGATAGTATACATCCAAGGGTGTTGAAAGAACTGAAATATGAGATTGCAGACTTCCTATTAGTAATCTGTGAACTATAATTAAAATCTATAGTACCTGAGGATTGGAGAGTGGTCAACGTAATTCCAATTTTTAAAAAGGGTTCAAGGGGTAATCCAGGAAACTACAGACTGGTGAGCCCGATGTCAGTACCGGGCAAAATAGCAGAAACCATTATAAAGAATAAAATTACTGAACATGTAAATAGCAATGATTTAATGGGAGAAAGTAAACATGGATTTAGCCAAGATAATGGGGGAAGGCTTACTAATATGTTACATTTTTTTGAAGGTGGAAATAAACAGGTAGACAAAGGTGAGTCGGTTGATATAGCGTATCTGGATTTTCAGAAAGCCTTTGACAAGGTCCCTCGTGACAGACTCTTGGCAAAATTAAAAAGTCATGGGATTGGAGGCAGTGTAGTATTGTGGATCTGGAACTGGTTAAGAGAGAAAAAAAAAGGAGTAGGGCTAAAGGGCCAATTCTCAATGCAGAGAGGGGAATAGTGGAGTACCCCAGGGATCTGTGCTGAGTCTGCTGCTTTTTAACGTATTCATAAATGACCTGGAAATAGGAATGAGCGAGGTGATCAAATCTGTAGGTGAGACTAAATTATTCAAAGTTCTTAAAACACAAGAGGATTGTGAAAAATTGCAATGGACCTTAAAAAATTGGAAGACTGGACAGTTCAAATGGCAAATAAAATTTAACGTGGACAAGTGCAAACATACACCTATGAAAAAACAACTCAAACTATGGTTACACAATTCAAGACACCACCTTAGAAACCACCACCCCGGTGTCGTTATGGATAATATGTTGAAAACACTTAGCCCAGTGTGCAGCAGCGGCCAAGAAAGCAAATAGAATGCTAGGAATCATAAGGAAAGGAATGGAGAATAAAACCAAGGATATTATAATGCCTCTGTATCGTTCCATGGTGCGACCGCACCTTGAGTATTGTCTGCAATTCTGGTCACCATATCTTAAAAAGGATATAGCTGAATTAGAAAAGGTACAAAGAAAAGCGACAAAAATGGTAAATGGAATTTGTCAGACGGCTGCCTGGGTGAGAATCTTCACAGTCTTGGCAAGTGCATATATCTATATGATTTGCAAGGGATTGTGGGCAATGCAGTTCATTCACACCAGACACAGCTGCTGACAATAATTTAGTTGTGCTCAAGTGTTAAAGCCAATACGATATTTATTTATGGGGTTATTTCTCCCAACACAGATATGCTTGGTAGCACATAAAATAGGATACTTGCTTTCAATGTTAAACTTGGAAAAACAAAATCAGGAAAACATCTGAACTTATCAGGCAATCAAAGCAAAAGAATAAAGACCTGGTTGGTAACAAACTGGTCTTTTCTGTAGGCTTTAGCTAATATTTTCTTAGCAGTGTATCAAACAAACAAAATCCACAAAGAAGGGAAAAACTGTTCTTTTCAGGTTAACTTCTTATATCTTCCCACATAGATTCAGAAGTGATTCTCTCAGAGCTCACAAGCAATTAGGTAAGGCTCAATTGCTAGCAGTTACCCAGCTGAAACCCCTTAGCTGGCTTGCTTTCTACTGCGTGGGTCAAATCCTGCTTCAGGAGCTTTCCTGAGTAGATTAAAGAACAAGTTTGTATTTCTTTGTGATGGTTGCTGTACTTTATAACAGAAAATTACCAAAGGAGTTTAGACAGAGAGCAATCCATGTAAATACAGCCTTCATCTAAGACTTCTCCTTCCCCTTCTTCAGCAATCATGGGTTCAATATCATGGATTGGCACAGAGGAATTTCTCAATGGAGCACTTTCAGGACAATACTTGCTTCCCTGCTGTCTTTCAAGGGTATAGCTAGGGCATAGATCAGTGTTCATACCTGAGCTTCCATTGCTGTTAGAGTTCCTCTCTATATAGCCTGGCCAGTATGTAGTCCAGTTCTTATGTCCAGCCTTCCAATCCAGATCCCTGGATCTCTCTTCACATACCTTCTGGCACGGGTCTTAGGGTCCCTTCCACGTGCAGCCGTCTCCCTCACAGGTACCGTCTGGAGATTCCTAGCTCTGCAGCACCATTCCTCTGGCTTTCCCCAGTCCAATGGTGTATGCTGGCCCTTGGAATGCCTTCCAGTATACGTACTGCTCTGGACTCTTCTAGACCTCTCAAAGGCTTTTCTCCTCTTTCTTCCAAAGGGTTTCTTTCCCTCTCTGTCCGTCCGGTTTGGCTTCTGATGATCCTTCAGATGAAACTGATGATCAAGCTCAAGCTGATTCTCAGGATAATGATAATTCTCTGTAGAATAAACTCTACCTTTATTCTGCTCAGATGAGTGCTCCTCCCTAACACAGCGCAGCTGTGCTGAATCAGGCCCTGCCCTTTGAGATGAGTGCTTAGGGATTACCTCATAGCCCTCCTGATTGAACACACGTTTCCCCACTTCAGCTCCTCTAATGGCTGTTGGAAACCTGGTGCATTCTGGGACTGGTAGTCTTTTATGGGAAAATTCTGTTTTCTTATTTCTACCAGAACTGACAGGTTGCTTGTTCAGAGTCACTTCACCTTTCCTATAGCTCCTTCCTGAGCTATGATAAGCTTCCTTATCACAAATTGAAGGATACGCCTATGAGGAAAGGCTTAAAATGTTGGGGCTCCTCAATTTGGAAGAGAGACAGCTGAGGGAGGATGTGATAGAGGTCTATAAATTAATGAATGGAGTGGAATGGGTAAACGTAGATTGGTTGTTTACACAATCAAAAAGTAGAAAGACTAGATGACACACAATGAAGTTACAATGCAACCCATTTAAGACAAATAAGATAATTTTTTTTTTTTACTCAACGCATAATCAAACTCTAGAAATTTGTTACCGGAGGATGTAACAAAAGCTGTTAGAGTAGCTGAGTTTAAAAAAGGTTTAGACAAGTTTCAAGAGGAAAGGTCCATAAACCATTATTAAAGAGGATCTGGGAAATCCACTGCTTCCCCCAGGACAAGCACTGTGGAATCTGTGTGCTTCTTTGAACCTGCCAAATACTTGTGATCTGGATTGGCTACTGTTGGAAACAGGATACTTGGCTTGATGGACCTTGGTCTAACCCAGTAAGGCATTTCTTATGTTATGTTCTTATTGGTACAAACATGTACAAAGATAGCAGGCTCCTCCCCAACATCGTCTAAAACCTTATATCTAGGTCTGCTACCTTCACACCAGTCAGGTAAGTAACCAGGTGATCCTAATGTCCACCAGCTATCTACATGCCTCATTGAATCTCCAACTATTGCGGCCATCCTAACCCTTCCCCTCATGGGCACATGGCCCTGGAGACACATACTCCATGCAAGAGGATATTACATCACTTGGAGGACAGGTCGTAGCAACAGGATCACTTCCTGTCATGCTAAGGTGATGTTCTCCTTTCACGTGACCTCTCTCCTCCATGGTAGCAGAGACGCTGCCAGACTGGAGGTGGAACTTCTCTACTATCTCTCTGTAGGTTTCATCTATACACCTCTGTCTGCCTCAGCTCCTCCAAGTCTGCTACTCTAGCCTCAGGAGATTGGACTCGTTCCCTGAGAGTAAAAAGCTCTTTGTATATAATGCACAGATATGACTTTTCATAAAATGGGAGAAAAGCATACATTTAACATTCAGTGCAAGGACTGGATAGCCCCCATCTCATTGCTGGACGGCTGTCTGCTTATTAGATTTAAATAATTATTTTAGCTTTTTGAAGTTAAAGTTATTCAGTTGTTTAAAGGGGAATAGGGATACTTGAACCAATACAATTATACCTAATAAGCATAAGAGAAGGGTTAGGACAGCCATTTTAGTTGGTGATGCAATTACTAAGTATGTGGATAGCTGGGTGGCTGGTGGACGTGAGGATTGCTTGGTAACAAGCCTGTCTGGTGCAAAGGTAGCAAACCTCAAGCGCCTCCTAGACAAGGTCTTAAATAGTGCTGTGGAGGAGTCTGCTGTCTTGGTACATGTTGATACAAATAAGATAGGAAAGTATGGTAGGGAGGTTCTGGAGGCTAAATTTAGGCTTTTGGATAGGAAGTTCAAATCCAGGCAGAGATCCGGAGTCTCAATGCGTGGATGAGACAATGGTGCAAGCATGAGGGTTCTGGATTTGTAAGGAATAGGGAAACATTCTGGGGAAAAGAGGGGCTTTTCCAAAGGAATGGGCTCCACCTTAATCAGGATGGAACCAGGCTGCTGACATTAACCTTTAAAAAGGAGATAGGGGAAAGCCAAAAGTCACCCATGAACGCATGGTTTGGAAGGATGTATCCTTGAAGGATACTAGCAAAAGACTGAAGTTAGGGCATATCAACAGAGATTCCACTAAAGACAAAAATAACCCAAATGCCCTTAAGTACACAGCAGACAGAACTTAGATTCCAAATTATACCTGCCTACTGGTAACCAGATTAATATGAATAAAATACAGCCTCTAACATGCTTGTATGCAAATGCTAGAAGCCTAAACAATAAGATGGGAGAGTTAGAATATATAGCACTAAATGAGAGGTTTGATACGATTGGTATCTCAGACATGGTGGAAGGAGGACAACTAGTGGGACACTGATACCTGGGTACAAATTATATCGCAATGATAGAGTAGATCAAATTGGTGGAGGGGTTGCGTTCTATGTTAGAGAGGGTATTGAGTCACAAAGGATTAAAGTTTTGCAGGAAACAAAAAATACACTTTAGAATCTCTATGGATTGACATTCCATGTAAAACTGGGGAAGGCGATGGCAGTGGGGATATCCTATTGACCACCTGGCCAGAGTGAACAGATGGATGATGAAATGCTCAAAGAAATCAGGGAAGCTAACAATATTTACAACACAGTAATAAGAATGGGTGATTTCAATTACCCCGGTATTGACTGGGTCAGTGTCATGGCAGGACTTGCTAGGCAGATAAAGTTTCTAGATGAAATAAATGACTACTTCTTGGAGCAGCTGGTTCATGAACCGACAAGAGGGGAAGCCATCTTGGACCTAGACTTTAGTGGAACATAAGATCTGGTGCTAGACATAAGGGTGTTGGGGCCTCTTGGCAATAGCGATCATAGCATGATCACATTTGATTTAATAAATGGAGGAAGGACAGCAAGGTAATCCACAGTCTCCCTTTTGAAAATTAAAAAGTAGTACTATGTATAATAAAATGAGGAAAATAGTTAAGAAAAAACTAAAAGGAGCAGCTGCAAAGGTCAAAGATTCACATCAAGCATGGGTGTTTAAAAATACTAATCTTGGAAGCCCAGGGCAGCTGTATTCCACGCTTTAAGAAAAGTGGAAGGAAGTCCAAAAAACTATCAGCATCGTTTAAAGGTGAGGTCAGAGAGACTATTGTAGCCAAAAAGCATCATTCAGGAAATGGAAAAAAGAGCCAAATTATGAAAACTGGAAACAGCATAAATACTGGCAAGTTAGATGCAAAGCATTGATAAGGAAGGCGGAGAGAGAATTTGAAAAAAAAAAAAGCTTGCTGTGGAAGCACAAAACACATCATAAAAACCTTTTTCAAGTACATTCCTAGCAAAAGACTTGTGAGAGTCAGTTGGACCATTGGATGATAGAGGGGTAAAGGAAGCACTAAGAGGGGACAAGGCCATAGCGGAGAGACTGAATGAATTCTTTGCTTTACTGAAGACGATATAGGGAAGTTATCCTTGACTGAAATGGTATTTAAAGCTAATGCAGCAGAAGAATTTAAAGAAATAATTGATAAACTGGGAAGATGTATTACAACTATTTGATAAACTGAAGAGTAGCATATTACCTGGACTGGATGGTATACATCCAAGGGTGTTGAAAGAACTGAAATATGAGATTGCAGACCTATTATTACTAATCTGTGAACTATCATTAAAATCATCAGTAATACATGAAGATTGGGGGATGGCCAATGTAATGCCAAGTTTTAAAAACGCTTCCAGGGGTGATCCGGGAAACTACAGAACACTGAACTACAGACCGGCGGTGAGCTGATGTCGGCAGAAACCATTATAAAGAACAAAATTTCTGTACATGTAGATAGTCATGGTTTCCAGGGAAGGTCTTGTCTTACTAATCTATTATTTTTTTTTGAAGGTGTAAATAAACAGGTAGACAAAGGTGGATCAGTCGATGTAGTATATCTGGATTTTCAGAAAGCCTTTGACAAGGTCCCTCATGAGAGACCCTTGGAAAAATTAGTCATGGGATAGGAGGTAGTGTACTATTGTGGATCAGGAATTGGTTAAGACAGAAAGTAAAGCCTGATTTGGACTTCCCCAAAATGACCACACAGGTTCAGAAGGCCCTGTTGCCAAAGAGAGGCCTGATCTTTTTCTCTTTTCTTCAATATACTTAATAAAGCAGAGAAGAACCAAATAGAGCCCGATGTTATTCAATTGGCAAAAAAATAAACAGAGAAAAAAAAATACATGCATGCAGATAAGGGACGCAAAGAGGGAAGGGGGAACTAGGCCCATGGTCTTTCTGCACTTCCAAGCACTAATAACCTGTGGGAAAGGTGCTGGACATAGGGCAGCTGCCAGATCAAAGAAACAAGAGCAGACCCACACTTTGAGCAACACTGAACTTTAGAGGACTCCATAACATTGATCAAAGCACCATAGTGTGGGCCAGTAGAGTCAGGCCTATCTGCACTGCCACACCAATCCACACACCTTGCCGTCTCCTGGAGGCAGACAATCACTGACTTCTCTCAGTGCTGGTAGTCTTGAAGGACTAGCAAGAGGAGTTACTACTGCTAGGAAGGAATCTTCACTTGTAAGTACTTACCCTGCTGGGAAATTCTCTAAATCCTGGGTAAAAGGGAATTCTTTAGATTAAAGCTGATAAAATCTGCAGCCCTCATAGTGGTTTTCAGCAACATTCAGGATGACTTCCTGTGTTGTAATATGGTAAATCCCAGGGAATGGGAATTAAGCCTCATGCATTCAGCCTTATAATGCGAAGGTAGGGCCTTCTGGTGTTTGATCTGATGATCAGGTGGGATAATGCCAAGGTGAGCAAATTCCTCAACCACCACAGGGACCCTGCTCCCTCTGTGGCCCTTGATGAACATCTCCTACACAGGATTCATACTCATAAGGCTTTGCGATTCTGATACCCCTGGAATGGTTGCGCAGACAGTGGTATGCGGCCCCAAAGGGGCTATTAGCGGGATCCCTACTCCTGCTACCATACGAAGAGGACCTTCTTTGTCAAGGGCTCCCAATTATGGAGGACCCCACTCCCTTTTTGCTTACGGTCTGGCCTCTCAAAGGTGTAATCTATCCAAGACAGGCTACCCTGGAGCAGTAATAAATACCCATAGGGCCTTGATCACCTTAGCTTATGTGAGTACTGGGAGGAGCTTTGAGAGGTGGTGTTCCTCTCCAGGCCCCGATGGCTGGGAAAGCAGATAAAGGTGCTGTTTTTTTCCTTCTTAAAGGCAGGCTTTTGAAAAAGGTTGTCCCTAAACTCTTAAGATTCAAGTAGTGGCCCTGGCATGCTACCAGGGATGTATTCATGACTTGTCCTTTGTTGTACACTCTGCTGTTTCTCGCTTCCTCAGGGGAGGTTAAGTAGATTTGTCTTTCCATGCATCCACTAGTTCCCTCCCAGTGGAGCCTTTCATTGGTGTTGAAAGTGATGAAAGGCTCCCCCCTTTGAGCCCATCCGTAAGGCTTCTCTCAAAAATCTGACCCTTAAGGTGGTGTTTCTGATGGCTATTGCTTCCCCCAGATGGGTCTTTGAGCTGCAGGCCAGTCCTGCCACAAATCCTCTTCTGGTCATTTTGATGGCTCCAGTAATTTTGCAAACAGTGCCATCCTTACTTTCAAAGGTGCCCTCTCTTTTCACCTCGAACAGGCGGTCATCCTGCCTTCTTTTTCTGATGAGGACAGCATAGTTACTCACCTGTAACAGGTGATCTCCGGGAACAGCAGGAATTTAGTCCTCACATATGGGTACGTCGGTACCGACGGAGCCTGGGCGGGAACGCTCCCCAGCGTCCAATTAGAAAGCTTTTGGGAGCATTCCACAGCGCCTGCGTGCTGCCTTCCCGCCTTTCCCAACTGCCTCTCTCCAGTTGAGTTTTAAAGCTGAGACAAAGAGAGAGAGAGAGGGAAAGGGAAAAAGATAGAGAGATACAAGGGGAGGTGGTGGGTTGTGAGGACTAAATTCCTGCTGTTCCTGGAGATCACCTGTTACAGGTGAGTAACTATGCTATCTCCAGGAACAAGCAGGAATGTAGTCTTCACATATGGGGACTCCCTAGCTTTAGGTGCCAGGGAGAGACCCCAGAAGTTGTGTGCCCCTGGACAGGGCTCCACTTCCCCCCATGGATCTCTGGTATCCTACCAGGGATGGTGGGTAGGCATTGATTAGGTATGGAACAGGTGTTGGAGAACAGCCTGACCAAACAAGGCATCCCAGTGGGAGTCCTTGTCCAAGCAGTAATGGGCTGTGAAGGTATGAACCGAGGCCCAGGTGGCTGCTCGACAGATGTCGTCGATAGACACAGAGTGCAAATGAGCCATTGAGGCTGCCATGGCTCTCACATTGTGAGCTGTGACATGGCCTTCCAGAGAAAGTTCTTACTGATAGGTGAAAGAGATACACTGAGCAATCCAGTTGGACAGTGTTCTCTTGGAGACTGGAAGTCCCAAATGAGAAGGATCAAAAGCAACAAAGAGTTGAGAGGATTTTCTATGTTGCTATGTTCTTTGTAAGTAAAAGGCTAAAGCTCTTTTACAGTCCAAGGTATGAAGATTCCTCTCTGCATTTGATGCATGAGGCCTTGGAAAAAACACAGGTAGGTAGACCGCTTGGTTCAGATGAAAAGGCGAGACCACCTTTGGCATAAAGTGTGGATGAGTCCTAAGGACTACCTTGTCATGATGGAACCTTGTATAAGGTGGATCAGCTACTAGCGCTTGCAACTCACTAATGCGACGTGCTGATGTGATTCCAATGAGAAAGATAACCTTCCAAGAAAGAAATTTCAAGGAGGTAGTAGCTAAAGGTTCAAAAGGTGGCTTCATGAGCTGCCCAAGAACCAGGTTTAAGTCCCATGCCACCGGTGGTGGCCTAATGGGAGGCTTAGTTAGAAGAAGGCCTCTCATGAATCTTGCTATAAAAGAGGATGAGAGGAAATAGGCTGTCCATTTAGAGGCTTAAAGGAAGCTGCAATAGCACTCAAATGGACTCTTACTGAGTTAGTCTTAAGTCCTGCATTGGATAAATGAAGGAGATACTCCAGCAATGATTCCAGAGGTATCGCAAGGGGGTTAAGACCCTTTTGCGAACACCATATGGTAAACCTTTTCCACTTAAAAGCATGAAAGCGTCTTGTGGAAGGTTTTCTGGAAGCAAAAAAAATATCTTTTACTTGCTGAGGGAGATTAAGATCATGGAGATCTAGGCCTTCAGCAACCAAGCCCTGAGATGCAGAGACTGGGGGTTGGGATGCCATAACATTCCATCCTCCTGAGATAGAAGATCTGGAGCAGACCCTAACTCCAGGGAGGGAGCTTGAAAGAGATGTAGAAGCAAAGGGTACCACACTTGCCTTGGCCAATGTGGAGTTATGAGAATCATATGGCCTCTGTCTCTCTGAAGCTTGAACAGGGTTTTGGGAATTAGGGGAATGGGTTGAAAAGCATACAGGAAGTCTCGACCCCAGTAAAGGAGAAAAGCATCCCTGGCCTGAGCTTCCTGAGCCGGAATTCTGGAACAGATCCAGGGAAGTTTGGCATTCCACGGACTTGCAAAGAGGTCTATGTCCGGGGTTCCCCAAATTTGAAAAATCTTGGCCACCTGGTCTGCATGCAGAGACCACTCGTGTGGAAGCAGAACTCGACTGAGTCTGTCTGCCCAAGAGTTTTGTATGCCTGGAAGATACACTGCCAGGAGATGAATCTGATGCTCTCTGGCGAGGGCCCATAGTCGCAAAGCTTCGTTGCAAAGCGACAGAGAGCCTGTTCCCCCCTGCTTGTTCACACAGAACATGGCTACTTGATTGTCCGTATGAATGAGGACTGTCTTGTAGCTGAGCAGGGTGTGGAACACATGAAGAGCAAGGAAGATTGCTCTGAGCTCTAATAGATTGATATGTAGATGAGTCTCCTGTGGAGACCAGGTGCCTTGGGTGGAGAGGTCCTGAAGATGAGCTCCCCAACCCATTGGAGAAGCATCTGTTGTGAGAGCTGCTTGGGGTAAGGGTTGCTGAAAAGGGGACCCCAGCAACAGATTTTGAGTGGAACTCCACCACTTGAGGGACAAAATAAGGCGACTTGTGTTTACTATTTTGTCTGACAGGCACCCTGATGCCTGAGTCCATTGGGTGGATAAAGTCCACTGGGCTGCTCTCATATGGAGGCGAGCATAAGGAACTGCATGCATGGTGGATGCCATGTGGCCTAGTAGTTGTAGCATTTCTCGGGCAGTGAGAAGAGGTTTTAGCACTGCTTGAGAAGCTAACTGCACCATGCGAAGGCAATGGGCCTGGGGGAGATAGGTCCTTGCCTTTCTGGTATCCAGCAAAGCTCCTATGAACTCTAAAGACTGAGTGGGAGTTAGACTGGATTTTGGGATGTTTATTACCAGACCCAAATACTGAAGAATACGCATTGTGCAGGATAGAGAAGTTCTGGCCTCTGACTCTGTTGGGGCTCGAATGAGCCAGTCGTCTAAGTAGGGGAAGACGAATATCCCTAGAGTGCGGAGAAATGCTGCTACTACAGCCATGCATTTCGTGAACACCCATGGAGCTGAGGCCAGGCCAAAAGGAAGCACCCTGTATTGGTAGTGCTTTCCTTGAAAAAGGAACCGAAGGAACCTTCTGTGAGTTGGATGGATGAGAACATGGGTGTACGCATCCTTGAGATCTAGAGAACAAAGCCAATCCTGACTTTGCAGGTATGGCAGCAGAGTTCTGAGAGAAATCATCTTGAATTTCTCCTTGACAAGGAATTTGTTCAATTCTCTGAGGTCCAAGATAGGTCTGTATCCCCCTGTTTTCTTTGGAATAAGGAAATAGGGGGAGTAAAATCCCGTACCCTGCTGATGGATGGGTACTCCTTCTATTGCCCCTTGGGCAAGAAGGATAGTGACCTCCTGAAATAACAGGTTGATAAGAGAGGTCGGAGAATTGAACTGCCTTATCATTGTGGAAGGGGGCATGCTTGAAAAATGAAGCTTGTACCCCTCCTTTATGATGGAGAGTGTCCAATGCTCTGCTGTTATCTGGGGGCAAAGTGACATAACCTTCCTGGAATGGTGGAAGGCTCTGGTCCCACAAGAGCCAGGAAGGCTAAGTTCTCTAGCTGAAAGTCAAAGGCCTTGTGGAGGCTGAGACTGCTAGGACGGCTGAGGCTTAGCAGTGTTTGCTTTCTTCTGTTTGGGTGGTTGCCGACCTTTCCTGACAAGTTGACCAGCAGAACGTCCCTGCTGGGCATAAGCAGGATAATAACTTTTCTTTTTAGAAAAGAAAGGCTTCTTGAAAGATTTCTTTCTAGAAGGATCAGCCGTGGACTTGGATAATCTATCCAAGGTGGAGTTGTCAGCATCCAACTCATTGGCCTTTTCTTGCCAATCTCTACCAAACAGGTTCTCACCAGTACAAGGGATATTTCCCAATTTGTCTTCTACCCAGAGCTCCAGATCAGATGCCTGGAGCCAAGCAATTCTACGTGCACCTATGGCAATGGCAGAAGTTCTGCTTATGCACTCAAAGCAGTCAAAAGCTGCACGGTTAACAAATTTAGATACATCTTGGGCATGTTTGACCAAGTTGAGAAAATCCTGTCTTCTATCTTCAGGAAGAATAGGACTCAAAGCCTCTAAATCACCTGTAACCTCCTTCAGGAACATTCCCATGTATAAACTATAGGAACTGATCCTGGCAGAAAGCATGGAAGCTTGGAAGACTCAACGCCCAAAAGCATCCAGGGTTCTGCATTCACGTCCTGGAGGATTAGAGGCATGTCTCTTTGCACTCTTAATCCTTCTCATAGCTGACTCCACTACAATAGAGTGGTGAGGAAGCGGAGCTTTTTGGAAACCAGGACAAGGAGGAACACGATACAGAGTATTCAGTCTGCAAGAATGAGGAGAGGTAGTAAGAGGTGTCTCCCACATTCTTAACATGAGATCATGCAAAATCTCATGAATGGGCAAGGTAGCTGCCTCCTTAGGAGTTTTGGGATATTGTAAAATTTCCAACTCCTTAGCTCTGGGCACTGTTTCAGGGGCCACAGTAATGGACAGACCCCGAGCCACCTCCCTGATAAAATCCTGGAAGGAAATATCCTCTGGAGGAGACATCCTGCGCTTAGGGGAGGAGGGCCCCTCTGGGAGAAGCATTCCTGCATCGACAGAACTGTCAGAATCCTCAGATTCTTCCGAGGACTCGAAGTACCGTCTGTCCGGATGCTCTTGAAGAGCCCGATACCCGTACCGACCGAAGTCGGTAATGGAAGTCATCGGTACCGGGGTATCGGTACCGGGAGGCATCGGATGACTGGGTACCGGCAATGCAGACACCGATGTCGATGCTAATGGTACCGGTATCGATGCCGGAACGGACTGGATTGTCTGTCGCGGTTCCGAGGGCGTCGATGCCGCAAGGAGAGCCGCCAGACTGCGCTCAATAGCCAGGACTCTCTGGTCTATCGACGCTGCCGATGCCTGGGTGTCAGTACCGGAGAAGACCGCCGGTACCCCAGAGCATGGCACAAGTAGTTCTGCCGAGGTCGAGGCCTCGAGAAGATCCTGGAGCCCCGATAATGCTTTGGAAGCCAAAGCCTCCTGGCGGGGCATTTTTGCCGATGCAGAATCCTCAAGGGCAACGCCAGAGGCATCTCGATGCTTAGAAGGAGATCTACCCTTTGAGGACCGGCTAGACTTATGTTTAGTTACCTGAGATCCACGGGAGGAAGACGAAGCCCTGGACGACGTCGATGCCACCGAAGCTGCATCAGAGGGAAACAGGGTACTGAGCTTGGCAGCTCGGTTCTGTCGACCTCTTGGACATCATGGCACAGGCCATACATTCCGAGATGGAATGGTCAGGACCTAAACATTTCAGACACTACTCATGAGTGTTGGTGACGAAGATGGTACCGCCACACTTGGTGCACTTTTTAAACCCAGAGGAGGGTTTCTCCATCGTGGGAAAAATCTTGGGCCTAAGGCCAAAAAGGCTCGTGCACCTGGAAAAAAAACCGGGAAAAGTACTGAAAAGGTTTTTTTGTTTTTTTTTTTAAAAAGAAAAGAAAGAAAGAAGAAAAAAAATACGGTGGTACCGGTACGGCGTCGAGGAAGGCAGAGGCGACCACAAAAAGAAGAACAATTTTCTGCGGTGACAGGAACACGACCTGCTGGCTCCGCGGAAAACGAAGAACTGGAGAGAGGCAGTTGGGAAAGGCAGGAAGGCAGCACGCAGGCGCTGTGGGATGCTCCCAAAAGCTTTCTAATTGGATGCTGGGGAGCGTTCCTGCGCAGGCTCCGTTGATACCGACGTACCCATATGTGATGACTACATTCCTGCTTGTTCCTGGAGATCTTCAGATCCTTCTCTGCATCTGCTCGACATGAGGATGGCATTTCTCAAATATCTAGAAGTGACCAACTTTTTTCCTCCATCGGACAATCTTTTTGTTCTCTTCAGTAGTCCAAGGAGAGGACAGGTTGCGGCCAAGTCCTTGATTTCCTGCTGGATGGAGGGAGTTAGGGCTCACTCTATTAGGTCATGGGCCTCATCCTGGGCTGAGCCTGCCCTTGGTGTCTTTAGAGGATGTTTGTAAAGCAGTTACCTGGTCCTCTCCAAGTACATCTGTAAAGTGCTACAGATTGCATATGGGAGCAAATACTGATGGTGCTTTTGGCAAGGCTGTCTGTGGGTCAGGTACGTTCCACTCATCTGGACTGGTTGTTTTTGTAGCAGGATGATAAGGAAGAAAAATTGTACATACCAGCTAATTTTCTTTCCTTGAATTCTGCTAGACCAGTACAGGACCCAACCTGGAATACTTTCCTACAGTTTGGGAACCCCTCCTGTCTTTACACTTCATTGTTTTTGCAGTGCCTGAAGATGCAACTGTGGTAAGAGTCAAATACCTGCTCCAACTGTTTGTTCTTCTTGACTATTATTTTTACTAATAGTTGTTGAGTTTTATCTCAGAGTTTTTCAGTCTTGCTTGCTGCTTGGGAATTGTGTTTCTAGCTTCTCTCAGTGCTGCACTAGTGGTTATACCTTCTGATGTCATCATTGAAAGATGCTCAAGTCTGCCTCCATCTACTGGCATAAGAGCCATTCATCTGGGCTGATCTAGCACAGGGATGGTGAACTAGAATCTTGGATTACCATAATCCAGCCTGGTTTTCAGGATGTCCCTAGTGAATATTCATGAGATATATTTGCATACAATGGGAGGCAGTGGATGCAAATATATCTCAAATATTCATTACCAACCCCCAAAAAAAGCTACCAACACCTATTAGCCTGGAGAAGAAATCTAACTGACCACCACCTCCCATACACAGGTCTGTGAGTGTGGGGTGGTGTTTAGTTAGATGAATATTCATTAGAGACATCCTGAAAATCAAATTGGATTGTGGCACTGCAGGACTGGAGTTCGCCATCCCTGATCTAGCAGAATTCAAGAAAAGAAAATGATTTGGTATATGTTTCCTTATAAATTCCCAGGGACTAAGTTCCCTAGCTGTGCCTGATTGGTTTCTGAAGAGTTGTAGCCTGTTGGATCCCAACTGATGACTCAAAGGAACTAAGCAAAGCCAGTGAAACTGGAGGATGTATTAGAGCAACTAGATGGGCTAAATAGTAGCAAATCACCACAACCTGATAGAATTCACCCCAGTGTGAATCTGCCACTGCATCTGTGGGCTGAAGAATAGTCAATGCAATTTTTTAAAGGGATCCAGGGTCAATCAAGGAAACTACAGACCAGCTAAGATTGACAAAGGTACCAGGTAAAATGGTTGAAGCTATAGTTAAGAACATTACTATGCATATAAATAGATATGTCGAAATGGGAAAGAGCAAATATGATTTTAGTATGGAGCACAAGCTTTAAATTTTCTTGGAATCTAGGAGACAGCCTAAATATTTAGGAGCTGGCCAATGAGACCTAAGTATGATTGTGAACCCTCCCCCCCCCCCAAAAAAAGGTGTTCTTTTTCAGGTATTAGGGACTGATTTACTAATACTGTCCAGAGGCAGGTTAAGGACCTGATTTATAAAGGGAAAAGTAATAAAAGGAGGCAGTGGCTCCATTTCTCTTTCCCCTCTTACCACTCTCAATGACCATTATAGCTGCAAATCAGGCAACTTCCTTTTTTGCTTCACATACCAGCATGGTCGAATGATATGTGAAGCAAAAGAAGTCTTTTATGTCTTTGCACCTTGCTTTCATTTAGTCTCTTTGCTATGACCCCTCTCCAGCCTTCTCCCATCTCTCTCATAACACCCCCTCCTAAGGCTTCACCCCAGTCTCTCTAATCCCCCCAAAGCTTCACCCAGTCTCTCCCTCTCATACATCTAACTCCCCTAGGCTTAACCCAGTCTCTCTCTCTCTCATAATCTCACCCGGCTTCATCCAGTCTCTCTCTCCTCTTCATAATCCTCCCCAGCTTCATCCAGTCTCTCTCTCTCTCATAAGCCCTCTCTCCCCCCATCTTCACTGGCACCCGGATCCAGCATCGGGGAGAAAGCGGGAGCTGCAAGCCCCTCCCGCTGCCCCACCAAGGCCAATCGGGACACCAGCGCCGCTGAAATAAAAGGAGCACGCTACCAGGCATGCTTGCACCTGAGGGCCTCGCCAGAGGGCCCTTAGGCATGGACCGAGCCCAGAGACAACAGCGAAAGTCCTCACAACAAAATCTCGTTGCAGCCGAATCCTATTGCAACTCAACACCACCACCGGCTCACACAGACAAGAGGACATTAATTCAGAACAAACAACAAGAGGACAAACTAAAAAAAAAAAGAGATCAGTTGATCCAAAGAACAGTTAGATCTCCACACTTGCATTTCGCTTCTCTAACAGTTATTTCAGTAAGTAATGTACTCGTCCATGTATTTAGCACATCTATGTTTAACAGGAGTGGAGGAGTGGCCTAGTGGTTGGGGCAAGGTACTTCAGGCCGGAAGGTCGGGGGTTCAAATCCCACTAGAGGACAGCAACCTTGGGCCGGAAGGACTAGGGTTTCTAGTCCCACAGGTGCTCCTTGTGGTCTTGGGCAAGCCACTTAACCCTCCATAGCCCATGTTCCCTGTAAAATAGTTATCTCCAAGTTATAATGCCTTGTTCAATGTAATTTCAGTTTGTTCAATGTAAACCGCACTGATGCAGAATAGCGCGGTATATAAGAGAATGTAAATAAATAAAATTAATACATTTGTAGATCTTAGACCATAGAATCACAATAAGTACATCTATGTCAGACCTCTGCATAGACTGATCTGTCCTGTTTATGTCATAGCCAAATAGCTAGCTGTCTCAATATATATTCATCCTGCTCTTGCCATAATCGCATAGCTAGCTTATCTCAATATAAACTCGTCATGTTCTTGTCATAACTGTATAGGTAACTTTTCAACATTTTATTTTGTAACTCTATGATCGAGAAAGCAATCTTAATCTAAAAGCAAGATAAAAAAGCAATCTCTGATCACCTCTCACTGAGTATCCAAACACCAGAAAGATCAACACTTATCCCCCATGCAAATTCTCGCTACAGTACTAACTCATCAAAACGACAATGGCAAACAAACCCTAGCTAATATACCTCATTTGCATCACTCTCTGCATCTTAACTCAAAACCATGCTCTCTTTCACTCACAACACTTCATACCCATAATATATAACTCTACCCGACATACCACCACCAACAGAGATTACGGAACTGCATATGGATATAAACACAAGCCAAACAGACTAATCAAAATCCAAACACCTTACTTCCACATATATGCAGAGTAAACCAGAAGATTCTAACATGCTACCTCACGAACACTCACTTTGTGAGAAACAAATATACCTATAATCCCCGACTTAATAACAGATAACAACCCTGACTTTGTCTGCATTACTGAAACATGGCTTTCAGAATCAGACATGGTACTAGTTAACCAACTTCAAACTCCAGGATATAACATATATCACTCCCCCAGAACAACTGAGGAGGAGGAGGCGTCATCATCATAAAGGAAGAACTGAATGCATCCCTCCTCACTTCAAAACAGTGTTGAAGATATTAGTTTCAATGGAGAGGATGTCTATAATTTATCCTTCTGCCTAATATAAAGACCCCCGAATACAAACCCTGACAATCTTGATATCATAACTGAGACTATATGCTCTACATCAAGACCACTAATCCTATTAGGTAACTTTAATCTAGCTTCCCTCCACAACCATGCTACAACATTCCTAAATTCCATGTCTGACATGGACTTCCATCAAATCAACATCCCTACACACAGTAAAAGGAAACCCTAGACAGTGTTCATTCCCAGCAAAATTTACAACTCCCTCCAGCCTACCTCTCCACAAACACAACCGGTCCCTTGGTCCAACCACTATATAACAAAATTTCAACTCCCATCCTGTTATCTCCATCCAACCAGCAACATAAGATATGCCATACTGGGTCAAACCAAGGTCCATCAAGCCCAGTATCCTGTTTCCAACAATGGCCAATCTAGGTCACAAGTACCCAGCAGTATCCCCAAAAGACACAGGTTACACAATGCTTGTATTGGGGCAAGCAGTGGATATTCTGGACATACTTTAATAATGGTTCATGGGCCTTTCCTCCAGGAACTTGTCCAAGCCTTTTTTTAAACCTGGCTACACTAACAGCTTTTACTACATCCTCCGGTAGAAAATTCCAGAGTTTGATTACACATTGAGTGAGAAAATATTTTCTCTTATTAGTCTTAAATAGGTTACCCTGTAGATTCATTGCATGCCCCCTAGTCTTTCTATATTTTGATGGCATAACCAATCGATCTACATTTACCTGTTGCACTCTATTCATTAATTTATAGAATTCTATCATATCTCCCCCTCAGACGTCTCTTTTCCAGGTTGAAGAGCCCTAACCTTTGCAGACTCTCTTCATAGGGGTATCCTTCCATCCCCTTTACCATTTTGGTGGCTCTTCTCTGTACCTTTTCTAATACGCTATATCCTTTTTAAGATACGGCAACCAGAATTGCACACAATATTTGAAAAGGATAGTTTCTTAAGCCAAACTCTCCAGCATCTGGACCCAGACCTAACAAACAGAAGAAGCTTTACCAACTGGAATGACGCCATATCTAACTAACGCTGCCACCATCAAAACACCACACCCAATTAACAGCAAAAAAATAAGCAGCAGCATGGTACACCCAGGACCTAAAAAGATTAAAAATAAAAACAACTCTGCGCAAAATTGAGCATAAATGGAGGTATACAAAATCCAATGACCTCTGATCCATATACATGAACACACTACAACTCTACAAAGACACCATCAATAACGAGAGGAAAAAAAAAAAAAGTACCATTCCAATATACTCTCAAAATTGCTCAACCGCCCTAGAGAACTGTTTGAAATTGTAAAGTCTCTCACTCATAACACCAAAAATGATGACCAAAAAAACCCTCCCATTGATCCCCAAATTCTAGCCAACTACTATAAGGAAAAACTAAAACATCAAATGGTAGACCCAACTCTCACACCCGAACCAAACACCACACTAAATTATACCTGGTCAACTTTCTCTCAGATGAAGGAGGATACATTCAACAGCATTATAACCAAAACAAACAACTACATCCAGTCTCGATCCATGCCTGGTCAGCTACAGAGTTCTCCCCATACTTGCTTCCAATCATTAACTCCTCCCTGAAACAAGGTCATATGCCTCTTTCCCTGAAACATGCCGTAATCTGTCCCATCCTAAAAAATACCTCTTTGGACAAAAACAACCCCACAGCATACAGACCAATCTCAAGCCTTCCCTTCATGGCCAAAGTAATTGAAAAAAATACTCCAAATTCAACTCCAGGACCACATTGATGCTCATGCACCCTTAGATGCACACCATTATGGTTTCCAACCACATCATGGCATTGAGACTCTGTTAACTGCGCTACTTGACAAACTGATATGTGGCATAGACAACACCAAACAAGCATTCATTCTCATATTTTAGACATCACCGCAGCATTTGACAGCATCAACCACACCTTAATGCTCACCAGACTACAGCAGATAGGAGTGAAAGGCACAGTACTCCAATGGTTCCAATAATGCCTATTAGACAGAACCCAACAGGTTGAAACTGGACATCATACATCTAAATCATATAAACAAGAACAAGGACTACACCAAGGATCTACCCTTTCTGCCCTCCTTTTTAACATTTACTCCAGCACATATGCACCATCTTCAAAAACTTCAATGTAGGTTATCACATATATGTGGACAATATGTTATATCTCCCGTTTAACATCTCCATCCCTATCCCGCACTAACAGAATGCCTCAAAGAACCAGCAAAGTAGCTCACTTTTCATAATCTATTGATTAACTTCAGCAAACGTGAAGCACTTTACGTTACCAGAAATCAGAGTTCCACCCCCCTCCATATATCACAATTAATGATACTGATATAGTTGTAAAGAATGAGGTAAAATACCTAGGGGTCACCCTAGACCAGACACTCAGCATATCCACCCACAAAACTCACAACCAAAAATATCTACTCTAACTCAAAAATGTTAAAACAGCTGCGACCACTTCTCCCCAACCATGACTTCAGATCAGTCCTCCGAGCATTAATCACACCCCACATCGACTTTTGTAACAGCTCTCTACAAGGTTTATCTAAACAGATCCTAAAACAGCTCCAAATGGCACAACATGCTGCAGCACGAATCGCTTGGAATGCAAACATATCGGAACACATCACTCCAGTATTGTACAAGTTCTACTGGTTCCCAGTCCAAAGTTGAATATACTACAAAACACTGATGACCACATTCAAGCTAGACAGCTAGAATGACCACATTCAAGTTAGATTGCTAATTAGGGAGGGGAGGTGGGAAGGGGCAAACAAGCCCAGATATGATTAATACAAAGATGCAATCAAAATAAACTAACGATTCCCACAGACTACCGAAAATCCATCAAAGCCATAAATAATAGAGTATTCTCACACATTGCACCCACTCTCTGGAACACCCTACCAGATGAGCTAAGAGAAACCACCGATCTTACTACATTCCACAAAAAAAATAAACCCACCTCTTCAAGCAACATTTTGGTGATCCATTGGAACCTCACAATACAGCCCCCACCTAGGTCATCACATAAAAGACAATCCCTCAATCCAGAACACTCCTCTCCACACAGTCAAAGAAAACACAGAAACTAGCAAATTTTATGAAATCTCCTTCAGACCAAAACTTTATCTAAGGGCACTGTTTTCTGTACATAATTATCAAGTATTCTAGCTTGAGCTTAAGATACAACAGTTTAAATTATGTACAATAAACATTGAACATATGTATCTGACCCTGTTTTGTGTCAACCACTTTTGATCTTGTGGAAAAAGCAGTATATCAATGTTAATAAATAAATAAAGTAAGCCCTCCCCAACACTTCATCCAGTCTCTCTCTCATAATTCCTCCCCATAGCTTCATTCCATCTCTCTTTCTCTCATAATCCCCCCAAAGCTTCACCCAGTCTAACTCTCATACCACCCCCCAAGGCTTCATCCAGGCTCACTCTCTCAAAAAATCCCCCTCCTCATGGCTTCATCGTCTCTCTCTCTCATAATCCCCCCCCAGCTCTTCATCCAGTTTCTCTCTCTCTCTCTCATAATCCTCCCCAGCTTCATCCAGTCTCTCTCTCTCTCTCTCTCTCATTTTTCCCCAGCTTCATTCAGTCTCTCTCACTCATAATCCTCCTCAGCTTCATCCAGTCTCTCTCTCACATAATCCTCCCCAGTTTCATCCAGTCTCTCTCTCTCTAATAAGCCTTCCCCAAGGCTTCACCCAGTCTCTCTCTCTCTCTCTCATAATCCCCTCCCCAAAGTTTCATCCAGTCTCTCTCTCTCATAATCTCTCCCCACGGCTTCATCCCATCTTTCTTTCTCTCATATAAAGGCTTCATCCAGGCTCTCTCTCTCATAATCACTCCAAGGCTTCATCCAATCTCTCTCTCTCATAAATTTCCACACAAGGCTTCATCCAGACTCCCCCTCCCCCATGGTTTCATTCAGTCTGTCTCTCATAATCAACCCCCCCCCCCAAGGCTTCACCCAGTTTTTCTCTTACAATTCCCTCCTCAAAACTTTATCCATTCACTCCCTCTCAATCTCCCCCCAGGCCTCATCTAGTCTCTCTCTCATAATCCATCCCCCCTGAAGTTTCATCCAGTCTCTCTCTCATAAACCCCCCTTCCCCAAGACTTCATCCAGTCTCTCTCTCTCTCCGTCATAATCACTCCCCAAGGCTTCATCCACTCTCTTTCATAATCGCTACTCCCCATGCTGTCATCCAGTCTCTCTCTCATAACCTCCTCCCCTGGTTTCATCCAGTCTCTCTCTCATAATCCCCCCCATGGTTTCATGCAGTCTCTCTCTCTCCCTCTCTCATAATCCCCCCCATGGTTTCATTTTTTTATTTTTTTTTATTTACATTCTCTTATATACCGCGCTATTCTGCATCAGTGCGGTTTACATTGAACAAACTGAAATTGCATTGAACAGGGTATTATAACTTGGAGAAAACTATTTTACAGGGAACATGGGCTATGGAGGGTTAAGTGGCTTGCCCAAGACCACAAGGAGCACCTGTGGGACTAGAAACCCCAGTCCTTCCGGCCCAAGGTTGCTGTCCTCTAGTGGGATTTGAACCCCCGACCTTCCGGCCTGAAGTACCTTGCCCCAACCACTAGGCTACTCCTCCACTCCTGTCTCCTCCACTCCTACTCCTTCATCCAGTCTCTCTCTCACATATCATCCCCCCATGGTTTCATCCAGTCTCTCTCTCATAATCCTCCCCCATGGTTTCATCTTGTCTCTCTCTCTCTCATAATCCCCCCCCCCCCATGGTTTCATCTTGTCTCTCTCTCTCATAGTCACCCCCCTAAGGCTTCATCTACTCTCTCATAATCCCACCCCTCAAAGCTTCATCGAGTTTCTCTCTTATAATCCCCCCAAGGCTTCATTCAGTCTCACTCTCTTTTTCTCATAATCCTCCCGGCTTCATGCATTCTCTCTCTCTCTCTCTCTGTCCTACTCTTAACATTCAAGATCATCAACAACCAATCCTCTCACTACCTACAATCCCTCCTGAAGACCACCAGCTCGTGCAGATCAAAAAGACAAAATAACACAAACATGCCACAAATACCACAAGAAAAAAAACAAACAAAAGCACCCAGCACGCTTGCAACAGAGCATATGAACTGTATGCACCATCTCTCTGGAACTCCCTCCCTGGAATCCTCCACTCAACAAAAGACCTATCCACATTCAGAAAACTGTTCAAAACACACCTATTTAATGAATATTTTGGTCACATTACATAAACCTCCTATCACAGCATCCGCCCATAACACTCAGTTGACCTGTATACAACGTATTTAAACTTCTCTCCAGAACTCCAATGTATATAAGTTACATTGCTAAAGTATTATAATGTATAATTTTCACTGCTCTATGTAATATTGATAGCATATGTTAACTACCCTGTAAATAAGCTAAATTGTTCTATGTAAAACAACTTCTTGTAATGTACACCGCTTTGCCCCAGTGAAAAGCAGTATTTAAAAAGTGTCAAATAAATAAATTCCCCCCCCCCCCCACCTCCGGCTTCATCCAGTCTCTCTGTCTCTCATAACCACCTCCCAAGGCTTCATCTACTCTCTCATAATCCCCCTCCCCGCAAAGCTTCATCCAGTTTCTCTCTCATAATCCCTCCCCAAGGCTTCATCCAATCTCCGTCTCTCTGCCAGCCTCAATATGCTCATATAAACCAGTCTTCTCAAGTCGCTTTATTGGCTCCCTATCTGTCTCCATATCCAGTTCAAACTTTTCCTACTGACCTATAAGTGCATTCATTCTGCTCCTCCTCACTACCTTTTGTCAGCATACATTAGCATGACATTATGCCTAGCATAGGTGTCATGGCTTTTCCCAGACCTTGGCCTGCAGCTCTGACCCTCTGGTGATGTCAGATAGGACGCCTCCTTGACTTGATGGGCTTAGTATGCCTGATGAGATTAGTCTGCAGGACAACAGCCCCTCCTTGCTAATCAAGTGATAACAGACCTCAAACAGACCAAAGTATGACAAAGGGAGGTGCTGGAGAATTTCACTATAAATACAGAGAAGGACAAAAATATCTCTCTCTCTCCCTATTCATCGGACACTTCTTACTATGAGGCTCTGACACACACTTCTCTTTACCCCCCCCCCCTTGTTCTCTATCTCTCTCCCTAGTCATCGGACACGTCTTACTATGAGACTCTGACACACACTTCTTCCACCCCCCTCTCTCTCTCTCACACACACATGCACCCACACACAGAGTCATTCGTATACACTGAAGCAGCTCTGTAACAACCTTATACCTCTGTTCTGTACCTATGTAATAAGCCTATTTCTATATAAAAACCTTTTTCCAAGCCACACCAGTTTGGTTGTCTTGTGCTACAAACCCTACTGCCTCTGCGAAGTGGACCCAGGACCAACAGGAGAGTAACCGAATGTAGGAAGCGGCGAAAGGTTACACCTTTCCTCTCTTATCTTTCCCTATACTCCTCCTCAGGAATTCCACTCCTCTAGCAAATTGCTTTTATCTGTGCCCTTTTCTACTGCCAAATCCAGACTTCGATCCTTACATCTTGCAGCTCCTTATGTCTGCAACAAACTACCCGAGTCTGCATCAGGTTTCATCTCTGTCCCTTTTCAAATCCAGGCTGAAAACTCAACTTCTTTGAAGCCGCTTTTGGATCCTGATCTGCTTAGTCTGTTTCTTTACCATTCCCCTAGATATATCCTTGTCCTCCGCTGTTTTAGCTGTCTTGACTAGACTGTAAGCTCTGATGAGCAGGGACTCTCTTTTACATGTGTCTGTAGTAGCAGCAGTAGTAGAGAGGAACTTTGGGCTGATCTCGCAATTTCTTGTGAGACTTTAAACTGAGATATCAGCCCAAACTTCCAGCACCACAACGCTCACCCACACAGAAAGCAGATTGTGGTGGTGGAATTCTGAAATGCTACATTTTTCAGGAGCTGAAGCTAAAATCAGAAGCATGAAATCCTGGGAGCCAGAGTGCAATTTTATAGGCACCATTGCAACATGGCACCCAGGATATGTCAAGCCCTGCCTTAGCAATCAGAATTCTTTGTAAAGTGTAAATAAACAAATGGATATGGATATGTTGGCCAGTATCTAGATTTAAAGAAATCATTCGAGATGCCAAATAAGAGACAGCTGAGGAAGTTAAAAAATATTGTGGGATAGAAATGTTAACTGGCTAAAAAGCAGAAAACAGGTTTGAATGGTCTGTTCTTCCAATGAAGAGAAGAAAACTGCAGCATTTCCCGGGGATCTGTACTGGGATTAGTGTGTGTGTGTGTGGGGGGGGGGGGGGTGTTTGTAATACATTCATAAGTGATCTGATAATGAGCAAGGTGACAAAATTTGCAGATGGTACAAAATATTTTAAATATCACCGACAGTACAAGAGAGGATTTTAGCCTTTATATAGGATGATCCTCCCTCTTGCCAAGCACAGCTTTTAGATAGAATGATCATGCTCGGTTTTAACCAATGTGTGAATGCTTCCATTCATGGAAAAAGCTTAGATTTATTAAAAAAAAAAACACTTTTATATACCATCTTAGTGATTGAGTTTCAACATAAACTTTTCTTCACTCATCTGCTGTAGCCGAGGTTGTTAGCATGAATAGTCTAGTTACATTACCCCCTCTCATGGGCTGATCATTTTTGTGTCTCAGATGTAAGTGTACTTAATTAACCTGCCTAAGAATCAGGTCTTTGAGCATTATATGAAGTTCTACACTACCTTGCAAACATGGCCATTCCTAGAGGGGCTTCTTTTCAAGCAAGGTAAATTTGTAATTCTGTGACTTTTGCTACAAGTTCTCTACCTGAATTTTTTGCAGAAGGGGGATTTGTCTATTTTAGGCAAGCCTTGCTGCTTTTTTTTTGCTTACCTCTAATCTTCCATTTCAAATAGGAGGGAAGCCAGCAAATACTCTTTGAAGTTACTGCCCTGCTGAGGTGTTAGATCCCTCCTTCTCTACCTCAGTCTGTGAAATACAGTATAATACCCATATATGCTAATCTGTCATATATAATCTGTTTTTGTGCACAATAAATATACTACCAGAAGGAACAGGACAAAGAGGAAATTATACTTACCTGCTAATTGTTGTTCCTTAAGGAACTCTAGTCCAGTCCCGGAACCATAGAGTTTAGAATCTCCTCCAGCAGCCTTGGAGACTGAAAGACATCATCGCTTTGCTGGTACCAATATAAATAGGCAGGGACCGCCACCTTTCACCAGTACCTATTGACAAAGCAAACTTAGCAGAGCAACACATAAGTAGATAATATAGCAATAATGATAACTATCTATTTTATTTCAAAATTCTTGCCTAGAACAAGATAAATTGAATACACAAACAGTGCTGTGGAAGGGCTCCCACGATGGCTCCACTCTGCGACCTCCGAGAACCCCACCAACAACCATATCACAGTGACGATTTCTCACGCATTCAGGCTAAACGACCCTCGAAACCTAGGGTGGGATCCGGGACTGGACTAGAGTTCCTTAAGGAACAACAATTAGCAGGTAAGTATAATTTCCTCTTCCTTTGCGTCCCTCTAGTCCAGTCCCGGAACCATAGAGGATGTAACAGAGCAGTACATATCAACGGGAGGGACCCGCAAGCCCAGCCTGAAGTACAGCTGAGCCAAAACGACCATCCCCCACTGCCTGCACATCTAGCCTATAGTGCTTTGCAAAAGAGTGCAACGACGACCAAGTCGCTGCCCTACAAATATCCTCTACAGGTACCAGACTGAACTCCGCCCAAGACGCCGCTTTTGCCCTAGTCGAGTGCGCTGTAAGGCCCGCCGGCACCGCCTTACCCTTCAACAGGTACGCCGACGCGATCGCTTCCTTCAACCAACGGGAAATGGATGCCTTCGCCGCCGCCTCCACTTTCCGCGGACCCCCAAAGGCCATAAACAATCTGTCGGACCCGCGGAAGGGCGCTGTCCAACGTAGGTAAGTCCGAAGAACCCGGCGAATATCTAACAGGTGCAACCTGCCCTCTGACTTCTCCTTCTGCCGCTCCGAGAACACCGGCAGTGACACTACCTGGTTAAGATGAAAAGCAGAAACTACCTTTGGCAGGAACGCAGGAACTGTACGCAGAACAACCTTATGATTGAAGAAGAACAAATACGGCTCCTTACAGGACAACGCCTGCAACTCCGAGATCCTCCTCGTGGAACAAATCGCCACCAGAAAAACAGTCTTCAACGTCAGATCTTTCAGCGAAGCCACATTCAAAGGCTCAAACGGCGCTCTGAGTGAGGCCTCCAAAACGAGATTCAGGTCCCACGCTGGCACCGAACACCTCCTTGGGGGATGCATGAGCAATACAGCTCGCAAAAACCTACGAATGTCACCATGAGCATCCAACACCTGGCCCTTAACAGGAGATGGCCGCCAACTGCACGCGCAAGGAACTAGCCGCCAGCCCCTTGTCCACGCCATCCCGCAAGAAAGAAAGGATCTGAGAAACCGAGGCCCACAAGGGCCGCAGACTCCGCTCCGCACACCAAACCTCAAAAATACACCAAACCCGGATGTATGCCAGCGAAGTGGAACGCCTATGCGCTTTAAGCAAAGTCGCAATGACCGCCCCCGAATAACCCTTAGCCGTCATCCAAGCCCTTTCAAGAGCCATGCCGTAAGCGAGAATCGACTCACCTGGGGCATGCGAAGAGGTCCTTGACGCAAGAGATCCTCCCGCTGTGGCAGCCTCCAAGGACTGTCCGCCAGTAACCGCACCAAGTCTGCATACCAAGGTCTTCTGGGCCAGTCGGGCGCTAGCAGGACCACCAGGCCACGATGACGTTCTATGCGCAGCACTACCCGACCGACGAGGGCCCACGGCGGAAACACAGAGAAGACCCCCTTCCGGACACTGCTGTGCTAACGCATCGAGCCCTTCCGACATCCGCTCTCGCCACCTGCTGAAGAATCTCGCCACTTTTGCGGACTCGAAGCTCGCCATTAGATCCATTTGCGGAATCCCCCAACGCCGCACTAACAATGCAAACACGTCCGGGTGAAGTACTCACTCCCCTGGGTCCACCCTGCGGTGTCTTAGGAAATCCGCCTCGACATTGTCCACTCCGGCCACATGTTGTGCCGAAAGAGCCTGTAGATTCCGCTCAGCCCATGTTAACAACTGAGCCGCCTCTGCTTCCAGCGTCGTGCTGCCGGTGCCGCCTTGCGATTGATGTAGGCCACGGTCGTCGCATTGTCGGACAGAATCCGTAGCGCTTGCTGAGCCAAGCTCCCCTGAAACTTTCGAAGCGCCAAAAACACTGCTCTCATCTCCAACCGGTTGATGGACCATTCTTTTTCCTCTTGGGAACAAGGCCCCTGGGCAAATCTTCCCTCGTAATGCGCTCCCCAGCCCAAGAGACTCGCATCTGTCATTAGCAGGCTCCATGAGGGAGGCTCGAGCGGCATGCCCGCCTCCAAACTTCCCAGTCTCAACCACCAGAGAAGTTCGAGACGTACTTCCGGAGGACAAACTAGGCGCTGAGACAACACATCCCGCTGATGAGACCAACGCCGGAGCAGCGCGCTCTGCAACGGCCGCATGAGCGCCCTGGCCCACGGCACCACCTCGATTGTTGCTGCCATCGTTCCAAGCAATTGCAGATACTGCCACGCCGTCGGCACTGTTCTGGACAAAAAAACGAGTCACCAGGTGCCGTAGCCCCTGCGCTCGATGACCCGGGAGGAACACCGCAGCCTTCTGCGTCTCGAACCGTGCCCCCAAATATTCCAGGGACTGCGAGGGCACCAAGCTGCTCTTTGCAAAGTTGACCACCCAGCCCAGGCTTTCCAACATCTGCACCACCCTGGCGGTGGCCGTGGTACTCTCCTCCCTGGATTTTGCGCGGATTAGCCAATCGTCTAAATAAGGATGCACTAGCACTCCCTCCTTGCGGAGCGCTGCCGCTACCACCACCATGATCTTGGTGAACGTCCACGGAGCTGTAGCCAGACCGAAGGGCAACGCCTGAAACTGAAAATGCCCCATCGGCACCGCAAAGTGCAGCAACTTTTGATGCTCCAACCGCACCGGGATATGCCGGTAAGCTTCCGTAAGATCTAAGGACGTCAGAAATTCTCCCGCTCTGACCGCCGCAATTACCGACCGAAGCGTCTCCATATGGAAATGGGTGACTCGGAGACAACGATTCACCCTTTTAAAGTCTAGAATCGGTCGAAATGTGCCCTCTTTCTTTGGCACTATGAAATAGATGGAGTATCGACCGCAGCCGCACTGATCCGGAAGGACGGGTACCACCGCTCTGAGCTGCAGCAGCCGCTGGAGAGTATCCACGACCGCACGCAACTTCAGCGGCGCTTTGCAAGGAGACCGGACAAAGGAATCTAACACGGGATGAGACGCTCCTGCCTGCGCCCTAGAACTTACAGGCAGGAGTGGCCTTATATTGTCCCTTGAAAAATTAGCTGGCACGGTTCCCAATGAATCTTGGGAACTGTAGTGCTCTTGTATATTCCTTAGGGAAGAATTGTAGTCGTGACCAGATGTGGTTAGGCAAGCAAGAAAATTTATTTGTCTTGGGGATAGTTTCCAGCGCATCAAAAGCTCAAAGCAACAAACGCAAAAAGTGGAACTTTTAGGATAAACAGAGAAAAACAGGAACTCAGGAAGCAGTGAAATCAAATTGGCTTTAACTCAGCTCTTCATAAATTTCAGCAGCTTAACTCAGCATTGCCTCATGTGGTTGTTAGAAAATATTGCAGCTTTATATCAATAGCTGTTCTCTTCACAGCGTGACTTGGAAACAGGTGAACACAATCAGGAACTCTTACGATTAAACAACAAGAAAAGCCAACGTTTTATATTTTTATTTATTTATTTATTTATTACAAGTTCTTATATACCGCACTATTCGGCATCAGCGCGGTTTACATTATAACATAAAGACCATAACAACAAGCTGTTTGGTTTACATCGAACAGGAGTACAAACTTGGAGAACCGGGGTAAACTATATACATGAGATAATTACATAGAACAGAATAGAGAATATTCTCTTCATATAAAACTTATGTGCTTCTTTAAACTGTTATTCAATACAGCAGAAAGAGCAATCCATGGCACAAGGCTCAGGATTCAGGGTAGGTAAAGAACTTTCTACCTGCATGTATTCTTCTGAACTAACAGAATTACTGTCCGTATCAGGTTCTTTATTTTACCCTGACTTCAGCTCCAGGAACTTCTGAAATTCCTTCGGTAGCAATTCAGCCTGTGTTTGCTTTTCATCTGGTGGATAGTTATTGGCAAGGGTTACGCCCTTCCCCCATTCACTATCTACGTCGGTAGCAAAGTTAGGTTTGCACAGTTCAGCACTATATGAAGGTTTCTTCAGCCAAGCATACAAATTAGGAAATTGTGCTTTACCTTGTTTAGAGGCATTTATAAAAGAACTTCTCTTAGGAAAACTTTCTCCTGGCTGTAGTTCTCTGTCTTTATAGCACTGCTTGTTGGCATTAGAAGTACCTTTTCTCCACGTGCTGCTTTCTCGAGGCTGGCTAGGTCTAGGCTTTACCCGGCAGTAAGAGTTTCTTGCCGGGCACGTTGGACTCCCAGGCTGACTCTTCCAAGGTTCTGTCTTCTCACAAGGTCCTAGTGCTCTTCTCCTTGCTTCTAGGGTTCCAGTACTCTGCACTCCTCTCACCACGTTCTTTTGGACTTGGATATCCTTCTCCACGCTATCCCTCTGGGATATTCTCCGTGGACCTCTCTGCAACAACAACCTCTTCACCCTTCTCCTCCTTCCTCACCCCTCTTTCAGCTCTCTCTGAGGTTTTAAAAAGGGCTTCAATTCCCGGCACTCCCTGCCGTTCCCTTGGGTGTGCCCAATCAGAGCTGAAGCCTAACTCCTCCCCTGGACTGGGGTGTGTCTTCGGCTCAGCAGAGAACTGTGTTTTTTTTCAGGTCAGCTTTGGAAATCCTGTGTGAGTTAGCTCTGCTCTCAGGATTTTCCTCAACATCCATTTCTTCTGAAGGGCCATCTTCACCACAGGGACCATGGAGTTCTAGAGCATAACCCTCTCGAATGACTTCTAGGACCCACTTGTCTGACGTAATCTGGACCCAGGCAGGGTAAAACTCCCGCAAACGACCCCCCACGGGAACCACCCCCACCTGAGCCCGCGCTATTTCATTGGGACTTTTTAATGGCCAAGGACTGGAACGGCGCAAACCCCCGGCCTGCTCCCCGGAAGCCCCAGAAACCTTGACCTCTCGCGGGAAACCTCGCCCGCTGCGATTGGCCAAAGCGAGAGGAACAAAATCTACGAAACTCTCTGGGGGTCCCCCGGGACCCGGCCAAACTCCGACCCTGCTTCGGCTTATCCTCAGGAAGCCTACCTCCCTTCGATTCCCCGAGATCTTTGACCAACTTCTCCAAATCCTCACCAAATAAAAGCTTGCCCCTAAAAGGCAGCTTGCTAAGGTGAGCCTTTGACGACCCGTCCGCTGACCAATTATGCAACCAGAGATATCACCGAGCTGCCACTACCGAGGCTATACTTTTAGCCAAACCGCGTATGAGATCATAATGAATGTCGGCTAAATACGCTGTCCCGGACTCTATCCGCGCAACATCCTCCACTTGACCTTCTAAGAGATCCCCCTGTAACTGCTGGGACCACCGCAAACAGGCTCTCGCCACCCATACCCCGGCTATTGAGGCCTGCATTGAGAGGGCGCTAACATCGAACACCTGTTTCAACAGGGTATCCAACTTTCTATCCTGCACATCCTTCAACGCAGCCGCCCCCTCCACTGCAATAGTTGTCTTCTTAGTGACCGTCGAGACCGCCGCATCTACCTTTGGGGAGCGAAACAGTTCTCTGTCCTGATCAGCTAGCGGATAAAGGCGAGCCAAGGCCCGGGAACCCTTCAGGGCCGACTCCGGCAAGTCCCATTCTTCCTGGATCATACTCCTAAAAACCCTATGCACAGGAAAAACCCTTTGGGACGTTCGAACCGCCTGCAGGAGGGGATCCTCCAAGGCTTCCTCCGCTGCCATCCCTCCCGAGGGCATGTTAAGCGTCTTGAGATTCTCCGTAATCAAGGCTGGCAGCTCCTCGCGACGAAAAACTCTGACAACCCTGCTCTGCTCTTCCGCGTCAGGCAACTCGCCTTCCGAGACCTCCTCTAAAAGTGCGTCCACCTCTCCTAAGTCCTCCCCGAGACGAGACGCCGGACTCTCCTCCCTAGTGCCCCTGGACCTCTTAGCCGCAGGAGCGCTCTCTGCAGGACTGTCCACAGACCCCGGCCGTTTCAGCCCCTGCGCCCCCTGAGGCGGAGCAGACATGGCCGGTTGAAGCAATGCGAACGCCTGCTGCATGAGGGAAAAGAAATTCGGTGGGATCAGCGCAGCGGACGCCCCCAGGGAGCATCCCAGAGACGTAGAGGGACCCTCCCCCGAGGACGACCCTGCTAACGGCTCCGCCGGGTCCAGGGAGGGAGGCAGGAGCACCTCCCCTACCGGAGAAACTGCCTCCAGACCTGCCGAGGACTGCTCTGACCCCTTGTCCATCGCGACTGCCTCCAGGGTGCACGGCTTACACACCCCCGAGTCCTGTACCGTGCCACGCCGTGTACCACACACCAAACACCGAAGCTTTGTAGGCATACTAGGCTACCTGCAGCACTCCTGCCCCACACCTCTCCTTAAGGAATGCCAGAATCTGACTGACACTGAGGTGTCTCAGCTTAGTTGTTCACAGGTGGGGTTTTTTTGTTTTGTTTTTTTACACACTAAGGCACTACTAGCCTCAACAGGCTTGCCAAACAGTTTCCCCCAAAAACGAAGCTTCCAGCAACGATCAGCCAGCCCAAAAGCCCAGGAAACTCGCCGCGGCTTGAAAATAGCCGCTGCGGCTTGAAAATGGCCGCCGCGGCTACACGCAGCCACAAAAAAATGCTGAAGCAAAAAAACCACACTGCGTGCTGATGGGAAGTCCCCTTGGCAGTCCCCCCTTGCAAGGACAAAAGCCCATGGCTCACGAAGCAGCCCCCTACTCATCGTCTGCTGTCTTGCCGGGGAAGAAGAAAAAAGAAAGACACCTGCACCGGAGCACAGCCTTTCACGCGGCTTCAGCTCCGTCGCTCTCAAGACTGTCCTAGGCTCAGCCTGATCTCTCCGTGCTGCGTCCAAGCCTACCACCTGCTCCTCACCCTTAATAGCGGGTTCGGGAGCAGGGAGGCCAACCAAGTTCAAACTTCCCCCAAATGCTCGTTAACTCGATTGGGAAAAATTCCTCGGGGGGAGGAGGGGGGGGGGGGAGAGAAGGAGGATGGAGCCAGAGCAAGAAGCTGAAACCCTCTTCAGCACAGCACTCTTCCTACAAAACAAAAAACCAAGAGTAAGAAAGTCTGTAGACAAAAACTACAGAAATTATCACCCCCATAACTTAACCTAACTATGCCAAAATTTAAAAGGAAATGCCCTGCTTATTTGAAACTCTGCTGCTGCCCACTGAGCCCAGTCCCAGGCTCAGAATCTCCTTAGCTGCTTGGAGACTGAAAGTACTGGTGAAAGGGGGCGGTCCCTGCCTATTTATACTGGTGCCAGCAAAGTGATGATGTCTTTCAGTCTCCAAGGCTGCTGGATGAGATTCTAAACTCTATGGTTCTGGGACTGGACTAGAGGGATGCAAAGGAAACTGTATTTCTTCTAAAATTGTGGGGTGATTTATATATTTTCTCTTCACAATGCAACACAAGGCCACAGAGCTTCAGGAAATGGTCACAAGAAGGTGAAATTAGGCCTTACCTGCTAACTGTTTTTCCTTGAGTTCCCTCTAAGCCAGTCCACAAATGGGTAGTCAACCCCTCCAGCAGCTGAGGACTGAGCATGACAGACTCTTGCTGATGTAGCCTAAGAGCTCCTCCTACCTTTCCTGACTTCAGTCTCCTATTGACAAAGCAGCTAACTAACTACACCAAAAAAAACGGTACTAAGAAAACATCAAACACTCCAGAGAAACAAGCAACCGCTAATCTCCAGAACAGAAGAAGAATGGAGAGCGCCCCCCCCCCCCCCCATACCTTGTCCCCGTGACTCCATATACTTTCTATCCTGAGCAGGGTAAAAAAAAACAACCCAACAAAGAACAACCTCTGAACCGAGTCATCCTGCCCAGCCAGCCGTGAGCACACAGAAACATGCCCCGACATGGAGCTAAGGTGGTCTACTGGCACCACAACCATTACAACTTTGACCATTTCTACAGACTGGACACGTCCCTGACCTCAGACCCTTACATCGACAACTAATCGGGAGGGCCGTGGACTGGCCTGGAGGGAACTCAAGGAAAAACAATTAACAGGTAAAGCCTAATTTCACCTTCCTTATTGTCCCTCTAGGCCAGTGTTTCTCAACCTTTTTTGTACTGTGACCCCTTTTACCATTGGTCAACTTGTGGTGACCCCCAATGATAAAATCAAATGCGTCTCTCTTCCTTTACCGTTAACGCATTGTCGCTGTAATCATTTGTTGAATTACTAATATATTATAGGCCTTTGCAATATGTTTTTATCTATAAAATTTACTTAAACCACAATAATTAATCACAATAACAAGTAACAATATTTGAATTCAAAATTATGATGATTTTGAAGTCAAATCACAAATATGAAATAAAATTATTTTTTTCTACCTTTGTTATCTGACCAATTTATTCTCTGATCATGCTGGTCCCGATCTGAGGCTTCTGCTTTCCTGTCTTCTCTTAGCTTTCTTTCTGTGGTCTATGGTCCATCTGCCATTTCTCATCTCTTCTTTTGTTTTCTTCACTTCTTTCCATCAGTCTATTTCCAGTCCCAGTAACCCTCCCCAGTATCAGCCCCTTTCCAGTCCTCACTCTCAGTACCTTCCAATGTCAACTTGCATTCCCATGACTGCCACTGGTGTCCATTCCCTTCCAGTCCCCCTCCTTCCCCACTGACCAGTCCCTTCTAGTACAAATACCATGGCAGCCCCTCTCAGATCCACTCCCTTCCAGTTCCATTCTTCCATCCCCTCGTATCAGCCCATTTGTAGCCTTAGCCCCCAGTTTTCTTCCAGGGCCAGCAGCACTATCCTCCCCTCCCCACAATCAGCCCATTCCCAGTCAAAGCCCCCCAATCAGCTCGCTTCCAGTGCTAGTCCCCCCTAATCAGCCCAATACAAGTCCTACCCCCCCCCCCATCAGCTCATTACCAGTCCTAGCCTCCCCTAATCAGCTCATTTCCAGTGCTAGCCCCTCCTCAACCCCATTACCAGTGCTAGGCTCCCCTAATCAGCCCATTACCAGTCCTACCCCCCCATCAGCCCATTACCAATCCTAGCCTCCTCTAATCAGCCCATTTCCAGTCCTACCCCCCTATCAGCACATTACCAGTCCCAACCCCCCCTTGATCAGTCCATTCCCAGTCCTAGTCTTCCCTAATCAACCCATTACCAGTCCTAGCCCCCCCCATCTGCCCATTATAATCCTAACCCGCACTGTCTCTCCCCTCTGTCCAGCATTTATCCCCGTCTGTCCAGTATGTCCCCCTGTCTCTTCCCTTTGTCCATGTCAGCCCCCCTCCCTCCCTCCATGTCAGACCCCCTCTCCGTCAGCCCTCCTTCTCTCCATGTCAGCCCTCCCTCCCTCCCTCCATGTCAGTCCCCCTCCCTCCCTCCATCCATCCATCAATTTCAGCCCCCCCTCTCTCCATGTCAGCCCCCCTCTGTCCATGTCAGCCCCCCTCCGTCCCTCCATCCGTCAATGTCAGCCCACCTCCCTCCATGTCAGCCCCCCTCTGTCCATATCAACACCCCTGTCCATGTCAGCCCCCCTCTCTCCATCCATCCCTCCATGTCAGCCCCCTCCCTCCCCTCATGTCAGCCCCGTTGCAGGTTCCCTGCCCCCTCCTCCCCTCTCCCTGTCTGCCTGTTCTTCTAATGCAGCCACGGCTCCCTGTCTCTTAGGGAACCGCGGCTGTGCCCGTGAAACCGTTGTGGAGCCTTCCTGTCTCTTGATGGGCTCCGTGCAGCATTGTCCCGCCTCCAAAGGAAGTGGTAAACTATTTCCTTTGGAGGCGGGACAATGCTGCACGGAGCCCATCGAGAGACTCGACGGCTCTGCAACGATTTCACAAGCTCAACTGCGGTTCCTTAAGAGACAGGGAGCCGCGGCTGCATTAGAAGGGAGGCGGTGAGTTTGCTGCTGCTGAGAAGCAAACTTGGCAGCGGCAGCAACTTGTGCGGGGTTTTTTTTGTTTGTTTGTTTTTTTTAATGGCAGAGTGAGGCGACCCCCGCTAAATCCTGTGGCGACCCCCGTGTGGGTCGCGACCCACAGGTTGAGAACCGCTGCTCTAGACCAATCCATGAATGGGACGTAACAGAGCAGTACTTAAACTTGGGAGGAACCTGCCAGTCCAGCCTGAAGTATCGAAGCACCCAAAACTGCATCACCTGCTGCCTGCACATCTAGACAGTAAGGCCTAGAAAACGTGTGAAGAGATGACCACGTTGTCGCTCTACAAATGTCCACTGGAGAAACCAAATAGTGTTCCGCCCAAGATGTTGCCTGACCTGGTTGAATGAGCTCTCAGCCCTGCCGGTGGAATCTTCCCTCGTGCTAAATATGCTGAACAAATGCCCTGTTTCACCCATTGAGCTATCGAGGCCTTGGAAGCGCCTGCTCTTTTCTGAGGGCCACCAAAAGAACAAACAAATGATCCATCTTACGAAAACAGCTTGTGCCCTTAAGATATCTCTTCAGGACTCTATGGACATCTAGTCTATGAAGTTGATGATCCCCCTAGGTCAGGAAATGCTGGCAGAGAAATGTATTGATTCAAATGAAACAGACACTCCACCTTTGGCAGAAAAGATGGTACAGGTCTCAAAGCCACTTTCTCTCTAGAAAAAAAGCAAGACTGGTTCCCAATATGAGAGTGCTTTGAGATCAGAGACCCATCGTGCTAAGCAAAGCGCCACCAACACCACCGTTTTCAGGATGAGGTCCCGGATCGATGCTCTTGTGAGAGACTCAAAAGGAGCCTCCGCCAGAGCCTCCAGGACCACATTCAGATCCCATGGCAGGACCACCGACTGCAAAGGAGGGCACACAAGTTTCACTGTTCGAAGGAACTAAACCACATCCGGACATGCACCAAGAGACCGACCCTGCAGCCGCCCATGATAAACAGGCTAGGGCCGCTGCCTGTACCTTCAAGGAGCTAAAGGCCCCACTGTAGAAACATTAAGATGTCGGAAAGCAAGCACTCAAAGTGCTTCACCTGCTGGGTAACATATTAACGCTCGAACATACACCAAACTGACATAGGATCCAGAAAGCACACTCGCCTATCATGGTGGAAATGATGTCCGCGGGATAGTCCCGGCGGCTCAAGCTTGACCGCTCAAGAGCCAAGCCATAAGCGATAATCGCTCCACCTGTGGCATCCGTACTAGCCCGTGACAAAAGATTGATCCTGTCGGGAAGCCTCCAAGGGCGATCAATCAGGAGCCAAGTCAGATCCGCATACCAAGGTTGGCGAGGCCAATCTGGTGCTATGAGAATTACCGCTTATAGAGCGGTACAGGGGTACTGTAGCAGATGTCCAATCAGCGCCCACGCGAAAAGACATACAACAGTACCTCTACCGGCCATGGCTGTGCCAGGGCATCAAACCCCTAGGACATGTGCTCCCTACATCTGCTGAAAAACTGGCCTGCCTTGATGTTGGTCATGTGATCCATGACTGGCACGCCCCACTTTCCTGTGATATCATCCCGCATTGAGTTCCCATTCCCTGGGATCCAACATGTGCCAACTGAGGGAGTCTGACTGAACATTGTCCTTTCCAGTGACATGAGCTGCCGATAAAGCTATCAGATGTTCCTCTGCCCAAAGCAGAAGCACTTGTCTCTCTGCCACCAGGGTCGCACTCCCCTGCCAGTTGATATACGCCACCGTTGTTGCATTGTCGGAGAAGACTCAAATTCCTTCCCTTCCAACAGTCCCCTGAAGTTCTGCAGTGCCAAACACACCACCCTCATCGCGAGTCTATTGATCACCAAGAGGCTTCCTTGGGGGACCAGCAACCATGGGTGACCTGAAACAGGCTCCACAGCCAAAGAGGCTGGCATCTGTGGTGACTAGGACCCACTGTGGGGGGTCCTACAGCATCCCTGCCCTCAGGTGAGCAGGCTTTTACCCCTGCTGCAAATACCATCTTCTGTGATGGCGACCATCGCGAGAGAAGTGCTTGCTGAAGCAGATGCATATGCGTCCTGGCCCATGGAGCCAGATCCAGGGCTGCTGCTATGCAGCACAGCAGCTGCATGTAATACCATGCTATTGGTGCTTCCATACACAGGAACTTCCAAACCTGCCCTAACAGATTTTGCAACCTGACCTCGGGCAACGACACCGTGCCGGTTTTCGTATCGAACAGTGCCCATAGGTACACCGGGCGTTGAACCGGCTGCAACTGGTTCTTGGAGAAATTGATCACAACCAAGCCATTGCAAAAACTCCACTACTCTCTGTGTAGCTGCATGAGCCTCTGCTTCCAATTTTGCCCGAATCAGCCAATTGTCCAGATAAGAGGGAGTTCTGGTGCACCCCTGTCGCAAAACTGCTGCCACCACCACCACCACCACCATGATCTTTGTGAAGGTGTGCTGGCACAGTGGCCAAACCAAACGGCAATGCCCAGAACTGGAAATGCCCAATGGGCATGGCGAACTGCAGAAATTTCTGGTGTTCCAGCCTATCCTAACTGCCTTGAAACCCACTAACTAGGAGCTCTTCCCCAGCTGCTGAGGACTGGAGTCAGGAGTGGTAGGAGGAGCTCTTAGGATACATCAGCAAGACTGTCATGCTCAGTCCTCAGCTGCTGGAGGGGGTCGACTACCCATTCGTGGACTGGCCTGGAGGGGCGATAAGGAATGAAAGTTCATTCATAGGTTTCCACTGTGCCCTGAAGGTGAAATTAGACTTACCTGCTAATTATTGCTACTTGAACTCCAGTCCAGTCCCACATCTCTGGGGTAGTGCACCTCTTCCAGCAGGTTGGAGACTGAGCATGTCATCTTTTGATGACCCTGGTATAAATACTGGAAAGACCGTCCACAAGTAACCTATTGACAAAGCAGACTTACAGGAGCAACAAATAAGTAGTTAACAAAACATTCCATATCAAACTCAATCTAACTGAACTCCAAACTAACCAAACCTTCCCCCCCCCCCAGCGGAGAAGAGATCCCCCTTCACCCGAAAGTGGAGGCTTACCTGTAGTCCTACCGGATGTCGCCCTGCATCCATCAATGAGCGAGGCACAGGTAATCGGTCCACCCTCACCCCCACCTATCCCGCATAGCCTAAGATCTCCAGGAACCGCTCTTAGACTTTGTAATCCTGCGTCAGGCCCTGGAACAGCCAATTGCTACGCAGGGAAGGATCAGAGACTGGACTGGAGTTCTTCAAGGAACAACAATTAGCAGGTAAGTCTAATTTCACCTTCCTTATCGTCCCTCCAGTCCAGTCCCGCACCTCTGGGGATGTAACAGAGCAGTATATTCAACGGGAGAGTCCTGCCAAACCGGCCTGAAGCATCACCGATCCAAAAGAAGCATCCCCAGCCGCCTGGACGTCCAGACGGTAATGCTTAGTGAAGGAATGCAATGACGACCAGGCTGCTGCCCTACAAATCTCAATCGGCAGCACAAAGCTATACTCTGCCCACGAGGTCGCCTGAGCCCTCATGGAATGAACCCGTAACCCCTCTGGCACCGGCTTACCCTTCAAAATGTATGCTGAGGCGATAGCTTCCCTGATCCACCTGGAAACAGAGGCTTTAGTCGCCACCTCTATCTTCCGCAGACCTCCAAACAAAATGAATAGATGATCCAACCTGCGGATCACCGACATCCTCCTCAAATAATTGCTGTAGAGCATGCCTTATGTCTAGGAGGCATAATTGTGAACTGACAGGGCCACCCTCACCTCCATCCAGCACCAGCAAGGTGACGGCCTGGTTCACATGAAAAACACGACACCACCTTGGGCAAAAAGGACAGAACTGGCCTAAGGACCACCTTCTCCTTGGAAAACAACATGTCTCCTGGCAAGACATGACCCTGTAGCTCGGAAATCCTGCACGCAGAACAAATGGCTACAAGAAATGTCGTTGAGGGTTAGATCCTTGAGCGAAGCCCTGCACAGCGGCTCAAACGGCTCTTTTACCAATCTCTTCTAGCACCAAACTGAGATTCCACGGCAGCACCACTGTCCTCCTCGGTGGCCGCAGAAGAGTCACTGTCCTTAAGAACCTCCCTACATCAGGGTGCGTCCCAAACACTACCCCTTGGACCTTCCCTCGATAGCAGGAAATTGCCGCCAGCTGAACCCTCAAAAAACTGGCTGCCAGGCCTTTCTTGAAACCTTCCTGCAAAAGGCCAAAGCCTCTGACATGGAAGCCTTGCCCAAATGAAGCTACCTGTGGTTACACCATGCCTCGAAAATGCACCATACCCGAATATATGCCAGGGAGGTAGATCTATGCCTGGCCTTCAACAAGAATATCCCTTCTTCGTCAGCCGCGCCCTCTCAAGAGCCATGCTCTAAGCGAGAATCGATCCACCTGCGGCATGCGCACCGGCCCCTGCATTAGCAGATCCTCCTGCATCGGGAGACGCCACAGGCGATCGTCCAGGAATTGCATGAGATCTGCATACCATGGCCGCCTTGGCTAATCTGGAGAATCACCCGGCCTCTGTGTGCCTTGATCCTCTGTACCACGTGCCCTATAAGGGCCCACGGCAGGAAGATTACAGAAACCCGTCCTCTGGCCACTGCTGTATAAGTGCACCCAGACCCTCCGACATCCTCTCTTTCTGCCGGCTGAAGCAGCGACTGGCCTTTGTGGACTCGAACGTTGCCATCAGATCCATTACCGGGTCGCCCCAGCAGTGCACTACTTGGGTGAACACCTCTTGATTGAGCACCCACTCCCCGGGATCCAACCGCACACAACTGAGATAATCTGCCATCACGTTGTCGACCCCTGCCACATGCGCCGCTGACAGGGCCTGGAGGTTTGCCTCGGCCCAGCTTAAAAGCCTGTCGGCATCTTCTTCCAAGGTCACGCTGCTCGAGCCCCCCTGGCGATTGATGTAGGCCACCGTGGTCGCATTGTCGGAAAGTACTCATACTGCCTTCCCCTGCAAGCAGGGATGGAACTCCTGGAGTGCTAGAACCACAGCGCACATCTCCAACCTGTTGATCGACCAACCCATCTCCTGTTCGCTCCAACGACCCTGGGCAAAATGTCTTTCACAATAGGCCCTCCAGCCGGACAGACTGGCGTCCGTTGTTACTGGAATCCATGACGGAGATTCAAACGGCATAATTTTCTCTAGGTTCCCTGCGTGAAGCCACCACTGAAGTGCTCCCCGAGTATGTGGATTGCAGGAGAGTCTCTGGGACAAAGGATGTGTTTGATGCAACCAACGTCGGAGCAAGGCCCTCTGCAGTAGCCGCATGTGGGCCCGTTCCCACGGCACCAGCTCAAGTGTGGCTGCCATGGTCCCCAGGAGCTGCAGAAAGTGCCATGCAGTAGGCTTGGCCCGGCCCAGAAACCATCGTAGCAGCCGGCGCAGCACCTGCGCCCGCCCATCCGGAAGAAATAAAACTCTCGACTTTTGTGTCGAATCGTGCCCCCAGATACTCGAGGTCTTGTGATGGGGTCAGCTAGCTCTTGGCCATACTGACCACCCAGCCCAGGCTTTGCAGGAATTGAATCACTCGGGCAGTGGGTTGCTCACTTTCTTCTCTCAACTTTGCCCGAATCAACCAGTCATCGATGTATGGATGTACCAAAACCCCTTCCTTACGAAGCACCATCACCACCACAACAACTTTGGTGAAGATGCAGGGCGCCGTCGCCAGACGAAATCGTAATGCCTGAAACTAAAAATGTCCCATTGGCACTGCAAAATCGGAGGAACTGTTGATGCTCCTGCAGTATGGGAATGTGCAGGCAAGCTTCCGACAGATCCAGAAACGTGAGGAACTCTCCTTCCCGGACCGCCACTATGACTGATCGCAACGTCTCCATATGGAAATGTGATACCCGCAGACAGCAGTTTACCCATTTGAGATAGAGAATTGGATGGAAGGAACCTTCCTTTTTGGGCACTACAAAGTAAATGGCATACCAACCGCAGCCATACTGGTCCTGGGTAACCGGCACCACAGCCCTGAGCTGCAGCAATTGTGCCGTGACCTGCACCGCTACTGCCTTGGCCCGTGCCTTGCAGGGAGATTGAAGTAAAGACTGGCCAACGGGCACTCAAGTTCAAGAGCATACCCCTCTCGAATGACCTCCAGGACCCATTGGTCAGATTTGATTTGGACCCAGGCAGGATAGAACTCTCGCAGCTGACCCCCTACGGGCTATACCACCGCCCGGGCCCTTCTCGCTTCATTGCGACTTTTTGAGTCCCGAGGATGAGGAGGCTGGAAAACCTCTGCCTGCCCCTCGGAAACTTTGAAACCCTTGGCCCCTGGAGAGGAGCTTTCCCCTCTGGAACTAGTTAAACCTTGCGGACCGGAAGCGCCAAAACTCTCTCCATTATCTCTTGGAAGGTACAGAGGGCTGGGTCTGCTTCTGTTTATCTTCTGGCAAGCGACCACCCTTGGACTCCCCCTTCACCAACTTATCCAGGTCCTCTCCAAAGAACAGTTTTCCCCCTAAAGGGAAGCTTACTTAGACGGGCCTTTGGGGAACTGTCTGCCACCCAGTTGCGCAACCAGAGAGATAGCAGCGAGCCGCTACCACCGAAGCCATACTCTTCGACAGACCTTGAATAAGATCATAGTGGATATCCGCCAAATATGCCGCTCCTGACTCCAGCCTGATCCACCGCTGACTCACCCTGCCGGATTCGCTAGGACCATTGTAGGCAGGCCCTAGCAACCCAAGCCCCACAAATGGAGGCCTGGAGCGAAAGGGCTTTAATATCAAATAACTGTTTCAACAGGAGTCCAATCTCCTATCCTGGACGTCCTTGAGAGCTGCACTTCCTTCCACCAGGATTGTAGTCTTCTTGGTGACCGCAGAGACCGCCGCATCCACCTACGGAGGCCAGAAGAGCTCACAATCCTGCTCCACCAAGGGAAAAAGCTGGGCCATAATCCTGGATCCCTTGAGTCCCGCTTCCGGCATATCTCATTCTTCCTGGATCATCTGATGGACCACTCTATGAATTGAAAAAACCCTCTGCGGTTTCTAAATGGCTTGTACTAAGGGATCCTCCAAGGAGTTGTCCTCTGCTGGGATCCCAGCAGGCACATTAAGTGCTTTAAGGGATTCCGTGATGAGCACCGGTAACTCCTCCTGGCGAAAAACACCTGCACAACCCTTGCCTGCTCTTCGCGTTCTGGAATTTCACCGCCCTCCATGTCTTCAGCGCCATCTAACTCTGTGTCGCGGTCTTCCACTTCCAGACCTTCTGACACCGGTGAGCAATCCTGTCCCTCCTGCGAGATCCTCGGTCTCTTAGAGGGACCTGCATCCTACTCTACCCACTCAGGAGCACCCAGACACTTCACCCTGCGTTCCACCTCAGAGGACCCTGCACCCTGCCCCTGCTGGCACAAGCAGTACGCCTGATGTAGCAGAAGCACAAAATCTGGGAAAAAAACAGCTGGAACCCCAGCCTAACCCAGAGGCTGTGAAAGAACCAGACCCTGAACGGCTGAGGAGCCGGAAGCAGCCTCCTGAGATGGTAATAGGGAGGACATAGGGTCCTGCTGCTCTCTAACTGGAGAAGACGCCTTCTGCCGCTCCAAACCGTCTGCTAAGACCTGCTCCATAGAATCAGCCTCCTGAGCACACCCGCTACAAATGCTGGCCTCTGACACAGTCCCTCACCATGTACCACACACCAGGCACTGGGTCCTGGAGGGCATTCCTTCCGACAGGCAAGGATTAAACCCCCTTCTCCTGAATAAAAATCTGGCCGCAACTGCAATAAGTGGCAACCATGCCCAACCTCCAGACAACTCCCTCTTTTGTTTTATTTTTAAACGAAAACTAAACCAAAAACTACCTAAACACCTTCCCTCCCATGATTCCTCACTAGTACCCCAAGAAGTAGAAGAAAAGAGCGAGCAGAAAGAAAAAAGAAAACAACCTCTTTTTACTTCCTCCCGCGCTGCTACCACACGGCTGGGCCTGCTTTCTCCAAGCCTGCACAGCTCACCAAAAATCTCAGTCAAACTAGAGTGCTGATCACTAAGAAAAACCGCATGAAAACAGCTTACCGCAGCTGTCTATTGCAAAGGCAGTGTCTGCTCACCTCTCCGCTGCCTCTGCCTGCTGTCACTCACCGTCTCCAGCGCTCAGCCAGAATCACAGCTTCAGCGACGGGGAGAGGTGGGGGCCCTGAGCTGTCTGCACGCTGCAGCCGTGAAGGGGAAGCTTCCACTGACTTCTCACCCCTAACAGGGTTTTGGCAACTGGCCTGTCCATCCCTGGACCCCAGGCAAAACCTCCACACAACCCCCACTCACTTTGGGGGGGGGGAGGGGGGGATAGAGGGAGCTGCTTTTCCACCGCACTGAACTATTTAATGCTGCCCAGGCAGTATAGCAGCCGAATGCCGACAGGGTGGCTCCAAATAAGCAAACTACTTAAACTAACTAAACTAAACTACACTACCCTAATCTCTCCTTAGTCGTCCCTCGAGTCCAGCACCCTGGCTCATCTCCTCCAGCTGCATGGAGACTGAGTAACTGGAGCTTGTGGGCAGTCCCTCCGGTATTTATACCAGGGTTATCAAAAGATGACATGCTCAGTCCCCAAGCTGCTGGAAGAGGTGCACTACCCCAGAGGTGCGGGACGGGACTGGACTGGAGGGACGATAAGGAAAATTAACTTTAAATCTGTGTTTCCCAAACCTTTTTCCAGTGTGACTCAATTTTAGCAGAGGAAAATTCAAGCGACCCCCAGATACTAATCAAATAAAATTATTACACGGACAACATAAACATATAAATATATGCTTTTTAAAACAATTATTCAATGTACTCAACATGCCTGACACATATGGGCTTCAAAATTATGACAACGTCTTGACTATTTGTAGTGTGGACAGGGCTGGTGTTAGACATGCAAGGGTCCCAGGCAGAAACTGATCAGGGGGCCCCTAAGCCCACCTGCAGGCTAGGGTTCCTTCAGCCTGAGCAGACTTGGAGCCCAAGGTAATTATTCTGTTTGTCACTCCCTAACATGGCCCTGAGTGTGGGGGGCTGAGCATCTAAAGGGGGGGGGGGTAGTTTGTATGTGTGTTTATGTGCAGGGGCCGAGTATGTGCATGTGTATACAGACGTGAGGGATAAATGACCAGGAACAGTGTGTATATGTCTGAATCTGAATAAAGCATAGCTTACTAGTGGACTTTGAGATCCTCTCCCAAGGTTTTACCCTGAGTTGGTCCCAGTCATATCTATCACCAATCCTGGAAAATGTACGTTCCAAAAGCACACATATTCCAATCACTAAATAGAAAATAAAATTCCCTTTTCTACCTTGTTTTCTGGCCATTTTAGTTTTCTAGTTGTTTGACTCTGGTTTCTGCTTTTCTCTGTCTTTTTAGCTCTTTTTTTCCAGGGTCATCTGTCTACTTGCCATTTCTTCTTTCTCTTGTCTTCACCGCCATCACCTACATCAGTCTATAACACTAATCTTGCTTTTTCAGTTTTCTTCCTTCTCCTTTTACCATTTAGTTATCATTCTCCCACTGTTTACTGTATTTACCCACAGCTTTCCATCACTTTCCCTCATCCAGCCTTCCTATTCCCAAGTTTCTTATTGCTAGACACCTCACCTTCCCCATCCAGGGTCTCTCTATCCCCCCCCCCCCCATGTTCATTAGCTTCCTTCTACTACTAATCATTTGTATAGTGTTACCCCCCCCCCCCCAACACATGTCCAGCATGTTACCACCCCCCTTATTGGTATCTTTTCTGTCTGTCTCCCTAGCCCTACCCTTAATGTTCAGTCTCACCAGTTGTTGCACCCTCCATGTCCAGCATCTCTTCTCTCTCGCCTCCTCAGAACCCCCCCATGTCAAACATCTCTTGTCTGTCTCACTCCTTCCATTCCATCATCTCCCGTTTCCATAGTTTCCCCCATGAACATTATCTTCTGTATTTCCCTAGTCCTACCCTCCCATGTCCAATATCTCATCTGTTTCCCCAAGTTCTTCCACAAAGGCCATCATTTCCTTTGTCTCACCAGTCATCTTTCCACACATATCCAGCATCTTAGAGAAGCTAGCAAAGTAGTTAAGAAGGCAAAGATTCAAAAGGAGGAGGAAATAGCCAATGCAATTAAATGGGGGGATAAGACATTTTTCAGATATATTAGTGAGAAGAGGAAGGGCAAGAGTGGTATTGTCATACTGGTATTCCTTGATATATCCGCTGCTTTTGACAGCGTAAACCATAATATACTCATATCAAGACTCAGATAGGATTAAGGAAAATTACTCTAGATTGGTTTAAATCATACATATCTGACCGTTCACAATTTGTACAAGTTAACCAGACTTCATCACCCCCTTTTCTTCAAGAACAAGGAATACCTCAGGGCTCTGTATTATCTGCTCTTCTATTCAACCTTTACCTACAACCAATTTGCACCATTTTCCAAAAAAAATAAGATGAAATACCACATATATGCGGATGACATTATGTTGTTCTCCGCATTCAACATACATGATCCTAACTATGACAAAATAGCAACCTGTCTCATGGAAGATGAAAAATGGCTGCGTTCAAACAATTTGAACATTAACTTCAAAAAAACTGAGGTATTAATCACATCAAGAAACACGAATTACACACCACCAACTGACATCAAACTTCTGAACTTTACCCTACCAGTCAAGGAAGAGATTAAATACCTAGGAGTCACCCTTGACAAGACCCTTAGTTTCACTAAACACATTAAGAAAATAACCAAAACAATTTATTACAAGCTTCATTCCATTCAACAACTGAGGCCTCTTTTAGAAAATGATGATTTTAGAACTATCACACAAGCATTAATAACTCCCCACTTTGACTATTGTAATGGAATACTACTAGGAGTATCTAAAAAGAACCTAAAAATTCTACAAATGGCCCAAAACATTAACGCGAGAATAATTTCCAAAGCCAAGCTAACCGACCACATTACCCCGATCCTCTTTTCTCTACATTGGTTACCTATACCCAGTAGGATTCAATATAAAATCTTACTGACCACCTTCAAATTAATCAGATTGCCCCATCATACCTATCCACACTGATTCATAGCCCTCCAGAAAAATAGAATAAGACGAAGAAGGAACCTTAATACCATCTTAGTACCTGACTCAATAAAAAAGACAAAACAAATAACAAGTACCAGTGCCTTCTCATTCGTAGCACCATCATTATGGAATAACCTCCCAGACCAATTAATGGAAATAAAAGATCTACAAAAAATCCGAAAAGACCTAAAAACATACCTGTTCTCACAATACTACTCCTACATAGATAATGACTTGGATAAGGCCTCCCATCCTCCATAACTCTCTATGACTATACCCTCTCCAACAGTCTCACTACGACTCCCATAGCAAAACTTAAGATGAACCTTTAATATGTATATATGTAAAAACTATGTAATAACTTGTAAATAGTTCTAAACTCTGTTATGCTACCTGTATATAGTTTGATTACAGTTTGATGTATCTCTTTATATATTACTACTTTTGTTCTATGTAAGTTGATGTTGTTTGATGTAAACCGCCACTGATCTTGGGAATTGGCGGTATATAAAAGATTTGCAAATAAATAAATAAAATTGTCAGACTCAAGGGTGCAGGGGAGGAATATGTAGAAGCTGATAAGGATAAAGCGGAATTGCTTAACAAATATTTTTGTTCTGAGTTCACAGATGAAGAACCAGGAGCAGGACCTCAGAAAACACCCACAAATAGGAACAGAAGCAAAGGACATATTGAACAATTTTCAAAAGACTGTGTTCGTGAGAAACTCTCTCAACTTAAAGTAGACAAAGCGATGGGACCGGATGGGATACACCCGAGAATACTGAAGGAACTTGGAGACGTTCGAGCAGCTCCACTGACTGACCTTTTCAATGCCTCGTTGGAGTCGAGAGTAGTGCCAAAGGACTGGAGAGAGGTTCATGTGGTACACAGTACAAACGTGATAAAGTGGAAAAACAATTTATTTGAAAACTCGGACCTAGCAACCCGACACAGGCCGTGTTTCGGAGACCTTCATCAGGGGTTGTCTGAATAGGTACTTCTTTGTAGAGACGATGATATGTAAACCTCACAGTGAGGCACACAAACTCATTAGTAGAGGTAATGGTTTAAACACTTGCATGTGATAAGAAACGTTTTAAATCGCTGACAGTAAACAATCGGACGCAGGAAAATGAAATCCGTCCTACAGAGTGTCAGTGACTGTGAGGTTTACATATCATCGTCTCTACAAAGAAGTACCTATTCAGACAACCCCTGATGAAGGTCTCTGAAACACGGCCTGTGTCGGGTTGCTAGGTCCGAGTTTTCAAATAAATTGTTTTTCCACTTTATCACGTTTGTACTGTGTGCCTGTTTTACGTGATAAACTGCCTTGTGTTGGACTGCGAGAGGTTCATGTGGTGCCTTTACACAAAAGCGGAAGTAAGGATGTGGTTGAAAACTACAGGCCGGTTAGTTTAACTTCGGTGGTGAGTAAATTATTGGAAACGCTGCTGAAAGAGAAAATAGTGACGTTTCTGGAGTCCAGCGGATTACAGGATCCGAGGCGCATGGATTCACCAGAGGCAGGTCTTGTCAGACAAATCTGATTGATTTCTTTGACTGGGTGACTAGGGAGTTGGACCGAGGGAGAGCCCTAGATGTGGTGTATTTAGATTTCAGTAAAGCCTTTGACACTGTTTCTCACAGGCGACTTATAAACAAACTGAGCACCCTAGGGATGGACCCTAAAGTTACTGCTTGGGTTAGAAATTGGTTGGGTGGGAGGCGACAAAGAGTACAAGTAAATGGAGCTCACTCTGAGGAGAAGGATGTTATCAGTGGTGTGCCCCAAGGATCTGTCCTTGGTCTGATTCTTTTTTTTTTTTTTTAATCCTTTATTTAAAATTTTCAACTGGCACACAGACAAAGAAACACAGCATAAAACAGTAACAGCAACCAGCCCAACCCCCCCCCCCCCCCGTAACCAACTAACCCAACCCCATGGGAGGGGACCATCCCACCGCCGTTACAGGAGGAACTCCCTTATACAGACAAACAAACAAGGCAGTGGTGTGCAAAATTAAACTAAACAAACCATTATATCTCATAGTGCCAGCCTAGACTCTCAGATCCGTAAATGAGCTTTTGCTACATATTCATCTAAACATTTCCATTTGCCCGGGCCAAAGTCTTCTCGAAGCTTCCCTCCACTTCCATTGAGAACCGCAACGTGGTCCTGCGCTTTCTCATAACTGGCGTAGAGACACACCATGTTCCACCACTGGTGAGAATCTAGTTTACTAGAGTCCTTCCAACAAAGCAAAATAAGCTTTAAAGCAATGGCTACTAAAAAATCCAGCAAAAAACGCTTCCCTTTCATATGTGGGAGGCCAGCCGTTGAAGAGCGCAGTACCACTATTTGCCAAGTAAGGGGGAGCTGAAGACAAAGAATCTTTTGTATCACGTCCCAGACAGCAAGCCAGAAGGCATGAACGTAAAGGCAATCAAAAAACATGTGTTTAAACGTACCTGGTGCAAGAGAACAAGACCAACAAAGGTTACCCGATCCCGAAATCCACCTGGAGCGGCGATTGGGTGTAATAAAAGCACGGTGTAGCAAGAAAAATAGAGATTGCATTACAGCAGCAGCCTTAGAGACCCTACTAACCCTGGACCACAGTGTCGACCAGTCATGAGGGGAGATCTCCACTCCCAGATCAACCTCCCAGCTCCGTCCAACCAAGGGGGAAGAGGACCTCTCTCGCAAGTAAGCATAAAATTTCGAGGCAGTCCCAGGCTTGCTAGAGTAGGAAATGGCCAACTCATGCGCTCCCCAAGACGACGTTATCTTCCCGTGAGGTACCCCCGCTGCAGAAAGGCAACTCTTTAACTGGAGCCATTGAAAGTACCATGCCGGCGGCAGCGCGAACTCCTGTTGCAACCTTTCCCAGGCTTTCCACCCATCTGCCTGAAACAACTGTCCAACTGTCCAAATGCCCTTAAGTTGCCAAGGTCGCCACGCTATAGTCTTGCGCCCAATTTTAAATACAGGATTCAACCAAATGGGCATTAGAGAAGATATCGGATTCTCCGAGCCCATAGCTCTCGCCAGAGCCTGATACGCCAATTGAGTTTCAACAACTATTTTGGAGGCAGGGGAGGAAGCCGGAATGACCATTCCAATCAAAATATCCAAAGGAAGCGGCTCAATTAAACGGCGTTCTACCTCGACCCAAACCGGACACGAGCCCTGTATCTCCCGCGGGCACCACAGCGCACCTTGTTTTAGTAAAAAGGCCTGATGATACCGATAAAAATCCGGGAAGTTTACTCCGCCCGAATTCTTATTTGCTTTTAACTTATCAAGGGCTATCCTGGGGGGTTTCCCCTGCCACAGAAAAGAGGCTAACACCCTCTCCCACCCTTTATAAATAGCAAGGGGGAAAGCAATCGGCAGCATTTCCAAAATATAATTTATTTTGAGCGCAAGAACCATTTTAATGGATTCCATACGTCCCCACCAGGACAGATGCAAGGGGGACCATTTATTCGAGAAAATCTGGAGCAACTCCTCAATATGTGACCGGTTAAGCCGAAGAGTGTCCTCAAGAGAGCAGCAGAACCGGACCCTGAGATAATTAATTGCCTTTGCTTCCCAGAGAAAAGGAAAATCCTTTACCACCTCGGAATGAGTAGCCCTGTTCATTGGGAAGGCAACCGACTTAGTCCAGTTTATTTTATAGCCGGACACCCTGGAATACTTGTCGATAACCCGCAGGAGCTCCGGTAAAGAATTGGGAAGCGAAAACAGCAGCAAGTCATCAGCGTATGCCGCAAGCTTTATATGCATGTCCCCTATCCAGATGCCACTAATCTTCTCAGAGTGCCGGATTAACAACCCCAGGGGCTCCAATGCTAGATTAAAGAGCAGCGGCGAAAGAGGGCACCCCTGTCGCGTCCCACGATATAACGAGAAGGGGGCAGACAGCAACCCGTTCACAAGTATACAGGCCTGCGGAGCGGAGTATAGAACTCGGATAAATCTGAGAAAGCCATCTTTGAATCCAAACCACCGCAAGACCTTAAACAAGAAAACCCATTCAAGTCTATCGAAAGCTTTTTCAGCATCCAAAGAGATCCCCACTAAGGGGGTACCGGACTGCTCCGAGGCTGCAAAGAGGTTTAACAGTCGAGCATTATCCGAAGTCGCCCTCCCGGGCATAAAGCCACATTGGTCGGGGTGGATCAAGTCGGCCATCACTCTCTCTAATCTTTTAGCCAAGACGGTGGCAAAGAGTTTGTAGTCAGCGTTCAACAATGAAATAGGTCGGTAGTTCTCAACCCTAAGAGCGTCTATCCCAGGCTTTTCCAACACCACTATAGTGGCGTTATTAAAACCACCCACGGAAGGCAGCTGTTCCTGGAGAAGTTGAAAGTATTTAACCAAATAAGGGAGAAGTACCCCCTGAAACGCCTGATACAGCTCAATAGGTAGACCATCAGGGCCCGCCGCTTTCCCTTTATTTGACGCAAGAAGGGCAGCACGGAGCTCACCCAAAGAGAAAGGTGCTTCCAATTCTAGCGCTTGTCGCTCAGAAAGAGTAGGGTGCGGAATACTATCCAGGAAGACATCGCATTCTTCCCCGTTTTCCCCGCCCTCCGAACTGTACAGCCCAGCATAGAAAGTCCTAAACGCACCTGCTATATCTGAAGTCTGAGTGAGCAGAGCCTGAGTATTTGATTGGATGGCAGCCACCTTGGTCTTCCCGGTTCTAGGATTCAAAGTTGTCGCAAGTAACCGACCTGCCTTGTTTTGTTCCCTATAGAATTTGGCCTTAGAAGCATGCGAGAGTTTTTCAGCCTCCAAACTGAGCAGGGTGTTAAACTGAAAGCGTAGCTTTTGCAGACGCAAAAGGACACAGGGGTCCGTTCGCTGTTGCAGGAGTCTCTCTCCCGCCCGGATTTGGGCTTCCAATTCAGTCATGACGAGTTTCCGGCGACGTGCCGCCCCAATAGAAAAACTGGTGATTTTAGCCCGCAAGAAAGCCTTAAAGGCTTCCCACCAAGCCCAGCCCGAAGTATCCTCGGGAAGATTCACCGAAAAATATTCTTTAATTGCCCCTTCCAAGTATTCCTGAAACTCCGGATCAGTTAACAGAGACCGCTGGAAAAACCAGCCAGAACTCCTGGCAGGGAGAGAACCCGAGAGTAGGGACAGGGAGACGGCCGCATGATCAGAAACCGTACACGCCTCAATTTGCGCATCCTCCACTTGGGCCACAAGTGAACTAGAGATTAGAAAAAAGTCAATCCTGGAATGGGACCCATGAGGAAGAGAATAAAAAGTGAACTCTTTCTGAGAAGGATGTAATAGCCGCCAAACATCTACTAAGTTCATCTCCTGCATCAGACTATGGAGCACCCTGGACGCGCGACTAGTTTTTGTAGAACGATAAGGTTGCCGGTCTATTAGAGGGTCCAACACGAGGTTAAAATCTCCCCCCAAGATGAGACCACAGTGTGAGAGATCCTGAAGCTCCTCTGCCACCTCACGGAAAAATGATATATCATCAAGATTCGGCCCATAGATGTTCATAACACCATAGATCTGGTCCCCAACCTTTATTCGGGCTTTCACCCATCTCCCATTCGGGTCCGCCCGAACTGACTCGATGGCTGGTTGTAGAGCCTGCCGCGCTAAAATTAGTACCCCATTTTTCTTATGGCATGCACCAGCCGCTCCTATCAGCATGTAAGTTCCCCCACCCAATTTTTGAGCCTCCGCTAACGGTAGACGGGTCTCTTGCAACAGGACAACGTCAGCCCTCATCTTCTTGCAGTATAGCAGTATCTTATTGCGCTTAATGGGATTATTGATTCCCTTCACGTTCAATGACAAAAAATTAAGTGAAACCATCACAGCAACTGATAAGCATTCTGTATAGAGTTAGGCATGGCACAAAACACGAGACAAATCCCTCCTTCACACAAAACCGCATCCCCCCCCAGGGAGCCAACTGAAACCCAAACCCAATCTGTAACCAAAGACATCCTGGGTGAACCATCCTGAACAAGGCTACACCCTGATCCCCCCCCCCAGCCCCACATAACCAGTGTAAACGCCCCCCTATATACACACAAAATATACTCTTAACTCCCCATCTAACCCACTATCCCCCAACCCTCTTCATCAAACCCCCACACACACACACCAGACACACACGCAACCAGACACACAAGGCCAAGCAGACCAATATCCCACATGCCAAACCCCCCCCCCCCTCCCAGCACTGCCCCCCTCCCCCCCACCCCCGGCCCCCAGAAAATACCCCTTGAATAAATGGACAGGAACAACAAAGGTGAGGTCGAAAGACAGGAGAGAGGGGAGGGAAGGCAGGGGAAAGAGACCCAAAGAGACACCCGATCATAAGGCGAGGAGGGCGCCGCATCCACTACTCCACAGGCCCAGGGAGGTGGCCACAGCCCTCACCCACAACTAAGCATCCCTGCCCAGCCAGCACAAACTCCCAAGGCGGGAGTAGCAAAGGGCCACTAAACACCTCTCACCCCCCAGCACTTAGGACATGTCCATTGGGTCCCGAAACTCCATAGAAAACCAGGCCTCAAACCGCAGACTCAACGCATCAAGATGGCCTCCTGCTCTTCCACGAATTTCAACAAAGCCTGCGGATCCTCAAACGTGCGAGTATGGTTGTGAAGGGTTACACGGAATCTGGCTGGAGCTAAGAGCCCGAAGCGCGCCTGGAGTTGCTGCAAACGGGGACGCAAGGCCAGCATCTGCCGTCGTCGTTCCACGGTAACTTTATTGAAATCAGGGAAAAAGGAGATTTTGCGGCTCTCAATAGTAACAGGAGCCAGGGCCTTCGCCGCCGTCATAATTTGTAGAGCCTGCTGATGTCTTAGGACTCTCAAGATGATAGGTCTCGGCTGCTTGGTGTGCGGGCCCGAGTGTGCAGGGACTCGATGCGCCCTTTCTATTTCCAGTGGGGGGGTAAACTCCAGACGCAACAATTTCGGTAATTGTGTCTGCAAAAAAGCCATTAGATCGCCCGCTTCCACTCCCTCCGGCACTCCGATGATGCGTACGTTATTGCGACGGGAGCGGTTGTTTAGATCCTCCAGATCACGCTCCAATTGTGCAATGCGCTTGCTGTTAACCAGGGTCAATTTCAGGCGCTCTTCATGGCACTCAACTTGGTTTTCTACGCGGGAGAGTTTCTCCGCGAGCCCCGTGATTTGGATCTTCATTTCCTTGAGCTCAAGGATGTCCGCTTGCACTCCCGACAGCGTCTCTTTGTTGGCCTCCACAAGCCCGCGAACTGCACGCACCTCAGCAAGCAGCTCTTGCATGGCATCGAGATTGTCTCTGGGCCCAGCTAGTTTCTGCGGGGAGGGAGGCTCCGGCTTTTGCCGCTTCACACCGGGCACCCCTACCGCACTGAAGTCCAATTTTCCGGATTTAGAGACAGCCATCTGTCTACGCGTGTCAGGGGTGACAGAGAAGGGGAGAAAATTACAGCTTCAGGCAGGGAGTATAGGATTAGTGAAAGGATTGTGGGGAGCTCGGGATTCAGGCTGCCATCTTGCTCCTGGTCAGGCTCCGCCCCTCGGTCTGATTCTTTTTAACATCTTTGTTAGTGATATAGCGGAAGGGCTTTCAGGTAAGGTTTGCCTCTTTGCGGATGATACAAAAATCTGCAATAGCGTAGACACCCAGGAAGGTGTAGATAACACTATTCCGATCTTATCCCCCCTAGCCAACCCCGACATAATACACGTACTCTCCAAGATTCACAATTAACGCAACCCCAACTACATAATACACGTACTCTCCAAGATTCACAATTAACGCAACCCCAACTACAAAAACCGTTAGCCTGATACCCCTCTTGTTATATATCCACTCTTCACATTACAACCCTTAACCATGCCCTCATTTGATCTTTAATCCTCCACTTCTATAACACTGTACATAGTTTTCCCCCTGTTTTTCCAAGTTTGTATCCCATGTTTTATTGTAAACCCAATGTAACTGCTACATTGTTTTATGTTCTGTTCCACTGTAAACCGCACTGATTGTAATAGCGCGGTATATAAGAGATGCAAATAAATAAATAAAATAAATAAATAAATAAATGAGGAGGGATCTAGCTAAGCTTGAAGAATGGTCTAGAATTTGGCAGCTGGGATTTAATGTTAAAAAATGTAAGGTCATGCATTTGGGCTGCAGCAATCCAAGGGAGCAATATAGTATAGGGCAGTGATGGCTAACCTTTTTGAGCCCGAGTGCCCAAACTGCCGCACAAAACCAAAGAATTTCCTCAAAGTGCCAGCACGTCATTTGCATAAGTGGTCTTATTTGCATAAATATTTGCATAATGTTACCATACACTAACTTTTAGTAAACATGTCTCTTAATGAGTGTATGGATAAAGAAAGACTAAAAGATTTCTACATTACTATAATCCAGTGCCAACCGCCAGGCACATTAGGAACTACTACAAACGCTGCCCATTTAGAACCCATAGCAAACCCGCCGTATCCTGACAGCATTACCAGGACTCACAAAGCACCATACCCTACCTATCAAAAGGCAACACTGCAAATATTAAACCAATACATTTCAGAGAATACTGGGGAAAGAGAACAAGTGGCAACGTCAAATAGGAATTTCCTCTTGTACCAAACAAAGCGCAGATGTTAATGATGCACATTTCCCAGAGCTGACATATTCCAGTTAATAAATTCAAAATAAAGAGATATCTTTCTACCTTTTGTGCATTTTTTTTTCAGTTGCAATTGGTCCAGCCACCTTCTTCTGGTTTCTTCATGTTTTCTGCTAACTCTCCATCGTCTGCTGTCCATTTGTCCTTTCTTCTCTCTTCTAGTTTTTTTTCCATTCTCTCTCTCTCTCTACATCTGCTTTAACATACTAATCTTTCTCCTTTTGCTCTTTCCTCATTCCTATTTCATCCACACAAATTTTACCCCTCCATCCTCAATCCCCAATTACTCTCCCAATACCTGGCCAATTGTAGATTTTTCATCCCTCCTACACAAAATATTTTTCCCCTCTCCATTTTACTCTCCCAGCCCCATCCCATTCTAATCCTCCCCCAACATCAGCTCCCTTCTAGTTCCAGTCTCACCCAGCATCCATTCCCTTCTAGTCCCTGCATCAGCCCATTTCCAGTCCAAGTCCCTTCATCAGCTCATTTTCAATCCTAGCCCCCCATCAGCCCATTTCTACTCATTTCCTAGCCCCACCATCAGCCCATGTCAAATCATAGCTCCCCTCCACTCAGCCCAATTCCAGTCCAAGCCCCCCCATGAGACTACTTCCAGTTCTAGCCCCTCCATGAGTCCATTTCAATTCAAGCCCCCACCACAGCCCATTTCCAATCTTAGCTCCCCCCAACAGCCCATTTCCAGTCCTATCCTAGCTGTTCCATCAGCCCATTTTCAGTCCTAGCTCCCTTCCCTCACAGCCCATTTCCATTCCAAGCCCCCTCCCCATCAGCTATTTGCAGTTCAAGCCTCCCCTTCCACTCAGCCCATTTCCAGTCCTAGCAACACCCCAACCCATTACCAGTCCTAGCCCCCCGTCAATCAACTTCCAGTCCTAACCCCCATCACCCCATTTTCAGTTTAAGCCCCCCCTATAACCCTTTACCAGTCCTAACCCCCCATCAGCCCATTTCCAGTCAGCCCCCCATAGCCCATTGCCAGTCCTAAACCCCCCCATCAGCCCACAGCCCATTACCAGTCCTAACCACATCAGCCCACCTCAAGTCCTAACCCCTCCCCATCAGCCCATTTCCTGTCCTAGCCCCCCCCATAACCCATTATCAGTCCTACACCCCCATCAGCCCACTACCAGTCTTAACCCCCCATAGCCCATTACCAGTCCTAACCCCCCCCATCAGCCCACTACCAGTCTTAACCCCCCCATAGCCCATTACCAGTCCTAACCCCCCCATCACCCCATTTCCAGACAGCCCTCATCAGCTCATAGCCCATTGCCAGCCCTCATCAGCCCACAGCCCATTGCTAGTCTTAACTCCCCCCATAGCCCACTGCGTCTTAACCCCCCTCCCCAGCCCATTGCCAGTCTTAACCCCCCCTCCCTAGCCCATTGCCAGTCTCATCCCCCCTCCCTCCCTAGCCCATTGCCAGTCTCAACCCCCCTCCCTAGCCCATTGCCAGTCTTAACCTCCCTCCCTAGCCCATTGCCAGTCTTAAGCTAAATCCCCCCCTCCCTAGCCCATTGCCAGTCTCAACCCCCTCCCTCCCTCCCTAGCCCATTGCAAGTCTCAACCCCCTCCCTCCCTAGCCCATTGCCAGTCTTAACCTCCCTCCCTCCCTAGCCCATTGCCAGTCTTAACCCCCTCCCTCCCTAGCCCATTGCCAGTCTTAACCCCCCTCTCTCCCTCCCTAGCCCATTGCCAGTCTTAACCCCCCTCCCTCGGCGCATGGCAATAAAAAAAAAAAAAAAGCTGCCCGCTGCCACCGCGCGGCGGCATGGAGTGTCCCGCGGGGCTCCCTCTGCCCGGCGGGACTCTCCCGGCGCTGCTCAGCCCCTCTCTGCCGGCTTGCAGAGACGCGAAGGGAGAGAGAGTCTCCCTCGCGTCTCTCTTAAGCCCGCAGGGGCAGATGGGAAATTTCCCATCAGCCCCTGCGGGCTTAACAGAGACCCGAGGGAGACTCTCCCTTCGCGTCTCTGCAAGCCGGCAGAGAGGGGCTGAGCAGCGCCGGGAGAGTCCCGCCGGGCAGAGGGAGCCCCGCGGGACACTCCATGCCGCCGCGGCGGCAGCGGGCAGCTTTTTTTTTTTTTTAATGTGCGACCTTCCCGCGTGCCAGCTGCAAGGCCTTCGCGTGCCACAGCTGGCACGCGTGCCATAGGTTCGCCATCGCTGGTATAGGGGGTGAAGTACTTTGGTCCACTAAAGAAGCGCGGGACCTAGGCGTGGTTGTGTCTGATGATCTTAAAGTAGCTAAACAGGTAGAAAAGGCGACGGCAAAAGCTAGAAGGATGCTTGGGTGCATCCGGAGAGGAATGGCTAGCAGAAAAGAGGTGATAATGCCTCTGTATAAGTCTTTGGTGCGACCTCATTTGGAGTATAGTGTGCAATTCTGGAGACGGCACCTTTAAAAGGATGTGAACAGGATGGAGTCTGTGCAGAGAGTGGCTACTAAAATGATTAGTGGTCTTCATTATAAAGCATATGAGGACAGACTGAAGGATCTTAATATGTACACCTTAGAGGAAAGGCGGGATAGAGGTGATATGATTGAGATGTTTAAATACCTCCATGGCATAAATGTTCAGGGAGAGAGCCTCTTTCAATTGAAAGCAAGTTCTGCTACGAGGGGACATGGGATGAGGGTGAAGGGAGATAGATTCAGGAGTGATATGCAGAAATATTTCTTTATGGAAAGAGTAGTGGATCCGTGGAATAGTCTCCCAGTGGAGGTGGTAGAGATGAGGACAGTAACTGAATTCAAAAAAGCATGGGACAAACACAGAGGATCTCTAAAGGTAAAAAGGGGACTGTTGTAGTTGTTATGGAAGGACAGACTAGATAGGCCATGTGGTCTTTTTCTGTCGTCATATTTCTATGTTTCTATCTCCAGTCTCTCTGCCTCCCTAGTAGCCCCCCCCCCGTGTCAAACATCTCCTTTCTCCCTCCCTTCCCTGTCCAGCATCTCTTCTGTCTCCCTCGTTCCCCCTCCCCCATGTCTAACATCTCCTCTGCCTCCCCCCGTCCTATACCATCCCCCACGTCAAGAATCTCCCTGCCATACAACCTATTCCATCCCCCACCATATCTAGCATCCTCCCTTTTTTCCCTTCCCTGGTGGTCCACCAGCCAACATTCCTTCCCCCTTCTTGCTGGTCTAGCATCTTCCCCAGTTCTGCACCATGTCGTAGACAAACAGGAAATTGAAACTCAAAGACATCAAGCTCTGCATGCAGCACTTCAGAGAAATAAACTGATACAGTTCCACCTGCTCTAAGCAAAATATAAAGATGGCACATATAAAATTCATAATGTGACATTCCAGTCATTAAACTGAAAATAAATGATTTACCTTTGTGGTCTAGCTATTTTAATTTTTTCTACTTGCCTTGGCCCAATGCCTAGATTCTACGTACTATTTTCTCTTAGCTCTCTTTTCCAGAGACTGAAGTCCATCTGCCACTTCTCGCCTCCCAACCTCTTATTCCTATCTTTACTAACTCTCGCCCAAATGCTGAGCAGAGAACATGTAGGGGGGAGATGCTGCATCTCCCTCCTCTCTCACCCTCATCCAATGTTTTCCCCCCTTTCTCTCCCTGCCCAATGTCTTTCTCTTCTCTAATCCTCCCAGCCCATAACCTTCTCTCTCCCCCTCACATTTGCATCTCTCTCATATTCTCTAACAACCATGTCTAGCTTCTCCCTTGCATCACTATCTCTCTCCCCCTTGGTCCTTCCTCCACACATCTAGCAACACCTCTCTGTCTCCCTATGGACCCCTCCACCCATGTTCAGCATCTCCTCATTTTCTTCTTTTCCTTTGCTGTGCATTGATACTCCAACCTCCTAACCCATGTAACAGGACTTTATGTCCCAATCTAAGCCCTCCTCTCTGCCGCCCCTAATCAAAGATGGCGCAAGCATGGGAGACCACCTTGCATCAAATTTAGCCTGCCGGTAATAAAGGTAGTACAGGTGCAGGGTAGTACTTGTCACATCAGAAAGGACAGGGAGGGTTGCAGGGTCTTACAGGCATGCACGCACTTGCAGGAGGAAGGCCCTTGCACCTGTACTACCTTTATTACTGGTGGGTTAGATAGGATGCAGTTTCCCTAGGCATGCCCAAAAGCTCGATTCACCCTTGCTCTGAACCTCAAAGGAGGATTTTGTGACCCCATTTGGGGATCAGACCCACAGTTCGGGAAACTCTGCTTTAAATGAAAGCTGTACATCATTGATTATTTCTATAGGACATACACCAAAAATTCCCCCATATGGATGAAAAGGAACAGGGAAAATAATTAGGACATCTATAAATTTAATTGTTTACTTTCTAATTAACTATAGGACCTTGGAAGGTCAAAAAGGAGATCTCAATACCTTTGCTAGGTACTTTTTCCAGTTAACCTAATACACGAATTTGTATTGCTGTAGTTATCAGCATGAAATAAATATGCTGTAGAGTTATCAGCATGAAGTAAGTACAAAAACAGTGTGAAGGATCCAAAGCACGTAAGGGTGAGTACTAACGGAAGTGATGTTTTTCTGATGCTTAATTCAATAAACACCTTTGTGCCATAGTAACCCCGACCTGTAACGTCCCATAGATGGAGAGACCGATAAACATGGAACCTATACAGGCAACCAAAAAAAATAAATGGCTAGGCCCCCGTATAATCTGGAGGATGGCAGAGAAAAGAGAGGCACCTACCGCTAGACTTGGACAGCTCTAAATTCTCTGAGCGGCAAAAGACAGTACAAACCGACAGTAACAATATCAGCAGTATAGCCCGCAACTCCATCCTTCTATGTGTCTGTACAGCGTGTAAACTGACGTGCCATCGTCGTCAACGTCCGCTTCCGCCTTGGAAGGGTAAGGGGCGGGGACTAGCTCACGCGACTGCTGCTGACTTGCTTAGTCACCACCTTAGATTTGGGCAAGGAAGCTGCATGAAGAAAGGGAAAACGGTGCGGACAGCGGTGACAATAGAACCCAACGGAAAACAGCAAGGATGAGGCGGGGATCTTCAGCCAATCAGTCTTCTAAGTCCCTCTCCCTCTATGGCAGTTCCGAAATTTCGGCCTCTACAGTAAAAGCTATTAGACCTTTCCACTGCTGTAAAAGGGGAGTGTTGTAGCTGTTTATGTTTAAAAATATTTTTAACCCTTCTGCCACGTTGAGACCGGATATTCAGCAGCTGAAATGTATCCAGTTTTCTGCCACTGAATATCCGGGCTGGCTAGACACCGGACATGCTATCCGGTTAGCATCGATTTTCAGACACTAACATTGTAGCGCTAACCGCTTAAAATTAGAACAACCATTCACCTATCACCACTAACAAGGTCGGGGCTGTCACTGCTCCCGCTCCACCCACAGCCCACCCAGGTTTTAACACAATGTTTGTTAGTGCCGCAGAATATCGCGGTGACCAATTTTAAACGGTTAGCACGTGTGTTCACCAGCTAAAATGCTTTGAATATCCCTGCATAGTTCATAGTGTAGCAGCAAACTGCAGTCAATGAACAAGTCCAGGAGTCAATTTACAGGGTCCAAACCAGTTTATTTGTGCACAGGCCCAGTCAGTCAAAGCTTTCAAGGAACTGAGCGGAGCTCTTCATAGAAACATAACTTTTTATACCGCTTTTCTAGCTTGATACATGAAAACTTTCCATTGGTCTCATGCTAATTTCTACAAACTTTCTATTGGTCTGACATTTCCCTAAATTTGACCAATCGGGATCTATGCCCTTTGCTCTGCTTTCTCTAGCTAGCTGAACAATGGCTTGGTTCAAACCTGGTTACTTTCCTTCTTCAAGGTCATATCTAGCTCCTAAAATATGTAAGTAACAATTTTGAAGTAACGATTTAACATACAGGCATTGTATTCACTTTGTGCAAACTCTGCTATAGCAATATTTCATTCTAAAGTAATATTCAATTCTGTCTTTTTAATTTTATGTCTCAGCACTACTGAATTCTGAGACCTGTCATTTTCCAGGTTCAGGCTTATGGCCTAGTCTATAGTTAGTTATAGGCTACCTGGCTATAGGTGTAGGCTACCTGGCTACCACAATAGGCATAGGCAGGCTTGCCACTCAACCCAGCCCAATCAAACAAGCAGATTTTATTCGTGGTCAACATTATTGGCACACTTGCAGTTCATCCGCTTAATGTACCATATATCCTAAAAAAAGTGGCCAGTTAAATGGCCACAACAAAACATTAATTACATAAAATACATATGCATATGTGTAAATTTGGTATTCACCCACCAATCGAACCTGGGTAAATCTTCTGTCCTTGTTTGTAGACAGGAAAACACAATACTCACCACTGGAGTCTTCCCTAGGGTATCCTTTTTCTCTCTCGTTGTCACTCAGGACGGTATCTTTTTTTTTTTTTCTTCTTCTTCTTCTTCATCCTCACTAGGACGGTATCCTCATTTCCTGGACCGGCAGGAGGTATCCTCGTCTTCTGGGCCAGCAGAAGGTATCCTCATCTCCTAATGAGATGGTATCCCCATCTCCTGTTTTGTCTTTTAAAACAGGAGGTATCCTCTCTGACAAAAACGCAGCCAAAAGCGCAGTCAGAGGAATCCTTGGGCAATTTAGGAGTGGCTACACTCAATTTAGGGGTGGGTTTCGGCACCAATTGTGGGCCTGGTTTCCCCACAAAATTCCCCAAATATTACCAATTACCAATAAATAGCTCAGACAACAGTTGCTTAGCTACAAATCTCTTTATTTAGCATAGCAAAATAATTTATAAATGCAGATAGCAAGTGTCTGAGAGGTGACGGGCAGCGTTCTCTCTGTAAGGGGAGAAAAACACTGCCCATGCCCTTCTGCTGCTGTCTTGTTATATACCCCTCTGTCTCAGAGTTCTAGAAAATTCTGCATAAATTCTGAGTCTTTTGCAGAGATCCTGAAAAACCTGCAAACCCCTGCACAAAGCTCTTTCTTGGGACCCTCCCCTGTTAATCATCTTTTGCAGTTGTTGTTTCAAGGTCTGCCTTATCTGTAGCCGTCTGCAGCCCTCTGCTCCTTCCTTTGTTTTGTACATGTTATCTCAGTTTCCTGGCACCATCTGTAATCTTCAGGGCTAAGAGAATTTGTGCTCATTAGTTAGTTTTGAATTCCTAGCTTGGCCTGTATTTTCTGGGCCTAGGGCTATATCTTTGCACACTTCTGCCCAAAGTATGGCTCTTTAGGCACTATTAGTGTAGAAGCTGATAAGCATGCAATAAATAAAACCAGGAGTCAGTTCAAAGATCCAAGCCAATTTATTGTGCACATGGCTCAGTTAGTCAAAGCTTCAAAAAGGACTGAGCAAAGATTTTACAGAAACATATTCATTTATACCTTTTCTTCAGTTTGATACATGCAGACTTTCTATTGGTTCCAACGCCCCCTGCATCTGTCCAATCGGAGATCCCTCCTGGGCCTAGCACCCAGCTCCCTCCCTTAGGACTGTTCTAACAATGGTACAGTTTCTAGGTTTTGATACTTCTCTACTGCAAGGTCGTCTCTAGCTCTAGGAATGCAAGTATTGAAACATTTTCATCTTCAGAACACAAGAGAATGAGTGGAGGAGTGGCCTAGTGGTTGGGGCAAGGTACTTCAGGCCGGAAGGTCGGGGTTCAAATCCCACTAGAGGACAGCAACCTTGGGCCAGAAGGACTGGGGTTTCTAGTCCCACAGGTGCTCCTTGTGGTCTTGGGCAAGCCACTTAACCCTCCATAGCCCATGTTCCCTGTAAAATAGTTATCTCCAAGTTATAATGCCCTGTTCAATGTAATTTCAGTTTGTTCAATGTAAACCGCCTTGATATATACCGCCTTTCATGATAAGAAATGTTAAATAAATAAAAATAAATAAGAGAATAATGAAAGACTTATGAATTCATGTAAAACTTCTTATTAAGCAGTTTAAAACAGTTTTCTCATTTTTCACAGATTTTTGGTTCTTTTCTAGCTATGATGGGGGTTGGAATCAGGGCCTAACTTGCAGACTATTATAGGCCATAGCCTGCCACATGAGAATAGGCCGCATATTCTCTTTTGTAGCCCACAAGCACTGTTTCTTCTTGTGCCATTCATGTGTAGCTGCGTACAGTTCAAGCAGACAGGGGTGAAGTTGCAGAAAGCAAGAGTCTGACCTGAAATCTAGACATAAACCAAATTATCCCCACAGTATATATGCACACATTTTTGACACACACAAGAATCAAATAAAGCAAGACCAATTAAAAATGCAAATAGTAGGAGATACTATAAAAACTGAGGACCCACTGCAGGAGGGGTGTACACTCTCTCATGGTGGGTAATCGGGCAAAAATTAATTGGTATAGTTCTTTAAGATAGGCCCGTATGTTAGGATCTTATTGGATTTCACTTTAATTGGAGGATATTTTAGTGGTGAATTCTTGGGGTTTTATATTTTTGCAGGATGTGATTATTGGCACCCTTATAAACAATTCAAATCAGTTTGAACAGAAGAACCACATTCCCATTGCAGCAAAATTAGACAAACCTGTGATCAATTGTCAGTACTCACATGACTTGAATCAACCAATGAATGATGGCTCTAATGTTTAAAATGGCCACATTCAGTCCCTGTTCCATTTTCACAATGGTGAAGACAAAAGAGCTGTTTGAGACAATCAGAAAAGCCATTATCACCAAACTTCAAAGGAGTACAAGGCTATCTCTAAAGGCCTTGGGATACCTGTGTCTATAGTTTGCAGTGTTATTAGGAAGTTTTCTGTTCATAGAACTGTCAAGAACCTCCCAGGATGTGGTGGGAAGAGGAAAAGTAATCCAAAACGTCTTTGAAGGTTAGTGCAAACTTATTGAAAAACACCATGTAGAACAGCCAAAGAGCTTACGGCTGACCTGGAGTAATCTGGAGTTGTGGTTTCAACCTGCACCGTATGCTGCACACTAAGCAATGAAGGACTTCATAGGCGAAGGCCAAGGAGGACCCTACTGCTCAAAGACAGACATGAAAAGGCATGCCTGAGCTTTGCCCAAACCCATCTTGAGAAACCACAATCCTTCTGGGAAATCCTTCTATAGACAAGTGAAATCACAAGCTCTTTAGCAATGTAGACCAGTGATACACTTACAGGCAAAGAAACAAAGCTTATAAGGAACCCCCCCCCCACCCTTTTTACAGTTAAATATGGTGGCGGTTCCATAATGTTGTTGGGCTGTTTTGCTGCCTCAGGAATTGGAGGCCTGGAAGGTATTAAAGCAATCATGAAGTCAGAGGACTACCAAAGTATTTTTGGGCAATATGTGCTACCTAGTGTCAGAAAGCTAGATCTGGGTCGAAGGTCATGAATTCTGCAACAGGACAATGACCCAAAACATACATCCAAAAGTACAAAAGAGAGGTTAAAAAGGAGCAAATGGACTGTTGCGTGTTATGTGTGTGTGTGTGTCTTTTTTTTTAACTAGCCAGCAGTGAGTCCTGCTCTCAATCCAATTAAGAACCTTGGGAAAGAGTTGAAATCTGCCAATGGTAAAAAGGAATCCTGGAATCATTCATGAGCTGGAACAAATCACAGTTGAAGAGTGGGAGAAACTACCAGCAGACAGATCTATGAAACTTATAGATGGCTACAAGAAACATTTGGAGGCTGTCATCACTGCCAAGGATTGTGCAATCAGATATTAGTGAAGGGTTTCATTAATCCTGTTCAGGTCACACCTTGTGTTTTTTTTTTTTCTCTCATCAGAAATTACTATGTCTAAGTTGCATGGACATCTTTTGTTGTAAACCTTTGAAAATACTATGAAAATATGATATGCAGTTGGAATGTTTCCAATTATTTCTGAAGATATTGTACACAACATTGATATGGAAGGACAGACTAGATAGGCCATGTTTGGTCTTTTTCTGTTGTCATTTTTGTATGTAACATACCTAAAATGCAAGGGTGCCAATAATATTCATCACAGCTGTGTGGGTTTTGTAAGTGATTTTTCTTAGGGTAATCGCTGGAAAATCAAATCTACTAATCTCAACTGTAATGGAGAAAAATATTGACTAGGTAAGTCTATTTGAGAGGCGTTGTGTGATGTGGCAACCCTATGAGGCCTTTTTACTAAACTGTAATAATGGTTAATATGAGGTTTAGTGCTTGCTAACGGCCTAAGAGGTAACCACTACCGCATATTAAGAGCAGCCAGCAAGGTAAAAATCTCACACTGTCTACTCTTATTGCTTCAGAATGGGATTGAGGCAGAGTGTGGATGTTTATTTACTAAAACTTGATATTATTTATTTATTTATTTAACAGTATTTTTAAACCGCCTTATCATATTAATCAAGGTGGTATCACAGCAAACAATCGGGTAAAGTGAGTGTGTTAATCATGCAGTGAGGGTGCAATTTAGTTGAGTGTGTGTTGTATCGTGTGCTAGATTGGGGTGAGCTATGTACAAGGTGTGGTGTGTTGCGTGCTAGAATGGTTTGAGCTATGTACAGTGTGGGCTATATACAGTGGTGCAGTAAAACATTATCTGTACAGGCAGCAATATGTGCTGATATACCGCCCTTCGGGGAGGCATCAGAGTGGTTTACAATCAAATAACATAAAACATACAGTATTAGGAAAAAATGGACTCCAATAAAATATGAAAGTCAATAGAGCATGCAAACATGGGGTGGGGAGGATAAAAAGGGGGGAAGTAAACGAGGGAGGGATGGACTGATAGGAGGCGGAGTGGAAAGGTTAAAGGTAAGGGTGATTAGGGCAGGAGATCAAAAGCTTTACAGAAAACGTGGGTCTTGAGCTGGGCCTTGAATTTCCCAAATAAGGGTTCTAATGGTAGGTCTGGGGGAAGATTATTTCATAGAAAGGGACTGAGAAAGTAGAACGCAGAGTGACGTGTAGATCCCAAGTAGTCTTGGGATGGGGAAGGGAGATGGAAGGAGCGGAGGGCGGTGCGGAGTATGCAATATGATGAGTCAGGAGGGGTATTGTGTGCCAGAACAGAGAACTTTATGAACCAGGGTGATGAGTTTGAATTGGATGCAATATTGAATTGGAAGCCAATATAAATGGATTAATGGGGGGGGGGACGACGACATGATCGGAGCTTAGCAGTGGTATTTTGGATGAGTTGTAAACATTTCAGTTCATATTGGGGGAGACCGGCAAGAACAGGGTTATTGTAGTCTTAAACGAGAGAGAAGGGAATCGAGCAGAGTGGTCAGAGCATACAGTATATGGGAAGGAATGGGTGGACCGCTCTAATGCGATGTAGAAAGGAGGAATGCTTAACGACGGAACTGATATGTTGGTGGAAGGTCCAAGAAGAGTCCAGAATAACATCAAGATAAGGGAAAGAGTCTCGGAGGGATCTGAATTCCATTAAGTAGAGGTATGACAGAGGGAGGGAGGCAAGGCCCAGATAACCAGGATAACATGCCAGCTGGTGACAGCTAGTGCACAGATGTTGCCCCTTTTTTTCCTTGTGTAAGTTTTTTTTCACTTGCTTCATCTGTTAATCATTCCCTGCCACATCATTTTCCAGCATTTAAAAGCTGCACTGCTACCAACATAGAAAACTTTTGTTTGTTGCTGTGTGATTTAAGGTTGTTTGGAGCTAGAAAAGGTAACGTTTTTGTGTATTTTCTTTATTAAATGATAGGCTTTTTGTTGGTAAATCTGGTGCCTTAGTTTTCATATCTTCAACTACTCTATATTTCATATAGGTCCATATTCCTGCCTAGATTAAGCTGGAATAATATGGAGGCCATTCGATTTATTTTTAAATTTTGATGTTTTTGTATGACTGAACATTATTGCCTTTGTAGCAAAGTGTATCTAAAGGTGTTGCCTACTGGATCTTTTATATATGGCTGTTTTTTTATAGGATATATATCTTTGTCCATGTTGTTCCTCAATATTGATTTTAAGGATCCCTGTGTGATGGGTAGATTCTAAAACTGTTTGATGCTGACATACACTTTCTAGTGGACAAGGTAGTATGTATTTTGTAACTAATTTTTATCAAGGCTGGTGCTACCATTAGGTGAACTAGGTGATTGTCTAGAGCACAAATGGTCCGAGGGCATCCCATTTCTGCCACTACTGCCTGACTCCAGGACCTTCAGTGGTGGCAATGCCTATAAACAGCAGTACAAAACGTACTGAAACCTCCAGTGCTGCAGTGCTGTTTTTCCTTCTGCCCCTTCCGATGCAGATTTCCTATTTTCTTGGGGGCAGAAGCAGCTGGACCAGCTACTTCCACCCCTATGCAAAAGGAAGTGGAATCAGGCGGGGGGGGGGGGGGGGCAGAAGCAAGAACACCATTGCAACGCCGGAGGTTATGGTAAGTACTGTGGTGCCATTTTAAAGGCATTGCTGCTGCAGGTCCCAGAGAGGGCTGGTGGCAGCGGCTGTGGGGACGGGGCAGGAGCAGCAGAGCACCAGCAGTGAGGTTTGCCTAGGGTACCTCATATCCTTGCCCTGGTCCTGATTTTTTTTTTTTTTTTTTTTTTTTTTTAATATATCTTCATATAGTCTCACATTGTTTTGACTGCTAAGTGTCTTTGAGTCCATGGCAACCCTGTGGGTATTTGTCTTAAACTGTGCTTGATGTTCAGTTAGGTGGCTAATTGTTGAGAGAGTGGCATCCACAGCTGCTGTTATTGTATCGATCTATTATATTGCCGGTCTTCCTCTTTTTGCATTGAGCTTCAACCATGCCAAGCATAATGTCTTTAATGATGTGTCCTAAATATGTAAGTCACAGTCATTTTGAGCTTCTATGGAAAGCTTAGGTTTGATCTAGTATCAATTGATTTGTTCTTCAGGCAGTCTTCGCACAGTATTCTTCACTAGCACCATAATTCAGACATTGATTTTCTTCCTGTCTCCTCTTCATTGTCTAACTTTTGCATCTATATGACATTACTGAAAATACAATAGTTTGGACAAGTCAAATCTTTATGAAGAGATACACCTCTGTACATGAAATCCAGGTTCTTCATAGCTGTTCTGCCAAGATCAATGCATCATTGGATTTGAGTGCTTGTCATTTCTTTGATTATTGATCCAAGCAAGTTATTTTTTTCTTCATTAAAGATGAAATTGATTTCTGCCTAGTGTCAGGATCCTTGTAGCCTTTATGGTAAGGTGCAGGCCCATTTTAAGACACTATTCCTTGATCTTGATAAGCAGATGCTCTAGATCAGGGGTCTCTAACTCCAGTCCTGGAGGGCTGCAAACAGTCAAGTTTTCAGGATGCCTCAATGAATATGCATGAGATATATTTGCATGCACTGCCCCCTTGGTTTCAAATTTCTCATGCATATTCATCAGGGATATCCTGAAAATCTGACTGGTTTGTGGCCCTCTAGGACTGGAGTTGGAGATTCCTGCTTTAGATCGTCACCTTCTGCCAGTAATGTGGTATCATCAATATAGTGAAGTTTTGGTGGAAGATTCAAACTGTATCCCTTGGTTGTCTTCATACAGTCCTGCTTCCCTGATTAGTTCTGCATATAAATTGAACAGGTATGGGGAAAGTATACAGCCTTGTACCTGGAACAAAAACTGTCCAAAACGCAAATACAAATCAGGAAATGGTGATGAACGAGGAGACATTATTGCAGATGTGAGATGGATCATTGAAAAGATAAGAATACTAAAGGATATTTACATGTGTTTAATTGACCACAGCAAGGCCTTTGATTACATATATCATGAACAAATCTGGATGACTTTAAGAAGCATGGGTATACCAGAACATCTGATAGTTCTCATGTACAAGAAGCAACAGTTTGAACAGAAAAAGGAAACAGACCGGTTTAAAATTGGTAACAATGTACAGCAAGACTGCATATGTTTGGCTTATTGCACATTATTTAAAAATATAATTTTTCTTCTTTTCAGCCTTGAAATAGTCCTTTCATTATTTTTGGGCTAGGGCTACCCCTAGGTAAGACTTTTTTTTTTCCTGTGTATTTCTGTCCTTTTTTTTTTTTTTTAGACCCTCTTGTTGTATTTAATTTTCTTCTTTTCCTTTCCTCTAAATCCCCCACCACTTGAGGTGCATTCTGAACTAATATTATTTTTGCTGTCTCTATACCGTACATCAACTTTAGTCAAGTCCCCTGAGGAAGGCATATTACTGAAACATGTTGGGCAACGGAGACAGAGTCAATTGGTTGATGCTGTTGTGAGATTAGTTTCATATTGTAAGTGTGGTGCTCAATAAAAGGTGATATTTTATGTGATCTTTTTTATTAGTTGCTTCTTGGCTTTATTGTTTGGTTCCCTTGCACCTTTGCTGACTCTTCTTTAAAAAGACCATCTTGGAAGCCCAGACCAGATGCATTTCACAGAGTAGTAATGTGGAAGGAAGGCCAAATGATAGCATGGTTAAAAGGTGATATGAAAGACTATTATAGCCAAAAGAACAGCTTTCCAAAAATGGAAAATCTTCTAATGAAGATAACACAACAGAATAAACACTGTCAAGACAGATGCTAAGCATTGATAAGGAAGGTAAAAAGAGAATTTGAAAAGAAGGTTGCCACAGAGGCAAAATCTCATAATTAAAATCTGAGGCAAGAAGACTGGGGGAGCCAGTTAGATCATTAAATGATTGTGGGGTAAAAGGGGCACTCAGGGAGGATGAGTCCATATCGGAGAGACTAAATGAATTCTTTGATTTAGTCATTCCTTAGCATCCCTCCAGGCTAGTCCTGAACCTTTGGGTCTTGCTCCTTCTCCAGCAGCTTGGAGACTGAGAAACGTAATTCTTTTTTTGATGACACCGGTATAAGTACACAGGATCCGCCTTCTGAATTCAGTTATCTCAGTCTCCAAGCAGCTGGAGGGCTGGTGAGCCAGAGATAGCGGCTCACTTAGAGGAGCAATTAAGCAGCAGGGGTAGAATTGGTTTAAAGTTTTTTTTTTTTTTTTTTGTTTAGAAATTGGTGCCAGCGTGGCTCTATGCTAGAGAAGAGGTTTGGTGAAGAAAGCTGTGCTGAGCTGCTTATTTTCCATCCTCCCCCCCCCCAAGGTCCCCCCCTCTCCTTTTGCCTTGTCAGGGAGTATTCAGCTAAGACTTAGCTATGGGGGAGGAGAGCTGGAGTCCGGTTCCCGAACCCACTGATATGGGTGAGGAACCGGCAGTGTAACATCAGAGGGATACCTGTGCTTGGCTGACAGTTCTAATGCTGAAGTCTCATTCCAGCGGAGCTCGACAAGCTGTGCTGCAGTCCTGAATTCTCCCCTAGCGCTGAAACCGCGATCCCGGCTGAGTGCAGGGAGGGTGAATCACCACAATTTCAAGCCTCGGCGGCAAGGTAAGGGGGCCGGGGTTGTCGAAATTTCTCGTTTTCACGTCAGGGCAGATAGGCAGCGTGTGGAGACTGCGGTAGGCCATGCCAAGTGGTGAGCGTGCGCACGGGAAAACTCCGTTACTGTTAGGAAGCAGGGTTTTTTTTAGCAGCTTCGTTTTAGCGAGGGAAGCTTCGTTTTCAAGATTGTTTTTTTGGGGAAGGGTGGGGAAGGTGCTGGGAGTACCCCCACTGTTTAAAAAAAACAAAAACAAACCCAACCTCAAGTTCTGTGGAATAAAGGTTGGAGGAGGTTGCTCAGGGACAGAAGCAGGAGGTGTGCCCTAAGTACCTGTTCAAGCAGTATGCCTTCTAGACCACTCTGTTTACTTTATGGTTCCAGAAGGGGAGCAGTATCCGAATCAGGAGTTTGTAAAAGCTGTTTTAGGGAGTCCGTCTCCATGGAACAGGGGCTTGAAGAGGGGGTGGAGATCCCAAAGAGGGGGGGGGGGGGCGCGCTTCGGACCTCTCTGAGCCAAAGTCTTCCGGTGACCCCTTCTGGAACCGGTGGCGGGGCCGTCATCCGTTCAAAGTGGTCAGGCGTCGCAGGTGCAAGTCCCAGGGGGCTTGGTGGCAATTTTTTTCACTGCAATTCGTCTCTTTAATACGACAGGCGTTCGGGGGAGTGCAGATAAAGGCCACCTCCAGTTCTGCAGAGGGAGAACTGGGGAAAAGCGGCCGGGGACACCGCTGAGTACAGGAGGGTCAGGCATCCCCGCGAAGAGAGTAAGGTCCAAGAAGGAACGGTCAGGACAGTCCGTTGCTTTGGAGGGCATCGATTCGGAGGACTTCAAGCAGGATTTGGAGTTAGAAGAGGACATAGAGGAAGGAGAGATTACAGAACAGGAAGATCAAGCGTGAGTGGTTCGAATTTTCAGGAGAGAGGAGTTACCAGTGCTAATATCTGAAACGCTTAAGGCGCTTAATATGCCAGCAATAGGGCCGGCAGAAGATGCAATGGTGGAGGACCCTTTGTTGCAGGCCTTTCGTAAGTCGCAGAAGGCTTTTCCTGTGCACAGGGTGATTAAGGAAATGATACAAGGAGAATGGGATATGCCGGAGGCTGGGCTGAAGGGGTCCAGAGTGATGTCTCGGCTATACCCATTAGTGGAACAGGATCGTGAGTTGTTCGGGTCTCCTAAGGTGGATGCCACAGTTTCGGCAGTTACCAAGAAAACTACCATTCCAGTTGAAGGGAGTGCAGCGCTGAAGGATGCTGTCGTGAGGGCTACCCTGGTGGCTAGTAGAGGTCAGGGTAGGTCAGACACAAAAATTATAAAGTTGAGATTGGCAAGTATTCCAAAGGCCCAATTGACTTTTGGTCCTAGTAGTTTCCTTGATACCAATCTTCAATGAAAACAACTGCTCAGAGTGGTGGGAAAAATAAAGGCTTTTTATTTCCCTTCGCAATGGTTCAAATGATTGGAATACAACTATAAAGCAAAATGTCCTTCCTTCAGGTGAGGAAAAGGAAAAACTCAGGTTTAAACCAAAAACTGTTACTTTCACAGGACTGGTGCTATTTACACAAAACAAGAATGTTCAATTCAGCAAGTCACACAGCTCACAAGCCTGACAAGGATTCTAGGCTTCCTGTAACACAGTATGTACAATCCATTTTTAGATCTGAAATATCCCCTGCTAGTTCCACTTGCATTGGCTCCTCTTCTGAAGCCTCTGAATCTGTGTCCCTGCTTTCAGGTAAAATATATTCAGGCTTTTTATACAGTTCCTGTATCACTTCCCAATGTTCTGGGCTAAGCTTAGGGCGTCGGCTATGTGCTGTTTTATACTGAAAGGATTCCTCTTTATTCAGAGGTTTTATAGCAGCTCTATATAAACATTTTTCATTCAGAACTTTCTTCTTAGGTAAACCTTTTTCATACCTTGTATCGTAGGAACCTTCAGACAAACGGTTTTCTTCTACTGCCTGTCTTCTCCATACAGCAACTTTCTGAAATCTTTTTCCAGGAAAATATGGTTTACCTTGTGAGGTTGGAGTCCCTTCTCCAAGTGAAGGTCTGGGCCTGTACCGGCTTAGCTTCTGGCTTGCCTGTGCAGCACGGCTTAGGTTCTCCAGCTGTCTCTCATTTGACTTTAGACTACAGTTGCAGCAATGCTTTTGCCTCTCTGGACAAACAGCTCTCACTGTTGTTTGAGCTGAGACCTTCCCAGGCCCTTCATCAGCTCCAGGGAAATCACCTTCCACTCGGTGGTTTGCTAGCAGTAGAGTAATCAGGTTTCCATTCTAACCTCTTTCTGTCTGCGCTGCAAGTGATCCTTCCCTTGCTTCTGCTGGACTTGCCTCCTTGGCCTGCTTCTCTTTCTCCACTGCTGCTCTTCTCTCTCTCCTTCCTGCCCAACTGTCTCCAGTCTTCCACACTCTCCTTAAGAAGCACTCCTGCCTTCCAGGCTTGGAAGCTGGCTGGCATTACCTTGTGACTAGCGGGGCGTGGCTCCTCAGTGTCTCTGAAGTCGCTCTGGCTCCCTCTAGCTGGTGCCTCCGAATAATGCAGCTTGTGCACGTCTTTTTTTTTTCTCTGTTTAAAACATTTTCTTTTCTTTCAAGAGGGTCTGCTGCATGACAATGTGCAGGACAGAAAATTAGATACCTTGTTGAAACAGGTTTTTGATGTTAATGCGCTGTCCCTACAAGCGTCCATCTGTGGAGCTTGGGTAGCCAGAGCTTGTTTGCGTTGGGCTCAGGGTCTTCAGGCAGGACAGGTGGGGGATTCGGCCGCCGAAGCTGCCAGGATAGAGACCGGGGCGGCTTATCTAGCCGACATTCAGTATGATCTGGTTTGCGGGTTGTCGAATAGTATGGCATCGGCAGTAGTGGCCAGGTGGTATCTGTGGTTACGCAATTGGGCAGCTGATGGATCGTCCAAATCAAGGTTGAGTAAGCTCCCGTTCAGGGGGAAGCTTCTGTTTGGAGAAGATCTGGAGAAGCTCGTGAAGGATTTGGGAGAATCCAAGGGCGGTAGGCTGCTGAAGGATAGGCAGAAGCAAAGTTGCTCGGGGTCGACGGCTAAGGGACAACAGAGAGATTTTCATTGTTTTCGTTCCCCAAGGTTTGGACAAATGCAAAGGGGAAGGTTTCCCTATCATAGCCAGGAATTTTGAGGTTTCAGAGGAGCGGGCAGAGGATTTGCGGCCTCCTCTTCCTTCAATCTGTGAAAGTCACAATGAAGCCAGGGAGGTCCAGGCGGGGCAGGTGCCAATAGGGGGTCGCCTGCAGAATTTTTATCCTGCCTGGACCCAGATCACGACCAATCAGTGGGTGCTGGAAGTTATTCGCGAAGGTTATGCCTTGGAACTTCAGCGTCCAGTGACCGATTCTTTCGTACAATCCCCTTGCAAAGCACAGGCCAAATCTGCAGGGGTACAGGAGACCTTAGACCGCCTGTTCGTCCTCGAGGCGGTGGTATCGGTGCCGCCAAACCAATGCGGCTGCGGTCGGTACTCCATTTATTTCGTGGTGCCAAAGAAAGAAGGCATCTATCGGCCAATTTTAGATCTCAAACGGGTAAATCGCCGTCTAAAGGAGTCTCATTTTTGGATGGAGACGTTACGATCGGTTATAATAGCGGTGCGCAAAGGCGAGTTTCTTACGTCCCTTGATTTGTCGGAAGCTTATTTGCACATTCCCATTCATTAAGAACATCAGGTTTTTACGATTCGCGGTACCGATGGGACATTTTCAATTCCAAGCGTTACCGTTTGGTCTAGCGACGGCGCCATGAACCTTCACCAAGGTGATGGTGGTAGTGGTGGCGGCATTAAGAAAGGACAGGGTCCTAGTTCATCCTTCCCTGGACGATTTGGTTAATTTGTGCGAAGTCCAAAGCGGAGAGCGAGGCGGCCATAGTCAGAGTGGTGGCGTTCTTGGAGAGGCTCGGTTGGGTAGTCAATGTGTCCAAGAGCAGGTTGAGTCCATCGCAAACATTGGAGTACCTTGAGGCTCGGTTCGATACGAGTGTTTCAAAGGTGTTTCTGCTGCAGAAACAGGCGCAAGGTCTGCGGCGGCGGGTCTGCAGTTTTCTCCGCAACAGGCACCCTACGGCCTGGTAATTCCTGCAGATGTTAAAGACCATGGTGGCGACACTCGAGGTAATGCCTTGGATGAGAGCGCACATGAGACCTTTTGCAAAGAGCCTTACTCAGACGTTGGTCGCACCAGAACGGCAGTCTGTCTCAAATATTACCCTGTTGGCAGGAGACGCATCTCGCTCTCCTATGGTGGTTAAGGGCAGAGAATGTGGAGAAAGGAATGCCCTTAGAGGCGCTGGATTGGATCCCCCTGACGACGGATGCCAGCCTTTCAGGTTGGGGAGCGCATGTCCAAGGGGAGTACGCACAAGGTTGTTGGTCCAATCAGGAAAAGGCCTGGTCGATCAACAAGTTGGAGTTGCGAGCGGTTGTTCTGGCGCTAAGAGCCTTTCGGAGGTGTCTTCACGGGAAAGCCGTGCGGGTATTTTCCAACAATGCGACGACAGTAGCCTATATCAACCAGCAGGGGGGCACCAGCAGTGTTGTGCTGGAAGCCGAAGCCGATCAGTTGTTCGAGTGGGCTGAGGTACATCTGCTAGCGGTGTCAGTGGCGCATGTCACGGGGTGGAAAATTATAGAGGCCGATTTTCTGAGTCGGGTAAGAATAGACCCGGGGGAGTGGGCCCTCCATCCCCAGGTGTTCGAAATGGTGGTGTGTTGTTGGGGCCCGCCGGCCATGGATCTCATGGTGACCTTTCAATCTGCAAAGGCCAGTCGATTCTTCAGCAGAAGATGAGAAACGATGTCGGAAGGCCTGGATGCATTAATTCCTGGATGCATTACTCTACATGTTTCCACCCTGGGTGCTAATAGGTCGGGTGCTGCAGTGCATAGAACTTCACAGATGACGGGTGATTTTAATTGTGCCGGATTGGCCAAGACGGCTGTGGTATGCGAATCTGATGAGGCTCCTGGGGGACAAGCCATGGAACCTGCCAGTTCGGAGGGACCTGTTAACCCAGGGACCTCTGTTGATGCCTCAGGTGGATCGGTTCTTGCTTACGGCTTGGCTATTGAAAGGGCAAGGTTGATAGCGAGAGGTTATTTGGCGGCAGTGGTAGCCACTTTGTTGAAAGCTTGGAAGACGTCGACTTCCTTGGCGTATATTCGTATTTGGCGTGTGTTCGAAGATTGGTGTGTAGGCAACAAGGTTATGGCCTTAAAAGCTTCAATACCACAGGTACTAGTGTTTTTGCAGGAAGAATATGAGAAGGGGTTAGTGGCTTCTTCTCTAAGGGTGCAGTTGGCAGCTCTGTCCTGTTACAGGGGTAAGATAAGAGGCGAGGTTCTAGGAGGACATCCAGATGTCAAACGGTTTTTGAGGGCAGTCGTGCTGTTGCATCCACCGTGTAGACAAGTGGTTCCGACGTGGGACTTACATTTAGTTCTGGAAGCTTTGGTACGAGCGCCTTTTGAGCCTTTGGTGAGAGCGTCATTGAAGGATCTTACCTTTAAAAGTGGTGTTTCTGGTGGCTATTTCTTCAGCCAGGAGAATATCTGAGTTACAAGCGTTGTCCTTTTTAGGGAACCTTTTCTGTTTTTTAGTGATTCGAAGGTGGTGTTGAGGATGGTGCCATCGTTGTTTGCCCAAGGTGGTATCGCCGTTTCATGTCAATCAGGTAGTGTCACTGCCGGTATTTGAGGAAGGCAGTGTGGGTTCTGCTCCGAAGCAGTTACATAGATTGGATGTTTGGAGAGCACTGAAGCGGTATTTGAAGATTACAGCTTCTTTCCGTAGTTCGGAAAGGTTGTTCGTTTTGTTTGGAGGTTCAAAGAAAGGGCAAGCAGCACCAAAGGCTTCCATTGCCAGATGGGTTAAAGAAGCAATTGCGTCCGCATATATTTTGAAAGGTAAAACAGTTCCAGAAGGTTTACGGGCTCATTCAACTAGAGCGCAAGCTACATCATGGGCGGAATGTAGTTTGGTTCCCGCAGGGGAAATTTGTAAGGCGGCTACTTGGTTGTCTCTGCATTCCTTTATCAGACATTACTGTCTGGATTTGCAGGCAGAAAGGGATGCCTGTTTTGGATCGACAGTGCTTCAGGCTGGTCTAGCAGGTCCCTCCCGTTGACTTTTTTGCACTGCTCTGCTACATCCCCAAAGGTTCAGGACTAGCCTGGAGGGACGCTAAGGAAGGTGAAATTAGACTTACCTGCTAATTGTTGTTCCTTAAGGAACTCCAGGCTAGTCCTGTATCCACTCGAATCTTTACGTGGACTATGGCCTGAAGCGACTGATGTGTAAGCGGCCCGAGTGGCAGTACCAGGTATAGTCCATAAGGGGAGAGATTCTTCTCAAAGGTGTTTGTAGCGGCACTCTATATCTTTCATGTTGGAAAATGGGGATCTCAGCATGCTGCAAGCGTTCAGTAATAGGGGGAACATGAAGAGTTTCAAATAGTGTTCTGCCCAATTAGTACTCTTATCCGTTAAGTTATGTGCAGATAGAGTTACTACTTAATTATTGCTCTGGTGAGTCTGCTTTGTCAATAGGTTACTGAATTCAGGAGGCGGATCCTGTCTACTTATACTGGTGTCATCAAAAAAGAATGATGTTTCTCAGTCTCCAAGCTGCTGGAGGAGGAGCAAGACCCAAAGGTTCAGGACTAGCCTTAAGGAACAACAATTAGCAGGTAAGTCTAATTTCACCTTACTGAGGCAGATGCAAGGGAACTATCCATACCATAAATAGTATTTAATGGTAATGATTCAGAGGACTTGAAATAAATCTCAGTGAACACAGATGTAGTAGGCTAAAATGACAAACTAAATATTAGCAAATCACCTGGACAAGATGTTATATACCCCAGAGTGCTGAAAGAACTGAAAAATAAAATTGCAAATATTGTATTAGATAATTTTCATGAAAGGTTAGAGATTACTATTGTACCTTAAGATTAGAGGGTGGACTACATAATGCTAGTTTTTAAAAACGGTTTCCAGGATGATCCAGGTGTATGGTAAGCCTAATGTCAACGCTGGGCAAAATGGTAAAAACTATTAAATAAATTGACAAAATTACTGAACATACATATATATTGTTTAATGGAACAAAGTCAACATAGATTTAGCCAAGGAAGTCTTGCCTCACCCATCTGCTACTGTTCTTTTGAAGGTATGAGTAAGCACGTGAATAAAGGTGAGCCAACTGATATAGTGTATAAAGTACCTCATGAATGACACCTGAGAAGATTTAAAAGCCATAGGCTAGGAGGCATGTCCTGTTGTGGATTGGGAACTGGTTAAAAGATCAAGGATCAGGACAGAAGATCAAAGGCTGCCTAGAGCACCAAATATGGTTGCATCGGCTCAGGGAACACTTTGCTAGACTGGGCATCCAAATGACAATTGCAATTTCCGTATTGTCCTGTTCAACCAGTCCAGACGAGTGGGTTCTGTCCCCCTACCATCAGATATGGAGACAGAGCAAAAATTCCAGAGGCTTTTTATGACATCACCATGCCATTAGCCTGAGCCACTAGGGGCAAAGCCAGTTTTTCTCTGTCTCCAGCAGATGTTGGATGTATTTTTTCAGCTCTGAAAATCTGAACAAGCAAGGAAAATTGTTGAGAATTGAAGGAAAGATTACTTTTGCTTATGAATGATCACCTTGTCTCATGGAGCATGACGTGGGAAGGCTCCATTAGATAGCGGTCCTTTTGGTAGCCATAGAAGGATGGGGAATCGTTCAACTCTGCATCCTTATCCTGTTAAAGACCTGTTGAGCAGCCAGATATTGGAAAGGATTCTTCAGGATCTCAGTCTCAGAGCACCCCCCCCCCCAACTCTTCTCCCGAAGTCCGCATAGATAACCATTCATCCAGACCTTTCCAACAAACTCATGGGGTCCCACAAGGATCTTCCCTTTCAGCCCTACTCTTTAACATATATATTCAGCCAATCTGTTCTATTATTTAATCTTTCAACATACTCTTATCACATCTATGCTGATGATGTGTTACTGTACACCCCATTCCTCATTGACAAGCCAGACTACTCGTCCATAGTAGAATGCTTCAACACAGTCTCAGATTGGCTCATGACCCACAACCTGATGGTCAACAAAAAAAAGTCTGAGGTCCTAATCATATCCAAAGACCCCACATTTACCCCGCCATCCTCAAAGTGAAAGACTTCGACCTCATAACCAAACAAGAAGTCCGCTATCTGGAAATAACAATCGACCAGCGCCTTTGCTGGAGACCCACATTCAAAATATCTACAAAGCAATCTACCATAAGCTGAGAACCCTCCAGAACCTATGTCCCCCTCCTCGAGTCCTCAGACTTCCGCTCGGTTGCTCAAGCCCTCATCCTCCCACATTTGGACTATTAAGAACATCATCTTCCATGGTATGTCGAAGCACAGTCTCCAACCACTACAACTCGCCATGAACACAGCTGCCCGTACAATCTTGTCTGCATCCAGATACGACCACATCACTCCTCTATTGCTCTATTGATTGAGCTTCATTGGCTCCCCATAGCAAGTCGCCTGACCTACAAAGCACTGCTACTCACTTTTAAGGCCCTGTATAGAATGTCAGCAACCTCGCTCACAGAACTCATACAACGAATGCCAGAGACCAGAACCAGGAGAACTTGCATGATAAACTCTCTCATGACTCCTTCAATAGTAAGAACCTGTACCCAATCGGCCAAGAGCCGTGCTTTTTTCTCTATTTGTACCAACTCTATGGAACGCACTACCCCCAGTGATACGAGCCATCCCAGATCTCACATCTTTTAGTAAGGCTTTGAAGACATACCTCTTCCAACCAGCTTATAACCAGCCACCCTAGATCAGTCGTACAAGCAGCCGCTTGCTCCTGCCAAACACTTATCTTTAACCCCTGATAATACCAAGCTGATGTAACTACATTTTAATGTTCACTTTCAATCATTCACATTAATGCCAGCCTAATACGAATAAGTTCTTAGCGATACCTACTTAATGCTGTTTAATGTAAATATGTTCCTAGTTATGCCAACCTGTTGCAAATCATATGGAACCAGTTTGATATAAATTAGTTTATTGTGCAAATGTTATATGTAAACCATGTTCATATGTTATATGTAAACCACACTGATCCGAAATAGCGTGGTATATAAAAACAAAACAAACAAACAAACAAACAAACAAATAAATAAATAAACAATGAAGGCTCTACAAAGGTATGTGACTGCAGGTTTGGTATCAAAGGAGTAGCATTGAGTTCAGCATGGATTTTCCCTGCCTGGGGATTTCTGGGAGTGAGTTCCGAGACAGAGTGTCTGCCTGTTTTCACTATATTTGTGGGGGCTGCCGACTTCCTCCACCTGTGGGGATTATGTTGGGGCAGGCCACTGGGGCATCTGTTGGGGCCACTTTGGTGTTTTCCTGCCTTGCTCAATTGCTGGCTTGTACTGCTAGTGCTTCCTGCCCTTTGCTGCATTGTTTACTTGCGTTCTCTGTGTATTCTGAGTATGCAGTATCAGTCCATTTGGTACTGGCGCATGCTCTCTTGCTTACATGGAGTTAAAGCACACTTCCCTGCCCACGCATGCACTCTCTGCCCACATGTCACCAATTGAATGTTCTTTGAGTTCAATTTATTCTGAGGATTAGCTTCTATGCCGGCTGACAAAAAAACACTGTTTGGTCTATGGAAAGCGAAGAGCCTTGTCGCTGGATTCTGGTATCTGCACCTCCTGTATGGAAGTTTCAGATGTGAGCTTAGAGGACCTCTCCTCCCTTTCCCAGTGAAGGGTCTTGAGTGATCCAGCTTTGTTAGCCTTGCTGCAGGAGGTGGTAGATGACACCATGTCAAAGGATCTGCATGACTTGATCTCTGCTGTTTTGCGCTTCTGGCCATTCCCCTTCATGGAGGGGCCTGGCAATGACTGCCTCCCTGGCTTTGCGACATAACTGTACCAATCTAGATATGTGCTTTGTTCAACTAAAAAATCTGGCATGCTCCCCCCACACAGCCATGTCCAGTAACTCACTCTTTTTCAGATTCTTGGAAGCCCAGTGATGATATTGGAGCCCCTTCTGTACTTGCTGCCTGTGCAGCTGCACCCCTTGCACAGCCTTTGGCACGGCCCTGGCGAGAGATGTTCCTAGCTAAGAGTTCCTGTTTTCCTCTCCAGAATTTGCCTCCTTCCTGCAGCATGCTTGGTAATTCTGGTGTGGTAAATCAGGCAGGGACGTATTTGTGTCCTCTCAATCTCTTTCCACTCATTTGGAAGCAGCATGGGTGGAGAGTCAAAGTCTGCCTTAGGCCCCACCTTCTAAATGACCCCAGCGAAGGATGAAATCTGGTGATTCAAACCAACTGCCCCTTGACTCTGGTCCTGGACTCCAGTCCCGATGTCTCGGCAGAGGATTCTGATATTGAGGATGAGGCACCTTCTCCTTCAGAGAAGCATGATGAAGCTGGTGTTATCTTTCTATTCAGGAAGGATGAGCTGATGGCATCGATAGCTCAAGTCTCATCTACTCAAGGAGCTCCAGTCCACTCCTCCTTCAAGGACTTCAGAAAGACTATTGTAGCTTTCTCTTTCTGGAAGTTCTCAAAGACATGATCCATTCGAAGTGGAACTCGCCTGACCCCCCAGCCGAGGTGCTAAAGGTGTGTAAGAGACTATACACCCTGCCAGAGGATGATTACTCTGCATGGTTCAGCATGCCAAAGGTGGATGCTCAGGTTACGGTGGTCACGAAGTGGACTACCATTCCGGTAGAGGGCGATATGGCCTTAAAAGCATTCCCTGGATTGTAAAGTGTACTCTATCCTGAGATATCAGTTTGCAGCTTCCTCAGTTATCCTTCCGTTGGCTATGTGTGCAGGTCTGATGACTTGATCCCTGCTACAGTGAATCCAGTCCCTCACTCTGGAAGACATTATGCTCCTCCTGGAATCAACCACAGCCTTTGTCAGATGGTATGTATGATCTTGTCCACTTGGTGACTAGGGAGGTTGCCCTCTCTACAGTAACATGGCGCTGGATATGACTTCACCACTGGGTGGAGGATGTGTCTTTCAAGGCTCAGTTGACGCAGCTAGCCTTTCAAGGGAAGCTTCTGTTTGGGGCCAACTTGGAGAAGTTGGTTAAGGGCTTGGGTGATTCCAAGCCTCATTTGTCTTCCTGCAGATAGGCCAAAAGAGCCTGGAAAGTGTTCAGAGGCATCCTCCTTTTCAGTATATCCTGTTTTTCACATTCCTGCTACTTGGAATTCTGAGGGTCTTGGGATATACATAAATAGCAATCTGGAAGATCCTCCTTCTCTTCCTCTTTGGGGTTTTGGCCCTGGTCTCAGTCCTTTCGTTGGACCTGTGGACAATTGGCACATCCATGCTTGGTCTCACGCCAAAGCATCTTGGATTTTGACCCATATGGTGCATTTCCTAGAGAATCTTGGCTGGATGATAAATTGAGGAAAGAAACACTTGAAGCCGTCTCAATTGATGGAATATCTGAGAAAGCATTTTGATACTCGGCTGGGCAGTCTTCCTGCTTGAGAAGTGAGTGGGGAAATTATTGGACCAGGTGACAGCCTTCCACTCTTATCAGTCTTCCAGTGCATGGGATTAGCTTCTTCTCAATGTAATGGTGGCAACAATTGAGATGGTGCCTTGGGTGCAAGCCCATATGAGACCACTTCAGAGGTCTCTGTTGACTCGGTGGTCTCTGAGTTCACAGGAGTTCAAGGTCTAGCTCCCTCTCCCTCCAGAGATGGGGTCCAGTTTGCAATGTTAGTGGCAGCCACAACATCTGAGGAAGGATATGCCAGTGGACAATCATGCGTGGCTTCTGCTCTTGACATATGCCAGCCTATTTGGATTGGGGGCTCATTGTGAGAATCAAATAGCTCAGGGCTGTTAGAACCACCAGGAGGTGGAGTGGCTCATCATCCGTCGCAAGACAAGGTCTTTTCAGCTGGCCCTATTCTACTTTCAGACCCAGGTCAGGAACAGAGCGGTCTGGGTGTACTCTGACAATGCCACTATGGTGGTGTATGTCAGTCAACCAAGGAAGCACCAGAGTGCCGGAGTGGCTCTGGAGATGGCTATCCTGTTCTGAGCAGAGAGGAATCTCCTAGCTCTATCAGCGCAACACATCACTAGCATGGACAACGTAGAGGTGGACTTCCTCAGTTGCCACTTCTTTGATCCTGGGGGAGTGGGAGTTATGTCAGGAGGTGTTTCAGCACTTCTGGGGCTGACCTGAGATGGACCTAATGGTGATACGGGCCAATCCCAAGGCAAGCAGATTCTTCAGTCACCACAGGGAAGTAGGCTCTGAGGGAGTTGATGCTTCAGTGCAGTCTTAGCACAGTACTGCCTGCTGTATGTGTTTCCTCCATAACTGCTTGTGGTACATCTGCTTCGACGCATAGAGCGCTATTCAGGCTGGATAGTTCTGGCAGTGCCAGATTTGCCACAGAGGCCCTGGTTTGTGGACCTGACGCATCTTCTGCAGGAACCACCTCTGCATCTGCCCTCATCTTGGAGGCTATTGCTTCAGGGGCTGGTCCTCTTAGATGACCTAGCTCCCTTCTCGCTTACAGTAAAGGCTATTCTGCTACTATGGTTTCCAATCATCTTAAGGTGCAGAGAGGTTCTACCAGTCTGGCATTTGTGCGTGTCTGGTATCTTTTCGAGCATCGGTGCAGTGCATGTCAGACCAGGACTGATATGGCAGATCTGCTGTCTCTCTCCAGGACAGTTTGGACAAAGGCTTCTCCCTTTAGCTTTCTGCAGATTAAGGTTGCAGCCTTATCCTGCCTCAGAAGTCTGGTTGTGGGGCAGTCCACAGCTTCACATCTGGAAGTGGCCTGTTTTCTCAAGGGGGTTTGGCACATGTGCACCCCCCCCCCCTTCTGTCATTCTTTCTTGGGATCTGTGCCTGGTGCTCCGATCCTTGATGTCGTGTCCTTTTGAGCCCTTGAAGCAGGCTGTCTTTAAAGGCCTGACTCTGAAGACAATTTGTTTTAATGGTAGCAATTTGCGTGGTGAGATGTACTTCTGAGCTTCAAGCATTATTATGCAGGGATCCTTACTTATCCTTTTCAGAGGAGACCGTATGTATTCAACCTGTTCCTTTCTTTTTGCCCAAGGTGGACTCTGCCTTCCATGTGAATCAAGTAGTTTGTTTGCCCTCCTTTTCAAAAGAGCAGTGCTGTGGGAAAGGCAAGAACTGTTATTTAACACTGTTTTTTATGCCACTTTATCATTTCAGTCAAAGCAGTTTATATTGTAACTTTAAACTTGGTAATGTTCATTAAATAGAGGCATTGATAAATTGGATTTCTCTGAGGCAATGGAGAGTTAAGTAACTTTCCCACCAGCACTCCTTGTGGCCTTGGGTATCAAACCCTAGACTCTTGGTTCTTAGGGAAGAAGAAGAGCAACTCCGCAGAAAACACAGGAGTCACCAGAGCAGGGAGGGCATGGCCACACCTCTTAAAACCAAAGAAACCTTATTGAGCTTTCAGCTACTGGCTCTTGTTACAATGTCCTGACTGCCACTGGAATACATATGCAATTGAATCTTAATTGGTATTGCTGACAGCCTAAACTTGGCCAAAGTCAGGTCTGTACCTTTTTGAAAGTTTTACGAAATAAAAGTTTTTTTTTTTTTGTTTTTAAGAGGTGTGGCCGCATCCTCCCTGCACTGTTCTGGTGACTCTTGGTTCTTAGGCCAGTTCTCTAACCATTTAAGCTACTCCTCCACTCAAAAAAACAACAACAAAAAAATCCTTTCACCTGGTAGGTGGCCAGAGAGTGTTCCTCTGGTACTTGAAGTTTACTAACTCTTTTCATAAGTCAGACATAGGCCATATGGTCTTTTTCTGCTGTCATATTTCTATCTAGTCTGCCCTTCCATATCAACTACTACAATAGCCTTGCATTAAATCTCTGCTGCCAAATTCTAAACCATTCTTCAAGCTTAGCTAGATCCCTCTTCATGTTATCTACACCTTCCTGGGTGTCTACCTTATTGCAGATTTTGGTATCATGTGCAAAGAGGCAAACCTTACCAGACAGCCCTTCCGCAATATCACTAACAAAGATGTTAAAAAGAATCAAAGGACAGATCCCTGCAGCACACCACTGGTAACATCCCTCAGTGAGTTCCATTTACCTGTACCCTTTGTCGTCTCCCACTCAACCAATTTCTAACCCAGTCAGTAACTTTAGGGTCCAACCCTAGGGTGCTCAGTTTGTTTATAAGTCGCCTGTGTGAACGATGTCAAAGACTTCGAAATCTAAGTATACCTGATCTAGGGCTCTCTCTCGGTCCATCTCCCTGGACACCCAGTCAAACAATCAATCTGATTTGTCTGACAAGACCTGCCTCTGGTGAATCCATGCTGCCTCTGATCCTGTAATCCATTGGACTCTAGAAACCTCACTATTTTCTTTAATAGCAGCGTGTCCAAAAATTTACTCATGACAGAGGTCAGATTAATTGGCCTGTAGTTTTCAACCACATCCTTACTTCTGCTTTTGTGTAAAGGGACCACATGTTGTTTTCTCCAGTCCTCTAGCACTACTCCTGACAGTCATTGAAAAGGTCAATCCGTGGAGCTGCTATAATGTCCCTAAGTTCCTTCAATATTCACAGATGTATCCTATCGCTTTGCCTACTTTTAATTTAGCTAGTTCCTCATGAACACAGTCTTCTGAAAATCGTTCGAGATTCCCGACGCTTCTGTTCCTATTCGTGGGTGTGTTTGGAGGTTCTGCTCCTGGCCCTTCATCTGTGAACATAGAACAGAAATTTGTCAATTTCTACATTTATTTATTTATTTTATTTATTTAACATCTCTTCTATACCGCGCTATTAAAATCAGCGCGGTGTACATCGAACAAATATACTGCAATGCAAACAGGTAACATTGAGTTTACAGAGAACACAGGAATATATAACATGGAGTAACAGGGATAACTATGTACAGTCAACATTATACTATAAATGCTTTTACTATATAAATATGTAAATTCGAGTGGAAATTGTATGTGTATTCATGTAGGAGGCACAGATCAACAGAGGGGAAGTGAACTATCGTGGAGTGTAACCATTTTCTGGTTGTATTAAGGTATTAAGGTGTTTAGTGTAAGTTGGAGGTCTGTTGGTAGTGTGAGTGTCCGAGGTCAGGTCTGGGTAGTATTTTGTGAATAAGTGATGCTTCACGGCTTTTCGGAATTGTAATAGGTTTTTGATGCAACGGATTTCGTGGGGAAGTGAATTCCAATTCAGGGGTGCAAATATTGAGAAAGCTCTGTTCGATGTAGCTTTAGTACATGATGTCATCATCTTGGGAACTATTAAGGTATTCATAGCAGTGGTCCTTCTGTTTCTATTTTCGAGGGTGTTATGGATTAGTTTGCTAATTGGTGTCGGTGGGTAGTTATTCATGGCCTTGAAGGTCAGGACTAGTGACTTATATGAGAGTCTGGCTTGTAGAGGTAGCCAGTGTAGGTCTTTCATGATAGGCATTATGTGAGCAGATCTTGGTGACCCAGAGAGGACTCTTGCAGCTGCATTCATAGCCAGACGAAGTGGATTTAAGGTTGATTGAGAGAGCCCGTGGAGGATGATATTCGCAAAATCTAGATGAGGGAGGACTAGTGCCTGGAAGGTTGATCGGTAATCAGTATAGTCAAGTAGTGGGCGGAGGTGGCGTAGCGTTCTGATCTTATGATATATCCTCTTTGTTACATTCTTCACATGCATTGTCATATCCAGGTGTTGATCCAATGTGATGCCGAGGTATCGGATTGTGGGTTTGGACGTCAGTTCTATGTTATTGACCAGTAGCGACGGAGGAGGTATGAACTTGCGATTCCTTGTGACAAATAGGACATCAGTTTTGCTATGATTTATTCTTAAGTTTTGTGTCAGCAGCCATTCAGCTATTGCACCGAAACAGTTGATTATTGGTGTAAACACTGGTTGGTCAGTTTTAAACGGCATGTATATGAGGATGTCATCTGCGTATGCCAGACATTGCACATTGAAGGATCGGATCAATTCACATATCGGCTGCATATATATATTGAACATTAATGCCGATAGTGAAGATCCTTGAGGTACACCTTGAGACTGTAGGAATGGCTCTGATGATTCCTGGCCCGTTTTAACTTGTTGCCACCTATTGGAAAGGTAGGATCTACACCATTCCAGTGCTGTGCTTTGAATCCCCTTCTCTCTCAGACGTTGCAGCAGTATGTTGTGGTTCACAGAATCAAAGGCGGCGGAAATGTCTAAAAATATGAGTACAAATCCTTGTTTGATGCTGTTTATTCCTGTGATAAGATCATTGAATAAGGTTGTAAGGATTGTGTCAACTCCATGTGCTTCTCTGAATCCATGTTGTGATTTGTCCAGTGGTGCTTCCGTGTCAATATGATGCTGGAGCTGTTGTTGGGCAGCTTTCTCAATAATTTTTGCAAGCTGGGGGATGCTCGAGATTGGCTTAAATGATTCAACTTTGGATGGATCGAGCTTACTGTTTTTGAGTAGGGGCTTGATAGAGGTGTGTTTCAGACTTTGGGGGAATGATCCTGTTAGGAAGGACTGGTTCAGTATCAGGTACAGGATTTGGCTTAGATCATGGCGCAGATCTTTGATCCAGCTGGCTGGACATGGGTCATTGGGTGCTGTGCTAGGATTGATGGAGGCGATAATTTTCTCAATTTCACTAGTTGATATAGTATTGAAGTTGCAAAATGGAGTTATTTGAGGTGCCTTAGGTGATACAGATGGGTTGTTGGTATTTATGCTCGTGTTGGCTGTAATCATTTTTGATTGCAGGTAATTTGCGTAGTCCTGCGGCTGCGGCATTGCAGGTTGATCTGAAACTGGTTCTCTTGTTATGGATTTTACTAACTTGAATAGTGCATGAGGTTTATTGATGGCGCGTTTCAATAGGTTTGTGTGGTAGAGCTTCTTACTCAGTGTTACCTTCTCACAGTGGGTAGTTAAGTGTGAGTTATATGTTTCAAGTGCCTCTGGAGAGTGGGTTCGACGCCACTGTCTTTCAAGTTTGCGTAGATGGATGAGAGATGTACGCAGGTCAGTAGAGAACCAAGGCGCATGTTCTCGCTTTCTTATTTTCTTATCCTTGTGCAATGGACATGAGGCGGCTCTGAGGTTCTCGTTCCATTTGGATATTAGGTCATCTAGGTTGAGGGAGGTGTTAGTCAAGAGAGGTTGAAGGTTCTCTAGGACCTTTTCACGGTTGAGAAGTTGAAAACGGGCTGAATGGGATCCAGGTGAGTTAGATGGTCTTTGGCTCACGTGAGAGGTATAGGTGGGTATATTGAATCGAATAAGGTTGTGATTGGACCATGGCACTGGTATAACTGACAGTTCAAGGGCTTGTTGTGATAAGGTGTTGAAATGAGGTGCGAAAATGAGGTCTAATTTACCTCCTTTAGTGTGGGTGGGAGAGTCAACGTATTGTTTGTAGCCTAGATCCTTTAGTGCGTCTAGAAATGCTTCTGAGTGGCTGTCATGGAGAGATGGGAGGTTAAAATCTCCAACTACCCAATTTGGAGAGCGTGAGGTGGATGTTGCGCACGCGAGTTCAATTATTGTTGGAAGGTCGTCTGGTGATGGGGAGGGTGCTCGATAAAGCAGGTTGATTGAGCATAGCTTATTAGATATAGAGAGGGAGTCGAGGTGGGTTGAGCTGGAGGAATTGCATAGCTTGAAATTGAGGTCTGTTTTGGCGAGGATTAGTGTTCCGCCCCCTTTTTGAGTGGACCTGTGGCATGTGTAGAGGTCAAATCCTGTAGGCAGCATCTGATTCAGGAGGATGTTGTCACAATCTGATAACCATGATTCCGTAACCATCAGGATGTCGAGATTGTATTGAGGAATCAAGTCCATGGTTGCAGGCCATTTTGATCGTATGGATCTGGCATTTATCAATGCACATTTTAGGAGGCATTGGCGATGGAGCTTCTCAGCTTGCGTTTTGTTGATGGCTTGAAGGGGAATGCTAAGTAGATGGGAGTGAGATGTGTGGTTGCGTTTTGCTGTTGTGTTGTGAGGGAATTCGTACCATCTCCTTCCAAATGAATGTAGTATTGGTATGTAGCTGGTGTTATGGTTGAGGGCGTTTGTAACGCAGGGGAGCTCAAGTGTAAGAAGGGTAGTGAGTGATAACAGGACCTTATACATATTGAGTTTAAATGGGTAACAGTGCAATGACTTGCAGCAGTGCAATGACCAGCAACTACTAGTGACAGTGCAAGTGGTTAATTGTTATTGGCAACAGTATAGAGGAATACAGACAGCGGTAGTACAATGTGCTAAATAGTACTGACAACAGTATAAGGCTTATTGATTTGCAGATAGCAGTATAATAGTGTGTGAGAGGTTAGGTAGTACTGACAACAGTATAATAATGCAGATAACAGTATAATAGTGTGTAAGAGGTTAGGTAGTACTGACAACAGTATAATTATGCAGGTAGCAGTATAATAGTGTGTAAGAGGTTAATTGTTACTGACAACAGTATTGTAGTAGTTGGTAATAAGTTCTTAGTGCTGATTTGATTACTATAAACAGTATAGTTCTGCAGTGTGTTGGTTATTAGCAGTCGAGTATGAGAGATTATTGTCAACAGAACAGTTATACTTGCTGTGCTCTGGGTCTTTTGTCGTGTTGCTGCAGCGTGTATTCTCTGTGCTCGAAGAGCTTAGGCTGCTAGATACTTGAGTATCACTGACGTTGCTTTGCTGTAAGTGTTGATCGCAAGCTTTGCTGTATCACTGACGCTGTATCACTGATGCTGCTTTGCTGTAAGTGTTGAGCGCGAGCTCAACCCGAGGGGAACTCCAGCTGCTTAGTATTTGAGAGGTTTGACTATCGGAGGGTCCGTCGGATGTTGATCGGGCGTTTTTAAGTAGGCCTCTGCCTAAGGGCCGTGCCAAAGGGCCCTCTGGCGAGGCCCTCAGGCGCGGGCCCGCAAGGCGCGGGCACGCCTTGTCGTGCAGCTGCTTTTAAAGTTGGAATCAGGCCCGGATTGGGTTTGAGGAGATGCGGGAGGAGCACACGTGCTCTGCCCTCTGTGCCGCTGATCCGGTGGAGAATTAAAGTTGCAGAGGGACTCCCGGCAGCGTGCAGCTGCTTTTAAAGCTGGAATCAGGCCCGGATTGGGTTAGAGGAGATGCGGGAGGAGCACACGTGCTCTGCCCTCTGTGCCGCTGATCCGGTGGAGAATTAAAGTTGCAGAGGGACTCCCAGCAGCGTGCAGCTGCTTTTAAAGCTGGAATCAGGCCCGGATTGGGTTAGAGGAGATGCGGGAGGAGCACACGTGCTCTGCCCTCTGCCCTCTGTGCCGCTGATCCGGTGGAGAATTAAAGTTGCATATTAAATTAAAGTTACATATTAAAGAATTAAAGTTACATATTCCTCCCCTTCACCCTTGAGTCTGACAATACAACTTTTGCCCTTCCTCCTCTCACTAATATATCTGAAAAATGTCTTAGCCAATGCAATAAAATGGTGGTGGTGGGGGGATGTTTCTTCTTTTTGTATCTTTGCTTTCCTGACTGCTGGCTTCTCTAAATTTTTCCAAATATAGATGCCTGTCTTCCTCCTTCTGTGATCTCTTGTATTTCATGAAGGCCTCCCTCTTTTTCTTCACCTTTTCTTTTGTGAACCATAGCAGCCTCTTTTTTCCTTTTACCTTTATTCACCTTTCTAACAAAAAGGTTGGTTGCCCTTAAAATATCCCCTTTTGGTTTTGTCCACTGTTTCTCTACATCTCCCAACTGTTCCCATCCTGCTAATGACTCCTTGAGGTATTGTCCCATCTAAAGTCTAAGACCCTTGCTTTTGAATTAATTTTATCAGTCCTAGTAGTACTACTGAACCATACCATCTGGTGATCCATTGGATGCAAGATGATCTCTCACTATAACATCAGAAACACTTTTGGTAAGTACTGAGTCCAGCGGGACCCCTTCATGTTTGGGTTCTGTTACTAGTTGCCTGAATAGTTCTCCCTGTAGTAAATCCAGGATCTCCTTACTTCTAGATGACGTCACAGAAGGGATGGCCAGTCAACATCCATCATATTGAAATCACCTATCAGTAGCACTTCTCCTTTCTTAGCAATGCTGTGTATGTCTTCTATTAAATCTTCATCCACTTCTACTCCCTGTGAGGGGGATCTGTGTATAATTCCAATGCAAATGGATTTCCTTTTCTCTCTTTCTAGTTTAACCCACAGTGCCTCCTCTCTCCCTTTTAAGCCTTGTATTTCCATAGCTTTAATATTATTTTTTACATATAGTGCCACTCCTCCCCTTCTTCCTACCCTGTCCTTCCTGAATAAAGTATAGCCCAGTATAATTACATCCCAGTCTTGGTTGTCTGTGAACCATGTCTCCGTAACCGCCGCTAAATCCAAGTCAACCTCTTCCATTAAAGCCTCAACATCTAGGATCTTATTTCCCATGCTATGGGCATTTATGCACATCGCTTTCCAGATGTTGTCCCTTTTACCCAATTTTATAGAGATATATAATGTGTTTCACATACCTAGGGTCTTTCTTCACCCATCCCCAAAAAATATAGTTTAAAGCCTTTTACAGTAGGTTAGCCAGTCTGCTGCTGAAAACACTTCAACCCTTCTTGGACAGATTGACACCTTCACTGCTCTGCATTTATGGCTCCTCCATAAATTGTGCTTTTACTATTAGGTTTTTTTATCCATCCCATTGAATAACCCTTGCTTTTAGATGGTTTAAGTTAGTTTTTAACTTTTTCTTTACACCATCTTTTATAGAAGACATAACCCCCCTCCCTTTATAATGAACATTTTTTATTTAATCTTTCTCATATTTATTTTTATAATGTTTCTTTTTCTACCCTTTAATATTATTTAAATATGTCAAATATGGGTCTATGGTCAGTTTTGTCCCCTCCCCCTCCCCACTATTATTCAATTTATTCAGATTTCTATTCATTTAGTCTTAAGGAGGGACATTTTTGATTTTTTTTAAAATATTGGGTATGTGGTACTCCATTATTTTTATGCCAAATTTAACTACATTATTTTATCTTTCATTGAGCTTCCGTTTTGCCAAACTTTAGTAATACATCACTAGTTTGGTCGACTATGCACATCCACCACTTTTGTGATTTTGGTAATTCTTTTATATTGAGGTGAATTGTACGCTGGGATATGTCTTCTCTTTTTTGTTTGAGAACCTATGGATGTTAATTATACATATACTTTCACTTTGGAATTTTAAGATTGATAGTTTTGTTTTATCCTCACTCTTATGCTTAGGGTGACCCATTAGGTCTTTGATAATATTGGTAAGATGTGTACAACATATTAAATAATTTAATGCAGATGGTTGGATGGTTTCATAATATTTAATATGATAATTAGATCTACATATATTGTTTGGAATCCTCCTACCCATGGTCCCCTTGGAGCCCCAATTTACATGTAGGGGTCTGCAATACCCCCTACTGACCTACCCCCCACCATGACCCTTGTATAGAAGAATGTATATAGCACACGATGTATAATAGCGCACAATGTACATAGCTCCACTTAAATCAATTACACAACACATCAAACACACCAAACACGCAAACGCATCGCTGTGTGAAAACACATGATCACTCCTTTGATTGTTTGCAGTGAGACCGCTTTTATTGTAGGAGAAGGCGGTATAGAAATACCGTTAAATAAATAAATAAATAAAATAAATAAAGGTCACTACATACAATACTTTTTCTTTATTAAATTAACTTAATTTAAAATGGAGACCATAACAATTCCTGGGTCTGATGGTATGCTGAAAAATCCGAATCTCTCTGTTCCTCTTTCTCCTCCCTTTCAATTTTGGTGCCAGATCATCTCATTTAAATAGCTCCTATGTTAGCGTGTACAATCCTTTGACATTTGAAGTTGTTATTGAGAAGACTGCATGACACTTTTGTCAGTTATTAAGTTATAGTAAGAGGTTTTTCTCCATAATTTTCTAAGCTTCGCTTAATTTTTAATTCTTTTGAATCATTAGCCCACACGGCTTAGAATTGCAGCATTATTATAATCTGTTTGCGCACAATCGACACTTCACGTTTATTATTTAACCTGAATATATGAGTAAATAGGGTTATGTGTGGTATAATGCTCCCCTTTCACTTACAAGTCCTGTGTTTTCTAAGCATTTTACCAATTAAATACTAGCTTGAAATGTTTACCCTCCGATAGACTTCTTAATTATGCTATACAATTCAAATTTTAAGTAACTTAGCAAAAAGTGGTCAAAGTGCTCAATTTGGTATTAACAATTTTTGAAAAATCTTTCCTGGTAACAGTGTATCCCTTGTGCATTTGGTTCTTCACAAGAAGAATGAGTAGAATGTTACAGTATCTGCTAATACGCTGGTAAGTGTGACACTCTCCTACATGATTGTCGGTTTTGTACTCTCCTGCTTGATTGCAGTTGTCTTCTCTGCTCTTGGTTTGTGGTTTTAAGTCCCTTCATGCATTTTTTATTTCTTTTGAAAGCATTTTAGTACACAGTGTGAGTTTGAATGTTTTTCAGTGTTTTAATGTAGAACTTCTATTGGTTTCCAACATATGGATTTTTATTGATGTTAGATATATTTACACAATGGTTTAATTTTTGTCGTTTAATGTTTCTCTATTTATGGTTTTATATCTATACAATGTTCTATTTATCTACTGTTTTATTTATTATTTGCATATGTTTATTTTATTGTATACAATTGTTTATTTGTAGCGCCAGTACACCCCTGAGTAAGGCAGGTGCCGAAACGTGGCTGTGTCGGGTGTGGTTGTACTGTACTCCTGAATAAAGACTTGGAATTTTCTTTTTGATGCCACACTCTTTTTTGCTGGTCTGTTGCGGAACCGGCCAGTTCTGGTGGTTTTGCATGTGCATTCCACTTGGGCACAAGCATCCTCGTGGGTGGAGCATAGATCAGTAGCCCCCTCAGACATTTTTTGGATGGCCTCACTTTCCACCTTTGTCAAGCATTACCACTTGGATGTCCATACTCAGTCAGACATAGCCTTTAACTCAGAAGTCTTGAAAGCTGCTATATCTTCTTCCCACCCAGTGGAAGCATAGCTTTGTTATGTCTCACTTGTCTGGACTGGTCCAGCAGAATGATATAGGAGATGACATTTTACTTACCAGATAATGTCCTTTTCTTGCATCCTGCTAGACCAGTCTAAGACCCTCCCTTGGAACCTGTATTGGTCTGCTGTACCTCGGTAATTGGCCATGTGGGCTCATACCCCTCTGACAAACCTTCTTGTGAAGCTCATCCTGTACATAGTTATATTTCCTGATCTGTTTCACGTGGTTGTGTGAGGTTAATGTTTCCTTGCCATGTGCTTTGGTATGAAAATTGGCTCTGCCCCTAGTGGCTCAGGCTGATAATAGCACAGTGATGTCATAAGTCTCCACATCTGCTGGTCTAGCAGGAATCAAGGAAAGTACATTATCTGGTAAGTAAAACATCATCTTGATATGGATGCATGCCAAGTGATGCACATAAGGAAGAATAACCCAAATTATAGCTACACAATGCTAGGATCCACACTAGGAATCACTTAGCACAGCTTGTGGGGATATTGGAAAGGTGTTTGACATCTATTGGCCTGCTACAGTGTGGAAGAACGCTATAAAGATAAGTATATCTGGGGGTTCGTTTTGCTTGCGTTTTCCCTCTGATTGCTTTTAGTTAGGCTGGGAGACCTTACTATAAGATAAAAATGGAAGGCCAACCACAAGAAAGGGATTCTTTTCAAGGCAAGCAATCCAACAAAAATATAAAAAGAATATAGTAGTTAGTAGAAGTATATATAGGTAAAAGTATTAGATTTTGGGTAAGGTCTCACTTAATTATGGAATGATATAGCAGTGGGTCTATTTAGTCTAGTTTCAGATAGAATAATCATGTCCCGGCAATGTCCCAGTATTTATACTATTTCCTTTTTTAACTGGTCTTGTTTTATTTGATTCTTTTACATGTCAAATATATATGCATGTATAGTCCAAAGCCATTTTACTGGCCACTCTTTTTTTAGGAGATATTAGACATTAAGGGTTTGAACTGCAAGTGTGGCAATAATGTTGACCAGAACTGTAAGCATCATTTTTGTTTTTAGAGACCCAGACTTAGTAAAGTGTGACTGAATTTATTTCTGAAGTATTTTGGCTGTAGATTTTGGTGTAATTGACTAGCCTCTAGATGTCACCACTGCTCCACACTAAGATATTTTCAACAGTGTAAATCATACCCATGGGAGAATAATGTGCAAATAAATTAAAAGAAATGCAAAACTCTTCAGATATTATTTGTCCAAATAACACAAACTAATTATTGTCTTTGACTAATAATTAATTTTAAAATACAGTTCAGAAAAAAGTATTATTCATAGTTACAGAAGCTTTAATTTTAGTGAATTCCTCCAAAAGACTCACAATTCCTTACCCTGTAGGGTTTAAGTCCTTTCTGCTTTCTCCTTTAGCTTGACACACCTCCTCTTCCCCAAATCTGCTCTCCCTCATCTCTCTCCTTCCCCAGGCTTGAGTTCCCAGCTCTCTCTGTCCCCCTCCATTCTTGACATAGCACATCTCTCCCCACCCAGCTTTCTTTCTGCCTCCCCAACCTTGATCCTCAAAGCTCTCTCTCTTTCTGTCTGTTGCACTCAATGTTCAAACTCTCTTCTTCCCAGCAAGACCCCAGCTTTCTTTCTCTCAGCTCGCCCCTCAAGATTTCTCTCTTTCTCTGTGCTTCTCACTCGAGGTTTTTCTGTAACATCAGTAACCCAGAATCTTTTGTCACCAACCTATAGCCTCTTTCTGCTTGCTGCCTTTTCCGAACTGCAGCTGGAGTGGAAGGTGGAACACCATCCCCACTCCCACCCCCCCCCCCCCCACACACACTCACGTTTTTATTTAGAAAATTATGACTACCCCTTCATCCCCCAGGTTCAAATCTCTCCACAGTAGTCTTCTGCAGCCCCTTCTTTTCTCCCTCCCCTCTGAAGAACCCCAGCTCTTTCTCTCCCAACCCTCAGCAAGACCCCCAGCTGTTTCTCTCCCTTGCTATGGCTAGCTCTCTATTCCGTCCTCCATCATTGTCACTGTTGTCTTCTCCATCTTCTGGCCCACATGGCTGCTGCTTATTTCTTTTGCAGTCTAGATGCACTCATAAGCTTTATAACAACTTAAGTATTCAAACTTAAGTATTCAAAGTATTCAAAGTATTAGCAGCGGGTACTGATTATATAAGAGCTTTTATTAAATAATAGGTGGTGCAAAATGGATACACTTTGGAAGGACAATTCAACGTCTGTCAAAAGTTATCTGTTTATGAAAAGGCGTGTTGGGGGTATTCTGAGTATAGGGCCAAAATTTATCCATACAGCAGCAGTACTCAGCCACTGTCTAGATTCAGATGTCTGCACAAATAGCAGTCCCAACTTTATCCGTTTAAGTTTAGACTCATTCTCAATGGTCCTACCTAAACAGGCACAGCAGCTGAATGTCAGTGATAAACCATCTGCTTATCTTTATATGATGGCCATATCTCTGAATATTGCTCCCTTATTTTATGCAGAAAGGTAGAGAATATATACAGGCTTGCTACTTTAGCTGCTTCCTATCATTGATGCTTTATGTAGATTACCCTCTGTTCTGATGCTAGTCTGCTAGAGGCTGTCCAAAGGAGAGCACAACCACCTGTAGGCAAGCGCAAGAACAACAAAAAGGTGTGCCAAGACAGTGGTAGGTCAAATGGTCTTTGTTATAAACCCCAACGCGTTTCAGCTGACGCTTTCTTCAGGGGAATATACCTCAAAATAAACAAAAAACATATACAAAAAATCACCAAACAACAAAATCGTGATAGAGTTCAAAACAATAAATTGTTTTTTTATAAGAACAATAAGTTAACCTAAAATACATTAAAAATTGTTACAAAATGACAAAATGAAATGCAGGAAGCTACTGTATAATAACCAAGCATCAAGGAGCAACCATGTTGAGACAAATGATAAAATTATTAGTACCATATTAAAGAAACATATCACCAAAGGATGTAAACAAGAGACGCGGAGGACAACATGTAGAACTCTTGTTATATTGTGGGAGTCACCTATATAGGAATATATTGGGGCCATAGAAGAAAACCATTTTATTTAAACTGTTTTTCATACCGCCTTATCCTGAAATCAAAGCCGTTTACATTAAACTGAGAACATGAACAGGGTACATTATGTTGGTTTGGGATATTTAACAGGGGAGTAACTATATACAACTTATGCAACATATTTACATATCAAGATGGGTTTTGTCCATTTGGATCTGATTAGGTTATCATGTCTGCTTGAATGTATCATGGAACCTTTGATTGGGGCCAGTGCAGTTGTAGGATTACTTGATGTGGCCATAGTGTTCTGTGATCAGAAAGGTTTTAAGTTTTTTTTTTTGGAAGTCTTTGATATCTTTGGGGAGGGAGTTCCAAAGTTGTGGTGTAGCTAGCGATAATGCTCTTTTGGAGGTTGATTGCTTGCTTTTTCTGTAATCAAGTGGGATGTTAATCATGTGTCTGTTGTTGGTCCTATGGCGGGTGCTGTCTTCTTTTATGATTAGTGATTCAAATACATCTGCTGAGGAGTGATGGATGATTTTAAAGATGTTTAGTATGGTTTTGAACTTGACGTGTGCTTGAATTGATAGCCAGTGTAGTTGGTGTAGTACCGGTGTAATGTGGTCGACTTTGCTGGTTCTGCTATTGATTCGTGCTGTTGTGTTCTGAACCGTTTGAAGTGGGTGTGTGACTTGTTTTGGAAGTCCTTGGTATAGTGAGTTGCCATTAGTACAGAACTGGTTGATGATGGCTTGGCAGACAGTTTGGAAGTGGTCTTGTTGTAGGAGTGGTTTGAGTCTTCTTATGAGGTTCAGTTTGCGGTATGCCTTTGTTGCAGTTAAGTTTATGTGTGATCTGGAGGTTGATGTTTTTATCTAGTGTGATGCCAAGGTATCGTATCTCTTCCTTTTATGGGAGTGGTTTGGTTCAACAGTTGGATTTGCTGTGGAAGGCTGAAGACGGTGCTACTGCTGATGTATAATGCTTCTGTTTTCTTATAGCTCAATGAGAGGTTGTTATTGTTAAGTCAGCTGGCTACATCTTCTAAGCATTTTGTGATGGTTGTGAGGTTCGGTGATTCAAGATCAATCGGGGTGTATAGCATGAGGTCATCAGCGTATAGCTAGAACAGTATCTGTGTTTCATGAAAATGTCACAGACAGGGTGCATGTATAAGCTGAAAAGTATTGATGAGAGTGCCGATCCTTGTGTGATGCCTTGAGATATAGTGAAGGGATCTGAGTAAGTTTGCTCCACATTTAACTTGTATCCTGTTGCTTAGGTATGAGGTGAACCATTTTAGTGTGGTATTGCAAATGCCAATTTCCTGGAGATGTTTGATTAGTATAGGGTGTGAAACAGAGCCGAAAGCAGAGGAGATATCCTTGAAGATGAGGAGAAATACATTTTTTGGCGTGAAAATTCCTTTCAGGATGTTTTCGAAGAGAGATGTTAGGAGAGTTTCCGCGTTGTGACATGGTTTGAAGCAGTGATGTTGCGGTTCCAGTGGTGTGTTGAGGTCTATTTAGTCCTGGATCTGTATTTGTACTGTCTTCTCTATGATCTTTGCAAGAAATGGTAGACTTGAGATTATTCTGTATGTTCCAGATCAGTTCTGCAGTGTGTGGTGTTTTTCAGGATTGGCCGTATGGATGCTTGTTTCAGGGAGGTTGGCATATATCCTTGTGATAAGGATAGTTTGACTATTTTTTGTATGTATTGATGGTTTTTATCCATTGAAGAGATGGTGGTGTCGAGTGAAGTGATTGTTTGCTCTGTTTCTTTATGAGGTGGTATGGTGAATGTTTCCCATGGTTGTGTGGATGCTTGCACTTCTGTGTTAATATATTTTATGTATGTAGCAAGCGGATATTTATTGAGTTCTGTTTGTTTTCTGCTCAGGTGGTTTGCAATTTCTTGGGGGTGGACATCAGTGTTCTGATGTGTACTGTCTTTGATGAGAGCTCGCATAATGTTGAACAGCTCTCTTGGTTTGTTTGCTGATTGCATGATAATGTTTGTGTGGTGCTGTTGTTTGCTGCTGTAGATGAGGGTGTTGAACTCCTTTTGTTTAGTATAGAATAGTTGTGTGCCTGGGTCCTTGGTTCATCTCCATTTTCTTTCTATTTTTCTTAGTTCTCTTTTTGCATCTCTGATTGCATTGGAGTACCAGGAGACGGATGTTTTGGTGAGTGTGTGTGTATTTCCTGGGGGGGTGCTGTGGCTGCAGTAGATAGTATGTTAGTCCAGTTCTCAATGAGTTTGTCAAGGCTTTTTGTATCTTGTTGCAAGTTTGGGATTACTTCTCTCAGAAAGGTTTCTCTATTGAAGGATTTAAATCTTCTTTTGGTTTCATGTTTTTCTTGTGGGTGGGTTGCTTGTTCAACTTGTATATTGATGGTTATTATGTGGCGGTCTGACCATGCTGTTGGTACGATTGTAGGTGGGAAACTGAGTTAGGTGCTTGTATCAGTTTAGGGATGAATATGAGGTCCGGAGTTGTTCAATGCCTGTGGGTGGGTTCTTTGATCGGTTGATGATAAAGCAACGGAAGCATTACACTGAGGAAGGCTTTGGCGTTCTTTTCAGGTACTGGTCTGAGGTTAAAGTTGCCTAGGATGAAAAGTGGCTTGCTTGTTGTGTCATGTGTGCATATTGTTTCAAGTATCTTCGTTAGGTCTTTGGATTTGGTATTTGGAGGTCTATATGCTAGGCATATTGCCATGTATAGTTTGGAAATGTGGAATATACTAGTTTCTTCTGTGCTATGTCAGGGTGGTTTTGAATTTGTAATGGCTCTTGGTCAGTATTAATACTCCTCCACTTCTGCTGCCTGCTCTGGGGCAGTTGAAGGCAGTGTACGTGGGCGGGGTAATTTTGGTTATAACTACCTGGTCGGTATCATTGAGTCAGGTCTCAGTTATGCAAAGTATGTCTGTTTTATGTGCATGTAGGTAATCCATGATGGTATTAGCTTTGTTTCTGATCGATCTTGCGTTTTATGAGCGTGCAGGTGAGGTTGGTGCCTACCATGGGGTTGGTGGTGTAATGTGTGGTAAATGCAGGGTATAGATTGCTGTTGGCATCTGTTTTGTGTGTAGGTGTTTTTCATGTTGTGTGTCTGATTGGGATAGGTCTTGGGTGGGGACATTGTGTGTGCCATGGGGTGAGGTGTTGCATGTACAGGAGTTGGGTGTATGAGGGTACGTAGGTTGTACGGAATGTTGTTGCTTGTTGTGTGAGGAGCTGTAGTATTAAGAAAGCTAATAGGAGCATTATTGCATGGTGTGACATGATTATGCAGCAATCTGAAACCAGTCTGTGTTTACTTATCAGTTTAAATGAGTCAAGTTGTGCTAAGGTTGGCTTTGGGCTTTAGAGTTTCCAATGGAATAAGGTGTACTGAAGAGTGAGGTCACCATTGGATAGTTATTCTAATAGTAATTGTGTAACTTGCCTTATGTGTTTGAGGATAGTTGTAGATGATTTTGTTGGTATTTGGGGCTGTTCCTGGCTGTCTTTGGTATCCTGTCGTGAAGGTTTTCGGTTAGCTCTTGTTTTTAGTTGGTTCCGTCCTTTCTTGAAATCTTCATGGTCCCTGTTTCGGCTGCTCTTTAAATTTGCTGTTGGTCGGGCTTGATTGGCCTTTGGTGCAGGGAGAGGGAGGAGCTTCAGGCTTGCTCCATGTGGATGCCGATCGGGCTCGTGGCTGCCAGTGTCCTTCACACCTTTCGGCTGCTCTTTAAATTTGCTGTTGGTCGGGCCTGATTACCCTTTGGTGCAGGGACAGGACCATGCCAGTAAAATGTGATAACCGCAATGTTTTGTGCAACAGGAGAAACTTATATGTGGAAAACCCATCTTGTACTATTTAAACTATCGAGGGGGCAGGCTCCATTGTAAATAATAATGCTTACTTAGCAGCTGCGAATACAAGCTCTAAGTCCAGACCACCAGAAACAAAAGCTGTTATGAGGGGGAGGCATTCTGTTAAAACATGTAAAAAGACTGCAATATAACATATGATGCTGCTTGCAAGTGTAAGAATCAAACTGAAAACTTGCCTTATTACGCCGCAGCCTCTTCCAAAGTAGCACAATGCCAGCGTTTCAAACTGCACTGACGAGACTTACATTTTAAACCTTCTAATGGCACCAAAAGATGGGGTCAAAGGTGAATGTCAGACAAAAGCTTTTTGAATAACTCAGACTCATTGTTACTAACTGTATTTATTTTATTTTTTTAAGTGCCATCAAGTCAGTGTTGACTCATAGCGACCCAGCTACCTCTGGGTTTTCTTGGCAATGTATCACTGGAAGTAGATTGCCAGCCTTTTTTTCTGAGGCAATGGAGGGTAAAGTGACTTGCCCAAGGTCACAAAGAGTGCCAGTGGGAATCGAACCCCTGATCATCTGGGTACTAGGCAGGTTCTCTAACCACTAGGCTACTCCTCCCCTCAACTGTACAGCTTCCCTCAGGCAACTTTCAACCATAAAAATTATAATTTAATAAAACTTTATATCTTGACAATACAGGGCCTGATATTCAAAGGCATTTACATGGTGTGCAGACCTGTAAACTCTGTAAATGCCTCTAAGCAGGATATTCAGTGACATTAATGGTTAGTGCCGATGAATATCCCTGGGTACTGCCGCTATACGCCTTGATGCTAACTGGCAATCTACTTCCGGTCATACCTTGCCAAGAAAGCTCAGGGGCTGCTGGGTCACCAGGAGTCAGCATTGACTTAACAGCACTTTAAAAAAAAAAAAAAAAAAAAAGCTTTTGTCAGGATGGTTTTTGGAGTAGGCAGTGCAGTTTTGAGAGGAACCTAGGTTTATTAATGTATTGAAAGCTGAGAATTAAAGTATGGTAATATATGTAAGTATTTGTAGCATTTTATTTATTTAGACAGCTTTGTATACTACCTTATCCTTCAATCAAAGTGGTCACAACTGGGGGATACATTTAACATGAGAGGATATGAGACACATACACTAACACTTACAGGGAACATGGGCAATGGAGGGTTAAGTGGCTTGCCCAAGACCATAAGGAGCAGCTGTGGGACTAGAAACCCCAGTCCTTCCTGCCCAAGGTTGCTGTCCTCTAGTGGGATTTGAACCCCTGACCTTCTGGCCTGAGGTAACTTGTCCCAACCACTAGGCCACTTCTCCCTCAGATTGTAAATGCTCCCATCATTTATCAAGGGATTCTGCATTACATCTGGAACAGTAATGCTCATAAGGCCCCAGGACCCAACTGTTTTGGGTCAGAATTTTATAAGGTCCCTCAGCAACAAGTAGTGTCTCTGATGGGCGGGCCATGTTGCAGGTAGGTCAGTTTCCTAGGGATTTATGAGCAGCACTTACAACGGTGATGCTTAAATCTAGGTAAAGAATGATCAGTCCCAGTGTCCTACTGTTCCATATTGTTATTGAACCAGGATAGCATCAGTGTTGATTGGTAGTTTAGTGCTAGTGCTGGTTGGCAGGTTTGCTAAGCATGCTACTCCCTTTGAATATTGGGCCCCTAGGGTATTAATGGCTATGGAGCACCATCGGGCTCAGGAGGTACCAATGCTGTTGGTCAGCTTGGATGCTGAGGAAGCCTTCGACAGGGTTTTATGGTCATTTATGTTTGAAGCACCTTGAGGTTTGGTTTTGAAGGGGGATTTGTGAGAAAGGTATGTGTGACCTCTACTATAATTTCTCACACATCTGTGCTGAGGTTCCTTTAAGGGCCTGGTAACTCCCCTTTCAGTCATTAGGAGTCTCCTGCTAATGATTTAGTCAGTTGTGGAAAAATGTTTAAGAAGATTGCAAGGTTGAATCCTTCTCAAAGTTAGATTAACTTTGAAATATACAAATCCTAAAGGGATTGTAATGATTTTATTTGTTTCAAATAAGGTAAGAACTTATCTTTTTATACTATACTGCTGGTTGAAGGTATACCAAGGAACCTTTATCAATGGCGCGGTTAAATTTACTGCACGGTTCATTACCTTGACCAGTTAACCTCCAGTGGTAGTTTGTGCAGTTATGCTAGTTCTTTAGCTCCATCTGTATGAAGCCATTGCTATAGAAATGTGTTAATATAACGTTCAGCTTTATTGTACTAAAACTTAAATGTTTTAAAAATGTTGTAACTGTTTTAGTCAGCTGTGGAAAAGCCTTTGAGGAGACTGCAAGGTGCAATCCTTCTCAAAGCTAGATTAGCTTTGACATATAAAAAATCCTAAAGGGAGCTTCATTATTTTATTTCTTTGAAATAAGTTTGCAAAAGGTGGCAAGAAGAAGTTTCCAGTGAGCCTGGTACAAGCAGGAAAGCAGGATCAAACAGCAAGAAGGAAGCAGTCACCCATCCTTCATGTGGCGTGTCAGCTTTGCACAGAATACAGTAGGCCAAGGATTGCAAAATGCTATCTCCTACACTGATCTGAACTGGTTATTTCCCTTTAGGGACTAGAGGGGATTAAGCCTTAGCATCACAGTAAAAAGTTTAGTCATAGAAGATGTGCACATTTAATTTTTTTTCTTAAGTTGTCATCTTGTGAAACTTAACAAGGTTGATGTATTCTTTTAGGGGCCAATATTCAAAGGTGGCGGGCAGGGCATAAAAAGTGGAATTTTAGAAAGGATGTCCAAGTGCAGTCTGGGACGTCGGGTGAAATGTACAGAAAAACTTTGGGGACGTCTATGTTTATGACTGATTTTAGAAGTATAGATGTCTCCAGTGCAGATGTCTGCAGCTCCATCCACATAGACATCCCAGATACAAAATAGTATTGTGGAGATGTCTAGCGCATTCAAAGTTGCATATAGGGATAGTCAGCGGTATTGTGAATTGGAAGTACGAGCCCCCATTTCCTGGCAGAGTTTGTTGTCAACATGGGAAACATATGGGATAGGTGTTTACCTCCTCCTCCATACCCTCTGGATGTTTGGCAGGCAAAACGAACACTTTTCTGCTGCCTGTTCATACCTGGAGCGGTATAAACGTGGACGTGGCACGGGACGTACAGGGCACTTCTACAGTCGGGCGAGGACATCCAAATTCTTGGGAATGCCCCGGATATGCCTATACCATTCCCTTGTTCAAATTTGGACATCCTCATGCTGGGGAGGTCCCCAGAACGGGGCTTCTAAAATGGCTCCAGTGACGTCTCTATGCCCATTTTCAGACATCCAAAGCGTGAATAAGTTTTCTAAAATAACCCTTTTAAAGTGGCATAGACCCTGATATTCAATGTCTGGGTCCTATCCGGCCACTGGCATTGAATGTTGGGTGTGCCCGGTAGCGCTTTAGTTAATTGCTCAGTGGCGATGTTCAGCTGCTTCCTGGTTAGTTAAACTTGCTAAAGTTAGCCTAACCTTTAAAATGCCTACAGTAACTTTAGCTGGTTTAAGACAACCAGCCAGCGGCTGAATATTGCTGCTGACCGATTCAGTGTTGCCCCTGGAATGTCCCCAAAACACACTGATGCTAGCTGCGTTACAAGGGGATAAGCGGCACAAAAACAGCTATGTGCCACTGAATATCTCTGTCACCATGATTAATGCGGTCAGCAGGTCTGCTAACCACATTGTTTTGAATATGCTCCCTTATATGCAACTGTGATCCAGAAAATGTACAAATGACTGGAGTGTTATCGTTCCTGAGTACCAAATGCTTTGCAGGCATAAACAAGGGATACATGAAATTAATGTACCTGTGCCATCTTGCAAAATTTGCAGCCAGATTAAGAACCTGAATACAGGTTCTCTCTGTGCCTTCTGCCTGTTTAGGTAAAGAAAGAAGCTGGGATTGGCAGAAGGTTATAGGTACAAACTTTATATTGTGAGCCTCTGTCTGCAATTTGGGCAAACAGATTGGTATCTGAAGCCTTTCAACTGTACTGAAGTATACAACAGAAGTGCTCCCTGTCCCCCTTTTGTTTACATTGACTTTGGAGCCTTTGCTATTACGGTTGAAGTGGGGCTCTTCGGTGCAGGAGATCCGAATGGGGATGGAGGAAGTGAAAGTTGATGCATTTGCAGATTGGTTGATGAGTATATCTGCCCCACAGACCTCTTTGGATGTAACATTACAAATAATTGAGAAATATGGGTCCCTGTTGGAGTTTAAAATAGGATTAAATATTTAGTTATAGAGATTAGGGGGTGAAGAGAAAAATATGATAGGGGCACGTTCTGTTGCAGTAAGTAGATGGCCAATTGAAGAATCTTGGGATACAGATTCATAAAGATCTTGGAAGAAGCCAAAGGCATCTTCATTTGTTGAAGGACCTGCCTCTTTCCCCTATAGGTAGCACACCCATTTATTGTTGATTCCGCCTGTAAAGGGCATTAAAAGGGAGAGATATTGTAATAGATTGCTCTCAGTTATGGCTCCTAAGTGTTAGAATGAGCTGCCAAAAATATTACGATGGCATCAGATTATACAAATAAATAGTAAATTAGTAAAAACATGTTTTGTTTTGTTTTCAGTGCTGTCAAGTCAGTGCTGACTCCTGGCGACCCAGCTGCCTCTGGGTTTTCTTGGCAATGTATCACTAGAAATAGATTGCCAGGCCTTTTCTTCATGGTTATTTTCACTAAATTAACTAGTAAGTTCAAGATTAAATTGATAAGCACCAGAATTTAAGTTAATGGCATGACTACTGAATTAAGTTGTTGTTAACTGCCGTCGAGTCGGTGTCGACTCATGGTGACCCTCTGGATAGTTGACCTAAACTGTGTTTCGTCTTTAGTCAGGCAGTTCATTATTGATAGTGGCATCCATAGCTACTGTTATTGTATCGATCCATCTCATTGCCGGCCTTCCTCTTTTGCATTGACCTTCTACCTTGCCAAGCATTATGTCTTTCTCTAATGATCTCTCTCTTCACATGATGTGTCCAAAAAGTTGAAGTCTTGTCATCTGAGGTACTAAGGAATACTTAGATTTGATCTCCTCTAGTACTGACTGGTTTGTTCTTTGGGCAGTCCATGATATATATAGTATTCGTTGCCAGCACCATAATTCAAAGGCGTCAATTTTTTTCCTGTCTATCTTTTTCACTGTCCAACTTTTGCATCCATATGAAAAATACCATGGCTTGGATAAGTCAAATCTTTGTTTAGAGAGAGTCATCTCTGCTCTTGAGAATCTTGTCTAGGTTCTTCATAGCCATTCTGCCAAGAGCAATGCGTTGTCAGATTTCTTGACTGCTTGTCCTTTCTTTATCTATTGTTGATCCAAGTAGATTGAAATTGTCAACTATTGCAATTTCTTCTCCATAAATGATGAATTTACTGAATTAAGTTACAAGCAGTAAATTTGAAGAACATAAGAGCCTGAAGTCGTAGATCCATTGGAGTGTACCTAAATGTTAGTCATATTGTTTGTTTATTGAAATGTTTCTATATACCGTCTTTCTACAATTCAAGATGGTTTACAGGGAACTCAGCATGTAATAGTGTGGAAACAGCTGTTGTACATAGAACAATAACTTGGAGTAAAGAACGTTAACAAACAATCAACTTTTTCCAGTTAACAATTATGGTATAATGCCAGATAGAGCAACTATGTACAAAAAGGGGGGGACGGGGGAGGAGGGAGGAGAAGAGAGGGGAGGGCAAAGGTCCATTAAGGAGATGTATTCAGATGGGGAGCTTGTTAGGTAAGAGGGTTATCAGGTATATTAAATTGTAAATTGCATCAAACAGACTTAAGGCTGGGAGGTTGCAGTATATAAGATTTTAATAAAGATAAAAATACACCTCATTAAGTGATTGAGCTTCCCAGATGGCCACATTTACTAAAACCAGTGCCAGTGATGTTAAAGAAATCAGATGTTTGGAGTTTGAGACGTTGATGGTTAAGGTTTATTTTTGGGTGAATCAGGTCCCCACCAGGGCTGTGTGAGCAGGGCGCAAGCACAGAATGGGGTGCTGATATCACTGGGCTTCCAGGCAGCTCAAAAAGAGTGAGTTACTGAACATGGTTGGATGGAAAAAGGCATTAAATTTGTTTGTCGCACAGGGTTCGTTTCTAGCTTGGTATGGTCCTGGAGCGAATATACAACCATGACTTCCCTTGTATGTTTGTACCAAAAGATATGAAGAAAGGTGGCTGCAGATACCCAATATTTATCTGTTCAATTTGGCCTGTATGCTAACACATGTGGAGGATATGTTGTGTGGCATCTCTTTCTATCATAGTTCTTATTCAGAGGGATATGGGGTGGCACCATTGCACCCTGTGTTCATGTATGTGAAGACTAGAGAGCATCCTAGTCAGCCTAAAAATAGTATAGTATAATACAAATGAACCAAAGAAAGGTTTGGCAATTCTTGTGTGTCCGATATGGATGGAAATGGAAAGCCATGATTCTTTTCTCTGAGTGGTAACATGAGATTCCCATTCTGCTGTGTTTAAGGACTGGACTAGAAAGGGGGTGGCAATGTAGGTGATCTTTGTTCAGATGAGGTAGGTGCAGTGGAATCATTTCATGTTCTGCAGCAACAGTTCAGTATATCTTCAAAAGAATTATTTGCCTATTTACAAATTCACCATTATATGGTATGGAGTGGAAATAGACAGCAAGACTGTTCTCGGAGAAGGACTCAAAGAAATACAGTATTTGGGGTATCTATGGACAGAATGGGTATCAGCTCTGGATTCATGTGCTGTTAGTTCTGCTGCGTATCTGAGGGCATATTGTTGGTCTACCACCTCCCAAGTGTCCTCACTAATGTTATTGTATATTTTTAGATAATTAAAATCAATATCTGAATATATTGTGATGAAAGGACTACAATATAAGTTTTTATGTTGCATATATATATTCATAATAAGTAGGCCTTTAAAGCTGCATTGGCTATGGATGACATTTGCCTCCAATGTAGAAAAGAAAGTTGCACATTTGAACACCATTTCTGTCTCTGTCCAGGGGTAAGTGGCCTTTGGGACCAAGGGATGGTCTCTTTAGAAGTAGGGGTGTGCAGGCCAAAAACATTTGTTTCATTTTGTTTTTTATTTCATATTGTTTTCCCTCAATAATGCATACTTTTTCACAAGAGTGCAAACTACCGTGCAATAAGGCATACTTCATTGTGAGAGTGCATAATATTGCACAATAGCATGCACTATTTGCTCATACGTGAATAGTGCACACTATTGTGAATTAGTGCACATTCTTGTGAAAGCGTGCAATCCTAGTTATGCAATCCTAGCTTTTGATCTAAATGAAAACATATCCATATTTAGAAGGGTTAACTCAGAGTGGGCTTAGGAAGTCAGTGGAATTATGCTTGTTTGGGGTATTCCTGGGACCCTGTGTACTATGCAAGTCCAAAAATTGGAAGTATATCAAGGCAGGATTGTTGCTAAAGAAGGTCATTCTAATGAATTGGCTCTCAGAGCATGGCCCTTCCTTTACTTTATAGAGAAATGCATTATATGGCTTGATGGTTTCTTGTCAATATGGTATTTGTACATACATTCACTGCCACCATGGGCTCACAGTATGACTATAAATGTTTAGGATATTGTGGGAGTGAATGGAGTTGCACTTGGTGTGGTTTATATAGAAATTAATATGTTGGGGGGAGGGGAGGGAGAGATACTGGGTGATACTCATGTGCAAATTGTTCTGTAATTTTGCAATAATTGTAATTTTCAAAATATCAATAAACAATATTGAACTAAATTCCACAGTCGACTTTTTTAAAAGTTCCAGCCACAGCGTTCAAATAAAATCTAGTGGCTCAATATTTATTGTCGATGGTGCTGAATCTTAGACCCAGAGATTCAATGCCAGGCCCATATCTGGCCACCAGCATTGAATATTCAGGTCGGCCACAAAACCCAGAACCTAACTGGGCAGCGGTGATATTGAGCCACTGCCCGGTTAGCTTCTGTGGCCAAAGTAAGATTAGCATTTGCTGCAGCTTACTTTCAGCACGTACTGCTAACCAGGCAGCAGCTCAATACCACTGCTGACCGGTTAGCGCTGGGTCACCCCCTGCAGCTCAATACCACTGCTGACCGGTTAGCGCTGGGTCACCCCCTGCAGCTCAATACCACTGCTGACCGGTTAGCGCTGGGTCACCCCCTGCAGCTCACTACCACTGCTGACCGGTTAGCGCTGGGTCACCCCCTGCAGCTCAATACCACTGCTGACCGGTTAGCGCTGGGTCACCCCCTGCAGCTCAATACCACTGCTGACCGGTTAGCGCTGGGTCACCCCCTGCAGCTCACTACCACTGCTGACCGGTTAGCGCTGGGTCACCCCCTGCAGCTCACTACCACTGCTGACCGGTTAGCGCTGGGTCACCCCCTGCAGCTCACTACCACTGCTGACCGGTTAGCGCTGGGTCACCCCCTGCAGCTCAATACCACTGCTGACGGTTAGCGCTGGGTCACCCCCTGCAGCTCACTACCACTGCTGACCGGTTAGCGCTGGGTCACCCCCTGCAGCTCACTACCACTGCTGACCGGTTAGCGCTGGGTCACCCCCTGCAGCTAACTACCACTGCTGACCGGTAAGCGCTGGGTCACCCCTGCAGCTCAATACCACTGCTGACCGGTTAGCGCTGGGTCACCCCCTGCAGCTCAATACCACTGCTGACCGGTTAGCGCTGGGTCACCCCCTGCAGCTCAATACCACTGCTGACCGGTTAGCGCTGGGTCACCCCCTGCAGCTCAATACCACTGCTGACCGGTTAGCGCTGGGTCACCCCCTGCAGCTCAATACCACTGCTGACCGGTTAGCGCTGGGTCACCCCCTGCAGCTCAATACCACTGCTGACCGGTTAGCGCTGGGTCACCCTCTGCAGCTCAATACCACTGCTGACCGGTTAGCGCTGGGTCACCCCCTGCAGCTCAATACCACTGCTGACCGGTTAGTGCTGGGTCACCCCCTGCAGCTCACTACCACTGCTGACCGGTTAGCGCTGGGTGACCCCCTGCAGCTCAATACCACTGCTGACCGGTTAGCGCTGGGTCACCCCCTGCAGCTCAATACCACTGCTGACCGGTTAGCGCTGGGTCACCCCCTGCAGCTCAATACCACTGCTGACGGGTTAGCGCTGGGTCACCCCCTGCACACCCCGATGCTAACCAGTTAGCCCTGCAGCTTTTAGCGGTGGCATCCGCGGGTATTCCTTAGTGCCGCACAATGCATTTTCCCTAGCAAAAAAGGTGCTGGCACTCATAAGCAGGGCTCTTGCATTCATATAGGAGGACCATGAATCAGTTTTAGCAGGCAAAGAAAAAGGTGCCGTTCAAAAAAAGCCCTGGTGCCACTGAACATCCCACAGGGTGGCGTTTACTCAGTTTGCAAGTCTGCCACCATGTAAATGCCTTTCAATATCAGGCTCTTGATATTCAATGCCAGTATCCAGATAGTAACTGGCGCCACACATCCGGATTCAGCGCTAGCTACCCAGTGCTATCCAGATAGCACTTAGGGAGTTTTTCTACTCACAGTTTCCCACTTTGCCATGATTCCCCATCCCCCAACTCTGGTACAATCCAGATTGTGTCAGAGTGGTCTGTTGTGATATTTGGCAGCAGGATAAGAACATAAGAGATGCCATACTGGGTCAGACCAAGCCCAGTATCCTGTTTCCAACAGTGGCCAATCTAGGTCATATGTACCTAGCAGTTTCCCCAAAAGACACAGGTTCCACAATGCTTGTATTGCATCAAGCAGTGATAGCCCGGGACCCTTTTAATAATGGTTTATGGACCTTTCCTCCAGGAACTTGTCCAAACTTTTTTTAAACCCAGCTACACTAACAGCCTTTACTACATCCTCCAGTAACAAATTCCAGAGTTTGGTTACACGTTGATTGTGTCAGTGCAGATCATAGTTGGCTGACTTTATCCAGTTAGCAGGTGCTGCCAACTGGATATGCCCTGCTGAATAGTAAATCGGTGTCGTTTATAAGGGTCTGGAGTATATGCTCAAATCTACGTCCTGTTCCCAGTGTTCAATGTTTGTGCCATAGTCTTTAAACCAGATGGGGATACAAAGTGTTACCTAGCTGTCTGTCCTTCTGAGCTGCATGTTTCTCTCATGTGTTCATCGTTTCTCTGTGTCAGTAACCCATCCAAACAATACCTTTACTCCAGCGTGAGTTCTTTGCCCTCTGTTATGCCTCCATGCTAAACTCACTGCCTTGCTCTCTGTCAAGTGCCTCTCTCTAACTCGGCATTTTTGCCATCATGTTCTCCTTCCTATCTGCTAGCCACCAACCTCTTTTTTTTTTTTTTTTTTTTGTATCCCTCACCCATCTAGCAGTTCCACATTTCTTCTGCCACTAGGAGATTCCCCTTTTATTTGTTCTGTTTTCAACCCTGCTGCAACTCTTTTCCTGTCTTATCTCAGGACCAAACCAAGGGAGCTCTGTCTCAACTCTGCTCCCAGGCTTCTCTTTCAGGGCACAGTTTTTTCTGTACTACTAGTCATACGGTCATTTTTCCGTGTGTTTTTTGGTCTCTCCTGCTCTTTTCCCATATTTACTGCATTCCACACACAATGGATTCCAGATGTTTCACAGTGAACAGTGGTGGTGCTAACACCTGATACGACATGCAACTGTGACAGCACTTTCCCAGCTTTACCTGCTGACATAGTCGCAGACGGATTGATGAACACGAGTTACCCTTTAGGTGCTCTCTCTTGCCTTGTTACTTGGAAATGTGTAATTGAATGCCTAAACACCACAGAGTGTGCTTATCCTGGAAGGGCTGATTTAACGAGTGTCATATTAAAGCTAAACAGGCAGCTAAAATTAATGGAAATCCAGGCTTTACAAGTCCACATGTATTTGTATTTTGCCTGCTCATTTAAAATAATTTGCTTTCTCAGTTTGTTATTAACTGACTGCTGTACATTAAATTTGGTTTATCTAACAATTAAGTCCTACTGTGTATGAGTACAGTATATATTGGTGTATTTATAGGAGGATCCCAGAGTGTAAATCAACAGGGTCCATATGGAACTGGACAGAGCTGCTAAGCACTATTCTTTTTTATCCCGCTACAATCTCTCTTCGTTCCCCTAATACCCTGCAGCATACCGTAGAAATGAAAAAGAAACAACATACACATTTCCTGTCCCTCCAGTGCTCTGCTGAAGATTCACAGGGATTATTGTTTCAGACACATCAGATCCGGACTGGTGCTAGACACACTAATGTCCAAAGGCAAAAAATAAAGAATGGGCCCTGCTAGGGCCAGGCACCCCAAAGATCACCTCACTGACATAATTCAGCTCATCAAAGGGACATCCTAGTAAGTGTCTTGTTGGAGCTCCATAGGAGCCCTTTTTAAATCAGCTCTGTGTCAGGTGGACTCTAACTAAGGCTGAAGTATGGCAGACAGTCCTGAAAAGCCACCACTTCAGGTATTGCCATGCTGCACTCCACTGGGATGAGAGATACAAGGAGAGCGGATACGCACTTGGGAACATTCATAGAAATATTGTTGGCTGAAAATGACAGTCTTGGTGCTTTCTCTAGCCTCTGGAGGGCAACATTACAACGCTGGGTTTGTCTGACAGGCTGTGTTGGGAATCTGCGAGATGCTGTTGATGAGAACCTCTGGGCCTAAAACCAATTTCTAACTTGTAAAGAAGATACAGATGATAGAGTACAGATTCAGGGGTGGCGTCAGGGCAGAGCTTAATATTATGAACAAAAAGCTATCCTAAGAGCTATCTGCACAGCACCAAGCAGCCAGCACTGATACTACTCATAAAGTGCCAAAGAGTATGAGGTGGGGGGGGGGGGGGCTGATAAGTCTCTGGCCTTGTAACAAAACAGAAAGCTATGGGCATACTTCAGTTCTGGAGGGCCGAATGATCTCTCTGCAATTTCTTTTTGTTTTGTTATAAGGGCAGAGACTTATCACCCCCCTCCCCCTCATATCATAAGTAACAGCCTTTACTGGGATGTGTGTAGAATGCTAGCATGTAGCATGTTCTGGGTATATGTATAGTACTTTCAAGTAACAACGCCTCTGCCAGAGTGTGTAGAGACCCCTAGTGACTTACCAGTTGTAATGGGTGACCTTTTAATGCTACCTAGTACTGTCCAGAATTGGGAGGGCTCTTCTTATCGGTGAGGTAACAGTAGGAGGAGACTTCAAAATGGAGGGAAACTGAGTGGTAAATATGGTACAGCTCAAAGGCAGTTTCTTGTTGTTGAATGGCAAAGCCACTGTACCACAAAGTGCTAAGCCAGAATGCCACTATAAACTAAATACAACCCGGAGCCAGGGACAGGAGGCGGTCTCTGGAGAGAGGAGAAGAGAGAGGTTCCCTGATCCAGGTGGAGAACTGAGAGGATTCAGAAGAAACATGCTGAGTTGGATCCAGGAAGACCAGGGTTCTACAGGAGAACTGCAACTTCCAGTCTCAAATCTAGAAGGTTATTTGGAAAATACTGAATACCCTTTACTTAAGAGAATCCCTGGCAATGAAGAAGAGGAGGCTTCTCAACCTAAGGGCAGAGAAAAGTTGAACTGTGACTTTTGTTGTTTTTTACTCTACGTTTTTATCAACTTTCCATTTGTATTTCAAAGACTTTCAGTAAATTTAAATGGTTAAGAACAAAACCTGGACTGGACTATCAGTTTGTGTAAGTAGCTGAGTGAGTGATCCCAGGGGTCAATGGTCTCAACTCAAAAACCTTATATACCATTGGGGTTGACCAAAGTAGAACAGGGCTACTTCCCATGAAGTATGTCCCCCAGGTCTCCCCATTGAGAATCCTTGATCAGTCAGGGACCATAGACCTTGGAGGCTACACATGTAACTAGGGGCAGCTCAAGGGTATTGGGGGCAATGTACAGACTCATTGTGGGGCCTCATTTGTATAAATCTATTTTTTTATTTTAAAACATATATGCAGCCCATCTAAAAATTTAAGCAGCTTTCAAAGGAGTCCTTCAAACATCTTTTTTTGTCCTAACAATGACTTAAGGGCATGTTTACTAAACATTGATGTGCATTAGGTGCCACTGTACCCATAACATAAATGGGTGTTGCTGCATTTAGCACATATTCAAATTTGCGAAAGCACATTAACCTTTAGTAAATATGTCTCTTAATAAGTGTCTGAAAACCTTTTGCATGTACAGTGATGACAAAGAGACTACCATATTTCTGCATTACTATCCTCTAGTGCCAACTGCCAGGTGCATTACTACAAAATCCTGCTCATTTAGAACCCATAGCAAACCTGCCATATCATAACAGCACTACCAGGACTCTCAGAGCACCTAACCCTATTTATCATAAGGTAGCACTACAAATATTAAACCAATACATCTTTTACTGGGAAAAGAGAACAAGTGGGTCTACTACACAGAAACTAGATGAACAGAATAGCACAGGTCTGTCATACACGCAAAATAGACAGACCGTCACCAAATATAGAACAAGGGATCATGATTTAGAAATATGAAGACAATAATTGAACTGGGAATTGAACTTTGAATGCACTGCAACAGTAGAAAAATAGAACTATGAAATTAATTTCTTAATTTAATTTTTGTTTCTACTGAACAAAACGCAAAGACATCAGTGCACATTTCCCAGAGCTGACATATTCCAGTTAATAAATTCAAAATAAAATACTTTTTTTCTACATTTTGTTGTTTGGACATTTTATTTTTCAGTTCCAATTACCCCAGTCTCTCTGTTCTGTGTTCTTTGTGTCTTCTGCTTACTCTCCATTGTATGTTGTCCATTTTGTCCTTTCTTCTGTTCTCTTCTATTTTTTCCATTTTCCATCTACATCTGCTTCTAACATACTGATCTTTTCCTTTTTGTTCTTTTCTCCATTTCTTTCTTTACTCATCATCCACTCAGATTTCAATCCTCCATCCTCAATCCCCTTTTGACTTTCCATCTACTCTTCTAACCTCCAGCTCAGCTCCCCCATTTCTCATCTCACTCCTTCGCTAGCCTCTTATTCCCTTCTGTCTTTCACCCACTCCCTATTACCACATTTCACTCCTCTGTAATCCTCCTCCTCCTCTGATTCATCTCCTTGCCAGCTTCCCATGGCCTCTCTCATGCAATTCCATCATGCCCACCATTTCCCTCCTCTCTCTCTCACCACCCCAATTCAGCATCTCCCAGTTCCCTCATCTTCTGCTTTAACCCCAAAGTCAAGCATCTCATGGTTCCGCTCCTCCCCCCACAGGCCATCAGCTTTCTATCACCTTTCACTTCTCCATCCTCTCCCCCTGCAGTGGTCTGGCATCTTTCCTATCTCCCCTCCCAGAACAGCATCTTCTCTTTCTCTCTTCCCCTGTTTCTCACCATCCCAGGCCAATATATTCCTTCCTCTCTCATAATTTAAAGTTTCCACCTCTCTCTCTCTCTCTGTATATATATATATATATTTATTTAGCTGCATTTATATCCCACTTTTCACCGGGTCAAAGCAGTTGGGGGATACATTTAACACAAGAGGATTTGAGACACATACACTAATACTTACAGGGAACATGGGCAATGGAGGGTTAAGTGGCTTGCCCAAGACCACAAGGAGCACCTGTGAGACTAGAAACCCCAATCCTTCCAGCCCAAGGTTGCTGTCCTCTAGTGGGATTTGAACCACTGACCTTCCGGCCTGTGGTACCTTGCCCCAACCACTAGGCCACTCCTCCCATATATGTGTGTGTGTATATATATTGTGATGAAGCTGAAGCCATTAAAGCTATAGACTTAGAAAAAAACACTGTTTATTATAATGCAACTGACTCACAGAAGTTGCAGTTACCTAAAAGTGCAGCTAGAGGGAGAAGGCACGAGGCTGCAGAAGCTAAGCTGACACACCCAGGTTTTGAGACTGCAGGAGCTAATCAGGTACACCTGAGTAGAGAGCCAGGAAGCTCAGTGGAGAAATGGCTTTATAAACAGTGCTCAGAAGGAAGAAAGCAGAGAGGACCTCCGAGCTGAGAGAGGAATTGAGAGAGGACTTCAAGCTCAGAGAGGACCACAAGTTTGGAGAGGAACACAAGTTCAGAGAGGAACTGAGAGGGGACCTGAGAGAGGAATCTCACATACTGAAAGGCAGAGAAGCTTGGAGTACTTACAAGGAAGAGCTAAGTTCCAGGGAGGACAAGCCCATTCCAGAAAGCTCCAGGAGCCAGTCTTCAGGTAAGACGGGGATAGAAGGAGACTGCCGGATAGAGCAAATACCAGCAGATCAAATCTCAAAGATCCAAGGTACAGTTATATTTCCTTTCCAAGATGTGAGCCAGCTCCTAGAAAAGCTTATAACCCAGAGAGCCGCACTGATAGGAAACGAAGCTGGGAAAGGCTTGTGAAACCTTTACAGAGAGGCATAGTAAAAAACCATAACAGTTATTTGCCAAACCAAGACCAGCAAGGCTGGGGAATACTGGAGAGATCTATTGAACTACAACCTGCCTTATCCAGGGAAAGCTCAGGACTAGCTGACAACACGGCTGAACAGGAACCTATGCAAATAGAGGTGATAGAACCAGAGCTGTTGCAGTTAGAGCACCCGATGGACTGCTCACTCTGTGTATCCAAGAGTCTAGAGTCTCTCACAGAATTGTAACCGGCAGGACATGCTTTAACATATCCTTTTTGCTTTTGCTAAGCTGAAAGAAGAAGTTTTGTATTTGTTTTTCCTTTTGGTGTTGAAAACCTGTTTGAACGCAAAGAACTGTGAAGCGCCTGTAACAGTTACTGACTTTGTAAATATTTTGGCATAAACCCTGAAGTAAGGTACATTCTGTTTTTGTCTCACTGGAGAACCTTTGCGCAACAAAGGGAATAAAAACCATTTAAGTTTAACCCTGCACAAGGCTCACAACTATTTCTTTATGAAGTGGGACTACAAAGACCATGATGCACCTGGTCTAGAAAAGTTTTTCCTTCTTCAACCAACAATAAGTGTCCGCCCTCTCCTTTCTGCACGCTGCCACTAGGAGGGGCTGTGACAATATATATGGCCCAAAAAAAGTGAGAACATCTCGTAGCATATAAGTTATTTAAAAATTCAAAAAGACAGATGTAAATGATTGACAAATTTAAAAAAAATAAAGATGGTGACCGGAAATTGTCGAAATAAAGACATTATATAGCTAAAAAAGGTAAATAAGTAAACTATTTAAGCTTTTAATTTACGAGATGTACTCACGTTTTTTGGGTCACCCTGTGTGTGTGTGTGTATATGTATATGTATATGTATGTGTATGTATATATATATATATATATATACACACACACAGGGTGGGATATGCTGGATGAGGGTGGGGGTTTTATAGATAGATAGATAGATATAGATATAGATATATATAAAACCCCCACCCTCATCCAGCATATCCCATCTCTCTTTTCTCCCTTTCTCTGTTCTCCCCCCTGGGAAATAATATCATGCAACACCATCCCTGGTGTCTTCTTTCTTTTTCTGAGTCAGCGGCAGAAAGATCTCATAGCACCATCCCTAGCTTTATCTTTCTTTGTCTGAGTTAGCAGCCAGTGCTCCCTGTAGCATTCAGTTCTGGTGAATGACCCCGCACACTGGAAGTGAATGCCAAAGGCAGCATTGACTGCTGTTGCTGACTCAGAGAAAGAAAGATGAAGCTGAGGATGGTGCTGCATGATTTTATTTATTTTTATTTAACTATTTCTTTTATACCGCCCCTTCCAGAGATCAAGGGCGGTTTACATATAACAGGTTAACAGTCTTGTACACATTTGTATACATTCTTTACATAGAACAATAGAAACTAACTATTTACATTGAACAATAAAATTTAACTTAGTGGGTATTAAAGCAGAACAAAACATCAAACTTTTTTACAAATGTATATTTACAGTGTGTGGTGTGTAGTGCGGGTATTTGTGTAGGTGCTGGAATTTAGTTCCTTTTATGATGCCGGATCTGCAAGCACAGTGAGTGGTGCCAGCTCCTGGTCCTACCATCTGAGTCCCCCACTTACTCTCCCAATACCCAGCCAGTCTTAGATTCTGTATTCTTCTTTTAAAGTCTCCACCTAAGTCCCAGTCCCTGCTCTCCTCCATCTCCCTGTCCCCAATACCGCCTCTTACATTCCTTCCGCATATCCAGTTAACTAATTCCTTCTCTGCTATTCATTAACCCTACCTTTCCTCCTTCTTGCCCCAGCATTCATTCGTATTCCCCTGCCTCTCATTTCCTCTGGCCTTTTTTCTTCTTTCCCACACAAAATATCTGTCCCCCTTCTCCACCCTCACTCCACAAGCTTCTTTTTTTCTCCCCCTAGTCTCAGCCCATCCCATCTCCTTCCAGTCTTTCCCCATTGTCAGCTCCCTTCTAGTTCCAGCTCCTCCCAGCATCAGTCCTTCCATCCCCTAGCATCAGCCCATCTAACCATTAGGCTACTCCTGCATGGAGTGGAGGAGTAGCCTAATGGTTAGAGCACTGGTTTGGGAACCAAGAGACCAGGGTTTGATTCCCACTGCTACTCCTTGTGGCCTTGGGCAAGTTACTTAACCCTCCATTGTCTCAGAAAAAAAAATCCAAGTTATTAGTATCTTTGTTTAATGAACATTACCAGGTTTAAGTTACAATGTAAACTGCTTTGACTGAAGGATAAAGCAATATAAAAAGAACTTGTTAAACAAATAAAAAAAAATCTCCCTTCCAGTCCTAGCCCCTCCCAATATCAGTCTCATCCCAGTCTCTTCCCAGCATCATCTCCCTTCAGTCCCAGGCTTCACCTCCCTCAGCATCAGCCCGTTTCGAGTCCTAGCCCCACCCCAGTATCAGTCTTTCTCCAGTTCCAGACCATCCCAGCATCAACGCCCCTCCAGTCCCTCCATCCCCCAGCATCAGCCCTTTTCCAGTCCTGGCCCCCAGTATCAGCCCCCCTCCAGTCCCAGTCCTTCCCAGGATCATCTCCCTTTCAATCGTAGTCCCCCCATTCCCCAACATTAGCCCATTTCCCATTCTAGCTCCCAGTAACAGTCCTCTTTTGGTGCCAGTGGCTCTGCCCCCCACACATGTGGCCCCACACTACGCAGGGCCCCATATGCACCTGAGAGGCTTCAGAGGGAGCCGGTGAGGTCTGAAGCCCAACCTCCCGGCTCACCTCTAAACAGCTGTGGAAGTGTTTTCCTTTACTCATCCAGCAAGGTGTTTTGGGCTGTAGTAGGCCTGAGGAGGATGCTTACAGAAAAAAAGAGGGTTTTTTGATTTGATAATAAGTGTAAGGAATCAGAAGCAGCTCGCAGAAACTGAATTCAGGAAACATGGATGCCAGAGTCCAGAAAATGTAAGCCTGGCCTTGCAACTTATCACACTGAGAGGAAGTTGAGAATTTTGACATCTCCGAAAGCAGAAGGAGGCAGGTGTTGGAGAGCATTTGGGAAGCCCAAAGTTTCCATCAATGGTATTTTTGGAATTAAAGGAGAAGTTGAAGCTTGAAGTTCATAACAGTCTACCTCAGCAGCAAAAGAACTGTGCTAATTGTAACCTATAATATTTTAAGTGATGTATTTTTTAAATCAATTCTACAACCTTATCCAATATTTAAAAGCTTTAACTCTCCTTCTTATAGTTCAGAACAAACATCTGGACTGGACTGTGCATTCTTGGGAGTAGAGAGTGAGAGGGGAAAATGATCCGTTTGCCAAAGGCCTTTTCAGCACTTGCTGGTCCCATCCCAAAAACGCTAATAACAGTGGCTGTGGTGAGTGAACTGCAGTCCCTACCTCTGATCTCCCTTCAGAATGGGCTACATGGTGAGGGCAACAGACCTGTAGGGTTACATGTGTATAGTCTTAGCCAGTAGCACCATTTCTGCAAGGGTATGTTTATGCAGTTGTGGTCAACATTAACGGCATTCTTGCAGTTCAACCCCTTAATGCCCAATTCTCCTAAAAAAAAGTGGCCAGTGAAATGGCTTTGGACTATGTATGCACACATATTTGACACATATAAGAATCAAATAAAACAAGACTAATTAAAAAAAGAAATAGTATAAAAGCTGGGACATTGCCAGGACATGATTATTCCACAAAAAAGAGTGAGACTTTTCTAAAAACAGAGCACTTGGTTAAATATTTCTTTTGTTGGAATGTTTGTCTTGAGGTCAATGACATCTCATAACAAACTTTCCTTTTAGAACAGTGTATTGCACATCTTTAATGGCCCCATTCTGTAAAAGCCAATAGAGGTGCTGTACGTCCCAGTAGGACGTGCAGTCCCGCTATCCGTCTGACTCTAATGCTGAAAAACGTTGTCCCCGCACGCACAGAGTCACTGTGCAGGGAGAACTGGATGGCGGTGGAGAGTAGGTGGAGCAGGACTTACAGGGTCAATTCAGGTCACAGCTCTGTACGTCCGGCAGTCAACAGGAGAACAGCCAGCCTATTCCACCTCAGAGGTGGAATAAGTGCAGGGCACCCATGTGCATTAGCCCAGCAACCCCTCCAGATGCATCAGAGCCACAGAAGGTGAGGTCCTGCCATCCGATCCCAGCACTGACAGCCCCACCAAGGATGAGTGGTGGGGCCATTGGCGTTCCTGCTGGGCGTCCTGGTGTCATGTCAACAGGATGCCACGGCACCAGAACACCAGTGGGAGCATGGGGAGGCCTGGCCGTGTTGCGATTTGGATATCTCCTGTGGCTGATGCAGGGGCATACTGGGCCATCTTGGTGTCTGATCCTGCAACCGCAGGAGCGTCTTCCTCCTGTGATGCAGAATCAGGTGCAGACCAGTCCTTGGCTGTCCAGACAGCCCAGACGTGCCCCTTTGGGGATCAGGCTCCACATGTATTCAAACACAAACTATCTACATGAAACACCTTAAAAACACCTATAAAAGTGCATTAACAGCAGGATGGATGACCAAGAAGGAATATTCTTTCCTGGTAGCTAAACATCCTAAAATTCCAATAATTTATACTATTCTAAAGATCCATAAATCACCTGTTTCACCACCTGGATGACCAATCGTTTCATGTAGGGGAACCCCTTTCACAATTCTGATACCATTTTCTCCATCCATCTGCTCAAATGGTACCTTCTCTTATTCGTGATATGGTACATTTTATCACTAGGTTGCAATCTTTTTCTGGAGATGTGACTAACTTATACTTGTGACTTTGGATGTAAATGCATTATTCATCAAGATCAATCAGGTAGAGGCATTAACAGGAGTAGCTAATACATTCATCAATTTGCCTTCTAGAATACCATTGAGTTTTTTTCTACAATTATTGGAGATGGTTCTTACAAAGATTTATTTAATGTTTGATGCTAAATTCTATCTGAAAATCTGTGGCATAGCCATGGGAGCCACTGTGGCTCCTTTGGTAGCCGCATTATAGATGGCATATTTTGAATCAACATTCATCTATGCATCAGAATGTTTTTTCAACATCCCTTTATGGGTACGTTTTCTTGACAATATTTTATTTTTATGGAATGGGTCAAGTGAGAATTTGCAGAAATTTATGTTATGTATTAATGACATTAAACATAATATTCAATTTACAGCACATTTTCATCTCCATAATACAGAATTTTTAGATGTAATGGTATATAAATAAGATCAACAATTATTGACTACATTATATCGCAAGGCAGTTCAGTGCAACCGTTTACTTCAGTATCAAAGTTGTCATCCAGGCTCGTTGAAAAGTAGATTACCATTGGGCCAATTTTTTTTTCATCTCCGTAGAATATGTTCTACTACTGATGAATTTATATATCATGCTCAGGATTTAAGCAATCATATACTGGCTCATGGATATCCAAAGAAAGTCATTTCATGAGCCTATAAATGGGCTAGGTTTTCATTGAGTGGCTATTTAAAGATCTTTTGTCATTGGGAGTCTGCCTGCAATGTGTGAGGAGGAGTGTTTGGCCCTGTCTATCAGGCCTTGGGACTGCCAGGACTGAGCCTGCATTGCTGCCACTGATGCTGCCATGCTCTCATCAGGCAGGCACGCCCGGGGCAGCCTGCTTCTGTTGGGGCTTTGGAGGCTTTAAATCCATCTCCCAGATACCTTACTGCTGGAGTCTGCCTGCAACGTGTGAGGAGGAGTGTTTGGCCCTGTCTATCGGGCCTTGGGACTGCCGGGACTGAGCCTGCATTGCTGCTGCTGCCACTGCCCTGCTCTGCTCTCAGAAAGCTGCCATGTCTGTTCGGCAACTCGATGAGAAAATTTCTTTGACTGATCTGAAAGTTAATATATTAGAATCTCAGGTGCTCCCATTACAATCAATTAATGTGGTTGGGATTAAGGATTCAATGATTTTGCATTCGAAAGTGGAAGCCCTTGAAAATTCATCCCGGGTGTACAATTTGCATTTCTTGAATTTTCCCTTTTCTTCTCTTTTGTCGGCCAAAATTCTTTTGGACAAATATCTTAAGGAAGTATTAGCTATTTCAGATTTTATTAATGTTACTCAGATCTACTATGTTCCTTCTGGATCTAAAAAAGTTAACGTTGCAGAGGGCGAGTTTGATGAGATAGTTCCAACTATATCTAATCTAACTGCCTTTTTGGAGGATTCCCTAGATACAATCACTCAAATATCCACATTATTGGTTACTTTTTTGTCTATTTTAATCAAACAGCGTATCCTGAAAGCTTTTTTTAAGGCGAAAGCGGCCAAGTTTTGTGGTCAGGTGGTTAGTGTTTTCCCTGATGTATCGCGTAGCACCCAATTGCGCCGGCGGCAGTTTCTATCTTTAAAGACCCGTGTTTTAGCGCTAGGGGCTACGTTTTTCCTACGCTTTCCATGTAAATGCATCATCAGTTATGAGGGAGCTTCTTATGTTTTTCTCAATATTTCTCACCTGGAAAAATTTCTCTCTGATAGGCAGGGTTCAGTTGGGGAGGGTGAAGTCTGAGTTAAATGACCTCCAAATTGTGGTCCTTATGGGCTTGTTTTCTTTATTATTTGCTGTTTCCCTTTAATTTAAAACTGTCATACTCCCGTGACGTGGTCTACATTATTGTCCCCTGCTTTATATTGTTACTGATCTTTGGATTGGTTGTGTTAGTTTCTTATTATTTTTGGTAGTGATTGTGGGTGTACAATGATTTTTCTTAAATTGTTTTGGTTATTGTAATGACTAAAATGTATAAATAAAAAAAACAAAAAAAAGATCTTTTGTCATCTATGTCAACTCTGGTGGACTCCCTTACCTCTGCTTCCATTTCTACTTCTACTACTAATTCTACTTCCATTTCTAATGATGTCCGGTCTACAGTCATTGATCCTCTGGTTGCTCTTGTGGATTCTATTCAAGATGAAACTAAATTTGTTGGGGTTTTACCATATATGTCTAGGTCACAGCAAGTTACTCTGATATTAAAGAAACATTGGCCGGTGTTATCTCTACACAGCTGTTTCCAAAATGATTTGCAGATAGCATACAGTAGAGGTTCCAATTTATGTGATCAAGTTGTACATCTGACCTCTTTTGTGGACCTACTCATGGTTTTTGACAAGTCTGTAATTTCCTTTGGGCATTTTAGCTGTGGGTCTTGTGCTTTTTGTGCCACTACAATCATTGGCTCTAGTTGGACTGATAAAACAGCGGGCAAATCATCTCATTCACAATGGAACACGTCTTGTGACACTTCATATGTGGTATACATGATTCTCTGTCTTTGTTCTCTCAAATATATAGGCTGTACTATTCGGCCTATCAAATCAAAACTACGAGAACATTTTCACGACTTAGTACAAAGGTTATGAGTGCTTCGATTGTTAATCATTGTGTGCAGTTCAAGCATGCCTTCACAGATTTAAAGTGGAGGGTAATTGATTGAGTCCCTTGTGACTTCTGAGGAGGGATCATGAACATACATTTTTGGAGCAATCATGGCTTTTCAAACTAGCTACAGTAACTCCTAATGGTTTAAATCAGGCATTGGACTGGTGGAGCTTATTGTAATTCATATGATCGCTTGTGAATGGGTTTTCTACTTAATTAAATTATTGTTGGTTCTTGAGAACCATGTGATCATGGTTCCCTCTTTTATGTCACATGCCACGAGTTTTAAATGTGGAGCTCTGAAATGCTGGTAGTCATCAAGATTTGGATATGAAGGTAGACAAGAGACATCCTTTGGAGTGTTGAGGCAGAGCTTTAAAAATGTTATATAAGCTCTAAACAAAGTGCTGTGTTTCATGTGGAATGTCATATTGCTTTACAACAAGCTTTCTAAGAGATGGGGCGTTTTCAAGAGATGGGATGCTCTATTATATCTGTTATAATGGTCCTTGTCTGCATCAGGGTCGAGATTGGGACTTCAGCAGAAACAAACCGGAAGTTCTTCTTAAGAATCTTTATAGGTGTTTTTAAGGTGTTTCACAAATTTGTGTTTGAATATACTTAGAGGCATGTGATACATTGTAACCAGGTAAGGCGGACGTGTTGCTCCGGTCCCCGAAAGCACCCTCCAGCACTCCCCCCCCCCCCCCCGAATAACCACAACAGTACACATATTGGCATTTAACTGGTCGCAGCTTTATTAGTCAACATTACCAACATAACAAACAAAAACCATGACTATGTCACCCACCGGTTCTGGCAGCGGGACGAACCCTCACCAGCCATATGGGTAGCAAGGTGAGTTCCATCCCGCCTCCGCCATGAACCATCGCCCGGCAATACCATCCCCCCTCATCCGGCTTAGCCATACTATTAGCAAAAGCCCCGAGGGATTCTCCGGGTCAGGGGTAACCCACCCCCGCTCTGCATATTGCCAAGACTCCGGACCCCGGACACCTCCGGGATTCCGCCACAGGCTCAGAGACACCTGTCCCTGAGCCCCCCCCCCCCAGACATAAATCTGCGACCAGCCACTCTGCACTTAAACACATACTCCAAGGCTTCTTGCCAGTCGTTCAGGAGTAAAGCCACCCCCCCCCCGGGGATAGATGTACTCCACCAGACCGATACAAACCGGGACAGTCCACCTCCACCCAAGGGTGCAATATCTGCCAACCCCCGTTCTGACAAACCCAGCGGCCAATTTGCCGGTTAACCTTAATCAACCCCCGCGACCACCGCCGGTGACCCCAGCACGCCGGCCGCGGAATTATGTCAGACCACAGTAAAACAACATCATAAAACATTAACAACACTTCCAAAATATCCTTTTTGGCCGCCCGTATCAGCTGCTTCACTGTCCACATCGCCAGGTCATTACCACCGAGGTGCAGCAGCAGCAGCAGAGCCGGTGATCCCTTCACACGCTGATGGTGCCGAAGCAAAGGCAGGAGCTGCAGCCACCGAAGCCTGCGCTCACCCAGCCATGAGATGGTCACCTCTGCCGTGGGAAGTCCCAAGATTTTCACCGAGGGGGGGCCCCCCCGCTGCCTGCCGGCCAGCCCAATACACAAAAGAATGGCCGACCATCCAGCAGCAATATGGCAGCTGGCCCACACCTAAAAAAGAAAATAAACAGTTAACCCCTTACAGCCCCTTCACAAACGCACATACCCTCGAAAGGTATCAGAACGCCACCGTCCTATGCGCCGGATGCCATGATCCGACACCCCGGCCTCCGCATCGCTGGTGGCTGCCCCAATCCGGAACGAATGGGGAGCGTAAACAGAAGGAGCCAGGCCCACGTGGCGCACCGCCAAGCGCAAAACCGCCGTGAACTGGAAATGCGTCAGGCAGCGCGTGTTTTCGTGCAGAAATAGATGACCACCGATAGGCGGCCGCAGCCTCAGGTAGGCAGCCATCGCCGCCACCGGACAAGTGGGGGAATTCGCAATAGCTCCCAATCGTATCCAGGCACTTTTGCCCCTCTGATCAGTCTTAGATCTCAACAACCGGAGCCCCAACTCCCCCCCACCACCCGCACATCCCGGACCTGTAAAGCTCCCCCCCTATCGCCGCCCCGGACGCCGGCACGAGCTCACCCACCCGAAAAGCCCCAAAAAAGGCCACGCAAAATACTGCCTTAAACAGCGAGGCCTCATAAGTTGACGCTGCCACACCCGGCAAAGCGGCGCAGAGCCGTATTAGCAGGTCGTGCGTGATAGGACGCCTACCATCCACCCACCAAGGGGTCGCTCGCTCCCATCCCGACAACAATCGGCGAGCCAAAAACCCCCAGCTAGAAACGCCCCACCCCACGGCCTTAGAGAAAAATGCGAAACCCGCTAAGTGCGCACGCACCGTCGCCCTCGAGGTTCCTGCAGCCTTAGCCGCAGCGATGTAAAGGCCGATGAGGTGGTCGGGCGCCGAGGGAGCCGTGGCACGTTAACGCACGTTAGCCTTAATTAGACACGCTGACCTGGAAACACAGTAACAGAGATGTAGCACAATGGTTAATGCATTGACTGATGAAACAGGGGTCATGAGTTTGATCCACCAGTGGGTTTAATGAGTAAGGCTGTCTGAGGCATTACCCTTTACTTTAAATCAGTGCTGTCTGAGGCATTTTCTTTTTTAATTTAAATTAGTGCTGCCAGCAAACACAGTGCTGTAATGTAGGGTGCTGCATAAGGCGCCCTATAAGGCACTCCAGAGGGCACATTATAAAGTGCACTGTCCGCCAAGGCACTTTATAATCTTTCCTATAGGGCGCTTTATAGGGCGCCTTATGAGGCACCTTAAGGTTACAGCACTGTGAGGGTGTTTTTGCTGGCAGCACTAATTTAAATTAAAAAAGGAAATGCCTCAGACAGCCCTATCAAATAACACCACTGTGGAATCAAACCCATGACCTCTGCCTCCACAGTAAGTGAAGTAACCAGTGGGCTACATCTCTATAGCTACTAATAAATCCCTGGCTGACTACAGAAGGACTGCAGGTCACCACACAAACTGTCTGCTGTGGTTACCAGGATAGGGTTAACCCACCTGTACCCATGATGCACTGCACATGCAGATCAGCAGTCTACAGATGATCACAAGATGAGGTATGCACCCCCACAACACCTCGGCCTGGTAGGGGGAACTGATCGTGTGTGTTACTGGCACAGAATAGTTACAGACCATCACATTGTGGGGGTACTGTGCTCACCCTCAGGGCGAGGTGGGGCGCTCAGCACCAGGTCCGCAGCACCTGGCTTAGCTGAGATAGGCTATGCTGTAGGTCGCCATCAGTGCCAGTGTGTGATAGGTAGTCCTTGCAGACACACCTAGGATACACCTGTGTCCATCTGTATTTCCCAGTCACGTCTAGCCCTTGTGTACTATGCTGCACCCAGAATAGTGCATATCCTCTGTGGGTGCCATGGTCACATGATTTAAGTGAAGGGGGGTGTTTGGACCCATAGGCGGATTATGTAGCACCACCCAACCCGCCCTCTGGGGCTCAGGGTGGGGGACAGGATCTCCCACCAACAGATCCACATTCTACATCCCTGCAATGGTGGCAGTCAATGCAGATCTGCACGCATAAGGCAATGGCAGACAGACAGTAGGCCTGGAAATGCTCAGCTGCCCCCCACCACTATCTGACATTCTCCAGCAGCGAGCACAGTGAGTCTCCAGCCGCTGCACCCTGCAAGGTGTTCCAGCCGAACACATACTAACTGCAGACAGTCTGCTAGCTAGTCCATAGTGCATGTTCCTGGAGGAAATGCATGCACCCAAAAGTGGGATGTGAGCACACACACCGAGCAGATAAGTCAGGGATTGGGCCCCAGAAAAGATAACCCATAAATATCACTTGAGAAAAATACTATATAGCACTAGGGGGGAACCTAGCCATGCCATAGTCACTGCTCAGTCTGGGTGAGAGTGACCTCCCAGCAGGACATGCTGTGGCCACCCTGTCTGTGCAGGTGGTGGCTGGGCATTACAATGTCCCAGCCATTGCCCTATGCTGTGTGCAGATGCATCCTGCCCAGGCCACTCTGTCCGGGCTATACCCACAGTACCTTGCTCCTTATTATGCACATTGGTAGGCTAACACTGGAAACAGTGTAAGCAGTGTGGGCTGAGTAAGGTGTAGGCAGCCATAACATACTGGATAGACAGACACACACTCCCACACCTAATGCCAGCATTGTGCAAATATAGAGGCTTTTGGCAGCCCTGGCCACCACACCAGTCCTGGGCACAGTGCAGGCATGGCTATGGTACGCAATACTATTGGGGTCACTCCCTGGGGTGGTAAACACTGTCAGAAACCAAAACTGAAACACACTCCACAGATATCAGAAAGGTTGCTCTGATGCAGCTCTATCAGCAAATTGTGCTTAACTTAGGAATTGCTATCTGCCATTAATCATAGCAACATTTTGATATATATGTAACGTATTCCGAGGTTTAGGGTGGCATTGCTAAGGTATGCAAGTGCTAGTATTGGGAGATGCTGCTGCACGCAGGGCCCAACAGCCTGACTCTCCATGAGGCTTTGGATAGGGGAGCCTGTGGGTGTGGGTGTTTATGCCCCTGTTGGCCGCTGCTCTAGGGCAGAGGTTCCCAACTCCAGTCCTGGTGGGCCAAACACTGTTCGGGTTTTCATGCTGTCCCTAATGAATATGCATGAGATACATTTGTATACCATGGGGTGGCGCATACAAATGAACACACAGGCATATTTATTAGAGACAGCATGAAACCTGAATGGAGTTTGGCCCTCCAGGACTGCAGTTGGGAAACTCTGCTCTAGGGATTGCACATGTTTATGGTGTCTGTGCTCTGTAGGGTAAAATATAGGCGTTTCAGATATGTTTGTTATCTGCAATAAAGGTTCTGTCTTTATTACCATGGTTTAGAACTGGGTAACATATGGGGACTGGGTTGGCTGGAGCCACAGCTGGGAATTGAACTTGTGACCTTCTGCTCATGAACACACTGGCTGTGTGTACTGCACCACATTGACAGTTCATTCCCTGGGGATACCATGACTGTTCGTCAGACAGACCCTGTCTGTTGCAGTGCACGGCACCCACCTAAATGGGGCTAGGCCATGGTCTTCTGTGGGCAGATGCCACTACCCCTCCGCCACCAGCACCCTTCCGCCACCATGCTGCCAGGCCATCCAGTATGCCTGTAGGCAGCTGCCTATGGTGTGGGTTCTCAGGTAGGGGTGCCTACATGGACATGCATGCTTCGCCCCCCACACCACCTGCCAATGTTATGTGCCCTTGGGGGTACCTGCTGGTAATCTCCCCTGTGACACTGTGGGACACACACTCGTGCCCATGTTGGACCCTCGTCAGTTGATGTCTTGCTGCTTTACAGTTTCGGCATTCCTATGTGCCACCTAGGCATCTGCCTAACAGGCACTGTGCCCCAGCTGGACCACAGCATGTGCCACCTGCAGCTCTCTGTATCCCATTTACAGCATCAGTACAGTTGCCCTTTCCTACGTGTCCACTCTGCTGTTACTGCACATGTGCACGCCATAACAAACCTGCCCAATATAGACGTGAAAAACCCCTGATCAGCACTATTTCAATGTGGAATCATTCACTTTGTAGGGGGACAGAGAATAGACCCTTCCAAACATGATATCTTATTTTTTGAGCTTTGTCAGTGGTGTTGCTTTATGTTTATCATTAATATCACTTTTGGCCAGCTTGGTTATTGGGCTTTTAGATGTGGTTCTGGTCCTTTTATATGTTTATTTGTCTCTTTGTTCCCTGCACATGTATCACAACTATCACTTTACTGGGTTTCCCTGCCTTTGCTGCACATTGCTGACTGAAATGGTTTCTGTTTCCTGCAAATGTGCCTTAACGCGAGGGTTTCACTGGCGTTAGTGTTCAGCCCCATATTCCATAGCATTAGTGTGCCTGGAGCCTCTCCCCTCCCACTCTCCGACCATTGACCCTTTCTCTCCACTCTCTGGGAAGCCTTGCTCCACCCTTCAGACCCGGACTTCACAGCGTTAGTGTGCCTTAACGCCGCTGCTGCGTTATCGCGCGAAAATGTGGCGTTATCGCGCGATAATGTGGCGTTATCGCGCGATAATACCACTGCTGCGACGTTAAGACGGTTTAGTAAACATACCCCTAAGACTGGCCAGCAATGAATCATGATCTCAATTCAATTTATTCTATTCATTTATTTTTAAAATGTAAATAAATAAATTAAGATGAGAATTCTTTGCTGGACAGCTTAAAACAGTCTATTTGTTCCTTTTTAACAATTCTTTTGTACTTTTGGATGTATGTTTTGGGTCATTGTCCTGCTGGAGGACCCAGACCTAGGTAGCACATTTCGCTCAAAAAACCCTTGGTAGTCCTCTGACCTCATGATTCCTTTAATACATTCCAGGCCTCCAGTTCCTGAGGCATCAGAACAGCCCCACAACATTATGGAACCTCCACCATATTTAACTGTAGGAAGGTTGTTTTTGTCTTGTGTCTTAATCACCTCCTGTCTTGACTATTGTAGCCTCCTCCTTGCTGGTCTCCCTTTGAATCATAAGAAGCTCAGTTTTTGCCATGTTCAATTTCAAGTGGCAGTGAGACATCCAAGCAGCAATGTCAGAAAGGTAGGCAGAGATATGGGTCGGGTTTGCTGGAGAGATTTCAGGTATAGAGAGGTAGATCTGGGAGTCATCAGCATAAAGATGGTACTGAAAGCCATGGGAAGAGATGAGCACCCCAAGGGACTGGGTATAGAGAGAGAAAAGGAGTGGACCCAAGACAGATCCTTGGGCTACACCAACTGAGAGCAGGATAGCAGCAGAGGAGGATCTACCAGAACAAACACTGAAAGAGCGATGGGAGATATAAGAGGAGAACCAGGATAGTACAGAGCCCTTAAACCCAAGCGAGGTCAGGGTATCAAGGAGAAGGTTGTAGTCAACAGTGTCAAAAGCAGCAGAGAGGTCAAGAAGGATGAGGACTGAGTAAAGGCCCTTGGATTTTGCCAGGAACAAGTCACTTGAGACTTTGGCAAGAGCCGTTTCAGTAGAATGTAAAGGACAAAAGCCAGATTGTAAAGGATCCAGGGGGGCTTGAGAGGAGAGAAAGTCAAGGCAAAGGTGGTGAACTGCGCATTCAAGTAGTTTAGAAACGAAGGGGAGGAGGGAAATGGGGTCAATAGTTAGAAGGACAGGTAGGATCAAGTGAGGGTTCCTTGAGGAAACGTGTCAATACAGAATGCTTGAATGCTGCAGGGGCAGTTGCAGTGGAGAGTGATAGGTTGAACATGGCAAAGACTGAGCTTCTTATTTTTCCCCCCTAAAACCTCCTCCTCTCACTTGGTTTGCAGCTTGTCGTGCTGTGAGGGCTTGCGTGCATCAGTGATGCTGAGAGCTAAACTATCGGTAGTTAACTACTGGTAGGGTCTCCCAAGATGGACAGGTCTCAGCTGAGGTGCCAGACCAAGACAAACCACCCATCTGGGCAGCAGCAGAATGGGATAGTGTTGACGGCAGAGGATCACATTTCTGTGACAACGGCAACAACACCAAACTTAAACTGCGCGGAAGAAAGGCCCGGCAATCTACTTCTGTATCTTGCCATGAAAACCCAATGGATAATTACAACAAAACAAATTGTGCTATGGTGCTGGAAGATGAGACCCTCAGGTCGGAAGGCACTCAACTAGCTACTGGGGAAGAGCTGAAGACTTTTCAGAGTAAAGCCAGCATTTATGATGTGGTTGGATCAAAGCCCTCGGGAAGTCTGACTGCTGATGTAGCTGTGCATGAAATGAGAGTCAGAAGCTGTAAAGGTGTCTTACACATTGGAACATGGAATGTACGAAGCATGAACCAAGGAAAGTTGGAGGTGGTCAAGAATGAAATGGAACGTCACAACTTGATCTGTTGGGTGTCAGTGAGCTGAAATGGACTGGCATCGGGCACTTTGCATCAGATGATCACATGGTCTACTATGCTGGAAATGAAAGACAAAGAAGAAATGGTGTTGCATTTATAATAAAGAAGAAACTTGCAAGAACTGTAATGAAATACAATGCAGTCAGCGAACGCTTAATCTCTATTCCTCTACGAGAATTGCCTATCAACACAACTATAATTCAAGTGTATGCCCCAACAACAGCTGCAGAAGAGAATGAAATTGAAGAGTTCTATGAACAAGTACAAGCTGAAATTGACAGAACATGCAAACAGGATATCCTGATAGTCATGGGTGACTGGAACGCAAAAGTTGGCAACAAAGAAGAAGGCAAAGTAGTTGGAAAATATGGACTTGGCAACAGAAATGAAGCTGGAGAAAGACTGATAGAATTCTGCAAGACCAATGATCTATTCATCTCAAACACGTTCTTCCAGCAACACAAGCGGCGACTGTACACATGGATCTCACCCAATGGATTGTATAAAAATCAAATTGACTACATCTGTGGAAGTCAATGATGGAAAAGCTCTGTAACATCAACAAAAACAAAACCTGGAGCTGACTGTGGTACAGATCATCAACTACTAGTATGCAAACTCAAGCTAAAGTTGAAAAAGAGCAAACCACTCATGAATGCAGCAAAATATGACCTTGAGAATATACCACTGGAATTTAAAGACTGCCTGCAAAATCGATTTGCTGCTTTAGATACAAATGACAGAGCTCTGGAAGAGTTATGGAATGACATCAAGAAGGTTGTGTTGGAAGAAAGCGAGAAGTCTCTACAAAAGGTGAAAAAGCAAAAACGGCCAAAATGGATGACAGAAGAAACTCTGAAAATTGCCCAGAAACGCAGAGAAGCTAAAGCCAGAGGAGAAAGAAAGACAATCGCAGAACTCAACAGAGATTTCCAACGTGCAGCAAGACAGGACAAGGAAAAGTACTACAATGACACTTGCAAGGAAATAGAAGCAGAAACTATTAGAGGAAGAACAAGATCAGCTTTCCTAAAGCTACGAGAGTTAAAGAAAAAGTTCCAGCCTCAAATTGGAATGTTACAAGATGCTCAAGGTTCTATGTTGAATGATGCTGAGAAGATCAAGAAAAGATGGAAGGAATATACAGAGTTTTTATATGATAAAGATCAAGTGGACCAACAGCCGTTTCAACCTGTACCTTATGATCGGGAACCATTGGTGATGAAAGAAGAAGTTGAAGCAGCATTGAAAGCCTTATCAAAGAACAAAGCACCAGGCATTGATAGCATTCCCATAGAAGTATTGCAGCAATCTGATGCAGCAGTTACCATACTTACAAGGCTCTGCCAAGAAATATGGAAGACAACATCATGGCCAACTGACTGGAAAAGATCTGTGTTTATACCAATACTAAAGAAAGGTGATCCAACTGACTGTGGAAATTATCGCACAATTGCTCTGATCCCACATGCCAGCAAGATTCTACTGAAGATTATTCAAAAGAGACTACAACCATACCTGGAACAAGAACTACCTGACGTGCAAGCAGGGTTCAGGAAAGGGCGAGGAACGAGAGACATCATTGCGGATGTGAGATGGATCCTTGAAAAGACTAAAAAATACCAAAAGGATATCTATTTGTGCTTTATCGACTATAGCAAGGCTTTTGACTGTGTAAACCATGAGAAACTCTGGGCCACATTAAGAAGCATGGGTATACCAGAACACCTGATCGTTCTCTTGCGAAATCTGTACATTGATCAAGAAGCAACAGTTCGAACGGAACAAGGAGAAACAGAATGGTTTAAAATAAGCAAAGGTGTAAGACAAGGCTGCATACATTCCCCCTACCTGTTTAATTTATATGCAGAACAAATCATCAGAGAAGCAGGATTGTGTGACGATAACAGAGGTGTGAAGATTGGTGGAAGACTCATCAACAACCTTCGCTATGCTGATGATACCACATTACTGGCTGAAAGTGAAGATGATCTGAAACATTTGCTTCTCACAATCAAAGAACATAGTCTCAAAATGGGCCTGCACCTTAATGTAAAGAAGACAAAGATCATGACAACTGGCATAATCAACAGGTTCATCATTGAAGGAGAAGAAATTGAAATTGTGAACAACTTTAACCTACTTGGATCAACTATCAATAAAGAAGTAACAAGCAGTCAAGAAATCAGACAACGCATTGCTCTTGGCAGAATGGCTATGAAAGACCTAGATAAGATTCTCAAGAGCAGAGATGTCTCTCTCCATACAAAGATTCGACTTGTTCAAGCCATGGTATTTTCAATAACATCATATGGATGTGAAAGCTGGACAATGAAAAAGACAGACAGGAAGAAAATTGATGCCTTTGAATTATGGTGCTGGCAGCGAATACCGTGCATACCATGGACTGCCCGAAGAACAAACCAGTCGGTACTAGAGGAGATCAAACCTAAGCTTTCTTTAGAAGCTCAGATGACAAGACTTCGACTTTCATACTTTGGACACATCATGCGAAGAGAGAGATCATTAGAGAAAGACATCATGCTTGGCAAGATAGAAGGTCAACGCAAAAGAGGAAGGCCAGCAATGAGATGGATCGATACAATAACAGCAGCTATGGGTACGTCTGTCAACAATGAGCCGCCTGACTGAAGACCGAACCCAATTTAGGATAGCTATCCAGAGGGTCGCCATGAGTCGACTCAGACTCGACGGCACTTAACAACAACAAAACCTCCTCTCCTCTTCCTCCTTTCTCAGTCTCTGTGGATAACTCTCTACTCCTCCCTGTTTCTTCAGCTCACAACCTTGGGGTCGTCTTTGACTCCTCACTCTCCTTCTCTACACACATCCATCTGATAGGTAAGACCAGCTGTTTCTTTTTCTATAACATCAGCAAAATTTGCCCATTCCTTTCTGAACATACTACTAAGTCACTTATCCACTTCTTAATCACTTCTTGTCTTGACTATTGTATTCTCCTCCTTGCTGGTCCCACTTTGAATCATCTCTTTCCTTTTCTATCTGTTCAACACTCTGCTGCACGGCTAATCTTCTGTCAGCCTCGCTATGCTCATATTACCCCTCTTCTCAAACCACTTCATTGACTCCCTATCCATTTCTACATCCATTTCAAACTTCTCCTGCTAACCTATAAGTGCATTCACTCTGCAGCTCCTCACTACCTTTCCTCTTTTATCTCTCCCTACATTCCCCCCTCAGGAACTCTACTCTTCTGGCAAATCGCTTCTATCTGTGTCCTTCTATTCTATTGCTAACTCCAGACTTTGCTCCTTTCACCTTGCTGCACCTTACGCCTGGAACAAATTACCTGAGTGTGTATGTCAGGCACCTTCTCTGACCCCTTTCAAATCTAGGCTAAAAACCTCACCTCTTCGTTGCTGCTTTCGGATTTTGACTCACCTGATCTCCTTGTGTTTCCTTACCATTGCCCTAGATGTATCCCCATCTACACCTACTGTGTTGCCTGTCTTGACTAGATTGTAAGTTCTGATGAACAGATACTGTCTCTTACATGTCTGTGCAGCGCTGTGTACATCATGTAGCGCTACACAAATGCTCAGTAGTAGTAGTAATAATAGTAGTAGTAGTAGAACTATTTGAAGGAGGTCCTATGTCTTCCTAATTGGAAATAGTTTGGGCTCTCTGAATGTTATTGTGAACTTTGAAAGATTATTACCTTAAGCAAGGGGGAGGGTGGGATGGATCAAGTGTCCTCTTCTGATAGTCTAGACTTATCTAGATTTCTAGAGGTCTCAGAGGGCAATGCTCCTGAGAGATCTGCTCTACTAGTCTCTTCCTTTTCTGAATCTGATGAACAGTTAGGGAGGCATAGTCAAAGCAGATCTGCTAACCATGTCAATTATATTGAGTATCACTGAATATCCCCCTCTAATGTTGCTAGATGCCCCAACCGCTTACCATTGGAGCGTTCCAGAGTCAGCGGCAAAGATAATTGGGCAGTGGCTGAATATTGTTGTTGCCCGATTAGCTTCAACACTATGTGGCCAACCCGAATATTCAAAGCCAGTGGTAGGATATGACCCCAGCATGGAATATCAAGGTATACGTTAAAGCGATGATGGCCATCCACTTTAACAGTGCTGGCTGCCACCACTGAATTTCAGACCCTTAATTTTAAAAAGTTACTTCAGAAGGAAAGAGGCAATGTTCTGCAGGCAGAAAATCCAGGAGCCCCTTCTTACAGTCGAAAGCTCATTTGTTAGCCTTGGATGCTTCTATTTATTTATATTTCCCATGCAAGTGTTTGTTTGGTTATCAGGGAAGACAGTATGTCTTGTGAGACTCATTGTATCTGGAGAAGGTTTTGTAAAATAAAGGGAAGACATAGGGCTTTGTTTATTAAGCTTTTTTGCCATAGACACAAAATGGGAGAATCCTTTAGTAAACGGGCCCCATAGATTTGGTCCCACTACTTTTGGACTGGGATGGTTGGGTGATTTGGGAATTCATAATAGCTTGGAGTAATCGATTTAAATCTTTTTTTCTTGGTATCATGCCTTATTTTTGTGGCTCCATCTTTCCTCATAATTTGGGCATAACTGGGACTTCAATAGAGATACTGTTTTGATTCCTTGCTGTTTTATCTGTTTTATCAGTTTTTGAAATGAAATACTCAAAAGCTTATAAAGGAAAAAATATAGTTCATGGTTTATTTAAAATTTGCTTTACCGCCTTTCAAAGTAAATCAAGGTGGTTTACATATTAAAAAATATGATAAAACCAAGAGGAAAGAAAGGTGGAAAAGAAATACATTGTTACAACAGGAGAAATAATTTTAAGGGAAGGAGGGATGAAAGAGTGACCAAGAGCAGACCATGTTGGTCATGTGCAGAGGTCAAAGACCTCCTGAAAAAAGTGAGTTTTTAAGGCATATTTGAAGCAACCGTATGTGGGTTCCAGGCGGAGATCAGGAAGCAGATTATTCCAGAGGTATGGGGCGCAGAAATAAAAGGCTGAGTGATATCTTGCCTGGGATGCATGAGGGAGACTGTTACAAAGGGAGTGAGAGAGGGCATGGGGGATAAGTAGGGAGGAAAGAGATGATGGTAAACCAGAGTGCAACGTTTTATGGATAAGGGTCAACGTTTTAAATGGCACATGAAAGGATACCAGTAGCCAGTGATATTGAAGGAACAGAGGAGTGATGTGATCATACTTTGAGTCCATGGAAAAGAGGAAAAGAAGCTGTTAAAATAGTTTTCCCATATAAGGCTGGCATCTCTTCACTGTGCCAGGAATTCTGTGTTGCTGAAACAGATCAGAAGGAAAAGGATTTTGAGCTCTCCACACCAGGTGTAGGGTTCACTACAGCAGAGGTATAAGTGCGTTGTATTTACTTCCGTGAGATGTACAGCATTGTCAAAAGAAAATGGAACGTTACTGCTTATAAAGAAATAAAAAAAGAAAGGGCTGTTTGATTTTCCTCTTGTAAAAACCGGTTACAGCAGAACAAATCCTACTTCATAACTACAAGTGCAATCAATCAGTCTTCATTGTCAATGACGTTCGTCATTCCAATTTGCATGAATAGGAACAACATACCAGTTCAGATACAGTAACAATTTATATTTTTCAAGTACAGCTGTTTCAAGAATACAGAACAAATCAAATAAACAAATATTTGATTCTTCAGTCACAGTTTAAATACTCCCGGGCCGTCTGTTTTCTTTCATAAGTGCACCAGATGAGTTGCAGAACCAGCAGGGCATCTCTGTCACATGTTATTTTGAAGTAGGTGCTCTTTAAGGGTCTGAAATGGATCTCTTCCTTTGCAGAGAAATACTATCATGGGCTTCTTGTGAGTGTCCTCCATATTCCAAATTATGTTTTCCCACCTACCAAGTCTTTAAGATCGGCACAGGATCTTGTGCAATTGTTTACCATACTGCAAAGAAGCACTTCATTCAAAATAACATTTTGTAAAAAAAACAACTAAAAAAACCCACAGAACAAAACATAAAAGGCCCGATTCCATCCCTGACGTCAGTCCCCTCTGTACGTCTGGTCTGAGCCAGACGTACAGAGGGGATCACGAGTCTAATCCTGAGGGACACATCTAGACCCGCGGGATCAGAATTGCGATCAGGCATGTACGTGGAGGCTGGGACTGCGATTCAGTCTGGCTTGCACATACATACACAGCCCGACTAACTCAGTCAGGGCTTTTAAATGGAGCCATGGTGCCATGGCGTCCTGTTTCCATGGCACAACAGCTCCATTTAAAAGCCATGATGCTGGCCGCCTGAAAAAAGTGTTTATTCCCCGCAGCCTCACCACTGATCTGGCCTCCTGAGGCCAGGGTCAGGCCGCAGGGAATGTTCCCTGGTCTTCCCTGCCCCATCCATGCCCCAGGCAATTAAAAACAACACATCCAGGGAAGTTATTCCACCTCGGAGGTGGAATTACTTCCCTGCAATGTCACCGGTCCTGGACATCCAGGGCCAAAATTAGAATTGGCTCTATATGTCCAGGGCCAGTGACCGCCCACTGTCCACCCAGACTCTGCCCCTGGGCCGTCCCTTCCCCCGCCCCCATCTAACTTCCCCACACAACAGGTGGGGAAGTTATTCGCGGGCAGCAGAAGGCACAGAATAACCCTGAAACCAAATATTGTATATCAGGGATCCCCAAACTATGGCCCATGTCCAGATTCAGGCCACAGACACATTTTTATCAGTTTATTTGTCCCACTGACCTAATTATCTGTGGCCTCTAACATACTTGTGCAAGCTGAAAATCGATTTCTGCTCAAGAATTTCCAACTTATGGTCTTAGTCCCGTTGGTTTCCACAGTGTTTTTCCGGGAGGGCTGAATGATGAGATAGATGAATAGAACAATTGTTTTTGACGTTTGCTGTATAATGTAAATTGCAAATAATCTTCAGTGTTCCTTTTCGATTGGCTGGATTTCACCACATGGATTTTCTCTTTCTTATTTTTCTTTTTAAAGAATGAATGTTATGGTGTGACTTCAGACATAGTTGGCAATTTAATCTTTAGGAGCATAGACAGCTGGGTGGCTTGTGGAAGTGAGGATCATCATTTTGTAACGTGTCTGCTCAATGCAAAGGTGGCAGACATCATACATCATGTAGACAGGATTTTAAACAGTGCTAGGAAAAGCTGGTGTATGTGCCAATGAAATAGGAAAGTCTGGAAGAGAGGTTGTGGGAACCAAATTTAGGCTTTTAGATAGAAAGTTGAAATTCAGGACCCACAAGGTAGCATTCTCAGAAATGCACCCCATTCCACACGCTGGACCTTAGAGGTAGACAAAGCCCAGAGTCTCAATGCAAGGACTAAGATAATGTTGCAGGGAAGAGGATTTTAGATTTGTTAGGAAATGGGCAACATTTTGGGGAAGGGAGAGCCTATTCTGAAAGGATGGAATCCACTTTAACCAAAGTGGAATATGGCTGCCAGTGTTAATATTTAAAAAGAAGATAGAGCAGCTTTTAATATAACATAAGAAAATAAGATACGACACACTGGGTCTTACCAAGGTCCATCAAGCCCAATATTCTGTTTCCAAAAGTGGCCAATCTAGGTCACAAGTACCTAGCAGTTTCCCTAAAAGACACAGGTTCCACAATGCTTGTATTGGGACAAGCAGTGGATTTTCCGGGTCCCCTTTAATAATGGCTTATCGACCTTTCCTCCAGAAACTTGTCCAAACCTTTAACCTTTCCCTTTAACCTTTCCCAGCATTCGCGGCTTCACAGAAACAGCCGCCAGCGTGAAGGAAAAGGCTCTTCACGCTGGCGGCTGTACAGAGGGAGCCGGGGCCTCGCGCGGGCTTCCCCAGCTCCCTCTAAAGCCCTCCGGTGGGCCCTTGCCAGCTGTGGGCCCTACGCCACGGCGTACGTGGCGTATAGGCAAATCCGGCCCTGGTAATACAGCAATCGGATGCAGTTGTTACAAGACGCTGCCAGGAAATTTGGAAGACAACATCATGGCTAACTGATTGGAAAAGATCTGTGTTTATACCAATACTAAAGAAAGCTGATCCAACTGACACTGGAAATTATTGCACAATTGCTCTGATCCCACATGCCAACAAGATTCTACTGAAGATTATTCATCAGAGACTACACCCATACCTGGATTGAGAACTACCTGAAGTGAAAGCAGGGTTCAGGAAAGGGCAAAGAACGAGAGACATCATCAATGATGTGAGATAGATCCTTCCATTAACTTGTGGGTGCTTTGATGATGTAGTAACATGTTCAAACCCCCACTCAGCAGAAAATGTTTTAAATTGCATGCAAGTAAATTGAGGGCCATTATCTGAGATCACTCGATCAGGTTGTCTATAGTGTGCAAACCATACTTTGTAACACTTGATTGTAGCTTCAGCAGACATATTGGAGAGCAGTTCAATTTCCCAGCAGTTTGAATAATGATCTATCAACAGAAACTCTTTCCCAGTGAAGTTCATTACGTCCATGCTGACAATTTTTAACATCATGATTTCCTTCTGTTGCTCATGTGTATATTCATTGCAGATAGAACAATTGCTCACAAAGTCTTTGATCTCACCTTGCATGTTGGGCCTGTAGAGGGTATTACGGTCCAGATGGTAAAATGCTTCACAGCCAATGTGACTTGAATGTGTTCGTGTGAGGGTCCATCCAGAAGTCTTCTCAGAGGTTTACATATCTCAGACAAACATGGCATAAATTTTTCTAGGTATGTTACAAATTTAATGAAGTAATGCACCGATTTTACATCTATAGGCAGTGGTATATCCTGTATGGTTTTAATTGTAGTAGTTAATTACAGATTGGGAATTTTATTCCAGGAGCATTTCACTATATATAATCTCCAATCACCAAGTGATCCCCTAAAGATTATATATAAATTTTTGTTGGACTCATAAATTACTACTCAATCATTTAGCAGTGTAATGAAAATTATAAAAGACATTGAAGAAACAGAGTAATAAATAGGAAGAGAATTAGAAGAATTGATTTTATTGTAACACAGAGTAAAACAGACATGTAGATCTGTTGCTGGGTGGTTACACCTGAGTAGAAATTTATGAGTCCAACAAAAATTTATATTTATTCTTTAGGGGATCACTAGGGGGGTTATTCTGAACCATGAATAGCAGGAATGGACGTCCCAATGGGACATCCATTCCCGCTTCCTGTGCTGGCTCCTGCTCCTCTATAATTTCCCCACCAGTTGTGCAGGGAAGTTATACGGGGGGCAGGGAAGAGGCAGCTCGGGGGTGGAGAGTGGGTGGGCAGTGAGCGTTCACTGACCCTGGCATACAGGGCCTATTCTAATATCGGTCCTGTACGTCCAGGGCCGGCGAATTAGCCAGGGAGGTTATTCCACCCCTGGGGTGGAATAACCTCCCTGCATGTATTATTTTTTTGGCGATTCGGGGCACAGAAGGGGCTGGGGACGGACAAAGTTAATCCCCCTAAGCCTGACCCTCGCCTTAGGAGACCGGATTAGGGGTTGGTCTGTGGGGAATTAATTGTTTGGGGCAGGGGCCGATATAGAGGCTTTTAAATGGAGCTGCAGTGCCATGGCAACATGACGTCATGGTGCTGCAGCTCCATTTAAAAGCCCTGGCTGAGTTAGCCGGGCTAGCGCTGTACATGCAGGCTGGGACTGAATCACAGTCACAGCCTGCACATACAGTGCTGTTCGCGATACTGAGCCCATGGGGCTGGATGTGCCCTGCTGGATCAGAATCGTGACCTCCTTTGTACATCCAGGTCAGCTCGGACGTACAAAGGAGATCTACGTGGTGTATAGAATTGGGCCTTAGGTGATTAGTGGCTTTAATCTTATCCAGGTCTACTTTGAGGCTTTAACGGAAGAGGCTGACTTGGATTTAGTGGCAGTTATGGAGACATTGTTCACAGTCAAACATGACTGGGATATAATTATACCAGGCTATATGTTATTCAGGAAGGATAGGGTAGGAAGAAGGGGAGGAGGAATGGCACTATATAAAAAATAATATTAAAGCTATAGAATTGCAGGGCTTAAAGGGGAGAGAGGAGGCACTGAGGTTAAACTAGAAAGAGGGAAAGAGAAATCCATTGGCATTGGTATGATATACAGACCCCCTTCACAGGGAGAAGAAGTGGACGGAGATTTAATAGAAGACATATACAGAATTGCCAGGAAAGGGAAAGTGCTACTGACAGGTGATTTCAATATGCCAGATGTTGATTGGCACATCCCTGCTGTGATGTCATCTAAAAGAAAGGAGATCCTGGATTCTCTACAGGAAGAACTTTTCAGGCGATAGTGGGAGATCATCTCGCATCCAGTGATCAGCATATGGTTTGGTTCAGTATTAGGACTAGGGCTGATAAAATTCATTCAAAAGCGAGGGTCTTAGATTTTAGGAAAACTAACTTTGCTGAGATGGGACAATACCTCAAGGAGTCGTTAGCAGGATGGGAACAGCTGGGCGATGTAGAAAAATAGTGGGCAAAACTGAAAGGGGATATTTTAAGGGCAACCAACCTTTTTGTTAGAATGGTAAATAAAGGTAAAAGGAAAAGGAGGGCTGCTATGGTTCTCAAATGAGGTAGCTGAAAAGGTGAAGAAAGGAGAGGGAGGCCTTTATGAACTACAAGAGATCACAGAGAGAGGAAGACAGGCATCTATATTTGGAAAAACTTAGAGAAGCTAGCAAAGTAGTCAGGAAAGCAAAGATACAAAAAGAAGAAGAAATAGCCAATGCAATAAAATTGGGGGATAAGACATTTTTCAGATATGTTAGCAAGAGGAGGAAGGGCAAAAGTGGTATTGTCAGACTCAAGGATGAAGGGAAGGAATATGTAGAAGTTGATGAGGATAAATCAGAATTGTTAGCAAGTATTTCAGATCTGTGCTCATAGATGGGCCAGGAGCAGAACCTTAGAAAACACCCAAAAATAGGAACAGAAGCGACGGATATCGAATGATTTTCAGAAGAGTGTGTTCATGAGGAACTATCTAAATTAAAAGTAGACAAAATGATGGGACTGGATGGGATGCATCCAAGAATACTGAAGGAACCTGGGATGTTCTAGCAGCTCCACTGACTGACCTTTTCAATAACTCTTTGGAGTAGGGAGTGGTGCTGAAGGACTGGAAAGAGGCACATGTGGCCCCTTTACACAAAAGTGGAATTAAGGATGTAGCTGAAAACTACAGGCCGGTTAATCTAACCTCTGTAGTAAGTAAATTATTGGAAACGCTGCTGAAAGAGAAAATAGTGAGGTTTCTGGAGTCCAATAGATTACAGGATTGGCGGCAGCATGGATTCAACAGAGGCAGGTCTTGTCAGACAAATCTGATTGATTTCTTTGACTGGGTGACCAGGGAGTTGGACTGAGGGAGAGCCCTAGATGTGATGTACTTTGATTTCAGTAAAGCCTTTGACACCGTTCCACACATGAGACTTATTAACAAACTGAGCACCCTAGGGATGGACCCTAAAGTTACTGATTGGAATAGAAATTGGTTGAGTTGGAGGCAACAAAGGGTACAGGTAAATGGAGCTCACTTGAGGAGAAGGAGGTTACCAATGGTATGCTGCAGGGATTTGTCCTTGGTCCGATTGTTTTTAACATTTTTGTTAGTGATATTGCAGAAGGGCTGTCGGGTTAGGTTTGCCTCTTTGCAGATGATACCAAAATCTGCAATAGAGTAGACACCCAGGAAGGAGTAGATAACATGAGGTGATCTAGCTAAGCTTGAAGAATAGTCAAGAATTTGTCAGCTGAGATTTAATGCTAAAAAATGCAGGGTCATGCATTTGGGCTGCAATAATCCAAGGGAGCGGTAGGGGGTTAAGTACTTCTGTCCACAAAAGAGCGGTACCTGGGAGTGATGGTGTCTGATGATCTTAAAGTAGTTAAACAGGTAGAAAAGGTGATGTTGAAAGCTAGAAGGATGCTTGGGTGCATAGGGAGAGGAATGGCCAGCAGAAAAAAGGATATGATGGTGCGTCTGTATAAGTCTTTGGTGTGACAATTCTGGGATCACACCTTCAAAAGGATATAAGCAGGTTGGAGTCGTTGCAGAGGGTGGCTACTAAAATGGCTAGTGGTCTTCATTATAAAGCATATGAGAATAGACTGAAGGATCTTAATATGTATACTTTAGAAGAAAGGCGGGATAGAGAAGTTATGATAGAGACGTTTAAATACCTCCATGGCATAAATGCACAGGAGGAGAACCTCTTTTGATTGAAAGAAAGCTATGCTATGAGGGGACATAGGATGAGGGTGAAAGGGGATAGATTCAGAAGTAATATGCAGAAATATGTCTTTGTGGAAAGAGTGGTATATGTGTGGAATAGTCTCCCAGTGGAGGTGGTAGAGTTGAGGACAGTAGCTGAATTCAAAAAAGCATAGAACAAACACAGAGGATCTCTAAAGGAAAAAAGGGGACTGTTGTAGTAGTTGATATGGAAAGACAGACTAGATTGGCCGTCATGTTTCTCTGTGAAGACAGGATATATCCATGGAAGTGGATCTCCTTTATCTTGAATTGTAATTTTTTTCACACTTAGCCCTAATGGATCACTGCAGATGACTAAGAGCTTGTTGACATGGTCATGCTCTGCCTCCTCAACAGAGTCACCACAGCCAGCAATGAGGATGCCATCTGCTATTGATTCAATGTAGCTGAACCCATCCAAAGTTCTTGCTGCTTCCACTGATACATCTCTACTGCTAAAGAGATGCCAAATGCTAGTTTGAGCCATCTTTTTCTGCCCCAGGGGACAAGAATATGGTAATGAGACTGTTTTTCTTAGCTCGCATACTGTACGTTGCAGGAATGTATCATGTGCTTCTACAAGTGTAAACTAGTGAGCTTTGGGCTATTTGCATAAGGCATTTAAAGTGTTGGCACATATAGTGTGATCTCTTCAGTGCAAGGTTTAGAAACTTTGGATCACACAAATTCTCAGCTTCTCAGGACATTTTACTTTGACCATATTGCTGATCAGATCAGTTGGTTCAGTCACAGGCACAATATGACCATCAGCTTCATGCTTTACTAGCTGGACTTTCACTTCTGGCTTGATGGCAACTGATACATTGCATGGAGCACACTGTACTGATGAAACACTAGGATCATGTTCAAAATGAACTTTTCCTGGAAGAGACTCCACTGGCCCACGAAAGACATTTTCATAGGCACTAACCAGCTATTGTTTCAACAAGGATGGCATAAGCTCCTTTGAATATAGTTTCAGTTTGGTGCCACTCAGCTGTGGGATGCCCTCACTGCAAACCTCATTTTGTCTTTCAGGCACATGATTTGTGAAGTGGCATTTTATAAAGGATGTTCAGAACAGAACGTGCCAAGGAACACCAGGGATATCTTCACTGGATTTTAGTAACATACATGTTGCTGACGTGGATGTCCCTGCCTATAGCCACATAGATGCCATCCTTTAGAAAGCATGGGGCAGTGACATCCATTGCACACATGCTAGGAAAAGCGACATTCAGCAGCATGGAAAAACAATAATACGAACCCTCAGTCCTCATCAGTGTTCATTATTGGCATAGAAAAGATAGGGGACAGGAGCATAACTCCTCCACACCCTCCAAATGGCTGGCTAACTAAACAAGCACTTTTCCAATGCCTATTCATGCCTGGAGCAGGTATAAGCTTGATTGCGGCTCAGGAAATTCAGAGGGTTACTGAAATCGAGCGACGACATCCAAGTTCTAAGAATGCCCCTGTTCAGACTTGGACACTGTTGTGCCGGGGACATCCACAGAACCAGTTTCTAAATTAACTCTGGGGACATCTCCAGGCTTTGGACGTCTCTAGCCCATTTTCAGACACCCAAAGTATGAATAGGTCTTTTAAAATAACTCCCAATATGTTGCTCCAAAGTCCAGCTGACAAGGTTGTACTATATTATTCAGTCTGAGATTTACAAATCATTTTTGTCCTTTGTTAGGGTTACTAGATTTTTGGAGAGGAAATCTGGGACACCTGGACAGGTCTAAACTGAGCTGGGTGAAACAGGGGCCCTCCTTCCTTGGGCATCTCTTCCCTATATATTTTGAAATGACTAGTCTAGGTAGCATTCAGTATGCCCCCTTCTCAAGTTATAAGTGCGCATACATACATACATATATAGAAAACTATTCTAGAGATTTCTAAAATTTCCCCTCTTTTTTTCAGAAAAGTTAATTTCATCTTCTACCAGGATTGAGAAAACTGCATCAGAGGGGTATGCAGAAGAAACAAAATTCTTTGCCTCTGTCCCCATGGGGACAGGACGTAATTATAGTCCATAGAGTTGGGGACACTTTTTCAAAATTGGGGTCATCTGGTTACCTTACCTTTTGTTTGCATAGCGCCAGGGCACTATTGAGAAAATTGCATCAGTACTGAGCAAGTCTACATCATCTGACTTCCACCGTATACAGCTTACTTGCTGTGGTCTGCTTCCTGCTTGATAGGCACACCCTAGCAAATTGATTTGGGCCACCACATAGCTGACATGGTTTCCCATATTCTGGACAGTGTTCTTTCACTGATGCTCATTGTCATATGCAGCAGATTAGTTTGTAGGCGAGTTGCTCTGCAGCTCCCTGTTGCTGTGCACACCTCGCTGCTACTTGTGTGTTGCATTAATGCTGTCAGTATGCCGGTCCTGTTCTACAGTTCTCAGTTGCAAATCTGTGAGTTCTGCACTATGACATGTTTCAATGGCCCTATTCGGATTTACATTTAGTTCTCTTAAAAGATGGTGATGTGCATTCTCATGGGTAATGCCTAGAACTACTATCCTGAATAAGTTCCTCTTTCACTGGGCCTTACTCATATGCTGCTGTGTTCTCTCTCAAATGCATGACAAGATTATTTGATGGCCTCACCTTTCTCTTCTTTGCAGCTGCCAAATTTGTATCTTTATATATGACATTTTTGGTGAGTTTGAAATAGACTTCCATGATTTATTTGTTTATTTTATTATTCTTATATGCCAGGTTTCCAAGGATCATCTGCTTTACAGAGAGCAGAACTTCAACATTACATGGAACAATTTTACATGGAAAAGTTTTACACTATAACATTATAACAAGGCGAAACTGGCATAACATAGCTGGGCAACTATAATGTTGCCTTTGACAAGGAGGGGGAGTGCATGGAGACTAGAGCTAACAAGAATTCTGTGGAAAACATATAGAACAGATCAGTATTAAACTATATCCAATATAACAAGATGGTTTGTAGGATAACTTTGCTGTCCTTCCTCTGCTCCTTTGTGAGGTTTAAATTATGCTTATAAATATTATGGTATTCAGCACCCATCACCCTTCTCAGTGTAGCTGCCTGCATCTCAGCTGGCATCTCATGCAAGCATGTTGCCAGACAGTAGTCCACAAACTCTGTTCTGAAATGATCCCATTTGCCACTTAAAACAACACTAATCTTCACGCCTTCTGGGGGTAGAATGCTGTGAGCAGTTGCCATGATGATGTAATGCTGTTGTGCTTCTGTGCCAAGGGACAGCACATGCTGTCTTACGTGGATCAGAATCACTGTAAGTTATGCAGCACACCACACTCTGGAAAATCTCTGTCACAGGCAGGAATACAGCACAGGAACAGACTCTTCTGACACCATGTTTCAGAGCTAGACATAAAGGCACACTAAACGCAGGTGGAACATAGAAGCCATGTTGTATTACTGCAGAAGGTCAAAGGTAACAACAACGAAGAAAGTAAGAAAGCAGTGAGATGTAAGTTAACTGTAACATATACCTTTTCGTTATATCATTGCAACACCTCACCTTTAGACACGTCGTACATCACACTCCTCCCAGCATACAGATCCTGTGGGGGATCAGATGCCACTCAAAGGCAGCAGGCACACCCTTGCTTTTAGGGAGGCAAGCTGCCATCTACATAGTAACATAGTAAATGACGGCAGATAAAGACCAGTATGGTCCATCTAGTCTGCCCAGTAAGATGGCAAGAGTAGGTGCACCTGCTGCTCCGTGTAGGCCACCCCTCCCCATATCTTTGTTTAGGGGTGAACCCACCGCTCCATGTAGGACACCCCTATTTGTTGAGAAATAGGATTGTTCGGTTTATTTTGATTTTATCCTGTTGCTGTAAAGGGAACAACTGTGTCTGTCCCATGCCATTTTGAATTCCATCACTGTTTGCCCCCACCACTTCCATCGGGAGGGCATTCCAAGCATCTGACATTGCCTTTCAATTTACCACCTTGCAGCTTCATATTATGCCCTCTAGTTTTACAGCTTCACCGTCTTTGGAAGAGGTTTGTTTGTTCATTATTTCTCTTTAAGTATTTAAAGATCTGAATCATATCTCCCCTATCCCTCCTCTCCTCCAGAGTGTACATATTTAGGTCTTCGAGTCTGTTCTCATAAGGCTTCTGACACAGGCTCCAAATCATTTTGGTTGCCTTCCTCTGAACAGTTTCCAGTCTTTTTATATCCTTTGCAAGATACGGTCTCCAAAACTGACCACAGTATTCCAAGTGAGGCCTCACCAGTGGCTTATACAGTGGCATTAGTACCTCTTCCTTTCTTCTGGAAATTCCTCTTTGTATGCTGCCCAACATCCTCCTGGCTTTTGCCATGACCTTGTCACACTGTTTTGCCACCTTGAGATCTTCAGAAATAATCACACCAAGGTCTTTCTCCTGATCCATGCACACCAACCTCTCGCCCCCTATCGCATACATTTCCCTTGGATTTTTGCTACCCAAGTGCATGACACTGCATTTCTTTGCATTAAATCTTAATTGCCAAGCATTAGACCATTCTTCCAGCTTTTGTAGAACTTTCCTCATGTTAACCACTCCCTCGGGGGAATCCACTCTGTTGCAAATTTTCGTGTCATCTGCAAAAAGACAGACTTTTCAGTCTTTCAGCAATATCACTCACAAATACATTGAACAGTGCCGGGCCCAGGACCAAACCCTGGGGCACCCCACTAATCACCTTCCTTTCATCCGAGTGAGCTCCATTTACCATCACCTTCTGTCGTCTGTCAGTCAACCAATTTCTGATCCAGTTTACCACCTTGGGACCCATCCCCTAACTACTGAGTTTATTGATAAGCCTCCTATGAGGAACAGTATCAAAGGCTTTGCTGAAATCCAGGTAGATGGCATCCATCGCATGCCCCTGATCTAGTTCTCTGGTCACCCAGTCAAAGAACTCAATCGGATTTATTTGGCAAGATCGTCCTTCAGTAAAACCATGTTGGATCGTCCTTCAGTAAAACCATGTCGGATCTTGCAATCTGTTGGTTTTGAGAAAGTCCGCTATTTGCTCTTTCAGGAGTGCCTCCATTACTTTTCCTGCCACCGAGGTAAGGCTCACGGGCCTGTAGTTTGTCACTTCTTTCCTGTCACCACTTTTGTGTAGAGGTACCACATCAGCCATTCTCCATTCCTAATGAACTTCTCCTGTTTCCAAGGATCTGTTGAAAACATCCTTTAACGGCCCTGCAAGAACCTCTCTGAGCTCTTTCAGTATCCTGGGATGTATCCCATCCGGTCCCATGGCCTTGTCCACTTTCAGTTTTGCAAGCTGTTCAAACACATCATCTTCTACTTCATTCCCATTTTTATATTTGGGAGTCACAGGTGGTCCTTCTCCAGGATTTTCTTTAGTAAAAACAGAGCAGAAGTATTTGTTTAGCAATTTCGCTTTTTCAATGTCACTTTCCACGAGTCCGTTCCCAGCACTTCTGAGTCCTGCATTTCCACCCCTGATCCTCTTCCTTTCCCGAATATACCTGAAGAAAGTTTTGTCGCCAACTTCACATCTTTAGCCATCTTTTCCTCTGCCTTTGATATTTCCTTATTTCTCTTTTTGTCTCTTTGAGTTTGATCCTTATTCATTTCTGTGTTCCTCTGTTTGCAAGCTTTTGAATTTTGCAAAAGCTGTGTTTTTTGCCTTTATTTGAGCAGCCACCTCTTTGGAAAACCAAATAGGTTTCCTTCTCCTCTTGTTTTTATTTACTTTTTTTACATATTTATCTGTTGCCCCTTTTATTGCCACCTTTAGTTTAGCCCATTACAATTCCACTTCCTTTATCCACTTCCACCCTGCCAACTCCTCCTTTAGGTACTTGGCCATTTTACTGAAGTCAGGTTTTTTGAAGTTTAGGACTTTGAGTTTGCTATGATTGGACTGCACCTTGACTTTTATCTCAAACCACACCGTGTGATGATCGCTACTGCTCACAGGGGCACCCACCCAGACATTCGACATGCTATCACCGTTGGTGAGCACTAAATCCAGCATTGAGCTTTCCCTGGTTGGTTCCATCACCATTTGTCTAAGTAACGCATCTTGGAAAGCATCCGCAATTTTTTTGCTTCTTTCCAGATTTGCAGAAGGAGTAATCCAATCCATATCGGGTAGATTAAAGTCACCCAATATGATCACTTCCCCCTTTGTGCCTATCTTGGCAATATCTATAATCAATTCGCTATCTATCTCTTTGATTTGAGTCTGAGGTCTACAGCAGTATGGATGACAGTGCCATCTCCTCTTTCCAACACAATCCAGGGCACTTCTTCTTTTCCCCATGCCCCCTGCATTTCAGTAGCTTTAATATTGCTTTTGACATACAAGGCTACTCCTCCTCCTTTTGCATTTTCTCTGTCTCTTCTGAATAGATTATAGCCAGCTATGGCTATATCCCAATCATGCAATTCATTAAACCATGTTTCTGTAATGGCCACAATTTCCACCATTAGGGCTTCCAGGTCCGGAACTTTGTTGGCTAAGCTTTGAGTATTTATGCTCATTGCTTTCCAGCATTTAACTGGCTTGCATGTATTTTGCGTTGATTTTGTTCTGCCCACTTCTTCCTACTTGCTTTTGATGTGTGGTTTAAAAGTGTGTCTGTTTCTGATGTTATTCTGCTTTTGCAGGGACATTCTGAACTTGACCTTCCCCATCTGTCACCCCCTTTTTCTAGTTTAAATGTATATCCACATACTGCCTGAATTTTTCACTTAGGATTCTTTTCCCTGCGACAGAGAGATGTAGTCCATCAGCACAGCATAGTCTCTTGTTGGTCCATCTGTTTCCCCAGTTGCCTATAAATTTGAATCCTTCTCATTCGCACCAGGTCTGGAGCCATGTATTAAAGCTGTTTATGAGATGTAGCCTTTTTGGCCCCTTACCTAGAACAGGTAGAACGTCTGAGAATGCTACAGTGTTAACAATGGACTTCAGTTTCTCTCCCAGAGTCTGGAAGTCCCTTTGAACTGTAGTGGCACTGTATCTAGCCACGTCATTTGTACCCAAGTGAATGACAACATCAGTTTTGGAGTGCTCACTTTCAGCGCTAAGTACATCAACAATTTGGTTTGTATTCCTGCTAGCTGAAGAGCCTGGGAGGCATTTGACTAACTTCTCTCCTTTGAACTGTGTTCCCAAGTGTTCTGATGATGGAATCACCAAGTAGTAGTAGTTTTCTGTTCCTTGAGTTTTTCTTCATATTTGGTGTTTTATCAGGAGATTGGGCATTGACTGTCTCATTTAAGGGCCCTTCAGTTTCCATGGATTGGGCATCCTCATTAACCAAAGCAGAGAAGGCATTATGCAGTGATATCTCATGATGTACAGGGTGTTTCTGCACTCAGGAACTTTCCCTGCATGTGGACAAGGATGAGTTTGTGGATATAATGTATCTCAACCTTTGTAAGGAGTTGGACAAAATCCCTCACAAGAGATAATCAGAAAAATGTAAAGTAATGGGATAGGATGCAATATCCTATTGTGGATTGGTAGCTGGCTAAAAGATAGGAAACTGAGAGTAGAATTAAACAGTTATTTCTCACAAAGAATAAAGGCAGGACTTTTTTGAGGGGGTACTCAGTGGTACTGAGTAGTGGCACCTTTTTTATTGCCTGTCAAAACTGACCCATGTTCCTCATGTATTAATAAAAGAGCCTTGCATATGAGTACCAGCAGCTTTTTTGTAGGAAAAATGTAGTTGATAAAGATATATAGTAGAGTTCCCCAGGGACCCATGAAAAGGGTCACTGTAGAGAATAGATTGACATCCTCGAATAGTCATGTGTGGTGATGGCCAATAAAGCAAATAAAATGTTAGGAATTATTAGGAAGGAATGGAAAATGAAACAGAGAATGCCTCTGTACAGATCTATGGTGTGACCACACCTTGAGTATTGTGTGTAGTTTTGGTAATCTCATCTCAAAAAGGATAACAGAACTAGAAAAGGACAACCGAATAATAAAAGGGATGGAACAGAAGATTAAACAAGTCAAGGTTGTTCATCTGGCAGAAGAGACAGGCGACAAGAAGCATGATAGAAATCTACAAAAATCATGAATGGAATGGAACAAGTAAATAGGGAATTTATTTAATTTCTTTGTTTACTTGGATTTAGTCAGTTATTTACCCTTTCAAATAGTTCTAGGACTAGGGTACACACCATGAAGTTAATACAGTAGGTGGTACTTTCAGAGCAAGTCGGAGAAAGTGCAGTTAAACTGTAGAATTTGTTGGCAGATGCACTGAAAGCAGTTAATGTAACTGGATTTGAAAAGACCTTTTGACAGGTTCCTGTAGGAAAAGTTCATAAGCTACTCTTTGCCAGGTAGAACTGCTTACTCCTAGGTATGGGCAAGAAGGATAACATCTATTTTTTGGGATCCTGCCAAGTACTTGTGACCTGCACTGGCCCCTATCAGGGGCATGATATTGGGCATTTCCTATGTTCTGTGCCTGCACTGTAGCTTTCTGCTGTGGTAAACGTCAGAATGGGGGCCCTGGAGGAAAAGCTGCTTCATGTCGCCTGTTAGCTGCATTGGTGTGCACCGCAGGCCATCAGGCATCAGGCACTTTCAAAATGTGCCACTCACATGGAAAGCTTACAATTGTCAATGGAGGATTAGACCAGTAGGCTGAGAACAGAGGAGCCAGGTTTCAGGTCTCACTGATGCTTCCTGTGATCTTTGGCAAGACACTTAATCCTCATTTCTACTCATAGTGCTAAGAATACATCTCAACTGCCAGCCAAACAACATGACTCCTTATCCAAAACAATGGGGAATATGCTCTCCTTGCTTTTCTGAGGAATTTTTAATTTGGAGGGAAAAAGTAAGGGAATCAGTTCAACACAGCAAATGTCAGAACATAGCCAGAATCCCTGGGATACAGATGGGAAATGAACATGGAGGGCATTAAGGGCAATCTGCAAGAGAAGATGGATTTCTTTCAGCCTTAATGCAATTCCTGCAGAGATACTGGATCCTGTGCACAAACACTGTGCCAACTGGGTCATATCCAGGAGACTGACAGGTTACACACAAGGACCATGTGTCAAGAGGTCCCATATCATGCTGAGCTCTGACATAGCAGTTTACAAATAATAAATAGAAATGACTCAAGGAAGTCATCGTGCACCTTTACAAGGGATCTGGGGAGCTGGAGCCGGAATCATCATGCACATAAAATGGAAACAGATGGAGAAAGGAACAGCTGTGTGTTTAACTCAATGCACAATCAAGCTGTGAAATTTGTTGCTAGAGAATGTAGTTAAGGCATTTAGCATAGCTGTGTTTAAAAGGGGTTTGGACCTATTGTCTGACCCGCTATGGCACATCTTATATTCTTATGGTTAAGCAGAAGAGAGAGTGGGTGATGGGTTGGTCGCAATGCAATGCTGCTGAATGAGCTCAGTTTCTGACCAGGACAGAATTTGCTTTCATTATGTAATTTGCCTGTCTCACTGGCCATTCTTTTTTATAATATGAGAACCAGAGCAAAACCTCTGTAACCACACACACTTATAATTTGTTAAGTGAAGAGGCTGAATGGGCTGATTTGATCTTTCTGGTAAATAAGATGATGATATAAGTTCAGTATGCAACTATGCTGAGGGCTTGAATGGATACTGCAAGTGATATTTCTTATGATAATGATGCCAAACCCATCCTGTTAATCCCACAGTAGGGATGTGCATTAATTTTAGAACTAATGTTAAAAAGTGATGAATGAGGGCATTTTCTGTTTGTATATCTTTCAACAAACCAAAGGCCTGCAGGACCAGAATGAGTCAAATCTTCCAGCGTGGCCATTTGTTTTCATCAGCATTGTGGCTTATGTAGCCAGACACAGTAGAGCTGCTTTGGAAATGGGATAAGAAAGAAGCAGGAGTCACTTATCAATTATGTTGAAATTCTGACAAGCAGCCAAAAAGCCTATCCCTATCTCACTTTTCCTGAATCCCACAGCTTATGATATCAACAGCTCAGCAGAAAACAAAGCAGCAGCAATCCACTACCATTTCCTCTCTTTCATTCAGAGAGAGAAGGTGGCAGAAAAGTGGTGGTTTCAGAAAGCTATTTTGCTGAAGTCAAAAAAAGTGTGAAAAAATGGAGAAATCATCCAAAAAGGATAGACAGAGCTCTCAGAAAGAGACAGGAAGTATCTGAAGAAAAGGTAACAGTAACATAGTATATGACAGCAGATAAAGACAAGTATGGTCCAATTAGTCTGCCCAGTAAGGTAGCTAGAGTGGTTGTAACTGCAGCTCTGTGCAGATCACCCCCCCCCCCCCCGCGCTTCTTCTTTTCCCCATATCCCCTGCATTTCAGCAATTTTAATATTGCTTTTGACATATAGGGCTACTCCTCCTCCTTTTCTGCCTTCTCTATCTCTATTTAGAAGAAATAGAGAAGGCAGAAAAGGAGGAGGAGTAGCCCTATATGTCAAAAGCAATATTAAAGCTGCTGAAATGCAGGGGACATGGGAAAAAGAAGAAGTTCTATGGATTGTGTTGGAAAGAGGAGATGCACTGTCATCCATACTGGTGTAGTCTACAGGCCTCCAACTCAAACTGAAGAAATGGATAGAGACTTGATTATTGATATTGCAAAGGTAGTCATGAAGGGAGAAGTGATCATATTGGGTGACTTTAATCTACATGATGTGGACTGGAGTAATCATTCTGCAAATCTGGAAAGAAGTAAAAAAAATTGTGGATGCCTTCCAAGATGCATTGCTGAGACAATGGTGATAGAAATGATCAGGGAAAGTTTGATGCTGGATTTAGTACTCGCCAACAGAGATAGCTTGTTGAATGTCCAGGTGGGTGCCCATGTGAGCAGCAGTGATTATCACATAGTATGGTTTGAGATGAAAACCAAGGCAGAGTCCAATCACAGCAAGCTCAAAGTCCTAGACTTCAAAAACGCTGACCAGTAAAATGGCCAAGTGCCTGAAGGAGGAGTTGGCAGGGTGGGAGGAGGTAAGGGAAGTGGATTTGCAGTGGACTAAACTAAAGGAGGCAATACAAGGGGCAACAGATACATATCCAGGTTGTGGTTGTCCTGCTGGAGCTTCGGGGTTATCTCCTGTAGGAATGCCTCCTTGTTGAAGGTTCTAAACTTTCTGTTTGGATACCATGGTTCCTGGTGGTTGTCGGGGCTCCCGATGAGTAATGACAACATTATTGAGTAGTGATCAGACCAGGGAATAGGAGTGATTGTTGGTGCTGATGTCTGATCTTGCTCAATGAGTTGCTTTGGTATGAAGATCAGATCTGGTCTCATTCCGTGTTGATGGGTGGGGGCATTTACTATCTGGGTGTTTTTGAAGGCATCCATTGCCTTGCATAATGCGTTGGCTTCTTTGCTAGGTGAAGAACATAGGTTGAAGTCACCGAGGGCGATAAGTGGTTTGTGCTGTGAACCGATTGCACAGATTGTCTCCAGGATGGTGGAAAGTTCCTTGTTTTGGCATTTGGTGGCCTATAGGTGAGGCATATACTCAGGTATTTGTTGGAGATGATGATTGTATTGATCTCTGTCGAGTCAATAGTTGAGGTGGTCTAGAATCTGTAGTGGTTTCTTGCCAGTAACAATATACCACCACCTCTTTTGTGTGTCCGGGGGCAGTTGAATGCTGCGTACACAGTCGGGGTAATTTGGCTCAGGATAACTTGGTCTGTGTCTGTTAGCCAGGTTTCTGTGATGCAGATGATGTCTTTCTTGTGTGTTTGTATGAAGTCGTAGATGGTGTTTGGTTTGTTTCTAATTGACCTTGCATTGATTAAAGCACATTTGATAGGGGAGGCCACGATGGGGTTAGAATGTGCAGTTGGAGGGAGGTATATGTGTTGTAGCTGTGTTAGGTTGTGTGCTCTGCGTGCAGTGGGTCTCAGGCACTGGTGTATCAGGGTAGCTGTTGGACATGCAAATGAAAGTGGTGGCAAGTGGGCTGGCACTGTATGTGACCTGGTTCTCATGGAGGTTGCCAGATACATCAGGATTAGTGTCAGTAGGAGATGATGTTTAAGGTTGGTGCCGCTTACTTGCATTTTAGTGCTGCCAGTGGTTTGCTTGGCTTGTGGAGAGGAGTGCAGAAGCTAGTAGTTTTGAGTGGGCTTACTTGCTGCTGCTGACTCAGTGGGATTGCCTTGTTGTGTGGAGACACTGGAGTTGGGGTGTGTTCTGTCCAATATCATTCGCTTGGAGATTCCTTACATTCAATGTTTGCATCTGGTGCTGAGCCACAGAGCGGCAGTTGTTCCAGGGAGTGTGAGCTTGTGGCTCCTTGTTATGTCAGGAAGTGCAGTTTTTGTTTGTAGTCAGGCGTTTCCTCAGTTGTATCGTCCAGGAGGGTTCCAGGAGGAGTATGGAGGTTGGGTTGTCTCCTGCCATTGGTCCCCGCCTAAGGGCCATGCCAAAGGGCCTTCTGGTGAGGCCCTCAGGCGCGGGCCCCACCCACGCATGCTCTGTTTTAAAGATGAACATCAGCGGCCTGGAGGAGATGGCCGAGCCTGATTGGTCTTGGCAGGAGGGAGCAGGAGGGAGTTGCTTTTCCACTTCTGCTGCCAATGCCAATCAGGAGCGGTGGTGTGCTTCACATTTAATGTGAAGAAGTGCAGTGTCATGCACTTGGGATGCAGAAATCCAAGGGAATTGTATGCGATATGGGGCAAGAAATCGGTGTGCACAGATCAGTAGAAAGACCTCGGTGTGATTGCTTCTGAGGATCTCAAGGTGGTGAAACAGTATGAAAAGGTGGTGGCCAAAGCCAGAAGGATACTGGGTTGTATACAGAAAGGAATTACCAGCAGAAAGGAAGAGGAACTAATGCCACTGTACAAATCTCTGATGAGACCTCACTTGGAATATTGTGTTCAGTTTTGGAGACCATATCGCACAAAGGATAGAAAAAGACTGGAAACGGTTCAGAGGAAGGCAACCAAAATGATTTGGAGCCTGCGCCAGAAGATGTATGAGAAGAGACTTGAAGACTTAAATATGTATACTCTGGAGAGAGGAGGGACAGGGAAGATATGATACAGATCTTTAAATGCTTAAAGAGTATTAATGAACAAACAAACCTTTTTCAAACACAGGAAAGCTGTAAAACTAGAGGGCATAACATGAAACTGCAAGGGGGTAAACTGAAAGACAACTTCAGGAAATACTTTTTCACTAAAAGGGTGGTGGATGCTTGGAATGCCCTGCCGTTGGAAGTGGTGGGGGCAAATGCAGTGACGGAATTCAAAATGGCATGGGACAGACACAGTGGATCACTTTACAGCAACAGGATAAAATCAAAATAAACTTAACTATTTCTTATATCTGAACAAATAGGGGTGACCTGCACAGAGCAGTGGGTATACCCTTAAACACAGGCATGGGGAGGGGTAACCTGTGGAGCAGCAGGTACACTTACGCTTGCCGCCTTGCTGGGAAGGCTAGATGGACCATGCTGGTCTTTATCTGCTGTTATATATTATGTTACTATGTTAACATAAGTGCAGAGGCAGTAGGAAGTGATACTGCTAGGGTCAAGAGCACCTCACAGGTAGAGCAAGTAATGGAGAGTATGAGGGATGCCTCTAATCTTTCATTTTCTAGCCCACCCTCAGCTGCATTTCCAGCATCAGCAGTCCCAAAGATAGCAGACAGCAAGTCCTGTAAAATATAAGAGGTGTGGAGGCATTTTAAAGTGTTTCAGGATCATTGTTATGCAGAATGCATGTACTGTCAAAAGGCCATTCATTTAGGAAAGCTAATAGGCCATCTTTTGACCAGTGATATGTTCTCTTGCGTAATCTGCACATGGATCAAGAAGCAACAGTTCGAACGGAACAAGGAGAAACAGAATGGTTTAAAATAAGCAAAGGTGTAAGACAAGGCTGCATACTTTCCCCCTACCTGTTTAATTTATATGCAGAACAAATCATCAGAGAAGCAGGACTGTATGAAGACAACAGAGGTGTGAAGATTGGTGGAAGACTCATCAACAACCTTCGCTATGCTGATGATACCACATTACTGGCTGAAAGCGAAGATGATCTGAAACATTTGCTTCTCACAATCAAAGAACATAGTCTCAAAATGGGCCTGCACCTTAATGTAAAGAAGACAAAGATCATGACAACTGGCATAATCAACAGGTTCATCGTTGAAGGAGAAGAAATTGAAATTGTGAACAACTTTAACCTACTTGGATCAACTATCAATAAAGAAGCAACAAGCAGTCAAGAAATCAGACGACGCATTGCTCTTGGCAGAATGGCTATGAAAGACCTAGATAAGATTCTCAAGAGCAGAGATGTGTCTCTCCATACAAAGATTCGACTTGTTCAAGCCATGGTATTTTCAATAACATCATATGGATGTGAAAGCTGGACAGTGAAAAAGACAGACAGGAAGAAAATTGATGCCTTTGAATTATGGTGCTGGCGGCGAATACTGTGTATACCATGGACTGCCCGAAGAACAAACCAGTCGGTACTAGAGGAGATCAAACCTAAGCTTTCTTTAGAAGCTCAGATGACAAGACTTCGACTTTCATACTTCGGACACATCATGCGAAGAGAGAGATCATTAGAGAAAGACATCATGCTTGGCAAGATAGAAGGTCAACGCAAAAGAGGAAGGCCAGCAATGAGATGGATCGCTACAATAACAGCAGCTACGGGTACCAGTCTGTCATCAATGAGCCGCCTGACTGAAGACCGAACACAATTTAGGATAGCTATCCAGAGGGTCGCCATGAGTCGACTCCGACTCGACGGCACTTAACAACAACATGTTGCATCATTTGCAGAAATAATTATAATCAATCCTCTAACTATGTCTCATGTTGTTTTTTGGTTGTACCAAATATTGCTGAATATAAATCTAGTACAAATTAGCTTTGATTTAGTCCCTTTTAATATAGTATAAGATAAGCTACAACTATTCTATTTCGATCTCAACAATAATTGTCATTACTGACATTTAGAGAATTGCTTATAATTACGAGGGTCATTTTTAAAGTAAGAACTGATTGCGCATCGTGTACGCGCGATCTGTCAATTGACGTCCGTTCAAGGTCAGCCACTCTTGGCCAGTCTCTCACTACGCCGCCATTACGTTTCACGTCTCTGCCGGTGTTGGCTGTATGGTTATACTGCTTCGTTTGTCGCCATGTCAATCAGTAATCCCTCCGATTGTGAAGTGCGCTCGGTTATCCGGTTTTAATGCAAAACAAGTTTGTCCAGCATTTTCGGCACCCATCTCGCACACATTTTTTTGTAGTGCAGTTTGTCAGTAACAATGTGATAAACTACTGATCTTGAAACTTGTGGAAATGTCTGATGCAGCTCGTCTATAGTGAAGCACCTGTTTTGGCGAATTTCCTCATCAACTTCTTGTGTCAGGTCTTCATTCATGACAGTAGGCCGTCCAGATTGTTCTTCATCATGAACATTTGTCCTTCCTTCCTTAAACATCATTCATTACACCTTCCCCATACACTTCAACAAGCTGCCGGTGAATTTCAACTGGACGAACTTGTTTTGCATTTAAAAAACGGATAACCGAGCGCACTTCACAATCTGAGGGATTACTGATTGACATGGCGACAAACGAAGCAGTATAACCATACAACCAACACTGGCAGAGACGTGAAACGTAATGGCGGCGTAGTGAGAGACTGGCCAAGAGTGGCTGACCTTGAACGGACGTCACTTGACAGATCGCGCGGACACGATGCGCAATCGGTTCTTACTTTAAAAATGACCCTCGTATTTTTGTAGCAGTCAGTCTTGGTTGAGGTTAATATTTAGAGTAGCATCATTTGCAGAAACACCACTTTTTCAGACTAGGTTCAAGGAGAGATGCTGATATGGCATGAGACTCCATCCTATGCTACAAATATCAGTAGCAGGACAGCTACAGAAAAGAGGAATTCTGTTTGCCAAGGTGAGTCCGCTGCCTCTTCCCCCAGTGTGGTGGCAGATGGACACTCTCAGTGCCCATCTAAACAAGTCATTATGGAGGAGAGGGGTGGTGTTCAACATCACTGTCCCAGGGTAAGCAGGAGGCAGCAAGGCAGATATATGGTTCATCAGAAAAAAATGATTTCCTTAATATCAGCCCCTGCCGGGGGCTGAGAATGTGGCCACTGCATCTTGTAGTCCCCAGTTATCAAGTGCTCCCCCGGACAACTTTTAGTAAATGGGTGATTTCCTGCCTGTAATCAGTGCTGTGTCCAGCTGAAAGTATAGCTGGCCAAGGCAGAGAGCACATAGTAGCCTGCTTTTCCGTAATGACAATGGGACCAGTCAGAACATACGCCTGCCTCAAAGGCGTAGTTTGCCTGCTTTTTTTGTAGGGGCAAGGGGTAGGAAGCTCAGATTACTGGCGGGGGATCTTTCCCTTCCATTCAGATTGACAACCATTAACTTTCTCTTCTTTACCCAACACTCACTGTCTCTTGTGCTCTTCATGTCAAGGAACCCGAGCTTCAGCCCCCCACAGTTCCTGAAGGTGAAGGATGCTGAGCTACAATCAAAACCCAACATAAGATATCTGGGCGTTACACTCGACCAGAACCTCGACATGAAAGCACATATAGCCAACACTGTAAGAATCATATACTACAAAATCCGGTCACTAAGACATCTTCGCCCCCTGCTCGAACCTGAGGATTTTCGCACCATCTACCAGGCTCTGATCATGCCCCACTTTGACTATGCTAATGTCATTTTACTAGGCCTCCCTCAATCCACCCTGAACCCCCTACAGCTCGCAATGAATAGCGCTGCGAGGATTCTCTATGGGGCATCTAGATGTGAGCATGTATCACCCCTGCTAATGCAGTTACACTGGCTTCCTATACATGCCAGGATCATATTCAAAACATTACTACTTACATTCAAAGCAGTAAATAGTCTCTCAACCCCATCATTAACTGAACTCATCAAACCCATAGCCCCGAATAGATCGAGGAGATCTACTGCAGTAAATTCGCTAATGGTTCCCTGCGAACTTACTAGAAGCACCTCAGCAACAGCAAACCGGGCTTTCAGCCTTCGTGCCCCTAAACTCTGGAATGCACTACCGCCAGATATCAGAGCAATCAACAGCCTACTGCAATTTAGAAAAGCCCTCAAACACTACTTATTCCTTAAATACTTCTCAGTGAGTGCAGAGGCACGACCCCTCTCTGTGAATCATGGACACACCGATTCACCTATTGAACCAGACTTCCCCACATAGAAAGGTTCCACAGACCTTTGGTAGAAGGTTCTACGTGGCCTGTCTTCTATCTCATCTGCGCTATCTTTTAAGATGTTAATAGTTCACTGTTATATTTCCGTTATTCTTAATCACATTGCTAACCAGGTTGTATGACCCCATTTACTGATTTTACCCTGTTATCCAAGTTTTATTCCCCTGTTTACTGTAACTCAGACGCTTGCTTATGGTGCTGAATTTTTGTTCGATGTAAACCGCGCTGATGCCAAAGAGTGCGGTATATAAGAGATGTAAATAAATAAAAATAAATAAAAAATACTCATATACACACAGACACACACACACACACACTCTTTCTCTCTATCATTCACACCCCCTCCTTCCTCCCAGGCCTGCTGCAACCAACCTCATTCTTCCCACCTGTCAGTCATAGCTGCAGCAGGATGATACAATAGCATATTTTCAAACCTTAGATTTCTTACTATATTCTAATTATCTTTCTTTATCTATCCTCTTTTATTTAGATTTATTTTCATTTCTCTAGCTTTTCCTACTAATTCATGTCATCTTTGTTCCACTTTTCCTCTCCCCTCTGATTTCTAAGATTTTTTTTCTTCTGGTATTCATTTTATTCTCTCTGCATTTTCTCTACATTTGTCATCGTGTTATTTTTCATTTTGCTTCTGTTAGGTTACATTTCTTGTGTTTTCCCTTTTTCTTCTGTTTATCCTATCTATACCTTCCATTTTCCTCTCCCTCCCCTCTTCCTCTCACACATACCCCTTGCTCTTTGCCTCCCTTACTCACTAGACTTGTACATTAGTTTTTGTCCAAATGAAAAAAATCAATGAAAATCATAACTTTCACTTTGTCCCAGCACCAACTAACCAAATGTGCATGCTCAGAAAATTTGCACGACTCGCCATTTATTAACTTTGTTTTTGTTGTACTCGTGTGTGCATGCCCACACAGGACTGTACAAAGTTAGCAGTGTGCCTTGTGCGACTTGTTAACCTGGCACCCCCCACACCACCAAATTGCATGCAGAAACTCACATTTGTTGGGCTTCTTGGAAGCCCAGTAGTGACATTAGCACCCTTTCTGTACTTGTGCCCTGTGCAGCTGCACCCCTTGCACAAACCTTGGTATGACCCTGCCTAGATGCATTAGAACCAGCCTGGGAGGGGAAGGAGGTCAAGGAGTAGTTACCAACAGCCATTATAAGGCACTTCAGCCAATCCTCCTTCAAATGTTTGACAAACAGCCAGAGAAACCTATCCTTCCCTGACTTCTGCAAATTCCATGGTTGATGACATCACAGCAGGGATGGAACACATAGCCAGCACAAACAGCAGACAGTCATTTTGGCTCTGCCTTTCAGAAAGTGAGGAAGGCGTGCTGGTGTGGAGTTTAGGATTCTAAAGGAGAGAGAGGATTTCAACTGTGGCTGGATAGGACTGCAGAAAACGAAAACAATACATAGCAGCTTGGCTGGTGGCCACTGCCATAGGTCTGTGTCTGGGGCAAAGGAGGATTTTAAAGGCGAGAAAACAAAAGCATCTGAACATATCATAGCTTAATTAACCTTCATTGGTTACCAGTTAGGCAGAGGATACAATTTAAGTTGTTATGTTTGGTTTATTGATTGCTTTATTCTGGCATATGCTCCCTGTCAAAATCTGCGATCAGGTCAGCAAAGTCTTTTAGAACTTCCACCATTTAGTGATTTTAAGAAGCAGTTTGCTTGAATGTGAATATTTTCTTAAGTTGCTCTCTGCACATGGAACACATTGCCACTGTCTTTGCAACAGGAAATGGACTATATCACTTTCTGGAAGCAAGTGAAAGCACTTTTATTTACTGATGCTTTTAACTGAATTGGATTGAGGACTTGTTTATATGTTTGCTTTGATAATAATTATATTTTAAGTGAATGTATTGTTTATATGTGTTTTATACATATACTTTGTACACTGCCTAGGCAATACTGATAGGCGGTCTAGAAATCAATAAATGAAATGAAATGAAAATGAAAGCCTGAGTTAGAGCCATTAATGAGGGACTTCTGCCTGGGGTCTGCTTGCCTTGCTCTATGAAAGCACAAAAAGAAGAGATTCAAGCTAGGGATGTTTTTTTTCTATAAAGGCTTTTGCCTTTCTTATTGCTATGGAGAGTCTGCCATACTAGAGGCTTGAAAAGTTTGGGCAAGGCAGATACAATACAGTCAATGGTGGGAGAAGTTACTGTATCAAAATCTATGCATTCCATTGCAGACCTATAAGATACAGTGCAGTAATATCTTTTGCAGCAATCTTATTCATGTTTTGTTACTGACAGCAGCTGTTAAAGGGGGAAGGGCACAGGGCACCTTACTGTACAGTTATCTATTCCATTCCATTCTTCACAGAATAGTAAATCTAAAGTTAAATAAAAATATAACCGTAAAAAGCTACAGGCTCAGGCCCTGGGAATCCAGTTCCATTAGAGACTGACTGCATATCTGGACAGTGGGTAAATATATCCCCATCTCCCTGATCCTTTCAAGAATCTCAGCATAGGCACGTAGCCTTACTGAGCACTGCAGGACCTAGCTGAGGCATATTATAATGCTTGGGAAGGATATGTGTGGAAAATAAAATAATCTTAGAAAGAAAGAAGGGAGGGAAGTGAGAGTAGTAGTGGCACAAGTGTGCAGAAAGAGACAGGGCATACCCAGGGTATGTTATGGGCTCCTTTAGTTCACCACTCAAGCTAAAGTGAGATGGGGTCGATATTCAACAACAGTGGTCAGCATTTGGAAAGCGTCTGGCTGCCACTGCTGAAATTAAAACTGGATATTTGGCGCCACAACTTATCCTATGTCTGGTGCTAAATACCCGGTTTCACTGGTGATCATGGCAGCTATCCATTCAGTGGCAATATTCAGTCACTAACCAGGTAGCTTTTTAAAATTTTGTTTGATTTTAATTTGTTCTTTTAAATTTATTTTGTAAACTGTTTTGCGTATTTAAAAAGCGGTGTATCAAACTCTCAATAAACCATAAACCATAGCTAAACCACATAAAGTTAGGACAGCCATTAACCTGTCTTAACTTTAAGCAGTTTAGCTTTCAGGTTAGCAGCTGCATACTGACTGGATAACTTCAGGGACAGCTGACGCTCCACTAACGACCACCCCATATTTAAAAATGGGTGCCTTTCCTGTGGTCTGTGGGGATCTTGGAATTGCCGAATATTACGATTGCCAGGGTTTATTTATTTATTTAGCTATATTTCTATACCACTTTTCATCAGGTCAAAGCAGTTTACAATGAACAATTTAACAGTGTTTACAAGGAAGTGGAACTTTAAACTATGTACATCAACTTGAGACATGCATTGATGATGCAACTATTTACATAGAGTTGGTTGCTTGTCTCTCACTATTTACAGAGAGCTGATTGCGTATTACTTGTAGATAAATGTTACTTGTAGGTAACTAAAATTCTTTGTGAACAGGGTTTTTTTTAGTAGTTTTCTGAAGTTCTGGAGGTTGGTGGAGTTTCTGATATTTTCTGGGAGGGAGTTCCAGAGTGAAGGCGCATAGAGTTTGAACGATCTCATGTAGGCTTGTTGGTTGCTTTTTGATTTTTCGGCAGGTATTGCGAGAGTGTTAGCTGTGGACTTCCTTGTAAGTCTAGTGATTGAGCGATGGTGTAACAGGATTTGGAGGTGTGCAGAGAAGAGGCTGTTGATGGTTTTAAAGTTATAAGGAAGGATTTGTACTATTTTCTGGTGAATAGTGAGAGCCAGTGGAAGTGTTTCAGTATTTATTTTATTTATTTATTTATTTACATTCTCTTATATACCGCGCTATTCTGCATCAGTGCGGTTTACATTGAACAAACTGAAATTACATTGAGCAGGGCATTATAACGTGGAGAGAACTATTTTACAGGAAACATGGGCTATGGAGGGTTAAGTGGCTTGCCCAAGACCACAAGGAGCACCTGTGGGACTAGTTCTTCCGGCCCAAGGTTGCTGTCCTCTAGTGGGATTTGAACCCCTGACCTTCTGGCCTGAAGTACCTTGCCCCAACCACTAGGCCACTCCTCCACTCCAGTGTGGGTGAAATGTGGTCGATTCAGGGTGCTCCTTGTATCATGCGGGCTGTGGTGTGGAAGGCCATTTTGAGGGGGTGGAGGTGGTTTGTGGGAGTTGCAGTAGTCTATGTGGGTGTGGTAAGGGTTTGCAGAGCAGAGCAGAAGTCAGTTGGATCAAGTGGTGGACAGAGGCATTGGAGGGTGAGGATTTTGAAGTAAACTGTTCTTGTAGTGTTGGCAATTTGGGGTTTGAATGTGAGAAGTTGATCAAGGGTGATCCCCAGATATTTGATTTCATTCTTTACCTTGATTTGGAATTTATTCAGCATGATGGAGGAGGGAGGAATGTATGTGCAATCTCTGGTGATGATAAGCATTTCAGTTTTCTGGAGACTGATGGTGAGATGGTTTTGTTTAAGCCAATTGGTTTAATCGATTAGCAGGTCCTGCTAACTGGATAATCCCTTCTGAATATCAATCACAGATGACTTTACAAGGAGAGTAGAAAGAGTTGCAGTTTCTGGTGCAACTGTGGAAGAACAGGTGTCTGGAGTCATCTTTAGAGAGGCAAAGGGTGATTGACATGGAGAGGGTAGAGCGACACCAGAAAATCAGCAGGTAAAGGCAAATCAGCCTTGCAGCAGGCACACTATCACTGCTGAAAGGGTATAGAGATGGTCTTGGTTTATACAGAATCTGAGGAATTCACATGGGCGATATTTACATCTGAATCATCAGATGTTGAAAGTGTACTGGCTGTAAAGACTGTTGAAGAGGTTGTTGCTAGCATGCCAACTGGTAAGGAGGTAGAATCTGAGACTGGTAATGCCAAGGCCAAGAGCACCTCACAGTAGAGGGGACAGTAGAGTGGGAAGGTTGCCAGTCGCCTTTCATCCTCTCTTCCATCCCCAGTCACAGGTCCAGCAGCAGCACCAAGAGCAGCAGCCCCTCCCCCAGGAAGCACAAGGGAAGTCTCATAAAACGTCACATGTATGGAAGCATTTTAACGTGCCTGTCAACCTGTGGTATGCAGAATACTTTTACTGTAAGCAGTTCATTAGCAGAGGGAAACTGATGGATCATCTTACAAAAAGTGGCGTGCTGCATCATTTGGAAAAATAGCACCATTTCCAGCTTAGTACAAAGGAGGGGAATGATCCTACCTTGAGAACTCCATCCACGAGTGGAAATAGCAGATATAGGAAAGGTATAGAAAAATCAAAGTCCCTTTCCCAAGTGGAGCCTTTATCCTCTTCCACCAGTCAGGTGGCATGGCAGCAGGCCCGACACACATCAAAGCAAGCCACTATGAGAGATACAGGATTGTGTTCATTAGTGGGACAGGCAGCGGGCAGCATAGAGAGTGGTGACCCAGAGCATCAGGGAAATGATAGCCCTGGATGACCATCCCATTAGCTCCTACTTACCAACTGCTCTGCAAGACAACTTTTAGTAGGCAGGTGATTTGCAGCCTGTATAATCAGTTGGGTTACTAGCTACATGCGGAGCTGGCAAAAGCTGAGGCCAATACCAGTGTGGCATTTCACCACTAACATCTTGGCTAGTCAGAACGCTACACAAATCTACCTCTTCTTGCCAGCATACTGGTGGCAGCCAACTGAGGCAGGAATAGACTCCAGGTCTAATGTGGGAGCAACAGCAGGAAGGTACCGATGAGTTGTGCTACACTGCCAGGTAATGGATGACAGCCATAGGTGGATCCATATCTTAGCAAAAATAAAGGTGATGCTGCAGGGCTGGCACATGGAGCACAAGCAGAGCACTGTGCATTCAGATTTTCTTTGTAACAGATGGTGGGACAAACATGGTCAAGGCAGTGAATGAGGGAAGCTTTTGTGGGATCAGATGCTTTGCACACTTGCTGCTCCTAGTTGTCAGAAACTCCCTAAGCCTGGGCAGCAAGGCAAGAAGCAGCCTTTTCCTGAGGGAACTGATTGAGAAGTGCCATACGAAGACTAGATATTTTCACCAGTGTGAAGGGTGGACATGAGCTGTGTGAGAAGCAGGAAGCAACAGGGGCAACTGCGCACCAGCTCAAGCAGGATGTCAGCATCAGGTGGAATTCCACTTATGACATGCTGGAGAAGCAAGTGGAGCAATAGGCAGCCCTAAATCAGATGTTATTGGAGACTGAGAGCGGCATCAACGGGACCCTGGGTCACCAGGACTGGGCAAATATGACACAGGTGATGGAAGTCCTAGAGTCCTTTAAGGATGCCATGGAGAAACTAACTTCCTTAAGGACTACCTAGAGTCTTCTCATTCTGGTAATGAATATTTTACAGGTCAAGTTAGAGGGTGTTCGGCAGTGACAGAGATTCACAACTGAGGTTTTTGGTGATGATGGATTTCTTGCACGGTCAAGTGGGAAAAGGCTGGAACCCCTTATGAAGGAGGATGCTTATATACTAGCTGATCTCTGTGATCCATGGATGACAGGAACTGTTGCTTTGTATTGCAGCTCACTGGAAGGAAACGCTGGTGAGTAAGATGGAGGAAAAGGAGCAGCAGAGGAAAGAGGGCAGGGGCGGTGATGATGCAGCAGGGGAAATACTCAGCATGTTGGCATGAGTACCATCCTATCACCTACCACTCCGCCCCCCTGGCTTTACATGCCTGTGGCCTCTGAACTCCAGCCAGGGACAATCTTTGATGACTGAAGCCCTTGCTATGATAATAAGCTGTAGAGATCAGCCTGCCACAAGTCTGACTCCTGCATGGATTTCAGTGACACGCTCCCTTGCAGAGCTCATTCAAGCCATGCACACAGATCCCTTGGCATACTGGACACAAAAATCAGCAGTCTGGTCCAGGTTGCCCCGCATTTCCTGTCCTGCCCTCCAGTCAGTGTGTGCAGCGAATGTATATTCTTCATGGCAGGGGATATCTTGGCTCCCTGTCAGTCACAGCTAGTGTTTTTGAACACAAACTTCCTCTTCCTTGGTTTCCCTTCATTGTCATGCGACTGGGAGGAGGAAGGAGTGTAGAGCCATACTGAGGGGGAGTTGCAAACTCTCTGCTTTCATTGTATCGACAGTTTACACGGCAGTATCTCCGGGATGGTGCCCATTTCCAGTGGCTACCTTTCAGCCTTCATGATAAAGCTTAACAAAATAAGAAAGAAATGAAAGCATAAAGAGAAAATTAAAGCAAACAGAAAGGAAATAAAACAAAAATAGTTGAAAAACTTCTTCCTCTGCTGCTGGTGTCAGCCTCACTGTCCTGTCATTTCTGTCAGGCTTGCCCCTTTGTTGCCATTCAGTTCAGCTCTTGAGAGCCAAACCACAGCTATATTGCAGGAGTAAAGAGCGGCATTTGCCTTCACTCACATGGCTGTAATAAAAAGGAACCTGCCGGCGTGCTGAGTGCCAGAAGGTTAAACGGGGGCACTCAGAAAGAAATGGAGGAAAGAGCAAAAGAGAAAAGAACAGTATGTTAGAGGCAGATGTAGAGAGACTGGAAAAAACTAGAAGAGAGAAAAAAGGACAAATGGACAGCAGACAATGGAGAGTTAGCAGAAGACATGAAGAAAGTGACTGGAGCAATTGCAACTGAAAAATAAAATGCCCAAACAAAAGAGAGAAAAAAACTATTTTATTTTGAATTTATGGGCAAATCACTTAACCCTCCATTGCCTCGGAAGAAAGGCCTGGCAATCTACTTCCGGTGACACTGCCAAGAAAACCCAGGAGCTTCTGGGTCGCCAGGAGTCAGGACTGACTCGAAGGCACACATTGCATTTGCAACTGGAATATGTCTGGGAAATGTGCATCACTAACATTTTGCATTTTGTTTAGTACAAGAAAAAATTAATTTATAGTTTTACTTCTCCAGTATTGCTGTACATTCCAAGTTTGGCTTTTGGAGTTCCCAGTTTAATTATTGTCTTCCTATTTCTACATTGTGATCCCTTGTTCTGTGTTGGGTGATGGACTATGTTTTACATGTGTAACCGAGCTGAGATATTCTGTTCATGTAATTTCTATGTGACAGTCCCACTTGTTCTCTTTCCCCAGTAGGAGATGTATTAGTATTCTCTGAGATGTATTGATTTAATATTTGCAGTGTTGCCTTTTGATAGGTAGGGTTTGGTGCTTTGTGAGTCTTGGTAGTGCTATTATGAAGGTAATATTCCTGTAATATTCAGCATATAAGGTAATATTCCTGTAACAAAACCCTCTTCAGGTTGTTTTTTTGAATCATATAACCATTCCCTATGAGTATAACGTGCTCTTACAAGGGCCTGTTTCACAATAGAAAAAGGGTATCCTCTCTGCAATAATCTTATTTTTAATTCTTGTGCATGGTATTCAAATTCATGAATAGAGCTACAAATCTGACGAAGGCGAAGGAACTGGAGGATGAAAGCTTGAAACTCATAGGGAATGGTTATATGAGTCGAAAAAACAACCTGAAGAGGGTTTTGTTACAGGAATATTACCTTATATGCTGAATAGTTCAAGAATTAAAACCATTTTGAAGAAACATTGGCATATTTTAGCTCTTCATCCATGTTTTCAAAAACCGTTGCGGATAGCATACACCAGGGGCCCTAATATAGGTAATCTACTTAATAATGCACAATCTCAATTATTGCAAACTTCAAAGGATTCTCTAATTGGACATTTTCGATGTTCCAAGGGCCTATTGTGTGATTTATGTCAACAGTCGATTGAAGGAAAAGAATGGTTGGTTCCACAAACTACTATAAAACAAATATCTAAGGGGTTCACCACATGTTCGACTTCTTATGTAGTTTACATTCTAGTCTGCCCTTGTTCAAAGGTCTATGTAGGTCGAACGATCAGGAAGGTAAAACTTTGTCTACAGGAGCATGCATCCAGAATACGTAATTCGGTTATTACAGCCCCTTTGGTACAACATTGCATAGAATTTAACCATTCATTTTCGGATTTCCGGTGGCGTATTATTGATCAAGTTCCCCTGAACCCGAGAGGGGGTGATAGAGAACAACGGCTTCAATGGGTTGAACAAAGCTGGATTTTCCGGATTGACTGCTTAGAGCCAAAGGGGTTGAACTTGGAACAAGATTGGTTAAGCCTAGTTTGACATCATATAACTAAGAGTTGAATCTGCTATAGGATTGGTTGAGCCTAGTATGACAACGAAAAAAGGCGGGCTGTTGAAGCCTTTAAATATTTTTTCATTATGCCTTAGACTCACAGAAGTAAGACTGCAACAACGGAGAGGTCCGGTTCAGGAGACGGAGAAGTTATGATTTGAACAGAGCTGAAAGAAACAGCTTGTTGAACGAAAGAGGATATTAATCCAGATGAGTATGAATAGCAGATATTTAAGCGTTGAGGCAGAGCCGGAGGAAAGAGTGCGGTTCTAAACGCAGTACTGTGTTCGTTGAGATCTGCAATAGTGAACTTTTAATTAAATTAATTAAGTCTGTGATATAGCATCAGGTTTGAATGCAATTACTTCACAAGTTTTTATACGGTGGTTTGGTTACCATAAGAGTAATTAAAAGGGAAGTCACGCTTCAAGAGGGAGAGATCTCTCAAGGCAATAACTTCAGACAAAAAAATATTACACACAACTTTAGTATTTAGTATTAGTCACTTTGGCAATCACTCGGTTGGTGGGAAGAGATTTATTAAAGTGAGTGAAGGGTGGAATAATTTTTAGTTTATGGGTTCTAAATGAGCAGTGTTTATAGCACTTCCCTTATCAGAGGATGTAGTAAAAGCTGCTAGTGTAGCTGGGTTTAAAAAAGGTTGGGACAAGTTCCTGGAGGAACGGTTCATAAACCATTATTAAAGGAGACCTTGGAAATCCACTGCTTGTCCCAATACAAGCACTGTGACCTAGATTGGCCACTGTTGGAAACAGGATACTGTGCTTGATGGACCTTGATCTCACCCAGTATGGCATATCTTATGTTCTATTCTCTTAATGTGCCTGGCAGTTGACACTGAAGTACAGTAATGTAGAAATCTGGTAGTCTCTTTATCCTCATTGCCCATGCAAATGGTACTGAGACACTCATAAAGAGGCAGGTTTACTAAAAGTTAATGCATATTCACAAATGCTAATGTGAGCTAAGTGCAGCAACACCAATTTATTTCTATTGGCGCAGTGGCACTTAACGCACATTAATATTTAGTAAACATGCCCCTAAGTCATTGCCAGGACAAAAAAAGAGGCTTGTGAAAGGCCTAAAATTTTAGATGGTCAACATATACATTTTAAAATAAAATAAATTAAATTTATGCAAATGAGGTGCAGTGGTTATACAAATGAGGCCCCACAATGAGTCTCTGCATCACCCTTTGACCGCCCCTGTCTGTACTTAAGGTTCCTGTGCTGGGATCAGAGTCCTCAGTGTCAGGACTCTAACTTTTGCTGAACTCACCCCACTCCTGCCACCTCTTCTATTGTTGTATTGGCTCTGCTCTGCTGTTTTAGGGTCTTCCAGCTAATCTAGGCGCTATGCTGGTCTCCACACCATTATACTTCTCCCAAAGTGCCTTGGTGTGCTTGCAGTAATTGTGCTGCTTTGCCCTCTTCCACTATCTTGAGATGTTCAATGCACTCTTTGTACTGCTTTGCCCTTCTGATGGTGATTTTGGATACTCATCTTGCCACTATACCTACTCTTTGCCTCTCTTGTGGTACCCCTGTGGGATCTGTGACACCTAATGGTTTGTAGTGCTTTTAGAGATGCTTGCCACCAAGCTTTAAGCAGGTTTGATTGAAGATAGATGGAAAACCTGACAGTTGCATTGCAAAACAGCTTCTTCCAAAGACCTTAATTGGGACAAATTGGATGAAAGAACAAACGTTTTGATTTCCAAAGACTAACCAAACAGGTATAGTCTGGTGAATAAAAACAAGCCTGAAAATCTTTGGCATGCACGTGCCTATAACTTACCCATCCTTCCTCACCAATCCATAATATCTTCTTTCTTTTACCTCCTCCTCTATCCCTCCCTCCTTGCTTTCTCTTCTTCACCCCACCCTCTTCCACCTTCTTTCTCTCTCATTTTCCACTCATCTGTCCTCTTCACCCTTCTCTCAGCTCTTCTTCAAACACTAAAAAATCTAGGGGACAAGCAATGAACCTACAATGTAGCACATTTAAGACTAATTGGAGAAAATATTTTTTTCACTCAATGCGTAATCAAACTGTGGAATTCGTTACCAGAGAATGTAGTAAAAGCTGTTAGTGTAGCTGGATTTAAAAAAAGGTTTGGATGAGTTCTTGGAGGAAAAGTCCATAAACCATTATTAAAGGGGACTGAGACAATCCATTGCTTACCTCTTTGACAAACAGCATGGAATCTGTAGACATTTTGGGAACCTGACAGGTACTTGTGACCTGAACTGGCCACTGTTGGAAACAGGATACTAGGCTTGATGGATCCTTGGTTTGACCCAGTATGGTATTTCTTATGTTCTTATATTCCCAAACTGCCCCCTCTTAGCTCTATGCTTTCTCCCATCTCTCATCTTTGCCCTGCTTTCCATCCCCAACCCCCTGCACTCTCTTTTCCCGTCTTTCCTCCTAGCACACATACTCTCTCTCCCACTCCATCCCTTGCAGCACACATTTACTCTCATCATTCCTGGTCCACTCTCTCCACTCATCTTAGCAAACACTCTCTATCCTTCTGACTTCTCCCCAGATGCTGTGTCTCTCTCCTCCCTCCTCGGGGTCCACCCTCTCTCCCTCTTGCCACACTCTTCCCTACTTTCTCTCCTCAGGTCCAGCACTTCTCCTTCACCTCCCTCTATTCAGATCCAGTAACTCTCCCATGCCCTCTCCCTCTTCTTTCCCTCCCCCTACAAGGTTCAGGGTCTCTCCCTTTTCTTCTTCCCATTCCCCCCTCCCATCAGGTTCAGCATCTTTCCCCCTTCCCTCCAAGCAGGTCCAGTATATTCCCCTCTCAAATATGCCTTCCTACTGGGCTCCTTCTTGGGGGAGGGAAGCAGCAATAGCAAAATTAAAAACAAGAATAAGCAGCATGGAACCTTCACAACCCCATGCTACTGAAGGTTCTGCCGCATCCTGCCCCATGTGCACATCAGAAAGGTCAGGATGCAACAGTGGCATGGGGTTTTGAAGGTTCCATGCTGCTTATTCTTGTTTTTAGGTTTTCTATCACTGCCCCTCCCCTCTCCTCTGACAGAAGGGAAGGTTTGAGGGTGAGATGCTGGACCATGGAGGTGGGCAGGGGAGTGGGGAACAGAAAGCTGCTTCTATAGCAGTAGCAAGAAGAGCAGTTTAAAATTTAATTGGGATAGGCAGTGCCAGCCCAAGGGTTTCTGCTTCCCCAGGCAGACTCTCCATGCTGCCTCCCCCTCCCCCCACCAGACTCCACTGCTACCATTTGCCTGGCATGTCATTGTTCCCGGACTCCGACGCCACTGCAGGTATCCACCTAATTCCGCTGTAGCAACTGCGTTGGGCCTTAAAGTAGCATGCATGCATGCTCACGACCTGCTGCTCCTGACCCCTCCAATGCAACTTCCTGGAGGGGGAAGGAGCGGCAGGCCATAATTGTGGGTATTTTAAAGTCTGCCACCGCATTGCCGCTTCACTGAGGGAGGGGGGGGAATGATGCCACTCATTAGAGTCTGCCTTTCTAGGTGACCGCCTAGTCCATGTAGTGGACAGGCCGGCCCTGAGATAGGGACCCATGTGGTCTTTCTCTTTTCAGCACTGTCCTGCAGCATCTTGGGGGAGGGGGCAATGGCCACCCTCTCCCCTCCAAACTGCACCCATGGCCCACCTCTCCCTGATGGCACATGGTGACAGCTGGATGAGGCAGGAGCAGACTGTAGGTATAGTGGGGGCATGTCAACAGCAGTTAGGCTGTGCTGCACACCCAGGTGAAGGATGATATCCATACCATGGTCCATATTTTACAGGAAATAAGGGCAAGATTATAGGGCTGGCAGCTAAGCTGGAGAGATGCAAGAATATGGGCAAGGCATGGAAGGAGGGGGCTTTTATGGTGTCCAGTACTTCACACACTTGCTGTTTCGTAGTAAGAGACTCCCTAGATCTGGGGAGCAAGGGGAGTGGTAGCCATGAGCTGAAGGTACTGATTGATAAATGTAAAAAAATAGTGGGATATTTCCACCAGAAAGTGAAGGATGGTCATGAGCTGCATCAGAAGCAGAAAGCAACAGGGCCACCTATGCACCAGCTCATTCAGGATGTTGAAAGCATGAGGAATATCACTTATCTGATGCTGGAGAGTGTAGTGGAGCAACCGGCAGCCCTCTATCAGGTGCCATTAGATACCGAGATCAGAACTGAAAGTCTCCTGGGGCACCAGAATATAGAAGTCCTAAAGCTCTTCAAGGATGCTATAGAGGAATTAAATTTCTCATGGCAAGGCTGGAGTGTTTTCAGTAGCGAGAGGGCTTGATATCACAGGTGTAAATGCTGGTGGATTCCTTGAAGCTGCACGAGCAGAAATATGTTGAAACCCCTCACTAAGAAGGACACTTATATACTAAACACCTGTGTGACCCATAGGTGAAAAGGAGTATCACACTCTAATAAAAACCACTGATTAGTGGGAGGGATAAGTTGATGATTAAGGTGGAGGAGAGGCAGATGACTAACGGGGATGCAGCAAGGGAAAGAGTAGGCGGTCAATGAAGAAATACTGGCAGCATGAATAGGAACCTGTCAGCCACCACAGCTGCCCTACGTTTATCCAGCAGTCCACGTCTTATTGCTGTAGCTTTGTCAACAAAGATTGCACCAACTGGCAGAGACTGGCATCAGTCCATTGCAACTGAGACCCCTGCATGAATTTCTGTGACATGGTAGCTAGCACAGCCCATAAAGGCCATGGCCACAGACTCATTGCCATACTGAGCACAGAAGTTCACAGTCTAGCCAGACCTGGCAAGGATTGTCCAACATTTTCTGTCCTGCTCACCCACCAGTGTACCTAGGGAATGGATATTCTCAATGGCTAGCACCAGACTTGATAGAGAAGGTGGTATTTCTAAAGACAAACCTCCCTCTGCTTTGTCTCTCTCAATTTCCATGTAACTGGAAGGACTGAGTGCACAACTCTATTGATGCAATACATGCCCACTCTAAGCCCTCCGTGTTGGGGGTCATACCAAGGGCTGTGCAAGTGGCGCAGTCGCACAGGACGCAAGCACAGAAGGGGGCACTGATATCATCGCTGGACTTCTGAGAAGCTCAAAAAGAGTGAGTTGCTGAATGTGGCTGGGGGTGGGGGGCACCAGATTTGTTGGTTGCACAGGATGCATTTCTAGCTTGGTATGGCCCTGCTCAGTGTCTTGATGTGGTTTTATCAGTTGCCTGGGGTCTTCATGCCAGTTTTGGTGCTGTTTTTCCACTCTCACGATGCCTAAAGATCTTCTCAATGTTGATGCTGCTTTGCCACTCTCTTGGTGCCCTTGGATCTTCATGTCACTGTTTTATTAGTCATCAATTTCACGTGTTACAATCCTGTTGTCCCTGAAGCTATTTTTGAGACTGATCATTAGTAACTCCTTTGTGACAGACTGTGGAACAGCACAGAAAAAGTATTAGACTGCATGCTTATCGTACTTTCAAAGAAGGGTCCCTAAGTCCTTTTCATGTTGTCTTCTGGCAGTGCAGCAGAAAGTAGTCTCTTCTCCCAGGCAAACCTGTCTATGGAGACATTTGGATACTGCTACATGTCTTCCTCAGACGGTCTCATTTTCCCATAAAATCCAGCCCTGACCTAACCATTTTTGTGTTTCCTTGTTTCACATCCAGAGAATTTGAGGTTTTCATGCAAATATTGGTGCTGCTTTACCTTTCTTCTGATGTCTTGGGGTCTCCATACCAATATGGTATTGCTTTCCCCCTTTCCAGTGCTTTGGGGTTAGGGTTGCCAACTGGCTCCAGATGTGCCCGACAAGCTAGATCCAGTCCTGGGTTTACCCCATTGCATGCAGGGATATGTAGTTCTGATTTCTCAATTGTACTCCATAAGAAAAGCAAAGACTATAAGTCCCTGCATGCAAGGTGTTAAACCCAGGACTGGATCAAGCCTGTTGGGCGCATCTGGAGCCAGTTGGCAACCCTATTTGGGTGGTCCTACTAATGTTGGTTGGCAAGAACACCCCAAAGCACTGGGAAAAAGGCAAAGCAATACCCCTCTTCAGGTGCCTTGGAGCACTGTGCCATTGTTAGTGTCCTTTGCTCCTCTTGTTGTGGTATGGAAAGGGATAGGGATTTGAACTTGGCTCACGTCTTTTTCAGTAGTAGCTCAAAGCAAGTTACATTCAGATGCAGTAGATATTGTCCTGTCTTTGAAGGGCTTATAATGTATGTTTGTACCTGAGGCAATGGAAAGTTAAGTGACTTGTCCAAAATCACAAGGAGTAACAGTGGAATTTGATCTCTAGTTTCCCTGTAATTCTGACCATTAGGCTTTTCCTCATCTCTGAAGTGTGGCATGGGTGCTTCATGCAACATTACATTTTGGAGTGCTGTGCTGTTGCCTCTATGACAAATGCTTGCCAGCAAGTGTTAAGCCAGTTTCAATAAAATGAATTGTTAGAGTGCAAAATTGCTTGCCCCAGTGGACCCAAATAAAATGAAGGAATGAAAGGCTTTGGAATTCAAAATACAAACTAAGATTGGTTGAACTGAACCAAAATCTTTTCATTTGCACATTCCTACTGCACAACCAGTCAGGTTTTCAGATTATCTAGAATTTTATTTATTTAACAAGTGTTTTTATACCACTTTATTTCAGTCAAAGCAATTTATATTGTAGCTTAAACTTGGTAATGTACATTAAACAGGGACATTGATAACTTGGCTTTTTCTGAGGTAATGGAGGGTTAAGTGACTTGTCCAAGGTCACAAGGAGTGCTAGTGAGAACTGAACCCTGGTCTCTTGGTTCCCAAGCCTTCGTTCCAACCATTAGGCTACTCCTCCACTCCACTGGACATACATGAGATATATTTGCATACATTGGAGTTTCAATATATGGGAATTTATCACAATAACAGGTATTGGTATGGTTGACTTATGGTTATAAAGGTTTCTTTTCACATGGGCTGGAGTGTACAAGGGTTTTATTTAATTATTTCTCAGAATGGTTTTGGAACCAAGGGGCACCAAATGAAAATTATAGTCAATGTAACCTTTGTTTATGGGGAGAAAGGGGTCAGAGAAGCATTTGTTTCACTAAGTTGATGCAAAGGGGATGGAGGCGTCTGATTGACTGTTTTAGGTTCTGCAGTGCTGTTTGTAATTTTCATGTTAACCTTGGAACATGCTAGTAATGCTTGTAACCTGATTTTAAGGTTGTACAGGATCCAGTCGTTTTTCTGATTATATGAATAGAAGTGAAGGATGGAGGAGGGGTAAGCGAGGAAGGATGGGGAGCGGGAAGAGGAGCATTTGGTAATAGTGATGCCATGACAGCTTGCTTTTCTGAAGCTTTGCCCTGCAGTTATATCTGTCAGATTTATGCCCAGTATTCTAAGGAATTAGGATTTTGACACCTGTACTGGGCATTGTTACCTGGCTCCTTGTCTCAGTGCCCTGGAGGAACGGGACAGCCATTGACAGGATTCAGTATTGTCTCGCTGACACACCTTTGTATAGGGAGATGCTGCACGCGGTGATGTCTATGGTCTCTGACAAGACACAGACGCGAATGTTAACAGCAATTTTTGTTTTTCAGTTGACGTATGGTGAACAATAGCTACCCTGATTCTAAAGACAGCAATAAAAAATTAAACTGAGAAGGGGCTGCTTGGTGAAGGGATCTCACTGCTTGATTTCTTTATGTCTCGATTCTACATTGAGTAGACAGTGAGAAGCAGACTGACCTTAGTGAGTAACATTGGCTTGAAATTGCCTGGACAGTTAAATGTAAGCTAATATTTTTTTTAGTTTGTTCTACTACTTCTAATGGCCTTAAAGATATCTATTCTTGTACCTCCTATCCTGCAGAAATAGTGCCTAGACCGTGGGCATTGAGATTTACATCTGCTCTGGAGCAGGTATAAATGTTAACATGTCAAATAGACATATAAATGGTTATTCTACCCCAAATCCTCCCCTACTCTCCAATGACATGCCAAGATTTATTTATTTATGTATTTATTTAACGGGTTTTTATACTGCCTTTATGCCAAGGTAGTTTACATGGAACAACAAACAGAAATATTTTGTGATTACATATAACAAGGGAAGGAAACTTGGAGATAACAAAACGGGTATTTATAGATATTCACAGAGTGTGGTTGAGATTATGGTGTGTATTGTTAAGTGATATCAGGCACCACACATACTTTTAGATGTGACCTACTTTTTATAAAAGGTCCTTTTATGTGCATAAATAATCATTTTACATGCAGAAAAGCTTTACAAAATGTCTTGCTCTGAGGTCCTCTGGAAAGATAATGCTCTATGCCCTTCATCCAAGGAGCTACACCTGTGTTGCTCCTGTGACGGGTCTTTCTTATCTATGGGCCCATTGCTATGGAATGTGCTGCTTTCGTGGCTCTGTCAGGAAACAGACATTGTAAAGACAATATTCAGCGATATAGGCACTGCATTACGTTTTATGTGTAGTGACCCCAAATGGTACACAGAACAACTGAAAAATATAAGTTTAAGGGTTTTGGTGGGCGTGGGAGGCAAAATGCCCCAAGGCCTGACAAAAGTTTCCACAATACTCAAAAGCTGATATGTGAGCCCACATCACAGAGTACCTGTAAGATAGAACTTTATTTGGTGATTCCCTAAAATTAATTATATACAAGGAAAAAAGCAAATTAGAAAACGCCAGGAAAAATTAGTAACATTCCCATAGGTTCCTTCTCTCAAGTCCTTGGATCCTGAGCAGATTCCTCTTTCCCTCCTTTGGAATCCTCTTCAGTGCTCTGGGTGGGCTGTCCCTCTTTTTCTCTCTTCAGGATCCCAGTGGACAGATTCCCAAAAATACAAAACCTCTTTAGAATCTACGTCAAGTTCATTCCATGTCTGTGCATTTGGGCTTCTGTATCCAAATTACCACAAAATCACCATCTTCAATGGGTACCTTTTGAGGATAGGCACATAAGCAAAAATACAATAGTCCCCAAGGGTCAAAAATATCTCAATCTCTCAAGTTCCCTAGCTGTCTGATCAAAATGCACTAGAGTCCAGCCCCTCCCAGTTCAGCTTGAACCTCCAAGGATGTTTGAAAATGAACACATCTTTTTGGTGTCCTAAACCTCATCAAGTATACCAAAAGTCACTTGCAGCTCTTTGGTTTATGGCTGACTGGGCTTCTCTAGATGTCCGCTACAAAGCAGCTGCTCCAAAAATCAGCTGAGCATCCCATATTGTCCTGCTAGCCAGTCCAGACAAGTGGGCTGTGTTCCCCCACCAGCAGATGAGTGGAAACAGAGCCAATGAAATGTTCAGGTTTCAATGATGTCACTCCCATGCCTCTATTAGCCTGAGCCACTAGAGGCAATCTCTGATAAGATCTGAACAAATAAGGATTGATTGAAAGGAAAAAGATTGTTCAGGAGCAAAATCAACCACCTGCAGGTATCTCTCTTACTTGAATGCAATGTGGGAGGCTCCACTAGGCTGTGGTCTTTTTGGCAGCCATAAGAGGAGGGAAAATTGATTCAGCTCCACATTCTTATCCTATTAAAGGCCTATTGAACAGCCAGAAAATTAGAAGGATTTGGAAGGATTTAAGCTACCTCACACAACTTCAATGCCGCCTCCCTCCTCCTCTGTCCCCCCCTGAAATCTTGGGGAAACTGCTAGGTACATATGACCTAGATTGGCCACTGTTGGAAACAGAATACTGGGCTTGATGGACCTTGGTCTGACCCAGTATGGCATATCTTATGTTCTTATGAAAATTGAAGAAGGCTCTTAGAGGTATTTTACTGCAAGCCAGTGTGGAAGGAAAAGAAGAAGGTGAAACAGTTTCAGGGAAGTAGTGCTGAGCCTGGGGCTTCCAGGGGGTAAGTGCCAAGGCTTGGCCTCGTCATTGTCTTTATTGGAGGCTCTCGATTTCATCTATGTGGGGTGGACCATGGACGACAGTTGGCGCTGTGTAGAAATTTCCTGCCCTTTTCTAATGTGCACTGTTAGCATTTTCTCCTTTAACGTGCCTTGTGGTCAAGTGGTCGTAGTGTGTGTTCTGTCTGAACTGCTCCAATGTGCATTCAAGAGCCTGTTTGCATGCTACTGTATGCACAGCATTAATGCATGCTCTTGTGCTGATGCGGCCTTAGTACACAGAACTATTTGCCTTGCCTTAACTCTCTGTCATCTTCCAGGAAACATTGTTTGTCCTGTGGCAAGTGAGTGTGTCTCTTGATTCCAGACTCTGTTCTTCTTGCATGGCAGCCTCTGACTCATCGCTGGAGGGCTCATCTCCCTTCTCCTAGCAAAAGGATTCAGTTGGCCCAGCTTTGCCTACCTTAATGCAGTAAGCCTTGTCATGCATGGAAACTCAGATCCTGCAGCCTCTGGCTTCCCTTGAGCTTAGTCACATGAGGGCAGGCTGACTGTAGAAGCCCAGCTCAAATGCCTCCTCCTAAGCATCCCCGGCGGAGGTGGCGGCATTCTGGAGATGTGGTCTGTTCGAGATTGGGGTCTGTTCGAGACTTGGACTTGGATTTTGGTTCTGACATCTGGGCTGTGGAGTTTGATATGGAGGAAGATGTGCTTTCGCCTTCAGAGGCTCATGAGGAGGCTCGTATCATCCACCTAGTCCAGAAGGAAGAACTGGCGGCATTGAGTCTGTGGGCTCTAGCAGCACCATTGCCCAGATCTGGCAATAATCTCAGCAGATCCAGCCTAATAATAAGAAACCTCCACTAACAATGACGGTTACCTTGACCAATCCTCCATTACAGTGCTGTATTCACAGCATAAACTTAGAAGAAGGACTCCAGAAAGTTCCTCATTCTGAACACAGAGGGACTATTCTTGGGATCCTACTACATAATGCATAAGTTATAGGGGGTCATTTTATAAGAAGCTGCATAGATTTATGCATGAACTATGCATGCAAATTCTGGTATTTTAATTATTTATGCACATAAGTGCCCTCTTATAAAATAGCAAGTAGCATGAAAGTATGTGTGTAGTTTGCATTGTACGTACTTTCACTGTGGGCATCATCGGAGTGGAGTTTTTTAAATATATGTGCATAGTTGAAAAATGTAGACATGGTCATGTACACGAGCTCTAGGACTGGTGCATGTGATTGCGCCTTAACATAAATACATAGTTTTGCACTTATGCTGTATTTAATAATGTCAAGTATGCATGCACTTGGTTTTATAAAACAGGCATAAAGTACACTCATAAAAGCTGAGAAATCTTTCTCCTGTCAGATAATCAATGTCAGATTTCCTGGTTTCCCCAAGCTAGCTTATGGGAGTGGGACCTCAAATTCAGTAAGCCCTCTAAGAAATTAATACCCCAAACGGGTGAATATTCAGTTAGCACTTATGGGCCCAATTTTCGAAGGTATTTACATGGATAATTGCCCTAGTTACTCATGTAAATGGCTTAACAGGGAATTTTTGAAGATATTTACATGGGTAATTGCCCTAGTTACTCATGTAAATGGCTTAACAGGGAATTTTTGAAGGTATTTACATGGGTAATTGCCCTAGTTACTCATGTAAATGCCTTAACAGGGAATCTTTGAAGGTATTTACATGAGTAATTGCCCTAGTTACTCATGTAAATGGCTTAACAGGGAATTTTTGAAGGTATTTACATGGGTAATTGCCCTAGTTACTCATGTAAATGGCTTAACGGAATTTTTGAAGGTATTTACATGGGCAATTGCCCTAGTTACTCATGTAAATGGCTTAACAGGGAATTTTTGAAGGTATTTACATGAGTAATTGCCCTAGTTACTCATGTAAATGGCTTAACAGGGAATTTTTGAAGGTATTTACATGGGTAATTGCCCTAGTTACTCATGTAAATGGCTTAACGGAATTTTTGAAGGTATTTACATGGGCAATTGCCCTAGTTACTCATGTAAATGGCTTAACAGGGAATTTTTGAAGGTATTTACAGGGGTAATTGCCCTAGTTACTCATGTAAATGGCTTAACAGGGAATTTTTGAAGGTATTTACATGGGCAGCGCCTTCGGAAATTCCCAGGTTTGTCCCTTACACACCCTGATGCTATGCGGTTAGCATCAGCGCATTCCGGGGGTGTTCCAGGGCAGAGGTGGTGGCTAACCAGGTAGCATTGATTTTCGTTGCTACACAGTTAGTCCTCGGCGCCTTAAAGAGAGGTGTGGAAAACCCTCGCCTATCTTTAAGACGATGGAGCTAACAGTGTAGCATCGAAAAGCAGTGTTACTTGGCTAGCTCCTGCAGCTTCTGGGTTGCACGGTGATAACCGGATTTTCAGTGCTGGGGCTGCATATGTCCCCCGGCATGGAAAATCCGGGTTAGGCGGGAGGGGGGCGGGCTATGCAGTCGCCTAGCATGACAGCCGCTGAGAAAGCATAGCAGAGATCCTGACAGTCAGACACCCACAGATGGAGCAGCAGATACTATACCTGCAGGAAGAGTGGGCACACATATACATACAAGACAAAGGTAATAATCCACTGTCCAAGTAACCAATGGCACAGGATCATTGTGGGAGAGCTATAGTAGTACTGATCTGGGGAGCGGACATATGGCTGAAAGCTCCCCTAGGGAGCCCAATACCCCTGCCCTGACTTGCATACAACAGAAGCACTATTGCACCAGTGGGCCCAGGCTCCATGCCGTGATCTGCAGCACAGACCTAAGTAGCAAACTGATAGCAGAGAAGGTGGCCCTGCAACACCAGCAGCAGCAGCTCCTCACGGGGGAGTACCTTGCCCCATGCCCACCCTGGGGAATGCATGTGGGTGCCACCCAGGGCCAGTGCAAGGGTATGAGATGCCCTAGCCTAGGCAAACCTTATTCCCAGTGCCACCCCCTGCTCCACCCCCGTGCCCATTGCCTCTGCTGCCGCCCCTCTTTGGGATGTGCAGTGGTGAGAATACATTAAAAAAGGCACTGCAGCACTGAAACAGAAGGTAACTTGGGGACCACAGTGCCTTTTTAAATGTATTGCCAGCATTGTAATTCATGGAGAGGGGTGGCAGTACCTAGTTTGCTTATCGGTTCCACCAGCCCTGGTTCTTAAGTGGGGTGTGGCAGGAGAAGTGGGAGGCAGAGAAAATAAAGGCATGCTCACACAGCAGATTTGAAGGCAGTGGCTGCAAAGGCTAGGTGAACTTATGGATGCTTATAGTGACTAAATCATAGTTGTAATCCCAGAGGTAGGACTCATAGGAAAGAAAAATAGAGTGCTGGGATCAGAGAGGGAGAGACATACCCAGAGAGCCAGAGAGAGTACATGTGGGGGTGTGAAAATTCATTTCCCCTTGAATTCCCCATCTCATGCTCTGCCTAGTGCTCACCCATGCTAACTTCAGGTCCCATCAAATAATCACTCCCGGCTACACTACTGACTGGGAGAGAAGGGTTTTCCCTTTTTCCCAATCTTCTGCAGTAATTGCAAAGAACGAGCTGCATTCCAGGAGTGCACGAACTCTGCAATTCTACTATTGTGCCATCCAAGTGAGAGATGAGGGCAAACTGCAGAGGCAGTCATTGCTCAAGGTTAAACACGTTTATCATGTCTGATCTGCCTATCTGGGGGAAACCAAAATAACTGCGCATTAGCGATTGTAATTCGGGGCAGCACTGGCCCTGGGTAGGGATATCGGTAGTATATTCAGTAGACCTAAAGTAAACATATACCTTAGCTGCATTATTCGTCATTATCCAGGTATCTGGATAATTTTTTGGTGATTTAAACAGCAGATATTATCCATATATTTTTGTAAAACAGGTAGGCTAATTATGTTAATCAGTAAATGTATATTGCCTTTAAATATTAGCCTTGCTATGCTTCTTTCTCCAGGAAGTGCAGTTATCATGTCGTCTTCCTCAGGTTAGGATGCTGCGACTTCCTGCCAGCCTGGAAGACTTGCTCCATGGCCCTGATACATCACAACTGCAATATGCATAGTTTATAAAATATAAACAATAAAATAAAGAAATATAACAATATAGCAAAACCATACTAATCAAAAACATAAATAGCTTTAAACAACTGATGAATGGAACAACTAATAATTTAAAAAATCATAAAATTGTAAAATATAAAATATTTAAAACATCAAGCATAGCATAAATCCCTTATTCTATCTTTCTCTCATTCTCACCCTGTGCCCAGCATTCCTCCTCTCTCCTTTGCTCCAACAGCATCCATATCACTGCCCAGTAAATAACTTTACCCTATCATTTGCAGCAGCATCCACCTCTCCTTTTACCCTCCCATCCCAATAGCATCCATCATTCTCCTCCATTCTCTCCCCTTCCCCCTCCTCCCTCCCTCCTTCCAAAGGTGTTCCCAACTCCAGCACTGTCACTGGAATAAGAGTTGCCCAACAACAAAACTCTTCATCTAACCTGAAGCCTTTCTCTCTGGTTTGCACATGGGTCCTGGAATACACAGTGGCACTCAAGTAATCTACTCCTGCAGAGTTACCCTAGCAGCATGGAAGAGGTGTGCAAATCACATGCTTCCCTCCTCTTCCCCCCCTATGCTGCTTTGTTCTGGGTTGGCAGACACTCAAGGACCGCACCTCAAGGTAGGGGCAGCATGACACTGGTGGCGTAGGACAGGGAAGAAATAAATCCCTGTCAGTTTACTGGCAGCTTCACCACTATTGTATCAGATTGCAGTGCAAGGTAAATAGGGCCAGTGGAGGTCCTGAACACTGCAGTTGCCACCCCCAAAAATGTGGTATTCTAGGCAGCTGCCTGGTTCTGCTAATGTTTCCACCGACCCTGCTCCTTATACCCTTTGTATTGGTAGAGAACAGGGATGGGAAAACATCACTGCCCTCTCCCCTTCTGCTATGATTATAAGACACCAATGACTGACAGCAATTCAGAGTCTGCCTTTTATACAAGGTAGCTCTGGATCTCTACAGGCCCAGTTTGGATAGGAGCTCTTTCACCCTGCTGTTAACTGGGGCATGTGCAGTGTTAATGGGAGCATTCTCTTTTATATGGAGTGTGGTATGCATGAGCCATTGACTATAATACGGAATCCTTCCCTGTACTTGGAGAGCTGGCCTTTGGAGGGATTCCTAAGTTTTTATAGAATTGCAGTTTACATTGCAGTAAATGTGTATTAAATTCCTTTTCTTTCCACTAATGCCTGTGTTTGGTCGCTAGTGTTTGTCTTGGGGTCATTAGAAAACAAAGTAGTTCTTTGAGAATTAACATGCCCCCTCCTTCGTCCCATTTCTTTCCAACCTCCCCCCCCCCCCCCCCAGCATCTGAAGAGCAGGTGATGAACTGTGCCATGCTTTTGAAGACTGTGAACAACAAGCAATTTATGACAGCCCCTACAATAGCAAAGTCCCTGAAAACTGCTGGCCTCTGGGCATGAAACCTGAGCATCTGTGATTTTAATGAGGATCTTGGAAAGTCTTCTGGAAGAGAGGTGTGCCTATGTAATGTGTAATGCAAACCAGCTTCCTTCAGCTGCCCTTACCTAAATAGGCAACTCTGCCCCATCCCACCCCTTCCATTTGTACCAGAGGCTCTCCTTCCCAATTCCCACTACTCACCACCACCATCATGCCAAGTGTTAACACCCAGAACTTTCAAATCATTTTGGAGCCAAGAAGGTGTAGATTGCATGCAGAAATGATGAGCTGGGATGCAGCACAAGGTATCTCTTGCGCTTTGAGAGACAGCCTCTTATGCTGATGGAGCCCATGACTGTTCTGCAAAGCTGTTAAGTAACCTGTTTTAATCAAAATGAGAGAGAGTCTCTTATGCTATAAGAAATATCACCAGCTGTTCAGATGCGTTGAAAATTCAGCTTATATGGATTGTAAGCCCTGCTCTAAGTGTAGGGGTTTATGGGCTCGCAGTCTTCCAAATCCAGACAGAAGGAGCAAAGCCCCCACTATGCAGTGCCAGGACTAGTTTTTTCTGCTCCTGGGGCAGATGTTCAGGATTCCCCTGTTCCCTTCAACTCACTATATGAAATAGTAAGTTTTCCTTTTATAAAATTTATTTATTTATTTGAGAAGTATATATACCACATTTCCAATGTTCAATACGGTTTACATAGAACAGAACATAAGTTTACATGGAACGTGTTAACATTACAAGGAACATTGAATCAAAAATAAGAATCCAATATAAATTTGCAGGGAACCAGTAAATAATTCATAACATTAATAACATACCAAAATACCAGACAGAATTCTGGACAGGTATATTTGGTATTTTGTTATTGTTGAGGAGTGAAGGTAGGACCATGGTGTGGAGGTGCCTTTGTGTGTGATTTAGTTGTGTTTTCATGTTCGTTACGCCCTGAAAGTGCATTTGGAACAGGTGTATTTTTAGGAGTTTCCTGAAATCTGTAGTTCAGATTTTCACAGGGAGGGAGTTCTATATTGTTGGAGCATAGAGTGAGAATGTGCTGCCACATGCTGATTGGTTATGTGAGAAGCAAGAAGGTGTTCTGCGGTGCTTCTTCTTTGTCTGTTATTGGGGAGTTTTCTTATAATGGTCTGTAGGTACTCGGAGGGTTGGTCATGGAGAATTTTAAATATAGTAACAATGCTTTTGTATTGGATTCTGTCTAGTAAAGGTAGCCAGTGGAGCTCTTTCATGATGGGGGTGATGCATGAGCTCCTTGATGTTCCACTGAGGACCCTTTCCACAGTTTGCTGGGTTAGTTGTAATGGGAGCAGATGATATTTTGGAGAATTACATTGCAGACGTCAATGTGTAGAAGTGCTGTCGTTTGGAAACAGTCCTGTAGTTGCAGGGTTCGAGAAGAGGGTGCAGCCACTGTAAAGTACTTATCTCATTGTAGATATACTTTGTCATGTTGTTGATGTGGGTCTTCAGGGTGAGATGTTGGTCCCTAGTTACTCCAAGGTAACGTACCTCTTATTTGATTGTTTTGTTTGATTAACCTTAAGTGACTTTGGTGGGATGAATGATTGATCTTTGAATAAGAATAGTACTTCCATCTTGTTATAATTAATGGAAAGTCCTTGTTGGGAGAGCCATAGGGCAATTGAGTTAAAGCATTGTACAATAGGAGTGAATTATGGATGTGTGGTTGAGGATGGTGCATAAAGCATTATGTCATCTGCATATAAGTGGAATAACATATTATGTGACTTGAGGATCTGGCAGATTGGCTGGATGTAAATGTTGAATAATGATAATGACAAGGATGAGCCCTGGGTTACACCTCGGTTTTGCGGGACAGGGTCAGAGCTTTTTATTATCGGTTTTCACGATTTGTAGGCGATCAGTTAAATATGATCAGATCCAGTTAAGTGCGTTGTCGGTAATGCCAATCCAACGTAGTCTCTGTAGCAGAATCTCGTGACATACGGTGTCAAATGTCACAGATATATCGAGGAAAAGGAGGATGAAGGCTTGTCTCGGTTTCTCTATTCCGTTGATTAGAAGGCCAATGAGTGATATTAAGTGTTTTCACTCCATGGTTGGGGCGGAAGCTATGCTGATGTGGGTCGAGTGGGGCATTTAGGCTGATATAATTTTGTAATTCAAATTGTACCACTTTCTTCATTATTTTCATGAGGAAAGGTAAACTTGAAATAGGACTGTATGAATTTGGATCGGCTGGGTCTAGCTTCAAGTTTTTTTGCAGTGGGCTTTATTTACTAATGTGCATTAATCAGTTAACATACGTTAAATAACGAAATCCCCCATTATTCCCAATGGGGCCTATTTACTAACTATGGGGGTAATTTTATAAAGGAGCTTTACACATATATGCCAGCATGCACATATAAAATGCTTCTTATAAAAATTACACCCCACATACACGCTATAATAAAAAGACGCATACATTTATGGCGACTAACATGTCTGGGGGCGGGTTTTGAATGGAATATGGACAGGGTCACAATTTACACATGCACTTTATAAAATGCATGTGTTTGCACATACCTTACACGCATACATTTTACACATGCTGTTGAGTAGATGTATGTGTGCTCCTTATAGTTGAGATATATATGTGCCTTTATAAAACAGGCCTAAAAAAGCCATCCGCTGACCTTCTAACCCAGGGAACCTCTTATAAAATTACTTTCCATGCATTAACTCAAATTAACTCTCATGAACTGGTTAATGGATGTTACTAATTGCCGTATCTATTTTATTATTTAACATAAAAGGATCCCAAACATCTTGGTTGTGTGGATCCCTTATTAATTTCCAAAATGTTCACGGCATCTCCCTGTTTGTCTCCACCACACTTCCCAGACTTATCCACTCAGTGCCAAGCCTGTCCCCATCTGTTCTCTTTATTTCTCCTCCCCTTTCTGTCTTCACCAGTCTCTCTCTCCCCTCCAGTCAGTCTTCACCAGTCTTAGTCTCCTTCTCTCTCACTCCTCACAGCCAGTTCCATCCATTTTCTTTCTCTTCCCCTCAGCCAGTCCCCATCAACCTCTCTCTCTTTTTTTTTTCTCTTTTCTATGTCCTGCAAGGGTAATAATATCTAACATGAAATAAATAGGTTTAGGTGAAATAGTAATAAAATAGCATACAATTATTTTCTAATTTTTATTCAGTTATCAGTGACATAAGTTACAATAAGGGGCCCCCAAGCAAGATTTTGCTGAGGACCACCCATTGTCACAGTAGTGGTGCATCCCCCGCCCCACCCAACATGCGGGCCTCCCCCCCCCCTGTGCAGGATTCCCCAGGTGGCAGTGGCAAACTTACTTTACTGTATTTGCCACACTGTTCCACTCTTGTAAGTTTGCTACCGACCTGACGGCTGTTCCCCATCAGGCTGAAGTCTCGTAGTGTGGCTGAGATTGTGAAACTTCAGCCCAGCGAGGAACAGCTGCTGGGCCTGCAGCAGATTTACAAGAGCGGAACAGTGCCGTGAACATGCCACTGCTGGGTGAGCCCCCTTCTGCCAGCCCCCCCCCCCCTGTATTGTGGGGGCTGCTTGGGCAGAATCTACATCACTGTATGGAATATAATTCTGTATCAGTGACAGCTCCATCGCTGCATTCTTCTTTTTCTTAGTTTCATGGAGTGTCACCTTGTTTTAGCGTTGTTTGAGAGATGGAACAACTGTTCCCTGTTTAACCATTCTATCCCACTCATGGGGCGATATCTGCTAAAGTGGACAGCCATCATTGGGCATTAATGCCATTGATGCTTGTTGCTAGTAAGTTTCAAGTCGCAAGGTTTTTGTTTTTTGTTTTTTATATACACCTCCCTTTAAACTTAGGGGCATGTTTACTAAAGTGCGTTAACTGTTGGCACAAGGTTTGACGCACACACTAAGGGCGATAGCAGCTAACCAGTTAGCGCATAATTGGGTGGGGACTGGGTATGTTATGGGCATAATGTGGGCATTGACAGCATGTCACAGTTAGCATGGGTGTTTTGGGTGCTCGCTAACTGCACCTGTTGTCAGCTTAGGTGTGTCTAACATCATCTTAATGGGTGTTGTCAAGTCCATCTGCTTGCTGATTAGCGTGGTGCTGCTGCACGTTAGCATCATGCTATCAGCAGGGGTATGAATACACATTCCCCTAAAAATTAGCAGGTCTCCATATTAATTTGATGGCACAATTACGTGTTATCTGCGCACACCTTAGAAAACATGTCCCTTAATGGCAAGGGGATTTACAATAAAAATTTAGAACTAAATAACAAAAAAACAAAATACGCATTGTATACTAAAAAACAAAAACATAAAATAAAATTGGATAAAAAAGAAGTTGATGTTGATATCTGCCACTGGCTCAGAGCCGCCAACACCTAGAGAAAGTAGGTTATGCAGAATGATTAAAAGCCTTGATAAAATAACAATTCTTAAGGCTACAGGAGTGGCACTATATGTAAAAACTACTATTAAAGCTTTGGAATTACAGAGCTTAAAAGGGAGAGAGGAGGCATTGTAGGTTAAACTAGAAAGAGGGAAAGAGAAATCTATTTGCATTGGTGTGATATACAGACCTCCCTCACAAGAGGAAGAGGTGGATAGAGAGTTAATTGAAGACATACACAGCATTGCTAGGAAAGGGGACGTGCTACTGCTAGGAGATTTCAATATGCCAGATGTTGATTGGCACATTCCTGCTGCAGTATCATCTAGAAGTAAGGAGATCCTGGATTCTCTACAGGGAGAACTATTCAGGCAATTGGTAACAGACCCCACACGTGAAGGGGCCATACTGGACTTGGTGCTTACCAATGGTGAAAGTGTTTCTGATGTTGTAGTGGGAGATCATTTTGCATCCAGTGATCACCAGATGGTGTGGTTCAGTATTAGGACTAGGGCTGTTAGAATCCATTCCAAGGTGAAGATCTTAGACTTTAGGAAGACTAACTTTGTGAAGATGGGCCAATACCTCAGGGAGTCGTTAGTGGGATGGGAACAGCTGGGGGATGTAGAAAAACAGTGGGCAAAACTGAAAGGGGGTATTTTAAAGGCAACCAACCTTTTTGTTAAAATGGTAAATAAAGGCAAAAGGAACAGGAGACCGCTATGGTTTTCGAAGGAAGTAGCTGAAAAAGTGAAGAAAAAAAAAGAGGGCGGCCTTCATGAAATACAAGAGATCACAGAGAGAGGAAGACAGGCATCTGTATTTGGAAAAACTTAGAGAAGCTAGCAAAGTAGTCAAGAAGGCAAAGATTCAAAAGGAGGAGGAAATAGCCAATGCAATAAAATGGGGGGATAAGACAGTTTTCAGATATATTAGTGAGAAGAGGAAGGGCAAAAGTGGTATTGTCAGACTGAAGGGTGCAGGGGGGGAATATGTAGAAGCTGATAAGGATAAAGCGGAATTGCTTAACAAATATTTTTGTTCTGTGTTCACAGATGAAGAACCAGGAGCAGGACCTCAGAAAACACCCACAATTAAGAACAGAAGCTAGGGTCATCTTGAACAATTTTCAGAAGACTGTGTTCGTGAGAAACTAGCTCAACTTAAAGTAGACAAAGCGATGGGACCGGATGGGATACACCCTAGAATACTGAGAGAACTTGGGGACGTTCTAGCAGCTCCACTGACTGACCTTTTCAATGCCTCGTTGGAGTCGGGAGTGGTGCCAAAGGACTGGAGAGAGGCTCATGTGGTGCCTTTACACAAAAGCGGAAGTAAAGATGTGGTTGAAAACTACAGGCCGGTTAGTTTAACTTCAGTGGTGAGTAAATTATTGGAAACGCTGCTGAAAGAGAAAATAGTGAGGTTTCTGGAGTCCGGCGGATTACAGGATCCGAGGCAGCATGGATTCACCAGAGGCAGGTCTTGTCAGACAGATCTGATTGATTTCTTTGACTGGGTGACCAGGGAGTTGGACCGGGGGAGAGCTCTAGATGTGGTGTATTTAGATTTCAGTAAAGCCTTTGACACTGTTCCTCACAGACGACTTATAAACAAACTGAGCACCCTAGGGATGGACCCTAAAGTTACTGCTTGGGTTAGAAATTGGTTGGGTGGGAGGCGACAAAGAGTACAAGTAAATGGAGCTCACTCTGAGGAGAAGGATGTTACCAGTGGTGTGCCCCAGGGATCTGTCCTTGGTCCGATTCTTTTTAACATCTTTGTTAGTGATATAGCGGAAGGGCTGTCGGGTAAGGTTTGCCTCTTTGCGGATGATACCAAAATCTGCAATAGAGTAGACACCCAGGAAGATGTAGATAACATGAGGAGGGATCTAGCTAAGCTTGAAGAATGGTCTAGAATTTGGCAGCTGGGATTTAATGTTAAAAGATGTAAGGTCATGCATTTGGGCTGCAGCAATCCAAGGGAGCAATACAGTATAGGAGGTGAAGTACTTTTGTCCACTAAAGAAGAGCGGGACCTAGGCGTGGTTGTGTCTGATGATCTTAAAGTAGCTAAACAGGTAGAAAAGGCGACGGCAAAAGCTAGAAGGATGCTTGGGTGCATACGGAGAGGAATGGCTAGCAGAAAAAAGGAGGTGATAATGCCTCTGTATAAGTCTTTGGTGCGACCTCATTTGGAGTATGGTGTGCAATTCTGGAGACCGCACCTTCAAAAGGATGTGAACAGGATGGAGTCGGTGCAGAGGGTTGCTACTAAAATGATTGATGGGCTTCATTATAAAGCATATGAGGACAGACTTAAGGATCTTAATATGTACACCTTAGAGGAAAGGCGGGATAGAGGTGATATGATTGAGATGTTTAAATACCTCCGTGGCATAAATGTTCAGGGAGAGAGCCTCTTTCAATTGAAAGCAAGTTCTGCTACGAGGGAACATGGGATGAGGGTGAAGGGAGATAGATTCAGGAGTGATATGCAGAAATATTTCTTTACGGAAAGAGTAGTGGATCCGTGGAATAGTCTCCCAGTGGAGGTGGTAGAGATGAGGACAGTAACTGAATTCAAAAAAGCATGGGACCAACACAGAGGATCTCTAAAGGTAAAAAGTGGACTGTTGTAGTTGTTGTTATGGAAGGACAGACTGGATAGGCCTTGTGGTCTTTTTCTGTCATCATGTTTCTATGTTTCTACATTTGAATTTGCCAAAGAGATTTCTAACCATAGGTCTAAGGGAAGAGCATTTCAGAATGTGGGACCTAAAACATCTATGCTGATGTCATCCAGTTTCTTGTTCCTATGATTTCATCTATGGAGTATGCATTGGATCATGTAGGGTTATGTATTTCTACTGTAAAAACTTGGATGATCTATAATAAAGGGTCACTGAATGTTAACAAGACAGACGTTTTGTATCTGACATGGGCTTTGCCTGATCCTATTTCTATGAAGATAGAGATTGGTGATTGCATTATACCAGTTCAAACACAAGCACATTATTTGGGTGTCCTTTTGGATTCGCAGCGCAACATGCAAATGCATATTCAAAAAATGGTTAAAACTGCATTATTGAAACTGCGTTTGATTCAGAGATTGAAACCTTATTTGTCAGCGGAGAATCTCTTGGCTGTTTGAGCTTTGGATTATTGTAATAGCCTACGAGTTCAGGATTACCAGCACATACTATTCAGGCTTTACAGTTGATACAAAGTGCTTCTGCTTGTCATGTTACAAAGAGTGAGAGATTTGAGCACATTTCTGTTCATTTGTATGATTTACACTAGTTACCAAATAAAACACATTCTTTATAAGGTTTTAATGCCAGCATTCAAATCCCGTAACAGTGTAGCTCCACTCAGCTTGGCCACTGTTTTGAAGGTCTGTTGTCCGCCTCATGTCTTAAGATCTCAAGATGCTTTTCGTTTGGTTGTGCCATTGTTTCGGCAGGTGCATTTTCAGGAATTTCAAAATAGAATGTTCTCGATGGCAGTTCCCAAATTGTGGAATTCATTACCTGCAGAGTTATGAGCAATGACTGAATTGGTGGCATTTCAAAAGAAATTAAAAATGCAGACATTTTGGCAGGCTTTTCCTATTTTTATACTATTAAGGTCTGTGACATATATGATAATTTGACAGTTAATTTCTATGTCAGTACTGGTAGAGTGAGAGCTGCTGTTGTATTGTATTATATATGCATGTGTATAATGTTTGTTTTATGATTTTTGTGTATGTTTTATTTATGATCCGCCTAGTAGATAGAATGGAATATAAATTATTTTAAATAAATAAATAACTAAAATAAATAAGAGGACTGGCGAATATGCTCATGTCTTATTTGTTAAGAGAGAATCGCCAGTAAATTTATCTAAAAAGAGCACAACGACTAGGAAGGAGCATAGGGAATTGAAAGATTAAAAAGAAACAATGGCAAACCTGTATAAAAGACCTTGTGAACTATAAGAAGCATTTTAAACAGCAACCTATGTGAGATGGTGACCAGTGTTCATCTGCCAATAAAGGAGTAATATGATCCTAGTTCCTTGCTTTATGAAGGAGTTTAACTGCAGTGTTTTCAATAATCTGGAGTTGCCAAATACCTGATGTTGTTCATCCTTAGAGTAAAGCATTACATTTGTCCTGATGTGTAACAAGTGATTGAATTAGAAGTCACTGAACTGAGTGAGTCTCAAGAAAATTATGACATTCATAGAATATTTGAGATCTACTGTTGAATGGATATATATTGATCGATAATTATCCCAAAGATCTTAGTTGAAGGACTTAATGATACTGAAACTCCCAAAACCTGTAATGAGGGAAGATTAAAGATGTAACCGGGTAGCCAGACCCGGCGCTCACCCTTTAATTATACCTTGCTTCCCCCCCCCCCCCCCACACAAACCCCTACCCCCTTTCTTTCAACCAATTTTTTCTTTTCCTTTCCACAAATTACTCCGATAGCCAAGTATGGTAACAACTGGTCGCAGCTTTATTTCACATAACAACAAACCATAACAGGAACAATGATCCCAAACCCCCCCCCCCCCCAGCGGAGCGATGCATCACCAGCCATGCTACTAGCAAAGCGACCTCGCCTCTGCTGTATCCATGGTCACACCACCGGCAACATTCCGACCACCCCTATCCGACTTCGCCATATTACTAGCAAAAGTCTTCCAGGGGTAGTCCGGGTCGAGGGCACCCCGCCCCCGTCCCGAGTCGCCTAAGGCTCCGGACCCCGGAAACCTCCGGGATCCCGCCTCACCCCCCCCAGCTGCGACACCCCTACACCAGCCTCGCACCGCAAAGGCTTGGTGGGCGGGTGGGCTGCCGCACCTCCCGCCAAACTGCCTGTGCTCTGGCGAGTCTCGCGCACGCCAGAGCACATGGCTGACTGTACCCTGATTGGCTCTGCTCACCCCCTCTCGAGCGGAGCCAATCAATTTAAAAGACGCACCGCGTGTACATCGTGCACGCCCCGCATGATCCCCATTCCTACCTCCCCTCCAACCTCCGTGCACGAGCAGGGTCCCGCGCCGGGCAGAGCACCCGGTTATGAGCAGGCGCCGAGACCCTGCCCGCGCCTTTATTCTTCTTGTACCAGGGAAAAATATAGCTTCTGTTTTGCCTGGGTTTAACTTCAACTTCTTGGTCGTTAACCATAACCATGCTATTGCAGGTTGGTTATCGTTACGCTTTATTTGCTATACTGCAATACTTCATGCAAACTATGTGGTGTACAATATTTAAAATATATATTTGAAAAATGAAAAAGAACTGGAAAGTGTAGCCTTTGACAATGCATAGACCTTAATGCTCTAGCTGGGGCATGTAGGGTTATGAGTGTGGAGAGGTAATCCGGGGCTGACTCATGAAATGCTTTGTGGAGGAGTGTCAATACCTTAAACTGGATCCGGGAGCTAATAGGCAGCCAGTGATATTGAATGAGGAGTGGGGTGGCATGATCATATTTATATTTTTGGTTAAGGGTACAGATTGTTGTATTCTGAATTGTCTGAAGCCATTTGAACTGATATTAGGGGAGACCAAGATATGAGACATTACAATAATCTAATCTTGATAGTGTAATAGAACTGTAATTTGGGCAGGTTTATCAAAGAAGGGTTGGATGGCATGGAAGCAATGAAGAGCCAGGAAGGATTCCTTGAAAATCCTTGTCAGCTGAGTGGAAAAGGATAGAGTCCAGCAAGACTCCAAGGTATCGGAGGGTAGAAAGTAATTGCAGGGGGTGCCTTCTAAAACAAGAGATATGTTAGGGCATGACTGCAACCCTGTGAACCAAATAGCCATTGATTTTGATGGACTGAGTTTTAACGAGTTATCCTGAAGCCAGGAGGAAACATGAGTTAAACAGGTATTACTAGGGGAGAGGTTGGGGAAGCATCGTCAGTGGAATGCAGAATTAACATTTTTCTCAGTCATTTAAATTACCTCAATTCAGAATCAAGGTATCTCAAGTTATGTTTACGCTGATGACATTTTAAGATTGGCCATATCATGGGGATTAAATGTATCCACAGTTTGTTTATTCAGGACTTTCTATACTGCTCGACACCTAACAGTACCAGAATGTTTTTTATATAGTAAAATGATAAGAAAATGAGCGGAACTCCCATACATTGGACAGGAAAGAAGAGATGGACGATAGACAAAAATATAAAGCTAGACAACACCGGTGACCAGATTGCCAGTGGCTAACAACTGAATATCATTGGCATAAATAAAGCCTGAGAGGTCTAAAGATTTCCAGAGTGACCAAGGGAACATAAAAAATATTTGTGAAATGTGAGGGGTTTAATTGGTCAGTTTTTGAACCATTTCATCTGTGAACCTTTTAATCATTTTTGTGGCTCTATTAAAATAATGTTGCAGTTTCTCTTGTGATGTACTTGCAGGTTTAGGCAGGTTTTTATATATTGTGGTGTTTTGTTATGTTTTATTTTTTGCAATGTCTTTTTATTATTTCTTATGTTTTATTGAAAACCCCAGAGTACGCAAAAGATCCATAGAGGCGCATTTCACAAAGGGACATCCAAGTGCAATCTAGGATGTCATAGCTAGAATGTCTGAAAAAGAAAAAGCAACTGCAAGTTTAGGCATGATTTCAGAAATGTAGACATGCCTCATGTGTACGTGTAGCAAACGCATATATAAACTTCCCCAGGATAGCATTTCAGAACCAAGATATCTAATAGCATAATGATTAGAGTAGCAGGCGTTTTCAACCCAGTCCTCGTGGAACCCTAGGCCAGTCAGGTTTTCAGGATTCCCAGAATGAATATGCATGAGAAAGATTTGCATGTTCTGCCTTCATTGTATGCAAATCTATCTTATGCATATTCATTCTGGGAATCCTGAAAACCTGACTGGCCTAGGGTTCCCCGAGGACTGGGCTGAAAACCTATGCAGAAGTGGCTTAAGGGTGGGGTGATCGGGGTTCAAACCCCAGTGTGGGCGCTTTATGATCTAAAGCTAGTCACTTAATTCTCCATCTTCTCTACACTCTTTGGATGTTTTAAGGTGAAAACAAGCACTGTCCTGATGCCTCTTCATGCCTAGAGCAGGCATTAACATGGATGTGCCTGTAGATGCCTCAGATGTATCTGAGATCGAACGGGGACGTGTAAGTACATCGCCCCTCCCCGGACTCACCTCCACCACACACCCATGCCTACTCGAACATCCCTGCACTGGAAATATCTGTGAATATCATTTGTGGAATGGCTACAGAGATGATTTTGACACCCATTTCATGACATAACCCTCACAATATACAGGCACTGTAAATAAATAAATAATGTATGTTTAACAGCATAGGTCCCAGTACAGAACTTGGGGCTCTTCATTATGTTTTTGTTGATTAAAACTTGCTATACCACCTTAGATATGGGATATCAAAGCGGTTTACAGATATTGACCTTTTTCCACTTTAGAAAACTGTCCCTTAACGTCTAGTCTCTGTTTCCTGTTTTAGCCAGTTTCTTATCCACAATAGGGCTTTACCTCCTATCCTGTGGCTTTTTAATTTCCTGTGAAGTCTCTCATGGGAGATTTTGTCAAATGACTTCTGAAAATCCAAATAAACGATATCAACCAGCACACTTTTACCCACATGTTTATTTACACCTTAATCCAATTAAGGCAATGCTAAATCCATGCTGACTCATTCCCATCAAGCTGTTTCTATTTGCATGGTCAATTATTGTCTTTTTCAGAATAGCTTTTACCATTTTGCCTAGCACCAATGTTAGACTCAGAAGACTATGGCTTTCCAGATAACCCTAGGTCCCTTTTTAAAAACTAGCATATACTGGACCCCTTCCAGTCCTCAAGTACAAAGGATATTTTAAATGATAGTTTAGTTACTAGTTAGAAATTTCAAATCTGAGCTTTTTCAGACCTGGAGTGTTTAAACTTGCTCTATTACAACTTCTAGATTTATAGTGACTTGCTTCAGGGCCAGCCCAAGGGTTTCTGCCACCCTAGGCAGATGCCTGGCCATGCCGCTTCCCCCCCTGAGCCTAGCCATTCCCCCTGCTGCCGGAATCAGCGGCAGCAGGGGGTGGTAGCGTGGCATGGCTCAGCATGGGGGGGGGGGGGGGAAAGGGCAGCATAGCTTGGCGCACGTGCGGTGGGGGGGGGGGGGGGGCACCAGGTTATGTGTGCGAAAGCACATAGCCAGCCATCCACAGGGATCTTCTGCCCTAGGCAGCTGCCTAGCCCACCTAGTGGACAGGCCAGCTCCAATTTGCTTTAGTTGCTTTGAATTATCACCTTCAAAGGTTTCTATTCAGGGATAGGCCACCCATTAGGCAAGAATAGGTGGTGGTTTAGAGCAGCAGCTTCTGAGGTGCAGCACAGACCAATGGCAGCCAAAGCAAAACAATAGATTTTGACAACCAAGGAAACCAAGATGATATTGCGATTGGGTGTATTTTAAGACGCTCTTCCCTCTTTGTGATTGTTTCTTTGGCATTCCTTAGCTTATGGCTTCTAAGAGGAAAGGGAAGAATTTTCAAAAACAGCAAAAGCAGCCAGTGGTCCTTGGCCTGATCGAACGGCATACGGTTCCTGCCGCATCCGTTGCTGTTGCCGCAAGTCCGGAGCAGCAGCGTTCTCTGGAGGAGCTAAGTATTTCTTTCAGCTCCGGCAGACCTACCCCACATCTTCATCCTGCACTGAAGTTGGTGGTGTCTATTGGGGGCTGCTGCATCCCTGCAGGAGGTTGGAGTGCCTGCGATAGTGGCATGAGCAGAGAGAACACCTCATTGGTAGGCAGGGGACCTGGCTGAAGAAGGAGTGGAAGCTGGTCCCTTAACACTGGCTTTTGCTGCAGACATGGTGGTTCCAGTTGTGGATGTTTCTCAGAGTTCAGCTGGGGTCCCACTGTCAGGGTTGGCCCCAGTGCATACAGGAGTACTAACTGGTAAGACGATCACACTTGATGATATTTGGGAAGCCTTGAAGAGGACCAATGCTGCTGTGAGTACCAACGTTTCTCAAGACTTTGACTTTTCTCTGCAAGTTGTGGGCAAATTAGAATGAACATGATTCTGGTTTTGCTGACATGGAGAGATGGTTTGGAGCAATGGAGTCCCAATTGACTGCGGTCCAGATATGTTAAAGATAGTTCGGCACTCCATTATAAGTTGGAGGTGACTGAAAATCTAAGTAGATCGAGGAATATTAGACTTTTAAATTTCCCAAAGTTAAGACTACTTTCTGCTTCTGAACTGTGGCAAATGTACCTTAAGGATACATTAAAAATCTCTGCTTCAGAAGAGATACACATGATTCAAATGTTCTATTTGCCAACTAGGAAGAAATTGGAGTCTGAAGAGGAGTGTGGTATGGACTCTTTGGTGTCAGCAGACAATTTGGACATCTCTGCATTTTTGGAGTCCTCTATGGACAATGTATCAACTCAGTTCACACTAGTAGTGACTTTAGGGTCAGATACTGACAAGTCTAAATTGTTTAAATTGTGAGGCCGTGGCCAAGGTGGCAGTATAGTGCTATTCCTCTGTTTCTTTCCTCATTCCTAAGCGAAAGGGGAAGGCCGGGAAGAAGACTTAGACTCTTGAGCCTTCAGTGACTGTAGGTCCAATGGATCACTATCTTGGAATGTGTGAAGTTCGATGTTCTGGGTTGAGTATGACTGTGGTGGTGCTGTAACTGTAGGGTTCGGTGTCGTTCTTAGATGCAGAAGTCACTCTGCCCAAGAAGTACAAATGCCAACTCCATGCCTGCAGGATATCAGTTGGCTCTCGACAACCCTGAGGATTGCATATCAGAAGTCGACGAAGTTGGAGTCCTTGATTGAGGAGAGCTGGTTGAAGGTGCAGTGGCGACTCTCTCCAGGTCAGCTTTTCTGGAAGATACCCCGGGTTTGCTGAAGGTGATTGAAGCTGCCTCTGGAGGTCCCTCGATGAGTGATGTTGGAATAAGTTCAACCTACAGGCATGGTAACCTTTACATCATCTCCTCTGGTTCTCTTGACTAGGCCAAAAAGTTTACACTTGAAGTTATTTGGAACGTTATTGTTCATTTGGCTGATAATGTCTCTAAAGAAAATGGTTGAGTTGGCATCTAAGGTTCAGTCCAATTCGGATAAAACTAAGGTGAATGCAGAAGTTATTGATATAATAAAAAGAACTACTCAAGATCAAGCTGTAAAGATTTCCCTCCTATCTGATACTAATGCTGCCTTAGTTAAAGATAATTTGACTTTAAGATTAGCTGCCCTACTAGCATTCTCCAATATTTACAACTTAAACTTTAGATTATTGAAGTTTCCTAAAGCTATAGGAGTGTCTACATTGGAGATGTTTAAACACTATTTAGTAGAAACTCTTCTTGTCCCTAGGGAATTGATTTTGCCAATTACTAAAGCTTACTATTTGCCTTCTGCAAAGAAGATGGTGTTTGAGCAGCCTGTGGATATAGATATGGATGTTTGGACTTAACAGATGTTTTGGAATCTTTAGTGACTGAATTATATACTCTTGCAACATTATTAATTGCTTGTGCCTTGATCTCTGATTGCGATTGGATCTCAAATATGTACCTGTAGTGTTCTGTAGTTATTCAATATCTATTTTTCCTAAACTGGCGAAGGAAACCCAGAAGAGACAATGTCAGTTTTTGTTATTAAAACCTCATATTTTGCAACTTGGTGTCTTATTTTATTTGAAGTTCCCCTGTAAATGCTTAATTTCCTATAAATCTGTTAAATATGTATTTTTTTAGCCTAGTGATCTAGCTAACTTTATAAGCTCCAAACTGACGCCCTCATCTGTGGTACCCCCTGCTGAGATGATTTAATTTAAAGTGCATTTTTGTTGTTTAACCCTAGGCCAGTATGTCAGGTGTTAGAAGGCTCATTGGATGAGAATATGCGGAGGGCAACCCTTTGGTTACCTATGTTTTGAAACCGGATTGGGCTTGGACTCTCAAACTTTATTTTAGGAATTCTACTAAGCTGTTTTTTGGTCAAAATGTCTGGGTTTTTCCCACACATTTCATATGTGACTCAATCTAAAAGGCATTAATTCCTGTTGATGTGGCCTGAGGCTACCTCCCTAGGATTTTCCTATGTATTAAGATTTCCATGTAAATGCATAATTAAGTCCTCATCAGCTAGATCTATTTTCTATGATTCTAAACAATTGTGTGTGTTTCTGGATGCCAGAAAGTCTCCTGGTTCTATTGTGGTTATAGTGGGGTCCTAGGTTGCTAGGTTTTCTGTATTTGGGCCGCGTGGCTTACCTTTTTTCCTGGGCCATGTCACCTTGCGTTCTTTAATGCTATGTAATCTGTTAAGCCTTCTTGTTGGATTCCCTTTGCCATTTTATGGGCTATTAGAGACTAGTACATTTATTTTGTTTTCCTATTATTATTGCATTGATGTAAGCTGCTTTGTTGGTATCTTCCTGTGCTATTCTGTTTCCTTCAAGTATGGGATAATTGCTTGATGTAATGATGTTTAACTTATAAATTAAAAAAAAAGACAACCAGGCAAACTGAAAGAACCATCAGCACATTCTTCTATCTGCAGGGAGAATGGGCAACACATACATACAAAGCAAAGTCTAATATTTAAAAGTAGGGGCCCGATATTCAAAAAAGCATTTACATGGTTAACAGCCAGTTAACTGCGTAAATGCCTGCTAACCGGATATTCGACAGCACATACATGGGTAGTGCTGTTGAATATCCCCAACTAAGTCCCCTACTCACCCCAGGACTAGCTGGCTAGCATTGGGGCATGCTGGGGGCATTCAGAGAAGAGCAGAGGTGGGGTTCAGCACTAACCGTGCAGCACTTATATTGGAAGCTGCACGGTTAGCACTCGGTGCCTATAAGATAGGAGAGGAAAACCCTCGCTAAGGTTAACCATGCAGTATCCAATATTGATGCTGCACGATTAGCCTCAGTGGCTTCCAAGAAGCATGGTCAGACCTGGATATTCACTTCCGTTGCCACAGAATTCAATTTCTGGAGTTAGGGGATTGGTGGGCAGGGCTAAGTGGGTAAGGTGTTTAGTGCTGCCCAGTTGAATATCAGGCCCATAATGTCAAATTGTGCATTTTTACAATATTGTTGTGGGAGGAGTGGTGTTGGGATGAATATAATTGTTGAACTTAATTATCAAAATCTTGGGGGGGGGGGGGGAGTGGGAGGGTGCCCATTATCCTTATACTGGGCCTGTTTCTCATGCGGGTGTGACTCCAACATCTAAGTATAACTAAAATATGAGGCAAAGAATTCATGTCATTTTTCTGCCATTTCTTTGTTCTCCCTGGATACTTATTTTTCCACTTTGTCATCTAGTGGTCCAGTAGACTCCCTCACAGGCTTTCTTCCACTGCCTCTACTTCATTCTGACTCATAGGCCTGCACGTCCTATCCATATGGCCTTAGCCTTTGTTTTCTTCTGTTTGCATCTGCACCGTCTTTGGCCCACACATCCACTGCCTTTATGTTCTTCTACCATGCGGACTGATACCTCTTCCTCTTTCTGGCACATGCAACTGGATGGATGCGAGTTTAAAGGGGATGGGCTAAGGCACCTTTGCCCCACATCATTCTCATAGAAGGAAAGGTTGCTAAATATCCCTGAATTTTGGGGCTTGTCCCTGAATTTGCATGTAAACCTGTAAACTCTTCTGAGCAGACTCTGAATCAAACATATCTATTATCTACTCTGTATATGCTTTGAGGCACCAATCAAGTGTTCCAAGTTAACAATATTAGAATCAACGGACCAGGACTATGCATTGGGTAGCGCTTCATAAGGGCTGCAGCTAGCTAGCTGACAGCTGACCCTCCAAAGAACATAAAATCAGCATTGGAAAACCATTCAGAGCAACTCTCCTTTATTCTCTTGTTTTTTTTTTTATATGACCCTAGTAAGCTGGAATGGTGATTCCGAAGCAACCATCTCTTGCAAACATCGAGAGACCTCAAGAATAGTTCAACCCGAGATGTGAGCAGAACGGAACTACTATACCATGAGAAACTACTCACTGGATGGAACCCAGATCCAGAAGGAAAGCCAAGCCCCACAATGATTAAAGCTGAGGCCAAGGAGATGTCTCTAATGCCACCCTGCCAACTGCGGGATGGCCAGAGTTACCAGCCAGGAAAACTTGACTGTCTGGGATCACTAGCACCGGTTGAAGCCACAGAAAATGTGCCCAGAAAGCTTCCAAGACTCCTGCTCCCAGAAAGGAAACTAGACGCATCCTCTGCTAAATTACAGAAGGGAAAACCTGACTGACCCAGATGGCTCCTCCAGCACTGCCCCCCCTTCCTCCATGGAGAAGCCGTCCAGGAACCAAAGTGAAACCCCGAGCCTAAAACTAATTAAACCAGCAGTAAGAGCACAAAAGGAGAAGAGCAAGACAACACCCGCACAGGATCTCTCCTGCCTCGCTGCACCCCAACACAGGGACCAGTTGCAATGACTGCACCCAGGAAGGAACCTCGGGAGAGCAGAAAAACCCCGTAAGAGGGAAGAAGCACATGCCCATTGCATTCCACAAAAAACCTACTGAACATAGGAACAGCAACCTGCCAAGAAGCCATTACAGAGAATCTTCCCACCGAAGAGCCCTCAAATGGACAAAAATAGGAACATCCACATAGAAACGGCCAAAAGGCAACTGCAACAGCACCAAAGGCCTAAGCAAGTTAGCCAAAATGAATGGAACTACTCCACCTACCATCTTGCCACCAGCAAGTAAAAAACCCCACCTCTGACCAAAATATGGCATTGTCTGGCTTAACTGCAGAGAGCAAAAACTGAATCCACAATCGTTTAACCATCAAGAGGCTCAAAACTTCTCTCTTTGGAAATTTACTTTTTTTTATTCAACTCAGAATACAGAAGTCATCCGATGACAAAAAGACAAGACCTGCCCCATAATCTGTCACTTGCAACTTGCTACACACGAGCCTTGATGAAGTCTTAGTAAATTGACAGGACAATGCCACCCTGAATAACGTGTGCCAAGAAGCCACCACGGAACTCCAAATGTAAACATCCAGACCAACAGAAAGCTACTCCTAAAATACCAACTGGCACCTCGCCGCACGGCGAAGCCTAGCGCAAATCACAGAGAGAGAGACAAAAACTGTGAAAATTCCTCCAAACACCATATAGGTCCCAAGTATGCCTAACCAGTACCAGAAAAGCCCTGGGCTACTCAAACCAGCAAGCGTCTTCCACTCCCAGGTAAACCACAAGTACCTAAGGTGTTTTTTTTTTTTCCTCTGCACTAGCCTGTTCATAAACAATATTATTCTTTACAGAAATTCTGTAAAATATTGATGTTTGTGCCAGATAGCATTTCAGCACATGCGCATAACATTGTTCCAACACATGCCCTTGCTGGTTTTTCACTGCTTCCTTCAACAAAGCCAAAAAAAAAAGTTGTGAGTGCTGTACCCTCAAGACAGAGAAGAAACAGGCATAAAATCCTCACCAGCACAGACCTCAGATCTAAAAACTAACGTGTTATATCTCTTCAGACCTGGCGTTAAATCCCAGAGTTGAGCTCAGCCTTCTGGTCTTCCGCGCATTTCTCCGCATCTGTACTGCATAGCTAATTGCTTCATTGCCATTCACTTAAATGGATTTAAATGCCATGTGCACTGCTATGTGCTTGAGGCATTGTGCACGGTTAGTTCACGTGCAAAACGTCTTCTTGCATTGGTAGAGCACAAACCTGTGTGCTAAAACTTGAGCACAAAACTGTGAGCAAAACCTAATGCACTTTTCTGGGTATGCAATAAGTGGCTTTGGCTAGTAGTACAGACTCCTTTCCCATTTGAGGAACAGAGGAGTTCTGCCCCAGTGGTTTGAGGAGACAGAACAGAGTGGATCTTTTTCCAGGATAGAGAAGAGATGCTCTTCCCACAGGGAGTGTCCATGAGAGCATTTGGGGGGGGGGGGGGGGGCAACGTCTAAAGAGTTCTGCCTGGAAGCAGAGGAGAGAGGAGCACAGTTGGGGAAGCTGGAAATGCTCAAATTTGTCTGAGGATGGAGCTAAATAAAATTCTGGCTCACCCTAGCAAAGGACTAATGAGTAATCTTATATGAGAGTAATCTTCATATGTCAGGGTACCTTGTGGGATGAATGGAAGAATCCTTGAGTTTTCCAGTAGCAGAAGCTATCCCTCATTAGAGAGACTGCTGAATAAGGGAAAGGGAATTTGAATTTAGCTCACACCTTTCTCAGAAGTTACTGCTAATCCCCAGAAGGCTTATGATGTAAGTTGGTGCCTGAAGCAATAGAGAGCTAAGTGACTAGCCCAAGGTCAGAAAGAGTGGTAGTGGAATTTGAACCTGTTTTTGTTGGGTTTTAGGCTCCTGCTCCAACCATTAGACTTCTTCCCTTCTCTGCCGTATTTCTTTAAAGTTATTGCCAGCTGTTCCATATTCCAACTGATTAGGCTCATCTGTCCTCTAAACTAGAGGAATAGAAGAAAAAGAATAAAATAACCATTAAAACCCCGGGACCAGTATCATAATTAAGCAGAGTTGCCAAGTCACCCAGTTCCGGGAGTGAGATTTTAAGCCACTCCTGAATTCCTGCTAAGCTTATTCTAATTCATTATGAGACCTGCAGCAAACCGGAACTGGCAAAAAATCTCACTCCTGGAACTGGGTGACTTGGCAACTCTGGTTTATGAGTGAGCCAGGGCTAAACATACAGCTGTGGTTCTCAATCCAGTACTTGGAACACACCTAGCTAGTATGTGTTTGAGGATAGGCACAATGAATAGGCATGAGAGAGATTTGCGTGCACTGCCTCCATTGTATGCAGATCTATCTCATGCATATTCATTGTGGCTATCCTGAAAATCTGACTGGCTAGGTGTGTCATGAGGACTGGATTGAAAACTCCTGACAAAGAAAGAATGTGTGGAAAGACCCTATAATACAGGGTTCCCAAATCTGTCCTAAAGACGGCAGAGCCAGTTAAGGTTTTCAGGATATCCAAAACAAATATGGAGTGGAGGAATAACCTACTGGAGTGGTTAGAGCAATATCCTGTCATCCAGGAGATTGGAGTTGGATTCCCACTGACATTCCTTGTGACTTTGGGCAAGTCACTTTACCCTTGCTTGCCTTGGAATTAAAGGCCTGGCAATCTATTTTCAGTCATACCTTGCCAAGAAAACCCAGGGGCTGCTGAGTTGCCAGGAGTCAGCACTTGACAGTACTTAAAAAATACTGACCATGCATGAGATACATTTGTATTTGCTGGGGCTCCTAGGGCAGGTTTGGGAAGCTCTGTTTCAAAGTGCTCAGTTAGGCTGGAAGGGGCTCATGGCCATCTCTTCTGCTTTCTGTATTGGCATTTTAATTGTAACAAAATGTGCCACTTTATCTGATGTAAAATCTAGTTCAATGAACTTCAGCTCTGAAAGGCACTCACAGAGCCTTGAGTGTCTGGAATTGCACAGACTCTGTCCAGAGCAGAGGGGTAGTACACATCCATCATTACAGGACGGGACACATCATTGGCAACTTGTTTTTCTGCATAATTGCTGTCCTCAATTTCTTGCCTCACAGTGAACAGAAAGAATTTTGATCATTTAGGGAGATTAATCAAAAGGTTTTACACATGTAAAATGGGGTTTGAAACTTATCGCCCCCGCCCTCCATCCTGTGAACCTGGATGTCAAACTTAGACAATGCTAGTGAGGGATAGGCTGGGGCTGAGGAGGGCACAGGAAGGTCATTGCAGGGATTCTATTTTGAAATAACTATGCATACTTTTGGGTGCCGATGTACCTGATTCAGAGTGGTTAGAGGAGTGTGCTATGAACATCAGTATTCAAATCCCTCTTTTTTCCACTGATACTCCATGTGATCTTGGGCAAATAGTGGAGGAGTGGCCTAGTGGTTGGGGCAAGGTACTTCTGGCTGGAAGGTTGGGGGTTCAAATCCCACTAGAGGACAGCAACTTTGGGCCGGAAGGACTGGGGTTTCTAGTCCCACAGGTGCTCCTTGTGGTCTTGGGCAAGCCACTTAACCCTCCATGTTCCCTGTAAAATAGTTATCTCCAAGTTATAATACCCTGTTCAATGTAATTTCAGTTTGTTCAATGTAAACCACACTGATGCAGAATAGCGTGGTATATAAGAGAATGTAAATAAATAAATAGTTCACCTCCCATTGATTCAGATGCAAATTTAGGGCTAGATTGACATGCATTAATGTGATTAGTGCAAATTTTTAGTAAATAAGCTCCGCTGAAACTATTGAAGCATTAAATAAGCTATGCTTAATTGTACTAATGCACTTTAAAATGTTAATGCACATTAGTAAACCTACCCATTAGATTGTAAACCCTATGAATTTGTAATATACCCTGATCTTAGATTAGAAAAGGTGACAAATAAAATCCCAGTCCAGCTAATGTATCTACAAGTTGTTCACAATTTTAATTATTGCCCTTTTAGTGTCACTTCAAATATCTTATTTAGGGGCATGTTTGCTAAAGTGTGGTAGGGAGCATGGGGTTAGTGCGTGAAATTCATGCATTACTATTGCGCCGGAGCCCAGCGGAAGCGGTAGTCACAAGGGAAGTGGCCACGGTACACTACCACTGCCGCACTAATTGCGTCACTAGCATGGTAGCAGCAACCACACGGCCCTAGCACATGTGCACAGTGTGCGTGGTCTCAATGTGTGTTGGAAAATAAAATGTTACAAGTGTGATATTGGGGAGTCTGTGGGCCTCGGTTTCACTGTGGACAATAAGAACTGTGCCCCTGACACCAATACAGGTAATAGCTGGCCAAGCTAGAATAGATTGATGACCAGGGGTGGGCTGAACAGCTCAGAGTAGGGGGTGAAGTACAAGAGGGTGGAGCATACAAATCAGAAAACCAAACACATACAGAGAGTGTGGGCTGCATCTCAAACTATAGGGGATAAGGTGCAAATGTGGCATCGGGAGATGTAAGGGGCCATGCATGAGATCAGGCAGGATGTCCACGGTGTCCATCATGGAGGACAGGGATCTGGACCGCTCACCCTGAGGCACCAAGAGTGGCTGTTCACCTAGGCTGCAGGGAACACAGTACAAGGCTCTTGTGTGGATGATGACAGCTTGTGTCACAAACAGGCTTGCATGTGACTGGACCCTTTAAGTCTCCATTAATCACATATAACTTCAGAACTATCATATATGTCTTCAAAATAATGCAATAGGGACATTTAAAAAATATGGACTGCAAAGGTTTTATGGGATTGATGACTGACTACGTCACTGCCATTTCAACTATTAATTGGCTGTATGGTGTGCTACAATTCTGATGGTCCCCGTTTACACATGATTGATAGGGAAGGTTTTTTTCTGAGATAATATTATTTGGTTTCTTTGCAGTCTGTTTTATTTTTGTTGTTTTTGTTTTGTTTTATGGACCCTTTCATTGGCATCTGATCCCCCTCAGGAACTACATGCTAAGAAGAGAGTAAGCAATGACATGTTTAGGGGGTGTGGCCACAGAGTGCTGTAAGAAGGTATAGTTTAACAACCCTTAGAAGGAGGGGGTTTGTGTTCTTCTGATCTTACCCCTCTGGTGCTTAACAGGCTTGAAGAGAGCCCATACTGTTATGATGGTACATTGGTCAGCTAGGTCTATGGGCTCAGGGAGAAGAAACATCCTCTCTGGTTCCTTCATTCGGATGAGGGCTGAAGGTGCAAATTCCCCCACACACACTGGGCTGAAAGCGCAAGTTCCCAAAAAATACTGTACAAGGAAAAATTCCCAGGTTGGGGTTTCCTGAGAAGGAGTTGCAAGTATAGAGAAGGGAGCAGGGCTGGCTCATCCACCAGGTGGGCTAGACAGCCACTTAGGGCAGCAGACCTTTGTGGGCGGCACAGTGCCTGGCAGCCGGCCATGTGCTTCGGCACACATGGCCTGCTGCTCCCATGTCATGCCATGCCATGCCACCGTCCCCCACTGCCACTGATTCCAGTGGTGGGGTTGAGGGGGGAGGGGGTGGCTAGACTTGGCAGCAGCGGCCTGCAACAGGCCATGTGCTTCAGCACACATGGTCTGCCGCTTCTGACCCCCTGAAGTTGTGTCGGAGGTGGGTCAGAAATGGCAAGACATGTATGCCAAAGCATATGGCCTGCTGCTGAGCTGAGCCTGAGCGGTGCTGGGGGGGGGGGGGAGAGACAGAGATGCGGTCTAGCACAGTGGGGAGGGGGAGGGGGAGGGGGATGGGAAGCGGCAGAAACCCTTGGGCCAGCCTTGGAAGGGGGAGGACTATCTTTTTTTTACAGACCCTGAAGAAAGAGTCAAAGGAACCATTTGAAGAAAAACCAAAAGAGGAAACATGAACATAGAGGTAAAGGAGAAAAAGATGAGAATGGCATTGATAACACAGGTACACTAAAAAAAAATTTTTTTAAACTGCCTCTAATGTTTCGATTGATTTTTACGTTTTTTGGTGCGCTGAATCCAAATCTGGTAACCAATTTGCTCCATCACGTACAGATTTTTTGCTACATTGGGTTAGCAGTTTGAGGTGAACGTTTCAGATTGAGTGCGATCGAGATAAAGTTTCTTGGATGAATTCTTTATACTAATTGTTTAGTAGTTATTCAAATAAGAATAAAGAAAATTGTAACAAGGCAGCACATAAGAATAGAGTAATGTCAACAAAACACACTGTGATGGTAGCAAAATTGTCTGCACTTAAAACAGCCACATACATGTGCACAAACATTGAGCATATAAGAGCGAGGTTAGACACAAAGCAAAGCAAAGAAATGTGCAAAAAATGTTGTACAGGTATGTATGTAAGAATAGAAAACGCAAACCGCACCATTGCAATACATGAAGACAAACACCCGATGGTGTGAAAATAAAATTCTAATAAATGAGATCCGACACTGTGGTAATAACTAGCAAATTTTATTTCAAAGTTTAGTAAAAACACGATATTTGTCAACACAGTTTAGATTTTAAAGTCATTCTTGGGTCAATCAATCTCCTGGTGGGCCCGTTTCTTCTTCCCCCGAATGCTTCTCTTGGTGCGCTGCTTGGCGTATTTTTCATCTGGGGTTTCCCGCAGCAGCAACCAGCAGAAATCAGCCATCATAGTGGTGTTCCATCTTCCTTGGTACCTTCTCTCTGCGTCCTTGATGTCCTGGTGAAACCTTTCACCTTGTTCTTCACTGTACGCCCCCAAGTTTTCGGGAAAGTAGTTCACATGGGAGTGCAAGAAATGGACTTTCAGGCTCATGTTACAGCCTTGTTCTTTGAAGGCATTGAGCATCCTGGCAACAATATCCTTATAGTTCTCATCCCGCCTGTTCCCCAAGAATTTGAGAACAACATCCTTGAAGGAATCCCAGGCTTCTTTTTCCTTCTCAGACATCGTTTCAGCGAATGCTCCATCTGAAATGAGTTTCCTTATATCAGGGCCAACAAACACTCCTTCCTTTAGCTTTGCTTCAGAAAGTCGGGGGAACTTTGAGCAAAGGTACCGAAAGCACTCACCATCTTTTGGAAGGGACTTGATGAATTGCTTAAAGAGACCCAACTTAATGTGGAGAGGTGGTAATAGAATTTTATCACGAGGTACCAAGCTCTCATGAAGAACATTTTTCTCACCGGGTCTCAAATACTCCCGAATTGGCCAGTCTTTTTTCCCCCAGTGTAGGTTGCGGGCCCGGCTATCCCACAAGCAAAGGAAGCAGGGATATTTGGTGAAACCGGATTGCTGTCCTAATAGCATGGATAGAAGTTTAAAGTCTCCACAAATCATCCACTTATGCTCATCATAATGAATCTTCTGAAGAATCAGGGCCAAATTCTCGTATTTTTCTTGGAGAATAACAGAGTGAGCAATAGGAACTGAAGCGAATGTGTTGCCATTATGAAGAAGAACACCTTTTATGCTGTCTTTTGACGAATCAATGAACAGCCGCCATTCAGCAGGATCATACTTGAGTTTAAACTTTTCCATCACTCCGTATACAGTCAAACCTCGGTTTTCATTTGCCCCGGTTTTCATACGCTTCGGTTTTCAACGTCTTTTGACTGAGATTTTGTCCCGGTTCTCGTACATCGCCTCGGTTTTCGTAAAGTACAGTACTGTAAATACATACACCCTTGCGCTGCACACCATTCTGTATACACTGCCAGAACGCCTGCCCGGTCCTGGCAGCACTGCCCCCCGGACTCACCGATCGCCAGCGTGATGAGAAGCAAAAGCCAGCTGAGCACGTAAATGAAACACATCCTCGTGCCTGGTCAGAGTCAGAGAGGCAAGGATTGCGCAGAGAGGAAGACCCCGATCTCGTCCACCGCCTGCCCGTTCTCTGGAGCGCCCCCTCAGGCTCGGAGGTAGCAGGGAAGAAAAGCTGTCAACGTAAGCAGGAGATGTTGCATGAATGTGGGAGGCAGTTCTTTCTCTTGCATGGTACGTCTGAAGCTATATCATTAAGATTTTCTGCCATTCTGAAGCATTGAGCAGATAATGTAAAGGTATTTTAATGGGCTGAATCCAATGTGATTCCGAAGAGAGCTGGGCACAGAAGCTTGTCAGGGGTGGCTAAGGCCAGATGTTAACATACTGTACTGTACAGTACTGAACTTAGCTTGCTTTCAGTGATGTTAAATGTTCATTTATCCATTTCATTAGTCATTTATATTTATTTCTCATTGTTTTCTGTATGTAAAAATATAGTTATTCTCTATAAAATGTATTTTTGTGAATATTTTTGGGTGTCTGGAACGGATTAATTGGATTTACATTATTTCTTATGGGAAATATTGCTTCAGTTTTCATACGTTTCGGTTTTAGTCAGACTTTTTGGAACGGATTAATCATGAAAACCGAGGTTTGACTGTATATCGTTGCAAAATACCAAATCTTCCTCTTTGCTGAAATACTTCAAAAATTGTATCTCGCGGTTGCGGTACCAATAAAAAGTTGTTCCTGGTGACAATAGATTTTTCTGTTTAAGCCGAGAACCTAGCAGTTGGGTAGCATCTTTTGGGAGTCCTAAATCCCGGACTAAATCATTCAATTCAGCTTGAGAGAAAAGTTCAGGTTTCGGATCTGGTTCAGTTTCAAACTCGGAAGTACTGGACTCATCGGGAAAAGCCACCTGATGAGTCTCATCATGATCAGAACCGTCCACACAAATATGATCCAAAGATTTTGGTGGTTCAGGCACAGGTACTTCGTTGCTATGAGGCATAGGCCTAATTGCTGAGGGAAGGTTGGGGTAACTTATTACGTTCTTATTTTTTAAGTTGTATCCCTTCACAATGCAAGAGCAAAAATAGCAGTCACTGCTGTGGTCTCTTTGTTCACGCCACATCATAGGTATTCCGAAACGAAATGCTTGTTTTTTACCTTTCATCCATAAGCGTAGATCTTCCTCACATGTCTTGCACACTTTGTGAGGAGCCCACGGTTTGTCTTGATCGCCTAACTTCAAACCGAAATAGGCGAAATATACTTTTTTAATAAATGCAGAAATGTTCCTCTGCCGCTTTTTCACGGTATATTCCCCACAAATAAAACAAAAACTGTCCGGAGAGTTGACGCAACCTCTGGCTCTGTGAGCCATCACAAATACACAGCACTGCAAACTACAACTGTAGTGAACCACTTCGGAATAAAGCTGGATTACGACTGAGCAAACAAAAGGTAATAATGAACTTGCAAGAAACTGAAATTTGACAGGAACGTTCATGTCGCAACCACCGTGTTTGAGCGAGCGAACGAGGCGAGGCGAACAGGAAAGAACATGCGCCAGCGCGAGTACTGGATTTAGCCCCCCGCCTCCCAATTGTCCTGTTAATGTATAAAATGAATACAAAACACTCTAAAATATCACGAGGGAGCATTTCTAGTTAGTTAACCATTACAACCTCTATTTTGGGCCAAGAAAATAAACTGCAGTCGGCTAAAAAGAAATTATGTGAACATTCCTTATATGGGTAAGAAATCTAATTTTGCAAGAAAACGTGACGTGATGGAACATTTTGGCTATTTTTCATGGATTCAGCACCCCAAAATCTATAGGAATCAGTTGCAAAACTGGAGGCAGTTTTTTGGTAGTGTACCTGTGTAATAGAATACCAAGTGATTATCCTGTATATCGTCTGGAGAGAAGAAGATCCTCATGCACCAAGCAGTGGTTAGAGACCAGGAACATGTGGCAGAAAGAGCCAGATATATTTCCCATTGTATTGGATGCCACGGGCCTGATTAAAACATTTTTGAATAAAAATAAAGTACAAAAAACGCAACTTTCAAGCAGACACAGTGGATCCCTTTACAGCAACAGGATAAAATCAAAATAAACTTAACTATCTAAGTTCAACAAGCAGGGGTGTCCTACACAGAGTGGTGGGTTCACCCCTAAAATGAAGACATGGGGAGGGGTGACCTGCACGGAGCGTCAGGTGCACCTACTCTTGCCATCTTACTGGGCAGACTAAATGGACCATACTAGTCTTTATCTACCGTCATTTACTATGTTACTATGTTACATATTACATTTTATGAACTCCAGAAAAGAGTTATTTTTGGCACAATGCAAGTACAATGAAAATCCAGATTTAGGCCTAAGTAACATAAGCAATTGCCCCCGGTACAAAATTTTGATAGGTGCCATATTGCTTTTATGCCTCCATCTGAACCTGTTTGTCTTTCTTTGCATGCCGGCTGCAGCATCCTTGATGTGAAAGGAGTATGGGGCCTGCCTGTCTTTATGCTCTGACAGGCCCTGCAATGCATCACCTCTTGCATGGGCTTCCATGGTAATGTGAAACCCCTACTGGAGAAGGAGGCACAGTGTCTCTGGGCCTGTCAAATCATGAAGATAGGTAGGTCATGTGCTTGTTGTACTTCAAGGATGCCGCAGCCAGCATGGGAAGAGATAGGACGTTGAGGGGAAGATCAAGGGGAGTATCCTGGCAGTCATGATTGGAGAAAGAGCTGTGGCAATCAGGGGGGAGAATCCCCCATCTCCCCCTGTTACCAATGGTTACCTAAAGAGTGAATCCAGCCCTGATACCCCTGGTACCACAAGCAAAGTAAGCAAGCAATACACAAATACAAAAAAAGCTTTATAACGCATCAATGAACTTGCGGTTACCAGATGTCACCGATTTTCGGAGATTGTCCCCAATTTGAGACCTTTGTCCCCAACTCCCACCTGCTTGGCATTCTCTTGTCCCCAATCCCAGCAATGGGGACAGAGAGGGTAGAAAAAATTATTTTCAATTTGGTGATTTGAATATGTCAGTTTTTGGAATTTGTATCCATTATCTATATATATTGTACAGTGCAGGAGAAATCAAGCACTATTTCTATTTCTCTGTTGATTTATCTGCTTGCAAGTGATATTGTTGCTGTTATGGAATGAATTTGGGTGGAGGGGGGGAGTGTTGGGGTAATATCTCCTCCTCTTCCCTCCTCCATGCCATGTTACTCAAACCTGGAACCAAGGTGCCACCCCCACCCCACCCCACCCCCCCACTCCCTCCCCTTTGGATAAGTGTCCCAGATTTGCCTGAAAATAATCTGGTAACTTTAATGAACATCAATAAATAGATAGTTAAAATAAAGAAATAATTAAAAAATACAGTAAAGATGTGAAAGTCTAGATAAACTATATTGAGTAACTATACAAACAGAAATGTAATATAGTACATAAAAATACTGTGCTAGTGTGGAGTGCGGTGGAAAGTGTTTTTCTTTAAAACACAGAACAGGCACCAGTTTAGGGAAAACAAAATCAGCTTTATTCTGTCCCAGCTTGTTAAGCCTCCACAAAACTGGTTCTCCCCTCTCTTCCTCCAGCCCCAGTTAAAGTTTCTAACTCAGAATGCCTTTGCACAGCTTGCTTTGGAAAGACTGCTGGCTCCATGGGCCTCCCTCCCTCTTCTGAAGCCTACTGGGTTCTTAATCTCTCTCTGTGAGCCATGTCCTTCCGGCCCTGAACTCTGGGCTGCAGCCTCTCTTAAAGGGGACATTTGATAATCCCTTTGGAGAAGGACAGTTAATGTTCTATGGACCCCATCATACACTCTCCCCCTCAGCTCAACCATGCCCCATTGAGCACCTGCTTTACTTGGGAACCCCAGTTGGGAAAGGAAATCTGCGTTCAAGTGAGTCCGACCAGCCCTATGGCAGACCGGAAACATAGGATTGGAAACTCAAAAACCACTGCATTATACAGCCATTGGACTCTCTATGTTGAGCCAGCCATTTGAGGGGCTGGTAGTCCATTGCAAGTGTAAATAGATGGATGAGCAGGTAGTATTTGAAGGTCTCAAGTGCCCACTTGATAGCCAGGGCTTCCTTCTCGATCATCGCATAATACTGTTCCCGAGGAAGCAGCTTCCTGCTGATGAATGCTACTGAATGTTCTTCACCCCGACTTCCTGGGCCAGAACGGCTCCTTTGGCAGCTTTCTGTCCCTGATTCCAGCAATGGGGACAGAGGGGAAAGAAAAAAATTATTTTTACTTTAGTGATTTGAATGTCAGTTTATAGAATTTACATCCATTATTATATTTTGCTTGGAAGTGATATTGTTGCTGTTATGGGCTGGATGGGAGGGTGGGCACAAGGTAATGACTCCTCTTCCCTACTTCACATCTTGTTGCTCAAACCTGGAACTAAGGTGTTTCTTCCTCCCCCGCCCCCCAACACACTTTGAATAAGTGTCCCAAATTTGCCTGCAAAAGATCTGATACCATTATCGGAGTTGCTAAGTTACCCAGTTCTAGGAGTGAGAGAATTTAAGCCAGTCTGGGATTTCTGACTGATTGACTGACTATCTCATCCTGTTGTATTATAGGTAAAATGGGTAAAATCAGGGACTATAAAAACTATACTGCATTGCAATGCAAATTTAAAAACGGAACTGGCAAAAAATCTCACTTTTGAAATTGGGTAAATCGGCAACTTTGCATTACATAAAGATAAGGCTTGAAAGTTTGCTCTTTCCCCATACAACATGGCCTAGAAATCAGGAGCCAAGATGTTGCCCCAGCCTCACACTGCTAGGCCTGATGTTCAGCTCCCCGGGACTGCTTCAAAGTGATCTCCAATAATGCATTTTACAGCATTGCTCTGGGGTAATAGTAATCATTGAGTTTAGTTATCTAAATGTCAGGGGTGGGGAGGAGTGAACATAAGATATGCCATACTGGGTCAGACCAAGGTCCATCAAGCCCGGTATCCTGTTTCCAACAGTGGCCAATTTAGGTCATAAGTACCTAGCAGTTTCCCCAAAAGACACAGGTTCCACGATGCTTGTATTGGGTCACACAGTGATATTCTGGATCCCTTTTTAATAATGGTTTATCTATCTTTCCTCCAGGAACTTGTCCAAACCTTTTTCGAACCCAGCTACACTAACAGCTTTTACTATTATTTGCTCTCTTGGCTGCCGCTGCACACTGGGCGGAGGGTTTTAACATGTTATCCACAATGACGCCTGAATCTTTTTCCTGGGTGGTGGGTTCCTAATGTGGAACCTTGTATCGTGTAACCATAGTTTGGGTTGTTCTTTCCTAGGTGTATAACTTTGCACTTGTCCACATTAAATTTCATCTGCCATTTGGATGCCCAGTCTTGCAATTTATCAAGATCCTCCCCTTTAAATGACACTTCAGTCATGGGTAACATCCCTACATTTTTCTCAGTAAAGATGAAAGCAAAGAATTCATTCAGTCTCTCCACTATGGCCTTGTCCCCTCTTAGTGCCCCTTTTACCCCTCTATCATCTAATGGTCAGACTGACTCTCTCACGGGTCTTTTGCTTCAAATGTACTTTAAAAAGTCTTTATTACGCGTTTTTGCTTTCACAGCAAGCTTCTTCTCAAATTCTCTCTTTGCCTGACTTATCAATGCCTTGCGTTTAAGTTGCCAGTGCTTGTGCTGTTTCCAGTTTTCGTCATTTGGCTCTTTTTTCCATTTCCTGAAAGATGCTTTTTTGGCAACAGCCTCTCTGACCTCACCTTTAAACCATGCTGCCATTTTTTTGGACTTCCTTCCACTTTTCTTAAAGCATGGCATGCAGCTGGTCTGGGCTTCCAAGAAAGTATTTTTAAACAAGACCAAAGCTCCTTTTAGTTTTTCTTAACTATTTTCCTCATTTTATCATAGTCTCCCTTTCGAAAGTTAAAAGGTAGTACTGTTGATTTCTTTACCATCCCTCCTCCATTAATTAAATTAAACGCGATCATACTACGATCACTATTGCCAAGTGGACCCAACACCCTTATCTCTTGCACCAGATCTGGTGTTCCACTAAAGACTAGATCCAAAATGTCTTCCCCTCTGGTCGGTTCATGAACAAGCTGCTGCAAGGAGCAGTCATTTATTTAATCTAGAAACTTTATCTCCCTCGCATGTCCTGCTGTGACACTAACCCAGTCAATACCGGGGTAATTGAAATCACCCTTTGTTATTACTGTGCTGTAACTTTTGTTTGCTTCCCTGATTTCTCTGAGCATTTCATCATCCATTTGTTCATTCTGGTCAGGCTAAAAGCCTCAAAGATCACGTGTATGAATTTTGGAGGGGGTGTATGTGCAAGGCTGAAGGGTTATCTAAGGCACCTAATATCCTTGAACCAGCTGATCCTAGATGTGATCGAAGACCGCAGTTTTCCCACTACCTTCTTTCTGGCCCTCACTTATGCCAGAAAGTGGGCCCTGCACACTTTTTGTTTTGCAATTGTATCTTTATTGAGGAAATCTAGCATAAATACTCATACATCACATTTCTTCAGCTTATAACAAGATTTCCCTATTTTCCTCCTTTTTTACTTTATCTTAGTTCACTTCTTTTCCAAAAAAATCCCAACCACAAATCTGCCTCCCAGTGGGTAACAAAATGTAACCTCTTTCCACCTGCCTCCCTAAGGTTCCCTTTCCACACTTCTGATTTCCTGTATGAAATGAGGCAGATCAGGCTCAACTCGTGAGAACGCATTAAAGGATGTAAACATTCAGTGGTAATCTGGTGTGCACTGATTTAATTAAGACACATTGAAAGATTTCTAAATGAAGATAATTCCCTTTTTTTTCCTATTATGACAAAACATTGGTGAACAAATGCTTATCCCGCAGAGAGTGAGAAATAATTTCAGAAGGGAGTCGGGGAAGAATGTGTTAAAACAGAAGTGCACAACTTGCTTCTTGAAGGGCCAGAGACATGCTATGCAAATCAATCTAGCTGTTTGCTCAGTCAGAGGGAAATATGTCTGGTAAATATCCTCTGCCTGTCCGTGCCACTGATGACCAGGTTTGTAAACCCATCACATAAAAACTGATCTACAATTCATCTAGTCAGTGGGGTCACGGCCGGTGCTACCATTTGGTAAACTAGGCAGTTGCCTAGAGCACTGACATTCTGAAGGCACCCCATTTCCGCTGCTGTTGCTACTCTCTGGGACCTTCAGCAGTGGCAATGGCATTGAAACTGCTATGCAGCGCTTACCTAAACTCTCCGGCACTTTGTCACAGTTCCTGCCTTCTAAGATGTGCCGCTTCCATCCCCCTCTGGTGCAGGTGTCTGGTAACCAGAGAGTTTAGGTAAGTGCTGTGTCACAGTTTCAATGCCTCAGAGAAGGGCGGCAGGATGGAGAGCTTTTCTAGGACGCCTCCAATCCTTGCACCGGCCCTGAATGAGGTAAAGCCTGGTCTGAATCAGGCTGCTCCTTATGACATGGCTCAGGAGACAACCTTAACTTGTGTGAGCAGTGCTCAAAACTATTTTCTATTTGTTTTGTTGGATGTTCTTTATCTACTTTTCCTGCCCTGGTTGTTCGTCTTCTTACTCCTTCATCTAGGCTACCTGTGTAGATAACTGCTGCAGACAAGCAAGCCTGGACGCAGCTCACTGCAGCAGCTTAGAGTTGCTGTTTTCTGTTTGTTGGCTGGCTCTTAAAGGATGGGCACCCTTATTTGAAAGTGTGACCTTTAGCGGCAGTACTGCTAGGAATCAGATGGTGTGCTATTTGTATAGCTGCTGCTGGGGCATGAGTGAATGGGGATTGCTCCTGCCTCCATCACCCACTGAGCTCCTAGGGATGTCAGAGTCCCAGAGGAGGGAAAGGGAGAAAGGGACCAGACCCAGTCCTATGAAAGGGGTGGGACTTTAGTGGCAGGACAAGGTGGCTACCTTTCAACATTTTATTCCTGTGTTAGGGTTAGGGGAGTCTACTGCATTGCTGGGGATCAGAAGTATCCCCATGGGGGAGATGGTCTGTGGAGGCCTCAAGTTCAGGACAGTGGGCCTTTTAATATTCTCCTGCTGCCGCTGCATGAAACACACTTTGTGCAATGCTTATAGCATGAATGTTTCAACTTATTATTTGCACCAGCAGTTTCTCTTTGTTTCTTTGTGCTTTCTGTTGAGTAGAACGGGTAAACGTAGATCGGTTTACTCCATCAAAAACGAGAGACATGCAATGAAGCCCATTTAAGTGTAGCCCATACAGTGTAGCCCATTCAAGACTAATCAGAGAAAATATCTTTTCACTCAACATGTAAACAAACTCAGGAATTCATTACTGGTGGATGTAGTAAAAGTTGTTAGTGTAGCTGGGTTTAAAAAAGGTTTGGAAAAGTTCCTGGAGGAAAGGTCTAAAAACCATTATTAAAGGGGACCCTGGATATCCACTGCTTGTCCCAATACAAGCATTGTGGAACCTGTGTCCTTTGGGGAAACTGCTAGGTACTTGTGACCTGGATTGGCCACTGTTCGAAACAGGATACTGGGCTTGATGGACCTTTGGTCTGACCCAGTATGGCATATCTTATGTTCTTATTATGTTTAGTCTCTGCTGAACTATCATGCCCTGAACTTTCATTTGCAATGACCCAGGAAATTTCCCCTATTTTGAACTCCCTTCCCCTTGAAAAGACTTACACACTTCATCCCCGCCAATCCAGTTTCCACCTAGGTTACAGTCCCGAAACTAGATAGTGAAGTTCATGAATCTCTTGATAAAGGCAAAAATCTCTCTCACTGCGTTTCTCTACCTCTCTGCTTTTGACCTGGTTAATCACACAATCTTAGATTTCCGGCTGCATTACGTAGCTTTACACGACACTAAACTTCAGTACTTTCACTCCTACCTCACTGATCATTCCCTTACTGCCATCTCTGGATATGCTTCATCAGCTATCTATCCTCTCAACTTTGGTGGTCCCTAGGGTTCAGTTCTCCAACATTTTCCTTTTCACCACTGCCCCTTCTCATCCAACAATTCAGAATTTGATCATATTACTAAGCCAATGACATCTTACTGGACTTACACATGCATCCCACTTCACCCAATCTTACCCCTCTTAATAACTGTCTCACTCAGATTGCCACCTGGTTGAAGTCCAACCACCTTAAACTCAATGAAAAGAAAACTTTGGCAACTTGACTTACCAGCTCCACCGCAGTCTTGTCACTCTCCCCACTACTCTATGGTGCCCCCATTCCACTAGCAAGGGAACAGGGGCACTATGATCTTTCAGGATATCCCTAATGAATATTCATGAGTTATATTTGCATACAACGGGAGGCAGTGGGTGCAAATACACCTCATGAATATTCATTAGAGACATCCTGAAAACCAGGCTGGATCATGGTGCACTAGGACCGGAGTTGGCCACCCCTGCACAAACATCTTCCTTCAAATACCTCAGTGTCATACAGGATTCCACGCTCACATTTCATGACCTCATTAGCTCTATCGTCAAGTGCTCCTTCTGCTCCCTTCATCAGATCAGGGCTATCCGCTTGTTCTTCTCCACCTCTACATTAACTATTTTACTTATATCCCTAATCATGTCTTGATTAGATTATTGCAATAGTGTTTATGCTGAGTTTCCTGAATACAAATTAGAACGTCTACAAACCATCTAGAACTGTTAGTTCACACCTCTAAATTTGATCATCGCACCACTGTTAATACATTTTGACTGGTTACCCATATACTCTCGCATCTAGTACAAAATCTTCACCATGCTCCACAAAACGTGCATACTAGCATACCCTCCTATCTATCTTCCCTTGTCATTCTACGATGTCAAGTGCCTCTATCTACCCCCCTGATTCAAGAGCCAGATACAGATTCACTCACCGCTCTGCTTTCTACTTCCTTGATCCTAGCCTATGGAACGACCTCCCACCAGACCTCTGTTTGGAATTTTCATTTGCAAAGTTTAAAAGCCAACTCAAAAGCCACTCATTTCAAAAAGCCTTTGACCTCCCTCTCCACTGATACTGACATCTACTTTCTTCTCCTATGGACTGACCACCTCCCTTCTTTCTACTGACTGTAATCCAGGCCTTTTCACTCCCTTTCCTCTCCTTTTTTCTTGCCTGAGATTGTCTGTGGTTCTCCTCATAAACTATCGCATTGTAGTTCTTTTCCATATCTTTTAATATTTTAAAGTTATGTAAACCACCCTGCTGATTAACAAAGGGTGGTATATCAAGTTTTAATAAACTGTAATTGCAGTGCAGTGCTTAGCCAGGGCCACAGACCACAGCTCTCTTTGAAACCCAGTCCACGTGAGGCCTGAGTCAGATCAATAGCTGTCACTGTTGAGAAATGGTTGACTGTCCCAGGGTATCTGAATGCTGCCTCCACAGGACATCTAGGCCAAGTTAGCGGGCTCAGAAGCCAAGCCTGGATTTCTGGCATAGTATCACCTATTTGTTGGAACCTGTTAGTTCTGGGTGCTACAGGGGCAATGCGCTCAAGCCTATGGAAGAGAAGGCATCTCCTCTTACTATGGTGCCCTTTGCTGGACAATGCTGAGGATGTATTTAAAGGAGGCATCCTGCCAACTGTTTGGACTGGCAAGGGTACCCTGTGCTGCCTGAATATATCTCTTGGGGGTTGGGAGCAGGGATAGTAGAGATTACCAAGGACAGAAGAAGGAAATTACAAAAATGTATCTTTAAAAAGAAAAGATTGTTCAGTACACAGTCTTATTGTGCTTGTAATAATCCATTAACACAATGAATAAAGCATTCAATATTTATGAGAGCCTTATCTCCACGACACACCCATTGCTTCACACAAATCCAAAATAAAGAGGGGCCTGAATGTTATACTTAGCAAGGAATCTACCGACATGGCCAAAGAGGACATGACAAAGGCACAAGGCTTCATGCCAGCACACTTACAACCTGCAGAAACACACCCTTACACACACTCCATTTTGTTGAAAAATGTTATAGATTATATTACATCATAGTAGCTTTCATAATACCTCAGCACGGCAAAGATCAGCTTCGCAATTAAAGGGGACATGATACCTAGGCAACTGATACCTTGTCACCTGGATATTGTGTCACAGCCAAGGGAAATGTGAGACATGAATACCTGGAAACAAATGTTTTGGCCGCACCTTCCCACAGACTTCAGATTTTCCAGCTCCAAGTGTTCTCTTCTGGATCTTGAGTGTTTCATGTGCCCATTTCTGAAGAACACATTTCTCTATAGCTCTGAATGGCTTTTTAAGTAACTTTTATGTATGGGTATCACTTTTTTTTTTAGTTTTCACTATCCAAAGGGTGGAAGGAATTTTTTTTTTAATTTTTTGCTTCAACAAAACTGCTTTTTAAAAAGCTGGGGGGGGGGGGCTGCATTTTCAGAGCCTTTTAGCCTATTATCAAACTGCTAAAATGCGGTCACTGTGATATTCAGTGGCATTAACCCATTAGTGCAGCTGAATATCCCCATACACTGCTGAAAAAATGCCTGGTTAAACTGAGGCTGTTTGTGGGCAGAGTGGGGGCTGTGAAGGCCGCTGTCCGGTTAGCTGCTTTGCGTTATCTGATTAGTGGCTGAATATCGCTACTAACAGAATGACGGTGCTGGCAGCCTGGATATTCAGGGGTGGGAAGTGGATATGCTCTGCTGCTGAAGATGCAGTTTAAATTAAAGTGGTTAGGAGCTTTATTTTGCCTAGCCACCGCTGAATATGCCCCCTGCAATGTCTAGTTCTGAAGGGGCTGGTAGCTATGACGCTTTTCATTGGTTCTAGTGATGTTCTCCAAGAAACTGGAGGTGGGAAGGGATGGGTGAGGGAGGAGGAAATGGTAAATGACGGGACAAAGAAGGAGCAAATAAGAATTGCATTTATTAAATGGAAATTATGTGTCATATTTTAGGTAAGAATCACATACTGTAAATGTTCTTGTTCTTAACAAAAGTTATGATTACCAAACACTAAACTTGAAATCACCGGCGAAACATGTGACAAAACACTTGGGGCCAGTCGGAGTTGTGCTCCCCTCCGGTCTGCCGACAAGCATGCCGGTGAAGAGGGCTCTCCATTGGTGGGGTCAGTGTCTCTGAATCTGGGGCACAGTGCAGCACTGTTGGTGTGATGAAGACCGCTGCAGAGAATGTGACCTTGGGGCAGTTTGGAATTATGTTAACTTCTGGAGTCAAGTCCTTGGTGAAACCAGCAGTAGTAAATTTGGATGCACTGTGGGAAGCATTTGCAACGGTGAACTCTTCTCTAAGTTCTTTTGTGGGTTCAGTGAGTACTGATGTATTGGGGGTTAAGAATGCTGCTTCCAAGATTTCCAATATCCAGGAGCAGTGGGGGGGGGGGGGGGGGAAACAACACAATGGAACAGGAACTCGGACAGCTCCGGGATCTAGTGGAGGCCCAGGTTAGGGACAGATCTGTGACTTTGAGGAAGATGGAATATTTGGAAAATCAAGTTTGGTGTTGTAACATCAGGTTTTTGAATTTTCCCAGATCTCCGGTGTTGTCAGCGGGAGAGATGTTGAAGAAATATTTCGGGGAGGTGTTGAAACTCCCCTTGGAACATTTTCATCCTGTGACTCAGACGGAATCTGTCTTTGGGGGCCAGGGATCTCGGTGCTGTTCCTGGAGCTATTTCCTTGGGTGGGGAGGGGGGACCTAATGGGGTTTTTAGAAAACTTCCTAGAGGTAATTACAGGGAGATCTACCCTGCTTGTAACTGGCTTTGGAGTCAGATAAAGCTTTAATTTTCCATTCATATTTTAAGAACTTCAATCAGTCTTTTCTGGGCTCTCAGGTTAGGCTGTTTCCTGATTTGTCTCGGGGGTCTCAGTTGAGGCGGAGGGAGTTTATGGGCCTTCAATCTAGGGTCATGGCCCTTGGTGCTTCCTTCCAGTTAAAGTTTCTGTTAAATGTTGTGTTTTCTATAAAGATAAGATATATATGTTCTTTGAACCTAGTCAACTTTTGGAGTTCTTGACCACTAGAGAAGAAGTATCTCTACAGGTTGCTCTTGCCCCCATGTGGCTGAAGTGTAAGTCTTCACCTGCCATTTTAGTTTCCTTTTGGGAGTTGGAGGCTGGGAATTTTATGCTCTGGCCCCTCATTAGGTATATGTTTCCTTTATTCCCCCTGCCTTAATTATGGGCTAATTATGATATGGATGTATATTATTTAAATTTGAGGTTGTTTTCTTTGATGCATCCTTTATCTTTGCATTCATGAAATTTTTGGATATATATATATATATATTTAAACTTCAATAAATATAAAATATTAAAAAAAACAAAAAACACTTGGGGTCCGGTATTCTAAAGTCATTTACACAGTTTACTAACCTGTAAACCATATAAATGCCGCTGAACAGGATATTTAGCAGCACTAACACTACTACTACTATTAATTATTTATATAGTGCTACAAGGCATATGCAGCGCTGTACGAACACATATAGAAGACAGTCCCTGCCTGTAGAGCTTACAATCTTAATTGACAGACAGCTGTTGATGTAGCTGAGTTTAAAAAAGGTTTGGATGAGTTCCTGGAGGAAAGGTCCAAAAACCATTATTAAAGAGGACCCAGGTAATCCACTGCTTGCCCCAATACAAGCATTATGAAACCTATGTGTCTTTTTGGGAACCTGACAGGTACTTGTGACCTGGATTGGCCACTATTGGAAACAAGACATTGGGCTTGAGGACCTTGGCCTGACCCAATATGGCATATCTTATGTTCTTAGCACAATACAAGAAAAATAAGGAGTTTAAAGGGAGAGGAGACACAAGGGGAACAAGAGATTAGGATCTAAAAGTGGCCTCAAAGAGGTCAGCCTTTAGCATGGATTTGAAGAGGGAGAGAGATTTATTTTATTTATTTATTTAACAGTATTTCTATACCGCCTTATCCTACAATCAAGGCGGTATCACAGCAAAACAATCAAAAGAGGTGAACGTGTATTTCATGCAGTGAAGCTATATCATGATTTGTGTGTGAGAAGTTATAGTGTGTTTGATTAGTTCTACTATGTACATAGTGCGCTATGATACAGTATGTGCTATAATACATTATTCTATACATTGGGTATTAAGATTCATTGAGTGCCGTTATACAATTTCTTATCAGGGGGTCGGAGGGGGGTATGTTAGGAGTTCCTGGTAGAGATGACACGACGTAAAGATACAGGAAGTTTGTTCCAGACATAAGAGAGGGCATAGAGAGAAGGAAACCAGAGGAGGAGCGGAGTGAGAGAGGAGAGGTAATGAGGGGTAGCAGAGTGAATGCATTTATATGTTAGAAGGAGAAGTTTGAAATGGATAGTAACACAGTTAGTGCTGCTGAATATCTCCAAGTAATGCTGTTATACGTCCCGATGCTAACTGTTTAGCATCTTCAGGGCATGCATAGGCAGTGACAGTCACTAACTGGCTAGAGGCGATATTGCTCCACTACCCGGATAGCGACCTGTGGGTAAAACTAGGCGAAGCAAAAGCTGGCCTAGTTTTACCCATGGGAGCTAACCGGGTAGCGGTGAAATATCGCCGCTACTCAGTTAGCTTCTGTGGAGGCTGTGAGGTGACCCCGGATATTCAATGCCAGGGCCGCATATGACCCCGGCATTGAATATCCAGGGTTAGAGGTCAGCTTCGATGGCTAGGCGCCATAGCAGCACATAGCAATCCCAATTGAATATTGGACCCTTGGCACCCTGGCCACTAGGGCCCATTGCTTTTTCTTGTACTGGTTAGTAATTTATTCAATTACAAGCTAATGTAAATTAGGTGCTTATTCAGAAATTACTGATGGTCAAGTATATGACAAGGATTAAATTATCAAATAATTATTCTAATAAAGGCAAATTCTGTACTTGGGGGTTTGATTTACTAAGATTTTCCAGTGATGCCCAGAACAGTTTAAACTATTTCTGCATCTTTTTAAGTAGTGTGATTGCCATATTAGTCCACTTTAATGGTAGTTAAATAAAAAGAAAAACAAAAAGGAGCATAATGTGATAACATTTTATTGGATTAGCTTAAAATATTTTTGGACTAGCTTTTGAAGGTTAAAATGTCTCCAGGTCAGGAGTGTCCTTTCATATAGTATTTAGGGAGTAGTGATCTCACACAAGCAGGGCCGGTGTTAGACCTGCAGGGGCTCAGGGCAGAAACTGGTGAGGGGGCCCTGAAGCCTGCCTACAGGCGATACCTAGTTTAAAGTGAGTCAGGTTTGAGGCACCCTGTGGCATGAGGGCCCAGGGCAAATGCTCTGTTTGCCCCTCCCTAACGCTGGCCCTGCACACAGCAGAGCATGTCCATATCTCTGACTGTCCTTTATGACATAGTGTGCCACTAAGCAGCCATAAAATCTAAAGCTGCTGACTGCCTGAGTAGGGCCCACAGGAAACTGCCAGCCAGGAAGCCTGAGGCTGTCATTGACTACTCCTAGATCTGAGATGGACACATGGGAAACTGCTGATCATGAAATACAAAGCTCTGGCTAATTGCTGTCAAAGCTGAGATGGACACATAGGAAGCCATTAACCCCATGGGTATTATAACGCCTCTGTATCATTCCATGGTGTGACCACACTTTGAATATTTTGTGCAGTTCTGGTTGCCATATCTTGAAAAGGATATAACAGAATTAGAAAAGGTACAGAGAAGAGCCACTAAAATGGTAAAGGGGATAGAAGTGTAGCAGCAGATAAGCATGCAATAAATAAAACCAGGAGTCTTTTCAAGGATCCAAGCCAGTTTAATGTGCACATGGCTCAAGCAATAATCAAATTCAAAATGGCTGAGCAAAGTTTTCTAGCAATACAACAACTTTTATAGACTTTTACTCCATTCTAGGTATAGGAAAACATTTCATTGGTCCCGGTACTCTCCCGTACCTCCCGTACCCCTTCCATTGGTGCCGGTACTGATATGATTATCCAATTATGTTCCTTCAGTGGGCTCAACACCTGCTTACCCCCCCTTCTAGTCCCAATTACAATGGCCAGTTCATCAACTTGTTACTTTCACACTCTCAAGGCCATAGAGCCAATTTGTGCATGTAGGGGAGCAGGGCTCTGCAACTCATCTGTCAGCAATCCCAATTAAATCCCTTGCAGATGTACTTTCTTATCAGTAACTTTTAAACATGTTTTTCTGTATTTTTCCATCTTCCAGTTCTGCTTATCTAAGCTAGTTCAATATTCTTGCTATGTCCTCGCTGTATTCCAGCTCTACAGGCAGATTGGGGGATGTGCAATTCCCATAGGCCTCTCCACAAGCTTCATTTACAGGTCAAGCTAGTTAGGCTTGCTTGCTGATCTCAGACAAAGTGGATCACAGGCCTACACCTGCCACATTCCCTCCTTTGATTAATCTCACCCGCATGTTAATAAGGTGTGAGAATCAAATCACATAATACTAGGTAAAGGTATCACTCTGTGGTATAGGGTAGTAAGTTCACATAGCTAGTATCTTTGTAGCTGCCTTATGCTCTACAGTGTTAATAATAAGTGAAGTTATCATTCGCAAGCAAAGTGGCAAGAAACAAGGGAGCAACAAGCAGATAGTCAAAGTCCATAGTTTGGCAAGAGTGGGAAAAAGAACTAAAGGATTAGAAGGTTCAGTTGCATCTTTGTTGTGCTGTCGTAAAGCTTCTGATTTAGACAGACCAGCTGTCCATCCTTCGTAGTAGGTTGTGGTCCAGTCCGAACAAAACACAAACTGTCAACAATGGGGTGGGCCAATACCCACTCACTAGTAGTATTATGTAAATCAGTCTGATTGTATAGGATAGAATAGTTGAGTTCTTGCGTCTCCCAGGGCCACTGATCTCCCATCTTAGTTCCTCCACAAAAGAAACAGTCAGAAGTGTGGAGACTAGATGCTATTGCTCCAGCAAGTTCAAGAAACAAGTTCTGGGAGGCATGAGGAGTTGCAACGGTGGCTTGCATAGCCTTGTAGAAAGTCAAGATCTAGAACAACTTTTGGATTGGAGAGTACACCAATGCAAGTATAGGAAGAATGATAAAACAAGGTCTGAGTGACCTTCGGTCCAGTCCATGTTGTACTTATACAGGCTGCCCAGGGAGATAAGGCAAAAGTCATTTCAAAGCACTCCAAAACTGTTGCCAGAATAAAGCAATAATAATGATTCATAATGGGCATAGTCTCTGGAAAATTGGAGGAACTGTCGGATTTCACAAAGGTAGAGTTGATTGTAGATCCTCAAGCTTCTGCCGTATGTAAACCTACCAGCTTTTTGGCAGGAGTAGGGCTGTAGATTCCAAAGTATCACTGTCGTCTGGGATGTCTCAATTTCTTAAAATATCATAGCATAGTCTCTTAGGCTATTATTGCTTCTTTAGAGCAGTTCACTCTTTAGAAGATCAAAACAGTCTTTTCAGAGTATTTAAACACAGTCTCTTAGAAGATTCAATTTCTTAACACAACACAGTCTCTTTCTGATGATTGCAGTTTTCTCCAGATGCGAGGCTTACCTTCAGATAAACAAACAGTCTTGAAACAGTGCAGTTTCTGAGGGACCAATAAGTCTTAGGTCCGTGGTTGTTGTCGTAGGGTGAGGTGCAATGGAGTCTCAGGATGCTGTACAGTAGTCCAGTGATCAGGTTCAAGAGCAGCTGCTGGCTTCCCTTGATTATGATGGATCCAAGGTTCAAATTCTGCGACTTTTACTGCAGTTGGAGTTGACAAGATGACAACATAGGGTCCCCTCCAATGCAGGGCTAACGGTATCTTTCTCCACTCTTTGATCCACACTGAGACTCCAGGCTTGAAAGGATGCAGGGGTGCAGGCAAATTGATGGGTAATCGATTTTGTACCCAGGTATGAAGACTCTGCAAAACAGAACTTAAAACCAATAGTTCATGTCTAATAATTTCAGATCCTATCTGTCTCATATCTCCTTTTATTTCCTATACAATAGGCAGGGGTTGCCCATACAGAATCTCAAAAAGGGGAAACTCCTAAAGACTTACTTAACAGGAGCTAAGTATATCCTAAGAAGGGCTATGGGAAGAACCTGGGGCCACTTCAGATAAACCTCTTGGCAAAGTTTAGACAACTGAGATTTCAGGGTTCTATTCATATATTCTACTTTTCCTAAATTCTGAGATCTATAGGCAGTATGTATCTGTTAATATCAATATCTTGGGGCTATACTTAATGGACTTGCTTCCTAAGGTTATCCACCCTCATTATTTGTACAGGGTCCCATGTGCATGCAAGGTTGTAAGGGCATACTTGAAATCTGGGTACACATTTAGACAGGGCTCTTTTCCTATTGTTAGTGCTCTAGTGAGGGCTATCAGTTCAGCTTTCTGTGGTGAAGTTTCTGGGGCCAGGGCTGAGGACTCAACTACCAAATCAGGGGTCACCACTGCATATCTAGCACAACAATGTCCATTGATGATGAAACTGCCTTCAGCCACAAAGAAAGTCTGTTCAGGGTTCTCCATAGGGACATCAGTCAAATCCAGGCGGCTTGAGAATGCAGTGTCCATAATGTCTAAACAGTCATGATCAGGGGATCAAGACCAACTGATAACAACATAGCAGGATTGAAAGCTTGACTGACCCTTCAGTTGTATCTGGGGTTTTCACACAACATACTCTAATACTTCAACATTCATAGATTTGTTAGCTAGTAATTTCCTTTGTATTTCATATTGGTTAGAACAGAGTGTGGTACAGTAACTTGAAGATTCTGTCTCAAAGGGATTTTTCTTTTAGTTTTTGCTTACTAGGAAGGCTGTAGCTGTAACAGCTTCTCAAATAAGGTCCAAGAGATTGAGTCAACACTCCTAGAACATTTCCTTGTGACTCATGAACATAGAGACTGAAAGGTTTTCTGGACATCTGGTAGACCCAGAATTGGTGACAACATCAGAGTGTTTTTTTTTTTTGTTGTTTTCAAAGATCAAAAGGCTGCATCCTGTTCAAGTCCCCATTCCAATGCAGACTTTTCCATTCCTTTGATAGCTTGATACAACGGTTTTGCTAGCAGCGCAAAATTGGGGATCCATATACAACATACTCTGTGGCACCCAAGAAGGCTCTCACTTGCCTCCTGGTGGTTGGGGTAGGAATACTGCATACAGCTGCTTTGCGTTCTGGTAAGGGTTCCAGGCGTCGAATTCCGCTGGACAACTGGAATCCCAGGTATTTAACTTGTTTGGCATAATTGCACCTTAGCTCTTGAGACTTTGTATCCAGCCTCATTAAGAGGGTGCAAAAGTTCACTGGTGGCTTGTAGACATTCACTTTCTGAGTTGGTGGTTATGAGCAAGTTGTCCACATATTGAAGTAGAATTTTTTCTTTTTTTTTTTCTCTGGAGTTTCTGGATAACTTGTCAAATCTTTTGCTGAGTGAGGCGAGTTCTTGAATCCTTGAGGTAATCTTGTCCAGATGAGTTGGCCCCGCCTCCTTGTAGTGGGGTCTTGGGCTAAGCGTATGCAGAAAAAAACATCTTTTTTAAGTCCAGAATGATGAAATGTATAGCTTCAGCAGAGATCAGTTCCAAGAGAATATAAGGATTTTGGTACCACTGGTTGTATCGTTTCAGCTGCATCATTCATTCTTCTTAGATCCTGCACTGGGCGGTAATCACCTGTCCCAGGCTTCTTGACTGGCTTGAGGGTGACAATGGCAGGGGCTATGTTCTTCGCTACCACTTACTCTATAGCTACTTCCTTCTCCTACTAGAACATTGTGCTTGGTTTATTGTTTTATGACTCTGCAATCAAGTACTCCCTCCTCCCCTCCTGGGGTGGAGTCAAGATACGGGCATTCACTTCTCTAATGTCCTTCTTTTTCTATAATGGGCGCACTCACACCCAGTTTTCACTTCCGCTGCTCCTTTAATTAGGAAAACCTCCTCCACATCATTCGACTAAAATATCAGCAAAAAGATCTGTTCTCTTTTTCCATCTTACAATTTTTACATTCTCTGTCCTTCTTCAACAATCCACACACCCTCTGATCAACTTTCATTTAAATATTATGCCCGCAAATTCATCCAGTTCTCTATAATTTCTGTCCATTAGTTCAATCAAGTCCTAAAACTTCTCAGTGTATAATGCAGTTTTTTCAGTTCTAAACAAGTCTGGTCAGCTGACTTTCACTTCTGGTCCAGAGGGGGTGCACATCCCCCTGCTGCGGAGGTGGCTAGCAAACTAGGGAATCTGCAGGGTGGATTCCCCCCCCCTCTCCTGGGTTCTGTTTCTCCTAGCAACGCTCTATCCAGGAGGTTGATTTTTTTTTTTTTTTTAAGATCTACTTCTCTGCTGTGGGCACATTAGTTCACGCCTACCGGGGGGTGACATCATCGGTGGACTGGGCTCCATCCCCCCCTTAAGCACTCTGAAGGGAGCTACTTACAGAGAGAGAGAGAGAGTGACGAGACAGGATATCTAGAGATTCTGGGGCAAAATACTAGCAGAATTTCACATAGCATTCCTGATTGGGACAGAGACATTTCATAGTCTTCAGTAAATCCCTTACTGAAATTCTTGATCATACTTGAAAAGACACTTATTATTTCTGTAAACATAGGGCAGGCAGGAAACACTTAGATTGAGCACATACATCCATTATGCTTATTGCAACTTATTCCAAACAGGAACAATTTAGATACAGTTCTTAAAATATCTTATAGAGAGAACTATAGCTATCTGTTACGTATGACTAAAATTAAATTTCTTAGCAACTAGCTGCCAGCCGTAATCAGCATGTCATGTCTCTGCAAAAGAAATTTATTATTTTTTTAGTTCAGAAAGCAAATATTCAAAAGACATTCCGGATACTTCTCCATAGCTGTGGTGGTTATCTAAAATGCATATACACCCTCTTTTTGTTTTGTTTTTTTTAACACTAAATGTCTTCTATCAGGTGCTTGCCACAGTATATCAGGAAATAACGTCTTGGAATTTTTAAAAAACAAATGAATTTATCTTGAATTGTAAAGGTCGTCATTAGTCACTAGTACAGATTTCAAAGATAAAATCCTAACACAATTTTCTTATTCACTCAGAATTTAAACCATTCATTCTCAGGTTGCAATCTGCCGTTAGTTTTTAAAACAACAGATATACTTCCTCTATTTTGAATAAACAAGAGAGACTGCTCAATCAGGAACGGCTGTCTCATTCCCTAGTAAGCTGTGTGAGCCACACCCCTCCGCTCACTGGAAACGAAATCACAGTTTCACAGAGACATGCTAGCAAGAATCATTTAAAAACAGTTTACGGAGCTCCAATGAGGTTAATTCGACCTTCAAAACTAAAATCCTGACTAAATATTCCTATCGAATGGTATATAATACCTAACCATAGCAGAAGAAACATTACTATTAAAAACATATTGAATAAAACAGGTACAATTTGCCTGAAATAAGCACAAACTAACAGCATTGAGATTTAAGCCTGCACAGGATTAGAAAGACACTGTACATTCTTTCCTCCAGACACGCCCCCTGTCAGTTTTTCACACTGTGCAGTAAGAAAGCGAACTGGGTCAGACCAGCTTCTTGATTTCTAAAAATGACTGTAGGTGTTTTGCGTCTTCTTTCTGCTTTATTAATACAATTTCTTAATCAGTGAACTGTCACAAATTACTCAACAGAATAATCTCACATTTATAACAGAAGGGGAACTCGCAGTTTCAACAGATAACAAAAATCAAATACACAGTTAGGACGGACAATACACCAAACGCTTCCTCTGTTTCGCGACCTAGATGCAGTCACCCGGCTAGGAACTGCGCTAGTCCAGAGTCCACTCTTGCTTGGTCCGTGCTGCCAGACCTCTCATTCACACTTCATTCACACAGTCATGCTAGCAACGTATCTCAGAATGCATTCCTTTCTATCTATTCTGACTAGTCTTATCCAATTTCCCAATTACAAAGAGACGGGAGTTTCGCCCCACGAATTCACATGCAGGGGTACTCGGTCCATCTCGGAGAGGTGATCATGCTCTCTTACCAATTTCCAATTTTCTCGAGATTACAAATTCCAAGTTCCTGTCTGTTCTGACTAGGCTAAATCATGATTTTTTTTTTTTAACAGCTGTACCTCGCGAATACTCATGCAAGGATTTTCAAACAAAGACTTAAGTCTTACCAAACAAGAAGGACGATGGCTTCGCCTTGCGCATACTCATGCAAGGGTAATAGGACCGTCCTTGAGAGGGGATTAGTGCTCTCATTACCAAATTCCAAATTCCAAGTTCCAAGTTCTCGAGATTACAAGTTACAAGTTTCAAATTCTTACCAAAGTTTCACAAGTTTCAAACTGCAGTTCTAGCTCATCTGTCTAGACAGGTTTTCAAAACTATACTTACCAGATCTGGTTCCCAAGCTTCTGAGTTGGATCCTGGACTCCCCCGGGTCGGAAGTGTTGGCCAGCTGGACTCAGTGCCTGCCGAGGCCAGGCAGAACCCCCTCCGATTCAAGAGGATCGGTGGGCCCAGGGAAATTCCCCTGCGTCGGATTGGCATGGTTCCAACTGGACCAAACCTCAAGGCGAATTACGTGGATTTATTCACTTGAACACCATCCACCACTCGCACTTCCAGGCCAAACGCACCAAGAAATGTAGCAGCAGATAAGCATGCAATAAATAAAACCAGGAGTCTTTTCAAGGATCCAAGCCAGTTTAATGTGCACATGGCTCAAGCAATAATCAAATTCAAAATGGCTGAGCAAAGTTTTCTAGCAATACAACAACTTTTATAGACTTTTACTCCATTCTAGGTATAGGAAAACATTTCATTGGTCCCGGTACTCTCCCGTACCTCCCGTACCCCTTCCATTGGTGCCGGTACTGATATGATTATCCAATTATGTTCCTTCAGTGGGCTCAACACCTGCTTACCCCCCTTCTAGTCCAAATTACAATGGCCAGTTCATCAACTTGTTACTTTCACACTCTCAAGGCCATAGAGCCAATTTGTGCATGTAGGGGAGCAGGGCTCTGCAACTCATCTGTCAGCAATCCCAATTAAATCCCTTGCAGATGTACTTTCTTATCAGTAACTTTTAAACATGTTTTTCTGTATTTTTCCATCTTCCAGTTCTGCTTATCTAAGCTAGTTCAATATTCTTGCTATGTCCTCGCTGTATTCCAGCTCTACAGGCAGATTGGGGGATGTGCAATTCCCATAGGCCTCTCCACAAGCTTCATTTACAGGTCAAGCTAGTTAGGCTTGCTTGCTCATCTCAGACAAAGTGCATCACAGGCCTACACCTGCCACAGAAGGATACCCTATGAGGAAAAGCTTAAAAGGTTAAGACTCTTCAACTTGGAAGAAAGATGGCTGAGAGGAGATATGATAGAGATCTATAAAATAATGAATGGAGTAGAGTGGGTAAACATAGATCCGTTTTTTTACTCCTTCAAAAAGTAGAACGACTAGGGGACACGCAATGAAGCTTCAATGTAGCCCACTTAAGACTAATAGGAGAAAATATTTTTTACTCAACCTGTAATGAAACACTGGAATTCATTACCGGATGTAGTAAAAGCTGTAAGTGTAGCTGAGTTTAAAAAAGGTTTGGACAAGTTCCTGGAGGAAAAGTCCATAAACCATTATTAAAGAGTGCTAGGGAAATCCACTGCTTACCCATTGGACAAGCAGCATGGAATTTGTGTACCTTTTTGGGAACCTGATGGATACTTGTAACCTGGATTGGCCACTGATGGAAACAGGATACTGGGCTTGATGGACCTTGGTCTGACCCAGTATGGCATATCTTATGTTCTTATGTTCTTTTCTTATGAATCTCTCAGAACCAAGATGGATACACAGGAAGTCACTGAACATATAGCTTGAGGTAACTACTGACTGGTCTCATACCTGAGATGAACATGCAGAAAGCTACTACCTTAGGGCTCTGTTTTATGTGGACAGGCTGATCCGGTCTTTGTTTCACTTTATGGGTTTCTGTCAACTTACAGAAGAGAAGTAGGGAGGGTAGGATATGCTGTGTTGCAACAAGAGATGACCCATCTTCAGGGGCGGCCCAAGGGGGGTGCGGGGCCATGTGCGGAGACTCGGTGTGGGGCCTCATTTGCATAAGGGGCCTCATTTGCATAAATATTTGCATAATGTTACCATATACTAACTTTTAGTAAACATGCCTCTTAATGAGTGTATGGATAAAGAAAGACTAAAAGATTTCTACATTACTATAATCCAGTGCCAACCACCAGACACATTAGGAACTACAACAAACACTGCCCATTTAGAACCCATAGCAAACCCGCCGTATCCTAACAGCACTACCAGGACTCACAAAGCACCATACCCTACCTATCAAAAGGCAACACTGCAAATATTAAACCAATACATTTCAGAGAACAACAATACATGACCTACTGGGGAAAGAGAACAAGTGGCAATGTCAAATAGGAATTACATAAACAGAATACCTCAGCTCAGTTACACATGCAGAACACAGACCATCACCAAACAAGGAATCACAATTTAGAAACAGGAAGACAATAATTAAACTGGGAATCCCAAAAGCCAAACTTGGCATGTACAACACTGTAGAAATAAAACTATACATTAATTTGCTCTTGTACTAAACAAAGCGCAGACGTTAATGATGCACATTTACCAGAGCTGACATATTCCAATTAATAAATTCAAAATAAAGAGATTTTTTTCTACCTTTTGTGCATTTTTTTTCAGCTGCAATTGCTCCAGCCACTTTCTTCTGGTTTCTTCGTGTCTTATGCTAACTCTCCATCGTCTGCTGTCCATTTTTCCTTTCTTCTCTTCTAGTTTTTTTCCATTCGCTCTCTCTACATCTGCTTTAACATACTAATCTTTCTCCTTTTGCTCTTTCCTCATTCCTATTTCATCCACTCAAATTTTACCCCTCCATCCTCAATCCCCACTTACTCTCCCAATACCCGGCCAATTGTAGATTTTATATCCTTCCCACACAAAATATTTTTCCCCTCTCCATTTTACTCTCCCAGCCCCATCCCATTCTAATCCTCCCCCAACATCAGCTCCCTTCTAGTTCCAGCCTCACCCAGCATCCATTCCCTTCTAGTCCCTGCATCAGCCCATTTCCAGTCCTAGCCCCCATCAGCCCATTTCCAGTCCTAGCAACCCCCCAAACCAATACCAGTCCTAACCCCCCCATCAACCCACTTCCAGTCCTAACCCCCCATCACCCCATTTTCAGTTTAAGCCCCCCCTATAACCCATTACCAGTCCTAACCCCCCCATCAGCCCACTTCCAGTCCTAACCCCCCATCACCCCATTTTCAGTTTAAGCCCCCCCCATAGCCCATTGCCAGTCCTAACCCCCCCATCAGCCCACAGCCCATTCATTACCAGTCCTAACCCCATCAGCCCACCTCAAGTCCTAACCCCTCCCCATCAGTCCATTTCCTGTCCTAGCCCCCCCATAGCCCATTATCAGTCCTAACCCCCCCATAGCCCATTACCAGTCCTAACCCCCCCCAACAGCCCACAGCCCATTACCAGTCCTAACCCCATCAGCCCACCTCCAGTCTTAATCCCCCCAGCCCATTTCCAGTAATAGCAACCCACCAACCCATTACCAGTCCTAGCCCCCCATAGCCCACTCCCAGTCCTAATCCCACCAGCCCATTTCCAGTCCTAATCCCCCATCACCCAATTTTTAGTTTAAGCCCCCCATAGCCCATTACCAGTCCTAACCCCCCATCAACCCACTTCCAGTCCTAATCCCATTAGCCCATATACAGACTTAACTCCCCCATAGCCCATCACCACTCCTAACCCCCCCAGCCCCCCCATAGCCCATCACCACTCCTAACCCCCCCATCACCACTCCTAAACCCCCCCAACCCATCACCACTCCTATCCCCCCCCCCCCAGCCCAGCCCAGCCCAGGGAAAAATTTTTAAAAAGAAAGCTGTCTGCTGCCGCTGCCGGGGCCGCCGCGGCAGAATCGAGTGTGCCGCGGGGCCCCCCTGCCCAGCAGAGCCTGCCCTCCCCTGTATCACCTCTCTTTCAGCTGCAGTCAGTCACACGCGCCGGCTTTCAGAGCGCGAAGGAACTAGTTTCCCTTTCGCGGCTCTGTTAAGCCCGCGGGGGCTGATGGGATCTTCCCATCAGGCCCCGCGGGCTTAACAGAGCAGCGAGGGAGAAACTCTCCCCTCGCGCTCTGAAAGCCGGCGCGTGTGACTGACTGCAGCTGAAAGAGAGGTGATACAGGGGAGGGCAGGCTCTGCTGGGCAGGGGGGGGCCCCGCGGCACCCTCGATTCTGCCGCGGCGGCCCCTGCAGCGGCAGCAGACAGCTTTTTTTTTTTTTTTTAAATGTTACTTTTAGATCAGAATGTATTTTGCGCGGTGCCCCCTGAAACGCGGGGCCCTGTGCAAAAAACATTCTCGCTCAATGGACGGGCCGGCCCTGCCCTGCTCATCTTGGTCACATGAAATGGAACATTTTAGGAAAGCAGCTCATGATTTGAAGACACTGAAGCAAGGAGTAGTCAAGCACATAGTCACATTTTGAATTTCATCACACTCTGATTGTCATTTGAGAATTGTGTAGTTGCATGCTTTTTGCATATTATCACATGCAGAAGCATCATAAGGGCAATTTTAAAAGCCATTTCTGTTGGTGAAACAGTGCATTATGCACAGAAATGGGCTTTATAAATTAGTCTGCCTTATATGCACATAAAAATAGGTGCTTAGTGCCATTTTGCATGAACCTTTACCCACCCTTTGAGGCATTCCAGATGGTGGAGTTGATGTGGGCTTTGGAACTACATAGTTGCTTTTGAATTTTCAAAAGCATGCATGCTTTTTTAGTCAGAAAATGTATATCCACACTCTGCAAATGTAAATGGGTAGAAGTACTTTTCTTGGGATAATTTTCAAAGTGGGTATGTGTGTACTCCTTTGTATGGACAGTTATAAAATTACATCCTTTGAGAGTGTCTTGTGATTGTGAAGAATTGTATGCAGTGCATTGCTTTTCTAGAAAAAAGGTGCTGCCATCCTTACAGGACAGGGTGACCACTGGGGGATCCACTCACACTCTCGGCATGCCTCTGCACCTGGCCACAGAGTGTATGAAAAGGCAACATTACAAGTATTACACCAACCCCTAGAATACACCTCTTGTTGGAAAAAGAGAACAAAATGGACGACTACCGAAACTACATGCTCACAAAATTCCCTATCTTGTTCATATATAGAGAGAATGGATAGAGCCTCAGCAAATACAGACCATAAACACATATTAGAAATAGAAACATTCAGACAAAAACAGCACTGTAAATTCCAAGAAACCATTTGCTGTCACTAGGAAAATGGAAAATGAAATGCATTTCCTCCTGTATTGTGCAAAGAGATATCTAAGATGCCACATATTCAGATTTCCAAAGGGGCTAATGCCTTTTGATGGGTGGCTTCTCTGCTGAGAAGCTGCAGAGTTTGCGCCCTTTCTGGTGGGAGAAAAGCTCTGCCCAGCTGAGTATCAATGCAGGCCCCAGTGAAGGACAGTTGTTGCTGTGGGAGGGGCTCAGACTTCTGGATGTTGAGGGGGAAGCCAAATGCTCTGACGATATTCAAAATTGCCTGAATGGAGCGTCAGTCCTCATCTAGTGTTGCCCCTGAGATGAGCCAGTCATCGAAGTAGGGGTAAATGCAGTGGCCCCAGCTGCGCAGGAAGCCGGCAGTGACTGCTATGCATTTGATGAAAACTCTGGGGGCAGATGAAAGTCTGAAGGGAAGTATCTTGTATTGGTAATGATTGTTTAGGAACTGGAACTAAAGATATTTCCAGTGCTGTGGATGTATGGGAATGCACACGTTCACATCCTTGAAATCCAGGGAGGTCAGCCAGTTATTGTGGGTGAGCAGGAGAAGTATGGAATTGAGGGAGTGCATCTTTAACATTTCCTTCTTGAGGAAAAGGTTGAGGTTTCAAGGGTTCAAGATTGGTCAAAGTGTCTCTGACATTTTGGGGATGAGGAAAAAGATGGAGTAGAAGCCTTGATGCATTTCATGGTATGGGGGGGGGGGGGGGACTAGCTCTATGGCATTGTTGAGGAGGAGCTGCTGGATCTAGTCAATTGTGACACATGATGACCTGGCACTCTATTGGCGCAGGGGGCATTGGTGATGGGAGGGAGGCTAGAGAAGTTCATTCTGTATCCCTGACAGATGATGGCAAGGACCCAATGGTCCATGGTGATGGACTGCCAGGCCTCCTGGAAGAACTGGATGCAACCTCCTACCAGCAGATAGTCAAAACCCTGGGTTGGGTTTGGGCAGGGCGGTTTGAGGAAAGGGTTGAGTCTTTGTGTCATGCTGCTGGGGGCATTGTCTGTATGACTGAGCCTGCATGCACTGTTGCAGTGGCCTGGAATAGGGCTGGTACCACCTGTACGGGTAGAACTGCTGGAAGTACCGATACTGATAGGATTGCTGGTACGGAGACGGCGGCAGTCGACCAGTTGATGGGAAGGACTCGACGGGTTGAGCAGCTAATTCCCGGACCATAAAGGAATGATCCTTCACTTCTGAGACACCCTCTTGTACCTTGGATCCAAAAAGGCTGTCCCCCTGGCAAGGAGCATCCTTAAGGTGGTCCTACAGACCCTTCCAAAGCCCTGAAACATGCAACTCTGCAGTGTGTCCGGCTGATATGACTGTTGCACCAAGCGGGCCACCAAAAAATAGGCATCAAAAGTGGCCTGAATGATGTGGTAAAGGGATTCGTGCAGATCGGTCACCAACTGAGCCGAATCCTCAGAAGCTGAATCATCAAAGCGCATTAGGAGATCGTGATGATGATAATGAAAGATTTGTAGCTGATGGGACAGAGTGCGCATGGCTAAGGTACTAAATCCAGAACTTCCAGGGTAGCGTTCTCCGAAATGCTTCCCGTTCCACGCGCAGGACCCAAAAGGCAGACAGAGCTCCGGAGTCTCAATGCGTGGATGAGATGATGGTGCAAGGATGAGGGTTTTGGATTTGTTAGGAACTGGAGAACATTCTGGGGAAAGGAGGGGCTCTTTTGAAGGGATGGGCTTCACCTTAACCGGGATGGAACCAAACTCCAGGCATTAACCTTTAAAAAGGAGAGAGAGCAGCTTTTAAACTAGATAATAGGGGAAAGCGTACAGTCGCCCTAGAGCTCATGGTTCAGAACAATGTATCCTTGAAGGATACTACCAAAAAAATGAAGTTAGGACACATCAGCAGAGAGGTTCCAATAAGGACAAAGGTAGCCCAAATGCCCTTGAGTACAGAGCAAACAGAGCTTAAAGATTCCAAATTACCCCTGACTACAGATAACCAGATTAATATGAATACCCCGATATTAACTGGGTCAATCTCATGGCAGGACATGCTAGGGAGATAAAGTTTCTAGATGAAATAAATGACTGATTCTTGGAGCAGCTGGTTCATGAACTGACCAGAAGGGAAGCCATTTTGGACTTAGTCCTTAGTGGAACACCAGATCTGGTGCAAGAGATAAGGGTGTTGGGGCCACTTGGGAATAGTGATCATAGCATGATTGCATTTGATTTGATTAACGGAGGAGGAATGGTAAGGAAATCCACAGTGCTATCTTTTAACTTTCAAAAGGGAGACTATAATAAAATGAGGATAATAGTTAAGAAACAACTAAAAGGGGCAGTTGCAAAGGTTAAAGACTTACATCAAGCTTGGGTGTTGTTTAAAAATACTATCTTGGAAGCCCAGACCAGCTGTATTCCATGCTTTAAGAAAAGTGGAAGGAAGTCCAAGAAACTGCCAGCATGGTTTAAAGGTGAGATTAGAGAGGCTGTTGCCAAAAAAGCATCTTTCAGGAAATGGAAAAAAGAGCCAAATGACAAAAACGGGAAACAGCCCAAGTACTAGCAAGTTAAATGCAAGGCATTGATAAGGCAGGCAAATAGAGAATTCGAGAAGAAATTTGCTGTGGAAGCAAAAACACGTAATAAAGACTTTTTCAAGTACATTCGTAGCAAAAATCCCGTGAGAGAGTCAGTTGGACCATTAGATGATAGAGGGGTAAAAGGCGCAGTAAGAGGGGACAAGGCTATAGCGGAGAGACTGAATGAATTCTTTACTTCAGACTTTACTGAGGCAGATGTAGGGATGTTACCCATGACTGAAGTGGTATTTAAAGGTTTATTGTTTAAAATCACTTGATATACCGCCCCCCATTACAACAGGGCGGTTTACAATAAAAAAATTTAAAATATATAAATTAAGAAAGGAAAAAGAGTGACAATAATTTTAAAAGAAAAACAGAGAGGAAAAAAAAAAGGACAGGAAGAAAAGGACAGACTGTAGACAATACAAAAAAAATAGTAAAACAGGAGTCACGGGAGAAGGTTGAAGGCAGAGGAGAAGAGATGCGTCATGAGAAGAGAACGGAACTTAGCAGGGGACTGTTCTAGTCGGAGGTCAGTGGGGAGGGAGTTCCAGAGGGCCGGACCAAGGTAAAAGAATGCCGATCGTCGTGTTGAGTGAAGATGAGCCTGGGAAGGGGAGGGAAGGTGTAAGCGATTGATATGAACTGATCGTAGGCTGCGGATAGGTGTGTGAAAAGTTAGCAAATCAGATAACTACGGAAGAATTGAAAGAAATATCGATACAGTGGGAAGATGTATTACAACTATTTGATAAACTGAAGAGTAGCAAATCCCCTGGACCAGATTGTATTCATCCAAGGGTGTTGAAAGAACTGAAATATGAGATTGCAGACCTGCTATTAGTAATCTGTGAAATATCATTAGAATCATCTGTAATACCTGAAGAATGGAGGATCGCCAATGTAACGCCAAGTTTTAAAAAGGGTTCCAGAGGTGATCCGGGAAACTACAGACCGGTGAGCCTGACGTCAGTACCGGGAAAAATGGTAGAAACCATCATAAAGAACAAAATTAGTAAACATGTAGATAGTCATGGCTTAATGGGAGATAGCCAACATGGCTTTAGACAAGGACAATATTGTCTTACTAATCTGTTATGTTTTTTTAAAGGTGTGAATAAACAAGTAGACAAAGGTGAGTCAGTAGATATATGCGACGCCTCCAGTTGGGCCCAAGGGCTTACAAGCTGGAAACGGCCTTATATGTCCTCCTTTGAATAAAGTTCCCTTTGAAGTCACCAGGGTATTCTGGGACTTGTAGTGCTTTTTACTCTTGAAGGACAAATGTAGTTGAGTCGGTTGTAAGACAGCAAGAAAATTTATTGTGGGGATTTCCAGGGCATTCAAAGTTCAGTACACAACCAAGGCGGAAGGATACATCTCCAACATAAAGATGAAATCAGGATAATGAGAATGACGTAACAAAACCTTTTCCAGTGTTCAGCTGTTCTGCTTCTCAGACACACTCACACCGAGGACCGCCTCGTGTGGTCAGTTAACAGCAACACAAGCAAACCTATAACAGCTGTGGTTTCTCTTTTGAAAGCAAACACTTCTTCACAGCACTGCTTCTTAACTTCAGCAAGTAATAAAACTCAGTGAAACACAGAATCAGCTTTCTTCAGCTCAAAGCAGGAACTGCCCTTATTTCCTATACAGTTTCACAGATTCTCAGTTCTCTTCAACACTGCAGAATCTTCTCTTAAAGATAATGAACAGTCCATTGGAATGGGAACACATTCACAATTAGGCAAACAAGAATCTACTTGCATTCCTTCAATAGCATCAGGGCAAACAGTAACTCTCTCAGGATTATAAGCCTTCTCAAGCTTTCTCTCTTTCAAGAACTCCTGAAATTGGTTCCAAAGCAATTCAGCTTGTACCGGCACCTTTACATTAGGGGAGTGAACCTTTTCCTCAGAAAACAGCTTTCTTAATGCTTCAAGCTTTGGAGTTTCAAAGGCTGTACTTTTATCAGGGCTATGGCTTTTCTCATATGAAAAACTCTCTACCCACTTCTTAACAGTAGAAGGTGAGGACTCAGCTTCCTGACCTTTAAAACTGGCAAATTGTCTCTCTGCTGAATTATCAGTAATGAAACTGCTGGCTTTACCTTGGGGATGTTTCCTCAGACAAACGCTGATTTCTTTCCTCCTGGGTTCCTCCAGGCTTTGAAATGCAGCCTCCTTATGTCCTTCTCCAGTCCCTCTGAGGTAGCTGCTTTCTTGGGAGATTTCCTCTGGCTTTCTCCTCCAGCTAAGCACAGCTTCAGCTTCTCTCTCTCCTCTCTCACCTTTCCAACTCCAACAGCTGTTCCTGTTCCTTTCTCCACGTCCACCTCTCCTCCGTTCACCTGTGCCTCTGCCTTCTGTTGCTGTCTCCGTATCTGTACCTCCTGTGCCTGTCCTTCTTGTGTTCCTTGAGTCAGTGCTTCTTCCCTTGACTCTCTCTGTCTGTTTTGCTTTGCTCTGCTCGTGGTTTTAAAAACCGTTGCCTGCTGGGCATTTCCTGTTCTCTGCATCTGTGTGACCAATCAGCAGGGAAGCCTGTCTCCACCCCTGAGCTAGGGCGTGGCCTGACTTTAGCAGGGAGCTGACTTTTCCTTTGATCTAGCTTGTAATTCCCTTGCACATGTGCACTGCCATTCACTTCAAAGGGGAAGCCAGGATTTTCTTCAAGTTCCATATCTTCCAGAGAGCTTTCATCACTACATATAGTGTATCTGGACTTTCAGAAAGCCTTTGACAAGGTCCCTCATCAGAGACTTTTGGCAAAACTAAAAAGTCACGGGATAGGAGGCAGGAACTGGTTAAAAGATAGAAAGCAGAGGGTAGGGCTAAATGGCCAATTTCCCAATGGAAAAAGGTGAATAGTGGAGTACCCCAGGGACCTGTGCTGGGTCTGCTGCTTTTTGACATATTCATAAATGACCTGGAAAAGGGAATAACGAGTGAGGTTATCAAATTTGCAGATGACACAAAACTATTTAAAGTTGTTAAAACCCAAGAGGATTGTGGAAAATTGCAAGAGGATCTTGATAAATTGAAGACTGGGTATCCAAATGGCAGATTAAGTTTACCCTGTTGCTTCATTGCATGTCCCCTAGTCTCTCTATATTCTGATGGCGTAAAACAATCAATCTACGTTTACCCGTTCCACTCCATTCATTATAGACCTCTATCATATCTCCCTTCAGCCGTCTCTTTTCCAGTTTGAAGAGCCCTAACCTTTTTAGCCTTTCTTCATAGGGGTATCCTTCCATCCCCTTTACCATTTTGGTGGCTCTTCTCTGTACCGTTTCTAATAACGCTATATTCTTTTTAAGATACGGCGACCAGAATTGTACACAATACCGTGGAACGATACAGAGGCATTATAATATCCTTTGTTTTACTTTCCATCCCTTTCCTTATTATACCTAGTATTCTATTTGCTCTCTGGCCACCGCTGCACACTAAGCAGAGGGTTTTAACATGTTATCCACAATGATGCTAAATCTTTTTCTTGGGTGGTGGTTCCTAATGTGGAACCTTGCATCGTGCAACCATAGTTTGGTTTTCTTTCCTAGTTGCATAACTCTGCACTTGTCCACATTAAAGGGGTCTGTTAATAATCCCTTTGGAGGGGGACGGGTAACATTCTATATATCCCATCACACCCCCTCTTTTAAGAACTCTCCTTGGATTCCTTTTCCCTGTAAACCAAATGTTCTCTGTCTCACATCCCTCCTCTCTGCCCCAGTCTTTCATCCATCTTTGATCCAGTCTCTACTTGTCCCATTACAGGTTCTCTCCCTCAAGTCAGTCCCTAATGTCCCACTCTCTTCTCCCTGCTCCTCCCAAATCCTAAGCCAATCTTTCTACCCCAGTCCTCTCTCTCCCTGTATCCCATCTGCTATAGCTCTCCATCTGGAGTCTTCTTTTCCTTTCTGTAACCTTCCTACTATCCTGGGTTCTCACTCCCTCAGTAGTACTCCATTCTCTTGCCTTCTGCTTGCCCCTCCATTTGGAATCATTTCTCCCTATCTCTATGTAACTTGGGGTCACCCTATCCACCCTGCATCTCTTTTAGTATTGCAGGAGACAGACCTCTTACACAAGGCTCCTGGAGCTTTCTTAAACTAAACCCTCCAGGACCTGGAATCACGGCTCTGGGACTTGTATCAGCTGAAGTGTGGTTGACATGTATTGAAGGAGACAGTTGCTCCCAAATGCTGTGCTATGACCTCTTGCACTCACAGAATTCATAAGAAAGCTGCATTCAAAAGCTAATAAGTTTATTAGCATCTAACCTGCTAGTTATACTGTATAAGGTAGCATGTAACAGTATTTACAAGAAAATAAAATATCAGTTAACATTAGGCAGACATTAACATAAAGAACCCAAGTCCGGCCCACAGACATGTCTAAATCAAAAATGGACCCCCTCTGAACCTAATTCCACATCTGTGGGTCTGGACATCCCCCCTGGGTCGAAATTGGGGAGATAGACGTGTTCAGTGGGCAGGTGCAAGGGCTATCCATCCAGCTCCTTGCCTTGGATATGGGTAAACATTTTGGACATCCTCATGTCTACCGTATTCTGAAACATTACATGTTTTGGATCGTGCTGTCCCTGCGATATACCCATGGATGCCATGCCCCTCGGGGAAAAACGTACATCTCCTAAGCTGCCCATCACAGACAGTAGTGTGCTGATGCACACTACACATAAATACCAATGAAAAATGACAGCTGCTGCAACCTAGACCTTATACCAGTCCCCCTCATGCCCTGAAAAGTGCTAGGTCAACCCAGTGCACCCCAATATGGTATACAAGACTGTAAATGGGAAAATGCATGTGAGGACATACCTTGCATCAAATGGTATGTGGCATTAGGAACTGGCCCCAGTGAGCCCTGCCCTGGTTTCTCTACAAACACACCTTAAACTGCTAGGGATGGACCCTCACCAGGTCCACAAAACCCTGAACTAACCTTGCAGGTCCCCAAAGGACAGATAATATTGCTGAGCAACAAATGTATGCTCTTTTCATGCCTCTAGCCTATAGGTGCCCTTATTCTGCTGTTCTGCACTACTATTCCCCTCTTATCTCTACACCCCTCCCCGTGAACACCGCTCTTCTGTCATATTGCTTCTATCTGTGCCCTCCTCTTCTACTGTGAAATCTGTACATTGCTCCCTTCACCTTGCTGCTCCAAAAGCCTAGAATAAACTACCTGAATCTTCGTCAGGCTTCGTCCCTGGCCTCTCTCAAATCCAGGCTGAGCGCTCACCCCATCGGTGCCGCTGTTAGATCAGAACCACCTATGCACTTGTGTTTCCTGACCATTTCCCCTGGATGTATCCTGTTCATGGCTGCTGTGTTGTCTGTCCCGACTAAATTGTAAGCTCCGCTGAGTAGGGACCATCTGTTATGTGGCTCTGTGCAGCGCTGTGTAAGCCTTGTGGGGCTATACAAATGATCAGTATTAGTTGTTGTAGAGCCTTCTGGCTATGGCATCTGAAGCCCATCTATATGGATACTGGCATTTGTCACAGCAGCTACACCTGTCCCATCGTGGTATATGTCAGTTTGTATACATCCCCCACCTGTGGGGCAATCCTGTCTGCTTTCCCATAGCCAGCTTGTGGCACTGCTTCCCTGATCAGGGCTGTGTGAGCATGGGAGGGAGATCCCTGTGCCATAACACCAAGTAGCCAGACTCCAGATATATCACCACTCTTGCAGCTCTCATTGATCCTGGCCTGGGCAGGGATGTAGGCTGCATGGGACAATCCAGGGAATATTGGCACTACATCAGTCGTGTCTCCCATTGCCTGGCACAGCGGATATATGGCTGCTCTATCACACTGCCAACAATATCGGATCTTATTAGAGTACCCTATGTAAAATAATCCAGTAGGAATCAGCATAGGTCCCCTATGGCTAAATGTCAAAACATATCCCTGTCAATAAATAGGGACCCTCAGAATAAGGGCATTGAGAAGTGCAAACAGCACTAATACATGCTCAACAGCAGCACCATTGGTCCCACAAAATGTGCATTATGGGCATGCATTAGTGCTGTTTTCATTCTTAAGAGGCCTGATTCTGAGGGTCCCTTATTATTGACAGGATATGTTTTGACATTTAGCTATAGTGAACCCTCTCTGTGTTGGACTGCTCAATCACACTTGCATCTGGTGATGCTGCGGTCATCCATATGGTCCAGGTACTGGCCAGACTTTCATGTCCCCTTTGAATTGCAGATGAGCACACCAGATTCCCCTGTGCACACCTCAAACCACACACACACACTCTCACTTTTTGTCACAAAAACATGATTATGCCCAAAAGATGCCCTGAACCTATACATTTCAGCTATGACATAACATAATAGCATGAGGAACCAGCACTACAAATATGATCTCCATTTCTAACCCAATAAGGACTCCTTTGCTTGCTCATGTTCATACTATCCCTGCATCAGCAGTTCCATTTTTCTGAACATGGGATTTGTTAGAGTCCCATAGATTGGCTCCTTTAGCACAAACAGTACATAGGTGCATAGCCTGAATAAATATTTATATTAATATTTCTGTATGGGTTTTTAGAAATGTCTCTTTACCTTACAACATTCCCTCACCTCTGCTTCCTGTACCTTAAGACTGCATCTTGTATTTTCCAGACTGCAATCACACCAATTCAAAACGTACTTGTCACAACCATTCTTCTCTATGGGACGCATTGCAGACCACAGCAGAATAGTTTCTAAGTCATAACCTTATACCACATTTCAGCAGGAATAATGTGGATGTTTCCGGGAAACAATACGTACACGGGACTTTCCTGAATATGCTTTCTACATCTCCATGACAAATCGGTCTTTCTGGGCACATTCTGAGATCCTCATGCATGTCAGCAGTGTTTCAGAATACAGGCGGGGATGTTTTCAGCACATAAACATCCCCACCGCACATACAAACACCTTATTTGTGTTCTGGAATGACTCCCAAAGGGTTCAATGTAGGACCAGGAAGAGATAGGATATAATTGTAGGTCCAATTACCGAGTTTACAAATAGAGGAACTGGTTGCCAAGATGGCTGAAACTGTTCCAAAACAAAACCTCTCTGCAGGGTGTGCACACAGTTCAGTTGGTGGCCACTGATAAAAGGTTGGATTTTAATTCTCTGCTACATAGTCCTTGAGCACTCTAAGGGAAAATGGAGCATTGACTTAGGATAAGATAGTTTTGCAATTATGTTGGCTCTATGTGCTTATTTTCAATAACATCATATGGAGGTGAAAGTTCGACAGTGAAAAAGATAGACAGGAAGAAAATTGATGCCTTTGAATTATGGTGCTGGCGACGAATACTGTGTATACCATGGACTGCCTGAAGAACAAACCAGTCAGTACTAGAAGAGATCAGACCTAAGGTTTCCTTAGAAGCTCAGATGACAAGCCTTTGACTTTCATACTTTGGAAAACATCATGCAAAGAGAGAGATCGTTAACGAAAGACATAATGCTTGGCAAAGGAGGAAGGCCAGCAACGAGATGAATCGATACAATAACAACAGCTATGGGTGTCACTTTATCAACAATGAGCTACTTGACGCCCAGGAAGGTGTAGATAACATGAGGCAGGATCTAGCTAAGCTTTAAGAATGGTTTAGATTTTGGCAGCTGGGATTTAATGTTAAAAAATACAAGGTCATGCACTTGGGCTGCAGCAATCCAAGGGAGCAATATAGTATAGGGGGTGAAGTACTTTTGTCCACTAAAGAAGAGCGGGATCTAGGCGTGGTTGTGTCTGATGATCTTAAAGTAGTTAAACAGGTAGAAAAGGCGATGGCAAAAGCTAAAAGGATGCTTGGGTGCATACGGAAAGGAATGGCTAGCAGAAAAAAGGAGGTGATAGTGCCTCTGTATAAGTCTTTGGTGCAACCTCATTTGGAGTATAGTGTGCAATTCTGGAGACCGCACCTTCAAAAGGATATAAACAGGATGGAGTCAGTACAGAGGGTGGCTACTAAAATGGTTAGCAGTCTTCATTATAAAGCATATGTAGACAGACTTTAGGATCTAAATATGTATACATTAGAGGAAAGGCGGGATAGAGGTGATATGATTGAGACATTTAAATACCTCCGTGGCATAAATGTTCAGGGAGAGAGCCTCCTTCGATTGAAAGCAAGTGCTGCTACGAGGGGACATGGGACGAGGGTGAAAGGGAATAGATTCAGGAATGATACGTGGAAATATTTCTTTATGGAAAGAGTGGTGGATCCGTGGAATAGTCTCCCAGTGGAGGTGGTAGAGATAATGACAGTATCTGAATTCATAGAAGCATGGGACAAACACAGAGGATCTCTAAAGGGAAAAAGGGGACTGTTGTAGTTGTTGATATGGAAGGACAGACTAGATAGGCCATGTGGTCTTTTTCTATCCTCATTTTTCTATGTTTTTGTGTTGACTGAAGACCAAACACAGTTTAGGATAACTATCCAGAGGGTCCCATGAGGTGACACCGACTCAGTGGAACTTAACAATAATAACATTTGCTGTTTGATTAAAAAAAAAAAAACCCTTTTGGAGTCCTGCTTAGTTTGAATTGCTTCTTTGGCTGGCTGGTCCTGAGAAGGCTGTGGTTACCAAACTTAGCTCACATACTTCTCCCAGTCACTAAGCAAAATATCTACTAGTTACCTCTTGTGCCTGTAGGAATTTTTCCCTTTGGGTGTCCCTATGTATATGTCCTTGCTTTCGGGCAAGCTCAGCTCAGGTCTGCAGTAACCAGATCTATCCCCAAAAGAGCTTTTGTCTACTCTGCAGGCCAATGCCTTTTTTACGGTTGAAGCTCTGTGGTGGTCCGACTCCTTTTTTCCTTTGGAAATCCTTCTGTATTGAGATCCCCTGAGAATCCTCCAGGGGTTCTCAATATAGTTCTTGGGAGACGCTCAGCCACTCAGGTTTTCCAGATAACCAGAATGAATATTCGTGAGAGAGATTTGCATGCACTGCACTGGCTATCCTGAAGACCTGTCAGTGCAGGTGTGTCCTGAGGACTGGGTTGAGAATCCTGCTTTATTCTGAGAATACTCTCCATTTGGTGTCTCTGTTCTGTCTCTCTCTAGCAGTCTAGCTGTATGAGAGGAATACCAGTTCAAACAGCACGTGGAGGTTAAGCCTATCACTGCTGTCTGGTGCAGAGTGAGCCAAACAGCTTCCTGTGAGCTCCACTGGCGTAGTCTAAATGAATCCAGCCCAGATTTTCCCAGAAGCTGCCTGTAGGATTTGCTTTAGTCCTACAGCAAAGTCCTGCCTCTGTTTCTGGTTTTACTCCCACCAAGAAAAAAAAGTTCCAGAATTCGGTAAATGTAATATTCAGTTCTTTGTAAGCAACAAGGAGTCAAGGAGACGTACACATGCACCATGGTACTCCAATGACCTACGAGCATCACTCCGTCACCTACGCAAGCTAGAGAGACAGTGGCGCAGAACTCGATCTGATGAAGCACATTGCGCTTACAACTCCCACTTATCAACACACAGAGAGAAAATAATGGAAAAGAGGAAACAGCATCACACAGACATCCTAAAGCAATCTGTAAATAAATCACATGATCTGTTCAATATTGTAAAATCTTTAACAGGCGACCCAGCTCTAGCCCACCCATACTTGCCCCAACCACAGGATTACTCTGACTACTTACAATAAAAGATGGTCCAGACCAACACTAACTTATCCTCTGCCAACATCAACATAATCCACACTGGGCCACAGCCAATGCCATTTCACGAATTTTATGAAATATCCACCAAGGAAGTTGAAGACACTATTGCTGCGATCAACCTCATCAATGCACCTAATGATCCCTGTCCAGCTAGTTGGATAAAAGAGCTACGATGCGACCTCAGTCGCACTCTGTGTAAAATTCTAAACCAATCGCTATCAATGGGATCCTTCCCTCAGAGTCTCAAACACACATCAATCAGGCCTTTGCTAAAAAACAGTAAACTTGATCCATCCACGGTCGAATCCTACAGACCAATATCAAGTATCCCCCTACTCGCCAAGATTATCGAAAAGACCGTCCAACGTCAGATCCAACAGCATATCGATACTGAAGCACCCTCGACCCATCCCAACATGGTTTCAGGGAAGCCCATGGCGTGGACACCATCCTAACGACCCTCTTCAATGACCTAATCACAGGTATCGACAATATACACCAGGGTTTCGTTCTCATCTTCATGGACATTGCAGCCGCATTCGACTCGGTGAATCATGAGATACTGCTACAACGACTCCAAGATAAAGGGATACAAGGCACAGCTCTACAATGGTGCAAATCTTACCTGACTAACAGATGGCAACAAGTTAAGACGGGCACCTCGACCTCAGAACCCTTCCTCCAAAAGCAAGGGGTACCCCAGGGATCATCCCTATCAGCACTTTTATTTAACATTTACATGCAGCCAATCTGCACCCTGATCCGCTCCTTAAATGTGCACTGCCTTGCCTATGCAGACGACATTCTGCTATACATCCCATTCAGGACTGAACAACCAGACTTTTCACCCATTATAAGATGCTTTGAAGTAGTTGCAGTTGAGAAATCAGAAATTCACCCCACCTCCAGCACTACAAGTCAAAAACGCTGAGCTCAAAACTAAAACCAATATTCGCTACCTTGGCATCACACTAGATCAGCGACTTGACATGACAACACATGTAAAAAATGTGCAAAAGCGATATACCATAAGATTGCAACAGTACGCCTTCTTCAACCTCTCCTGGACTTCACCGACTACCGGACTATATTCCAAGCCCTAGTGATTCCACACTTGGACTTCGCTAACATCACCCTCCATGGGCTTCCACAGTCAACTCTAAATCCACTCTGCCTTGCCATGAACTCAGCCGCTAGAGTACTTATGGGTATGTCAAGGTCAGAACACATTACGCCTGTTATGAAGGAGCTCCACTGTCTACCTCTATATGCTCGAATACAATACAAGTCACTTGTCATGACATTTAAAGCCCTGAGGAACCAACCCTCCTCACCCATCAGTAAATTAATCAACAGTTTGCCTGACATCAGGAACAGAAGATCCGTAATGAAGAATGCATTAGAAATCCCTAAGATAATGTCAAAATGCCTAAAAATAACATCCAATAGGGCTTTCTCGGTTTATGCCCCCACAGCCTGGAACGCCCTCCCCTCTGAAATTAGATCTATCACGAGCCTAACATTATTCAGAAAAGCCATAAAATATCACCTATTCCAAAAATATTACCCAGAAGACAACCAAGGGAACCATGCAATAAGCCCCACGACCCCCTTCCACATCTGCCCCAATACTTTAACCCCACAGGAGAATGGTTAATCAATGCCTCCCTGGGCTTAAACCTATTATTCCACCTAACCTACTCAATAGGAATACTTTGAACTTTGTAAATGATCTGTAGATAGTTTGAACTTTGTAAATGTTTTGTAGATAGTTTCACCCAAGTTCTTACCCATGTTATTACCCCGTTCATGGTTCATTGTAAGCACAATGATTTTGTTACATTTGACTATTGTTCTGTTTTCGCTGTAAACTATGTTATTGCCCTGTTCATTGTAAGCACTATGTGTTCTCACAAGTGCACCATCGTTCTGTTCGCTGTAAACTGCACCGATCTTAATAGCGCGGTATATAAGAAACGTAAATAAATAAAAATAAATTAAATAAATAAGCTTAGTGGGGATTGAACCTGCTTTTAGTGAGGCCTCTCACATCTAGTACTTATCTCTCTTCATTCTGGATCTCCTCTTCCTCTATCTCTGCCTCTCCTTCAACCCTTATTTTCTCTGATTTCCAAACCAGATTCAGTCTCTCTTCTTATCAGTCCTCTCTCCTCCCCTTAAAAACTCCCCTACCGAACCCTAGTACTTGCTATCCTTCCCTCTCCCGATTCTGACTGCCCTACTCTATTGATACTTTGCTCTACAATTTTCTCCATTCTCCAGTATGGCCTGACCTCCGTTCCCGTTTATCCCCAGTATAGCCTGTCCTGTCCTTACCAATTCTTTCTCGCACTCTGGTTGCAAGAAGAGCAGTATTTAATATCATGCTATCTTCCTCTGCTGCCTGCAATCAGTTTCACAGTATGAGCTGAAGAAACTATGAGGATCTGTGCAGCTCATGCTGCAGACTGGCCCAATGGGCTAGAGCAGGCTGATATGGTTTTAGGAACTGCTCCTCTTGCAGCTGAGCATAGAGGGCAAAATGCGAGGGGGAGGCAGTAAAGGATAGGCTTTACCAGGTATCGGGTGAGGGAGGGCAAATAGGGGAAAGGGGCACATTTCACACTGGGGATTTAGATGGAATGGGAATGGGAGACAAGGAGATTGCTGGGGACACTAGTCCTAAATTGAAGACATCTGGTAATCTTATGAAAAACAGTAGGGGGGGGGGGAGGGAAGGCCTAATCCTAAATTATACTAAAACAAGAAACCAGTTCTTCATAAACAGTCAGTGGCTCGCACACTTCTCAATTCCTGCAAGCCGTCTGCGTTCTGCACACAGGTGCTTCTACAGAGCAGTAAAATAATTCTCTTTCACCTTTTAATTACTGCCCACAAGCTCTCTCAACAAAGATGAATTGTTCACTTTTTCCAGTTTTGGCATAGATCACAGCTGAGGTGGCTGAGGAGTGTGTGTTGGAGGGGGGGGGGGGGGGCGGGCGCACGAGAGAGGATAATGTTAGACCTGTAAACTGAGCCAGCTGTAAATGATACTAGGGCCAACCCTGAGGCAGAGGACCTTGGTTAATTCATTCCCTCCCCCTCGCCCAAAGGTCCCGGGACAGAGCAAGGACAAGTGCACTCCCACATTATTTCAGAAGAAGCCCTGCAGTGCCAGCAGCTTCTCTTTTACAGATTAATGGCACCTCCTTCACAAGGCAGATTTTAATGGATGAGCCCTTAAAGGAAAAGGTACCTCTATTTGGGTGAGAGCTGGGGAATGAATTCCCTCACCAAGTCAGAAATACAATGAAAAATATTCCCGAGGGCCCCCTGAAGCTGGAAGAAGTGACTTCTTATCTAATCACAGTGAGAATGATAGAATGATTAAAGTGTAGTCATTGCAATGCAGGAATAGCTGATTTTGGTTTGCTTTCAGTGGCATGGTCTGCCCCCTCCCCTGCCCATTGTCTACTGTGTAATCAGGACAAGAGGAGGCAACAGAGGAGATTATGTCTTTAGTTAAACAATCAGCGCATGGCAAGCATGAGACTAAATAGAAACCAAATGACATAATTTTACAAAGGAAATGCTCCGGTGTTAAGGCATAAGGAACTTTGCAAACTGTTCTATGGTTAAGTTTCACATTAAATTAGGATTTTTCACTTTGTATTTTTCTTGTTTAAGATGCCAAGATATAAACATTCCTATGGCTTAACTGCACTCACAATGTGTACCTCCGTGTTAAGGGCATCTTGCATGTTTCTCTTCCCTGTTGGAATATGCACATTCTGTGGTGCTCTTGACATTTCTGGGATTCATTACGCTGGGGAAGATCCAAGGCACATGATACATGTCACAGACTCCAGTGCTCTTCACCGAATATGCAGATAGGAGCATAGGCATTCATAGATCTGGTTACACACAGAAAGGGAAGGGAGTTGAATCAGGACCTAGACTCTAATCCTGACTAGTTTAAGACAACATCAGTAAATTAACACCCAAGCAGCAGCAAAGGCAGACTGAAAAAGTACAGATTTGCCATTTGCTGAAGGAGTGCACACTCTCTAATAACATGCAGGGAGATGTAATAGGTATAGGGATTCAGTTCCTGGGGGCAGTTTCTTCAAATGGTTTAGCTTTGCGCAAAGCAAGACAGTTATGAACCTCACTCCTAAGCCAGCGTATGTGGAGTATGATCTCAGTCTCTCAAATCTACTGCTAATGCTCGGCATAGTACTTGCATTGTGCCAAAGAGAGCTTCCTTCTGGAGTTCATAAGATGTAACATATATAGGCAACTTGTCAAGGTGTGATTGGAAGTTCCTCTTAATCAGACCTGTGGCTCTCAACATGATGGGAAATATTTTTGTATCTTTCTACCACAATTTCCTGATGTCTGATCTCATTTCTTGGTACTGGAGGATCTTCTTGTTTAGACTTCCAGATCCCAGACCCTTGGATCCAGTGCTCTTAGCTTCTACAATTGAGGTGCCTTCCAGCAGAATATCACATGTTATTTTCAGCAAGAAGTAGGCTGAGATTCTATCCAAACATCATGAATACGATTGAAACATAGAAACATGATGGCAGAAAAAGACCACATGGCCCATCCAGTCTGCCTTTCCATACCAACTATTATAGTCCCTTTTTAACCTTTAGAGATCTTCTGTGTTTGTCCCATGCTTTCTTGAATTCAGATACAACCCTGGTCTATACTATCTCCACTGGGAGACTATTCCTTGCATCTACCACTCTTCCCATAAAGAAATATTTCCACATATTACTCCTGAATCTATCTCCTTCATCCTCTGCCCCCTTGTTGCAAAGCTTTCTTTCAATTGAAAGAGGCTCTTCTGTGCATTTATGCTATTAAATTACTGCCTGGGATGATGCCACCTCATGACAGCTATCTGAACTGGAAACCAAGGCCATGTCAGAGTATATCAAGGAAAACCCAGAACCTGTATTTATCCATCCCTCTACATCCCCCACTGAGGAAAACTTCTTTTTTTGTACAAAGGAAGGATGAGTCTCTCAAGCCTTGTAACAATTATTGAAGCCTTAATAAAATTACTTTTTAAGGTCAGACATTCCCTGCCATTCATCTTCAAACTATTTTTCAGGCTCCAGAAGGTGCCAATATTTTCACCAAGCATCTTTCGGATTGGACAGGTTGAAGAGTGGTAGATTGCATTCAAATTATGAGATGGCCATTATGAGTACACCATGATGTCATTTGGCCTTTGTAACACTCTAACCACCTTCCAAGCCTTTCTCAATGATATTTTACCGGATCTATCTTCTTTTGAAATATGTAGTAGTCTACCTTGATCTATATTGATCTTCTCTCCTAACTTAACTATCCATAGACAACATATCTGGAAACTTCTCTCTCATCTATGCTAGAGCCAGCTCTTTGCCAAATTGAAGAAATACACTATTGAGCTGAAGCAAATGTGCTTTCTGAGATAATAACTGAAAAAGATTTTGAGATGGACTGTAGTAAGGTTGCTGCTATTGTTAAGTGGCTTGTACCGATGGGTTCTTCAGCATTTTCTGGGATTTGCCAGATGATTCATCCATAGCATTTCTAAGGTAGTGGCTTCCCTTATGGTGCTGACAGGGAAGGGTACTCCAAAAAACATCAGGAACTCTGAGGCTCGAGAAACTTATGAGAAGCTGAAATGACTTTTTGCCTCTGCACCTGTATTATGTCATCCAGATCTGTTCAAGCCATTCACACTGGATGTAGATGCATTGGACGTGAGAGCTAGGGCAGTTTTAACACAAAGACCGGACCATGAAGAACAGCTCCATCCTTGTGCATACTCTTCCCAGAAATTTCCCCTGCCGAGTGCAATTCTAAAGTTGTTGTTGTTGTTGTTGTTTTGTCTTTGAGTCAATGCTGTAGGGAACCAGAAACTTCTTACCATCATATAGGCCTTAGAAAAGTGGAGGCATTTGTTAGAAGCCACCACCTTTCCAGTCACAATCCTGACTAACCATAAGAATCATAAGGCTGCCAGGAGTTTGAACCAACAATGGGCCCATTGGGCCAAGTTTTTTACACATTCCAATTCATCATTTCCTATCACCCTGGCACAAAAGAGGCCAAGGCTGATGCACTTTTGTAACAATTTGTAGCTGAGGAGAACCCAAATCCAGTAGCAAGAGGCCTATCATATCTCCTCCTAAGATTATTGAGAATATTGTGAATTCAGAATTGCTTGAGAAATTTCCCAAGATTCCTGTGCTTTGGACCGTTCGGGTTTTGTTCCAGCCAGTCAAATCTTCACTCCTAGTGCTTGTCTACTGGAAGCATTCAGATGGGAACATGATTCCATGTTGCCCATCCACCCTGTGGTTCAGAAGACTACTGAACTGTTCTCTAGAACCTTTTGGTGGCTCTCAATATGCAAAGACTGTGCATCCTATGTTTTGGCCTGTCCTGTGAATGTTAGGACTAAGATTCCTCATTGTAATCTGTGTGGCCTCTTATAGTTCTTCCTATATCAGCAAAGCCATGGTATCATCTTTCCATGAACTTTATAATCTATCTCCTGCCTTCGAATACCTGTGCAGCAATCCCAGTCATTGTTGACTGTTTTTCTCACATGACACATTTTGTGCCTACTGCCAAGTTGTCATTTGCTCCCCAACTGGTAGTCAGATTTGTCAAGGAGATTGTATGTCTGCATGATATTCTAGTCTTTATTGTGCCTAATCAAGGTCTTCAATTGTTGCCAGAGTCTGGATTGTAGGATCCAAGGCAGCATGGGTTTACCAGAGGCAGGTCCTGTCAGACAAATCTGATTGATTTTTTGACTGGGTGACCAGGGACTGAGGGAGAGTCCTAGATGTGGTGTACTTAGATTTTAGTAAAGCCTTTGACACCATTCCACACAGATGAATTATAAACAAACTGAGCAACGTAAGGATAAACCCTAAAGTGATTGACTGGGTTAGAAGTTGTTGAGTGGGAGGTGACAAGTAAATGGAGCTCACTCTGAGGAGAAGGAAGTTACCAGTGGTGTGCTGCAGAGATCTGTCCTTGATCCAATTCTTTTTAACATCTTTGTAAGTGATATTGGGGGAGGGCTGTTGGGTAAGGTTTGCTTCGTTGTGAATGATACCAAAATCTGCAATAGAGTAGACATCCAGGAAGGAGTAGATAACATGAGGAGGGATCAAGCTAAGCTTGAAGAATGGTCAAGAATTTGGCAGCTGAGATATAATGCTAAAAAATGCCAGGTCATGCACTTGGGCTGCAAAAATCTAAAGGAGTGGTACAGTGTAGGGGGTGAAGTACTTCTTCTGTCCACAAAAGAAGAGAGGGACCTGGGCGTGATTGTTTCTGATATAGCAGCTAAACAAGTAGAAAAGGCAATGGTGAAAGCTAGAAGAATGCTTGGGTGTATAGGCAGAGGAATGGTGAGCAGAAAAAAGGAGGTGATAGTGCCTCTATATAAGTTTCTGGTGCGACCACATTTGGAGAATTGTGTGAAATTCTGGAGACTGCACCTGCAAAAGGATATAAACAGGATGGAGTCTGTGCAGAGGATGGTTACTAAAATGGTTAGTAGCCTTCATTATAAAGCATATGAGGACAGACTTAAAGATCATAATATGTATAATACATTACAGGAAAGGTGGGATAGAGGAGATATGATAGAAATGTTTAAATACCTCCATGGCATAAATGCACAAGAGGACAGCCTCTTTCGACTGAGAGCAAAATTTGCTACAAGGGGACATAGGATGAGGATGAAAGGGGATAGATGCAGGAGTAATATGTGGAAATATTTCTTTACAGATAGGAAAAGAGGGACTATTGATATGGAATGGCAGACTAGATAGGCCATGTGTTTTTTTTCTGCCGTCAAGTTTCTCTGAAAGCCTTCTACAAGCATTTGGATATCACGCTCCATTTTACCCTTGGATACCATTCTCAGAATAATGGTCTGACAGGATCAGTCCTTGACTTGGAGCAATTCCTTCTGTTTTGTCTCAGCTTACTAGAATGATTGGATGAACGTGCTTCTCTGGGCCAAGTTCATCCACAGCAGTCTTGCAATGAGTCTACAGGTCTTTCACCATGCTCTGCATGAATATCCAGAATCCCATCTTCCTTCCCTTTACAACTTCATCTCCAATCATGAAGCTTCTGTTGCTGATAATTTTGTTTGGCACCTGTAGCATATTGTGAGCAAGTAAACATCGGCATGGAGAAAGTAGTGGCATAATAAAAAAAACTTCATGGACAGGCCCCACAGGCCAGAAGCTCAGTTCAATCTAGGTGATAAAGTTTGACTGCCCACAAGGAATATGTGCTTGAAACTCCCATTTAGTACATTGGATCTTAGATTCTTTTGGCCTTATGCCATTACAGAAAAAAATCAATCCAGTGACAATGTGTCTGCAGCTTCCTGACTCCTTGAAGATACCCTCTCCTCCCCCCCACCTTCCATGACTATTTATTGATGCCTGTCATCCTTGATCTTTTCTGTTGGAAAATGGCTCAACCAAATCACATTCTGTTAGATGAACAGCTGGGATCTGAGATGGAAGAGATTATGGATTCCAAAGTATTGCACCAGAAGACCCAATACTTGTTGCTCTGTAAAGACTTCAGTCTAGAGGAGAGTTCATGGGTTGATACGGCTGACCTTCATGCTTCTGCCCTCCTGAAGAAATTCAAAAATTCTGAGTCATCTGAAGGATTGTCATTGAGAGGGGGAGGGCAATGTGAGGTTCCACTGCCAGCCTGCAGGTTGCTCAGTTTCTAGAAGAACTTTACCCAGATAAACCTCTGACCTTCAACCAGCAAGCATCAGTAGGTTCCACTTCACTGATTGGCCATCTTAGCTTGCTGTACGACTGCTACTTCTATTCAGAGAGCATCTTATTCCTGTCTAGGATCTGTATATAAACCCAGCTCTTGTGACCTCTTTCTCAGAGCTTGGTCTGCATCTCTGTGTCATGTTGTGCTTTGGCTGATTGCTACATTTCAGATCCTGTTTCATCGTGCAGGAAATTCCTAGATGCTCCTGCCTTGCCCCTCTTTGAGTGCCCTGTGCTCATATTTCCTGTCTCCTTTGGAGTTCTTCTGGCTCCTACTCTCTCCTTGGGTCCTGGGTTTGAGCAGCAATAACCAGGCAGCCTCTAGTATCAGTGAGCTCAACCCAGAAAGAAAATGGTTGTTATAGGCGGAAGACCCCATCTTAACTACTCCTGAATCCAGAGTACCCTGTCCTGTGGAGAACTAGTTCATAGATCTCGCCCACTCACTGTTCTTGGGTCTTTCCTAGTGATGAGAACCATCCCAGTCTTATGTCCAGAGTACCAAGTCCATTGCATGTGGAGGAAATGTGACTGAGGAAGAATGTGTGCAATGAAGGAGGGTGCAGAGGAGCAGAAAGTATCGGAGGAGTGAAAGTATTGGAGAGTTGCCAGAGAAGTGAGTAAAGGAATTTCAGGGAAGCAGAGAGAGTGAGTGAGGAGACTGGTGGATATGCCAGGAGAGCAGAGAGTAAGGGTAATGGAAGGGGTTGCAGGGGAGCAAAAAGAGTGAGGGAGGAGACTGGAAGGAGGACCAAGGGAGCAGGGAGTAAGTGAGGGGACTGGAAGGAGTTCCAGGGAAATAGGGAGAGGGTGAAAACCTTGGAGGGGTTCCAGTAGAGCAGAGAGTAAGGGTATTGGGGGGATGTCATGGGAACAGAGAGTTAGTGAAAGAATTGGGATGCCAGGGGAGCAAAGAGTGACTGAGGGAATTGGAGAGGGTTCCAGGGGAGCAGAATGAGTGAAAGGATTAGAAGGGATACAAGAGAAGCAGAGAGTGAGTGAGAGAACTAGAGGAGGTTCCAGGGGAGCAGAGAGTAAGTGAAGGGATTGGAAAGGGTTCTAGGGGAGTAGAGAGTGAGTGAAAGGAGGATTGGAAGGAATACTAGGGGAGAAGTTAGTGAATGATGGAATTGGAAGGAGTAGCAGGGGAGCAGAGAGCGAGTGAGAGGATTGAAGGGGGTGCCAAGGAGAACAATGAGTGAGCTGGGGAGCATAGTGAGTGAGGGGATTACAGAGGAGCAGAGAGTGAGTGAGGGGATTGCAGTGGATTGCATATGAGCAGTGAGAGAATGAGGGAATTGGAGGGTTTTCTAGAGAAGCAAAGAGTGACTGAAAGGACTGGAGGGGTTGCGAGGGTAGTAAAGAGTGAATGAAGAGATTGGAAGAGGTGCCAGGTAAGCAGGGAGTGGGTAAGGGGGCTGGAGGGGTTTGAGGGGAGCAGAAATTACATGAGGAGATCATAGGGCAAAGGGAATGTGAGGGGAGAAAGTGAAATGAGCTAGGAGAGTGAATGGATTGGTGTATGGGAGGGAGACAGTGAAGTAAGAACATTAGGGTGATTGTGGAGTAAGGAGATAGCAAGGAGAATGGGCTGTGAGGAAGGGGATCAGAGAGAGAAAGAGTGAGGCATTTGGATAGGCTTTGGTGGGAGTGGGAGTGAGAGAAAGGATTCTTGTTAGCAGGCATGTGAGAATGGATCTTCCCTACTCTTGATCCTGGATCTCATCCCAGGTCCCCCCGCCCCCAATCCCGCCCTCACTTTCTGCCCAAACCCTAGCCGACTACTTCCACGACAAAATCCTCAAAATTACCCTCCAATTCCCTACCCCCTCATCTACCTCCCCTTCTCACCATTTCTCCTCCCCCATCCATTCTCCCCCTGCCACCCTCTCCTCCTTCCCTTCGATCTCTGATGAAGAAACCACACTCCTTCTTTCCTCCTCCAAACCCACCACCTGTTCTTCAGACCCTATCCCCACCCATCCCCTATGTTCCATCTCCCTCACCATTGTCCCCTCCATCACTCATATCCTCAACCTTTCACTCTCCACTGCAACTGTCCCCACTGACTTCAAACACGCTGTTGTCACACCCCTCCTCAAGAAACCCTCACTTGATCCCACATGCCCTTCTAACTATTGACCCATCTCCCTCCTTCCCTTCATATCCAAACTATTAGAACGAGCAGTCCACCGTCGCTGCCTCGACTTCCTCTCCTCCCAGGCCCTCCTGGACCCACTTCAATCCAGCTTCCGTCCCCTACATTCCACTGAAACGGCACTCACTAAAGTCACTAACTACCTGTTCCTGGATAAATCCAAGGGCCTCTACTCTATCTTCATCTTTCTCAACCTTTCTGCTGCCTTTGACACCGTTGACCATGACCTTCTCCTCATCACCCTCTTCTCGCTTGGCTTCAAGGATTCCGTACTAGCCTGGTTCTCCTCCTACCTCTCCCATCTCTCATTCAGTGTATGCTCTGGTGGCTCCTCCTCCTCCCCTACCCCACTCCATGTAGGAGTACCCCAGGGATCTGTCTTGGGCCCCCTCCTCTTCTCTCTCTATACCCAAGGCCTTGGCATGCTCATCTCCTCCCATGGCTTTCAATACCATCTCTATGCCGATGACTCCCAAGTCTACTTCTCTACACCTGATATTTCTCTGGCAACCCAGTGCAAAATCTCTGCCTGTCTTTCGGACATCGCTGCCTGGATGTCTCATCGCTGATTAAAATTGAATATGGCCAAGACTGAACTCCTTGTCTTTCCACCTAACTCCTCCCCCCCCCACTTCCCCCTCTCTCAATCCATGTGGATGGATCTACTATCCTTCCTGTTCCCTCGGTCCGCAATCTGGGGGTTATCTTTGACACCTCTCTCTCCTTTTCTGCTCATATCCAGCTTGTAGCTAAGACCTGCCGCTTCTTTCTCTACAACATCAGCAAAATCCACCCCTTCCTCTCTGAACACACTACCAAAACACTTATATACTCCTTAATCTCCTCTCGCTTTGATTACTGCAACCTATTCCTCTCTGGTCTTCCCGCAAGCTACCTCCTTCCCCTCCAATCTATACAAAATCATGCCGCTCGACTAATCTTCTGCCAACCTCGCCATGCCCATGTTACTCCTCTTCTCAGGTCGCTTCACTGGCTCCCTATCTAATTCTGCATCCAATTCAAGCTTCTCCTGCTAACCTATAAGTGCATCCACTCTATGGCCCCTCACTACCTCTTATCTCTTATCCCTCCCTACATCCCCTCTCGAAACCTGCGCTCTGCTAACAAATTCCTTCTATCAATGCCTTTTACACGCACTGCGAACTCCCGACTGCGCTCCTTTCACCTTGCTGCACCTTACGCCTGGAACAGGCTACCTGCGTCTGTGCGCCAGACATCCTCCTTAGCCCTCTTCAAATCCAGATTGCAGACCCACCTCTTCACTGTTTCATTCAGATCCTGACTCCTTCCTCATCTAACCCTAACCCCTGTCATCATTTATGACCAAACTACTGACAAAACCGTACCTAGCGCAGAAATGACTAATGCTCTACCTTGCGCAGAAATGACCAATGCTCTATACTGTTCTAACTTATGTTTTGTTCTAACTAGATTGTAAGCTCCGATGAGCTTGACTCTGACGGGCAGGGACTGTCTCTTGTATGTTGGCTACCTCTTGTAGGTCAGCTGTGCAGCGCTGCGTGCGTGGCGCTCTACAAGTGCTGAGTAGTAGTAGTAGCATTTGGACAGGCTTTGGTGGGAGTGGGAGTGAGAGAAAGGATTCTTGTTAGCAGGCATGTGAGAATGGATCTTCCCTCCTCTTGATCCTGGATCTCACCCTTCCCAGACCATGAACATCCTACGTTCTACTCCCTTCATTCCAGTTCCCTCTTTCCCTGATCTCCTCTCCATGAAGTTATAAAGTAGTACAAATAGAAGAAAAAATGTTTTTTCTCTCTGTGCATAATTAAACTTTGGAACTTGTTGCTAGGGGTTGTGGTAAAAGCAGTTAGTGTAACTGGTTTATAAAAGGTTTGAGCAAATTCCTGTATGAAAAGTCAGCAGACTGTTATTAAGGTAGAGCTAGGGAAAGCTATTGCTTATCCCTAGGGACAGCGGTGTATTCTAATGAAGTGCCCCAAGCAAAATTTTGTGAGGGCCCTCCATTGTTGCGGCAGTGCACCCCTCCATTGTCAAGGGGATGCATGATCCCCCCCCCATGTGGCAGTGCGCCCCTCCATAGTCACAGCAACACGTGCTCCCCCCATGCATCAGCGCACCCCTCCATTGTCACAGCAACATGTGCTCCCCCCCATGCATCAGCGCACCCCTCCATTGTCACAGTGACATGTGCTCCCCCCCCCATGCGGCAGCGCACCCCTCCATTGTCACAGTGACACGTGCTCCCCCCCATGCGGCAGTGCACCCCTCCATTGTCACAGTGACACGTGCTCCCCCCCATGCGGCAGTGCACCCCTCCATTGTCACAGTGACACGTGCTCCCCCCCCCCATGCGGCAGTGCACCCCTCCATTGTCACAGTGACACGTGCTCCCCCCCCCATGAGGCAGAGCACCCCTCCATTGTCACAGTGACACGTGCTCCCCGCCCCCCCCGGGGGCAGCTCACCCCTCCATTGTCACAGTGACACGTGCTCCCCTCCCCCCCATGTGGCAGCACACCCCTCCATTGTCACAGTGACACGTGCTCCCCTCCCCCCCCCCCTGTGGCAGCACACCCCTCCATTGTCACAGCAACACATGCTCTCCTCCATGTGACAGTAGTGATGGTACTGGCAGCAAACTTGCATTAGAGACTAAAAGGAATTGGAGGTAGACAGCGATCAAATACCAATGAATGTTCAAAGCACGTATCTATTGCTTTCAATATTCATCAGTGTTTGACCATTGTCTACCTCCAGTTCCTTTTTGTCTCTTTCCTGCTTTGCCTTTTGGAGGTTGCCTTCTCCTTTTTTGACTAGCAAACTTACTTTACCATGTTTGCTGTGCTGTCTCTGCTCTTTTGATTTCCAACCAGGCCTGGCTGCTGTTACTGTCTTGGTCAAAGTCTCGTGGTGCAGCTGTGATTGTGAGACTCAGGCTGGGGGGTAAGAGCCGCTGGGCCTGGTGGAAGCTTAAAACAGTGGAGGCAGCGCAGCAAACATGTTAAGATAAGTTTTCTGCTCTGCTTACCGCCACTATATGGGTCCCCTTCCTGTCCGGTCCCCCCTGCATTGCGGGAGCTGCTTGGGCAGATTTTAAGCCACTGCCTGAATGTTAGTGGCATGAAATCTAGCTACTTTTATTGTTATAAATATGTACAAAACAGAAGCAGGAATCTCTGCATCCCCCAAGAAATATCTCCAAATTTGTGAAAAATCCAAATCTGTAGATCTAAATTCAAACTAAAGGGAGGAAAAAGACCTTCTAGCATAGCCCCCAAAAGGCGGAACACCCATCTCGCATTACAGGTCAGAAAAAAACTCATTTTCATTATTTATCATATTATTGATTTATTTTTATAATTACTGATCATATGTGCTCAAACAAACCCCAAACTGGGATTTCTTCTTTTCTCCAAATGGCTTCATTAACTCCGATGCTGTCAGTGTTTTGCAAAAGTACTGCCTCAGGGAGATAAAATGCGTAGATGGCGCATCTAACCTGCTAAGATTTGGGTTATCATGCCAGGTACTTGTGAAATGGATTGGCCATTGTTGGAAACAGGATACTGGGTTTGATGATCCAGTATGGGAATTCTTATGTTCTTACTCCCTCTGCTCCCCGATTCCTCCTCTCAAATGCTCTCTCTGTGCTTTGATTCCCTGTCACTATTCTCCCACGATCCTTTCTTTTTCTAGCCTTGGAAATAACCTGTTCCCTTCCCATCCCCCAGATCGCCTTCTCTGTCCCTCTTCTCTCTTCCCATTATTGATCGCTAAGATCCCATTTCCCCTCCAAAGATCCAAATAAATTCACCAGACATAAAACAAACATAAGAATAGAAAACAGTGTTATTTCTGTAAAGAAAAACAAAAAGTTATATTAATATGCCAATGCAATGCATAATTGCCACAGAATTTGCCTATTTTTGCTGCAGAATCGTGAAAACTACGAGGTATTCCACAGGAAACAGCGACATCTGAGTTTAGGGATCTCAATCTCAGGAATTCCTGTTGTGTAAGTATAGAAATTTGGTTCCCAAAAGCTTCTGTTATAATAAGAATATGGATTCAGCTCCTGGGAACTCCTGTATTCACAAATGATTTCACAATATCTTTAGCTTCCTTGTCTCTTTCTTTTTGACTTTCCCCAGCTCTGTGGCTTTTTACAGGCTTCTTGTTCACTCAAGTGTAACAACCTGGATTCTACTGTGTTGCAGGTGTAAATGAGATGACGGGGAAAAGTCACTGGGGAGCAGAATGCTCTTTAGCCAGGTCTAATTAGGATCACCTCTAACTTCTTCTTGGTACCAGAACAAGGCCTATTGAAGCGAGGAGGATTACATCAGCCTGAAATAATCAGCTGTTATTGCTGTAAATGCACCAAGTTAAATTACTACAGGACCTAAGAAATCAGAGCACTTTTCACAGGCTAATGCAGGCTAGCTGAAACTGATTTCCTTCAACAGCTGTATGTGAATGCTAACACTAGTCACAAAACAGGGACCATCAGAAGACCTGGGTAGGACCTAGTTGATGCTAGCAAGGCCTTCATCCCTCTGATAATATCACTAAGGGCACTCGTTACAGTAATCAGAATTAATAAGGGTAGCCAGATAGCTTCAGGTTATTGGGAGTCCTGCTTCTGCCTCATTGCAGCGATGGACTTGTAGGTTGAAACCGCAGATTTAGATGGGTTGTGGAGAGAGGAATTAAGTAATCCTCACTGCAATTCTCACTGTTTTTCACAAGGGTTCTGCCATATACTGAGCCTGTTGTTAATACATAAAGGACATGCAGGCGTGCATGCAGATTTATCTCCATGCGCAGCGGCAGGAGCCATTTTATAATCCCGCACATGGGAAAAATGAGCGTCACCAACTCAACAGCTTCCACGTGCAAGTGGTGATGTTGCAAGTGCCAGGACTCCCACATGCAACTGAGCCATTTTGCAAACCTATGTGTGATATTCTAAAGGTTTATGCAGTTAGCAGGACCTGTTAGTCACATAAATCCCGCTGAGTCCAATATTCAGCAATGCTAACCGGCCAGTGCCACTGACTATCGCCACAAACCGCCTAGGCACAATCTGGATAGTGCCAGAGCAGTCCATAGGTGAGGCTGGGGCAGTCCTGGCAGCCATCTGGTCAGTGGTGACTTTCAACCCATTAACCTGCTAGATAACCACATAAAGTGAGTGCAGGTCAATGGTTTCCCTAATTTTACACGGTTTTGCTATCTGGTTAATGGCTGAATATCACCGTTAACTGAATAGCAACAGAGGTGGACTGCAGAATCAGATATTCGGCGCTGGTGGATATCTGGTGTCCGGCACTGAATATCTGCTTTTACTTTGCCCATGGCAGCCAGTCAATTTACAAGAACTGAACACCGTAGGCAGACTATAAGACCACCTATTAGCGACTGAGGCTGCAGTTTTTAAAATTTTTCATTTTGGAGGAGGAAATGAACCACAGGGGGTTTAGCAAGAATTAATCTCATGTAAAGTCCTAGTCAAAACTTGCACTTTTTAACAATCGATGCATGCTTCAGAGCTGACATAATTCCAGACAGGCACATTTTTTGCCATACATGTTGATTCAGGAATACGTGCTTACATTTTTGCCCCACCGAGGCCACACTCAGACCCTGTCCCCTTGAAATCTCTGTATGGCGAGGATCTCTACATGTAAAGAGCAGCTTTCTGAAATCACATGTATACATGTAAATACTGGGCCCGATATTTCAAGGGATTAACATGATCAGCAGACCTGCTAATCATGTTAATCCCCTTGGCTGCGATATTCAGCAGCATTAACACAGCTAATGTCACTGAACAGCCTCGGGTGCTGCCGCTGCATGCCTCGATGTTCACCAGTTAGCATCAGCACGTTCCGGGGGTGGCACTCGGCGATAACCGGGCAGCAACCACTACTACGTATCATTTATAAAGCACTACAAGGCATACACAGCACTGCTCATAAGAGATGCCATACTGGGTCAGACCAAGGGCCATCAAGCCCAGTATCCTGTTTCCAACAGTGGCCAATCTAGGTCACAAGTACCTAGCAGTTTCCCCAGAAGACACAGATTCCGCAATGCTTGTATTGGGTCAAGCAGTGATATCCTGGATCCCCTTTAATAATGGTTTATGGACCTTTCCTCCAGGAACTTGTCCAAACCTTTTTAAACCCAGCTACACTAACAGCTTTTACTACATCCTCCGGTAACAAATTCCAGAGTTTGATTACAGGTTCCGTGAAAAAATATTTTCTCTTATTAGTTTTATATGGATTACACTGTAACTTCATTGCATGTCCCCCTAGTCTTTCTATATTCTGATGATGTAAACAATCGATCTACGTTTACCCATTCCACTACATTCATTAAGGTATAGACCTCTATCATATCCCCCTCATCCGTCTCTTTTCCAGGTTAAAGAGCCCTAACCTTTTTAGCCTCTCCTCATTGGGGTATCCTTCCATTCCCTTTACCGTTTTGGTGGCTCTTCTCTGTACCTTTTCTAATAATGCTATATCCTTTTTAAGATACGGCGATCAGAATTGCACACAATATTCGAGGTGCAGTTGCACCATGGAATGATACAGAGGCATTATAATATCCTTTGTTTTATTCTCCATTCCTTTCCTTATGATTCCTAGCATTCTATTTGCTCTCTTGGCCGCCGCTGCACACTGGACGGAGGGTTTCAATGTGATATCCACAACGATGTCTAAATCTTTTCCTGGGTCAAGGTTCCGAATGCAGAACCTTGCATCGTGTAAACATAGTTTGGGTTGTTCTTTTCTAGGTGCATAACTTTGCATTTGTCCATTTTAAATTTTGTCTGCCATTTGAACATCCAGTCTTCCAGTTTATTATTTTATTTATTTATTAATGTCTCTTTTATACCGCGCTATTTAACATCAGTGTGGTTTACATACAACATTAGCTTATACAGTGCTTATACCTGCTCTGTATTTACAATGAAACAGGTGCTAGAACTTGGATAGCGCAGGGGGAACTATTTACAGGTAAGAATCACGTCAGGTGGGGAGAGTGACTTTTACAGAGGTGGGGTATATACATGCTGCTATATACAAGGTGCACATAGTCGAGGATGGCGCCACTTTTACAAAAGTGGGATATGTACATGCTGCTATTTACAAAGTACCCATAATCAAGGATGGCACCACTGGGTGTGTTGGTGTGGCGGGATTGGTGGAGGGGGTGGCTGTTTGTGAGCTGTCGTCAGAGTAGTGTTTGAGGAAAAGGTGGTGCTTCAGTGCTTTCGTAACCTGGGTCAGGTCGGAGATTGTCCTTATGCTGGGTGGTAGGGCATTCCAGCATCTGGGTGCACAGAACCTAAATGCCCTGTTTATTGTTTCTTGGGTGCATTGTGTTATTGCCTTTGGGGTTACCAGTGTGTTGACTGCTGCGTCCTCTTGCAATTTTTCACAATCCTCTTGGGTTTTAATAACTGAATAATTTTGCGTCATCTGTAAATTTGATTACCTCACTTGTTGTTTTCATTTCCAGGTCATTTACGAATATGTTAAAAAGCAGTGGACCCAGTACAGATCCCTGGGTTACACCACTATTCACCTTTTTCCATTGGGAAAATTGGCCATTTAGCCCTACCCTCTGCTTTCTGTCTTTTAACCAGTTCCTGATCCACAACAGTACACTGCCTCCTATCGCATGGCTTTTTAATTTCGCCAAGAGTCTCTCATGAGGGACCTTGTCAAAAGCTTTCCGAAAATCCAGATATACTACATCGATTGAGACACCTTTGACTACTCGCTGATTTACACCTTCAAAAAATATAACAGATTAGTAAGACAAGATCTTCCCTAGCTAAAGCCATGTTGACTGTTTCCCATTAAACCATGACTATCTAATTTCAGAAATTTTGTTTTTAATAATGGTTTCTACCATTTTTCTCGGTACTAATGTAAGGCTCACCCATCTGTGGTTTCCCGGATCACCCCTGGAACCCTTTTTAAAAATTGTTGTTACATTGGCTATCCTCCAATCTTCAGGTATTACTGATGATTTTAATGAGCTTACAATCTAGTCAAGGCAGACAACACAACAGCTGCGGGCAAGGATATATCTAGGGAAATGCTAAGGAAACACATAGGAAATTAAGCGGATCAGGATCCAAAAGCGGCCTCCAAGAGGTAAGTTTTCAGCCTGGACTTGAAAAATGCCAGAGATGAAGCCTGAAGCACAGACTCAGATAATTTGTTCCAGGCATAAGGAGCAGCAAGGTGGAAGGATCGAAGTCTGGAGCTAGCAGTACAAGAGAAGGGCATAGACAGAAGGGATCTGCCAGACGAGCAGAGTTCCTGAGGAGTGGTGTAGGGAGAGATAAGAGAGGAAAGTTAGTGAGGCACGGCAGAATGAGTGTACTTATAAGTTAGCAGGAGAAGTTTGAACTGGATGCGGAAACGAATAGGGAGCCATTAAAGCGACTTGAGAAGAGAGGTTATATGAGTAACGAGGCTGGAGGCTGGCGGAAGATTATTGCGCAGCAGAGTTTTGAACAGATTAAAGGGGAAAGAGATGATTCGGAGGGAGACCAGCAAGGAGGAGGTTGCAATAGTCTAGATGGGAGGTGATTAAAGAGTGGATGAATGTCTTACTAGTGTGTGTAGAAAAGAAGGAACAAATTTTGCCAATGTTATAGAGAAAGAAGCGACAGGTTTTAGCTATCTGTTGGATGTGTGCAGAGAGAAAGAGTAGAATCAAAGATGATTCCAAGCAGCGATATTGAGCCGCTGCTCAATACGGCAAAAATCAAGCACAGTAAAGGCTGGCCTAATTTTTGCCACTGAAGCTAACCAGGCTGCAGCTGTATACTGGTTAGCTTTATGGTAATCCAGGTCTAAAGTTCAGTGGTGGTGACTAGCCACTGTTGAATATTGGGCCCACTAATTACAAGAGGAGATGCTTCTAAAATAACCCCATTGTGTTTCAGAAAAGCAGGATTATAATTCCCTATATGCAATGTGGCAAAACCAGAGCCCATCTCCTAATGAGTTGGGGCTATCTGGTAATTGTATTATTATTTGTGGGACCAGTTCCATGACAGTGGTTGTCAACAATGCTATGTCATGAAAGACAGGCTGACCCATTCCTGGTTTTACTCCCATTGAATCTATGGACTTGTAGTTTGGCTGTTCTCAGAGAATCTGAAAATACAGTCCCATAGATGCACTGGGGTCGGGGGTGAGGGTTAAAGTCAAATGTGGCTCAGTCTATCATTTATGACATGGAGCTTGTGGGCATCCGTAGGGTAATGCTACCACCCAGAAGATATATGTTTGAGGTTCTTCCCTAGGGGATAGCAGGAGTCTCATGCCCTGTAGTTGATGTGCTTAAAGCCCCAGAATGAGAGGGGCTAACTACCTGCCAGTGGTAACCATGCTGAATAGCTCTGCTTCAGAGAAGTCTTTTTTTTGAGGCCTTTCTGGCAGGGGATCTTAGTCCACCTTAAATGATCATCAGTGGATGGGAAGGGAAGAAAAACAATTACAGGTATTTGAAACAGGTTCCTAGTAGTTCTCCTGCCTAGTGGTTCTGTACTTTAGGCCAGTGTCTTCCAACGCTGTCATGGAGGCACATCTAAAAAGTCTGGGTTACAGGATATTCTTAATGAATAATCAGGATCCATCTCATGTAAATTCATTGTAGCTATCCAGAAAACCCAACCAGTTAGAAATGCCCCCTTGAATGGGTTGGGAAACAAGCTATAGACCATTAAACCATGCTTTCTGCCACTCCCGATGTGATTTTCTGGCACATTAAAAATGATGATTAATAGAAATGAACAGCTCGGTTCTTCAGGAGCTTCATCGTTCAGACACTTTCTTGTCTGCCTTTCACCATAGTTACGTTTATGCTGATGCACGATGTAGCTGCAGTAAGGCTGTATATTTCTGAACACCATGAAGCGATGTGTTTCTAGAGAGCTGCTCTTATGGAGCACAAAGCTGTTGTTTTTTTTCACAAACCAAGGACAGTGCTGTTTATGCGAACAATGAAAGCATCTGCAAAGACAAAAAAAACCTTGCCAGTCAAATCTACATCACAAAATCAGATGCTGGTGCAATTTCTTATTCTTCCTTGTTCAGAACATTAGTAGAGTACAATGCTGCCAGGTTTGCTTCCAGCAAGCTCCATGTCTGACAAGAAGCCTATATTTTCACTAACAACCTATCCTTTCTTAGCTGGGCAGAGATTTGAGAAACATAGATGCCCTGGACATGGATGCTTATGCAGGTGTCCATATAGATATCCCTGCTTGGAAACTGTGGGGGGGGGGGGGGGCCATCCGTCGCAAGCAAGGTTGCATACGGGGACATCCAGCAGCATGGCAAAACAGAAACACGAGCCCCATTCCTTATCAATGTTCTTTGTCAAATTATAAAATAAAGGAGGATATGAGTGTACCGCCTTCTCCACGCCTTCCAGAGATTTGCCTGAGAAAACGAGCACACTTCTGATGCCGATTCGTGCCTGCAGCAGTTATAATCGTCAGCACGGTTCAGGACATCCAGGATGTTTCTGAACTTGGGTAAGGACGTCAAAGTTCTTGGGAATGCCATGGCCATGCCTATACCACACCCCTGTTCTAGGTTGGATACCCTCATGTTGGAGATGTCCACAGACCCGGTTTCTAAAATAGCTCCAGGGGCATCTCTGTACTTTGGACACCACTATGCCTATTTTCAGATGTCCAAAACATGAATAAGGCTTCTAAATTTACCCCCCTAATGCTCAAATCAAGGCCAAAAAACTGCAAAACTCCTCTGCAAGACAGTTTGCTTTTCCGCAGTTTTGAGTAGGCATATCTTTACCCTAGAAGGGAAGAAATTCCACAGGAAAAATGATGCTTCAATGTCTTCCCCAATTTTTAAATTTAGCACTTGAGATTAAAGGTCCCAGCAATACTGTTTTTGCATGAGATTTCTGCACATGAGATTTCCTGTAGGTATTTCCTCCTTCCAGAAGTTTCAGAAGCTGAAAATCCTCAAATAGCAGATGTGTTATTTTGCAATTGTGAAAGTAAACAGGTTTGCAGAGTTTTTGCACTTTTAATGTACACTCTTTTGTTTAGCAAGCATGAAATAGCATGTGCTAACACAACATCATGCATATTATTTTGTTAGTGCACCATACTTCATATTACTGTATGCTAAATGAAATAAATAATAGCTCAAAAAGTGCACATTTGCAGTGTGACATAATGCCACATTTCCCTCATTTGCAGAATCAGGCATTTGGGGGTTCATCTGTGTGTGTGTCATAGGAAGTGTTGGGGGATATGTGCGTGTCTGTGTGTGTATCATGGGGACAGTCAAGTGCAGGGGCGACTTAAGATGACCTGCTGCCTAAGGCGAGAGATGAGCTGGGCCCCCCTCCCCCACTCCGGCAGCCAAAATGGAGGGGCCTTCTCAGAGCTCTATTTGGGGAATAGGGGGAACCCTCACTCAGGACACTGGTCAAGTGGTTGCCCCAAGAATAAAGAAAGCAATATGTTTCCAAGCTATATAATTAAAAAACAACAACTTTGCAATGATGTTTATATGCAGCAAAAATTGTAGCAGTTTAATTATCTAGCCTAGGAATCTAATATACAGTAGTAGGCCAAAAAATTAAGGCAGGTATCTTTTTCTACAATTTATTGTTAAATAATGTACTGTGGAGATGTCACATGTGCTTACTTATTTAATCAGCATGGCGATTAGTCACACCATGCGTCTGGCGTCCATTTTAGTTTACTTACACTCTGTAGTAGGTTTTTTGGATGACGTTTTGAATTTTTACAACTAGGAAAAGACTGAAAGTTACATGTAAAATATACAATCAAGATGGGCAGAAAGTGCAATATTAATGACTTTGTAAAGGGACAAGTTGTCACACTCCATGCTGAAGGATATTCGCAATGTGCTATTGCAAAACATTTGCATATATCAAGGTGTGCAGTTCAGAATGTTCTGAAATCAGGTGGCTGTACACGTCGTTCGAAATGTGGGCGCAGACGGATAACTACTGGACGAGATGACCGATTCCTCAAAAGCATTATTACATCTAGTCCACATACTTCATTTCAATGTGTGGCTCAGTTAGCTAATGATCGAGGAATAAAGATAAGTGCCAGATCTGTCCGACGATGACTTGTGGATGAATTCAAACTCGTGGCCAGAAGACCTGCCAAGAAGCCTGTGATGACCAGGAAACAAATTGCTGCCCACATACAGTTTTGTAGCAAGATGAAAGACAAATCTGATGAATGGTGGGAGAGGGTAATGTTCACAGATGAAAGTACATTTCAACAAGTATGTGGGCGTGGTTACAACTACGTCGGTCGACCAGCAGGCGAGAGACTAAATCCGAAGTACATGATCAAGACTGTTAAACACCCACCATTGGTCATGGTATGGGGTGGTATCTCGGTGAATGGACGATGTGGCGTGCACATTTTTGAGAAAAGTGAAAGAGTAAATGCTGCAAAATACGTATCTGTGCTGAATAGTAAAGATAAAATACACATGAATGTTTCTGGCACAACTATATTTCAGCAGGACTCGGCACCGTGCCACACTGCAGAAACAGTCAAAAGATAGTTCGTGGACAACAAGATCGAACTGACCATCAAACTCTCCAGATCTCAATGTAATTGAAAACTGTTTGGAATCTTATGAAGAAAAAGGTGGCAGCACACCATCCAACTTCAGAAGCAGATTTAAAGGACATGCTCAAGCACGAAATCACTCCGGCATACTGTAAAACGCTAGTTAACATTATGCCTACAAGAACCCAGGCTGTGCTGAAAAATCATGGACACCCTATCAAATATTGACACATATATTGTTTCCTGAATAAAACTTTGAAAATGACATATATATCTTTGATTCTTAAAGCTTTTGACCATGAAAGTGATAATAACATGTACTTTTCTAATAAAATTCTGATATTTTGGACTCTGCCTTAATTTTTTGCCCACTACTGTAAATCATATCGAATCCTGACACTACACACTGGACCAGCATGGTTTTTAATGTAAATAAATATTCTGCAAAAGACATGGAAATGAAAGGCGATCACATACCAAGGATCAAAATCAAAAAGCAAGACCACAGCACAATTTATAACATCAAAATAACATTGTTAAAACTAATTTTATTTTAGTGTTTTAAACTGTGCTGAGGTTCTCTCATTTTCTTTTTGAACATATATTCTGCATCCCAGGGGCAGCTCTATAATGAGGCCGAGTGAGGCGGTAGCCTCAGGTGGCAACTTTTTGGGGGCGGCAAAAATTGCCCCCAAAAAGACTGCCTCACTCGGCCTCAAATACAACAAACAAACAAATCCAGCTGCAAAAGCTGTTGCTGCTGCTGCATGAAGTGTCCCGTGGTGGCCGCCTCCGATCCCTCACACAGCACTCCCCCCCCCCCGCGCGCCGGCTCAGCTTTTCAGAGCCGCGTGAAGGGAGAGTTTTTCCCTTTCGTGGCTCTGTTAAAGTTGAACCTGTAGGCACTGTTGGGAAACAGGAAGTGCTGTTTCCCATCAGCGCCTGCGGGCTCAGCTTTAACAGAGCCGTGGGAAAGGGAAACTCTCCCTTTGTGCGGCTCTGAAAAGCTGAGCCGGCATGTGGGGGGGAGGAGTGCTGTGTGAGGACTCGGAGGTGGCTGCCGCGGGCCACATCATGCTGCAGCTTTTGCAGCAGTTTTATTTTTTATTTTTTGTAATTCTCTAAATAAGGTCTGGGGCCAGCCTGTTGGGCGGGGTGGCACAGGAAAATAGTAATGGGCAGATGGGGGGAGAGCTAGGACTGAAAATGGGCTGATGGGGGGTTGGAACTGGAAATGGGCTGATCAGGAGGGGGGCTAGGACTGCTAATGGGCTATCGGGGGTGGCTAGGACTGGAAATGGGCTGATGGGGGGGTTAGAACTGGGAATGGGCTGATCAGGAGGGGGGCTGGGACTGCTAATGGGCTATTGGGGGGGGTTAGAACTGGAAATGGGCTGATTGGGAGGGGGCTAGGACTGCTAATGGGCTATTGGGGGGTCTAGGACTGGAAATGGGCTGATGGGGGGGTTAGAACTGGAAATGGGCTGATCGGGAGGGGGGCTAAATGGGCTGATGGGGGGGGGGCTAGGACTGGAAATGGGCTGATTGGGGGGGGCTAGGACCAGAAATGGGCTGATGGGGGGTGGTAGAACTGGAAATGGGGGGTTAAGAATGGAAATGGGCTGATTAGGAGGGGGCTAGGACTGGTAATGGGCTGAAGTAGTCAATTTTGGTTAAGGTTCCTTGCCTTATAATGGAGTATGTCGGCATCTTTCCGTTTTTTTCATTCATTTATTGTTTTTTTCCTCCTCTCCCCAAAAGACACATTGGACCTGTCCTCCGTTGTTTTTTTTTAGTTTTTAACAAGTTCTATTTTTTAAGGTTATTGTACTGTCAGACACTTATCGGTTGGTAACTGATTTCATAACTGGTGACCATTGTCTTTGTAATTAGTTGGCGGTTTCATGACCTCCCGATATTTTTAGTGATTCATATTTTTATTGATTCATTTTTTATCAAGTTTTACCTTCAAGTATGCCGTTTTTTATTAATATTATGAAGGGCTAAGGGTTCTTCCTACCCTGAGGACACAATAACTAGTTAATTTTGGTTAGGGGTCCCTGCCTTCCAATGGAGCATGTCGGCACTTTTTGGGCATTTTTAATCATTCACTGTTTTTCTCCTCTCCCAAAAAGTTACATTTTCCGGGGATAGATTTGTGCGTACACAATCAGCTTTGTGAATGGTAATGTTTGTTTTTATTTATTTATTTGTTCATGTGCAGTTTAATCAACGTCACGAGCTAGAGGCAGGTGGTTTCTACGGTCCTGCCAATCAAAGAGAGTTGTGTTTCATATTGGCTGGTTACAGTGGTAGGTTTTTGATTCATATTTTTATGAGTGTTTTATATTTTATAATTATTTTTTATAGTAGATTTCCTAGATGCCTTTTTGGTTTCTTCATGCCTTTCACTGATTCACTCCTAATCTCTTTTTACCCCCTTTTTTCCTTGTTGTTTTTCTTTTAAGTGTGTCATGTAGTAGTTTTTTTACTCTCATATAATGGTCAGCGTCCATGGCACATCCTTCTAGTCCTCCTCATCTCTCTCCTCCTTTTTTTCGAGATTTTACCTGTGTTATTTTTTTGTTCTCATGGTTTTGTATTATCAATGGTTTTAGAGTATAGGTATCTTTAGTTCAGCTTTTTTATAGTGATGCAGTTGTTATTGTTATTTGTTCTTTACTCATTATTTATTGCAACATATTTATTTTACTAATGGTTTATCACATTATAACTATTTATGTATTTATTGTTTTATTCATTATGATGGAATGTATTTGATTAACTTTTTTTGTGTTTAATGTATTATTATATACGTTTTATTTGTTGTGGTTTTATTAAATATGTATATGAATGTTTTTTAGTGAGCCCTTAACCCCTGAGGAAGTGGTGTACGCAACACGGCCTGTGTTGGGTTTGGCACACCTGATCCATGGAACAATAAAGGCAATTTTAGAACTCCCTGCCACGTTTCTTGACTGGTTCCTAGTTGCCCACGTGGCGGCTTGCTGTTCTTTGGTGGACCAACAGCAGAATGGGACAGTGTTGGCAGCAGAGGATCATATTTCTGTGACAATGGCAACAACACTAAACTTAAACTGTGCAAAAGAAAAGCCTGGCAATCTACTTCCATATCTTGCCATTAAAACCCAATGGATAGTCACAACAAAACAAATTGTACTATAGTGCTGGAAGATGAGACCCTCCAGTTCGAAAGGCACTCAACTGGCTATTCAGGAGGAGCTGAAGACTTTTCAGAGTAAAGCCAGCATTTATGATGTGGTTTGATCAACACCTTCAGAACATCTGACTGCTGATGTAGCTGCGCATGAAATGAGAGTCAGAAGCTGCAAAGATGTCTTACATATTGGGACATGGAACGTACAAGGCATGAACCAAGGGAAGTTGGAGGTGGTCAAGAATGAAATGGAAAATGTACAACTCGATCTGTTGGGTGTCAGCAATCTGAAATGGATTGGCATCAGGCACTTTGCATCTGATGATCAGATGGTCTGCTATGCTGGAAATGAGACAAAGAGGAAATGGTGTTGCATTTATAATTAAGAAGAAACTTGCAAGAAATGTAATGAAATACAATGCAGTCAGTAAACGCTTAATTTCTATTTGTCTGAGTAATGCCTATCAACACAACTATAATTCAAGAATATGCCCCAACAACAGCTGCAGAAGAGGATGAAGTTGATGGGTTCTATGAACAAGAACAGGCTGCTATTGACAGAACATGCAAACAGGATATCTTGATAGTCATGGGTGACTGGAACGCAAAAGTTGGCAACAAAGAAGAAGGCAAAATGGTTGGAAAATATGGACTTGGCAACAGAAATGAAGCTGGAGAAAGACTGATAGAATTCTGCAAGACCAACGATCTATTCATCTCAAACACCTTCTTCCAGCAACACATGCGGCAACTGTACACAAGGACTTCACCCAATGGACTGGAAGTCTATGATGGAAAAGCTCTATTACATCAACAAAGACAAAAGCTGGAGCTGACTGTGGTACAGATCACCAACTACTAGTATGCAAACTCAAGCTAAATTTGAAAAAGAGCAAGCCACTCATGAATGTAGCAAAATATGACCCTGAGAATATACCACCGGAATTTAAATTGATTTGCTGCTTTAGATACAAATGACAGAGTTCCAGAAGAGTTATGGGATGCCATCAAGAAAGTTGTGTAGGAAGAAAGCAAGAAGTCTCTACAAAAGGTGAAAAAGCAAAAACGGACAAAACGGATACCAAAGCAACTCAAAATTGCCCAGAAACGCAAAGAAGCTAAAGCCAGAGGAGAAAGCGAGGCAATTGCAGAACTTAACAGATTTCCAATGTGCAGCAAGACAAGGGGAAGTACTACAATGATGCATGCAAGGAAATGAAGCAGAAATTATTAGAGGAAGAACAAGATTGGCTTTCCTAAAGCTATGAGAGTTAAAGAAAAGATTCCAGCCTCGAATTGGAATGTTAGAAGGTGTTCAAGGATCTATGTTGAATGATGCTGAGAAGATCAAGAAAAAGTGGAAAGAATATACAGAGTTTTTGTATGATAAAGATCAAGTGGACCAACAGCCGTTTCAACCTTTACCTTATGATCCGGAACCATTGGTGAAGAAAGAAGACATCGAAGCAGCATTGAAAGCCTTATCAAAGAACAAAGCACCAGGCATTGTTGGCATTCCCATAGAAGTATTACATCAATCTGATAGAGCTGTTACCATACTTACAAGGTTCTGCCAGGAAATTTGGAAGACAACATAATGGTTAACTGACGTGAAAAGATCTGTGTTCATACCAATACTAAAGACAGGTGATCCAACTGGCTGTGGAAATTATCACACAATCTCTCTGATACCACATGCCAGCAAGATTTTACTGAAGATTATTCAATAAAGACTACAACCATAGCTGGAACGAGAAATACCTGAAGTACAAGCAGGGTTCAGGAAAGAGCGAGGAACAAACGACATAATCGCGGATGTGAGAGGGATCCTTGAAAAGACTAAAGAATACCAAAAAGATATCTATTTGTGCTTTATTGACTACAGCAAGGCTTTTGACTGTGTAAACCATGAGAAGCTCTGGGCCACATTAAGAAGCACGGGTATACCAGAACACCTGATCGTTCTCTTGCATAACCTTTACATTGATCAAGAAGCAACAGTTCGAATGGAACAAGGAGAAACAGAATGGTTTAAAATCAGCAAAGGTGTATGATAAGGCTGCATATGTCCCCCTATCTGTTTAATTTATATTCAGAGCAAATCATTGAAGAAGCAGGATTGTACGAAGACAACAGAGGTGTGAAGATTGGTGGAAGACTCATCAACAACCTTAGCTATGCTGCTGATACCACATTATTGGCTGAAAGTGAAGATGATCTGAAACATTTGCTTCTCAAGATCAAGAAGCATAGTCTTAAAATGGGCGTGCACCTTAAAGTAAAGACAACGATCATGACAATTGGCAAAATATATAAGTTCATCGTTGATGGAGAAGAAATTGAAATAGTGGACAACTTTAACTTACTTGGATCAACTATCAATAAAGAAGCAACAAGCAGTCAAGAAATCTGATGACACATTTGCTCTTGGCAGAATGGCTATGAAGGACCTAGAAAAGATTCTCAAAAACAGAGTTGATTTGACTTGTTCAAGCCATGGCATTTTTGATAACGTCATATGGATGCAAAAGTTGGACAGTGAAAAAGATAGACAGGAAGAAAATTGATGCCTTTGAATTATGGTGCTGACGATGAATACTGTGTATACCACGGACTATCTGAAGAACAAATCAGTCAGTACTAGAGGAGATCAAACCTAAGCATTCTTTAGAAGCTCAGATAACAAGACTTCGACTTTCATACTTTGAACACATCATGTGAACAGAGAGATCATTAGAGAAAAACATCATGCTTGGCAAGGTAGAAGGTCAACACAAAAAAGGAAGGCCAGCAATGAGATGGATTTATACAATAACAGCAGCTATGGGTGCCAGTCTGTCAACAATGAGCCGCCTGACTGAAGACCGAACACAATTTAGGACAACTATCCAGAGGATCGCTATGAGTCAACCCAGACTCGACGGCACTTAACAACAACAACCACCACCACCACATGCTGCTTATATAACCCCCCCCCCCCCCCCGCAGCTCCCACCCTTCTGAGCACAGCACCAACTCACTCTAAAAGCCCCCAAAAAGGCGAGGGAGAAGGTGGCTTGGAACAACAGTGCCTCATAAGCTGAGGCTGCGACCACCAGTAGTGCCTTCCACATGCGGGCCAGGAATTCATGAGACACCAGGCACTGCCAGTCCCGTTGCACTGAAGACCCTTTCTCCCAGCCGGCCAATAGAGACTGGACCAGAAATGTGGCCCTTGCATTACCCCAGCCCTTACTGAAAACTGAGAAACTGGCCAAAGACGACCTCACCACCACTCTGGACTAACCCTCTGCTTTACAATGGATGACAAAAAATCCCAGCAACTCATCAGTGACCCTACTCCCAGACCAATCCAATACTATCAGCAACTCACCAACCTTTCAAAAGCCTTGTGGGTAAGATATCTAAGTCTCTGTTGCCACGAAAGACTGCAGCATCTCAAAACAACTGCAAATCAGAATTGGAGATTTCAGGCAACTGCAAGACTGTGCACCCATTGTAATCAGCTAAAAAGGCATCCCTGCGCAAGTCTTCCCAGATGCCCTGCAATATTCGAGTATAATGATGAGGCTTAAGTACCCCAGCCATTGCCAAAGACAGATGCCTAGAAAGGGGGTGCCCCATCGGTATCACGCGACATGCGAAATTGAGATGACCAACAAGTGACTGCATCACACACAAAGCAATTTTATTAGCCAAGCCCACCTCTGATATCAGACATCTCTACTTGTCCACCGTCTCACGGGGCAAAGTCACCTCTAATGCAATTGAATCAATCTCTATCCTTAGAAAAGTGAGACACATCACCGGGTCTACTATCTTTTCAACTGCCAGAGGCGCACTGAATTCTGCTGCCATCTCTGAAAAAGTCATCAGCAACATCGCGCAGGTATCAGAGTGATCTGGGCCCACAAATAGAAAGTCATCCAAATAATGCACCATACTAGTCAACCCCGTCTTCTGCACCAGGATCCAATGCAAAAAAAACACTAAATGATTTGAAGTAGGCATATGAAATGGCACAACCCATGGGCATGCACTTATCAAAGTAATAACCTTTACTGAACTGAAAGTCCAATAATGGGAATACAGAGGGGTGCACTGGGAGGAGCCGAAAAGCGGATTCTATATCCACTTTTGCCATAAGCGCTCTGACACTGCATTGTCGCACTAGCGAGACCGTGGAGTCAAACAACGTATAACGAACAGTACAAATTTCTCAAGGTATATGATCAGTTACTGAATCACCTGCCGTAAAAGATAGATTGTGGATGATTCTGAACTTATCAGGTTTCTTCTTTGTGGGAGGAGTGGCCTAGTGGTTAGGACAAGGTACTTCAGGCCGGAGGGCCAGGGGTTCAAGTCCCACCTGGGGACAGCAATCTCAGGCCGGAGGGACTGGGATTTCTAGTCCTATAGGTACTCCTTGTGGTCTTGGGCAAGCCACTTAACCCTCCATTGCCCATGTTCCCTGTAAGTATTAGCGTATGTGTGTCATATCTCCTCGTGTTAAATGTATCTCCCAATTGACCGCTTTGACCCGGTGAAAAGCGGGATATAAATACAGCTAAATAAATAAATACAACCCCCAAGGAGGAAATGACAAACGGTCAAAAAGGGGGCTACTAAAAAAGCCCTGCGATTCTGCCAAGTGAACACTGAGCTGCAACCTTTTCCCTAACTACCTCTAGAAGGCTCCGCACCGACGCTGCATTCCTCACTGACGTGTCCCGCATAAGTCCCTGAAAGGGAATATGAAGCCCCTGCTCAAAGCCTTCCAACAATCACGCCTTTTTTCTAGCTCCCTGTAAATCAGAAGCCAGGGCCGCAGGACCTCCAACCTCACTGGAGTTGGAGCCAACTCTACTAAACTGTGATCACTTGCTGGCAGGCAGGGCCCCTGCCACACCTTTTCAGCTGCATTTGGTTGTGGTGTGACTGCCCCCACAGAAAGAACAGGCATGCTGGAACTTGCAGTCCAGGAATAGACAGGATGATTTATTGAAGCACCAACATAGGTCTGTATTTCCTGCACATGCTTTAGGGGAACCAAGATTAACCGCCTTATTTTGAAAGGACCGATTTTTTTTCCAAATGACCCATGGGCTCCGCCTTTGGATACCCCCTTTCTTCCTCCTGTTGACACCTGCTTGGCAGACATCTGCATAAGCCAGAGGTTAACATCCTTTATCCCCCAAGACAAGTGGACATTCTCCTCCATCATATCATGAAAGTCCTCATCATAATTTAGGCATTTGCATATGCCAGAAGCTCCCCATATTGTCCCAGAAAATAATGCCCCCACATACTGGCCGATATAAAAAAGGCCCTTGTCCAATTAAGGGTATTATGGGGGAGTACTTCTGTACCTTGCCTGCTTTCTCATCTTCCTTCCGCTTCTTGCGGCTCTTACCTGAATGCTTCCCCCCTTCTAGCAAATGAAAAATATCAATATGACGCCTCTTCTTAATTCTGTGTCGTAACTTCTGTGGAAACCCTTCTCAAAGCTCCAAATACGCTACCAAATTAGACACGCCGCTCCTCGTTTCAGCACGCATCACTTCCAGAGGTAGTGGCATTGCCGATGAAGAGCCCGATGGGGTGGATGAAGTGGAATCACGCCAACATCTATGCGCATGCATACACTTGGCTCTAGCCTTTTGACCTTCCCCTGTGGTCAGCGTAGCAGTAGGTTCCCCTCCGGGGTTGCGCACAACTTACATGAAGCTATTACATGTCAAAGGAGATATTGCATATCTTTTTATTTTGGACAGGTACACCCAGCTAAAGATACCTACATTTAAAAAGGCGGGGAGGAAAGAACAACATACTTTTGATAGATATGTGTTAGGCAAAAAAACAAGGCTCTGGACGTGGGACATTAGACTAAAAACAAACCCATAATTAATAAAAGACCATGGCTATGGGCATAAAACAAAAGTGGCATAAAAACCATAGCGGCACATGGGACCATACCCATTCTTTAAATAATAAGTTAAAACAACCCTTAAAATCTTAATAAATGGCTGTGAACATAAAACAGTAGTGACGTGTAAAACAAACCCTTATTAAGAAGACTAATGCAATTAATATGAGACAAATAAGACACTCCTTGGGACCTTTAATAATGCCTATTCCCACTTAAAACCAAAAATTAAAAGAACTTATGACAAATGTGTTAGTTAAAGGACCCCAAGACTCCGAAGTAGGACAATAGACTAAACAAACCTACCCATAATCATTAAAGGACAACGAATAGCTATGGATATAAAACAATAGTGGCACATTGAACCATAATGGCACATAAAAACCATATCCATGCTAAAGATAATAAGTTAACAAAACCCTTAAAACCTTAATAAGTGAATGACTATGACCATAAAACAGTGGTGACGTGAAACAAACCCATATTAAAAAGACTATTAAAATTAAATATGAAATTAATGGATTAAGACACCCACCCCTTGAGGCCTTAATATGTATTCCCACTTAAAACCAAAAATTTAAAAATCTATTGAAAGGATTAAAATTTTAAATAAGAAAGACTATATTAAAATTAATGATGCTTTTGATCCCATTAGGATTCTAAGGGGTAAGTTTACTCTTCGGCGGTAGCGGCTACCGTGTGATATCGGAGCCACAGCCCCATTGAAATCAATTGTTTTTTGGACAAAGTGTTTGGGCATTCTTGCAGTCTTATGCAGACTGTTCATTGGTAGGCAAGGTAATAAACATGTTCTTGTTAACATTACTTTTATTGTAAAATATTGAACCATTATAAAGCTAGTGTATTATTAGGGTTTGCCTTGATAGATGCTATGTTTATGTTTATTAACATTTTGATATACCACCTTAGACATGCATTTGTAACAAAGCGGTTTACAGTAAAAACACATTGTCATATAGAAAGGTATGCCAACTAATTACAGTAAAGTCTTAGAAAACAGATGAAGAAACTGCTAACCAAAAGCCCCAATTACTATCCTCGTAATCCGAGAATGCCTTTTCAAAAAAGTAGGTTTTCAAATTTGTTTTAAACTTTTTGAAAGATGTTTCAGTCCAGATATAGTCAGGGAGCGAATTCCATAAATGTGGAGCCAGAAAGTAGAATGTTGCTCTATGTGTGGACTCGAGGTAAACAAGCAAAAGCGATGGGAGAATCAAGCAATTAGAGTTCTGTGGCCAAAGTGTTCTGGGTAGGGCAATAAGGGATCAGGACAAATAACTAAGTGAACCTGTATGTAGAGCTTTCAATGTGAGCATCAAAATCTTGAAATAAAAGCAGAATAATAAAGGCAACCAATGGAACCAGTAAAATCGTGGAGATACATAGTCATATTTTGAAGTACCTGCTAATACACAGACAGCTGTATTTTGGATCAACTGTAACGTCTTCAAGAGAGAGGATCTTGGTTTGATTCCCACTGGCACTCCTTGTGACCTTGGGCAAGTTACTTTACCCTCCATTGCCTCAGAAGAAAAGGTCTGACAATCTACTTCCGGTGATACATTGCCAAGAAAACCCAGAGGCAGCTGGGTTGCCAGGAGTCGGCACTGATTCAACGGCACAAAAAAAACAATTGAAGAGTTTGTGCTGTCAAATACGGTTTGATGGAACATATCCGACGCATTGAATAAAAGGATGAATGTAAGGTTACTGCCACTTGATATTCAGAAGAAAGGTGGTAACCGGGTAGCCGGACCTGACGCTCCCCCCCCCCCCCTTTTACAACTCCTCCTATCCCCCTTTAACCTTCCACTGCCCTTCCCACAAAATGCACAGACAGCCTTTTGTGGTAACAACTGGTCGCAGCTTTATTTCCAAACAACATATTTAACAATAAACAGGAATGCATCAAACCCCCCCAGCGGTGCGATGCGTCACCAGCCATACAATTAGCAAGGCGACCTCGCCTCCGCTCCAGCCCCCGTCCCACCACCAGCAACGTTCCAACCACCCCTATCCGACTTCGCCATATTACTAGCAAAAGTCTTCCAGGGGTAGTCCGGGTCGAGGGCACCCCGCCCCCTTCCCAAGTCGCCTAAGGCTCCGGACCCTGGAAACCTCCGGGATCCCGCCACTGGCACAGGAACCAAACCTTACCTGTGCCGCCTCCCCTGAAACTCACCAAGCTGCGACCAGTGTATCTTATCCTGAACCACCCTCTCCAACACCTCCTGCCAGTCATTGAGGAGCAAATCCGTCCCGACCGGAGATAGGTGCACACCATCCGCCCTATACAGCCCAGCACAGGCCACCTCCACCCAAGAATGCTGCACCTGATACCCCCCTTTCTCGCAAACCCACCTCCCGATTTGCCTATTTATTTTTGTCAATCCCCGGGACCATCTCCTCTGCCCCCCCCCCCCGCACGCCGGTCTGGGAATAATATCGGACCAGATGAAGACTACACCCCCAAACATACGCAGCAGTACAGCAAAGTCCCTCTTGGCAGCTCTGATCAACTGCTTACAAGACCAATCCGCCAGAACATTGCCACCCAAATGCACTAGTACAATTGTTGGTATATCCCGGATGCGCAGATGATGACGAAGCAAAGGCATCAGCTGAGGCCACCGCAGCCCATGCTCGCCCAGCCATGACACCGCCACCACTGCCGGATCCAGTCCAAGATTCAGCCCGATAGGCCGCACTGCTGCTTGCTGACCGGCCCAGAACACGTAGGAATGCCCCAAGATCCAACAGCCCCATGCTTTCAGCCCCACATCTGCAACAGAAAAAACATCATTAAAATTCCCCCCCCCCCAGTGAAAGACAAGCAGCTCATAAATGAACATACCCTTTAAAAGCTTTCGACCGCCATCTGCCGATACTCTGAATCTGTGCCCCAGACAATCCCAACGCTGCGGCGCTAGTCGCTTCCCCGATGCGAAAGGAATGTGCAGAAAAAGACCGTGGATTCTCCCCGATCCGGCGCAACACCAGGTGCAGCACCGCCGTCACCTGAAATCGCGTCAGCGCACGGGAATCACTATGCACAAACAACCCCTCCACACCCGTCGGGTGCACACCCAAGTAGCTCTCCATGGCGGCCACCGGGCACGTGAGTCCCCCAATCCCTCTAAGTACCACCCACAACCCTTTCCCTTTCTGGTCCGTCTTGGATTTCGCTAACAACATGCGTACAAGCCCCGGCTCACTCCACACATGTTGGCGGTGCAAGCAATTACCTAAACCCGCATTCCCCGAAGCTACTGCCAGTTCGCCAACCCGAAAGGCACCAAAAAATACCAGACAGAAGACCACCCGAAAAAGAGTGGCCTCATAAGGTGACGCCGCCACCCCCGGCAAAACCTGATACAGTCTTCTTAACAATTCGTGCGTAATCGGCAGCCAGTGATCACGTGGCCCAGGCAAAGAACGCTCCCACCCTTGTAGTAGCTGCCGCGCCAGAAATCCGCGGCCCAACAATCCCCAACCTGCTGCCTTGGCAAAAAATCCAAACCCAGCCAGATGAATTTTTACAGCCGATCGAGCAACCCCATGCCCCTTAGCCCAACCAACATACCCTCCTAGCCAATACTCTGGCACCTCCCCCCCGCCCCAACCTGACTGATAAAGATATTCCAACACCCGCTCACAACCACGCTGATAAGCAGCCCAAGTCCGCTCCGCCACCGAATTCTTGAGGAGGCTCTTCATCTCCGCCGGCCACAGTTCCACAGTCTCCACGGGACCACGAGCCCGTCCTCATCCGCCTCCGGAGCCAAGCACCGAAATCGCTCCAACTGCAAACGAGAGAGCATCAGCGATTTCATTAGTATGCCCCGGGATGTGCCGAGCCCTCAGGTCCACATTCAAACGCAAACATGCAAGGATGACCAGACGCATTAATGACGCTACCCGACTGCAGCGTGGAGAATACCGATTAATAACCGCCACGACCGACTCATTGTCACACCACCACACGACCTTGTGGTTGTCCAACTTGTGCGGCCACAACTCCATAGCCACCAGTATGGGAAAAAGCTCCAGAAAGGTAATATTACTTACTAGCCCCTCATCCACCCAAGCCTGCGGCCATCTGTCGGCACACCACGCCCCACCAAAGTATATTCCCAAACCAATGCCCCCGGCCGCGTCCGTAAACAGCTGCAAGTCCTCACTGGAGATCTCCGGATCGCGAATACTGAAATCCCATTAAATTCAAGCAGAAAGACGTCCCAAATCCGCAGATCCTCCCGCATAACTCGCGACACACGAATACGGTGATGCGGCTTGAGCACTCCAGCCGTCGACGCTGCCAACTGCCGAATAAACACCCTCCCCATTGGAATGACCTTACAGGCGAAATTAAGCGATCCAATTAGCGACTGCAAGTCCTTCAAGGTCAACTTAGAAGAGGATAAGGAATTAGCAACCAGCACCCTCAATTTCTCCACCTTTTCTAACGGCAACCGCGCTACCATTCGTCCGGAATCCAATTCCACACCTAAAAAAGTGAGGATTGTCATCGGGCCCACGGTTTTACCCTCAGCTAAAGGCACACCCAACTCGCTAGCCAAACCGACAAAACCATTCAGAAGCTCGCTACAACGTGGAGACCCCGCCTTGCCCACAAACAGGAAATCATCCAGATAATGAACAACCTCCGAGGACCCCACCCTCCTAACCACCATCCAGTGCAGGAAAGAGCTAAATTTCTCGAAATAAGAGCAAGATACCGAACAACCCATCGGCATACACTTATCAAAATAAAACTCGCCCTCAAACTAGAAACCTAAGAACTTGAAGGCAGACGGGTGGACCGGCAACAAGCGAAAGGCAGACTCAATATCCACCTTAGCCATCAAGGAGCCTCGCCTGGCCCTCCTGACTAACTCCACTGCCCCATCAAACGAGGCATAACGAACCGTACAAAACTCGCGTGGTATGAAATCATTCACCGAGGCCCCAACAGGGCAAGACAAATTGTGGATTAATCGAAACTTCCCCGGTTCTTTCTTAGGAACAATTCCCAATGGGGACACCACAAAACCTTGAAAAGGAGGGAGTTGGAAAGGGCCAGCAATTCTGCCCAACCGTAATTCTACCGCCAACTTCTACCGAGCTATCGACGCCCATCTCTGTACACTAGGGGAATTGCGGGCCCTTGAACACCCTACGGCACTCCGAATCGGAACAACGAAACCGAACTGAAAACCTAACTGCAAAATTACCTTATCCCTTTTCCGCGGGTATCCGTGCAGCCAACTAAGCAATAGCGGTACCCGTATCGGAGAAGGAGCCAACTCAAATAGCACCCGCCTACTTGGGACCTGAACCAGGCAGAGTGATGGCCCCTTTTTTAACACATTTGGCGGCCGCATGGGGACCGCTGCAGATCGAACACATGTTGCGGAATTTACAGTCCGGAAAGGGACACACTGATCTATTAAACCTCCAGCACACATCACCCCCACCACTGGGGACTGGTCTGGTCTGGACTGGAGAAACGCTCCCCCGAAAGGAATGACCCGCACCAGCCAGAACCCCCGACCCCACCTTCTCACTGCCCCCCGCAACCGCCCCGCCTTTTACCGACATCTGATTCAGCCAAAGGTTAATGTCTTGAGTACCCCACATCAGAAACTTATTCTCCTCCATCTTGTCACGAAACCTCTCATCATAATTCAACCATGACCAGCCTTCGTGCACCTGAGAAGCCTCCAAAATCGAATCCGCATAAGACGACAACATACCGTACTGCGCCGGAAAATGCTGACTCCACACACTCGCCAGCCGCAAGAATGCTCTAACCCAATTGATGACATTCCTAGAGACCTTACGAAGATGGCCCGCCTTCTCATCCTCCTTGCGCTTTTTCTTACTATCCCCCGAACGCTTACGCCCCTCCAGCAAATGAAAAATGTCGATGTACTTCTGTTTCCAAATTTTTCTCCGCAACTTCTTCGGGACGCCTTCCCATAGTTCCGATAAGGCCACCAATGAGGAAGACCCGGCACCAGTGTGCGTACCAGAAGACCCTCGCCCTGGCACTGGCTCACTGCCCCTGCCCTCACCCACTGATGATTCAGCCGAGTCCGAAGACGAGGAGGAGGAAGAGTCCGAACTACGCCTATGTCGACACACGTTTCCTTTTCCTGCGCGCCTGTCGCGACCGCTCAGCCCTCAACCCACTCCCGCCAGCCTCGTCCCCCACGCCCAATAGCGACTCACCTGTCCTGTCCTCAGCGGCCATCCCATCAGATGAACGAGGGGAAGCAACAGTCCTTTGCAGCCCACCAGCTCCTTGAGCCCGATCCACTTCCCTCGAAGCTCCCCTTGCGGCAGAAGCTCCAGAATCCATATTCGCTGCAGTCGGTGACAGCACTGTAGACGGCACACCTCCTGGCGCTGACCTAAAAGGAACCTGCGGAGACAAAAAAGGAAAACCCAAGGAGGGAAAAGCAGGAGACCAAGCCGGTTGCCATGCCCCTGCCCAATCCGACCTGGAAGAGCCTTGCCCCCACTCGACCAATGTTCCCAAACCGCCTGCTTCTCAGCCGGACCATATCCCCTAGGCAAAACCATACTCCCAACCGGAGATCCCAAACCGCAACCAGTTCCAGCTACCACACCAAACCCAGGCCTTACCCCCCCCTCCCCCCACTGGCCCACGGGGCCTACAATACCCCCCTGCTCCCCCTCAGACCTGGATCCCAAGGCTACCTCAGCCCCCACACCGGCACCACCTGCCCCTTGCCCTTCAGCACCAATAGCACCCCTGCCCTGCACATTGCCCACGCTACCTGCCCTCCTCCCAGAAATGGAGAGCCTACCTCGCTCCCTTGCCGCACGCCGCACCACCCTGCTAGCACTAGCACTTTCCACCACCATCTGCTGCCCAATCCTTCCAGCCCTACCCAATCACCGACCTCTGTGTCTCCCTACGGGCTGGCACACAGCGGCCCTGCACCCCCCCGACCTTTCTCAGCCCGCTTACCAGCCATAGTATACCCTTCCCCCACAAATCCACCACAGCCAGGGAACAAAAGTAGGCAAAGCAAACCTTCCTCTCTTTTTTTTTTTTTTAATATAAAATTGAGCCCCCCACTAATGCTCACCCGGCCACCCCCCCTCTCGCACAGTACCCGGTGTTAATTATTGAAGAGCCGAAGTTAGCAGTAAAGCTAAAACTGCCGGCAAACCAATTCCCCCAACGGAAACCCGTCAACTCTCCTGCACTCGGGTCAGAGGACGGGCGCCAGCTGCCAACTCCATGCAAGATCCACCGCTGATCTGCCTGCTCCCGACGGCTCACAACCCGCTCAATCCCCAAGTAACGCCAGGAAAAACAAAATGCTGCCACTTGTCGTACCGTCCGGCCGCATGTGCTCCCGTATGACCGCGCGCATGCTGGAGCACATGGCCAGACCCCCCCCCCCCCCCGATTGGCTCCACTCGCACCCAGCAATAAGCGGAGCCAATCCCTTTAAAAAATGCACTTTGCGTCATGGCACGCCACGCCATGCGCACCCCCCTACCCCTCTCCCTTCCCCGCGAAGCGAGCAGGGTCCCGCGCCGGGCCGGGCACCCGGTTACGCGCGGGTGCCGGGACCCTGCCCGCGCCCTCAAGACTTATCAAATATAATCCCTAAATAAGTTAGGGATTCAACTAGAGGAATTGCAGAGCCCAAAATCATGGGGCTTACAGAAGGAGGGCATGAGCCTCCTGCCACCAAAAGAGCCTGGGATTTAGCAGGATTCAATCAGAGACTGTGTTCCGTAGACAAGAGGATACTAAATCTAGATAAATATGTCTCCTGAAAAATGTTGTCTGGTATGTCACCAGAAAAATGTCGTCTGCATAATAATAGCCACTAAGCCCCTGTTCCTGGATGCCGTGTAGCAAGGGGAGCTAAGAAAATGTTAAACAGCATGGAGAGGATAGACCCTTGGGGAACACTGCAAGGAAAAGAAAGGACCGCTGAATTCTTGTTGTCCTGAGTACGAACTATGCTTTTCATGTGTATGAACTTAGTTTGGGCTTATGTTTACAAAAATAGTAACTTAGAAGTTATAACTGAACAATTTTTCTATGTTGGAAATTTTTATAGGATCCACACTGAGGTTGGTGAATAATTTTAGGGTCCAAGCAATACTGTAGTAATTTCACTATTATGGAAGATATATGGTTTTGAAATGTGCTCCTTGTGTTGGTATTGGATAATGGTTTATACTTTTTAAAAATATAGTTTTATGAGGAATTGAAGATTACTATTGCTGTACAGGTTTTGGATAAATTAAAGTCATGAATATATTTATCTTGATGTCAAGCTCTTCAGGAATATGAATTTTGTGTATGAAATATAAGCTATATTAGTGATTAAGAATTTAATTTTATTATTATTGTTATTCATACACTAAGTGGCATGTTTACTAAACCTCATTACCAGGTTAGCACGGGATTAGCAGTGGTTTCAGCACTGTGCTATAAAGTAGTGAGGGATGCTGTGTTAAAATCCCCACACTACCCTGGTAGCACTCAGTGGGGAGGGAGTGGTTGGGACATGGGTGTTCCCAGTGCATTGCAGCTACTGAGGGTGAGTGGCCCACACTAGCTGTATTCAATATAGGTAGCTTGGGTGCAATTAATGCCACCTCAATTGGTGGCATTATTGCACTAGCAGCCCAATCTCTGCACTACCACGTGACTTTTGTGCATTAGAACTGCAAAGGTACAGATGGACATAACCCCTTGCAGACAGCCAGAAGCCCTGTGATGGTAATGCGGTCCACACATAGGGTTGCCAACTGGCTCCAGATGCGCCCGACAGGCTTGCTCCAGTCCTGGGTTTACCCCATTGCATGCAGTTACATGTAGTTTTCCTTTTCTTATGGAGTGCAATGGAGAAATCAGAACTACATATCCCTGCATGCAATGAGGTAAACCCAGGACTGGATCGAACCTGTCGGGCGCATCTGGATCCAGTTGGCAACCCTATCCACACACGCATTACCGACATTGATCTTAGTAAACATGTTCCTAAAAGTTTGCTGTTTTGGGATTAATTATACTAGAGTATGTACCCTGTATTGGGCTGGTATGTAAGAGTAATATGTAGAAACATAGAAACATGATGGCAGAAAAAGACCGCATGGCTTATCTAGACTGCCCTTCCATTTCAATTACAATAGTCCCCTTTTTCCCTTTAGAGATCCTCTGTGTTTTTTCCATGCTTTTATGAATTCAGATACTGTCCTCATCTCTACCACCTCCACTGGGAGACTATTCCATGCATCTATCACTCTTTCTGTAAAGAAATATTTCCTCATATTACTCCTGAGACTCTCATTCTATGTCCCCTCATAGCAGAGCTTGCCTTCAGTTGAGAGACCCTCCTGTGCACTTATGCCATGGAGGTATTTAAATGTCTCTATCACTACTACTACTACTATTATTAAGCATTTATATAGCGCCACACACGCAGCGCTGTACAGTCATACAAACAAGAGACAGTCCCTGGTCGTCAGAGTCATGCTCGTTGGAGCTTACAATCTAGTTGAGACAATACAAAGCATTAGTCAATTCGGTGCAAAGCACAGTATGGTCTTTATAATTTGGTCATGAAAATTGATGGGAGGTTGAGATAAAGGAAGGAAGTCAGGATCTGAAAGCGACAGTGAAGAGGTGGGTCTTCAATCTGGATTTGAAGACGGCTAGGGAGGGTGCCTGGCGTATAGACATAGGTAGGCTGTTCCAGGCTTGAGGTGCAGCAAGGTGAAAGGAGCGAAGTAGGGAGTTAGCGGTGCGAGTGAAAGGCCTAGATAGAAGTGATTTGTTAGCGGAGCGAAGATCTCGAGAGGGGATGTAGGGAGAGATAAGAGATGAGAGGTATTGAGGGGCCATAGAGTGAATGCATTTATAGGTCAGCAGGAGAAGTTTGAATTGGATACGGAATTGGATAGGGAGCCAGTGAAGCGATTTGAGAAGGGGAGTAGTGTGGGCATGGCGAGACTGGCGGAAGATTAGTCGAGCAGCATGATTTTGTATAGACTGAAGGGGAAGGAGATGGCTCATGGGGAGACCAGCAAGGAGTAGGTTGCAGTAGTCGAGGCGAGAGGAGATCAAGGAGTGGATAAGTGTTTTGGTAGTGTGTTCAGAAAGGAAGGGGCGGATTTTGCTAAAATTGTAGAGAAAGAAGCAGCAGGTCTTAGCTATGAGCTGGATATGTGTGGAGAAGGAGAGAGAGGTATCAAAGATAACCCCCAGATTGCGGGCCGAGGGAACAGGAAGGATCATAGATCCATCCATGGAGACTGAGAAGGGGGGAAGAGGAGGGGAGGAGTTGTGGGGGAAGACAAGGAGTTCAGTCTTGGCCATGTTCAACTTCAAGCGGCAATGAGACATCCAGGCAGTGATGTCAGAAAGGCAGGCAGAAATCCGGTCTGGATTGCTGGGGAGATATTAGGTGTATTGCCCCTATCCCTCCTTTCTTTTAAAGTATACATATTAAGATCCTTAAGTCTGTCCTCATATGCTACACAATGAAGACCACTAGCCATTTTAGTAGCCACCATCTGCGCTGACTCCAACCTGCTAATATCCTTTTGAAGTTGTGGTCTTCAGAACTGCACACAAAACTCCAAATGAGGTCGCTCCAGAGACTTATACAGAGGCATTATCACCTCCTTTTTTCTACTGGCCATTCCTCTCCCTAGGCACCCAAGCATCCTTCTAGCTTTTGCTGTCACCTTTTCTACCTGTTTAGCTACTTTAAGATCATCAGACACAACCACACCTAGGTTCACAATCCAAGGGAGCAATATAGTATAGGGGGTGAAATACTTTTGTCCACTAAAGAAGAGCGGGACCTAGGCATACACCTTAGAGGAAAGGCGGGATAGAGGTGATATGATTGAGATGTTTAAATACCTCTTTGGCATAAATGTTCAGGGAGAGAGCCTCTTTCAATTGAAAGCAAGTTCTGCTACGAGGGGTCATGGGATGAGGATGAAGGGAGATAGATTCAGGAGTGATATGCGGAAATATTTCTTTATGGAAAGAGTAGTGGATCCGTGGAATAGTCTCCCAGTGGAGGTGGTAGAGATGAGGACAGTAACTGAATTCAAAAAAGCATGGGACAAACAGAGGATCTCTAAAGATAAAAAGGGGATTGTCGTAGTTGTTGATATGGAAGGACAGACTAGATAGGCCATGTGGTCTTTTTCTGTCGTCATATTTCTATGTTTCTATGTTTCTAATAGTAGCAAACCTTTTACTGAAATCTAAATACACCACATCTAGGACACTCCCTCGGCCTAACTCCCTGGTCACCCAGTCAAAGAAATCAATCAGATTTGTCTGACAAGACCTGCCCTTGGTAAATTCATGCTGCCTCGGATCCTGCAATCCATTGCACTTCAGAAACCTCACTATTCGCTGTTTTAGCAGCATTTCCAATAATTTACTCATCAGAGAGGTGAGACTAACCCGCTTGTAGTTCTCAATGTCATCCTTACTTCCGCTTTTGTGTAAAGGGACCATTTGTGCCTTTCTCCAGTCCTCTAGGACCACTCCCGACTCCAAAGAGGCATTGAAAAGTCAGTCAGTGGAACTGCTGGAATGTACCCAAGTTCCTTCAATATTCTCGGATGTATCATATCTGGTCCCTCCGCTTTGTCTCCTGTTAGTTTAGCTAGTTCCTCACAAACACAGTCTTCTGAAAATCATTCAAGATCCACTTCACTTCTGTTCCTATTTGTGGGTGTTTGAGGTCTTACTCCTAGCCCTTCATCTGTGAACTCAGAACAAAATTATTTGTTAAACAATTCTGCTTTATCCTCATCAGCTTCTACATATTCCTCCCCCCCCCCCCCACACACACCTTCACTCTTGAGTCTGACAATACGTTTGCACTTCCACCTCTCACTAACATATTTGAAAAATGTCTTAGCCAATACAATAAAATGCAGGGATAGTTTTTCTTCTTATTGTACCTTTGCTTTCCTGACTACTTTGCAAGCTTCTCTAAGTGTTTCCAAACATAAATGCCTGTCTTCCTCTCTCCGTGATCTCTTGTATTTCATGAAGGCCTACCCCTTTTTCTTCACCTTTTTCAATACTTCTTTTATGAATCATAGCGGCCTCATTTTCCTTTTACATTTATTTACCTTTCTAACAAAAAGGTTTGTTGTCTTTAAAATATCCCCTTTCAGTTTTGCCCACTGTTGTTCTATATCCCCCAGCTGTTCCCATCCCACGAACGACTCTTTGAGGTATTGTCCCATCTTGGCAAAGTTAGTTTTCCTAAAGTCTTTTGAATGGATTTTATCAGTCCTAGTCCTAATACTGAACCATACCATGTGGTGATCACTGGATGCGAGATGATCTCCAACAGTAACATCAGAAACACTTTCCCCATTAGTAAGCACTAAGTCCAGTATGTCCCCATCACGTGTGGGTTCTGTTACCAGTTGCCTGAATTGTTCTTCCTGTAGATAATCCAGGATCTCCTTACTTCTAGATGATACCGCAGCAGGGATGTGCCAATCCACATTTGGCATACTGAAATCACCTGTCAGTAACACTTCTCCTTTCATGGCAATACTGTGTATATCTTCTATTAAATCTTTGTCCACTTCTACGCCCTGTGAGGGAGATCTGTCTATAAATTGAATGCAAATGGATTTCCCTTTCCCTCTTTCTAGTTTAAACCACAGTACCTCCTCTCTTCCTTTTAAGTCCTGCAATTCTATAGCTTTAATATTTTTTACCTATAGTTCTACTCCGCCTCCCCCTTCTTCCTACCCTGTCCTTCCTGAATAAAGAATAGCCCGGTATTACATCCCAGTCATGGTTTTCCATGAACCATGTCTCTGTAACCACCACTAAATCCAAGTCAGCCTCTTCCATTAAAGCCTCAACATCTGAGATCTTATTTCCCATGCTACGGGCAAATAAACACACCACTTTCCAGATGTTGCTCCTATTACCCATTTCTATAGAGGTATTTAATGTTTTACTTACCTGGAGGCTCTCTTCACCCATCCCCAATTAATCTCATTAAAAGCCCTCTTCAGTAGGTTAGCCAGTCTGCTGTTGAAGACACTTTGACCGTTCTTCGACAGATGGACACCATCTCTGCACTGCACCTCTTGGAACATCATCCCATGGTCCATAAAACCAAAATGCTCACAATGACACCAGTCACACAGCAATGCATCATCTCCAGGATAAGAGATTCTCTGCCTCGGTCTTTACCCTCATCAGGCAGGATTGAAGAGAACACCACCTGCGCACTTACCTGCTTCACCATCTGGCCCAGAGCCATGAAGTCACTTTTGATATGCTTGGATGGATACCTAGCAGTATCATTTGTGCCGACATGAATGAGCAACATCAGATAGTAGTCAGTAGGCTTGATGAGTCTCGGCAAACTCTCCATAACATTTCAGATTTTGGAACATAGCAGACAGCATACCTCTCTGAACATCAAATCTGGTCAGCAGATGGATGCCTTCAGTACCCCTTAGAAGAAAGTCACCCACGGACACTACCCTTTGCTTCCTTGTGGTGACTGATTCTGCAACTTTGGAGTGCTTGAGCTGTGATTCTTCCATTTCTTCGGATGCTTCCACCTCCTCCACTTCCAGGGCTGCATACTGGTTCTCCAATTCAAAGGCTAGAGGAGTTGGAGTGTTGATACTGCAGACTCTGGTGACTCATGTCCAACCTTTTTCTTTCTGTAGCCTCCCATCTTCACCTCTGTCGGAGAGCTTGGATGTTTCAAGAAGCATCACATCTGTCTTGAATGCTTCTCAGCCTCATCGCGTCTTTCCTGAGCTCCTCCACTTCTTTCCTGAGAGCCTCAGCATGCAGGTATCCTGCACATGGAACCGGTCCTTCAACTAGCATTGCGATCTCTGTCTGTGCAGAGGCAGAAGCTGTAATGGGGGCAACAGCTTTAAATTTGTCCCAGCTCTTGTTTAGTGATGGGGCTTTGGTTCCTGTTGAAACAAAAAAGAGAGACCTACCAAAGTCCCTACCTGTTCCACAGCTGTCCTTTAAGAGTAAGAGTAAGCTACTCTAGGGGCACTTAATACCCAATGAAGTCAGTGGCTTCAAAGAGCTGTGAATGGGTAGCTGGAACAAAGACAATGAAGTCTGACAGAGCCTTGCCTAACACCACAAGCAAACAAAAAATAAAAATCCCTTTTTGCAGTATAGAAAAAAAAGACTTAGCTTTTAAAAATGAACACCAAACCCCCTTTGAGAACTTTCAGGCAGAATATTACTTGCTTTGCAATGGAGTCAGTCAAGGATGCATTTTATTTAATATCTACCAGAACAAGTTTAAAGGATTTGTACATTTATTTTTTATGTTTGAATTTGTATTAAAGCTTCCAATTTTACAAGGAGGAAGCTAGCTTGAATGTTTTTTACCTAGTCATCTTTTGAATGGTATATTTAACATTATTTATATATGATATGTAAGCCTTTATAGAAGGCACAGTAATGAGATTTATTTAAAATTATTGGGCCTGCTATTCATAGGGATTAACACAGTTTGCAGACCCTTATCTGCTGCACACCCCGCTGCCCAGTTAGCTTCCTGGCAATCCAGGCAACCCAGATATTCAATGCCAGGACCCAGATATGACCCCTGGCATTGAATATGGCAGTGATGGCTAGCCGCTGAATATATCCCCCCTGTTTTTATTTTAGATTCTTTGACCCCTGATACAAGAAATGCTGAAACATGTCCATGACAGGTCTTTTATGTTGATTTTCCTGTGTTTTGTATATTTTTGTCATTTTTAATAAAATATTTATTTATCTTAAATATAAAGTGAATATAAAATAATTATATTTTAGTTATTATTGTCTTTTGTTTTTTACGATCTGTTTTGATTTTGGTATGGCATATGAGAGGGTGGCATGGAGGAAGCCACTTGCTGAAGAAAAGCAATATGATGTGCCACATTGTTTCTTTGCAAATATTCTTAGAGTACATTCACGTATAGAATGCTTAATATGCATGGTGCAAACTACGAGTGTAAATGCTGGAGGAAAGCCTGTTCCATTCTGCCATAGACCTGGGAATGGAGAGAAAATTCAGCTTTCAAACAGGACAGTGAGTCTAAGCACAAAGCAAAAAACAAGAAGAAAACAAATGTCCTTGAGTAGCTTCATCAAAGCCCAGACCTGACTCCAATAGAAGGCTTGACGATTGCAATCCACAGATGATCTCCAGTCAACCCAAAAGAGGAGCTATTCTGCCTAAACGAATGGACAAAAACGGCACCATCCTGCTGTGCAAAGTTGGTAGACACTTATCTTAAATGACTGGACTGATATTGGTACAAAAGAGGTAGACCTCACAGTTTTTTTTTGTGGTTCAACTTTATTCATGCATATTCAAACAGACTAACTCACAATCACACTACTTGATCATAAAAAACTTATGAAATGCCATACTGGATCAGACCAAGATCAATCAAACCCAGTATCCCATTTCCAATAGTGACCAATCCAGATCACAGGTACCTGTCAGGTTACCAAAAAGGTAAATAGGTTCCACAATACCTGTCCTGGGCTAAGCAGTAGATTTCCTGCATCCTTTTTAATAATGATTTTTGGACTTTTCCTCCAAGAACTTGTCCAAACCTTTTTTAAACCCAGCTACACTAACAGCTTTTACTACATCCTCTGGTAATGAATTCTAGAACTTGAATACATGTTGAGTGAAAAAATATTTTCTCTTATTAGTCTTAAATGGGTTAAATTATAGCTTCATTGCATGCCCCCTTGTCTTTCTACTTTTTGATGACATAAATAACTGATCCACATTTACCCATTCTACTCCATTCATTCATTTATAGACCTCTATCATATCTCCCCTCAACCATCTCTTCCAAATTGAAGAGCCCTAACCTTTTAAGTCTTTTCTCGTAGGGGTATCCTTCCATCCCCTTTACCATTTTGGTGGTAGTTCTCTGTACCTTTTCTCATTCTTCCATATCCTTTTTAAGATATGGTGACCAGAATTGCACATAATATACCACCTTATTGTAGGATAGGGTGGTATACAAATCTGTCTAAATAAATAAATAATATTCAAGGTGTGGTCGCACCATGGAATGATACAAAGGCATTGTAATATCCTTGGTTTTATTCTCCATTTCTTTCCTTATGATTCCTAGCATTCTATTTGCTTTCTTGGCTGCTGCTGCACACTGGGTGGAAGGTTTGAAAGTATTATCCATGATGATGTCTAAATCCTTTTTCTGGGTGGTAGTTCTTAATGTGGAACCTTGCATTGTGTAACTGTAGTTTGGGTTGTTCTTTCCTAGATGCATAGCTTTGCACTTCTCCATATTAAATTTCATCTGCCATTTGGACATCCAGTTTTTCAATTTATCAAGGTCTTCTTACAGTTTTAGCAATTTTCTTGTATTTTAACAACTTTGAATAATTTTGTGTCATCTACAAATTTGATCACCTCACTTATTATTCCCATTTCCAGGTCATTGATGAAGATGTTAGAAAGCAGCTGACCCAGCACAGATCACTGAGGTACTCCACCATTCACTGACTGGATCTCTTAGCCTGTGGCCTACTTCTGACCAGATAGCAAAACTTAACTTTGGCCCTTGGACTTCAGTTCTCTAAATTCAACTGCAAATAAGGAAATACACATACACAGACACAGAGTGATATAAAACAGTACAACTTAAAATTAAGTGAGGAAATCACAAATGTGCACACTTTTGCAGGTTCCCATGATTCCCTCGCCAAGCCAGTCCATCACACCTCCTTTTATTAGGGAAAAAACTGTTACATGGTACAAATTCAGCTCTATGTGAAGCTTTGTTTATCTATATGTTATAGGTCAGAGCACAGACATTTCTCAGCTCCAACTTTCTAAAATCAAAAGCATTCTGTCTTGTTATCATAAACAATGTCATCCCAAAGTACAACCCTGGCTTTTATAACACATCTTTCTCCAGGCTTCTAGGCTTAAGACATTCCAAGCCATTTTCCATACCAATCCTTTCAGAGAGCTCTGGTACCCCACTTCAAGTTACTTTCAACATTCTTTATTGAGAAAATTGGCCATTTAGCCCCGCTCTCTGCTTTCTATCTTTTAACCAGTCCCTGATCCAAAATACTAGACTGCCTCCAATCCCATGATTTTTTAAATTGCCCAAGAGTCTCTCATGAGGGACCTTGTCAAAGGCTTTCTGAAAATCCAGATAAATCCAGATACACTATATCAACCAACTCACCTTTATTTACCTGTTTATTCACACTTTCAAAAAATATATCAGATTAGTAAGACAAGATTTTCCTTGACTAAATCCGTGTTGGCTTTCTCCCATTAAACCATGACTATCTACATATCAGTAATTTTATTCTTTATAATGGTCTCTATCATTTTGCCTGGTACTGATGTCAGGGTCACCAGTCCGGAGTTTCCCATATCACCCCTGGAACCCTTTTAAAAAATCGGCCATTCTCCAATCTTCAGGTACTACAGATGATTTTAATGATAGTTCACAGATAACTAATAGTAGATCTGCAATCTCATATTTCAGTTCTTTCAGCACCTTTGCTCTGCTGTGGCCTTGTCCTTAGGTAGGAGATTTAAACATAGAATATCCAGGATAGCATTCTCAGTATTGCTGCCTATTCCACAACAGGACCCCCGAGGGGGGGGGGGGGGGAGGCTGAACCTCTGAGTCTCAATGCATCTATGATACAGAGAACAGGACTTTAGAATGTAAAGAACTGTGGAACATTTTAGGGAAAGGGAAACCTAGTGTAATGCTGGAACCAACAAATAAAAAGGAAATAGAACAGCTTTTTAAATTGGATCTTGAGAAAAACTGAGTTACTCAGGACAGTATGGTTCACAATGAGATATCTTCAAATGGGAAACTGGGCTATCCTGAAAGAGAGAAAGTGGAAAAAGTCAAGGTAGTGCAGGTGAAGTTAAATGTAGAGCAAACAAATGTAAATGATTCCAAATTGCCTGAAGCAGGCTCTCAATAGAAATGAAAACTGTGTAACTGAGCCATGTGTAAATAGTATGTGCACACAGTTCCCTGTGTAGATATGCACTTACTTGTTTTGACGATTACCCCAGGGAATTAGGTGCTGACATTTTGCACCTTTTTTTGGCATCTATACATTTTCTGGGTTAATCTATGTCCGTATTTTCAAATCTATGTGCATAAATGCAAACCTCTCCCTAACCCCATCTCTGGGAATGCCTCTACACAGTCCAGACAAAGTTATATGTAAACAGGCTGTACTTTGCACATATATTGAATGCACAATTTTATAAATGCCTATTTTCCTACATAAAGAACTGCTTTACATGCAGAAACAGCTTTTAAAATTATTTTGTTAGGTTTCTCTGTGTCAGTGTTAGAAGTCTAAAACATAAGATTGGAGACGATCAAGATGGCAACTGCTAGGTAGCCATGACACTACAGAGATCTTGTATTGTTGTTTTTTTGATTTCCTGGAAGTTTTATTTTCTACCTTTTCTATGGGGATATGCAAGGGAAAAGTCTAGAGTTTTCCTCCTGAGTCTTCAATTTAGGGCCCGATACTGCAGACCTCAATGCAGAACACCATGGAAGGATCCCAGCATGGAAGGATCCCAGCCCCAGCTGGAAGTCAAAACATCTTTAAACCCAGGTGGGCGAGTAGGACCCTCTGTACCCACGCAGCTTGTGGAGGAAAATCAGTTGGAGAGACCCCCTGATGCCGCTTTGGTGTTGGGTATGATGTCCATAGGAGGACTCAAGGCCTTGCACAACACAAGTCCGAAACATGGCTAGGAGAGTGTAATGCTTGATGTTTAGCAGGAAGGGAGAAGGAGATTTATGAATGGTGGTGTAGAATTGCTAAAACCCTTAGAATTATTGGAGACTGCAGTTAGCATTTCAACTGCTTTCCCAATGGTTCTAGAGGCTCCATTAGTGTCTACTGCAGGAACTTTAATAAAACTCACTATAATGACTTTGAATTCTCTTTGGACTCTATTGGTATCTTTGGAGAAATTGGTTTCTTCTGCCTTGGTTTTGATACAAAGTCATAGTGGCAGGTGCAGTAGGCAGCCTTAGAGCGTAGAAAAGGAATTGTAGATTTTTCTGTCATATGGACCAGGTGGTGCTGGCTCAGATCAGCCAACTTCAGGATAAGAATGTAGTTCATGGAAGGCTGGAGAATGTTAAAATGCATTAGACATTTAAACTTGAGAGTGGTTAATTTTCCAAAAACATCAACCTTGTTCTCCTTGAATTTTTCCTAGAAATATCTAAATGAAATGCTAAAGATTCCTGTAGAAATGTATCTACTTTTGAACAAAATCTATTATGTTCCCATGGGTCATTGAGTAGGACAGTGTGGAGAGAGATATGGAGAAGGGACCTATCTGTGGACAACCTTGATTTTACAGGACTATTGTAGATATCAGAAAGGGAGGTAAAAAAAGGATCTACTTTGTTCCTTTTGTGTTTCTTTAAGATAGGAACTCTATTTTTCATCTCTGTTCCTGCAACCTACAGTAGCCTAGTTGTTAGAGCAGTAGCCTGGTGATCAAGAGACCAGGCTTTGATTCCCACTGGCCTTGGGCAAGTCACTTTACCCTCCCTTACCTTAAAATAAAGGCTCAACAATCTACTTTTGGCCACACCTTGCAAGACAACCCAGGGGTTGCTGGGTCACCAGGAGTCGTCATTGCCTCAACAACACATGCACATTTCAGCAGCCACTGGGTTCAGTTCATGGGTCAAAGGTTTCTTTGTTTAGTGCATTGCATATGGTCAACTTGAAACCACCACTCCAGTTTGCTCCAGGTCAGCCTTAAGCTCTTTAGATGTTGTACGTGCGGTTTTTCCATCAGTTTGCACTGACCTTCGAAGACTTCTTGGATTCATTTTCCTCTTCCCACAATGTCCTGGGAAGTTGTTGACAGTGAACTGTAGACATAGGCATCCAAAGGTCTTTGGAGATGGCCTTGTACCCCTTTGAAGTTTGATGTTTGGTGATAATGGCTTTTCTGATGGTCTCAGGCAGCTCTCTTGTCTTCAGGATTGTGAAAATGGACCAGGTAGTGAATGTGGCTATTTTAAACATTAGAGCCATAATTCATTGATTGATTCAAGTCATATGATACTGAGACTTGATCACAGGTGCATCTAATTGTACTGCAATAGGAATGTGGTTCTTCTGTTCAAACTGATTTGAATTGTTTGTAATGGTGCCAATAATCATGTCGCAGTTTTTATACTATTTCCTCCTATTTTCTTTTTTAATTGGTCTTGTTTTATTTGATTATTTTATGTGTCAAATATGTGTGCATATATAGTTCAAAGCCATTTCACTGGCCACTAAGATATTGGACATTAAGTGGTTGACATAAGAACATAAAAAATGCCAGCTACGCTAACAGTTTTTACTACATCCTCTGGTAATGAATTCCAGAGTTTGATCACACATTGAGTGAAAAATATTTCCCTATTAGTCTTACATAGGCTACATTGTAGCTTTATTGCGTGTCCTCTAGTCTTTCTACTTTTGATGTGCAACCATGAGCAGCCTATGGTGCAACTTGAAACCATCACTCCAGATTGCTCGAGGTCAGCCTTAAGCTCCTTGGAAGTTATATATGGTGGTTTTCCAACAGTTCACACTAACCTTTGAAGACTTCTTGGATTAAATTTTCTCTTCCCAGTATGCCCTGGGTAGTTCTTGAAAGTTCCATGAGCAGAAAACCTCTTAATAACATTGTAAATTGTAGACACAGACATCCCAAGGATATACAAATGTAATACAACAGCTCAGAAAAACAGAATGCAAATGGAGATGATCAAAATCACCAGCAGACCAGACACACTACACGAACAAGCTAATGGAATACCACAACCAAATAAATACACATAAAGGCAATATTACTCTAAGTTCATTCATAGCTCACTAAATAGACCAAGAGAGCTATTTGACATTGTTTGTTCCCTCACAACAGATCATACCAATGTTGGCCTTGATGGCACACCCTGCCCACAAACTCTTGTTAACTTCTTTCAGACCAAAGCCAAACTCCAAATAACTGCACCATAAGTATCAAACACAGCAAAAATGAAAGAAGCACAATGGAATACTTTAAACTCAATCTCCACAAAAGATATTGAAAATATAATAAACAACCTGAACACTACCATTTCTCTGCTCGACTCTTGCCCTGGATTAAATTAACCAGATCTGAATTAACTCCCATAATTTCAATAAAACAGAGGCCCTCTACATAACGCAAAACCAAAACTTCACACCTCCACCAAACATTAAAATTCAAAACACAACTATAGCTGTCAAAGAAAAGATAAAATATCTTGGAGTAATCCTAGATCGCACCCTTAACATGTCTACATTCATAAAAAACACAACAAGAAAAATTTACTATAAACTGAGACTACTAAAACAACTCCACCCACTACTCCACCCCAGCGACTTTAAATCAGTACTCAAAGCAATTGTCACCCCACACTTCGACTATGCAAACTCATTACTCCAAGGTCTGCCTAAACAAACAATTCGTCCACTACAAATTGCACAACATATTGCTGCCAGAACAACAACAAACACCAACCCATTAGACCATATTACACCTATACTATTAATTTACACTGGCTCCCGATACATTCCCACACCCAATACAAATAATTGTAACCACTTTCAAGCTAATCAATGACATATCACCATCCTATCTATCTTCCTTCATCTCTAATGAAAAGACCTCTCGCAACCAAAGAAACTGCAATAAAAACAAACTGATGACAGCGCCAGACTACATTAAAGCTAAAAAGATCACAAACAGAGCATTTTCACACTGCGCACCCACCCTTTGGAATGCACTTCCAGACAGCCTAAGAGAGATAAAAGACCTCTCCTCCTTTAGAAAAAAACTTAAAAAACACATCTAGTCTCACAACACTTTGGCTCTATAACATAACCTCAGAACTCTAACTAGACACCTCACTCACCAGTTCTACATTCCCCAGAAGAATATATCATAAACACAATGACAAGCACCCTTTGTATATAGTTAATGGTTAGATCGTTTAATTGTTATTGAACATAGTTAATACTGTTGCATGTAACTGAATTTGTACCTCTGTGCAAGTCATTGTTAATATTCTTTGACATTGCATCAGTATTTGACTCAATCACACACAGTAAACTCCTAACAAGGCTTAAATCCATTAGAATTGGAAACATTCCATTTAAATGGCTCCAATCATACCTTTCTGACCGCTATTAACAGGTGAAAATAAGAGCTAGGAAATCCGCACCATACAAGAAACTTCAAGGAGTCCCACAAGGCTCAGCTTTGTCAGCAGTCCTATTCAATATTTATATACAACCCTTATGCAACATATTCTAGAAGCATGAAATAAACTACCACATCTATGCCGGCAACGTAATGCTTAACATGCCGTTCAATATCACTAATCCAGACCAGACCAAGATTATTGAATACTTTAACAAAATAGCCTAATGGCTAGCAGACCACATGCTCAGAATCAACCTCAAGAAAAGAGGTACTCTATATATGCAAAAACAAAGCATTTACCCAAAACCCTTAGAGTTATGAATGCAGAGCTCAATGTCAAACTAGAAGTACGATACTTGGGTGTCACACTGGATCAGAATTTAAACTTTATATCACACATTCATAAAACCATCAGTGCAATCTACAGAAAAATGCAAATTTTGCAAAACCTTTGAATCCTCCTAGTAACCAAAGACTTCTGATCAGTATTCCAGGCTCTAATTTTCCCACATCTCAACTTCTGTAACAACCTACTTCACAGTCTCCCCAAACATACTCTCAACAAGTTACAATTAGCACAACACACAGCTGCTAGAATGATAATGGGTGCAAATAGATTGGATCACATCCCACCAGTTCTCAAACAACTATGTTGGCTACCACTAACAACTACCACTACATTGGCTACCACTAACAACTACATTGGCTACCACTAACAACTACCACTACATTGGTACAAAATGATGATAATCACCTTCAAGATTATACATAAACTCTCAGCATCTTGCCTAAAATCAACAATACAGTAAGTAAGTAATTAATAACAGAGACAAAAAGGAATTTCCTATAGTTAGAACATGCTTGAACTATCACTTAAACTAACGAAGAGCAACCAGGAAACACAAAAAAGGGCCTTTTCCACATATGCTCCGGATCTCTGGAACTCTCTCCCCCAGAAACTCGGAAGTATCAAAGACCCATCAACTTTCCGCAAAGAACTAAAAGCCCATTTATTCAGAAACCACTTTAAAGACTTCTGACTCTCATTTGCTAAATGACTATCAGCCCTAAAGGACAAATAATCCTCGACCTCTACCCTCCACTACAGTCAGCACCTACTAACCCAACTGGTCCTTCCTGGGTGTCTACTCTATTGTAGATTTTTGTATCATCGACAAAGAGGCAAACTTTATGCGACAACCCTTCCGCAATATCAGTAACAAAGATGACAACCCTTCCGCAATATCACTAACAAAGATATTAAAAACAATCAGACAAAGGACAGATTCCTGCAGTAAAACACTGTTAACATCCCTCTCCTCAGAGTGAGCTCCATTTACCTGTACCCTCTCTCGCTCATCCAATTTCTAACCCAGTCGGCCACTTTAGGGCCCATCCCTAGGGTGCTCAATTTATTTCGAAATCGCCTGTGTGGAACAGTATCATAGGCTTTGTTGAAATCTAACTACACCACATCTAGAACTTTCCCTCGGTCCATAAGTTATCATAAGGAAAGGAATGGAAAATAAAACAAATGATTTTATAATGCCTCTGTATCATTCCATGGTATGACCGCACCTTGAATATTGTGTGCAATTCTGGTCGCTGTATCTTAAAAAGGATATAGTGTTATTAGAAAAGATGCAGAGAAGAGTCAACAAAATGGTAAAGGATATGGAAGGATACTCCTATGAAGAAAGGCTGAGAAGGTTGGGGCTCTTCAACCTGGAAAAGAGACGGCTGAGGGGAGATATGATAGAGGTCTATAAATTAATGAATGGAGTGGAACGGGTAAATGTAGATCGATTGTTTACATTGTCAGAATATAAAAAGACTAGGGAACATGCAATGAAGCTACAGGGTAACCTATTTAAGACTAATAAAAGAAAATATTTTTTCACTCAACGTGTAATCAAACTCTGGAATTTGTTACCGGAGGATGTAGTAAAAGCTGCTAGTGTAGCTGGGTTTAAAAAAGGTTTGGACAAATGCCTGGAGGAACAGTCCATAAACCATTTTTAAAAGGGACCTAGGATATCACTGCTTGACCCAATACATGCATTGAGAAACCTGTGTCTTTTGGGGAGACTGCTAGGTACTTATGATCTAGATTGGCCACTAATGGAAACAAGATACTGGGCTTGATGGACCTTGGTCTGATCAAGTATGGCATATCTTATGTTCTTATGTTAACTCCCTGGTCACCCAGTCAAAGAAATAAATCATATTTGTCTGACAAGACCTGTCTCGGGGAAACCCAGGCTGCCTCAGATCCTGCAATCCATTGGACTCCAGAAACCTCGCTATTCTCTGTTTTAGCAGCGTTTCCAATAATTTACTGACCACAGAGGTTTGATTTGCAGGCCTGCAGTTTTCAACCTCATCCTTACTTCCATTTGTGTGTAAAGGGATCACATTTGCCTTTCTCCTCTAGGACCATTCCCAACTCTAAAGAAGCATTGAAATGGTCAGTCAGTGGAGCCACTAGAATGTCCCCAAGTTGTCAATATTCTCTGATATATCCTATCTGGTCCCATTACTTTGTCTACTTTTAGTTTAGCTAGTTCCTCACGAACATAGTCTACTGAAAATACTTCAAGATCCCCATCACTTCTGTTCCTATTTGTGGGTGTTGGAAGTCTTGCTCCTGGCCCTTCATCAAACACAGAACAAAAATATCTGTTAAGCAATTCCTCTTTATCCTCATCAGCTTCTACATATTACTCCCCTTCACCCTTGAGTCTGATAATACCACTTTTGCCCTTCCTCCTCTTACTAACATATCTGAAAAATATCTTATCCTCCCATTTCATTGCAATGGCTATTTCTTCTTCTTTTTGTATCTTTGCTTTCCTAATTACTTTCCTAGCTTCTCTAAGTTTTTCCAAATAAAGATGCTTGTCTTCCTCTCTCTGAGGGCACCTTGTTTTTCTTCATCTTTTCAGCTACTTCTTTTGAGAACCATAGTGGCCTCCTTTTCCTTTTACATTTATTTACCTTTTTAACAAAAAGGTTTGTTGCCCTCAAAATATTCCTTTCAATTTTGCCAATTGCTTTTCTACATGCCCCAGCTGTTCCCATCCCACTAATGACTCCTTGAGGTATTATCCCATCTTGGCAAAGTTAGTTTTCCTAAAGTCTAAGAACCTCACTTTTGAATGGATTTTATCTGCCCTAGTTCTAATACTGAACCTCACCATCTGGTGATCACTGCATGCAAGATGATCTCCCTCTATGACATCAGAAACACTTTCCCCATTGGTAAGCACCAAGTCCAGTATGGTCCCTTCATGTGTGGGTTCTGTTACCAGTTGTGGGAATAGTTGTCCCTCTAGAGAATCTAGGATCTCCTCACTGCTAGATGACAACACAGCAGTGATATGCCAATCAACATCTGGCTTATTGAAATCACCTATCAGTAGCACTTCTTCTTTCATGGCAATACTCCGTATGTCTTCTATTAAATCTCCGTCCATTTCTTCTCCTTGTGAGGGAGATCTGTATAGCACACCAATGCAAATGGATTCCCCTTTCCCTCTTCTCTAGTTTAACCCACAGTGACTCCTCGCTCCCTTTTAAGCCCTGTAATTCTATAGCTTTAATAGTTTTTACATATAGTGCCACTTCTCCCCTTCTTCCTACCCTGTCCTTCCTGAATAAAGTATAGCCTGGTATAATTACATCCCAGTCATGGTTGTCTTTGAACCATTTCTCCGTAACCACCACTAAATCCAAGTCAGCCTCTTTCATTAAAGCCTCAACATCTGGGATCTTATTTCTCATGCTACGGGCATTTATATAGACCACTTTCCAGATGTTGCCCCTTTTACCAATTTCTAGAGAGGTATTTAATGTTTCACTTACCTGGGGGCTCTCTTCACCCATACCTAATTAATCTAGTTTAAAGCCCTCTTCAGTAGGTTAGCCAGTCTGCTGAGGAAGACACTTTGACTCTTCTTGGACAGATGGACACCATCTATGCTCTGCAGCCCTTGGAAAATCATCCCATGGTCCAGGAAACCAAATACTCGATGACAGCATCCATGCAGCCATGCATTCATCTTTCAGGATGCGAGTTTCTCTCCCTTGGCCTTTACCCTCAACATATAGGATTGAAGGTAAAAGTCTTAACAACCCTAACCAAGCCTTCATCCTAATCTTCTTAGATATTGCAGCAGCCTTTGACTCAGTTATCCACTCACTACTGATACAAAGGCTCTCACAAATTGGACTGAGAGGAACCACGCTACAATGGTTTTCTTCATATCTAACTGATAGGACCCAACAAGTCTATATTGACCAACAACACTCAAACACCTTCACTCAAACTACCGGCCTTCCCCAAGGCTCCGCTCTATCTGCCCTCCTGTTTAATATATATATTCAGCCGATCTGCCAAATAATAAGGAAATATAAGATCAACTATGCCATCTATGCAGATGACATAATGCTCTACATGCCTTTCGATCTGAGAACACAAATACTTGATCCCATAACCTCATGTTTTACAGAAATAGATGCATTGCTCAAATCCCATGGTCTAAACATAAACTATAAAACGACAGAAGTGCTAGTGATTACCAGAAATCAAAATTACACCCCTCCAAGCAACATCACCTTTAACAAAACCGTTCTTGAAGTAAAAGATGAAGTCAAGTACCTGGGCGTAATACTAGATAAACAATTCACATTTAAACACTACAAAGTCCATATACAATAAAATTCATCTTCTGAAAAACTTAAAACCCCTATTCCATAGTACTGACTTCAGATCATTGATGCAGGCAATGATCACCCCACATATAGACTACTGTAATAGTCTACTACATGGCCTACCAAAACAATCACTCCACCCCCTGCAAATGGCCCAACATATGGCAGCACGCATAATCTCTAATACACACTTTACAGATCACATTACACCTATTTTATGCTCGCTCCACTGACTCCCAGTTCAGAGCAGGATTAAATATAAACTCATCATGATCACGTTCAAATGCATTAGGGAATTAGTGCCACCTACACTATGCCAACTAATCAAAAAAACACCCAACGATCGTCACAGAAGAGGCACTATGAACAACACACTTTTATATCCTCCTGAATACCGGAAAACAAGACAACACACAAGTAACAGAGCTTTTGAGTATTTTTCCCCGACACTCTGGAACACGCTACCTGAGAGACTTAGAAATATATCAGACCGTTCCACCTTCCGCAGACAACTGAAAACTTTACTATTGATAGAACACTTCGGACAAAATGAACCAACGATAACTGCCGACCCGACCTAAGCCCTTTCAGTATTCAACTCATCCTCACATTATCCCTACCTCAAACATACCCCTCCAACCCTACATAAACATACACCAAACATACCCCTTACCACTTACCTACCCCACTGGCATATCTCCTGCTACATAAAAAACTGAATGTATAATACCTCTGATGATCACACATATTGTAAATAGTTAATTGTTATACTAATCATGTACAAATGTTTATAACCTGTGATTCATATGTAACTTTCACATTGTTCAATGTAACATTGTTGTTTCTGTTCCATGTAAACCACTATGATTAACTGATATAGTGGTATAAAATCAAATGAATTAATAAACACCACCTGTGCACCAGTCTGCTTCACCCTGTGTTCCAGAGCCATGAAGTCACTTTTGATATGCTCAAAGGGATACATAGCAGTATCATTTGTGCCAACATGGATGAGCTACATAAGATAATAGTCAGTAGGCTTGATGAGTCTTGGCAAACTTTCCATAACATCTCAGATTTTGGCACCTGGCAGACAGCACACTTCTCTGGACATCCAGTCTGGTCGGCAGATGGACGTCTCGGTACCCCTCAGAAGAGAGTCACCAGCCACCACTACCCTTTGCTTCCTTGTGGTCACTGATTCTGCAGCTTTGAAATGGAGAATACATATGTATATTTTTGACCCCCCCCCCCCACATGCCCCCTTGCAATTCCTATATACTATGCACTTCCATGTGTAAATTTAGTCCTTTCTAAAATCATATCGATGCCATTTCCACATGTAAATGCCAGATTTTTCACATGGAAATTGTGAGTAAGATTTCTAAAATAACCTCGATAGTCAGTGGTGCTTGTGATAAGGAAGCTTATCATAGCTCAGGAAGGAGCTATAGTAAAGGTGAAGTGACTCTGAACAAGCAACCTGTCAGTTCTGGTAGAAATAAGAAAACAGAATTTTTACATAAAAGACTACCAGTCCCAGAATGCACCAGGTTTCCAACAGCCATTAGAGGAGCTGAAGTGGGGAAATGTGTGTTCAATCAGGAGGGCTATGAGGTAATCCCCAAGCACTCATCTCAAAGGGCAGGGTCTGATTCAGCACAGCTGCGCTGTGCTAGGGTGGAGCACTCATCTAAGCAGAATAAAGGTAGAGTTTATTCTACAGAGAATCATCCTCAGATTCTTGGAGATCCTCAGCTTGGATATCCTCATCTTGGACATCTTCATCATCTGGAGGATCATCAGAAGCAGAAGCCAGAGCGGACGGACAGAGAGGGCAAGAAACCCTTTGGAAGAAAGAAGAGAAAAGCATTTGGGAGGTCTAAAGGAGTCCAGAGCAGTACGTATACTGGGAGACATTCAAAAGGCCAGCATACACCATTGGACTGGGGAAAACCAGAGGAGTGGTGCTGCAGAGCTAGGAATCTCCAGACGGTACCTGTGAGGGAGACGGCTGCACTTGGAAGGGACCCTAGGACCCGTGCCAGAAGGTATGTGAAGAGAGATCCAGTGTCCAGGGATCTGGATTGGAAGGCTGGACATAAGAACTGGACTACATACTGGCCAGGCTATTTAGAGAGGAACTCTAACAGCAATGGAAGCTCAGGTATGAACACTGATCTATGCCCTAGCTATACCCTTGAAAGACAGCAGGGAAACAAGTATTCTCCTGAGAGTGCTCCATTGAGAAATTCCTCTGTGCCAATCCATGATATTGAACCCATGATTGTTGAAGAAGGGGGAGAGGTTATAGACACAGGCTGTGAATACATGGATTGCTCTCTGTCTAAACTCCTTTGGTAATTTACTGTTACAAAGTACAACAACCATCACAAAGAAATACAAACTTGTTCTTTAATCTACTCAGAAAAGCTCCTGAGTAGGACTTTGAGCCACGCAGTAGAAAGCAAGCCAGCTAAGGGGTTTCAGCTGGGTAACTGCTAGCAATTGAGCCTTACCTAATTGCTTGTGAGCTCTGAGGAAATCACTTCTGAGTCTATGTGTGAAGATATAAGAAGTTAACCTGAAAAGAACAGTTTTTCCCTTCTTTGTGGGTTTTGTTTGTTGATTAAAGCACTGCTAAGAAAATATTAGCTAGAGCCTACAGAAAAGACCAGTTTGTTACCAACCAGGTCTTTATTCTTTTGATTTGATTGCCTGACAAGTTCAACTGTTTTCCTGATTTTGTTTTTCTAAGTTTAACACTGAAAGCAAGTATCCTGTTTTATGTGCTACCAAGCATATCTGTGTTGGGAGAAATAACCCCATAAATAAATATCTTATTGGCTTTACACTCAAGCACAACTAATTATTGTGAATGGCTGTGTCTGGTGTGAATGGACTACATTTCCCACAATCCCTTGCAAATCATATTAATATATGCCTTTGCCAAGACTGTGAACATTCTCACCCAGGCACCCGTCTGACATGCTGAATAAACTGACCACCACTGGCTATACATGTGAAGTGGCATTTTAGAAAGGACATCTAGGTGCAATCTGGGATGCCCAGGACAAAATGTCTAAGAAAATCCTGGGGACATATACATTTTGGCCCAATTTTAGAAAAGTCCCTAAATGAACAGCCACAGAAATGGCTTCTTGGACATTGCAGATATTCAGACATGTGGTAGTGGTTTAGTAATTTGTTTGGATTGTTTTGCTTGGGTTTCTTTGCTCAGGAAAAATTGGCAGTGACGATGACAGCGCATTGTGCTCTTCCCCCTGGTAGTGTTGATACCATGAAATGAGCACTTTTTTGTTCTTTATTCTTGGTCAGGAGCATTTATATGCATGGATGCCTCAACAACCAGAGCTAGACATGCTTATTTCATTCTGAAATTGCACTAGGATGTGCATTGTCATTGCTCCACCCAGGACACTCCTCTAACACACTCCTGTTCTACCTGGACAGCCTCGCACTAGAGAAGTCCATATATCCGGTTTCTAAAATGGCTCCAGAGATATCCTTTTCAGCTGAACATCTCTATGCTCATTTTCAGACATCCAAAACATGAATAGAGCTTCTAAAATAACCCCCATAGCAGCAATAATCAGCTGCTAAATTTATAGCTTAGGTGGTTTACTTTAGATTTGCTTTTTATAAACCTCTGTAGTTTAAGCACACATCAGCACATGTGTATTTGAGGCCTATTTTATAACGTGAAGAATGTGCATATGGTGCAATTTACATACCTGATCATTTTCTTTCCTTAAATCCTACTAGACCAGGCCAGGACCTGTCCTGAAAGACTATTTCTACAAGTTTGGGAGCCCTGCTGCCTCTTAATTGTGTTGTCAGTATCGTCATCTGATGCAGAGTTAATAAGACAGTCAAAGTTCAAAGTTGTTTTTCTGAGTTTTTCAGTCTTGCTTTCTGCTTGAGAAGTGTTCTACTGGCTTTTCTCAGTGCTGTACCAGAGTATAAACTAATGGTGACAACACTGAAAGTTGCTCTAGTCTGCCTCCACAGCCTGGTTTCATCGTGTTTAAGGTGGAGCCCATCCTTTTGGAAAAGATCCCTCCCCCCTGCCTCAGAATATTGCGCAGTTCCTAACAAATCCAACACTCTCTTCCTTGCACCATCCTCTCATCCATGCATTGAGACTCTGGATCTCTGCCTGCCTCTTGGTCCTGCACATGGAACAATAAACATTTCTGAGAACGCTATACTGGAAGTTCTGGATTTCAACTTTCTACCTAAAAGCCTAAATTTGGCTTCAAGAACATCCCTCCCACACTTTCCTATGTCATTGGTACTGTGGTGAAGATGGCCCTTCAGAAGAAATGGATGTTGAGGAAAATCCTGAGAGCAGAGCTAACTCACACAGGATTTCCAAAACTGACCTGAAAAAAACACAGTGCTCTGCTGAGCCGAAGACACACCCCAGTCCAGGGGAGGAGTTAGGCTTCAGCTCTGATTGGGCACACCCAAGGGAACGGCAGGGAGTGCCGGAAATTGAAGCCCTTTTTAAAACCTCAGAGAGAGCTGAAGGGGTGAGGAAGGAGGAGAAAGGTGAACAGGTTGTTGTTGCAGAGAGGACCACGGAGAATATCCCAGAGGATAGCGTGGGGAAGGATATCCAAGTCCAAAAGAACGTTGTGAGAGGAGTGTAGAGTGCTGGAACCCTAGAAGCAAGGAGAAGAGCACTAGGACCTTGTGAGAAGACAGAACCCCGGAAGAGCCAGCCTTGGAGTCCAACGTACCCTGCAAGAAACTCTTACTGCCGGGTAAAGCCTAGACCTAGCCAGCCTCGAGAAAGCAGCACGTGGAGAAAAGGTACTTCTAATGCCAACAAGCAGTGCTATAAAGACAGAGAACTACAGCCAGGAGAAAGTTTTCCTAAGAGAAGTTCTTTTATAAATGCCTCTAAACAAGGTAAAGCACAATTTCCTAATTTGTATGCTTGGCTGAAGAAACCTTCATATAGTGCTTAACTGTGCAAACCTAACTTTGCTACCGACTTAGATAGTGAGTGGGGGAAGGGCATAATCTTTGCCAATAACTATCCACCAGATGAAAAGCAAACACAGGCTGAATTGCTACTGAAGGAATTTCAGAAGTTCCTGGAGTTGAAGTCAGGACAAAATAAAGAACCTGATACGGACAGTAATTCTGTTAGTTCAGAAGAATACATGCAGGTAGAAAGTTCTTTACCTACCCTGAATCCTGAGCCTTGTGCCATGGATTGCTCTTTCTGCTGTATTGAATAACAGTTTAAAGAAGCACATAAGTTTTATATGAAGAGAATATAAAACGTTGGCTTTTCTTGTTGTTTAATCGTAAGAGTTCCTGATTGTGTTCACCTGTTTCCAAGTCACGCTGTGAAGAGAACAGCTATTGATATAAAGCAGCAATATTTTCTAACAACCACATGAGGCAATGCTGGGTTAAGCTGCTGAAGTTTATGAAGAGCTGAGTTAAAGCCAATTTGATTTCACTGCTTCCTGAGTTCCTGTTTTCCTCTGTTTATCCTAAAAGTTCCACTTTTTGCGTTTGTTGCTTTGAGCTTTTGATGCGCTGGAAACGATCCCCAAGACAAATAAATTTTCTTGCTTGCCTAACCACATCTGGTCACGACTACAATTCTTCCCTAAGGAATATACAAGAGCACTACAGTTCCCAAGATTCATTGGGAACCGTGCCAGCTAATTGTTCAAGGGACAATATAAGGCCACTCCTGCCTGTAAGCTCTAGGGCGCAGGCAGGAGCGTCGCAGTACTAGCATGTCATAAGACAGCAGGCTTCTCCCCAGCAATATCTAAAACCTTATCTAGGTGACACGTGAGGTCTGCTACCTTCATACCAGGAAGGCAGGTAACCAGGTGATCCTCATGTATACCAGCCACCCAGCTATTGGTTGTATTGGTATCTTTTGATGGTGGGATTGTCAATTTTGCCTGACTTTATGTTCAATTCTCTGCAAGTACCCACAGAGCTGGACCCACAGAATGTATCTGTTTGGCAAGCCTCTGACAAAGAAAAATCGTAAAAGCTCATTTATGAAACTTGATGTATTCATGGATTCAATGACCTTGAAGTGAACAGCATGGTTGCTCATGCTTATGAAAATCACAGCCCATCCTTCTGTAGTACATTGTGACATAACCAACCATGGTCCAAAGGCATCCAGCCCTACTTAAGTGAATGGTGGTGTTAAGCTGGTCAGCTGGCAGGTCTGCTATTTTTTTTCTTGATATTTTCCCTCTAGTTTGTACACTTAATGCATTTATGAATCACTGTAGTGATTCATTGATTTACACCAGTGCTTCACATCCCCACAGCTCTGATAGCTCCCTCTGTTGGTTTTGGTGCTTAACTTGCTCCATGGTAGCAATGCACAAGCTTAGTGGAGATAATGTATGGTGCCAGCCTGGGATGATCAGGGGTTCCTCTCACTCTTATCTATTTCAGTATAGATGAGCTGACTGTCAACTCACAGCAAGCTGTCATTGTCAATGAAATGGTTCAACTTCCAGAGAAGGTTATATTTGGAAATGTTTTCCCCTTTATTGATGCATATGAATTCTTCAGCATACATTTCTTGTTCTATGCCATGCAGGATGATATTCTCTGCTTGGGAGAGCTTGACTGTGTGGGACCGCGTGCAAAGGTGCTAATGGTGACAAGTGCTGGAGCTTCTATTCAGTGTCTGAAAGCATAATGTGGATGCAATGAACTATAGCTCTTCTGACCATCTCTTAAGATACCTCTAGATGCAATGCTAGTGGCAAGGACAGTTATTTCTGGAAGAACTTCAGAGTTCGATTCACTATTCACAAACGGAAGAGTTCTCTAGTATGCAAGCAGCAGGTTGAATGCATCTGGAAGTTGAGACCAGAACAGTGGCATTATGTGCCCATTAACCAGAACCCAGCAGACCATGCTACTAGAGTCATTTTTGCATCCCACCTACATAGCCCTCAGGCCCCCTCCTTGTAGCAACCAAGCAAGAATATCTTGGGGGTTCCATGGAATCTCCACTGCCATCATATGCTTAATACGATACTGTATAGCCTTCCAGAAGGCCTTAATCCATGGACATACCCACCATATATGCCCTAAGGGGGAACATTACCACATTGCCACCAGCATCAATCCAACACCCCTGGATTGCATTTGGATAATTGGTAGGGAGTTAGATACCATCTGTATATTAACTCATTATTATTCTATTGGATATGGTAACTAGAGATACCTTGCAAATGTCTTTTTCATTTGCTTTCATTGCTTTAAAGTATAACTGCACTCTAAATCTGATTCCCATCTAGTATGATGCAATAAATAGGGAAAGGCTGCATATATATCTGTATGGCTGCGTATATATATATATATATATATTGAAATATAATATATGTGTGCATAAATATATCTCCAGAATATGAATTAGATGCTGACAGATTTCCAAGTGGGTCATTATGCAAGGCGTTGCATTCCCTAAGGCAGTGAGAAGAAGGTCAGGGAGCACCCGTAACAGGACACTGCATGAAACAGTCTGAGTAGGTACAAGCATGTGCTAAACAAACTCTTCATCTGCTCTTGTATGTCAAAGGACTCAGACATCCTGAGCACGTTTGTGTCAGCATGTACTTCTTAACTTGCAAGACCTACACTGAAGTCTTTCCTGTCCATGCACCTGCCTCTTGTTCCTGCACATGGAACAAAAAGCATTTCTGAGAACGCTATACTGGAAGTTCTGGATTTCAACTTTCTATCTAAAAGCCTAAATTTGGGGACCTTCTTTGAGGAGGCTTTCTAATATTTAACTAGGTCAGACTGGTTCCCAGGTCTGTAAAGCACTAAGAGGTGCTATGCGTCTTCAGAATCAGAAAGTACGTTTGGACCAATTGGTCTTTATCTACCATCCTTTGCTGTTATCCCATTATATATAAAAGGTAGTAGTTTTTGTTCAGAACAGAACTGCTATATTACCAGTTCCCAGGAGGGAGACCTTTAGGGCAAATCTTTGTTTTGAACTTAAATTGTAAAGCAGTTGTGGTCCCTGTTTCTACCCATTGAACTCAGTGTTATAAGTACCAGAATTCAACAGGATAGGATTGTCAGAAATCCAGAATTGGCCTAAAATCTCCCTCATGGACCTGGGTAACTTGGAAACTCTGGAACGTCATGCAAAGTCTTGCCTGGCACTACAGGACGTCTGCAGATTGCTCCAAATTATGAAGAAATCTAGCTGAAAAAGACCCATCATACTGTAAATGATGGGCCTCTGGAAGTATAGCCACTGGCAGATTTGCCAAGTTACCCAGTTCTAGGAGTGAGAGTTCAAGCCAGTTCTGGATTTCTAACAATCTCATCCTGTTGTATTATGGAACCTGCAGCACTGATTTTAATGGGTAAAATCAGGGACTACAAATACCATACCACATTCCAATGCAAATTTAAAATCAGAACTGGCCACAAAGTCCCACTCCTGGAAATGGGTAACTTGGCAACTCTGCACTGGCCCCTATTATCACTATCCCTCCCACTTTATCTATTCTGATGCATAAGTTTCCCCAGTGCCACCCCATACAAGCCATACTGGTGAGCTCAGCCAACTTTATGACATCTTTCTCTGATAGCACCTGGGATCCCATTCAGTTCAGTTTCATACAGTACATGTAATCACAGGCTGGCAGGGTCTGGCCTTCTCACCACCCTTACCAGTGTGTTGCATTAGTGGAGCTCCCTTATGAACCGGCAGGCTGGACTGCTTGCCAGAACAGTTGCTTTTAGTCCCTGGTGCTGCTGTCTGTACTGACAGGACTGCACATAGCGGCAGCTAGTGATACCACCTCTTCTTAGGCGTCAGCCTAATGACGGGGGAGGGGGGAAAGGGATGCCAATGCACAGCAACAGATGATGCCACCTTTTCTGTGTAAAATAATGCAGCAGCTGTTTCCTTTGTGGGGCCCAGGTAAGGCCAGATTAAGACATTTCTAAAAGAGATCGCACCCCACAAACCTTTGAGCTCTAGGCATAGGTGGAGTTTGGAGGTTGGGGGGGACAATGCCTCCTGAAATTCTACAGAGCTGAATCATCCCATGTGGATCTAAAAATGAAACAGGACTGAATCATTCCATGTTGGCCTAAAAAGCAAAGCAACATTATGTGGTCCCATGCAAATTTGAACAGTGAGGAGGTAAAAGCCAGTGTCCCACAGTGTAGAGTGAGCGAACAGCAGACCAGCAGAATCAGCAATGCTCTATTCTTCCTGCTTTCCCTAGTACTGTACAGAATAGCACCAGGTCAATTTGCAGAGTAATAAAAGTGACCAAAAATAGTAAAATTACTCTATTAACAACGGCACCTATTAAAAGGAGACATATAATTGTGGGAGTATTTTCCAAAGAAATCGAAAAAAGGCTCGGGGATGTCTCAGACCAACCGGCTTAAAACAAAGACACAAAGTATCTGAGAGTGCCGCAATAGCATCAATGACTGTCCACCGGCCATAAAAATAACATTTTCAATACACCCACAAAATATAGCGGAATGATGAAAAAACAATAGTACTTAACTTCAGATACCCCAACGCCAGTTATCTCAGCGCCATTTAATGCGTTTCACTCAATAAGAATGAGTTTCTTCAGGGGGATTTATAACTAGGAAAACCAAAAAGTTAAGTTAAAAAATAGGTTAAAAAATCGCTATTATAATAATAGTCCCTCATATTGGTGCACAATAAATCAAATGTGACTTTTCCGAGAAACCCAACTAAACATCATACCTGAAATAGTAAACTGTTGCTGCCCACGTTTTGAAACAAAGAGTATAGCTCGTAAAGTTCAAGTGCTCAAAAAAACGCCGCGCATGCGGACCAAAATCAAAGAGCACTTTTTAAAGGGTGGCTATGACGTCACTAATTGTGTTAAAGCTGTAAGCCCCGCAACAAAAATCTAAATTAGAAATTTCAAATCCATGAATAGGAGCTCACAGCTAAACCTAATAATGAATCGCTAATATGGGGATGAATCAGTAGCGAACCCAAATATCATATCTCCATAAAAATGGCCCGAAATCCGGACCAACATTAACTTCAAAAAAATAGATGGACAGTTTAAAGGCAGGCACCCCAATCAATGACTGTGTTGAACCCACCAGGATGTATGGATCGTAAGGTGAAAATCCATCATTGTTCACGATATACTAGAAATTCTTCCTGTGACTTCCCATGCGCACCCTTCAGGACTTTTTCAATGCAGAAACACTGCAAACTTTCAAAAGCATGTCCTTGCAATTTACAATGATGAACAATCGGTGCAGTCAATACTCCATGTTTCAAACGACTTTTATGTTCTTGTATTTTGATCCTCAAAGACCGAGTCGTTTTCCCAATATACAGGAGATTGCAAGAACAGCGAATGGCATATATAGCATGACTAGTGACACAAGACGTTTTTCCCTTCAACAGATACATGTGTCCATTATAGATAAAATGGTCTGTTTCCCAAGTAACGGCACAGATATTACATCAGCCGCACTTCCTATGGCCTGTAATCTCTCCAGACTCAACAGGAGGGCCCACAGACCACAAGACAGCAGGACTTAATTGTTCTTTAAGATTCTGGCCACGTTGCCATACACATCGAATTCTCTTAGTGGCTAGCCCCGGAATTGAGCTAAGCACATTCATATGTTTTGAAACAATCTTCTGAATCCTGAAACTCAGGGGAGAATAACCAGTGATAAGATTAATGCAGTTAGTGTCAGCAGTCAAAACATCTCTAGTACTGTAGGCATGAAGCATATACATTACTGCCAAGCCTCAAGGTCACCTCTTCCCTCTACTGGCATATTTCCTGTTTCAAAGCAGTAACTTATAAGCAGGATGGTGCTATAAGGATCGGCAGCACTGTAAATATGCTGAACCACCACAGCCTGTGCTGTCGCTTATAGGGACGAGGAAGAAGAAAAAGTGGAGAGGGAGTTGGGGAAGAAATTGAGAAGAAGGGAAGATGAGAGGAGAACATGAGGGGAGGGTGAAAGAGGAAGGAGAGAAATGGAGAAATCAAGAGGAAGGATGGAAGAAAGGTGGGATGAAAAGATATGAGGATATGAATGAAGGAAGGAGAGACGAAAGAAGGAAGGAAGGAAGGTGGTGAGGAGAGCTGGAAGAGAAAAGAGTTGAGAGTTGTATTATAGGAGCAGGAGGAGAGCAATATGAGAGAGGTGAGGAAGGGTGAAGAAGCAGAGCAGAGACAGTATGAGAGAGGGGAGAAGAGGAGAATGAATAGTACAGCCCTTACGCACTAGCCATCTCCTTCCAAGAGCCAAGCCATAAGCAACAAGGAAACTGGGCCCTCCAGGACAATTAGTCCCTGCTGCAACAGAACCCGAGTTGGAGGCAACCAAAGAGAAGGTGCCTGCAGAAGCCGCTTCAGGTCTCCAAACCATGCTGTTCTCAGCCAATCCAGTGTCGCCAGAACAATCCTGCCCAGGTGGCAGTCCACACAACGAATCACACACCCCACCAGGGGCCAAGGAGGAAGCACATACATCAGGTACTGACTTGGCCAAAGCTGGATCAGGATGAAGACGCCCTTGGACCCCATCTCCATGTGGTGACGGAACATGCAGCAAACTTTGGCACTGGAGCAGGTCACCATTGGATCAGAATCAACTGAAAAGTCTCCTAAATCAACTCCCATTCTCCATGGTCCAGAGAGTGCTGACTGAGGAAGTCCACTTTCACATTGCCCACCCTGGCAATGTACTGAGTCAGAAAGACTCGGCGGTTCTTCTCCACCCAGGCAAACCGAGTCATCTCCAGAGCAACACCATCACTCCTCGTGCTGCCTTGCCAATTGATATAAGCCACCATCATGGTATTGTCTGAAAACATTTGTAACGCCTGGCCCTCGATCAAGGGCTGGAAACACAGAAGGGCCAAGCTCATGACCCTCACCTCGAGGCAGTTGATGGATCACACCGCTTTACTACAGTTCCAATGGCCCTGGGTCATATGGTCTTGGCAATGGGCTCTCCCACCTGAGAGGCTGGCATCCATCGTTAGAAGAATCTAAGAGAAACTATCCAGCAGTATACCCTTTTTCATATGAGAGGGCTTCTGTCACCACTGCAGGCTGGACTTCACCATCAAAGAAAGCAGAAGCCTGCGCTCAAACTCCTGAGAACCTGGGGACCACAGAGGACACAAGGAACGCTGTAGTGAGCACCATCTTTAAGATCACCACCGAGGAGCTGAAGGTAATCTCAGACTCTGGAAGCCTGCTGCACAGAACAGCGTCAGGCAATCCAACAGTCTTTTGACTTTCTTTTCTGACAGGAAACTGCCCACTCGAGTGTCTAAACATGCTCCCAGAAACTCCAGGGACTGGGAAGGCCACAGCTGGCTCTTTCCCAGATAGAACAGCCAGCCGAGGCTTTATAAGAAGAAAACCACTGATGCCACCCAAGACACTTCTGAAAGGGAACAAGCTGGGATGAGCCAATCATCCAGATACTGAGGAACAAAGATCCCTTGGCACTACAGCACCACAGCTGTTACTACCATGACCTCAGAAAACACCTTCGGTGCAGTGGATAGCCCGAAATGGAGTGTGGTGAACTGATAGTTAGAGCCAAGCATGACAACATGCAGATATTTTGCTGATCCTCCCAAATCAAGATAAGAAGATTCGCCTCAGTACAGGGTTTTCATCCAGAAGCGCAGGACGCACAATGAAATAGATGGAGAATTTGCCCTTGTCCCTCTTATCTGGCAGGAAAGGCATCACTGCCCTTAGACACAGTAACTTTCCAAGGTGGTCCACACAGTGGCACCTTTGATTGCAGACTGACAAGGGGAGATGACGAAGGCATCTTGAATAGGCTCTTTGGATTCCAGAGCATAGCCGAATTGAATGGTGTCTAGCACCCAGCGATTCTTGGTAACCCGGGCCCATTCCTGAAAGAAAAGGCAAAGCCTGCCTCCAACCATAATAACCAGGAAATGGGCTCCCAAACTTTCCTTTCACAGACCAAGAGGATCATTCTCTGGAGGGACCGAGCCCCTGGGCCCATGCGCTCCATGAAAGACTGAGAATGAGAGTCTCGAGACCCCCAGGAATTCAACCAGCACACCCTCGGTGAATGGGTGGAGGCTGATGAAAAGGGACACCAGCCCGCTTCACAGGCCCCTTAGACCTGTCTTCCAGAAGGCGGTAAGATTTTGTCTTATCCAGGACCTTCACCAGCTTCTTCAAACTGGCTCCAAACAGAAGCTTCTCCTGAAAAGCAAGTTTGGCCAACCAGACTGGGGAAGATGTGTCTGCTGCCCAGTGCTGGAACCAAATTCAATGCCATGACACTATCATCGGGGCAGTATCTCTGGCCACTAAATGTACCAGGCCATACATGGCATCAGAAAAGAAGGCCGTAGCCAACTCCAAAAGAGGGGTAGTATCATTTGACAGAAGAGACTGAATCCACTGGAGCAGGGCTCGAGATGTCAGACTGGTACATACTGCCAGTTGCAGAATAGCTGTCACCATGGTGAACTGTCTCCTCAACAATGAATCAATTTTACAGTCCAGAAAATCCTTTAAGGCTGATCCACCTTCCACAGGACTGGTGATCCATCTGGTAACCGCCATGACCTGCGCATTCACCTTGGGAATATCAAACTACTCAATGCACTCTTCCAGGAGAGTGGAGATTTTCTTACATACCCTTAACATTTTAGGCAGGGAGTCGAGATCTACCACTCTGACCAGATCATATCCATAATGACATCTGGGAATGGGAAGACAGTAGTAGATTTTTGCACCCCTTGAAGGAGCAGGTGTACCTTCGGCTCCTGCTCCTTTTCGGAAGCATCCATCCACTTCAAGGCGGATGAGATCCTGGCAGTCAACACCACCAGCTCACCTTCTGGCATAGGCAGATCACACCAGCCTCCTCACAGTACTTCCTCATCCATGTCAGAGCCCAATACTGAGCCATCTGAATCCAAGTCATAGTCAAAATCTCAGACCACTCCTAGATGTTCTCCATCTCTAGGGGGCACCCCATGCCAGGGATGTTTAGCCAAAGGCAATCGAACAAGGCTTCTACTCTCCACTTGCCCTGCATAAGACTGCATCCAGGGGCACACAGAAGCTGAAGGGTTTGAATTTCCATGTCAGAAGGACCAGACCTGCTGCAAAAAGAATTCCAGGGAGGACAATCCGGAATCCGGAAGCTCTCCTCCCGGAAATACCCTCCTCTCCAATACCAGAGGGCTCAGCTGCCACAGACCCCCTGAAGGATGATGAGTGACTCAAAGCATGGTCGCCGGATCCTCGGGCAGGCTCTTTATCCTTACCCATAGTGCCATCTGTCACCTCCTGCTCTGAGGCAGGCAAGGCCGGACTAATTGCATTCCCCAGATGAAAGAGGGGGAGCAGGCCCTCTAGGGACAACTCAGAAACTGCCATGCCAGAAGAGCAGAGTCCAGAATCCGGAGATGAAGCACCTCTCTAGCCACAGGTCAACAGCGTTTCCTGGAAGAAGACATAGAGAGTTAAGGCAAGTATCACAAAGCACACGCTAAGACTGCAGCGGCCGGAAGGCGCACGTTAACTGCGTTATTACTTTAGCATGTGTCGACTGTGCTTTTATGGTGGCACGCATTAACTACACTTTTAATGCAATGCGTGTTAGAGACGCTAGGGTAGGAATGCACATTGGAGCCGCTTGGCCAAAATGTGATACAGATCGTGTTACAATCAGATGCACAATAGGAGAAAACACTACTAATATGTATAGAAAATGGCGGGAAACCCTCACCCTGTGCTAACAGTCATCAGCAGTCTACCCTGAATTGCATCCCACACACACAGAATCTGGAGCCCCCAACAAGAACAATGATATGGTCAAGCCTTGGTACGCAACCCCTGAGAGCCCCAGGTAGAGGATCCATGCCGGGCTCAGCTCTACTCCCATGAGACTGTTTCATTGGTTTTTGGAGCACTGCATTTACAGAGGCTGGCAGGCAGATCCCTCTGAGAACCTTCTGTAATCTTTAGGGGGAAACAGAGGAGGAGGGAGGGGGCGTTGAGGTTGTGCGAGGCTGCTGCACTCTTCCAGATCCTTCCAAATCTTTCCAATTTTGTGGCTGTTCAACAGGGTCTTATCATGATAAGAACATGCAGCTGAACCAATTTTCCCTGTTCCTAGAGATTATCTAGAATGGCAATGAAGGACCTAGAGAAGATTTTCAAGAGCAGAGATGTCTCTCTCCAAACAAAGATTCAATTTGTCCAAGCTATGGTATTTTCAATAACATCATATGGATGCGACAGCTGGACAATGAAAATGATAGGAAGAAAAATCGATGCCTTTGAATTATGATGCTGGTGAAGAATACCATGTATACCATGGACTGCCCGAAGAACAAACCAGTCAGTACTAAAGGAGATCAAACCAAAGTTCTCTTTAGAAGATCAGATGACAAGATCCAAGATGGCGTTTTGTGTGTGAGCAGTAGTGGCGGCGTTTTTTTACTCCTCGCTATAATGGGTAAGAGGAAGGCGAAAGGGCTTAAGAAGTCCTCCTCGAGCCCGGCAACCTCTTCTACCCTTCCCCCTCCTACGGTTGGACCATTAGATCCTTTTGTTACGCCGCTGCGGTGGTCTACAATTCCGGCGGAGGAAAGCCCCATAGCTTCACGGTCGGGGCCGGGTGGCTCGATTGGTGATTCGGGGCCAGAGATCTCCCCGCCGGTGCAGTGGCGGCCTCCCAAAGATCCACTATTGAGTCAGATTCTGGCGCAGGCTGAGGAGGAGCCTCATTTCGATCTGGGAGAGTGTTCTGGTCCTGGAGGATCGGCGGCGCTACGGAGAAGTGAGTCATCTGGATCCGCCTCACTGGTCAGCTCAGTGGATTCGGTTGTGTGGAGGTCTGCAGACAGAGCGACGATAGCCGCGTCTGATATCGGGGGGCCAGAAATGGACAGCCGTTCGACGGAGGAGCCCCTGGGGCAGTCACGAATGATTTTTTCCTTGGAACGACCGGCTGTCTTTACCCTTGAATCAATCTGGTCTGCCATTGTCAAGCTTGGAAAGCTTCTTGCTCCCCAGGTGGTGGCTTTAGGCACCCAGGTTCAGGTTCATACAAACTTACTCCAACAGCATACTCTGGAGGTTACTGCTTTACAATCTTTGGTAGCAGAATTACAACAGAAGCTTTCTTCCTCTGAAGATGGTGTGTCTCAGTACCAGAAAGATACGTTGGCTTTGAAAGCAAGGATTGAAATGCTTGAAAACTCTTCAAGATATTGTAATCTACGTTGTATAAATTTTCCTAGATTGTCTTCTATTTCTGCTAAAGAAATGTTTAAGAAATATCTTTTGGAAGTTTTAGGTGTACCAGTAGAGTCTCACCCTCCTATGCTTAAGGTTTATTATCTTCCCTCTGGGAAAAAAGTGCCCTTTGAGGGACCTAGTGAGGTAGGGGGTCAGTTTGATGTGTTAAATATTTCAGCTATATTGGAATCCTCAGGAACTGAGAGTGCTATATCATCAACACTGATAGCTACGTTTGTATTAGCTTCAGATAGGGATTGGTTCCTACGAATGTTTTTCAAGAAGCGTACTATGCAATTTTGTGGGATGACTATTCGTGTTTTTCCTGATTTGGCGAAGGAAACTCAAAAACGGCGGAAAGAATTTGTTATTACGTCCTGGAGTTTTGTTGTTGGGGGGCTTATATTTCTTAAAGTTTCCCTGCAAATGTACGGTTAGGTTAAATAATCAATCTTATATTTTCTATGAGCCGTCCCAGTTAGTGGGCTTCTTGAGTGCTCAGCGCCCTTCTGATGTGCCTCCTGAATCACTGCGTATGAGTTAGTTATGACTGTTTAGCTCACATTCGTTTTCCTTTTTTCCTCCGGTTTAATGCATACTGTTTCTTGGATTCTGGTTGTAGTGGGCTATAGGAAGCACTGGTATATTATTGTTTAGCATTTCTATTACTACTTTTTTTTCAATGTTGATGAGATTCAATGTTGTATTTCTAAACCAGTGTCTTATTTCCATGAAGTTTTGATAAATCCTTCATTGTTTGTTAAAATGATAAAGTATAAATTAAAAAAAAAAAAATCAGATGACAAGACTTCAACTTTCATACTTTGGACGCATCAGGCGAAGACAGAGATAATTAGAGAGTTGAAGGTCAATGCAAAAGAGGAAGGCCAGCAATGAGATGGATCGATACAATGACAGAAGTTATGGATGCCACTTTATCAACAGTGAGCCACCTGACTGAAGACCAAATACATTTTAGGACAGCTATCCAGATAGTCGCCATGAGTCGACACTGACTCGACAGCACTTAACAACAACAGCAGAAGGCAAGGGAAACCAATCAGGTAAGTTCATCAACATTCCAAATTTTAACCTTCACTCCACAATGCAGCAACCACAAACATAAACACTTCACAGTTTCTAGTCCCTCCCCAGGAGGTGAGGAAAAAGGAAAGATCAATCTTTCACACAGTCCTTAGGCTCCCCTGTTTCTTACTGCCAAGTAATGAGATAAAAACTCACTTTCAGGCCAATGCAAAATGCTGGTGCTGAAGTCATGCGTTATTAGCTGTGTACATGCTTTCATAGCACACCAATAGCGCGAGACTTCAACAGTATGCAGCAAAGGGCATGTATGCAAATGAGCTGTGCGCAAAACTTCAGCATAAAGTTGAAAGGAGGGAAGCTGATGCATGTGCGAACAACAGACTTCTACAAGTGGCCCTGTGTGCATGCGTGTCAATATCAAATGCTCACGTTATATGCACAGGATGCGCAGGTTCTTTTGGTGCTCAGCCCATAATAATCAACACTATTTCACTCAAACATTTTTTTATGAAATCACAACAAAGAGACCTAACAATAAATGGAGAATGCTATAAGTGACTCCAAAAAACACACAAGGATAAGAAGCAAAAGACATTTGTTCTTGAACACTGAAACTTTGCTCATACGCTGAAAGATACACACAGGAACGTTTCACATTGAAGGTAACTGTCCACTGGTACATACAATAAAGCAATCTTTTCCTACATGCGCAAGATGTTGAAGTCACCTCCGATCAGTCATAGAGATATTGGAGCTGTTGCTGATTATATAATCCTCTATGCGTTTCTCTCCATTGAGTGTAGACCTTATTAGCATTCCATTCTAATATGTGCTGCTCATTTGCACTGCTGTGTGCGCATACTTTTCTTTTGCTATTTATATGCGTGTCAATCTCTTTTCTGCATTTTGCATGGCAGAACTTGTGCATATAAGTTGTGTTGTCTGCATGCAAAGGGTGCGCTACTCTTTCTGCATCAATCTGCCCTTAATACTTAAGGAACAGTCCATGGGCTCATTAACTCCCAGGGAGGACTCCAGGGGCATCTGTTCCACCTCCATTGCTTCTTCCTCTGGGTGCTGTAGCTCAGGTCCTGACAGCTCTTCTCCAGCCACCTCAGAGGAAGTGAATTCATTCCTTTTACCCTGGGGAAACGTCGGCTTCCCCTATGGCCTGTTCCCACCAGCCTGCAGGGATCAAAGTAGGACATTCCCCTGGGAAGGGAGGGCTGAAATTTAAAGGGACATTGCCCTTTTCCCTGACCACTAGGCTTGCACCTCTTCCTCCTATCAGACCCAGTTTTCCCCCAATACTTTGGGTGGATCCTCCAGACCACAATATGCAAACCTCCACCTCAGAATCTTACTAAAAGCAGAAACCCTACACACACCTTTACTGTCTTAGATACCCCCCAGTCCAACAGTGAAGCACAGCTACCACGTGATACAATACAAGCCAGTCCAAAATGTGGTAATCATAAATGGGTAACTTTATTCTACAAGTTTTTAATTCTGGGGTACACTGAGTCAAACCCGACAGAGCTGTGTTTCAGCAATGCCTTCTTCAGGAGTATTAAGGTGCGTTACAAAATTATATTGTAGTCAGATCCATTCAGAGTTCCTTTTTTTATGTGAAGAGCCTGAAATTGGCGTAGTCACAAGTCAAATTCAGACTCTTCACATATAATAAAGGAACTCTGAATGGATCAGACTACAATATAATTCTGTAATGGAACTCTGAATGGATCTGACAAAGCACGAGCAGCCTGATCTCAAAGATGCTGAATGAGCCCCCGATGAAACGATGTGTTCGTGAAATGGAAATCTTCATAGGGCATTTGTGAATTAAATATTTCTGGAAGGCACTTAAGATAAGTAACAGATTAAGCTTTTCATTGAGCTTCATGAGATGTTCTGGCTCAGGTTTTGTTTTTTCTTTTAGGGATGAAGAAAATGCTGTAGACCCTGGAGTACGGGGCCGTTAGGGCAATCTCTAGAGCTCTGTGCTCAGCAAACTATGTATTAACTTAGAATGTAGAGTTGTAATGGTGGTGATCTTGATTCAGCAGGCTGATTGTGCTTTGTCAAATTTAGTTATAATTTATTGCTATTAGGCTTATGGAAGAAGGATATTTAATTACTTAGTAGTTAATAAAAAGAATTAAAAATAGTAAAGAGAAGTTTTTTAGACCTATGATAGTATTCTGTAGCGATTCTCCTTCTGGCATGCATTGACTGCTGCATAGAGGGAAAGCAGGATTACTGAGGTTTTCTCTCATCGCTTTTAGAATTTTTCCAGAAGTGATATATTTTAAATGGTTTTTGAGGTTTTTGTTAGAGAATAAACATAAATATTGAAACCATATTGTTATTCAGGAAAGAACAGGAAAGCAAGCAGAGCAGAATCTTAGAGGAGTAGCAAAGGTAAAGATGGAAGTAACAAGAGTTTCATGGTATTGCTGTCAGAAGGGAAATGGACAGACAAGTGGATCTAGTGACCTTTATGTGCCATCATGTTCCATGTTTCTAAGTTACGCATCAAATTGCCAGTTGCTTAATACAACTAAACATTCCATTTAGTTTCTAAATTCAAAAGTCCAAATCAGCACCTGAGTCGGTCGGTCAGTCTGGGTGACTGTACCTTGTTCATTCCATTCTATAATATTGGATAATGAAATGTGCGGTAACAGCGCTCCCTCTGGCAGATTTTGAGAGCCCCAGAAATGTAAGCCTAATGCTAGGCAATGTTTACTTTATCAAGGGTAATGTAATGAGAACCAGGATTGGTGCAGTGATGTCTTCCTGTCACATCTGGAAGCAGTTCCAGCACATCATTTTTGCATGCTATGGTTCCTCCTAGACCAGCCATTCTCAGGATTGTGAATCTGGTGGAATGTGGGAAATCAGGAAAGGTCTCAGGCAAGCAGCTTCTGCTCTTAGTATACGAAAGCAGGAAAGCATCTTCTCCCTCAGCAGAGTGCAGGCTGCCACATCTGGAGAGAGAACCCAGGCGTAGGTCGCAGAACTATGAAATGCACAAATAACCCCTAAAGCTTCAACAAGGAAAGAAAGATAGGGTAGGGAAAGAGGAAGGAAGGAAAACTTTGGAAAATTCAAATTTAAAAACCTTTTTTGGACAAATCTCAGTTTAAGGTATATGTATTATTTTTGATGGTCTCTTTTCTGCTTTTCATCTGGAACTACAATTCTTTCTTTATTTAACAGTTTTTCTATACCGCTTTTCTTCAGTCAAGACGGTTTACATAGAACAGTTTTAACATAATTCTAGTGAATTTGTTTTACATAAAACATAGGGTAGGTATAACTTGGAGTCAATGGGGGATACATAAAACAGTGCAACTGGAGTTCAGGAGAGTTAAGTGTTTACAGGGGCGTATGATATGTACAACTTGGATTTGACATAAGGTGAGGACTAGAGGAAGTTTGTTGGTGCAAATTAGGGGAGGGGAGTGTGGTATTCTGTGTTAGGGGTATTTTACTAAACTGCGGTAATCGTGAATAACACGCGTTATGACGTGCTAACGATCGTAATGCCCCACAGCGCGTTAAAACACCGCAGAAGGTGGAGAGAGGGCGGAGAAAAGGGGTCAATGGGCGGAGAGTGGGCGGGGAGAGGCTCCCCTCACACTAACGCGCTGATTTTCAGAGCTGAATTCCAACGCAAATGAAAACCTGCCGTTAAAGGCATATTAAAGGGGAGAGAAACCATTTAAATGTCAGCAATGTACAGCCCAGGCAGGGAAACCAAAAAAAAGTGATGTGTGATACATGTGCACAGAACAAAAGGGCACAGAAACACTGAAAATGACCCCAACAAACTGGAAAAAAACAATAACCAAGCTGGCCAATAGTGGTATCAATGAGAAACATCAACCCCTCCCCCCCCCCCGAGTAAGCACCATAGAACAGATATAAATCGTGGAAGGGTCTATACTCCGTCCCCATACAAAGTGAATGGGCCCACAGTGAAATAGCGCAGCTCACGGTTTTCTCCACCATCAGACAGGGTTCCTATGGCGTGCACATGTCCCGCAACAGCAGGGCAGACATGTCAGAACGGCAACTGGACAGATGCCGGAGAAGGGGATATAGAGGGCCGCAGGCGGCACATGCTGTGGTGGAGCTGGGCCACAGTGCGGACTAGGGTGATGCCTAGGTGGCCCATACGAATGCTGAAACAGCGGAGCAGCCAGACAGCAACTGCTGAAGGCCCAACATGGGCACAAGTGGGTTTCCCAAAGTGTCACAGGGGATAGTACCCAACAGCAACCCCCAAGGGCACGGAACATTTGCAGGCGGGGCTGAGGGGGAGCGTGGACGTCTATGCAGGCACCCCTACCCCAGAACCCGCACCATAGGCAGCCACCTACCTGCACACTGGATGGCCTGAGACTGCGCACCACCAGCTCCACCAGCAGAAGGGCATGTCAGCATGGTGGCTGAGGGATACCGGTGTTGGAGGGGGCAGTGGCAGCTGCCCAGAGCAGACCGTGGCCTAGCCCTGTGTAGGTGGGTGCCATGTACTGCAACAGACAGGCCCTGTCTGACCAACAGTCATGGTATCACCAGGGAATGCACCACCTCTGTGATAACATGGTGGTGCAGTGCACAAAACCAGTGTATTCAGAAGCAGAAGGTCACAGGTTCAAGTCCCAGCTGTGGTTTCTGCCAACCCAGTCCTCATATTTTACCCACTACTATAACGTGCTAATACAGACAGAACCTTTCTTGCAGATGACGTGAACATGCCCAAAACACCTACATTTTACCCTACAGAGCACAGACACCATAAACATGCACATTACCTAGAGCAGAGCCTCCCAAATGCAGTCCTGGAGGGCCAAACACTATTCAGGTTCCATGCTGCCTCTGATAAAGATGCCTGTGCTGCATTTCTATGCGCCACCCCCATGGTATGCAGATGTATCTCATGCATATTCATGAGGGACTGCATGAAAACCCGAACAGTGTTTTGCACCGCAGGACTGGAGTTGGGAACCTCTGCCGTAAAGCAGCAGCCAACAGGGGCAGACACACCCGCACCCACAGGCCCCATTATCCAAAGCCTCCTGGAGAGGCAGGACTTTGGGCTCTGCGTGCATCTCCCAATACTAGCACTTGCATACCTTAGTAATGCCACCCTAAACCTGGGAATATGGTACACAGCTATCAAAAGGTTGCTATGAGTACTGGCCGATAGCAATTCCTAGGTTAAGTACAATTTTCGGAGTGAGCTGCATCATAGCAACCTTTCTGATGTCTGTGGAGTGTGCTACAGGTCTTGTGTCTGACAGTGTTTACCAATCTGGGGAGTGACTCCTACAGTATTGCGTACCATAGCCATGCCTGCACTGTGCCCAGGACTGGTGTGGTGGCCTGGGCTGCCCAACACCTCTATAGTTGCACAATGCTGGCATAGGTGTGGGGAGTGTGTGTCTGTCTATCCAGTGTGTGGTGGCTGCCAACACCCTCCACAGCCCACACTGCTAGCACTGTTGCCAGTATTGGCCTGCCAATGTGCATAATGAGGAGCAAGGTACTGTGGGAATAGCCTGGATAGGGTGGCCTGGCCTGGCCGCATCTGCACAGGGCATAGGGCAATGGCCGGACATTGTAGTGCCCGGTACCACCTGCACGGACAGGGTGGCCATAGCATATCCTGCTGGGAGGTCACTCTCACCCTGACTGAGCAGTGACCATGGCATGGCTAGGTTCCCCCATAGTGCTATATAGTATTTCTCTTATGTGATATTTATGGGTTTCCTTTTGGGGCCCAATCACTGACTTATCTGCTTGGTGTGTATGCTGATATCCCCGTTCTTGGTACATGCATCTCCTCCAGGACCATGCACTATGGACTAACTGGCGGACTGTCTGCAGCTAATATGTGTTTTGCTGGAACACCGTGCAGGTTGCAGTGGCTGCAGGGTGCAGTGGCTGGAGGCTTGCTGCTGGAGAATGTCAGATAATGGTGGGGGGCAGCTGAGCATTTCCAGACCTGCCGTCTGTCTGCTATTGCGTTATGGATGTGTACTGCTCTGCATTGCCTGCCCTGTAGGGTGTTTGATCCCTAGCAGGACTGGGGTGATGGTCCCCTCTACTGCCACCATTGCAGGGGGTTGAAAGTGGATCTGTTGGCGGGAGATCCTGTCCCCCACCCTGAGCCCCAGCAGAATGTGGGTGTGGTGCCGTGCAGTCCTCCTGTAGCCAGCCAGGTGTTTATTAGCAGCTCTAGCCCACTGGTTACTTCAATGCCCATGGAGCCAGAGGTCATAGGTTCACAACCCACAGTGGGGTTCATCGATAGGGCTGTCTTAGTCATTGTCTATTTGTATTGTATATTAGTGCTGCCAGCAGAACCATCCTCAGGGTACTGTCACCTTAGGGTGGCTCATAAGGCGCCCTATAGGGCGCCTTATACGTCACCCTATAGGGCGCGCCTTACACTTCGCCCTATAGGGCGCACCTTACAAGTCGCCCTATAGGGCGCGCCTAAATATTCCTATCAAATGCTATATAATACATGACCATGTCAGAGGGAACGTCACTATTGGAACATATTGCATAAGACGGGTACAATTTTCCTGACATATGCAAACTTTAACCCGGCTACAGACTGTGGATTAAAATATTATAGTCGGCTTTCAAAGGGTTACACATGATGCCTCAGCCAGCCTTATTCATTAGGCACACTGGGGAATCGAACCCATGACCCTTGTACCATCAGTCTGTGTAGTAACCATTGTGCTACCGCTCTGTTTCTGTATTTGGGTGTCTGCGCGCCATCTTGCGCTTAACGCGCAGTAACGCACCCTGTAACGATCGTTGCTGCGCGGCGCGTTATAGCACGCATTATCACTAACGATGTACCGCCCATGTCCTTTTTTGGCATTTCTTCCACTAACGCGGCTCCTAATGCGAATCACACTAACGCAGTTTAGTAAACATTCCCCTTAGTGTCCGGTCCATAGTGCTCAATAAAGAGGTGCTTTTTAAGCCTTTTCTATAGGTCTAGTATTGTTTGAGCTGATCTAATGGGTTTGGGAAGTGAGTTCCATAATGATGGAGTGAGGAGTGAGAAGGCTCTGTTGCTGGTTTCTTGTTTGGACTTTTTGTCTGTAGGTATGGTGAGGAGGTTCTGCTTGATTGTCCTTCTTGTTCTCTGTTCCGGAGCCTTGTTTACTAATGCCTTGAGACAGGTAGCAGATTGGTTGTATAATATCTTGAATGTAGTAGTGACAATTTTATGTTTTGCTCTGAGCGGTATGGGTAGCCAGTGGAGCTGTTTCAGGATAAGTGTGATATGCTGTGATTTGGATGCACCAACTAGTATTCTGGTGGCAGTATTTTGTGCCATCTGTAAGGGGTACAGAGCTTGTTTAGGTAGACCTTGATATAGTATGCTGCCATAGTCTAAGTGTGCTGTGATGATGGTCTGAAAGACTGTTCTGAAGTCGTCGTGATCCAGTAGCGACCATACGTTTTGTAGCGTTCTCTTCTTTATGTATGCTGTGTTAGCTATTTTCTTTATGCGTGTGAACATGTTAAGGTTCTGGTTGATAGTGATGCCTAAATATTTGACTTCAGTTTTGACTGTTAAGTCAGTATGGTTGATTTTTATTGATGGCGTGGGGGTGAAGTCTGGATCATGTGTTACTAGGAGTACGTCAGATTTGCTGGTATTAACTGCTAGGTTCATATTCGAGTTTTTGTGAGACCGCAGTATAGCAGGCTATTATATTTGATTAGTCTAGGTATTTTGTGGAGAATGGGGTGAAAAACATAATATCATTGGGGTATAGGTTGTAATGCACTTGGAATTTTCTTAGTATTCAGCATATTTGAATGTATATATTGAAGAGAAGGACAGAGAGTGTGGAGCCGTTCAGTAAACCTAACTCCCTTCAGCAAGGTGCTCAAGATCACTGAAAGGAGAGGGCAGATGTTGTAACACCCATTGATTCAGGGCCATCTAAGGAGGCCTCAGAAATTCTCTGTAGAGTTACTACAGGTACTATGATAATGCCACGGCTCAGGACCTATTAAGGAAGCCTCAGAAGTGTCTGAGGAAGATATTACAGGTGATATGTCAATGTCACAGGCTCGGGGCCTTCTAAAGAGGCCTCCAATTAACTTCAGGGATTTCATACAGGTGATGTAACAATGCCATAAGCTCATTACAATCAAAGGAGGCCTCAGAAGTACCCCATGGAATACTACAGGTGATGTGACAAAGCCACTGGCTTAGGACCATCTGAAGGATCCCAAAAGAGTCTTGGGGAGGCAGATGAATCTAATAAACAGCAGGGGAAAAGGATATGGGCCACTAAATGAAGGCCCTCTGTGTAACCTCCATGTTGCATCTTCTTATATCTTCTAGCATCTTTTAGTAGTAACTAAATCATTTCTGCTCTCAGCTATTGCATAACTAAGGGAAGTTGTGCCATACTAGTCCTACTAGAAATTTTGAAGATGTAAATAGCCATATGGATAATGGTGAACTGGTTGATGTGGAGCTCGATTCAGGTAGGGGCATATCCAGGCTATCCAGATGGCCCCAAGCAAGACGGGCCCATTTGGACCCAATTCTGGACCACGGAAAAAAAAAGTTCCCGTGGTAACCAGAATCGGACCTGAGCATGGCCTGGCATGCCCCTGCTGCCTGCGGGGACATCATCCCTACAGGCTTCCCTGACTCCCACGGCTTTGGCTTCCCTTTTCCCACCGCCCGACCCACGGCTGGCCTGCCATGGCCTGGATTGGGTGGCAGGGACCCCCCCCCCCCTTGCACCCTATCACTGGTTTTGTGCTGCTTATTCAACCTTTGTGATGGAATAAGCAGCACGTCCCCACAGACCCGGCAGGACATATACAAGGTGTGACAAAAAAGAAACAAAACTGTCCCATAAATGTTTTATTACAAAATTTACAGAGAAATTACGCATTGTCCCTTCAAAGTAATCCCCCCCAGAGTTAATGCACTTCTGCATTCGCTTCTGCCACATACGGAAACACTCGGTAAAGTCCTCCTTCTTGAGGTCCCTCAGCTCCCTTGACACAGTGGCCTTGATCTCTTCTACAGAGGCAAAATGAGTTCCTTTGAGCAGTCTTCAGCCTGGGGAAGAGTCAGAAGTCGCACGGTGCGAGATCTTGGGAATAAGGAGGGTGGTCGAGAGCTGTGATCTGTTTGTTGGCCAAGAACTGTCTCACACTGAACACTGTGTGTGCGGGCGCGTTGTTGTGGTGGAGCAGCCACGACTTGTCTCTCCACAGAGCCCGCCTGCTGCTCCGAACCCGGTCATGGAGGTGATTGAGGACCTGCTGGTACATAAGAACATAAGATATGCCATACTGGGTCAGACCAAGGTCCATCAAGCCCAGTATCCTGTTTCCAACAGTGGCCAATCTAGGTCATACGTACCTAGCAGTTTCTCCAAAAGACACAGGTTCCGCAAAGCTTGTACTGGGTCAAGCATTGATATCCTGGGTCTCTTCTTAATAATGGTTTATGGGACCTTTCCTTCAGGAACTTGTCCAAACCTTTTTTAAACCCAGCTACACTAACAGCCTTTACTACATCCTCCGGTAACAAATTCCAGAGTTTGATTACACATTGAATGAAAAAATATTTTCTTTTATTAGTCTTAAATAGTTTACCCTGTAGCTTCATTGCATGACCCCTAATCTTTCTATATTCTGATAACGTAAACAATCGATCTACGTTTACCCGTTCCACTCCTTTCATTAATTTATAGACTTCTATCATATCTCCCCTCAGCCGTCTCTTTTCCAGGTTAAAGAGCCCTAACCTTTTTAGCCTTTCTTCATAGGAGTATCCTTCCATCCCCTTTACCATTTTGGTGGCTCTTCTCTGAACCTTTTCTAATAACGCTATATCCTTTTTAAGATACAGTGACCAGAATTGCACACAATATTCAAGGTGCGTTCTCGCCATGGAACGATATAGAGGCATTATAATATCTTTTGTTTTATTTTCCATTCCTTTCCTTATGATACCTAGCATTCTATTTGCTCTCTTGGCTGCCGCTGCACACTGGGCCGAGGGTTTTAACATGTTATCCACAATGACGTCTAAATCTTTTTCCTGGGTGGTGGTTCCTAATGTGGAAGCTTGCATTGTGTAACCATAGTTTGGGTTGTTCTTCCCTAGGTGCATAACTTTGCACTTGTCCACATTAAATTTCATCTGCCATTTTGATGCCCAGTCTTCCAATTTATCAAGATCCTCTTGCAATTTTCCACAATCCTCTTGGGTTTTAACAACTTTAAATAGTTTTGTGTCATCTGCAAATTTGATAACCTCACTCGTTATTCCACTTTCCAGGTCATTTATGAATATGTCAAAAAGCAGCGGACCTAGCACAGATCCCTGGGGTACACCACTATTCACCTTTCTCCATTGGGAAAATTGGCCATTTAGCCCAACCCTCTGCTTTCTATCTTTTAACCAGTTCCTGATCCACAGTAGTACACTGCCTCCTATCCCATGACTCTTTAGTTTTGCCAAACGTCTCTGACGAGGGACCTTGTCAAAGGCTTTCTGAAAGTCCAGATATACTATATCAACCGACTCACCTTTGTCCACCTGTTTATTCACACTTTCAAAAAAACACAACAGATTAGTAAGACAAGATCTTATTTGTCTAAAGCCATGTTGGCTGTCTCCCATTAGGCCATGACTATTGTGATGCAGCAGACCCTCTTGCAGATAGAAGAAAAGTTTTAAATCCAGAAAAAAACAGGTATAAGCTGCAATATCCTGAAGATCCACATAGAGGGAGCAGGAGAGTCAGTACAGAGTCTGAAGAACCACGCCTCTATGGGCAGGACTTGGGCCCAGTCAAGTTTGGATTTAAGCAGAGGCAGGTCTGAATCAAAAGGAGAGATCCAAGGAGAGATCCAAAGAGAGATCCAGGGAGATGTCCAGAGAGGTATCCGGAGATATATCCAGGAGGAAGGAGAGAAAGATATCCAGGGAGATATCCAGAGAAGTATCCGGAGAGATATCCTGAGAGAGATGGACAGAGACTCAAGAGCCAAAGAAAGGGCAGTCTTGAATGAGAGAGAGAAAGCAGGCCTGAGGAGCAACGAGAGTGCTGGCCTGGAAAGCCTCAGGAGTGAAGGCAAGGGCAGATGGCAACAGCTGCAGCCTTGGCACAAAGAGGTTCGTCCCTATACTAAGGCAAGAGGGATATCATGTGAGAACTTGGGCCATTCTGAGCTGGAGGACAACCGGACTAGGCCTCAAGCCTTCCCTGAGAAAGAAAGAAGAAAGCCTAAAGGTAAAGCTTCTATTTCTTGCAATTGTTTGCTCAAGCCTAACATAAGAGAAAGACAGGGGAAGGAAGTTTCTCCTTGTAGCAATGACATTTATAAGCAAAAGCTAACAGCCAATTTCTCTAAGAGGAGAACTGTAAATACTAAGCCTTGTGCTGAGAGAGCTTTTAAAACTATAGCTGAAGAGGAGCCTTGGTTTTACCCAGTGGGCAGAAGCCGACGCCCTAACCTAACTACCAAACACTGGGAAACTGTACGGCACGCTTTTAAAAAGCCAGAGTTCAGTTGTGCAGAAGCCTCAGACTCAGAGCTATCAGATATAGAATATATGCAAGTGGAATCTGCAGGCGAAGAGTCTGACCAGCAGATGGATTGTACATATTGTATAGCAGAAAAGCTGTAGTTCATTCCTAGCTCCATGAATGCTTAAGTGAATGCAGTATTTTGTGTTACCTTAAATTACCATGAAGTCAACAGCCATTACTTTGACCTTTTCATTTGTGCTGTAAACCTGATGCAAGGATTTGTTCAGTTCTGTTACTTTCCAAAGCCGTTTATCCTGTTTTTGAACCATTTTGTGCAAAGGGGAAATAAAGCCTTTTTCATTTTTCCCTCCATATTCGTGTGAACTTGTTCTTTTTGGGAAGTTGGTAACGAGGCTGGCACAAGGGACTGCTACCCTTGACCCTCGCACCTGTCCAACCCCAATCACCATAATCTTGTGCGCTCCCCAGCCCTTCCGTGGAAAACTACGCCGCCACCAGGGGGGGCTGCGGGGGACACTATCTACATGCTGAGTAATTTTATTCTTTATGATGGTTTCTACCATTTTTCCCAGTACTGACGTGAGGCTCACAGGTCTGTAGTTTCCCGGATCACCCCTGGAACCCTTTTTAAAAATTGGTGTTACATTGGGGATCCTCCAATCTTCAGGTATTAGAGATGATTTTAATGATAGTTCACAGATTACTAATAGCAGGTCTGCAATCTCATATTTCAGTTCTTTCAACACCCTTGGATGTATACCATCTGGCCCAGGTGATTTGCTACTCTTCAGTTTATCTAATAGTTGTAATACATCTTCCCGATGTATCGATATTTCCTTCAATTCTTCCGCATCTTTAAATACCACTTTAGTCATGGGTAGAAGTGCTGGTTGACTGTCTGACCCTCAGGCACAAACTCATGATGGACTACTCCCTTTTGGTCGAAGAATGTGATCAGCATGACCTTGATCCTTGATTTGGACATGCACGCCTTCTTGTGTCTGGGTGACAGTCAAGTCCTCCACTGCAGGTTCTGTCTCTTACTTTCAGGGTTGTACTGGAAGACCCAAGTCTCGTCTCCTGTGATGACTTGGCCAACGAACTCTGGATGTTCTCTGATCTTCTCTAGCAAGTCTTGACAAACATTGACCCGGTGCTCCTTCTGGTCGTCCGATAAAAACTTGGGCACCATCTTGGCGCACACCTTCCGCATCCCCAGCTCCTGCACCAAGATGGTCCTCACTGACTCCCTGCTCAGGCTGAGCTCCTCAGCTATCATCCGCACCATCAATCTGCAATCACTCCACACCAGCTGGTTCACTCTGTCAATGTTCTCAGCCGTTTTTGTCGTGGAAGGCCGTCCTGACTTGGAGTCATCCTCTACCTCCTCGTGGCCAGTCTTAAAGCATTTGTGCCACTCGAAGACTTGCAGCCTTGACATTGTATCTTCTCCATAAGCCTTTTGGAGAAGTTGGAGACACTCAGTTGGGCCCTTCTCCAGCTTAACCAGAAATTTCAAGTTGATTCTTTGCTCCATATTTCTGCCACCTGCAGTTGCGTGACCAAGTGATGGAGTAGCATGCTACAAAAAATCCTGAAAAAGAAAAACAGAGTGAGAGAGATGAAAAATATTATAGCAGAATAGTGGCGAGATGTTGCACAACACAGTGACATAAGCAGTTAACCAATTGGCATTGAGTCATGGGCGTGGCTGCCACAGTCTCGTTTCTTTTTTGTCACATCTTGTAGGACCATGACCTGATTCGGACCTGTACGTCCTGCCAAGCTGGCCCACCCCCGCTCTGCCCCCTCCAGCCCGCTACCGGCTCTCCCCGTCCTGATGCTCAGGTTGTATATGGCGAGCCAGAGGGGGAATCGGGTCTGGACGACTTGCAGGGCTGCATGGCTTGCGGTGCAACCCCGCAAGCCTTGTCCCAGAATCAGGCCTTTAGTGCATTTGGTCTTTCAGAAGGCATTTGACAAAGTCCATCATTTGTGATTCATCAGGAAATGAAAGTCTTGGGATAGGAGTCAGTGTATGACTGTGGACTGGTAAATGTTAAAAGGCAGAAAGTAAAAAGTAGGACCAAATGGTCAGTTTTCCCAGTGGAAAGTTATAAATAATGGAGTATCGCAGAGATCTAACTTAACGATTCATTAATGGTCTGGAAAAGGGAAGGAGTGAAATGATCAGATTTAGATAAGATACAAAATTAATGGAAGCAATTAAAACATGACCAGAATGAGAAAATGCAGAAAAAACCTTGCCAGACTGGAGAATTGATGTCTAAATGGCAGACGAAATTTCATGTAGACAAGTGCAAAGTGATGCATCTGGGTAAAAGTAATCCTAATTAAAGGTATATGATGCTGGGCTCCCTATTAGGCATCCCTATTCAAGCAGGACTAGAAGACACTCCATGAAATTAACAGCTGGCAGATTAAAAGCAAAATTTAAGAAAGTACATTTTCAGTCAATGATTATAGGAAAGTAATTTTATAAAATTATGTGCCGTTCACATGTGTAAATCACGGTATTTTAGTAATATAATTATTTATTTATTTAGCTTTACTTATATTCTGCCTTTCACCAGGTCAAAGCGGTTTATATGTTTATAAATGGGCATTTACATGCACACTATAGGCGGTCACGATTTTTATAAGTATACATACGTTCTTTAAAAATCTAGGCATGGGCATTTACACTAGGGCTGGTGTAAGTGATCGCGCCTTAAATTAGCATGCATTTTTGACAATTTACACTAGTAGTTTATAAAGAAAAGTAGGTGTCTATTTTTCTTTTTCAAAACAATGCCTAAGTAGGTGCCTACTTTTGGGCATAAAGCAGGTGCCTCTGTATAAAATTGCCCTCCATAAGTGTGGAATTTGTTGCCAGAGGATGTGGTGAAGGCCAGCAGTATAGCCAAGCCTAAAAAAGGCTGGACAAATTTTGGGAGGATCGATTTGTGATCCAGGTCACTACGTGCCCTAGTGAATAATGCTCAGTGCTCATGGCCTTTTTTCTGCAAGGGACCACTAACCCAAGCAAATGTATCGAACAATATATGGGAATGACCATTCAGATGACTCTTCCTGCTGACATGGCCGGGGAGCAGGGCCGGATTTAACTTGAGTGAGGCCCTACGCCAACAAAAATTGTGGGCCCCCAGCAGGGGCGGCCCAAGGGGGGTGCGGGGCCTCATTTGCATAAGAGGCTTCATTTGCATAAATATTTGCATAATGTTACCATATACTAACTTTTAGTAAACGTGCCTCTTAATGAGTGTATGGATAAAGAAAGACTAAAAGATTTCTACATTACTATAATCTAGTGCCAACTGCCAGACACATTAGGAACTACTACAAACACTGCCCATTTAGAACCCATAGCAAAACCGCCGTATCCTAACAGCACTACCAGGACTCACAAAGCACCATACTCTACCAATCAAAAGGCAACACTGCAAATATTAAACCAATACATTTCAGAGAACAACAATACATGACCTACTGGGGAAAGAGAACAAGTGGCAATGTCAAATAGGAATTATATAAACAGAACACCTCAGCTCAGTTACACATGCAGAACATAGACCATCACCAAACAAGTAATCACAATTTAGAAACAGGAAGACAATAATTAAACTGGGAATCCCAAAAGCCAAACTTGGAATGTACAACACTGTAGAAATAAAACCATACATTAATTTGCTCTTGTACTAAACAAAGCGCAGACGTTAATGATGCACATTTACCAGAGCTGACATATTCCAATTAATAAATTCAAAATAAAGAGATATTTTTCTACCTTTTGTGCATTTTTTTCAGCTGCAATTGCTCCAGCCACTTTCTTCTGGTTTCTTCGTGTCTTCTGCTAACTCTCCATCATCTGCTGTCCATTTGTCCTTTCTTCTCTCTTCTAGTTTTTTTCCATTCTCTCTCTACATCTGCTTTAACATACTAATCTTTCTCCTTTTGCTCTTTCCTCATCCTATTTCATCCACTCAAATTTTACCCCTCCATCCTCAATCCCCACTTACTCTCCCAATACCCGGCCAATTGTAGATTTTTTATCCCTCCCACACAAAATATTTTTCCCTTCTCCATTTTACTCTTCCAGCCCCATCCCATTCTAATCATCCCCCAACATCAGCTCCCTTCTAGTTCCAGCCTCACCCAGCATCCATTCCCTTCTAGTCCCTGCATCAGCCCATTTCCAGTCCTAGCCACCCATCAGCCCATTTCCAGTCCTAGCAACCCCCCAACCCAATACCAGTCCTAGCCCCCCCATCAACCCACTTACAGTCCTAACCCCCCATCACCCCATTTTCAGTTTAAGCCCCCCCTATAACCCATTACCAGTCCTAAGCCCCATCATCCCACTTCCAGTCCTAACCCCATCAACCCATTTCCAGTCAGCCCCCCATAGCCCATTGCCAGTCCTAACCCCCCCCCATCAGCCCACAGCCCATTAACAGTCCTAACCCCATAAGCCCACCTCAAGTCCTAACCCCTCCCCATCAGCCCATTTCCTGTCCTAGCCCCCTCATAGCCCATTATCAGTCCTAACCCCCCCATAGCCCATTACCAGTCCTAACCCCCATCAGCCCACAGCCCATTACCAGTCAGTGTTAGCCCACCCCATCAGCCCATTTATAGTCCTAGCCCACCCCCATAGCCCATTACCAGTCCTAACCCCCTCCCAACAGCCCACAGTACGGATGAATGAGCTCCGAAGCAAACTTAAATGTCAACATCGAGAAGCGCCGATTGTCGATCACTGCCTTCAAATGCAGCATAAGTTTGATGATCTAAAATGTTTTTGCATTGATTCTGTAGTTGCACCTCGACCTGGCAAAACTAAAGAGTACTCTGCTATGGAACGAGCAACGTTGGATTCACACACTTAATACTGTGATCCCGTTGGGTCTTAATGCACGGGTAGAGTGGGAGGTCTGTGTATAATATGCAGCTCAATGAAAATGAAGAAAACCTACCATTTATGATTTAGAGAGTACTCGTTTAAGGAACGAGTAATGCTGGAGTTATGTGTTTACGGTGTCCAATGATAGTGAATGAAATCTGTCATCCATTACTATTTAAATGCTTTAACCCGCATGCGCGGCGTTTAATGCCAGTTGGTGGATTCTTCTCGTGTTTCATCTCGTGAACTTCAAGGTGTGTACTTCTGAATTTTACAGCTATCTGGATAAATGAACAACATTGTGAAAGTATATATTGTTTAAAAGCCATTATTCACCGGATTTGACAATGTTTATGTTTTTGCAGTGCTTTTAGCCATCCCCCTGAAGAAACCTTTTTGGTGAAACGCATATTGAGTGCATGCAGGAGCGTTGGGGAATTTTGCTAATGGCTCACTAACATCTCACGAGCATTGCTACAGACTGCAAAGCTAAGTCTCCACTCTTTCCTTATTAATACTTTGGAAGTCCTAATGTTTCATCATTAAATTTTGAAAGTGAAAGAGCTGGCTGATAATTCATCTCAAAGCAACGATAGTTTGCGGGTCACTGATGTTATCAGGGCTTTACCTTGTCAGCATGTTTCTGACAGGTTTTATTTTTGCCCGGGAAGACTGAGACCCATGGTTGTTTTTGTGAATGAGTGTTTAAGCTATGCGGATGCCTTGTCTGGGAATGTGTTTTGGCCTCTAATGATACTTTCACTCTTTTGTTATAGTACAGAGTTTTTCATATACAATATGTACCCTAGACACTGCAATTTCTGCCTATTTTAGCCCCAGTGAAAAAGAAATCTGAAATCAGGAAAGAGTTCCCTGGGAAGGACTATATTTTTATCTTAGAATGGAACTTTGTGGGGGTTGGAGGTATTTTCCCAAATAGCATCCTGAAGGAGTAGGATAGCCTATGGAAAGAAGAAGCTGAAAGTTACAGTAAATAACAGGAATATATTTTCTTGACATTTCAGTTGTGGTGAATTATTTGTGCTTCTGTTTCGCCCTTTTATCCACATTTTTGCCCCAGTTTATTCTTCCTAAGCACTTGATATACTGCCCACGTGGTAGCATTAGGGCGGTTTACAATGATAATAAAACACTAATACAGCTGGAAAAATGAAAGGAACGCCATTAATCAACAAGACAGAGGAAAATTATTAGGCAGGGGAATAGAAAGTGGGGGTAGGGCAAAGCACAGAAGAGAGGGAGAAAGGTAGGAAAGGTAGCCAGAGTAGTCAGTCTTGGGAAAATGTTTATTTTCCTAGTGGTTATGAAGCATATTTGTTTTTGCTAAAACCCTTTTTCCTTTTATGATTGCTGCCAGTAAACGTGATTGTTGTAGTATTAATAGGGTTGCCAGATACCTTTGGTCCAAAATCAGGACATTCTTTCAAAAGAATAACACTTTCCAAAAAACGTTTTATTAGACATCAAACACAATAAAACATTAGTTACATGTATTTACTGTTCAGCGATATTTAATTTAGCAGATTGTCGTCAGCCAAAATCTTTTTGTACATAACACCACAAGATAATGAATAGTTTATTTTAACTTGAAGCAAGCATTTTACAGCTTCTAGCCAATTTGATCCAGCCCACTCATACTAAGGCAACAGTGACACACCTGCGGTGGGTAGATGGCACGGTGACTACAGATGCGGAGATAGCCCGGCACTTTGCAAATTTCTTCGAGGAGTTATACCAGACTGAGGACGGAGCTCCGGAGGTGAGAGAGGCCTTTTTCACTGGTCTGCATATCCCTCATATTAGTGAACCACAAAAGCAAATGCTGAACCAACCCCTCACGGAGGGAGAATTAAGAGGAGTTATCTGGAACTTGCAGCCAGCATGGGTCCCGGGCCCCAATGACCTAGGTTCAGAATTTTATAATATCCTGCAGGACTTGGTGGTGGGCCCTTTGGTGGCTATGGGCGATGCAGCAGTTGCCTTGGGGTGAATGGGGGCCAAACAACCAGAGCAGAGGTGATACTGCTATCCAAGCTGTGGCGGGATCTAGAGAAAGAGGACTCATACAGACCCATCTCACTCTTAAATCAAGACTTTAGGATTGTTACTACAGCCCTAGCTCGGCGACTGAATGTGGTTCTGTCTGATCTTATACATTCAGACCAGGCAGGCTTTGTGAAGGGCTGGAGTGTGGTGAGCACCATTCTATGTGCCCTGACACTGTTTCGGCAGCGGCGACTGAAGGACTCCCCAATGGTCATGGTAGGCCTCGATGCCAAAAAAGCATTTGATAGAGTGGCATGGGAATACTTGTTTTGGGTGATGCAACAGTTTGAGATCAAAGGATACTTTCATCAATGGGTCTGGACCACTGTTCTCTCTAAGCTGTGCGCGTGCGCGCGCGCACACTCCTCGCCGAGCGAGCGCACATACTTTACAACAGAGCGCACAAAAATTACGGCTCTGATTCTGATAGAAAACACAGACGTCTTAAAAGTAATTGTAATTACTAGAAATTTCCCGCTTTGTTTAGTAATCATCTATTTTCATTTAATTTGATTAAAATCAATGTGGTGTACATACTGTATTCTGACGTGTAGTCAAATTTTAAAGTATATAACTCCGAGTGTCGTTATGTGGCGCACAAAAATTTAACCTTCCTTCAAAAGCTGCACACAGCTGATATTTTATGCACACACAACCTACAGAAAATTAGAGGGAACATTGGTCTGGACATTGAATATTGGGCCCACTGAGCATGTTATGGTGAATGGGTGCCTGGGGGAACCCTTCAGGCTCACTCGGGGCACAAGGCAGGGTTGCCCCTTATCTCCATTGCTATTTATCTTGTCCCTAGAACCAATGGCTATTACAATATGTGTTGCTGTGACCATCCAGGGAGTCCCGATGGTCCAGCTGTGAGTAAAGTCAGCATGCTTTCCAATGATATGTTGGTTAGCATGGAACACACGAGGGAGGGGTGGGACACATTGACCACATTGCTATGACAATTTGGGCAGTTTTCTGGGCTTAAGATCTATATGGGAAAATCTGAAGTTTATCTTCTGAGCCAGGGGGGACCCCTGGGGGGGGGGGGGGAGAGGATAGTGCAGAATTCAAATGCACGGTCAAGCCCCATGAAATACCTAGGTATTTATCTACACCCTAACCCTAAAATAGTATATCAACTTAACATACATGACAAACTGCTGCAACTGAAAAACTTATATGAGTGCTGGCAGGATCTATCTCTTACCTTCTATCCGAGAGTGGTGGTACCTATTTGGGTGAGCCCGGGGGATGAGCGATTCTTCCAGGGGATTATCAGAGTCTTCCTGTGGCGAGGTAAGAGTGAGAATTAGTTTTGCCAAATTGATGCCGGCTAGGGAGACAGGGGGGGGGCTGATCTGCTGGATCTATAGATCTATAATGCGGCGGCCTTACTCTGCTGGATACATGATGTTTATACGGGAATGAATCAATATGCTCCTAAGGGCTTGCTGGAGATCTTGAGACACCCCTAAGGGTTGCTTAGCACCCTACATTATACATATTTGGTCGGGGCAGGGACAAACCAAGTTTGGCCAATGGCAGTTTGATCGTTGCCTAGATTTGGGACAACTTTGGGCTTGGGGAGGGGGATTTCCCACCTTTGAGAAAATTCAGTAGGAATTGCAACTTCAGGGCCATAATGTCTTTCAGTATTTGCAATTACAGCACTACTACTGAACCCTGACTGCCACACACTCAGGCAAGCTAGATGTCAAGGAAGGGGATCACCACTTTTGAAACCTAACCCCATGTTGGAACAAATTAGAGAATTGGTACTGCATGCTAAGGGACACTCTTCCTACATATATCCCAGGGCTGGGACAGCAATGGAGAGATGAGTTGGGGGTGGAGGAGCAAGTGGAGCATTGTTTACACATATTCTGAGGGTTATTTGCTCAGCACAGTAGCAGGAGATGCAGTTCCAGATTTTACATCAGGGATCTTACACAAGAAAGGGGGGCACGGTTGGGGCTCTGGGCACAGACCCCCTCTGTACCAAGTGCAAGTGCCAGACTGACACGTTTCAACATGCCTTTTTAGAATGCCCTATCTTGATGGAACTGTGGGACCCCATCTTGCAGTGTCTGACCCAGGTCGTTAAAAAAACAGGTGCAGTGGACCTATAGTATGCTCTTGCTGGGGGAAGAGAGCCCGCTGCAAGAACAAAAACTACAGCATGTGGAAGGAAAATGTATTATGGTTGGGATATTTATTTATTTTATTTTATTTATTTATTTGCATTTCTTATATACCGCACTATTTGCGATCAGCGCGGTTTACATTAAACAAAACAGTGTCCGACAATAAACAAAAGTCAGGTCATTACATTGAACAGGATATGGGTGGTTAAATTAATTTTGCAATATTGGGTGGGGGAGGCGGCTCCCTCTTTTTCTCACTGGATATCGGTGATGCACCTGATAACAGGGGCAGAACGGCAAGCTTATGCTGCTTACCTATTTCCCAAATGAGTTATAGGCAGATATGGCTTTAATTTCAGTCCAGTTATCCCCTGGCAGCTGGGAGTGGGAGGGATGGGGAGAGGGGAGAAGAGGGAAAGGGTTAGGTGTGAGGTTTCATTCCTAGGCTGATGGGAGGGGGGCCCGTGGGGTCTGGAGGATCATGACCTGCTTTGAGTCGGTTCGGATCTTATATACGGCCCAGCTACAAAGGCCTTGGGGCCTGATGGGCTTCTTTTGGCCTCTAAGCTTTTGACAGCTGGCCTGTTACACAGTTTGTAGTTTTCTCTGTCTGTCATTTTGACTGTCACGGAGTTGTTTCTTGCTGTACTTTGGAGTCTACCTTAGGGAATGGTGTTGTATTGAAAGTTAATAAAGATTAAGATTAAAATTAAAAAAAAAATTAACATCCTCCTTTACAGAATTCGTTTCTGTAAGTTGACGTCTCAGTTATATGACTTTATAGTACAAAGTGATTCCAAACTGGTCTGATGTATTAATCAACAGTTTCAACACTGGATGCAGTTCCCAAATGCAATGAAGTTCATAGTCTTCTCATTCCTTCATACCAAGGTGAACATTAAACCCAGCAAGTGGAAAGGGACTTCATTAGTGGAGGAGATCAAGCTGTCACATGCTACTATGGCTGTAAAGAGTAAGGTATCCGCTACAGAAACAAGTAATCCCTGAAGCAGAGGAGTGGTGGAAGTTTGTATATGCCTCAGAACATGAATTCATGTCAGAATCGATAACCATATCACGTTCAGATAAGTTTTAAAGATTTGTAATAAACATATGGGGTCTGATATTCAAGGTAGTTACTCATCTGTAGCAGGTGTTCTCTATGGACAACAGGAGTACATCCTAATAAATGGGTGATGTCTTCAATGGATCCCCACGCAGGAACGCTCCCCAGCTTCTATTGGAAGCTTTTGAGAGGTTCCACCATGCCTGCCACGGCGCCATCTTCTCTAATCTGATAACAAAGCTATAGCAGAATACAACTCCTCGGGGAGCTGAGAGGGTTGTGAGGACTTATTCCTACTGTCCACAGAGAACACCTGCTGCAGAGGACTAACTACCTTTTCTCTGTAGAGAAGCAGGAAGGAAGTCAATATGGGGCTCCCAAGCTACAGGCTACTAAAAACCGAGGAGGCTGCCGAGAAGCCTAATAGGTGGTCAACTATTGGAGTGAAAATCCAATACAAATATGACAGAGCACTCCACCGTACCAAAATTGATGTCAATATTCCATAAAACAACTTACAAACAAAGTTTCAAAAAAAGAGAGAAGCATATCTTCTTATCACACAATCTCTCTGATTCTTATTCTGATTTAGCTGAATTTAAACGACAATCAAAAATTTGGGGGGCTAATTTTGTAGAGAGGGGCTATCCGGTGGGGGTGGTAAAAATAAAACTATAAACGGGCTTTTTGTAATAATAGAGCGTTGCTTCTAGACACGCAGAGGAACACGGAGCAGGCTAGGAAATAGGATTCGGAGTATGTTAATTTAGTTACGCGGTACTCCCCTTTTAGCTCGCATATTCAGCGTATTTGTAAGAAACATGGCAATTTGTTGCGAGTGATTCCAGGCTTAGAAGATAAACGGGTTAGGTGTGTGTGGCAGCGGTATCGGAATCTGCAGGAATGGTTGAGTCCTTCAGTATTACATCCTCTGAGATCAGCTGAGGTATTAGGGGGTCATCGGAGATGTGGTAAATGTGGTATTTGTGAGATAACCTGGGATACTGCACACTTTGTATATCATGGGAGAGAGTTTAAGCTGAAAAAGCAAACATCCTGTGATTCTGAGTTTGTAGTCTATGGTATCTTATGCCCGTGTCAGTTGCTGTATATAGGAAAGACTATCCGGCAGTTTCGGAGGCGTATATTGGAGCAGAAAAGCAGGATCGCCTGTAAAGTCAAGGAGGCGCCTATAGTTAAGCATTGCCTGGATTTTGGCCATACTTTTATGGATCTTCGGTGTTTTTGTTTGGACGCAGTGTTGATTGGCAGGGGAGGTAGAACAAGAGAGCAGGAGTTGCTGCTCTGTGAGCAGCGTTGGATTTTTCATGTACATACAGTAATTCCGGAGGGGTTAAATATGCAAATTGATTGGGCAGTGTGTTGTTGAGGGTATTATAGTTTGAAGTGGGGGGAGGCAGTGAGCTGTTTTTATGTGATTTTTCAGCTGGTGTTTGTTGGGAATACTGGAATGGTATTGGTGGTAAGGATTCATTGGTTGGTTCTGGGTATTGGCCGGTAGGTTGGTTTTAGGAATGATTGTGGTTTTTGATTGGCCGATGAATCGCTGTGTTGCTATTGAGAGGCTGGCTTTTTAAAGGTGGGGGTATTCAGGCCGCATGCGCGGCGTTGGTGAAGTTGGTCCGGCCATGTTTTAGATTGAGTTGATCACAGGAAGGTGGAGTAAATGTACATTGGTGTCACATGGATTTTATAGGGATTGGTGTGTTATAGTTTGGGAGAAGGTTTTAATGTTTGGGTTTTGTCTTTTGTAGCCTGTGGGAGCAATTAAACCCCCTGACGAAACGTGGAGTGAAACGCTTGAGGGGCGCTCGAGTGAGGCGTCGGGGCATTGGCTTCAGATAAGATCGAAGCTGTGTTAAAAGTTAAGTTGGCTTGTTTTGTTGTACATTGCTCATTTGGCATTAATGTGTTATGGGGGAGGTCATTGATGTGAAAGGGCAAATGGTTTTACGAAGACTGATGTAATCAATGTATCTTATACTGTAGTCCTAAAATTCTGAGACCTCCTTCCAAGCTGATGTGCTACAGAGAGATTGTGTGATAAGAAGATAAGCTTCTCTCTTTTTTTGAAACTTTTTTTGTAAGTTGTTTCATGGAATATTGACATCAGTTTTGGTACGGTGGAGTGCTCTGTTGTATTTGTTTTGGAGAAGCCTAATAGGGGCAAAATTGAACTAAGAACTGGAGAATCAACTATGTACAGAAGGAACTCATCTGATTCAGCTTCTTCACCATTTGGTGAGGGGTTTTTGTAGCCTGGACGAACAGTAGTTGCTTGGGGGGATGGTGCTGACTTTTAATCCCCAAACAGATGCTGGAGTACCGACTGGCCGAAGTTGCTGTCATGTTGGGAATCCCTATCCAGACAACAGTGAGATGTGATTGTGTGGATAGAAGACCACATTGCAGCCCTGCAGATCTCTTCGAGTGCAAGTTAGCCACCAACACAGCCATGGCTCTGACATTGCGAGCTGTGACATGACCATCAAGGCTCAGGCCAGCCTGGGCATAAGTGAAAGAGAAGCAGTCTGCCAGTCAAATTGAAAGAGTGCATTTAGAAATGGTAGCTACTAGCTTGTGAGGTCAAAAGAAACAAACAGCTGGATGGACTTTCGGTGGGCCTTCATCTGCTCTAAGTATAAGGCTAAGGCTTGTTTGCAGTCCAACATGTACAGTATCACTTGCCCTCTGTGAGCATGAGGTCTCAGGAAGAAAGTTGGCAGAATGACTGACTGATTAAGATGGAAAGCCAATACTACTTTTGGAAGAAATCGAGGATGAGTGCGCAGGCCCACTCTATCATGATGGAACCTGGTGTACAGTGGATGAGCTACCAGGATCTGTAGCTCACTTACCTCACGTGCTGACATAACCACCACCAGGAACAAGACTTTCCAGGTTAAGAACCTCAGAAAGCAGGAATTGAGCAGCTCAAAAGGAGTAACAAGAGCTGCACCAAAACCACATTGAGGTCCCAAGCCACCACCAGGGGCTTTAAGGGAAGCTTTGAGAACAGCAAACCCTGCATGAAGCGAACCACTAAAGGCTGAGTTGAGATGTATCTTCCTTCAATTCCACAATGGTATGCCCCAATCACGCTGAAATGAACCCTGACAGAGTTGGACTTGATACCCGACTCTCAGACGTGTAGGAGGCACTCGAATAGTCTGTTAGTTGGGCAATTAAAAGGATCTAGTGCCTGTTCCATGCACCAGAAAGCAAATCTCCTCCATTTGAATGCTTGTCAAGGCCCTCCTAAAGGCAAACAGAACATCCGTTACTTTGTCGGGCAGGTTAAGTTCCGATAGGACTAGACTCTCAACATCCATGCAGTTAGAGCCACGGACCAGATGTTGGGATGTAGCATCCTCCCATTTTCCTGTGGTATAAGTTTTGGGGCAGAGCCCAGCTGTAGAATTTCCCATTGGGAGAGTTAAAGCACAAGGGGAAACTATGGCTGTCTGGGCCAATATGGTGCAGTGAGTATCATCGTACCCCTGTCTGCCTGGAGTTTCAGCAGGGTCTTTGCTATGAGAGGTATGAGAGGATATATGCATAGCAGGCCCTTCCTCCAGTGCAGGAGGAAAGCATCTGGTGCCAGCCTGCTGTGCAAGGCGACTCTAGAGCAGAACTGACCCGCTTAGGTGTTTTGATGGGTGACACACAGGTCTATTGAGGGGGTATCCCACTTCTGAAAGATGTGGGCTGCCATGCCGCTGTCCAGTGTCCACTCATGTGGCTGGAGGACATGACTCAGCTTGTCCACCAGGGTATTCTGCTCTCCTCGCAAATATGTGGCCCTTAGCTACATCCCATAGGCGATGGCGAACCTTCATAACTGGACAGTTTCCCAGCACCAGAGATATGAACCTGCACCCTTCTGCTTGTTTATGTAGTACATCACAAGCTGATTGTCGGCCTGAATCAGGACAATCTGGTTGGCTAGCCATTCTCGAAAGCCCTGAGAGCTTACGCTATGGGTCTCCATTCCAAGAAATTGATCTGGTGTAGGTTGTCCTGTTCGGATCAGACACCTTGAATGTGAAGGCTATCTAGATGTGCTCCCCAGCCCAGCTTGGATGCATCTGTTGTCAATGTTTTCTGAGATGATGCCTTCTGAAAGAGGAGACCCTTGAGCAGATTCTGATGATCAAACCACCAGTGCAGGGAGTAGACGAGAAGGCCGGTGACAGCTACCTGATTCCGAAAGTGGCCAGTAGCCAGGTTCCACTGAGCCTTCAGTGACTATTGAGTCTGTTTCAGCAAAAGATGAATCATGGGTGTGATGTGTACAGTAGAGGTCATGTGGCTGAGCACGGTCAGCATCCCTGGAGCCGTTGTCTGGTGACTCCGTTGGGTATCTCGTACCAAGGCCATCAATCTCTGGAGTCAATCTAGCAGAATGAAGGCCTTCACTTGAGTCATGTCGAGGAGAGCCCCTATGAACTCCGGTTGTTGGGCAGGCAGAAGATGGGATTTTGTGTAATTGACTACAAAACTCCAACAGTTCTAGCACCTGCATGGTCAACTGTAATGATTGCTGGACTCTATTTGGAGTGGTGCTTTTTATGAGCTAGTCAGCCAAATATGGGAAGACAAAGACCCCCAGTATTCTGAGATAGGCCGCTACCACCATGAGGCACTTTGTGAGGATTCAGTGCACCGAGGCCAGCCTGAAAGATAGTTCCCAGTACAGAATGTGCTGTTCTGCCAGGACAAACCTGAGATACCTCCTGTGAGCTGGATGGATCGGTAAGTGGGTATATGCTTCTTTTACATCCAGGAAGCATAGCCAATAGTCTTTCTGAAGAAAAGGGAGCAGGGTACCAGAGATACCATCTTGAACTTTTCTTGCATCAGAAACGTATTGAGGTTTCTGAGATCCAGGATGGGCAGGAAACTTTCCCCTGGCCCCTGTCTTTTTGGGGACAAGAAAATACCTGGAGTAAAATTTTTGTCTGGTCTGCTCCTTCGGCATTGGCTCAATGGCGAGATTGGCCAGAAGGATGTAGATTTCTCCCCAGAGTAGGTCTGGATGCAGAGGATTGAGAGGATACGCCCTCAGAGGGCAATGTGGTGGCAGCTTGGCAAAGTGCAACATGTAACCACTATGGATTATCTATAGCACCCATAAGTCTGAAGTTACAAGGGGCCACCTGTGGGCAAAAAGATTGAACCTCCCCCCCACGAAAGGGCTCCCCTCTGTGGACACTGTCAGATTGGCTATGCTCCAGAGGAACCAGTCAAAACTCCACTCCTGGCTTTTTATTTATTTAGACAGCTTTGTATACCGCCTTATCCTTCAATCAAAGCGGTCACAACACAATTGGGGGATACATTTAACACGCGGGGATATGAGACACATACACTAATACTTACAGGGAACATGGGCTATGGAGGGTTAAGTGGCTTGCCCAAGCCCACAAGGAGCACCTGTGGGACTAGAAACCCCAGTCCTTCCGGCCCAAGGTTGCTGTCCTCTAGTGGGATTTGAACCCCCAACCTTCCGGCCTGAAGTACCTTGCCCCAACCACTAGGCTACTCCTGCGTGGCTGGGCCTTTTGAGGCTTTTCCAAACACTACAGGTGAGCAGCCTGCATTTTTTCTGGGAGGTTTGAGGATGTATGAAGTACCTTCGCCTACACAGGTAGTACAATAGGTCTTCTTCTGGCCTCCACTTTGATACCTCCTATGATAGGCAACTGGTTCAGACAAGCATCTCAAAAGCCTGGTGAGAGCGATGTGCTGCTTCTCTATGATCCCCGTCTTCTCCTCCACCTACTCTCTGAAGAGGTTCTTACCCCAACACAACACTTCCGCAAGATTATTTTGCACAGATTGTTCCATGTCAGAAGACTGATGCCCACAGCTGCCATTTTAGACACCATCTTGAAGGCATCATGGGTGGCCCGAACGACCTCCAACTTTGAGCAGTCCTTGCCATGGTCCACCACGGCACAATAGTACTCTAATTTCTCTGGGGGAAGGAACTGGTACAAGTTGACAAGGTCACGCATGATGTCCTTCAAGAACATGCTCATGTAGAGCTGGTAAGAATGCACTGAAGCCACGAGCATGGAGCTTTGGAAGCACTTCCTTCTGAAGAAGCCCAATGTCCAAACCTCCCCACCCAAGAGCGGACTCTACTACTAAGGAGTGCTGTGGAAACTGATGTTTCTCAAATCCAGGAGCTTTTTGAACTCTGTACATTGAGTCTAGCCTCCTACTGACTGGTGACACAGTGAGAGGGTTCTCCCACATTCTCATTTGTAGCTGCTGTAGGATGTGGTGCACTGGCACTGTCACTGCATCCTTAGGGGCTGAGGAATATTGGAGGATCTCCAAATCCTATGCTCTGGGCTCATCCTCTGTCTCCAGTGAAAATGAGATGAACTTGGTCATATCCCTCACGAAATTCTGGAGGGGAGAGGTCTGATGGGAGCCCCTCAAGTTCTCTAATTCCATGTCAGTCACCCAAGCATCAGAGTCATGGGAGCCCCTCAAGTTCTCTAATTCCATGTCAGTCACCCAAGCATCAGAGTCAGACTCTTTCCCCTCCCCCTCTGGTAGCACCTCCCTCTCCTGCCCCTCTCCTCTCCTCTTCCCCTACCCTCCCTCCTCTCTCACACCACTGGTCTACCTTTGAGCCTATCACCACTATTGCTCTTACTAAAGTCTTTTCTTCTACCCGAAAAACCTCTTGCCCTGCTGATCCCATTCCCTCCCCATGGTTACTGGAATCTTCCCTCGCTTTATCCCCCTTTATTCTCTCACTCTTCAAATCTAGTCTTTCCTCTGGTGTCTTTCCTACTCCCTGGAAGCATGCCTCTGTCCGCCCCATTCTTAAGAAAGGTTCTCTTGACCCCTCCTCTCTCTCTAGTTGGCGTCCCATTTCTAACCTTCCTTTCCTCTCTAAACTTCTGGAAAAATTGGTCTTCTCTCAGCTTTCCTCCCACCTTGAGGTTTCTTTCACTCTCCATCCTCGTCAATCAGGTTTTGACCCAGGTCATAGCACGGAATCTGTCCTTCTTTCCCTTCTTAACGATCTTCACATTGCTCACGACCATGGTTTACTCTCTCTCGCTATCTCTCTAGATCTTTCTGCTGCTTTCGATTTGGTTGATCACCGTACTCTTCTATCTCATCTTCAGGATGCCGGCCTCTCCGGTTTGGTTCTTCGTTGGTTCTACTCTTTTCTGTCTAGTCGTTCTTTCTCAGTTCACACTGGCTCAGGGTCCTCTCCTTCCACTTCTCTCCCCTGTGGTGTTCCCCAGGGCTCTGTTCTTGCTCCTCTTCTCTTTAATGTGTTTCTGGTCCCTCTCGCTCTCCTTATTCAACAGCACGGTGTTTCTGCCTATTACTATGCTGATGACATTTTTCTTCTCTTCCATACTGATTCGGCTGCTCCTGACATCACTGCCTTCAACACCTGTCTCTCTTCCGTAGCCTCCTGGCTCTCAGCCAATTTTCTTCACATCAATCTCTCAAAAACCTCAGCTATATGGTTCACCTTTGGTAATCCCCCCCCTCCTCTCACTCCCTTGTTCTCTTCCACACCCATCCCCACTGTCTCTTCTTTGCGCTACTTGGGTGTTATTCTCGATTCCTCCCTCTCCTTCAAAGAACATATTTCCTCTGTTATTCAACGTTCCTTCTTTACTCTAAGACAACTTCGTGCTGTATGCCCTTTTCTTTCCCCCTCCTCCATGGTCACTCTTATCATTTCCCTCGTTACGTCTCGTCTCGACTATTGTAATGTCTGTCTTGCCGGGCTTCCCCAATCCCAAATTTGTCGTCTTCAATGGGTTCAAAACACCGCTGTCCGTGTCCTCTCCCATGCCTCACGCTTCGATCACATCACCCCCTTGCTAATACATTTTCACTGGCTCCCTGTTACCTTCCGTGTTCAGTTTAAAGTCATTATCTATGTAGACAGGGTACTCCACTCTGGTATCCCCCTGTATCTTTCAAATCAAGTTCACCTCCATACCCCGCATCGGTCTCTATGTTCCATCCATGCCAACCGTGTCTTTCTTCCCTCGCCCTCCCAGGCTCACTTAGAATCCATCCGATCTTCAGCTTTCTTTTTTCTTGGTCCGAGGCTTTGGAATTCACTTCCTCACTCCCTTCGATTAGAAACTTCCTACCCGTCCTTTAAAGCTAAACTAAAAACTCATCTTTTCTGTTCTGCATTTAATCTCCCCCTTCCTGCTCCGTCCCCTTCTCCTTCCTAGTACTACCATGCCAGCTCCTTATCCCTTTCTTTCCTTCACCCTTCTGTATTGTCGATGTGTTTCCCCTCTCCCCTTATGTTGTCACCTTTGTTCCCCGACTGTTCTCTGTCCTCATCTCTTTTCTGTATGATTTTATGGCGTTCTCTCTTTGTTTCTCCTTTCGCAGCTCTCTTTTAATTTGATTTTATGTATTGTGAACCACCCAGATGCTAACCGTATTGGGCGGTATATAAAGTTTTAATAAACATAAACATAAACTCTAAAAGGAAGTTGAATTACCTCTGAGACTCTGCCTGGAGCTCCTCCTGTCTCCTGCCTTGAGGGAAGTGTGAGCTTCTACAGGATCAATGATGTATCGAGGGCTTCCAAGGTTTTGCCAGGGCATCAGAACTCAAAATCTTTGAGAGGGAGATGGCCCCACTGGGAACCAGCATTGGATCTCTTCAATGTCCCGACATAGATGCCTCCATAGGCAGAGCATGCACAACTCTTGCATGATGATGTCACGGCCGCTGAGGCACCAGCCAGCTGCTTCTCCAGCAATGATGCATGAAAACTTCAAGTGCCTGAAGGAAGCACTCCTCCATGGTTGCCGATTCTGAAGGCCTTGGGGCCTGAGCAGCTTTGACCAATATTTCCGGCATTCGTGCAGGGGTATCAGCATGGCCTTGGTTGTCGGGAATAGGTCATTGCCCCTACGAAACCCTGGAAGTTGAGCAGTCCTCTCTCTGGTGCACTTTGATGGGCTGCTTGCACCATCACTCTCGACATCTCGCTTGGAAGGGCTCCAATGTCAATTCACCTGGGTCTTCATCTGGTGCTCGGACAGATTCCTCTTCGCCGCTGAGAGAAAGGAGGCCGAATCCTTCCTCAACTCCAGGTGGAGACCAATCGATGGTCAATGCTCCGGGGCACTGTGGGTGCTCGGCTCCAATTGAGCGCAAGAACTTCTCGATATTGATGCACCGTTGGCAGATTCCTTGAAAGACATTGAGACCGATGGCAGTGCTGAAGATGCTGAATCAGACCACTGGCCAAAGAGGGATTCTGTCTATTTCTCCTGACCCCTGAGGCCTCTCCTTGTCATCTGCAAGCATAAATTTCAGGAAGAGGACTGATGACTGGGATACTGGAGGCACAAAGTGTGCTTGTCGGTGTCATAGATGGCCTTTGCACACTTGGTGCACTTCTTGAACCTGCTAGCTAGTTTCTAGGACATGTCTAGGAAGATGGCCATGGCTAAATCAAATGGCTTGATGGTGACCATGGGCCTGGTCAAGCCATAGGGAAAACAACCAAGAAAATGAAAATTTACTGAAAGTGACGGAACCGATGAAGAAACCGCAATCGATGGAACCAAAGCAACTAACAGCAGCCACTAATACTAACACAATACTTGTAGGAAGACCCCTGAAGGGGAAAAGCAATGTTTACTGGCAGAATATTGAAATGTCCATGGGGTTCTATGGAAAAACGAAGATTGGAGAAGATGCCGCCACGGTGGCAGGCAAGAAGGCAGCTGCGTAGACACTGGAGCCTCCCAAAAGCTTCCAATAGAAGCTGTGGAGCATTCCCGCATGGGGCTCTGTCAGAGATGTCACCCATATGTGAGGACTTCCTGCTTGTCCATGGAAAACAAGGCATTTACACAGTTTATAGACCTGTAAACTGTGTAAACGCCCCTAAGTGGTTAGTGCCACTGAATATCCCCGAGTAATGCCACTATATGCGCAAATGCTAACCATTTAGCATTGAGGCATGTTAGGGGTAATCCAGGGTGGAGGGGAGGTGAAGCCAATTGCAAACCGGTCAGCAGCAATATTGAGCCACTGCCCGGTTTGCGATCGAGCTGTGCAGCGACCCTGGATATTCAATGCTACAGCCGGATATAATCCTGCCATTGAATATCCAGGTTTAATGTTCAGTGCTGGCAGCTAGCCACTATAATTCTGCTAGCCACTGTAATCACGCTAGCCACTGCTGCTGAATATTGACTCCATGGACTTTAACAGTTTTGAGAAGCAATAAGGATATCTAAGGGAGATGAAATAGTGGTCTGTGAAGTGTAACAGACCGATCCCTACATGTTGATGGTTCATTTTTTTAAAAATTGTGTTTAACAAAGTACTTTATGGATAACTTTGATAAGTGCTATTGCCTATTACACTTGAGTTCTTTTGCTCACTTGTTTGATCTTAAATTTTGGCAGATACCCTTAGTGCTAGAGTGCCTCCACTCCCATCTATGGCTCTACTGGCAATAATCCCCTCGGTAGTAATAATCTTGGAGGTAGCTGAATCATGGACTTCTGATAGGAGCTGCTAACATAGATACAGTCCTATTATCATCCCCAGAGACTAATGGCAGCCAACCCAAGCAACTAATATATTTTCCTAGTATATAATATTGGTTGGGTTTACTACTCCTTGGTCCTGTCCAATCTTTCTCCAGACTCCTCCTGAATCCACCTACCCAGAATTTGGTCAGAATCACTAGAAGGCCCTATCAGGCTGAAATTTGAATTTCATATTGTGTTCACATCTGCTCCATCTGCTTAATATAGTCACAGAGAAGAGCCACCAAAATGGTAAAGGGGGGATGGAAGGATACCTCTATGAGGAAAGGTTTAAAGAGTTAAGGCTCTTCAACTTGGAAAAAAGGCGGCTGAGGGGAGATATGATAGAGATCTATAAATTAATGAATGGAGTAGAACGGGTTAACGTAGATCGGTTGTTTACACCATCAAAAAGCAGAAAGACTAGAGGACATGCAATGAAGCTACAATGTAACTATTTAAGACTAATAAGAGAAAAACATTTTCACTCAACGCATCAAACTCTAGAATTTGTTACCGGAGGATGAAGTAAAAGCTGTTAGTGTAGTTGGGTTTAAAAAAGGTTTGGACAAGTTCCTGGAGGAAAGGTCCATATACTATTATTAAAGAGATCCCAAGAAATCCACTGCTTACCCCAGGATCAGCATTGTGGAGCCTGTGTGTCTCTTTGGGAAACTGCCTGTACTTGTGACCTGGATTGGCCACTTTTGGATACTGGGCTTGATGGACCTTGGTCTAACCCAGTATGGAATTTCTTATGTTCTTAGTTACTGCACCATGAAAGTGGAATATTGGACTGTGTAACTCTAGGAAGTGATGTCATCAGATGGCAGGGAGTTTGTCTTAACACTGGCTACAGAAAGAATTCAACCTCAGCCTAACATTCTGTTCCATCAGGCTGCAAACGGATGTATATAAATAGCTCTTGATCATGTGTAAGGCAGAAAGACGGAGGACATCAGCCTGCACATCAAGCATAGTCACAATGGGGGTACAATATAGGACTGGCCCAGTACTTGTCTCATTCTGAAATGCTGAATATTTGAAGACTTGTCCTTCCTCACTGCTCTTTGTCATGACCTCTTGCCAGGCACCTGGAGAGAGGGGAGAAGGCATATAGCAAACACCAGTCACATTGTGAGAAATGACCACCATTGACATCATATTGAGTGATATGCAAAATACTTAAGTACTGTGACGCACAAGTTTTACTGTGCTGCTGTTTTAGGTTTCCCTTTGAGAAGGGTGCATCCGCTAGTAAACTCTACAAAAGATGAATTGGAATGAATTAATGAAAGTAAAGATGTTTTTTTGCTGACTGCAGATAAACATAATGAGATTAAAATTCTCAAATTGCTTTCTGTCCTCACCCAGCTGTGTAACAGTTGTGGGCTGTGGGGTGTTTTTTTTTTTTTTTAACAATCAGGCACAGCTGCTAAGAGTTGATATTTATTCAAACATTATTAACAAATGTGGAGAAAAAAAAACCATCCACTGAGTGCCTGTTACCACTGGCATCTGGCAAGTGCTGTCCCTAGTGACTATTAAAGGGGAAGGAACATGCTGTTTAATGCAGAGCCTGGGAGCAGGAGGTTAATGATCCCTGGCTGGCGTTGATTCTTCCTGCAGAGCCTATGAGGAGGTGGGAGTATAGGGAAAGGCACGGGATGGGTGCTATACCCTGTGTTCTTTTCTTTATTATGAGGCTATTCTTCTGGGGTAGAAAGAGGAGAGCTGGCATTGGACTTCGTGCTGGGCGTTGTGTAGCTAGAGCCTTTAGTGAAATCCAAGACATCATAGCTTTTCCAGAAGTGAATTGTGACTCTCATAGTATTCAGTGGCAAGTGGTTTCGGTGATTTTTGCAGAACTCTATGCCTTCGCTGTGGTTTAATGCACCCCTTAACTTGTAGTTCCTAGGACTGTAAGAAGTGGAGGGAATATAATTGTATAGAACAGCAGGGCAATACCAGGACTTTCTCACCCTGATGGCTTGGAGCCATCTGGCAGCTCTCCTTTTAGAGGAAACTTACTGCAATACACTGAACTAAGGGAATTTGTTTAAGGGGGAATATGTCTTCATTTTAGTGAGTGCTTGTCAGCATCTCTGCGAACAGGCTGCCAAAAAGACTCCAAGCACTACATAGTGGCTATCCACAGAAAATCAAATGAGCAAAAATTTAAAAACCAGAGTGTCTGTATTTGTCACAGGAATATCTGTTTGTAACACCAATGTAAACTTATGTAACATGCTAGAGTTTGGATTCCAATGGAACAGCATTCGTGGCTCTAAAAAAACTGTGATTAGCAGTGGATGCCTTACGTCAGTCGTTCATCGGTTGAGACAGACTTTACTCTGCTGTTTTCTGCCTGCAAACTTCCTTCTGCAAATGAGAGAGACTGGAGTCAAGGGGGCACCTCAGCTGCAGAGGAATGGATGGATTCCCAGTGACGAAAGGGCATCACTGCCAAGAACATGTCTCTTTCAATCAGAATGAGATCTTTCGAGGAACAAAACAAATATATATGCATATTTTTAACATTTTTTTTTATTTATGCAATGTTAAATTCCCATTCATTCATATCTGAATAAAAGAAATATGGCAAAAACAAGACAAAAGAAAACAACAAATGAGTAATATATTTTAACAGTATAGCCCACAAGTTACCCCACTATGCAGACCATGAAAAGGAAAAATCTTACAAAGAAATGAAATTATCATGCAGCGGAATTGGGGAGCCCCCTCAACTTGCCGTCTGACCAGCAGCAGTATCTAGGAGAACCAGCTGAGTATTGGCATCCTCCCTAGCTGATAGAAAATCCTTAAATTGCACAGGCTTAAAAAAAATATACTGACAACCATCTAACAAAATTAAACATATAGGGCCCAATATTCAAAAGGCATTTGTTTACAGCCCAGTAAACCATGTAAGTATCTTAAACTGGGATATTCAACTGCACTTACACAGTGCGGTTGAATATCCCCTTCCAACCCTGTGTCATAACTCAATGCTATGCGGTTAGCATCAGGGCGTGTTGGGGGCATTCTGAAGCGGAGCGGACGCAGACTCTCGCTAATCGGGTAGCGGCGATATTGCACCGCTACCTGGTTAAGAATCGGTGGGTAAAACTAGGCATAGCAAAAGCTGGCCTAGTTTTACCCACAGATGCTAACCAGATAGCAGTGTTATATCGCTGCTACCTGGTTAGCTTTGGCGGCACTGAGGCATGTGTGGCGCCCCCAGCTATTTAAAGCCATCACTGCGGCATTGACTATCCAGGGTTAAGGGTCGTCGGGCAGGACAATGCACCATAGTGGCACATAGCCTGCCCAATTCAATATCGGACCCTTACTATATAAATGATTATTAGTAGTAGTAGTACAAGGAAATCATAATTTCATGGCTGCGCCAAGAGTCCCCCCCCCCCCTTTCCCTAAGATCTAGGAACTCCCAACGTTTCCTTTAGGTATCTCTTGAAACATTAGGAAAAATATTTATCTTTGAGCCAAAAAACAAGGCCAACATATTACGGGAGTACAATTTCAAGATAGCACTCCTGTCAGACTCAAAAGCAAAACCCACTGCCAAAGTGGACCTTTCAGTAATCAATTCCAAAGATGTCTTGAGAAATTGAGTCAAGTTTACTTCTCCTGGCTGGTCTCCTCCCTGAGGACCACTAAAAGAGCCCACAGAGGTGGTAACTGTGAGCAGGGCTGTACCAAGGGCTGTCTGAGCAGTTTGGGTGCATAGGTACAAAGGGGCACTGATTTCATCATGGGGCTTCTAGGAAGCTGGATAAAGGCAAGTTCTTGCATGCACCTGGAGAGGGAGGAGGCACCAGGTTCATGAGTCACAATTCTAGCTTTGTATGGTCCTGGTTGTGGATAAATATTGAGCCCATGCAACAGGAGGAAAAGCCCCATTGGACATCTTTAAAACTTCTTGAAAGTACCTTTGAAGCATCTCAAAGGGAGCAATTATAGGACATTTAGGAAAACAGAGAAATCTCAAACTGTTCTTCCTGATACAATTTTCCAAAAAATCAACTTTCCAATTCAAAATGTCTCTTTCCTTAATCTGAGCAGAACTCATGGATTAAAGGGAGTCAGCTGTAGATTCCAGCCTCTCAAGTCAAGTAAAATGATGATTCAAAGTCTGACTGTGTTCTGCTGCTTAAGTGTAACACCCTCCAAATCAGACTTAGCCAGCCAAAACTGTAAAGTTGGAGACCATTCTCTTAATGGTGTCCCAGAGCATTTCCAAAATTATGGCAGCCAATTGATTCCCCGGCAGTCAAGTTGACAAAGAGGACACACCTCTCCCCTCTGATAATGGGGAGGAACTAACTGCTGAAGAGGCTTCCACCACTGGGATCCTTCATGTGGAGATATCCTTGACTGATCCCAGACTCCCCTCAGTAGCCTGTGCAAATCCCGGGTGAGGCAGAGCTGCACAAATTTTGGTGCACCCAGAGAAACCTTGCTCCTGTTTACCTCCGCAGACAATGTTGTGAGGGATAACAAAGTAGAGACCGTCTCCCCAACAATCAGGAACATAAACTGGGCTATCAACACCTGCACCATCAGCTTAGGGGCCAATGTTGTGGAGGCAGATCCCGGAGCCATTCCTTTCTGTTTGCCATGGGAACATGGCATCAAGAAGCTGGTGGAAGAAGTGAGGCACAGAGCGTCCCGAAAGCTCCACCGCTCACGCTGCTATCTTGGTTCAGTTTCCAGTCAGATCACATGTTGTGTTTGTGCAATATGTATGTTGATCCTTTCTCCTGAGCTGATCTACAGATGAGTGCTCTGGAGTTAGAAGGATCCCTGGCACCGATCTAGTTCTTGTATAAATGAAATGGGGTGAAGGAGAATGCTGGCCTAGCCTCACCTTAAACTGAAGGAGAAATAGTCTGGAGACTTTTTCAAGAATTCTTGCCTGCCACCGAGAGATAGCGAAGATCCTTCTAGTAGCAAGTGGCCTAGAACCCATAAAAAGGGGTGGGGGACCTGTTATCATTAACCCAGCTGGGGTCAGAGGATTGAGAAGTCCTCCAAGAGCTATTATGAGGAGCAGAGCAACATGAGGAAGGATTCTGTGTGGAAGGCAAGTGCACATTAATACCTGAAGCTACTGATGGAGTTGGAGAATATAGTGGGTCAGAGACCAGAGGTACCATAGACATTTTGAATAGGGAGTGGAGCAAGATAGTAGCTATGCTAGTCGCATAGGTGTTTAGTTCAGATTTTTTTCATTTGCCTTTAGTGAATTTACCTCACGAATGCTATAAAAGCAAAAGGGAAAACTGAGGGTCTTTAACCCCAAGGCCTCATCGACCTCTTTGGCTCAGCAGAAGCGAGCCACTTAGTGGCTTAGTGGAGGGAGGCAACCCTGCTGTAGGGGAAACAGGAGCATCTTTGCCACCTGGGGAAATATCTTTATCCACTCCAATTCAACCCCTGCCACTGCTATGTGGAAAGAGGGAGTGTTGGTGGTACTGGCATTTCCTCACATTTCCTCCCTTGTCTGTAGTTGTCTCTTCCATCTCTGTCGTATTCGCTCCCTCCGGCCTTTTCTTTCCACTCAATCCCTCACTACTCTAGTCCTTTCCCTGGTGACCTCTCGTCTGGATTACTGTAACTCCATCTTCGCTGGCCTTCCATCCTATCAACTCCGTCGTCTTCAGCTCCTTCAAAACACTGCCGCCCGCCTACTCACCTTTTCCTCCCCTTCCGATCACATCACTCCTTGTCTTTTCTCTCTTCATTGGCTCCCCATCAAATTCCTGTTTATCTACAAGTATCTCATCATCACTCACAGAGTTCTCCACACCAATACCCCCCAGTATCTCTCTGATCTTATCTTTCATCAACCTGCTCCCCGTCTTCTCCGTTCCTCCCATACCAACCGTCTTTTCCTTCCCTCTCCATCCCAGGCCCATCTTGAACTCACCCGTCACTCTGCATTTTTCTTCTTAGCCCCCGCTCTCTGGAATTCCCTCCCTCACACGCTCCGCACTGAGCCCTCTTTCCCGCACTTCAAAGTTCTCCTCAAGACTCATCTTTTCTCTCAGGCTTTTGACCTTCCAGTTTCTTCCTGACCATCATGCCAGATCCGGTTGCCACGACTTCCCCCCCCGCTCCCTTCCCCCCGTGTCTACTTGTCTAGTCATGTAACCTCTGTCCTTTTCTTTCTATCTATCTCTCCCTAGCTCTTTCCTGTCTTCAAATGGCGTTCTTTTCTCTCTTTCCTTTCCCGCAGCTGCTTTTCTTTTATTGTACACCGCTCTGATACTTCGGTTTTGGGCGGTATATCAAGCCTGTATATAAATAAATAAATAAATAAATTAGGAGATGATGCAGCTAGCAGCAATGCTGAGAAGGGAGATGCTCTCCCTCTGATTTCTGCTTCACTACCAAGAGTAAATGTGACCCAGCAGAGTGCCCCAAAACTTCCAAGAGGACTAGATGGTGCTGCAGCAGAAGGAACTGTTTCTCCTGTGATTTCTTCCTCAGCGAGAGGAAAGTATGGATAAGCTCTCAGAGCCAACCGTAGTCACTATGGAAGCAATTTGGGAGGCTCTAATATGATTAGACGCATCAGTCAGTGCATATTTCATTGAGTGGCACATTCAGTTCACAGTGCGGCATATACTCAAGATGTGAATACAAAGGAATTTAAAGATCATTTTGCTTCCCTTGAGGAGGAGGCTAGTGCATCGAAAGGGACCAATACTGCTCTAATTTGTGATAAAGACCTGCTCCATAGAAAAGTTGAGGAGCTGGAAAACTTTGCGAGACATCTTAAATCTGCGGCTGCTAACAAACGTTTCTAAAATTGAAGGACCACCTCCTCTGGATTTATTTAGAAAAAGTATCTTATGGAGGTATTGAATATTCCCCGCCAAGGCATATTTATCCAGTGAGTAAGATTTATTACCTGCCAGGGGGAAAAAGATGATGAAAAAGGCAAATGAGATTGGGACAACTGAGAGTCTGATACTCTGGATGTGTCAAGAATGCTGGAGAGATCAGAGCAAGACTTATATTCTGTGGATGCTTGATCTCAGAGCTCCACTGATGCACCCATATTAATGGTAATTAATCCCCATCCATCAGTCTGTTTTTTCCTCTGGAAAGCATTGATACAATGGCGGCTAACAAACAACAAAAAAGTGAGCTGATTCTAGCCAGGGAGTGGGGGTGAACTGCCCCACAGCCAATCCCTGGACCCCGACAAAATCGCTAAAGCCTGGACAGGAAAAGGAGTCGATGGCACCCATTATGCAGCAATTTGCTGAAGTTAAAATGTTTTTTTAATGAGTGCTTCAGCAGTATAAGAACTAAAAGTGGAAATCTCGGTATTGTACACGTAAGTGGGGAATTTTAGAAGGGACATCCAATCTGGGACATCTGAGCCAGAATGTCTGGAAAAAAGGCAGACACATCCAGGTGAAGACACAATTTCACAAATGTGGACGTGCCCGGTATGGACATCTGCAGGGGGCGTCTACATAGAAGTCCCCAGAATGATATTTCAGAACATGGACATTTAGAACAGTCTAATGGTTTGAGTAGTGGGCTAGGAACAGGGCACGCAGCATTCAAATCCCACTGCTGCTATTGTTGACATTGTGCTGGGAATGATGGAGTGCCGCCTTCTCTACGCTCTCTGGCTGTTTTTCATCCAAAATGAGCACTTTCCAGATGCCTAAACTTAGACGCAACACCGGAGTCTTTCCGAGATCAGGTGGGGATGTCCAGGTTCCTGGGAATGCCCCAGCCATGCCTCTACCATGTTTAGACTTGGACATCCTCATGTTGGGACGTCCCCAGAGCCAGCTTCTGAAATGGCTTTAGATGTCTCTATGCATGTTTTCAGACATCTAAAGCACAAATAGAGCTTCCGAAATGACCCCCTAAGTTTTCAACTTTTTTTACTTGGATGAAGTAGAAGCCCAAACAGAGGACCTCTTTCAATAAGTGATGTAGCATCTAGAGGATTCAGTTAAGATGGCCATGGTCCTATGGAAGCAGCTAGAGGACATTGGCAATTGCAATAGACAAAACAACCTTATAATTCTTGATTTGCTGGAGGGATCCATAGGTGGCACCCAGTAGACTTTGGGGTAGATTCTGCACAGTGAATACTGGGGATGTATGTCCACTTCAGATATATATCCCCTGCTATCCAGTGTGCCAATTCTGCCCATGGAGCTCTCCACACATACAATGGCTTTGTACAGGCAGCTCGGGATGGGGGCAGGAGGGGGATTGCGGAAGGAGGAGTCTGGGTGCAGCGAGGGCAGGCTGCACAACCTGGATGTACAGGGCCTATTCAGGTCACGGCCCTATATGTCTGGAGGATCAGGGATGCACATCTGACTTATTTCACCTCAGAGGGTTTGCATCTATATGATGTTATTGAAAATACCATGGCTGGAACAAATCAAATCTTTGTAAGGAGAGAGAAATATCTGCTCTTGAGAATCTTGTCTAGGTGTTTCATAGCTATTCTGCCAAGATCAATGTGTCATCTGAATTCTTGACTGCTTGTTGTTTCTTTATTGATCCAAGTAGGTTAAGTTGTCCACTATTTCAATTTCTTCTCCATCAATGATGAACTTATTGATTTTACCAGTTGTCAGGATCTCTGTCTTCTCTACATTAAGATACGGGCCCATTTTAAGACTATGTTCCTTGATCTTTAGAAGCAAATGTTTCAGATCGTCTTTGCTTTTAGCCAGTAATGTGGTATCAGCATAGCGAAGGTTGTTGATGATTCTTCCACCAATCTTCACACCTCGGTTGTCTTCATACAGTCCTGCTTCTCTGATGATGTGTTCTGCATATAAATTAAACAGGTATGGGGCAAGTATGCAGCCTTGTCCTACACCTTTGCTGATTTTAAATCTTTTTGTTCCATACGAACTGTTGCTGCTTGATCAATGTAAAAGTTGTACAAGAGAACTATCAGGTGTTCTGGTATACCTAAGCTTCTTAATGTGGCCCAGAATTTCTCATAGTTTACCCAGTCAAAAGCCTTGCTGTAGTCGATAAAACACACATAGATATCCTTTTAGTATTCTTTTGTCTTTTCAAGGACAAATCCTAAACCCTACAGCGAACTTAGCACCAATGTAATTTACTAGAAATGTATATAGTTTCCCCCAAGTTTAACTCCATGTTAAATCCCTGTTCTTTGTAAACGATGGCCAAATTTAACTGACCAAGTGTTATACTGTTTCAATGTAAACCGCACTGATGACAAAGAGCGCGGTATATAAGAAATGTTAAATTAATTAATTAATTAATAAGGATCCATCTCACATCCACGATGATGTCTCTAATTTCTCGCCCTTTCCTGAACCCTGCTTGCACTTCAGGTAGTTCTCGTACCAGGTATGGTTGTAGTCACTGCTGAATGATTTTGAGTAGAATCTTGCTGGCATGTGGGATCAGAGTGATTGTGTGATCACCTTTCTTCAGTATTGGTATAAACACAGATCTTTTCCAGTCAGTTGGACATGATGTTGTCTTCCAAATTTCCTGGCAGAGCCTTGTAAGTATGGTAACAGCTGCATCAGATTGCTGTAATACTTCGATGGGAATGCCATCATTGCCTGGTAATTTGTTCTTTGATAAGACTTTCAATGCTGCTTCGACTTCTTCTTTCATCACCAATGGTTCCTGATCATAAGGTACAAGTTGTTGGTCCACTTGATCTTTGTCATATAATGACTCTATATTCTGTCCACCTTTTCTTGATCTTGTCAGCATCATTCAACATGGATCCTTGAGCATCTTGTAACATTCCAATTCAAGGCTGGAATTTTTTCTTTAACTCTCGTAGCTTTAGGAAAGCTGATCTTGTTCTTCCTCTAATAGTTTCTGCTTCTATTTCCTTGCTTAGTTAGTTATGTAAGTTGATCATTGTTCAATGTAAAGTTCATTGTTATGTTATATGTAAACCACCACTGATCTCTGGAAGAGGCGGTATATAAAAGCTTTTAAATAAATAAATAAAATTGATTAAACGCTTGTAAACAACCACCTCGATGGTGACTCTCTCACTTGAGCGTGATGTTCCACTAGACTGCAGTCTTTTCAGTAACCATAGGAGGAGGGAAAATTGGTTCAGCTCCAAGCTCTTATTATGATAAGAACCTGTTGAGCAGTCACAAAATTGGAAGGATTTGGAAGGATCTGGAAGAGTGCAGCAGCCTCACACAACCTCGATGCTCCCTCTCTCCTCCCGCCGGGATGCCTTGTCCAAGCAGTAATGGGCTGTAAAGATATGAACCGAGGACCAGGTGGCCGCTCGACAGATTTGGTCGATGGACACAGAGTTTAGATGAGCCATAGAGGCTGCCATGGCCCTCACATTGTGAGCTGTGACATGGCCTTCCAGAGAAAGGTTCTTACTCTGGTAGGCGAAGGAAATACAATGAGCAATCCAATTGGACAGAGTTCTCTTAGAGACTGGAAGTCCTAAATGAGAGGGATCAAAAGCAACAAATAGTTGAGAGGACTTTCTATGTTGCTGTGTCCTTTGTAAGTAAAAAGCAAGTACTCTCTTACAATCCAGGGTATGAAGATTCCTCTCTGCACTTGATGCATGAGGTCCTGGAAAAAAGACAGGTAAATACACCTCCTGGTTCAGATGAAAAGGTGAGACCACTTTAGGCATAAAGTGTGGATTAGTCCTGAGGACTACCTTGTCATGATGGAACCTTGTATAAGGAGGATTAGCCACTAAGGCTTGCAGCTCACTGATACAGCGAGCTGAGGTGACTGCAATGAGAAAAATAACCTTCCAGGAAAGGAATTTCAAGGAGGTAGTGGCTAAGGGTTCAAAGGGTGGCTTTATAAGCTGGCCAAGAACCAAATTCAAATCCCATGCCACTGGAGGTGGTCTTATGGGAGGTTTAGTTAAAAGAAGGCCTCTCATGAATCTTGCAATAAGAGGATGAGAGGAAATAGGCTGTCCATTGAGAGGCTTAAGGGATGCTGCAATAGCACTCAAATGGACTCTTACTGAATTCGTTTTAAGGCCTGCATGGGATAAATGCAGCAAATACTCTAGTAAAGAATTCAGAGGTATTGCAAGAGGGTTAAGACCCTTCTCTGCACACCAAATGGTAAATCTTTTCCATTTAAAAACATAGGAACGTCTAGTGGAAGGCTTTCTGGAAGCATGAAGGATATCCTTCACTTGCTGAGAAAGATCCAAATCTTGAAGGTCTAGGCCTTCAGCAACCAGGCTCTGAGGTGAAGAGACTGGGGATTTGGGTGCCACAACATTCCCTCCTCCTAGGACAGGAGGTCTGGAGCAGATCCCAAGTCCAGGGAGGGAGCTTGAGAGAGATGCAGAAGTAGAGGGTACCACACTTGGCGTGGCCAATGTGGTGCTATGAGGATCATAGACCCCTTGTCTCTCTGAAGTTTGAAGAGTGTCTTGGGAATTAGGGGAATGGGTGGAAAGGCATAGAGGAAGTCTTGCGCCCAATGAAGGAGGAAGGCATCTCTGGCCTGAACTCCCTGACACGGAATCCTGGAACAGAACCGGGGAAGTTTGGCATTCCACGGACTTGCAAAGAGGTCTATGTCCGGGGTTCCCCAAATTCGGAAGATCCTGGCTATCTGGTCCCCATGGAGGGACCATTCGTGTGGAAGCAGAACTCGACTGAGTCTGTCTGCCCAAGAGTTTTGAACCCCTGGAAGATACACTGCCATGAGATGAATTTGATGCTCTCTGGCGAAGGCCCACAATCTCAGAACTTCATTGCAAAGCGACAGAGAGCCAGTCCCTCCCTGCTTGTTCACGTAGAACATGGCTACTTGGTTGTCCGTGTGGATGAGGACTGTCTTGTAGCTGAGCAGGGTGTGGAAGGCTCTGAGAGCTAGAAAAATTGCTCTGAGCTCTAAGAGGTTGATATGTAGAGATGTCTCCTGTAAAGACCAGATGCCTTGAGTGGAGAGATCTTGAAGATGAGCTCCCCAACCTCTTGGAGAGGCATCTGTTGTAAGGGTTGCTTGGGGTAACACCTGTTGAAAGGGGGACCCCAGCAACAGATTCTGAGTGGATTTCCACCACTGGAGGGACCAAAAGAGGCGACTGGAGGTTGCTATTTTGTCTGACAGGCAACCTGATGCCTGGGTCCATTGGGTGGACAGAGTCCACTGAGCTGCCCTCATGTGAAGGCGAGCATAAGGAACCACATGCACAGTGGATGCCATGTGGCCTAACAGTTGCAACATCTCTTGAGCAGTTAAAAGGGATTTTAACTGAATTTGTGAGGCTAACTGCACCAAGCGTAGGCAACGGGCCTGGGGAAGATAGGCCCTTGCAGTTGTGGTATCCAGCAAGGCCCCTATGCACTCTAGAGACTGAGTAGGGGTGAGATGGGATTTTGGAATGTTTATTACAAGTCCCAGATAGTGAAGGATATGCCTTGTGCAGGTTAGAGAAGTCTGGGCCTCTGACTGGGATGGAGCTCGGATGAGCCAGTCGTCCAGATATGGGAATACGAATATCCCTAGAGTACGTAGAAATGCAGCTACTACTGCCATGCATTTTGTGAACACCCTTGGTGCAGAGGCCAGACCGAAAGGAAGCACTCTGTATTGGTAGTGCTTCCCTTGATAAAGGAACCGAAGGAACCTTCTGTGTGTTGGATGGATGAGGACATGGGTGTACGCATCCTTGAGGTCTAGAGAGCAAAGCCAATCCTGACTCTGAAGGTATGGAAGGAGAGTACCGAGAGAAATCATCTTGAAGTTCTCCTTGCATAGAAACTTGTTCAATTCTCTGAGATCTAATATGGGTCTGTAGCCCCCTGCTTTCTTTGGGATAAGAAAGTAGGGGGAGTAGAACCCTGAGCCCTGTTGAAGAAGGGGTACTTCTTCTATTGCCCCTTGGGCAAGAAGGGTAGCAATCTCCTGACCCAGAAGGTCGAGGAGAGATGTCTGAGAATTGAACTGTCTCACCATGGTGTGAGGAGGAAGGTTTAAGAAATGAAGCTTGTACCCCTCCCTTATGATGGAGAGGGTCCATTGCTTTGCTGTGATTTGTTCCCACCTGGGAGCAAAGTAAGCCAACCTTCCTGGAATGGTGAGAGGCTCTGGATGTTCTAGAGCCAGAAAAGCTAAGCTCTCTATTTGTAAGTCAAAGGCCCTGAGGAGGCTGAGGCTGTTGGGCCGTAGCAGTCCTAGCAGCCTTAGGCTTGGCCTGTTTCGGTTGTTGCTGTCTCTTTGTAGCAAAACGACCTGCAGAAGATGACTGCTGACCATAAGCAGAATAATATTTCCCTTTTTTGGGAAAAAACCCTTTTTGAACAACCTTTTCTTAAAAGGAGCAGAAGTAGACTTTGAAAGTCTATCTAAAGCAGAATTTTCAGCATCCATCTGGGTGGCCTTTGCTTGCCAATCTTTGCCAAAAAGGTTTTCACCTGTACAAGGAAGGTTTCCTAGTCCATCTTGAACCCAGGGTTCCAAATCAGAAGCTTGTAATCAAGCAACTCTGCGTGCACCTATGGCAATAGCCGAGGCTCTGCTGGCACCTTCAAAAGAGTCAAAGGCTGCACGGTTGGAAAACTTGGAAATATCCTGGGCATGTTTGAGCCAGGTGAGGAACTCTTCCCTTTTATCTTCTGAAATAAAAGGAGATAAAGTTTTCAGGTGATCTGCAACTTCTTTTAGAAACATCCCCATATAGAGACTATAGGAGTTGATTCTGGCAACAAGCATACTGGCCTGGAAATTCTCCTGCCAAAGGCATCTAAGGTTCTGCATTCTCTTCCTGGAGGAGCAGAAGAGTGCCTTTTTGTACTCTTTATCTTCTTCATAGCAGACTCCACCACAATGGAGTGGTGAGGAAGCTGAGTCTTATGGAAGCCAGGACAAGGAGGAACACGATACATGGTGTCCAACCTGCGAGAATGAGGGGAAGTGGTGAGAGGAGTCTCCCATATGCCCAACATGTGATCATAAAGAATCTCATGTATTGGTAAAGTGGCTGCCTCTTTAGGAGCCTTAGGATATTGTAAAATATCTAATTTTTTGGCTCTAGGCTCTGTCTCAGGGGCCACTGAGATGGAAAGGCCCCTGGCCACTTCCCTAATGAAGTCTTGAAAAGACAAGTCTTCTGGAGGAGACATTCTCCTTTTTGGAGAAGAGGGCTCCTGAGGATGGATCACCGATGCTTCGACAGAGACCTCTGATTCATCAGAGTCTTCAGAGGAATCGAAATATCGCCTGTCTGGATGCTCCTGCAGAGCCCGATACGCATACCGGGTGGCATCGACATCGGGAGTGATCGGTACCGATTCGGTACCGATGGGCATCACAGAACAGTGTACCGCTGCAGTCGACACCGGCACGGAGTTTGTTGCGGTACCGAAGGCGTCACAGCTTGTATGAATGCCGTGATGGCATGCTGCATGGTCAGGATATTCTGATCCATCGACGCAACCAATGTCTGGATGTCGGTACCAGTGGGAACCATCGGTACCCCAGAACATGGCAACAGGTGATCGGTCGAGGCCGTGCCATCGATGTCAACCTGTGACCCCATAGATAAAGCTTTGGAAGCCGGAGCCTCCCGCTGGGGTAATTTTGCCGGTGCGGATTCCTCGAGGGCAAGCCCGGAGGCATCTCGATACTTAGAGGGAGATTTACCCTTCGAGGACCGGCTGGATTTAAGTTTGGTTACCTGAGATCCATGTGAGGAAGAAGAAGCCCTGGAAGACGTCGATGCAACCGAAGCTGCATCCGAGGGAAACAGGGTACTGAGCTTAGCTGCTCGATTCTGTAGACCTCTTTTAGACATCATGGAGCAGGACTCACAATCCGCAATGGAGTGGTCAGGACCTAAACATTTTAGACACCATTCATGGGTGTCGGTGACAGAAATAGTGCCGCTGCACTTCGTGCATTTTTTAAACCCAGAGGCGGGCTTTTCCATGAGGAAAACTTTTCTAGGCCTAAGGCCAAAGAATAAAATGCACTGAAGTGAGAAAAACAGTAGTTTTTTTTTTTTTTTTTTTTTTTAGAATAAAGAAAGAAAAGACCGGCGGTACCGGTCTAGCGTCGAAAAGGCAGACGCGTGACCAAAGAAATAAAATAAAATAAAGAAATTCTTCAGCGGTGACAGGAACACGACCTGCTGGCTCCGCGGAAAAGAAGAACTGGAGAGAGGCGGTTGGGAAAGGCGGGAAGGCAGCGCGCAGGCGCTGTGGGATGCTTCCAAAAGCTTTCCTTTTGGACGCTGGGGAGCGTTCCCGCGCAGGCTCCGTCGGTACCGACGATACCCATATATGAAGACTCATTCCTGCTTGTTCCTGGAGATAGTGTTATTCTCTAAGCCATTAGCAAGGATTGTTAACACCACCTGTCAGAGGGCTTCTCCCTTGGATGTGAGATAAGGCAGGGCTCTCCTCTCTCCCCTCTTCTATTCATAACCATCTTCTAACCCTTAATTTTATTTACTTATTTAACAGGTTTTCTAGACCTCCTTATCCTTAAATCAAAGCTGTTTACATTACAGCTCAACATTTCTACAGTATAGCAATTACTAAGAAGCAGGTAATGTGGCATACAGGCTAGTTTAACTTGTTCCAAAACGTATGTACAGGATGGTTTGTTCTTGTGTCATGTCTTTAAGTGGTCCGTGTCTAGCATCAGGTACGGAACGGCACTAAGTGATGCTTCCAAACTGTTCTTTATAAAGATGCATTTTTAACTTTTTCATGAAGTCTTTAATGTTCAGAATGGATCTTATATCCTCTGGGAGTGTATTCCATAATGCTGGAGCTGCAAGTGAAAATGCTCTTCTGGATGTGATGTGCTTGAACTTTGAGTAGTCGCTGGGTGTGTGAATCATGTTTCTGTTATTGTTCCTTTTAGGTTGGTTGTCTGGGTCTCTGGTAATTAGTTCCTGCAGTATGTCGGCCGAGATGTTCATAATTGTGATCCAAGAGAACCCAGAGATTGTGGGGCTTATACTAACGGGGCAGCAGGTGAAATGATCTGCATAGGAGGATGATATATTATTGTATTTATCATAGCCTCAGAGGTTAATACTGGCCTCCCTGGAGACTATACAAGAATATGCTGAGTTGGAGGGATACAGTATAAGGTAAATTGGGGCAAAGCAGAACTTTTTCCCCTTAATGTTTTTAGCAACAGAGATCAGCTAAAGTATATCTTCATACAATAGTATGCAGAAGGGATAAAACACTTAGGAATATTATATAGAAACACTGTAGAATTAATGGTTCAGGCTAATATTGTTAGGATACATGGTTTGCATCGGAGCGGACAGGAGAAGGAACAGCAACACAGCGCCAGAGTTTATGGTAAATGCTGTGTTGCTGTTTAGAAATAATTGCCACTGCTGCAAGTCCCAGAGAGGAGCAGCAAGACCAGCGATGAGCTCCTGCCTACCATTGGCCCTCCAGGTAACCCCCTCTTTCGCCTAATGGTAGTGCTGGCCCTGGATAAAAGTATGCATTAATGGCTTTTTGAGTTGTGTGGCTGTCAAGATCTATTGTTTTCCTCTGAGGCTGCTGCTCTTTGCTGCCCCCCCCCCCCCCCAGAAGCTCCTACCCTAGGCAATGGCCTAGTCTTGTCTAATGCTTGAGCCAATCCTGTTTGTGAGCTCCTTTTGGAGTTGTGTCTTCATGGTTTGTATTTCCTACAAATTAATCTTGTGTTATAATTGTGAAACTTCATAAATATAGAACTTAAAAAAAAGAAATTGTGATGTTTTTGGGAAGAAAGCAAGATGGCATAGGTAGTTTGCTCTCTGCTCTGTCCCCTGCTGCAATGCCAGTAACTTTTCTTATCTTGGATTAAATGCCTCGTTCAGCGTGTAAACGAAAGTTGAAACAGCAGGGAGCTGCCAGCTGATAGATATTAATGTTAAACCTAGTGACCAGTGGGGAAAATGCTCTAGATGGCCCGCAGGGATTAGCAGGGGTGGAAGGAGACCTTTCGCTGTCCCTGGACCCGGAAACATCATTGACTACGGTACATTGAATTCCTCCAGCTCAGCCAGTGCTGAAGATCATAGCAGCTGAGGAGAGTGAGAAACCACTACAGTGTTGGTGGCATTTCCCAGCTGCAACAGTCCGGTGTCGAGAGAGACAATCGGTTGTTGGGCCCCAGGGTACCTTCTATGGAGCCAATTGATCAGCAATCTATGGAGGAAGAATGAATTGCTTCTATCAGCTCTGCCAAAACTAGCACGCCAAGGGAGCGCCAAGATCCTGAGGTTTTGGTGAGACGTATAGTTTTTAGTCTTGAGACTCTGTGAGATGGAATGGCAATGTTAGAGCAGTCTCTCTTGGGCCAACTCCAAATTACAGTGCTCATGGCTGCCCAGACAGATTCTGAAGTGGAGGCACACAATTGGGCACTGGAAGATTTAAAAGTAAAGATATCAAATTGTGAATCCAAGTTTGAACAGCTGCAGGGTAGTGGGTTTATGAAGGACTCTATAGTGATACTTTAAAAGCTTGAGCTAATTGAAAATGCTAATAGAAGGAGGAATTTGAGGTTATTGAACTTTCCAAAGTTCCTTAGATATCTGCACTGGAACTGTTTAAGAAAAGTTTGACCTCTATTTTGATGGGGTACATTGAGGTACAGTAGGGGGATACTGGATATGCAGGGGGGAAGTACTACTACTACTAATTTGTATAGCGCTACAAGGCACATCAGCACTATACATATAGATGTAAGACACAGTCCCTGCTCATCAAAGTTTACACTCTAATCAAGACAAAAACACACGGAGCCCAATTCCAGAACATGCACATCTGGCCCGTGGGCATATCCAAATCGAAAATAGGCCCAATTTAAACGTGATTTCCCAACTGTGGGGATAGTCATACCTGCAGTTTCAGAATTGGGGACATAGACGTTTTTGGCATGGCACGAACAAAGCACTATGGAGTACGAGACATGGCTATACACAGCAATGGGCTTTGTATGTCCTCATTAGGGTTGCCAACCGGCCAGTTTTCAGCCGGCCTGGCCGGTTTTTCCATGGCCAGGCCGGCTGCCGGCACAGATGTAAAACCGGCCATTGAAAAGCCGGTTTTTTGCTCTGGCCGCAAGATCGGGAGCGGCCAGAGCAAAAAAACGGCTTTTGTCCCGAAGTCCGCAGCCCGAACGCAAACACGATTCCCCATAGCAGTGCAGCTGCAGCTTCTGCTTTGTACAGAGCAGCGGCTGCAATACACTTACATTGAAAACGAAAGATAAACTGTGTGAGGAGCCCTCCGGTCATTGCAGAGACCGAGGAAGTGATGTCATGGGGGTGGGCTCCTCACAGGTTGTCTTTCCTTTTCAAATTAACTTTAGCTGCAATAAAGTTAATTTGAAAAGGAAAGACAACCTGTGAGGAGCCCGCCCCCATGACACCCCTGCCTCGGGTGCTGCGATGACCGGAGGGCTCCTCACACAGTTTGTCTTTACTTTTCAAAGTAAGTGTATTGCATCCGCTGTTCTGTACAAAGCAGAAGCAGCGGCTTGGGCAGGGGTGGGGGGTGGTGGTGTGAGTGAACCAGCGGGGGAGGGGGGGGGGTGGCGTGAGTGAACCAGCAGGGGAGGGGGGTGATGGTGTGAGTGAACCAGCAAAGGGGGGGGGGGGGTGGTGTGAGTGAACCAGCAGTGGAGGGGGGGCGGTGGTGTGAGTGAACCAGCAAGGGAGGGGGGGTGAGTGAGTGACCCAGCAGGAGGGGTGAGTAAGTGACAGGGGGGTGGATGAGTGAACCAGCAGTGGAGGGGGGGGGGTGGTGTGAGTGACCCAGCAGGGGAGGGGGGTTGGTGTGAACCAGCAGGGGAGGGGGTGAGTGAGTGACAGGGGGGTGGGTGAGTGAACCAGCAGTGGAGGGGGGGTGTGGTGTGAGTGAACCAGCAGGGGAGGGGGGTTGGTGTGAACCAGCAGGGGAGGGGGTGAGTGAGTGACAGGGGGGTGGGTGAGTGAACCAGCAGGGAGGGGAGGGGTGGTGTGAGTGAACCAGCAGGGGAGGGGGGTGAGTGAGTGAAGCAGCAGGGGAGGGGGGGTGAGTGAGTCAGCGGGGGGCGTAAGTGAGTGAGCCAGCACTGAGGGGAGGGTGTGAGTGAATCCTCGGTAATTTTTGTGGGTGGGGCTGGGGGCGGGGCAGGGGTGGGGCTGGGGCGGAGAATGGGTGGAGCATGGCGAGCCATAGGTGTCGGGTTTTTCTCGGTGAAAATGTTGACAACCCTAGTCCTCATGCTCACCATATTCAGAAAAGGTAGACATTTTCTATCCCATCCGTTTCTGCTGTATACCTGCAAATGGCCGTTCCCCCCTATAAAACATGCATCTCCTAAACTGGTCCACTCACTGACAGTGTTGTGCTGATGCAAACTACACATGAATACTGATGATACAAAAATGTAGATGCAAACTAGACTATACGTACCAGTTTGGTGCATGCCCAGAATTCTGCAAAATAATCTCAGTGCACTCTAAGATAGTATAAAAGTAGATCAAACGTGATAACACACCTTGCATCACAACATACATAGCAGTAGAAAACATCTTTAGTTATGCTTGCCTTGGTCATCTCTGAAAACAGTTTGAGCAATGCTAAGTATGGACCAGAAAAAAATCAAAAGAGGTTCTCCATAGCGAAATGTCAAAAACATATCCCTGTCACTAATAAGAGACCCTCAGAATGGGAGCATTCAACAATGCAAACAGCATTAATACATTCCCAAAGGCACCATCATCGCTCTCTGCAAATGTGCACATTTTTAAAGACCAATGATGGTGTTTTGGGCATGTCTTAGTGCTGTTTGCAATGTTGAATGCTCCCATTCTGAGGGTCCCTAATTAGTGACAGGGATATGTTTTGTCATTTCACTATCGAGAACCTGTTCTGATTTCTTCTGCCCAATCACACTGGTATCTGGTGATGCTGCGGTCATCCCTACGGTCCAGGCATTCATTTCTCCCCCCAAATTTGCGGCACGAATATCATACTCTCCCAAAACCATGCCTGCACTTAAAAACAACTACTGTGAAGACATAATGGCATGGTGTCTCAGGACACCTCACCTGATCTGCATTTCTCAGCCAAACACAATTCTGTTCCATACTACCTCACATACCATCCCTACATCTTCATTCCCATTTTTCCAAAATCTGGAATTGTTAGGGAAGCTGAGAATAGCCCTTTAGCACAAACAGCACATATCAGCATAGCCAGAGTAAGACTATTACAGTGCTTTATATTTTTGTAGGGGTATATTTTTATTGTTCTTAACCTTACAAATGTCCTTCACTTGTGCATTCTATGCTTTACTACATCTTATGCTTTCCCAGACAGCAGACCCACCAATTCAATGCAGACGTGTCATAGCCATTCATTTTTATGGGATGCGTTGAAGATCAGAGCAGAACATAAGAACAAAAGATATGCCATACTGGGTCAGACCAAGGTCCATCAAGCCCAGTATCCTGTTTCCAACAGTGGCCAATCTAGATCGTATGTACCTAGCAGTTTCCCCAAAAGATACAGGTTCCACAATGCTTGTATTGGGTCAAGCATTGATATCCTGAGTCCCTTTTTAATAATGGTTTATGGACCTTTCCTCCAGGAACTTGTCCAAACCTTTTTAAACCCAGCTACACTAACAACCTTTACTACATCCTCCGGTAACAGATTCCAGAGTTTCATTACACGTTGAGTGAAAAAATATTTTCTCTTATTTGTCTTAAATAGTTTACCCTGTAGCTTCATTACATGTTCCCTAGTCTTTCTATATTCTGATAGTGTAAACAATTGATCTACGTTTACCCGTTCCACTCCGTTCATTAATTTATAGACTTCTATCATATCTCCACTCAGCTGTCTCTTTTCCAGGTTAAAGAGCCCTAACCTTTTTAGCCTTTCTTCATAGGGGTATCCTTCCATCCCCTTTACCATTTTGGTGGCTCTTCTCTGAACCTTTTCTAAGTCCTGGCCTTATTCCACGTTGCCGCTGGTATAATGTAAGCATCCACAAGAAGCACTCATCGACGTACATGGGCTTTTCCTGAATATGCTTTCTACAACTCTGCAGCTTGTCACATCCCCATTCTACCCCCTCCTATCCATGTTCTGAGACACCCGTTCTTGCACCGTGTACGTGCAGGGCCATGTGATTTTGGAATATGGTTCTAGAAGTTTTAGCAAGAAAAATGTCTCTCCCACATGTCTACCCAGCTTATTCATGTTCTGGAATGACCTCCATAGTGAGGTCCAGGGTAAGGGAAAGATGGAAAACTGTAGGTAGATGCAATCAAAAAGACAGGGACTGAAGATGGATAGTAAATAAATCTGAGTGGACAGAGAGAAAGCAAAATGGAAGAAAGCTGAACATAAGGTCAATAGCACAAATGGATATAGGGAAAAAACTGAAGAGGACAGTAGGAGAGAAAAATGACAGACCCTGGAAAGAGAATAAAGAGAAGACAGAGGAAAGTAGAAACCAGAGACTTGGACCAATGCAATTAAAAAAACAAATGGCAGACAACAAAGGTAAAAAAATTATTTTTAATTTAGTGATTGGACTATGTCAGTTTTTGAAACTTACATCTACTAATCTTTATATTTTGCACAGTAGGGGAAAATACATCACTGTTTCTATTTCTGTGGTGTTGCACTACAGGCAGAGTCTGGTGAGGATTTATCTGTGTTCTGCAAGTGTGAGAGGCCAGGTATTCTGTTAGGATTGAATATCAGTTTAGGATCAATCGGTATTAATTCGATAAGAGGCACATTCCAACATGTGCGTCCAGGCCCCTGTACACCCGATCGGAATTGGGACGCATAGAGGTAGACCTGATTCCGATCCCACAAGGGCTAGACATGCTCCACGGGATCAGAATCGGGTCTAGGGTCTGTACGTGTAGGAGTAGACTCGATTCTGATTGGCCTGCACGTATAGACCCATGTTCGGCTAACTCAGTCAGGCTCCTGAATAGATCCGTGGTGCCATGGCGTCCCATTAAGCACAGCTCCATCCAGGAGCAGCGATCCCCGGCCGCTGACCACTCTTTTCTTTCTCTGCATCCTGACCCCTGATCTGGCCTTCCTCTGAAGTGGAATCTGTCCAGACTGCCGATCCTGGATGTGCAGGGCTGACTTCAGAATTGGCCCCGCATGTCTGGGGTCGCAGACCACGCACTGCCTGCCCTAACTCCACCTCTGCAATGCCCCTCCCCCCCCTGTCTAAGCCTTCCCGTACAAACTCCTTGTTCGTATGGGAAGCTTTTGACAGGTCTGGCAGGGGGGGGACGTCCATCCCAGCTATTTGCGGGACAGTATAGACCCCTAAGTGTACTGATGTTCTAGTACCCACTGCAGTGTTTACTGTACTGTCTTTGCCTAATTAGGCCCTTGTTGTGTGATCCCTGAAAACTAGTAGTTACAGAATGGTGGAGTTGCTCTTGAGTGACCTTTGATGGGTTTTGTATTATTTCACAATGTGCCTGGTAGCGGGCAGGATTTATGTTAATAGGCATTGTTACAAATAATACATATTCCAAACCAAAGGCCTGGAGCAGCAGATCTGAAGCCTAATGGTTATTTGGCTACCTACCAATAAATTGATAAGCAAATTATTTCATGGTTGCCAGTGGCCACAGGAATTCTGTTACAGTGCTGCTAACCACCACTGTTTACGTTGGGTCCGATTCTGGGATGCGGTTGCGGGGCTGCATGTCCCAGCTGGGATCATGTAGCCCATGAAAGTGCTAGTTAGAAATTAACTTCAGACTATCACTTGTGCCCAAACAACCTGAAATGGAATCAAAGTGGTGGCCTAAGTGATTGTTCATATACATATCTTAGTACCAATCCAGACAACAGAATGAGAGTTTTAAACAAATTGACCAATGCACACCTCTTCCCTTCGCAGACTCAGGCATTCTATGTAGGGGACTAAGTGTGGTAAAGTATGTCGATGAGTGAATGATAGGGTGACAAGGGCTGTGTGAGAAGGTGTGTACATGGGATCTGTGCATCTGACTAGTAGTGTATGTGAATAGTATATGTTTGGTACGATGTACAGTAGGTAAATGTATGGACTGTATAGATATTGGGGGATCGTGGTGAGCTATGTGTCTGTGGACTGTGTGGAAGATTGTGGAGTTGTGTAGTGGGAGGGACAGAGTGTGGGGTGTGTGTATGTGTAAAGGATGTCATCTTGTGGGGATACAATGTGGGGTGCTGTCAGTTTGTTTGAGGATTAGGGAATGGTGTGTAGTAGGGTGGAGTTTGGAGTTATCAGTGGAGTACGTTTTGGGGTATTCTTACCCCCTTCCCTCCACTCACATTCTTTCCCCTTCCATCTCTTGGACATTGTCCCCTGGTCTCCTTCCCCCTCCCTCTCTCCCTTGCACTCTTCCCCAATCGCCCTCCCACACACCACCTCTCCACTCCTTTGCAGTTCCTATTTTCCACTCCCCACTGCACTCCCCTTCATCCCCTGCCTTCTCCCTCCTACATTTCCCTCCTTCCCCACCCATTTTTCCCTCCAAATTTCATTTTACCTTTTTCAGCAGCCAGGCCAGCTCCTCTTCATATGTCACTGGGTCTGAGATCCCCATGCCACACTTTCCAGATCTTTGCCATGGTGACTGCTCTTGTTTTCATGGTCACCATGGCAACGTTCTCCTTATGTCACAGGCTTTGGGACTTCTTGTGGCCTCTCCTTGTGCCATGGCACCAACTTTCTGATGCAACCCTAACTCATCTTCAGGTATCAATGCCCGATTCCTACACCATCCCGCTGCTTCCTCATGCTCCTCTTCTGCTTTACACATAGGGTAATTTTGTGCAAGCATGTATATACAGATAGACAGACAAATGGACAGACCCTCCCTAATAGACACTATTACTCCAGCAAAATCACCTAAAACTGTGTGGGGGAGATATTCAGCAGTGGTGGCTAGTGCAGTTACAGCAACTAGCCATCACCACTGAAACTTACACCCAGATATTCAATACTGGGTCTATATCCAGCCACTGGCACTGAATATCCGGGTTAGCCAGAGAAACAGGAAGCTAACTGGGTAGTGGTGAAATTCAACTGCTGCCCAGTTATTATTTATTACAATTTCTTATATACTGCACTATTCACCATCAGCGCGGTTTACATTAAACAAAAGACCAGAATAACAGGCTGTTCGGTTTTACAGAGAACAAGGTGTACAAACTTGGATAACATGGGTGAACTATTTACATGAAATATCTACAAATAGGCGTTATGACAAAGCTCTAGAAGTATCATGTAGTTACTTTCTTTGGTGGGGTTAGCTAGGTGTCATTGTTGACTGGGTAGTACTTGAGGAACAGGTGATATTTGAGTGCCTTCCTGAACTGGGCTAAGTCAACGATAGCACGAATGTTCGATGGTAGAGCATTCCAGCATCTTGGGGCGCAAAATTTGAAAGCTCTGTTTGCCGTTGTCAGGGTACATTTTGTCAAGGCCTTCGGAATTGTTAGAGAGTTTATTGATGTTGGTCTTCTGGATCTGTTCAGTGGAACGGTGTGAATGAGCTCTGTAAGTGAGGAGGATGAAAGATCATTGACGGCCTTGAAGGTCAGTAGTAAGGTCTTGAAAACAAGCCTTCCATGTATGGGGAGCCAGTGAAGCTGCTTCAGGATAGGCGTCACATGGTCGCTCCTAGAGGCCCCATGGAGGACCCTTGCTGCGGCATTCATGGCAAGTTGTAGCGGGTTCAAGGTAGATTGTGGGAGACCTTGTAAAATGGCGTTAGCATAGTCGAAGTGAGGTAAGATTAGTGCTTGGTATATAGTCCGGAAGTCGTCTGGATCTAATAAGGAAGCAGGTGCCTGAGTGTTCGGATCTTGAAGTATATTACTCTTACTATGTTACCTATGTGTACCTTCATATCAAGACGTTGGTCCAACGTTGGTTAATATCAAGACGTTGGTCCAACGTTGGTTAATATGTGTACCTTCATATCAAGACGTTGGTTAGATTCTGCTGATGAAAGTTAGGCCATCCTTTTAGGTGTCTAGCAAGAACCGGGCAGTGGCTCATTAACCCTGGGGGCTACCTCCACTCTGTCCATATAATGCCCCGATGCATCGTGTCGTCCAGCGGCGGCACCCAGGTATCATCAGTGGCAATAATATCCTGCTGAGCGTGATTAACGCAGTTAGCAGGTTTGCTGTGTTCATCATTTTGAATATCCCCCTCCCCCGTAAAACTTACGCAAAAATGATAAGTCTACAAGACTAAAAAAGTTCAGAGAGGCAACTTATTTAACTACTAAGCTTCCTTAACATTGCTCCAGGAAAGGGTTGTAGCAGTCACAAAGCTTGTTGGCCTTATGAAGTTGATCATCTCTTCTAAGGCTCATTTACTTTTCCTGATAGTGTTTATACCAAGACCACTGAATCATTCAGTCTCTTCAGAAATCTGCACAGGCCAGCTCTTGTACTATACACCTAGAAAATGCCAGGCTTACAGAATCATGGAGACACCTAATTATTGAGCTTTTTTAGATTTTTTTTGTCTCTCTAGCTGTTAGAGTGCTGCTTAATTCCTCCCAGAGCATCTCGCTAACTGCTGTCAGCTGCCAGCAGCTGTTTGGCTAGTGGATCCAATATAAGAATATTTGCCCCTGATCATTTTCATCAGCCCTAGGAATGCTGAAAGTGCCTGGGGCTGTTTTTATTCCTGATGGGCTGAAATGTATATCACAGTGCATCCTCATGAGAAGATTCTACTTAAAAAAAAAAACGTAGGAAAGCATCAGAAGATTTTGTGTGGCCTGTGATACCTTTCCTTGCACTAACTTAAGAATTAACTAAAGATTTTGTCCATGAGCTTTAAGACCACATGGCTCCTCTTTATCTTACAAATAAATGCCCCACATAGTAAACACTTTGGGCCTGATATTCAAAGGGCAGTTACATGGTTTACAGCCCTGTAAACCATTTAACTGCCACTGAGAGGGAAATTCAACAGCACTAACATAGTTAGTGCCGCTGAATATCCCCGATTATAAGAACATAAGAGATGCCATGCTGGGTCAGACCAAGGTCCATCAAGCCCAGTATCCTGTTTCCAACAGTAGCCAATCTAGGTCATACGTACCTAGCAGTTTCCCCAAAAGACACAGGTTCCACAATGCTTGTATTGGGTCAAGCATTGATATCCTGGGTCCCTTTTTAATAATGGTTTATGGACCTTTCCTCCAGGAACTTATCCAAACCTTTTTTAAACCCAGCTACACTAATAGCTCTTACTACATCCTCCGGTAACAAATTCCAGAGTTTGATTACACGTTGAGTGAAAAAATATTTTCTCTTATTTGTTTTAAATAGTTTACCCTGTAGCTTCATTACATGTCCCCTAGTCTTTCTATATTCTGATAGCGTAAACAATCGATCTACGTTTACCCGTTCCACTTCATTCATTAATTTATAGACCTCTATCATATCTCCCCTCAACCGTCTCTTTCCAGGTTGAAGAGCCCTAACCTTTGTAGCCTCTCTTCATAGGAGTATCCTTCCATCCCCTTTACCATTTTGGTGGCTCTTCTCTGTACCTTTTCTAATAACGCTATATCCTTTTTAAGATACGGCGACCAGAATTGCACAGAATATTCAAGGTGCGGTCGTACCATGGAACGATACAGAGGCATTACAATATCCTTTGTTTTATTTTCCATTCCTTTCCTTATGATACCTAGCATTCTATTTGCTTTCTTGGCCGCCGCTGCACACTGGGCGGAGGGTTTTAACATGTTATCCACGATGACTCCTAAATCTTTTTCCTGGGTGGTGGTTCCCAATGTGGAACCTTGCATTGTGTAACCATAGTGTGGGTTGTTCTTTCCTAGGTGCATAACTTTGCACTTGTCCACATGAAATTTCATCTGCTATTTGGATGCCCAGTCTTCCAATTTATCCAGATCCTCCTGCAGTTTTCCACAATCCTCTTGGGTTTTAACAACTTTAAACAGTTTTGTGTCGTCTGCAAATTTGATAACCTCACTAGTTATTCCCTTTTCCAGGTCATTTATGAATATGTCAAAAAGTAGCGGACCCAGTACAGATCCCTGGGGTACTCCACTATTCACCTTTTTCCACTGGGAAAATTGGCCTTTTAGCCCTACCCTCTACTTTCTATCTTTTAACCAGTTCCCGATCCACAATAGTACAGTGCCTCCTATCCCATGACTTTTTAGTTTTGCCAAATGTTCAGATGAGGGACCTCATCAAAGGCTTTCTGAAAGTCCAGATACATTATATCAACCAACTTACCTTTGTCTACCTGTTTATTCACACCTTCAAAAAACATATCAGATTAGTAAGACAAGATCTTCTTTGTCTAAAGCCATGTTGTCTGTCTCCCATTACGCATGACTATCAACATGCTGTGTAATTTTGTTCTTTATGATGGTTTCTACCATTTTCCCTGGTACTGACATCAGGCTCACCGGTCTGTAATTTCCCGGATCACTCCTGGAACCCTTTTTAAAAATTGGCGTTAAATTGGCGATCCTCCAATCTTCAGGTATTACAGATGATTTTAATGAAAGTTCACAGATTACTATTAGCAGGTCTGCAATCTCATATTTAAGTTCTTTCAACACTCTTGGATGTATACCATCTGGTCCAGGTGATTTGCTACTATTCATTTTATCAAATAGTTGTACTACATCTTCCCGGTGTAGCGATATTTCTCTCAATTCCTCTGCGGTATCACCTTTAAATACCACTTCAGTCTTGGGTAACATCCCTACATCTTCCTCAGTAAAGACTGAAGCAAAGAATTCATTCAGTCTCTCCACTATAGCCTTGTCTCCTCTTACTGCCCCTTTTACCCCTCTATCAACTAATGGTCCAATTGACTCTCTCACAGGCCTTTTGCTACGAATGTACTTGAAAAAGTCTTTATTTCATGTTTTTTATTTATTTTATTTATTTATTTAACAGTATTTTTAAACCGCCTTATCTTATTAATCAAGGTGGTATCACAGCAAACAATCGCATGCTTCCTTAGCAAGTTCCTTCTCAAATTCTCGCTTTGCCTGCCTTATCAATGCTTTGCATTTAACTTGCCAGTGCTTGTGCTGTTTCCAGTTTTCGTCGTATGGCTCTTTTTTCCATTTCCTGAAAGATGCTTTTTTGGCAGCAGCAGCCTCTCTGACCTCACCTTTAAACCATGCTGGCAGTTTTTTGGACTCCCTTCCACTTTTCTTAAAGCGTGGAATACAGCTGGTCTGGGCTTCCAGGATAGTATTTTTAAACAACACCTAAGCTTGATGTAAGTCTTTAACCTTTGCAACTGCTCCTTTTAGTTTTTTTCTTATCTATATTCCTCATTTTATCATAGTCTCCCTTTCGAAAGTTAAAAGATAGTACTGTGGATTTCTTTACTATCCCTCCTCCACTAATTAAATTAAACACGATCATGCTATGATCACTATTGCCAAGTGGTCCCAACACCCTTATTTCTTGCACCAGATCTGGTGTTCCACTAAGGACTAGATCCAGTATGGCTTCCCCTCTGGTCGGTTCATGAACCATCTGCTCCAAGAAGCAGTCATTTATTTCATCTAGAAACTTTATCTCCCTAGCAAGTCCTGCCGTGACACTGACCCAGTCGATACCGGGGTAATTGAAATCACCCATTATTATTACTCTGCTGTGACTTTTGTTAGCTTCCTTGATTTCTTTGAGCATTTCATCATCCATTTGTTCATTCTGGCCAGGCGGTCAATAGTACACCCCTACTGCCATCACCTTCCCCTTCATACATGGAATTGCAATCCATAGAGAATCTACAGCAAATTTTGTTTCCTGCAAAACTTTAATCCTTTCTGACTCAATGCCCTCTCTAACATAGAGCGCAACCTCTCCAACAATTTGATCAGTTCTATCATTATGATATAGTTTGTATCCAGGTATCACAGTGTCCCACTGGTTATCCTCCTTCCACCATGTCTCTGAGATTTGCAATCATATCTAACCTCTCATTTAGTGCTATATATTCTAACTCTCCCATCTTATTTTTTAGACTTCTAGCATTTGCATAGAAGCATTTTAGAGACTGTATTTTATTAATATTAATATGGCTATTGGTAGACATGGGTAATTTTGGAATCTTTGCACTCTCTCTGCACCATACTCAAGGGCATTTGGGCTACTTTACTCTTTTTTGGAACCTCACTGCTTTTGGTAGTATCCTTCAAGGATACCTTCTTCCGAACCATGCGCTCATGGGCAACTGTTGGCTTTCCATTATTTTCTAGTTTAAAAGCTTCTCTATCTCCTTTTTGAAAGGTTAATGCCAGCAGTCTGGTTCCATCCTGGTTAAGGTGAAGCCCATCCCTTCGGAAGAGCCAGTTAGCATCGGGGCAAGTTGTGGGCGTTCCAGGGCACCCTTATAAACAATTCAAATCAATTTGAACAGAAGAACCACATTCCCATTGCAGTAAAATTAGACGCATCTGTGAACAATTGTCAGTACTCAGATGACGTGAATCAAAGAATGGATGATGGCTCTAATATTTAAAATGACCACATTCACTCCCTGTTCCATTTTCACAATGCTGAAGACAAGAGAGCTGCCTGAAACCATCAGAAAAGCCATTATCACCAAACAAAGGGGTACAGGACCATCTCCAAAGATCTTGGGATTCCTGTGTTCACAGTTTGCAATGTTATTCTGAAGTTTTCTGTTCATGGAACTGTCAAAAACCTCCCAGGACATAGTGGAAAGAGGGAAATTAATCCAAGAAGACTTTGAAGGTTAGTGTGAACTGTTGGAAAAATACCACCTACATCATCCAAAGAGCTTAAGGTTGACCTAGAGCAATCTGGAGTGGTGGTTTCAAACCATACCATATGCCTCACACTAAACAAAGAAGGACTTCATAGGTGAAGGCCAAAGAGGACCCCACTATTCAAAGACAGACATAAAAAGTCACACCTGATCTTTGCCCAAACCCACCTAGAGAAACCACAATCCTTCTGGGAAAATGTTCTGTGGACAGATGAAGCCAAACCTGAGCTCTTTGGCAATGCAGACCAGCAAACATTTACAGGCGAAGAAATAAAGCTTATAAGGAAAAAACACCCTTCCTACAGTTAAATATGGTGGAGGTTCCATAATGTTGTGGGGCTGTTTTGCTACCTCAGGAATTGGAGGTCTGGAACATTTTCAGATATGTTAGTGAGAAGAGGAAGGGCAAAAGTGGTATTGTCAGACTCAAGGGTGAAGGGGAGGAATATGTAGAAGCTGATGAGGATAAAGCGGAATATTTTTGTTCTGTGTTCACAGATGAAGAACCAGGAACAGGACCTCAAACACCCACAAGCAGGAACAGAAGCGAGGCGCATCTTGAACAATTTTCAGAAGACTGTGTTCATGAGAAACTAGCTCAACTTAAAGTGGACAAAGCAATGGGACCGGATGGGATACATCCTAGAATACTGAGGGAACTTGGGGACGTTCTAGCAGCTCCACTGACCGACCTTTTCAATGCCTCGTTGTAGTCGGGAGTGGTGCCAAAGGACTGTAGAGACGCTCATGTGGTGCCTTTACACAAAAGCGGAAGTAAGGATGTGGTTGAAAACTACAGGCTGGTTAGTTTAACTTCGGTGGTGAGCAAACTATTGGAAACGTTGCTGAAAGAGAAAATAGTGAGGTTTCTGGAGTCCAGCGGATTACAGGATCTGAGGCAGCATAGATTCACCAGAGGCAGGTCTTGTCAGATAAATCAAATTGATTTCTTTGACTGGGTGACCAGAGAGTAGGACTGAGGGAGAGCCCTAGATGTGGTGTATTTAGATTTCAGTAAAGCCTTCGATACCATTCCTCACAGGCGACTTATAAACAAACTGAGCACCTAGGGATGGACCCTAAAGATACTGATTGGATTAGAAATTGGTTGAGTGGGAGGCGACAAAGGGTACTGGTAAATGGAGGTCACTCTGAGGAGAAGGAAGTTACTAGTGGTGTGCCCCAGGAATCTGTCCTTGGTTCGATTCTTTTTAATATCTTTGTTAGTGATATAGCAGAAGGGCTGTCGAGTAAGGTTTGTCTCTTTGCGGATGATACCAAAATCTGCAATAGAGTAAACACCCAGAAAGGTGTAGATAACCTGAGGAGGGATCTAGCTAAGCTTGAAGAATTGTCTAGAATTTGGCAGCTGGAATTTAATATTAAAAAATGTAAGGTCATGCATTTGGGCTGCAGCAATCCAAGGGAGCAATATAGTATAGGGGGTGAACTACTTTTGTCCACTAAAGAAGAGCGGGATCTAGGCGTGGTTGTGTCTGATGATCTTAAAGTAGCTAAACAGGTAGAAAAGGCGACGGCAAAAGCTAGATGGATGCTTGGGTGCATACGGAAAGGAATGGCTAGCAGAAAAAAGGAGGTGATAGTGCCTCTGTATAAGTCTTTGGTGCAACTTCATTTGGAATATAGTGTGCAATTCTGGAGACAGCACCTTCAAAAGGATATAAACAGGATGGGGTCAGTACAGAGGGTTGCTACTAAAATGATTAGTGGTCTTCATTATAAAGCATATGAGGACAGACTTAAGTATCTTAATATGTACACCTTAGAGGAAAGGCAGGATAGAGGTGATATGATTGAGATGTTTAAATACCTCCATGGCATAAATGCACAGGGGGAAAGCTTCTTTCATTTGAAAGCATGTTCTTCTACGAGAGGACATGGGATGAGGGTGAAAGGGGATAGATTCAGGAGTGATATGCGGAAATATTTCTTTATGGAAAGAATAGTGGATCCGTGGAATAGTCTCCCAGTGGAGGTGGTAGAGATGAGGACAGTATCTGAATTCAAAAAAGCATCGGACAAACACAGAGGATCTCTAAAGGAAAAAAGGGGACTGTTGTAGTTGTTGGTATGGAAGGACAGACTAAATAGGCCATGTGGTCTTTTTGTGTCGTCATTTTTCTCTGTTTCTATATTAAAGGAATCATCTGTGTTCATATACTATGTATGAAGTCAGAGGATTACCAAGGTATTTTGGAGCGAAATGTGCTACCCAGTGTCAGAAAGTTAGGTCTGGGTCTAAGGTCATAGGTCGTCCAGCAGGAAAAATAACCCAAAACATAATCCAAAAGTACAAAAGAATGGTTAAAAAGGGCAAAAAGAGTCTGTTTTAAACTTACCAACAATGAGTCCTGATCTCAATCCAATCGAGAACCTTTGGAAAGAACTGAAATCTGCCATTGGTAAAAGGAACAGTCCAACCAAAAGCACATTCACACTCACAGAAGCCAAACAAACAAGTCCGAAGCAAGGTGTCAAACCAAATTTATTAGAACTACACAGGAATATTCAACCAAGCCGACACGGACATGTTTCAGCAGAGCCTTTGCCAGGAATCAAAGCTACAAATACAATGTACATACAAATGAGAAGTAAAACATTAATGAGCACATTAAAAATATTGAAAGACATTAAAACATGATAAAAATGAATGAAGTTAGGCGAGGAACATATAAACTATTCAAATAACATAAATTGAATGAACTAAAAGAACTTTGATAAAATATATTGTGGAGAGGAGGATAAAATGTGTCAGAAGAGGCTAAAAAGATATAAAAGTGGAGCAATAAAAGAAATAATCCAGCCTTAAAAATATAGTGTAAAAATATGACTGAATAAAACAGAGATAGTATAGAAAACGAAACTGATGGTTACAAACACATTGTAGTATCCAGGAAATAAGAAGGAGGCAATTGTTCAAACTCGCATATTGATGGTGTTGAGGACTTACAAAATCATGGGTATCGAGAATGTTAAATCACTGGTTTTAAGTTTCATTGGGCTAAACAAAAGAAAGAATTTGAAACAAAAACATGTCATGAATTTGTATAACTAAGGTGTGTCAAAACAGTCTAAGGCTCAGTATTAATAGTGCCGTGTCAGAAAATTAAGATCTATGTAGATGTCTGTATTTAAAAACTCTCCCAAAAATTCAAAAGACTGGGGCAGCCAGCTGATTGCCACTATTATCTGCCATTGGTAAAAGGAATCCTGGAAACATTCATGAGCTGAAACAAATCGCTGTTGAAGAGTGGGAGAAACTACCAGCAGACAGATGTACGAAACTTATCGATGGCTACAAGAAATGTTTGGAGGCTTTCATCACTACTACTACTACTACTACTACTGAGCATTTGTATAGCACTACAAGACATATGCAGTGCTGCACAAACATGTAAGAGACAGTCCCTGTTCATCAGAGCTTACAATCTAGTCAAGACAGACAACACAGTAGGTGTAGACAGGGATACATCTAGGGGGATTGGTAGGGAAACACAAAGGAGATCAGGTGAGTCAAGATCCAAAAGCGGCAGCGAAGAGGTGGGTTTTTTGCCAGGATTTGAAAAGGGCCAGAGAAGGCGCCTGATGTACAGACTCAGGTAATTTGTTCTAGGCCATCAATGCCAAGGATTGTGCAACCAAGTATTAGTGAAGGATGACATTAATCCTGTCCAGGTCATATTTTGTTTTTTTTTTCTCAGAAATTACTACGTCTAAGTTGCAGACATCTTTTTTTTCTTGTATACCTTTGTGCATACTATTAAAATATTATGATGACATACAGTTGGAATATTTCCATTTATTTCTCACGATATTGTACACAACATACCTAAAATGCACGAGTGCCAACAACTGTATACATTTATCCCTTGACTTCTAACTGCATAACAGTTCTTGATAAGGGACTTTTGTTTGTTTCCAACATTTGTTCATAACCTCTATTCTTGAAGGGTTGACATTTCTGGGATTATTTGGAATTTATAGTTTCAATTACTCTTTTCCAATATGAGTGGTAAATGGGAGATGCCAGTATTTAGAACTAAATCTAAACGGGTTCCACCTGGAGCTATGGATCCCTATATTGCCACCTTTTGAGATTTAGGTGGATGTTTACTAAGAGGATCACTCTGCGTCACGAATGTACATCCCTGCTATTCATCCTCCTGCCACTCCCGGCGCTAAGGCTCCCCGTATGAATAGTACTGTTATACGGGGAGCCTTGGGAGGGAGCGGTCTGGGGCAGAGTGAGGGCGGGGCATGTTGTGGGCTGTGACCCCAGACATACAGAGCTGATTCCAAGGTCAGACCTATACATCCAGGATCTTCAATGTGGATGGGGGAGTTATTCTGCCTTGAAGGTGGAATAAGCCCCCTGGATGGCTGGGGATTGCAGTGTGGGACCTGGAGGAGCAGATATGGGGGTTCCCCGCAGCCCGACCCAGGCCTTGGAAGGCCAGCTCAAGGGTTGGGCTGCAGGGAAAAAGGTGTCTTTTCTGGGCCAGAGATCGCAGCTCCTGAATGGAGCTGAGGTGCCATGGTGACAGGATGCCATGGCACTGCGGCTTCATTCAGGAGCCTGACTGAGTTAACCAGGTATGTGGCTGGACTTGTGGCCATCAGAATTGGGACCGGCCTGCATGTCCAGGCTGGTAGACCCAATTCTGATCCTGCAGACACGTCTAGCTCCCGTGGGATCAGAATCGGGTGGTACCGCTGCACACCCCAATTCTGCCCGGCTGCACAAGGGGCTGGACGGCCAGAATTAAATTGGCCTCCAAAGGAAGTTAGCTGTCATCCTGGTGCTAATGTGGGAAAATCGCACCATGGTAACAGCTAATACAGGCCAAATGCAGCTACCGCAGGCAATTTCTTTGCAATAGCTGCATACTGCGCATCAGTAGCAAGAGTGGACGGGGTGGGATGGAGAGCGGACATGCCTGTACCATGTGGTTACCATGGGCATCAACAGTGCAGGGTAAGCGCGTCTTTGGAGACATCATGGATGCAGTTAATGTCACCTCAATGAGTGGCATTAGCTGTGTCTGTGATGCTATCATGCTGCAATCTCTGTTTTTACCACATTATCTGTTAGGAATACCCCACTTTTTGCCACTTTAGAACACTTTAGTAAACATACCCCTTAGTGTTACAAGACATTGAAGGGGTGGGGTAACTACTTAAGAATTTTTGTACTAATTTGACAAAGGAAGAAAAGTTAGCAGGTGTTCTCCATGAACAGCAGGAATAAGTCCTCACGTATGGGTGACATCACCAATGGAGACTCATGCAGGAACACTTTCCAGCTTCTATTGGAAGTTTTTGAGAGGATCTACAATGCCTGCGTGCCTGTATTACCACATACCGTGGCTCTATCTTCTCCAGTATGATAGCAAAGCTGTAGCAGAATACAACTCCTCGGAGAGGTGAGAGGGTTGTGAGGACTTATTCCTGCTGTCCACAGAGAACACCTGCTACAAGTGAGTACTACCTTTTCTCTGTGGACAAGCAGGAATGAAGTCCTCACACATGGGACTCCCAAGATACAGGCTACCGAAAATCCAGGAGACCCAAAAGCCCAATGGGGCAAAGTGAACTAAGAACTGTAGAATCAACTATGTGCAACACTGGTAGTCCCCAAGGGGGAAATTATCTGACTCAGCTTCTTGACTGGACAGTTCATTCAAGATCATTCATGCTCCGTGATTTTTTCTTTCTTTCTTTTTTTTTTTTTTGGTAGCCGGAGTACAGATTGGCCGAAGTTGCTGTCACGTTAGGAGTTGCCATCCAGACAGTAGTAATATGAGTGTGTGGAAAGAAAACCACATTGCAGCCCTGAATATGAACATAAGAACTAAGAAATGCCATACTTGGTCAGACCAAGGTCCATCAAGCCCAGTATCCTGTTTCCAGCAGTGGCCAATACAGGTCACAAGTACCTGGCAGGCTCCCAAAAGGCACATACATGTTCCACAATGCTTGTGCCAGGGCAATCAGTTGATTTCCCGTGTCCTCTTTAGTAACGCTTTATGGACTTTTCCTCCAGGAACCTGTCCAAACCTTTTTTAAACCCAACTACACTAACAGTTTTATTGCATACTCTGGTAATGAATTCTAGAGTTTGATTATATGTTGAATGAAAAAATGTTTTCTTTTATTAGTCTTAAATGGGTTACAATATAGCTTCATTGCATGTCCTCTAGTCTTTCTACTTTTTGATGATGCAAAGAACCAATCTACGGTTACCCATTCCACTCCATTTATTAATTTATAGACCTCTATATCTCTCCTCGGCTGTCTCTTTTCCAAGTTGAAGAGCTCTAACCTTTTAAGCCTTTCCTTATAGGGGTATCCTTCCATCCCATTTACCATTTTGATAACTCTTCTCTGTAGCTTTTGTAATTCTGCTATATCCTTTGTATGATATGGTGATCAGAACTGCACACTATATTCAAGAAGTGGTCGCACCATAGAACCAGAACTGCGCACTATATTCAAGAAGCGGTCGCACCATAGAACCAGAGGCATTATAATATCCTTTTGTTTTATTCTCCATTCTTTTGCTTATGATTCCTAGCATTCTTTTGCTTTCTTGGCCACCTCTGCACACTTGGCCTCCGCCTCCAATCCCATGACTTTTTAATTTTTCCAAGAGTCTCTCAAGGGACCTTGTCAAAGGCTCTCTGAAAATCCAGATACACTATATCAACCAGCTCACCTTTGTCTACCTATTTATTCACACCTTCAAAAAAATACAACATAAGACTTAGTAAAACAAGACTTTCCTTGGCTAAATCGACGTCTGCTTTCTTCTATTAAACCTTGACTATCTACATGTTCAGTAATTTTATTCTTTATAATGGTTTCTACCATTTTGCCCAGTACTGATGTCAGGCTCACCAGTCTGTAGTATCCTGGATCACCCTTGAACCCTTTTTAAAAATTGGCATTGCATTGGCCATTTGTCAATCTTCAGGTACTACAGATGATTTTAATAATAGTACACAAATTTCTAATAGTAGGTCTACTATACTACTAGGTCTATACTATACTATACTACTATACTACTACTAGGTCTAATAGTAGGTCTGTGTATACCATGGATTGCCCGAAGAACAAACCAGTTGGTACTAGAGGAGATCAAACCTAAGCTTTCTTTAGAAGCTCAGATGACAAGACTTCAACTTTCATACTTTGGACACATCATTAGAGAAAGACATTATGCTTGGCAAGATAGAAGGTCAACGCAAAAGAGGAAGGCCAGCAATGAGATGGATCGATACAATAACAGCAGCTACGGGTACCAGTCTGTCAACAATGAGCCGCCTGACTGAAGATCGAACACAATTTAGGATAGCTATCCAGAGGGTCGCCATGAGTCGACTCCGACTCGACGGCACTTAACAACAACAACAACAGGTCTACAATCTCAAATTTCAGTTCTTTCAGCGCTGTGCCTAGCGCTGTGTGAGCGGTGTGGCGGCACAGGGCGCAAAGAATTAAGAGCATTTGGAGCTACTAGCCTCGGCTCCCCCCACCCCCACGCTGCCTTCCCTTGTTCTGCTGCTGCTGTTGTGCTTCCTTGGTGGCTGCGGTGGCAGCAGCAGTGGACATCCAATTAAAAAAAAAAAACATACAGATCTCATCCCTCCTTCCTTTGACGTATGCTCGTGTCAGAAGAGGGAGGGAGTTGACTAGCCATTGAAGTGTGGAGTTGCAAAGACCCGTGCTTGAATGGTTGGACTGGTCCCTCCCTCCTCTGATACAGGTATACATCAGAGGGGGGAGGGATCAGAACTACATGCAAACATGGAGTTGGAAAGATCCACATGTTTTTTTTTTTAAGAATTGGATGTCCGCTGCTGCCATTCCCAGCACCACTGCCACTGCCTAGGAAACATGAGCAGTGGTGGTGGGACAAGAGCAGGCAGAGCATGGAGCCGAATGGACATGGAGATGTGGGGTAACGCAAGATGGAGAGATGATGGGGATGGGGAAATTGACCAACCTGTGATGAAAGGGGGGGGGGGGGGCACCAGATATTCAAGTCGCACAGGGAACATTTATTGCTTGGTATGGCCCTGAGTTCTTTCAACACCCTCAGATATATACCATCCAGTCCGGGTGATTTGCTACTCTTCAGTTTATCAAATTGTAACACATCTTCCCAGTTTATCGATATTTCTTTCAATTCTTCCAATACATCACCTTTAAATACCATTTCTGACATAGGTTACTTCCTATATCTTCTCCCTTAGTGCTCTTTTTACCCCTCTTATCATCCAGTGGTCCAACTGACTCTCTCACAGGACTTTTGCTACGAATGTACTTGAAAATGTTCTTATGCATTTTTGCTTCCACAGCAAGCTTTCTTGAAGTTCTCTCTTTTCCTTCCTTATCAATGCCTTGCATCTAACTTGCCATTACTTATGATGTTTGCTGTTTTTGTCATTTGGCTCCTTTTTCTATTACCTGAAAGATGCTTTTTTGGCTACAACAGCCTCTCTGACCTCACCTTTAAACCCTGCTGGCAATTTTTTGGCCTTCCTTCCACTTTTCTTAAACGTGGAATGAATCAGATCTGGGCTTCCAAGATAGTATTTTTAAACAACGCTCATATTTTGTGTAAATCTTTAATCTTTGCAACTGCTCCTTTTAGTTTTTTCTTAACTAGTTTCCTCATTTTATCATAGTCTCCCTTTGAAACTTGAAAGCTAGTATTGTGGATTTCCTTGACATCCTTCTTCCATTTAAAGTATTAAATCAAATGCAATTATGCTATGATACTATTGCCAAGTGGCCCCAACAACCTTATCTCTTGCACCAGATCCTATGTTGCACTAAGGATTAGGTTCAAAATAGCTTCCCCTCTTGTCAGTTTATGAACAAGTTGCTCTAAGAAGCAGTCATTTATTTCATCTAGAAACTTTATTTCCCTAGCATGTCCTGTGGTGACACTGAGCCCATCGATTACAGGGTAATTGAAATCACCCATTATTACTATGTTGTAACTTTTGTTAGCGTCCCTAATTTCATTCATCTGTTCATTCTGGCCAGGTGGTCAGAAGTATACCCCTACTGCCATTGCCTTCCCCATTTTACATAGGAGTTTGATCCATACAGATTCTACAGTGTATTTTGTTTCCTGTAAAACTTTAATCCTTTGTGATTCACTGCCCTCTCTAACATAGAGTGCAACCCCTCCACCAATTTGATCTACCTTATCATTGCGATATAGTTTATACCCAGGTATTATAGTGTCCCATTGGTTGTCCTCCTACCACCAGTTCTCTGAGATACCAATCATATCTAACTTTTCATTTATTGCTAGATATTCTAGCTCTCCCATCTTATTTTTTAGACTTCTAGCATTTCCATACAGGCATTTTAGAGGTTGCATTTTATTCATATTAATCTGGTTATCAGTTGATAGGGGTAGTTTGGACTCTTTCAGCTCTGTACTTTTACCTTTATTGAAACTTCTCTGTTGGAATGCCCTAACTTCCCTCTTTTTCTAGTATCCTTCAAGGATACATCCCTCTGAACCATGTGCTCTTGGGCGACTGTCGGCTTTCCCTATAATCTAGTCTATCTCCTTTTTAAAGGTTAATGCCAACAGCCTGGTTCCATCCCAGTTAAGGTGAGTCCATCCCTTTGGAAAAGCTCCTCCCTTCCCCATAATGTTGCCCAGTTCCTAATGAATCTAAAACCCTCTTCCTTGCACCATCATCTCATCCACGCATTGAGACTCCAGAGCTCTGCCTACCTTTTGGGTCCTGCATAAAGAAATGGAAGCATTTCAGAGAATGCTACCCTGAAAGTTCTGGATTTCAGCTTCCTATCTAAAAGCCTAAATTTGGCCTTCAAAACCTCTCTCCCACACTTTCCTATGTCATTGATACCAACATGTACCAAGACAGCAGACTCTTCCCCTGCACTATCTTAAACCTTGTCTATGTGGTGCGTGAGGTCCGCTACCTTCTAACTAGATAGGCATGTTACCTGTCAATCCTCATGCCCACTACCACCCAGCTAACTACATGCCTTATTATTGAATCACCAACTATAATGACCATCCTAACTCTTCCCTCATGGGCACATGTCCCTGGAGAAACCTCCTCAGTGTGAAAGGGTTTTACATCACCTGGAGGACAGGTCCTAGCTGCAGGATCACTTCCTGTCACAACAAGGTGATGCTCTCCTTTCACATGACCTCTCTTCTCCATGGCAACTGAGAGGTTGCCAGACTGGAAGTGAAACTTCAGTATGACATCCCTGTAGTCTCGTCTATATACCTTTCTGTCTTCTACTACTAGTCTGCTGCTCTAGCATCCAGAAATCAGACTTGTTCCCTGAGGGCAAAGAGCTCCTTGCACCTAGTGCACACATAAGATCCCTCACCAACTGGGAGAAAATCGTACATGTGGTACCCAATGCAAAAGACTGGATAGCCCCCATCTCGCTGCTGGATTGCTGTCTGCATCTTAGTTTTAAGGTTTTGTATATTTATTTAAGTTGCCTACGGATACTTGTACAGATACAAATATACCTAATAATTTTATGGGACTATGTTCACTTCAAGCTTAATGAAGGCCCTGAAATTAATTAATCTGCAGATCTCTTCCATGGAGACTGAGTGCAAGTTGGCAACCGATGTATCCATGGCTCTGACATTGTGAACCATAACATTGTTTATCATTTATTCAGTTTTTAATATACCGTCCTTTGTGGGGCATACAGGGTGGTTTACATAATTTAAAAAACAAATAGACCTAAGTGTCAGGAAAGGAACTACAATATATAATAAGAAAGAGGACAACGAACAGCACACAGCAGTGGAGATGTTTCAAACCAATACGTATTTACAATTTGTTCATACCATTGCAGGCCACCTAGACTGCATCTGAGCCGAACGGCTGTTCAAAAAGGTATATCTTCAACAAGGACTTGAATTTGGGAAAGGATAATTCAAGGTGGATGGGGTGGGTAAGCAGTTCCAGAGGGACAGAGCAAGGTAGAAGAAAGCAGAACGCCTCATAGATTCATACCTAGCACAGACTGGGGAAGGTAGAACCAGTTTGTGATCGTGGAGGGAGAGTAGGCAGTTTGGGGGGTAGGGCATAAGATATGATGTGAGTAGAAAGGTATAGAGGGGCTCTATTGGTCAGGGCCTTATGGGCAAGGATTTGAAACTGGACCTGCTGGGGAAGAGGGAGTCAATGATGGTGAATGAGAAATGAGGTGATATAATCATATTTATGGGCATGGATGGCAGTATTTTGGATGGACTGAAGCTTTTTCATTTGAAGCTGGGGGAGACCTGCCTATACCACATTGCAGTGGTCTAGGCACGAAATGATGGTACTAAGGAAGATAGTCATTTGGAGTGTCTAATTAAGGAGTGGGCACACGGCTCTGAATTGGCACAAGGCAGCAAACTTGGATCTGCTAACGTCACTTATATGAGGGGAGAAGGACAAAGTAGTGTCAATGTGGACTCCCAGATACTTGAATGATGATTGCGAAGAGATGGGAGTGGGGCCCAGAGAAGGGGCCAGCGACGGAGCAGTGTCGGAGCCAGAAATCAAAGTGGCGGTGGTCTTGGAAGGGTTGAGCTTCAGCGCATTATGAAACAACCAGGCAGATATGGCCTCAAGGACAGCGTTCACTGGGGAGAGATCAGGGGCCAGACTGTTGACATAAAAGATCAGGAGGATGTCATCAGCATAGATGTAAAAATGTCCACCAAGAGACTGCATAAGGCTAGCTAGGGGGCTGAGGAAGGCATTGAAAAGTAACGGTGAGAGAGCTGAGCCCTGGGGGACCCCACAAGGTAAGGAATATGGGGCAGAGTAAGTGTTGTGCAAGTAAACTTGGTAGGAGCGGTCACTGAGAAAAGAGGAGAACCAGGAGAAGATGCTATCATGAAGGCCAATGTCATAGAATCACGAAAGGAGAAGATTGTGATCCACCAAGTTGAAGGTGGTGGTGAGATTGAGTAAGATGGTAAGAGTGAAAGAACCCTGGTTAAGGATACAGTAAAGGCCATTAAGAACAGAGGTGACGCTAGTCTTAGTGCTTTGATGGGATTGAAAGCCTGACTGATGGGGGTGCAAGGCCAAGGTGTGTTTGAGGTGATCTGCGAGCTGAGAGAGAATGACGCATTCAGTGAGTTTAGCCAAAACTGTAAATTGAAGATAGGTTTATAGTTACTGGTATCTGAAGGATCTATCTTAGGGTCTTTCAGTCGAGGGCAGATCAGGACTTTTTTCCAGATTTGAGGGACCAATCCAGAGGACAGGCTGGAGGTAATAATGGAGTGGATGAAGGGAATAAGACATTTCTTTAACCAGTTTTCTATATCGCCTTATCCTTCGGTCAAGTTGGTTTACATTATAACTTCATTATGTACAATGAACACTGAACAGATGGGGAGGGGGGAATGGGAATATAGGACAGGATAACAAATTAACTTATGTACAATGCAACATATAAGGGATAACATATCTTGGGTCTGTGGCACTGGGGAGTTGTCATTATTTCGTGGCCTGAAGTTGTTGGGAGGGAGGGGTCAGAAACTTTGCCCAGATGGGAGGCTAAGTGACGTGTCCAAAATGGTTGTGTATAGGAAAGTTTTGTTTCTTCCAGAAGTCTTTGATGTCTGTCATGGCTCGCACGTTGTCCGTAGGGAGTTCCATAACGATGGGGGCATATAGTGAAAGCGCTCTTCTGGATGTAGATTGTTTGGATTTTTCGTATTCGTGGGGCGTGATGATCATATTTTTGTTGATATTTCTCCTGGGTCGAGTGCTTGAGTCTCGTTAAGATTAGATCTTGTAAGATGTCAGCCAAGGAGTGATGGATGATTTTAAACATGTTTATTGTCACCTTGAACCTGATGCAAGAACGTATTGGGAGCCAATGTAATTGGTTAAGTATGGGGGTGATGTGCTCTTGTCTGGATGTTCCAGTGATAATTCGTATTGCTGTGTTTTGTGCTATTTGGAGCGGCATGATGGCTTGTTTTGAGAGTCCCTGGTAAAATGAGTTGTAGTAGTCAAGTATAGGAGTGATTGCTGCCTGGCATACTGATCAAAAGTGCTCTTGGTTTAGGATCAGTTTTAGTCTCCTGCAATGTTCCCTCTAATTTTCTGTAGGCTGTGTGCTCATAAAATATCAGCTCTGTGCAGGTTTTGAAGGAAGGTTAAATTTTTGTGCACCACATAACGACACTCGGAGTTATATACTTTACATACAGAATACAGTATGTACACCACATTGATTTTAATCAAATTAAATGAAAATAGACGATTACTAAATGAAGCGGGAAATTTCTAGTAATTACAATCATAACTTTTAAATTTTAAGACGTCTGTGTTTTCTATCAGAATCAGAGCCGTAATTTTTGTGCTCTCTGCTGTAAAGTATGTGCGCTCGCTCGGCGAGGTGTGTGCGCACGCACACGCGCACAGCTTAGAGGGAACAGTGGTCTCCTGATAACTTTCATTTTATAGTAGGCATTTGCGGTGGTTTTATTTATGTGGGATTACATGGTGAGGTATTGGTCCAAGGTGAGTGATCCCTAGGTATCAGACCTCATTTTTTACTGCTATGGACCTTTGTAGTATGTTGATCAATTGTGGTGAGTTGAATGAGGCATGTCTTGTGAAGAAGAGTGCTTCTTTTTTCATGTAGTTTACAGATAAGTTGTTGTTGCTGAGCTAAGTGAACATGTCTTCCACACATGCGGATATGGCTGAGATGGAGTGGAGTGGAGTGGAGGAGTGGAGGAGTAGCCTAGTGGTTGGGGCAAGGTACTTCAGGCCGGAAGGTCAGGGGTTCAAATCCCACTAGAGGACAGCAACCTTGGGCTGGAAGGACTGGGGTTTCTAGTCCCACAGGTGCTCCTTGTGGTCTTGGGCAAGCCACTTAACCCTCCATAGCCCATGTTCCCTGTAAAATAGTTTTCTCCAAGTTATAATACCCTGTTCAATGTAATTTCAGTTTGTTCAATGTAAACCGCACTGATGCAGAATAGCGCGGTATATAAGAGAATGTAAATAAATAAATAAATAAATGTCAGGCTTGTGCCTCTCAATTGGGACATATACCATGATATCATCGACATATAGCCGGTACTAAATTTTGTGGTTTTTGATGATTTCACAGATGGGCTGTATGTAGATGTTAAATAGAAGAGATTGATGATCCTTGAGGTACTCCTTATTGTATTGGGAAAGGTATAGATCTGTTCATTCCATATTTGACCTGTTGCCGGTTATTGAAGTAGGATTGAAACCATCTTAAAGTGGAGTTGTGCAGACCAATAGAGACATTGCAGCATGATGGCATGGGATATAGTATCAAAGTCGGAGGATATATCCAGAAATACAAGGACATAGTGCAAGCAGGGGCAGATAGGATGAGGGGATGGGGTCAAGGGCACAAGTGGGTTTTCTAATAGAAGCGAGAGGTTTTGACAGCATATCCATGCTGAAAGGGTGGAAGATAAGCAACAATCTTGGCCGTAAAGAAAGAGACCATGGAATCTGATGAAGGTGAAGGAGGTGGTAGAGCAGGAGACGAACAGACAGGCAGCAATAGAGAAAAGAGTTCGTGGATTCTGGGCAGAAGCGGAGATAATAGATGAAAAGTAGTCCTCCTTAGCAAATAGGACTTGAGTCCTATAGTGGCAGTGCATATCTTTAATAGCTAGGAGCGAGGCAGAGTCCCACAACTTCCAACAGGCCTCCTCAGCGGCCCTAAGCTGCCTTTTCAAAAAGCGGAGACCTGAATGAAACCAAGGCGCTGAATGACATTGAGGGCATGGACTTGGGGAGCTAAGGGCGAGGTGGTTGAGCTGCTTAGTAAGGGCAGAAACCCAGAGGTTTGCCTGATGTTCCAAGAAGAGGGAGGAAAATCAGCTGGGAAGATACTGTCTGCAGAAGGGAAGCGAGCAAGGGTTTCAGGAGTAAGGCACCAAGATGAGAGAGAGGATTGGACTGGAGGGGATGAAGGGTAGTTTGAGACCACGGTCAAACCCGGAAGAAGAAAGCAGATCAGGAATTGATCAGTCCATGGAAGGACATGCGTTGAGAACTGAGAAGGGGGAGAAAGGAAGTCATGTTGTGTTAGGACCAGGTTAAGAGCATGTTCAGTCATGTCCGTTGGGCCAGGGATGTGTTGGAGAAAATTGTGATCATCTAGGAATTGAATGAAATCCCATGGCCTAGAAGGAGTGTAGAAATGGGTGTTAGTCTCCCAAGATTAAAAGATTAGAAAGTGCCACCATGAGGTCCATGAAGATCTGTAGGATGGTGTCCCACTGTGCCCCTCAAAGAGAGAGTGTGCAAGAGGCAAGGAGGATGTGAAATGGGCAGGAGGTGCCCACCTTAATGATTAAGTTTCTCAAGCCCAGCCCAGGAATCTTCAGGGAGTTTGATGAGGGGGAGAGAGTTTTGGTAAAGAATGGCAACCGCTCCCCCCACCCGTGTGGGACAGGGAGCAGATAAGGCAGAGAGATCAGGAGGTAGGCAACAGTGGAGGTAGGGATCCTCACCAGCCTTAAGCCAGGTTTCAGATAGGCACAGAATGTCCAAATTGTGGGATACAATAGTGTCCAAAATAAGATCAGCTTTGGACTTCAGGGATCTGCAATTGAGCAAGGCCACCCTAAGGCCTCCCTGGGGTGGAGACCCGCTGATGAGGGCAGGTCTGGGGCCTAGGGAAGAACCGGCAAGGTGTCAGAAATCTTACCTGAGATGAAGTGACATGCTGAAGGAAAGAACTACAAGTAGGGGCCCGTTGTGACCAGAGAAAGGAGATAGCGGCCATCAAGCTGAAGGCAGAGCTGGGTTCGAAGGGCATGTGAACAGACTGAGACCAGAGAAGAGGAAGAAGGAGCAGGCACAGGAGAGAGGCGCTGCAAACCATCACCCCAGAGGTGCCCCAAGGAGCTCGCCCAAGGAGCAGGACCTGCTCCTTGGGCACGCTCCTTTGGCAGCACGGAAGCCTCTGGGTACTTCAAACAAATACTAGTGAGACACCGTCACCTGCCGATGTCGGAGTAGGTGGTCTTGGAGGTGGGGCTTCAGTGGGAAATGTAAGGCAAGCACTGAGAGCCAGTGGGGAATGTGAGGCATGACCATCAAGGTTCAGGCCAGCCTAGACATAAGTGAAAGAGATGCAGTCTGCCAGCCAAATTGAAAGAGTGTGTTTGGAAATGGCAGCCCCTAGTTTCTAGGGTCAAAAGAGATGAACAGCTGGATGGACTTTTGGTGGAACTTTGTCTGCTCTAGGTAGAAGACCAAGGCTTGGTTGCAGTCCAGTTTGTGCAGTGCCGCTTTCCCTCTATGGGCACGAGGCCTCGGAAAGAAAGTCAGCAGAACAACTGCTGATTAAGATGCAAAGCCAGTACCACCTTCAGAAGGAATTGAGGATGAGTGCGCAGGACCACTCTGCTATGATATACGATGGATGAGCCACTAGAGTTTGGAGCTCACTTACCTGGCATGCTGATATAACCATCACCAGAACTTCGGGGTCAAGAACTTTAAAGGGCAAGAATCAAGTGGCTCAAGGGAGTTAACATGAGCTGCACTAGGACCACATTGAGATCCCAAGCCACTGCCGGGGGCCTGAAGGGAGATTTCAAGAGGAGCAAGCCTCTTATGAAGTGAACCACTAAAGGCTGAGTTGATATTGACCATCCCTCTAAACTACAATGGTAGTTTCCAATCTCACTGATGTGGACCCTGACAGAATAGGATTTGAAACCCAACACTGTGAAGTGTAGGAAGCACTCATGAAGTCTGTCGACAAAACAATTAAAGCAACCCAGTGCCTGTACTGTGCACTAGGAAGCAAATCTCTTCCATTTGAAAGCATAAGACCTTCTCATTGAGGCCCTCCTAGAGGCCAACGGAACATCTGTTACTCCATTGGGTAGGTTAAGCTCCGACAGGACTAGCCTCTCAACATCCACACTGTGAGGGCCAAGGATCTGATATTGGAGTGCAACATACTCCCATCCTCCTGTGATATGAGATGTGGGGCAGAGCCCAACTGCAGAGGTTCCCACTGGAAGAGTTGAAGCAGAAGGGGAAAGCATGGCTGACTGGGCCAATATAGTGCAATGAGGATCATCAACCTGCTGTCTGTCTGGATCTTCTGCAGAGTCTTCACTATGAGAGGACTGGGAGGATATAGCAGGCCCTTCCTCCAGTGCAGGAGGAAAGCATCCGGAGCCAACCTGCTGCACGAGGTGACCTTGGAACAGAAGTGATCCACTTGGGCATTGTTCTAAATGGTGAGCAGATCCATTGAGGGGGTGCCCTACTCCTGAAAGATCTGAGCCATAATATCCCTGTCCAGAGTCCATTCATGCGGCTGGAGGATGCAATTCAGCTGGTCCGCCAGGGTATTCTGCTCTCTGGGCAGAAATGTGGCCTTTAACTCCATACTGTGAGCGATGGCAAACTTCTATAACCGGACCCCCTCCCAGCACAGGAGATATGAACCCATGCCTCCCTGCTTGTTCATGATGTACATCTCGACCTGATTGTCAGTCTGAATCAATTCAATCTGGTTGGCTAGGCAATTCCGGAAAGTCTTCAGGGAATTCGCTAGAGCGCTCATTTCCAAGAAGTTGATCTGCTGCAGGGTCTCCTGTTCAGATCAAACATCTTGAGTATGAAGGCCATCCATATGCACTCCCCAACCTAGTTTGGAGGCATCTGTTGCCTACCGAAAGTGAAGACCCTTGAGCAAGTTCTGATGATCCAACCACCAGTGCAGAGACTGGATGAGAGGGCCAGTTACAGCCACCCAATCCCAAAGGTGGCTGATGGCCAGGTTCCACTGAGTCCTCAGTGTCCATTCAGCCTGCCTCATGGAGCCATGGATGTGATGTATACAGTAGAAGCCATGTGACCGAGCATGGTCAGCATCCCACATCCCGTTGTCTGATGACTCTGCTGAGTATCTCGGACCAAGGCCATCAATCTCTGGAGTCAGTCTAGTGGAAGGAAATCCTTCACTTGAGTCATGTCAAGGAGAGCTCCTATGAACTCCAGTTGTTGGGCGGGCAGAAGGTGGGATTTTGGGTAATTGACTACAAACCACAAAAGCTCTAGCACCTGAATGGTCAACCGTATTGATGTTGGACTCTGTCTGGAGTAGTGCTTTTTATGAGCCAGTCATACAGATAAGGGAAGACAAAGACCCTTAATGTTCTGAGATAGGCCACCACCACTGCGAGGCACTTTGTGAAGACTCAGGGCACCAAGGCCAGCCCAAACATTAGTACTCAGTCCTGAAAGTGCTTTTCTGCCAGGGTGAATCTGAGCTACCTCCTGTGAGTTGGATTGATCAGTATATGGATATTGTGGGCCGGCACCCATACTAGGCGGCTGCTTAGTGGGGGCGGCGGGCCATATTAACTTGTGTCTTGCTTCAGCTTGGTAGCTGAGGCCCTTAATTATGTAGTCCTGGGCCAATAAAGCAGTCCAAGTGGAAATAGGCTAACACAGGAAAATTTATTTTTAAATTTTGTTTTAATTGACAAGTTTGCAATTGGACCTTGGCAGAAGGCTCCAAACCATGAACAGAAAGTGAGGATATTTTCTCCAACAAAAAGCTTCTTTATAAAGGTATTTCAGCAGTGCTATGACAAAGCAGTTTCCTTCAGTCTTTGCAACAAAAATAAGTTTCCTTTTCATCCAAACAAAACACAGTTGAAAATCACTATTATAAGCAAAGTCCAGCTAACCTTGTCAGCTTCTTCCAGCTATTTCAGGTAAGCTTGAAACATTCTCTGCCTCTCAGCATAGGAACTAAACTGCTGTTTAAAACACTTTCATAGCAGAAATACTATTACAGCTTTAAAAGATGAGACTTCTGTCTTTCCAGCACTTCTCAGTAGCAATTACTCAGAATAACTACTTCTTGGGCTTTCTTCACAATATCTAATAAGTGCTTTCCTAATCACTTCTCATGCATAATGAACATTCCATTGAGACCTCTGTGGAATCCGAATCCCCTTTATAGAATTCCACTTCCATCTCCTCCTCTGTACTGCAAGACTCAGGGACCGGGATATGTTCAGGGATTTCTAATTTCACTTTTCTTAAAAGCTTAAAAAGTTTCTCCCAGTGAACATCCCTTCTTCCCCCTGGAATAATGTCAGTGCTCCTAGACTTCCTTCCCTTTAGTGAGGCACTTAAAGGTACTGTCTGTTTTACCTTGTTTGTAGAAACCTTCTTCCTGTCAGGATTTCTAAAAGGCTCTGTTTCTTGCTCAGAGTCTGAGCTGCTTGCTTCTGAGTGGGAACTATAATCCTTTAACTCTCTCAAGCGTCTTCCTGCTCCTCTCTGGCCCTGCCACTCGTTCTGGCAGGTCTGTCTGCTTCTCCCAGTTTCCCCGGTTCTCTCAGCTCTCCTTGTTCCGTTGTTGAATTCCCCAACAACTACTCTGGCTTTTCCTCTGGCTCTGCCATTCTCTCTGGCTCTGCCACTCCTCCAGCCAGTTCCTTCGGCTTCCTCCTCACTTGCTGACTGACTGTGTTTAAATGTTTGCCAGCGTGCTTCCCTTTCTGGCCCCACCCTCTCTCTCCTTGCTGTTGCCATGGAGTCCGGGCGTGGCTTCAAGCTAGCCTTGCAAGTGTGTGTTTCTCTATAACTTTCGTTTTGTAACCTGTGTTTGGGTGAGCCCATCCCCCTCTTAGGAGAAAAACTTTCTTTTTTTTCTCTTTCCCCGGTCTGTGCTGCCCCTTCCTTACCACAATATACACATCCTTTAGATCCAGGGAGCATAGCCAATCAGCTTTCTGACGATAAGGGAGCAGGGTACCTAGAGATACCATCTTGAACTTTTCCTGCACTAGGAAAGTGCTGAGGCTTCTGGGGTTCAAGATGGGCTGAAACCCCCGTCTTCTTGGGGACCAGAAAGTACCCCGTCCGATCTGCTCCTGAGGCATGGGCTCAATGGTGAGATCGACTAGAAGGGTGGAGATTTCCCCTGAAGGAGGTTTAGATGCAGAGGGTTGAGGGGCTACACCCTCATAGGGCAAAGGTGGCAGTTCAGAGAAGTGCAACATGTTTTGGACTATTTGTAACACCCATGAGTCTAGTTATGAGGGGTCACTTGTGGGCAAAGAGAATGAGCTGTCCCCCCACCAGCAGATTGGTTATGCTCTGAAGGAATCAGTTAAAACCACGCCCCCAGCTTGGTTATCGGGACAGGCTGAGTTTTCTGGGACTGCTCCCAGTGCTGTGGGCAAGGATCCTGTGTTCTTCTGGGAGACCTGAAGACCAGAAAAACACCTGCCCTTGTGCGGGTAGTAGGCCTTCTTCTGGCCTCCTCTCTGATACCTCTTGCGATAGGGATCAAATATGCATCTTGAAAGCCTGGTGTTGTGCTGCTTCTCTCTGATGCCATCCTTTTCCTCCACCTGCTCTCCAAAGAGTTTCTCTCCTGGACATGTCCACAAGCTTATTTTGCACCAACTACTCCAACTCAGAAGACTGAAACCAAGCAAGAGTATGGGTTCCAATGCCCACAGCCACTGCTCTAGGGACAGTCTCAAAGGTGTTAAACTTTGAGCAGTCTTTGCTGTGGCCCACCAGGGTATGATAATGCTCCAGTTTCTCTGGAGGGAAGAACGGGGCACAAGTTGGGAGATCACACACGATGTCCTTCAGGAACATGCTCATGTAGAGCTAATAAGAACATACTTTAGCCGCGAACATGGAGCTCTGGAAGCTCCTCCTTCCAAAGGAGTCCAATGTCTGAGCCGCCCTACCCGGGGGCGTCAAGGAATGGGCCTTGGTGCTCTTGATCCTAGCTCCTGTCTTGGGTCAGACACTTAATTGCTTGCTTGTGAATCCTGTCTGTCTTTATTGATATATATTATCATTGTTAATGTGCTTTTTATCTTATATACATTTGTTTTGTAATATTATTCAGCTCCTTCCTATTTTCAGCTGTCTGTCTCTTGCTTCTCCTCATAACTAATTATAACTGCCCCTACACCTTTCTCTCTACTATCTGGTCTCTGTTTGTGGAGGCCAAGTTAACATTCAATACCTAATTCTACTTCTGTCTCTGCTGTTTTTCACTGAGTCTTATATCTTCCTGTGCCTGTTTTTCTAATCTACCTGAGAATGTGCAGAGACTAGCCCCTCCTCCCTATTGAGGCATTGCTTTTTCTTCCCTGTCCACCTGTGTTGAGCCCCTTTTGCCTTTTTGCTCTCGAAACAAGCAGCTCCATTACAAACATTTGCTCCTAGCTCCTGGCTTGAGTCAGATACTTATATGCTTGCTTGTGAGTTCTGTCTTTATTGATATATTTATATTTATATATATGGTTTGCAGTTTGTCGTGCTGTGAGGGCTTGTGTGCATCAGTGATGCTGAGAGCTAAATTATCAGTTGCTTAACTACTGGCAGGGTCTCCCAAGATGGACAGGTCTCAGCTGAGGTACCAGACCAAGACAAACCACTCATCTGGGCAGCAGCAGAATGGGATAGTGTTGATGGCAGAGGATCACATTTCTGTGACAACAGCAACAACACCAAACTTAAACTGCGTGGAAGAAAGACCCGGCAATCTACTTCTGTATCTTGCCATGAAAACCCAATGGATAGTTACAACAAAACAAATTGTGCTATAGTGCTGGAAGATGAGACCCCCAGGTCAGAAGGCACTCAGCTAGCTACTGGGGAAGAGCTGAAGACTTTTCAGAGTAAAGCCAGCATTTATGATGTGGTTGGATCAAAGCCCTCAGAACGTCTGACTGCTGATGTAGCTGCGCATGAAATGAGTCAGAAGCTGTAAAGATGTCTTACGCATTGGAACATGGAACGTACAAAGCATGAACCAAGGGAAGTTGGAGGTGGTCAAGAATGAAATGGAACGTGTACAAGTTGATCTGTTGGGTGTCAGCGAACTGAAATGGACTGGCATCAGGCACTTTGCATCAGATGATCACATGGTCTACTATGCTGGAAATGAAAGACAAAGAAGAAATGGTGTTGCATTTATAATAAAGAAGAAACTTGCAAGAACTGTAATGAAATACAATGCAGTCAGCGAACGCTTACTCTCTATTTGTCTATGAGGAATGCCTATCAACACAACTATAATTCAAGTATATGCCCCAACAACAGCTGCAGAAGAGAATTAAATTGAAGAGTTCTATGAACAAGTACATGCTGAAATTGACAGAACATGCAAACAGGATATCCTGATAGTCATGGGTGACTGGAACGCAAACGTTGGCAACAAAGAAGAAGGCAAAGTAGGTGGAAAATATGGACTTGGCAACAGAAATGAAGCTGGAGAAAGACTGATAGAATTCTGCAAGACCAACGATCTATTCATCTCAAACACCTTCTTCCATCAACACAAGCGGCGACTGTACACATGGACTTCACCCAATGAATTGTATAAAAATCCAATTGACTACATCTGTGGAAGTCAATGATGGAAAAGTTCTATAACATCAACAAAGACAAAACCTGGAGCTGACTGTGGTACAGATCATCAACTACTAGTATGCAAACTCAAGCTAAAGTTGAAAAAGAGCAAACTACTCATGAATGCAGCAAAATATGACCTTGAGAATATACCACTGGAATTTAAAGACTGCCTGCAAAATCGATTTGCTGCTTTAGATACAAATGACAGAGCTCCAGAAGAGTTATGGAATGACATAAAGAAGGTTGTGTTGGAAGAAAGCGAGAAGTCTCTACAAAAGGTGAAAAAGAAAAAACGGCTAAAATGGATGACGGAAGAAACTCTGAAAATTGCCCAGAAACGCAGAGAAGCTAAAGCCAGAGGAGAAAGAAAGACAATAACAGAACTCAACAGAGATTTCCAATGTGCAGCAAGACAGGACAAGGTAAAGTACTACAACGACGCATGCAAGGAAATAGAAGCAGAAACTATTAGAGGAAGAACAAGATCGGCTTTCCTAAAGCTACGAGAGTTAAAGAAAAAGTTTTAGCCTCGAATTGGAATGTTACAAGATGCTTGAGGTTCTATGTTGAATGATGCTGAGAAGATCAAGAAAAGGTGGAAGGAATATACAGAGTTTTTATATGATAAAGATCAAGTGAACCAACAGCCATTTCAACCTGTACCTTATGATCGGGAACCGTTGGTGATGAAAGAAGAAGTCAAAGAAGCATTGAAAACCTTATCAAAGAACAAAGCACCAGGCATTGATAGCATTCCCATAGAAGTATTACAGCAATCTGATGCAGCTGTTAATGTACTTACAAGGCTCTGCCAAGAAATATGGAAGACAACATCATGGCCAACTGACTGGAAAAGATCTGTGTTTATACCAATACTAAAGAAAGGTGATCCAACGGACTGTGGAAATTATCGCACAATCGCTCTGATCCCACATGCCAGCAAGATTTTACTGAAGATTATTCAAAAGAGACTACAACCATACCTGGAACAAGAACTACCTGAAGTGCAAGCAGGGTTCAGGAAAGGGCGAGGAACGAGAGACATCATCAATGATGTGAGATGGATCCTTGAAAAGACTAAAGAATACCAAAAGGATATTTATTTGTGCTTTATCGACTATAGCAAGGCTTTTGACTGTGTAAACCATGAGAAACTCTGGGCCACATTAAGAAGCATGGGTATACCAGAACACCTGATCGTACTCTTGCACAATCTGTACATTGATCAAGAAGCAGCAGTTCGAATGGAACAAGGAGAAACAGAATGGTTTAAAATAAGCAAAGGTGTGAGACAAGGCTGCATACTTTCCCCCTACCTGTTTAATTTATATGCAGAACAAATCATCAGAGAAGCAGGATTGTATGAAGACAACAGAGGTGTGAAGATTGGTGGAAGACTCATCAACAACCTTCGCTATGCTGATGATACTACATTACTGGCTGAAAGTGAAGATGATCTGAAATATTTGCTTCTCACAATCAAAGAACATAGTCTCAAAATGGGCCTGCACCTTAATGTAAAGAAGACAAAGATCATGACAACTGGCATAATCAACAGGTTCATCGTTGAAGGAGAAGAAATTGAAATCGTGAACAACTTTAACCTGCTTGGATCAACTATCAATAAAGAAGCAACAAGCAGTCAAGAAATCAGACGACGCATTGCTCTTGGCAAAATGGCTATGAAAGACCTAGATAAGATTCTCAAGAGCAGAGATGTCTCTCTCCATACAAAGATTCGACTTGTTCAAGCCATGATATTTTCAATAACATCATATGGATGTGAAAGCTGGACAGTGAAAAAGATAGGAAGAAAATTGATGCCTTTGAATTATGGTGCTGGCGGCGAATACTGTGTATACCATGGACTGCCCAAAGAACAAACCAGTCGGTACTAGAGGAGATCAAACCTAAGCTTCCTTTAGAAGCTCAGATGACAAGACTTCGACTTTCATACTTTGGACACATCATGCGAAGAGAGAGATCATTAGAGAAAGACATCATGCTTGGCAAGATAGAAGGTCAGCGCAAAAGAGGAAGGCCAGCAATGAAATGGATCGATACAATAACAGCAGTTACGGGTACCAGTCTGTAAACAATGAGCCGCCTGACTCAAGACCTAACACAATTTAGGATAGTTATCCAGAGGGTCGCCATGAGTCAACTCCGACTCGACGGCACTTAACAACAATATAATTTAATCTTTTTTAGTGTGGTTTTTACCTTATCTGCATTTCATTTGTAATATTGTTCAGCCCTCTCCTATTTTTAGCTGTCTGTCTCTTCCTTCTCCTCTTCCTTATTATAAGGCAGCACAGGAAGATTTAAAACTCAGTGAAAAACAGGAGAGACAGAGGTAGAATTAGGTACTGAATTTGAATGTTAACTTGGCCTCCACAAACAGAGGTCATTCTTCCATTATCTGACCATCACCTGTTTCACTCTTCATTAGCCCCTGCCTCAATCTCGCCCAGTTTCTTCCAACCTCTTAGAAATCTTCATGCTATCGACCCATTGGCTCTCTCCACTAGTGTCTCATCACTTCTTTCCTCCATTATGTCATCTGAGTCTGTTGATGAGGCAGTATCTTCTTATAACACTGCACTCTCCTCTGCTCTGGATGCTCTTGCTCTGCCCATGCCATGTCCTATAAGGTGTACATACCTCAGCCCTGGTTGTCTTTGACTACCCACTATCTACATGTACATTTCTATTCCCACTTAACTGAGCATACTTGGCTCAAATCTCACACCCTTGTGGACTTTCTACACTTCAAATTCATGCTTACCTATTTCCAGTTAGCCATTGTACTTGCTGAACAAGACTATTATGTCCACCTGACTAACTCGCTTGCCTCTGACCCTCACCATCTCTTTACAACTCTCCTCAAAGTGCCTCCACCTTTGACCCCTCCTTCGTTTGCTGCCCAGACTTTGCCAATCATTTCCATGACAAAGTCCACAAGATTACACTCCAATTCCTCACGAGGTCAGTTCTATCCCCTCTTCCCCCTCTTCACTCCCAATTTTTCCCCTCAGCCTCTGCCCCCCTTTCTTCCTTTCCTAAGATATCTGAGGAGAAAACCACACATCTTCTTTCCTCCTCCAAATTCACTACCTGCTCCTCTGATCCTATTCCCACCCTTCTCCTAAGCTCCATCTTCTCCATGATCATCCCTTCCATCTCTCATATTCTCAACTTATCGCTCTCCACCAACAGTTCCTGCAGCCTTCATGCATGCTGTGGTCACACCTCTCATCAAGAAGCCCTCACTAGATCTTATATGTCCTTTATCCACCTATCTCTCTTCTCCCCTTCATTTCTAAACTACTTGAATGTGTAGTTCACCGCTGTTGCCTTGACGTTCTTGCCTCTGAAACCCTTCTGGATCCATTGCATTCTGGCTTTTATCCTTTACATTCTACAGAAATGGCTCTTGCCAAAGTCTTCAGTGACCTGTTCCTGGCAAAATTCAAGGACCTTTACTCGATCCTTATCCTTCTTAACCTTTCTGCTGATTTGACACTGTTGACTACCACCTTGTCCTCGATACCTTGTCCTCACTTGGTTTTAAGAGCTCTGTGCTATCCTGGTTCTCTTTTTATCTCTCCCATTGCACTTTCAGTGTTTGTGCTGGTGGATCCTCCTCTACAGCTATTTATTATTTTATTTATATTCTCTTATATACCGCGCTATTCTGCATCAGTGTGGTTTACATTGAACAAACTGAAATTACATTGAACAGGGCATTATAACTTGGAGATAACTATTTTACAGGGACCATGGGCTATGAAGGGTTAAGTGGCTTGCCCAAGACCACAAGGAGCACCTGTGGGACTAGAAACCCCAGTCCTTCCGGCCTAAGGTTGCTATCCTCTAGTGGGATTAGGGGAAAGCCGACAGTCACCCAGGAGTGCATGGTTCGGACAAAGGTATCCTTGAAGGATACTACCAAAAGCAGTGAGGTTCCAAAAGGGAGTATAGTAGCCCAAATGCCCTTGAGTAAGGAGCAGACAGAGCATAAAGATTCCAAATTACCCCTGCCTACCAATAGCCAGATTAATATGAATAAAATACAGTCTCTAAAATGCTTGTATGCCAATGCTAGAAGTCTAAACAATAAGATGGGAGAGTTAGAATATATAGCACTAAATGAGAGGTTAGATATGATTGCACTCTCAGAGACATGGTGGAAGGAGGATAACCAGTGGGACACTGTGATACCTGGATACACACTATATCGTAATGATAGAGCTAATCAAATTGGTGGAGGGGTTGCGCTCTATGTTAGAGAGGGCATTGAGTCAGAAAGGATTAAAGTTTTGCAGGGAACAAAATTTGCTGTAGAATCTCTATGGATTGAAATTCCATTTATGAAGGGGAAGGTGATGGCAGTTGGAGTATACTATCGACCGCCTGGCCAGAATGAACAAATGGATGATGAAATGCTCAAAGAAATCAAGGAAGCTAACAAAAGTCACAACAGAGTAGTAATAATGGGTGATTTCAATTACCCCGGTATCGACTGGGTCAGTGTCACAGCAGGACAAGCTAAAGAGATAAAGTTTCTAGATGGAATAAATGACTGCTTCTTGGAGCAGCTGGTTCATGAACCGACCAGAGGGGAAGCCATACTGGACCTAGTCCTTAGTGGAACGCCAGATCTGGTGCAAGAAATAAGGGTGTTGGGACCACTTGGCAATAGTGATCATAGTATGATCATGTTTGATTTAATTAGTGGAGGACAGATAGTAAAGGCATCCACAGTACTACCTTTTAACTTTCAAAAGGGAGACTATGATAGAATGAGGAATATAGTTAGGAAAAAACTAAAAGGAGCGGTTCCAAAGGTTAAAGACTTACAGCAAGCTTGGGTGTTATTTAAAAATACTATCCTCGATGCCCAGACCAGCTGTATTCCACGCATTAGGAAAAGTGGAAGAAAGTCCAAAAAACTGCCAGCATGGTTTAAAGGTGAGGTCAGAGAGGCTGTTGCTGCCAAAAAAGCAACCTTCAGGAAATTGAAAAAAGAGCCAAATGATGAAAACTGGAAACAGCACAAGCACTGGCAAGTTAAATGCAAAGCATTGATAAGGCAGGCAAAGCGGGAATTTGAGAAGAAACTTGCTATGGAAGCAAAAACACGAAATAAAGACTTTTTCAAGTGCATTCGTAGCAAAAGGCCTGTGAGAGAGTCAATTGGACCATTAGTTGATAGAGGGGTAAAAGGGGCAGTAAGAGGAAACAAGGCTATAGCAGAGAGACTGAATGAATTCTTTGCTTCGGTCTTTACTGAGGAAGATGTAGGGATGTTACCCAAGACTGAAGTGGTATTTAAAGGTGATACTGCAGAGGAATTGAGAGAAATATCGCTACACCGGGAAGATATATTACAACTATTTGATAAACTGAATAGTAGCAAATCACCTGGACCAGATGGTATACATCCCAGAGTGTTGAAAGAACTGAAATATGAGATTGCAGACCTGCTATTGGTAATCTGTGAACTTTCATTAAAATCATCTGTAATACCTGATGATTGGAGGGTCGCCAACGTAACACCAATTTTTAAAAAGGCTTCCAGGGGTGACCCAGGAAATTACAGACCAGTGAGCCTGACGTCAGTACCAGGGAAAATGGTAGAAACCATCATAAAGAACAAAATTGCACAGCATGTAGATAGTCATGGCCTAATGGGAGACAGCCAACATGGCTTTAGACAAGGAAGATCTTGTCTTACTAATCTGATATGTTTTTTTGAAGGTGTGCATAAACAGTTAGACAAAGGTGAGTCGGTTGATATAGTGTATCTGGACTTTCAGAAAGCTTTTGACAAAGTCCCCCATCAGAGACTTTTGGCGAAGCTAAAAAGTCATGGGATAGGAGGCAGTGTACTATTGTGGATCGGGAACTGGTTAAAAGATAGAAAGCAGAGGGTAGGGCTAAATGGCCAATATTCCCAATGGAAAAAGGTGAATAGTGGAGTACCCCAGGGATCTGTACTGGGTCCGCTGCTTTTTGACATATTCATAAATGACCTGGAAAAGGGAATAACTAGTGAGGTTATCAAATTTGCAGATGACACAAAACTGTTTAAAGTTGTTAAAACCCAAGAGGATTGTGGAAAACTGCAGGAGGATCTGGATAAATTGGAAGACTGGGCATCCAAATGGCAGATGAAATTTAATGTGGACAAGTGCAAAGTTATGCACCTAGGAAAGAACAACCCACACTATAGTTACATGATGCAAGGCTCCACATTAGAAACCACCACCCAGGAAAAAGATTTAGGAGTCATCGTGGATAACATGTTAAAACCCTCCGCCCAGTGTGCAGCGGCGGCCAAGAAAGCAAATAGAATGCTAGGTATCATAAGGAAAGGGATGGAGAATAAAACAAAGGATGTTATAATGCCTCTGTATTGCTCCATGGTACGACCGCACCTTGAATATTGTGTGTAATTCTGGTCACCGTATCTTAAAAAGGACATAGCGTTATTAGAAAAAGTACAGAGAAGAGCCACCAAATTGGTGAAGGGGATGGAAGGCTACTCCTATGAAGAGAGGCTAAGAAGGTTAGGGCTCTTTAGCCTGGAGAAGAGACGGCTGAGGGGAGATATGATAGAGGTCTATAAATTAATGAATGGAGTGGAACAGATAAACGTGGATCAATTGTTTACGCTATCAGAGTATAGAAAGACTAGGGGACATGTAATGAAGCTACAGGGTAAACTATTTAAGACAAATAAGAGAAAATATTTTTTCACTCAACGTGTAATCAAACTCTGGAATCTGTTACCGGAGGATGTAGTAAGGGCTGTTAGTATAGCTGGGTTTAAAAAAGGTTTTGGACAAGTTCCTGGAGGAAAGGTCCATAAACCACTATTAAAAAGGGACCCAGGATATCAATGCTTGACCCAGTACAAGCATTGTGGAACCTGTGTCTTTTGGGGATATTGCTAGGTACGTATGACCTAGATTGGCCACTGTTGGAAACAGGATACTGGGCTTGATGGACCTCGGTCTGACCCAGTATGGCATGTCTTATGTTCTTATGTTCTTAACCCCCGACCTTCCGGCCTGAAGTACCTTGCCCCAACCACTAGGCCACTCCTCCACTCCCATCCCATTCCTATCCCACTCTCAGTTGGTGTACCCCAAGGGTCCACTCCTTTTCTCTCTATATTCCCAGTCTCTTGGTGTATTCATCTCCTCCCATGATTTTCAGTACCATCTTTACAGTGATGACTCTCAGGTCTACCTCTCTACACCTGCAATCTCTCTGGCAATCCAGACCTAGATCTCTGCCTGCCTTTCTGACATTTCTACCTGGATGTCTCACCGCCATTTGAAATTGAACATGGCCAAACCGAGCTTCTTATTTTTCCCCCTAAACCCATCTCCCCCCTTCCTCCTTTCTCAATATCTGTGGACAATGCTCTACTACTCTGTTTCCTCAGCTAACAACTTTGGGGTTGTCTTTGACCTCTCTCTCTCCTTCTCCACACACATCCAACTTATAGCTAAAATGTGTCGTTTCTTTCTCTATAACATCAGCAAAATTCACCCCTTCCTTTATGAACACACTACTAAGACACTTATCTACTCTTTAGTCACCTCCTGTCAAGACTATTGCAACTTCCTCCTTCCTGGTCTCTCTCTGAATCATCTCTCTCTCCTTCAATCTGTTCAAAACTCAGCTGTGCGGCTAATCTTCCACCAGCCTCTACATGCTCATATAACCCCTCTTCTCAAGCCTCTTCATTGGCTCCCTATCCACTTCTGTATCCAGTTCAAACTTCTCCTACTGACCTATAAGTGCACTCATTCTGTTGCTCCTCACTACCTTTCTCCTCCTCGGCACCTCCGCTTTTCTGGCAGATCACTTCTGTTAGTGCCCTTCCCTTCTACTGCCAAGTCCAGACTTTGTTCCCTTCACCTTGCTGCTCCTTATGCTTGAAACAAACCATTTGAATAAAATACCTTGGCACAGTCCTGGACCAAAACCTAAACTTCCACGCACACATTAAACAAGTCACCAAGGCAGTTTACTTCCGAATGAAGACAGAACAAGATCTTTGATCTCTTCTGGAACCAGCCGATTTCAGAAATGTCTTTCAAGCTCTCATCACCCCAATTCTCAACTATACCAACATAATATACCGGGGACTCCCAAAATCCACTTTGCTACCCATACACTTGCACAGAACACAGCTGCCAGAATCATCACAGATACCAATTAACAAGCATTCATCACTCCTGTCCTAAAGCAACTACACTGGCTCCCCGTCCACATGAGAGTCCTATACAAAGTCGCCCTGACCATCTTCAAAACCCTTCATGGCCTCTCAGCAATCATCCTTCAATACCTCACTCTCGAATCTCTCAACAACAGATCTAGGAGAAAGGCCGGCCATCACCTGTTAACAGTCCCAGCCGCATTCCCTCGAACCAACACATCTACCTCCAGCTGAGCCTTCTCATTTTATGCACCCACTATCTGGAACTCCCTCACCCCAGAAATTTGTTCATTAAATAACGATGGAGAGTTTCAACTCAAACTAAAGTCTCACCTGTTCCTGGAACATTTTGGTTCTGTTACATAGTCTCCCACCCCTGCTCCCCACACTTTATCTCACTCCATGTACAGCAATCTCCCCCAACTCTGTTAATGCACTATTAAGTTTTACACTTTATTCTCTTATTATAATGGTTTAACCTGTTGTCATCTACATTCCATGTAAAGTTATGCTCGTTCTTGTTTCCTGAACACTGCTGTGACTTGTAGATACAGCGGTATAGAAATGTTGCTAAATAAATAAATGTTTCATCTCTGGCCCTTTTCAAATCCAGGCTGAAAACGAACCTCTTCGAGGCTACTTTTGGATCCTGATCCGCTTAATCTCCCATGTGTTTCCTTACCATTCCCCTAGATGTATCCTTATCCTCAGTTGATGTGTTGTCTGTCTTGACTAGATTGTAAGCTCTGATGAGCAAGGACCGTCTTTTACATGTGTCTGTACAGCGCTGCTTATGCCTTGTAGCGCTATACAAATAATCAGTAGTAGTAGTAGTCTTGATCCTTTTCAGGGTAGACTCAACCACTAAGGAGTGGTGCAGAAGTTGAGGCTTCTCAAATCCTAGGGCTTTCTGAACCTGGTACATCGAGTCTCCTACTAACTGAGGGCACAGTTCTCCCACATCCTCATTTGCAGCCATTATAGATTTGGTGCACTGGCACCATCACTGTTTCCTTAGGAGCCGAGGAGTACTGAAGGATCTCCAACTCCTTTGCCCTGGGCCCATCCTCCATCTCCATTGAAAATGGGATGGCCTTGGCCATATCCCTCATGAGGTCCTGGAAAGACATGTCCTCTGGAGGAGACTTCTGCTGTTTGTGCAGAAGAGGGATCTGACGGAAGCTCAAGAGGTCTGCCCTCCAACAAGTTATCTGATTTCACTTCGGTCACCCAACCATCAGAGTCAGACTTCAAGAAGAAGTTGAAGTACCTTGGAGACTCTGCCCAGAACTCCCTAAGGTCTCGAAGGGAGTGGGAGCATCGACGAGATCAATGATGCATCAAGTGCTTTTGGACTTTCATCAGGAAATTGGAACCCGATGCACGAAAGAGAGAGAGAGAGAGAGATGGCCCTGCCGGGAACCAGCATCAGATTTCTTTGATGCCCCAATGTCGATGCCTCCACAAGCAGAGAATGCATTTTGAGGATCGGCTGCACAATGGTCGATAATGATGCCCTGGGCACTGAAGGACCATCCAGCTGTTGCTCCAGCATCGAAGCAATGTGAGCCTTGAGTGCCTGAAGGTGTTTCTCCATGGCTGCCGATTCCAAAGGCCTTGGGGCTTGAGCAGCTATGTCCAATGTCTTTGGCATCCCTGCAGGGGTATCGGGACATCAGTGGTCGGGAGACGGTTGATGCCCCTCCTAAGCTGTGGAGGTTGATTCCTCTCTCTGGGGCACGTTAGAGGGCCATTCACAGCCATTGCTCTTGACATCAAGTCAGGAAGGGTTCTGATGCCAATGCACATGGGACTTAGTCCAGTGCTCGGACGGGCCCCCTTCAATATTGATGGAGTTGAGATGTTTTTCTTCGATTCTGGGTGGAAACTGACTGATGGACAATGTTCTGGGGCACCTCGGACACTCTGTTCCGAATGAGCCCAGGAACCTCTCAATATCGATGTATCTTCAGTGGATCCTGGAGAAGACATCGAGACTGATGCCGAAGCCAAAGATGCTGAATCAGATCTCTGAACAAAGAGGAATTCTCACCAGCTTCTCTCAACCCTTTAGGCCTCTCAGGCCCCATACACTGGAAGCATCAATTGTGCTTGGCGGTGACCAAGATGATCCTGCACATTTGATTCATTTCTTGAACCTGCTGGCCGGTTTCTGGGACATGTATGGAAAGATGGCCATAGCAAAATCAAATGGCTCAATGTCCAGTCTGGGCTGTGGGAAAAATGAGAAAATAAAAGTAATTGAAAAAGCACGGTAATCGATGGCAGAACCGCGATCGACGGACTCAACTCTACCAATGGCAGGCAGAAAAGTTTAAAATAAGCACAAAAAGATCCCCCAGAGGGAAAAACATGAAACTTTTACCAGAGGATGACCAATTCACGTCTGTGGGGCTCCATGGAAAATGAAGACCAAAGAAGATGGCGCCTCAGCAGGAGGGAAGACAGGCACGCAGGTGCGTGGAGCCTCCCAAAAGCTTCCAATAGAAGCTGCAGAGCATCCTCACGAGGAGCTCAGTCGGTGACATCATCTATGCATGAGGACTTCACTCCTGCTTGTCCGTAGAGAAAAATGTATTCTCTGTGATTTGGCTGTTAATTCTCAACTTGTCATTCTGCCAGCTGATAAAGGATGATCCACTGTGGTTTTGAATAGAGAACAGTAGTATTTGGAAGCCTATAAACACTTATCCAATATTAGGCATTTTCCGCTCACAGTGTGGTGAATTCACTGGACAAGGACAGCTTGTTTACAATACATTATTGGTGATTGCACTGAATTTTGTTTTGAAGTGTTTGGTACTATCTGCACACTTGTTTGAACTGAATAACTGCCAAAATAAAAAGAACAAAAACATTGGGGCTGTTGACTGAATCCTTTGAGCTACTAGAGTGAGGCATAAGTTCCTCTGGTTGCTCATTTCTGATGGCCCTTTTATTTGCTCTATAGGCTTAAAAGGCCAGATATTGAAAAGGCATTTACACAATTTACAGACGTGTAAACCGCGGAAATGCCGCTGAACGAGATATTCAATGGCACTAACATGGTTAGTGCCGCTGAATATCCCCAACTAACGCCATTATATGCTCCAATGGTAACCACTTAGCAGTGGGGCATGTCGTGGGTGTTCCAGGGTTGGCGACAGTCACTAACTGGGTAGCAGCGATATTGTACCACTACCTGGTTAGCGACCTGCAGGTAAAACTTGGCGCTGCAAAAGCTGGCCTAGTTTTACCCACGGGAGCTAACCGGGTAGTGGTGCAATATCACCGCTACCCAGATAGCTTCTGCAGCATCAGAGGCTGAGCACTGTACCCAGATATTCAATGCCGAGACCACATATTACCCCAGCATTGAATATCCGGGATTTGAGTTCGACCATAGCAATGCATAAGCCCCCCTCCCTCCCCCCCAGAATTCAACATGGCTACTAAACAGTGCAGATAAAACTTCTTGAATGGTTTCTGCCCCTCAGTGCAAACCAATGAAAACTCTGCATGTAGTTTTAGATAAGCTGATTTGATTCTGGTTTTCCATACTTTTTCATCTGTGGACTTGTAATTCTAACTTCTCTTTGAAAGGCAGCAAATACAAATCCAGAGATACAAATATACAAAACTATAAGAACATAAAATATGCCATACTGGGTCAGACCAAGGGTCCATCAAGCCCAGTATCCTGTTTCCAACAGTGCCAATCCAGGTCACAAGTACCTGTCAGGGTCTCAGAAAGGTAGACAGATTCCATGCTGCTTATGCCAGGGGTAAGCAGTGGATTTCCCTGGTCCTCTTTAATAATGGCTTCTGGACTTTTTCTCCAGAACTTGTCCAAACCTCTTTTAAACCTAGCTACACTAACAGTTTTTACTACATCCTCCGGTAACAAATTCCAGAGTTTGATTGCATGTATGTGTTGAGTGAAAAAATATTTTTTTCTGGTTAGTTTTAAATGTGCTACATTGTAGCTTCATTGTGTGTCCCCTAGTTTTTCTACTCTTTGAAGTAGTAAAAAACGATCTACTCCATTCATTATTTTATAGACCTCTATCGTATCTCCCCTCAGCCATCTCTTTTCCAAGCTGAAGAACCTAACCTTTTAAGCCTTTCCTTGTAGGGGAAACTGGATTAGTCTGTCAGGGTTAACCTGGATTGGGTGGCAGCAGGGCCGGATTTACCTATACGCCAGTTACGCCGTGGCGTAGGGCCCACAGCTGGCAAGGGCCCACAAAAATTGAATAGTTTAAAAAAAAAACGCTGGCTGCTACCGCGGCAGCATGAACTGTCCCGCGGGGCCCCCTCTGTCCGGCTGAATCCCTCCGTGCCGGCTTTTGAATAGTTGAAAAAAAAACGCTGGCTGCTGCCGTCCCGCGGGGCCCCCTCTGCCCGGCTGAATCCCTCCGTGCCGGCTTTGAGAGGCGTGAAGGGAGAGTGTCTCCCTCGCGTCTGTTAAGCCCGCAGGGGCTGATGGGAAATTTCCCATCTGCCCCTGCAGGCTTAACAGAGACGCGAGGGAGACACTCTCCCTTCGCGCCTCTAAAAGCCGGCATGGAGGGGCTTAGCCAGGCAGAGGGGGCCCCGCGGGACGGCTGCAGCCAGCGTTTTTTGTTAAACTATTCAATTTTACTTGAGCCGATGGGGGGTAGGACTGGTAATGGGCCGGGGGGGGGGGGTTAAGACTGGAGGTGGGCTGATGGGGTTAGGACTGGTAATGGGCTGTGGGCTGGAGGGGGGGGGTTAGAACTGGTAATGGGCTATGGGGAGGGGTTAAGACTGGTAATGGGCTGTGCGCTGATGGGGGCTGTCTGGTAATAGGCTATGGGGGGGCTAGGACTGGAAATGGGCTGGGGGGGTTAGGACTGGTAATGGGCTGTGTGCTGTTGGGAGGGGGTTTGGACTGGTAATGGGCTATGGGGGGGGCTAGGACTGGAAATGGGCTGATGGGGGGGGCTAACACTGGAGGTGGGCTGATGGGGGGTTAGGACTGGTAATGGGCTATGGGGGGGTTAGGACTGATAATGGGCTATGGGGGGGCTAGGACAGGAAATGGGCTGATGGGGAGGGGTTAGGACTTGAGGTGGGCTGATGGGGTTAGGACTGGTAATGGGCTGTGGGCTGATGGGGGGGGGGTTAGGACTGGCAATGGGCTATGGGGGGCTGACTGGAAATGGGTTGATGGGGTTAGGACTGGAAGTGGGCTGATGGGGGGTTAGGACTGGTAATGGGTTATAGAGGGGGCTTAAACTGAAAATGGGGTGATGGGGGTTAGGACTGGAAGTGGGTTGATGGGGGGCTAGGATTGGTATTGGGTTGGGGGGTTGCTAGGACTGGAAATGGGCTGATGGGTGGCTAGGACTGGAAATGGGCTGATGCAGGGACTAGAAGGGAATGGATGCTGGGTGAGGCTGGAACTAGAAGGGAGCTGATGTTGGGGGAGGATTAGAATGGGATGGGGCTGGAAGAGTAAAATGGAGAAGGGAAAAATATTTTGTGTGGGAGGGATAAAAAATCTACAATTGTCCGGGTATTGGGAGAGTAAGTGGGGATTGAGGATGGAGGGGTAAAATTTGAATGGATGAAATAGGAATGAGGAAAGAGCAAAAGGAGAAAGATTAGTATGTTAAAGCAGATGTAGAGAGAGAATGGAAAAAAACTAGAAGAGAGAAGAAAGGACAAATGGACAGCAGACAATGGAGAGTTAGCAGAAGACACGAAGAAACCAGAAGAAAGTGGCTGGAGCAATTGCAGCTGAAAAAAATGCACAAAAAGGTAGAAAAATCTCTTTATTTTGAATTTATTAATTGGAATATGTCAGCTCTGGTAAATGTGCATCATTAACGTCTGCGCTTTGTTTAGTACAAGAGCAAATTAATGTATAGTTTTATTTCTACAGTGTTGTGCATTCCAAGTTTGGCTTTTGGGATTCCCAGTTTAATTATGACGTCAGGGCCAACAGCGCGCAGCTGATCCGGCGTGCTCGTTTTTATCTTTTCTGGGGGCCCACAATTTTTGTTGGCGTAGGGCCTCAAAGTAAATCCGGCCCTGGGTGGCAGGCAACCCTTAGGGACCAGGACAGTAATCTGAGAGATTGAAGAGGTCTGAATATTATCTCTCTGGAATATTCTGCTAGCCAGTACTCACTCCTGTCTTTAAAAAGGTAGTTTAAAAAAAGGTATGAGCAATAGATAACTATACTGCCCTGACCTGAAGATTTTGATTTGAAGAAGAAAGTTTTGGCTTTCGAAAGCTAGTCCAAAAATGTATTAATTTTAGTTTAAAAAAGTACCACCTTATTTTCCTTTTCTTTTAATTTAATTACCATTAAAGTGGACTAACACAGCAATCACATTATTTTGTCTTTAGAAAGGCACAGCACAGACCATTCTACTCTAATTGCGTACAATGAAGGTCATCGAGCTTGCCGAATATAAAAGCCTATAGAGAATCTATATATATATGTACTCACTCTGGGGATGCTCTTGTGCAGTTCTAATGTGAACCATTCAGAAAAATACCTGTGTGCTGCACAGGACATCTATTTTATCAGAGGAGTTATAGAATTCTAATTCAAACCATGGTGGGAAATGGGATTTTTGGCCAGATATGCACGGAAGAGTCAGATGCACCCGTGTGAAAAATAATTCTTATCCCCACTGCCTGGGACAGCTGGATCTTATGAGCGTAGCATATCTGAAATTCCAGAAGCTGACCCATGGACAGTAAGCATGGTCAGACACAGCTAAAAACAAGAGACAGCCCCATACTATGCTTATGACCACATAGCCTATGTGATCTTGTCTCGTACTGGACCTCAAGGGACAAGAACAATGCTCCTTAGGGTCATCCAGATTTCTCTCCTGCAGCAAATGTTCCACTTCCTGATATAAGCATTCTGCAGCACTACCAATTGACCAAATTCAAGGAAGATGACTTTTGGCCAAGCATTTGAAATCAGAGCTCCCAGTATTTTTTATTTTATTTATTTAATTCTTCTGTACTGCCCCTTCCAGAGATCAGGGGCAGTTTACAAATTACGAATCATGTTATATATAACAGTAGTAAAACTATTTACATTGTAAAATCGGGATATTTAATAAGTAAACAGTACCCAAATGCATCAGAATACAGGCTGTCAGAAATCCAGGATTGGCCTAAAGTTTCCCTCCAGGTACTGGAACATTTCTGATTATGGATGGGCAGATTTTGGACTGTGTTGGATAATAACAGAGCCAGAACCCCTTAATATTGAATTATACCTGGCACAACTTAAAGCTCTTCTAGTTATAGAAGTAAGTAAATATATAATTTAAAAATAGAGATTATGCCTGCCCCAATTTCGTTCCTGGTGCAATATCGCAGTCTCCAGAAGATTTTTGGGTCTCTTTCCCTGCACTTTCTCATATCTAAAGAACACCTGTGCATTTCCCAACTTCTCTCTAATCATTTCTTACTTAAATTATTAAACATTGTATACAGAAAATCTACACATTTAGAGGTCTTCTATGCGTTTTTTCAATATTTCAGCTTAGGATGCTGATGTGCCATTGGTTGAAAATTACCTTTCAGATATGATACCTGTGTTTGTAAAGATTAGGGACCCGATATTCCAAGGTATTTACATGGTTTAACCATGTAATTGCCGCTGAACAGGATATTCAATGGCAATAGCGTGGTGGTTGTTAAGTGCCATCAAGTCAGTGTCAACTCATGGCGACCTTCTGGCTAATTGACCTAAATTGTGTTCTGTCTTCAGTCAGGAAGCTCATTGTTGATAGAGTGGCACCCATAGCTGCTGATATTGTATCAATCCATCTCATTGCCAGCTGCCTTCTTTTGCATTGAACTTCTACCTTGCAAAGCATGATGTCTTTCTCTAATAATCTCTCTCTTCGCATGATGTGTCCAAAGTATGAAAGTCGAAGTCTTGTCATCTGAGCTGCTAAGGAAAGCTTAGGTTTGATCTCCTCTAGTACTGACTGGTTTGTTCTTTGGACTGTCCATGATACACACAGTATTCGTTGCCAGCACCATAATTCAAAGGTATCAATTTTCTTCTTGTCTGTCTTTTGCACTGTCCAACTTTCGCATCCATATGATGTTATTGAAAATAACATGGCTTTGGACAAGTCAAATCTTTGTATGGAGAGAGACATATCTGTTCTTTATCTTTGACACATTTGATATACCGCCCCTTACCAGGGTATTAGGGCGGTGTACAATACAAAACATTTCGGCTGCAGAAAAGAAAGGTAGAAAGGAACGCCATTAAATGGATAGGAAAGCAGTCAAACAGAAACAGAAAGAAGATAATAGGCAGCAGATAGTGTAACAGACAACAACAACATAACAGACAATGAACTGCGAGGCAAACGACAGTCGACAAAACAGGTGACGAGCGACGTAACAAATAGGGACATAGGGAGAGGTATGAGTTCGGGAGGGAGGGGAGACCTGAAAGTGTTTGTGGTTGAGAATCTTGTCTAGGTCCTTCATAGCCATTCTGTCAAGAGCATTGCGTCATTGGATTTCTTGACTGCTTGTCCTTTCTTTATTGATTGTTGATCAAAGTAGGTTAAAGTTGTCAAGTATTTCAATTTCTTCTCCATCAACGATGAACTTATTGATTTTGCTAGTTGTCAGTATCTTTGTCCTCTTAACGTTAAGGTGCAGGCCCATTTTAAGACTATGTTCCTTGATCTTGAGAAGCATGTTTTAGGTCATCTTCACTTTCAGCCAGTAATGTGGTATCATCAGCATAGTGAAGGTTGTTGAGTCTTCCACCAATCTTCAAACTTCTATTGGCTTCATATAGTCCTGCTTCTCTGATGATTTGTTCTGCATATAAATGAAAGAGGTTGGGGAAAAGTATGCAGCCTTGTCATACACCTGTGCTGATTTTAAACCACTCTGTTTCTCCTAGTTCTGTTCAAACTGTTGCTTCTTGATCAATGTAAAGGTTGTACAAGAAAACTACCAGGGGTTCTGGTATACCAGTGCTTCTTAAGGTAGCCCAGAGTTTCTCATGGTTTACACAGTCAAAAGCCTTGCTGTAGTCCATAAAACACATATAGATATCCTTTTAGTATTCTTTTGTCTTTTCAAGGATCCATCTCGCATCCGCAATGATGTTTCTCATTCCTCACTCTTTCTTGAATCCTGCTTGCACTTCAGGCAGTTCTCGTACCAGATATGGTTGTAGTCTCTGATGAATGATTTTGAGTAGAATCTTGCTGTCATGTGGGATCAGAGCGATTGTGCAATAATTTTCACAATCAGTCAGATCACCTTTCTTCAGTACTGGTATGACCACAGATCTTTTGCAGTCAGTTGGCAATGATGTCGTCTTCCAAACTTCCTGGCAGAGCCTTGTAAGTAGGGTAACAGCTTCACCCGATTGCTGTAATACTTCAATGGAAATGCCATCAGTGCACGGTGCTTTGTTCTTTGATAAGGCTTTCAATGCTGCTTCAACTTCTTCTTTCATCACCAATGATTCCTGATCATAAGGTATGGGTTGAAACAGCTGTTGGTCCACTTGATCTTTATGGTATAATGACTCTGTATATTCTTTCCATCTTTTCTTGGTCTTCTCAGCATCATTTAACATGGATCCTTGAACATCTAACTAACACAGTTAATGCCATTGGATATCCCCAACTAACACGCTATTTACCCTGATGCTAACCACTTTGCATCAGGGTATGTTGTGGGCAGTGACTGTAGATAACTGGGTAACAGCAATATTGCACTGCTACCTGGTTAGCTACTGCAGGTAAAAGATAGGCCAGCTTTTGCTGCACCTAACTTTTATCCGCAAGAGCTAACCAGGCAGTGGTGCAATATAGCTGCTATCCGATTAGCTTCTGCGGCTCCAGAGCATGTGCTGCGACCCCCGATATTCAATGCCGGGGCTGCATATGACTCCAGCATTGAATATCTGGGGTTAAGGTTCAGCGCCGACGACTAGGCGCTGCACTTGCGCCTAGCCGCAGGCATTGAATATTGGGATCTAGGTAAATATACTCTATAGTAACACTGTATACCTTCAACATGATCAGTGGTGTAATAGAGGATACCTCCAGTTGATTCACAAGGCATGCATTTTGATCTGTATATAATCCAAATCAGGGGTTCTTAACCCAGTCCTCAGGACACACCTAGTCAGTCAGGTTTTCAGGATAACCACAATGAATATGCATGAGAGAGATTTGCATATAATGAAGGTAGTGCATGCAAATTTTTCTCATGCATATTCATTGTGGTTATTCTGAAAACCTGACTGGCTAAGTGAGTCCAAAGGACTTGGTTGAGAATCTCTGATCCAGGTGCCATTCAGTTTTATTAGGAGTTCATTATGCCACATCAGATGACTTGTTTTGTAATTTTGATTCTAAAGGCCTATCATATTAGGGTTCCCATCTGGCTTCAGACATGTCCGACAGATGGATCCAATCCAGAATTTGTTTCACTGTACACACGGCCTGATAGTCATGCTTTTTCTTAAGGAATGTTGCACAAAAATACCCCCTACCAAAGTTGTCTCTTTAGAAAAAGACCACTTATCAAGCCTGCTTATTTACTGTATATTAAAACTGTAGTAGCTATATTTTCAACATACCAGGTCTGCCGCGATTTGAGTCACAAGTAGATTCTTGGGGAAAACTCATTCAGAGTTGCAAAACCTGCAAGCAGGTCAAGTGAAAGGAGGTGTCCTGTTGATATGGCTAATGAAGGTTTCAGCAGTACTTGGAAAGTATTAACACTGGATCTTCAATCAGCCAGTTAAGTATGAATGAGCAATGTACATGGCATAATACAAAATGGAGTGGTTGCGGTGCTTGTTTTTCAAGATGGTAAAGTCAACATCCAGTGAGCTCTTTTTGAAAATATAGCTATTACAGTTTTAATATAAATGAAAATACAAAACTGCAAAAAAAAGGTTGCCATGAAATAAATATTATTAAATCCAAGTTGAGTACGAAAAAGAACTGATGATTGATGAGGGGAACGCAAAGGATGACATATGCAAACATCAGCAGTTTATTGCATTTAAAGGCTTGAGTCGGAAGGTTCTTCACACTCCCTTTTCGATTATTTAACTCTTCAAGCACTATGGGCCCGATTCTGTAAAGTGACTAGTGGGGTTGTACATCTCAGTGAGACGTGCAGCCCCGCTAGCCGTACAGCCCTCATTTCCAAAAGCGATCTCCCCACACGCACAGAGCCTCAGTGCAGGGAGATCTAGATGGGGGCGGGGAATGGGCAGAGCAGGGATGGGACAGACTCTGGAAGTACAGGGCCGATTCAGGTCTCGGCCCTGTATATCCAGGGAGCACCAGGAGGGCGCCCAGCTTATTCCTCCTCAGAGATAGAATAAGCATGGGACGCCCTTTCGCACCAGCCATCAGCCCCCCAGGAGGAATGGCGGCGCTGGAGGTAAGTCCCTGCTGCCCAATCCAGGCCCTGGCTGCCCCATCCGAGGGTCAGGTGGCAGGGAAATGGGGGCTGGTACCTCGGCAGACTGGCTGTGGAGCGGGGAGGACGTCTCCTGCGGTGCAGCAGGGGCATGCTGGGCCATCTCAGGGCCCGATCCTGCACCCGTGTGAACATCTGGCTCCCACTGTGCAGAATCGGGTCCTAACAGGCCCGTCCTGTTTGAGGGTGCCCAGACGGCTCAGACATACCCCTTCTGGGATCAGGCTCTATGTGTGTTTGAGGCTTAATAAGTGGTCTTTTTCTAAAGAAACAATTTTGATAGGGGATATTTTAGTGCAGTATCTGAACATTCCTACTTATATAAGGGAACTTTAGTAATTGAGTATTCTTAGGGAATGCCATAGAGAAAGCAGAACTACAAGTCCATACATCAGGAAGGTGTAGATAACATAAGGAGGGGTCTAGCTAAGCTTGAAGAATGGTCTAGAATTTGGCAGCTGAGATTTAATATTAAAAAATGCAAGGTCATATACTTAGGCTACAGCAATCCAAGGGAACAATATAGTATAGAGGATGAAGTACTTCTGTCCACAGAAGAAGAGCGGGACCTAGGCGTGGTTGTGTCTGATCTTAAAGTAGCTAAACAGGTAGAAAAGGTGGCAGCGAAAGCTAGAAGGATGCTTGGGTGCAAAGGGAGAGGAATGGCCAGCAGAACTAAAGTGATAGTGCCTCTGTATAAGTCTTTGGTGCAACCTCATTTGGAGTACTGTGTGCAATTCTGGAGACCGCACCTTCAAAAGGATATAAACAAGTTGGAGTCGGTACACAGAGTGGCTACTAAAATGGTTAGTGGTCTTCGTTATAAAGCAAATGAGGACAGACTTAAGGATCTTGATATGTATACTTTAGAGGAAGGCGGGATAGAGGTGATATGATTGAGATGTTTAAATACCTCCATGGCATAAATGCACAGGAGGAGAGCCTCTTTCGACTGAAAGCAAGTTCTGCTACGAGGGGACATAGGATGAGAATGAAAGGGGATAGATTCAGGAGTAATATATGGAAATATTTCTTTATGGAAAGAGTGGTAGATGCATGGAATAGTCTCCCAGTGGAGGTGGTAGAGATGAGGACAGTATCTGAATTCAAAAAAGCATGGGACAAACACAGAGGATCTCTAAAGGGAAAAAGGGGACTGTTGTAGTGGTTGATATGGAAGGGCAGACTAGATAGGCCATTGGCCTTTTTCTGCCGTCAGGTTTCTATGTTTCTAGTGCAATAAAACCAGGACAGGATCAACCTGTCAAGCAAATCTGAAGCCAGTTAGCAATCCTACATCAAATATAAAATTAGAACGTTTCAAGTCCCTGGTAGCTGAAAATCTCTGTTTCTTCCACTGCTCGGTGTATACCCAGTTTGCTGTCTCCTCACTGGTTTTGTACAGCTGTGCTCCCAATGCAATGTTTACCTAAAAAGTCTGATACACTATCATGGTGCCCCACGATTTCCCACAGCAATGCTTTAGCATGCATTGTGCATACAAACCCTTTCAATTGTCAGTGGAAAGAGCTTAAAAATAAGGCTGTCCAGACCATGTAGACATTTCTGCAGGAGGACTGGGAGGGGAAAACTTGAAGTATTCAACCTTTAACCTCTTGTCCTTGGAGAGAGTATAGCTAAAAGCAGGTGAAGTTCTGCCATTCCCTAATTCCATAAAAACGCAGAACATTTCAGCACATATGGCCTGTTCATTTGAGAACACACTACGACTATTATTCAGGGTGGGATTTTAAATCGGTAAAGCCACAGAAGATGAAGCGATTATAAATACACTTCTTTTTTTTTTGGGGGGGGGGGAGGTGTAGGGCTTCTGGAAAGTTGATACTGGATGTAAATTACCCTTGCAATTGCTGAGATGGCCCCTCCTATCTTAGTCCTCGAGCGTGTACAAACCAGATATACAGTAGGAATAAAGGGTCTTGAATTCATTTTAGTAACCTAATTACAAGTTTTTGAGACCCAAAAATAGCCATTGTTTGGGTGTATATATTTGCTAACCTGCTTTCAATTATTAAATATCAAAGCATATGTAGTCAACATAAAACAACAAAACCCATAAACATTAGTAGTGATATGCCATCCTATCCACATGCTAAGATATCATATATGGAAGCAATCAATGCTATATGATTTATTAATATGTGTGGTATTAGAGCTGTATGATTCACCAGTGTATATGGTATTTATAATAATTTATCTCAGTTCTCAATTAGAACAGTTTCATTAGTGCAAACAATTTTTTGTTTCTGTTAATGCATTTGTGTAAAAAAAACAACTAAGATCAAAAGGCCTTAATTCATAAAGTGCCAACTAGTCAAAATTGACCCACTGGCTTTGCAGCAAGCATATTGCCTGCTTCAGGGATCAGAAAATGACTCATCTGATGATATACTCTCACTCTATTGATAATTGGTTCAATTTCCATGTATTTCTTCATACAGTGTGTTGCTGCTTGTGGAGTAACACTGATTTTTTGAGAGTGATTGTCAATGTTGATTCCTTTGGAATTTTAGTTGTTATTGCAAAGGTTTCATATGCAGTTCTGCAGCTGAAACAACATGGATGGTATCCACCATGCGACCAAAAATTGGGGATATTGGAAGCTGGTTCCCTTCGGCTGTGCAGATATGATTCCACAGTGACTTGATAGTACATATTTTGTTTTTTGGAAGAAATGCTTTGGCCAATTGAGTTGAGAGGTGGGACATTATAAAGGGTAATTTTATAAGGGAGCGCCTAGATTAGAAACCATGGGATTGATTGATGTATGATCATATTTTAACCCTACAACTTAGGACCATACATTTTTTGCTCAGACATAGGTGATCTTTCACTAATGGGTGATATGGTGTTGCATGTAACACACAAATAGCACTGTTGTTGTTGTTGTTAAGTGCCTTCGAGTCTGAGTCGACTCATGGCGACCTTCTGGATAGCTGTCCTAAATTGTGTTCGATCTTCAGTTAGGCAGCTCATTGTTGACAGACTGGTACCCGTAGCTGCTGTTATTGTATCGATCCATCTCATTGCTGGCCTTCCTCTTTTGCGTTGACCTTCTATCTTGCCAAGCATGATGTCTTTCTCTAATGATCTCTCTCTTTGCATGATGTGTCCAAAGTATGAAAGTCGAAGTCTTGTCATCTGAGCTTCTAAAGAAAGCTTAGGTTTGATCTCCTCTAGTACCGACTGGTTTGTTCTTCGGGCAGTCCATGGTATACACAGTATTCACCGCCAGCACCGTAATTAAAAGGCATCAATTTTCTTCCTGTCTCTTTTTCACTTTCCAGCTTTTACATCCATATGAGGTTATTGAAAATACCATGGCTTGAACAAGTCGAATCTTTGTATGGAGAGAGACATCTCTGCTCTTGAGAATCTTATCTAGGTCTTTCATTGCCATTCTGCCATGAGCAATGCATCGTCTGATTTCTTGACTGCTTGTTGCTTCTTTATTGATAGTTGATCCAAGTAGGTTAAAGTTGTTCACGATTTCAATTTCTTCTCCTTCAACGATGAACCTGTTGATTATGCCAGTTGTCGTGATCTTTGTCTTCTTTATATTAAGGTGCAGGCCCATTTTGAGAATATGTTCTTTGATTGTGAGAAGCAAATGTTTCAGATCATCTTCACTTTCAGCCAGTAATGTGGTATCATCAGCATAGTGAAGGTTGTTGATGAGTCTTCCACCAATCTTCACACCTCTGTTGTCTTCATACAATTCTGCTTCTCTGATGATTTGTTCTGCATATAAATTAAACAGGTAGGGGGAAAGTATGCAGCCTTGTCTTACACCTTTGCTTATTTTAAACCATTCTTTTTCTCTGTGTTCCATTCAAACTGTTGCTTCTTGATCAATGTACAGATTGTGCAACAGAACGATCAGGTGTTCTGGTGTACCCATGCTTCTTAATGTGGCCCAGAGTGTCTCATGGTTTACACAGTCAAAAGCCTTGCTATAGTCGATAAAGCACAAATAGATATATCCTGTTTGTATTCTTTAGTCTTTTCAAGGATCCATCTCACATCCGCAATGATGTCTCCTGTTCCTCGCCCTTTCCTGAACCCTGCTTGCACTTCAGGTAGTACTTGTTCCAGGTATGGTTGTAGTCTCTTTTGAATAATCTTCAGTAGAATCTTGCTGGCATGTGGGATCAGAGCAATTGTGCGATAATTTCCACAGTCAGTTGGATCACCTTTCTTTAGTATTGGTATAAACACACATCTTTTCCAGTCAGTTGGCCATGTTGTCTTCCATATTTCTTGGCAGAGCCTTGTAAGTAGGGTAACAGCTGCATCAGATTGCTGTAATACTTCTATGGGAATGCTATTAATGCCTGGTGCTTTGATCTTTGATAAGGCTTTCAATGCTGCTTCAACTTCTTCTTTCATCACCAATGGTTCCAGATCATAATTTACAGACCGAAATGGCTGTTGGTCCTCTTGATCTTTATCATATAAAAACTCTGTATATTCCTTCCGCCTTTTCTTGATCTTCTAAGCATCATTCAACATAGAACCTTTAGCATCTTGTAACATTCCAATCCGAGGCTGGAACCTTTTCTTTAACTCTCGTAGCTTTAGGAAAGCTGATCTTGTTTTTCCTCTAATAGTTTCTGCTTCTATTTTCTTGCATGCGTCATTGTAGTACTTTTCCTTGTCCTGTCTTGCTGCATGTTGTAAATCTCTGAGTTCTCCGATTGTCTGTCTTTCTCCTCTGGCTTTAGCTTCTCTGTGTTTCTGGGTAATTTTCAGAGTTTCTTCCATCATTCATTTTGCCCGTTTTTGCTTTTTCACCTTTTGTAGAGACTTCTTGCTTTCTTCCAACACAACCTTCTTGATGTCATTCCATAACTCTTCTAGAGCTTTGTCATTTGTATCTAAAGCAGCAAATTGATTTTGCAGGCAGTCTTTAAATTCCAGTGGTATATTCTCAAGGTCATATTTTGCTGCATTCATAAGTGGTTTGCTCTTTTTCAACTTTAGCTTGAGTTTGCATACTAGTAGTTGATGATCTGTACCACAGTCAGCTCCAGGTTTTGTCTTTGTTGATGTTACAGAGCTTTTCCATCGTTGGATTCCATAGATGTAGTCAATTTGATTTTTATACAATCCATTGGGTGAAGTCCATGTGTACAGTCGCCGCTTGTGTTGCTGGAAGAAGGTGTTTAAGATGAATAGATCGTTGGTCTTGCAGAATTCTATCAGTCTTTCTCCAACTTCATTTCTGTTGCCATATTTTCCAACTACTTTACCGCCTTCTTTGTTGCCAACGTTTGCATTCAAATCACCCATGACTATCAGGATATCCTGTTTGCATGTTCTATCAATTTCAGCTTGTACTTGTTCATAGAACTCTTCAATTTCATTCTCTTCTGCAGCTGTTGTTGGGGCATATACTTGAATTATAGTTGTATTGATAGGCATTCCTCGTAGACGAATAGAGATTAAACGTTCACTGACTGCATTGTATTTCATTACAGTTCTTGCAAGTTTCTTCTTTATTATAAATGCAACACCGTTTTTTCTTTCTTTTTCATTTCCAGCATAGTAGACCATGTGATCATCTGATGCAAAGTGCCCGATGCCAGTCCATTTCAGTTCGCTGACACCCAACAGATCAAGTTGTACACCAGCGGTTCTCAACCTGTGGGTCACGACCCCCACGGGGGTCGCCACAGGATTTAGGGGGGGGTCGCCTCACCCCACTGTTTAAAAAAAAAAAGCACACAAGTTGCTGCTGCTGCCGAATCCGCTTCTCGGCAGCGGCAAACTCACTGCCTCCCTTCTAATGCAGCCACGGCTCCCTGCCTCTTAGGGAACCGCAACTGTGCCTGCGAAACCATTGCAGAGCCATCCAGTCTCTCGACGGGCTCCGTGCAGCATTGTCCCACCTCCAAAGGAAGTTGTTTACCACTTCCTTTGAAGGTGGGACAATGCTGCACGGAGCCCGTTCAGAGACAGGAAGGCTCCGCAATGGTTTTACAGGCACAGCAGCAGTTCCCTAAGAGGCAGGGAGCCGCAACTGCAGAAGAAGAACAGGGCAGTAGCAGGCAGACAGGGAGAGGGGAGGAGGGGGCAGGGAACCTGCAACGGGGCTGACTTGAGGGAGGGAGGGGGCTGACATTGATGGATTGATGGAGGGAGGGGGGCTGACATGGAGGGAGGGCTGACATGGAGAGAGGGGGGCTGACATGGATGGAGGGAAGGAGAGAGGGAGGGATGGAGGGAAGGAGAGAGGGAGGGAGGGAGGGGTGGCTGACATTGATGGAGGGAAGGAGAGAGGGAGGGGTGGCTGACATGGATGGATGGAGGGAGGGAGGGGGCTGACCTGGATGGAGGGAGGGAGGGCTGACATGGAGAGAGGGGGGCTGAAATGGATGGAGGGAAGGAGAGAGGGAGGGAGGGGGTCTGACATGGATGGAGGGAAGGAGAGAGGGAGGGAGGGGTGGCTGACATGGATGGAGGGAAGGAGAGAGGGAGGGAGGGAGGGGTGGCTGACATGGATGGATGGAGGGAGGTAGGGGGCTGACATGCACAGAGGGGGCTGACATGGAGGAAGGGGGGCTGACATGGATGGATGGAGGAAGGGAGGGAAAAGACAGGGGGACATACTGGACAGATGGGGGATAAATGCTGGACAGAGGGGAGAGACAGTGTGGGTTAGGATTATAATGGGCAGTTGGGGGGCTAGGACTGGTAATGGGTTGATTAGGGAAGGCTAGGACTGGGAATGTACTGATCAAGGGGGGGGGTGGGACTGGTAATGTGCTGATAGGGTGGTAGGACTGGTAATGGACTGATGGGGGGCTAGCTTTGGAAATGAGCTGATTGGGGAGGCTAGGACTGGTAATGGGCTGATGGGGGGGTTAGGACTGGTAATGGTCTGATTAGGGGAGCCTAGCACTGGTAATGGGGTTGAGGAGGGACTAGCACTGGAAATGAGCTGATTAGGGGAGGCTAGGACTGGTAATGGGCTGATGGGGTGTGGTAGGACTGGTAATGGACTGATGGGAGGCTAGCATTGGAAATGAGCTGATCGTGGGGGGGGGGCTATGACTGGAAATGCGCTGATTAGTGGAGGCTAGCACTGGTAATGGGGTTGAGGGGGGACTAGCACTGGAAGCGAGCTGATTGGGGGGCTTCGACTGGGAATGGGCTGATTGTTGGGAGGGGAGGATAGAGCTGCTGGCCCTGGAAGAAAACTGTGGGCTAAGGCTACAAATGGGCTGATACGAGGGGATGGGAGAATGGAACTGGAAGGGAGTGGATCTGAGAGGGGCTGCCATGGCATTTGTACTAGAAGGGACTGGTCAGTGGGGAAGGGGGGGGACTGGACGGGAATGGACACCAGTGGCAGTCATGGGAATGCAAGTTGAAATTGGAAGCTACTGAGAGTGAGGACTGGAAAGGGGCTGATACTGGAGATGGTTACTGGGACGGGAAATAGGCTGATGTAAAGAAGTGAAGAAAACGAAAGAAGAGATAAGAAATGGCAGATGGACCATAGACCACAGAAAGAGAGCTAAGAGAAGACAGGAAAGCAGAAGCCTCAGATTGGGACCAGCATGATCAGGGAATAAATTGGTCAGACAAAAGGTAGAAAAAATCATTTTATTTCATATTAGTGATTTGATTACAAAATCATCATAATTTTGAAATCAAATATTGTTACTTGTTATTGTGATTAATTATTGTGGTTTAAATAAGTAAATTTTATAAATAAAAACATAACGGTAAAGGAAGAGAGACGCATTTGATTTTATCATTGGGGGTCACCACAAGTTGACCAATGGTAAAAGGAGTCACGGTACAAAAAATGTTGAGAACCACTGTTGTACACGTTCCATTTCATTCTTGACCACCTCCAACTTCCCTTGGTTCATGCTTTGTACGTTCCATGTTCCAATGTGTAAGACATCTTTACAGCTTCTGACTCTCATTTCATGCGCAGCACTGAAACCATGGCATATTATTTATTTAACAAGTTTTTTATACTGCTTTATGATTTTAATCAAAGAAGTTTACATTGTAATTTAAACTTGGTAATGTACATTAAACAGGGACATTGATAGCTTGGATTTTTCAGAGGCAATGGAGGTTTTAGTGAACTGCCTTAGTCCACAAGGAATGTGCGTAGGAATCAAACCATAGTTTTTGGCTTTCTAAGCCAGTGCTCTGACCGTTAGGCTACGCCTCCACTCTTCCATGTTGGGTGCAACACCAACACATTAACTGTTAAGAGTATGGAAAACTTTCCCCAGCAGTTAACACAGTCCTAAGAACATAAGAAATGCTATTCTGGGTTAGACTAAGGTCCATCAAGCCCAGTATCCTGTTTCCAACTGTGGCCAATACAAGTCACATGTACCTGGCAGGTTCCCAAAAAGGTACATAGGATCTACAGTGCTTGTAAGCAGTGGATTTCCCGGGTCCTCTTTAATGGTTTATGGATTTTTCCTCCAGGAACTTGTCCAAACCTTTTCTAAACCCAGCTATACTAACAGCTATTACTACATCCTCCAGTAACGAATTCCAGAATTTGATTACACGTTGAGTGGAAAAAATATTTTCTCTTACTAGTCTTAAATGGGTTACATTGTAGCTTCATTGCATGTCCCCTAGTCTTTCTAATTTTTGATAGGGTAAACAATCGATCTACATTTACCTGTTATACGCCATTCATTAATTTATAGACCTCTATCATACAGTATCTCCCCTCAACCGTCTCTTTTCTAAGTTGAAAAGCCCTAAGCTTTTAAGCCTTTCCTAATAGGGATATTCTTCCATCCATTTATCATTTTGATGGCTCTTCTCTGTACCTTTTATAATTCTGCTATATCCTTTTTAAGATATGGCGACCAGAATTGCACACAATATTCAAGGTGCAGTCGCACCATGGAATGATACAGAGGCATTATAATATCCTTGGTTTTATTTTCCATTCATTTCCTTAAGATTCCTGGCATTTTATTTGCTTTCTTGGCCACCGCTGCCCATTGCTTAAAGCCTTTTCCTGGGTGATGGTTCCTAATGTGGAACCTTGCATTGTGTAACCGTAGTTTGGGTTATTCTTTCCTAAGTGCATAACTTTGCACTTGTCAACATTAAATTTCATCTGCCATTTGGACATCCAGTCTTCCAATTTATCAAGATCTTCTTGCAATTTTTCACAACCCTCTTGGGTTTTAACAACTTTTATTCCCATTTCCAGGTCATTTATGACTGTTAAAAAGCAGCGGGCCCAGCACTGGATTAGTAAGACAAGACTTTCCTTGGCTAAATCCATGTTGGCTTTCTCCCATTAAAATATGACTATCTACATGTTCAGTCATTTTATTCTTTATAATAGTTTCTACCATTTTGCCTGGTACTAATATCAGGCTCACCAGTCTGTAGCTTTCCGGATCTCCCCTGGAACTCTTTTTAAAAATTTGCATTACATCGGTCATTCTCCAGTCTTCAGGTACTACAGATGATTTATTGAAATTTGTTTCAGTTCTTCTAATACATCATCTTTAAATACCATTTGAGGCAGGAATAACTTACCTACATCTTCTTCAGTAAAGACCCAAGCAAAGAATGCATTTAGAAGTACATTTCACAGTGGGACGTCCAAGTGCAGTCTGGGATGGCAAAGACAGAACGTCTGAAGAAAAAGCAGGCATGATTTTGGAAACATGGACATGTTTCATATGCACATATATCAAGGGTCTATACAGACATCCCCAGGATAGTATTTTGGAACCAAGGCATCTAATAGCATAAATGTTAGAGTAGTGGCTTAAAAGTAGCAAGGCCAGGGTTCAGATCCCAGTGTGGGCCTTTGTGATCTAAGACTAGTCACTTAATCCTCCATTGTCTCTACACTCTCTGGATGTTTTAAGGTGAAAACAAGTTCTGTTCTGATGCCTGGAGCAGCTATAAACGTGGATATGTCTGCAGACATCTCTGCCATTTCTGAGATTGAATGGGGACATGTAAGCCTAATGCTTCTCCCTGGACATGCCTGTGCCTACTTGGATATTCCTGCTTTGGAAATGGCTGTGAACATAATTTGTGGAATGGCTACAGAGGCATGTCCATGATTTTGACGTCCACATGCACTTCTTCAGATGTCCAAATAATGACTAAACTTTTTAAAATGATCTTCTTAGACTCTCTATTATAGCCTTGTCTTCACTTAGTGCCCCTTTTACCCCTCTGTCATCTAATGGTCCAACTGACTCTTTTGCAGCTTTTTTGCTACAAATGTACTTCAACGTTTTTACTGTGAATTTTTGCTTCCATGGCAAGCTTTTTTTCAAATTCTCTCTTTGCCTGCCTTATCAATGCCTTGCATCTATCTATCTTGCCAGTGCTTATATGGTTTCCCATTTTTGTCAATTTGCTCCTTTTTCCTGAAAGATGCTTTTTTGGCTACAACAGCTTTTCTGACCTCACCTTTAAACCATGCTGACAGGTTTTTGGCCTTCCTTCCACCGTTCTTAAAGTGTGTTTATACATCTGGTCTGGGCTTCCAAGATAGTATTTTTAAACACTCATTTTTTATGTAAACCTTTAATCTTTGCAGCTGCTCTTTTTTAGTTTTTTCTTATTTTCCTCATTTTATCATAGTCTCCCTTTTTGAAAGTTAAAAGGTAGTACTATGGATTTCCTTGCCATCTTCCCTCCATTTATTAAATAAAATGTGATCATGCTATGATCAGTATTGCCAAGTGGCCCTAACACTGTTATCTTGTGCAGAAAATCCTATGTTCCACTAAGGACTAGGTCCAGAATAGCTTCACCTCTTGATAATTCATGAACCAGCTTGTCCAAGAAACAGTTATATATTTTATCTAGAAATGTTATTTCCCTAGCATGTCCTGCTATGACACTGACCCAGTCGATACTGGGGAAATTGAAATCACCCATTATTAGTATGCAATAACTTTTGCTAGCTTCCCTGTTTCTTTTAGCATTTCATCACCCATCTGTTCATTCTGGCACCCTCGCTGCCATTGTCTTCCCCTTTTTACATGGAATTTCTGACCATAAAGATTATACAGTATGTTTTGTTTCCTGCAAAATCTTTATCCTGTGTGACTCAATTCCCTCTCTAACATAGAGTGCAACCCCCTCCACGAATTTGATCTACCCTATCATTGTGATATAGTTTGTACCCAGGTATCAAGGTGTCCCATTGGTTATCCTCCTTCCACCAGGTTTCTGAGATGCCAATTATATCTAACCTCTCATTTAGTGCTATATATTCTAGCTCTCCCATCTTAGTTTTTAGACTTCTAGTATTTGCATGCAGGCATTTCAGAGCCCTGTCCCGTACTGTGTGCTGAATTAGCACAGGTGCACCAAACGCCACCTATTGACTTGGTGTTAGGTGCAGTTAGCGCACAGTGTGAACACAGCGCTAACTGCACTGAACTCACCACTCGCGCTCTCTGCCCCAGCCCGCTCACTTGTGCAAATGCAAATTGCACAGTTACCGCAGGAATCCTGTGTGCCCCAGTGTGCCTTTTGCACACGCCAGAACACGCACAGCCAGCTAGTGCCCATTAGTAAAAGGCCCCCATAATGCTTATAGACAGCAGGATCATTCTCGTGCATTATGGAGTTGGTGCAGCAGGTGGCTGCTTTTACAGTCTGCCCCTGGTTTTGTTTCATCATCAACATCAACCTGGAGTGGAGGAGTAGCCTAACGGTTAAGAACACTGGCTTTGGAACCCAGAGACCAGGGTTTGATTCCCAGTAGCACTCCTTGTGGCCTTGGGCAAGTCACTGAACGCTCCATTGCCTCAGAAAAATCCAAATTATCAATGTCCCTGTTTAATGTACATTACCAAGTTTAACTTTCAATGTAAACTGCTTTGATTGAAATGATAAATCAGTATATAAAACCTGTTAAAATAAATAAACCTGTGTTTGTTTGCAGTAGTCCAGCTACCTAGTAGGATAAGTTATGGACATTAATGGCCACTAGTCAAAAGGCGTTTGCACAGGTAATAGCCGCATTCCCAGCTAGTGCCATTGAATATCCCTTACTGAGTCCCCTATGCGCTCTGATGCTAGCGTTCTAGGGCAGCGTGGAGGTGGGGACCAGCACTAACTGTGCAACACCAATATTGGAAGCTGCCCAGTTAGTGCTCGGTGCCTATAAGATAAGCAAGGTAAACCCCTGCCTATCTTATAGGTGCTGAGCTAACCATGCATCATCTAATATCTATGTTGCACGGTTAGCCTCGGTGGCTTCTGGGAAGCACAACTAGAGCCAGATATTCACTTCTGTTATCACAGAAGTGAATATCCGGGGTTTGGGGTGGATGGGCAGGGCTAAGCGGCTATGGCCCAGTTGAATATCGGGCCTTAAATCTTTTCCTCCTGGGTCTGCATGACTAGGAATTTAATACATTCTACTGCTAAACGTTTTCTGCAACACAATCCAGAGGAAGAATATAATCCCAGAGTGCATCGGGAAGCACTAAAGGGGGTGTTGAGAGAACAGATTAGTTTATTTTAGCTTGCTTAGTGAGACAAGGCTGGCAAAACTGCTGCAATTGGTTAAGATGATTTCTAGGCTGGAGCAGTAAATATTGATAGGTATTTAGATTAATACAGAACTTCCCAAATAGACATTGGAAGGAAAAGGTGTAGGGGGTGAAATGGGGAATTTTATATGGCTATTTATCCACGATAATGAAGTACAAATGAAGAATAAGGCAAAAACTGTCTTAGATAACAGATGATATCCCACAAGCAGTCACATTCTATTGCTGGCAGATGAGATATAGCCTTAGCAGTCTGGACAGAACAAGGGCAGGAGCCTCCATAGTGAAGGATATAGTGCTGGGCTATAACTATGCACGGCCCTTCCCATATCAAAGGTTCTAGTTCAATTCCTGCATCAGGTTTTTCACTCCCCTGATTGGTTGAGGATGAGGATATGATGGAGGCAGTGTTCATAGCCTTTGGGTGCATGAGAGACAATTGTGGCTATTGCTTAAGAGCGACACTTGGTTACTAGATTCGGGATCTATGACTACAGGGCTCTAGAAGAAGGTCTAGTTCATGGCCTCTACCCAAGGACTGTCACTACTATGACTAGATTAGCAATACTGGAAAGGTGAGATATAAAATAGAGGAAAAATCCCCTTGTAGTGGTGAATGAAAGCTCATGGCTGACGTGGCTGGAAGTATAAAGGAGTAGGAAGAAACTTTCAGGTAAAAAAAAAAAAAGAGCCTGTGCAGAATGCAAAGATCAATTGGTCTTTTAGTGCCCTTGTCTTCCATGCATTATGTTACAATGTTGTAATCATCCAGATCAGCCAGCAGTACTCAGTGGTGTAATTCATTAATTCACTTTCTGCTCCTATAGTTTTCTTCTGTGAAAAATCCAAGAAACTATTGCATACAAAGAAGCAGTAAGCAGTAGATTTCACTAATATCCAAAGTTCTGGAAGATCTGCAGGCCCAGAAAGAGTTAAAACACCCAGGATTAAAAGATTAAGGTGGGGGTGGATGATTTTACATCAGTTCTGTAAAATGAACCAGCTGTAAAAGAGCCATACCATATTTACTGGGAAGCAGCATTGGAGATGCAGTGTCTCTCACTTCTCAAGAGCTCCCATTACCTGGGAAAATAAAGGAGAGAAGGTCAGGGGGGCTATAGGAGCCGATTCTCCAACCACATCCATTTCATTGTTGCACAGCCCTGCATCCCAAGATTATTCTAAAAATGGTAAATGATAGTAACAGACTGCATTGGGGTGAAACAGCATGGAAAAAACCTAAATTCTTCCTTTTTACAATGGATTCCTAACATTGTTGGCAAAGTCAAGCCATCTGCAGTTGTAATAGCCGTATAACTGATGGACCGATGATTCCTCTGAGATTCAGCAGGCTAGAGAAAATATTGCTCGAACATCTGGATTCAGGGTCCAGACCTCAACTGCAGAGTGCACAGCACTGAAAGGCATCACCAGGTGCTAATTCACCTTAAGGACACGTGGCTCTCTTGGCACTCTTATTCAGGATGTGTGCTGCTTTAGCAGCCAGTCAGTGTGACCATGGATGCACAAGTGGCGCCAAACTGTGTTTTGTCCTTCTTTTAGTATCCACTTCACAGTTAGCTGGTCTTAGAATTTAAGGGGTAGGATTGCCCAAAGGGCAGGAATAAGGCATAGATAAATTAGGTGCATGTTTAGGTCAGAAAATTGACATTTAGGTTCATGCATGCAAAAAGTCTTGGGGAGGGGCGGCAACATATACAGCAGCAGTTGTCAGTGCAATTAAAACGGCTGGCGTTGCCACTTTAAATAATGCCTGGATATTCAGTGCTGGGGCCATATTTGGCCAACAGCATTGAAAATCTAGGTTGCAATGATAGTGAATTAGCTATCGAGTCAGCAGCACTATTCAGTCACTGGCCAGACAGCTGAACCAACTGAAGTTAGACCTGCTTTTTTGGCCTAATTTTAGCCTGTTAGAGTTAATCAACTAGGAGCTCAATATTGCCGCTGACTCGCTAACCATTGTTGCTGCCCCCAAAACTCCCCAATGTTAAGCAGGAAGCAGTTCAGCGGCACTTAGAGTCATGGCTGGCCTAAGGGTTTCTGACACCCTAGGCAGAAACCCCGGCTGTGCTGCCCCCTCCCAGTTACCGCTGCCGTCCCCCCCCCCCCCCAGCTGCTGCCAATTCCATCTCGGAAGGAAGAGGCGGGCAGCGGCAGTATTTCTAAAAGCGGCGGCTTTTTGCTGCTGCTTTCTTCCCTGCAGCAGCCACGGGCAAGAAATCGGTGGCAAAAAGCAGCCACTTTTGGAAATACTGCCGCTGCTGCTACCCACTGCCCGCCTCCCCCTCCCAAGAGGCCGGAAGGTCGGGGGTTCAAATCCCACTAGAGGACAGCAACCTTGGGCCGGAAGGACTGGGGTTTCTAGTCCCACAGGTGCTCCTTGTGGTCTTGGGCAAGCCACTTAACCCTCCACAGCTCATGTTCCCTGTAAAATAGTTATCTCCAAGTTATAAAGCCCTGTTCAATGTAATTTCAGTTTGTTCAATGTAAACCGCACTGATGCAGAATAGCGCGGTATATAAGAGAATGTAAATAAATAAAATAAATAAATAAGACAGAATCGGCGGCAGCTGGGAGGGCAGTAGCTGGGAGGGTCAGCATGACTGCCCATGTGTGCTGCTGCTGCCACCCTCACCCAGGCCAGCCACCCTAGGCAACTGCCTAGCTCGCCTAGTGGATGAGCCAGCCCTGCTTAGAGGGGATATTCACTGCCACAAGCCAGGTATCTGCCCCTGAATATCCTGCTCACTGGGAGTAATGCAATTAGCAGTTCTGCTAACTGCATTACTCCCTTTGAGTATGCCCCCTAGTACTTTAAAAAAGAAACAGAGAAAATGGTGGCAGAAAAAGACCTTATGGCCTTTCCAGCCTATCCATTCATACCAACTGCTAAGCCCTACAATCCCATTCTCTTAGAGATCCTCTGTGTTTGTCCAATGTTGTCATGAATTCAGAGATAGTCCTTGTCTCCACCACCTCTGTGGGAGGCTGTTGTACACATCAAGCACCCTTTCCATAAATAAACATTTCCTTATTTAGAGGGTTCTTCAATTATGGGCCTGAGGGTGACCCCAGAGGCTGGGTACAGAATAAGAAATTGCAGGTGTCTGTGCTAAACTGTTTCTCTCCTCTTCACTACTGGGCTTCTCCCTACACAACACATTCTTCTTCTTCTTTAATCTTTAGCTAGCGTCCTCTCAACCAATAAGCTGCTGTAGGTGCTGCTGGATTCCGTGCGTTGTTCACAATACACTTCCAACCTTGGCGATTGGTGGCGATGTTTCTGGCCTCGTCGATGGTTCCTTAGGTCTTCCTCGATGTGTTTGAGCCACATTTTTTTCAGTGCTGCTCGTTTAACCCTCCAGTGGACAGGTTGCTCTTGCCAGAGGAGATTGTATGGCAGCAGACTGGTGTTCATTCTGCAAGCATGGCCAAACCATCGCAGTCTGTGTTTTTGGATTTGTTCTTCGACAGAAGGTTGATGGTCGCACCTTGTCCAAATTATCTCATTTCGATGGCGATCATGAAGAGAGACACCCAAAATCTGTCTCAGGCATCACATTTGAAAGACCTCGAGCTTGTCCATATCAGATTTGAGCAGAGTCCATGTTTCCAATTAATACAGGAGAATTGGCAGGATCAGTGTTCAGAAGAGACAAATTTTGTTCTTGGTGGAGATATTGGCCTTCTTCCAGAGGCACCATTTGAGTGAGGTGAATGCTACTGTTACCTGGCCAATCCTGCTGTGACTTCAGTGGTGGATGCCACCTTCTTCTTCTGCACCAGTGATCCCAGGTATCTGAATTCTGGGACCTGCTCGATTTGGATTCTATCAAGGTGAACATTGGCCTATGGTCCATCCGTGGTCATAACTTTGGTCTTGTCCACATTGATTCTTAGGCCATAAGATTGGTAAAGGATGTCGGTGGCCTCTGTATCCATGTCAGCAAATATGGCACTGTTGTCTGCGAACATCAAGTTGGCCAGAAAGCACAACATATTAATATAATAAAATTAATTAATTAAGAATCCCCAGGGTTGGCATGCAAACTCCTTCACCCACTTCTTGGCAGGCAAAAAGTAACCCAGGAGTCCAATACTAACTTGAATAAAAAATAGCCTGTTTAAGGGGAACTCCCTAAATGAACAAAAATATACAAAAGAAGGGCAATGAAAATAATCAAATAGTTCACAAGGTTAGGTGATTGCCCAAACTTGCTTACACTTTGGCTGCTCCCTTGCTCTCTCTGGCATTTCTCTCGAGCAATACCCTTAGCAGGAAAAGTGCTGAACCCTCCTCAGTGTCAGCATTAATCGAGCACCTATGAAATTCCATCTCTCCTCCTCCTCAGCTCTTTTGATCTCCTTGTAAGCCGTATTAGGAACATTGGTGGACCTCTTGAGTACAATTAACTCAGTGTGGTCAGTGCAAATGTCTCACACAGACTCTAATGCACTCTCTCTTTCTTGGGACCAAGCTGCTCTCTTCATAGAGTTTCTGTGACCCCTATTAGCTCTTGAGTTGTAGATGCACCCAGGACTTGCATCCCACCCCTTTTCTGGTTCTTAGGTTCCTCCTTGGGATCCTTACATCTCTGTGAGTGCAGCTACTGCAGGTCTTTGCTATAGCTCCATGTTCAGTTCCTTTTATACTGTGTCAGTTTCTTTCCCACTGATCCCTTTGAAATTGGAAACAAGCAACTCCTGGTTCTCCTTTCTTGAGTTCCTTTCTCAAGTTCTTTTTCCTTTCCCCTTCAGGGTAGAACTTAGAACTCTTCTCAGCAGGATCTCTCCTCCTCTGATCCCCTCTCCGAGTATACTGTGCTCCTCCTTAGAGCAAGATGTGGGAGCTTTTGCCCTCTTTTCTTTTCTCCAGTATGGCACTGGGGATAGCCTCTCTACGAAGTCTCTGCCTCCTTTGAGGAAGGCCAGGCTTCCACTTCCTACATCATGTAGTCTCCTAGGTGGAAAGGGAAAACTGCCCTTTCCTTCCTGCTCCTATGGTCTCCCGTATGGGAAATTGTATGGTCTCTTGAGTGGGAAGGCCCTGTGTCAATCCCTAACATTCACTTTTAAACCTCCCTTCAAAATTTAATAACCCCTACTGCCTTGGTTTCCCTTGATTAGACCTCTCGTCATTAATTCTGATGAGCATAACTCTGTAGCAAGGACCCAGAATGTTCCTGATGTTATCAAATACAAAGGACATTTTAGTTGCCACCCTCTGGATGATTTCCAGATTTACACCTGTCCTCAACAGGAATAGGAAAAATAAGTGTTCCTTTTCCCTTCTCTTTGCAGGGGGACTAAGGGAGGATATACCCCTCCATCCCAATGTATACTTCTTTCTTAATCTCAACAAGGGAAAGATAGAGGCTTTTGCAGTTGGTCAGCGGCATCTAGACATCTAGATTTGCAAAATTGCAAAAATATACATCTAAATGGTGACATGAGTTCCAGGTTCTACATGTCAATTTTGTCCATATGTATCTTTGTAAACGAGCTCCTTCCACTGCATGTGGATGTCCATCCTATAGTATTCCTGCGCTTCCTTTTTTGATATAAAATGCATGCCCACAGTTAGGGTCAGAGATGTGCCGATTTTACATCGGACATACATGTCTCCCACCCTCTCCTCTAAAGCCGACATAGCTTTGCAGATGTTTTTACTGGGATTTCACATAAACGACCTTTCTAAAATGTGCCTTCACTTGTATGCCCTTGCATTTTTTAGCATTGAATCCTCGTGCAATTCTTCAAGCTTTGCTAAATCTCTCTTCATGGTATTTCTTCTAAAATACATACAGTATCATAAAAAAAAATGTACATTTAGCACCACACAAGGAACCGGGACTTGTAAACCCTGAAGATGCAGGATCAGCGAATAACTGTGCCTAAGAAGTGAAGGGTAGTAGTGGTTGGTGACTCTCTTCTGAAGGGCCCACACACACAGCATCTGATGAACTGCAGTAGGAAGCTCTCTTTGGCACAATGCAAGTATTATGGCGAGCGTTAACAGTAAATTTGAGAAACTGAGATCATACTTCACATAATGACGCTTAGGAGTGAGGTTCATTGCTCTCATCTTATGCGCAAAGTTAACCCATTGGAGAAATTGTCCCCCAAAAAACATTTTAGAAAAAAAACACATTCAGAAAAAGAGTGGTGTCACTAGGGTGTTTCCACCTAGAATTAGTGCTACTCTACATGCATGTATAAGTGCTTATTTTGCTACTTACAGCAACTACATGTAAAAATTATGAATTATGGAAATCTGCCGGTCTATGAGGAACTGATTAAGGAGACATCCTTCAAAAGTCAAACATTTTGCAATTGAAGGTGGCTGTGAACACCAGAGAGAGAGGCACGATTTCCCCCTCAAACTCCCCCAGGTATGAATGACAAGTTTCCCAAGAGTTGTGCATGACTCAAAGTATGTGTAAATGCCAATCAGGGGATTTTCCTTCTATTGCTGTTCTAAAATATGGAATACACATACACTTTGAAGGAGTGCCCAAATCACACCCATAACACACCTTGATTAAATCTCTCTATATCACAGCATATATGTATAAGTAGTGCCAGTTCTAAAGTTGGTACTTATTTATTTTATTTATTTCCATTTATATTATTGTGGAAGGGCTGTCGAGTAAGGTTTGCTTGTTTGTGGATGATACCAAAATCTGCAATAGAATAGACACCCAGGAAGGAGTAGATAACATGAGGAGGTATCTAGCTAAGCTTGAAGAATGGTCTAGAATTTGGCAGCTGAAATTTAATGCTAAAAAATGCAGGGTCATGCATTTGGGCTGCAAAAATTCAAAGGAGCAGTACAGTGTAGGGGGTGAGGTACTTCTGTCCACAAAAGAGGAGCAGGACCTGGGCGTAATTGTGTCTGACGATCTTAAAGTAGCTAAACAGATAGAAAAGGTGAATGCAAAAGCCAGAAGGATGCTTGGGTGTATAGGGAGAGGAATGGCTAGCAGAAAAAAAGGAGGTGATAATGCCTCTGTATAAGTCCTTGGTGCGACTTCATTTGGAGTATTGTGTGCAATTCTGGAGCCCGCACCTTCAAAAGGATATAAGCAGATTGGATTTGGTGCAGAGGGTGGCTACTAAAATGGTTAATGGTCTTTGTTATGAAGCATATGAGGACAGACTTGGAGATCTTAATATGTATAATTTAGAAGAAAGATGGGATAGAAGCAATATGATAGACATTTAAATTCCTCCATGGCATAAATGCACAGGAGGGTCTCTTTCAATTGAAGTCAAGCTCTGCTATGATGTGACATAGCATGAGAGTGAAAGGGGATAGACTCAGGAGTAATACGCATAAATATTTCTTTATGGAAAGATGGTAGATGCGTGGAATATTCTCCCAGTGGAGGTGGTGGACACGAGGACAGTATTTGAATTCAAGATAGCATGGGACAAACATAGAGGATCTCTAAAGGTAAAAAAAGCATAGTTACTCACCTGTAACATGTATTCTTTGGGGACAGCAGGAATCAGTCCTCACATATGGGTGATGCTGGCACTGACGGAGCCTGCACGGAAGCATTTCCCCAGCTTTCAAAGAAAACCTTTGGGAGGTGCACCATGCATGTCTCGACCCTCTTCCCGCCCAAGGGTGCCACCTTGCCTCAGTCTAATGACATAGCTAAGATGGCAAAAATTGAAATAAAGTATAGAAGCAAGTCCAAGGAGAGGGTTATGAGGACTGACTCTTGCTGTCCTCAGAGTACATCTGTTACAGGTGAATAACTATTCTTTCTCCGGGAACAAGCAGGAAGTCGGTCCTCACATATGGGACTCCCCAGCTACAGGCTACTGAAAACCTGTAGAAAATGCCATGACAGCTAGAGAAGTGAGCCATGAGCTGCAGTAGTTAAGTCCCAATGGAGAGACTCTCTTAAGACCCAAGTGTTCGGTGGAGAACCAGCACTCCAGTAGCCTGAACACAGAAGAGTCGGGGGGCAGGAGTTGCCTACTCCCCAAAGGGATTATGGAGTACAGCCTGGCCAAAGGTGCTGTCCCTTTGGGACTCCCTCTCCAACCAGTAGTGAGCTGCGATTGTATGGACCAAAGCCAGGTTGTGGCCTGGCAAATTTCCATCACAGGTATGGCATGCAGATTTGCACGGAGGTAGCCATGGCTCTGACACAGTGCGCCATGACCCGCTGGTCTAGTGAGATCCCAGCCTGCTCATAGGTGAGGGCAATGTAGTCTGCCACCTACGTGAACAGAGTTCGCTTAGTCACTGGGAGCCCCAGTCAACTGGGGTCATAGGAGACAAAAAGCTGAGGTGCTTTGCAGTAGCCCTGAGTCCATTGCAGATAGAAGGACAAGGTCCTTTGTCCTCCATCTTTTGGATTGTAAGTCTCCACCTTGTCAGCGTGAGGCCTCAGAATGGTGAGAGCACCACCTACTGACTGAGGTGGAATGGGGACACCACCTTCGGCAGAAACTGGGTGTGTGTGTGTGGAGCACCAGCTTGTTCTTGTAGAACCTTGTGTAGGAGGGCTCTGCCATCAGAACCTGGAGCTCGCTGACCCTGTCAGCTGATGTGAGTGCCATGAGAAAGACGACCTTCCAGGAGAGGTACCACAAGTGGCAGGTAGCCAGGGGTTCAAACGGCAGCTTAGTAAGCTGTGAGAGCACCACATTGAGTTCCCATTTCAATGACGGTGGGAGGATGGAGGATTTGGATAACATGAGGCCCTGTAAGAACCGTGATACAAGGGGCTGGGCCGAGAGGGGGTTTCCCTGAATGGCATGGTGATGCGCTGCGATAGCACACATGTGCACTCTGACTGAGATGAACTTTAGTCCCACTTGCGACAGGTGGAGTAGGTACTGGAGTACCATCTGAAACTAGCAGGAGAACGGATTCACCCACTTCTTGGCACACCATATTGAGAAGAGATACCACTTGAAGGCATATGGCCTTCTAGTGGAGGCCTTGCAGGAGGCCAGAAGAACCTCTTCCATGTCCCGTGGGAGGTTGAAGGGAGTCAGGGCATCCCTTTCAGCGGCCAAGCTGTAAGAGACAGGGATCCCAAGTTGGGGTGCAGGAGAGAGCCCCTCTCCTGAGATAGCAGTCCTGGGGCATGGTCCAGAGAAATCGTGGAGAAGCAGTGGGAATCAAGATTGCCTGGGCCACCGTGGAGCTATCAGTATCAGCGATGCCTTGTCGCGCTGGACCTTGAAAGGGGTCTTTGCGACCAATGGAGTTGGCGGGAAGGTGAAAAGGAGGCCTTCTGTCCATGGAATCAGGAACGCATCCGCTGCCATCTGGGATGGGTTCAGCTGGCAGGAGCAGAAGCTGGGCAACTGTGTGACTGGACTGGCAAACAGGTTCACTAGTGGGATGCCCCAGAGTCAAAACAGCTGGGAGGTCACCTTGCGATCCAGGGGCCACTCATGCGGCTGGAGGACTCTGCTCAGCTTGTCTGTCAGGTCATTGTCCTGGCCCAGGAGGTAGGCTGTCCTTAGGAGCATCCCATTGCATTCGCATATGAGCAGAGGGCTACCACCTGCTGGCAGAGGGCATATGACCTCGTGCTGCCTTGCTTGTTCAAGTAGAACATTGCATCCTGGTTGTCAGTCTGGTTTATCACTGACTGGTGCTGTAGCTGGTGGCGGTAAGCTCGGAGAACCAGGAGCTCCAGAAGGTTGATCTTCAGCTGGAAGTCCATCTGGGACCAGCTGCCTTGTGTGCAGAGGTCCTTGCAATGAGCTCCCCAGCCCTGCAGGGAGGCATCTGCAGTGAGGACCCTCTGGGGGATGGGTGCCTGGAAGGGCATCCCTGCCTGCAGGTGGCGGGGATCTTCCACCAGTTAAGGGAGTCCACCAGCTGGTGGGTGACTCTCAGCCTGTCCTGGAGCCTGCCCGTGGCTTGTGTCCACTGAGAACGAAGGCACCACTGAGCTGTCCTCATGTCTAGGTGGGTGTATGGAGTCACATGGACCATAGAGGCCATGTGGCCCAGTAGGCAGAGGAGATTCTGTCTGATACAGGGACATCCTGAACCCATTGTTCGAGGTCAGATGACTGCAGCTATGCCTGCCGTCGGGCCCCAATGCCCATGGCGGCTACTCTGGCTGAGAACGCGAAGCTGTTGTAAGCTGCTTGAGATAAAATCTTCGAGCATTCCTTGACCGCCAAGGCCAGAGACTTGAACCACTGAAGGGGTTCCCCCATCGAGGCCTGCTGAGAAACCAGCAATCTCCCTTGTCAGTTCTTTGAGATACATGCAGATGTATAGTTGGTAGGATTGGACTCGGCACAGAAGCATCGAGCCCTGGAGGGCCTTTAGGCCGAGGGTGTCTAGGGTTCGGGTCTCCCTACCCAGGTGCACCGAGGAATGGACCTTTTCACTCGTGAGTCTGTGCATGGCAGACTCGATGACCATCGAGTTGTGGGGAAGTTCAGTATTCTGGAACCCAGGGCTTCGGCGGACTCGGTACATAGAGTCACATCGCCTGCTGACAATGGGCACCAACGTTGGTGTCTCCCACATACAGAGAAGGATGTGCTCGAGGATTGGAGGAACAGGCACAGTAAGGGCTTCCTTAGGGGGGGGCCTTGTACTGGAGAATCTCCAGTTCCTCTGTGTGGGGATCCTTCTCGGCCTCGGTCTCAAAGGCGAGCGCCTTAGCTATGTCCCATACAAAGTCGAGGAAAGCAATGTCCTCGGGCAGGGAATGGCACCAGGACACCGGAGGAGACAGGTCTGAGGGTACATCTTGGTGTTGCTGAGTGTCCAGGGATTCCTCATCCTCGGTCTCCCATTCCGACTCTAAGTCCGAGGATGAGTCCGAGGCCCTGCGGTCACTGCAATCAAGGCCCGAGCCTGAAGGCCCGTGACCTCTGGGGAACCTGCAGTCTGAACCTCATGCACTCGCTGGAGAGGACTGGTGCCCTGAGGAATAGGATCGGGACCTCATCTGATACCGATGGGTTTCTCAAGGCTGGTGGCACTCGAGAATCAGCTTGAGGTCTGGGGACCCCTCGATGTCGAGGGTCACGTCATCATGGCAGATGAACTAGAGGAACCAGACATAAATACCCGCTGTATGACCACGAGGGCAACTATACTGCTCTCTAAGGCCGCTGTCATGGTCTCCATGCCAGTTGACTCCACAGCCTTCAACAGGAGCATTGAGGACTTCAGGCCTGGCATCGGTTCTGTCAAGAGGGAGTCCTCTATGAGGATGGCCTTGTGTGTCCGAGGTCAGTCATCGGGTACTGATGACTCCTTCTGGGGCAGCTTGTGGGGCCTCTCCCACTCTGACCCCTTTGACTCATGCCAGGGACTGCAGGGTCTGGAATGGGATTTTCCCTTCTTCCCGGATCCGTCCTCCGAGGCAGTCTTTGAGGGTTTCAACTTCTTGCATTCTACCTCCAGGGATTTCCTCTCAGAGGACCCATGGCTGTGGGACTCCGTGGCAGCCTGAGCCTAGTGGGGAACAAAGGTACCGGAGGGGGCCCCAGAGTGTGATGTCACCGGAGATTCCAGTACAGAGTCAAACTTGTGAAAGAACTGTTCTTGCTGCAGCTTATGGCTCTTGATGGCATTTGTGGTCATGGTCCTGCAGAGTCTGCAGTCTGAGCCATTGTGCTTCAGCCCAAGGCAGCAGAGGCAGCAGTCATGTGGGTCAGTGCAGGACATCATCTTACCACACCGATCACATTTCTTGAAGCTGCTGGAGGCAATCAGGAAAAAGGGGGCCCTGCTGCCCAGCAAGGGTTTGAGGCCTATGGCAAAAAAGGGCGTGAAGCGCCAGTCAAGGGATATCTCGATTTTAAAAAAAACAAAACAAAGGAATGAGCCTGAGGAGTGATGCTGAGACGAGCTGGATTGAGGGCGGGAAAGAAACCGGTACGCATACTGGAGAAAACAGGATAAAAACCCCCCACACTTTTTCAGGGAAACTAGACAGATGTCTGGAGGACTCTGTGAGGGAAAAAAGGAGACTGAGGCAAGATGGCACCCTTGGGCAGGAAGGGGACCAAACATGCATGGTGCATTTCTCAAAGGCTTTCTTTAAAAAGCGGGGAGATGCTTCCGTGCGGGCTCCATTGGCACCGACATTACCCATATGTGAGGACTGACTTCCTGTTTGTTCCTGGAGAAGAGGACTATTGTAGTTGATATAGAAAGGCAGACTAGATAGGCCATGTGGTCTTTTTCTTCTGTCATGTTTCTATGTTTCTATATCCCGCAAATACAATTTTTACATATACAAACAGTAAAACTCGTCTACAATTGCCTCCATATAGATTGATACACTAGTGTTCACATAGTTGTGGAAGTTTAAAAAAGTGAATGCACAGGAATGAGCTTTGTAAACTCTGAAGCTGCAGGATTAGCAATCACTGTGCCTAGGAAGTGAAGGGTGGTAATGGTGGTGCTGGGGTGACTCTTCTAAAGGGTACAAAAGAATCCATCTGCTGGCCAGACATGATGTCCCCGGAAGTATACTGTCTACTGGGTAACAAGACTGTAGATATTACGAGCAGATTACAGAGACTCAAGTCTACTGTTATGCAATGCTGCTCATCCATGTGGCACAAATGATACTGCTAGGTATCTCACCAAATGTATCAAAAGTGACTTTGGGAGGAAGGATGAAGGTAACCATCCAGCACAGGGAAGGGAGTGGAGGCAAAGATGGGAAGAGGCATCACTAATATAGCATACAAAGAGGAGGTCTTGCTTATAGGTTAATGATATTTATGTTTATTGTTGCTTGATATACTACCAGTCACTAGTTATGTATCAATGCAGTTTACAATTAAAACAATGACTCTATAAAAGCAAGAAAGGAACTACAATTAATAATAGGACATAGAGCATAAAGAATAAAAGAGAAGGGAGAGGGGAGAGAGTAAGTCAGGTCAGTAACATCTGGGCCTGAGCCACCGACACTGTCCAATACAAAACAGCTGAGCTGATATTGTTGGAGATGGGATATATCAGCCCAAGCTACATAATCTGAGTAAGCAAGTTCAAAGTAATGAGCTTTTAAGACAGCCTTGAAGCCCTTGTATAAAGTTTGAGCATAGGAACAGTGGAAGGGCATTCCAAAGAGAGGGTTACAGATAGAAAAAAGCAGAGTGATGTGTGGATTAGTGCACAGTGCAGGAGATCAATGGGATAATAAGACGATGCTGATGAGATTGAAGACTGCAAATTGGAGGATATGGTTTCAGGAGTGAAGAGAGGTAGAGATGTGTACTGGTACATAAAACCTTAAAGGTTAATAAAAAAAAATCTTGAATCCGATAGGATTTTGAAACCAAGTGATTTTCAACCTATACTGGTGGTCTAGAGTGGCATAGTCAATTTTGGATGCATGTGTTAATAAACATATAGCTGTATTCTATGTAGATTGTAATTTTCATAACAGATACCCTAATCCAACAAAGATGGAGTTGCAGTAGTCCAAGCATGAAAGCACAAGAGTATGAACGAGCACATGCAAGACCTAACTCCTTATAGATTGAATATGTTGGAGCACCAGATTCTTTAGGAGGTTCAATATTTTATATGAGTGCCAATCCCGTCCCAGTTCAGATGCACATTTCCTCTTGATGGTCGGGGGCTGGACAGCTACAGGTGTGCAGTTTTTGGGTCCTGAGGAGCAGAAGGAGAGGTTACTTTCAAAGCCCCATGTGTATGAGACAACTTCTTAACTTTGGCTCTTTCTTCACACTCACTCCTCTCAGTCTACTTTCACATAAGACCAGTCGCCACAGTGAAAGGATACAATTATAATTTATTGGGTGTTAAATTTAACAGTTCATCAGTTACTTCACAGACAATACATGAATGACAAAACTAGGAATAAATAAGATACAGTTCATAGGCTAGGATTTTAACTTCTAGGTCCTTTTCTGTATTCTCTCTTTTCTTCTTTCACCAGTAGACACCTCAACTGTGGATCCTCTTCTTAAGTCACTCCTCCTTATTCTTCTTGGATTTAGATTTTTAGCTGAATCTCACCTTTGCAGATCCTGGTTGAAAGAAAGCTCTGCAATGAGAGGACATAGAATGAAAATGAAAGGGGATAGATTCAGGAGTAATTTGCAGAAATATTTCTTTACAGAAAGAGGGGTAGATATGTAAAATAGTCTCCCAGTGACGGTAGCAGAGACAAAGACTGTATCTGAATTCAAGAAAGCATGGGACAAACACAGAAGATCTCTAAAGGACAAAAAGAGTCTGCAGAGCTTAGTAGCTGGTATAGAAGGGCAGACTGGTCTTTATCTACCGTCATATTTCTATGTTTCTATGAATTTGTAATGATACTCCTCTCATTAGGACCATATTAAGCTAGAAATGCGCCCAGTGATATCAGCACCCATTCTGTGCTTGTGCCCTGTGCGGCCGCACGGCTCGCACAGCCCTTGGTATGGCCCTGCCTCTCACTCTCATGTCTGTGGGTTCTTTGAACTCTGGGACATGGGTTTGCCTCATGAGTCTATAACCAGTACGGCTCTCTTAATCTCCGGTATCTGGATTGCACGCCTTCTCGCTCAGCTATCCCAGCTGCATCTAGGTTTTTATGCAGTATGGGGGTAATTTTATAACAGGGTGCCTAGGACTGGAGGTGGAGAAGGCGCCTATTTTAGAAAGGCACCTAGGTACCTATGTATCTTTATAAAGTACTAGCATAAATCCTGCAGAAATAGTGCTTGGATTGTGGGTGCTGATATTTACACCTGCTAGGGAGCAGGTATAATTGTTAGCGTTAAAGTATGCATGGATTTTACACACACTTGTGTAAATTAGTGCCAGCCCAAGGGTTTCTGCCACCCTAGAAAAAACCCTCTGTGCTGCCGCACCCAGTCCTGCTGAAGCGGCAGCTGAATTGCCACTTCAGCGCTGCATCAAGCATTAAAGTGCCCGCTCAGATGTGTGCTCACAGCACAGTTTATGCACCCCTCTGAAGCAACTTCCTTGGAGGGGGCAGGAGCAGCAGACCATAGCCCCCTGTGGCACTGAAGCGGCAGTTCAGCTGCTGCTTTGGGCAGGGTGGGGGGGTTAGCGATACCGCCCACCATGGTTTGCTACCTTGATGTAAATCATGACTTTGCCTATGCTCTGTCCAATATCCTCCCCTGAACATGCCCTTTCTATAAGCATACGCCTATGTGCACAATACGCACTTTAAGGCAAGACCTAATTACATAAATCAGCGTTTTATGCGCAGAAAAAGTTTATAAAAATGTACCTGCTAAAGACAACTCTACCTGTAAATGCACATATAGGAAATAAAGGTTAGAAGCGGCACCTTGGACTTGGAACACCTGTGCAGCAGCATGAAGGTCACGACCAGCTCTGGCTGCCCACAGGGATCTGATGTCCAGTGGGCAGGAGAGAAAAGGATAGCTGTGATCACAGCACAGAAGCAAGCTGTCTGTCTGCAGGAGATGGGATCCCTGTTGGCTGACAGCTTCCTTCTGGGCTGCGATGGCAACATTCCCCTTCTCTTCTGCCTGTGGGAGATTGGATCTCTGTGGGCAGTACAAAAGGGGAAGCAAGCTGCCCGCTGCAGGGATCCCATCTTCCGTGGGCAGAAGAGGAGAGCCAGTCAGGGCTTGCAATAAAAAAAAAAAAGAAAGTTGGATGGTTGGAGGGGGGTTGAACTACAGAATCTTAAAGAGCCAGTAATTAAAACAGGAAAGAGAATGGAAGGAATCCAGGGCAGGGGGAGTGGGAGTACTAGGGGGGAGGGGGAAGAGGAAGGAGTCTGAAAGGCGAACAGGGGGGTGGGGAAAGGTTGGAGGCAGGGAAGGTAGAATGAAAGGTTAAAGTGATGAATGCATGGAGACAAAAGGGCACAATGCCTATTTATGTAAAGGTGCATTCCCCTCCCACAACAACACACACACACACCACACGCTCACATATACAGGCACCCCACCTCCACAGGACATACACGTACCCTAACTCCACACTACGTACCCACATACACACACAGGAAGCTCACCTCTGCACCACACACACACAAGCTCCCCAGCTCTGTAGCATACACACACATGCACCACAGCCCTGCATACCACCCACACAAAGGTACTCACCACCACATCCCTCACACAGACTAGCACACCACCATTGTACCACACAGACACTTGCTGTCTGAAGCTATAGCTATTGTTATCCAAAGATGACACATGGCGTAGAAACTCTGGTGCTGGTCTCACGAAACTTGAGAACATGAGACCAATGTGAGAGAACCAGGAAGGGGAGGGGGCACAAGGAGGTCATGAGCATTGGCTCTTAAGATTTTGATCTGGCTCCTAAATTGTCACAAAATTTGTCAAGGCCTAAAATAAGGTAATGCTTCCCTTGTAAATTAGACTGGCACCGAAACACGTATTCTGCATTGATAGCATTGAAAAGTTGCTGCTTTACCAAAACACTGAACAGGTGCTGATTTACCAAAGGAGTTTATGCAGCACTGATAACCGTGAAGAAGCAGGAGCAACACATATAGGCAGAGCTCAGAGCAGAGAAGACGGGTCCATTCTCATGAGCATATCATGTAACGCACACCACCACCACCACCAGCCACAGAGAACTGTTTACTTTAGACCTTGATTAAACTTCACTTCATGTGCAGTGCATGAACGATGCCTGCAGTGCATCACCCAACAGCATGTAAAAGTAAGACCAGCCCTGTCATCCTGAGAGAAGCCAATGCTCTGCTTTCATCAGCTGGCTCCTTTCAGAGAGCTGCACATGCCTCCAGCAGCACCGAGCCAGTTTATTGCACTTGATATAATTTGCGAAAAGTGTGACAAGCCACCTCTGGAGCACCCCTATGCTCCCTCGCTACATCAAAAGACGAAGCAAATGAATGGGAGTTTTCTATAATCCTGACTGGATCTTCCAAAGTGCAGTGACACATGGTCCTGGATCTTTTGATGACCTCAGATACCCACTTAACCTTTATGCTCTTTATCCCTGAATTTTATTAAGGTCGTAAGCTGTCTTGAACATCATTTGCAAAGTGGGGCTAAAATCCAATCATTATTAATTATAATGATAATGATGATAGCTCATGGTTCATCTCAAAAGAGAACATATCTGTCCAAAGATGCACAGCCACGGAGAGAGAGGACAGAACCTTGAAAGGTGTGACTGATGGCACCACTACCTCCTCTCTTCTATTGGAGAACAGGCTGCCCAGCCATTAGGCAAACTAGGCAGTTTGCCTAGGGAGATTGCCTAGGGAGGAGTGGCCTAGTGGTTGGGGCAAGGTACTTCAGGCTGGAAGGTCAGGGGTTCAAATCCCACTAGAAGACAGCAACCTTGGGCCGGAAGGACTGGGGTTTCTAGTCCCACAGGTGCTCCTTGTGGTCTTGGGCAAGCCACTTAACCCTCCATAGCCCATGTTCCCTGTAAAATAGTTATCTCCAAGTTATAATGCTCTGTTCAATGTAATTTCAGTTTGTTCAATGTAAACCGCCTTGATATTATGAAAGGTGGTATATAAGAAATGTTAAATAAATAAATGTTGGCTTTTGAGGTGGGGCAGCAAAAAACATGGCATTCAAAGCTAAACAACAGATTCTGACAGCTGGGGGGTAGGAGGGGCATAAAGGTTGAGGTCTGCCTAGGGCGGCAACAACTTGAACCAACTCTGGGCCAGCCCTAATGCCAGTCCTCTGGATGTTTCAAATGTAATGCAGGACATCACAATATCACCCAGTTATGAGGAAGGAGGATTCAGCTTAAGGCATTTATTATCTTAAAAGCCTGGTTTAAGAGGGTAACAGAGGAAAACTGGTCATTTGTTTTGCTGGAAGTGAGACTTTGGATCAGTCTAGTGTGCTGTCTTTGTTAGGTCTTTTTTCACCTAGCCCACTACTAACAGTCCCTCAGCAGGGTTCATGAACATTTGGGAGTCAGAGGTCACATTTAAATCCATGCTAAGCAAAAGCAGAAATTGGCAATTACCTTCTGCCCCAAGTACACTTTTTATCAACGATTTCTTTTCCTTCCTTCCCTCTTCCTACTGGCTTGGAGTACTCATGAGTAGGACCGGCGCTACCATTAGGTGAACTAGGCAGTCACCTAGAGCACTAGCCCTCCAGGGCTACCCATTGCTGCCAATGTCGCTCCTCTCAGAACCTGCGGTGGTGGCAATGGCCGCAAACAGCCCAATGGTGCTTACCTTACAACTCTGGTGCTGCAGGCTTGCTTGCTTCCGCCCCTTTCATGTCTGAAAGTTGGCATTGGGCGATCCAAGGGGGTGGAAGCAAACAGCCCGGTGGCACTAAAGTTGTAAGGTAAGCACCCCAGGGCTCTTTGCAGCCACTGCTGCCACTGCAGATCCCAAAGAGGGGTGGCGGCGATGGCTGCCGCAATAGGATGGAAGCACAAGGGATGAGACTCACCTAGGGCACCTTATCTCCTTGTGCCAGCCCTGATCATGGCACTATCACTAAATCAGGCTACATTGATGTTATACAGAAGATCTTTGACCCTTCCTTCCCGCATGGTCACAGCTGCAAATCTGGAGATGGATTAGGGTTACTAGATGGCTCCAGCACGGCTAGCTCAAGGGGTTTTAGCACCATGAACCAATTTTTGCTTTTACATTTGCCATCTTGGAACCGTCTTGTGGAATAAACTGCACAGATGTCAGAGCTCATATTATGAGAATGACCCCACACCAGAAGGAAGCTGATCATGTAACTCGAATGCCATTGATTATCCAGTTTTTGGCCTGAAGTATTCTACACATTTAGATCCCAGAGCTCCTCCACCTTCATAAACATAAACTTCCTTGACTTATACTTCTGCTGCCATATTCAGCCTCCTTATCCTTCTATGCAAGTGTAGACTCTGCATCCTCCCTCCTGAGCCCCCCTTACTGTTCCAGCTAGCTCCAAACAGCACAGAGCATTAGTCAGCTCCTAAAGGGGAAATACTCAGCTCAGCTCCAATTAGACACAACTCTCTTTTTTGATTGGGGGCTGGAATATAATCAAAAGTGGCCAGTTTCAACCATCCACTAACACTACCGTTATAATCTAATTTAGTGTCTTTCTAACATACATTTTTAATGTAAATCATATAGAGGATTATTTTAGAAGCCTTATTCACAATTTACATTTGTAAATACCAGCACTTACATAAATGCTGGACGCCAGGACACCGCCCCCAGCACTCCCACACCACACTGCTGCAGCCCCACCCTTTAGCACAATGGTACACCCAGTATATTGAAAGTGTATATAGTTTCTAATACTGCAAATAGATGCCAATGTGTATATGGTCGCCAATGTGTATATAGCCTTCTATTATTCAGATAGACGCCAAGCATTCCCGGTCAAGGTGTACATCTGTGATCTGAATGAACAACCTGTATATAGTTAAACAACCTGTAAATAGCTGCCAGCCGATCCGGTCACCTGCGACCGGATCGCTCAGCCTGTACATAGTTACCCATGTTAGTCCCAAGTTGTAACACCTGTTCATTGTAAGGACAGCCCAGGTTCTGTCTGCACTGTACAAATTTTGTTGACTGTAAACCGCACTGATTCTAAAGAGTGCGGTATAGAAAAGACATTAAATAAATAAATAAATGGCATTTAAATGGTGAATTCAAACAGGCGGAATTTACACAATGATGTCCTTACTATGTTGAAATTGCAAGGGGGTCATGTCGAGGGTATTGTTAGGGAGTGGTCTGGGCAAGATTAAAATTATGTTTATAAATGTGTGCGGATGGGCTGTGAAAGTGAGAATAGATAGAGACAGCAGCATCTTTATTAACTAGCAGTGTGCATATGTGTAGGCTTGCAAAATGGTTGCACTTACACATGTATGTCATCCATGTTTCCCCATTGCTTTTTCACGGGTCCAATTGCAAAATGGCTCCTCCAGCTTCATATATTCGCACATACATGTGTACTCTTGAGCCCCCGTATTCAGTATTTTAGAAAAGGTTGCATGTTTAACAGCCTTTTTTAAAGAACCTTTATTCTGTGACAACTGGAACACTGAAGAAAGATACAGAAATGCATTTCTCCCTATACTGAATAAAATACAAAGAAATGTGTATTTTCAGACCTGCCATGTTTTATTCTCTACAAATCAAAAATAACTTTTTGGTACCTTTATTGTCTGATCAGTTTATTTTTCTAATTGAGGAAGTTCTGGTCACTGTTCCTGTGGCCTTCAAACATGCTGTAGTTACACCTCTCCTCAAAAAGCCTTCACTAGATCCTACCTGTCCTTCCAGTTATCGACCAATCTCTCTCCTCCCCTTTGCTTCAGAACTACTCGAATAAGTGGTTCACCACCACCGTTTTTACTTTCTTTCCTCTCAAGACCTTTTGGACCTACTGTAATCTGGTTTTCATTCTCTACATTCCAAAGAAATGGCTCTTGCCAAAGTCTCCAGTGACTTTTTGCTTGCCAAATTCAAAGGCCTCTACTCAATTTTCATCCTTCGTGACCTTTCTGCTGCTTTTGACCCTGTTGAGCATCACCTTCTCCTTAATACCCTGTCCTCGCTTGGCTTTAGGGGCTCCATTCTGTCCTGGTTTTCTTCTTATCCCTCCCATCACACATTTAGTGTATGTTCTGGTGGTTCCTCCTCTCCTGCCATCCCGCTTTCAGTTGGTATATCTCAGGGCTCTGTCTAGGAACCTCTCCTTTTCTCTCTCTACACTTGGTCCCTTGGTGCACTTATTTCCTCTCATGGTTTTTAATACCATCTTTATGCTGATGACTCTCAGATCTACCTTTCTGTGCCTGAAATCTCTCCAAGAATCCAGACCCAGATCTCTACCTGCTTATATCCAACATTGCTGCCTGGATGTCTCACCATCGTCTGAAACTGAACATGGCCAAAACTGAGCTCCCTATCTTTCCCCCTAAACCACCTCCCCCCACCCCCCAACTCCTTTCTCTATTTCTGTGGATAAAGCATAGTTACTCACCTGTAACAGGTGATCTCCGAGAACAGCAGGAATTTAGTCTTCACATATGGAGTGAAATTGGTACCAATGGTGTCTGCGCAGGAACGCTCCCCAACGTCCAATAGGAAAGCTTTTGTTAGCACTCCACTGCGCCTGCGTGCTGCATACCCACCTTCCCAGCTCCCTCTCTTCAGTTGAGTTTGTAGCTGAAAAAGGAAAGTAAATGAAACCCTTCAGCTCCTAGGGGAGGAGGGTGGGTTGTGAGGCTAAATTCCTGCTTGTTCCCGGAGATCACCTGTTACAGGTGAGTAATTACACTTATCTCCAGGAACAGGCAGGAATGTAATCTTCACATATGGACTCCCTAGCTCCAAGATGCCAGATGAAGTGACCTCAGAACCGGTGGAGGTTTGCCTCAGAATAGGCTCGAGAGGTCATGGATCCTACATGGATTTCTGGTATCATCAAAGTCTGGGACGGAGGGTAAGAGTTGCATCTAAGTCTAAAACAGGTGCTGGAGTACAGCTTGGCCAAATATGGCATCCCGGCGGGAGTCGTTATCCAGACAATAATGGACAGCGAAGGTATGGATGGAAGACCAAGTCACTGCCTTGCAAATTTCATTAATGGCTACCAAGTATAGGTTTGTCATCGAGGTGACCATGGTACGAATGTTGTGGGCAGTAATATGCCCTTCCAGGGTGAGTCCTACTTTGTTATAGGCAAATGAAATGCAGTCCACTCTCCACTTGGAGAGTGTACGTTGGGATACAGGTAGACCCAGGTGACAATGAACAATTGCGAAGCTCTACGATAACCTTGAGTCCTTTAGAGATAAAAAACCAATGCATGCTTACAGTCAAGAGTATGCAGAGTTGCTTCCGCTAGAGACACATGTGGTCTAGGAAAGAAGACTGGAAGGTAAATCGACTAGTTTAGATGATAAGGAGACACCGCCTTTGGTATAAAGTGTGAGTGAGTCCAAAGGACGACCTTGTGATGGAACCGGGTATAGGAAGGGTCTGCCACCAGAGCCTGAAGCTCACTACTGCGTCTAGCTGAAGTGAGGGCAATACCTTCCAAGTACCTTCCAGTACCTTCCAAGACAGGAACTTCAGGGAGGTTGTGGCCAAGAGCGGCTTGAGAAGCTGCACTAGAATGACATTGAGGTTCCAAGCCACCAGAGGTGGCTTGATGGGCAGCTTGGACAGCAGGAGACCTCTCATGAAAATGCTACTAGTGGATGTGAGGAGATGGGCTGTCCATCTAGTAGGTGATGAGAGACTGCAATGGCACTAGATGGATTCTCACTGAGTTGGTCTTTAGACCTATCGAGGACAGGTGGAGGAGATATTGGAGGAATGACTCCACTGGAGCGGAAAAGGGATTGAAATCTTTCTGGGAACACCAGACGGAATATCTACACCACTTGAAAGCATATGAACGTTTGGTGGAGGGCTTTCTGGAAGCGAGTAGATTTCATTAACCTCTTGTGGAAAGTAAATGCCCTGCAATGCTATGCTTTCAGCAGCCAAGCTGTGAGGTGGAAAGACTGTGGATTGGGGTGGAGCAGTGAGCCATTGTCCTGGGAGAGGAGATCGGGCACAGATCCCAATCAGAAAGACTGAGTTTGAATCAGACATAGTAGCAGTGGAAATCATGGTTGCCACGGATAGGGAGGGGCTATGAGAATTATGGAGCCCTTGTCGGACTGAAGCTTGTAGAGCATCTTGGGAATGAGGGAGGGAAAGCTTAGAGCAGACCCTGACCCCAGTGTAGGTAAAAAGCATCCACTTGTTGGTTGCTGGATGTTGGAGTATTTGTGCAGAAGCGAGGAAGCTTGGCATTCTGAGGAGTAGCAAACAGATCTATGTCTGGAGTTCCCCAAGTCTGGAAGATGTAGGACGCTGTGTCCGGATGGAGAGACCATTCATGGGGAAGAAGGATGCGACTGAGCTTATCTGCCAAGACATTGAGCTCCCCCTGGGAGATACACCATTTGGAGGTGAACTGATGAGAGATGGCAAAGGACCACAGGTTGCAGAGAGGCCATGAGCCTATTCCTCCCTGTTTGTTCACATAGAACATGGCTACCTAATTGTCTGTTCTGACTAAGATTTGTTGTGCCCTGAGGTGGTGTTGAAACACTTTGAGAACATTCGAGATGGCATGAAGTTCTAACAGATTTATTTGGAGTTGTGACTCGTGCGTTGTCCAGAGCCCCTGTGTAGACAGGTCACCCAGGTATGCTCCCCAATCCAACTTGGAGGCATCCATCGTCAGGGTGATAGGATGTGGTGGCATCTGAAAGGTGATCCTATGATCAGATTTTCTGGAAAACACCACCACTGGAGGGATATTGATAGAGGGGCAGTGACTTTAATCCTGCCCCTTAGATGGCCAGTGGTCTGCCTCCATTGGGAGTCAAGAGTCCATTGGGCTGTGTGCATATGTAACTGGGCATAGGGAACAACATATATTGTAAAGACCATGTGCACCCGGAGCTGCAGCATTTCGCGGGTAGTCAGATGGCCCCTTTGGAGTGTCTGGGACGCTAATTCTATTAGACGGGCACAGCAGAGCAGGAGAAGGTACACCCTGGATTGTTGAGTTTCCAACAGAACTCCAATGAACTCTAGCTTTTGAGATTGAGCGAGGTGGGATTTTGGGAAGTTTATGACAAATCCCAAGTGTTGTAGTACCATGATAGTACAATGCAAGGAAAGTTGCACCTCTAGTGAGATGTTTGCTTTTATGAGCCAATCGTCTAAGTAAGGGAAGACAAATATCCCCAGTGATCTTAGATAGGTTGCTACAACCACCATGCACTTTGTAAAGACTCTTATGGCAGAGGCAAGTCCAAAGGAAAGTACTCTGATTTGATAATGTGTTCCCTGAAAGGTGAAGCGTAGATATTTCCTCTGTCCTGAATGGATGAGAATATGTGTATAAGCTTCTTTTAGATCTAGAGAACAGAGCCAGTCCTGACTCTGGAGGTAGGTAAGAAGAGTCCCGAGGGAGATCATCTTGAACTTTTCTCAGACTAAAAACTTGTTGAGGTTTCTGAGGTCCAGAATGGGCCTGTATCCTCCAGTTTTCTTTGGAATGAGAAAGTACAGAGAGTAGAAGCCCATTCCCTGTTGGCGCCCTGGGTCAGAAGAGAAGATACCTCATTCTGTAGGACAGCAGTGAGAGGGGGTTGTGTTTGAAATTCCCCTGTGAAAATGGAGGCGGGCAGAGTCTGCAGATGAAGTCTGTACCCCTCCTGGACTATGTTTAGTGTCCACTGCTCTGAGGTGATGAGGGTGCCATCTGTGGGCATAGTGACACAGTCTGCCTGCTATATGGAGGGAGTGGGGGACCTCCAGAGGCAGGGTGGCAATGTTCTCTAGAAGAGAGTCAAAAACCAAGCACAGACTGTTGCTGCGCAGCTATCTAAGATTTAGCCCCTTGTGGCTTCTTCTGCTGCTTAGGAGTTTGTTGCCTCTTCTGTGGTGCTTGAATGGAACTGTGAGGCAGGAGGATAAGAAGAATAGAATAGAATTTCTTCTTATTGTAGAAAGACTTCCTTGCAGTTGCCTTTATTCTAACCGGGTCAGCTGTTCTAGACAGTCTCTTTAAAGTAGTGTTTTCTGACTTTTTAATTGAGAGGCCTTATCTTGCTAGTCTTTGCCAAAAAGGTTTTACTTGTACAAGTATGTTGCCCAGCTTATCTTGAACCCACTGTTCAAGATCTGAGATTTGAAGTCATGCAATTCTGCGTGCACTGATGCATATTGCTGAGGCCCTGCTTGTGCATTCAAAAGCATCAAAGGTGGCACTAACAAACTTCGATACGTTCTGGCTATGCATGACTAGGGCAAGGTAATCTGCTCTCTTATCTGGAAGAAGAGGGGCAAAGGCTTCAAGATCCCTGGATACTTCTTTGAGGAACATTCCCATGTAAAGGATATAGGACTTAATCCTAGCAGAGAGCATGGAAGCCTGGACGCATTGACACCCAAAGGCATCGAGGGTTCTCGATTCTCTACCTGGAGGGTTAGAGGAGTGGGTCTTCAAGCTTTTGATTCTGCACATCGCTGATTCAACCACTATGGAACGGTGGGGGAGCTGCAGTTTTTGGAAGTCTGGGCACTCCAGTACCCAATACATGGTATCAAGACGTTGACTGAAAGAAGACCATGAGGGGAGTCTCCCATGTATGGAGCATAAGATCATGAAGGATGTGGTACACCAGTAGAGTGGTTGCCTCTTTTGGTGCTGTTGGGTATTGGAGGATCTCCAAATCCTCCTCCCTCGGCTCTTCCTCCGATGTTACCATGATGGAGAGATCCTTGGCTAGATCTCCAATGAATTCCTGGAAGGACATGACCTCTGGAGGCGACATACGTCACTGTTGTGGTGGAGATGTTTCCAAAGGAAGGTCCTGGGGTCCACAGGAATTGTGCAATTCTGCATCGGAGATGCTGGAATCTGAATCAGAGGACTTGAAGTACCGACATGTGCGGTATTCACCCAGAGCTCGATGTTGATACCAGTATTCTGAGAAATTGGCCACAGTGAGACGTTTGGATTGCAATCTGATATTAGAGATGGTTTCCAGCAAAGAGAGAATGGGTGGCAACGATGTCAACACCATGTGCATGAGCCCTGATGTTGTGGCTGCAACTGGTGTCGATGTCGGTACCAATGCCAGTACCGAGGGGCCGGTGCCTGGAGCCAATGGCTTGATAGGTACCAAGGCTGCCAGGAGAGCTTCTAAGCTCTGCTCGATGGTCCATCGAGATTGCTGATGCCTGAGTATTGGTCGCAGGTGTTTGCTCTACCATCCTGGAGCATGGCACCAGTAGCTCTCCGGAGGTCGAGGCCTTGGGAGCATCCTGGAGCCCATCTGTGGTTCTAGAGGATAGGGCTTCCACCAGGGCTGTTTGGCAGGCTGATCTACCTCCGATGCAATGCTTGAGGGATCTCGATGCCTTGAGCGAGATCTACCTCTGGAAGTTTTGTCTTGCTTCAATGTATACTTGAGCTTTGATTTTGAGAATATCTGGGAACCATGAGACGAAGATGAATCCCTCGAAGAGTGTCCCAAATTTAAAGGTCCAGTTCTGTAGGCCTCTTTTAGTCATCTTTTGGCAGAGAGGACACTGTTGGCTGGTGTTCTGGGCCGAGGCATTTTAGACACTAGTTATGTGTGTCAGTTACTGAGATGGTGCTGGCACACTTGGAACATTTTTTGAAAACACTAGCTGGTGTCTTTATGCATTCAACGGGTGGGAAGGCTATGATAGGCTTAAGGCCTAAAAGGGCATTGACACACCCATTTGGGGGGGGGGAAAATAAAATAGAAGAAATGAAAAGACTAAGGGAACCGGCGATGTCTTTGACTGTTCCGGAGGTGTCAGGAATGCAGAGGCACTATCCACAAAAAGAGAGTTTTTCTGTGGTGACAGGATTTGCTTTCTGTTGGCTCTGCAGCAAATGAAGAATTGAGGAAAGGGAGCTGGGAAGGCAGTCACGCAGGCGCAATGGAGTTCTACCAAAAGCTTTCCTATTGGATGCTGGGAATGTTCCCAAGCGGGCTCCATCAGTACCGACATCACCCCACTTGTGAAGACTACATTCCTGCTTGTTCCTGGAGATTACTGCATTCCTCCCTGTTTCCTCAGCTCGCAACCTTGGGGTCATCTTTGACTCTCTTTCTCTGCACACATCCAACAGATAGCTAAAACCTGTCGCTTCTTTTTCTAACACTGGTAAAATTTGTCCCTTCCTTTCTACACACACTGCTAAGACACTTATCCACTCTTTAGTCACTTCCCGTCAAGACTATTGCAACTTCCTCCTTGCTGGTCTCCTTCTGAATCATCTCTCTCTCCTTCAATCTGTTCAAAACTCAGCTGTGTGGCTAATCTTCCGCCAGCCTCTACATGCTCATATAACCCCCCTTCTCAAGCCGCTTCATTGACGCCCTATCCGTTTCCGTATCCAGTTCAAACTTCTCCTACTGACCTATAAGTGCATTCATTCTGCTGTTCCTCACTATCTCCTCTCTAATATCTCCTACACCCCTCCTTGGATGCTCCGCTCTTCTGGCAGATCCCTTCTATATTGCACCCTTCTCTTCTACTGCTGACTCCAGACTTCGATTCTTCCACCTTGCTGCCCCTTATTCCTGGAACAAAACTACCCGAAGCTGTGCATCAGACTTCATCTCTGGCCCATTTCAAATCCAGACTAAAAACTCACTTCTTCAAGTCTGCTTTTTGATCCTGATCCACTTGATCTCCTATATGTTTCCTTGCCACTCCCTTAGATGTGCCTTTATCCTCAGTTGTTGTGTTGTCTGTCTTGACTAAATTGTAAGCTCTGATGAGCAGGGACCCTCTTTTACGTTTATCTGTACAGCGCTGCATATGTCTTGTAGCACTATACAAATGACAAGTAGTAGTAGTAGTAGTCTTTACCACTTACTCTTGTTGGTTTTCTCCTAAGCTTTCTTCCAGAATTTCATTTCAACTTATGTTTCTTCATTACATGTCTGTCCTTGATCTTTTTGTTTTATCTTTTTCTCCATTTTCTCATCTCTCTTTTTATCTACCTATAGCTAGATTTCATTCCTCCTTCTTTCCCCTCTAGTCTTTGGTCTCCCTCTTTTCACCTTTTAACTACTTACCAGCTTTCCATTTCCTACTCTTACCTCCCTAGTCCTCCAATTCTCCAGGCTCCTATTCGCCCTGTCTTTTACCCACTTTCTAGTTTTTCATTCTGACCCTTTGTACTCATCTCCTTCCCAGCCTCATCTACCTTCTTCTGCCTCGCATCCTCTCATCAGTTTCAGTTCCTTCCCTGTCACTCATATCCTCTTCACCTCCAGTTCCGATATGTCTTAGCCCCTATCCAGGCTCCTATACCCTATTTTACCTCACTTATTTCCACTATCTCTCACTTCCTTCAAAGACATGTCTCCTTCCTTCATCTCTTACCCTCTCCATAGTCTTCTATCCCTTTCAATTCCTCCCAAACCCTCCAGGTCCTTCAAACTATCTCCCCTCTTTACCTTTCTGCACTCAGTTTCACAGTCCTTCTGAAAGCTCTTACCTAGTCATTTAGTCCCCACTGTCCTCCTAATCCCTGCTTAATTTCTTCCTTTTATTTCCCAAGTCACCACTCTTTTAACATACCTAATTCCTGAGTCCTCACTCATAATGCTACCCATCCCAAATCCAATACCCAGCTATTCTTAGAGTTTGTCTTCTTCTGGCCTCTCACCCAATCCCAAGAGCCTTTGTCTAATTCCGAGTCCCTACTCTCCTGCACTCTTATGTCTCTAGTATCTGCCCTCCTATCTCTTTCTTCCCTTTCCCCAGCTTCCATTGCCCCTTCTTTCTTTCAATATCTCTTTCTCCCCTTCCCTGGCATCTTCTCATCTACTTCCTTCACCAATACTCATCAAGACTGCCTTTTCTGCTTCTTACCCCAGTATCCTACTACTACTACTACTATTTATCATTTGTATAGCACTGCAAGGTGTATGCAAGACTGTACATATAGATGTAAGACACAGTCCCTGCTCATCAATCTAATCAAGATGAAAAACATCACAAAACTGGGGACTAGAGTATGGTAAGATACACATAAGTAGTGAACAAGAGAGTGAGGAGCATCAGAATCCAAAAGCAACCTTGAAGAGGTAGGTTTTTAGCCTGGATTCGAATAGGGCTAGAAAAGGAGCCCGATGCTCTGATTCAGACAGGGCCAGCCTTACAGTTGGTTCAAGGTGTTGTTGCCCTAGGCAAACCTCAAGCTTCACATCCCTTCTCGCTGTGAAAATCTATTATTTAGCTTAGAATGCCCTGCTTTTGCCACCCTCCAGAAGTTGCCATCTTAGGTGATCGTTTTGTTTGCCTAGTAGTTGGGCCAGCCCTGGACACAGATCGTTTGTTCCAGGCATAGGAAGCAGCAAGGTGGAAGGAATGAAGTCTGAAGTTGGCAGTGACAGAGAAAGGCACAGATAAAAGGGATCTGCCAGAGGAGCAGAGTTCCTGAGGAGGAGTGTAGAGTGACATAAGCTAGTAAAGGTAGTGAGGATCCGAAGAGTGAATGCACTTGTAGGTAAGTAGGAGAAGTTTGAACTTGATGCAGAAATGAATAGGAAGCCAGTGAAGTGACTTGAGAAGTGGGGTTACATGAGCATAGTGATGCTGATGGAAGATAAGCCCTGCAGCTGAGTTTTGAACAGATTGAAGGGGAGAGAGATGATTCGGAGGGAGACCAGCGAGGAGCAGTTTACAAAAGTCAAGACGGGAGGTGATTACAGAGCGGATAAGGGTCTTAGTAGTGTGTTCAGAAAGGAAGGGACAAATTTTGCTGATGTTATAGAGAAAGAAGCAATAGGTTTTATCTGTGGGATGTGTACAGAGAAAGAGAGAGTAGAGTCAAAGATGAAAAGTAGCAAATCACTTGGGCCGGATGGTGTACATCCAAGGGTGTTGAAAGAACTGAAATATGATTTTGCAGACCTGCTATTAGTAATCTGTGAACTTTCATTAAAATCACCTGTAATACCTGAAGATTGGAGGATCGCCAATGTAACGCCAATTTTTTAAAAGGGTTCCAGGGGTGATCCGGGAAACTACAGACTGGTGAGCCTGACATCAGTACCGGGAAAAATGGTAGAAACCATCATAAAGAACAAAATTATTCAGCATGTAGATAATCATGGCCTAATGGGAGACAGTTAACATGGCTTTAGACAAGGAAGATCTTGTCTTACTAATCTGTTATGTTTTTTTGAAGGTGTGAATAAACAGGTGGACAAAGGTGAGTCGGTTGATATAGTGTATCTGGACTTTCAGAAAGCCTTTGACAAGGCCCCTCATCAGAGACTTTTGGCAAAACTAAAGAGTCATGGGATAGGAGGCAATGTACTATGGTGGATCAGGAACTGGTTAAAAGATAGAAAGCAGAGGGTAGGGCTAAATGGCCAATTTTCGCAATGGAGAAAGGTGAACAGTGGTGTACCCCAGGGATCTGTGCTGGGTCCGCTGCTTTTTGACATAGTCATAAATGACCTGGAAAGTGAAGTTATCAAATTTGCAGATGACACAAAACCATTTAAAGTTGTTAAAACCCAAGAGGATTGTGGAAAATTGCAAGAGGATCTTGATAAATTGGAAGGTCCATAAACCATTATTAATAAGGGACCCAGGATATCAATGCTTGACCTAGTACAAGCATTGCAGAACATGTGTCTTTTGGGGAAACTGCTAGGTACGTATGACCTAGATTGGCCACTGTTGGAAACAGGATACTGGGCTTGATGGACCTTGGTCTGACCCAGTATGGCATATCTTATGTTCTTATGTTTTTATGTTCTTCCTCAGCGTGACTTTTCAGAGCCACAAAGAGAGAGTTTCCCTTCTCGCGGCTCTGTTAAGCCCACCGGCGCTGATGGGAAACACATCCCATCAGCGCCGGCAGGCTTAACAGAGCTGCGAGAAGGGAAACTCTCTCTTCGCGGCTCTGTAAAGCCGCACTGAGGAAGAGGAAGAGAGGAGGGCTCTGTCGGGGAGGCTGCGGGGCACTTCTTTATGTTGCTGCCATGGCCGCAGTGGCATCAGCAGCCAGTTTTGTTGTTTTTATTTCCCTGGGGTGGCTGGGGGGGCCAGGACTGGTAATGGGCTGATGGGGGGGGGGGGGTCTAGGACTGGTAATGGGCTGATGGGGGTGGGTTAGGACTGAAAGTGGGCTGATGGGCGTGTTTAGGACTGGTAATGGGCTATGGAGGGCTAGGACTGGAAATGGGCTAATGGGGGGTTAGGACTGGAAGTGGGCTGATGAGGGGTGTTTAGGACTGGTAATGGGCTATGGGGGGGGGGCTAGGACTGGAAATGGGCGAATAGGGGAGGGGAGGAGAGTGCTGCTGGCCCTGTAAGAAAACTAGGGGCTAGGGCTACAAATGGGCTGATGTGGGAGGATGTTAGAATAGGGCTGGAAGGCAGCAGATAATGAGAGGGTCTGCCAGGGGAAGTAGGGGGCACGAAGGGAGCTGACATGAGGGCTAGCGAATGCTGGGAAAGGTTAAAGGGCATTGCCTTTAACCTTTCCCACCAATCACGGCTTCACAGGAACAGCCGCCAGCGTGAAGGAAAAGGCTCTTCACGCTGGCGGCTGTACATAGGGAGCCGGGGCCTCGCGCGGGCTTCCCCGGCTCCCTCTGAAGCCCTCCGGGTTGGGAGAAAAGCCGGGTTTTTTGCTCTAGCCGCTCCCGATCTTGCGGCCAGAGCAAAAAAACGGCTTTTCAAGGGCCAGTTTTGCCTCTGCGCCGGCAGCCGGCCTGGCCAAGGAAAAACCGGCCAGGCCGGCTGAAAACCAGCCAGTTGGCAACCCTAGCCTGGTCATAAACATCCCAAACTCCAGCCTAACCCCCACTCAGTCTCTAGAGTTTATAGGAGCTCTGCTGGATCCCAGAAAAGCAAGGGCCTATCTTCCACAGGCTCGCTGCCTTCGCATTCTGCAGCTAGCCTCCCAGGCAGTGTTAAAAACTCATCTCACTGCTCGGGAAATGTTACAACTTCTAGGCCACATGGCATCTACTGTGCATGTAGTTCCCTATGCTCACCTCCATATGAGAGTAGCCCAATGGACTCTATCCACTCAGTGGACTCAAGCATCAGGCTGCCTATCAGACAAAATAGCAAACACAAGTCACCTTATTTTGTCCCTACAATGGTGGCAGTCAACACAAAACCTGTTGGAGGTGTCCCCTTTCCAGCAGCACCTACTCCAGGTCATTCTAACAGACGCCTCGCAGGTGGGTTGGGGAGCTCATCTGCAAGATCTCTCTACCCAAGGCACTTGGTCTCCATAGGAGACCTACTTATTTTTATTTTATTTATTTATTTATTTACATTTCTTCTATACCGCACTATTTGCGATCAGCGCGGTTTACATAGAACTAACAGTTTCCGACAAAAAACAAGAGTCAGGTCATTACAAAGAACAGGAGCATCAACTTGGCTAACCAGGGAAAACTATCTACATGTGTGGAACATTGAAATAAGTAATTGTATGCATGTGGGATGGAGTTATTGTGTGTTAGTCATACATGGTGGCTGTGGTACTTACATATCAATCTCCTGGAACTCAGAGCAATCTTCTTTGCTCTTCGAGTGTTCCATACCCAGCTCAGCTACAAGACAGTCCTAATTCAGACAGACAATCAAGTAGCTATGTTCTACCTGAACAAGCAGGGGGGAACAGGCTCTCTGTCGCTTTGCAACGAAGCTTTGCGACTATGGCCCCTCGCCAGAGAGCATCAGATTCATCTCCTTGCGGTGCATCTGCCAGGCATTCAAAACTCTTGGGCAGACAGACTCAGTCGAGTTCTGTGTCCACACGAATGGTCTCTCCATGCAGACCAGGTAGCAAAAACTTTTCAAATTTGGGTAACTCCGGACATAGACCTCTTTGCAAGTCTGTTGAATGCCAAACTTCCCCGGTTCTGTTTCAGGATTCCGGCTCAGGGATCTCAGGCCAGGGATGCTTTCCTCCTCCATTGGGGTCAGGACTTCCTATATGCCTTTCCACCCATTCCCCTAATTCCCAAGACCCTATTCAAGCTTCAGAGAGACAAGGGCCACATGAGTCTCATAGCTCCACATTGGCCACGGCAGGTGTGGTACCCTCTACTCCTGCATCTCTCTCAAGCTCCATCTCTGGAGTTAGAATTTGCTCCAAATCTCCTGTCTCAGGAGGACGGGATGTTGTGGCATCCCAGTCTTCACTCGCTGCATCTCAGGGCCTGGTTGCTGAGAGCCTAGACTTTCACGATCTTAACTTTTCTCAACAAGTAAAGGATATCCTTTGTGCTTCCAGGAAACCTTCCACAAGACACTTGTATGCTTTCAAGTGGAAAAGGTTTTCTATATGGTGTTCGCAAAAGGGTCTTCACCCCTCTGTGATACCTCTGGAATCATTACTGAAGTATCTCCTTCATTTATCTAATGCAGGACTTAAGACTAACTTAGTAAGAGTCCATTTAAGTGCTATTTCAGCTTCTTTAAAGCCTTTAAATGGACAGCCTATTTCCTCTCATCCTCTCATAGAGAGATTTATGAGGGGCCTTCTTCTAACTAAGCCTCCCATTAGGCCACCTCCAGTGGCATGGGACCTGAATCTAGTTCTTGGGCAGCTCATGAAGCCACCTTTTGAAACTTTGGCTACTACCTCCTTAAAATTCCTTTCCTGGAGTTATCTTTCTCATTGCAATCACATCAGCATGTCGCATCAGTGAATTGCAAGCATTAGTTGCTGATCCTCCTTACACGAGGTTCCATCATGATAAAGTAGTCCTTAGGACTCATCCACACTTTATGCCAAAGGTGGTCACACCTTTTCATTTAAACTAGGCGGTTTACCTGCCTGTATTTTTTCCAAGGCCTCATGCTTCAAATGCGGAAAGGAATCTTCATACTTTGGACTGTAAAAGAGCACTCGCCTGTTACTTACAGAGAACACAGCAACATAGAAAGTCCTCCCAACTCTTTGTTGCTTTCGATCCTTCTCATTTGGGACTTCGTCTCCAAGAGAACATTGTCCAACTGGATTGCACAGTGTATTTCTTTTGCCTATCAGAGTAAGAACCTTTCTCTGGAAGGCCATGTCACAGCTCACAATGTGAGAGCCATGGCAGCCTCAATGGCTCATCTATACTCTGTGTCTATTGACGACATCTGTCGAGCAGCTACTTGGGCCTCAGTTCATACCTTCACAGCCCATTACTGCTTAGACAAGGACTCCCACCGGGATGCCTTGTTTGGTCAGGCTGTTCTACAGCACCTGTTCCATACTTAATCAACTCCTACCCACCTTTCCCGGTAGGATGCCAGAGATCCATGGGGGGACGTGGAGCCCTTTCCCACGGGCACACAACTTCTGGGGTTTCTCCCTGACATCTGTAGCTAGGGAGTCCCCATATGTGAAGACTAGATTCCTGCTTGTTCCTGGAGATAGCATAGTTACTCACCTGTAACAGGTGATCTCCGGGAACAGCAGGAAGTTAGTCTTCACAACCCACCCACCTCCCCTAGGAGTTGTATCTCTCTTTTCTTTCCTTTCCCTCTCTCTCTCTTTGTCTCAGCTTTAAAACTCAACTGGAGAGAGGCAGTTGGGAAAGGCTGGAAGGCAGCACGCAGACGCTGTGGGATGCTCCCAAAATCTTTCTAATTGGACGCTGGGGAGCGTTCCCACACAGGCTCCGTCATACCGATGATACCCATATGTGAAGACTATTCCTGCTGTTCCCGGAGATCACCTGTTACAGGTGAGTAACTATGCTTTCTCATCAGCCTAAGTGGATTAAAAAAAATGGCTGCTGCTGCCGTCATGGCAGCGGCAGAATCAAGTGTCCCGCAGGGCCCCCCTGCCCGGCAGAGCCTTCCCTGCAGCATCAGTTCCCTCAGCGTGAGTTTTTCAGAGCCGCGAAGGGAGAGTTTATCTCTCGCGGCTCTGTTAAGCCCGCCGGGGCTGATCAGACTTCCTGTTTCCCATCAGCCCCGGCAGGCTTATCAGATCCGCGAGAAAGGGAAACTCTCCCTTCGCAGCTCTGACAAGCCCGCACTAAGGGAGCTGATGCTGCAGGGAAGGCTCTGCTGGGCGGGGGGGGGGGCCCACGGGACACTTGATTCTGCCGCTGTCACAGTGGCAGCAGCAGCCATTTTTTTTAAAAATCTACCTGGGCTGATGGGGGAGAGGGGGGTTAGGACTGGTAATGGGCTATGGGGGGGGGGCTAAGACTGGAAGTGGCTGATGAGGGGTTAGGACTAGTAGTGGGCTATGGGGGGGCTAGGACTGGAAATGGGCTGATGGGGGGGTTAGGACTGGAGGTGGGCTGATTTGGTTAAGGACTGGTAATGGGCTATGGGGGGGCTAAGACTGAAATGGGGTGATGGGGGGTTAGGACTGGAAGTGGGCTGATGGGGAGCTTAGGCCTGGTAATGGGCTATGGGGGGGCTAGGACTGGTAATGGACTGGGGGGTTGCTAGGACTGGAAATGGGCTGAGTGGAAGGGGGGCTTGAACTGCAAATAGCTGATGGGGAGGGGGGCTTGGAATGGAAATGGGATGAGAGGGGAGAGAGCTAGGACTGGAAATGGGCTAAGTGGGGGGGGAGCTAGGACAGGAAATGGGCTGATGGAGGGGCTAGGATAGGACTGGAAATGGATGGGGGAGCTAGGACTGGAAATGGGCTGATGCGGGGACTAGAAGGGAGCGGATGCTGGGTGGGGCTGGAACTAGAAGGGAGCTGATGTTGGGGGAGGATTAGAATGGGATGGAGCTGGGAGAGTGAAATGGAGAGGCAAAAAATATTTTGTGTGGGAGGGAAGACAAATCTACAATTGGCCAGGCATTGGGAGAATAAGTGGGGATTGAGGATGGAGGGGTAAAATTTGAGTGGATGAAATAGGAATGAGGAAAGAGCAAAAGGAGAAAGATTAGTATGTTAAAGCAGATGTATAGAAAGAATGGAAAAAAACTAGAAGAGAGAAGAAAGGACAAATGGGCAGCAGATGATGGAGAGTTAGCAGAAGACACGAAGAAACCAGAAGAAAGTGGCTGGAGCAATTGCAACTGAAAAAAAAAATGCCCAAAAGATAGAAAAATATCTCTTTATTTTGAATTTATTAACTGGAATATGTCAGCTCTGGGAAATGTCAATTATGACTTACAAATCCCACACGGTCACTTATCCAGAGTGATATGTTTTGTCAATTATGATGAAACACTCTGATAACAAACATAGAAGTGTGTCATATCAGATGTCACATACATCTAATTTCTCATCTAAGCTTAGTTCTAAATAGATTATATATCTTTCTTTGTTAAGCAACTGATAGGTCTCAGACTTATGGGGCGTTATAAAAATTCAGACTTACATATAATTTCTGAAAAATGCCCTAATTCGCATCAGTGACCTTTATCCATATGTAATAGTTGCTCAAGTGCTATTATTTAAATGAGTTCCATTATTTAAATGAGTTCCATTGTTGAAATGAGTGAAAACGTAGAGCTGTGCTTAACTTTCAGTGTCTTCCTCAACTTTCAGTGTCTTCCCCAATGCCACCTTCTGCGCAATATCTGCATTTCACTGAATTCCATTTTCTTCAGGGGGTTATAGTAAAAGCACTGCAATATAGATGATAATAGTGCTCACAACGTATACACACTTCCAAGATAATATAACGAATTCATAAACTCTAAAAAAATTTTCATACAAGGAAAAACCACATACCCGGCTGCCAGATGTAACACTTTCCAACTCAAAACATTAATTTCTCATTATTCTCTCCCGCCTCGCGGCGATCATGATTTCCAAAGTTACTGTGTCTCAGTCTTATCCTCGAGCCCGCTGGCTTACAAAAACGCCACGCATGCATGTTGAGCTTTAAACCTCTTGTTGGTTCCTCCCCCAAAGCGTCAGCCAAGCCTCTTCCACTGCATCAGCAGTTAACAAGAATTCCATTCATCTACATATTTCCCATTCTATCCGGGCATTCAAACCTCCAGGCATTACTGATTGTAACCTGTAGATCCATCGCTGTTCATGCCACGTCAAAGTTTGTTCCCTGGATCTCCCCCCTTGTCCAGTCATAATCTGAGCGATACAGAAGCACCGAAGATCATCAAACGCATGGTTGTTACTAAGACAGTGGTCCAGTATAGGCGCTTCATATCGTCGGCATTTCAATCTGCTTTTATGCTCATTAATACTGATATTAAACTCTCTTATAGTTTTCCCCACATAAACAAGGCCACAAGGGCATTGGATACAGTATATCACGTAAGTTGACTTACAAGAGGTATAGCTACGTAAATGATGAATTGTTCCATTATACCAAAATTCATTCAATTCAATGGTGACATCACAAATAGTGCACTCCCCACATTGTTTATGCCCTCGTTGACCACTTCCTATTGGGCTACGTGGCAATTTCAAAATTGCAGGGCTCAATAGTTCCTTTAAATTGCTACTGCGTTGCCATACGCATCGTACACTTTTATTTTCCAAATGAGGAATGCTGTTCAATACATTCGCATGTCGTTTTATTATTCGCTTTAAGTGATGACTAAACGGTGAATATTTTGTGACCAGATTAATATTTGATCTTATATCAGTTTGCACATTCGATCTTCTCTGCGGATGTACTAATAAATCACGATTGCTGAACAGTGCCTGCCTATACGCCCTATCAATTACTACTCGTGGATACCCCCGCATGCTGAAATTGTATTTTAACAGTTTCGATTGTGTTTTGAAATCCTGGGTATCTGTACAATTACGTCGATAACGTATAAATTGTGATAGAGGCAAGCTCTCTCGTAACTGCAATGGGTGGGCACTGCTGTAATGCAAAAACGTGTTTCTATCTGTTGGTTTCCTAAATACCAAAGTGCTCCAGCCAGTCAGTGTCTTTTTAATATGGACATCCAAAAAAGTAATCTCCTCCTTGTGTAAAATTAAGACTCAGATTCCTGCTATTTATCCATTCAATAAATGCAAGTAAACTCTCCGTTGTCCCTTCCCATAACAGAAAAATGTTGTCTATATACCTTCTCCACCTGGTGGAATAGCTCTGGGAAATGTGCATCATTAACGTCTGCACTTTGTTTAGTACAAGAGGAAATTAATTTATAGTTTTATTTCTACAGTGTTGTTGTACATTCCAAGTTTGGCTTTTGGGGTTCCCAGTTGAATTATTGTCTTCCTGTTTCTAAATTGTGATTCCTTGTTTGGTGATGGTCTATGTTCTGCATGTGTAACTGAGCTGAGGTATTCTGTTTATGTAATTCCTATTTGACATTGCCACTTGTTCTCTTTCCCCAGTAGGTCATGTATTGTTATTCTCTGAAATGTATTGATTTAATATTTGCAGTGTTGCCTTTTGATAGGTAGAGTATGCTGCTTTGTGAGTCCTGGTAGTGCTGTTAGGATATGTTGGGTTTGCTATGGGTTCTAAATGGGCAGTGTTTGTAGTAGTTCCTAATGTGCCTGGCGGTTGGCACTGGATTATAGTAATGTAGAAATCTGCTAGTCTATCTTTATCCATACACTCATTAAGAGGTATGTTTACTAAAGGTTAGTGTATGGTAACATTATGCAAATATTTATGCAAGTGAGGCCCCTTATGCAAATGAAGCCCCGCACTGAGTCTCCGCACATGACCCCACACCTCCCTTGGGCCGCCTCTGATACAAGTAGAATAAATAGTCTCTGAGTACAAAGAAATAAACTTTCTAGTGACTGGAATATCTACTATCCCTTCTCTCTAAACCAAACAGCACCAGATCATGTAGACCAAACACTGCAAACATCATAAACATACCATCACAGAAGAAAAACAGCAAACAATCTACTTGCAACCAAGCCTTCTCCCTCTATGCCCCTTCCATATGGAACGCCCTCCCACCTGACTTACGAGCAGGGCCAGCCCGTTCATTGTGCAAGAATGTTCACACAGGGCCCTGCACGAACTTCATTCTCGCACAAATGGATGGCTTCAGAGAGCCGGGAAAGTCCGTGCAAAGCCCTGATTCCCTCTGCACAGCCACCAGAGTGAAGCGTGTTTTCCCTCACGCTAGCGGCTGTTACTGTGAAGCGTGCGAGTGCCAGGAAATGCCGTTTAACCTTTCCCAGCATTCAGCGCGCTTCACAGTAACAGCCGCCAGCGTCAGGGAAAACACTCTTCAAGTTGGTGGCTGTGCAGAGGGAGCTGGGGCCTCGCGTGGGCTTTCCAAGCTCACCTCTTTAGCCCCTTAGACAGCCGCAGATCTCTTCGGTGGGGGGGGAGCTAGTATGGGGGGGGGCTAGGACTGGAAATGGGCTGTGATGGGTGGGGTTAGGACTGGAAATGAGCTGATGGGAAAGTAAGTTGGGACTGGAAATGAGCTATGATGGGGGGGAGGTCCAGGACTGGAAATGAGCTAATGGGAGGGTAAGCTGGGACTGGAAATGGTCTGATGGGAGGGGGGAAGCTTAGACAGCAAATGGTCTGATGGGGGGATGGAATAAGACTAGAAATGAGCTGATGGGGTCTAGGACTGGAAATGAGCTGATGGGGAGGGCCAAGACTGAAAATGGGCTGATGGGAGAGCTTGGACTACAAATGGGTTGATGGGGAGCTGGAATAGGACTGGAAATGGCTGAAGGAGGGGGGCTTGAACTGGAAAGTGCTGATGGGGAGCTAGAATAAAACTGGAAAAGGCTGATTGGGGGGCTAGGATCGGAAATGGACTGATGAGTGGAGCTTGGACTGGAAATGGGCTGATGGGCTGGAATAGGACTGGAAATGGCTGATAGGGGTCTAGGACTGGAAATGGGCTGATCGGGGGGAGCTTTGACTGGAAATGGACTGATGGGGGCTGGAATAGGACTAGAAATGGCTAATGGGGAGCTTGGATTGGAAATGGGCTGATGAGGGGCTGGAATAGGTCTGGAAATTGGCTGATGGGGGGCTAGGATTGGAAATGGGCTGATCGGGGGGAGCTTGGACAGGAGATGGGATGATGGGAGCTAGAATAGGACTGGAAATGGGATGATGGAGGGGCTAGGATTGGAAATTGGCTGATGGGGGAGCTTGGACTGGAAATGGGTTGATGGGGGCTGGAATAGGACTGGAAAGGAGTATATGTGGGGCTAGGACTGGAAATAGGCTGATGCAGGAGCATGGGAGAATGGGACTACAAGGGAGCAGATGCTGGGTGGGTCTAGAACTAGAAGGGAGCTGATTTTGTTGGAGGACTAGAAGGGGATGGGGATGGGGAATGAAGGTGAAGAGGGGAAAAGATATTTTGTGGGGGAGGGAAGAAAAATCTACGATTGGCAAGGTATTGGGAGAGTAAGTGAGGATTGAGGATGGAAGAGTGAAATTTGAGTGAATGATAAAGGAATAAAGAAAGAAATGGGGGAAAGAGCAAAAGGGGAAAGATCAGTATGTTAAAGCAGATATAGAGAGAGAATGGGAAAAAAATCTAGAAGAGAGAAGAAAGGACAAATGGACAGCTCACAGAAGACACAAAGAAACCATAAGAAAGTGACTGGAGCAATTGCAACTGAAAAATAAAATGCCCAAACTAAAGGTAGAAAAATACTTTTTATTTTGAATTTATTAACTGGAATATGTCAGGTCTGGGAAATGTGTATCGCTAACATCTTTGTGTTTTTGTTTAGTGCAAGAGGAAATTAATTTATAGTTTTATTTCTCCAGTGTTGTTGTACATGTCATGTTTGGCTTTTGGTGTTCCCAATTTAATTATTATATTCCTATTTCTAAATTGTGATCCCTTGTTCTTTGTGTGGTGACGGTCTATGTTCTGCATGTGTAAACAAGCAGAGGTATTCAAGTCATGTAGTTTCTATTTGACATTCTCACTTGTTCTCTTTCCACCAGTGAGATGTATTGGTATTCTCTGATATGTATTGGTTTAATATTTGCAGCGTTGCCTTTTTAATAGGTAGGGTTTGGTGCTTTGTGAGTCCTGGTAGTGCTGTTATGATATGGTAGGTTTGCTATGGGTTCTAAATGGTCAATGTTTATAGTACTTCCTAATGGGCCTGGCAGTCGGCACTGGAATATAATAATGTAGAAATCCGGTAGTCTTTCCTTATCCAGACACTCATTAAGAGGCATGTTTACTAAAAGTGCATGTTAACATTATGCAAATATTTATATAAATGAATCTCTTTATGCAAATGAGGCCCCACAATGAATCTCCACACATGGCCCCGCAGCCCTCCTTGGGCCGCCGTGGGTTACGAGGATGCTCCGACCACTCTGAATTCCGCAAAAGGCTTAAAACCTTCCTCTTTCAAGAATACTTTGCCTTTCCCCCCTTATCTGCAACCATCCTAATCTAATGTAACCAATTATCCTGCACTCACTGCACCTTGACCCTCCCCCTCTCCATATGCTCTGCCCCCCTTCCTTCCCAACCTCTTCCTTGTCCCCCTTGTCCACCCACCTTCTCTGTAAATATGTAAAAAGTCAACTGTTGAATTTGACATTATGATCAAGAAGTTATCGTTCTCTGTAAAACATCTGTGTCAACATTGTTATGTCTATGTAAACCGTCTTGAATCGTAGAAAGACGGTATATAAAAAGCGTTAAATAAATAAATAAAACTATAACTATAACTTTACAAAGAGGCCTTCCAGGTAGGAGGCAAAAGATCTGTGAAACTGTCTTAAACAGGTGTTAAAGGGAAGTGACAGATCAAAGCAGCAATTTAAAAGGTCCCCTCTATCAAACCAAGGGCAGTGTGAATCACACAGGAAATTGGTAAGGCTTTACCTTAGAAGCACAGGTCAGGGCACTGTGTAGCAAGCCAGCTTTTATTAAGTCTTCTTTCCCTCCCACCTACTCCAGGGATAATCTTAGCTTTATAGGCTCTTAAAACTATTAAAGGGAAGGAGGTGCCCATATTCACTTTCAGGTGCAACTGCTTATCCTCATCAGGAATACATTAAATAAGGGCCTGAGATTAATCTTGATGTGAACAAAGTCCATTAAACATAATAGGTAGAGTTGTATTAGTATAGTATCCCCAGCAAACCTAAGTAAATAACTTAAATACCTAAACAAAACCTTAAAACTAAGATGCAGACAGCAGTCCAGCAGTGAGATGGGTGCTTTCCAGTCTTTTGCATTGAATGTCAGGTGTATGATTTTCTCCCAGTTGGTGAGGGGTCTTATGTGTGCACTAGGTGCAAGGAGATCTTTGCTCTCAGGGAACGAGTCTGATCTCTGGAGGCTAGAGTAGCAGAATTGCAGGACATAAGGAAAACAGAGAGGTATATAGATGAGACCTAGAGGGACATAGTATTGAAGTCCCAACTCCAGTTTGGCAGCCTCTCTGTTGCCATGGAGGAGAGAGGTCACGTGACAGGAGAGCATCATCCTGGTGTGGCAGGAAGTGATCCTGCAACAAGGATCTGTCCTCCAGGTGATGTAAAACCCTTTAGCACCACAGAGGTTTTTCCAGGGCCATGTGCCTATGAGGAAAGGGTTAGGATTGCCGTTATAGTTGGTGATTTGGTCATTAGGTATGTAGATAGCTGGGTGGCTGGTGGAAGTGAGGATTGCCTGGTAAAATGCCTGCCTGGTGCAAAGATAGCAGATCTCACATGCCACCTAGACAAGGTTTTAGATAGTGCTGGGGAGGAGTCTGCTGTCTTTATACATGTTGGTACCAATAACATAGAAAAGTGTGGTAGGGAGGTTCTCAAAGCCAAATTTAGGGTTTTACTTAGGAAGTTGAAATCCAGAACTTCCAGGGTAGCATCCTCTGAAATGCTTCCCATTCCACGTGTAAGATCCAAAAGGCAGGCAGAGCTCCGGAGCCTCAATGCGTGGATGAGACGATGATGCAAGGAAAGAGTTTTGGATTTGTTAGGAACTGGGGAACATTCTGGGGAAAGGCGGGGCTTTTCCGAAGGGATGGGCTCCACCTTAACCAGGATGGAACCAGGGCACTGTCATTAACCTTTAAAAAGAAGATAGAGCAGTTTGTAAACTAGATAATAGGGGATACTGAAAGCACCAGTGGAGTGGGCAACGGTTGGAGCAGTATTGTCATGCAGAAGGGAGTTCTGCCAGTGGGAGTGTGGTAACAGGCTGCAGGCAATCGAGTAACTGCCTATCCCAACACCAGAACAACAGCCAGTGTGTCCTAGAGGCCTATATCATCGGGCCCTGAGGTTCTCCTCAATGGAGACTGAGAGCGCCGTGGAACGGCAGCGGCTGGAGCTGTATTGTCGTGCAAAAAGGAGTTCCATCAGCGGGAGTGTGGTAAGAGGCCGCAGGCAGTCTATCCTGACGCTGGAGCAACAGCCAGTAGACCCTAGACGCCTATATCATCGGGCCCTGAGGACTTCTGGGCCATAGCCTGAAGGGGCATGCCCAAAGGGGCTAGCCATGCATTTTTGGCATACTGAGGGTGTATCAGTGCTGCTGAATTGGTTTCTTTATTACTGTTACTTTTTGTTATTTCTGTGTTTGGGCAAAGGTTTTTGTCGAATAATGAGGAAACGTAAAGTTAAGAAGTTTATTTATTTATTTATTTAGACAGTTTTGTATACCGCCTTATCCTTCAATCAAAGCGGTCACAACACAATTGGGGGATACATTTAACATGTGGGGATATGAGACACATACACTAATACTTACAGGGAACATGGGCAATGGCGGGTTAAGTGGCTTGCCCAAGACCACAAAGAGCATCTGTGGGACTAGAAACCCCAGTCCTTCCGGCCCAAGGTTGCTGTCCTCTAGTGGGATTTGAACCACCGACCTTCCAGCCTGAAGTACCTTGTCCCAACCACTAGGCTACTCCTCCCTTTGCATCTGGCACAGTTTCATAGGTCATGTCTGCGAGTAAAGTGACTGGCCTGCTCAACAGACACCTTCTCACTCTCCTCGGTCAGCAATCTTCCTCAGAGGGGGCATCAATCAGCTCTGTGGAAAGGTCCCCACTCCTGTTTCCCAACCTGCAACTGTACTACAGTGTCTGTTTCATCAGTAGAATCATTGGATTTCTGCTCTCCCAGCCCTTTACTGACGTTGGTTACCTTGGAAGATGTTTCAACTAATCTGAATATGCTATCTGAGAACATTAATTTGAAGGACTTGTGGCTGGCTATAGTGAATATTGATTCAAAGGGTCAATAACCTTAGTTTTCTTAATTTTCCAATGACCTCACTATTATCTGCCAAAATTCTTGTGGATAAGTATTTTAAGGAAGTCTTATTATTTCCTGAGAAGATCACAATTCTGAAATATTAGGGGAGGGGAAGAGGTGGATGTTTATCATGATTTAATGTATTTCCTGGAGGATTCTACTGACACAACAGCCAAGAGGGCCACTTTGTTAGTTTCCTTTGATTCTGATGCAAACAAAGTCAGAGTTTTGAAATCTTTGGGTTTTTTTAAATAAAGAGAAACTCTTTTGTGGTCAGAGATTGAACATATTTCCGGATGTTTCTAGGAATACCCAAGTGCGTAGAAGGGGTTTCTTAGCACTGGTCTAAAGTTGTGGAATTGGGAGCAACTTTTTTTCCTACGATACCTATGTAAATGCGTTATCGCATTTCAGGGGGTTAAGTACACAGCTAGAAAAGTTTATATTGGATAGAAAGTTGTAGGAAGTGGGTGCCTGTTGATTTTTGGATTGCCCGCTGGTTTCTTAGGGAGATTCTCCCCTTTGACCTCCAATGATTATTGTTTGATAGTTTAGGTTTCTTATAATGTTGCATTTTTAGTCTCTCGTGATGTGGACTAAGGGTCTGATTGTATGCCCTTGTTTCTTTTTCTCCTGTGGGTTATTGTTACTTTGCATGACCTTGTTATTTATTTGGTTTGTATAATATGCAGATCTTAAAAATAAAAAAAAAATAATAATAAAAAACTAGATAATAGGGGAAAGTCGACAGTTGCCCATGAGCAAATGGTTTGGAACTATGCATCCTTGAAGGATACTAGCAAAAGATTAAAGGTAAGACATATCAACAGAGAGGTTCCAATAAAGACAAAAGTAACCCAAATGCTCTTTAGTACAGAGAAGAAAGAGCTTAAAGAGTCCAAATTGCCCTGCCTACCAATAACCAGATTAATATGAATAAAATGCAACCTTTAAAACCTTGTATGCAAATGCTAGAAGTCTAAAAAATAAGATTGGAGAGTTAGAATATATTGTACTAAATGAGAGGTTATATATGATTGGTATCTCAGAGAACTGGCGGAAGAAGGATCAAGGGGACACTGTGATACCTGGGTACAAATTATATCACAATGATAGAGTAGATCAAATTGGTGGAGTGGTTGCACTCTGTTAGAGAGGCATTGAGTTACACAGAATTCAAATTTTGCAGGAAACAAAATGCACTGTAGAATATCTATGGATTGAAATGCCATGTAAAAAAAGGGGAAGGTGATGGCAGTGGGGGTGTACTTCCGACCACCTGGCCAGAATAACAAATGGATGATGAAAAATACTCAAAGAAATCAGGGAAGCTCAGAAAGTTACAGCACAGTAATAATAATGGGTGATTTCAAGTACTCCGGTATCAACTGGGTCAGTATCATGGCAGGACATGCTAGGGAGATGAAGCTTCTAGATGAACTAAATGGCTGCTTCTTGGAGCAGCTAGTTCATGAACTGACAAGCGGGGGAAGCCATTTTGAACCTAGTCCTTAGTGGAACACAAAATCTTGTGCAAGAGCTAAGGGTGTTGGGGCCACTTGAAAATATTGATCATAGCATGATCGTGTTTGATTTAATGAAAGGAGAAAGGATGGCAAAGAAATCCACAGTACTACCTTTTAACTTTCAAAAGGGAGACTATGATAAAATGAGGAAAATGGTTAAGAAAAAACTAAAAGGAGCAGCTGCAAAAGTTAAAGACTTACATCCAGCATGGGTATTGTTTAAAAATACTATTTTGGAAGCCTAGACCAGCTGTAAAAACACTGCCACTATGATTTAAAGGTGAAGTCAAAGAGGCTGTTGTAGCCAAAAAAACCGCTTCATTCTGGAAATGTAAAAAGGAACCAAATGATGAAAACTGGAAACAACATAAGCACTGCCAAGTTAGATGCAAGGCACTGATAAGGCAGGCAAAGAGAATTTGAAAAAAGCTTGCTGTGGAAGCAAAAACGCAAAATAAAAACTTTTTCAAGTACATTTGTAACAAAAAAAACCTGTGAGAGGTCAGTTGGATCATTAGATAATAGAGGGGTAAAAGGGGCACTAAGAGGGGACAAGACCATAGCGGTCAGACTGAATTAATTCTTTGCTTCGGTATTTACTGAAGAAGATGTAGGGAAGTTACCCATGACTGAAATGGTATTTAAAGGTGATGCATCAGAAGAATTGAAAGAAATATTGATAAACCGGGAAGATGTATTACAACTATTTGATAAACTAAAGAGTAGCAAATCACCTGGACTGGATGGTATACATCCGAGGGTGTTGAAAGAACTGAAATATGAGATTGCAGACCTACTATTAAGAATCTGTGAACTATCATTAAAATCATCTGTAATATCAGAAGATTTGAGAATAGCCAATGTAACGCCAATTTTTACAGGGGTGATCCGGGAAACTACAGACTGGTGAGCCTGACATCAGTACCAGGCAAAATGGTACAAACCATTGTAAAGAACAAAATTACTGAACATGTCGTATAGTTATGGTTTACTGGGAGAAAGCCAACAACCAAGAAAGGTCTTGTCTTACTATGTTATATTTTTTTGAAGGTGTGAATAAACAGGTAGACAAAGGTGAGCTGGTTAATATAGTATATCTGGATTTTCAGAAAGCCTTTGACAACGTCTCTCATGAGAGATTCTTGGCGAAATTAAGATGTCATGGGAAGCAGTGTACTATTGTGGATCAGGAACTGGTAAATAATGTAAATAATTGTATATACCATGTGAATAGTTCCATATATATACCATGTGAATAGTTTTCCCTGTTATCCCAGTTTGATTATGCCTTGTTCTATGTAAGCACATTGTAATATTTAATGCATTGTTGCTCTGTTCAGTTTTACTGTAAACCGCGCTGATTTCAATAGCGCGGTATATAAAAAATAAAAAAAATAAAAAATAAAAGATAGAAAGCAGAGGTTGGGGCTAAATGGCCAATTTCCCAATGGAGAAAGGTGAATAGTGGAGTACCCCAGGGATCTGTGCTGGGTCCACTGCTTTTTAACATATTCATAAATGACCTGGAAAGGGGAATAACAAATGAGGGTGTCAAATTTGCAGATGACACAAAATTATTCAAAATTGTTAAAACACAAGAGGATTGTGAAAAATTGCAAGAGGACCTTGATAAATTGGAAGACTGGACGTTCAAATGGCAGATGAAATTTAATATGAACAAGTGCAGAGTTATGCACCTTGGAAAGAACAACCCAAAATATGGTTACACAATGCAGTGATCCACATTAGGAACCACCACCCAGGAAAAAGATGAAGGCGTCATTGTGGATAACGTGTGCAGCAGTGGCCAAAAAGGCAAATAGAATGCTAGGAATCATAAGGAAATGATTGGAGAATTAAACAAAGGATATTATAATGCATCTGTATCATTCCATAGTGCGACCGCACCTTAAATGTGTGCAATTCTGGTCACCATATCTTAAAAAGGATATAGCAGAATTAGAAAAGATACAGAGAAGAGCCACCAAAATTGTAAAGGGGATGGAAGAATACCACTTTGGGGAGATTACTTAAAAGGTTAGGGCTTTTCAACCTCTCCCATTTCAGGGGATGCACTGTGTGTGCTATGGGCAAATAGTGCACAGTACTGAGTGATAGTTTATGCTATTGGGCAATAGTGCAAAATATTGAGTGATAGTGTTCATTGCTGTGCAGTAGTGCTCACTATTTGCCATTCGAAAATGGCATGAACACCTGCATATCCCTAGCATAAACTGCCACATATGTAAGTTGACAATTTTGTAAAACTACCTCTATAGTATTCAAGGAGTACACACAAATGTTATTCATTTTCCCATGTCCTCTCTCTGCTAGCAATTAGTTGCATGCACTCTCGCCTCCAGAAACAGATTCAACAGGGAAAAATAATTTCTCTTCAGGAGCTAAGATGCATAGCCCAAAGCTTGCCAATAACACACCCAAAGGCCGATGCAGAAAGGGCACTGAAGTCACGCTCTTACAGCTTTTTATGCCTGTTTGCAGAGCACTGATAGCGCACAACTTCAGCATAGGCATTCAGAAAGGGGTGAGTATGCAAATGAGCCATGCATTAGCCATTCCACAAGAGATTAGCCATTCCAAGTGCTAGCCACTCCACAAGAGATTGTCAGGCCAATGAAGAAATCTAGCACGGCCCTGATGCGAGTGGAGGGATCGGGGGCCACTGGACCAATAGGGATTTACCTTCAATATTTTGATGACATCAGGGGCTTTGCCCGATACCTGAATCATCTGAGGGGAAGATGATCCAGGCATCGGGGAAAGCCCCCGATGCCATCAAAATACTGTCAGGGGAATGTGCTAGTGTTTAAACCATCTCAGACCCAGGTGTAGAGATACTGGCGCTACAGTTGGTTGTGAAATCCTCTATGCCTGTCTCTAGATCAAAATCTAGATCTCTAGATTTTTTTTTTGGTATATTGTCTCTAGATCAGGCACAGCCATTATTTGCATACCAGTTTAGTATGTGCAGCTCATTTGCCTGTATTTAAATACTATTGCCATTAATTGTGCGCTAGTTTTTTGGTCATTGTTTACTCGCACGTCCATTTCTTTTCTGCATTTGACATTAGCTTAAACATGATTAAAGTATGCTTAAACATGTGCTTAAAGGCCGCACTAGATTTCTTCATCAGCCTTACAGTCTCTTATGGAGTGCTCCAATTTAATTTTACTGCTGACTCTTGAAAAATAGAAAGTTGTATTGAGGTAATCTTTTTGTAGATATAATAATGCTGATCCTTTATCTGTATCTGTGATCCCTTTTTTACCTTTCCTAATTCTTTAAAATTATTGGTTCCCTGGCTGTGGGGTGAACCTAGTCCTCTGAACTAAACTTTCAGTTTAAATATACAGGGCCCAATGTGATTTTCTGAAATGCCCCTTTCTCCTTATGTTTAGCTCTGATTGTGGATTCTCACATTCATTCACTTCTCATTTGCTTATAGTCTAAGCTAAAGTCTCCAAGCTTCTCACTTTAATCTTTGCTTATAGGCAAAATAGAGGGATGGGTAAAAATCTTTACATTTATACTCCCTTCATGCAAGACTAAGCTTAAATTGAAGGGAGATTTATTTATAAAAGATAAAATACAGGTCCAAGGTCTGAAGCTGGGGAAGAACCTGCTGTGGGCAGAGTCTTATAGGCCAATTTCGTTAATTAACTTTGATCTTAAGTTATTTACTATGATTATGGCAGGCCATCTGGTAGGGAAATTACCAGAACTGTTGCACGAGTCACAAGCGGGCTTTTGTGCTATGCTGTGCAGCCATCAACCTATGGCAAATACTGTCATCCCTTGAGTGCGTGCATGAGCAGGAGTAGCCATTTTTTTCTGATCAGTTTTGATGCCGAGAAGGCCTTTGACAGGATCAGCTGGGATTACCTCTTTGTGGTATTGCCACACTATGGCCCGGGCAAGACGATTTTTTGAATGATCCAGCTGTTGTATTCGAGGCTGACTGTGCGATGTTGGTAAATGGGGCCCTCTCAAAGGCGTTTGACCTTTGTCGAGGTACGCGTCAGGGGTGTCCTTTCTCACCTCTCTTATTTGTTCTTCCCCTTGATGCCTTGTTGCAGCAGCTTTCTGCCAGTCAGGAGGTGAGGAGCATCCAGGTTGGCAAGTCAAAGTGTCAGCTTTTGTGGGCGATCTTTTAGAGCATATTACTGACCCTCATGCATCAATGCCGGCACTTCTGGCAGAATTTCGGAGGTTTGGTGGGCTTGCTGGACTGAAATAAAATCTTTTGTATAACAAGTTCTTTAGTCACACCTTGTTCATTGTATTATAAGTTCTAATGTTATAACGATCCTGCATGCTCCCTCGATTCCCCTGTTATACTCTGTTCTACGTTCAATAAGTTCAATGTAACCTGCATATACCATTGTTCAACGAGGATGGCCTTGGATGTCCGAGGCTGGTCAGCTGGTGTCGACAACTCCTTGTGGGACAGCTTGCGAGGCTGCTTCCGCTCCGACTCCTCAGACTCACGCTGGGGACTGCAAGACCTTATTCCTGGACCTGTCCTCCGAGACAGTTTTGAGGGTTTTGACTTCTAGTGTTCCACCTCCAGGGATTTCCTCTCGGAGGTACCGTGTTTGCAGGACTACGAGGAGGTTCGGGCATTGTGGGGCACCGAGGTACTGGAGAGGGCCCTGGTGCGTGGTGTCGCCAGAGACTCAGATGCAGAGTCGGACTTCTGGAAGAATTTTTCCTGCTGCTGGTGACAGCTCGTTAGGGCCTTTGAGGTCATGGTTCTCCAAAGTTCGCAGTACGAGTCGTCGTGCTCCGGGCTGAGGCACTGGAGGCAGCAGTCATGCAGATCGGTAAGGGACATCATTTTGCTGCACCAATCGCACTTCTTGAAGCCACTGGAGGCCATAAAGAAAAGGGGTCCAAGACTTTGGCCAAAAAAGACTGCGAACGCCAGTCAAGGGACACCTCGAGTTAAAAAAACAAGAAATGACCCTGAGGAGCGACACTGAGACAAGCTGGCTCGGGGGCGGGAAGGAACCGGTATTCAAAGTGGACAAAAATAACAAAAAAATCATACTTTTTCCAGAAGAAACTGGACAGACATCTGGAGGGCTCCACAGAAAAAAGGAGACTGAGGCAAGATGGCACTCTTGGGCGGGACGGGGACCACACGTGTAGTGCATCTCTCAAAAGCTTTCTTTGAAAGCTGAGGAGATGCTTCCACAGGGGCTCTGTCTGAACCAACGTCACTCATATGTGAGGACTGACTTCCTGCTTGTTCCTGGAGAAAACGTACATATTAAGGGGAAGCTTGGAGAAACTTCATGAAGTATGGACTCCTTTTTGTCATTTTGCGCTACTTGAATGTGAAGTAGATCTGGCTCATATTTTGTATCATATGGGGAATTTACTATTTATGGAAAGGTAAGGTTCTTATAATATGCACACACTCAGGGAGGGGGAAGATAGAAGGGGATAGGTGTTTTAGGGATTGGGATGGGAGCTGAACAGTTCTGTTTTATTTAGTTGGCGTATGTCATGGCACGGGTAACGATGGCTCTTAGGTGGAGATAGCATGACAAAGTTGCCCATTCTAAATATTTTAAACTAACAATACACCCTATGGAATCAACTCAATTAAATCTCAATAAATTACTTGATAACCAAATACCAGAAATACTGTGTAAACCTATAATATGACTTATAATGTTTTGTCGGATCGCTCACCGATGAATGGAAATTTTACCACTCTCGAAGTGAGCCCTCCATTTTATTCAAGTAATTTTTAAAATGGCCCATCACAGGTCATTGTATCAGGTGCACAGCACATCCAGCCGTTGCTCCTGCACTGCGAGAACCAAAGTCTATGTAAAGGATGTTTCCAAATGGTTTATAAAAACCTTCAAACCTTCAAACATGGCTTAAAGCAATGGAAACAACTTTAAAGCCATCGATAGAGGCACTCCATTAGAAAGATCCAATTAGGAATCATCCCATCAGCCGCATAGAGTGATGGAAACTGTCCAATCTACTATACCAGATCTTCTTAACCAGTGAAGAAGAGCTGCGAAGCTATGGCGGCTTGAAACACTGATTGGTGTCGCGTTTTGAATCATACGTCTCCTTCACTGGTTAAGAAGATCTGGTATAGTAGATTGGACAGTTTCCATCACTCTATGCGGCTGATGGGATGATTCCTAATTGGAGCTTTCTAATGGAGTGCCTCTATCGATGGCTTTAAAGTTGTTTCCATTGCTTTAAGCCATGTTTGAAGGTTTGAAGGTTTTTATAAACCATTTGGAAATGTCCTTTACATAGACTTTGGTTCTCGCAGTGCAGGAGCAACGGCTGGATGTGCTGTGCACCTGATACAATGACCTGTGATGGGCCATTTTAAATATTACTTGAATAAAATGGAGGGCTCACTTCGAGAGTGGTAAAATTTCCATTCATCGGTGAGCGATCTGACAAAAAATTATAAGTCATATTATAGGTTTACACAGTATTTCTGGTATTTGGTTATCGAGCATTCTAAATATTTGGCAAAGTTGTTTGAGCTGTATCTTCTTGTTGAATTTCCTCTAATAAGAATGAAATTGCAAAAAAAAGTACACACCATGCAATCAACATGCATAATTTTATACTAGTCAGTATTTTATAAGAGGTCATTTACATGAACATGCAGCCACTTACACACATCAGTGACTAAAATATTGAAGTTTATGCACAGTTAGCACCTAAAATTAGATGCCTCCTTATAAAATTAACCCCAGAATATAGCAGAAGTGTCCCTAATGGGTTAGTGCTTGGTACATTAAATATTTCCTCCTGGGATTGCTTAACCTCTGGCTTCGAGCACATATTTGGTCTTTCCACCAGTTAGTAAGATCATCTATCTTGGAAGACACTACTAGTCAAGTCTCCATGTGTCACACTTCCTTCAGAAAGGTGAGAATGCCACTTCCTGCTAAGTTTCTCATGGGGCAGTTTCTCCAGCTGGGTTTGTTTTGCCCATACTATGACAGTCATGAACCTCACTTCTAAGCCAGGGTATGTGGAGTATGATCTCAGTCTCTCAATTTACTGCTAATGCTCAGCGTAATACTTGCATCTTGCCAAAGAGAGCTTCCTTCTGGAGTTTGTAAGATGTAAGTAACATGAATGAGAGGTTTGTCAAGATGTGCTTAAAATTCTTCTTTATCAAGCCTGTGGCTCCCAATACGATGGGAAATATTTGTGTATCTTTCTGCCACATTTTCTTGGTCTTTGACTGCATTTCTTGGTACTTCAGGATCTTCTGCTTCTCCACACGATTCACAGAATAATCACTCAAAACTGACACCTCTATTATCAATGCCATTCTGTTTGTTTGTTTTTTCTTTACCACGATGTCAGGTTTCCTCGCATCCAGTTTCTTATCCATTGGAATGAGAATGTTCCAGGTGATCATAACCTCTTCATTCACTGTAATTTTCTTAGGGTCAGGAATAAAGTGCTTTTCAGGCAGTGATGTTACAGTATTTACAGAGTTTCCAATGTATGAGGCATGCTACTTTGTTGTGCCTTTCTGTATAGAAATTTTCCACCATCAGAACTTCATAGCCAGCTATGAGGTGAGTCACTGTTTCCAGCTCCGTCTTATAGAATTGACATATGTCTGTTTTGCCAGTTTTTTCAATGCTCGCTATAAATCATCTCATCCATAATCTGCTGTCCTGGGCTGCAATTATCAATCTCTCATCCTTCGGTTTCAGTTCACCTCTTCTTAACCATTTATGTGTCCGTTCTTGATCAACAAAGAGTTCCTGGAGTAACACTTTGTATTTCCCACTGTATTTGTGCATTTGCCACTTGTTTTTCCTTGTTTGCTGATCTAATTCTTTGAAGAGTTTTTTCTCTTGTTTTGCAAATTCTGTTTCCTTTCCTGTGTGTGTTTGTGGATTCACACTCATTCCTTCTAGTCATCGGAATGCTCGTCCAAATTTGATGATGGAGACAGATTCTGGATGTATACTTTAATATTTCAGCACATTTAGCATATTTGGATCCAATGCTGCTGTTAGGAAGGCCTGGAGGCCTATCACAGTAGCTCTGTAGGTTTAATCAATCTCTATGAGGCCTATAGGGATTATTAGTAGCACACAAAGATAAGTTAGGCTCTCAGTTATGTCCAGGGGAAATTAGCTACTAATACCCAGCCTGAAGTTCTATGAGTGTGCTGGTAATGAGCTACGGAAGAAGTCTCATCTGTATATATATCTATATTATGTTTATTATGGACAGCGAGGTAGAAAAATATACAGCTAAGGATACATAATTAGAAACATGAGGTAGCAAATTGTTGTGGCACAAATTTACAGTTAGACAAAGTGATAAATCACTGATTAGTAACCACAAGTCACTGATTCGCTCTGCACTGAGAAAAGTTATGGAATAAGTTTATAGCTAACCATTGCTCATCCGGAAGAGGAGAAATAAGACTGTACCTTAGCTTCTGCTGGCACTCTGGTGGCTGAGGACCTATAAGTCTGTGGAGCAGCACAGGTCCAAAGAGGCAGCTAGGCTAGATAACGCAGGCTACAGCCCTTTCGGAGGCAAGCCGCGGGAGAACACAGAACCGAAGGTATCTGTGAAAGTCTTATCTCAGTACTTAGGAGAATGGTCTTGCACACACGTAGTGTGTGTTGTGATAAGGAAGCTTATCATAGCTCAGGTAGGAGCTATAGAAAAGATGATGTGACTCTGAACAAGCAACCTGTCAGTTCTGGTAGAAGCAAGAAAACAGAGTTTTCACATAAAAGACTACCAGTCCCAGAATGCACCAGGTTTCCAGCAGCCATGAGAGGAGCTGAAGTGAGGAAATGCGTGTGCAATCAAGAGAGCTATGAGGTAATCCCTAAGCACTCATCTCAAAGGGCAGGGCCTGATTCAAGACAGCTGCACTGTGTTAGGGAGCAGCACACATTAGAACAGGATAAGAATAGAGCTTATTCTTCAGATAACAGTTACTACAAGCTCCAGCCCAGCTTCAGTAACAGTTGGAAGAACAGCTTCAGCAAAAGCCACGCAGATAGAGAGAAGGAAACTCTCTGGAAGGAAGAGAAGAAAGGCCATTGGAAGGTCTGGGAGATTCCAAGGCAGTACTCATACTGGGAGGTATTCCAAAAGCCAGCAGAGTCCATTGGACTGGATTCAGCCAGAGGAATGGAGTGGCAGAGATAGGAATCACCAGTGGCTACCTGGAAGAGAGAAGACTGCATGTGGAAGGGACTTTCAGACCAAGGCCAGAAGGTATGTGAGAGAAGATCCAGTGTCCAGGGATCAAGATTGGAAGGCTGGACATCAGAATTGGATTACATATTGGCCAGGCTATACAGAGAGGAATAATGATAGCAGGAGAGGCTCAGGTATGAACACTGATCCAGACCCTATCTATAATAGAGAATGGCAGCAAGGGAATAAGCATTCTCATGATAGTGCCTTAATGAAAGACTCATCTGTGCCAATGTATGATATTGACCCTATGATTGTTGATGCAGGGGGAAATACAGCAGATGAAACTATTTACATGGACTGTTCTTTATCTAAATGCTATTGCTAGTTTTCTATGAGCAAACACATCAGCCATCACAAAGAAACCTAACTTTGTTCTTTATTTCCACTGCAAACAGCTCTTAAAGCAGGATTTGGGCTCACACAGTTGCAGCCAGCCAGCTAAAGGCTTTCAGCTGGTCCATTGATAGTAATTAGGGCTGCACCTGATTGTGTGTGTGAGCAAGGGAGAATCACTGCTGAGATCTGCGTGGAAAATAAGCAGAAGTTAACCTAACCAGCAAAGTTTATTGTTTTCCTTGTGCCTTTGTATTTGGTAATTATTTGCTAAGAAAACATTAGCTAATTGCCTGACAAGCTGAAGGTTGTTTCTGGTTTACTTTGTGACTTTTTGTTATCCATTTAAACACTGCAAGCAAGTAACCTCATTTATAGTGCTATCAAGCATACATGTGCTGGGTGAATTAAACCCCATCAATAAAAGAAGTATTTTATTGATCTTACCACTTGGTTTCACAACTCAAATTATTGTCATCAGCTGTGTTTGGGAGTGAATGAACTACAATACCCACAATACTTTGCAAGAATCATATGAATATATGCATCGTCAAGATTGTACAAGTTCTCACCCTAGGCAGCCGTCTGACAAATGGCGTAGTTTTTCGGATTGCTCTTGCACCAAGAGGATTTACTTGTTGTGGATTACAAATAAAAGTCAAGTTTAAAGCTGTAAGAAGATTTTTTTCCCTCGTCTGCACTTTGGAGGAAAAGTGGTTGTTCCAGGAAGCTGTCCCAGAGGAAAAGACCCTGTGCAAAGCTGGATTCATCACTGAGACAAGGTAATATGTACCTGGGCATGTCTAGTGGTGGATGTGTGTAAGCACAGGGGGTAATTGAAAAAAAAAAAAAAAGTTGGAAAAAAAAAAAAACCCCACACCTGGTTGGAAGGTGCTGCTCTTGGGTTTTTCTTTTTTTCTTTTCTTGCAGGGGTCGAGATGGATCCGAGGGAGATGGCTCAGTGGATGGCAGCCCAATTCAGCAAGCAGCAGGAGCTATCACAGCAGGCCCAGGACACTGCTGTGAAGGCCTTAAAGGAACAGCAGAAACCAGTGCTTGATCTGGTGCAAGCTCTAGTTCAGCTGCAGAGCCAAAGTGGAACAGATGCAAGACCAGCAGTTAGTACTGGTACACCACATGTGGACACTGTGGGACTCAATCAAGGGATTGGGGCATTTAATTTTGGGAAATTAACTCCAGAAGATAATGTTGATGATTTTCTAGAGTCTTTTGAAAGAGTGGCACAGGCTTTAGCATGGCCAGAGACCCAGTGGGCAGTAAGGCTGGCAGCCTCATTAACTGGTGAGGCACTAGCAGCTTACAGAGCAATGCCAGCAGCCCAGGCTTTGATTTATAAGGATGTAAAGGCAGCTATTAGAGATCGCCTAGGGTTGTCTATTTCAGAGTATAGGCGAATGTTTAGAGCTGTTACATTGAAAGTGGGTGAGACACCCAGGGCTCTGAGTCAGAGAATTAGAAGTCTAGCTGTAAAATGGTTGGAGCCTGAGCAAAAGACAGTAGAAATGTTATTAGATGTTATAATGCTGGAACAATTTATGCTTGGGGTACCTAAAGAGTTGAATGTTTTTCTTATACAGCAAAATTGCCAAAATCTTGGAGAGGCAACCATGCTAGCAGAGAGATTCTTGGAAGCCACGCAGGCTTGCCATAGAATGGGTGGCCCTCTAAAGATGGATGCTGAGGCTAGAGATGCTGTATCAGAAAAGGGAATAATTAAGAATGTTTCTGAAAATGAATGTACTGTATCAAACCAGATGACACAGTGGAATAGAAAGAAATGTTTCAAGTGTGGAAAAGTGGGACACTTAGAGAAGAGATGCCAGACACACACTAGTTTAATGGGTCTGGATTTAAAACAACCCAAGGAAGGATTTCTTTTGATGGTTGATGTGCAAGGAATTACCACAAATGCATTATTAGACTCTGGGGAAGACCAGAGTATGATGTCAAAAAGGCTTTGGAAGAGGACAGAGGCCCAAGAAAGATTTGTGCCTAGAACCCCTGAAAGCCAAGTTCACATCAGATGCATTCATGGTGCTGCAACATCATATCCCACCTATAGGTTTAAGGTTAAGTGCCTGGGGGAACAAGAGGAAGTCCTATTAGCAGTGGTGCCTAGGCTACCCTTTGATTTGGTCCTAGGAAAGGACTGGCCAAGATTTAAGCAGGAACTAGTGAAAGGGCTAGGAAAGAAGGAGGGAGAAGGTTTAATAATGGAAATAGCTCCCGGGCCTTTCTTTGGAAGTCCTCAGTCCCTAGCTAAAAAGATGGTTAAGCTTCCAAAAGGCCAAACTATGGGTAATAAGAGGGGCCTTGTATCCACCCGCTCGCAGGCTAAGTTAGAGAGCCAGCAGAAGGAGGAGGGGGAGCAGGCAGAGTTATTAGGAGATTTACCCTCTCATGATGATTTAATAACCCCATCATCTGGTAAAGTAAGAAAGTTGAAAGCACAAAAGAGGCGTGAGAGACTTTGCAGAGCACAGGGTAGGGCTGAGATGTTAGCTGGTCAAAGTTTACCCTGGGTGCCAGCTGAGTTGGTGGCAAAGTTTCCTAACTTTTCACAAGAGCAGCGAGCTGATCAAGCTCTCACCCGAGCTTTTAAGTATGCTCAGGAGGTCAGGGAGGAATTGCCCAGATTCAGACTAGATAATGACATATTATATAGAGAGAGTCAGGACCCAAGAAATGGTGCCATACGTAAACAATTGGTGGTACCCACAACTTTCAAAGGGCTAGTACTTAGACTAGCACATGATCATCCAGTGGGAGGTCATAAAGGTATGCAAGGAACGCTGGATCAAATACTTGTGCGTTTTTACTGGCCAGATATCTTCAAAGAAACTGCCCAGTTTTGTGCTGCATGTCCAGCATGTCAGCGAGTTACAGCGGCTCACCCACCGGTGGTGCCATTGATCCCCATGCCAATCATCACAGACCCAATTGGTCGCATTGCCATGGATATTGTAGGCCCATTAGTTAAAACGCCCCGAGGTTTCCAATACATCCTAGTTATGGTAGATCAGGCAACAAGGTTTCCCTGGGCCATACCATTGAGGAATGTTTCTGCAAAAACAATAGCTTTAGAGCTAGTAAAATTGTTTTGTGAAGTGGGATTCCCAAGAGAGGTGTTGACTGACCGAGGGTCCAATTTTGTATCCAAATATTTGGCCCAGGTCTGGGATGCCTTTGGCATTCGTCACGTGAAAACCTCAGCCTACCATCCACAATCAAATGGTTTGGTGGAGAGATTCAACCAAACTCTCAAACAAATGTTGAGAAGGGGGTTAGCAGGAGAGGTAAAAGAATGGGATATGTTATTACCCTTTGCCTTATATGCCTGCAGGGAAAGAATTCAAGTGTCCCTAGGTGTAACTCCTTATGAGTTGATGTATGGTAGGGCTCCCCGGGATTTGTTGGATATTTTGAGGGAACAATGGATTGACCCTGAACCAGGAAGTCAGGAGGTGCCACTGTTTCTACGTGACTTGAGAGCACGTTTGAAAAGGACGTCGCAGGTTGCTGAGAGGAACCTGCAGGACAGTCAAGTTCGCCAGAAAGGGTGGTATGATAGAAAGGCCAAAAGCCGCCAATTAAGCATTGGTGAAAAGGTTTTGGTTCAAGTAGCAGGAACTGCTCCAAAATTTGAGGTACAGTGGAAGGGACCATGGGAGGTTGTTAAACAAGTAAGCCCAGTGTCTTATATGGTAGAAAATGCCAGAGGGCGTAGGCAGACCTACCATATTAATGTACTTAAGTCTTGGAGGGAGAGGCCTGTAGATAATGACCTTGAAGATAACACTCTCGTAGGTATTACGGACTGTAGAGAAGCAGTTTCACCAGTAAAACCAGTCCGTAATAACTTAAGCAGGGGGGTATGTGATAAGGAAGCTTATCATAGCTCAGGTAGGAGCTATAGAAAAGATGATGTGACTCTGAACAAGCAACCTGTCAGTTCTGGTAGAAGCAAGAAAACAGAGTTTTCACATAAAAGACTACCAGTCCCAGAATGCACCAGGTTTCCAGCAGCCATGAGAGGAGCTGAAGTGAGGAAATGTGTGTGCAATCAAGAGAGCTATGAGGTAATCCCTAAGCACTCATCTCAAAGGGCAGGGCCTGATTCAAGACAGCTGCACTGTGTTAGGGAGCAGCACACATTAGAACAGGATAAGAATAGAGCTTATTCTTCAGATAACAGTTACTACAAGCTCCAGCCCAGCTTCAGTAACAGTTGGAAGAACAGCTTCAGCAAAAGCCACGCAGATAGAGAGAGAAGGAAACTCTCTGGAAGGAAGAGAAGAAAGGCCATTGGAAGGTCTGGGAGATTCCAAGGCAGTACTCATACTGGGAGGTATTCCAAAAGCCAGCAGAGTCCATTGGACTGGATTCAGCCAGAGGAATGGAGTGGCAGAGATAGGAATCACCAGTGGCTACCTGGAAGAGAGAAGACTGCATGTGGAAGGGACTTTCAGACCAAGGCCAGAAGGTATGTGAGAGAAGATCCAGTGTCCAGGGATCAAGATTGGAAGGCTGGACATCAGAATTGGATTACATATTGGCCAGGCTATACAGAGAGGAATAATGATAGCAGGAGAGGCTCAGGTATGAACACTGATCCAGACCCTATCTATAATAGAGAATGGCAGCAAGGGAATAAGCATTCTCATGATAGTGCCTTAATGAAAGACTCATCTGTGCCAATGTATGATATTGACCCTATGATTGTTGATGCAGGGGGAAATACAGCAGATGAAACTATTTACATGGACTGTTCTTTATCTAAATGCTATTGCTAGTTTTCTATGAGCAAACACATCAGCCATCACAAAGAAACCTAACTTTGTTCTTTATTTCCACTGCAAACAGCTCTTAAAGCAGGATTTGGGCTCACACAGTTGCAGCCAGCCAGCTAAAGGCTTTCAGCTGGTCCATTGATAGTAATTAGGGCTGCACCTGATTGTGTGTGTGAGCAAGGGAGAATCACTGCTGAGATCTGCGTGGAAAATAAGCAGAAGTTAACCTAACCAGCAAAGTTTATTGTTTTCCTTGTGCCTTTGTATTTGGTAATTATTTGCTAAGAAAACATTAGCTAATTGCCTGACAAGCTGAAGGTTGTTTCTGGTTTACTTTGTGACTTTTTGTTATCCATTTAAACACTGCAAGCAAGTAACCTCATTTATAGTGCTATCAAGCATACATGTGCTGGGTGAATTAAACCCCATCAATAAAAGAAGTATTTTATTGATCTTACCACTTGGTTTCACAACTCAAATTATTGTCATCAGCTGTGTTTGGGAGTGAATGAACTACAATACCCACAATACTTTGCAAGAATCATATGAATATATGCATCGTCAAGATTGTGCAAGTTCTCACCCTAGGCAGCCGTCTGACAGTGTCTGTCTTGCAGACAGATCAGATAGCAGACACCAGGTAAACAGGGCACAAACAGCAAAAAGGGGCGCAAGTTCTTCTGTGCAGACTGTATTATTCTTTGTGATGAGTCTCCGTCATTGGTCTGGTGATTGGTTGGCACAAGACAGTCCGAGGTGTTCTCAGCGAATCAGAAGGTAATGAACAGGTGTTCATCCTGCAGACCTAGGAGCCATAATGAGGGAAGATAACAGTATGCAGTTCCAGACATCCCAAGGCCAGTAGCATCGTTAGTGGATGATGAAGATCAGAGAAGCAGATGTTCTTGCATGTAGACAACTAATTGGACAATAGTCTTCTGTATGCTCAGGTATGATGACTTGGCAAGCATTTGTGTGAAGTGAAGGTCTGAGACTGTAAGCACAGCAAAAGTCCTTTGTAGCAGGAAACCATCTTGTTTGGTCAGCTTTGGTTCAGGCTTCAGCATCTGAGTAGGCCAGAGATCTGCAGCCGTAGAATTGCAAGGGTACCAGCCCTACAGGCCTAGACCTCCTTCAGCTCTAGAAATGTACATTATTGGCACACACTGATTCTTGTATATTATCTCATGGGCATGGAAGAGTTTTCTTGTTCTCACATCCAGTTTTCAAGATCTTTAAGAGGCCCATCTATGATCCCAAATTTGTATGACAGTACATGAATTGCTAGCTGATTGATGGCTTATATCTTATTCTTTGATGTTAAGGCACTTTTCAATAATGATTTTAACCTTCTATAGTATTTTTTACTGATCTTTTCTCTCAGTAATTTCTGCTTGAGTATTGTTCCTTCCTCTACTCCACCATATTTATATACATCTTCCTGTTCACGTTCCTTGATGTCGTAGCCCTCAGTCGGGGAGATGTTTTCCATTTTGCTCAATTTTCCTCTTAAAAAAAAGGTTGCCTTAGCACATATGTCTAGGCCAAAAGTCATCCTGATGTCATCAGGAAAGTTTTTCACTACACAGATTTGTCCTGTTAATTGTTGGTCACTGGAACTGTAGAGCTTCAGGTCATCTACAAAGAGTAAATAGGATGCTACCTCTGGGTTGTTACCTTCTTTAGGATTCAGGCTAAATCCATATCCCAAAGAGTTGATGAGAGTACTCATTGCATTAAATGCCATACAAAATAGAAGAGGTGAAAGGGATTCTCCCTGAAATATTCCTCGCTGGATCTTTATGTTAGGAATGATGTACTGACCATCTTCATACTTCAAAAATAGTGTGGCTTGACACATTGTCATGGTGAACTTGTTATCTTCTGTCAAACCAGAATTTATCTTATACATCTCAAGGCATTTTATTATCCAAGAGTGTGAGAAGCTGTCAAAAGCTTTCTTATAATCAATCTATGCAGTGCTGCTTTTCCCAGCACTGCATGGGACTGGGCACTTCCATTTTTCAAGGTGGCAGCACAGGGGCAGGAGCATGTGGGCATCACTCCTGCCCCCTGATTTTTAAGACACTTAGGGGGTGGGTTCTGTCTTACAGGGGGGGGGGCACTAGGCCACAAGGAGATTTGTTTCGGGGGGGCTGGGGCTAGGTGCCACTAGGTCACTAAGGGACGTTATTGTTTTGGCCCAGGGAGGGCCCTTGATCAGGAGGGGACATTCAGGGAAGGTGTCTCTGGCTCACACTGGACCTTTACACCTACTTCAGGTTGACATAAATGTCCAGTCTTAAAATAAAAGAAAAAAGTGCACTAAGTTTCAGCACAGTTTTTTTTACATCAGGTGCGGTTACTATTCATGATTTTGCATGTGATTAGCATGCCCACTGTGCTATGTTTTAGCATAGTGGTTTTGCTGGCGTTTTTCCTGCACAAGCTTGCTTTCTGCATTGAAGAACAAGACTAGTGCCAGAAAAGCGCTAGCAAAATGCTATGGTAGATCATAACACAATTTTCGGCATTGGTCCATTGGAATAGGAGACATCTCATTCAGTGTTACTCTCTTGCTTAAAGCTGCCACCTTGTTCAGTGCAACCATTCCTGCTTTTGCCCCATTGCATGCTTGAAGTAGGGGGACTTTCAGTGTTGGCGGCTAATTCTATAAAGTGGCTAGCCATCTCGCTGAACTTTGAACCTGGATATTCAATACTGGGGTCATATCCGGCCACCGGCATTGAAGATCCAGGTTGGAATAGCATGTTAGCTAAGTGGCCAGCGGCGATATTCAGCTACTGGCTGGCTAGTTAAAGCAGCGAAAGTTAGAGGTGAGCCTTTCAGGTGCCTAACTTTTGCCACTTTTGGATAACTAGCTAGCAGCTGAATATCGCTCCTGGCCGGTTATCCCCGGATGCCGCCTCTGCTCCATCCCAGAATGCCCTGATGCCAGCCAGCTAGTATCAGGGCATTTAGTGGCAGCACCCAGGGATATTCAGCGGCACTAACCAAATTAGTGCTGCTGAATATCCTGCAGAGCACCATTTAGATAGTTTGCAGGTCTACAAAGTGCCTAAATGGGTTTGAATATCCCCCCTCCCCCCCCCCACCCCCGGAAGTTATTATTTTTCTTAGGGAAATCATAACTACAATCCCATACATATAGTGCAACAAATCTAGAACTGGATTTGAGTCCTAATAAGAATAAATTATTCTACTGAAGGCTATCACCGCCGCCCCCCCCCCCCCCCCCCAATCTTGCTGACAGGGAAATGGCACTTCATAAACGGTATGGGCTCTCCTCTGCCACACAACTGCATCTGCTCACTCTGAGTCACGTAGAGGCAGCAGTTGCTCTGGCAATTTATTCTTTCAAGGACGATGCCAGACAGCCGTTGATTTGACCTAAGACTCACACTTATTGGAGGAATGCACAGAAACTGAGAATACTGAATTCACCGGCAAAATGTTGGAAATTTGGGATTCCACTTGTGGAGGACATGAACAGTGTCCCCCTGATGACCCGGAGGTATCTGGTAACTCCCAAGAAGACAAGATGCATCCTGAAAACAGATTAGATGGAATCCAAAAATGAATTCATGAGGCAGACTGGAGCTGGCAGGTCATTAGCAGAACGTGCTTCATTGAGAGATCCATGACTGACAAAGGCAGGTGAGGAATCCTGAAGAAACATGTTACAGTCTGTCAGAAAGAGCAGGAAGAAACCTCAGCTAAGGACACATTATACAATGAACAAGTCACATAATATATCCTCAGCTGTGGCAATACAGCTTGTTCCTCATGAAACAGCGCTGGACACACACTCATATGTGGATGTTAACAGTGCTCATTGCAAATCTAAATATGTATTTCTTGATTTGTTTCAGTTACAGAAGACATAAGATTTATATGTGGTAGAAGGAATGGGATTTCAGATTTAATTACTTTCCTTTTCCGAATCTGAGCTCAAGGTGAGTTACAGTTCAGGTACTGTAATTATTTCTCTGCCCAAGGGGGCTAACAATCAAAATTGAACCTGAGGCAATGGAGCGTGAAGTGATTTGCCCAAGATCACAAGAAATATCAGTGAGAGAAGATGTGAACTCTGGCTCCCAGCCTGCTGCTGTAACCATGAGGCTACTCCTCCACTTCACTTCCTGAAGATGCACATCTTGACCCTGATATAATAAAACACATCAACTTTAGCATTTTACTTGAGTTTTAGCATGCACTTTTCCACACTAACTTAATACAATTTTAGCATGGATAAAATGTGTGCTAAATATGTGCTTTAACTTTAAACGCACATTCTATGCAAATACATGAAAAGGGTCTGCTTACAGAATTACCTCCTATACTTAAAGTGCTTTTTTATTTCACCTATTAGCATTGACTTTAACTCCAGTCCCAGAGATGAAGTAAAGGTTTTAACTTCCACTGAAGTTAACAGTTTATTTTATTTATTTATTTAGCCAGTTTTGTATACCACCTTATCCTTCAATCAAAGAAAAAATGAAAAGAGAAACTGATACCCAGACAGCACCTGACATAGAATCCCCAGGTCAGACAGCCTCCAACTTGGAACCCCCAAACCACAGAGACTCTGACTTGTGACCTCTGATCAGGGCACCTCCAAGTCAGAGAATCTCTGAATTCAGACTTCTGAGTAATTCTCAAGTTTCTGGTGATCCAGTAGTCACCTTTTAAAGAAAGACCCTCATGGCCCAGAAAGAGGATTTTGGGAACCCAGGGACTTTTCATAAAAGGGGCAGATCGGACTGTGGGGCTACCAGGGGCTTGAAAGCCTCCTTGGGAAGGGGCACTTCCATCAGACCCACTCGCCCTCCACTTATCTTTTTCAAAAAGAACCCAATGTAAAAATGTGTGGCAATTCTAGTGCACAATTTTACCTGGGTTTTAAGGTACTTTTATTATTAGCATATATTATTAGCTTAGAGGCACATTTCACAATGGGATGTCCGTGCAATCAGGGATGTCAAAGCAAGAATGTCTGAAAAAACAGCAGGCACGTGCAAGTTCCGGCACGTTTTCAGAAACGTGGACATACCCTATATGCACATGTGTCAAACATCTATATAGACAGCCCCAGGATAACATTTCAGAACCAAGATGTCTAATATTTTAGCAGAACAGTTAGAATAGCAGCTTAACAGCAGAGTGGTCAGGGTTTTAAATCCTAGTGTGAGCCTTTGTGACTGCAGGTTAGTCACTTAATTCTATATCTTCTTTACACTCTGGATGTTTTAAGGTGGGAAAACAAGCATTTTCCTGATGTCTGTTCGTGCCTAGAGCAGGTATAAACATGGACGTGCCTGCAGACGTTTCTGAGATTGAAAGGGGATGTGTAAATTCATTGCCACTCCCCAGATATGCCTATGCCACACCCCTCTATGTCTACTTGGGCATCGCTGCACTGGAGACTTCTGCAAACGTCATTTGTGGAATGGCTACGGAGACATGTTTGTGATTTTGGATGTACACATGCATGTCTTCAGACTTCCAAATCACGACTACATATTTTACAATGACCCTTTTACTGTATCAGGGGTTAACTTTTTTTTTTTCAACATGAGTGCTTGAAAGTATGTACTAAAAATAGCCAGCATGTTTACTCATATTTTATTACATCACAGCCAGTCTGCATACTTTGTGCTGTCAGAAGGTATCTGGCCATGTGCCAGTGGCCCAGGAATATAAATGTATATATAGCCAAATGTGCTGCATTGCTACTTTACAAATCATTTCCTTATCATGGTTTATGACCTTTAAGTGATTTCTTTTTTTCTAAATATCTCTTCTGCTAATTAGGGAACTCCCCTATGTGTCATCACTTGCATAATATTCCTTTGAAGACTACCTTGGGGGTTTTTCCTGGTCCTGATGACTTTCTGATTTTGTGGGAAGTTTCTGCGCCAGCAGAGTTTTCCTGCTCCTCTTGGGTTCCAGCTCAGTTGGAATCATTCTGTTGAGGTAAGACACTATGAGCCTTCATTCACAACTGTCTGAGAACTGTTCCCATTTATATCTCTGCAGACCTGCCTAGCTCAGCTATCATAGTCAAGGTTGGCACAAGGAGATGAGGTGCCCTAGGTGAACCTCATCCCTTGCACCCCCCTGGCCAGCCAGCCGGCCATCTCTCATTGCTGCCACTGTTGCCCTTCACTATAACCCACCCCCATGCAAACAGGAAGTCAGCCATTGGAGGGGGCAGAAGCAGACAGCCCTGCGGCACCGAAGTTTTCAGGTAAGCACTGTTGGGCTGTTTCCAACCATTGCCACTGCTGTAGGTCCCAGTGAGGGGTGACAGCAGTGGCAATGGGTGCCCTGGAGGACCTGTACTCTAAGCAGCTGTCTAGTTTCCCTAATGGTAGCACCGGCCCTGATCATAGTGACACTCCATAGATGATGGTCATGCACCATAGCTCCTTTAAACACTGAAGTCATGGGTCCTAAATCTAGTTCACTAGGTGTCACTTCTGTATGATTAGTAGGACTTCATCCCTGACAGGGGCCTAGTCAGCTTAGGAAACAGACCTGATCTAGAAATTGGGCCCTGGTGCTGTAGATGGAAGCACACAGCACTATCACTGAGCCACTGGGCTGGCCCCATTACTTCTTGTTTGATATTATTCCAGGATTTTTCTTTTTGTTGTCCTACTACATTGTACAGAGTTGCCAAATTACCCGGATCCAGGAGTGAGATTTTAAGCCAGTCTGGTATTTCTGACAGTCTCATCCTGATGCTTTATGGGACCTGCAGCACTGATTCCAATGGGTAAAATCTGGGACTACAAATACCACACTGCATTGCAATGCAAATTTAAAAGCAGAACTGACAAAACAAATCTCACTCCTAGCACTGGGTAATGGCAACTCTGATTGTATTTGGGCTAGAATACAGCATCAGAGACTGATAGCAGTAACTAGTCTCTCCTTAGTCCTGCTGAAAGAAAATATGAGACTCATTACAGAGAAACTACAACCCCTATCAGAATCCTCACAAGCCTAGCTGTGTGCTTTCTAGCCTTCTTTGCAGCCCTGCTATTTTCAAAATCACATTTCCCGACACCAAGCCCTTAGACCCATGGACGTATGAGAAGAAACAGGAAAGCGGGGTAAAAAAAAAGCAACTGTACATACTTGCTGGATTTCCAGAGAGAATCCTCAATCTTCTGATGCATGCCTTGCATGGAGGCTTTATATCATCGTTTTAATATCATATTTTAAAAAAGAATGAGAAATCTCAAAAAAACCCTAAGAGACCATCTTCAAACTGGCCCTCTTCAAAAGACCAGCGGATTGGTCATAGAAGGTAAAGTACAATGGTTTTTAAGTATAGCACATATGAACATAGAAACCCAGAATAATAGCAGAAAGGGAAATCCCCTTCTTTTACTGTAAGAGGTGATACTACGCTGGTGTCACTGAATGGAAGTACCCTCAAAACTCCAGAAAAGATTGATCTGAATCAGGAAAGAGAGCCTCAACCCAAGTATTAAACTCAACTTTCCTATGTTATAGTAGGAAGACGTTTATACCCAGCCACCAGGCCAGAGCTCTGGGTCTTCTACATGGCAGTGTAACATGTTTGATTCTCAGACTGGATCTCTGCCCAGAGATGGCCAGAGTTCACACATCTTGCTGGGTAACGGGGGGGGGGGGGGTTACCAATCATTGCTGTATGGTGACCAGTGGCGTAAATTCCACCCAAGCAGCCCCTGAAATGGGGAGGGGGGGGAGGACCCAAGCAGGAAGGGAGCCCACACAGCAGTGTGGCAAACTTACTTTATTATGTTTTCCACACTGCCTCCACTCTTGTAAGTTTGCAGCAGGCCAGCAGCTGTTACCAGCTGGGCTGAAGTCTCACAATAAGAGCTGTACTGTGAAACTTCAGCTCGGCAGGTAACAGCCACTGGGTCTGCTGCAAAATTACAAGAGTGAAAACAGCACGGCAAACATGATAAAGTAAGTTTGCCACTCCTGCTGCACGAGGAGGGGGCCACTGCAACAAGGGGAGAGAGGGCGCATTGCAACTTATGGTGGCACAAACTAATCAAATTTGAGGTCCATGTTAGCCAGATTCCAGAGGCAGCTACATTTGTGGCCCCTGATCAAGGACTCTCATTGCATTTGCTGGGCTGAGTTGAGAGAAAATGTAGAAATAGGGCATAAAACCCTGAGTAGTTGCGATGAAAGCTGAAGGCAGCATATCCCAACCCTGGCTCCAACCGACTACAGAAGCCCCAAGAAGAAGGCGGAAATGGCTAGACCAAAACAAAACAAAACACGAGAACGGTTCAGATTTCTCTGTATTTGGGCAGAGAAGGGAGCTCAGGTTTTGCATGGGAGGGACTGTATTTTCAGCTGCCGCATGACAGCCATGATGTCATGCCAGAGCCCAGAGGCAGAAAGGGAGCACGTATCACATAAAACATGAACCCCTGGCACATTTCCTTCAATTTCCTGTTTAATTAAACTGTGCAGTGAAGGCAAGCAGTTACACTGGGCCCTCTGTATACCAGACAGGCCAGGAGCCAGAAAACCTGGTACAAAGAAAGTCTGTCAGAGCAGTATTTAACTTCTATTGAAATAAATAATCCAACAACATCCTCTGGGGGGGCTAAATTTCCATTTGTTATACCCAGGTTTTATTATTAAGAGCAAGTATTGTGGTTTATTAACCATTTTTATGAATGGGATATGAAGAATGACTGTAGATTGCCTTTTAAATGGAGGTTGAAGAGTCCCCTCGTCAAGGTGCAGTCAGATGATGGGATGAATACCTGCATATTGGCTTAGGATGGCCAACATTTTTATTTTTAAAAAGAAACCTAATTTATCGCAATGATGATATTAAACTCGTAGTTCACGCTGCCTGACAAGCTGAAGTCCTAGTAGGAAGAAGGGAACATGTGTAGCCAGGTCCATCTGGCAGGCTATACTAGGGACCTAGAAGAAAGCTGGATATTCAATCAGCCATGCTAGTATTATTACAGAGCTTTGTTGTTTGCTATGGGGACTCTGGGGGTGAACTAAAAAGGGGATCTTGCAAGGTCTTCTAACCAAAGGAGTCTAATACAAAGCAGGAAGACGACAAAAACTCCTGGATAAGAACATCATGCAAGTGCTCTAGGTCAATCTCTAGAAGCTGTACTACATCCCCAATGGTGTGGACAGAATAACAGGGCAGATTTGGATGGATTTGTTGGTCCTTTGCCATCATCTACTATTTTACTATACATTTTCAAAGCTATTTGCATGCATAAATTTAAGAAGTAATTGATGCATGCACATTGGCTGTCTGAAAACTCTTTCCCTGGTGTTCCACAACATGCAATCTTTTAGCTGCCTTTAGGGAAGGTTCTTAGGGGCGTGTTTTGGGAAGGATTGGAAAACAATGCATGTAGAATGTACTTAAGTCTATGCATGTTATTTTCCGTAGAAATTTACCAGCACAAAAAGCGGATGCAGAAATTTCCAGGGCTGCTTTTGTACCTGCGGCAGTGGCAGTCTTCAAAGGGAAGACACAGGCTTTCTCTTGAAAACTTGGTGCACAGTCTGTTAGTGAAGGGCAATGGCAGACTGGCTCAAAATGAAAAATCTGAAAATTGCTCCCCGAATATTACTGTGACTAAGAAAAGAATACTAAAATGACAACCCCAATCCCATTCCCAGGTAGCAGTGTGTGTGGTAGGAATGGGGGAAGATGTGTCATTAACCTGGCACTGGTGTCTTCTTCCAACCAGTCACCTGAAGCTCCTTCTTTGTACGTGCTGGGATGGGCAGGAGGAAGAAGAATAAGTGGCAGATAGAGGATTTGAGGGGACTGAGCTATGCCATCTGCCGTTTCTCAGTCTGCATCTAATTACCCACCCTCATCATGCACATATGATTAAAATAGGTTGAAGGGAGCAGAAGAGAGGATAATGACTGCACAATTCTGGCCATCTTATCTCAAAGATACAGAAGTAGAAAAGGTACAGAGAAGGGTGACCAAAATGATAAATGGGATGAAATGATTCTTCTATGAGGAAAAGCTAAAGAGGTTAGAGCTCTTCAGCTTAGAGGAGAGACTCCTGAGAGAAGATAGGATAGAGATCTATAAAATCCTGAGCAGAATGGAACACATGAATGCAAATCAGCTGTTTCGTCTTTCAAAAAGTATAGAGTAGGAGGCACACAATGAAGTTACCAAGTAGTACATTTAAAACAAAGGCTAAATTAGATCTTACCTGCTAATTGTCTTTCCTTGAGTACCGCCAGGCCAGCTACGAGTGGGTTGTCACCGCCTACCAGCAGCTGAGGCCTGAACATGACAGAATCCTGACATCACTGTATAAGAGCACCTCCTCCTGCTCCAGGATCCAGTCTTCTATTGACAAAGCAACTTTCAGGACCCTTAAACTCCACGGACTATATCCACAAACGACAGTATGGAAACCCTGCTTGATGCTGTCTGTGGAGATTCGAAGAAAACAGCAAAATCCAATACTTGAAAATCTCGTAACAAAGATTTTTTTTTAAAATGTACATTCCGTACTGAGCAAGAGCCAGACCATTGTCAGAGCCATCTAGCCAAGAAGCCCAATGTGGCCTTACTTAATCCTTAAAGGCTCTGCCCACTCCTTGTTGAACCCGCTGATCTGAAGAAAAAACTACTCGCCACGCAAAGTACTACCAGGGAGGGGCCTGGCCTGGCCTGGAGGTACTCAAGGAAAGACAATTAGCAGGTAAGATCTAATTTCACCTTCCTAATTGTATCGCCAAGCCAGGCCAGGCCAGGCCAGGCCAGCTGCGCATGGAATGTAACAAAGCAGTGTCTACACATGGGAAGGTCCAGCGAAACCAACCTAAAACACTGAAGCCCCAAAACGTGCATCCGCAGCTGCTCGCACATCCAAACGGTAATGCCTTATCAAAGTGTGAAGAGAAGACCAAGTCGCGGCCCTACAAATCTCTGCTGGCGGCACCAAGCTCGACTCTGCCCATGATGCTGCCTGTGCCCTCGTAGAATGGGCCCGGAGTCCCCTAGGAGGCACCTTGTTCTGTGCCCCGTAAGCTGCAGCAATGGCCAGCTTAACCCAATGGGCAATGGAAGCCTTTGAAGCAGCTTCCCCCTGTCATGCTCCGCCAAATAATACAAATAACTGATCCATCTTGTGTATTGTGCTGGTTTCTCAAAGATATCTGCAGAACACCCTTTTCAAGTCCAATAAATGGAGCTGGCTGTCCATTTGTGAGTCACCAAAACTGGAAAGGCCAACAGTGAAAACATTTGACTCAAATGAAAATGAGAAAGCATCTTAGGCAGAAAGAAGGGAACAGGTCGCAAGACCACCTTCTCCTTGGAAAGCAACAAAAACGACACGATAGAGCCTGTAGCTCCGATATATACATTGTATTGAACAAATAGATACCAAGAATATTGTCTTATAGGTAAGGTCTCTTAATGTTGCTCCTGGTAGAGGCTCAAATGGGGAACCCGTCAAGGTCTCCAAGACTAAATTAAGATCCCATGGTGGCACCGTCTGCCTCACAGGAGGACAGACCTGTTTGACTGCCTTAAAGAAACGTACCACATCTGAGTGACTTGTCACCGGAGTTCCCTCAATCTGCCCCTGTAGCAAGTCACTGCTGCTATGTGCACTTATAAGATATTGAGAGACAATCCCTTCTCGAGCCCACACTGCAGGAAATGCAACACCTGTGGGAGGGAAGCTGCTATGGTACTACCTCCCCTCGCTGAACACCATTCTTCAAATATATGCAAGACATGCATATAGGCCAGTGAAATTGACTTTTTACTGGACTTCAACATTTTTGCAATGACTGCAGATGAATACCCTCTACTCTTCAACCAAGCCCTCTCAAGAACCAGGCCGTAAGCAAGAACTGATCCACCTGCGGCATGAGCACCGGCCCCTGGAAGAGCAGATTCATCCTGTCCGGGAGACGTCACAGCTTGTCCATGAGAAGTCAGATCAAGTTCGCATACCATGGCCTCCTCGGCCAATCCAGCACAATCAGAATCACTAACCCCGGATAGTGCTTTATGTGTTGCAGCAAACGGCCTATGAGAGCTCACGGTGAGAACACATACAAGATCCCGTCTGTCAGCCATACCTGGAAGAGCACGTCAAGACCTTCTGACGTGTTCTTGTCACCTGCTGAATAACCGTGCTGCCTTGGCATAGCCCAGCGTGGCAATGACATCCATCATTGGTGTGCCCAACTATCTTGGTACATGTCGGTACCAATGACATAGGAAAATGTGGTACGGAGGATCTCGAGGCTAAATGTAGGCTTTTAGGTACGAAGCTGAAATCCAGAACCTCCAGGGTAGCGTTCTCTGAAATGCTTCCCATTCCACGCGCAGGACCCAAAAGGCAGGCAGAGCTCCAGAGACTCAATGCGTGGATGAGACAATGGTGCAGAGATGAGGGTTTTGGATTTGTTAGGAACTGGGGAACATTCTGGGGAAAGGAGGGGCTCTTCCGAAGGGATGGGCTTCACCTTAACCAGGATGGAACCAGGCTGCTGCCATTAACCTTTAAAAAGGAGATAGAGCAGCTTTTAAACTAGATAATAGGGGAAAGCCGACAGTCACCCAAGAGCGGATGGTTCAGAAGAATGTATCCTTGAAGGATACTACCAAAAGCAGAGAGGTTCCAAAAAAGAGTAAAGTAGCCCAAATGCCCTCGAGTATGGAGCACACAGAGCTTAAAGATCCCAAATTACCCATGTCTACCAATAGCCAAATTAATATGAATAAAATATAATCTCTAAAATGCTTGTATGCAAATGCTAGAAGTCTAAAAAAATAAGATGTGAGAGTTAGAATATATAGCACTAAAATGAGAGGTTAGATATGATTGGAATATCAGAGACATGGTGGAAGGAGGACAACCAGTGGGACACTGTGATATCTGGGTACAAACTATATCGTAATGATAGAGCTGATCAAATTGGTGGAGGGGTTGCGCTCTATGTTAGAGAGGGCATTGAGTCAGAAAGGATTAAAGTTTTGCAGGAAACAAAATTTGCTGTAGAATCTCTATGGATTGAATTTCCATGTAAAAAGTGGAAGGTGATGGTAGTGGGGTGTACTATCGACCGCCTGGCCAGAATGAACAAAATGGATGATGAAATGCTCAAAGAAATCAAGGAAGCTAACAAAAGTTACAGCGCAGTAATAATTGGTGATTTCAATTACCCCGGTATCGACTGGGTCAGTGTCACGGCAGGACATTCTATGGAGATAAAGTTCCTAGATGAAATAAATGACTGCTTTTTGGAGCAGCTGGTTCATGAACCGACTAGAGGGGAAGCCATATTAGACCTAGTCCTTAGTGGAACACCAGATCTAGTGCAAGAGATAAAGGTGTTGGGGCCACTTGGCAATAGTGATCACAGCATGATCACCTTTGATTTAATTAGTGGAGGAGGGATAGTAAGGAAATCAACAGTACTACCTTTTAACTTTCGAAAGGGAGACTATGATAAAATGAGGAAAATAGTTAAGAAAAAACTAAAAGGAGCAGTTGCAAAGGTTAAAGACTTACATCAAGCTTGGGTGTTGTTGAAAAATACTATCTTGGAAGCCCAAACCAGCTCTATTCCACGCTTTAAGAAAAGTGGAAGGAAGTCCAAAAAACTACCAGCATGGTTTAAAGGGGAGGTCAGAGAGGCTGTTGATGCCAAAAACGCATTTTTCAGGAAATGGAAAAAAGAGCCAAACGACGAAACCTGGAAACAGCACAAGCACTGGCAAGTCAAATGCAAGGCATTGATAAGGCAGGCAAAGGGAGAATTTGAGAAGAAGCTTGCTGTGGAAGCAAAAACGCAAAATAAAGACTTTTTCAAGTACATTCGTAGCAAAAAACCTGTGAGAGAGTCAGTTGCTCCATTAGATGATAGAGGGGTTAAAAGGGCACTAAGAGGTGACAAAGCGATAGCGGAGAGACTGAATTCTTTGCTTCAGTCTTTACTGAGGAAGATGTAGGGATGTTACCCATGACTGAAGTGGTATTTAAAGGTGCGGAAGAATTGAAGGAAATATCGATACGTTGGGAAGATGTATTACAACTATTTGATAAACTGAAGAGTAGCAAATTTATTTTATTTATTTATTTAACAGTTTTTATATACCGTCTTTCTACAATTCAAGACGGTTTACAGAGAACATAACACAGCAGTATATTTCAACTGATTACACAGAAACAAACATAACGAGGGTATAAGTGGTTAATATAAGTACTTTTGTCCATGAGGAGTCTTCATGGACAAGAACTATTTACATGCTTATTTACAAGAGAGGTGGGGAGAGGTCAAAGGAGATGAATTGGGTAGGGTATTAGAGGGAGGGTTGAGCAGAAGAGAAAGGGTATAGACAGAGGGCTATGGTGGTATGGAAAAATGTTCCTGGAAGAGATGGGTTTTTAGCTTCTTCTGGAACTCAGAGTGATCAGAGCAGTTCCGTAGTTCATATGGTAGGGCATTCCATAAAGAGGGGGCATAAAGGGAGAATGCCCGATTTACAGGTAGTTTGATTGCATTTTCTCTTAGTAGTTGGGATAGATAGAAGGTTTTTAGTGATGGTGCGGCATGTTCTATTGCTGTTGGAATTGGATAGGAGCGAGGAAAGGCATGGAGCTGACTCATTGGAAATGATTTATATATGAGGGTGATTACTTTGAATTTAACTCTGGACTGGATGGGGAGCCAGTGGAGGATTGGCGTTATGTGTGATCGTCTAGGGTTATTTGTGATGAGACAAGCTATTGTGTTCTGTGCCATTTGGATAGGAATCACATGGGCCAGATGGTATACATCCAAGGGTGTTGAAAGAACTGAAATATGAGATTGCATACCTGATATGATTGAGATGTTTAAATACCTCCTTGGCATAAATGTTCAGGGAGAGAGCTTCTTTCAATTGAAAGCAAGTTCTGCTACGAGGGGACATGGGATGAGGGTGAAGGGAGATAGATTCAGGAGTGATATGCGGAAATATTTCTTTACGGAAAGAGTAGTGGATCCGTGGAATAGTCTCCCAGTGGAGGTGGTAGAGATGAGGACAGTAACTGAATTCAAGAAAGCATGGGACCAACACAGAGGATCTCTAAAGGCAAAAAGTGGACTGTTGTAGTTGTTATGGAAGGACAGACTAGATAGGCCATGTGGTCTTTTTCTGTCGTCATATTTCTATGTTTCTATGTTTCTATTAGTAATCTGTGAACTATCATTAAAATCATCTCTAATACCTGAAGATTGGCGGATCGCCAATGTAACACCAATTTTTAAAAAGGGTTCCAGGGGTGATCCAGGAAACGACAGACCAGTGAGCCTGACATCAGTACCGGGAAAAATGGTAGAAACCATGGCCTAATGGGAGACAGCCAACATGGCTTTAGACAAGGAAGATCTTGTCTTACTAATCTGTTATGTTTTTTGGAAGGTGTGAATAAACAGGTGGACAAAGGTGAGTCGGTTGATATAGTGTATCTGGACTTTAAGAAAGCCTTTGACAAGGTCCTTCATCAGAGACTTTTGGCACAACTAAAGAGTCATGGGATAAGAGGCAGTGTACTACTGTGGATCAGGAACTGGTTAAAAGATAGAAAGCAGAGGGTTGGGCTAAATGGCCAATTTTCCCAATGGAGAAAGGTGAATAGTGGTGTACCCCAGGGATCTGTGCTGGATCAGGAACTGGTTAAAAGATAGAAAGCAGAGGGTTGGGCTAAATGGCCAATTTTCCCAATGGAGAAAGGTGAATAGTGGTGTACCCCAGGGATCTGTGCTGGGTCCGCTGCTTTTTGACATATTCATAAATGACCTGGAAAATGGAATAACGAGTGAGGTTATCAAATTTGCAGATGACACAAAACTATTTAAAGTTGTTAAAACCCAAGAGGATTGTGGAAAATTGCAAGAGGATCTCGACAAATTGGAAGACTGGGCATCAAAATGGCAATTTAATGAAATTTAATGTGGACAAGTGCAATTTAATGAAATTTAATTTGTACAAGTGCAAAGTTATGCACCTAGGGAAGAAAAACCCAAACTATGGTTACATGATGCAAGGTTCCACATTAGGAACCACCACCCAGAAAAAAGATTTAGGCGTCATTGTGGATAACATGTTAAAACCTCAGCCCAGTGTGCAGCGGCGGCCAAGAGAGCAAATAGAATGCTAGGTATCATAAGGAAAGGAATGGAAAATAAAACAAAAGATATTATAATGCCTCTATATCATTCCATGGTGCGACTGCACCTTGAATATTGTGTGCAATTCTGGTCGCCGTATCTTTAAAAGGATATAGCATTATTAGAAAAGGTTCAGAGAAGAGCCACCAAAATGGTAAAGAGGATGGAAGGATACTCCTATGAAGAAAGGCTAAAAAGGTTAGGGCTCTTTAACCTGGAAAAGTGACGGCTGAGGGAAGATATGATAGAAGTCTATAAATTAATGAACGGAGTGGAACAGGTAAACGTAGATCGATTGTTTACGTTATCAGAATATATAAAGACTAGGGGACATGCAATGAAGCTACAGGGTAAACTATTTAAGACTAATAAAAGAAAATATTTTTTCACTCAACGTGTAATCAGACTCTGGAATTTGTTACCGGAGGATGTAATAAAGGCTGTTAGTGTAGCTGGGTTTAAAAAAGGTTTGGACAAGTTCCTGGAGGAAAGGTCCATTAACCATTATTAGAAGGGACCCAGGATATCAATGCTTGACCCAGTACAAGCATTGTGGAACCTGTGTCTTTTGGGGAAACTGCTAGTTACGTATGACCTAGATTGGCCACTGTTGGAAACAGGATACTGGGCTTGATGTACCTTGGTCTGACCCAGTATGGCATATCTTATGTTCTTATGAGTCATGATCTAGTGAAACACTGCTGCATTCAACTCCCATTCTCCGGGATTGAGCCAGTGATGGCTAAGAAAGTCTGCCTGCATGTTGTCCTTTCCTGCAACATGTGCCACAAACATAGCCTGCAAGAACTCTTCTGCCCATCCTAACAGCCACAAACAGTCAGCCAGTAGAACTACACTTCCCATTCCACCTTAAAAATTGATATAGGCTACCGTAGTCACGTTGTCCAAACAAACTTGCACTGCCTTGTCCTTGATCAATGGCAGAAAGACCTGCAAGGCCAGAAACACCGCTCTTAGCTTCAACCTATTGATGGACCAGGAAGCCTTCTCCTGCAACCATACCCCCTGCATCACCTGTGCTAAACAATGTGCTTCCCAGCCCTCTATACGGGCATCTGTTGTGACCAAAATCCACTGCGGCTGTTCTAGCGGCAGTCCCGCCTAGAGAGTGGTGGGCTGCAACCATCCCTCCATATTCTGGCACATCTGTTCCGGACAAGGCAGCTGGTGAAATATCGTTCATACTGAAGGGATCAACAGGAAAGCAGTGTCTGTTGCAATGGATGCATGTGAGCTCTCACCCAGGGCACCAGGTCCAATGCTGCCGCCATGGAACTGAGAATCTGGAGATAAAACCATGCCACCGGCGTTCCTTTCTTCTGGAAACTGTGCCTCTGTGCCTGATGTTTGAGGACTCTGCCCTCCGGCAGAGACACCTGTCCCATCAGCGTATTGAACTGAACCCCTAGGTAAACCAGCCTCTGCACTGGCTGAGGATGGCTCTTGGCCAGGTTGACGACCCAACGCAGGCTCTGCAAAACCTCTATCACCTGATCTGTGGCTGAACGGCCCTCGGCCTCTGATTTCACCCAGATGAGCCAGTCATCAGGTAGGGATGCACAAGAATCACTTCCTTCTGTAAGGCTGCCGCCATGACTACCATGATCTTGGTGAACGTGCATGGAGCCGTAGCTAGTCCGAAGGGCATTGCTCTGAACTGGAAGTGCCCCTCCAACACAGAAATTTCTGGTGTTCCAGCCAGATCGGGATATGCAAATACGTTTCTTAGAGATCCAGTGCAGACGAAAACTCACCTTGCTGTACTGCTAGAATGACCGATCTCAAGGTCTTCATGTGGAAGTGCAGCACCTGCAATGCACGATTGGCACGCTTGAAGTTGAGAATGGGGTGGAAGGAGCCCTCCTTTTTGGGCACCAAAAATTAAATGGAGTATCGACCGCACCTGCATTGGTTGCGAGGCACCAGCACCACAGCTTCGAGCCATAACAAATGCTGAAGCATCTCGTGGACCATCTTGGCCTTTGCCCGAGCTTTGCAAGGTGAAAGGATATAGGCATCTGCTAGAGGTCGGGCAAACTCCAGTGCATACCCCTTCTGGATGACCTCTAACACCCACTGATCGGAGGTTATGCTGACCCAGGTGGGATGAAACTGCTGTAAATGTCCTCCGATTGCTACCTCCATCTGAGCCCTTCTGGCATCATTGTGGCTTTTTAGGGGCAGCCGAGGGACTAGCAAAGGAACCTCGACTGCTACCCCAGAAGCCACGAAAGGTCTGAGCTCTGTTACTGAATCATCCGCACTGGCAAGACAAGTACTGTGTTGCATGAAAATGCCAGAAATCCCTTGGCTGCTCACGCTGCGGTGTACCTAACTTGGGCCCTTTTGCCTTGTCCTCCAGCAGGTGACCTCCTGTAGAGTCTCCCAGGTCCTTTACCAACTTCTTCAGCACTTCCCCAAACAATAACTTCCCCTTAAAGGGAAGCTTACTGAGCTACGCCTTAGTTGCCACATCTGCTGACCAATTGCACAGCCACAGAAACCTCCGCGCCACAATAATGTAAGCCATGGTCTTTGAGGAAGCACAAACCTTATCATAGAAGGCATCCGCCATGTATGCTGCCGCCGACTTGAGCTTGGCACCTTCCACCCCCTCGGACTCCTCAAGGTCTGACAGAGCGAGGCTCTGGAGCCACCAAATAGAGGCTCTAGACATGTAGGCCCCACAGATGGAGGCCTAGAGCGACAAGGCACTGGAGTCAAAGGCGAGCTTCAAAAGGCACTCTAGTTTTTGATCTTGCAGATCCTTTAAGGCTGCCCCACCCCCTGTGGGGATGGTAGTCTTTTTAGTGACCGCTGAGACCAGAGCATCCACCTTAGGCATCTTGAGCAGTTCCCACTTCTCCTGTGGAATAGGATACAGGCGACCCATCGCTCTGCTGCCTCTCAGCGTAGCCTCTGAGCATTCCATTCTGACTCCATTATCTTCTTAATGACCCAATGCACTGGGAAACACACCTGAGCACCCTTAAACCCCTGCAACAAGGGGTCCTCCAAAGGTTCCTCCAGGATTGAAGCCAGGAGGAACATTGAGGGTGGCCAGCGAATGCCTAATAAGAGCGGCAAGCTCAACACGGTGGAACACATGGACAACATTAGGGTCTTCTCCTGAGGGTAACTCACTCTCTTCCAGGTCTTCTGAGTCCACTTCACCCCACAGATCTGAATGGCCCTCTCCGAGGTCCTCTGACAAATGGGAGGGTGAGGAACCGTCGACCTACCAGGTCTCAGGATTTCCCTTATGCCTTTTTGGAGGAGGCATGATGTCATTCCTCATTTGACCCTGCTCGGATCTAGGGAAGATCAAATCCTGCCCTAGTAAGGAGCTGTCCTTCCTTGTAGCCTCCTGTTTTGTATTTAGGCAATAGGTACTATGTAAGACCAAGATAAAGTCTGGAGAAAACATCTGCGACACTGACACTACAGTTTCTGCCAATACCAAACTGCTCGCAGCCTTCCCCTTGCTTTTCCCGTGCTTCAGAGGCTTCTGAGGTACTGGGACTGGCTGCCCAAAAATGGTCGTTCCCGTCAAAACCGCAGGAACCGTCAGCACTGCAGGCTCTAACAGATTCACTTCCACTATGTTTTCCATATCTGTGCCCCGTTCCAGAGACCGCCCCGCCTCAGACAAAAATAGCACTCCCATGCATGCAACCTACCTCCCATCTAAAGCCACGTGCAATTAACACCGCTGCTGCTGCTAAAAACCCTGGTGGGAAGCCAGTACTGACAACGCTAGCTGAAGCAATGATCGTTCACAGTTTTCCATGCAGAGATGCAGCCATTAGTTGCCTGCTTCCTCCAACAGGCCAGTTGTTATTAGCGAGGAGGCTGCTCGTGCCCCCATAGGGGGGCGGGGGGAATGGGAAGGCTGTGATTGAGAAGTCAGCCCGGTGGTCTGTTGCTCACAGACACCGGCCTCAAAGGCTATGGGCTGTAATAAGGCTCTCTGGGGTACCCAGGGACTTAAAACTTTGACAGCGCTATGGCTCCTACTCCCCAAGGCGCTATCCACAGATTCCTCCTTTTTTCAATAAGTCTCCTCTGAGTTGCCTGTGAGTGAACCTCCCACAGACACCCAGGAATAGCAGAAAACAATAAAGTCTATAAGCATGCCCTCAGGGAGACCCCACTACCCCAAGGCTGTTTACTCAGCTGCTAAGGATTGAAAGACTGCATCCTGGAGCAGGAGGAGGAGCTCTTATTTAGTGATGTCAAGATTCTGTCATGTTCAGCCCTCAGCTGCTGGTAGTCAGTGACAACCCACACGTAGCTGGCTAGCCTGGAGGTACAATTAGGAATAGGAGAAAATATTTTTTCACTCAATGAATAATTAAGCTCTGGAATTCTTTGCTGGAAGATGTGGTAAAAACAATTAGTGAAACTAGGTTTAAAAAAGGTTTGGCAAGTTCTTGAAGGAAAATGCCATAAGCCATTAAAGTTGACTTGGGAAAATCCAATTCTTATCCATGAGGATAGGTAGCATTGAATCTGGCTACTTTTTTGGATCATCCCATTTGTTTGTGGCTTGAACTGCCTACTACTAGAAAGAAGATGCAGGGCTTGATGTACCTTTGGACTGACCCAGCATGGCAATTCTTATGTTACAGTGAAAAAGAGAAAGGGTCATCTGAAATGCAGCATTGCACTACTGTTGCTAAGCAAATTATGTGATTGTCGGGTCAAACAAACAGGAGGAGAGCGAGAAAGGATGCTCTGCTCGGATGTTTGTAAAGCCCTTTTAATAAATATATTCATGACCATGGAACACTTATCTCAATGAGCGGCGGTGTCCAAATATTCCTTGAATCGCTGGTGGTCAAGTAATACACAACATGCATGTTTCAGGCCGATGCAAGGCCCTGCTTCAAGTGTAAAAACAGCTGTGGATTAGGATCTATGAACATCCCAAAGAAACGCCAGGAACTATGAGTTTATTATGTAGTGCCTGCACAGTGATGATAGGCTGGCTGATTGACCTCATCCGCATGGGAGTTGGATCATCACAAGTTTTTGGGTACAAGCACTTGTCTTTCCAGCTTTGTAGTATATTTACTGCAATGTCCTTGTGACCTTCTTTATGTTGGCCGGACTACTCATCCCGTAAAAACCCGTTTGGGAGAACATGCATCCCGGATTAGGACGTCTACCATCTCAGCTCCAATAGTGGAACATTGCATTACACATAGCCACTCTTTCTCTGATTTGAGATGGAGGGTGATTGACAGCGTTTCATCAGATCCTAGAGGGGGAAATCGTACTTATCATTTACAGTGGTTAGAACAAGTATGGATTTTCTGTCTACGGACGGTAATACCCAGGGGACTAAATTTGGAACATGAGTGGTGGAGTCTTATGTAGCGGTTCAGTCCCGCTTCTATTTTGTGTTTAGATGAAGAGGATATTGATATCATCGCATTTCTTTTCTGTGTTTTTTTCCGTTTTAGTTGGAGATTTGTTTCATCTTTTTAATGATTTATTTATCTATTTAGGGGCTTTCCTTTTCTTTTTGTGACGATCCACCTCCCATGCGGATGACGTCAATCAGCCAGTCTATCATCACTGTGCAAGCACTACATAATAAACTCATAGTTCCTGGCGTTTCTTTGGGATGTTCATAGATCCTAATCCATAGCTGTTTTTACATTTGATGTTCTGTTGTAAACAATAAACTTTTAGTCTGGAATTTATAGAACGGGTGTGGAAATCAAACTGCAAAAACCCCGTCAAATATTTAAACTAAACAACATACTAGCTGTTCTGTTCATTTCACTGGAAACTGGGTCTCAGAAAAAACTACCAGCACATAATCTCGGGCACAAAGCCTCTTAGCAGTGCCTGTTTTTTACATCAATGACCCTTGAGCTTTCTATATTTTTTTGGAACAAACTTTTGATAATTTTTTATGAAAAAGTCCAATAATTCGATGTTCTAAATGATGATACGATTGATCTAAGAAAAAAATCCAACTTAGCTGTTTTTAAACTTCAGCCAGGTGATCAGAGATAAGGCAATTCCAACGCCTCCATCCAGGCTGCCCAAGCGTTTCACTATAGACGTTTCCTCAGGGAATTGTCATTACCGGCTTTATTAACCATAAGACCAGCGTAGTCAGTGCACATATTTTGAATAGGTTTCTCTCGATCTGTAGTGCACAAAATGCGCTACAGATGCGCGGCGTTTTTGTGCACTACAGATCGAGAGAAACCTATTCAAAATATGTGCACTGATTACGCTGGTCTTATGGTTAATAAAGCCGGTAATGACAATTCCCTGAGGAAACATCTATAGTGAAACGCTTGGGCAGCCTGGATGGAGGCGTTGGAATTGCCTTATCTCTGATCACCTGGCTGAAGTTTAAAAACAGCTAAATTGGATTTTTTTCTTAGATCAATCGTATCATCATTTAGAACATCGAATTATTGGACTTTTTCATAAAAAATTATCAAAAGTTTGTTCCAAAAAAATATAGAAAGCTCAAGGGTCATTGATGTAAAAAACAGGCACTGCTAAGAGGCTTTGTGCCCGAGATTATGTGCTGGTAGTTTTTTCTGAGACCCAGTTTCCAGTGAAATGAACAGAACAGCTAGTATGTTGTTTAGTTTAAATATTTGACGGGGTTTTTGCAGTTTGGTTTTTACATTTGAAGCAGGGCCTTGTATCGGCCCGAAACATGCATGTTGTCTATTACTTGATCACCAGCAATTGAAGGAATATTTGGACACCGCCGCTCATTGAGATATGTGTTTCATGGTCACAAATATATTTATTAAAAAGGCTTTACAAATATCCGAGCATAGCATCCTTTCTCGCTCTCCTCCTGTTTGTTTGACCCAACAATCACATAATTTGCTTAGCAATAGTAGTGCAGTGCTGCATTTCAGATGACCCCTTTCTCTTTTTCACTGTTTATATACTAGTGGTCATATGGGTATTTGGAGGTATATATATATATATATATATATGGAATTCTTATGTTACTGCATGGATGAGGTTGTCTATGGACATATGTCATAGCCTGGGGAAGGGGGCATGGATTTGGTAGAGTCTCCAAGCCAGTAGGTACTAAAGTTTGATTGTCATGAAGAGACTGGACTATTTGACATGCAGAGCATGATGACCAGTGGTAGGGAGCCTACCCAACACTGGCTGCCTGTAGGCAGGAGGGTATGGTGAGGGGTGTGAGTCCCAAGGGTCTGTCTGGTGGAGCAGGTAAGGGCTAAAACAATGGTCACATCCAGACTCATAAGGATCTGACAATTAAACAGGCTGAAGCAGAAAACTAGCACAGCTTTAAAGCACAACTAACGCCATTTTTAAGCACACTTACTGTTACCGTCAAATGCCCATAAACAGCAACGGAAAAATTAGTGCACAATTAATGGCATGAGCATTTGTTGTTGTTAAATGCCATCGGGTCGGTGTCGACTCATGGCAACCCTTTGGATAGATGTCCTAAACTGTGTTCAGACTTCAGTCAGGCGGCTCATTGTTGATAGAATGACACCCATAGCTGCTGTTATTGTATCGATCCATCTCACTATTGGCCTTCCTCTTATGCGTTGATCTTCTACCTTGCCAAGTATGATGTCTTTCTCTAACTATTTCTCTCTTCGCACAATGTGTCCAAAGTATGAAAGTCGAAGTCTTGTCATCTGAGCTTCTAAGGAAAGCTTAGGTTCAATCTCCTCTAGTACTGACTGGTTTGTTCTTCAGGCAGTCTATGGTATACACAGTATTTGTCACCAGCACCATCATTCAAAGGCATCGATTTTCTTCCTGTCTATCTTTTTAACTGTCCAACTTTCGCATCCATGTGACGTTATTGAAAATACCTTGGCTTGAACAAGTCGAATCTTTGTATGGAGAGAGGCATCTCTGCTCTTGAGAATCTTGTCTAGCTCCTTCATAGCCATTCTGCCAATGCATCATCGGATTTCTTGACTGCTTTCTTTATTGATGGTTGATCCAAATAGGTCAAAGTTGTCAAATATTCAATTTCTTCTCCATCAACAATGAACTTATTCATTTTGCCAGTTGTCAGGATCTTTGTCTTCTTTACATTAAAGTGCAGGTCCATTTTAAGAATATGTTCCTTGATCTCGGGAAGCAAATGTTTCGGATCGTTTTCACTTTCAGCCAGTAATGTGGTATCAGCATAGCAAAGGTTGTTGATGAGTCTTCCACTAATCTTTACACCTCAGTTGTCTTCATACAGCCCTGCTTCTGATTTGTTCTGCATATAAATTAAACAGGTAGGGGGAAAATATGCAGCCTTGTTGTACACCTTTGCTGATTTTAAACCATTCTGCTTCTCCTTGTTCCATTCGAACTGTTGCTTCTTGATCAATGTAAAGGTTGTGCAGGAGAATTATTAGGTTCTGGTATAACCATACTTCTTAATGTGGTCCTGAGTTTCTCATGATTTACACAGTCAAAAGCGTTTCTGTAGTCAATTAAACACATATAGATATCTTTTTGGTTTATCTTATCAAGGATCCATCTCACATCTGCAGTAATGTTTCTCATTCCTCACCCTTTCCTAAACCCTGCTTGCATTTTAGGCAGTTCTCGCTCCAAGTATGGTTGTAGTCTCTGTTGAATAATCTTGAGTAGAATCTTGATGGCATGTGAGATCAGAGCAATTGTGTGATAATTTCCACAGTCAGTTGGATCACCTTTCTTTAGTATTGGTATAAATGAGCATTTAAATGTATTTAATTGTAGGCAAATGAGCTGCATATAATAAACTACTATACAAATAATGGCTGTGTCCAATGCAGAGACAGGTGTAGAGGATTTTGCAACCAGCCTTTATCTTTATCTTTATCTTGCATTTGATATACCACCCAGGCTGTAGAGCACCAATATCTCTACGCCTGGGTCTGAAGTGGTTTAAACACTAGTGCGTGCCCCCAACAGCATTTTGATGGCATTGGGTGCTTTCCCCAATGCCATCAAAATACAGAAAGCAAATCCCAGCAGCCCCAATACCCCCACCTGCCAAACAAAAAAGAAATCCCTGGTGACCCAGCAGCCCCCCCCCCCCTGCCAAACAAAAAAAATCCCTGGTGGCCCAGCGGCCCCAAACCCCCCACTCACCAAACCAAAAACATCCCTGGTGGCCCAGTGGCATCAAACCCCTCACCCTGAAGTAAAACCAACCCTGGTGGCCCAGCGACCCGGAACCTACATCTTGCCCAGCCATCTTGAAAAATGGCAGCACCTGGCCCCGCGTAGTGCATCCTGGAATGAACCGGGTGACGTCAAACTGCCATATAAGGTAGAATATGTCTTATATGGCAGTCTAATCCCACCAAGTGCATCCTAGGATGCACCATGCGGGATCAGGCGCCTCCATTTTTCAAGATACTGGGAGGCATGTTCAGGTTCGCTGGGCCATGAGGGTTGGTTAAAAGCGTTAAAAGCCAATAGAGTGCAACTTCAGCACCAGCTTTCTGCATCAGCCTGAAAGCGTGGGGAATGTTTGCTATGACTTATCTGAGGAAAGGGAGGCCAGTACAGCTTAGAGAAGGAATATGGCTGTCTCTGGCCCTGTTATGCTCTTGAAGTCTTTAGTACAGCTATAGTCTTGCTATTTCCACTGCTGTTCCTTCCTTGAAATATGTTATGTACAAGCATGTTAAACATGAAGTAAATAAAATCACACAAAGTCTGTTTGCCTTCTAGGAGCTTGACTAATATGAGGACAATATGGTTTATGGTTATGGTTTATTGAATTTTCTATAAATAGCAAAGCAGTTTACAAAACAATATCAAGGGTGATGTCTGAGCCACTTTTTACCTATGGGCAAAACCAGTTCAAACTGAAAAGTTCTTTTTGTCACCAGCATGAACTTTCTACCTCTCTCCTCCTCCCTCCTTTGCCTCATCTGCTGCTAACATTCTTCTTCTGAATTTATTTATTTATTTAAATTTTATTTTATACTGCCTTTCTACCATTCAAAGAGATTTACATAACATCAGAAATTTAAACATGGCCTGCAGAAACACACTGTTGTACAATGAAAGCAACCATAAGGATAAACTTGTAACTTAAAACTTACATACATTGTACTGATAATTACATTCAATGGAACTATATACATTTATATTGAAATTGAACAGGTCAGGAGCAAGCTGATTGTGTGATTAGGTAATTGGTTATTCTGGGTCGCAGCCTAGCTGAGATTCAAGAGGTCTGGCATTGTTGAAGTGGTCTTGGAATAGATAAGTCTTCAGCTTCTTCCTGAAGTCCATTAGGTCCAAGCATCCTCTTAGCTCTGGGGGTAGGGAATTCCAAATGGTGGAGAAAAAGAGTGAGAGTGCCCGACTGCATGTGGATTGTTGCTCCTTGCCTTTTGGGTTGGGATGGTGAGAAGGTTCAGTAAACCATGTCTATGGGAGTCTATCATTCTTGGGTCTCAATATAAGGGGCTGTAGACAGCACGCAGATTTGTTGTGTATGATTTTGAATGTTGTGATGAGTGTTTTGTATCTTATTCTTGTGTGTATAGAAAGTCAGTGGAGGTGCTTCAGTATGGGGGTGATGTGTGCTTGTCGAGGGGCTCTATGGATTATTCTTGTAGCAGTGTTCTCGGTCATTTGGAGAGAGTGTAGGGCTTGTTTGGGAAGGCCATGGTATATGATGCTACAGTAATCTAGAAGGGATGTGATTATGGCCTGACATACTGTCCGGAATAGGTCTGAATTTAGTAGGGGGCAGAGATTCTTTAATGTTTTTATCTTATGGTAGACAGAGTTCATCGTTCTCTTTATTTGTGCCTGGAAATTTAGCTTCTGATCCAATATAATGCCCAGATATTTAACTTCAGTTTTCACCTTAATGACACAGTCTTCATATTTCAACAATTGTGGTGGTGAGAAGGATGGATCTGTGAATACATGGAGGGCCAGTTTTCTCTTGATTAGGTTGTGTTGTGTTGTTGAGGCCACTGTCTCACATCTGAGAAGCATTTGTATATACTGAAGAGGTCCAGTTCTGTGGTGTTGAATGGGGTGTAAAACATGATAATATCAGCATATATCTGGTAATGTATCGTGTTCTTTGAATATTGTGCTTAGGTGATGGAGGAATATGTTGAATAGGAGGGCTGAGAGGCTTAAGCCTTGAGGTAGTCCTTGTCTTTGGCTAAATGGGCATGAATTCTTATTTCCAATTTTTATTTTCTGGCTGTAGCCTTCAAGATAGGAGCAGAACTAAATTGTAGTATCTCAAGGCATATCAAATATCAAGGCATTTGGCCACACTGCAACGTACAGTACATATGCACCTAACCCTTTGTAGGATTTGGTGATGGGGGAGGGCATCGAAAGTTGATGTGATATCTAGATATTTGAGGAGGAAGCCTTGAATGGTAGTTTGGGTAGATGTAAGGACTGTATTAAGCAGTGATGTAAGAAGGGTTTCAACACTGGTCTGGTCTAAAGCCATGCTGGTGAAGGTCATGGGCAAGGGTCAAGCGCTGATGTGGTTGTGTTAAGGTTCCTTATCATGTCTTCAATATTTTCCAGAGATGTTAAGTCAAATTTTGTCCATGTGCACAGTGGGGTGTTTTGAAGGATCGGGGTGGTTAGAAGGTGGTCTGCAGTAGGTGCAGGCTTATGTTTGGAGCGGTTGTAGTTTGCCATTTCTTGGAGGCATATTGCAGGATACTGTATGCAAGATTTAGTCATCCAGAATTTGACTTTTTCTCTATCACGGTTTGAAATATCAAGGCATCTGGCCACACTGCAACATACAGTACATGCGCACAATAGGATCCCACCTAACCCTACTTTCAGCTGACACAGACCAGCAGCACTGTTCCTTCCAAAGTATCTTTGGTCCATAGTAGCAGGCCGCAGAGTGCAAGCACAGCCGTGTGACATCAGTGCAGTTCAAGATTTAGTGAAGGAGGACCCGGGCACGTGTGTGGGCATGGCATGGCAAAGATGTACCAAATGCTGCAGGAGATGAGAAAACATTGTCCCACGGACTCTCCCCTAACTGGCTTCTATGACTAATTCTTTGAGGCAAATATCTTAGAGGAAGGACTATTTTTCTTCACTAGACACCCCCCCCCCTCCTCCTACGGTCAGTACTGTAAGATTAGTACTGGCCCCTTTATGGAGAGGGATCGCATGCAGAGCAGGAGCGCATGGACCTCGTTCCTGCTCCCCACTGAACACCAACGACCACAGGGGTTCCCAGACAGTTGGGAGGGGGGGGGGAGAGGGGATTGGGCTGATGCCTTAGGGAGGGGGGGAATCAAGGTAATGCCTCAGGGGGAAACTGTTTTTTTTTCCTTTCCTGACCCAGGGTGTGGAAGGAACTGGGCTTGCAGAAGAAGGAACTGTGCAGTGCAGAAGGGGTGCGTGACATTGGTTTTTAAAGTATGCTGAAGTAATTTTGTGCTTAAAGGAAACTTGGTGATTGAAAAAACTAGCTTGCATGTCAGGGATCAGTGTTTGAGAAAAGAACACAGTTTTGTGATTTCTTCTGCTTGTTTCACCCCTGAGAGAGAAAGACAGAGACAGAGATTGAGACCTGTTCAACCCCTGAGTGAGAGAGAGAGAGAGACAGAGACCTGAAGAGGAAATTCTGTTTTAAATTCAGTTTTTCTCCTAAGATAATGGTAGTCTCTGTATGGTAAAGCTTTTATGATGAGAAATACTTTGAGGTTTTTCTATTCAAGCTGAGTGACTGGTCAGAGCTGTGTGACTGAGGTGCTGTTCTCCTGTTTGGAGTAAAGATTATTCCCAGCCTTTCTGCTGAAGTGGTTTTCTGGAAGCAACTCTGAAATATTAAAGGGATACTGACTTATCTGAGCCCCCTGTTTGCTGTTTATTTATGGATTTTATTTAACTGTTTTTTATATCGCCTTATCCTGAAAGTGCTAGCAGCAGTAGTGCTGTTCCCTAATGCTAGTGGGGGGTTTTTCCTGGTGTGATCCTTGATTTTAAACCTAAGTAGAAAGAATTTCATCTACTAATTTGTGCTCTATGAATGGATGAGAATTCTGGTGGTGGGACTGAAAGGATAATTTCCTTCTTGGGCCAGTTAAACATAAGAAAAAAACATAAGAGATGCCATACTGGGTCAGACCAAGGTCCATCAAGCCCAGTATCCTGTTTCCAACAGTGGCCAATCTAGGTCATAAGTACCTAGCAGTTTCTCCAAAAGACACAGGTTCCACAATGCTTGTATTGGGTCAAGCAGTGATATCCCGTGTCCCTTTTAATAATGGTTAATGGACCTTTCCTCCAGGAACTTGTCCAAACCTTTTTTAAACCCAGCTACACTAAGAGCTTTTACTACATCCTCCGGTAACAAATTCCAGAGTTTGATTACACGTTGAGTGAAAAAATATTTTCTCTTATTAGTCTTAAATAGTTTACCTTCTAGCTTAGTTGTTCTATATTTTGATGACGTAAACAATCAATCTACATTTACCCATTCCACTCCATTCATTAATTTATAGACTTCAATCATATTTTCCCTCAGCGGTCTCTTTTCCAGGTTGAAGAGCCCTAACCTTTTCAGCCTCTATTCATAGGGGTATCCTTCCATCCCCTTTACAATTTTGGTGGCTCTTCTCTGAACCTTTTCTGATAACGCAATATCCTTTTTAAGATACGGTGACCAGAATTGCACACAATATTCAAGGTGCAGTCTCACCATGGAACAATACAGAAGCATTATAATATCCTTTGTTTTATTTTCCATTCCTTTCCTTATGATACCTAGCATTCTATTTGCTCTCTTGGCTGCCGCTGCACACTGGGTGGAGGGTTTTAACATGTTATCCACGATGATGCCTAAATCTTTTTCCTAGGTGGTGGTTCCTAATGTGGAGCCTTGCATCGTATAACTATAGTTTGGGTTTTTATTTCCTAGGTGCATAACTTTGCACTTGTCCAAATTAAATTTCAACTGCCATTTGGATTCCCAGTTTTCCAATTTATCAAGATCCTCTTGCAATTTTCCATAATCCTCATGGGTTTTAACAATTTTAAATAGTTTTGTGTCATCTGCAAATTTGATAACCTCACTCATTATTCCCTTTTCCAGGTCATTTATGTATATCTCAAAAAGCAGCAGACCCAGCACAGATCCCTGGGTTACTCCACTATTCACCTTTCTCCATTGGGAAAATTGGCTTTTTAGCCCTACCCTCTGCTTTCTTTCTTTTAACCAGTTCCTGATCCACAATAGTACACTGCCTCCTATCCCATGACTTTTTAGTTTTGCCAAATATCTCTGATGAGGGACCTTATCAAAGGTTTTCTGAAAGTCCAGATATACTATGTCAACTGACATACCTTTGTCTGCCTGTTTATTCACACCTTCAAAAAAACATAAGAGATTAGTAAGACAAGATCTTCCTTGTCTAAAGCCATGTTGGCTGTCTCCCATTAAGCCATGACTATCTACATGTTCAGTAATTTGTTCTTTATTATAGTTTCTACCATTTTTCCCGATATTGACGTCAGGCTTACCGGTCTGTAGTTTCCCAGATCACCCCTGGAACCCTTTTTAAAAACTGGCATTACATTGGCCATCCTCCAATCTTCAGATATTACAGATGATTTTAATGATAGTTCACATATTACTAATAGCAGGTCTGCAAGCTCATATTTCAGTTTCTTCAACACCCTTGGATGTGTACCATAAGAACATAAGACATGCCATACTGGGTCAGACCGAGGTCCATCAAGCCCAGTATCCTGTTTCCAACAGTGGCCAATCTAGGTCATACGTACCTAGCAATATCCCCAAAAGACACAGGTTCCACAATGCTTGCACTGGGTCAAGCATTGATATCCTGGGTCCCTTTTTAATAGTGGTTTATGGACCTTTCCTCCAGGAACTTGTCCAAACCTTTTTTAAACCCAGCTATACTAACAGCCCTTACTACATCCTCCGGTAACAGATTCCAGAGTTTGATTACACGTTGAGTGAAAAAATATTTTCTCTTATTTGTCTTAAATAGTTTACCCTGTAGCTTCATTACATGTCCCCTAGTCTTTCTATACTCTGATAGCGTAAACAATTGATCCACGTTAATCCGTTCCACTCCATTCATTAATTTATAGACCTCTATCATATCTCCCCTCAGCCGTCTCTTCTCCAGGCTAAAGAGCCCTAACCTTCTTAGCCTCTCTTCATAGGAGTAGCCTTCCATCCCCTTCACCAATTTGGTGGCTCTTCTCTGTACTTTTTCTAATAACACTATGTCCTTTTTAAGATACAGTGACCAGAATTGCACACAATATTCAAGGTGCGGTCGTACCATGGAGCGATACAGAGGCATTATAACATCCTTTGTTTTATTCTCCATCCCTTTCCTTATGATACCTAGCATTCTATTTGCTTTCTTGGCCGCCGCTGCACACTGGGCGGAGGGTTTTAACATGTTATCCACGATGACTCCTAAATCTTTTTCCTGGGTGGTGGTTTCTAATGTGGAGCCTTGCATCGTGCAACTATAGTGTGGGTTGTTCTTTCCTAGGTGCATAACTTTGCACTTGTCCACATTAAATTTCATCTGCCATTTGGATGCCCAGTCTTCCAATTTATCCAGATCCTCCTGCAGTTTTCCACAATCCTCTTGGGTTTTAACAACTTTAAACAGTTTTGTGTCATCTGCAAATTTGATAACCTCACTATTTATTCCCTTTTCCAGGTCATTTATGAATATGTCAAAAAGCAGCGGACCCAGTACAGATCCCTGGGGTACTCCACTATTCACCTTTTTCCATTGGGAATATTGGCCATTTAGCCCTACCCTCTGCTTTCTATCTTTTAACCAGTTCCCGATCCACAATAGTACACTGCCTCCTATCCCATGACTTTTTAGCTCCGCCAAAAGTCTCTGATGAGGGACTTTGTCAAAAGCTTTCTGAAAGTCCAGATACACTATATCAACCGACTCACCTTTGTCTACCTGTTTATGCACACCGTCAAAAAAACATATCAGATTAGTAAGACAAGATCTTCCTTGTCTAAAGCCATGTTGGCTGTCTCCCATTAGGCCATGACTATCTACATGCTGTGTAATTTTGTTCTTTATGATGGTTTCTACCATTTTCCCTGGTACTGACGTCAGGCTCACCGGTCTGTAATTTCCTGGGTCACCCCTGGAACCCTTTTTAAAAATTGGTGTTACGTTGGCGACCCTCCAATCTTCAGGTATTACAGATGATTTTAATGAAAGTTCACAGATTACCAATAGCAGGTCTGCAATCTCATATTTCAGTTCTTTCAACACTCTGGGATGTATACCATCCGGTCCAGGTGATTTGCTACTATTCAGTTTATCAAATAGTTGTAATATATCTTCCCGGTGTAGCGATATTTCTCTCAATTCCTCTGCAGTATCACCTTTAAATACCACTTCAGTCTTGGGTAACATCCCTACATCTTCCTCAGTAAAGACCGAAGCAAAGAATTCATTCAGTCTCTCTGCTATAGCCTTGTTTCCTCTTACTGCTCCTTTTACCCCTCTATCATCTAATGGTACAATTGACTCTCTCACAGGCCTTTTGCTACGAATGTACTTGAAAAAGTCTTTATTTTGTGTTTTTGCTTCCGTAGCAAGTTTCTTCTCAAATTCCCACTTTGCCTGCCTTATCAATGCTTTGCATTTAACTTGCCAGTGCTTGTGCTGTTTCCAGTTTTCATCATTTGGCTCTTTTTTCCATTTCCTGAAGGTTGCTTTTTTGGCAGCAACAGCCTCTCTGACCTCACCTTTAAACCATGCTGGCAGTTTTTTGGACTTGCGTGGAATACAGCTGGTCTGGGCTTCGAGGATAGTATTTTTAAATAACACCCAAGCTTGCTGTAAGTCTTTAACCTTTGGAACCGCTCCTTTTAGTTTTTTCCTAACTATATTCCTCATTTGCTACTGTGATTGTGATTTGCTACTCTTCAGTTTATCAAATAGTTGTAATACATCTCGGTGTATTGATATGTCTTTCAGTTCTTCCACAGTATCATCTTTAAATACCACTTCAGTCATGGGTAACATCCCTACATCTTCCTCAGTAAAGACTAAAGCAAAGAATTCATTCAGTCTCTCCGCTATGACCTTGTCCCCTCTTAATGCCCCTTTTACCCCTCTATCATCTAATGGTCCAATTGACTCTCTTACAGGCTTTTTGCTACGAATGTACTTGAAAAAGTCTATTATTTGTTTTTGCTTCCACAGCAAGCTTCTCAAATTCTCTCTTTGCCTGCCTTATGAATGCCTTGCATTTCATTTGCCAGTGCTTGTGCTGTTTGCAGTTTTCATCATTTGGCACTTTTTTTCCATTTCCTGAAAGATGCTTTTTTGGCAACAGCCTCTCTGACCTCACCTTTAAACCATGCTGACACTTTTTTGGACTTCCTTCCACTTTTCTTAAAGCATGAAATACAGCTGGTCTGGGCTTCCAAGATAGTATTTGTAAACACCCAAGCTTGATGTAAGTCTTTAACCTTTGCAACTGCTCCTTTTAGCTTTTTTTAAACTATTTTCCTCATTTTATCATAGTCTCCCTTTTGATAGTTAAAAGGTAGTACTGTGGATTTCCTTACCATCCCAACTTCACTAATTAAATCAAACGCGATCATACTTTGATCACTATTGCCAAGTGGCCCCAACATCCTTATCTCTTGCACCAGATCTGGTGTTCCACTAAGGACTAGGTCCAAAATGGCTTCCCCTCTGGTTGGTTCATGAACTAGCTGCTACAAGAAGCAGTCATTTATTTCATCTAGAAACTTTATCTCCCTAGCATGTCCTGCCGTGACACTGACCCAGTCAATACCGGGGTAATAAAAATCACCCATTATTATTACTGTGCTGTATCTTTTGTTAGCTTCCCTGATTTCTTTGAGCATTTCATCATCCATTTGTTTATTCTGGCCAGGTGGTCGATAGTACACCCCCACTGCCATCGCCTTCCCCTTTTTACATGGAATTTCAATTCATAGAGATTCTACAGCAAATTTTGTTTCCTGCAAAACTTTAATCTTTTGTGACTCAATGCCTTCTCTAATATAGAGTGCAACCCCTCCACCAATTTGATCAGTTCTATCATTGCGATATAGTTTGTACCCAAGTATCACAGTTTCACACTGGTTGTCCTCTTTCCACCATGTCCAAGAGATACCAATCATATCTAACCTCTCATTTAGTGCTATATATTCTAACTCTCCCATCTTATATTTTAGACTTCTAGCATTTGCATACAAGCATTTAGGTAATTTGGAATCTTTAAGCTCTGTCTGCTCTGAACTCAAGGGCATTTGGGCTACTTTTGTCTTTAGTGGAACCTCTCTGCTCATATGCCCTAACTTCACTCTTTTGGTAGTATCTTTCAAGGATACATTGTTCCGAACCATGCGCTCTTGGGCGACTGTCGGCTCTCCCCTATTATCTAGTTTAAAAGCTGCTCTATCTCCTTTTTAAAGGTTAATGTCAGCAGCCTTGTTCCATCCCGGTTAAGGTGAAGCCCATTCCTTCGGAACAGCCCCTCCTTTCCCCAGAATGTTTCCCAGTTCCTAACAAATCCAAAACCCTCATCCTTGCACCATCGTCTCATCCACACATTTATTTATTTATTTTATTTAACATTTCTTATATACCGCCTTTCATGATATCAAGGCGGTTTACATTGAACAAACTGAAATTACATTGAACAGGGCATTATAACTTGGAGATAACTATTTTACAGGGAACATGGGCTATGGAGGGTTAAGTGGCTTGCCCAAGACCACAAGGAGCACCTGTGGGACTAGAAACCCCAGTCCTTCCGGCCCAAGGTTGCTGTCCTCTAGTGGGATTTGAACCCCCGACCCTCCGGCCTGAAGTACCTTGCCCCAACCACTAGGCCACTTCTCCACTCCCATTGAGACTCCGGAGCTCTGCCTGCCTTTTGGATCCTGAGTGTGCAACGGGAAGCATTTCAGAGAATGCTACCCTGGAAGCTCTGGATTTCAGCTTCCTACCTAAAAGCCTAAATTTAGCCTCCAGAACCTCCCTACCACATTTTCCTATTTCATTGATACCGACGTACCAAGACAGCAGACTCCTCCCCAGCACTATCTAAGACCTTGTCTAGGTGGCGCGTGAGGTCCGCTACCTTCGCACCAGGCAGGCATGTTACCAGGTGATTCTCACATCCACCAGCCACCCAGCTATCTACATGCCTAATGATCAGATCACCAACTATAATAGCTGTCCTAACCCTTCCCTCCTGGGTACATAGCCCTGGAGAAACCTCCTCGGTGTGAGAGGGTTTTACATCATCTGGAGGACAGATCCTAGCTACAGGATCACTTCCTGCCACACCATGGTGATGCTCTCCTGTCACTTGACCTCTCTCCTCCATGGCAACCTGGATGCTGCCAGACTGGAGGTGGGAATTCAGGACTATATCCCTATAGGTCTCGTTTCTGTACCTCTCTGTCTTCCTTATATCCTTCGCTACTCTAGGCTCCAGAGATCAGACTCGTTCCCTGAGAGCAAAGAGCTCCTTGCACCTAGTGCACACGTAAGACCCCTCAACAACTGGGAGAAAATCATACATGCGACACTCAATGCAAAAGACTAGAAAGCCCCCATCTCGCAACTGGACTGCTGTCTGCATTTTAGTTTAGGTTGTGTTTAGATATTTAAGTTCTTTACTTACTAAAGGTTGCTGGGGATACTAATACTAATAAAATTAGACCTAATACATTTAATGTACTTTGTTCACCTGAAGCTTAATTAATCTCAGGTCCTTAATGTATGCCTGATGAGGATAAACAGCTGCACTTGAGAGTGAATATGGCACTTCCTTCCTTTTAAGAGGTTTAAGCACCTATAAAGCTACGATTATCCCAAGGGTGGGTGGGTGTTGGGGAGGGAGGGAGGGAAAGAAGACCTATGAAAAGCTGGCCCTGACTGATTTAACAAATACACTGGGTTCACAGATTAATCAGCTTTAATCTAAAGAATTCCTTTTTTCCCAAGATGTGGAAAAATTCCCAGATGTAAATACTTATAATTGCAGATCTCACTCCAGAATTAGCAGTCCCCTTTTGTAGTCCTTCAACACTGAGAATCACAGAACTTTGGTTGAACGATTTATTCCTGTGCTTCTGAGGTAAGCTGTGCTCAATTTCCTGGGTGATTAACACACTCCTTGCTTGGATAGAAGGAGTCTTTCAAAATGTAAGCAGTGGCTTGAAATACAGTGCTTTTCCAGCTATTATTGGAGGTTCGTGATTTTTTTTTTTTTACTATTGCATGGTGTGAGAGCGGAGCTTGAACAGAGATTCTCTTACTGCCCTTTGCTAGTAATTATTGTGAAGTTGTTCTTAGGAAGTCTCAGTGAAGCTGTGCTCCTAAGCCTAGAATTTTGTAGCTCAAAGGGCGTGTCTGAGAGTAAATAAAGATTTATATGTGAGTGTGCTTATACAGGACACGCTGATTATCCTTATTTTGTTAGATAGAGTATTGAAGGTAACAGCCTCAGTATTCCTTCAGAGGACTGCTAGATCTCCTAAGATTAGGGGTTTCCTTTATTGTTTTTTTTTAAGTTAGTGAGCAGGATATTCATGACTACTGATGCCAGAGAGTTTCTGAGAGACCAGAACAGAGCAAGGAAGGACAGCATGGGACAATACCCAGAATGATATCAAAGGCCCTTCTCAAGGCAGATGAAGACTTCTGGAGAGATTAGTAAAGGCCAGAGATCCCCCTAAAACCTTCGGTACATCAGAACTTTATTGATACAATTTGAGCTCAGAGATTTTCATCTCAAACTTTGAGATATCATTCTATTGTATATTATACTAACGTAAACCAGGGAGATAAAGATTTACAAAAAATCCAAAACAGTTCATTTACACACTTTCAGAAGTACCTCTATGGGACATTGAGTTTAGCATTATTTACCAGACTTGATAAATATTGATAAAAGAAGTAATATATTCCATACTAAAAGTTTAAAATTAATTATTGCACAGAAAATCTGAAGTTCCTATATGTTTTGGGAAAAGGAAAATGTTATGTTAAATGTTTAAATATTGTATTTTAAATCTTCCTTGATATGTTATTGAACATAAACTGTTTACAAATACCTTGTTTAGCTTTAACTGTTCCAATCCAGCTTATTTATTCATTTAAAAATAAAAGGAAAAATACTTGGAATTCCATCTACTTGGTTGTTGATCTCGTTTTGTAACATCAAACTGATCTTTAGCTCTAACTTAATTCTATTTAGCTTCTTTTTCCTCCCACTAATTGCAGGGATTACTTCTGCGGTCTCAGTAGTTGGTGTGGGGCCACATTAACCAAATGTGAGAAACCAGTTTCCCAAAGGATTCCAGTCAGAGGTAACCACTTGGCATCATGACTACACTAGCAGAGAGAAATAATAGTAGGGCTGGAATTCCTGCCCTGGGCCTTGGGTGTCACATTAAATCTCAAACACTGAATAAGAAAACTGGAAAAAGATGAGTCGGATTCTGGGAAGGGCCAGCAATTTTATCATTTCCATTTCCTTTTCAGAAAACTAAAATTAGAATAAGATCAGTAATTAGGTTTAACAAATGGTGACATTTTACTTAGAAATTAATGTCATTTATTTGAGTCCTGCTAGAGCAATCCAGATAAGTGGGTTGTGTTCCCCTACCAGCAGATTGGTGGAGACAAAGAACCAATGAAAAGCACAGGTTTCAATGACATCACTCCTGTTCCTCTATCTGCCTCAGCCACCAGTGGTCCCTTCAGAATTCGTCCCAAAGCATATGGGAGATACAGAGCAAGCCTCACACAACCTCAATGTGAGCAACAATGAGTAAACAACAGTAGAGAACTATGTACAGGAAGGTAGAAACAGAAGGCTGTTAGAGGAAGATGAGCCTGCAGAACCAAGTATAAAATCATGGCAGCTCCAAGGGTACTGCAACAGAAAAAAACAGAGCAAATAACAGTTTCAGTGGCAGGCCCTGGACCACTGTTCCCTCTAAGCTGTGTGCGTGTGCGCGCACACACACCTCGCCGAGCAAGCGCACATACTTTACAACAGAGCGCACAAAAATTACGGTTCTGATTCTGATAGAAAACAACACAGATGTCTTAAAATTTAAAAGTTGTGATTGTAATTGCTAGAAATTTTCCACTTCATTTAGTAATCGTCTATTTTCATTTAATTTGATTAAAATCTTTGTGGTGTACATTCTGTATTCTGACGTGTAGTCAAATTTTAAAGTATATAACTCCGAGTGTTGTTATGTGGCGCACAAAAATGTAACCTTCCTTCAAAAGCTGCACAGCTGATATTTTATGCGCACACAGCCTACAGAAAATTAGAGGGAACATTGCCCTGGACTAAGGAAAGGACATTGTTAAGTAAGTAAAATGTCGCCTTCCATATCATCCGGCTAGACCAGGGGTCTGCAACCTTTAAGACATAAAGAGCCACTTGGACCCGTTTCCGAAGGGAAAAAAAAACTGGGAGCCGCAAAACCATTGCGACATTTAAAACAAATCTAACACTGCATATATTGTTTCTTACCTTAATGCTATATACGACCCCCTACTTTTCCTGTTAAAATATAGGTGTTTGGCCTATACTCGCCGTATAAGACTACCCCTCTTCCTTCGCACACCAAAAAAAATACGCCAGAAAATATAACAACAAGAAGTAACAATATTTGATTTCAAAATTATGATGATTTTGTAGTCAAATCACTAATATGAAATAAAATTATTTTTTCTACCTTTGTTGTCTGACCAATTTATTCTTTGATCATGCTGGTCCCGATCTGAGGCTTCTGCTTTCCTGTCTTCTCTTAGCTCTCTTTCTGTGGTCTATGGTCCATCTGCCAGTTCTTATCTCTTCTTTTGTTTTCTTCACTTCTTTCCATCAGCCTATTTCCAGTCCCAGTAACCCTCCCCAATATCAGCCCCTTTCCAGTCCTCACTCCCAGTACCTTCCAATGTCAACTTGCATTCCCATGATTGCCACTGGTGTCCATTTCCTTCCAGTCCCCCTCCTTCCCCACTGACCAGTCCCTTCTAGTACAAATACCATGGCAGCCCCTCTCAGAACCAGTTCCATTCTCCCATCCCCTCATATCAGCCCATTTGTAGCCTTAGCCCCCAGTTATCTTCCAGGGCCAGCAGCTCTATCCTCCCCTCCCCACAATCAGCCCATGCCCAGTCAAAGCCCCCCAATCAGCTCGCTTCCAGTGCTAATCCCCCCTCAACCCCATTACCAGTGCTAGCCTCCCCTAATCAGCCCAATACCAGTCCTACCCCCCATCAGCTCATTACCAGTCCTAGCCTCCCCTAATCAGCTCATTTCCAGTGCTTGTCCCCTCAACCCCATTACCAGTGCTCCATCCCTCCATGTCAGCCCCCTCCCTCCCTCCCTCCATCCATATCAGCTCCCTCCCTCCATGTCAGCCCGCCTCCCCAATCCCTCCATGTCAGCCCCCTCCATGTCAGCCCCCCTCCCTCCATGTCAGCCCCCTCCATCCCTCCATGTCAGCCCCCCTCCCTCCATCCATATCAGCTCCCTCCCTCCATGTCTGCCCCCCTCTCTCTATCCATCCATCCATCTCAGCTCCCTCCCTCCATGTCAGCCCCCCTCCCTCCCTCCCTCCATCCATTCATATCAGCTCCCTCCCTCCATGTCAGCCCCCCTCCCTCCATGTCAGCCCCCTCCATCCCTCCATGTCAGCCCCCCTCCCTCCATCCATTCATATCTGCTCCCTCCCTCCATGTCAGCCCCCTCCATCCCTCCATGTCAGCCCCCTCCATCCCGCCCAGTCAGCCCCCCTCCCTCCATCCATTCATATCTGCTCCCTCCCTCCATGTCAGCCCCCTCCATCCCTCCATGTCAGCCCCCCTCGATCCATCCCTCCATGTCAGCCCCCTCCATCCCTCCATGTCAGCCCCCCTCCCTCCATCCATTCATATCTGCTCCCTCCCTCCATGTCAGCCCCCACCCACCATCCCTCCATGTCAGCCCCCTCCATCCCTCCATGTCAGCCCCCTCCCTCCATCCATTCATATCAGCTCCCTCCCTTCATGTCAGCCCCCCTCCCTCCATGTCAGCCCCCTCCATCCCTCCATGTCAGCCCCCCTCCCTCCATCCATTCATATCTGCTCCCTCCCTCCATGTCAGCCCCCCTCCCTCCATCCATTCATATCAGCTCCCTCCCTTCATGTCAGCCCCCCTCCCTTCATGTCAGCCCCCCTCCCTCCATCCATCCATATCTGCTCCCTCCCTCCATGTTAGCCCCCCCCCTCCATCCATCCATTCATATCTGCTCCCTCCCTCCATGTCAGCTCCCTCCCTTCTTCTGCAGCCGCGGCTCCCTGCCTCTTACGGAACCGCGGCTCTGCTTTTAAAATCATCTCGGAGCCCTTCCTGTCTTGACGGGCTCCGTGCAGCATTGTCCCGCCTCCAAAACTTCCTTTAGAGGCGGGACAATGCTGCACGGAGCCCGTCAAGACAGGAAGGGCTCCGAGATGATTTTAAAAGCACAGCCGCGGTTCCCTAAGAGACAGGGAACCGCGGCTGCAGAAGAAGGGAGGGAGCTGATATGGAGGGAGCCCATAACGCGACGTTTAAAGCGGGCAGTGTGCTCCGGAGCCGCGGCAAAGGTGAGAAAGAGCCGCATGCGGCTCCGGAGCCGCGGGTTGCCGACCCCTGGGCTAGACCAAGCCAGATAAGTGGGATGTACCAAAGCTACAACACCACTGGGTGGGAAGAAGACACAGCAGCTTGCAAAACTCCTGAGCCGAAGACCATGTCCACCTGCGCATAGACATCCACGCAGTAATGCTTGACAAAAGTGGAAAGTGATGCCCACATTGCTCTTTGACAAATGTCTGCAGGGACTACTGAGCTCCGCTTCGCCCATGAGGATGCCTGTGCTCAGGTAGAATGGGCACACAACCCCTCCAGAACCCGCTGGTTCCGTAACAGATACACCTAGGCAATGGCCTCCTTAATTCAGCACCCCAAAATCAACTTGGTCATCGCTTCATCCTTGCGCAGACCAGCAAACAGCACAAAAAAATGGTCTGACTTACAAAAGGAATTTGTAATCTCCAAGTACCGGAGAAGCACCCTCTGGACATCCACAAGGCAAAGATACTTATCCTTTCCCCAACACTGTTCCTTAGAGTAGAAGGGCAGGCAAACTACCTGGTTCATGTGATAGACAGCACTTTAGGCAAGAAGGAAGGCACTGGCTGGATGGAAAGAGTGTCACTTGAAAAGGACAGATAAGGGTCCCAGCAAGACAGAGCTTGTAGCTCGGAAATCTGCCTTGCAGAACAAATCAAGACCAAAAAAGACATTCTTGAGCATCAAATCCTTTAAGACAGCGCGTTTCAATGGCTCAAAGAGGGCTGCCATCAGGGCCCTGAGCACAAGACACAGATCCCAGAAAGGGATCATAGTCCGAAGGGGAGGATGCAGATGTTGAATGCACTATAGAAAACATGAGACTTCTGGGTACAAGGTCAAAGACTTGCCTGCTACCGGACCACGGAAATAGGTCAAAGCTGCCACCTGAATTTTCAGAGAGCTAAAGAAGAGGTGCTTCTCTAAGCCATCCTGCAGAAAGGCCAACAGGGAGGACACCTTGGCCACCTCAGGAGCCAAGTGCCACGTGTTGCACCAGTGCTCAAAAAGGCACCATGCTACTTACATGTTACTCTCCAGAAGCAACTTTCAAGAGCCATGCCATCAGAAAAAAGGGAGCTGGGCTGTCTAGGACAATCAGTCCCTATCACAACAGCCCCTGGGATGGAGGCAACTGAAAGGGAAGCAGCTGCATCAGGTCTCCGAATCACACTCTCCACAGCCAATCTGGTGCTACCAGAACAATCCTGCTGAGATGCGTTCTTTACGCCAAATCACGTGCCCTACCAGGGGCCATGGAGGAAACACATACAGCAGCCACTGACTGGGCCAAGGCTGAGTCAGGGCATCGATGGCCTTGGACCCCATCTCCATGTGGTGACTGAAGAAGCGTCAAACATTGGCAATGGAAGGGGTCACCATCAGATCCATTTCAGGCCAACTCCAGTGGTGCAGAATCAACTGAAATGCCTCCTGACTCAGTTCCTACATGGCGGGATTCGGAGTGCCAGCTGAGGAAGCCCGTTTTCATACAGTCCATCCCGGCAATGTGCTGGGCCGATCAGGCAAGGAGGTTTTTCACCATCCAGGCAAAACAGGATATCCACCTCCAGAGCCACTCCAGCACTCCTTGTATCGCCTTGCCGATTGACATAAGCCACCGCCGTGGCATTATCTGAAAGCACTTGAACCGCCTGACCCTCTACCAGGGGCCGGAAATGCAGAAGAGCCAACCTGATGGTCCTCGCCTTGAGGCAGATGATAAACCACACCCCTTCCCTGCGGTTCCAATGGCCCTGGGGATGGACACAGAGATCCCTTGATGCTGCAGCTGCCACCATCATGACCTTGGAGAGTGTCTTGGGGCGGTGGAGAGCCCAAAAGGAAGGGCTGTGAACTGATAATGCTAGACCAGTCCAGACAAGTGGATTGTGTTCCCCTACAAGCAGATCGATGGGGACAAAGAACCAATGAAAAACCCAGGATTCAATGACATCACTCCTATGCCTCTATCCGCCTCGGCCACCAGAAGTCCCTCCAGTATTTCTTTGTCTCCAGTAGATAGTGGATGGATTTTCTCCTCTCTGCTAAAAATCTGAAGATTCAGAAGAAGAGAGATCGATTAAATGCTCGTGAATGACCACCTTAGTCCCAAAAATGTGATTCACTCACTTGAGCGCAATGTAGGAAGCTCCACTAGACTGCAGTCTTTTTTGTAGACATAAGAGGAGTGAAGATTGGTTCAGCTTTGTGCCCTTATCATGATAAGGGCCTATTGAGCAGCCACAAATTGAAAGGATTTGGAAGTTTCTGGAAGAGTATTGCAACTTCCAAATCCTTTCAGTTTACGTTTAGGGAAAACATTGATCACTATGGGGAGAGCCAGAGTTAAGCCAGGAAAGTGATTAAACAGATCATTTATCTACTTGAGTAAAGTCAGTGGTGTTCCCAGCCCTCTCAGCACCAGGGACGAGCGCTTCCCCGCCCCCTTTAATGCACATGCACCCACACACCCACTGGGCCCACAGAGGCAGCATGGCAAACTAATCATGAATGGCTTCTTCATTTATTTATTTAATGTATTTATTTAGACAGTTTTTTGTATACCACCTTTTCCTTCAATCAAAGTGGTCACAACACAATTGGAGGGATACATTTAACAGGAGGGGATACGACTCACATACGTAAATACTACAGGCTTGCAATGCTTCCTCCAGACCTGGCTGCTCTTCTCTCCCAGGCCGAAGTCTCGCAATTCACAAGACTTCGGCTGGGAGAGAAGAATGGCCGAGTCTAAAGTGGAGACAGCATGGCAAGTCAGCTTTATGGTACGTTTCCACGCTGCCTCCGTGGGCCTGGCAGAGATGCACCCCCCTCCCAGTCATACCCGGGACTGGCCGCAATCAGTGCCCTGCCCTTGGTACCCCACAGGGTAAAGTTGTAAGAAGTCAAGCTTCTGCTCCATTAACCATCTAAGAAAAACACAAACTGGGGTGAGGGCATTAAGGGACAGGATGGCAAGGCAGCCCCAGAAACTCATTTCCAGCTTCTCTTCCAAATGAAGGCATACAACCAAGGATCAGAGAATCCCCCTCCAGCAGATTGCCCTCATTCTGCCTTAAGAAAAGCTTGACTCTGTTCACAGCAAGCTGAATTTTTTATCAGCAAATAATAAAACTGTACTGTGGAACATTATCTATTGGACAGGGAGACAGAAGGGAGATGCTAGATGGAAGGGGTGGAATAGGGAGGCAGAGAGGATATGCTAGATGCTGGGAGCTAGGGAGATGAAGGGAGATACTGGACTTGGGAAGGGGACATATGGAGAAGCAAGAAGCAGAGATGGAGTGGTGATGCTAGACATGAGGTTGTAGGGAGATTATGGAAAGGTGCTGGACATGGGGTGTGGAACAGAGGGAGACAGAGAAGGGATGCTGGGCATGGGGTAATAGGGGGAGGGGGAAATGAAGAACATGAGAGTAACAGGGAGATAGAGGGGAGAAGATGGATACGGGGGTGATTAGGTAAAGAAAGAGATGGAGAGATGCTGGACATGAGAGTAATAGGGAAGGGATGATATGGTATGGAGACGGGGAGATGCTGGACACAGGGGAATACAGAGATGGGAGGAGATGCTGGACACTGGGGGTTAGGAAGGGAGAAGGAATATGGAAGGACAGGGGGGAGAGCAAGAGAGAGAGACACGGGGGGGGGGGGAGATGTTAGACAAGGAGGGGGGAGAGAGTGAGCGAAAGACTTAAATAATCAACCAGGGAAGAAGAGGTAGGGAATAGGAGGGCTGGGTGAGGATTAAAAAGTAGTAGGTAGATGGAATAAAAAGGTTGTGGACTGAGGACTAGATAGTAAGAAGAAATAGTGAAATCCAGTGGACAGAGAGAGAGAAAAATAAATGGAAGAAAGCTGAAAGGAAAAGATTAATATTCAAGATGGAAGGAAATGAAGAACAGGGAAGACAAGAAATGGCAGATGGACTAGAGACCGTAGAAAGAGAGCTAAGGGAAGACAGAGGAAAGCAGAAATTTCAGATTGGCACCAGCCTGATCAGAGAATAAAATGGTATGACAACAAAGATAGAAAAAATCATTTTATTTTCAATTTAGTGATTGGACTTTGTGCTAGCTTTATATTTTGCACAGTACGGGGAAACGCTTCTCTTTTTATTTCTCTGGTGTTGCATTGCATGCAAAGTCTGGCTTCTGGGGGTTTCAGTTTAATTTGTCTACCTATTTTTATTTTTATTTTAGGTTGTGGTCACTTATCCTATACTTGGTGAGCGTCTGTGTTCTGAGTGTGTGACTGAGGCCAGGTGCTCTGTTAACATGAGGTTTATATGCAGGGATCCATACTTTAGTAATCTGATTTCTTCAGCTTTTCAAATAGATGTATGGATGTTCTTACAGTGCTGCTTTTTTCTGGGTAGGCTCCTTATTGTATGAGTTTTGGAAGTTGATACTAGTATGGCATGGTGGATTTGCTATATAGAAACAGTACTCAGTGATTTCTGTTGGGTTTTGAATTAGTTTGCTATCTGGTACTGGAGAATGTTTGTTACTGAGATGACCAGAATCAGATTCTTTTTTTTATATATACTTAGTTCTATGGGTGAATGTCCTAGTTCTGCTCTTTACCCATTGTCGAGGAATGTAGAATCAGGGCTGGGCCCGTCCATTGTGCGGGAATGTTGTTCACACAGGGCACCGTGCTTCAGGGGGCCCTGCGCCAACATGCTGCACATGGCGTTTGGCTCCCGATCCCAATCATTTGCAGAGCCGGCTTCAGAGGGAGCTGGGGAGGGCTGAGGCCCCGGCTGACCTCTGTACAACCACTGGACTGGAGTGGGATTTTTCTTCACTGAGTCTGGTGGCTGTGTTCTCGTGGAGCCCGCTGGCATGTCGGAGGTTAAAGGGCATTTCCTGTTTCTCGGCACTCAGCGGGCTCCACGAGAACACAGACGCCCAAATCAGTGAAGGAAAACCCCAGTCAAGCAGCTGTACAGAGGTAAGCTGGGGCCTCCGGTCTCTCTGAAATTCTGCAGCCATCTTCAACGGCTCCCCGGTCGGGGTAGAGCACAGGGCGTGCGGCAAATTCCCGCTCCTGCACTCCAACCCAATCGGGGTTGTGGGAGGTCCCAGTGGCCTGCTTAAATAGGTGCCGCTGGCAGGAGAAAAGCCTCTAAAATTCTGCAGCCATCTTCAACGGCTCCCCGGTCGGGGTAGAGCACAGGGCGTGCGGCAAATTCCCGCTCCTGCACTCCAACCCAATCGGGGTTGTGGGAGGTCCCAGCGGCCTGCTTAAATAGGTGCCGCCGGCAGGCGCACCCGCGCCTTGCGGGCCTCGCAAGAGGGCCCTTTGGCGTGGCCCTTAGGCGGGGCACGACAGGCGGGAATCATACCATCAACCCAAGCGCACAACCTCCAGGCGAAGCACCAGATCGTCACCATACAATAGAGTTGGACAGGACTTGCTCACAAGTAAAGAGTCTATTTTTGGAAGGTCACCAGCTGAGTCCAGTTTTGTTTTCAAGTGATTGTGACCCTAGCTCTCCCTGGAAGGATTGAGCTCCAAATGAGGTTTACACCACCCACAATCATAGTCACACCTACATCAGGAACTGACCTTGACGACATCAGGAACTGCAAGTATTACCAACACTATTTGAACAGTATTAGCCTCTGTAATATTTCCTATCCCAAAACGCTACCTATTGCCATTATTTACTGTTGCCAGTATATACTCTCATTTTACTGTATTTACTGTTACCATCACTTACTGCTGCCAATATTTTCTCTCATTCACTGCATCCATTGTTGCCTGTATTACTGTTGCCAGTATCCACTCTCATTCTACCACATTTACTGTTGCCTGTAATTACTGTTGCCAGTATCTACTCTCATTTACTGTATCTACTGTTGCCTGTATTTACTGTTGCCAGTATCTACCCTCATTTACTGTATTTACTGTTGCCTGTATTTACTGTTGCCAGTATCTACTCTTATTCTACTCTAATTCTACTGTAGTACCTTCTACTTGACAGTTGCCAGTGTACGACGGTTGCCTTATGTACTATCGCCTCTATTGCTATTATCACCTGCATTCACAGTACTATTGCAATTAATCTTTCCTGAGTGCAAACACTGCATTACACTGTACTGTAGCCAACATTTCCACAATTATCTTTCTCATTACTAACACCCAAGAGAATGTACAAAGTTCTGCTCTTATTTATGACCTTCCTTACACTTGGTCTCCCTTACTCATCAAATGCTCTCAACCATGATACATATCACATACCAATCCTACGCACATACAGAAGGAGATGGTCCGAATTCCCCCACCACACTACAGCAAAAATTAACTTTACATCCCACTCCCATCTACTCAACATTCCTCTCCAAACCATCAAAAGGATACAAGAAGAGAAGCAACATCACCAACGCCTGCTAAAATGTGCACTGATAAATGCCAGATCAGTACGATCTAAATGGCCCGCAGCCATCCACCTGATACCCCAATATAATCTCGACATCTTGATGATTACGGAGACATGGCTATCCGACTGTGACAACGTACTACTGAATCAGATGCTGCCACCAGGTTTTGTGATATACACATCTCACAGATCCAGTCAAAAAGGAGGCAGAACCCTCATCCTGGCCAAAGCTGATTTACACTTCAAGATGTGCATGTGCAACTCCTCTAGCTCAACGTACCTTGACTCCCTCACTATAACTAATGAGTTCTGCACAATCCACCTTTTCTATCGGTCACCCTCCCCCTCACCAGATGATCTTCCAACTATAATTGAGCAGGCATGCTCCACATCCACCTCACGCCCACCAAGTTGGCTAATCGGTGACTTTAATCTCCCATCTCTTCAAGACAGCCACTCAGCAGCATTCCTTGATGCCCTGGAGGACCTAGGTTACAAACAGCATGTCGATTCACCCACCCACACTAAGGGTGGTAAACTAGACCTCATTTTCGCACCTCTCTCCAACGACTCAATACCCATAACTCTCGCATTATCGGTAATACCAGTACCCTGGTCGGACCACAGTCTTCTCAGTTTCAATATACCCATTAATGCATTCCACAAAAGCCGAAAGTCCCCTAACACATCTGGATCCCACTCAACCCGCTTTAGACCACTCAACCAGAGCATAGTCCTAGAGAATCTCAGACCTCTCATGGCCAACACAACCATGGACTTAGATGATCTCATATCCAAATGGGATGAAAACCTGAGAGCTGCCTCCTGCCCATCACTCACCGAAAAGAAAATTCGAAAACGTGAACATACTCCATGGTTCTCCACAGACCTTCGTTCATCCCTCCACCATTTACGCAAACTCGAGCGACAGTGGCGACGAACTCACTCCCCCGAGGCACTGGTAGCATACAGCTCATACCTAACTACCCACCGAGCAAAGATATCACAGAGCAGGAAAACTTACCACTCAGGATTAATAAAACGCTCCATCAACAAACCACATGCATTGTTCAGCATAGTAAAGTCCATAACAGGTGAACCGGTCTCAGCTCAACCCCCTATGCCGCAGCCGCAGGACTACGCAAACTACCTGCAGTCAAAGATGATTAAAACCAACACAGACATAAATGTCAATAACGCCTCCACTTCACCTAAGACATCCCATGCTATGCCACTTCACAACTTCTCCACTGTATCAAATAGCGAGGTTGTGAACATTATTGCCTCAATCAACCCCAGTACAGCTCCTAATGACCCGTGTCCAGCCAGCTGGATCAAGGACATGCGACATGACCTCAGTCAAATATTGAGCAAAATACTGAACCAGTCTTTCTCAACAGGTTCATTCCCACAGAGCCTAAAACACACTTCCATCAAGCCCCTACTGAAGAATAATAGACTGGACCCATCCAAGGTTGATTCCTTCAGACCTATCTCGAGCATCCCACAGCTTGCAAAAATCATTGAGAAGGCCGCCCAACAACAAATCCAACATCATATTGACACTGAAGCACCACTAGATCCATCGCAACATGGCTTCAGGGAAGCACATGGAGTTGACACAGTCCTTACAACCCTATTCAATGTTCTAGTAACAGGAATAAACAACATACAACAGGGTTTCGTCCTCATCTTCCTGGACATCTCCGCTGCTTTCGACTCTGTGAGTCATGATATACTCCTACAACGCTTGAAAGATAAGGGGATTCAAAGCACAGCACTCGAGTGGTGTAAATCCTACCTATCTAACAGGTGGCAACAAGTAAAAACAGGCCACGCATCCTCAGAACCATTCCTGCAATCACAGGGTGTACCTCAAGGATCGTCCTTATCGGCACTAATGTTTAATATCTACATGCAGCCGATATGTGACTTGATCAGATCCTTTAATGTACAATGTCTCGCTTACGCAGATGACATCCTCCTATATATGCCGTTCACAATTGAACATCCAGTATTCTCCCCAATAATCAAATGTTTTGAAGCTGTAGCTGAATGGTTGCTATCACAAAACCTTCGGATTAACCACAGCAAAACTGACGTTCTTTTTGTCACAAGGAACCGTAAGTTCATACCGCCTCCATCACTACTCGTCAACAACATAGAGTTGAAATCAAAAGCTACCATCCGTTACCTCGGCATCACATTGGATCAGCACTTGGATATGACAACTCATGTCAAGAACATCACAAAAAACGTATATTATAAGATCAAATCGCTACGTCACCTCCGCTCCCTACTAGATCCCACAGACTTCCGAACAACCTTCCAAGCATTAGTCCTCCCACACCTGGATTTTGCCAACATCATCCTACATGGCCTCCCTCAATCAACTTTAAACCCGCTCCGCCTAGCCATGAATACAGCCGCCAGAGTCCTCTCCGGCTCATCAAGATCTGACCATATAACACCCATCATGAAAGAACTGCATTGGTTACCATTACATGCCAGAATCCAGTATAAGTCTTTAGTCCTTACTTTCAAGGCACTAAATAACTACCCCCCTACGCCAATCAGCAAGCTCATCCATGGCACCCTGGAAAACAGAAAAAGGAGAACCACATCAATGAACACCTTAATTGTCCCAAAGATAATAACGAAGTGCACTAAGGCCACCTCCAACAGGGCCTTCTCCTTATTTGCTCCTCTAAACTGGAATGCACTACCTCACGAAATCCGTGCTATCAAAAACCTAATCCTATTCAGAAAAGCATTGAAATACCACCTGTTCACAAAATGCTACCCAGAAGTCAACCTAGTCACTAACAAAACTACCACCTCAATACAACCTGAAAAGGGCTAGTTGGTCAACCTTCTCTCTAGTCTTATTAGTGAACCACATTGTAACATCCAATCGAGTTTGATATTACTGTATATACCATTAAGTTAATCTGTACATAGTTCCCCCGGTTGTCCTATTGTTGAAGTTCCCTGTTCAATGTAAAACTCAATGTTACTTGTATGCATTGTAGTATGTTCTTGTTCTATGTACACCGCACTGATTATAATAGCGCGGTATAAAAGAATTGTTAAATAAATAAATAAATAAAATAAAGATAGAAAAAATCATTTTATTTTCAATTTAGTGATTGGACTTTGTGCTAGCTTTATATTTTGCACAGTACGGGGAAACGCTTCTCTTTTTATTTCTCTGGTGTTGCATTGCATGCAAAGTCTGGCTTCTGGGGGTTTCAGTTTAATTTGTCTACCTATTTTTATTTTTATTTTAGGTTGTGGTTACTTATCCTATACTTGGTGAGCGTCTGTGTTCTGAGTGTGTGACTGAGGCCAGGTGCTCTGTTAACATGAGGTTTATATGCAGGGATCCATACTTTAGTTATCTGATTTCTTCAGCTTTTCAAATAGATGTATGGATGTTCTTACAGTGCTGCTTTTTTCTGGGTAGGCTCCTTATTGTATGAGTTTTGGAAGTTGATACTAGTATGGCATGGTGGATTTGCTATATAGAAACAGTACTCAGTGATTTCTGTTGGGTTTTGAATTAGTTTGCTATCTGGTACTGGAGAATGTTTGTTACTGAGATGACCAGAATCAGATTCTTTTTTTTATATATACTTAGTTCTATGGGTGAATGTCCTAGTTCTGCTCTTTACCCATTGTCGAGGAATGTAGAATCAGGGCTGGGCCCGTCCATTGTGCGGGAATGTTGTTCACACAGGGCACCGTGCTTCAGGGGGCCCTGCGCCAACATGCTGCACATGGCGTTTGGCTCCCGATCCCAATCATTTGCAGAGCCGGCTTCAGAGGGAGCTGGGGAGGGCTGAGGCCCCGGCTGACCTCTGTACAACCACTGGACTGGAGTGGGATTTTTCTTCACTGAGTCTGGTGGCTGTGTTCTCGTGGAGCCCGCTGGCATGTCGGAGGTTAAAGGGCATTTCCTGTTTCTCGGCACTCAGCGGGCTCCACGAGAACACAGACGCCCAAATCAGTGAAGGAAAACCCCAGTCAAGCAGCTGTACAGAGGTAAGCTGGGGCCTCCGGTCTCCCTGCTCCCTCAGAAGCCGGTCAGACAGGTGTGGGGCTCTTGGACTGATGGGGGGACTAGGATAGGATTGGAAATAGCTACTGGGGGGATAGGATTGGAAATGGACTGATGGGGGGCTAGGACTCGAAAAGGGATGATGGGGGGCTAGGATAGGAATTGAAATGGGCTGAACGGGGGGGCTTGGACTGGAAATGGACTATGGGGGGGCTAGGACTGGCAATGGGATGATTGGGGGTTCTTTGTCTAGAAAAGCACTGATGGGGGCTAGTATAGGACTGGAAAGGGATGATGGGGGCTTGGACTGGAAATAGGCTGATGGGGAGCTAGGATAGTACTGGAGATGGCTGATGAGGGGCTAGGATAGGATTGGAAAGGGTTGATGGGGGGCTTGGACTGGAGAGGGCTGATAGGGGCTAGGACGAAATGGGCTGAATAGATCGGCATGGACTAGAAATGGGCTGATGGGGCTAGGACTTGAAATGGGCTGATGGGGGGCTAGGATAGAACTGGAAATGGGCTGATGAGGGGCTAGGATATGATTGGAAATGGCTGATGGGGGGCTAGGAGTGGAAATAGGCTGATTGGGGGGGGGCTTGGACTGGAAATTGGCTGATGTGGGGGCTAGGACTTGAAATGGGCTGATGGGGGCTAGGATAGGACTGGAAAGGGCTGATGGGTTGGATGAGAAATGGACAGAAAGGGGGCATGGACTGGAAATGGGCTGATGGAGTTAGTCCTTGAAATGGGCTGAAGAGGGGGGCTGGGCTAGGACTGGAAATGGACTGATGGGGGGCTAAGACTGGAAATGGACTGAATGGGGGGGTATGGACTAGAAATGGGCTGGTGGGGCTAGGACAGGACTGGAAATGGCTGATGGGTGGGCTAGGACTAGAAATAGGCTGAATGGGGAGGGCATGGATTGGAAATGGGCTGACTGGGCTAGGACTAGAAATGGGCTGAATGAGGTGGCATGGACTGGAACTGGGCTGAATGGGGCTAGGATAGGACTGGAAATAACTGATGAGGGGCTAGGACTGGAAATGAGCTGATGTGGGGGCTAGGAATGGAAATGGACTGATGGGGGGTCTTGGACTGGAAATGGGCTGATGGGGCTAGGTTGTTTAATGGGATGATGGGGGGCAAGGATAGGACTGGAAAGGGCTGATGGGGGCTAGGACTGGAAATGGGCTGATGGGGCTAGGACTTGAAATGGGCTGAAGGGGAGCTAGGATAGGACTGGAAATGGCTGATTGGGTGCAAGAGCTAGAAATGGACTGATGGGGGGGTAGGACAGAACTGGAAAGGGCTGATGGGGGGCTAGGATAGAACTGGAAATGGGCTGAATGGGGGGCATGGATTGGAAATGGGCTAATGGAGAGGCTACAATAGGTCTGGAAATGGCTGATGGGGTGGGCTAGGATTGGAAATGGGCTGATGTGGGGGGATGGTTAAATGGGACCAGAAGGAAGCAGATTCTAATGGGGTTGGAACTAGGAGGGAGCTGATGTTGGGAGAGGACTAGAAGGGGATGGGGATGGGGATGGGGGAGGGAGGATGGAGAGGGAAGGAGAAATTAGACTTATCTGCTAATCTTTCCTGGAGTCCCTTCTGAGAACCCAGTAGAAGAGCTCCCCTTCGAACCTCAGTATCCAGTCTCCTACTAACAAAGCAGCATAACCTCTCATCTATGACACTGCTAAACACCAGCTAAGAACAGTCAACTACGTGTCCACTGAACTCCTGTCTGTCTTCTTTCTCCTTTCCCTTTTTTTTTGCTTTTAGATAGTTGCAGTGAGCCATATACACTTTACGGGAAGACACCCAGCCAGGCTGACTGTCCCTTCCTGAACGGATCCTGCTCCTGGGTAGTGCTGTACCTCTTATTCGAAGCTCACCCTGATAATTCTGGTCTCTGTAAAGGGAGGGCCCTGGACTGGTCTGGAGGGACTCCAGGAAAGACAATTAGCAGGTAAGGTCTAATTTCTCCTTCCTAATTGTCCCTCCAGGCCAGGAATTACAAATATGCTTGGGATGTACAAAAGCAGTGACTGGACCCGGGCAGTATCCTCAAGACTACTACTACTACTGAGCATTGGTATAGCGCTACAAGATGTAAGCAGCACTGCACAGACATATAAGACAGTCCCTGCTAATCGGAACTTACAATCTAGTCAAGACAGACCACACAGAAGAGCCACAGAACCAAACCTAGCATCTTCCATTGCTTGCACATCTAGGCAATAATGCTTAATGAACGTATGTAATGACAACCAAGCTGCCGCTCTACAGATCTCTACTGGGGGAACTAATCTCACTTCTGCCCAGGACATCACTTGAGAACAAGTCGAGTGAGTTCTGAGCCCTCAGGCAGACTGCGACCACAGTGCTCATATGCCTCTGTAATAGTACGCTTCACCCAACGGGCAATCATGGCCTTGGAAACCATTTCCGCTGCCCGAGGACCTCCAAACAATACAAACAATCTATCCGACTTGTGTAGGGACTCAGTTTTCTGAAGATATTTCCATAGAATTCTGTGCAGTTCTATGAGGTGCAACTGTCTGTCCTCCTCAAGATTCACCTAAGTCTGGAAACAACGGCATTGTAACTGACTGATTCAAATGAAAGCGAGACAAAACTTTAGGCAGAAAGGGAGGAACTTGGGCGTAAGACCTCCTTTTCTCTAGAAAAGTGCAGGAAGGGCTCCCTACAGGACAGAGCTTGAAGCTCTGAAACCCTGCGTGCCAAGCAGAGGGCCACTAAAAATAATCAAGGTGAGATCCTTGAGAGACACCTTCTCAATTGGCTCAAAAGGTGCTGTCGTCAGCCCTGACAACACTACGTTGAGGTCCCAAGGCGGAACCATTGCCCTCCTGTGCAGTCTTAACTGTTGAACCACCGTAAGTATTGTGCCACATCTAGGTGCGCTGAAAGGGAAGTCCCTGAATGCAAAGCCTGTAACAAGTCAGTGCCGCGACCTGAACTCTGAGGGTACTAAGCGTCAGCCCTCTTGCCAGGCCATGCTGCAGAAAGAGCAAAATATCTGGTAGCAGACAGCAAAAAGGTTGAAGACCGCGTTTCCTTCATCGATTGGCTGACCCCAATGTTTTGTGAGGTCATGGAACACTTCCAGATTGAGCTCCCACTCGCCTGGTTCCAGATGATGCCGGCTGAGGAAATCCGCTTGGACATTCTCTTTGCCTGCCTCGTAAGCTGTCAACAGGGCTACCAAATTCTTCTCTGCCCAGGCCAGAATTGCCAGGCTCTCTTCCAAGAGACTGGCACTTCCTGTTCCTCCCTGTCGATTGATATAAACTACCTTGATTGCATTATCTGAAAAGACCCGAACCGCTTTCCGCACAATCCAGGGGTGGAAATGTTGGAGGGCAAGGAACACAGCCCTCATCTCCAGGCGGTTGATGGACCACGAGCTTTCTTCTGTAGTCCACTGACCCTGAGTTATGCCAGAGTTGCAATGGGCTCCCCAGCCTGATAGACTGACATCCGTCCTCACCAGCATCCAGACCGGAGCTTTCAACGGCACTCCTGCCATGAAGTTGCTGGTCTGTAGCCACCATTGTAAGCTGCACCTTGCCTCTCCAGACATTCCAACCGCTAACACATTGATTGCGACTGTGGGGTCCAGTGGGACAGCAGGGCATGCTGCAGAGGATGCATGTAAGTTCTGGCCCATGGAACTAGATCCAGAGTTGCTGCCATGGATCCCAACAACTGCAGATAATACCATGCCGCTGGAACCGACCTGTTCAAAAATTTGGCGACCTGTCACTGTATCTTGCGAATGCGTTCCTCTGGGAGTGAGACGACGCCTGCTGCCATATCGAACTGAGCGCCCAAGTATATTAGGCGCTGAAATGGCTGAAGCTGGCTTTTGGCCAGACTGACCACACAGCCTAGGCTCCGTAAAAGCTTGAGGACTCTGGTCATCGCCTTGTGGGAGTCATTTTTGGACCACCCTGATGAGCCAGTCATCCAGATATGGATGCACCAGTATACCTTCCTGATGTATGGCCACCGCCATCACAACCATTACCTTGGTGAAGGTCCACGGAGCTGTGGTTAGCCCAAAGGGAAAGGCTCAAAACTGGAAGTGCCCCATCGGTACCGCGAACCGCAGTTACTGCTGATGTTCGGGCCTGATGGGGATATGTAAGTAAGCTTCCGTGAGGTCCAAGGTCATGAGGAACTCCCCCTGCCATGCTGCTAATATGACCGATCTTAAGGTCTCCATCCAAAAATGCATAACGGGTAACGCCTGATTCACATACTTGAGGTCCAGGATAGGGCGAAAACCTCCCTCCTTTTTGGGGACCACAAATAGATGGAGTATTGACCTAATCCACACTGGTTTGGAGGTATCCATACCACTGCCCCCAACTGCAACAGATGACTGCGGGTTTTCTGAACCGCCTCGACCTTCACGGGTGCCTTGCAGGGCGAGCAAACAAAGGCTTCGCAAAGCGGTCTTACAAATTTAAGAGCATACCCCTCCTGAATTATCTCCAAGACCCACTGGTTGGAAATGAAGGAAACCCAGGCAGCATAAAACTGCTGTAGCCGATCTCCTACCGGCACCACCACCTGGCTTGGCTTCATTGTGGTTGTTGCTCTGTTCCAGGGAGGCAGAGTAGAAACCCCATCCAAACCCCCGGGAACACAGGAGGAACCTGATAGGGAGAAAAACACGCCCTCTGAAAGCGCTGAAAGTCCTTAGACTGACTCCGCTGGGGCATCCCTGTCTTTGTCCCTTTAGGCCTATCCTCTGGCAAGTAACCCCCTTTACCATCTCCCAAGTCCTTCACTATCTTTTCCAAGGCTTCTCCAAAGAGCACCTTTCCCTTAAAGGGGAGCTTACTCAATCTTGACTTGGAGGAGGCATCCACCGCCCAATTCCTGAGCCAAAGAAAACACCGAGCCGTGATCACCGAAGTCATGGTCTTAGAGGCTACTCGAACCAGATCGTATTAAGTGTCTGCCATGTAAGCGGCTGCTGACTCAAGCCTGCAACGTTCCTCTGAGATAGACTCTCCTGACACCCCCCATGCCATCCCCTGAATCCACGGATGGAGGCTTGGGACACATAGGCTCTGCAAATCGCCATCTGGAGAGTCAGCACACTGGAGACGTACGCCTGCAGTGACTCCAATCTCTGGTCCTGCAAGTCCTTGAGGGCCGCCCCACCTTCTGCGAGAATAGTGGTCTTCTTGGTGACCTTGGGCATTCGTAAAAGGTCTCTGTCCTCCTGCGGAATGGGATACAGTTTCCCTAAGGCCCGGCTACCTCACAGAGTGGCTTCAGGAAATTCCCACTCCGCCTTAATCATTTTTTTGATTATCCTGTGCACCAGAAAACACACTTGTGCTTCTTTGAACCCTTGTTAAGAGCAGATCTACCAGGGGCTCTTCTGCCAAGGGGATGGGTAGAATATTGAGCGCTTTCAAAGAATGAGAAATAAGCGCTGCCAACTCCTCCTTATGGAAAAATAGGAAGACGCTGGGTTCCTCCCCGGAGAGAATACCAACGTCCTCCCCTTTGGAGTCACTTGTTCCCACAGAGGTCTGAGGGTCCCTCACTCAGATCCTCTGAGGCTTGTGACTGAGGGGAATCCGGAACTAGCCAAGCATCAGTATCCCTTATGTTGCCTTTAATACTAGAACTTTCGGGAAAGGGCTCTTCCCTAGACTGTGGCCTCTCCAACTCAAAACAGCCACTTTTGCTAGGAGATTCCACTTCTGGGCTTGCTTTCTCTTTAAACATGATGCCCTGTGGAGAGAGAGAGGATGAAATCAGGAGAGAAAAACCCCTCGGACAACTTTGAGGCAGACCGTGACGGCAGGAAAGTAACTTTCAGCTGAGCCGACTTTGCTTTCTTCTTCTTCCAGCGCTTTGATGTTGTGTCTGGGGAAATGGCCACAGTTCCTGCCAACTCCCCCGCAGCCTCTTCAACTGAACCTCGCTCCGCTTCTGCCCCCGAAGCCATGGAGGAGCCAGAGAATGCCACCAATCATTATAACTGTAGGCCCTGAGAAAAAACATTGTCGGCACAAACCAGGAGACACAATGCCCTGGCTACTCCTGCACATGGCACACGGTGAAGGCTGCAGCAACATGCACCATCCCTGCTGTCTCTCTTGATGTCGGTGGGGAAACAAGGAGCACTACCGAAGAGCTGGAGGGCCGAGCCTAGCCATGCTGCTGACAGTCGCTTCCCACACTCTGTGCCATTATGGTCTGCGCTGCTCCACCTAACCTGGTTAACAGCCTAGCTTCGAAGATGGCACACAGCAGAACGAGAGCTCATGGACCCCAATCCATAGTTAAGAGAGAAAATTGGGGCCCCTATGCAGAGGAGGGGGAAAGGGACCTGAGGCTCCCAGGTAGTTTAACCCCGAGCAAGGATAGGAAGGCAGGCTCTGCCCCCGCCCCCTCCTGCCCCCGTAAATCTTTTTTTTTTTTTTAATTTTAGCAGTCCACTTCAGCCGGACTGAAGGCTCCTCTGCAACTATCCCAAGACTTTGAAATACCTCAACTCCGAAACCCCAAGTACAGTAACTACCACCAGATGCGAGGGGAACTCCTCCTTCAACTGCTGAGAACTGAGAGACTGGATACTGAGGCTCAAGGGGAGCTCTTCTACAGGGTTCTCAGAATTCTAACATGTTCAGTTCTCAGCTGCTGGAGAATGGTGACTATCCAAGCGTATCTGCAATTCCTGGACTGGCCTGGAGGGACGATTAGGAAAAGATGTTTCGTGTGGGAAGAAAGAAAAATCTATGATTGGCTGGGTATTGGGAGAGTAAGTGGGGATTGAGGATGGAGAGGTGAAATTTGAGTGGATGAAAAAGGAATAAAGAAAGAAATGGAGGAAAGAGCAAAAGGGGAAAAAGGCAGATGTGGAGAGAATGGAAAACTAGAAGAGAGAAGAAAGGACAAATGAACAGCAGACAATGGAGAGTTAGCAGAAGACACAAAGAAAACAGAAGAAAGTGACTAGAGCAGTTGCAATAGAAAAATAAAATGCCCAAACAACATAAAGGTAGAACAATACTATTTTATTTTGAATTTGGTAACTGGAATATGTCAGCTCATGGGAAATGTGCATCTTTATCTTTATCTTTATTTAAAAACTTAATATACCGCCAAAACCATAGGCATATGGTGGTTTACAATACAACCATAGAGGTACTGCCAGGAAGAAAAGAAAGGAACACCATATTACAAACAGGAAAGAGATAGCCAAGGAAGAAAAAGTGGGGGGACAGCCAGAAACAAAAAGAAACAAGTAGAACTAGGCATCAATGGGGGGGAGGGGAGAGGGGGGAAGGAGGGGAAGGGAGATCAAAAGCCGTGCAAAAAAGATGGGTCTGAAGTTTAGCTTTAAAAGTGGAAAAAGAGAGTTCAAGACGAAGTGCAGATGGTAGGGAGTTCCATAAGCGGGGGCCAAGAAAGAAAAAAGCAGAAGAGTGTGTAGACTCCAAATGAGCCTGGGAGGGAGAAGGAAGAAATAACCAATTAGCATGAATTGATCTAAGGATTCTGGGGGGACAGTGAAAATGAACTAGATCAGAAAGGCAGAGCGGGGTGCCACTAATATCTTTGCATTTTATTTAGTACAATAGGAAATTACTGTATAGTTTTTCCTTCTCCAGTGTTGTACATTCCAAGTTTGGCTTTTGTGGTTCCTAGTTTAATTATTGTCTTCATAGTTCTAAATTGTGATCCCTTGTTCTATATTTGCTGACGGTCTATGTTTTGCATGTATAACCGAGCTGCAGTATTCTGTTCATGTAGTTTCTATGTGACAGTCCCACTTGTTCTCTTTCCCCAGTAGGAGATGTATTGGTATTCTCTGAGATGTATTGGTTTAATATTTGTAGTGTTGTCTTTTGATAGGTAGGGTTTAGTGCTTTGTGAGTCCTGGTAGTGCTGTTATGATACGGTGGGTTTGCTATGGGTTCTAAATGAGCAGGGTTTATAGTACTTTATGGCAGTTGGCACTGGAGAATAATAATGTAGAAATCTGGTAATCTTTATTTATCCTCACTGCCCATGCAAATAGTATTCAGACACTCATTAAGAGGCATGTTTAACAGTTAATGTGCATTCAGAAATGTTAATGTGTGCTAAGTGCAAGAACACCCATTTATTTCTATAGGCACAGTGGCACTTAATGCTCATTAATATTTAGTAAACATTCCCCAAAGTTATTGCCAGGACAAAAGAGAGGCTTGTGAAGGGCTCCTTTGAAAACCGTCTAAAATTTTAGTTGGCAATATATACATTTTAAAATAAAATAAATTACATTTATGCAAATGAAATCCAGTGGATATGCAAATGAGGCCTGCAATGAGTCTCCACACATGGCCCCGGACCTCTCTTGGGCCACCCCTGTGTAGAATATACATTTAAAAAAAAAGCAAGACCCAAAGCACAGTTTTTAACCACAGAGTAAAATGAGTCATAATTTTATAATTTTGTTTTAAAAATTGTGCTGTTGTCACTTTTTCGTTTAGTTCCTTGGTGTGTGAGCATCTTGCATTTCCTTTGGTTTTTTGCAGAATATATATTTACAGTAACACCATTCTGGTCCAATGTGCAGTTTCAGGGGTTAAGTTGGGGATGCCAAACCCCTCTTGGTGTTTATATTGGAAGGGATGTGGTGTGTTGGGGTCTCAAAACCCCTCTGATTTTGTGAGTGTGGGAAGTGCTATGAAGGAGCCACTGAGCATCTCTTGTTTTTGTAAAGACAGAAAATGCTGTATTGGGACTGCCAAGTCGCTGCTGCTGTTTTTGTGGAAGTGGAAGGTGCTGCGTTGATACTGTTGAGCCCCTCTTGTTGTTTGGTGCATTTAGTGGCATGTTTCCTAAGCTCCAGACTGATGATGAATGTGGGCCGCATTACCAGCACCAGGCTGTAAGTTAACTGCAGGAGGCAGGTCCATTTCCCTGCAGCTACCGAGCTTCCACTTGGCAAAATGGCCGCAGATGCAACTAACACTACACATTGAGGTGAATTAATAATGAAGGAGACGACAACAATCTATAGGTTACAGGGGGCATCAGGAACCCTAGCACTGTCCCTGATCAGCAGCAAGGACCTCTTTATACAAGGGGCAGCTATGTCTACAAATTTTGACTTTCAGTTGTTCTGCGGTTAGAAAAAAACATTGCAAAACATATAGCAATAGCTACATGCAGGGAAAGCAGAGCTGCACAGAAATCTGTTCTGAGGGGCACCTGGTTAGGAGGAGGAAAGAGAAGGTCAGAAAACATCTACAGGCAACAGAAGCTTCATGAATAATCAACGGAAGATGGGAGTGCTGATTCCTCTGGTCTCCCTATTCTGGCCAGTCACCTTAAGGCTACTGACCTCATTCTTCGGTTCATCATTAGTAGCAGGGAACGCATCTGTGACACAGAGCTGAATTCATACCAAAGCAAAAAAAGAGGGCACACTCAGTTGATCAACAGCGAGCCAAGAAGGGCACTGAACAGGAGCAGATCAGAGTACTGGGCTTCTCTGGGGCAATGGGGAGACTCGGCCCCAGCTTAATGAGCCCCGCTGGGAATCCCACTCTGTCAATCAAGCTCAGCGCCTGACACCAAGAGGCACATATAAAATGCTTTTCCTGAACCACTGCAGCCTTCACATTTGGATGCATTTGAGACAAGAAGAATGGGAAAAAAATGCCAAAAATGCCTTCTCCCTTCCTCGTTACAATAAAACAAGAAATAAGAGCCCCTGAGAGACTGTCACTGTTATTTCACTGATGAGGGGTGATTAGGAAGTGCTCAGGAGAACAGATCTTGCGGGCTTTGATGTAGACAGAAATGTTCTGCAGGGATATATGTGCTGCTGGATGTTGTATATGGTATGTTAGTATATTTGTATATGGCCATTGCTGCATCTCAGTATGTCTGTACATGTATATGCTATGTACCAGAATGGTTTCATGTATATGTGAGTGTCTGCCTTTGCATGAGTAGGTATGATGTCACAGCTAGTTTTATTTTTTAAACGTTCCTAGGCACAGAAGGGAGAAGAGTCCCTCTTTAAGGATGCAAGAGTTGCTGAGGGGGGATGTCTTCCTTCAAACTTTCAAAACATAGAGGAGTGCAAATGTTTATCTTGCCAGTCACCTCTTTACATGGAGCGGATCAAGGAGTAGAAGAATAGAGGAGAACCTGGGAAGCCAGGGTTCAAATCCCGTTGATACTCCTTGTGATCTCAGACAAGCCACTTAACCCTCTGTTGCCCCAGGTACAAACTTAACTGTGAACCCTCCAGGAAGTACCTACTGTACCTGCCTGTAACTCCAGGGAAATACCTATGGTACCTGACTGTAATTCTCCTGCTACTGCTGAAAAGCATGAGCTAAATTTAAACTCCCTTCCCCTCTTTGCATCTGTGCACCATCATGGTCAGCTACCTCTTCAGTTGGCAAGGAGTGGTAATTTATTGGCTCTTGACTTCAATATGCAGCTAGCTCCTTCATTCTTTGGATGGCAGGCTGACCTCCCAACTACCTGCCACTTTTATGTCTCTGATTACTGCATTCTTTGGGTGTCAGGTCCAGCCTCCCGGCCATTCACTGCCTCCTCTTCTGTCAGCACCTCTACTCTTCAGTAGCGGGACCTGGCCTCTCTGCTATTGCTTTTCACTCTTCCTACTCCTGGGTGCCTCTACCTCTCTACAGATATATATGCACATGTGCAAACATAAGCACTCATATGAAAGACACAGACAAAATTATCCCCCACAACAGGCATTCTTGCTGACAGATTGGCCCTTTACAATTGCTGTTCTTGCTCACTATGAAACACAGCTAGAAAGTATGATGCTCACATGTGGGGTCTTATAGGATCATTCTGGAAAGCGCAGTGGTGGGGTGATTATAACTGTTGAGTATAATTACCAAAATCTCAGGGGGAAGGCCTAGGAATCTGAGAGTTAACTAAGAGATGGGTGCAAGGCTGAAGGGTTGCCTACGGCACCTAATATTCCCGCACCGTCTTGGCTGCCAGAAAAGGCCTTGGAGTCTGTATTTAATATTGCTCTGAGATCTTTGAATGAAGCAGTTATCCCAGGTCGGTTATACCACGCTATTGTTTCATTTCAATTATTAATTTATAAACCACCTATCCAAATATCTACGCAGTGTACAATATGCAAACAAGTGGAGTGGTGCCAGAAGACTGGAGAAAGGCACATGTGATCCCTTTACACAAAAGCGGACATATGGATGACATTGACAACTAAATGCCAGTTAGTCTAACCTCTGTGGTGAGTAAATTATTGGAAACACTGCTAAAAGAGAGAATAGTGAGGTTTCTGGAGTCCAATGGATTGCAGGATCCGAGGCAGCATGGGTTCACCAGAGGCAGGTCTTGTCAGACAAATCTGATTGATTTCTTTGACTGGGTGACCAGGGAGTTGGACCAAGGGAGAGGCCTAAATATGGTTTATTTAGATTTTAGTAAAGCGTTTGACACCGTTCCACACAGGCGATTTATAAACAAACTGTGCACCATAGGGATGGACCCTAAAGTTACTGCTTGGGTTAGAAATTGGTTGAGTGGGAGGCGACAAAGGGTACAGGTAAATGGAGCTCACTCTGAGTAGAAGGAGTTTACCAGTATTGTGCCAGAGGGATCTGTCCTTGGTCCGATTCTTCGTAACATCTTTGTTAGTGATATTGCAGAAGGGCTGTTGGGTAAGGTTTGCTTGTTTGCGGATAATACCAAAATCTGCAATAGAGTAGACACCCAGGAAGGAGTACATAACATGAGTTGAGGATGGATCTAACTAAGCTTGAAGAATGGTCTAGAATTTGGCAGCTGAAATTTAAATGCTAAAAAATGCAGGGTCATGCATTTGGGCTGAAAAAATCCAAAGGAGCAGTACATTGTAAGGGGTGAGGTACTTCTGTCCACAAAAGGAGAGCGGGACCTGGGCGTAATTGGGTCTGATGGTCTTAAAGTAGCTAAACAGGTAGAAAAGGTGACTGTGAAAACCATAAGGATGCTTGAGTGTATAGGGAGAGGAATAGCCAGCAGAAAAAAAGGAGGTGATAGTGCCTCTGTATAAGTCTCTGGTGCAATCTCATTTGGAGTATTGTGTGCAATTTTGTAGACCACACCTTCAAAAGGATATAAGCAGGTTGGAGTCGGTGCAGAGGGTGGCTACTAAAATGGTTAGTAGTCTTCGTTATGTAGCATATGAGGACAGACTTAAAGATCTAAATATGCATACTTTAGAGGAAAGGCGGGATAGGGGCAATATGATAGAGACATTTAAATACCTCCATGGAATAAATGCACAGAAGGGTCTCTTTCAATTGAAGGCAAGCTCTGCTACGAGGGGACATAGGATGAGAGTGAAAGGGGATAGACTCAGGAGTAATATGCGGAAATATTTCTTTACAGAAAGAGTGGTAGATGCGTGGAATAGTCTCCCAGTGGAGGTGATGGACATAAGAACAGTATCTGAATTCAAAAAAGCATGGGACATATAAAATACTTCTATAAATAAGACAGACTTCAACTGTTTACAATAAGAAAGGATCCGCCTCTTGCTTCAGCATCCCAGGTAAAGTGTTTCATATTTTTGGGACAGCATATGAAAAAACACATTCCTGCATTGACTGTTCTTTAAACTGAGCTGCCAGGGGAAGAGCCAATAATGCCTGTTGGCTCAAACACAATAAATGATCTGGGGCATAGACTTGAATAGAATATTGCAATTGTAGTGATCAAAGGCCATGAAAATCTAAAAATTAAACATAATAACTTAAATTGTATCTGCTGCATTGATAGCCAATGTAAAGACATCAGACTAGGAGAAATATACTTGGTCTTCCTCACTCTGGTAATCAACCACTCAGCCACATTTTGAGTAATTTGTAAAGACCGTAATATTGCAAGGAAACCCATCACAATAGTCAACATATAGTAAAGTTAGTAATTGGACGAACATACAAAAATCATTTGTATCTAATATGTCCTGAAAGTTTCATACTAATCTCAGTTTATAAAATACAGTTCACATAACCTTTTGCACCTGGCCTTTCAAAATAAGTATTCTATAAAAGTATCTCCTAAATAAGAGACTTCATCACAAATAGTGATAAATGTTCAGCCGGTTTCCGCAGTGCCGCCCAGTAGGAACATGCCAATAGCAAGAAGATGGGCATACATGCCTGCTGAAGTTGGCGCAGGCCTCTGCACTAGTTTCATAGTCCGACAGTAGACTCTTTAGTAAACATGCCCCTTTATGTCTGAAAAGCAATTCCTGGAGGACTTTTAGAATCCCTGTGAATATTTATTGTGGATATTCTGAAAATATAACTGACTGCAGTGTCACCAGCAGTAGGTTGGGGAGCTCTGATCCTAAAGACCTTCAGTTCTGCTGTCCCTAAGCAAAAGAGATCTACAAATCCGTAGATTGGATAAGGCAAAAGCAGGAATGGCTTAGCCACTTCTGAAAACCTGGAACTCTTTTGTAACCCTATGTAACCTGTACCTCGCATTCTGACCTTTGGCCTTATCCTCTCCATCTTCCATCCCAAAAAACACACACACACACGCAAGCACGCGTACACACAATTTGTCTACTATGGACCTTAAAGAAGGATCATCAAACCTTCTTTGGAAGAATACAATTATCATCAAGGAACATGGATGCTCCAAAAAAAGCATATTGGTAAATAAACAAGGACTGCTGGAGGGTCGCATGTGAGTACTTGCCCACAGCACCATCAGTATGGTCACCATCATCAATCCAAGGAGCTGAAGATAATCCCAGATTCTGGGGGCCTGCTATGCACAAAATAGCACCAGGCAATCCAATAGTCTTTGACTTTCTCCCCTGACAGGAAAACTGCCTACTCGAGTGTCAAAACATACTCCCAGAAACTCAAAGGACTGGGAAGGCAATAGCTGGCTCTTTTCCTGATTGATAAAAAAGGACATCACGTGGGACATCGCCTGAGATGTTTCTGAGAGGGAACGGGCTCAAATGAACCAGTCATCCAGATAGGGATTGACACAGATCCCTTGGTGCTGTATCACCACAGTCATCACCACCATGACCCTGGAGAATATCCCGAAAGGGATGGTGGCAAACTTATAATGAAAGCCAGGCATGGCAAAATGCAGACACTTCTGCTGATCCGCTCAAATCAGGATATGAAAATATGCCTCGGCCAGATCCATAGATGCCATGAATTCCCCTCAGCGCACTGCTTGAATCATGGAGTGCAGAAGCGCAGGACGCACAAGTGCTCGTTAACCCCCTTGAGGTCCAAAATGGGCCAGAAGGAATTGTTCGTCTTTGGCACCACACAATAGATGGAGTATCTGCCCTTGCCCCATTCATCCAGGAGGACCGGCACCAATGCCTTCAGGCATAGCAAATTGTCCAAGGTGGTCTGCACAGCAGCACCTTGATCCTAGACCCACACAGGGAAATGACAAAGGCATCGAGAATTGGCTTTTTGCATTCCAGGACATAGCTGAACTGAATGGGGTCTAGCACCCAGCGATCCTTGGTTACCCGGGCCCATTCCTGAAAGAAGAGGTGAAACCTGCTGTCCACTCGAAGAAGCAGGGAGTGAGCACCCAACCTTCATTGTGCAGCCTGGGAGGGTCCACCTCTGAAAGGGACCGAATCCCTAGGCCCACGTACTCCACAAAAGAACTGAGAACGAGCCTGGGGCTAAAAGCAGAGGGGAAGAAAGGTTTTCTAGGTTGGTAAGGGCAATAGCCCCAAGACCCCCAAGAATCTGGCCAGCTAGTCCTTGCTTGACAGGCGGAGACTGATGAAGAAGAGGCACCAGACCTTTTCACAGGCCCCTTGGATTTGTCCTCCAGGAAGTGGTAAGATTTTGTTTCACCTAGGTCCTTCACCAGCTTCTCTAAATCAATTCCAAACAGAAAGGTCTCCTTAAAGGCCAGTTGAACCAACCTGGCTTTAGAGGATGTGTCCGCTGCCCAGTGCCAGAGCCAAATCCAATGCCGTGACATCATCAGGGGGTCATTTCTGGCCTTCAAACATGCCAGGTCATACATGGCATCAGAAAGGAAGGCCGCAGGGGAAGTATCATCAGGCAGAAGAGATTGAATTCACTGGAGCAGAGCCCAAGACTTCAGATGAGTGCATAAAGCCAGCTGGAGAATAGCCACCACCACGGTGACCTGGAAGGAATCCACCTTGCGGTCCAGAAAATCCATTAAAGCTGATCCATCTTCCACGGGAATGGAGGTCCATCTGGTAACCTCCGTGACCTGCACATCCACTCTGGGAATGTCAAACCACTCAATGCACTCGTTCTTCGGGAGAGCGGAGATCATTTTGTATACCCTTAACCCTTCAGGTGGGGAGTGGAGGAGATCCCATTATGACCGGATAATATCCTTGATCACCTCTGGGAACGGGAAGACAGTAGTGGATTTCCAAAGCCCTTGAAGGAACGGGTGTACCTTTGGTTCCTGGTCCATGCCGGAAACGTCTGTCAAGTTCAAAGGCGGACGAGATCCTGGTAATCAATGCCGCCAACTCCTTCTTCCAGAATAGGTGGATCACGCCAGCCTCAGCATAATCTTCTGAAGGTGAGAGCACTTTCTCATCCACATCAGAGCCCATCAACATCCAAGGCATATTCAACATCTCAGATAGCTCCTAGCTGTTTTCCATCTCCAGGAAGTTCCCCTCACCGGGGACGTTTAGCCAAAGGTAAACACACAGGGCTTCTACTTTTAGCCTGCCGAGCACGAGACTGTGTCCAGGAGCACCCAGAGGCTGCAGAGTCATAATTTCCATGTCAGAAGGAACAGGCCTGTCGCAAAAAGGAAAGAATTCCAGGGAGGACAATGTGGATCCTGAAGTTCTTCTCTCAAATAAGGCACCCCAACACCAAGGGGCACAGCCGCCACAGACCCACTTAGAGGATGAAGAGCAGTTCACAGCATAGTTGACAGAGCTCCTGCCATCTGATTATCCTTATCCATAGCGCTATCTTTCATCTCCTGCCATGAGGCAGGTATGGTCAGACTAACCACATGCCCTAGCTGAGAGGAGAAAGTGGGCCCTCCAGTGGTGACCCAGAAGCTGCCATTCAGGAAAGGCAGAGTCCAGAGTTCAGATATGAGGCTCCTTGCTTGCCACAGGTCAAACAACATTTTCTGGAAGAAGACATAGAGAGTTAGGGTAATTATCACAAAGAGTGCACACTAAGGCTATGTTGGCCTGCAAGCATGCGTTAACTGTGCTTTTATTTAATGCGTGTTAAAGGCACTAGGGAAGGAGCACATGTTGGAGCCACTTGGGCAGGACTGTGTGACCCCCAGGTGCACAATAGTCAAAAACATTACTAAAGCATGCAGAAAATGGTGGGAAAACCCCACACAGCACCAACGGTTGCTAGCTGTCCACCCTGAATTGCATCCCTCAGATATGGAACAGGAGCCCCCAACAAGAAAAATGACAAGGTCAAACCTTGGTACTCACCTCTTTAGAGCCCCAGGCATAGGATCCATGCCGAATTCAGCTGTACTCCCCTGAAAATGCTTTATTGGCTGGGTTTATTTTTAACAGCACTGTGTGGAAGGTGGCTGGCAGGAAGATCCTTCTGAGAGCCTTCTGCAATCTTCGGGAGAGAGCAGGGGGGAATGGAGGAGGAAGAAGGGGGCATTGAGATTGTATGAGGCTACAGGATTCTTCCAATTTCTGGCTGCTCAACAGGCCCTTACCATAAGGGTGTGGAGCTGAACCAATTTTCCCTCCTCCTATGGCTACCAAAAAGACCACAGTCTAGTGGAGACTCCCATGTGGTGCACAAGTGAGAGTCACCTTTTTAGGGCTTGAAGTCATCATTCATCAGCGTTTAATCAATTTCTTTTCCTCTCAGTCTTCAGATTTTCTACAGAGAGGGGGAAAATCCATCCATCATCTGCTGGAGACAAAGAAATACTGAGGGACCTCTAGTGGCTGAGGTGAATAGAAGCATGAGAGTGACGTCATTGAAACCTGGGGTTTTCATTGGTTCTTTGTCTCCGCCAATCTACTGGCAGGGGAACACAACCCACTTGTCTGGACTGGTCTAGCAGGACGATATGGAAGGTAGGATTAGGCACTGCCATACGAACAGAAGAAAACTGTGTATTAATACAGGGCTTGACAAACCTTAGGCATCAGGTTGACATGGCAACTGAAAAATCAGACCTAGCGCCTGGGGCTTAGAGCGCATATGGGGAGAAGGGCTGGGAAAAAAAACAGCATGCCAGCCAAGACCGGAGCTGTCTGTCCACAGGGATTCTATCTCCGGCAGGTAGAAGTGCTGGAAAAGGTTGTGATTGTGGCTGAGGCTGATGCCATCTGCACGGAAGATGGGATCCCTGCAGGCAGACAGCGCTGGTCTCAGCCACAAGCAGCACTTCTGCCCACTGGAATTGAGAGCCTGCAAAATAATAGTGCAAAGGCTGAAAATTTTTCAAGGAGCAGCAGGAGGTTTTATCTAAGAAAGAATGGGGGGAGGGGTAGTTGGAAAGGGAGGAGGAAGAGTGGGGCCTGATTTATTAAGCTTTTTCCCACAAAAATGGGATAATAGGTTTTATGGCCTAATTTATTAAGACTAAGAAAGGAACTGTGATATACCTTTTTGGCTGGGCAGGGTATGCATGGACCTAGGTTTCAGTGGTCAGTCCCTAGATTTTTAGGCTGGTTCCTAGATTCCAAGAAAATTTGTCAAGCCCTGCATTAATACAATCAATTTTGCATTGTAATGACTGCATAAATTGCTGAGGATCTGTAGTAATAGCATCTACAACACTAGTTAATGGTCAAGTCAACCTTTGCACCACAAAGAATAAACTTGTGAACTGCGTTAAACTAGTACAGATTTGCTTATTGTAATAATCCTTCTTTTCTTGCACAATAAAATCCTGGTATTCATCCAGTTGAGATATTCCTGCTGAAAGTCATAATCGGGGATTGTCTGCCATTTTCTCCCCTTTTATAGGTCCTTAACGCTGGTGTAAATCAAAGAATTCTAGTGCCACACTTAATCAGTATTTCCGTTAAAGGAGCTGCTGTCTCATTTCAGCAGCATACAGCTACTTCATTGTCCTGTTCAGGCACTTCTTGTAGCTGCAACTGCAGCTGTGAGAGCCATATAGCCTTGAGATCTTCAGTCTTATATGATGAGCGCTACATTTTGATTAATATTAAAGGCTTTACATATCAAACTGCAGCATTCACTCTTAATAAGCATGTGATTAGGTAGTGATCTGACCAAGGCAATAGATAACATGTTACAGGAATATGATGTAGTTTTTGAAAACTACTCGTAATAAAACTCAGATCCAAAGATTCACCATATATATGTGTGGGTGCTTGAATAAATTGTATATACTGTATAAATGTCAGAATCTTTAAGGGAGCCTCACATGATGTCAAGGAGGCCCTCTGGAGATGTAAATTAAAATTTCCCAGAAGGTCAGCAGATAAACCTGTTGTAATGCTTTCAATTAAATGAGATGGATCAATACACCAAACATACTCTTATGATTGTGAAAGTAATAAATAATATTTCATATGGTGAAGTTTTATCAGTATAGAACCTATCCAGTGTTATGTTAAGTTCACACTTATAAATTACAAGAAGCCTCCTCCAGGCCAAGGTTTAGATATGGTTAAATAACCTGGAGTGCATAGCTGATCAACTAATACATGGCTTGATCCCAGGGGTGGTGATCGAACAACACGATTACGCTGGCTTGAACAACAATGGATTTTTAATCTACAATCTGTTTACCCGACTGGAATGAATCGTGAGATTGATTGGATGGGACTATGTTGACAGGTAGCCATTCACAGTTGGGTGTTCCCTGGTGATGTGGGAATCCCCTTTGTGATTGGTGTGTTCTAAGATGACGGGCAGTTTGCTGTTGGCCAGTCCTGAGTGTGTATTTCCTTATTTCACCAGCTGAGATTTCGGTGTTTTTTGGCAGTTGTGAGAAGCTTTGGGGCACTTTGTATGATTATTTTGGAGCACTTGATACAGGGGTCGGTATACCCCGAAACGTGCATGTCGTGCCTTCAATTGGACTCAGATAAGTGTCATTGTGCATGAATGGATTTTAAAACACACATCTTAGACATTTTGGATGAATAAAATGGGCATGGTTTGACTGGTGGGGAAGTTTTGAAGTACCTTCCTCCCACAGTCTTGCCCGACAAAAATATTTTCAATTGGGGCTTTGGGATTACTATGGTGTCCATCTAAAATTTTAGGCAGCTTTCAAAGGAGCCCTTCACAAGCCTCTTTTATGTCCTGGCAATGACTTAGGGACATGTTTACTAAATACTAATGTGCGTTAAGTGCCACTGCGCCAAAATAAAAAAAAGGGTGTTGCTGCACTTAATGTGCATTCACAAATGTCAATGTGCACTAACTTTTAGTAGACATGTCTCTTAATGAGCGTCTCAATACCATTTGCATTGGCAGTGAGGATAAAGAGACTACCAGATTTCTACATTACTACAGTATCAACTGCCAGGCACATTTGGAAGTACTATACACCCTGCTCACTTAGAATCCATAGCAAACCCGCCATATCATAACAGCACTACCAGGACTTAAAAGCACCAAACCCTACCTATCAAAAGGCAACACTGCAAATATTAAACCAATACATCTCCTACTGGGGAAAGAGAATAAGTGGGACTGTCACATAGAAACTACATGAACAAATATTGCAGCTCGGTTATACATGCAAAACATAGACCATCAGCAAACATAGAACAAGGGATTACAATTTAGAAATATGAAGACAATAATTAAACTAGGAACCCCAAAAGTCAAACTTGAAATATACAAAAACACTGGAGAAATAAAACTATAAAGTAATTTCCTCTTGTACTAAACAAAACACAAAGATGTTCGCGATGCACGTTTCCCAGAGCTGACATATTCCAGTTAATAAATTCAAAATAAAATAATACTTTTTCTACCTTTTTGTTGTTTGAGCATTTTATTTTTCTGTTGCAACTGCCCTAATCGCTTTCTTGTGTTTTCTTTGTGTCTTCTGCTAACTCTCCATTGTCTCCTGTCCATTTGTCCTTTTTTCTCTCTTCTAGTTTTTTCTATTCTCTCTACATCTGCCTCTAACATACTGATCTTTCCCCTTTTGCTCTTTCCTCCATTTCTTTCTTTATTCCTTTTTTCATCCACTCAAATTTCACCCCTCCATCCTCAATCCCCACTTACTCTCCCAATACTCAGCCAATCATAGATGTTTCTTCCCTCCCACACAAAATATCTCTTCCCCTCTCCATCCTTACTCCACTAGCTTCTTTTTTTCTCCAACCAATCCCAGCCACACCCCTTCTGGTCCTCCCCCAGTATCAACTCCCTTCTAGTTCCAGCCCCTCCCAGCATCTACTCCCTTTCAGTCCCATTGGCCCATCCCCACGCATCAGCCCATTTCCAGTCCTAGCACCCCAGTATTAGTCTTCCTCCAGTCCCTCCCAGCATTCACTCCCTTCCAGTTCCCCATCCCGAGGCTATTTCCAGTCCTACCCCCCCCCCCCTCACAATATCAATTCTCTTCCAGTCCCCCATCCCCCAACATAGCCCATTTCCAGTCCCGGCCCTCCTGTCTGTTCCAATTCTAGCCCCTAGTTCCCCCCTTGTTCCATTCTAGCCCTCGTTCCCATTCTCATCCTAGCCTCCAGTCCCCCTCCCATGTCAGACATGCCCCCTTATAACCTTACAGACCTTAGCACACCTGCGGACTGCTTTTTATCACAGCCACGGGAAAAGAAGGCGAATGCTGCTCTTTAATCCCACAGCTGTTCAGAGTTCAGCCGGGGCTTTGGGCCTCTCCAGTTCCCTCTGCAGCTGCTCAGGCATGGGGCTCCCGAGATGTGGGGCCATGTGCGGGCAACATTCATGCACAAGAGACAGGACAGCCCTGTTTGGACTATATATGCACACACATTTGACACCTAAAAGAATCAAATAAAACAAGACCAATTAAAAAAAGAAATAGTTAGAAATAGTATGAAAACTGGGACATTGCCAGGATATGATTATTTACAACAACTATCAAAACCCCAAAACCACTCCTTATCCCTACCTTATTTCTTACAAACCTACAAAAGGATAAAACTATGCCGTAAATAATCATCTATAATTAACAATTTTTTGTCAGAGCCCTTGCCTTGAAAGAATTCCTCTTTCTCGTGATAAACTCTCCTTTTTATCTATTTAAAAGGGAATCAACCCTCACCACATACCAAGGGATAATATATAAGGTCACCTAGTATTAATCAAAATTGTTATACTTCAATATTCTCCCAGTACTTAACTGACATAAGATGTTTGGTATCGCTGCATTTCAACTTCATCTCCCAGCGTTAGCTCCCAGGGATGAAACTTCCATAACAAGAAGAAACTTCACAACCTGAACAGAAGAACCACATTCTCATTGCAGTAAAATTAGACACACCTGTGATGAATTGAATCAACCAATGAATGATGGCTCTAATGTTTAAAATGGCCACATTCACTCCCTGTTCCATTTTCACAATGGTGAAGACAAGAGAGCTGCTTGAGATCATCAGAAACATCATTATCACCAAACATCAAAGAGGTACAAGGCCATCTCCAAAGACCTTGGGATTCATGTGTCTACAGTTTGCAATGTTATTAAGAGGTTTTCTGCTCACGGAACTGTCAAGAACCTCTTAGTACTTGGTGGGAAGAGGAAAATGAATCCAAGAAGTCTTCGAAAGTTAGTGCAAACTTGGAAAAACACCACGTACAACATTCAAAGAGCCTGTGGCTGACCTGGATCAATCTGGAGTGGTGGTTTCCACAAGCACCATACACCACGCACTAAACAAAGAAGGACTTCATGGGCAAAGGCCAAGGAGAACCCCACTGCTCAAAGGCAGCCATAAAAAGGCATGCCTGATCTTTGAACAAACCCATCCTGAGAAACCACAATCCTTCTGGGAAAATGTTCTGTTGACAGATGAAAATAAACTTACTACTACTACTACTGAGCATTTATATAGCGCTACAAGTCATACACAGCTCTGCACAGAGATGTAAGAGACAGTCCCTGCTCATCAGAGCTTACAATCTAGTCAAACCAAACACAGACGGTGTAGGCAGGGATAAAGCAGGGGGAAAGAAAAAGGAGATCAGGTGGGTCAAGATCCAAAAGCAGCAGTGAAGAGGTGAGTTTTCAGTCTGAATTTGAAGAGGGTTAGAGAAGTTGCCTGGCGTACAGACACAGGTAGTTTGTTTCAGGAGTAAGGCGCAGCAAGGTGAAAGGAGTGAAGTCTGGAGTTAGCAGTAGAAGAGAAGGGCACAGATAGAAGCAGTTTGCTAGAAGAGCGAAGTTCCCGAGGGGGGTTGTAAGGAGAAATAAGAGAAGAAAGGTAGAGAGGAGTCGCAGAGTGAATGCATTTATAGGTCAGCAGGAGAAGTTTGAACTGGATGCGGAAACGGATAGGGAGCCAATGAAGTGACTTGAGAAGAGGAGTAATATGGGCATGACGAGGCTGGCAGAAGATTAGTTGTGCAGCAGAGTGTTGAACAGATTGAAGGGGAGAGAGATGATTCAGAGGGAGACCAGTAAGGCGTACGTTACAGTAGTCAAGATGGGAGGTGATTAAGGAGTGGATAAGCGTTTTAGTAGTGTGTTCAGAAAGGAAGGGGTGGATTTTGATGATGTCATAGAGAAAGAAACAGCAGGTCTTAACTATCAGATGGATATGTGTGGAGAAAGAGAGAGAGGAGTCAAAGACAACCCCCAGATTGCGGGCTGAGGAAACAGGAAGGAGTACAGAGTTATCCACAGAGACTGAGAAAGGAGAAGGAGGAGGGAGGTTTTAGGAGGAAAGATAAGAAGTTCAGTCTTGGCCATGTTCAGTTTCAAGCGGCAGTGAGACATCCAGGCAGCAATGTCAGAAAGGCAGGCAGAGATCAGGGTCTGGATTGCCAGAGAGATTTCAGGCGTAGAGAGATAGATCTGGGAGTCATCAGCATACAGATGGTAGTGAAAGCCATGGAAAGAGATAAGCACATCAAGGGACTAGGTGTAGAGAGAGAAAAGGAGCAGACCCAAAGCAGATCCTTGGGGTACACCAACTGGGAGCAGGGTAGCAGAGGAGGAGGAGCCAGCAGAACATACACTGAAAGAGCGATGGAAGAGATAGGAGGAGAACCAGGATAGTACAGAGCCCCTAAAACCAAGCGAGGACAAGGTATCAAGGAGAAGGTTGTGGTCAACAGTGTCAAAAGCAGCAGAGAGGTCAAGAAGGATGAGGACAGAGTAAAGGTCCTTGGATTTTGCCAGGAACAAGTCACTGGAAACTTTGGCAAGAGCCATTTCAGTAGAGTGTAAAGGACAAAAGCCAGACTGTATGGGATCCAGTAGGGCATGAGAGGAGAGGAAGTTGAGGCAGTGGCAGTGAACCGCACGTTCAAGTAGTTTAGAAATGAAGGGAAGGAGAGAGATGGGTCGATAATTAGGACAGGTGGGATCAAGTGAGGGTTTCTTGAGGAGAGGTGTGACCATGGCATGCCTGAAGTCTGCAGGGACTGTTGCAGTGGAGAGCGATAGGTTGAGAATATGAGAGATGGAAGGGACAACAGTGGAGGAGATGAGGCTTAGGAGATGGGTGGGGATAAGATCAGAGGAGCAGGTGGTGAGTTTGGAGGAAGAAAGAAGGTGCACAATTTCCTCTTCAGAGATCACAGGAAAGGAAGAGAGGGTAGCAGAGGTAGGGGGGGAGAGTTGGGAGTGAAAAGGAGGAGGAGGGGAAGTAGCTGACTTTGTGGGGAATTGGAAGGTGATTTTGTGGATTTTGTCATGGAAATAGTCAGCCAGGGTTTGGGCAGAATGGGAGGGAGGGATCAGAGGCAGAGACACTTTGAGACGAGAGCTGAGAATAGTAAAGAGACGGCGAGGATCAGAGGCAAAAGAGTTAGTCAGATGGACATAGTAGTCTTGTTTGGCAAGAGCTATGGCTGACTGGAAGGAGACAAGCATGAATTTGAAGTGTAGAAAGTCTGCAGGGGAGTGGGATTTGAGCCAAGCACACTCAGTGGAATGGGCACAGGACCGTAGATAGCTGGTAGTGGATAAAAGCCAGGGCTGGGATGCAGAACATCTCACAGGATGTGGCATGGCCGGAACGAGAGCATCCAGAGCTGAGGAGAGTGCAGCATTATAAGAAGTTACTGCCTCGTCAGCAGACTTAGATGACATAGTGGAGGAAAGAGATGAAGAAATAGCAGGAGAGAGCCAAGGGATCAATAGCATGAAGATTTCTAAATAGGTTGGAGGAGACAGGACGAGGCTGAGGCAGCGGGTGATGAAGATTAAAGCTTAAAAGGTGATGGTCAGATAAGGGAAGAACTGTGCTACAGAAGTTCGAGGATAAGCAACTAGAGAAAAATATCAGGTCAAGGCAGTGGCCGTGTTGGTGAGTGGGGGCTGTGGAGCAAAGTTGGAGGTCAAATGAGGAGGTAAGGGAGAGGAGTTTTAAAGCATAAGGATCAGAGGGGTTATCGACATGAATGTTAAAATCCCCAAGAATAAGAGTGGGGGAAGAGGAATCCAGAAAGAAGGACAGCCACGAGTCAAAGTCAGTGAGAAAGGTAGAAGCAGACTTGTCAGGAGGTCAATAAATAACAGCTACCCGGAGAGGAAGTGGAGTGAAAAGGCAGATGGAGTGGACTTCAAAAGAGAGAGAGGAGTGAGACCGAGGCAGCAAGAGGGGTTGGAATTGGCAAGAGGGAGAAAGTAGAAGCCCAACACCACCACCATGGCCAGTGGGACGAGGCGTGTGGTAGAACTGATAGCCCCCATGACAGAGAGCAGCAATAGATGCAGTATCATCAGGGAGGATCCAGGTCTCAGTTAGAGCAAGAAGATGTAGAGCATTAGAGATAAAGAGATCATGAGTAAAAGCAAGTTTATTAGAGACAGAGTGTGCATTCCACAAGGCACATGAGAAAGGGAGAGTGGAAGGGGAAAGGAGTGGGATATGGATAAGATTAGAGATGTTGCATGAAGATCTCTTCTCAGAGTGAGACAGAAGTCTAGTGGGGCCAGGATTGGGGTTGATATCTCCAGATGAGAGATGGAGAAGGAGTAGCAGAGTATGGGGTAGAGAGGAGACAGTGCGGCAGAAACGAGAGTGAGGTTGCCTTAGAGAGAGAGGAGATGGTTGAATGAGCGGGAGAAAGTGATGAAGCTCAAGAGCTGATGACAGAATGGAGGGGAAAGTGAGGACAGTAAAGGGGAGATAAGGAGGGGAGGAGTGAAGGTGCTGGTAAGAGGGGAAACAGTTAGGGAGTATGAAGAAGAGCTCATTGCCAATGCAGCCAGCAGTCAGGGTCGGCCCAAGGGTTTCTTTCGACCTAGGCAGAGACCCTGGGCTTGTCGCCTCCTCCCTTCCATCTCAGGAGGGGGAAGTGGGCAGTGGTAATATTTCCAAAAGTGGTGGCTTCTTGCTGCCGCTTTCTTGCCCGGCCACGGCAAGAAAGAATTGGTGGCAGCTGGGGAAGGGGGGGAGGCGCAGCTGGTCATTTGTCAGGCCTAGTTCGCCCAGTGGATGGGTCGGTCCTGTCAGTAATACATTTACAGGCGATGAAATGAAGATTATAAGAAAAAAACACCCTTCCTACTGTTAATTATGGTGGAGGTTCCATAATGTTGTGGGGCTGTTTTGCTGCCTCAGGATCTGAAGGCCTGGATTGTATTAAAGGAATCAATAAGTCAGAGGTCTACCAAGGTATTTTGGAGTAAAATGTGTTACCTAGCATCAGAAAGTTCAGTCTGGGTCATAGGTCATGGTTCTTCCAGCAGGACAATGACCCAAAACATATATTCAAAAGTACAAAAGAACAGTTAAAAAGGAACAAATGGACTGTTTTAAACTGGCCTGCAATGAGTCCTGATCTCAAGCCAATCTGAGAACCTTTGGAAAGAGCTGAAATCTGCCATTGGTAAAAGGAATCCTGGTACAAACTGCAGTTGAAGAGTTGGAGAAACTATCAGCAGACAGATGTACAAAACTTATAGACAGCTACAAGAACCATTTGGAAACTGTCATCACTGTCAAAGGTTGTGCAACCAAATATTAGTGAAGGGGTCCAATAATCCCTTCCAGGTCATATTTTGTATTTTTTTTCTCAGAAATTACTACATCTAAGTTGCACAGACATCTTTTTTTGTTGTTGTTGTATACCTTTTGAACATACCATTAAAATATTATGATGACATGCAGTTGGAATATTTCCAATTATTTCTCAAGATATTGTGCACAACATGCCTAAAATGCAAGGGTGCCAATAATGTTGACCACAACTGTATTTTTTAATTTTCTTTCTTATGGTAATAGGTTGTAAGTACTTTATTTCTGAGGGCTACACCTAATAAAGGTACGTTCAGGAAAATATCTCGTGGAATGGAGACCTTTTGAGTGAGAAGCTTTTCCCAGTGTGATCAGACAGTCAGGGTCTTGGGGCATCTGCCTCCCCCTCCCACTCACCGACCAAAAAACTGTTTATCGATTTTGTATACCCTCCAGGGTTGGCAGGCCAATACACCATGTTCAGCAAGATCTGGGTTACAGTTAGTCAGAAGCAGAAAAGCTCTGCGGAAGATTGACTAGAATTCTCTGAAAGGACAGGTCCCTGCATCTAGATAGGGAAACCGGTGTTGGGGGCTGGGGAGTTGGAATACCCCAGCAAAGAGGCTAGGAAGGCCAGACAAAATCACAGCTTAATGAGGCATCTGTACCTAGGGAGGAGTGGTGGTGTCTACCCAAACCTGTCAGTAACCGAGTGGATCAGTGTGTTGCAGAGCAGCTACTTTCGGCTGGACCATGCCAGCACTCTGAAGCTACAGTATAAGGAACAAAATACTTTGTGGAGAATAAAGACCATGCGTAAAAGGCATCATCTGCAGATATGTACCTAATAAAAGTTTCTGGACCCTTTCTGTGCAAATCCTCCTATGTTACAGGCTACTACAGAGCCCATGGTCCCAAGGGCAGGAAAGGGAGAGGACCTGAAATGTGTAATAGTACTTGTGATGCTGTAGATCATGCTGGTAAAACTTAAAAATAACGACTGTTTTCTTGCTAACCAGAGAGAACACAAGATCTTTATTAGATTGGGCAGAAGACACCCTAAACTTTGTTCTCACTTTCTGATGAGGGTTGCTGGTTGAGGTTGCTTATGCCAAAGCATTGCAGGGTGTCTTTTCAGGAACTGCTGGAAGAGAAACCATACACAGCATCAGGAGGCTGTTCTGCGCTTACACATGGACTTCTGAGGAGGGTTGTTTAAGGCCGCTTAAGCAAACATACCTCAAGGCTCTCAAAGGGAGATATTGGAAGGAATAACCAGAGGCAGTGTCCACTGAAGACATTTCAGTCAGACACAAAGAGGCTGCATATTGAAGGGGAACAGTTTGTCTGCAATTTTTTCTAAACCATAAGGACCCTATTTATTTACTCTCTGACAAGAAAAGGAATAAAGTTTAGTACTCTGGTGAGAGCCCAAGGACTTGGACTGGAATAAGGAGTCAAGAGGCTATAAGCTGATCAATTGAACTTGCTGTTTTATTACATGTTAACAAATGACATTTTGCAATTGGAGATTTTTTTGAGAGTGATTTTTTTTTAAGAAAACTAAAATGGATGCAGAACCAACTTTTGGCCTAGACTTAGCTTTTTTGCACTTAGAGAAGTGGAGAGAGTAACCTGTGAGTGCAATAGGCCACCCAGGGTATCCTGGTCCCATCCCTTCTTTAATCCTAGATCTGCCGAGTGAGTCTGGCTTCTGGTTATTGTGTCCCCGGACTGTCATACAGCACTTTCAGCCGCTGAAAGGGGCATACAGCCTGGCAGGGGTTACACTGCCAAACAAATGTGAAATACTTTCACGCTTATTTTCCATTAGATCTGCACATCTATCCAACAGAAGACCTGCAAAGAAATGTCTGATCACTGTAGTCACTTAAGCCAGCCTTCTTCTACAATGAAAGTGCAGCATTTCTATCTCACCTCGTATTCTGACCCATTTAATCCCTCTCCCTACTGGGAAATATGCTGATTGCGGATTGGGTTCTGAATCGTAAATCTGAGATCTGACTTTCCAGACCATCATTGTTTTGATTTGCCAGGCACCTTCCTCCTGCTGTTCTGGGCTTGGGGCTAGCCCCTGTTGGATCACATGTCCAGTCATTGCTGCAGGGCTCCTCTAAATGAGAGCCATGGGCTACAGTTCCATCTAGATCCCAACACAAAAAAGTCACATTGTTTCATTTTCCTGTGAAAAGTCTGACAGATTAGATATTCCTTTGAAGAGCTGATGAGGGCACCATGTCATGAGTAAGCATCATATTTCTGGTTTTTGATCTTGGAGATTTCTGATAATGAGGTGGCATTATATAAAATCCCAAACCTACCTTGTGCCCTTTTCCTTTTGGCAGTCCATGAGCTTCACTGCTGCTACGTGCATGGGATTCCTACTGTCAAACAATTCAAGAAAAAGACTGCAGCCAAACTCTCTTCTGAGGAATGACAGATGCAGGGGGCCACATGACCCCCTATGATTCCTTTCATATGTAAATGCAACAATGTGGTAGAATAATGACTGTGAAATTAGTCATTGGCAATATGTAGAACTGCAGAGAAGGCGACTAGAGGCTAAGGCAATCACTGTTGGCCCCCACATCACATTATTACAGATCAGCTTTCTGGGGGATTCTGGGGGCTCAGAAAGCAGATTCAACACCAGGAATAAAGCACTGGTCATTCAAGGTTAAACTAATGAATAGTCTGTTCTATGGCGATTTCTGTAAGTATGTGGATTAACTTTAATAGTGTTGAGCGTACTGATGTTCCTATTTAAGACCTAAAATGTCAAAACTGTGAAAAATGGCAGCTTTAACTGTTGAATGTATTTCATTATGGAAGCTAAATATTGAGTGTTGAATAAAGAGAGAAAATAGATAAGAACATTTATTATTCATTCAACTTCTATCTCACTTTTTCCATGACTCAAAAAAGCAGTACAGATAAATAAACTAGAATCTCCAGTGCCAATGTTCTTTAATTCACTTTTCCAAACCTGTGCTCAGGGTGAGCTACAACTCTCAAACAGCAGTAAGATCCTTTCCTAGTCAGCTTACCATTCATTTGAATAAAGTGATTGGCTAAAGGTCATAGTCAACAGGAGAACTCAGAGGATTTGACCCTTGACTTCCCAGCCCGCTAGTCTAACCACTAAATCATTCCTTCAGTAGGATAAAAACAGGAAAGTTAGTGGTCTGTGGGCTCTGGAAAACATACATAAATTTCTGCTCTAAGGTGCAGCATGTGTTAAAGGAAGACACCACTGTGGGGCCCAGGACAGTTGCTCGGCAAAAGGGTGCCCAGAGCAAGGGTAGCGGTTAGTGCTTCACTTCCCTTTTGAATTCATGTGCTCACAGACTCACAGTCTGATTCAACAAAGCAGTGTTGCATCCCACTTGGCTTGGCATCTTGAATGGTCAACCTGTTTGTCCCCCTCGCAATGGCCCTGGTAGTATGCGAGTACATGTCCAAGAAGGTTATCAGACTCTCCTGCTGTCATTGAAGGGGCAGGCACCTTAGGCTCTTCATCACCCCTCCCCACCCTGTAGAATGATCGGAGTGGCCACAGCAAGGTGGAAGAAGACAAAGAAATATAGAAAATGATATCAGCTAAAATCCACACAGTCTTTCCAGCCTGACCACCTACACCAACTACTGAGCTCTACAGTGCTTTCCTGTCACTCAGAAAAACTCTGCATTTGTCCCATCCTTTCTTGAATTCAGATATCTGTCTCATATCTATCACCTCCAAGAAGAGGATGTTCCATGCAATCACCATCCTTTCTGTAAAGATTTCTGCAGCTTCTTATGTTATTTCTGAATCAATCCCCTTTTACCTTCATCCTATTGACTCTTCAATTGAAAGAGGTCTGCCTCCTGTGCATTTATACCATGGAGGTACTATCACATCTCCTGCAGCCTAATCCACAACACCACAGCACTAGTACACACTATTTTCCATGTTTATGGAGAAAGTATGTTAATGAACACTGTTCAAGCCCTGCGTTTAATAGTTTTCAATCCCGCAGTAGCTGTTAAGGCACATTCAAACCCATGTTAAACACCTAATGAAGCTTAGTAAAGCACTCTGATGTCTGTACAAAGGGCAGCATAGCAAATACAGAAATACACACACATAAATCTACAGTGGTAAGTGGTAAAAGTAGTCAATACAACACAGTACTGCAGACTCTGAAGATCAAAAGATTCCAGATTCCACACAGCAGTTTCGGGCAGAATAGCTCTGACCCAAGAGGGCTGTGTTTGGATTTGAAGTTTCTTCATGCTGCTCAGTGCCACACATTAAAGGGCTACAGAGCTCAGTCCGAGGATTAGACAAGATGAGGAAGGATTTAGAAACAAGGAACAGAGAAAATGACAGCACAGAAAAGCTATATGGCCTATCCAGTGTGCCTGTCCATCAGAATTATTAAGTTCTACAAACTCTTCCTCTCCCTCAGAGATCCTCTGTACTTAACCCATGCTTTCTTGAATTCAGATACAGTTCTCATCTCCACTGGGGGACCATTCCATGGTCCCACCACCCTATTTGTATAGAAATATTTCCTCAGATATTTCTGAGTCTATCCCCTTTCACCTTCATCCTATAACTTCTCGTTCCAGAGCTTGTTTTCAGCTGGAAGAGGGCCACCTCCTGTGCATTTATTTAAATGTCTCTATCATATCTCCCTTTGTCAGATTTGGAGAAACTCAAGGTTTAGATGGGTTAGGGTAGAATGAGGCAGGTAGTGGCTCCTTGGGGGAGATCTTAAGACCCAATAGAGTTCAGAGTATTTGGCACTTACACATAGTAACCTGTGGTCGACTAAGACAGCTGTATGGTCTCAAAAGCCCAACTCATTTCCAGCTTTCTTGCTGTTTGAATTGTGCTGGAGTCATACATTTTCATCTTCCTTATTCAGTATTTTGCTGGAATCCCTGAAACTCTCAGTGCATTTTGTTTGGAATTTCAGGGATTTTAATCAGATAGTACTGTGGTTAATATTCAAACCGCATGGTTAGTTTGCAGTTCTGCAGATAGATTTCTCTTTGAAAACGTAAGCTGGTAAGAATTTTTTTGTTGTGGTATGAGACACCAGAGGATATGATCAAAGCTAGTAAGTGCAGCTGGGTTAAAAAGAATTAGGACAAGTTCCTGGATCACAAGTCCATTAATAATTGTTAATGATGTGGACCTTGAGTTTGCACCTCTTATTTCTAGGAGTGATCAACAGGGAATGAATCTATTATCTGGGATCTGCTGGGCACTTCCAAATGAATGGAATCGGCCACTGCTGGGGAAAAGATGCCTGGCTTAAGGACCCATTGGTCTGACCCAGCATGGCTCTAACTTTCTAACCTTGGGAGAGTTCCATATTCTGTTGGATCTTCCAACATTTTCCACCACTACGCAAAATAAAGTAAAGCCTATAGGGGCCTGAACTTCAATTCTTTCCCAGTTCAGGGAAACCAGTTATGTAAATTTTATTTTATTTATTAAAAAATGTATATACCACCCAACTAACATTCTGAGCAAACAACAAATAGAACATCTGAAATGTCTAAAGGAGATTGGAAAAATGTAAGGGGGAGATGTGTTAGTCTCCCACTAAAATACTTCAGAACCAGTCTTTTAGGCTAATAAAATATCTCTTGTGAAGAGGGAAAACAGACAACCATTACCATTTTAAGGATCAAGATAAACAATTTTTAAAAAATCTTACCAAATAAATAATTTATAGTTAATGTATTTATTCTTACATTCATCTGTGTGAAAACAATGTGACATTTATCTGGTTTTAAACAGGATAAATTCAGGTAGGATATGTGTTACTGTTAGCCATTAAAATGTCTGGGTAGAGTTAACTTAAATAATTCATTAATAAATGAGGAGATGGGGCTAGGGGATCCTGTTATCTCATTTAAAGCCTCTTCTGCCCCTTGTCTATTCTACAGGCTTAAGTCCTAACGTTAACATTCCTCTCATTATTTCAAGAAAAGAGGTTCTTTTTTTTTCCTGCAAATGTTTGCTGTGATGCTTATTGCAGAAAATCAAGGGGGCATGTGAAATATTAATGTGCTGTCTTCTCTAGAGAACGAGATGCCGTTAATGAGGGGAACTGGTGTCCAGATCCATTTGGATGAAATACAGTAGGGGGCTATTCTGCCCCAGGAGCCCATGTACCTGTTCTGACTGTCAATGAGAAGCAGATCAGTATGAACGGAGTCTCCTCATATTTGATATTACCTTGACCACTTTGAGAGTAAAACAGAGATGAGATAAGAAAGAAAATGCTGAGAATTTTAGGCTAAAGGGATATTTAATTGTGTCTTGGTAATATTATTCTACATGCTTTCTCTGTGATGGGGTCAAAGGTAAAATTCAAAGCCATATAGACAGCAGTGTTCATCATTGCAATGTGTTCATATGCTGCGTGTATTCAGATCATGCTACATTAGTTCAGGTTTCTCATGAGGAATGTCCATGTTTTATCGCCTCCTTACTTTCAAAAGAACCCTCTAGTCCGAGTGGATTGCACTGCTGTTTGAGACATTCACCTACAATATTGGTGTAAAGCTGATGCTCACAGATTCAACTCCCAACATGGTCAGGTTGGCCTCTCTTCCTTAAAGGGCAGCACCATTTGGTGTCTGGCTAATAGTAAAATAATACCAGTCTGCCCAGTTACCTCATGCTTAGTGTCACAAAAGATCCTGCTTAATATTGGTTCATCTCCGTCCCCTACTCTTGCCAACACCCTCTGTACCTATCCCAAGCAGGCTTGCATTGTAATTCTGCTTTGAGTACCATCTCTTGCCCTGCTCTCTCAGCAAATTGACAGGCTCGCATCTCTTTTGAGGGTCCTCTCTCTCTCCTTCAGTCTTCAGCTCATGACCCCTTTTGTAGTTTACTTTTTTCTGCTGTTGTCACAAAAAATAGGCTCTTCCACACGTCTCTCTCAGTCTCCATGATGTTCAGAGTAATTCTTCTCATTGGGGGAAGGGAATTGGATTTAGCTCACACCTTTTCTCAGAGGTTCAAGGCAGTTACATTCAGGTGCAGTAGGTATTTGCCTGTCGCGGGGGTGAGGGGGGTTGTTACAATCTAAGTTATCATTTCCTTCAGAGATGGCCACCTCGCCATCTCTGAAGGTGTTGATCAGGGCTTAATTTCTGGGGAAACAGCCTGGAACAAAGTTCACCCCTTCTTTTCAGACTCCAGAGCAGTAGGGGTGTTCTGCTCCTGCCCCTCCCTTCCAGGAAGCTGGAAGACATGAGGATGGGAGGGGATGAGCCTGCAGCAGAGCAGAGCAGAGCAGAGAACTGTCACACTATCTATTTCCTTCTCTCCTATTATCCCTGATCGGCTCCACAGTTCCACTTCCTTTTTGTCTACAAATTAAACCCTGATGTTAATTCAATTTACTGTTAGTAGTGAACAAAAAAAAAAAGCTCATGGCTCTGCCTGCCGCTTAAAAGTTAAACAGAAAACCCTCTTTCCAAACAAATGGAACAGTAAACAAGTGGGCAAAGCATGACTTATGGAATTCTTTCCAAACACCTGTTTGTGTGTGTATGTGTGTGGGTGGGTGTGCGCCCGCGCATGTGCCTACCCATCTGTATCTTTCATTACCTGTATGGGCGTGTCTTCTAAATGTAGTGTCTATACGCAGGGGCGGCCCAAGCGGGGAGCGGGGTCATGTGCGGAGACTCGGTGCGGGGTGTCATTTGCATAAGGACATCATTTGCATAAATATTTGCATAATGTTACCATACACTAACTTTTAGTAAACACGTCTCTTAATGAGTGTATGGATAAAGAAAGACTAAATGATTTCTACATTACTGTAATCCAGTGCCAACTGCTGGGCACATTAGGAACTACTACAAACACTGCCCATTTAGAACCCATAGCAAACCAGCCGCCGTATCGTAACAGCACTACCAGGACCTCACAAAGCACCATACCCTACCTATCAAAAGGCAACACTGCAAACATTAAACCAATACATTTCCGAGAATAACAATACATGACCTACTGGGGAAAGAGAACAAGTCATAAATATAAGTAAAAATAGTAAGATCAAACAGGCATGTAATACGTAAACACATCAATATAAATAACGAAATGTAATAACTTATAATCAAAATTAAAATCATACCTAAAATGAATGCAATGAACAACAAATGTAGCATAAGCAATAAATGAACTATAACATTCATAAAAGTATAAAAACATGAAAAATATTAAAAAGGAAAACACTAGATTTGCACACTCTAATCAAAGACGCAGGGCAGGCATACAGCACTATATGAACCTCTAGTAATAAAAACTAGACTAAATACCTACATAAACATTTACTTACAAGGCACTTTTGGTAAAGGCTCAAGTAATGTTCAAATAGCATTTGGATTCAACACCCTTTACAATAAAATAAATAAATATAAGTATAAAAGGGATAAAACCAAAACATTAATTGACACTATTAGAACATATAAATAGGACAAGTATACTCAAATAAAAGATGTTAAGAAATGCCTCTGAAAGGAATTGAGATAACAAATACCATAGAGGTGAGTAAGATTAATGACATGATACCAGTCAAGTGAACTCACTATAAAAGTGAATTTATTATAAAAAAGTGAATTTATTATAAAACATGTGTTATTTAAAAATAGCATACTAACAATTACCTTGACTTGACCAAATGAGGTATGGAGAACGCTGTATGATAAAAGTGAAAACCCATTAATCTATAATCAACTGCCATAGGCACTAAATTGTGATTTGGTGTATTAAAACAAAACTAACTAGAAGGCTGCAGAGCAGGGTCTCGGAGGCCGCCATTAACCGGTGGCGGCCCCGGCGCGGGTCCCGGCTGTTAGGGCGGAAGCGGCTGCCGAGGGGGGGGGGTGCGAGAAGCGAGGCAATCAAGCAGGCAGGATAGAGGGCATTATTCAAAATGATTGGCTCTGCCGCGAGGACACGCGCGGCGCGAGCCAATCATGTGGGGGAAGCGGGCCATGTGCTGGGGCAGCTGGAGCGCGCCGTCAGCACATGGCCGAGGAGCGGAGAGAGAAAAGGAGTGTTTTTCGGGCAGCTGAGACTTGGCAGGATACGGGACGGCGAGCCTGGTCGGTAATTGCTTTGCGGCTTCGGGGGAGGTGCGGCGGACTTTAGCAGGAGCGGCGGGGTGCAGTTGTTCAGCCGCGGCGGTCGGGAGTAGGTAGTTCTCGGGTTGGGAGCAAGCGGCTGTGCGGGGGGGGGGCTTCAAAATCGCACCTACTCCTTCTATTAAAAGTCACCGGAGTAGACGGGAGGACCACGGAACGGGTGTTCAGGGGGGCGGACCGTACGTAATTAAAGGACACCGGACTGATCACTTACCGAGGTGAGACAAGGGGTTGAGCATGCCGGGCAGCAAACGGAGCAGTGGGGGGGGCGTGGAGAGAGGAAGGGGTGGAAAAGGGCAAAGAACTCCAGGTGCGGCATGCAAAGGCAGGGGCAAGGGGCAGCGGCTGAGGGCACAAGGAGGGGGGAGGTCTGTAAGAGCGGGGCCTGCAGAACGGGGGTTAGGAGGGCCGCGGGGAGCAGTGGGATCAACGGGGCCTATAGGTGGGAGTCGGGCTGGGCTGGCAAGGACCGGGCAGCGTGGTGGTTTAGGGCGGGGGAGACAAGCCCGGGCTACTTCAGGACTGGGGGGGGGTAGGGGTCGTGGGGCTGTCGTAAGGGGGCAGCGTGCAGAGGGTGATTCGGGGGTGGGACGAGAAGGGGGAGAGGGGGCCACTGGGATGGCAGAAGGGCCTGTAGCTGGGCCGGGTACCATACTTGGGTGGAATGCGGGGGTGGGCACGAGCTACGGGGTTCCTCCCAGTGTGGGTGGGAGTGAGATATATTGGGGGGGGCCTGGAGGGGGAGGGGCAACGGGGCAACATGGGTGGGAGCACTGGACACGAGGGGGGCAAGGGCCTTCCAGGACGGACTGGGCAGGGGCCTGGCCAGCAGTGTGGCCTTCTGTTGTTCCCCCTGCGTTTCTCCCCTTTCTGTCTCCGCAGGTTCCGGCTATGGCTTCCATCGGGGCACGGCTCTCTGGAGTGCACCAGAACGGGACAGTGAGCGGCGAGGTGCAGGCAACGCCAGCATGCGGTGGCCCCTCGGGTGGATCAGCAGCGCTCGACGTATGTGTGCCGCAAACGGTGGATGTTGGGTCCGGGGATGTGCATCCACAGCGAGTCCTGGAGTCCCCCGAGGCTGCAGTCAGTGGTGAGTTGAACAGGGCACAAGCGGATGGGGGGGATGGGGGGGTGCGTCGAGAGAAGGTGGGAAAGGCGAATCGCAAGCGGAGGCATACGTGTCATCGCAGGCGAGGATCCGACTCCTCCTCGTCGTCGTCCTCGAGTTCGTCCACGGGATCCTCGTCAGAAAGGGCTACGTGTGCGGAGCCGGGTCATTCCGGAGAGGTGGCCACAGGGGTTACGGCCTTGTCTGAATTGTGGGTAGGGGTCCCAAAGAAGTTGAGGCGGCGGATTAGAAAAAGGCGGTACATTGACATTTTCCGATTGTTGGAGGGACGTAAGCGTACTGGGGAAAGCAAGAAGAAGAGAAAAGAGGATGAAAAAGCGGGAAGGGTGCGGAAGGTGGCGCGGACGGTGGTGAATTGGGTGAGGGCCTTTTTGCGTTTGGCGAGTGTCTGGGGACAACGTTACCCGGAGCAGTATGGGATGCTTTTGTCTTATGCGGATTCTATTCTCGAGGCGTCGCAGATGCACGAAGGGTGGTCCTGGCTCAATTACGATGAAAAGTTTCGGGACAAAATGGAAGAGAACCGGTTGTTGTCCTGGGGTAGCCAGGATATCAACTTGTGGCTTACGCAGATGTCAATCAGGTCGGGCGTGGGTGTTGGAGGGGGCGTGGCGGTGAAACTAACGGGTACTGCCCAGGCTGTCGGAAACCGGTCCTTTCGGGCGGCGGGGGTTGGGGGGGCGAGCAAGCAAGGGGGCGGAGTTGGGGATGTATGTTGGAAGTTTAACAAGTCCTCCTGCCCGTTCCCGGATTGCAAGTTCCGGCACGCTTGCGCGAACTGTGGGGGTGGGCATTCCGCGTCAAAATGTGTCAAAAAGGGCCTCAGTGGTGGCACGCTCCCAGGGGCCAAGTGAGAGACCAGCTTTCGGCGTCGCCCCCTCTCCTATACGTGTGCAGGTTTTGAGGGAGTGGCTCTGTAATTATCCAAAGAAACGGGATGGGGAGGTCTTGCTAAAAGGTTTTAATGAAGGTTTTGTCATTCCTGTAGTGGGGGGGGTGGGGAGCAAGGTGGGGAGGAACGGGCCGTCGGTGCGGCGTTTTGCGGATGTGGTCCAGACTAAATTACGTAGCGAATTGACTTTGGGTAGGATAGCGGGCCCTTTTCCGGAGCCCCCATTTCGGAATTTTGTGGTTTCCCCGTTGGGAGTTATTCCGAAGAAACAGCCGGGGAAGTTCCGGTTAATTCATAATCTTTCGTATCCGGAAGGCGAATCGGTGAACGACCACATTCCTCGAGAATGCTGCTCAGTCCGTTATGCATCATTTGACAAGGCGGTCGGACTAGTGAGAAAGGCCGGGCAGGGAGCGTTGATGGCTAAAGTGGACATCGAGGCCGCTTTTCGTTTGATGCCGGTGCACCCGTCGTCTTTTCATTTGCTAGGCTTCCAAGTTGCAGGGGAATATTACTTCGACAAATGCATGCCCATGGGCTGTGCAGTGTCCTGTGCTTTTTTCGAGAAATTCAGCACATTTTTGCAGTGGGTCGTCGAGCGGCGTGTTGGCTGTGCCAGTGTTGTTCACTATTTGGATGATTTTTGTTTGTGGGAGCAGCTACGACGGATCATTGCAGGGCCTTGTTAGAGGGTTTTGGGGAAATGGCGGGCGAATTGGGGGTGCCGTTAGCCGAGGAAAAGACCGAAGGGCCGGCGACTAAGATAACCTTTTTGGGCATCGAGTTGGATTCAGTGACAATGGTGGCGCGACTGCCCCCGGAGAAGGTTGTCAAGCTCAGGGTATTGGTGGCGAATGCACTCGCATCCGCGAAGTACACGTTGAAAGAAATGCAGGCGTTGATTGGGTCATTGAATTTCGCCTGTCGTGTCATACCTATGGGTCGTGTATTCCTTCGGCGCTTGGCATTAGCCACGGCGGGAGTGGCTAAACCTCATCACCGGATACGAATCACCCGCAGCTTGCGCGAGGACTTGTCCGTGTGGGATGTCTTCTTGACGGAATTCAATGGATCGGCGGTCTTGATCGATGAGGAGCGCTCCAGTGCACAATTGCAGTTGTTCACGGATGCGGCGGGGGGAACAGGCCTAGGTGTCTATTTTGGAGGGGACTGGTGTGCCGGGAGATGGCCGGCGGCATGGGAAGAGGCTGGGCTATTGAAGAATATTACGTTCTTAGAGCTCTTCCCGATTTTGGTGGCGTTGGAGTTGTGGCCCGATAAATTGTGCAACAAAAAAATCGTGTGGTGGTGTGACAATGAAGCGGTGGTGCATGTGGTGAATAATTATACGCCACGTTGCGGACAAGTGGCGGCATTGATGCGAAAAGTCGTTTTATACTGTTTGTGTAGAAATGTGACCTTGCGAGCGAGGCATATACCAGGGCTTAATAATAGTATTGCTGATGCTCTTTCACGCTTGCAGTGGGATCGTTTCCGGAAGTTGGCGCCAGAGGCCGCAGCGGTGGGATTCGAGGTCCCTTGGAGTTTATGGAGCATTGGCCTGCAGAGATGAGAGAGATGCTGCGCGGCTCGGTGGCTGAGAGAACCTGGGAGGCCTATTGCAGAGGATATGTGAGGGTGATGGACTTTTTGCGACAACACGGGTGGTGTGGCGGGCTGGTTACGGATTTCTTATTAGGGGGATATATTGTGCATGCGCGGAGGCAAGGTGCCTCGCAGACTGCGGTGCGGGGACATCTAGCCGGGTTTCTCTTTTTCGCGAGAGCGGCTGGTTGGGCCCCAGTGGGACAGGGTTTTTTGGTAAGGAAGCTTATGCAAGGATGGGGGCGGGCGAGGCCGTTTATGCCGGATCGGCGGCGCCCGGTAACGCATGACTTGTTAAAAGGTCTGTGTGCGGCGTTGCCCGAGGTGGCAGCCTCAGGTTACGAAGCCCGGCTCTTTAAGGCTATATTTTGTGTGGCCTTTTTCGGGGCCTTTCGGGTCGGGGAATTAGTAGCTGAGTCCACAAAAAGGGGTGTAGGGCGTAGCTTGATGAGGCAGCATGTGCAGGTGCAGGGGGATCGTTTGGCGGTCTTTTTGCGGAGATCAAAAACGGACCAGCGTGGCAGAGGGTGCTGGGTGGTTCTGAGGGCGATTTCCGGAGACACGTGCCCGGTGAAAGCATTGTTATCTTTCCTCGAAATACACCCACGGGGTGCAGAGCGGCTGTTCGTGCATGCGGACGCTCGACTGGTCACTAGATATCAGGTGACCGCGGTTATGCGCCTGGGGCTGCAGCGCATGGGGATCGATGCTAGCCAATTTGCCGCCCATTCCTTCCGCATTGGGGCGGCGACTAGTGCGGCCAGCGCTGGAATGTCGGCCGCGCAGATTCAGGCAATTGGCAGGTGGCGATCCAGAGCATTTCAGACATATGTGCGATTATAGCATGTGGGTGGGGGGGGGGTTGGATATTTAACTATTTGTTTTTTCTGTTACAGATCGGGGCAGAGGTGTACGGGGCTGTTGGATGCTGGGGCATTCGTTTGTGTTCTGGGCTGGCAGGCGTGCAGAGAATAGGCCTGTCGGGCGGAACCTGGGGTTGGACCCTGCGGTGGTGAACATTTTATGGCTGGGCGAGAGGGGGCTACTCTGGCCTCAGCTGCTGCCCTTGCTGCGCCACCATGCACGTGTACGGACTGCACCTGGCTTTCTGCTGTTGCATCTGGGAGGAAATGATTTGATGTCTTGGACCTGCAAGCAGTTGATCAATGCAGCAAAACGGGACTTTGCCCAAATATTGAGAATGTTCGCGGGGGTGGTGCTTATTTGGTCGGATGTCATCCCGAGACCGGTATGCCGGGGGCAGCGTCGCTGGTCTCGGGGTTTGACGAAGGTCAATAGGCAAATTGGGAGGTGGGTGGTAGAGCATGGGGGATGTCAGGTCCACCACGATTGGGTGGAGGTTGCGTGTCCAGGATTATACAGGAGCGATGGTGTTCATTTGGCACCGGTGGGGGTTGACCTCCTCCTCAATGATTGGCAGGAAGCGTTGGAGCAGGTTGTGGGGGGTCAAAGTGGACAGGTCACAGCTTGAGTCCAAGGTATTGGGGGGCGGCAAAGTCACAGGGCGTGACTATGCCGGTGGCGGGATCCCGGAGGTTTCCGGGGTCCGGAGCCGGAGGCTGCTTGGGCATGGGCAGGGTGCCCACGACCCGGAGAACCCCGAGCTGACTTTCGCTAGTGATATGGCAAAGTCGGCAGGGGTGGGGGTAACTAGACTGGTGGTGACCAGGCCAGGGGGCGGAAGCGAGGTCACCTTGCTAGTAGTATGGTGGGTGACGTATCGCTCCGCTTCGGGGGGGGGGTATAATTGGTTGGTCTGTTGTATTGTTAAACTGTTCTGTTATTGGGCAATAAAGCTGTGACCTGGTGTTTTCCCAAAGAATACAGTGTTTGTGTAATTATTTCAAGTGATATATTCAAATAATGGGAAAAGGTAAGGCAGAGGGAGAGCGCCGGGTGCAGATCTCCGGTTAAAGCACATCTTTTTAAATGTGGTCAATATGATAAAGGGTTCCCGCGTGTCTAAAAGCTTCCAAGGACAAAAAATGTTTAAATAAAATATGTCCTAGCATTACTGAAGAACTGATATACTTGAATATCGATCACATGCTAGACTAAATCTGAACGTTGGTCAGATGGGCTACGGTGCCCAAACTGAATACAGCAGGAAAGCCGCTGACAAACTAATATTATAAAAGCAATGTTACAAAAGCTGTCTTATACACGACTGCTTAAAAACATTTACCATAATAACCATTCTACCTTGCACGAGACGTGGACTGTCACCCTAAAACAGTTTTTTGAAAAAAATTACCGTAAAGAAGACAGTTTTACTTTGGAAGGAACGCTAACGTTCACGCCAAAACCATCTCAAGTTAAAGTATACACAAACTATATAACAAACACGGAAGCAGTGGATTCACCCTTTAAAACTCACCTAAAAAAAGAGAGCGACTGCACTTTCAGGACGAACGTGTTACCACTATTCTAAAGGAACTGGCATCCGAGGCTGAACATTATAATACCGAAAGAAAGGGGCGTGGTAAAAATAATGACGTAATCTCTGACTTTTAAAACATGCATATAAGAACAAACATTAAAAGAAATAAATATACACAGAGAGAGCAAAACTGATTGACCTATCAAAAATAAAATATAAAATGTATAAAACGGATATATTGAACCGCCACCAGGAGGCAGATGTACTTTAATACCGGATGCTAATTAAAAACCAATTTCGCGTGAGATAAAAGAGTAGCGATGCAAAAACTAAACCTTGCAGAACAAACTCTGGACAAAATAATATTGTGAAAGCAATGTACCTTCCCCTTTTAATTGCACGGGGCGTATACTTCCATGCCTGAACTGTTTTATTATATGTACCGTTATAAGGAATCTGTACTGTGAAAAGGACGCCGTATTTTGCGCCAAAAAACATCACGAACTATACTGTTCAAAAAATGTGCTAAACAATGGAACAGTTAATTTACCCATGAGAACTCACCACGTTTCAACAGCATACACGGTGCCAAAACCGTCACAAACTGTACTGTTCAAAAAATGTGTGAAACAATGGAGCAGTAATCGACCCATAAAAACACACCACGTTTCAACAGCATGCACTTCCTGACCTAACATGTAGGTGCATAGTTAAAGGACTGGCATGCTGAAACTAAAAACTGAAAACTAAAAACATCAATAAAAGGGGGACGTAATAAATTATTTAAAATAAATGCCGGCATGCAAAGCACCAACCAAATTTCTACACTGGAATGATTCACATCATGTTAAGAGGGCAGGTATGGAGAAGAATTGGTCAAAGAACATGAACCATTCAAACTGTCAAAAAAGTGAGAGAACAGGTTATAAAAATACTGTCAAATCAACTTCCTGGTTCAAACCATTGGGTGCCAAGCTGTTAAAATCGTAAATGAATCTTTGTTCCAATCTTAACAGAATTTCATCAAAATCACCGCCTTTCCAACTAGGAACCACTGTTTTGACCACCAAATACTTCAAATCCTGAATAGTATGTTGTTTCTCTAACCAATGTGCAACTAACGGACTGTCCTCCACTTTCCTCTGCAAACAACTTCTATGCTCTATTTATTTATTTATTGCTTATGCTACATTTGTTGTTCATTGCATTAATTTTAGGTATGATTTTAATTTTGATTATAAGTTATTACATTTTGTTATTTATATTGATGTGTTTACGTATTACATGCCTGTTTGATCTTACTATTTTTACTTATATTTATTATTTATGATTATTCTCATATGTTTTTATGTTTGTATGTTTAAGTATATCCCCCTGAGGAAGGCTTCGGCCGAAACGCGTAGGGGACCCAATAAAGGCACCTGTGTTCATCCATATCTCTTGCCTCGCTTTGTTCCTGTTGGATTAGCAAGAGCCTCCTGCTCTTTTTGTGCCTGAAAGAGAACAAGTGACACTGTCAAATAGCAATTACATAAACAGAAAACCTCAGCTCAGTTACACATGCAGAACATAAACCATCACCAAACAAGGAATCACAATTTAGAAACAGGAAGACAATAATTAAACTGGGAACCCCAAAAGCCAATCTTGGAATGTACAACAACACTGTAGAAATAAAACTATAAATTAATTTCCTCTTGTACTAAACAAAGTGCAGACGTTAATGATGCACATTTCCCAGAGCTGACATATTCCAGTTAATAAATTCAAAATAAAGAGATATTTTTCTACCTTTTGTGCATTTCATTTTCAGTTGCAATTGCTCCAGCCACTTTCTTCTGGTTACTTCGTGTCTTCTGCTAAATCTCCATCGTCTGCTGTCCATTTGTCCTTTCTTCTCTCTTCTAGTTTTTTTCCATTCTCTCTCTGCATCTGTTTTAACATACTAATCTTTCTCCTTTTGCTCTTTCCTCATTCCTATCTCATCCACTCAAATTTTACCCCTCCATCCTCAATTCCCACTTACTCTCCCAATACCTGGCCAATTATAGATTTTTCTTCCCTCCCACACAAAATATTTTTCCCCTCTACATTCACTCTTCCAGCCCCATCCCATTCTAATCCTCCCCCCAACATCAGCTCCCTTCTAGTTCCAGCCCCACCCAGCATCCGCTCCCTTCTAGTCCCTGCATCAGCCCATTTCCAGTCCTATCCTAGCCCCACCATCAGCCCATTTCCAGTCCTATCCTAGCCCCACCAGCAGCCCATTTCCAGTCCTAGCTCCATCTATTTCCAGTCCTATCCGAGTCCCTCCATCAGCTCATTTCCAATCCCAGCCCCCATCAGCCCATTTCTAGTCCTTTCCTAGCCCCATCAGCCCATGTCAAATCCTAGCTCCCCTCCACTCAGCCCATTTCCAATCCAAGCCCCCCATGAGCCTACTTCCAGTTCTAGCTCCTCCATGAGTTCATTTCATTCCAAGCCCCCACCACAGTCCATTTCCAATCTTAGCATCCCCCAACAGCCCATTTCCAGTCCTATCCTAGCCCCTCCATCAGCCCATTTCCTGTCCTTGTTCCCCCCTACTCAGCCCATTTCCAGTCCTAGCTCCCTCCCCTCACAACCCATTTCTATTCCAAGCCCCCCTCCCCATCAGCTATTTGCAGTTCAAGCCCCCCTTCCACTCAACCCATTTCCATTCCACGCCCCTCCCCATCAGCTATTTGCAGTTAAATCCCCCCTTCCACTCAGCCCATTTCCAGTCCTAGCAACCGCCCTTCAGCCCACTTCCAGTCCTAACCCCCCCATCAGCCCATTTCCAGTCCTAACCCGCACCCCATAACCCATTACCAGTCCTAACCTCCCATCGGCCCACCTCCAGTCCTAACCCCCCATCAGCCCATTTCCAGTCCTAGCCCCCCCACAGCCCATTACCAGTCCTAGCCCCCCATCAGTCCACTTCCAGTCCTAACCCCCCCCATCAGCCTATTTCCAGTCTTAGCCCTCCCCATAACCCATTACCAGTCCTAGCCCCCTCATAGCCTATTACCAGTCCTAACCCCCATCACCACATTTTCAGTCTTAGCCCCCCCCCCCATAGCCCATTACCAGTCCTAACCCCCTCCCCCCTATCAGCCCAGGTAAATTTAAAATAAAAATTAAAAAACTGGCTGCTGCCGCTGCCGCCGCAGCAGCAGCAGAATCAAGTGTCCCGTGGGCCCCCCCTCGCCTGCCCGGCAGAGCCCTCCCCCCTGCATCAGTCCCTCTCTGCACCAGCTTTCAGAGCCGCGAAGAGAGAGTTTCTCCCTCGCGGCTCTGTTAAAGTCTGCTGGCACTGATGGGAAACAGGCATTTCCTGTTTCCCATCAGCCCCGGTGGGCTTAACAGAGCTGCGAGAGTGAAACTCTCCCTTCGCAGCTCTGAAAGCCGGCGCGGAGAGGGACTGATGCAGGGAGGGAGGGCTCTGCCGGGCAGGTGAGGGGGGCCTGCGGGACACTTGATTCTGCTGCTGCTGCTGTGGCAGCGGCAGCAGCCAGGTTTTTTTTTTTTTTTTTTTAAATTTATCTGGGCTGATGAATGCAGAATGTTGTTTGCGCGGGGCCCCCTGTGCAAACAACATTCTTGCTCAATGGATGGGCCGGCCCTGTCTATATGAGCATGAATGTGAGAAGGTTTATCTATGTTTTGTATGCTTATCTGTTTTGTCTTTGTGTATCTCTATTTTGTTTGTGTGTGTGTATATCCATCATTGTGTATTGGTATGTTTGTGGATGTTTGTACAAATATGCACACTGCTTGTATGTGTGCCTGCATAAGTGCTATGTTTCTCTCAATCTGTGTTAGTTTGTATGCTGAAGCTATTGGAACTGCTTTTCCTATAGAAATGCACTGAGATATTATGAGGGGGAATGGGACTTCATTTCTCTTCCATCCCCCACTATATGCAAAAAACAAACTTAAGAACGTAAGAAATGCCATACTGGGTCAGACCAATGTTCCCTCTAATTTTCTGTAGGCTGTGTGCGCATAAAATATCAGCTGTGCAGTTTTTTAAGGAAGGTTAAATTTTTGTGCGCCACATAACGACACTTGGAGTTATATACTTTAAAATTTGACTACACGTCAGAATACAGTATGTACACCACATTGCACTAGAAAATATTGTAGAACTTGTGAAAACTATAAATACACAACAACTTTTCAATTTTAAGAACATCTGTGTTGTTTTCTATCAGAATCAGAACCGTAATTTTTGTGCGCTCTGTTGTAAAGTATGTGCGCTCACTGGGCAAGGTGTGTGCGCGCGCACACGCGCACACACGCGCACAGCTTAGAGGGAACAGTGGGTCAGACCAAGGTCCATCAAACCCAGTATCCTGTTTCCAACAGTGGCCAATCCAAGTCACAAGTATCTAACAGTTTCCCAAAAAGACACACAGGTTCCATATTGCTTTTTCTGGGATAAGCAGTGGATTTCCCAGGTCCTCTGTAATAATGATTTTTGGATCTTTCCTCCAGGAACTTGTCCAAAACCTTTTAAACCCAGCTACACTAACAGCTTTTACTACATCCTCTGGTAATGAATTCCAGCGTTTGATTGTGTGTTGAGTGAAAATACATTTTCTCTTATTAGTCTTAAACGGGTTACACTGTAGCTTCATTGCATGTCACCTTCTACTTTTTGATGGCATAAACAATCGATCTGTTTACCCATTCACTTAATTCATTAATTTATAGACCTCTATCATATCTCCCCTCAGCCGTCTTTTTTCCAGGTTGAAGAGCCCTAACCTTTCAAGCCTCCCCTCATAGAGGTATCCTTTCATCCCCTTTACCATTTTGGTGGCTCTTTGTACGTTTTCTAATTCTGCTATATCCCTTTTAAGATACAGTGACCAGAATTGCACACAATATTAAAGGTGCGGTCACACCATGGAACGATACAGAGGCATTATAATGTCCTTTGTCTTATTCGCCATTCCTTTTCTTAAGATTCCTAGCATTCTATTTGCTTTCTTGGCTGCTGCTGCACACTGGGCGGAGAGTTTCAAGAAGTTATCCACGCTGATGCCTAAATCTTTTTCCTGAATGGTGGTTCCTAATGTGGAACCTTGCATTGTGTAACCATAGTCTGGATTGGTTTTTTTCTAGGTGCATAAAATTGCACTTGTCCGCATTAAATTTCATCTGTCATTTTAACATCCAGTCTTCCATTTTATCAAGATCCTCTTGCAAGTTTTCACAATCCTCTAGGATTTTAACAACTTTGAATAATTGTGTCATCTGCAAATTTGTTCACCTCACTCGTTATTCCCATTTCCAGGTCATTTATGATTATGTTAAAAAGCAGCGGACCCAGCACAGATCCCTAGGGTATGCCACTATTCACCTTTCTCCATTGGAAAAATAGGCCATTCAGTCCTAACCTCTGCTTTCTGTCTTTTAACCAGTTCCTGATCCACAATAGTACCCTGCCTCCTATCCCATAACTTTATAATTTTGCCAAGAGCCTCTCATGAGGGACCTTGTCAAAGGCTTACTGAATATCCAGATACACTCTATCAACCTTTGTCTACCTGTTTATTCACACCTTCGAAAAATATAACCGATTATTTATTTATTTGGTTTTATATATCGCACTATTTTGAAGTTAGCGCGGTTTACAAGGAACAAGAATCATTCATTACATAGAAAAGGTTTTCTTAGAACAGGTACATAGAACATTCAACAGCTAATGCAGTTAACAGTAAACTTTTAAATTTACAACAGGGGGTGTCAACTTGTGTAGTAACTGGGCGAACTATTTACAAGATGGTTAGCGGGCCATGATGTGTAGCTGGATCTGGGCTATGGGAAGGAGCTTGATTAAAATCAGGTTTATGTTATCTTTTCATAACACAGTTGGAAAGGATGTGTCTTAAATGCTTTCCTGAAGGTAGACAGGTCGGAGATGATGCGGATTGGGGTGGGGAAGGGAGTTCAAGAGAGGTGGCGCGTATAGTGTGAAGACACGGTTCCTAGCAGCCTGGGAGCTTTTTCTTATTATAGACGGGATGGTGAGTGTGTTTGCCAAGACTGACTTTCTAATTCTATTGTCCGGTGTCCAATGTATGAGTTCCTCCAGGGAGACTGCAGAGAGGTTGTGCAGGATCTTGAATGTCATTAGGAGGGCTTTGTACTTAAGGTGGCTAGATATAGGGAGCCAATGAAGTTGCTTTAGGTTAGGTGTTACATGTTCATATGTGGGGGCTCAGTACAGAGTTTGTGCTGCAGTTTTCATGGTCATTTGTAGGGGATGAAGTGCGCAGTCTGGCAGGCCATGTAGAATGATGTTCGCATAGTCAAAGCAGGAGATAAGAATTCAGTGCGGAAGTCGGCAGCTTCCAGCAAGGGTCGTAGGTGACACAGGGTGCGAATTTTGAAGTATACTGCCTTAGTGATGTTGTTTATGTGTGATTCCATACTCAGGTTTTGATCTAAGATGATAACTAGATACCGCACCTCTTGTTTAGTCTTCAGCTCTGCATCCTATAAGGCAGGTGGAGGTATGAAAGTTGGATCCTTTATTATGAAGAACACTTCAGTCTTCTTACAGTTCACTCTCAGGTTGTGTAATCCCAGCCAGTCTGAGACTGCATTAAAGCAGTCTGTGATTCTGGTGTAATTGGGACTGTCCATGGAGAATGAGGTATAAAGCATCATATCGTCAGCATAGATTTGCTAATGTATGCCTGTGGTGACGAGACGGTAATAGAGCCCAAGAAAGTGGGAAAAAAACAGTCATTCACTTCTGAGCAGAGAAATAGTTCAGGGAGTTTTAGGGTTAAAACTCCGGTTAAGAAAAAAAACTGCATTCACAGAGCTGTTGAGAGTGAGCCACGCCCCAGCTCCAAGGTGACCAGGGGAGGTGACGAGGAATGCTTGGGGGTGGAGTTGGATGCCATAGGACAGTCTCACTCATATAAGCTCAGGGAAGCAGGAAGGAAGAGGTGTGCATCCACCGGGGAGGAGGTTTCCACCAAGAAGGGAGAGTCTACCAGGAGAGTAGAGACTTCCAGAGAGTCTGGTGAGGAAGCAGGGAATGAGGAGACTAGGAGAAGACCTGAGAGAGGAAGGTACTCCAGGAGCTATCTCAAGAGAAATCCCTATTGCACTCAGCATACAGAAAACTCTAGCCCTGAGGACAGCCCAGCTGGTAGGGGAATTACAGCTGGCCTGGAAGACAGGAAAGTTCATTCTGTGGGAGATGCTGTTTCTGAGCAAGGTACAGGACTGTCTTTAAGAGAGCTCGGGGGAAGTGTTTCATCTTCAGCAAATGCTGGGAAAAAGGTGAGCACATTAGGAGGAGTGGCCTAGTGGTTGGGGCAAGGTACTTCAGGCCGGAAGGTCGGGGGTTCAAATCCCACTAGAGGACAGCAACCTTGGGCCGGAAGGACTGGGGTTTCTAGTCCCACAGGTGCTCCTTGTGGTCTTGGGCAAGCCACTTAACCCTCCATAGCCCATGTTCCCTGTAAATAGTTATCTCCAAGTTATAATGCTCTGTTCAATGTAATTTCAGTTTGTTCAATGTAAACCGCACTGATGCAGAATAGCGCGGTATATAAGAAAATGTAAATAAATAAATAAATAAATAAAATTAGAAGCCTTAAAGAATCTGCTAAAGAATAATGAACTCCTCTGTCCTCCCACTGTTACTCAGCGGGGAGAAGAATCCCAGTGGGGAAAGTTTTTAAAGTTACTAGAGAAACTAAAACCTGCTGTTTCACACGCTGAGCCCAGCCAGGTGCCAATTGACCTAGATGAGGAAAGCATGCAAATAGATGAGTGTGTTTCAGATAACGTTTCCTCTGATTCTGAAATGGATTGCTCATTCTGTGTAAGCCAGAAGTGACTAGGCTATAGGGTTTTAAAGTTGTAAAAAACCCCGGAAGCTTTCCTAACTGCATGACCTTCTGGAGAATTGGGTTAAAACGAAGTGCTAACATTTTGAGCTGAACAGAGAGTTTCAAAGGGGTCATGTGGAGCCTTGAACCCAAAATGCAAAGGTTAGCAGCTTGAAGAAAAGAATATAAATGTTAGCAGCTTGAAAGTAAAGAATACAAATGATAGCAGCTTAATGTGAAGAATGCAAATGTTTAACAGCTTGAATTGAAGAAGTTAAGGTGCAGTCTAGAGTGCTGTGAAAACCTGGGTTTGTGCTAGACCCAGCTGGGAACCTGGAGCTCTGATCTCTGCTGAAGGAAAAGACTTTATTGCTGGTTTAAAACAAGCTGGCTGAAACAATGCTGCATTGACTGTTCTGAAAGTTTGCTGTGAAGTTTTGTTGCCTTTTGTTTTTCAATGGAGAAGTATCCGACTTTGCTTTGCTATATATTTGAACTCCTTAAAAAGAAGTTCATTGGCTAGGAAAAGAAAATTATAATAGATTTCCTGTTTGCCTTTTTGAAACCCCTCGGCTATTCTATATTGCACAACTACACTATCCAGATGCTGCGGTTCTGGACCTAAGCTGACAAAAGGGACATTAAGAGGTACGTCCACTGCTCCTAGGCAACCGCCTAGCCAGTAGTGGGCGCTACAATGCCGTATGATTTGATTATCGTGCAAACCGGCTGGATGTATATATTAAAAAGCAAGGCAGATAAGGAAGAACCTTGCGGTACACTTTGACTTTGCTGGTATACGGATGATGTTTGCACATCTCTGCGAACTGTTTGTTGTTGGTCTGATAAGTATGATCTACACCAGTCTAAGGCTAAGTTCTGTATGCCTTTCAGCTGTAGTCGAGTAAGTAGGAGGTTATGATACATTGTGTCAAAGGCCGATGCAATGTCCAAAAAAATTAGAATAAATCCCTATTTTGTTTTGTTCATGCCCAAGACTAGGTAGTTTATAAGGGTGGCAAGCAGTTTCAACCCCATGTTGTAAGTGAAATCCATGCTGGTGGTGGTCTAAAGGAGCGTAGGCATCAATGTAGTCTTGGATCTGCTGCTGAACTGTTATCTTAACCAGGAAAGGAAGGCTAGATATGGGCCTATAAGAGTTTACATTACCTGTGTCCAGGTTGGGACTTTTAAGTAGGGGTCTGATAATGGTAGTTTTTAGGGGTGATAGCACCAGAACTTTGCAGAAGGAGAGGTGTATTATTCTAGAGATGTAAGCATGTATTTCAGAGCAGGATGACTTAATCCAGTGGGAGGGAAATGGATCCGCTGGAGAGGTGGTGGAGTTGAGCCCTCTTATTATGTCCTTGATGTGCTCAGTGGAATATGGGCGGAAGGTGTTTAGCACAGGGATGTTGGTGTCCTCACTAGGAGGATGGTCTAAGAACATAAGATATGCCATACTGGGTCAGACCAAGGTCCATCAAGCTCAGTATCCTGTTTCCAACATTGGCCAATCTAGGTCACAAGTACCTAGCAATTTCCCCAAAAGACATAAGCTCTACAATGCTTGTATTGGGGCAAGCAGTGGATATCCCAGGTCCACATTAATAATGGTTTATGGACCTTTCCTCCAGGAACTTGTCCAAACCTTTTTTGAACCCAGCTACACTAACAGCTTTTACTACATCCTCCCATAGCAAATTCCAGAGTTTGATTGAGTGAAAACATATTTTCTCTTATTAGTCTTAAATAGGTTACCCTATAGCTTCATTGCATGTCCCCTAGTCTTTCTATATTTTGATGGTTTAAACAATTGATCTAGGTTTACCCGTTCCACTCCATTCATTAATTTATAGACCTCTATCATATCTCCCCTCAACTGTCTATTTTCCAGGTTAAAGAGCCCTAACCTTTTTAGCCTCTCTTCATAGGGGTATCCTTCCATCCCCTTTCCTATTTTATGGAGAATCCCATTGATTTTGTTCTGAAAGTGGGTAGCGAAGTCCTGCGGGAGTGGTATGCCCTCAGTATGTTGCTTTGTTGTGTCCTTTATGAGGGACTGAATGATACCAAAAAGCTCATGGAGCTTGTTAAGAAAGTGCATATGGATATTGGTATGGTATTCTTTCCTCCCCTGATGAATTGCACTGCGGTGTTCTTGTAGGGTCTTCATGTAAATGATGCGGTCTTTGGGAAGTCCAGAGTGCCACCATTTCTGCTCCAGCTTCCTGAGGTGTAGCAGGAACTTAAGTAGGTCAGCTGTGAACCAAATAGCTTTATGATTCCTTTTAGTGGCTCACATAGGCTGTGATAGGAGTGCAGCCTTGCTTAGGTTGGATTTCCATGTGTGTACAAGCTCAGCTAGCTACGAGTTGTCAGTTTTAAGTTTGATTAGTGTTTCCTCCAGGAATGCTTCTTTGTTGAAAAGATGAAAGCGACGAGCTGGTGGTGCTTGGTGCTATAGAATTCAGTGAAGTACTAAGGTCCATTGCGAATGAGGGGATGTGGAAGAAAATGGCCTTGTGGTCTGACCATGGTACTGGTATAACTTGTACTTGGTCTGAGTTGCTAGCTACAGGCATGGAGGAGGGTGTGAAGATGAGATCCAATGTGTTTCCTCTAGTGTGGATAGGAGCTTATATTTGTTGCTTTTATCTTAGAGCAGACATACAGTAGCATCAAGAAAGGTAGTGAAGTGCTTCGTTGATAGCGCAAGGAGATTGAAATCTTCTAGCAGCCAAAGTGATCTACCCTTCGTTTATTGGTTGCATGCTATGTCAAGGACTATGGAGAGGTCGTCAGCACATGTGGATGGGGCTCAATAGCATAGGGCTGTTGCTAGGTGCTTATTTGCAATCATGATGGCCTCCAGGTTGTTAGAGTTGTGTGTAATATGACATGACCATGATAAAGACTCTTCCACTTCTTCTGTTAGTTCTTGGGCAGTTCAAGAGGTCAGAGTTAGGGAGCTTTATTTGACTTGTGAGTACTGTGTCATTGTCAGTTAGCCACGATTTTGTTATGAAGTGCATGTCTAACATGACTTTCTACATAGTCAGCAATTACAGGCCATTTGTTTCAGATAGATCATACATTTATGAGCATACAGGTTAGATATTTTTCCTGTGGGCTGGCATACAATATGAATGAGATGATTGTAGCATGCTATATGAGAGAGTTTCGTAATAGAGAATGGATCTTCTCTCCCATTAGTAAGACAAGCCCTTCCTTGGCTAAATCTATGTTGGCTTTCTCCCATTAAACCACGACTATCTACATGTTCAGTAATTTTTTTTCTTTATAATGGTTTCTACCATTTTGCCTGATATTGACATCAGGCTCACGGGTTTGTAGTTTCCCGGATCACCCCTTGAACCCTTTTTAAAAATTGGCGTTACATTGGCCATTCGCCAATCTTCAGGTACTACAGATGATTTTAATGATAGTTTACAGATTACTAGTAGTAGGTCTCAATCTTATATTTCAGTTCTTTCAACACCCTTGGATGTACACTATCCGGTCAAGGTGATTTGCTACTGTTTAGTTTATCAAATAGTTGTAATACATTTTCCCGGTTTATCAATATTTCTTTCAATTCTTCTGATGCATCACCTTTAAATGCCATTTCAGGTATGGGTAACTTTCCTACATCTCCTCAGTAACGATCAAAGCAAAGAATTCATTCAGTCTCTCCACTATGGCCTTGTTCCTTCTTAGTGCCCCTTTTACCCCTCTATCTTCCAATGGACTTTTTCACAGTTTTTTTTTCTATGAATGCACTTGAAAAAGTTTTTATTATACGTTTTTGCTTCCACGGCAAGTTTTTTTCAAATTCTCTCTTTGCCTGCCTTATATCAATGCCTTGCATCTAACTTGCCAGTGCTTAGGTTGTTTCAGTTTTCGTCATTTGACTCCTTTTTCCATTTCCTGAAAGATGCTTTTTTTGGCTACAACAGCCTCTCTAACCTCACCTTTAAACCATGCTGGCAGTTTTTTGGCCTTCCTTCCCCCCAGAAACATCTAGAGCACACAAACTTCCTCCAGCTCATCTCTTCCCTTTCTGTGACTAGAACAACATTCCAGTGTTCTGCCCCCACAGCCTTCCCCCACCCACAGTCTCTGCTGCTAGTTACATTGGAGATAAGCAAAGCAGACTCACACAGGGGATAGGATTAAAGAAATGCAGATAAAGGTTTAAACTCTAAAAATATCCAAACATATTAGCCTTCACTTTAGCTTCCAGACATTAATGTAAAAATCTGTAGAATCATGAAAAAAGCCATTCAGTTGTCAATCCTAACCTCCTGAGGCTGAGCACATCTGACACCATCCCTTTAAACTTTAGACCCTAGGGATGTTCTAGCTTTTCAGTTCTTTCATATAGCCCTATCTATGGCAACAGACACAGTACTAGCTGACAGTACAGACAGCAACAAAAAGAAAGCAGCACAATTTAGTCAGTAGCTTTCAGAATGGAAATAAGAACAAAGAAAATGAAATATATATGTGAAATGATCTAAAATGCAGTACATCACAGTTAGGGAATTATTTGTAATCCCTGTGTCTGTGTGTATGGTGTTCATGTATTCATAAGAACATAAGATATGCCATACTGGGTCAGACCAAGGTCCATCAAGCCCAGTATTCTGTTTCCAACAGTGGCCAATCTAGGTCATATGTACCTAGCAGTTTCCCCAAGAGACACAAATTCCACAATGCTTGTACTGGGTCAAGCATTGATATCTTCGGTCACTTCTTAATAATGGTTTATGGACCTTTCCTCCAGGAACTTGTCCAAACCTTTTTTAAACCCAGCTACACTAACAGTCTTTACTACATCCTCCGGTAACAAATTCCAGAGTTTGATTACACGTTGAGTGAAAAAATATTTTCTTTTATTAGTCTTAAATAGTTTACCCTGTAGCTTCATTGCATGTCCCGTAGTCTTTCTATATTCTGATAACGTAAACAATCTATCTACATTTACCCGTTCCACTCCGTTCATTAATTTATAGACTTCTATCATACCTCCCCTCAGCCGTCTCTTTTCCAGGTTAAAGAGCCCTAACCTTTTTAGCCTTTCTTCATAGGAGTATCCTTCCATCCCCTTTACCATTTTGGTGGCTCTTCTCTGAACCTTTTCTAAAATCGCTATATCCTTTTTAAGATACGGCGACCAGAATTGCACACAATATTCAAGGTGCGGTCTCACCATGGAACGATATAGAGGCATTATAATATTCATTTCTTTACAAGCATTTACTTCACATCTTTCCAAGATGAGTTAAAATCAAATGCAATTATTTCCTTGTCGCAGAGGACCATGGCCGGTTCTATCTTTTTTGCTACCCTGAAAGAATGACTACCACCCCCCGCCCTGGTGAATTCCATTGGAGTCCTTCACAAGCCTCTCTTTTGTCCCAACATGATAAACATTTTCTGAGAAGTAGCCATGATAGTCTGGAGCAGTGGTTCTCAACTCAATCCTTGTAACACACCTAGTCAGTTAGATTTTCAGGATAACCACAGTGAATATATATGAGAGAGATTTGCCTCCGTTGTATGCAAATCTCTCTCACTATGGTTATCCTGAAAATTCGACTTTCTAGACTGGGTTGAAAATTCCTGGTCTGCAGTAGCAAAAATGACAGAGGCCTTAATAGATTGGCTAATCTATAAGGTGCCACCTGCAACTACATTTTTTTTTACCAATAATAAAAAGTACACAAGTGTCTGAACATCATTTACATGTGCAGTACAGTTAAAAAAAAAAAAGGCTACCAGATTTTTATATAGCTGACCTGCAATGCCAACTACCATGTGCATAAAGCCCTGCAAAAAAGTCCACTCAAGAGTCTAGAGCAAACCTACTATAACAATAGCATAACACACACATCATCAATCCTACCTATGAAATGACAGTACTACTGATATTAAACCAATGCATCTTATAAGGGACTATGGCTTCACTGCCCTGAATAAGCACAATCTTGGCTCAGAAGCTAAGCAGGATTAGGCCTGGCAAGTAGTTGGATAGGTAACCACATTGAGATACCCACCAGGTGCTGTGGCCATAGTGCATGGGAAGAAAGGCCTGGTGATTTACTTCCAGTCACACCTTGTCAAGAAAACCCAGGGGATGGGTCACCAGGAGTCAGCATTCATTTAATGACACAATACATGTCATGGAACACCAACACTTCTCTTACTGGGAAAGCAAAAGTGCTACAGAGCTCTAGACAGAAACCACATGCTAACAGAATGTCCCACCTCAGCCACACATGCAAAAGACAGACAGACCCTCGCCAAATACACAACAAGGGACCACAAATGAGAAACAGAACTATAACGACAATAACTGAACTGAGAACAGCAAACTCCACATTTATAGCAACACTGAAGAAATAGAAATGCATTTCTTATTATACTGAACAAAAACAAAAAAATGCATCAGCAATGCACATTTACCAAAGCAAATATATTTCACTTAATTAATTCAAAATAAAATGCATCGGCAATGCACATTTACCAAAGCAAATATATTTCACTTAATTAATTCAAAATAAAATGCATCGGCAATGCACATTTACCAAAGCAAATATATTTCACTTAATTAATTCAAAATAAAATGCATCGGCAATGCACATTTACCAAAGCAAATATATTTCACTTAATTAATTCAAAATAAAATGCATCGGCAATGCACATTTACCAAAGCAAATATATTTCACTTAATTAATTCAAAATAAAATGCATCAGCAAAGCACATTTACCAAAGCAAATATATTTCACTTAATTAATTCAAAATAAAATGCATCGGCAATGCACATTTACCAAAGCAAATATATTTCACTTAATTAATTCAAAATAAAATGCATTTTTCTAGTTTGCTGTCTGGCATTTTATTTTTTCAGTCATGATGGCCATGGTCTCTCTTCTACTTTAGTCTGTCTTCTCCTAATCTCTTTCCAGTGTCTGCTGTCCATTTACCATGCCTCTTTGTTCCTCTTCTTTTCATCCTTGCCTTCCCCATATTTGTCCCTGACGTATTGATCTTTACCTCTATGCTTTGTTTCAGTTCTTTCCTTACACTCTCTCTATCCACTCAAATTTCACTCTCCCTCTAGTCCTCAATGTCCTTTTAATTTTTCACCTATCAACATTCCATCTCTCACTTCCTGCCCAGCTCATCTTCCTTAGCTTTTCCATTTCCCCTGTCTCACTTCTTCCTTAGCCTGTTATTCCCTTCTGTTGTTCACCCATGCTTCACTACCACCCTTTGTACCCACTATCCTCCTCTCACTCATTTCCTTGACACCCCCCCCCCCCCGCCTCTTCCATATAAGAACATAAGAGATGCCATACTGGGTCAGACCAAAGTCCATCAAGCCCAGTATCCTGTTTCCAACAGTGGCCAATCCAGGTCACAAGTACTTGGCAGATTCCCAAAAAGGCATACAGGTTCCATAATGCTTGTTCCAGGGCAAGCTGTGGATTTCCTGGGTCCTCTTTAATAATGGTTTATGGGCCATAGTTCCACTATGCTCAGTATCTTCCCTCTCTCTCCCTTTGCCCCCACTTCCCACCCTTCTTCTCCACCCCTGTCATCAAGTATCTCCCCTCTTTCTTTTCCACTATCTACCTCTTTTCCTGCTCCCCCAGAACCCATCAGCTTCCTTCCATCTCACTCACCTCTAGTATTCCAGCATCTACCTTTTGTCCACACCTCAGAACCCAGCACTTGCTCCTCTCTTTGTCCACCCCTCAGAGCCCAACATCTGTTCCCCCTGTAGGGCTGGCCCATTAATTAGGTGAACTAGGCAGTCGCCTACGGCATCAGACCCTGGTAAACGGAATTGCTAACCCAACCCCCTGGGAAGCGGCTTCACTGATGTGGCAGGCTTCATAACATCCATGCAAGCGCATGCAGTTCTGGCCTGCCACTCCTGCCTGTCCTCCAAGAAAGTTGCATCGGAGGGGGGCAGGTGTGGAAGGCCGTAAGTGCGCATGCACGTGGACACTTTAAGGCCCAACGCAACACTGAAGCGGCAAATCAGTTGCTGCCATTTCAGCACAAGGTGAAGGTGGCATGGCGGGCTGAACGGAGGCGCAGTCTTTTAGGGGGCAGCGGCACGGAGGGTCTGCCTAGGGTGGTAGAAAATCTCATGCCACCACTACCCCCTCTCTGTCCACCCTTCAGAACCCAGTGTCGGCCCCCTTCCCTCTCTCTCTTTCCCCCCATAGAGCCCAGCATCTGTCCCTCTCTCTGTTCACCCCTCACAGCTCAGCATCTGCCCCTCTCTCTTGGTCCTGCACGCTCGGTTCAGTATCTCCCCATCCGCTCATAGTTCAGCAGCTTCCTGACCCCCCTTCCCCTGCTCCATCTCCCTGTTTTCCCCTCCTCATCTTAACAGCATCAGAGTGCCACTGCCACCAATTCCATGGGGTCCCTGCTTGCAAACTGTTTTTAAGCAGTGGCCTTGGGCCTTTGCCACCAGTGGGGGGCTTTAGAACATCCCCGGCCCCTCAGTAACAGGAAGTTGCATTGGAGAAAGTGAGGATGCACGCATAGGCTCCATAGCCCCGTGCTAATTTTCACTTTTATCAGACCAACTGTCCACGGCCCAGCATCCTTCATCTGGTGACGCTATCCCACAAGCTAGCTGGCCCACTGTGCCAGTGTGAGTGCATGGTTTGCACAGTGGGTCGCACTGTCCCTGCCAAGGGCTTACAATCTAAGTATGTACCTAAGGCAATAGATGGATAAGTGACTTGCCCAAAGCCACAAGGAGTGCTAGTGGGATTTGAACCCTGGTCTTTTTTAGTCGCAGCCAGAAGTCAGCATCTACTCGATGGCATTTAACAAGAACAGGTATTGTTGTTAACTGTTTAGATCAGTTTTCTTTATCTACTCCATAAGATTGTGTAAGTAAATTGATGAACTACAGCACTGCTATGTTTATTCATTTATTTAACAGGTTTTCTATACTGCTTTATCATTAATTCAAAGCGGTTTACATAAAACAATTACAGCAACCAGCTTTTACATAGAACAGGGAATTCAAACTTGGAGGATTAGATGAGGTATACATGTTACATTTAACTTTGCTGAATGATGGGGTACAGCAGTTACATTTAACAGTTGTTATCTAAAACAGATAAATTGTTGCGGTATGGGTTGTGCACATAGCCATATTTATGCTGAGAGTGAGGTCTGTGAGGCTAGTCAGAATATTAATCATAATGGTCATGGGATGATGTTACTGAGATCAGCAGTTTGATGGGGTTTATCCGATCATTCCTTATAGTTCTTGTTCTTATAGGGTGGGACCATAGTATTCCAGGAAGAGCTGAGTCTTTATGGCTTTCCTAAAATCCAATAGGTCTTTGATTGCAAATGATGAGGTTAGAGATCATTCCACAGCTGAGGAGTGTACAGGGAGAAGGCTCTATTGCAGGTGGATTGTTTTGCTGTTCAGAAGCTTGATGGGGTTTCCAGGATGTTGTCATCTGCTCCTCTTCTTGTTGTGGTTGGACATGTTCTTCTGATCAGTGGTTGAAGAGTGGATGGAGATAGTTAAGATTTTGAAGATTATTATTATGTTCTTATATTTAGTGCGAAGGGTGACAAGGAGCCAGTGAAGTTGGTGGAATGTAGGTGTTATATGGCTGTATTTTGCTGTTCTAGTAGTGATTCTTGCAGCAATGTTTTGCACCAGTTGCAGGGGGAGTGTTTTTTTTAGGAAGACCATGGTAGATTACGTTGCAATAATCTATTATGGGTGTTACCATGGCCTGAGAAACTGTTCGGAAGTCACTGTCAAGTAATGGTTTGAGCTTGTGTAGTGTTCACAGCTTGTGGTAGGCTGATCTGGTTGTTGTTTTTATGTGAGGTTGGAAGCTGAGGTGTCGGTCGAAAGTAACCCCAAGGTATTTGACTTCCTGTTTGTTGGTTAGGGCGTGATCAAGGATTTGTATTGAGTCGGATGGAGAGGATATATTGTTCCTGGTTATCTGCATTAATTCAGATTTCTTGAAGTTTATGGATAGATTCTGTTCTTTGAGCCACTTTGCCATTGATTTGAGGCATGCTGTAATTTGAGAGTAATCCGTGTGTTTGATGTTTATGGGGGTGAATATCATATCATCCACGTATATTCTGTATTGTATTTTGTGTTGTCTTATGATGTTACATATTGGTTGGATGTATATATTGAAAGCAGTGCCGAGAGGGCTGATCCTTGTGGAACACCCTGGTGTTGGGTGAAGGGTTTAGACGGATGGTTTTTGGTTCTCTCTTGCTGGTTACAGTGGGAAAGGTATGAGAGTAACCAGTCTAGCACTGTACCATTTACTCCTATATCTCGAAGTCTTTGTAGCAGAGTGTTGTGGTTGATGGAGTTAAAAACAGCTGTGATATCTATGAAGCATAGGACAAAGTCTTGAAGTATATTATCCATGCCTGTTATAAGGTTGCCCATCAGCGAATGTGATAAGTGTTTCTACACTGTGATTCTGCCTGAATCCATACTGGTGAGAATCCAATGGGGCGGAGGTATCTATGTGGTCCTGTAGTTGGTACTGTACTATTTTTCTATTATTTTGGTTACGAATGTGAGGCTTGATATTGGTTGGAAGGAGCTTGGGTCCTTTTTATTGAGGCTGTTATTTTTAAGGATTGGTCTAATTGATGCTTGCTTGAGTTGTGGGGGGAGATAACCTGAGTGAGGGATGATTCAACAATTTTTTGTAGATATGGTATTAGGTTTTCTTTTGTTTGCTTAATCCATGGGTCAATAGGTGACATTGTTGTGTTAATATTAGCTATAATAGAGTCCAAATGTTTTCTTGTTGGGGTGTGGAATGTGTCCCATGTTTCATCCTTGATATGCTGTGAGTTGGATTTGGCTGGTTTTTCAAGTAGTATCTGTGTATATTTCAGCTGTATGAAGTCCGCCAATTCTAGTGGGGACATGGAGTTCAGATCTTAAGGTTCCACTGGTTCTTTTGTTAATCCGTTTACTATAGCTAAGAGTTCCTTTGGTTCATTAATGGATTTCATTATTAGGTTTTTCTTCTTGTAGTTATTTATCATATTGTGGCATATGGTTTGCATTTCATTGAATTTTGTTAAATGGTGTTGGCTTTTGGTCCAACGCCACAGTCCTTTCCACTTTCCTTAGTTGTTTCTTCTGTTCATTTACTTCACTCGAATACCAAGGGGCGTTGTGTTTCCTTCTGCTGTTATGAATTGGTTTATCTGGTGCAATTGCTGCATTATGAAGAATTCCAGTTTGCAATGGTGGTGTCAAGGTCTTTTGTGCTTTGTTCCAATTCTGGTGGTACTTCTTCCAGGAATTTCTTTGTCGAAGGTTTGAAATATCCTTCTTTCCTTAAGGGTTGGTTCTGGTGTTTCATTATGGGAGAATTAATGGAGAAGTTGATCATATGATGGTCTGACTTTGGGACTGAGATGACTGTTATGTGTGTTACCAGGTCTTTGATGTAGCAATTATTTGGCATGAAGACAAGGTCAAGGGTCCCTCCCTTCTTGTGGGTTGGGGTATTTATTAACTGATTGTATTGAAGGTCTTTCATTGCATCCAGGAAGGCATCACCATCATGAGCAGGCAGTGATGGGAGGTTAGGGTCCCCTAGGATGATAAGAGGCTTATTCTGGGTGGAATGGGAGCAGACTTGTTATAGAATGGTTGAGAGATCCTCATCGTTTGCACTTGAGGGTCTATATATGAGGCAGAGTGCTAGGTACTTATTTGAGATAGTTATTATGTTGCTTCCTTGTATGTTGATGCTTTGCTCTATTAATGACCATATCATGAGACAGTTTTATGATTAGAACATGGTACAATATACATGCGACTTCGCTAAGTATAACTATTATCATCAAGGGTATCTTTACCATAGGCGTCATTGTGACCTTTAGGCATCATTGTGGATACCATGTTAAAACCCTCGGCCCAGTGTGCAGCAGCGGCCAAGAGAGCAAATAGAATGCTAGGTATGATAAGGAAAGGAATGGAAAATAAAACAAAAGATATTATAATGCCTCTATATCGTTCCATGGTGAGACCGCACCTTGAATATTGTGTGCAATTCTGGTACCCGTATCTTAAAAAGGATATAGCGATTTTAGAAAAGGTTCAGAGAAGAGCCACCAAAATGGTAAAGGGGATGGAAGGATACTCCTATGAAGAAAGGCTAAAAAGGTTAGGGCTCTTTAACCTGGAAAAGAGACGGCTGAGGGGAGATATGATAGAAGTCTATAAATTAATGAACGGAGTGCAACGGGTAAACGTAGATCGATTGTTTACCTTATCAGAATATAGAAAGACTAGGGGACATGCAATGAAGCTACAGGGTAAACTATTTAAGACTAATAAAAGAAAATATTTTTTCACTCAACGTGTAATCAAACTCTGGAATTTGTTACCGGAGGATGTAGTAAAGGCTGTTAGTGTAGCTGGGTTTAAAAAAGGTTTGGACAAGTTCCTGGAGGAAAGGTCCATAAACCATTATTAAGAAGGGACCCAGGATATCAATGCTTGAACCAGTACAAGCATTGTGGAACCTGTGTCCCTTGGGGAAACTGCTAGGTACATATGACCTAGATTGGCCACTGTTGGAAACAGAATACTGGGCTTGATGGACCTTGGTCTGACCCAGTATGGCATATCTTATGTTCTTATGTTCTTATGTACCATACTGTCAAGAATAAATGACAGATTTGAAACAAAACAGGAAATGATAATGACATTTTCCATTCTGTTTCATTTTTAAAATAAAAAAAAAGAAAAAACCAAAATATAATTTTTGTCCTTTTCTAGATATAAAGTAACAACCACTGGGGGAACCCCCCCTCCCCCCCAAACATAAAACACTTTCAGGATATTCCCTTGATGCTCTCTTAACGTTTTTTAACCCAGATGAAGAACCTTCACTGTTGTTTCTGCTCTACCATTGCTGCAATTACCTAAGGCCTTTTTTTGGGAATGTTTTAGTTAATATGGACTGTCAGGGCTGGCTCACCATAAAGTGGGCTAGGCATCTGCCTAGGGCAGCAGACCTCTGTGGGCGGCATGGCACGGCACCCACGGCAAGCCATATGCTTCAGCACACATGGCCTGCCGCTTCTCACCCACCTGCTGCAGGAAGTTGTGTCGTAGAGGGGGTCAAAAGCGGCAGGCCATGTGTGCCAAAGCACATGGTTTGCCACAGGCCACTGCCATACTACTCTGAGCCATCCCCCCTCCCCACCGATGGAATTGGTGGCAATGGCATGGCGGGGGTGGGGGCAGCATGGCTAGGACGTCTGCCTGGGTCAGCAGAAATCCTTGGGCCGGCTCTGTGGACTGTTATGACTATACATTTGAATCTCTAATTGTGGTGATTTTTATGTGTGCTCAGTTAACGGTGCTCTAGCCACTGAACAGATAGCAAGTAGAACAAAGAACCAATACAATTACAAATCACACGGGAAGATAGAGATTGGCACCATTGTTAATTTCTTCTGTATTAAATGGCACTGGCCTGGTCCAGCATAATTTTCTTGTATGGCAGAAAGTACCAATGGCGCTAGCATCTATCTAATGGCACCCTTGGTAACTGCAACACTCCTCCCCACTCTCTGTTACAGTAGGAGACTCTCAAGGGGCTGCCTGGGACCCAGGAACGGGTTTTGTGTAGTTCTGTTTTTGAGGTAGTGGCAGGCATCTATGTTTTTTAATACTGGTTCTTATTTTTTATTTTTATTTTAAATAAATACATGAAAAGAAATTAAAGAAATGTTTTAAAAAAATGGAAATAAAATTTGTCTGTGCATATCTCTACAATAAAACTAGAAAAATAAAACAAGAACATTCCAAATCTACAGTTACCACCCACAGGAGGAATATTGCATTAGGGTAGTTAATTCATACTATCACAGGAGGAAGTCTACCAGGTCCTTAGCAATATTACAAGAAGACTGAATTTTAGTGGGAAAATATTCCATGGGACTCTATAGCCATAGTAATGTTAGAATATTATGCTAGTCTACTCTATAGTTGTATTTATTTATTTATTTGAGGTATTTGGTATACTGCCATAGGGTTGAAACAGACATCATGGCTGTTCATAATGATATCTATATCCAGCTAAGACTGACAACTCCAAACATGCCAACATCAACATAGGAGACATTCATCAAAATACACAATATACAGGTAGTTGAGTTAACAACCTGAGACTATAGGGCACATTTACTAAATGCTGCTAAGGAGTTTACATTTAATATGTGTTGGTAACACACATTAAGTCCAAAGCCTCCATCATAGCTGTCGGGGGCATGATCTATATGTATAGAGGTGCCTTTAGATCAGTGGTTCTCAACCTAGTCCTCTGTGACCCTCAGGCCAATCAGGTTTTCAGGATATCCACTACTGAGCATTTGTATAGCGCTACAAGACATACACAGCACTGCACAGACATGTAAGAGGATTGGGCTGAGAACTGGGCTGAGTCGCCAGTCGCCAAGACACTTCAATAAATTCCAGATAAGGCAACTGTCCATATCTTAATATAGACCCTTTAACTCAACGTTGGGTTTCAAGCCAATCAATCCTCTCAGCTCTTTGTCAATGTTGACAAAGAGCTGAGAGGATTGAATGGCTCGAAACCCAACGTTGAGTTAAATGGTCTATATTAAGATATGGACAGTTGCCTTATCTAGAATTTATTGAAGTGTCTTGGCGATTGCTGAACGGTGACTTGGTCATTGGAGATTACTAGGGGATTTTGAACTGCCTATGTGAGGTTTCGCGTTTTTTTGTGGTAGGAGAAACCATGTGGATCCCCTATTAGCGTATTTGACTGTGGTCTGCATGGATTGAGGAGAAAAGCTAAGTGCTTCTTTTATTTCACTAACTTACAAACTTTCACATGACATGACTAAGCTAAGACACACTATGGAGGTATTGTTCTCCGGTGTGGGTGGGGAGTTATTACCCCTTTGAAATTAAAGAAAAAAAGAATAAAAAGGACTAGTACATTATAAGGAGGAGCATCAAATGTGTGACCTTCATTATGTACATTCCGACAAAAAAATTACAAAGATAGTGTTACCCTTGTTTGGTTTGGAGATATTAGTGGGAAACACTAGGGTTGTGCGGTGGAATAGATTAAATGAAAACTTCAGCACTGTGGGGCTGTCTGCTTCTGCCCCCACCAATGTCGACTTCCTTTTGTATGGGGCAGAAGCCAGAGGGCCAGCACTCTAGGCGACTGCCTAGTTTGCCTAATGATGGCACTAGGCCCTGGCTGCAGTCACCACATGCTCATACCCTCAGTTATCAGAAGTTAAATCCAAGTTAGCTGACAAATGCAGAATATTGCAGAACAGAACATTACCTTCAGATACCTACATGGGAGGTGTAAAACGATCCAGACAAACAACCTGCTAATTACCATCCATTTTAATTTAGGTAGGCAATCAAAGCTGCTCCCCAGCAAAGACCTTTTAATTAGTTTATTGGGATTGTGCTGATGAGGACAATGGGGGGATGCTTAAGACTCACTCCCACCACTGCACCTTCATTGTGCCAGAAAGAGAGGTCATTGCATTCAGGGGAATCCTCTCGAACAGCATTCCAAGCATGCATAGCTTACCTAGTGAGCTTGTGAAATCTGTTTGATTTTCCCTAACATAACCCAGCAAATGTTAACAGATCTATGGCACACTTTCAAATGGTGTTTTGGAAGAAATTGTGGTGAAAGCATGTGCAAAATAGGAAAGAAGGTAGGCATAAAACCCTCACAGAAATACTACAGGCTGATTTTATATTTTTTGCAGGACTAGCTCTTTTCAGTCAATGATATGGAACTATACCTCTAAAATGTGGGACAGATGTCCAACCTACTTAAGAGAGTGAAGGGTCATTCCCTGAGTGCAATAAATGAGTTCACGCTAGCAGACAGCCTCCCCCAAATCCATAATCTCCCTGTTTTTAATCTACAGTGTAAAATTGAAAGAATAGGAAGAATATATGAAAGAAAGAAAACAGTGAGCACCTTTAGGGGGATGTTTACTAAGTTGCACTATTAACACACGCTTTAGCATGCACTTACCAACTTTCACAGTGCCATGCTAACAGCTAGCATGCACCCAAAACCGACAGGACGTGGTTAATTCCATGCTATCAATTTAGTGTGCAATGGGAAGGGCAGGTGTGGAGCCTGGGCACTGACTGAACCTTGCAGTTAGTGCAGTGGTTACTAGCACACATTCATGAACAATGCTACAGTTAGCATGGATGCACTTAATGACACCTCACTGAGTGGTGTTAAGTGCATCCGTGATATGTACATCTGCCCCTGGTGCACGTTATGATACAAATCAGTGCAGTGTCTGCTGTACACCCCCCCCCCCCTACAGGTAGCACATGACTGTTGCATGTATCACACATGGAATTTTGCACTCAATGCACAATACCTGCCAAATATTAGCGCAGATTGGTAAACACACCCTTTTGTGTTATTTCACTATTTAGTGCCTCAAGCCTCATGCTCCTTTACAAGGGCTTTCAAGGCAAGAGTAAAAACCAAGAGCTCAGTACTCGGTGGGGCTGCTACCACTTGAAGATATCCACAAGCCTTTTCATTTAAGCCAGAATACTAAATATGTTGTTTTAAACTTAAACCAAAAAGCTTTTAAAGTTAGGGCTGCTACTTATGCAGTATACCTAAACAGAAAGCTATCGAGAGAGTAAATGCATATCACTTCCCTAAGCTTGGTATCAATGTGGAATGTCAAAGACACCTATTCTAAGCCTGTTTTATAAAAGCAATGTAGGTGCCTATTGCCTTTAGAAAACAGGTATCCAGAACCAGGCCCTGTAGTGCACAATGCTCTTGCATAATTTATACCTGCTCTAAAAGTATGCATGTGCTCTATGCATGTACACGTGTGTTTTATAAAATACACACGTACATCAAACCTCCACCTCAGCTCTGCCTAAACTCCCCTCCCCAGGAACACCTCCGCATGATCCATGAGTAAGTGCACTGTTTCCATGTGTCAACTTTTTATGCGTATATACTTGCAAACAATTTTACTAAAGCACTTTCAGCATGTAAAACATGTCTTACAGGTAGAAAAAGCTTTATAAAATTCCCCACCCGCAAAACATTTAGCATTGTCCCCCAAACACCCCTAACCCCCCCTATACTTAAACACATCAGAGATAATATTCAGCACTATTAACGCTGTTAGCAGACTTGCAAACCGTGTTAATCATGGTCACCGGGATATTCAGCAACACTAAAGCAGTTATATTATATACCGGGCGATATCCATTCGCCCGGGCTTTACATTAATGCACTTACTGTATTAATTGTGTCATGTGCTGGTCATTGGTCACTTTATAGTTCGCTTTCATTAAACGTTTTTGGGCAGACACAACAAAGTGTCAAGAATTTGGTGATTTTGGCGGGCTTTTCCAATTTTGTTCTAACTTGTCTATGCCTTGCCTTTGAATTGGTTCAAATCATTGTGACTTTTGCTTGCCTCTGCAATTTTATTTTGCCTAGCCTTTGCGTTGATTCTACACTGCAATTTTATTTCGCCTTGCCTTTGCGTTGATTCTACACTGTGTGCAGAATTTATTAAATCGCGTGTGGTGGTATTTGAACTTGTTTGGTGGTATTTGATTTTATCTGGTTTGCTGGACAGGTGTTTGAGTTTTTTTATGATTGTTTGGTGGTATTTGATTATTGGTGCCAGTATGATGAATTCTTATTTTTACTTTTAGAATTGCATGTGTGGTTTTGGCATCTCACACATCATCCAGATGTCTTCAGTTCCTGTTGATCTTTAATATTTTGGGATAGTGACAGTTTTGGACCAGATTCAGCCAGTGTTTATACTAAGTTAGCAGATTTGGCCTTCTTACATCCAGCCACCCCAGTATAATGAAGATGAGTGTTCCAAAGAAGAGCCAAACCTACCACTTTCATGATGAATGGGAAATGGACTACTTCTTCATCGTGGTGAAAGACAAGTGTTGTTGTCTAATTTGTAACGCCCCAGTATCCTTGCCCAAAAAGGGTAATCTGGAACATCATTATAAGGCTCTGCATAGCAATAAGTTTGTTGCTGATTTTCCACCCAAAAGTGAAATTCGTAAACTGAAGCTCAAAGAACTTAAATCAAAATTGGCTACTCAGCAACAGTTGATGGCGAAGCCAAGGTCACATTTGGTCAATGCAACCATAGCATCCTTCAAGGTCAGAAACCTGATCGCAAAGAAATGCAAACCTTTCACTGAAGGGGAATTTGTAAAAGATTGTTTTCTTGAAGCAGCTGACAATCTTTTTGAAGGATTTAAAAATGAGAAAGAGATCATAGCTGCTATTCAAGATGTACAATTGTCAAGAAACACTGTCGTGTGGCGCATAGAAAAGATGTGTGGAGACACAACTGAACAATTGTTGGAAGATGTTTCAAATTGTGTTGCTTTCTCACTCCAACTGGATGAATCTACAGACATAAGAGACATAGCCCAGTTACTAGTCTTTATCGGGATGGTTTTTGAAGACTTCAGTGTTAAAGAAGAACTACTTGGAATGATTTATTTAAAAGGGAGAGCTACTGGTCAGGAAATATTCAGTTATTTCCATTCTTTTGTGACAAAGTGTAATCTTCCATTGCATAGACTTGTTTCCATCACTACTGATGCAGCAAGAGCAATGACAGGTGAGGTTAACGGTTTCATAGCCCTCTGTAGACAGCATGACGACTTCCCAGATTTCCTTTCTTACCACTGCATCATTCACCAGCAAGTTATGGCAAGCAAGAGACTCAATACAAAGACTGTCATGGACATCACTTTCAAAACTGTAAATCACTTCAAAGACGGCTTTTCAATCTTACTCTTGATGAAGGGGCAGCAGAAATCATTTTGCACACAGATGTAAGGTGGCTAAGTAGGCACAAATTTCTGCAAAGATTTCATGATTTGCTGAATGAAATAAGAAGTTTTTTGAAGGGGAGATGACCAAGCAGAGTTGGAAGATGAGGCGTGGTTATGTGATCTGGCATTTCTCGCTGACTTTACAGGAGAACTAAGTGATATGAACCTTGAACTACAAGGAAAAAACTAAATGCATTGGCGAGATGATGAGTACAGTTTCATCCTACAAGAGCAAATTTGAGCTAATGATGACTGACCTTGCAAACAACACTTTTGAGCATTTTCCTAATATGCAGGGCCATCTGGGAAAATTTCCAAATTTTGTTTTTCAGAATGAGAAGAATGCGACAGAAATCTGTTCTGTTTTCCAGGAATTCGAAAATAGATTCTGTGACTTCCAAAAAATTGGAACAGTTGTGGAGTACTTGTCATACCCATTCAAAGTAGATGTGGACATTAAAGAAACTGCAGCTGCTATCAGTAAAAATTACTCATTGAACAAGCTATCTCTTGAAAATAAAATAGTAACCCTTAAAAATGACATTTTTCTCAAGACCCCTGCTGAGCAAGAATCATTTTGGAAGCTAGTGCCTAGAGACAAATTTCCCAACTTGAGAAGATGCAGTGAAGCTGTACACTCCTGTTTTGGTTCAACTTATTTGTGTGAATCTGCATTTTCCCATCTGAAAATGGCAAAGAGTACACAACGTTCCAACATGACAGATGAACATCTCCAGGATTCCCTGAGACTGGCCCTCACGCAATATTCACCCAACTTCAAAAAGCTGGTGGATGAAATGCAGGTTCAGACGGCTCACTAATGAGCAAGAGCAAAATATTAAAGATTGTGGAAGATCAGCCTGGATCAACACTCGAACTAAATTTAACACAAATTACTCAATAAAAGTTAAAGAAAGTTATTAACACTAGAAGCCCCAAAGTGCGTCAATTAACGCAAATGCATCTTCGAAGTTGTATACCAGCACCACTGCTAAAACCATGTCAGTTATGTTCCATGACTTTGTTAGCGAGGTCAAGATGTTCAAATATGTGCATTGAAAACACAGGTACACTACCAAAAAACTGCCTCCAGTTTTGCAACTGATTCCTATAGATTTTGGGGTGCTGAATCCAGGAAAAATAGCCAAAATGTTCCATCACGTCACGTTTTCTTGCAAAATTAGATTTCTTACCCATATAAGGAATGTTCACATAATTTCTTTTTAGCCGACTGCAGTTTATTTTCTTGGCCCAAAATAGAGGTTGTAATGGTTAACTAACTAGAAACACTCCCTCATGATATTTTAGAGTGTTTTGTATTCATTTTATACATTAACAGGACAATTGGGAGGCGGGGGGCTAAATCCAGTACTCGCGCTGGCGCATGTTCTTTCCTGTTCGCCTCGCCTCGTTCGCTCGCTCAAACACGGTGGTTGCGACATGAACGTTCCTGTCAAATTTCAGTTTCTTGCAAGTTCATTATTACCTTTTGTTTGCTCAGTCGTAATCCAGCTTTATTCCGAAGTGGTTCACTACAGTTGTAGTTTGCAGTGCTGTGTATTTGTGATGGTTCACAGAGCCAGAGGTTGCGTCAACTCTCCGGACAGTTTTTGTTTTATTTGTGGGGAATATACCGTGAAAAAGCGGCAGAGGAACATTTCTGCATTTATTAAAAAAGTATATTTCGCCTATTTCGGTTTGAAGTTAGGCGATCAAGACAAACCGTGGGCTCCTCACAAAGTGTGCAAGACATGTGAGGAAGATCTACGCTTATGGATGAAAGGTAAAAAACAAGCATTTCGTTTCGGAATACCTATGATGTGGCGTGAACAAAGAGACCACAGCAGTGACTGCTATTTTTCCTCTTGCATTGTGAAGGGATACAACTTAAAAAATAAGAACGTAATAAGTTACCCCAACCTTCCCTCAGCAATTAGGCCTATGCCTCAGCAACGAAGTACCTGTGCCTGAACCACCAAAATCTTTGGATCATATTTGTGTGGACGGTTCTGATCATGATGAGACTCATCAGATGGCTTTTCCCGATGAGTCCAGTACTTCCAAGTTTGAAACTGAACCAGATCTGAAACCTGAACTTTTCTCTCAAGCTGAATTGAATGATTTAGTCCGGGATTCAGGACTCCCAAAAGATGCTGCCCAACTGCTAGGTTCTCGGCTTAAACAGAAAAATCTATTGTCACCAGGAACAACTTTTTATTGGTACCACAACCGCGAGACACAATTTTTGAAGTATTTCAGCAAAGAGGAAGATTTGGTATTTTGCAACGATATATACGGAGTGATGGAAAAGTTTAAACTCAAGTATGATCCTGCTGAATGGCGGCTGTTCATTGATTCGTCAAAAGACAGCATAAAAGGCGTTCTTCTTCATAATGGCAACACATTCGCTTCAGTTCCTATTGCTCACTCTGTTATTCTCCAAGAAAAATACGAGAATTTGGCCCTGATTCTTCAGAAGATTCGTTATGATGAGCATAAGTGGATGATTTGTGGAGACTTTAAAATTCTATCCATGAAATTAGGGCAGCAATCCGGTTTCACCAAATATCCCTGCTTCCTTTGCTTGTGGGATAGCCGGGCCCGCGACCTACACTGGGGGAAAAAAGACTGGCCAATTCGGGAGTATTTGAGACCCGGTGAGAAAAATGTTCTTCATGAGAGCTTGGTACCTCGTGATAAAATTCTATTACCACCTCTCCACATTAAGTTGGGTCTCATTAAGCAATTCATCAAGTCCCTTCCAAAAGATGGTGAGTGCTTTCGGTACCTTTGCTCAAAGTTCCCCCGACTTTCTGAAGCAAAGCTAAAGGAAGGAGTGTTTGTTGGCCCTGATATAAGGAAACTCATTTCAGATGGAGCATTCGCTGAAACGATGTCTGAGAAGGAAAAAGAAGCCTGGGATTCCTTCAAGGATGTTGTTCTCAAATTCTTGGGGAACAGGCGGGATGAGAACTATAAGGATATTGTTGCCAGGATGCTCAATGCCTTCAAAGAACAAGGCTGTAACATGAGCCTGAAAGTCCATTTCTTGCACTCCCATGTGAACTACTTTCCCGAAAACTTGGGGGCGTACAGTGAAGAACAAGGTGAAAGGTTTCACCAGGACATCAAGGACGCAGAGAGAAGGTACCAAGGAAGATGGACCACCACTATGATGGCTGATTTCTGCTGGTTGCTGCTGCGGGAAACCCCAGATGAAAAATACGCCAAGCAGCGCACCAAGAGAAGCATTCGGGGGAAGAAGAAACGGGCCCACCAGGAGATTGATTGACCCAAGAATGACTTTAAAATCTAAACTGTGTTGACAAATATCGTGTTTTTACTAAACTTTGAAATAAAAGTTTGCTAGTTATTACCACAGTGTCGGATCTCATTTATTAGAATTTTATTTTCACACCATCGGGTGTTTGTCTTCATGTATTGCAATGGTGCGGTTTGCGTTTTCTATTCTTACATACATACATGTACAACATTTTTTGCACATTTCTTTGCTTTGCTTTGTGTCTAACCTCGCTCTTATATGCTCAATGTTTGTGCACATGTATGTGGCTGTTTTAAGTGCAGACAATTTTGCTACCATCACAGTGTGTTTTGTTGACATTACTCTATTCTTATGTGCTGCCTTGTTACAACTTTCTTTATTCTTATTTGAATAACTACTAAACAATTAGTATAAAGAATTCATCCAAGAAACTTTTATCTCGATCGCACTCAATCTGAAACGTTCACCTCAAACTGCTAACGCAATGTAGCAAAAAATCTGTACGTGATGGAGCAAATTGGTTAACAGATTTGGATTCAGCGCACCAAAAAACGTAAAAATCAATCGAAACATTAGAGGCAGTTTAAAAAAAAAATTTTTTAGTGTACCTGTGAAATTAATGACAGATACGCCACCTAGCAGGAAAATGAATTTATACCTAGAAGCCCCAAAGTACGGCATTTGACGCAACCAAGAAAATTGAGTGGTTTTCACAAGTTTTCTTACAATGACTAACATAAGAACAGTGTTAACTAAATTTAAAAGTAACTGCAAATTCAAAAGTAACTGCAAAGTCCATGTCAGCTGTGATGGGGCCTGTGGTTAGAGGCCTATTTAGCCCTATATAGGCGGTTGCCTAGGGCGTATGCACAAGTAATTGCTCTGGCCTTGTAAATAAAAAGTCTTTCAGAGCAACTTGAAATGAAAAGTGGGTTTTATTCCCCGTCCCGCTCGGACATTGTCAAAGGAAACAGAAACTTTAAATCAGATAAGCTTAGCAACAAAAGTGGTGACACACGTATATTCTCTTGTTATATTCACAGAGTTCTCTTCATCCAGTATTTACATCATACGGTTGCATTTAACACAGACACTGCAATCCATAGGAATATCCTCTTGCAGACTAGCAGCGTCTTCCCATATCATTTCCCCAGCACTACTCACACTGCTGGTATCAGACCCTTCTTGAGAACGGTATTCAGCTATAGCGTCTTGTGACACTTCACTATAACAGTCACTGGGGGCTTTTGCTCCTTTGGGTCTATATCTCTCTCTGTAGCTGGTTCTGCCTGGGCTTGCCTCCCAGAACATTAGCTCTGAAACATCTTGCTTCTTATGTCTGTAGTCAGAACCCTGCCCTTTGCAGTTATAAGCTTTAAACTTATCTTTGTTACTATAGGGAAGTTTCCTTCTCTCTGCAGGGCTTGTCTTTATGTTTGGCTCTCTATAGCCTTTGCTTCTAGCCTCCCGGGCTGGTTGAACAGGAATATGTTTGTTCCTAACTTTACACCTATTTCTTAAGCTGTAGTCATGCATGGAGTGCCCATCCCCCAACACTTCCCTCTCACCGTGACCTCTGCTTTGAGCTGGCAAATACTGGCCTCTGGGGTAGTGGGGTAATCCTGGCTTCTCTCCAAAGCTATTCCTGGTAGCAGGTCTTCCCTTAGTGCAGCTTGCCTTGAACCTTCCTTCTCGAGAGCTGGAGACAGACTCACTTCCTGACTCCTCGTGAGAAGAATTTCCTCCCAGCAATCCCCTGGGGCTTCTGTTCAGCTGACCTGGGACACACCTCCTGCTCCTCTCTCTCCTACTGCTTCCCGTGGTGATCCTGCTTCTGATTCTCCTCTCTAACTGACTGGAACCCTGCCCTAAATAATCCCTAGCTCTACACGTGACCTGGGGACTCTCACTCAGGTGTTCCTGATGGGACTTTTGTTTGCTACGTAGCAAGAATTTCCCTTGCTGCAGTGAATCATGGTGCCTAGTGCTGCTTTCTAAAGCTGACTCTGAGGTAAGTCTCTCTTTTATCTTATTTTCCCTGGGCTGTGTGCCCCTTGCTGCATCACATATCCCCCCTCTTAAGATATTCCGTGCTGGTGCACTTTCATGCTCCCAGCCCGGAATACGCGACAAAGCGTCTGCATTAGTATGTAGCTTTCCCGCCCTATGGTGTATAGTAAAATTGAAAGCCTGCAGCGCCAGGTGCCAACGGGTGAGGCGAGGGTTGTGGTTCCTCATGGTACCTAACCATTTCAATGGTGCATGATCAGTAATCAGCACGAAATGTCTGCCGGTAAGGTAAAAGCGAAGTGATTCGATGGCCCACTTGATGGCCAAACATTCCTTCTCAATGGTTGAGTAGTTGCCCTCAGCCTTGGTCAATTTCCTACTCAAGTAGATGACGGGGTGCTCAGTACCCTCAAACTCCTGGGATAGGACGGCTCCCAGCCCCGATTCCGAGGCGTCCGTCTGCAGGATAAAAGTACGGTTAAAATCCACCCCATATAAAACAGGCGCCTTACATAACTTCCCCTTGAGAAGTGTGAAAGCGTCCTCCGCTGCCTGTGTCCATTGTAAATTATTAGGCGCGTTTTTCCTCAACATATTTGTTAACACTGTACTCTCCTCCGCGAATCTAGGTATAAAACGCCTATAATATCCGATTAAGCCTAGGAAACTTCTCAGTTGTTTCTTATTTAGGGGACGCCTAAAATTCTGTACACTTTCCACTTTATCATGTAGTGGTCGGACCGTCCCATTTCCCACTAAGTGTCCTAGATACCTAACCTCGGTACCTCCAAATAGGCATTTTCCGGGATTTAGAGTCAAACCAGCATCTCGCAAAGCCTTCAATACGGCCTCTACACGTGGAAGGTGCTGTGCCCAGGTGGTGCTGTGGATGACTATATCATCCATATATGCTACGGCGTAGCTGTGGTGCGGCCGTAGGACTTGGTCTACCAACCTTTGGCATGTTGCCGCAGCACCGTGTAGACCGAACGGCATGCGTTTAAACTGGAATAAACCCAGTGGTGTACTGAATGCTGTCTTGGGTCTGGAAGCACGGGTCAACGGTATCTGCCAATAACCCTTGGTAAGGTCGAGGGTGGTCAGATACCGTGCCTGCCCCAGTCTAACCAACAACTCCTCGATCCTTGGCATAGGGTAGGCATCGAAGAGTGATATGGTATTGACCTGCCTAAAGTCAATGCAGAAACGGAGACTGCCATCCGGTTTCGGTACCAGGACTACCGGACTACACCAGGGACTTTTAGACTCTTCAATCACGCCTAGTCGTAGCATCTCCTGAACTTGTGCAATAATCTCGCTCTTGCGAGCCTCATGACAACAGCCTTAAATGTGGTAGGAACTACCAACTGTTTCCTAATGGCGTTATTTTGGGGGTTACTACTCTCCCTGTATAATATCTCCTCCTCTAATAGGAACCTAGGGAGTACGTCCCTCTCCGCCTTTGCAAACTCGAAGGCATATTTTAATACAGGGTCTGCCCTCTGTTCTTTAGCAAAGGACGGAAACTTTTTTACTAGGTCCGCCGGTACCCATGGCAAGCCTTGCCCATCGGCTACTCCGGCTCTCCACTGGGCTCGATGCTGCCTCTCTCGGCGCTTTTCACCCTTACTCTTCTTTTTCCCTTCGCTGGGGTTAGCAATTAAATCATCGTGCCTGGGAAGCTCGTGTAGGCCCTCATCTGCACTCACCTCTTCCCCCTCTTCTGGTTCTACCTCACCCTCTTCCATTATAGGATTAGGATTTTCCTCCACTAAAGTGTCACTAGGGGTCCTCAGTTCCTTCGCCTGAGATCTGGTGGAAACTAACCCTCCCTTTACGCATGTATTGCTCTCCATGCCTTTATAGAAGGGTGGCCAATCTCTTCCTAGCACGATGTCGTAGGGTAGCCTGGGAATGATGGCTACTAATACTTCCCTTCGTGTGCCTAAGCCCTTAACTTTTATCCTGAACAAAGGATATGAAGTTGTTGCCCCGTGCACACACTGAATCTTCGCTGTTCCCTCTTGCTGACTCGGGGGAAAACCCCTCTGGGCCTGTATGGCCTTCCAAAAATGGCGAGAGACCATACTTTGGTCGGCCCCCGAGTCAAGCAAGGCCTTAGCTGGGACTCCCTGTACCTCCACATCCACTCGGAAACCTGCAGCTGTGTGGTGAACCTGGCCAGTAACAAGTGCTGTGCGAGACCTGCATTCCCTTTTAAAGTGTCCACTTTTCCCACACTTAAAACACTTTAACACCTTGTTACCTTCTGCTTTTATATACCTGGATTCCTGTGAACCCACCTTGTTCCTTAAAGACATATTAGCATTTCTTACAGAGTTGTCTAACCCTGACCTGTTGCTAGCGCTGGCTCCTTTGATTAGTTCAGCCTCAAAGAATCTTTCCGTTAGATGCGCTGCTTCAGCAGAGGTTCTACAATTCTGTAGAGTAAGAAATGTTCTAACCTCTTCAGGTACTGCGTCAAAGAACTGCTCTAATACAATTAGATCAAGTACTTCCTCCATTCGTTTACCCTCGGGTTCAAGCCACTTTAAAACCAACCCATGCACTCTGTGATACAGTGCCTTTGGTGTTTCCTCTGGTTGAATCCGGGTAGACCTGAGCATGCGTCTGTACATGGTAGGGGTTAAGCCCAACCTATCCCGTACAGCTCTCTTAACCTCTTGATAGTCACTTGCAAGAGCTGCTGGCATGGCCCTATAGGCTGCCTGAGCCTCACCAGTTAACGCTGAGGCCAGCCTAACGGCTAACTGCTCTTGTGGCCACTTAGCATTACTAGCTATTCGTTCAAATGTTTGCACAAAGTCATCAAAATTGTCACTAGCATGCATTTGTCCTAAAGTCCAAATCCCACAGCTCTGTGGGCCTACCCCACAGATAGGAACGGCTGCTGGTGATTCGTCCTTCTTAGGCTCCTCCAGGATAGTCCGCATTAAGTCCGTCAGGGGCTTCTTTTGCTCCACCAGGGCAGCGATGGCCTGCTCCTGGTTCTGCCGATCTAGCTCTCCCTGTTTCTCGAACTGGCTGCTCATCCACCTGAGAACCTCCTGTGCATCCATCGTCATCGTCATCTCCTTTCCTGAAACAAATCAGAAACACCAAACCAAGTGCGGCACAATAACAATGATAAAAATTTCTCCTCCCAAGCCTCCTCTTCTCACCAGCGATCCTCCCCAACCTGTGCCCAAATACCCGTTACCTGAGCAAGGTGGAGGGTCTTATTTTGAGAAGGTGCTTGCTGTCGCACTCCTGGAACCTGGATCCTCCTCCGTGTGTGCCAACTCCGCTCGTCCCGCGTTGTCGCTCTGCACTGTAGCTCCTTGTTTCCTGGACTGGATCCTGCCAACTACGCCAACCTGTGATGGGGCCTGTGGTTAGAGGCCTATTTAGCCCTATATAGGCGGTTGCCTAGGGCGTATGCACAAGTAATTGCTCTGGCCTTGTAAATAAAAAGTCTTTCAGAGCAACTTGAAATGAAAAGTGGGTTTTATTCCCCGTCCCGCTCGGACATTGTCAAAGGAAACAGAAACTTTAAATCAGATAAGCTTAGCAACAAAAGTGGTGACACACGTATATTCTCTTGTTATATTCACAGAGTTCTCTTCATCCAGTATTTACATCATACGGTTGCATTTAACACAGACACTGCAATCCATAGGAATATCCTCTTGCAGACTAGCAGCGTCTTCCCATATCATTTCCCCAGCACTACTCACACTGCTGGTATCAGACCCTTCTTGAGAACGGTATTCAGCTATAGCGTCTTGTGACACTTCACTATAACAGTCACTGGGGGCTTTTGCTCCTTTGGGTCTATATCTCTCTCTGTAGCTGGTTCTGCCTGGGCTTGCCTCCCAGAACATTAGCTCTGAAACATCTTGCTTCTTATGTCTGTAGTCAGAACCCTGCCCTTTGCAGTTATAAGCTTTAAACTTATCTTTGTTACTATAGGGAAGTTTCCTTCTCTCTGCAGGGCTTGTCTTTATGTTTGGCTCTCTATAGCCTTTGCTTCTAGCCTCCCGGGCTGGTTGAACAGGAATATGTTTGTTCCTAACTTTACACCTATTTCTTAAGCTGTAGTCATGCATGGAGTGCCCATCCCCCAACACTTCCCTCTCACCGTGACCTCTGCTTTGAGCTGGCAAATACTGGCCTCTGGGGTAGTGGGGTAATCCTGGCTTCTCTCCAAAGCTATTCCTGGTAGCAGGTCTTCCCTTAGTGCAGCTTGCCTTGAACCTTCCTTCTCGAGAGCTGGAGACAGACTCACTTCCTGACTCCTCGTGAGAAGAATTTCCTCCCAGCAATCCCCTGGGGCTTCTGTTCAGCTGACCTGGGACACACCTCCTGCTCCTCTCTCTCCTACTGCTTCCCGTGGTGATCCTGCTTCTGATTCTCCTCTCTAACTGACTGGAACCCTGCCCTAAATAATCCCTAGCTCTACACGTGACCTGGGGACTCTCACTCAGGTGTTCCTGATGGGACTTTTGTTTGCTACGTAGCAAGAATTTCCCTTGCTGCAGTGAATCATGGTGCCTAGTGCTGCTTTCTAAAGCTGACTCTGAGGTAAGTCTCTCTTTTATCTTATTTTCCCTGGGCTGTGTGCCCCTTGCTGCATCACACAGTTAACGAACAAACAGGATAAGCATGTACGCCTGCACAACCTGTAACATGTAGGTCAACGTTTGAATCTGATTTTGCACCAGCACATCTAGGCACTGCTGTCTTCTTACGAGGTCTCAGCATTCTGTAAATAGATTCGTAGAAAAAAATGAATAAAATTTCAGGGAGGAAGCGATATGCTAAACGTTCTGGAGTGTCGGCCTGTTCTAGGGCGTGTTCGAAAGTCACAACATTGTACATACCTGGTAACAAAGTAAATTTCAGTTTTAAATCAATCACTGTTTACAGTTTTACTCCGACATTACAAAACAAACACATGATGACGTCATGTAATGATGTCACATACTGCACGTATTTAACAAATAAGTAACTTCAAATTAATTCACATCTGCATTTCATGCTAAACGCAGTCGTGATAATGCGTCAATTGACGCACTTTGGGGTTTCTAGGTAAAATGCCTTTTGGGGCTTCTAGTGTTAAGACAATTAAAGAAAGTTATTACTCAATAAAACTTTAAGAAAAAATGTACTTTCCATTTCCCCTCGCAGTTCTTACTGGATCTTCGTCTCTCTGTTTTGTTTTTGCTTAATTTGCTTAACAGCTGATCACATCTAAGTAAATGACAGAAGGTTCATTAAAAATGGGGGGGGGGGGAATCCTCCAACTTTATTGGGTTAAAATTTAATTTGAAACTAATTTGAAACTTAATTTTCATGGTGTTAGATCACCGGCACTTTTGGCCGGAAAAAGTAAATCACGACCTGTTCGAAGTTGGACATGCCTGGTATAGAGGAATACAGAACTTCCTGTATCAGGCAAATACATAGAGATAGCATTATGTGTTCAGCTGGAACAATATGCTTGGGTGCTACCTAGTGGCTGACCTAACAGTGAACACTAGGGAGAATACATTAAGGCTATTGTTTCTCCTGCCTGCTGATCATGTTTCTCTTTCATCATAACTATAACATGAGGGGTATCAAATTAAATGAACTTGAATTTCTGTCATCTGCCTTTCTGCTACATCATTTGCAAGTTGTGAAACTTTTTATTGGATCATATCAAATATCCACTGGAAAGAGAAGCAGAGGAAGAAAGGGATTTGCAGCCTTTGCACAACAGTAACATCTAGCAACCAGACTCAGATGCATGGAGGATAATTTTATAAAGGCATTTTTACACATATATAATAGTATATGCACATAAAGGTCCTCTTATAAAATCACCCCAGGTACGAAAACGTACTTGTGTAATTTATTTATTTATATTGGGCACTTGATATACTGACAACAAGCAAATAGCCATTGCAGTGGTTTACAAAGCAAATATAAAAAGGAGAAAAACAAACTGACAGAAAGAAGAAAAGGAAAGACAGAGTAGGGCGTTACAATGTGGGGACTGTGAGAGGGGAGGGAGTAATAAAGTAAGCAGGTTACTGGCAAAGAAGAGGGAGTCAGGGGGTATTGACCTGGGGAAAGGCCAGTTGAAACAGTCAGGTCTTAAGGTTTTTCTTGAAAATGGGAAAGAGGACTCAAACCGAAGAGAGAAAGGGAGAGAGTTTTACAGGGACAAGCCAGTATAGGGGAAAGAAGAGTTTCTAGAAACAACAAGGTGCAGAGCAGAAGGAGGGGGGGGGGAATGGTGAGGAGAGCGGTGTTAGGCAAACTAAGCAAGTGACCTGAGAGATAAGGGGTGATAAGAGTGGCCAGGTAAGGAAGGCATGATATGAACAGGGCTTAGTGGTCCAAATCAAGGGTTTTACAGTGAATGCAAAGAGATAGGAAGCCAATACAAAGAGAAGAGAAGAGGAGAAACATGATCGAACAGATGGGCCTTGTGAATACGTCTGGCAGTAGTGGACTGTATCAGTTGTAAACAGTGAAGAGAATAGGGAGGACGACCAAGGAACGGGGAATTGCAGTAATCTAGATGCAAACAAAGTCTGAGTGAAAGCGTATGGGGCAGAATGAAGGTAACGAAGGGCAAAAAAGGAAAATTTGAATAAGGAATCTAAATGGGATTTAATAGAAAGAGGAGTCAAGGAAAATAGAGGAATTAATAGAGTCACAAAACTGGAGCAATGAGGAAGCTATGACTGATGAAGGGTGTAAGGAAGCAGATGGAGAAGGGAATGAAATAGCTTCACATTTGCTAGTATTGAAGATAAGATGTTTGTTGCAGAGCCATTGGTGAACAGCTGTGAGACACGATTGGAGAGGAGAGATATCTGAAGAAGAGGAAGGAACAGTGAAGAGAATCTGAATGTTGTCTGCATAGAAAAAGGGTATGCAGTCAAGGGACTGAATCAGGAGGGGGAGAGAGGCCATAAAAATGTCAGAGTGGGGGCAAGAAGACAGCCCTGAGGGACTCCAGAAAGAAGAGGAAAAGAAGTGGACAGCCTAGAATTAGAAGAGACTTGCAAATAATGATCCAACTGGTAAGAGGAGAACTAACTAAGCATAGAATTGTGGCTCCCGATAGAATAGAATGGTTGAAGCAGGAAGGAGTGATCTACAAGATCGAATATTGAAGAGAGATTCAGTGATGAAAATAACCAAGTTACCATGATCTAAAGAGGACCAGATTTCATTCATAATGGCACACAGGACAGATTCAGTTGAGTGTCCAGAACGGGTGAGAGATTATTGGTTTGAAGTTGTTAGTGTAAGCAAGCCTGGTTTTGAACCCCTCCCACTTTGTTTGTGTTGGTGGTTGAGTGGGTAAGATAAAAATGGGTTCAATAGTTGACATCAGTTTGCTTTCACAAAGAGAGGTAAAATGCCTCTGGGTGGTGGGGAGGGTGGATTTGCGGGAGGTCTCCTTCCTTAATGTGTATGCCCCCAACTGGCAGAAAGGTTCCTTTTTTTCTGATGCTCTCCGGGAGTTTAAAAGTAAAGCTAAGGGGGATTGGATCATGGGGGGGGGGATATGAATTGTGTGGTGGGGGCTAAAGACAGATCCAATTTTTGCCGAAAGAAGCATGGGAGGGAGGGCAAGGAGCTTGAGAGGTGCTTGATTGATTTCGAACTGGTAGATATTTGGAGGTGGGAGAATCCCGGGGGGCAAGAATTCACCTGTTACTCGGCTAAACAAGAGTCTTACTCGAGGTTGGATTTACTCATTGGGAAACGTGACCAATTAGGGGTCTTAGTGAATGTTAAAAGTCACCCGATTACCCTGTCCGACCATGAAATGGTGGTGGGGGAGTGATGTGGTAAAGGTGGGGGGGAGGGGCAATATGTCGTTGTATCAATCCAAAGAAGGGCGGGTTAAAATACGGAAGGCTTGGAGGGACTACCTGGAATGGAATGATAACGGGGAGGTGTCGGATGCAACGGTTTGGGACAGTGGGAAAGCCTATATGAGGGGGATCTTGATCCAACTAGGGAGTCAGAGGAAAAGGGAAAGGGAAGCGTTGTGCCAGCAGTGGATGCAGGAACTGGCGCAGTTGCAGGCTGAACACAGTCGAGGTGGGTCCCGAACAGTGCGACAGAAACTGGTGGGGTTAAGAGCAAAGATTAATTCCTTAGATTTGGAGGAGGTAGAGAGGATGATGAGAGCTACTAAACGGAACTTTACGGAGGGCGGGAATAGAGCTGGGAAAATGCTTGCACAACAACTGCAAAAGAAGCAGGAGAGTAGGATAGTGCGGGGAGATCGTCGGTGGGAAAGGAGAGCGGGCAGTGGCCAGCCAGGATATCTGTAAGGCCTTTCGGCTGTTTTATGAGGAGTTATACAGGCGGCAGAAGGGGACTAGTTTGGAAGGGATAGAGGAGTATCTGGGGGGGCTTGAGTTCCCACGGGTGGACGAGGACACTGTGCGCTGGTTGGGGAGGCCGATTATGGCGGCGGAGGTGATTGGAGGGAATAAGAAACTGCCAAAGGGGAAGGCAGCAGGGGAGGACGGGTTCCAGGCGGAATACTACCATATGATGCGGGAAGAGGTGGCCCCGTTTTTGGCACGGTTGTTCTCCGGTCTACTACAGGGGGACAGACTTCCTGAGTCGATGGCTCAAGCCAACATTGTGGTTCTCCCCAAGGAGGGTTGGCCTCCGGAGAGATGTGAGAATTATTGTCCCATCGCCCTAATTAATAGTGATGCTAAATTATATGCCAAGATCTTTGCAAGTAGACTGGAGGGCATCCTGCCGGATTTAATTCACCCGGATCAGATGGGGTTTATAAAAGGTAGGCGGATCGCGGATAATGTCAGGAGAGCGGTGGGTTTCCTCCACCACATCAGGGACCGGAAAACTCCCGCGCTCTGTGTGGCGCTGGACACCGAAAAAGCCTTCGACAGAGTGGAGTGGGCATTTCTGTTTCAAGTAATGGGGCGGATGGGACTGGGGGAAGGCTTTATTCAGGGGGTGAAAGCGTTATACCAGCGGCCGGTGGCACGACTTTGGGTGAACGATCAGGTCTCGGACAAGTTTTATTTGCAAAGAGGTACGAGACAAGGATGCCCCATGTCGCCCCTCTTGTTCGCAATGGTGATCGAAGCTCTCGCGATCAGGGTACGAGCACAGGAAAAGATTAGGCCGGTGGTGGTGGGCGCGGCAGAGCACAAGATCCTTCTCTACGCAGATGATACGTTGATCTTTATGTCCCGCCCGGAGGAGTCCCTACCCGCTCTGTTGCTGGAGTTGGAGAGGTTTGGGGCTGTCTCGGGATTTAAAGTGAACTTGTCCAAGACGGAGGCAATGGCCATGGGGGGGTTGCAGAGAGAGGACCTGCCGACATTCCCCTTTAAGTGGTCACAGGGGTGTATTAAATATTTGGGCGTGCGCATATCAGCGGACCCCTCCAGGTTGTTAGAGTTGAATTATCGGCCGCTGGTAGGGCAAGTTACTTCATTGATGGAAGGGTGGGCCCCCCTGCAATTGAGTTGGCGGGGAAGGGTGGAGGTGCTTAAAATGACTGTGGTGCCGAAATTTTTGTTTCTATTCTCGCAATTGCCCATCCGGATCCCGGGGAATCTGATGAAGCAGTGGGAAATCAGGCTGCTGAGGTTCGTTTGGGGGGGGGGGGGGAAGAAGGCGAGGATTAGTAGATGTGGCCTGCTCCCATCAAAAGATCAGGGAGGTGTTCGGTACCCATCACTGAGGTGGTACCACCAGGCCTGTATCCTGAGAGCATGGCGGGACCACTATGGGGAGGAGGGAGCAGTGGCCTGGGTGGAGTTGGAGAGGTCGGCGATTGGGACCCTATCACTGGCTAAATGGCTGGTAGAGGGAGAGGGGGGAGGAGGGCGGCTAAGACGGCATGGGCATCCCTTCTTAGATGCTATGGCTCAGATTAGTTTCCAGGGTAAGGAAAGAGGGTGGTTCCCCAGCCCCTTCTCTCCATGGTCTACAATAGGAGAATTTCTCCCGTTTGGTAAGGTGGGGTGGGTGCGGAAAGGGCGGCAGTTGGCAGAAGGGCGTCTGGAAAAGCTCCAGGAGTTTGTGGTGGGAGGGGTCATCAGGTCTCACAGCGACTTGGAGAGTCGCATGCAGGAGAAAATCCCCTTTTACCAATATTTTCAACTGCGCCATCTACTTGCGGCAGGGGAGGTTAAGGCACAGATTTGTAGAGAAAGTACGCCGATGGAAACGGTGGTATATCAGGGTAGGGGGGATAAAGGGATCATAGCAAGGATTTATAATGTACTGCTGCGGGAATGTGTCGACAGCAGTACATTATAAATCCTTGCTATGATCCCTTTATCACCGGTCGCAGTGGCATAAGTGGCTAGGGGAGGAGTTGGAGGAGGGGGTCTGGGAACGGATTTATGCGAAGGTAACCAGGTGTACCTGGGTGTTCTCCTGGAGACAGACTCAACTGCAAATCATACACAGGGCTTACTGTACTCCCCGGCAGTTGTTCCTGGCAGGAGGGCTGTCTTCGGATAAATGCTGGAGAGGCTGCAGAGGGATAGGGAGGTTCCTTCATATGTGATGGGAATGCCCCGTTATCCAGGCCTTTTGGGAGAGGGTGTGGGGGAGAATAGGGGGGGCGGCTGGGGGCAGGATGGGGCGTAGACTACTCCCGGCTTGCCCGGAGTTGCTCTTGGACTCGCAAGGCGGGTCCGGAAAAGGGAAATGGCGGGCGTTGCTGGAGGAAAAGTTGAAACTGGCTGCGAGAGTGACGATTGCTGGGAAGTGGCGGAGTGTGACTGGGCCCACAGAAGCGGATTGGGAGGCGAACGTTGCAGCGGTACGTTTTGATTTGTTGACGTACCGGTTGCGGGGGAAAGATTGGATGTTTCACAAGATCTGGGATGTCTACTTGGAAGGGAGGCTGGGAGATTTGCGGGGAGAGGTGGGGGAGGGAGGGGGCTGGCATCTAACACACAAAGTTTAGGAGGTTTATGATGTTATTTAAGTTTAGGATGTTATTGGAGTTATGTATGGTTAATTAGGGATAAGCTAAACTGTGTTCACTGTTACAGGATGACATGGAGGGGTGTAAACTGGGGAGTCTACCCAAATGGGGGGTCTATTGTGGGTAAATGGGTGCTGTATTGTCAGTGGGGGAGGGGATAATCAGTGTGGGACGTGTAAATTTGTATGTGCAACAGCCGGAGTTGGGAAGCGTGATGGTCGCTGGGGGGGTTGCATTGGGAGTGCCTTCTCTTATCCTGTATGTCACAATGCTTAATAAAACATGTTAAAAAAAAAAAAAAGAGAGGTAGAATGCCGAACCTTAATGTTTAGCATGTGGTGATGCAATTCAGAACTTAATTAAAATTATTAAGTTAAATAAACAGATTTTTATTTTGATCAGATAGAAGTAACTATTACTTATTCTTGTCCACAAATTATTCTTAAACAACAGCATATAACAATTATATTACTTCTCCTTTTGTTTCACAGTTGCTCTTTCTCCACATACATTCTGCTCAACTCAGATAAGTATCTATCTTTCTTAATTATTGCTTCTCTATTTTACATTTCTCATAAATCATGTAATCTAGGAATTGATATTTTGTGTTGCATTTTGTTCACAACGTTGCTCTTCAACCATCAGATAGGTATGTTTATGTGTTCAAATGTCTGTCTCTATGTAGCAAGGCAAAACATTTAACAAATACAAATGTTCCTGTTTTAATCTTGCTTGCTTCTGTCCTTAAAAGAAAAACTACATCTGGCCAGGGTAAAAAGAACACAACGTCTGTTGGTGTACACTTATCTCAACTTCATTCAGTTCAAAGTGATGCTCTTCTCGCCTTGCTCCTTCTGCTTCATTACACACTCACTGTGATCATCCTGGAACTCGGTGGCATTGAAGAAAACCTACTACCTCACTTAAAAAATAAATAAAAACTCTAAACTAAACTAATCCTTTCTTTTCTTAAAGCAAAAATAATTTTTTTTCTTATAATTAACAGCTCTGTTAACTGACTCAGGACCCTACACACTGTCCCTGTCTATTGTAAAAATGAAGGATAATTATCTTCCCTAAACAGAGATCTGGGCAAGGAAAGTTACAAAATTTTTCTGAACACACTCAGCACTCACGCTCAATGTTGAAGTCATTAATCATAGTTTTCAGGTGAGTTTAATCAGAAACAGTCAGTGGCTTCTTCAATGACCTCTTTGTCTCTTAAGCTTTCTCTGGTTTTATTCAAAAGTCTCTCAGATCTCTGACATAAATACTTGCTTTGACTCACCAATGCCTTCTGGTTATGGTCATACAGGTCGATGCAGAAAGCTAACTCCAGTTTGTATGCATGCTTATGCGCATATAACACAAATTTTACGCTCACGAATCTGCATGCCAAATGCAGAAAAGAGATAGAGATCCACATAAGAAGCCTACAAAACCTCTATGCATGTGGAACACTACGTGTATTTAAATGAGTCGGGCATGTTAATGAGGTCTGCACCCAATGCAGAGAAACCCATTAGAAATTACCCAATCAGGCATTAACTTCGAGAACATTGTTATTTGTACGCCTGGCCAGGAGGTGACATTAAACTCTAGCACGTCTTTCACGGTACTCTGCCTAGACAGTTTCAACAGTCTGTATTCCTCAGTGTATGAACTTCGACATTTCAAGATCAGCATTTTTGTCCATGTACATATTATACTCTTCTCGTCAGCATATATTACTTCAGCGTTCAGGAAGATTTGAAGAAAATGTCTTTTGCTGCTTATCCTCTTGCTATTTTGCTGCTTGCAAGAGGCAGACAAAGAAGGGAGAACAACAGAGACCCATCATCATTCTGAGGCCCTGCAGATGGCACCTATTCAGAAACAGGGCCGTACTGGATGGATTCCCAGACAGACGTCTGACGTCATGCACATGCTCAACCGAGTACATGCATTACTCTGCTCCTTAACGCCAATTGTTTATGATCATAATTTCTTTTGCGCTGAGATTTTATGCATCTATCATTTGCATACACTCTGTTTTGTGTGTTGCAGAGAAGTGCACGCAATGAATAAAACCAGGAGTCAGTTCGAAGATCCAAGCCAATTTATTGTGCACAAGTCTCAGGCAAATGTCACATTCAAAATGGTCTGAGCAATGGAGTCCAGTAAACAACACCTTTTATACCTTTCTTCTTCAGTTTAATACAGGCAAACTTTCTATTGGTCCCACTGACCCCTGCACCCATCCAATTGGGATCTTTCTGTGGGCCCAGTGCTCTGTTTCCCCTGCTCAGAACTCTCTAACAAAGGCACAGTTCTAAACTTTGATACTTTTCTCTTACAAGGTCACTGCTTAGCTTAGAAAATGTGTGAATACAGAGCACTGGTACATGTCTATCATCAGCATAGAATATTCAACAAAGGATTTATACAACCTTATCAAAAAGCAGTTTAAAGCAGTTTCTCTAACTTATACTGACTTTGGTCTTTCTCAGCATTCTTATTCTTAGGTGGGGGCTGGGACTCAGGCCTAGCTTGCAGGCCTTTCATACATTTACATACATTTATAGGCTATTCTAGGCCATAGCCTACCACAGTGCATCCTTCATTTGCATACCTGTCCTTTTCTGCTTTGACATGTAAGAGTCGTGCACTGTCGGGCGCTGCATAGACACTTAAATAATCACTGCCACATGCGTCTAGCACTGGTTTTATGCATTGAGCTTGTAGCAGCAGAGCGCAGACAAACCAATGATACCAGGAGTCTGTTCAGAAGGTCCAAATCATTTATTTGTGCACAAGTCTCAAGCAAAGTCAATTTCAAAATGGCTGAGCAATGTTCTCTGGCAATACAACAACTTTTATAGACTTTTGCTCCATTCTAGGTATAGAAAAACATTTCATTGGTCCCGGTAACCTCCCGTACCTCCCGTACTCCTTCTATTGGTCCCGGTACTGATATGATTATCCAATTATGTTCTTTGAGTGGGCTCAGCACCTGCTCACCCCCCTTCTAGTCCCAATTACAATGGCCAGTTCACCAACTTGTTATTTTCCTTCTTTCAAGGCTATTGAGCTAGTTTGTACGTGTAGGGAAGCAGGGCTCTGTAATTTCTCTGTCAGCAGTTTTAAACATATTTCTCTGTATTTTTCCATCTGTTCTGCTTGTCTAAGCTAAATCAATGCTTTTACTGAGTTCTAATTCTACAGCAGCATATTGGGGGATGTGCAATTCCTATGGACCTCTTCACAAGCTTCATTTACAGGTCAAGCTAGTTAGGCTTGCTTGCTTATGTCAGACACTGTGAATCACAGGCCTTCACCTGCCACATTCCCCCCTTTGATTAATCTCACCCTATTACTTAATAAGGTGTGAGAATTAAATCACTTCAAAATAGTTATACTATGGTCAGAGGATTCTGACTATATGCAGGAGGTTTAGGTTGATATAAGGCCATAATCTTAGTTGCGGTCTTTCGCTCTACTGTACTTTCAATAGCACTATGAATAGAACGCATACAACATGGGATTATACATGGTAACAGTAAAATCACCGCAATGATTATTAGTACTAATATAAGGAAAGTCTTAAGTCCTCCTAACCATGAGAAAATATTAGCAAACCAGTTAGGTAATCTTAGTGGGTGCCAAGTCTGTACTGGCACATAAGCATGTTTTCGCATATCTTCAGCAAGTTCTTCAACTACTTGACCCTTATCATCTATTTTTAAACAACAATTGGTTAAATTCAGCTTACCACATACTCCTCCTTCAGATGCTAACAAATAATCAAGTGCTAAGCGATTCTGGTATATAGCAGTGCGCATTTGGGTACTCTGTCTAGCTAAAAGTGTGAGAGCTTGGCTAGTTTCATTAGTTATTATTTCAACTACTGCTTGTAAGTGGATAATACGATTAATCATATAAACTGGGGTTCTATAGCCCCATGTGCCATCTTGTTCCCAAGTGGCAGGTCCATAGTAATCAATGATTCTTTCTGGTGGCCAGTCATCACCCTGCCATTTTTCCCACTTACCTATCTGCAGAGGTGCTCTCTTCTGTCTTAGTGCTCTTTTGTGTCTGTGAGTAGTGTATACTGGGTATCCTAATTGTTCTCCATGTTCTGTGGGTAGGAGAAAGAAAGAAGGTCTGATGGTCCCTAAGACACATGCTCCTCCCCAGTGTGGTGGGAGTCGAGCATACGCTCGGTTTCCACAGATCCAATACAGGCCAGGCGGGGCTTGCCAAGCATGGGATTTGGCGAGATTAGTCCATAAACCAGCAAGTTCAGGAAATCTGGCTAATGGATTAGGAGGTTCAGGTTCTTTAATTCCTGACCACCAAGACGTCTTTTTGGTGGTGGCATTATAAATCTTTTGGTTGAGACAGACTAGCTGTCCTACCTGTTGGGTAAACTGAGGTCCAGTTCTGGCATAGCAAAGACGTCCAACAATTGAGTGCGCTAACACCCATTCGCTAGTAGTCTTGTGTAATTCAGTCTGATTGTAAGTCAGAGAATAATTTAATTCTTGGGCCTCCCATGGCCACTGGTCACCCATCTGTGTTCCGCCACAGAAATAACAATCTGAGATTTTAAGACTAGATACTACCGCTCCAGCTAATTCTAAGAATAAATTCTGAGAAGGATGAGGGATCTCAAACTTATTTACATGCATGGCCTCATAGAAAGTGTTATGGATGTGATATTTGGATGACCTGTGGGCTTGGGTATTCAATCTTATATACACAATGGTTCCTGGATCTGATCCGGAACCTGCGATACGTAAACCAAACTTGTATCCTTGTTTCCATACATTAGGATTACGTATCCATAATTGTAAAGGGTTACAGGCACCTTTCTTACATTTGTCATCTGGTTTTGACTTAGTTAAAGTGGCCACTCGATTATCTATCTTCTCTTCTACTATACCAGCATTCCATGTAGCATAAAAGACGCATTCCCAATTTGGGCAATAGTAATCTGCTGCTGTTGCAGTACTATATGAACCCTTCTTACCTGTACACTTCCCCCATCCTGTGGCACCTTCTGGGCACATATACTTATGATCATTACGGTATGCTTTTTCCCAGGTACCACATTTGGAGCGACTATCTCTGTTTATAACATCACATGCATCAAATTTCAAAACAGCAGGTTACTAGAATCTCTAAGTGGTTGTGTGGCATTGATTAAAGGTCCATCTGCATCATTCCATCGTATTTCCAACGTGTAATAGGATGGATTCTGATGCGGATTATAGCATACTCTAGATTTACCTTTAGTGCAAACATTTAGTTCAGTGGTGTTATAAATACACCGAGTCACTTTACCAGTGCAGGTATAGTAAGAATGGTAAAGCAGAGTCTGAGTTACTTTCGCTCCAGTCCGAGTGGAAGTAATGCATGCAGTGCATGGAGGTAATGCACAAGTTAGTTCAGAGCCTCCAAGATAGGCAACCAGGGCAAAGCAAAGATAAAGATACATGTGTTGATTGGAGTTCTTCTGAATCCTCAGCTTGCAGATCTTGACCACGACGTTCTTTTCTTCGTCCCGTTTGCTAATAAAGCAATTCAACGGGTGCTGAGTGTTGATTGAAGATCCTCAGTTGTCCATCACACATTAACCAACTTAGCAATTTCAGTTGGCTTCTGAAGTATGGTTAATCAATGTAGCATCAAAGTAGTGTGTAAAATCACACACATGAGGTTCGTTGAAACAAACTCTTGCTGTATGGAAAACAGCAATCCTCTTCGAAAGACTTGGCTACTGCAGGGCACTGTGACAAAGTGTCTAAGCTGCTGGTTGCCGTCTCAGAGTAACTCGCAAAGGTGCATCAGGATGCTGTTCTGCTGTCCACTGCTCAGGTTCGGGATCAGCTGCGGGCTTGACTCTGCTGTGGTGGATCCAGGAATCGATTTCTGCTACCTTTACTGCAGTTGGGGTAAACAGGATGACGGTGTATGGTCCCTTCCAATGGGGTTCCAACGGTGTCTTCTTCCAATCTTTGATCCACACCGAGGTACCAGGCTGGTAGGGATGCAAGGGTTCCGTCAAGTTGATAGGCAACTGGTCTTGGATCCACGCATGGAGGGTCTGCAGAACAAAACTAAGAGCTAGGAGTTCTTGCCTGGTTATTTCTGAACCAATTTGGGCTAGACTTCCTCTAATTCCCTGCACTATTGGTGGAGGTTTACCATACAGAACTTCAAAAGGGGAAAATCCTGTTGACTTCACAGGAGCTGAGCGTATTCTGAGTAAAGCTATTGGGAGCACTTGGGGCCACTTCAGGCGTGTCTCCTGACAAAGCTTAGACATTTGGGCTTTTAAAGTACGATTCATTCGCTCAACTTTCCCTGAACTCTGGGGTCTGTATGCAGTGTGAAGCTTCCATTGTATCTGCAAAGCTTTTGCTAACTGTTGAGTAATCTGAGAATAAAATGAGGTCCCATTGTCTGACCCTATTACTGCTGGAATTCCAAACCTAGGGACAATCTCTCTCAGTAAAACTTTGGTGACTTCTCGAGCTTTTTCAGTTCTGGTTGGGAAGGCTTCTACCCACCCAGAGAATGTACAAACTAATACTAATAGGTAGTGATATCCATTGGCTTTTGGCATGTCAGTAAAATCAATTTGCAGGTGGTGCATGGGGGTTACACCTCCTGACTGAACTCGGGGTGGTGGTGTGGGTCCTTGTTTGGCATTATTTTTGGTACAAATTAGACACTGGCGTGCCACTGAAGCTGATAGGGCTGCTAACATGGTAATGCAGAAATGTGGTCTGAGTGCTTTCTCCATAGCACTTTTCCCATAGTGGGTGGCTTCGTGGAAGGCTTTGACAAAGGATGGACCTAACAATTCGGGAATTACTATTCGTCCTGGGGGTTGACTGCCCTCTGCTGGTGGCAGCTCAATCCACCCATCTTTCAGTACTCCATCTTCCTTGTTACAGTAGTAATCTAATTCTTTGGTGGTATATCGTGGTGTCCATAAGTTCAAGGGTACTGGAAACAATGCTGCCTGCATTGGCATAGCTTGTGGTGTAATTTGTCCTGTCATAGCTGCTTGTCGTGCTGAGGCATCTGCAAACCTATTTCCTCGGGCAACTTCTCCTTTTCCTGCTTGATGTCCTCTGCAATGCATGACAGCTACACGAGTTGGGGCCCATACTGCATCAAGTAACATCAGTATCTCGGGCCATACTTGACTGATTTTCCTCCGGACGTGATGAGCCCTCGTTCTTTATAGAGAGCTCCATGGGCATGTAGGGTAGTGAAGGCATATTTAGAGTCTGTATATACATTTAGAACCAGTTTTGCACCTAACAGTAGTGCTCGAGTAAGTGCTATCAATTCTGCTTTCTGGGCTGATGTACCTGAGGCTAGAGCTGATGACTCAACGACTTCATGTTGAGTGACTACTGCATATCCAGCACAGCGTCATCCATTGATGATGAGACTGCTTCCATCTACGTAATAGACTTGGTCAGGATTGTCTATGGGCACATCTGTCAGGTCAGGTCGGCTGGAGAATACAGTGTCCATGACTTCTATACAATCATGTTCTGGGAGTTCTTCACTAACAGGTATCAATGTGGCTGGATTCAAGGCATGGCTCACTTCCAGTTGTATCTGTGGGTTTTCACATAACATGCTCTGATATTTCAACATTCGGGAATTGGTGAGCCAATGATTTGCTTTCTGTTCCATAAGGGCAAGGACTGCATGTGGCACAGTGACTCGTAGATTCTGTCCTAGTGTGAGCTTATCTGCTTCACTCACTAACAATGCTGTAGCTGCAACTGCTCTCAGGCAAGGTGGCCATCCTTTGGCCACAGTGTCCAATTGTTTCAATAGGTATGCTACAGGTCGCTCCCAATTTCCCAATTTCTGAGTCAACATGCCTAAGGCATTTCCTTGTGCTTCATGTACAAACAAGTGGAAAGGCTTGTGAACATCTGGTAGTCCAAGGGCTGGTGATGACATCAATTCTTCCTTTAAACGTCTTGAAGGCTGTATCCTGCTCAGGTCCCCACTCCAGTGGCGACTTTTCTTCTCCTTTTGTGGCTTCATACAGTGGTTTGGCGATTTGGGCAAAGTTGGGAATCCAGATTCGGCAATATCCTGCCGCTCCCAGAAAGGCTCTGACTTGCTTTCTGGTAGTTGGGGTTGGAATTCTGCATACTGCTTCTTTTCTCTCTCTGCCTAATTTTCGGCTTCCTTGGGTTATACGAAAGCCCAAGTATTTCACTTTTTTGGCATAGTTGTGCTTTTGCTCTGGAAACTTTGTATCCAGCTTCATCTAGTAACTGCAAGAGGTCTTTGGTGGCTTGTATACATTCACTTTCTGATACAGCAGCTATCAGCAGATCGTCCACGTATTGGAGAAGCACTCTCTTCCCCGGGGCCACTGGATAGCTTGAAAGGTCTTGATTCAGTGCAGCACTAAAGATGGTAGGCAAATTCTTGAATCCTTGGGGTAATCTTGTCCAAGTAAGTTGGCCCCCTCTTCCGGAGATAGGGTCCTGCCATTCAAATGCAAACAATATCTGACTTATGGGGGCTAATCTTATGCAAAAGAATGCATCTTTTAAATCTAGTACAGTAAAGTGGGTAGCTTCAGCAGGTATCAGTCCTAGAAGAGTATAAGGATTGGGTACAACTGGATGTATGGTCTCAACTGCTTCATTCACTCTTCTTAGATCTTGCACTGGGCGGTAGTCATCTGTTCCAGGCTTTTTCACTGGCAGAAGTGGAGTGTTCCATGGGGATTGACATACTTTCAGTAGGCCATGTTCTAGTAATCTTTGCAAGTGGCGGTGGATGCCTTCAATTGCAGCTCTTGGGAGAGGGTACTGTTTGACATGTACTGGTGTAGCACTAGGCTTAAGGGTTACAATTACTGGAGCTATATGTTTGGCTAGGCCTGGAGGACTGCCTTATGCCCATACTCCAGGTGGGGCATCAATACTTTTCAAAGTTTGTTCAAAATAGGTGTCTTGGACAGAATCATCACTGTAATATCTCCATTCTTCTTCTCGGGGAACTGTAAAGCAGCATTATTCCTGCTGGTTTGGCTTGAGAATTTACTGTCATTTGCATTTCTCCTCTTTCGGTGAAGGATATTTGGGCTTGTAGCTTGGCTAACATATCTCGTCCCAGTAGTGGCACTGGACATTCAGGCATATAAAGGAATTGATGAGTTATTTGTTGTCCTCCTAGACTGCATATGCGATTCTGAAGAAAGGTTTTGTAGCTTTGGCACCAGTTGCTCCTACAATGGTGACTGCTTTTGTAGAAAATGGGGCTATCTTCTTGTCTACTACTGAATGTTTCTACTCCAGTATCAACCATAAAGTTCATAACTTGGTCTCCTATTTGTATTCCGACCATAGGCTCCTGGAGACCTAAAGCAAATTCGGAGCCCGATCTGTCCTAATCCACGTCATCTTCATCATGGGCTGTCGTAGCCAATGCTTGTATGGCTTCTCCTCTTTCTCGCTGGTATTGCTCTCGATTGGCTCCTCCGCGGTTTCGGGGACGGCCTCATCTTTCTTCTCTCCATTGATGATTGGTTTCGTCATCTTGATGGGCGTCTTCGAGTTGCGGGCATGCATCTCTCCAATGTCCTTCCTCCCTGCAGTAGGCGCATTGGTTTACGCCTATTTGGGGCCGGCTTCCACTTCGGCCCCGCCCCCTTCCTCTGCTCCGTCGACTAGGGATACCTCCCCTTTTCTGTTCAACTATGGCCACAGCAAAAAAATCAGCTTTCTTCTTCATCTTTCGATCACATTCTCTCTGCCTTTCATTATCACGATTCACATACACTTTATGAGCGACTTCCAATAACTGAGTTGCATTCATGCCCGCAAACCCTTCTAATTTCTGTAATTTACGTCTAATGTCTGGTTGAGACTGATTTACAAAAGCAGAATTCACCATGCATAAACTTCCTGGTGCATCGGGATCATAGGGAGTATACATTCTATATGCTTCAGTTAATCTTTCATAAAACACTGCTGGGCTCTCATCTATGCCTTGGGTAACTTCAGTAACATTGGAAAGATTCATAGCTTTCTGGCCCCCCCTTTTCAGGCCTTGTATAAAGCCTTGGCGAAAACGGGCTAGGGCTCTGGATCCTCTTTCTGTATTTGGATCCCATCGGGGGTCTTCATTCGGGAATTCTCTTTGGGCCGCTTCCCGATTATCTATTCTTTCCTCCCCCCTTTCTCCTGGAGCTACCGGTTATCTGCCAGCCAGTCTATAGCTGCTTTTCTAATTCGTGTCCGCTCCTCTGTAGTAAATAAGGTGGACAGGAGCTGGCGGCAATCTGCCCATGTTGGTTGGTGGGTTTCCATAATAGTATTCACTAATTCTGTAAGCTCTTGGGGTTTATTGGTATAGGAGGCATAATGTGTCCTCCAATTTAACAAATCAGTGGTAGAGAAGGGGACATACACATAATTTAGGGGTCCCGCCACCACCTCATTATCTTCATTTCTTATGGGTATTCCCGGGACTTGCTGTAAAGGCATCATCTTGGCAGTAATGTCTTTTGGGATCTGAGAGATATTCTCGTAACTGTCCTGTCAGGGGTTATTTTCTTTTCTTCATGCTTTACTTTAGATTTACTTTCACTGGCAAGCTAACACTGGCAGCCACTTTTACACTGTCAGTATCACTCGGGGAATTTTCAGCTTCTTCCTTCTCTGTTTCTGTATCTGATTCTCCTTTTTCTGTCTCGGTAGAATCATCTTCTTCAATCAAAGGGAGCTCATCTACCTGCTCTTTGGGTAATGACTCAGGGGTTCGGTCCCATTCCTGCTGTCTCCGGGGCTCTGGGGCAGGACGTGGGGCTATTCTCACTGGGCGCTGAGTTTGGGGCTGTCGGGTAATCATTTCTGGGGAATCAGGATCTACCAGGATGGGTTTCTTCCTGGATTTCTCACCTTTCCCTTTCTTTCTAGGCTGTTCTATTTTCTGACTATAATCTGTCTTTGCTAACATTATTCTGCACTGTTCTTCATAACAGCGCTTCGCCAAGGGGGCGGATCTTCACAAATACTTAACCAGGAATCTATATAGGGATACTGATCGGGGTGCGCTATTCGCACTCTACGGTGCACTAACTGAATAATTCCTACATTAAAGGTTCCCTCTCAGGGCCAGGTAGGGTCTAGATCGGGCCACTCCCTAGTACACAAAATCTGTAAACGGGCTGCAGTCATTTTAATACCATAATCTCCAGAATATCCTTCTTTAAAATGTGCGATCATACATTCTAACGGAGTGTTCTTAGTAGACCCCGCCCCTCCCATTTCGATGTGTGCGCGCAACAACAGACAAAAGGGAAAAGGAGGGCGGACCGTGGGTAAGGGGTCCTCACGGTCCTAGAAACATTTAAGGAGAACAAATAACAAGACAAGACGACAGTCGCTTCCCCCTTTTTGCGACCTGAACGCGGTCGCCCGGTCAGGAAATGCGCTACTCAGGGGTCCGCCTTCGCTTGGTCCGTGCTGCCAGACCTCTCATTCACACTTCATTCATACAGTCATGCTAGCAACGTATCCCAGAATGCATTCATTTCTATCTATTCTGACAAGTCTTGTTCAATTTCCAAAATACAAGAAGACGGGGGTTTCGCCCTGCGAATACCCATGCGGGGTTACTCGGCCTGTCTTTGAGAGGTGATCAAGCTCTCTTACCAATTTCCAAGTTCCAAGTTCAAATGGCAGCACTGCTCTTTCTTATCTGTCTAGACATAACAAATCAAAACTTTACTCACCGGATCCGGTCCTCAAACTTCCCAAGCAGGCGCATGAGTTGGACCTCGGACTCCCCTCACTTGGGTTCGAGGTGTTGGCTCCAGCCGGGTCCGGCACCCGCCGAGGTCCGACCAGCTCCCTCCGATGCAAGGGACCGGCGGCGCCAGGGAGCAGCCCCCGTCGGAAGGGCGCGATCCCGGCAGGACCAAACCTGTAGAGGCGGAAAGTCGTGGTATATTGCCCTATATACACTTTGATTCCACAACTTCCCGGCCAACGCACCAAGAATATGTAGCAGCAGAGCGCAGACAAACCAATGATACCAGGAGTCTGTTCAGAAGGTCCAAATCATTTATTTGTGCACAAGTCTCAAGCAAAGTCAATTTCAAAATGGCTGAGCAATGTTCTCTGGCAATACAACAACTTTTATAGACTTTTGCTCCATTCTAGGTATAGAAAAACATTTCATTGGTCCCGGTAACCTCCCGTACCTCCCGTACTCCTTCTATTGGTCCCGGTACTGATATGATTATCCAATTATGTTCTTTGAGTGGGCTCAGCACCTGCTCACCCCCCTTCTAGTCCCAATTACAATGGCCAGTTCACCAACTTGTTACTTTCCTTCTTTCAAGGCTATTGAGCTAGTTTGTACGTGTAGGGAAGCAGGGCTCTGTAATTTCTCTGTCAGCAGTTTTAAACATATTTCTCTGTATTTTTCCATCTGTTCTGCTTGTCTAAGCTAAATCAATGCTTTTACTGAGTTCTAATTCTACAGCAGCATATTGGGGGATGTGCAATTCCTATGGACCTCTTCACAAGCTTCATTTACAGGTCAAGATAGTTAGGCTTGCTTGCTTATGTCAGACACTGTGAATCACAGGCCTTCACCTGCCACAACACCACTGTGCATACTCAAATCAATCAGAGATGCAGTAACTCTTTAATTAGCACTTTCTGGATTAGGTGCAACCCTGTACCTGCAGTCGAACCCGCACCCACTCGTTTGGGTAATCTCTTCATCCCTTAGGAATCAACGTTTACAGGGCAAACTAACAGCAGATAGCAGCACAGATCGTTCAGCTACACGTCACAGGTTTATTTCTCCCTTTACCAATAGGACCTGGCAGTAGGGAGGGATTTCATACTCACTCCCACTCTTCAGCTACAGCAACACAGCACTTCCCCACTTCAAAAACAGGCACAAAAGCATCTAGGACTAACCAAAAAAGTCTGCTCTAGCTACTTTCCTGGTGGTCTGACTCACAGGCTGCTGGTTTTGTGGAGATGACAAGATAATAGGGCATTGCTATGACGCCTCTATGATGGGCATCGAGTCTTAGGGGTTCCACACTGTCCTGCCTAGAATGTTTGTGTTTATCAACCATTTCTTCTAGCAATGTCATAGTCTGTAATGGAAACCCCTACATTTTAAATATGTGGCAGGCTATGGCCTATTCTAATAGCCTGCAAAATATGGAAGGCCTGTAAGTTAGGCCCTGATCCCAACTCCCATCTAAGAGAAAGAACCAAAGTCTGTAAAGGTTTGAGAAAGTTGTTTTTAAAATTGCTTAATAAGAAGTTTTCATGAGTGCATAAATCTTCCATTATTCTTGCTGGTTTGATGATAGAAATGTTTCAATACATGAATCCGTAGAGCTAGAAACGACCTCGGAGCAGGATAGTATCAATGCATAGAAACTGAGCACCTGTGTCTACACAGTCCGGGAAGTGGGAGCAGGGAGGAGGCCCAGAAAGGATCTATGCTTGGACAAGTGCAGGGGGTTTGGAAAACCCAATAGAAAGTCTGCATGTATCAACTGAAGAAAAATATATAAATGAAAATGTTTCTGTAAGAAACTTTATCAGTCCTTTTGAAGCTTTGACTAACTGAGCCATGGCAGCATAAATTGGCTTGGATCTTTGAAACTGGACTCCTGGGTTTAGTTATTGCATGCTTATCAGTGATACATATTAACATATACCTAATAAATATTTCAAGAATTAATAAAAGACTTCCCAAACTGTATTTTAAAGCATCCCAGGCTCCAAGATCACCAAAATAAGTACCCTTGCTCCGCCATCCCCTGCCACAGTGCTAAAACAGCTCTGCAGCAATTTTAAAAACTTTTCAAATCTTTAGAGGGATTAAGTTAAACGGTCATCCCCTCTAACCATCACTATAGGGCCTGCATGTTGTTTATAGCCTACTACTGGGTTAATAGCACTTTAGTTAACAATAGAGCACTGGCCCTTAAATTTGTGGATAACAGGTCCCAAACTTCCGGTCGAGCTACTCCTTTTGACTCCTCCTATTGTAATGGAGTCGCCGCCTGGCTCTGATTCCGGCCCAACTTCATTAAATAGTTGTGAAGCAGCGAAGTGCAAACAATGAATAAATCTAGGAGTCAATTGCGAGGGGTCCAAAAACCAATTTATTGTGCCACAAGGCTCAGACAGTCAAGCATCAAAAAGAACTGAGCAAAGTTTTAACAGAAACAATATAATTTTATACATTTCTTTTAAGTTTGATACATGAAGACTTATATTGGTCCCAACAACCCTGCACTTGTCCAATCGGAGACC